>JABFTP020000021.1:66564137-71364137 GCA_013387265.2 Cryptolaemus montrouzieri | reverse complement strand
TATAGTAGGCAAGGAAAACGAAGGAACAAATACTCTGCATTGTTAACTACATCTTTTCGAAAAGGATGCAATAATCAATTCAGCCTTGAGGTTTTCACTGATCTTAATTCCTAGTAAGAAATGGGTACCTGCAAACATTTTTTCATCGTTATTTTTCCATTATTTGATGGAATAACCATATTTAGCTACTAATTACTGAATATGAAGAAGAATGAGCAGATAATCTTAGCCATAAACAATATTCACCGTTGTTTGCATAAGATATCATGGTACAGTACGGACAATTTATATTCGCCAATTAGCGGCAGTATGTAATTGCTACTGATTAGATATCTCCATTGGAAATGAAGTATCTGATTTAGGCTGGTCGTAAAAGCTGTTGTTCGGACGATTTTTCGTCGTACACAGCGAATGGAAATACTGTAAGTATTCAAGGATTGAGTGGAGAGAGCACTAGTTTGATTTAGAAGAATTGACTGGAGATTTGTATTATTATATTGACTTGGAATTATTATTTTTTGTTAATGTTCCTCATATTGCTGCTTGCACCTTTGTTAATGAACTGTCAATGTTTTTATCGTTAGTTTTCAAGCGAGAAGAAGTTTGAAGGAAAGTGTAGTCTCAAAACACGTCCTGAGGGAAGGAAGTTGTTTTAATTGGGAGAGTGAAAAACTTGTTTGAATGTCTTAGACGAAAGTATAACTCAATCATGTTTCCCATTTGAGGTAAGTTTGGATAAAAAAGTAGATATTTATCTACTGTATAATTAAGTTATAAGGGTCATCGTCAACAAGGCTCCGATATCATTGTATAATACTTATATCACAAATATTCCGCGTACACGTCGGTACTGAAATCTAGAAATTCACGTTGTAACCTGTTAGACCTAGCAACCGTGAAGACCAAACCATTGAAAAATGTCTAACGTGATTTTGAGGCCCGTCATTCTGACCAAGCTTTTTCTGTGATAATGTTTTGAGAAAATTCCTTTTAAATATTATTTAAGAACATCTATGAATCCCCACTTCAGAAACAAAATTCAATATATACTATTCGCTCTGGCATTTCTAAACATGGTATGACTTGCGCAGCGAGGAGTTTGCACTATTGGTCGCGTAATACTTAGGTCCTTTTCATCAAGGAAACATCAGTCTACGATATCATGTTATGATAATAATGGCACAAATATCTTATCGTGGACTCTTTGTTACCAAATTTGAGAGATTCGCGTTGCCAACTGAACCTAGTAATCGCAGTGATCACATGATTGGAAAGCGTGTGACATATATATCGAAGACTTACGTGGCCTACTATACAAAGCCCATACAGAAAAATAATTTTCACACAACGTAGACGGAGCATTCCAAGTCAAAAATAGTAGATTCTGAGTGGATTCAATGCAATGATTTAGGCAGCGATATGATAGATTACAATTAGAGAATTATCAACCTCCACTCTCGAGTTCGATTTTCGAGGTTTATGTCGAAAACTGACTTTAGCTGAAATTTTTTCTTGAGATTTTTCTGAAGCAAACATTTTTCTCGTGCTTTCGAATACATAGTTATGTAAGCATTGAGTGGAGAAAATTATTCAAGGTAAAGGTCGTGTGCCAAGAGTTCAAATTTGTGTTTTAGTTCGCAGAATATATTATTTCGCTCATTTTGAATTAGATTATTGTAATTATCAGATCTGTTATTCAATCAAATATCTTAAGCAATGAAGAAATATAACTTTAGTCAACAAAATAATTAGTTTAGTGTAAGTCTCGACAGCAAGTCGCACACAGTTCAATAGCTTTATAAGTTCAGTCGTTGGCTGTTAGTCAATGAATTGAGTTTCCTTCGTAGACCATCTTGGCTGAACAAATTTTCACCGGATGTTTCAGTGAGCATTATTGTAGGAGACGAATTCAAGGTTATTGAGGCTCTGTACTCCATATCCATACCGGTTTTTGCATGTGTTTTTGTTCCATTTGAGTGTCAGGTGGGATATATCTGGTCCTGTTTACTCATTTTCTCATATACTCTATCACAGTATTCAATAACTAATTCAAAGAAGATATATCTCTAGCGGCATTAAATCCGATGGTTGTGTTAGAAATTCTGGAGCCATATAACATAGAACCTTAGAAGTATAGATCTCCAAGCAGAATTTTCTCGTTTTTTGGAACCAAAGCTGATACTAGATTTCCTTGGTGCACTCCATTGTGAAGGTAAAGAAGATTTGAAATCATTTCCTGAGTTGGGGTGGGGGTTGTTCTCATAGCCCAACGCTGCGTTTTCTGTAGCTTGTTGAGGGTGATAACTTCTGTTATCTCTGTCCAACGTATAAACGATGATTAATGCACTGATGGGTCTTCTAACCTCAATGTAACACCAATAGGTAATATCAGATTATAGCAACCATATTAAATGGGAACATCATAGACTAAGGAAGAAAAACAACAAAAAGTTTTTCGGTGACACCATTATGACAAAAATTAAAGGAATCTCAGAAGATCTAGTCGCCGCCTAATCAAACTATCTATTGTATTTTTGTATTTGCCTGCTTACGCAAGCTAGGTTGTTCGAAAAATGTTGGAGTAATTCTGCTTTCCAC
This sequence comes from Cryptolaemus montrouzieri, assembly GCA_013387265.2. Classification (NCBI taxonomy): domain Eukaryota; kingdom Metazoa; phylum Arthropoda; class Insecta; order Coleoptera; family Coccinellidae; genus Cryptolaemus; species Cryptolaemus montrouzieri. The sequence continues at coordinate 71,361,539 of JABFTP020000021.1, read as the reverse complement.
ACGATTACTGCTTGCGCCATGTCATGGCTGGATTCAAACATTGTAACAGCGTCATTGTAAATTGAAATACCTAGCTCGTCAATTGATATAAATAATTTATGATTTTCGTTTTAAAACAACAGCAACCTAACCAATTTCGGTGAAGTATCTATTTTGAAAAACATTGTGATCCTATTCCATTGAAAATTCAACAATGTTAAATTAGGCCGTATTGTGTGAATGTTCGTACGAAATTATCAATTTAGGTTATTAACAATTCCTTCTCATAGCTGCTACTCTTTTCGACATGCTTCTCATTAAGTGGGTTATGTATTGGAATATTAAGTCTTCCATCTCAGGCACTTCAACCTACCTTTCTATTGTCTCGATGAGTTAACATCTCTCTTGAACCTGCTCTTAGAGTGAATTCATAAGTACTAGATAGGATTGAGGTCAAGGGAACATGCTGTTCAGTCCATTCTGCGAATATGAAGCGAAAGTAGAGTTCCTGCGAATAATGAAATTATCACCCACTTCTTCCCAAAATGGTACAACTATAGGTAAATTGACGTTGTCTCTATATCTTTGTAGATTAATAGTATTTCGCCTATTTTCCATTAGATAATTGTAATCACCAATTTTGTTATTCATTGAAGAATCTTAGAAGAAAAGGAATTCGACCAAATTATATAGAGGTTTTAGTTTATTGTTAGTCTAGAGAGGAAACTGTAGCAAGTCTCTTTAAGGATCGATGACATTTCCAGGCAGAGAAAGTCGAATAACTAGATGTTATGAATCCTGTATTTAAGCGGCAATGTATTTCATGATTCTGTTAGGAATCCTAGAGGTATATAACTCCAAATCCTTTCAAACTATAGACCTAAAGGTGGTTTCTTTCCATGTTGTGAAACCATAATTGCTACTGAAGTCTACTTATTGACTCATTCACTGAAATTTGAAGGTAAAAGAAATTCAGAATCATCTTTAGAGCTAGGGTCGACAATATTCTCATAGCTTTTAATATGATGACTCAGGTCAACGCTGCATTTTCTGTAGCTTGTGTATTTAGAGTTATAACTTCTGTTATCCCTATACACCATATGAATTCATGATTATTGAGCAGATGTGTCTCGTGGCCGCAATATTTAACCAGGTCAGGTTATATCTGATTGAACCAAATCACGAATTTGTGTTCTCCACAACTCCTTATAGGGGGCTACAACTGTTCTTGGCATGCTTCTTATTTGGTTTGTTAATCCACCTTCGGAAACACTATTTTCATAAATAGTTTCATATGTGCCTGATAGGATAAAATCTAGACTATGGTACAAATGGGAAGTTCGTGTGACAATATTGACTCGATAAGGAGATACAGAGTTTCTCTGGCGAAAGTTATTATCTCAGTGCGAGAATTAGCAGTTATGCTACATCAGGTTGTTGTGAATTCATCACCGAATACTAAATGTTCAGCAACATTGGTTTTCGAAGAAGGCTGATCAGTTTCCCTTCATCACCATCGCTGATATAGAATCAGAATTTCAATTGATCGAACAGCATGCATCTCAATATTTCATGATCTATTTGGCATGTTCTTTAGCCCAACTTCTTCTTGCCGCTCGGTGCTCTTTTGGTTGCGAAAATCGACAGCGTCTCCGAGCATTCAACACTCACTCATGAAGCTTTCGGCAGATGGAAAATTGTAAGCATAGAAACTTGTACCCCAATGGTAATTCCTATTCTGCTTTCAGTCCATGTTCAATTCCACTTGGATGTAGTCTCCAATAAGATATAGTTATTAGAGTAGTAAAGCTTCTTCCTCTTCAACCATTCTACCAGCTGAGCTGCTAACGATAACGGATCAAATTCATTTACATCAAGGATTTGGTAAGGATTTTTCAGTAGTAAGCCTTCTCATGACTATAATTGAAAACCAGCACATTGGAACAAAGTCACCTTTGCCATGTTGTACTGAAGAAGAGCAGATTTCAGGAACATGTGCAGAACCAATAAATTCCTCACTTCATTTGTTGCATTCTTAATTTGTGTTTAACCTACGAGGCAATGGTCAAAATCGTGACCAATATCAAGGACAGACAGAGTGCTTTCGAAATAAAATCTGTCAGACAATTTTGAAAAGAATAACAGTTATCCCTTTCAATTGATGTGCAGTGTATTCTTTTGGATTGTTCATTATTTCGTGAAAATTATTTCGAAATATATATTTTCTTGTTCAGCATAATTGAAGGTTTGAAAATGTCCAAAACTCCATTTATGTTACTCAATAATGTTAAATCGTTATATCGTGAACGAGCCTGCTTTCAAATTAATTCTGGAATATCCGAATATTTCCAACTGAAAGCTTAATTGGGAAGTTAACTCCGTCAAAGAAATGGACTATACTCTAGATTTTTCTTTTCATTCAGGTAACCGTGCCAATTACTTACTAAAATTTATTGCGCTGTGAAAAACTCCTGATCTCAACATTTATTGGTTATTTGTAGACGCCGTTCGAAGAAATAAAATTGGAGGTATATTTAGCGAGACTTCACGGGCTGAAATGACTCTTTTATCATTTTTTTTTCCTAATGAGTCAATTCAATTTTTAATACTTTCTTGGCGTTTATAAGTCTGCAGGCTTATTGCCGATATATTGAATGAGCTTTTTCATCGAATACATCCCTTTGAAATATTATGATATATTCGCTAACTGGCTTTTTATCTCTGTCCCATACGAGCTCTGAACAACTGAAAACATAAATTTCGATTTTCCTCGAAAGATATTTATATATTCAACAATATCTTTTCTGTTCCTTTCAAGTTATCCTTTTCAGATATAAAACAGTTGCTTCAGCGATTTTCCGAACTTTCAAGCATTTCTGTGATCAAGTTAACGGTATGGTCATCATTTTATGGTATAATCCTTCCCTTTAGAGCAGTCTTTTATTTTCATTAGAAGAAATGTCACTGGAGCCCGGTTTCAGTGCACTTTGTTGTATTTACCGACAATATACGATTAAATGCCATCTTATTTGGTTATAGTTCAACAATTTTGGAAGAAACCTCGTTAGCAGAAGTTTAAAACCTCCTCAAATACATCAAGAAAAAATGCATGGTATAAGCCGACATCCTTAGTAACTCACCTAATAGCAATTGCATGATTTGCCATAAAAATTGTCTTCATTACCTCAACGTTTCAGTTAGTTGTTTCAATAGGGGGGCGTCCTGGGCAAAGTTCATTCGAAAATTGAACTGCCAATTGCCACGGAAAATAATTCAAGTGCTTAGGAAACGTAAATTTCTAATTCTAGACGAATTGTACCACAAATTCATTGATATTTTAATTCTGTTAGCAGAAAATCTCCAAGCACACCGAAAAAGATCTAGTCTCAACAGAGGGCAATAATAAACCAGAATTGCTAACTGATCGATAGTATCAACATACCTTGGTAAACCTACAATAACATATTGAAATTTGAAAAGTCATATTTTTCACAAAGTATTCCTCAAGCGAAATACCTTTATATTTCTTATCTCGTTGTGGTTGAATAATTTGCAGAACCACGTTGTTTGGGAAATATCAACTAACGTATATTTGAGGATTCAACAAGCTGCCTCCTGAGAGGGGGCGCTCAAACCCTTTGAAATAGAATATAGCATACGAAAATTCTTCGAAGCCTCTTTACAATGGTGTATGAAAAACATACTCTTTTGTTGAAATGGCTTTCTAAAGATCTATCGACAACTGCAAACAATCTTAGGTTTTATGAAAAGGCCTGTCCGATCTTCCGACTTGAACCTCTAGACTTTTTCTTGTGAAGACATCTGAAGTACTAAACTTTTGTGACACAGTCTGAGAAATAAGATGATCTAAATCAGATAATGTAGATAAGTATCGCCAAATAACTCCAAATATGCTGAATCATGTTAGAGACGATATTCGATTGTTCGATTGTTTCTTTGTATTTAGGTGAATTGAGGATAATTTGAGCATATGATTTGAAATAATTGGATTTCATTTTTTCATTGTAAACATGATTATTACCAAATTGAATATTTTGAATGTTGCTGTACTTCATGAAAAGGCTATAAAAAGATATTACAACAAATTTTAATTTTCTTACCTAAATCCTGGAAGGAAGTGAATGTATAGGCTGATGCATGCAGGCGTTAGCTATCCTCAAAAAGTGTATCATCAAAACAGAACTGATTTGTTTTCAGTTTCTTTTAATAATCTTGAAGATAGCTGAAATATTTAAAAAGGCTTGATTGGCATAAAAATGATTTTTAGCGAAAAATACAAAATTACTTTTCTCATACACTTTGTGAAGAGGTATCGCGCGACGTGTTCCTGCAAATCACTACAGAACAAGTAGTATTTATGTATGAAGTCGTATTTAGGTATAAACAAAATCTTCAAAGTAATTATAAAATGGTTGAGTCGCATCATTATCCTCGAAACGAAGAAAATTTAAAAATTTTGGTAGATATCTTCAAAAACTGTGATCTGAAATGATGGATAAAGGATCGAGGGAATATTATTTTTGTTCTAATAATGAAATGCTGTCAAGGAACTGGCGTTACCACAAACCTATAATGTCGACACTGCAATATAAAACCACATGAAAAAATAAAATATTCATTACTTTTTGTATGACTTTTTTCTAAATGAGACAATCTATTATAAAATGATGAATATCGCCTCTGGAATTCTATAACTTCGATTTTTCAGAAATTTTCAAGAATTCAATTGATCCAAATGGGGGATTTTCTACCGTTTTGAGATTTTATGTCAATTTGTTCTTATAATTATCTCAACGAAGTCTAAAATTCCCAACAATTACACTAAAATAGTGAAAGAAGAATTTGAAGAATGAAAGAGTGTATTTAAATTCTTAAGAAAACCAATTACGAAATCAAAAACGAAATTCATAAAGGGTAAATTCATGAATGTACTTTTTTCCATTTTTGATGATCTCGTTTTTTCGGATTTTGTTATTTGCCAATACTTTGGACACAGGAACGTTTTTCTTTGTTAAATGATTTCGAATTATGAAATTATGAATTTGAGTGTTTTTATGTAAATCAAAGGTGAATTTTAATATAGTACGAAGAATATTTTTTTCTTTGTATATAATATGCTTAACAAGTATATTCAGATATGTGAATTTTCACAGAAATTAAAACTCTTTGAACAATCTGAGGTTTAATCTTATCAATCAGAACATCCCAAATGTTTTCAATTTTATCCTCTCAACAGTTAATGTAAAGAATTGATCACTCATTCAATTTATATTGTTGATTCACAAATAATTATCTGAAAACTTGAATAATTTTTATGAGAAATTTGGCATTTCATAACACTAGTTCGAAATAGGTATGATTTTAATGCAGCTTCAGAAAATTGTTGAGTTCGTTTTCCTGAGAGGATGGAACCTCAAAAGTCTGTATTTCAAAAATTGAGACAGAATGTCATGAGCACTTGTGCTTTTCAAGCACTCAGATTAAAAATGAAAAAATGAGATAATGAAGTAATTCAAATAGAAATTTTGGGAGTTATTATTATTATTATTATTGAAGTAATTTAAGGCTGAGGACAAGTTCTCAATTTCATGAAAGCAACCTGAAGCAGAGAGTGAATACTCCATTCTGTGAGCTCCCAACATCTCTTCTTTGCTCATGTGCCATATCTGCATGAAAAGCTGTACGTAAGAGATGATTTCCCTAACGAAAAGGAAGATGCGAAGCTCAATTTATAGTCCACCTAATGAAATTGATGATATAATGAAAGACTCGGGAATCCAATGGTGCAGTTGACATTACTTTCATAAATCATGATATTTATATTCACTGTCTATAATACGATCTATCAGTATTTGTAGTTGTTCTCCAGATTATTTTATGTATACTTATAATTTCAATATCATCCACAGTAATACAGTAACAATGTGAATCTTTCCGTAAGAAACATTCAGACAATTAATGAAAAATATATCTCATGTTCCGATTATATGTCCCAGAATTGATGTGGAGGGGTATCATGTCGGTTCAAGGAGATATAAATTTTATTAACGACAAAAAATCGGACTTTATATTACACAAAATTTTATTTGCGGATTTCACGAAGATCTTCGAATGCTTTCTACTTAAATTGAAGTGTATTATAAAAGCTTTACTCTTCAAGCATGTAATATTCCCTTGAGTTCCACAGCTTTACATTTCATATTTTATAGCCCATTCAATTGTTACTAGATTTTAACTTTCATTGAAATTGCATCTTTTGTCCGAACCAGATTATAACCACGCATTACATGCATATCACGATTTAATGACAGAGTTGAGTTTTATTGAATCTATAAAGTATATTCATTTACATTAGATTTGAATACCTTCATAGTTGCAGAAAATTTGCAATACGACGATATAAATTTCGAATTCAAATTATTAATAAAAGGTCTAACTAATTTCTTTCAGAACGAGCAATCGAAATTAGTAAAGAGAGAAACAATTTTTATTTATTCATTAATAAGGAATGCCTACGAGTTTCCTCAAATGGCGTCCACTCAATCGAATGTTACAACCTATGTTAGAAAAGAAAGAAATATTCGAAAAAACTATTACAATAAGAAAATAGGATTTCAATAGAAAATTTAGAATTTAGCGGAGATGAAAGTTCAAGGGAATATCTGACGTAGAGTCCTTCTCAACGAAGTCGCAGACTTCGCTGAGAAAACATCTTTCTATAAATGCTCGTTGCAAGCACGACACATCCTCAATACAGGAGAGTTTTGCGAAAAATTTGTTCTTCTGAAACTTATATGAAATAGATCGAAGTTACGGGGAAATCTAGTAGGAATATTAAAATCAATCATGGAGAGAGCAAAGGAATTAAATTTCGGTATGTTCTAGCAGGAGTATAACCGTGATTTACAATCTGCATATCAATTCTTCCACATATAAATCGGATAAACGGGTTCAGAATAGCCTCAATACGTTGAATATAACAATGATATTGCGGGTTCCATATTTTACAGACGAAAAGTATTCGACTACTAAAATATGCCTGGTAGACAATAAGAAAAGATTTAACACTTCTTAATTCACGAGCTTTCCGGAATATGCATCCCAGCATCCTATGTGAAACAGAGACAATGCGATCAAAATGCAGATCAAATACCAATTTGAAATCGAAAGTGCGACCAAGTTCCTTAATGTTGAAAACCCGATACAAAGGAGTTCCATCGAGAACATAATTGAATGTTAGTACTTTCGAGTTTCTGGTGAAAGTTATTGCAGAACATTTTTTGAGATTTCAAAAGAGATAATTCCGAATATAATAGCGAGAGAGATTTGTGATGTCATTCTGCATTTCGGTGCAGTCATCGAGAAACTCTACTCGTATGAAAATCTTTAAATCGTCAGCGTACAGAAGAAACTTTGAGTTCTGAAAGCAGGATGCGGTATGATTATTGAAGATGAAGAATAATGAGGGCCCGAGGTGTGTTCCTTGCGGGACACAAGATCTGAATGTACCTATAGTAACGTATTCACTTCTATCAACGAGGTATGTTTGTATCCAACTCAGAAATACTCCACCAACTACAGCATCTACAAGTTTGTATATCAAATTACATGTAAAAATTTTATCGAACGCTTTCGAAAAATCAGTGCATACACAGTGAGTCTGAATTTGGGCATCTAACCCTTCGTAGAGGTACTCTGAAAATAATAACAAGTTAGTTTCTAATGTTCTACCCTTGCAGAAACCGTGCTGCTGTTGAATTATAAAGTTCTTTATATGCAAATATAGATTTTTGAAAACAATCTTCTCGAAGACTTTAGCCATTATCGATCGGTCACTAATTGGTCTATAGTTGGAGACATCGGACTTATTTCCTGTCTTAAAGATCGGAACCACAGCAAATGTCTCCTATAAGCTGGGGAAAGCTCCAGTTTCTAGTGACTGGTTAAATATGAGACCAAGGGGTTTACTCAAAGAGTTCGAGCAATTTTTAAGAAATATTCCAGGTACTTCATCCTGACCAGCGCCTTTTGAGATATCGATCGAGTTGAGGGTCTCGATGATCTCAGACTCACATACCACCATTATTTTCAGTATATTGTTATTCTCATAATTAATTGCAACATGGTCCAGATTTTTTGGCTCATTTTTCGGAATGTAGACACTATTAAAATAATCCGCAAACAATTCGCATATCTACCTTTCACCTGTAACAGAAGAGTCTTCGTACGGCATTTCATTTGGTGTGCTAGATGATTCATTTTTCAGAGATGCATACTTCCACAAAGATTTACAATTCGAGGGAAGCTTACATTCAACATTATTCAGAAATATATTGTAGTCTAACGCTATGAGACGACTAGAGTGAGAACGAAGTTGTTTGAAAATTTCAAAGTCATTAATGTCGTTGCTAGTTGTCCAAATTCTGTGAAACTTTTTTGGTCAAAATCTGTGATCATCAATTATCAGCACTGAGCTAAATTCATAGGTTAGACTTCTGATTGGACCAACGAGTTACTTTCTTTCTTTCATTTTCAGGGCTGTTTCTCGGAAAATCATAGAGCTTAATCACAAATATTTTGTTTCTGTTACCGTCAAATGACATACATATTTCGGTTTTTCTCCAAAATGATGTTCAACTCACATTCTTCTTTCTCTTCATTTGCAGCTGGTCTATAATGCATGAAGTAGAACATGCAATTGAAGCTATATTTCAGGGAATGTCAAAAAAGCTCGCAACAATATTCCTAGAAAAACTTTACAGTATGGGTTATCAGAAAAATTCAAAAATTTTAGCCATTGGTCTTGTCCAGTTTTAACCTCCGATGAAGAGTAAACGTTAGTTGAATGGGTCCTAGATGGCCAATGGAAGGGATTTCCTAGAAAAACGCAAGAAGAAAGAATAATTTGCCTGGCGACAACTGGTACAATTCATCCTTGCTAAGGCACAGATATTTTAGCTTCAGAACAGCGGTAGCTTTAACTCCTTCCTGTGGACAAATATCTGAGAAAGATATTTGAGGTTGGTTTACCAATGTCGAGAACTACCTATGCAGAAAGAATTTCAAGGACATAATAAATGATTCTATCGGTATATACAATGGAGATGACTCAGCATTTTGGTTTAATCCTAAGCGAAAGAAGGTTTCATTTAGCCTTCAAGGGATCGAGAGATGTTCATCACATTGATCAGGACTTTTCTGACTGAATTTTACAGGCTTATTTTTATTCGGTGTTAATGGAGATACAAATGTACCTATGATCATCTTTCCTCACAAAAGAATGACGAAAACTATTATTGAAGTAGTAACAGCTAGTTGAGGTATTGGTAAAAGCGATAATGGCTGAATGTAGTCTGTGGGCTATTTTATGAATAAATTACCAACGTATTTCATAAAGACTGGAATAGAAATGAAGTAGTTTTTTCCGTGATTCTATTTCTCGATGGTCATAAAAAACACGATTCTTCAGTTGAGTAAATTGTTCTGTAAGTTCCGTATCCTACATCCTGCGTATGTGGCTGCGTTTCGAATAATCAAGAATGACTGGAAACGAATATCTTATATTGGTGAATCGAAAATCTACACATATTGAATATATATATACAATTGACCCAGTGCTGAAAAGAGTAATTGATAATATGAAGAGTGAAACGATTCAAACTGGTATTCGCGCCTGTGTCATTTCCTTGAATCCTGAATGCATTTGATTATTGAAAATGTTTGGGAAGAATATTTGAAAGCCAAGCGGTGGAAGATAGTGTAGAGCTGAATAACGATGATACTGAAACATTCCTAAACTATCAACAGTTTCGCGATGTGGTTAGAGAGGAATTCATTTTTAAATAAGAATAATATACGGATGCTGAGTTATTAGAAAACAGCAGCAACATTCTTTACCTACTATGGACAGCTCCAGTCAACAGAGAAAACGAGGATGGACTACGATCAGAACAAAGTGATGGGGGAATACAGAAGAACGAGTTACTTTTTTTACAGCGCAAGCTGTAACTCCTTTCTGTGGACGGATATCTGAGACAGACATCTGAGGTTGGTTTACCAATGTCGAGAATTACCTAGACAAAAAGAATTTCAAGGTATATTGGATGATCCTACCCGCATCTACAATGGGGATGACGCAGCTATTTGGTTTAATCCGAAGCAAGTGAAGGTTTTAGCCTTCAAGGGATCAAAAGATGTTCATAGATTGATTCAGGATCTTCCTGACTGAATATGACAGTCAAGTTTCCGTTCGGTGCTAAGATACAACTTCAGCTATGATCATCTTTTTTCAAAATAATGACGAAAACTATCATTGAAACAGTGCCAAATAGTTATATATATATATATATATATATATATATATATATATATATATATATATATATATATATATATATATATATATATATATATATATTCTTTTGAAAAGAGAGGATTTTCAAAATTTAAATAATTGTATTTACAATAAATGCTTATATCTATAACTTTGATGTGTGTCAGAAAAAAACAGGGGAACCATACTATCTTGTATATGATTCGATAAACGAGTGAATTGTCATTGCCATTGCACTAGCAATAGTTTGTCTGTTTATGTTGTGTTAGTGTCTTGTGAACATAAAAAGTACCAAAGATTTTTCTGCTTAGCCGCTTCATTCTCTCTTGCATTCCATGATTTCCAAACGAAGACAAGGCGAAAGGAGGGGGGTTTGGGACAGGAATCTGTAACAATGGAAAAAGAAAACCCGCAGAAAAATATTTCAACGATCATACTTCTTATATGTCTAAGCAAATCTAAGAAAAGATTTTACATAGGAAGCAAGGTCATGATTATGATCTATAGATGTTTCAGAATGATTATGGACCAATAATCTGGATTGACATCGCCCATATATTATATTTTCATGGAACTTGTTCAATTTACAGAAAAATTTGCGAAAAAATAATAGAAAAAGTAATAATAGCTGAATGAAATCTGAGCTATTTTATGAATATATTTCCGACATATTTTATAAAGACTTGAATCGAAAAGGAGTAGTTTTTCCAGCGATTCTATTTGTCGATGGTTGTAAAACACACAAGACACTTCAGTTGAGTGAATTATTCTCTAACTTAGAGATAATCTCGATTGCTCTTCATCCAAATGCTACCCGTATCATACGTCTTGCGTATGTGGCTGCGTTTCGACCAATCGAGAATGACTAGAAAAAAAATTTTCATTGGCGATGGTATAATCTACAAATATTTAATAAATATACATTCGACCCAATTCTGGAAAGTGTAGTTGATAATATAAGGGGTACAACGATTAAAGCTGGTATTCGTGCCTGAGTCTTTTTCCTTGGACCCCGAATGCATTGGATCGTCAAAAATGTTTCGGAAGAATATCTGAAAGTCTAGAGGTAAAATATCGTGTAGAGCTGAATAACGATGATGCTGAAACATTCCTAGAATATGAACTGTTTCGCGATGTGTTTATTTTTACATTTTCGAATATGAATCATATGCGGATGCTGAGATATTAGAAAATACCAGTAACATTTTTACCGACTTTGGAAAGCTCTAATCAACAGAGCAAACGAGGATGGACTGAGTCAAAACAAAGGGATGGAAGAACACAAGTAGAAAAGGAAACTAATTCTATTGACAAAAGACGACATTGCCAAAAATTGACAGCGAACAGATGGAAATAAGACACATCGTAGGCTCAACAACATTAGAAGTCAAAAGGAAAACTGCAGGGGAACTATCATATTTTGATATTGAGAATATTCTCGTAGTTCCTGATTATTGCGAGTCAGTTCTTGGTCTTACTGGGCCTTATCCCTACTGGACGTTAGCGATCATTTTGGCCCATATAACTCTATTGACTGCAGCTCGAAATAATTCCTGAGATGTTTTCCTGGTCCATTGCCTAAGATTGGATAGCCATGAGATTCGTCGTCTTCCAGAATCCCTCTTACCGTCCATCTTCCCTTGCATGACCAGATGGAGGGTTTCATACTTATCATTCCGCATTATATGCCCAAAGTATGCGAGTTTTCTCTTTTTAATAGTGCCCATAACCTTCCTATCTTTGTTCATGCGTTCGAGAACTATTTCTTTCGTCACATGGTGTACTCACCACATTTCGGAGGTCTCTCTCCTCTTACAAGCAGCATCAGTCAACGTCCAAGACTCCACACCATACAGCATACAGAAAAAACATAGCACCTTAATAGACAATGTCTTATTTGTGAATTCAACTTCAGATTACATAAAAGAGCTCTCATGTTTTTGAAGGAGGCTCTGGCTTTCTCAATACGTATTTTGCTCTCTAAAATGTTGCCAGTTACTATTCAGATGCACACCCAGATACTTCATGGTTGTAACTGTTTCAATGGTAGAACCTCCGGCATAAAATTGTACGTGAGGTTGGTTATGTTTGCTTTTTATCATAACTTTCGTTGTGTTCATATTAAGCCGCATGTTGTTTTTTTTGCAAACTTGTACCACGCTTTCAATGAGCCTTTGCAGTCCATCACTTGTGCTCGCCAAAAGAACGGTATCATCCGCGTATCTCAGATTGTTGTTCAAAACACAATTCAATTAAATACCGTCCTCAATCTCGCCCAGAGCTTTCCGAAACAGTTTCTCAGAATTAATATAAAAAGCAGCGGGGACAACACACATCTCTGTCTGACGCCCCGACGAATCTGCAATTTCTGCGATTATACTTCCCCCACTCAAACAAACGCCTCCTGCTTCCAATAAAGGTTAAAAATGATACGAAGATCCTTATCGTCTATTCGATATTTCTGCAATATTTCTTTTTTCCTTCTGATGGTTTACTCTGTCGAATGCTTTTTCGAAGTCAATAAAGCAGGCATATACATCGCAATTTACATCACGATTTCTTTGAATAAAAACATTCAAACTGAACAATGCTTCTCTAGTACCTGGACCATTCCTGAAACCAAACTGCGTATCACTAATGTCTTGTTCTAGTTTTGGGTAAATTCGTCCATGTATTATTTCAGGAAATACTTTCAGAACACAGGCTCGTGAGACTGAAAGATCTATATTTCTCGCATTTTTTAGAAGATGATCTATTTGGTATTGGAATAAATGATGAAATCAGCCAATCTTCTGGAATATTTCCTGTATCCTAGACATAGTTGAAAAAGTCAGTGAAAATGTCCAAATGATCTTCTTGAATAAGTTTGAGCAAATCCCCACAAATTCCGTCGGGGCCAGTAGGCTGTATCATATTTTGATATTGAAAATATTGCCGTAGTTCCTGATTATTGCAAGTCAGTTGGAGACCCAGATATTCTGACTGTAGATATCAAATTTCTGTCATTTATTGAAAATTACTCCTCAAGAAATTTCTTTAAGTGACCAGAAACTCGCATAGAAACCAAAAGAATTCGAAGAGTTCCAAAGAAAGACTTCCGTTCATTATAACATCAAGTGAATGGAAGAAATATTTGATGATCGCAAAAACAAGATAGAGCTGAAGAAAGCAAGAAAGAAATAGGAGCGTATTAATGAGAAATCTTTGTAATCAGAAAACATAAGAAAGAGAAAGGCAGTAATGAAAGCAAATCAAAATAAAACTTCAATAAGTTTTTGAATTGTGGAGAATTTACTTGATGTAGATCCATGATATAAATGAGATAATGAATAAGGTTATTAACTATTCATCCAACTTGTTCTACGATTTGTTTATAATACCATACTCTTCATTCTATTTTTCATTCTTGATAAAGCTGCTGTGTCAGCGAAACGTCGTCGAATTTTTTCAAATAAAGTGTAGATTAAAGTTAAACCTTGTGTTTTTATCTCATTTATATCATGGATCTACATCAAGTAACGGCCTCCACAATTCAAATGTTGAAGAAAGCGAATACAAGCTTTTTGGCCCTTTGGTATTTTAAGTTGTTACTTAAAAATGCTATAACATCCCAAAACCTGTGGTTTTTAACCACGTGTTTGAAGAGTGAAGTGTGTCCTAAATACATCAAACTCAAGACCAACAACAACAGTTATGCAGCTCGAAGAGCAGTTATCTCTGGACAGAAGATATGGATCAAATCAGAATGCAAGATTTTGTTCCACAAGCGAGACATCTACAATATCTATCTCAAGGTAATTCATACCGAGTTATTGTACAGACTTCATCCACTTGAATTCGATTCATTAGATTACAATAATAGATTCAAAATTAGATCAATAATACATAATAAATATACCATCCAATACCGCAAATTAAAGTTTCTCGTGTCACGAAAACCGAAACCTACTCCACGTAAAACTAAATTTTCTGACCATCAATTTTTGATAGATTCGTTAACCTTTCTGATACTAATTTCACAACTGATGAAACAAATCTCTTGGAGAAAGGTTTCAAACACAATATTAAATCAAACAAGATAAAATCTGATTTAGAGGAACTTGGCATAGATACTGAAATTTCTCTGAAAAATATTCCTAATAACACTCACCTTAAATATTTAGCATCTAACATTATAAAAATGAATCATTAGCTGACTTTAAACCGAGTAAAGAACAAAATATTTTAAAGGCCATCAAACAAAAATCTCAACTAAATGAAGTTATTTTTACAAAAGCAGATAAGGGTAATACTGTTATTGCGTTAAATAAAAATGACTACCTATTTAAAACTCTAAATTTCATTTCGTCCGGAAACTAAACAATTTTAAACAAAGATCCAACTATTAAATTCCAGAAAAATATTAAAATTGCAATAAATGACGCAAAATCTTTAATTAAAGCAATAGATAAATACAAATTAATTTTACCAAACCCTCAACCACCTCAACTGTATTCACTCATTAAATTGCATAAAGTAAATAACCCCGTTAGACCAGTCGTATCTTACGTTACAGCCCCAGCCGTGAAATTGTCGCATTACCTTATAGATATCATTAAAAATTATTGTTCATTCAAATCTAAATTTTCTATAAAAAATTCTTTCGAATTGATAAATAACATAAAAAACGTTAACCTACCACCTAACGCAAAACTTATTTCGTTTGATGTTGAGAATTTATACCCAAGTGTTCCTCCAGGTGATGTCAAAATATTAATCGAAAACATGTTGAATTCGAATCATGTTAACCACATAATTAAATCAGAAATATTGAATCTGTTGGACGTTTGCATTGAACAAAATTATTTTTCTTTCAACAACATCTATTACAGTAGTGAAAATGGTTTGATCATGGGAAATCCTTTGAGTCCACTTTTAGCAGAGATTTTTATGAATAATATTGAACAGAAAATTCATACACATCCACTCATTTCCAAATTTCTTTATTGGTATAGATATGTTGACGACATCTTAGTATGTTTCATTGGAACTATTCGTCAATTAGACTTATTTGTTAATTTCATTAATTCCATCCATTTGAACATTAAATTCACGATAGAAATTGAACAGAACGATTCCATAAATTTTTGGACTTAAAAATCACTAAACAAAATAATAATCATGTTTTTCGGTCTTTCGTAAACCAACACATACTGATACAATTATACATAACTACTCATTACATCCAATTCAACACAAAGTTGCAGCTTTAAACAGCATGGTACATCGGTTACTCAATTTACCTTTATCAGTAGAAGATTATAATAAAGAGTTAAACATCATCAAACAGATAGCCATTAATAATTCATATAATCCGTATATGATAGATCTAATCATTCGTAAAAACTCTATCAGAAAGCAATAAATGAAGTATATCCTATTCATAAAGACTATAAAATATTCAACAGTTTAACATTCTGCGGTTCTGCAAGTACAAATATTAAATCCTTTCTCGTCAAACAAAATCTTAATATAGCTTTCAAAACTTCTAATAACTTAGGTAAACATATTAAAAATAATAAATCTCGTGTTGAAAAATCAAGTAAATCAGGAATCTATAAACTCAATTGCGGTTCTTGTGATAAAATTTATATCGGTAGGACCTATAGGAGTTTTGGCATAAGAACATCTGAACATAAACGTAGCTTCGATAAAAATAAATCTGATTCAAATTATTCAAACCACCTAATAAAAGAAAACCATTCATTCAATAAAAACTTTGACATATTACATATAAAATCAAAAGTTCAAAATTAGATCTCCTAGAAGCATTAGAAATAAATAGATACAAACATTCGGACAAGCTTTTGAATGAACAGGTAGATTTGAATTACTCACCCCTACTTAACTTGTTTAATTAGTTTATATTACCTTTCATACTAACTGTACAATGGCTCGGTGTGGATTTTCCTGTTATTCATCCAACTTGTTCTACGATTTGTTTATAATACCATACTCTTCATTCTATTTTTCATTCTTGATAAAGCTGCTGTGTCAGCGAAACGTCGTCGAATTTTTTCAAATAAAGTGTAGATTAAAGTTAAACCTTGTGTTTTTATCTCATTTACTTCAATAAGTACTAGAAAAAAGTATTATTTTAAATGAGGAGAAACAAATCATTGTCTAAAAAGAAAATAAAAGGGTGTTGATACTGTCTGCCGAAATAGTACCTCCCGGTAATGTCAACAGTCTCTAAAAGCCCTCACATGTTCGCAATTTATTTTGGAGTTACAATGAATCAACTGATAGCCTAACATCAAATGAGTGAAAGATAATCACTGGACTATGTTACACATGTGCCTTCAGTATGAACATTGTGAACACAGGAATCACATGCATGAATTGTATTAGACAGTATCATAAATTTTTTTTACAGAAATCTAAAAGTACACGAAAAATTTTGTTTGCGGTCTTTGCTAAGTGCAGGAATTTCGAAATTGAATAGCTATAGTTATAACGATTTTGCCTTATCTATCTTTTATCGTTATTCATTTTTCTAGCTGTGACAAAATAAAAGTGATATTTCTCTCACCTTTTTTAATTTTTTTTTCACGGAGTGCCAATAAATAGGTTAACGAATAACAATTACTGGATGAAGTATGCTAATTACTGGGTACGTGGCATTTTCAGCTATTTCTGTAATTTTTCTTAATATAAATTTTTGAAGTTGCTTAATTAGATGAATGATGATTCTAAAATTGATACTCATGAGAGAATATTGAGTACAAGATTACATCCTTTGACCTTAAACTTGAGTTGAAAATATTCCTTAGCAGTGCTAATAAAAGACCGTTTTACCCTATTCGAAATGACGAGTAAGATAAAAACTGAATTCGAAATTTTTATAACTCTGGAAGTGGATGCTGCATTTGAGATTTCTTTATGATGAAAGTATTTCTTCCATAAACTCTCATATCCATATTCATTGTCAATAATACGATCTGTTGATATTTATGAATGCTTTCAGACTATTGTGTTGGGTTGAGCAACACTGTGCCATATAATCATCTTCTGCAACAAAATAACAATGCAATTGTTTCTATGTTTGTAAGAAGCATTTAGACATTAATTAAAAATATATACCCCATGTTCGGATTCAATGTTTCAGAAGTAATGTGGAGGAATATCATTTTGCTTCAAGGAGATATAAATCTTGAGAATGACAAAAAAACGGATTATGGTATGCACTAAATTTTATATATGGATTTCCCCAAGTTCTGCGAATGGCTTTCTACTAAAATTGAATTGTATTATGTATCCATTACTCTTCAAACATATAATATTCCTTTCAGTTCCACTGCTTTGAATTTTACATTTTATAGCCCTCTGAATTGTAACTAGATTTTAAAACTCATTGAAATTGCATCTTTTTCCCGAACCAGATTATGACCAGGCGCAATATGCATATCAAGATTTAATGACAATATAGAGTTTTGTTGAATCGATAGTGTTACATTGGATATATTCCATGCGAATAGATATAACATATTCATAGGAAGTTATAATAGGACGACATCAATTTAACTCCAAAATATTATATTAGTAATTTCTGACAAATTCCAAGAGTATTTTGAAGAAAAATTTGGGAGGGGAGATTCTTTGAATCTAATGATAAAAATATACATCGAAGTTCTGGATTGAACAACTAATCCTGATAAGAATTGTTTACTAAACTCACATTTTGATCATTTTGATCTTCAATATATTAGAATTGAATTTCACAATATTGCGTGGTAATTTCTCTTTGAGTTTCATCTTAAGCATATCTAACTGAATTTTGAAGAAAATACTACGTTCAACTATCATAAAAAGGCTAATTTTTTCTTCAGAGATTTGTCATTTTGATGATCATTAGTAGAACAATCATTAACCCCAATTCTAATGATTTCTGTTGCTGTGAGCCAGAGCCAATTAATAACCACTTTCTGATCTGGATTGATTGAGGAAATGTCCACCATAAGATATTTATTTGAATTTGACACTATCAGTAGTACTGGGACAAGGCATTAAATAGTGAGCGCTTATTCATTCAATATTCAAATGTTTGAACGTATTATTCATAATCATGCATGTGGCTGCTCGAGCCAGAGACAAGACTGAAAATTGGCCCAATTATGAGAACATGATGACTTCCCAAAAAAAGTATTCACTCTGTAATCCATTATCGTCCTGTCAAAATCACATCCGTTAAAAGATTATAGTGCTGCATAGATGGCCTGAATTCTAGGTAAGTTTTGAGTATTGTGTGATTCCAGACTCTATGTCTATCAGATACAGACAGGGTGTTACATAATGTCACAATTTGAGGGGGTAGGTCTACGTGCAATTTTAAGGAAAAAAGTTCATTTAATAATAGGTCCGCAAAAGCTTTGTTACGGAGCTGCAGGGTGATAAAAATTCCGTAAGAAATTTGTTTTTTTCAAAACTCCTGCAGTTTTTAAGATATTCAGCCCAAATTTGGCATGCAAGCTTTTTTCTACAGCTTCCTTCATTTCAACTAGAATTTACAATGTGTTTTCTTTTCCTGAGCCATGTCTTCTTTTTCCCTTTCAAACATTTTTGCAGTACGCCACTGATCAGCGTACAATCAATTTTCGTAATTTCCGTTCAATTTAAAACTTTTTGACACCTGTTGGTTCGTCGTATTTTCTTAAGGGCTATTTGTAGCCCTTTTTGCTGCTTGGTTGGCATTTTCGTTGCCGTATATTCCGATGTGCGATGGAACACACAGCAAATAAATTTTCTTGTTCATCGATTCGAGTTCTTCAAAACATTCTCCTATCTCACGTAAGATTGGGTTCTTCGGGTATAGTTGCTTAAGTGCTTCTAACGCACTCAATGAGTCGCTCACAATCATAATTTGATTTTCAGGTAGGAGATCTGCGAATTGAAGAGATGTGCCACTTTTGGTGAGAAACATAAAGTGGTTCATGCATGACGGGGCACCAGCACATTTTAGTAGAGAAGCTAGGGAATTCGTGAATAATACATTCAACAACAGATGTATATGTCGGGGTGGGCCAGAAATATGGCCCCTCGGTCCGCAGACTTAAATAGTCCAGACATTTTCCTATGGGGATATCTCAAAAGTTAAGTTTATACCACTCCAGTGACTTTTGTAAGGGAATTTAGGAAAATTAAGCGAATAACATACAATTGAAATAATTCAAATTCAATAATTTTTCACTCGAAAACGGTTGGAGATTCGAAAAAATTTCAAGTGTCAAAAAAGTTTTTCAACGCAAATAGCTAAAATTGATTGTACGCTGATCAATGGTGTACTGTCAAAAAGTTTTAGAGGGCAAAATGAGACATGGCCTCGGGAAAGAAACACCTTGTGAATTTCAGTTAAAACCTAGGACGGGTTATGATGGAGAGTGTAGAAAATAACTTGGATTCCAAATTCGGGCTGAATTTCTTAAAAACTGCAGGAGTTTTGAAGAAAAAACCAATTTTTGTCCGGAAATTTCAACACCCTGTAGCTCCGTAACGAAGCTTTCGCGGACCCATGTTTATATAAACTTTTTTTCTTAAAATTGCACGTTGATTTACTCCCTCAAGTTGTGACATACCATTAAGTAAGACCGTGTATAACTGAAACACCAAAGAAGATCCCATAGGGGCAGCATCAGAAGATTTTTAAAAACAACAATTGGTGACAAAGGGAACGGCCTTAGGGTTATTTCGGGCTTAGAGACCCGTAAAAACCACAAGGCAAAAGGGTGCAAATCTATTGAAAATTTTCGAGCACTTTGGAGTAGAAAATTATCATTCCGAATAAGTACCAACTTAGCTGTAGCTGGGTAACAACACAGACTTGAAATAATATTCAGTACGGCATTTGTGGGTGGCGTCGTACCATGTTCGACTTGAGATTTACTAGCCAATCAATTATAAATCAACTTATTCAAAAAGGAACGTCCGCGAACGAATTAAGTCAATTAATACCTGTCAATTCAATTTTAAATTAATGTTGGTGTTAACCTTTCATCGTGTTAATGGATCTCTCAATCCGCCTTAAATTTGAGCAGAACCTTTTTTTCTGTTAATGTTTTCGAAACGTCTTCGTTCTATAAAACAACATTTGTTTTGATGATATAATAATATGTTATTATCTTCGGCTTCCATACCATTTGTTTGATGACTTTATATTTCAAATTCGTTTCAGATATTATATTTTTCTCTATTCTGTTCAGTGTTAATAATAAGATTTCTGAAAAGAAAATCCTAGATAAACAAGGTGCAGCGTGAGAGCCTTCCTTCTACCTTTGACTGATGTGTCAATGACGAGCGCGACAGGTTTTTCCTCAGGATTTTTCTCTCTCTATTCTATAGAATATGATTTTCCTAAGCTCACACCTTTGCTTAGATTAGATTTAACCTAAATACAATCTAACATTATTATTATAAATAATAATATAATAGTCTAACATTGTAATGTTCTACAGCAACACGCAACACATCTGTAAAGAGCAAATCAATAATTTTTCGTTAAAAAAAATATAATTTAGAAAAAGAAATTAATTTAACAGGCACACTATGCCAATGGCCTCATTATCGCAAATATTGTTATATATGTACACATAGATTAAACTAGGCGTATTAATTGGTTCTAATAGTGCACCGAATTCAATGTTTTGCGAAGAAAACTTTCAAAATTTAAAACAATATCACAATCTGGCAAGTGCTAGTTCTGTGATTGTGATAGATTTACGTATCGATGAGTATCAAAAGTCACCATTTTGTCTTCAATGACATTTTGAAGATGGATGGCAGTTTATATAAATTTAAAACAGAAAAAATTAACATGTATTAACATTATGGTGAAAATGAAAAAATACTTTTTTGATAATAGTTTCATTCGTATATTACTGAAAATCAAATCTTTCCGAAAATTGCTTCAAATAACCGTATCTAAACCATTTTTATATGCAGATAAATGTTCGTCTAGAAGTACTTCATTCAAAAATAATTTACTACAAAAAATGACTAACATTCTGCTGCTCAGGGGATCATTATGCATGGAAATCACGAAGAATTTCATAGATTGTTGTGTGGAAACATACGGAACTCCAAACGAATAGACAATCATTCAAAACGGACAATCTCCTCTAAAGTGTGAGTTCAGGAAAGTGGGAAAAACTGGAGAACGACATGCTATGAATAAAAAGTGGAAACAGAACGGTTTTGTTATCGATTTATTCTTCATTTTAACCAGAATTTCGATTTGTGAATATGGAATGTTGTATGCCAGAAATCTGAAAAATGAAAAGAAAAGCAGCAGGAAAGCATAGTATTGGTAATACTAAATGGATTTAAATGTTTTCGAATAGGATATTGTATGAGGATCTTATCAAAATCAACTAGCTCATTCCGTTTTCCAGAGGATTAACGCATCGAAAGGAAAGCACAGAAAACCAAGCTACAAAATCAGTTTCCGAGATTTCATTCTCAAAACAAGTGGACTCCAAAGGTCTTAGATAAATGGAAATACGCACAATTGTTTATATTGATTCATATATATATTATAATATATATATATATTTATATATATATATCAATATATATATATATATATATATATATATATATATATATATATATATATATATATATATATATTATTTTAGAAAAGAAACAAATAAAAGAAAATAAGTTTCTTTGCGCATGTAGTTTCTTTGCGCAAAAAAAAATGAAAATTGTGTTCTCACCGAGTAGGTGTTTTCTTCTAGATCTCAGTAGCTCGTATTACCTCCTCTCGCCCTTATTTAAGCTTGAATCTGTCTAGGCATGCTTTGGATTAGGTTTTCGACTTCCTCTGGGGTGATATTCTGCCACTCTTCTGTGGCGGCTTGGATGAGCTGTTGTGGGGTTCTTGGATTATACTGGCGCGATTCAATTTTCTTTTTGAGATCATCCCATAAATTTTCAATAGGATTTAGGTCTGAAGAGCAAGCTGGCCAGTCCAAAATAGCGGTTTCCTCTCCTTCTTGAAAAAAAGTGAAGTTCTCACAGCGGGCACCTCGCACGAGTTTCACTATTGGCTCCAGCACTAGGTCCACGTAATTTCCAGCCGCTACAGTCGCAGGAAATGAAATTTAGTCTAACCCAAAACATCACACTGCCCCCTTGGTATTTCGGAATATGTCTTGCTGCTCGGAGTATAGCTCATCTTCCACGACCGCTTAAAACCCGAATCTGGAGGTCATTTTATCGAACACCAATTCTAGTCTCATTCGAAAAAAGAACATTTTGCCAATTCTCAATATTCCAAGTTTTGGTGATCGATACACCATCAAGTCGGTTAATTTGTTGTTGTCTGATTAGCTCTTGAACGAAGTCTTTGACGTATCATTTTGACTGATACACCGATGCCTGTTGCTTCCAGAAATTGCTTTTGGACTATGGGTTGCGACGCACTAAGGTCTTTTCTTGCAATTTGGCACAAAAAGCGTTCTTGTTCTTCAGAAGTGATCTTCCTACGACTTCTTCTAGACCTATGTTGCAGAGATTATAGCTCCACGTATCGGGAGTAAGTTTTTGAAATCACCCCCTGTGATACCCCCATTGTAGCCGCTATATCCCTCCGTGTCACCCCTTATTGATCCAGAGAATTTATTCGACCCATGTGCACATCGAACAATCCAATGTAAGACATTACAATCATAGGCTTTTTTCAATTTTATAATTCACAGTTTCAAATCTCAGTGACGACTGAGTACAATTTCCCAAACAAGTGGTGATAATTCATCATTTCTTATCATACTATACAGTTTTTTTTGCAATAAAACACTTCTTTCTTCACAAGTAGTCAGAGATCCCTTGTTAAAAACAATCAATAAAGGGAAATACCGAGTCATTTCATATAAATTTGGTTGTGTGTGGTTCCGGAAAAGAGATATTCGATCCAATATTTCTTTAGTGCTGTTGGTCTGCGGGTATGTAAAGGAATTGATCTATATAGGACAAAGTTCATCAATTATAAAGAAAATTCTCAGGCTCTGTTGCATCCTATTCATTGAGTAATTTTTATCAGAATTCTTCAAGATTAACTTACAATTATTTATTCTGAACAACATTGAGAAAACAAGCTAGAAACAATTAAAAGTATAAAATCATCAAATCAGGTATAGAAATAAAAGAAAATTTTATGTTATTATAGAATTAAAACAAATGCAGTTCCATAGATTTAATTCATTTCCAACACATTAACAACAAAAAAGGATCTCGCCAGAATTTACGGCGGATGGAAAGATCCATTAAATGAATGGAAGTTCGTTAGTACCGAAACTTATTTAAAATTGAATTTGCAGATAATAATTGACTTAATTCGCTCACGGTCGCTTCTTACTAGAACAAATGGGGTTATAATTGGCTGATAGTAAATTCCTTGTCGAGGGTCGTTTAACTCACATCTGGTCGAGCACTGTACGACGCCGCCCACATATGGCCGACTGAATATTAGTTTACGTCGGATGGATGCAGTCTAATCCAGATTAAGTAGTTACACCTGTTGGATGCAAGATTGCGCAAATTTAGTATACCATCCATTGAAAAAAGATACATTGTATAAAACTAGGTTAATCATTCGATACTTCGATATAGAATAACACAACCTGAAGATCTAGTACCCAAATCAGCTCATCATACGTGCCGTTTACGAGAGTAATAATAGCAGTGGTGTAATTATAGAACGAATATCTCATCCTTTGTTCTGCAGAACAATTCAATAATGATTCCTATAAATTTTTTGAAAACTAAATCCTCTAGAATTCATACAAACTACGACCTCCCGTCGGTAAATATTTGATGAGACGAATATCTTCAGCGTCAAACTTCGCGGGGAGTCTACATATGAGAACTTGAGATGAAAAGAATTATTCAAAAATCCGTCGATCAATGAATAATCCTTCCTGGCAAGAGCTAGTTCCCAAATCTGCCCGCAATGCCCCCAAGAGCCACATTAATGCAACTAACCAGGATAACGAGATATTTTTTAGATAGTTTACATATGTAGATTCCTCGCGAAGTTTGTCGCGGAAGATCTTCATCTCATCAAATATTTACCGACGGAATGTTTTATCTCGGAAACAGAGCCCCAGAGCACCATTTCAGCGGTATTATTCGCTCGTTTTGTACCGTTGATGGGATTCACGGACCGGCGAAAGATGTCTCCAAGTGTTGGAATTTCTAACGTTCTCACATCTGTTCGTTATTGTTCGTATCTTTCTCGAAGTAGCGTGTTCGCCGTCTCAGTCCATAGAGGGCAACTCTCGTACGTATGTACGAGGTGCGTCCTTTCTGGAATCGATAGGGCACCCCGATGTAGCTTGAAAGGATGCTGAGAAGCGATATGCGATATTGATGAGCTCCTAATAAGGGCGAAACTGCAGTCTGCCGCTTCGTTTGTCAGCATCCCGTTTAGTTGTAGAAGTTCTGTAATAGGTCTAGAATTGAATAGAATACACTGCACAGCGCGTCTTCAATTTCAAATAGAACACCAGTATAGGGGCAATGAAGAATGAAGAAACGTCTTGTTCTATGACTGATCCAGGTTTTTCCTAAATCTCCAGATGGGCTTCTAAGAATTTATCGGCAAACTGGTGAGTTTTCCAATCACGACAATTTTGCTACAAGAATCGGTTTATTAAGGCGGTTCCGTAATGGTGTTGGGTGGCTTAATTATGAAAAGAAAACAGAATTACTTACAATTGATTGGGAATCCATGACTGAGGTACAGTCGCTAAGTTTCAGGTCTTAAAGTTGTCCCATTCACTCATAATATGGACTAAAACTTACTGCTGATGCGTGATAATGCCACAGGTCTTACCGTAAGAGTAGTGAGTGAAAAAATTGATGGATTTAAAATATTGAGAATAGACTGGCGGTTTAAGGAGTCCTGATCTCAGTCCGATTGAGCATAAGTGGGACTCGATGAGTAGAAGGTTAAGAAAGCGCGTCCCTGCTCCGCATAATCTGAATGAAGAAGGTCCGGCTAGCCAAGTAGAGTGTAATCTCATCGATATATGCTAACGAACATTCAAGCCATGGCGACAGTTGGAGTCGCAACGGAGTGGGTGTTTTTTTAATAACTTTCTATTCATATTTTTTCACTTGTTTACTACTTCCTTTTTTCCTAAAATAAAAAAACTTCTGCTATACCAATTGACAATGCTGATGAAAAAACTATTTCTCTCGCCTAAAATCAAGAACTATGTCATTTAAAATAAATATAGCTTTTATAGCTTTGTAATGAAGTATATTATCATGACAAACCGCAGCTCAGAAATTCTACAAGATGATTCAAAATTCGTAAAAATAAAGCATTTTTGGTTTACTATTGTATATCGCTATTCAAAATGCAGTTTCACACATAACCTTTATTAACTGTTATTCTGCGCTAACTAACATATCCTACTATTTATTACTCTCTAATTTCGAACAGGCGGATCTTTCGCGAACCTGATTAAATCTTTGATTTTCTTGAACTGTAGAAAATGACGAAATCAAGAGGAAACAGCTCTAAGGCTGAGCTGTAAGTTTTAAAGGCGCATAGATTTTATCCCTTTATTCATCTCTCTTATTGAATATTCAATACAATTAAACAACGGAGTACACCTTCGAAAAATATGCAAATATACATATCGAAATATTTAGTCCTCTAGAATATTTCATTTGAAGTGATTTCCAAACACACGATACCTGATGACCGTACCGTCGTGAATGTACGTCTTTGAAGCTGTTGGTAAGGAGCCTCCTACTTTCGAACCGATGAATATCCTCCTATAATTTCGTCTGAATGCCAGAAGTTATTAGAAATTTCTTCAAAATAACTTTGATAATATTTGTAGTAGATTATTTTGGTAGCTCAGCTGAACATGCTACTCATACAAAATGGTGCTCTACCGCAAGGCCACCTAGGTTACCTGAATTGAATTCTCGCGGTTTCTTTTTCTAGGACCACTGAAGGAGCTATTCTATTTTGTCTGCATCAAGAATCGAAAAATGTTGCCCGAAAATATAATCCCCAATAAAACAAAGAACAACCACCAAACTCATTTTATAATACAAAGGTCTTTCTTACGAAAGCCATTTTCACTTGAACAGCTACTGCAAATAAGACAAATTTTATAGAATTCTGGCAAAACTCCGATCAGAAGCTGCTAGAATCCTGGGACCAAAAATAGAGTATAAGTAAGCGTCCATAAATCCGCATCGTACACATCGGACCGATCGCATCGAACGAAACCATTCATAGATGGTGAGTCTACTCTATCTATTTGTAATTAGAATACCGAGACACCTGCCAAATTTCGTCACATTTCATAGCGAGCGGACGGTCATACCGATAGGCTGATACATTCTATCTGTACGATACAGATGAGTGAACAGTTAAATTAATTTCTAAAGAGACCATACAAAAACCTGATTGCATTACGGATAATGGACGTTTATCTTATGTAAACGCTGCAACCTCACTGCAGAAAAAAGACGTCCAGCTGAAAATGTCTTAAATCTTGTTTTGTTTGCATTAACTACCTTCGTATCATTAACTTGTTTTTCAACAAATTTAGAATTCTTTAAAGACTGATTTATTCCACACGACTCGCATATTCATTCCTCAAATGAATTGAAGTACCCCCAAATTTCAAATCCTATTTTAAAACGAAAACTATCACAAAGGCACAAGTATGACATCATGCAGTACTGAGCAGAAATTTGCAACTTGAACTTGAATTTCTGTACAGAAAACTCGAAAACTGTGAGGTAGGTTATATCTCAAGCAAAAGGTCTGAAGTTTCAGAGGCAGAACTACACTTGAATCATCCACATTTTACCTAGTTTCCACTCATTTTCTTGTAATAACAATTCAATCTTTGAAAGGAATTGCCAAGCCTGGTATTTCAGCAAACAATTCCGGGGATATTAACTTTTTCAACAATAAAATTCATCTATAATTCTTCAAGATGATTTCTATACTACTGCTACAATGTTGTTCGTTTTATTTTCAATGATGAAACTGAGATTGAAAACAACTTTTATATTCCATTCCATATCAAACCAATGAGCGAAAAAACAGAAGAACAGAATATTAGAGGTCATATATTTTCAGGTATGCATAACTCACGAGGAAATTTCCTCACTTTGCGGATTGGTAATGAGTTTGAAATTAACTTTCTCCATGGAGTTTCATCGTAACATATTAAAACTTCGGCAATTTTAAATCGGGACCCAAAAAGTAATACGATGAATGGGGCTTATTTATTACTTGATGATGTTATAACATCAAACTTTCATTACAGAAGACATGTAGGTCATACTAGAGATATGAGGAAAACTAAACTGAATTGTATCGATTTGATTCCGTACAAGGTCGGTTATACTGGTATTTGGTAATGGTATTTATACGTGTAAGAAAACACAATTTTATGATACGAGAAGTAATGAGAATTTTATTACAACCTTTATAGAGAATGGAAATATTCCTTACTGGAAATGGTGGTTATTTTTTCATATACGTGCTTAATGTTTTAGGGAAAATCATTCAATGATCCGTGAATTATGTGATAATCTTTCAAGGGTGCTATTTTAATGGTTTCATGCACGAACTCTATTGATCCTTATTTAAACCAGCTCTATCATAAATCAGTGTCAAGTCACTACAAAAATTTTTTTCTTCTTTCTCTTCCTACTAAATTCGATCATGTAAAATACTCGTAATCCCTTATCTTCAGCTTTGGGTATAACTATTATGGACATCTTCAATATTTCTATTATTCTTTATGAGCTTCGAAAATTTGGTAAGGCATCTTGATCCGATCATTCAAGATCAAGACACATGGTGGCAAATCAGGTCCATTCTCATGGATGGTTATCTCATCCTGTTTCCATTCCAGAAGTTGCAATATTGTGTTACAATTAGAATGAAAGTCATTATTTTTGCTGCTTCATCATTCAAACGTTTCATGACGTTCTAGTATTATTCTTCATTGACTAATCGATCTTCTACTAAGATCTCGTTTTCTTTCTTTCAGGTAACAGCTCCCCCGCCGAGTTTTGCAAACATAATTGGTTTGCAGCTGTAAATAGATGTGCAGATGTGAAAACAATCCATTTCCAGAAGTAGCCAAGTGCTGAATTACGAATAGAAATCTTCAACAAGACCAGATGATATTCTATCTCTCTCATCACGTGTCACAAGTTTCGATTTTTTTAATATCGTCATATTTATTTCCCCGTGTCCATTCTTTTCAGAACTCTCCAATTTGTCACCTGATTTCAAGTATAGAATTAATTCATGAAAAGTGGGGAATTTTTTCTTCAGGAAGAACTTTGAATGTTCAAATTTCATCTCCTAAACAAATATTGGTACATTAAGATAATACTCTCTCGTGAATGAGAAGGTTTCCATTTCGATATTGTCACAAGAAGGAGTTTCAATAAATATAAATAGTTTGTAGTGACGCAGTATGATTACATTTCAGATAGTTGAGGTCTGACGAAAAAAAAATACAGTTAGCTTACGTCAGATTAAGAAACGTCTGTCGATAGTGGCTGTGAATATGATCCAAAATATGGACTAAATAGATAGTTATGATGACGAAGTTGTTGAATTCTGGCAGGAAGAAGATGGGGAATCCGATTATTTTGAGACTGGTAGCAATTTCGATGTAAATCGTAAAACTCATAATTATAATCGATAATGAAAGTATTGGTAAGGAACCGAGAAAATTCTCATCCCAAGAATGGTACATTACAGTTATTGTTTTGACGATTCATAAATTCGAAGACTCCGATTCTTAGGTAAAAAAAGAGTCAAAAGAAGACAAGTTGAATACGCTTAGATACTCTTTAGTTTATGCATTCAGGAAAAATCGTGATGTATTCATGCTAACAAGTATTTATGAAGGAAACATAGCCACTTGACGAGGTAAACTTTAGTAAATCTACACCTTGAATTTGATACAGCCTAAAAATTCTTCATAAATTTTCAATAATAAGGAAACCCACTTGATTGGTTTATCGTTGGATATATTCATAACAAATAGCCTATTAAAGGATAATCTGCAAGAAATACTTGAGAAAGGTTAGTTATGTATTGATTGAACTTCTTGATATTTGAAACTTCGAAGTTTAATAATATTCCTACCAACCCTTGATTTTCTATTATTTGCGAAAAATTGCCCTTCCTTTTAGAAATTTTGGTAGGTAATGAAGAACACTATATCTTTTATAGTTTTTATTGCATTCAACCATATATTTGTTTTCAGTTGAGAATTCTGCGAAATTATATTACTGAAATGAATTATGTCAATCAAAAATCAAATAGACTCACCGGCAAACTTTACTATGAAGTCCTTCTGCTTACCTGAAAAGAAAGCTGAAATTAGTAATTATGGATAGTTTGTATTTCAAAAACAGATTCAAAACAACTTGCTGGTTGTTGTTGAAATCCTTACAAATGCTACAAATATAATCTGTGAAATTGTATATATATATATATATATATATATATATATATATATATATATATATATATATATATATATATATATATATATATATATATATATATATATATATATATATATATATATATAATATAATAATTTCACAGAATATATTTGCAGTAAAGGACGCTGGTGTATGGCTAGCTTATGTTGAATTAACCTCGAGGTACGCAATATTTTCATTCATTTGTTAATTTTTTGTTCGAAAACGTAGACAGACCATGTGTTTGATTTACCTCAGTCTTTCGTTAGTCTATCCTGCATGGCGGGTAGATTTGGGAACTAGCTCTTGTCAGGAAGAATTATTCATTGTTCTACGGATATTTGAATTATTCTTTTCATCTCAAGTTTACATATGTAGACTCCTTAAGAAGTTTGTCCCGGAAGATATTTGTCTCATCAAATATTTATCGACGAGAGGTTTTATCACGGAAAAAGAGGCCCAGAGAACCATTTCAACGAGATTATTTCTCTCGTTTTGTACCGTTCAAGTGATACACGGACCGGCGAAAGCTGTTTCCAAGTGTTGGAATTTCTAACGTTCTCACATCTGTTTGTTATTGTTCGTATCTTTCTCGAAGTGTGGTAGCGGGTTCATTCTCGGTCCATAGAGGACGACACGTCCATTCTGGAATCGTTATATATGTATATTATATATATATATATATATATATATATATATATATATATATATATATATATATATATATATATATATATATATATATATATATATATATATATATATATATATATACACTCACTTCTTGAAAATCATATCGATGTATAGTCTATGTTTTTATTCTAATCGCAAAAGTTCAATTACATAATTTGACCCATAACAATAACAAAAACAGCGGTTTTCTTTGCAGAATAATTTATGTCCTCAATTCGAATACGTATTTGTGAATTTTCGGTTTAAAGAAATGAAACTGCACTTCAAAATTACACTGTAATAGACTAGAAAAGGTTCAAAATTACAACAATTCTCTACCGAAGTGAAGAAGGATACATTCCAGCCGATGCTGAAGCAAACATATTATGATTCGAAGAAATAAATTGTTACTTTTGTAGGTTAGAAAAAAAAAGGCTACAATATTTTCATTAACGTTCCTCTATCTGCGTGCCCTCTGCAATACGTAATAATTTTTCACACTTGGTCTACCCCCACTACACCTTAGGAATAAAAAGTGTAATAACTAACAATATTTTGATCCATAATTCCGTTTTCTTGTCGTTTATCTAAGTTCATACCCCATAAATACAATTTTTGGGCAATGATCAATCGTACAAATTCAAAATTTCAGAACGCATCATTAGCGTTTTAATTGAAAACGTCCCACATTAATCTACACATCTAAACTAATGACAACTTGTAAAAGGCTTACTAAGACACCCCTCAATAATATATAAAGAAATATAATGTGGCTGTATAACTCATTTCGCCCAACCTGGGATTTGAGTCGTAAAATGATAAAACCATTCTGCAAACATGTTCAAAGGCAATACGAAGGTAGACAAGAATATTACGTCACACTCCTGATTTCACAGGTGTTCATGATGAGGGAGAAATAATATTTTGAGCTAAGATTCGTAGCAACCCACATTCATTTAAGTAACCACATCAGAAGAACGACACTATACAAAACTAGAAATTGTATACGCCAAAAAAATTCAAGCGTGACCGTAGAAAATTGAGTATTTATTAAGAAAAAACTTCAAACATTCGAAACATTAAAAATCAAAAATGTTGATTCTTCATTAGGAAAAAACGATTAGAATGAAGAACGATAAGGTACAGCACCCTGCAGTGAATAATTGAAATTAAATGAGTATTAGCAAGATGTGTTCCGAGTAATCAGAATTTGATACCAACTGTGAAGGATGACAGAACAGATGGTCATCAAATAATTTAAAAAATCACGGTTATATACAAATTTATGACAACTCTCATAATAGAAATTAAAGCTACTTCAAAAACTATTCGAGAGGAAGATTGGGAGCAAATCTAAAGCAGTTTTACAGGATTCGAGGCGAAGGTTGGATTGAAGAAATTAGAAACAGCACCATCTCGTTTCATAGCGAAATATCCAATTCAACATTGAAATTCATGAACAAATATAATCAAATTGGGTGAAACATAATAACCCTGAAGTTTAAACGATAAATTAAAATTGCATGACTATAATATGGCTTTTTTAGATGCCTAATGTTATGCCTGAAGAAATAAGTTTCATTCATACATTCCTGTAAACGATGTAAACCGGGAATCCATTAACTTTGTCCCTGTAGAATTTATTGAAAAAAGTCTATTGTAAGAAACGTTAGATGCTAATTTGCTGCGTGTCATAAAATTATTTTCGATTATAGTGTGTTACATTACTGTTACAGAGAGCCATAGAGCATCACTTTTTAACGTATTAACTCGAAATCAAGTGGGTTTTTAGATTTGTATATGCCTTAATGGAACCATTTTAGAATTGATCACCATGGATAAAATTACTTTTCTAATGAACAACTATTATTTCCACTATAATTGTGTTAGTATTTCAGTTTCACAACTGAATTATTTGCATAAATCTATATATCTATTGACAATATGTAACTGTAGATTTAGCTATACGGGATGTTCTATGATGAATGTCTAGGTTCAAACCTCATTATGTTTCTTATAGTAGATGCATATATACGGTGTTCCGTTGAAAACCTCCCAAGCTGTAGCTTCTATAAAAGTGATCGATATTAATGAAACAGAAACCGAATAACATCTTGAATGACATTCTAACAGCCTGAAATATTTTCATTGGTTAAAAATCTACAGAAATACCGGATAATTACCTTCACTTAGACTTTTTGCACTGTAACCGAATATTTTCATTTTTATTTTGACTACTCATTCAATTTTTTGTTCTTTCTTCTGAAAAGGAATCACTCAAAATGCAGTATACTCCGAGAAAGAATAAATTATCGAAAATTTTCGGAAAAGGACTCAAATTTCCAATTCATCGAAATGCTTCACAGAAGATCAACTCTTCAAGTGTGTAGTAAAATTTTTCTGTCCTAGAAGGTGTTTTGGACGTTGTTTCAATTCAAATATCTCACATTTTTTAGTATTTTGGCTAAAAAAGAGTTTAAAAAATAAAAATGAAAGTTTTATTTTTTTCCAAAAATTCAAGTAATGTTAGACATCTGTAGTTTCTGAATTGTTTCACTGATAGTATAAATACTAATGAAAATACATTTCTCATCCTGCATAATCTGCATTACATAATCAACAATAATTCTCAGCAAAAATTCAATGTAAAGGTATGGTGGGCCATTTACTCTAATCGCTTGGTAGGACCAATTCTCAATGAAGGAAACTATACGATATGAGCACTCCAAGATTTCCTCAAAGAAAATCCTACTTCAATGTAAATGCTGCTGCAACTCACAATGCAGCTTTGAATGTAAACTGGCTGAATAATAATTTCTTTGAACGATGAATAGGGACGAATGGTCCTGTTAGGTGGCTTGCGTGCTCCCCAGATTTGACCCCTCTTGATTACTGGCTTTGGAGTTACCTACAGGATCGAGTTTACCGCACCCCACCAAAAATTTGTGGAGTCACTGAAAAAAAGAATAAGAACCGTTTGTTCAGAAATTTCTCCAGAAGCCGTTCTGAAAACAACACGTTGCGTTTTCAAGAGATGCCTTTCGTGTATTCAACAAAGATAAATTTTTTGATATGAGTTGAGTTTTTATTTCGATGTTATCGGTTTATTGAAACAGATGCCTCCACTTTCTTAAGTTTTTTTTGAACTTCGAAAATAAACTTGCATAATGTCAGTATTAACTGAATTTTCGTCTTTCATACTTATTAGTTCTTCGTGGTTAGGACTTGAAATGAAACAATAATAACAACTAGCGTGCAGAAACTAAATCTGTTATAATTTATCGATAATGATTGCCAATGACATCCATTATAAATTTATGAAGAGAGCTCTGTGATTTTCAATAGAAATCCATCATAGAGCTTACTCCATTGTTTCTGAGAAACTTTTGCTACTTTTTTATTTTTCTTTTTACCCAACATACGGAGTAATGTGAGTTATTCGAATTTAAAATAACTACTTTCTAGAACAGAAAAGAATTCTCACAAACTGTCGCTCATACTTAGAATTACATTGATGAGCTTGAAATGTTAGTTTTTTCAGAGATTTTAAGATAATTTCTTTCTTCCCAGGAAATACAACGTTTTGGGTGATACCTTTTCAGAAGAAAATTATCAAAATTGAAGGCCCACATTTAAGATGCAATTCGGATTTTGTTTCATTGGAATCAATCAACAGTTGTAGGATCTCTAGATTGGGGTGTTTTTCATGGAACACCCGAAAGACATAGACTTACTAGCAACAATATAAGAGTAACTCACACAAGCAATGGATAAAGATAAAGTTACTTCTTCGCACATGCATTTGAGATTGTCCGGAAGAATATTATGGAATGCATCTCGAATTCATCATGTGGTCTCATCCAGTTACTTTATCCATGTGAACTTAACTCTCTACTGCTTCTCATAAATAAAATTCCATATATGTTGAGTCCAGAGCATTTGGGAACCATAGAATATTACGTCCTCGTCCTAACTATTTGTCGAGAAATACAGTGCTTAATTGGTTTCGAACCTCAATAAAATAATATGGACGAGCTCCATCCACATTTCATTTATTGTGGTACGCTCAATGAAGTTCTATCAATATAAGGAAATTTTCCCTAACAAATCGTGAAAATTCTCGACATCGAAAGATAAGCATGACCACATACTTATCAAAAATGCCCTCGCCAAACATTGAGGCACCATTGAAGTTGAAAATTGTTCATACGAACAATTTGTGGTTTTTCGCGATTATAGTAATGAAAGTGTCTCTTGACTTATCCATTCTTGTCAAGAAATTTTTGTTCGCTGTCAATTTATTTCAGATCCATTTGCAAAATACCTATTCTTCTACCAAATTCACCTTAACTTGAACAGGGTGCTGTTGAATATGATATGGATGATACTTATTTATACCGTTTCTAATCAGCTCGAATGCTTGTTTTAAATTCTCGAAGCAATTCTCCTGAGGATGTCTTTATTTCCGGATAATCTTCCGCAAAATTTCCAGGTTCAAATAAATAATTCCCACAACTATTTTACTTGGGCGTATACCATGTTCTTCAGTATTTCAAATTCGAAGTGATAGTCAAAAATGGTCCGAAAAATTAATCGAAAAACTTTAAATGTTCAAATACCTTCGGAGAAAAGAAATATAAGAAAATATTCCCAATGAACGATATTCAACTGCGAAATGAAAAATAATGATCAAAATAAACGGTGATTACCTCGAACTTAATCGCACTCACTTACTCCAATAGTGAAACTGTTCACGACACTTTGGGCATCGTAGGTTTCAAGATAGGTGAGATGGTGGGCATCGACATAATTTGCGAGACGTTGCACGCTGATCTTTTTTCGTATTTCGGTCCTAACTGCTAATTTGTTTTTGTTTAGTTGAATCTCTTGCTGATGTTTTCATCATATATCGTGATGAAAACGGCTTAACAATGACGTTATATGATTGCATTATTCAGTCAGTAAAAATAGTAATTACTGAGTACCAAGTATATTTGGCAGAATCAAATTCCAAAATATTATTCCGAAACATTTTGTGAGCAGAGTATCATGTCAATTTCAGAATACATACTTTACTTTATCTGAATGCAGAAATATCTGTTCATAACTTGAATTTATTTGAAATCGCATGTTCGAATTTGAGACAGACGAAAGTGTTTAAAAATACTGGCATCCTTCACGTTCGACGAAGTGGAATAGAATTCTCAAGAGATTCGTTTATGGCTTTCCTGTTTCCATACAATGTTCAACTGCTTTCAAAGTGCAGCATAATGTTTCTAGAAACTTTGTAAGGTCCTGAATTTATGTTTGTTGATGTAGCGTATACTGCTCAATCGAGTAAAACCGTTTTACTCTGAAGATACAGTTATTGTTTTCCGGAAATGCCACACGATTACTAGTAATATAGTAAGAATATAAGTAGGATTTTCAGTTTACTGAATCAACATCGGAAATCAAAAGAAAAATAAATAGTTAGATTCAATTCAAGAAAGTTAAGACGATATTGGGATTTTATTTAGATCAATTCTGCTTTCCGAACAAAAGTTACGATTATTGTAGGCCTATTCTATCTGGAAAACATGAGGCGATCGCTTTTTCTATGGAGAGGAGTATGCAAATTCAATATTCAACAAATATACTACCATCTAAGAGACAATTCAGTTTAAGTTAAGATATATTCTAGGCATATGAACAAGCGAAGCATTTAATTGGAAACATGTCGAGTTAAGTGAGATTAAAACGTTGAAACGGAAGTTGGTTGAAACAGACGATGCCTCCTATATTTGGTATATGATTCCAAAGTGGCGAAATTCGACCGAGTCTTTGCTTATGCCACCGAAATAATTTTTCGTGAAAGAGTTCTTAAATTGAACTTTAAGAACTCGATGTTTATAACAAGTCAACCACATTACTGAAGGTTGTGGTAGATTTTCACTAATTTTTCGTAATGTTCTCACAACATCAACAGAAGTGTAAAATAATTACTTTCAGATATTCTAGGAACAAAAGTCAGACATCAGAGAAGAATCACATTCGCTATAATTAAATTTTCTGCCATTGCTCATAACACAACAATTGTAACTTTCACTTTCTTGTGGAAATGTTTTTAAATAGAACTTCATTACGTCGATATTTGTGAAAAATCAATCAAATAAATTACTGAAGGCTTCAAGTGATTCTCACTGATTATTAATGATGTTCCTTCAACAGTTACTGCTGTACACAAGTATCAAACAAAACAGGAAAAATGAAAGATTATCTATACTAGCTGAATATGAAAGATTCAATTTGACCTATTATGTAACTGCTTACAACCTAATCTTTCAGATGACAACTCCTATTTTTTGTTGAATAGCACCAAGAACATTCTGTTGTCCCACTATTTTCTTAGCAACCACGATATTATTATAGTTATGATGTTTATTGATTTGGTGCCTCATTAGAAGCTTAGCCAAGGATTCCTATAGACTTCTTGTCTTGTACTCTATCTTTCTTTTGGGGTCTTTTGTTGAGAGTTTTTGAATATCGTATTCCAAGAATGTCTGATCAATTAATTTCGAATATCGAAAGGTTTCCCTTTTCAAGACAAAGAGAGCAGTAAACCCACTCAATGATTAGGATATGTTCCAGTAACGACTGTTGCTCTCTTGGCTAAACCGTGTGCTCTCTTACTTTCCTTAATGATGCCAGAGTAGTGTAACTCTGTTTGATATGCTTGGTTATCCTAATTTTTTCTTGCATTTATCACGCTCAATTGGAAGTGATCCTCATATCTCTCAGATATCCATTCGGAGCAATGAATGTAGGTCTCTGTAATTTATGGAAGGGGTCTCCAACAGGAGTGGCGTATACCATATAGTTAGCGTGCGATGCAATGAAAGCCTGTAAACTAGGTTGAGTCCAATAGTATTAGTGCGGAGTAGGATGAAAACACAACCTCTTAACGCAAAATAACGAAGTTTTCACTGTGTTCAGATTTTAGGTTTCGGTCACTTCCAACAATCTCAATAATAATAAGGTTATCATGGTCCAATACCATTATATATGGAAGAAAGGGCGACAGCAGATATTTTGTGTAAGCTGTGGGTGTCGATCTTTAGGATTCGTGACTGCTTTACACGTTTGTCTTGAATTTTGGTGTTTTTATCTCACTAATCTTTCTGTACAGTGTAGGCCACTATATGATGACCGATTCTCAGATATAAATTAATAATTCTTAGGTTTCTAAGTCAGCAATGCGGACATTCATGTTGATATATTAAGAATATGCTCCAGTGATTGAATTATGATGATATATATTTCCACAAACAATTTCAGTGTCTTTACGCTCTAAATCCTTAGCTATCATTCTATCTGAAAAATAAATAGGAATTTGGGTAGTTCAACTCTTAAAATAGATTTTATTTGTTTCACTATGTTCAGAATATAACCGCGTTCGTTCTTCAAAACCCTATTCATGACAACAAAATTAGAAACCATATTATAACTTTATGATCCATGTCATTAATTTAGGTAACGAGTTACTCTAAACGATATTTCATATTTCTTCTTCAGATAATCTATCAGATACTGATCGCGGCACCACCAACATGACAAAATTTATTCAAAAAGATTACAAAAGTTCGTACCATTTTGGTTTACTCAGGTTTTATACGTTCAATTCACACCAAAATAAGAAATGTTTGAAAACAAAACGATAAAAACCACATAAAACACGAAGGCAGAAAAACAGAACTACGGTTAGGTTAGGTTGAATACTCCCAAGTAGCAGTAGAATATTTTGTCTTGTCAATTTATATGTGAAACAACTTGCAACAGAAATAAACCAAAGAGTGAAAATTCAGGCTATAAATATATATATATATATATATATATATATATATATATATATATATATATATATATATATATATATATATATATATATATATATATATATATATATATATGACTGAAAATTTATAAGGGTGAAGTTCAAGTGATCTGAAAATTTTGTGAATAGAGAATACTCTACTATTGACAATGTTGCACGTCGTTCAACATCAAAATAAGCTAGAATGGCAATTTAATTTTCTTCATTGTTAACTACAAGCGATGAAAATGATGTCTCATTCTGGACTACTTCAGTCGAAAGAAAATTCTTAACGTATCTCCTGAATTTTTTAGCCATCATAGACGGCATATTTGGATATAATTTGTACATTCGTGGAGAATGAAGTTCTTGCAATAACTCTAGACGATCCTTGTACCTCTACTCAAAAAATTGCAGACGCTTTAGGTGTCAGGAATGGACAAACTATTCATTAGAATTGGTTTTATCCATTTCACTTTCAACGCGCACAAGATTCTTTTACCAATTTTTGTGCCGTGTTGCGTATTGTTAATGACTTTTGCGTTAAGTGGATTCAAATTCCTTAATTTCTTATGCCGATCCTGTTCACTGATGAAGCAAGTTTTTCAAGATATTCCTTATGGGAATTTTCATAGTTATCAGAATTGTGATGTGTGAAGAAAATCGACATCAATCATATGAAGATCGATTTCAAAATCAGTTTTCGTTGAACCTTTGGATTGACATTGTAGGCGACTACCTAAGTGGACCAATATTTCTACCAGAGAGACTTACCAGGGATGTGTACCGTCACTTTAAAGAACACACGCTGTTAGAATATCTGGAGGATGTATCTTTAGCAATAAGACAAACGATGTGGTTTATGCACGATGGCGCATCTGCCCATTTTAGTCAGCTTGCTGGAGACTTTCTAACTCAAGAGTAGGGAAATCACTGAACTGGTCAAGATTGACCTCAATTTTCACGATCCCCAGTCTTCACTTATGGGGTCATTTGAAGTGTTTCGTTTACAATTCTCTCGTGGAAAATGTTAAGGACTTAAGAAATTTAATCATTGCTGGATGCAACTCGATGAGAACAGATCCTGGTGTTGTTGAAAGAATTCGTATCAATGAGGACAAGACTAGAATATTGCATCCGAGCTGGAAAAGATCACTGTGAACAGCTTTTGTAATTTTCTGAGATGTATTGGTGATACTCAAACGTCTCTGTTTTGCCTTCGAATTGAACTTTTGATTTGAAAACATAGGTTATTTAATGATAAAAAGAAATAACTACGATCTTTCTTTTGATCGAAGACTACGTGTCGTACAAAGTAATGTATAGACATTCTTTCTTCATTCTTTTCAACGATTTTTTTCTCAGAGACTGTTTGTCGTGTCAGAAGAGCGTATTTTCTTAGAAAAAAATTAAGATCTCCAAAATATTGTTTCGTATTTAGAAAAAGGCGTATTTGAAAGTTTTCGATACCCTCGAAATTTACATGAATATCTCAAGCAGTTCACGAAAAATTCAAATTCATGTACATTATTTCGTTTTAAATTTTTCGGCAATTTATGACAAATCAATTTATTCATTAGAATCTGTCAAGGACAAAAAATTAGATTATCGATTTCATTTATTATTAATCATAATTTCCAATATTTATCCTAAGTATATCATGGTATTTCGTCAACCTGCTTCATAACTGATAAGCAATAATGTTGCGTCGGAAATTTCAATTTTCGTGGTAAAATACTTTCAAAATGTCTAGCCATAAATTAAAATTAACTGAGACATCACTAATAACATGACCACCACCCTTCTCGTGAAATAGAAGTGAACATTAATAATGCAAAGAGTAGAAATATCAGGAACTTTCGAGCTGAAATGGTTTGTGGTTTCGTTAATGGTTGACTTGAAATATTAATTACGAATCCCACGGGAGACCCAAATTTGTTTTCTCAGGTGCGTTGAAGCTGTTACCTCAACAAATTTAATTCAGGGTACTTTTACTAGTTATTTTGAAACAACTGATTCGTACAGTACAGATATATATTTTGTTTTCGTATAGCCAACGTCGGACTAAACGTTACTATACTGGGTGTGCATTCAGTCCGTAATTTGTTCATAATTTCATTCTTGTTCACACTATTGAGAAAAAATATAACAAAGTCTGAGGACGTATGTCCTAAAATTTTTCTTAAATATACAGACTGTCTCATCACAGAAACTCAAATCAGAGTTTTTTTTTTAATGGGGCACCCTATGATTCTCATTAGATTTGAGCGTGCTTTTCAGTGACTTTCTTCGCCAACCTATCAATTTATACGGTAACGTAGTGTAATTGGTTTCGAATCTCAATTTAATAATGTGGTGGTAGTTTGTCGAATTTCATTGACGTATCATGTTTGATAGGATCTGGAAGATTCTCAATCGATATTGGAAAATCTTTCCAGAGAAATTGCAAATATCTTCGCTCTATCGCATCATCAACAGTCTCTCATCAAATAGAAAATTATTCATACGAAGAATTTATGGATTTTTGCAAAAAATGTACGAGTAGATAAAAAAAAACTGATTGAATGCACCATGTCCTCATAGAAAGGTGATATTCAAACGAATTCAGTCTTCTTCAGATGACGAAGTGAAGAAAATAGGCCAGAAATAATACTTCAAGGCATTGCATCATGGTAAAAACACTGTAGTAGACTTCGACAGTACACCATATGGAATACTAATAAATCTGGAGGTTCATGATTAAATCATAAGAATATACAATTTCTACATCTCAACTACATGTATTCACGAATACTGGAAATAATTAATCCAAATCGCAATCTCAAAAGGCTGTAACAATCAGAGAAGGTTAGAAAATCATCGAACTATCACTCACCACCCAGTAATTGAGATTAATTCTTGGAAAGATCATGAAAAAACAAGATAATCGAAGCAATAGGAGGGGAAGTACAAAGTACCAAGTCGGCTTCAAAAACAAAACTTTCACTCTACACCCTCTATCATTCTAACCAACAAAATCCACATTCAAAGAAAAATATACTACTGATCTGCCACCCTCATCATGAATATCAAGAAGATGTTTGATAGTATATAGCATTTGGGATACATGTACAAATAATTCAAACCTTCATACCCCACTAACCTAACCTAACCTATCAATTCGATCAATTCAAGTTAAAATGAAAATCTCAGTTCCATTCTTTCCTGAACATGATTTGCCTGAGGTGCCTCCACTTTTCTTATATTATACAATCTCTTCTGCCACGACATTCATAACCAAAGTGATACAGACCAAGCAGACATCGATAAACAATATTGCTGTGAAGAGCCTGTCGAATCGATCAATTAAGGAATCCAAACCGGGCGTTATCTATTCAAAATTTATATTAGTTACCCAGCAAATATTATGTAATACAGTTCGAAGATTATACTCCGTCAATTTCCCATGGAAAACCGCTCAAAAACGTAAAAGCTTGTAACGTGCTGAAATCACGTCACAACAGTTTGAACTAAGACACCTGATTCCAGTCAACCCTACATCTGTGCCACGCCCCTGGCTAACAGTCTGATGCGCATACCGGCTTTCGAATCTTCTCCAGCTCTTTCTTTCTGCCGCAGACTTTCAAGCTAATTAGTTCTTGAACATCCGCTTTAATTGTATTTGAAATAACTAAATATCAAAATTCTGTAGTGAAAATTAGAGATGTATCGTTATCTTTAATATTGTTTAGGGATCTATATCGAAAATATATGTCCTAGATGAAAATTCCTAGGTGGAGAGTCGTAGATGGAAAGTCGTAGGTGGAGCTCAGAGGTTGAAATACTTCTATCTGAAGTCCAGAAATCTCGAAAAATTATATCTATCTATTGAGCTGAAATATTTATCTTTTTATCTTCATCTTTATTTATCACCAGTTAATATTTCATCTTTCCTCGAAATTTCTTTAAAATTCTACCTTCATCTTAATATATTGAAATTATGGTAACCAAAATGAATGCAAATAATCTTAAAAGCGAAGAATTAAGTGATGAAATGTATAGTTTGTATGTATGGTGTATATGTAAAGTGTATATGTTCTCTCTTCGCCGGTTTATCTGTTGGAGGATCTCTATAGCAACGATTCGGAAATTTTCATGTGAGAGATATGATGTTGGATGTTTCTGATAATGTATCTGGAAGTGAGAGTGATACTGAAAGTGTCTCGGAAGAGTCTAGTCATCCCTAAGTTTACGTATCATCAATTTTCCTTGTATTTTTTCATCTTTGATCTTTCTTAGTTTTCGCATCTTCAATTTTTTTTAAATTTCTTTATCTTTGTTCTTTCTAGGTTTGCTTACCGCTCCTCAATTTTTTTTGTTACTTGAATATCTGTTATCTTATTAACATATCTTGTCATATAGTTTGAATCTATTATATACCTGATGTATAAATTGCTATGTTTCTCTTATCTTATCTTTAGTTTGTGTGCTTTACATCTATTTTATCTTTACCATACCTCATCCCTCTATTCCTAGTGCACAGGAATTTATTTTGTGAATATTGTAACTTTGGGTAAAAAAAAAAGATTAAATTTATCCCGAACAGTAGGTACTTATATGGAGTTATTCTAAATCTTTCTTTTTAGTATACCAACCGCGTTGCTGGTATATAAGTCATGTTCTAATATTACCTCAGCAAATAGTTTCACATTTATATTACTTTAAATAAAAGCACAGCAATAGTACATAAATGTTAAATTCACCTTACATGTATATTTCGAGATTCATAATTTTTTTTCTTATGTAAGTTTTATGCTTGCATGGCGCACAAATTCTGACTCCGATGATATAACTCGAGTTAATAGTGTGTTGTTTTATGGGGTAAGCATTTAACCTAACCATATGCAGCAGTCAAATACAAGAATTTTTG
Organism: Cryptolaemus montrouzieri; assembly: GCA_013387265.2. Lineage (NCBI taxonomy): Eukaryota > Metazoa > Arthropoda > Insecta > Coleoptera > Coccinellidae > Cryptolaemus > Cryptolaemus montrouzieri. The sequence goes on along the minus strand of JABFTP020000021.1, from coordinate 71,318,240 downwards.
GAGTTTGAACTCACTAAGTGATTGGGGACTCTAACATAGACGACCTCTCCATCTCTATTTCAACAAGGTAGCTATATATATATATATATATATATATATATATATATATATATATATATATATATATATATATATATATATATATATATATATATATATATATATATATATATATATATATATATATATATATATATATATATAGGACTTTCACCCCGACAAGTGGCCCATATATCTGTTCATGCAATCAAACTGATTTCATGAAAAATATAAATCCGGTAATTAATACCATTGCCAGGCAATGATTATAATCAAAACATATTCTGGAATAATTATATATTAGGATAACTTTAAATGTTATGAGAATATATAGAATATATCAATCTACCAGAATATATACATACTATAGCATCATCAGATAATGATATCAATGTACCAACGAGTACTGTCAGAGGCTTTCTTCCCGGAAAAATCCAGTGTACGGACCTTAGTCAAGTAACACTGAATGTTGCTCATTAATAGTTTCCTTTGTGTGAAGTGTTGAACGATCGAATAGAATACTGCTCTGAATATAAATATGACAAAATTGTCAGTTAATTATATTACATTTATATAAACAAATAAATAAAATATGAAATGAGATTCTGAGCAGTATAAACTGAAAAGAAAACCTATGACTCTACCTCATTATTTTTTGGGGAAGAAACCTACGAAGAATATTACAAGATTTGATGACTGTTATCTTTTGTAACTGTTCAAACAAATTTTTCTTCAGACCCAAAATCTCAATACTTTTGTGAATATTCCTAGGAATAACACCTGTTGTGGAAATATTAATCGGTAGAATAAATTTTTTTTCATTTTCCACATTTTTTAATCTCGTCGCCAAGCATCATATATTTAGAAATTTTTTCATTGTATCTATTTTGTATATTATGTGTGTCGGGTATAGCAATATCAATTATATATGTTATTTGATTATGTTTATCAGTAAGAATGATATCTGGTCTATTGTGTTTTACAGCTCTGTTGCAAAGAATTGTTTTATGGAAATAAAGTTTATATTTGTCATTTTCACAAATAATCTCAGGTTCATATTTGTAAAATTTTTCTTTTGGGAATTAGGTCATGTTTAATTCCTAGATTAAAATGAATAAAATTAGCGACGGCATTATGTCTTTCTAACTAATCTGTTGAAGTAAGGACTGAGCAAGATCATAATATATGAAAAACTGTTTCTGAAGAACAAAAACATCTACGGCAAGAATCATCTATATTTTGTTTGATGATGTGTTTTCTATAATTCCTCGTGAAAACAACCTGATCCTGGATCGCAATTGCCAAGCCTTCTGTTTTAGCAAACAATTCTCCAGAAACTAACCATTTATTCGATGCGATTTCATCAATATAATCATTTTTTAATTCTTTAGGGTGCTTTCCGTGTAATTGCTTCTGCATCCAACTTTCTCTTTTTGAATTATCACCAAATATATCAAAATCTACCTTTTGCATTGTCAAGTTCAGAGGTGTAAGATTATAATCTGAAGCAACAACAATATCATGTAATTTAGACGTTCTCTGTTTATCATGAAAATGGGAACGTAGATGAAAAATCTGTTTACTATGAAGATTATTCAAATCAGTTAATCCACGACCTCCAAGATGTCTAGGTAGTGTAACTCACTGAACAGCTGACTTTGGGTGGTGCTTATGATATTTACAAAGAATTTTCCTCGTTTGACATTGTAATTCATTTAGATCAGTTTTAGAACATTTAGTAATTCCAAAAGAAGATGTAGGAATAGGAACTGCATAGGAGTTGATAGCTCTGAAAAAGTTTTTACTAGTTAAATGACTATTGATGATAATTCTTAGTCCTTTGTAATATGAACTTCTAATATTTTCTTTAGTGCTTTATATAATCAGAGATGACCTTCCTTTTTTAGTAGAAAGATTTTTACATTTTGGAAGCCCAAATTTCATATGAATATCATTGGAATAGTTGAAAGTAATCTCAAGTAGACTTTTAAATGAGATCTGGTTCCGGCATATAATTTAATATCATCTAAATAAATTAAGTGACTTAATTTGAATTCAGTTGATAGACTCTTTATTTTGAAGCCAAAACTAGTAGCATTTAATTCATGACATAGTGGATTAAGGCAAAGACAAAACCAAAAAGCACTCAAAGAATCACCTTGAAAAATGCCTCTTTTGTTTGGAATTACTTCGGATTTTAACGATTGTTTTGAAATATTTAAATGAAGATTGGTTCCCCAATTTTTCATTATAAATTCAAGAAAAAGACAAAGTGTCTTATCAATTTTATGAATTTCCAGAATTTCTTGAAGCCATGAATGGGGAGAACTATCAAAAGCCTTTTGGTAATGAATGAAGGCTGTATGAATATTTCTCTTCTTAGTTTGAGCTTGATTCAAAGCAACAGGAATCAATTACAAGTTGCTCTTTAGTACCAAGGTGTTTTCTTCTACATCCTTTTTGTAGTTCGGAAAGAATATTATAATTCTCCAAATGTGCATAAATATTTTGGGTAATACATGCAGTTAGAATTTTATATATTGTTGGAGGGCAAGTAAGTGGTCTATATTGAGACGGATCAATAGTATTAGCACTTTTCGGTTTTAAATGAGTAATTCCTTGTGTGAAAAATAAAGGAGTAGCTGAGGGGTTCTTTATTATAAATGAAAAATATTCAGCCAATTTTTCATGAACGCAAGAGAATTTCTAAAACCAAAAGTTATGAATACAATCAACACCTGGAGATTTCCAATTTTTTCTGTGTTTAATAACTGATGTTATATCTTCCTTTGAAAATTTTTCAAATTGCATGCATTCTATTTTAGAAAATCGAGACCTTCCATTCAAAATCCAAGTTGCATTGGAATTGTGTTGCCTTAGCACTGCCCAAATTGAAGACCAATAATCAGTTAGAATATCAATTTCAAGAACTCCATTTCCAGAAATATTTTCATTTGAACCTGAAATAACTTTGTAAAAATGTTTTTCATTACTTTTGAATAGTTTGTTCTGGAATTTTCTATCTGAATTTATTTTATATTCACGTAGTCTAATGGAGTATACTGAAAGTTTTTGTTTTAAAGTATCGATGTATTCTATCAGTTGTCCATTACTTATCTCATTATTTTTATGGGTTTTATATTTGAGAAATATTTTTCCAATATGTGCCATAAGTTTTTCTGATCGATTACCTCTGGAATATTGAGTCAATCTTCCTAAATCACATCTGATACAAGAAATTTTACCTTTTAATCTTTTTGTCATGAAGGTTTTTCTTGATATTATAATTAGATCCAAAATTTTCTAATTTGTATCCAGAATGTTTAACTACTGTAATGGCGGTACAATATATAATCAGATGAAGTGAATAAATATTTATTATTTTAACAAGTTGCTTTGGTAGAATATTCTCATTAAGCTCGTTTATACAATCGGAAATTTTCTTTGAATAATGAATTTTAGGAAGTTTAGGTCTTATAGTTGGGTCAATATTTTCAAATAAATTCATTTGATTGAGAAATAAATTTTCTATATCTTTGTTATCAATATTTTCAGACTAATTTTCTGATTTATTTTCCATGCTTTTAGTGAATGGGACTAGGTTTTCATCTGAAATTTCAGAATATAAATGTTCTTCTTGTTGAATGTTGTTTTAATTGATTTTAATTCTGATTCAGATATAAAGTTTCTATTTTCAATATACCGTCTTTGATTCGCAATGCTTTGTTCTGAAATACAGCAATTGGGGAATAGTTCTTTGAACATATTATATAGTTTAGACATGTACCCTTTTTCATTTGTTCCATTATTTGTTATTCTATAATAACAAAACATAATGAATTTATTCATTTCATAAGTCCATTTCATGCGTTTTATTTTTTATTAGATTCGTGAAGATCTGAATTAGGTGATGAAGATATCATAAGATTTTAGAGGAACAAGGTGATTCTACATGATTATGATAACAGTTATCAAATCTTTTGTTGTTTGAAGAATAGACAGAACAAGTAGAAATGTCAGATCCTTAGATTTCATTCGTGTATGATATGAATGTATAGTTTTTAAAATATTATTCCTACCTTCATTTAAGTTGTTTACCTTATCATCATATTCATAATGAACGGGCCCAAAAATAATTTTCTTTGCAACGTTACCTGAATCAGATGATATGAATGTGCGAGAATCAGATGGTCCTGCATGTAAACGATCTTGAGTGCAGATTTTGAAGTCCTTCTCCAAGAAATATATTTTAGGCAGTGACGTTCATTTATGGAATAATTGTCACGTTGTGACAATATATGTATATATATATATATATATATATATATATATATATATATATATATATATATATATATATATATATATATATATATATATATATATAAGCATTTCTTGATATAGTTTACCATAAATTTTACTTATAATTCTAGTATGTTATTAAATATCGGAGCAAAAATTTCTTGACCTTTCGTCCATATTTCCTGGGCTTTACCGGTAGAAGTTATTTGTGTTACACTTGTTCTTAAATTTTTTTATCTTCAATCTTTCCTAATTCCTAAATTATCTTACCGTTCCTTGAATTCTATTTTGTTACAAACTTAACGTCAGTACCTTACAAGCAAACCGAAAAAAATAGATGCAATAATGGCGAATCAGTAATCTAACCTCAAAACTCAATCTACATAAATTTCAATCATTGAATTGAGGGCAATTCATCTATGATTGAATTTAATAACCAACCAAATCAAACGAAGAAAAAAGTTGGGCGTCCATTTCAGAAATGTAATGGATCACCCTGTATATTTAAAAATAATTTTAGGACTTGTAGCAAACTAGCATCTAAATTCACCAAAATATTCAACAGGAACAAAGTTAAGGACCGATCACGAAATAAAATGTTCATCTTGAATATTTGGTATTTGATGTTTTTGGATCAGAAATAATTGATGAAAAAGTTATGTATGTTACTAGGAAATTATATTTGCGAACGCTACTTCAAACGATATCGTACAAAATCAAAGAATGATATTTATATGTAGGAATTCATGAGAACTGTAGAAACAAAAAGCGAAGTAACCCTAATAATTAAGCAATCTCACCCTCTGATGGAATTGATTTGCTTTACTATAATGAAGATTTTATTGTCGAATGGAACAACTTATTGCCTCAACGGAGCAGTTAAGAGACAAAATTATCAATATTGATGCAATGGATATCATTATTCAAAACGCTCACAGTTAACAAGCCCAAAAACTTGAAGTATATAAGGAGACATAATAGTAGGACCATTTTCTATGACAAACATCCTACGAGTGAAACTTATTCGAAATTTTACGATTAGAACTTTTGCAAGTTTTACTCACACTTCATTCTAATCAAAATAATACAAAATAATTCGAGTCAAACATCTATCATTCTTCAGAAATTAACTTTTGAACTTTTCTCTATCAAACCTAACCTACTACCCTTGTGAGTAAACAGAATTTTTCTTTCCTTTTTCCTTTTAATAATAATGAAAGTACAAATCTTGTACACCACCATCAAGAACTTCAAAGGATTATTGTTCATATATCTTTATATGTAGACGTTGAATAAAGAATAATTCATATTTCCGATGGTAAAGTCAAATCAAGTTCATTTTAATGCCTCGAGAGTATGTGGAATATATCTTCAAAAACAGCTTTAAATACCCACTGTTTCAGAAGAATCTAACATACAATTTGGCAACTGTTGAAAATGATATAAAGAATTATTTCATTAAATAATACAAGGCGAAAGACATTGTTTCCTTCAGAGCCGCCCAATTTATCCTCGAACTGTGTGGCTTCATGACATGTGCTTCCTTGCTTTCGTCCAAGCATTCAATTATTTCTTTTCTATAACCATAAACTACAAATACTGCACGATTTTTTAAATTAACGTGTGGAAATTGATCCTGAACAACAACAGAAAGGCAACACAATTAGTGTGAATAGTAGAATTATAATGAGGGATATTTATCCTTCATTTTGGCTTCCAGAGTGTTCTACTCATGACCCTATTCACAATAAACTGTACTTCAATCACTTATAAATATTGCCGCTGATTGGCCAGCGTCAAAGTAACAATGCAATATATTAGCATCCGCATTTACCATAAGCACGGCCCTCTCTATACAAGGCCAGAGCTGCTGAGAATTGGCAACAATGCTAGCAGGGCTATTGATGGCCCGTACCGAGTGCGCATCATGCGGGCCATTGTTTACAGTTGGTTGGAGCACGTTAAAGATATTTCGTATTTTATTTGTTTTCGGAAGTGTTAAGCATTGTTCAGACAATCTACAGTTTTCATTGCGAACTGTATTCATTTGAGTGTAACATCACTTCAAGTTTTGAATAATCAGGTGTTATGATGTCTGCCTAGTTCTGTTTAGTTTTCGTTTCAAGACTCTAAACATGCGGAATACGAAAAAATGTCAGTGTTAAATTTTCCAAACGATGACTTGCTGAGGAATACTTGGATGAAAAACATTCCCAGAAAAAACTGGACTAGTGGTTAAGACTCTGTTGTTTGTGAAAAATATTTAGAACATCATTTTAGTTTAAAAGGAGAGAAGTATGTGGATTCGACAGGCCAGGAAAGAGTTATTTCTAGATCAAGGTATGTACTGGTACGTGGGGCAGTTCCCACTAATTTTCCAATTTACCTTCTTATGTAAGCAAGAAATTGCCAGAAGTACGGAAAGACGCTGTTGTCCGAAAGGAAATGTTCTTACAGAAAGAGGAACAGGAAATCGAACAGTGGCTGTGTGGAGACATTATATCAACGATTTTACAGTGTTCTTAGAAAATTGTAGGCCAAAACTGGATTTACAGCAGTGGAAGTGTGAAGTTTCAAGTGTTTCAAGGTTTGCTTTTATCAGGTTGATTTGGAAAATATGCCAACAGTACCTGTCTGTATTAAAGTTAAAGATAGTTTATAGTATAGAGGTATGTACGAACAATTGTTATATGTCTAAAGAAGATTTGGATTGGGTTCTTAATGTTGCTGGCAAAATTAATTGATGGTCGCATTTAGAAAATATATTAATTAGATACAAGTATGTTAAGGGATGTGATGAACTTAGACTCAACGTTACAAATTTTGATTTTGAATGCGTCTTTTAAAATAAAGAATTATCTTGATTTCTGTGAAATGTGCACGAATTTTATAACACAAGCGCAGTCACAAATTGAGGATGATTCAGATAATTTCAAATATTTAAATGATTTGAATAGGGGAGGGCTTTCTATTCCATCTGATACAGTGCTTTTACTTGGTAAGCATATATATTATGTAATGAATCATTCAATATTGGAAAAATTTGCAATGGATTTTCTAAAATGCGAAAATAAACGTAAACTCCTCATTCAATTAACAATTAAAAGTTTTGATTTTACTCTGTTCAACACCAGTCTATCCTCCCTAATATATTATTATTATTATTATTAAATAAAATGAAGGGCAGCAGAGCAAGTCCTATAAAAGCCAAAATACAAAACAAATTCTGAGAGCTACAGCATATTATGATAACTGTGTTTGTCGCTCACAGTTGAAGAATGTTATCAACAAGTTATTGAAAACTATGTCTAACATCTTGATATGTAATTATACTTGAGTAAAAATTAACTCCATTAGTCAACTACGTGCTACAAAAAAAAAACAGAAACTTCTTACTGAACTTTAAATCATTTACCTATTGTTGTTTTCGGTTACCCATTTCTACTAAGGTCATTAATATTCGTCTTACGCATTGCTCTGTCATTGTCATATAATAATATCATTTAAATGCAAGCGAATTCAATTTAAAATACCCGCGCCGTATAATACTGTGCTAGTTCAATGTCAAATAACCCTGTTAGTGTGATGTCAAGCGCTGTTGCCACATGAGCAGCTCCGGCCTTGTATATAGAAGGCCGTGCCATAAGTCATTTGACCATAATCACGTCGTCGTTTATTTGTTATCGTTTTTTATCAGCCCTATATTCAACGATATTGCGATATTTTCATGTTGCATCACATATATCGCCATCACATCTTTCTGATTCCATAAGTAATTTGGCTATGTTAAGATTTCGTTTCGGTTATTGATAATGAAACCAAATTCATAATTTCCTCCTGACAGAACAAGAAAGGGGTATTTGAAATATACCTAGGTAGAGAATGCAAGATAGAAATTTATATAACATTGCTTTAACCAACCAGAATTGTATAGCACAGCTAGATGTACTTTTCTGGCTACTGGAACCTTCTTCAAGAATCAAGCAACAATAACATATTAACGAATGATTCTTCATGAGGGTTTATTCCTGAGTCTACCAATCACAATCTCGTCATCCTCAAGGGTGACTAGTAGGTATACTAGCATACAACTAAAGACTGATCTAAACAGAATCAACCTCAAATATAAGTTACATTCAGCCATCTTCCTAGAAATCAATAATTTAAATGCCATCTTCAACCTACTCAACGCAACGTAATCAGAGAACAGACCAACAGTACTTTTATTACAAACGAATATAAATTCTCTGAAGACCTTGATATCATATTTTAGGTATTTTCATCAGAGAAACCGAAGGAACCCAACAAGAAAGGAGTTAACAGAATATATAATGTCTATTCATATATTCGATACTTTGCAAATCTACTGCACGAAAGGGTTGGCACGAAGATCAATAAAAATTATATCGGATAGCAAAGCGGCCCTAAAGGCATTGGCCTCCGACAACTGCACCTTGTTAATGATGCAAAAATATCGTTCAACTCTCGCCAGACTGAAAACGGCAACAGGCTTCTGCTGTTGTGGATTCCGAAAATTGAATGTAATAAAACGGCTGACTGGTTGGCTGTCCGTGGAGCTGCTGCGGGGTTCAATAGGCCGAAGTCTATGTTCGTTGTCTCTCTAGAGACAAGCGGACCTATGGGAGCGGGAAAACCGACCTAACTTCATGGATTTCAGACATAACGGATTGCCAGGTTCACTTCTGCTGTGGGAGCCAAAGCTGGACATAAGTGTGAAGGCTAGTTCTGCAAGTTTTGACAGCCAATATATCATTTAACTTGTCAGTTTTAAATGAAAGAAATCTAAAACTATAATTCCTTTAGTTTGTCTGAATTTTTGCACTTTGTTACTTTTAGAAGTTTATATTGTCAAATAAGATACATTAGAACACCTAGAATCCAAATGAATCTTTAAATATAATCTTTTCTCCAAATTCATGAAATTCTCATAAGCCTAGAATCTCCATTTCGTAAAATATACACAATTCAAAATTGTTAATTTATATATACATGTGTCGATCAGGTATCGAGCGGAAATCATCCGACACCAATTTTCCTGCAAATTCTCGATTCAACATCTTTCGTTTCCGACGTTTCCACGCTTGAAAATTGTAGCAGTGTAAAACAAATCGACGCTTGGTTTTTAATAAATAATTAGTTTGCAATATTTCCAAGATCTACGTCGATCCATGGGAATCGATAAATCTGAAGCTAATGCATTTTTGGCCTCAGGAAAGAAAAGTAAGCCTTGTTTCATCCGAGGAGCGGCACTAATGAATTGATCAGTATACAATTAGTATTCAATCAGTATTCAACTTAGTTTCTTTTAGTTAAATCATTTAGTTACGTTAAGGCAGTCATCAGTAAGGTTTAGTGTTTTTTAGTGTACCAAGAAATAATGAAGCCCACAAATCTATTAAGGTAATTTATTTGATTTCATTCCTAAGAAAACTGTTACTATTTATATGGATATTCATATTAATATATTTTTCATGAATAAGAAACAAGTACTGTTTTTGAGGAATTTTACTTAATAATTAATATTAAGTAAAATTCCTTAAAACACAGTACTTGTTTTTCATTACTGATAATGGAATTTTATATTTATATATATATATATATATATATATATATATATATATATATATATATATATATATATATATATATATATATATATATATATACATAATATATATTCTTTCGAATTCACATTTTTGAATAATTGAATTTACAATAAATGCTTGTATCTATAATTTTGATGTACGTCAGAAAAAACCCAAGTGTGAGCGCAGGAAATGGGAAATGTAACAGGAGAACCATACTATTTTGTATATGATTCAATAAACGAGTGTAAAAACCTGAGGAAAAAACTCGTTTCCCTGTCGCTATTGCATTAGCAATAGCTTGTCTGTTTATGTTGTGTTAGTGTCGTGTATATCGAATAAATCTGAAGCTAATGCATTTTTGGCCTCAGGAAAGAAAAGTAAGCCTTGTTTCATCCGAGGAGCGGCACTAATGAATTGATCAGTATACAATTAGTATTCAATCAGTATTCAACTTAGTTTCTTTTAGTTAAATCATTTAATTACGTTAAGGCAGTCATCAGTAAGGTTTAGTGTTTTTAGTGTACCAAGAAATAATGAAGCCCACAAATCTATTAAGGTAATTTATTTGATTTCATTCCTAAGAAAACTGTTTTTATTTATATGGATATTCATATTAATATATTTTTCATGAATAAGAAACAAGTACTGTTTTTAAGGAATTTTACTTAATAATTAATATTAAGTAAAATTCTCAAAACACAGTACTTGTTTTTCATTATTGATAATGGAATTTTATATATATATATATATATATATATATATATATATAAATAAATATATATATATATATATATATATATATATATATATATATATATATATATATATATATATATATATATATATATATATATATATATAGGGGGTTTACCCCGACGAGTTGCCCATATATCTGTTCATGCAATCAAACTGATTTCATGAAAAATATAAATCCACCACCCGGTAATTAATACCATTGCCAGGCAATGATTATAATTAAAACATATCCTGGAGTAATTATATATTAGGATAACGTTAAATGTTATGAGAATATATCAATCTACCAGAATATATACATACCATAGCATCATCAGACAATGATATCAATGTACCAAGGAGTAGTGTCAGAGGCTTTCTCCCGGAAAAATCCAGTGTACGGACCTTAGTCAAGTAACACTGAATGTTACTCATTAATAGTTTCCTTTGTGTGAAGTGGTGATATATATATATATATATATATATATATATATATATATATATATATATATATATATATATATATATAAATAAATATATACAAGGTGTCCGTGAATTGCATGTACAACGTTATACTACGAATTTTTCAGCTCGAAATAAGTCGATTTAGGTCAATTTTCCTATATGAAGAATTTCTTCGTTTGGCAGCAAGAGGTCACCAAATCCAAATATTTTTTCCTTATTTTTCAAATAATTCTAATTCGAGAACCACTCGGTTGATAGAATCCATATTTAGTATGCGTAATCGGGTGCATTATCCACGAATTTCAGTGATCCACTCAATGACCTTGATGTTTTACAAGTGTCCCAAAAAACTCGTATGTGTTTTTGATCGACCATAATTTTTCAACTTTCTGCGCTTGAGCAAAACTGTTTTAGACATTGAGTAGCTAGGCTAATTGTCAAACTTTTTTGTTTCCTGAGAAACATTGATATTCTTAACTAGGTATTTTGGTGATTTTTTTATCACCATTAGGCACCGAGATGTACGGTAATTTTGAAATGGTTGATATGGTTATGGTGTACGGATTTTGTCAAGGCAATGAACGTGAAAGCGCCAGAGTATATGCTGAAAGATTTCCAGATCGCATAGTGCCGAACCGTCAAACGTTTGAAAATCTGGAGAGACACCTCCGCGAGAATGGTTGCTTCAAGCCCAGGAATTTGGATCGACGACGATAACGTAAAGTGCTGACGGTAGAACGCGAAGAACAAGATTTGGACATGGTTGAGGAATACCCACAATTGAGCACGCGGTGTTTAGGTTTGCAGTTGGTCGTTCTTAATACAATTATTCATGATGTCTTGAAGGAACAATTATTTCATCCTTATAGGGTGATATTTCTGCCTGAACACTGAAAATGTGGATGTTTTAGTCTGGTTCTGAAAGTTAAAAATTTTTTTGGCAATATTTTTGATGCAATTATTGCCAATGATGTTTAAAATATTGTTCTATTCCATTAATTATTGAGAAATTTAGAGGGACTTAACGTATTTGGAAATTTCCTAAAAGTTCGCAGCAAAGTCACCTACAAGAATCTATAGAAGTTTTCAATACCGGATCTTAATACGCCATAGCGAATTGCATCCACCGAAGAAGTATGTTCATCCGGATTCACCCTGTATATCCGTTGCATTATTCGAGGAGGTGTGCACGAATTTGCATTGTCCCAAATTACTATAATGAAAATAACAGAGCTCTCCTATGAAAAAGGATTTTCGATAGTTTCATATAGAACGTGCAGATGTTGACCCATAGATTGCAATATGAGCTTTATTTTATTGCATCACGCAAACTTTTTTGATTTATGCTGAAACAGGAAAGTAAAGTTTTTAAAATCGATATATTCACTAGGTTTTTCCAACTTCAACTACTTGTCTTCAAGATGTGGAAAATGATGGAACGGTAGATTTTGTTTTTATTTTATCACATACAATATCTATTTGACTTTCAATTACACTTGTCGAAAATATGTGATAATTGACATTTTTACGGTTCCATCCAAGGATCATTTCATTGTTCGTCCATCTATTCGTCGGCCTGTCTATCTGTCCATCTGTCTGTCTCTATGTTTGTGTGGCGATCTATCTATTAGTCTGCCTATACTCTTTTTTGTGAAACAATAATGCAGGTCGGTAAACTTTTGTTACTGTAAAAAAATCAAACTTCAAAGACAACGCAGTCGCATAACGCATAACGCATTTTCAAAACGGTACTTTTTCCGGTTACACCGAAATGCAACTTAGCCATTGAAAATGGTAAGGTGTCGTTTTTAATTTTTTTATTAAAGGACATCCTTTATCGAGTATCTTCTGCTAAAATTATCGTGTCAAAAATCAATCACCATTGAGCTATAGTTTTTCTTTTTTTATAATGTCATCTTCTCAGCTCAAAAAAACTTGGAGCAGATTTGAGAAAGATTTTGTAGATAGAATGCTCAAAAATCATTTGTAAACTCAATGAAACAGAGTTTTCAAAAGATCTTGTTCAGAAACCCGAGTACCTATTTCTTTCTACCTAATTGAAACCGTATTTTGAATTAATACTTATTGGTATTAGGTTTCCCTATACTTAAATTGGCGCTAGTTCATTCAATTCGCGATTTTATTAAAACCTTGCAGCTCCTTCGGAAAATTGAAACGTTAGGCCGTAGAAGATAGAAACAGGCAGAGTGGATTTAATTCCGATGCTCGTTTCTATGTTCCACGATGTTCTATGTAAGATTCAATGGCTTTTGGCCTCAGTTTGATGTTTTGAAATTATTCGAAAATAGCAATAGTACTAGTTCTGTTTTTGTGTTTTTGGTGAATGAAATGACGAATAAATACTAAAACGAAAATATTATGAATGTATTCATCATTCATGGTCAAGGACAACAAATAGTAAGCCAAACTTGTAAAACATTTAACGAAAAGTACCTGAGTTTACCACCAACTTACAGAAAACAATTCAGAAGTTTCAATTGAATTTGCTCACTTATGGAAATAAGAAAGGGGAAAGGGGTAGAATTAGTTTCATTACTAATGATGAAAACATCACCGTTACCGCCGCGACTTACTTTTATGCCAATCCATATGCGTCTATATGTGCTGATGTTGCAAATATCGGGAGAGCATATTCATCAATCAATAAAATTTTGAACAAAATGTCCCATCCGTTCAAATTCTCATTAATATCATCGATGAATCCGGGAGACGCGGCGGTTAGGATTAATTTCTGCGAAATATTAATGGCTCACATTCGAGAATTTCTTGCGACAGATTATACCGGGTGTAACTGAAAATAGGGCGACCCCTTTAACTTTTTTATTTCGAATATTTTGATGAAATTTGGAACAGAACAGAAGACAACATTTTGAACTTGATAACATTAAAATATTTGACATTTCATTCCCGGTTATTCCAGGAACGATACCAACTTTCGATTTTCAAATGGGACAGCCCTGTATGTTTCTGCTTATTTTAATTTTATTAAGATGAATCTTATCTGACGACCTTCCGATATATTTTTGAAAGAAACACAAAACATAATTTCTTTTCTTGCAATTTTTATGTTTCGTTCTAGAAGGTCATGAACAGTGACAAATGGCTTAGCCCAACATCTATCACGAAGATACAAGATTGTATCTGAAATTTTAATTGCTCATTTTTCACGGGGTGTCAAAGTCACCATTCTCAAAAACACAACATCGCACACGATTGAAGGTTCCCCTCACAACATTATGTGCTGTTATGCTTGCAATAGCCTGTCTCAAACGGTTATCCAATACTTGTTGGGTTCTAAGAGGTGCTTGGTAAACCTCATTATACAAATGGCTCCACAGGAAGAAATCTAGTGGATTCAAATCTGGCGATCTAGCTTGCCTTCTTCAGGGGACCATTTGTATCTTTATATTTTTCGGGTAAAATTTCGTCAAGATACCGCGACTTATCTCTTGTGTTGTGAGGAGGTGCACCATCTTGTTGAAAATTTTTCTCATTCACACCAGCTAATAGCAACTCATCCAATTCATCTTGTATTTGGGTTCTCAAAATTTCCAAATATCTCTCCCCTGATTCGTCACTGAATAAAATCTTTGTGGGATATTTTGGATTACTCTCCTTCTTCCTAAGGTACTTTACACAGTACTGAAGTCGCCGAACACTATCGCTCCTCGGGAATTTCTTTTGTTGATGTTGTTCGATTAATATCACCAAATGTCAATACAACTATTTTGGTATTTTCATTCATAACGAAATCCTTCTCTTCAGCAAGTTGCACCTGACGAAATTTTCGTTCAACTTTAGAGAAATAGGTTCTGTTCGGATGAAGTATTTCCGGATAGCGTAATTTGTATAGTTGTTCACCTTGAACGCTATTTTGCCGACACTCTCCATAAATAAGGAGCATATCGACTTTTTCAGTTTGGATGAATTGATTCATACTCAAAACTGAATGCACTAATTCCCAATGTGAATTGCCAACAATGAAATTTTAACATGTCACACTAATATTTTTATGTTCACAGAATATTTTAAGTATGTACAAAAATCTTGCATCGCCAACGTAGTTATTGTTATTAGTGAATGGAGTAACTCTGCAAAATGTATTTTACACTAGAAATTCGTAACAGTCAAGAATAGAGAGACGTGAGTGGTGTAAAAAAAAGAAAAAAAAATACTGCCTCTGTAATAAAGAGTGACCCGATATAGTTGTCTCAAAGAAAACCTACTTTTTGTGGAAAAATTGAAATTTAAAACTTTGAACCCCGTGAAAAATGAGTAATTAGATATTTGGAAACAATCTTGTATTTTCGTGATAGGATTTGTTGAGCTAACCCAATTTTCACTGTTCATGGCCTTCCAGAACGAAAGATGAAAATTGTGAAAGAAGAAAAACATATTGTGTTTTGTTTTTCTTCCAAAAATATGTCGAAAAGGTCGCAGGATGAGACGAGTAATAGAAACAAGCAAAAAAATACTGGGTGTCCCATTTGAAAATCGAAAGTTGATATCGTTTCCGGCATAACTGAAAACAAAATGTCAAACATATTAATGTTTTCAAATTCAAAATGTTGTTATCTATCCGATTCCCAAATTTCATCAAAATATTCTAAATAGAAAAAAAGTTACAGGGGTGGCCCTAGTTTCAGTTACACCCAGTATAGACAGATGAGTACAAATTTCAGAGAGAAAGTATTTTAAACCGGCATATTTCTAATATCTGGGGCGTCCAAATTTCTGAAATTTTCAATGTATTCAGTGTAATATAAATGTATAAAAGCCAATGTCAAATGATGTAAAATATTCAGAGGTTTCAACTACATTTGTTTCAAAATACCTGAACAATTTTCCGTAAACCACGTGAGATTTCATAATCCCCAGCGAAACAAAAATTATCATAACTTTTTTAACTGCCGCTCGAATTCCATGAAACCTCGTGTACCTGGAATTCTGACGTTGCCAAATCGCATCATAACATTGATTCATACAGAACAGACCCTAATAAGAAGGTCGACTTACCGACCAAAACATTCAACAGCCCCTCATGACCCTCACCTATCTATTTAGTACTCCCATAATAGATATAGATGGCACTAATTTAACCACGTCAAGTGTCAAACTCGGTTGATCAAACTTCAATCGCCAATAAATAAATTGTCAAATGTCTGTCAAGGTCAAAATTTTCAGTTTCCCGCTAAACCCTTTTATTTTTGCGGTTTGTGCTTCCAAAATCATTTTCTTTTCACGTGTTTCCATTGCTAGTGTATTGGTCTCAAGTTTAGTAATATTCTTGAAAACTTATGGTAAGTAAATTGAATTTGTGAAGTTTTAGCCGATATTTTGTGCAACTTGAGCTTTGTTCGATTCTACGGTACCTCAATTGGATTATATCCAATTCCTATCGGTTTTCTTCTTAATTTTGAGGTTCACCCCTTTGGCGTGCGACGGGAAAGGAGTATACCATACAAGAGGACCCCTGTGAATGGCGAGGAAATAAAAGTAGCCGAGGAAGCCTTTTCGCTAGCTCTGAAAAGATAAGTTAATTTGAATCATATAAATTTTCTTGAGGTTCTCAACTTTCGAATTTGTCAGGATGACTTCGTTAGAAGGCGAAGTGCCCCAACAACAACACACTTTTATAACATTCAAGGAATTTTGTGAGAATAAGTCTAAGTTAACGTATCCTTCAGTGAAAGTTTCTCAATTCTTAGAAGACGTTCACAATAAACTTTTTCCTGAGTAGTCAGGGGCATCAGGAAAATCTTGCTTTCAGATTCAAAGATATTTACAAGTCTCATTCTCCCCAATTCAATTTTTGACAAATACATTTGGTGAAAGATGAAATATTTGAAAGGGTACTCGTCTTCCAATTTTTAAATTCATTAAGGATAAAAAAGAAGGAAACTGTTACTTCTGGGACTGAAAGCAAATCGAAAAGGTTCAGAAGCAAGTAGGACAGCAATCTTCGATGGGTTCAATTATAGGTGTTTATTGTGATTTCAAAGAGCGGGATATCCTCACCCTCCTATGTGCGTGTTATTTATTTACCATCGATCTTATACAGTTGGTGGTACTATACATGTTGTTCTGTCTGGGCTTTTATACCCTTTTATAATTTACAAACATGTTTTCTAGTCTGTGATATTATTTATTTTCCTCCATGCACCTTTTACACTGATGGGGAAAGAAATTGATCTGTGACCAAATAATTGAATTTTTTGGGTCCTTTACCCCCTGCATTCCCTTTGTGATCTATAATTCATGTTTATTTTGTGATATACACATTGTTATTATCAATTCAATTTTCTGAGTTCTTTTTACTCAGACTATATATTGTTTTTTTTTGTTACAATGGGCTTTTTACACCCTGCTTACACATAAGGTTCTGCGGGCGGAACCTTATATATTTGGTTTATATTTTTACTATGAACCTATCAATTAAACACATCAGGAATATTTATACAACCTTAGTTTCCAAGATTAGTAATGAAATTGCCTATTTTTACCATATTCAACAATTTTGAGTGATGCCAAATTCTTTTGAATGAAAACTTCTTGAGACAGTTATTACTGCGTTTTGATTCACATGTATTAAGAATTTATTTTATTTTTGGAAATGTTTTCTGTATATATGGTTCGAGAGATTTTGTTATTTAAAAATAAAAGTGTTATTGTGAAAAAACACCCATCATTTTCTCAAGTTTTCAACAGTCTAATTGAGGCAGAAATGATCTTCATCGATCAGACTAGTTCATATACCCCATTTCAGTCAAGTTAAATTCGATCGTGGGAAATCTGGAATTCAAAAACGGCGCCTTTCGGTTTACTTTCCCATAATGGCACGTGTAGCGCTAGCTTCTATGCAGAGGGCCATATTGTTTCCTATATCGGAGCACTGAGTTTATACTTCTCATTAGGGTCTGTTCTGTGTTAATTCAGTAGTGCCGTCCCAAGCGCAGGAGACGGTCGCCCACAAATTGAGGTCGGGTGTACAAACCCCAAGTAGTTCGGAACGTTGTCTGAAAGGTAAACAATATAACAAGGAAAATATAAGTATTGCTATATGAATATTTATTTATTCAGTTTTCTTATTACTTTCAAATCTGTATGTCGATTTGTTTCCAGGACTCATAATGGCTCGTCGTATACCTCTACATAAAAATGCAATATTATCGGCACTAATAGATAAAACTGATGACTAAACAGATAAGTTGTTTTTACCCGGAAGTGAAGGCGATTCATTTGAGTATTCAATCTGAAAGTTATATTGAAAGGGATGTTGAGGAAATTTTTTCAGTTGGTGAGTCTTCTATTTCGGAAGTATTTTATATTGGTGAAGATGGTAGAACAAAATGAAAACTAATGTTCGAACAAGACAAGAAAATATAATTACACATTTATCGGGAGTGAAAATTCAATATAAAGACGAAACAACTAGTTTAGAATGCTTTGACTTACTTGTTTCCAGTGAAATACAGGAATTGGTTGTGAAAAATACGAATGCAAAGATATGTATTTCGAGACTACAGCCATCAGACAATGAACCGCCTAATGTTCTCTATAATGAAACAACTGAATGTGAGAAGAAAGCATTAATTGGACTTTCAATTTTTGCAGGATTGTACCGTTCTGGGAAACAGAACTTGTGGGCTTCAGACGGTACTGGGATCGAAATATTTTGAAGTACGATGACCAAAAATTGATTAGCTCCTTCTTACTCAACAATATGAGGTTCGATGACGCTACGACTAGAGAAGACAGAATAAAGACTGATCGTTTAGCACCAATCCGAGACATATTTGACATCTTTGTCCAGCGTTGTCAAAATGCGTAAATACCATCCGAATACCTAACACTTGATGAAGAATTTATCGCCTTTCGAGGGAGGTTTCGATTTCGGCAGTATATCCCATTGAAACCGGCAAAGTATGGAATGAAAATTTATGGCCTAGTAGATGATAAATCATTTTACACCGTACATTTACCTAGAGATTGACTGCGGGGAACAACCAGACAACAGTCCGTTTAAGATGAGCAATAAGACATTTGACTTAGTTGAGCGTATGGTGAATTGCGTTTCCGGCTCGTCAAGAAATATTACTGTGTACAAATTCTTTACTACTCACGAAGCTGCTGAAAACTTGTCGAAGAAGTATGAATTGAGACTAGTTGGTTTTTTGAGAGCCAATAAAGCTTGCATTCCACCATGCTTCAAGCAATCTCTAGAGGTATATTCATCAAGGTTTGGCTTTCAATAAGATGTCAATATCGTTTTCCATGTTCCAAAGCCTCGAAAGAACGTTTACATGATGTCATCCCTTCATCATAATAGAGAAATCAACAAGGAAACTGGAGTCAAGCAAGAACCATCCATCATAATTTTCTACAATGAAACCAAAAGTGGAGTAGATGTGGTAGATAATCTCGCTAGAACATACGATGTTTCTCACAACTCCAAACGTTGGCCTCTTACTTTATTTTTCTCTATTCTCAATCATGCAGAAATCAACGCTATGCTTTTACATATGTTCAATAATGGTATTGAAACAAAAAAAAAACCTCAAGGAGGAGGAGGTTTCTTCGTGATTTAGAAATGACTTAGATTGACGAACACCTGAGAAACCGCAAAGATAATCCACGAATTCTAAGGGATCCTCGTAAGAGCATGTTTTGTTAGGTGGAATGAGTGTGAAACCTCCAAAACAAATCCAAGACGTGTAACAGGATGTTCGGAATGCGCTGGGAGGAAAGATCGAAAGACACGGTTGTGAGCAATGCAGTACCTATTTTCTTAGAATACGCTCATTTTTTTCGTGAAAATTGTTCAGATTTGAACTAGGATCTCAAGACGACTAATTATGTTTAGTTATTTTCATTTTATTTTTGTATTCTTTCTCATTTGGCCCTGAAATAAAGTGCAATTAGAAGGTAGTAGATAAGTTTTTCTTTTATAAGGCTAAGACAGAGAAGATTAAAATAAAAGTACCATTTTCAATACAATGCTTGAAGATATTAGAAATGTTTATCACCCTACTTTTACGACAATACTATATAAACTTTTAGGTTGGTCATTCAAGAGTCGCTTGGTAACTTTAAGAAGCGTAAAATAAGAAAATATCATTCAAAGAAGATGGGTTCATGATGGAAAATATCAACAATTTTCGAGTTAATGAAAATTAAAAATTCTACCATCTTCAAACATTCGCGAAGAGACCAATCAACTAGCTAGAATGGTTACTAATCATTTTCAAAATTGAGTGTTCCCTCCCCGGGCCCTAATTACTGCCAGTATACGTCTCGAAACTCCCTCATAAAAATTTTGGATCTACTCTTGAGTCACTCAGTTCAAAATTTCAGGAAGCAGATTTTCTAGTTGTTGAAGTGTTTCACAAGGCATCTTACGTTGCTGAATTTGCCACCCCATGTTGTCCCAAACATGTTCTATGGGATTCAAGTCGGGACTTCTGGCTTGCCATCTTGAAATATCAATTTCGGCATTTCGCAGAAATTCTGTAACTATTTTAGCTGCATGAGGCCGAACATTATCATGCATATAAATGATGTTTTCGCCAATCAATGGGTCAAAGGTTACAACATGAGGTTCAAGGATATCTGCGATGTATCTGGCCGCTGTCATTCTTCCATTATTTACTAGGACTAACTCAGTTCGACCATGGAAATAAATGCTTCCCCACACCATTACTGAGCCACCGCGAAGTTTTCGGTTTGCCGGATATTGCATTGCTGATACCGTTCCCCAGGTCGTCTGTATACAGGCATGCGTCTTTCATTTGATACTAGACAGAACCTGGACTCGTCGGAATAGAGAACATTCGACCATTCTCAAATACCCCAATTTGCATGTTCCCTCGCAAACTGAAGTCTTGCAACTCGATGCTCTCTAGTAAGACGCGGGTCGGTAGAAGCCATCCTTGGTCTGTTATCGTCTTCTCTGAGCCTGTTCTTAACAGTTTGCAATGAAATATGCACATTTTCTGGAAAGTGCAAGTTCATTTCGTAGGATTCTAGCCGTACAGTGCCGAACTTTTAGTGTAGTTAAACGAAACCAACGATCATCAACTAGTATTGTTATCCGATTTCTTCCCTGTCCGGCCCTTCTTCCATATTCCCCTGTTTCGTGGTACCGATTAATTGCTCTTGAAATAGTGCTTTGGTTAACATTCAACAAGTCAGTCACGTAACGTTGTCTTCGCCCCTCCTCTAGAAGTGTTACAATTCTTACCACTTCATGATCACTCAAATAGCGTCCAGGACGTTCAGCAGCCATTACAATAACTTCAAAGAATCGAAAATCAACGTTCGATTGTGGAATTCAGAATACCAGGTGATGCGACAATTTTTGTGGTATGTGTGAATCCAACAAATTGAATTTATTTGTATCACCTAATAGTCCAGAAATAATAATAATACATATAAAATAAACTTTAATAAAATAATACCTATTAAAAGATGGAATAGTATTGGGAAATGAGAAACCCCACATAGTTCAGGATGTAAATTTCATCCACGTGGTTTACGGAAGGTTGAATGCACGTTTACTATGTTGGTACTCCTGCCATTACACACCTTAGGTATCGGAGAATTAACCAGCTTTTTCGACAACAGATGGATAAGAATAGACGACAAATGGTAAGAAGACTGAGTCCATGGAATTGGCCTGCAACATCTCCATATCTCCTCTTCAGGTTTTGTGTCCAAGAACATAGATAATAGTTCGCCGTTAAAGTCGCGGCATGATCTCGAAATAAAAGTGAGACGTGCCTTTGACAGCACCAATCTCAACGAAGTTTAAAAATCAACAATTTATGAAGTGTGCTCGCGGTGTGATTTTAATTATACTACGTTATTAATGTTTGAAATTTTTTTCTTTAAATATTTTTCGTCAATATTGCAGATTTTGTTTCATGGTTTATGTTGCCAAAACGACATCTTTATCGTTCGAAGTGAGCTAACGCTACTCATTTCATTTTTCTGTATTTCATTGTAATTTTCTGAATTCTTTTCTGCAAATTGGTCGTGAATTCAGGTACATTTTGTTAAATGTTCGGCAAGATCTACTTATAATTTATTTTCATTGACGATTAATGATGAGTATATTCCTAATATCCTCGTTCTAGTATTTATGTGCCATCTTATTTAACAAAAATACTATTTTGAATAATTTCAGACTTCAAACAAGTCAAAATCCATATAAATGACATAGAATATTGTGGAATATAGGAACTGGTATCGGAAATGAATTCGCTCTGTTTTTATGTTTAACAGCCTAAAGATTTAATTTTCTGAAGGAACTGCAGGTTTTGATAAAATCGCAAATGAAATGAATATCAGCGATTTTTGGTATAGGAAAACCTAATTCCAAGCAATACTAATTTGAAATACAGTTTTTTATTCTCAAATCTGAGTCAATTTTCCCAAGCAAAGAATGTGGCTCTATAATTCCGAAAAATATTGATGGAAAAAATCATAGCTCAATGGTGGTTAGTTTCAGATAACACAAATCTCAACGAAATATGCATGAAAAAGGATGCCGTTTTATAAATATCTAACATCAATTTCGAAATTAAACTCAATGAAATACTGTCATCGGCTTGTTTGACTAATTCTTCAAAACTTATGCCCATAGCTATAGTGAAATTCGATCGTGATTTATTTCGAAGTATCTACTACAGTACCATCTCTAGCCAAGACTAACAAAAAGGTACAAGCGGGATGCAGGAAATCTCATTAAATTTTATAATGAAGAGCTTCCACATGCTTATACAGGTTTTCGAAAAATATCATAAGCTATGTTATTCTATCTATGGTTTTTGGAGGCTTACCGAAGGTAGGCTTACCGACCTTTTATACATAATAGTATGTCAAATCTCTAGGGGATAAATCTACGTGCAATTTTGAGAAAAAAAGTTCATATAAACATAGACCAGCAAAAGCTTCGTTACGGAGCTACAGGGTGTTGAAATTTCCGGAAAAAATTGGATTTTTCTTAAAAATCCTGCATTTTTGGAATATTCAGCCCAAATTTGGAATCCGAGCTATTTTTTACAGCCGCCTCCATCATTACCCGTCCTAAATTTTAACTAAAATCTACAAAGTGTTTTCTTTTCCGCAGCCATGCCAGATTTTGTCCTTTCAAACTTTTTTTCTGTACGCCACTGATCAGCGTACAATCGATTTTTTGTCATCTTCGTTCAATTTAGAAATTTTTTTGACATTTGTAATTTTTTCGTATCTCCGATCGTTCTCGAGCAAAAAATATTATTAAGCGATTGTATGCATTCGCTGAATTGAACTAACCTAATTAAAAAAATTACTAGTAGGCTTCGATTTTTTTCATTTATTTATTCATTTTGACCGTTGTTAAAGCTAAACCAGTGTACTCGAATTGCTTATTAAATTAAAAATTAGTTTTAAGACTGTTGAAGTTACTTCTGTAAGAAAAAATGGCTAATTTTACTAACGCCGAATTGGCTTATATCAATTACATGTACGGTTTGGCTGACGGAAGCACAATAGAAGCTAGGCGATCCAAATCGAGTAATACCAGACAGGCGAACATTTTCAAATATCCACAGAAGGTTGGGGGAAACTGGTCCTTTTACTGCAGATATTGAGGAAGCAGTTTCGATTTTTATTGATTGGAATCCTCATGTGGGTGAATTGGAAAGCTGTTGAATATTTCACATGTTCTAGTTTGGAGGATTCTCCACGACTTTGTATTGTACCCGTTTCATATTCAACGCGTCAAAACTCTATCTCTTCGAGATTTTTCTTCAAGACGAATTTCTACCGATGGTTCTTAGATTAAATAAGAGAAAATGTTCATTTTGATAGAAAAATAATGTTCACAGACGAAGCTAACTTTTCGAGAATTGCTATCGCAAATTTTCACAATAATCATTAGTGGGCTGAGGAAAACCCCCATTTTATTGAAGAATCTCATCAAGAACAATTCTCACTGAATGTCTGGGTCGGAATAATCGGAAATTATTTGATTGGGCTATTTTTTTTGCCTCACAGACTAAACGGTCCCGCTTATCGGCAATTTCTTGAGAAGGAGTTACCTTTATTGCTCGAGTATGTGCCACTTTTGGCGAGAAACATAATGTGGTTTATGCATGACGGGGCACCAGCACATTTCAGTAGAGGAGCTAGGAATCCGTGAATCATACTGACAACAACCGATTGATAGGTCAGCGTGGGCCAGGACCATGGCCTCCTAGGTCCCCAGACTTTAATAGTTTAGACTTCTTTTTATGGGGAAATTCCAAGAGTTTAGTTTATACCACTCCAGTGAACACTGTAGAAGAATTGAGAAATCGAATAATAATCTCTTGTGACACGATAAGGAATACCCCAGAAATATTTCAAAGAGTGCGTGATAATATGCGAAGGACAGAGGCCTGTATTCTTGCAGGTGGAGGACACTTATTTAGTTTTTAATTGCTCATTTTTAGTTTGATATTGAATAAGTATAAGTTGAGTCTTAGAAGACGAGCTATGAAAA
Source organism: Cryptolaemus montrouzieri (assembly GCA_013387265.2). Classification (NCBI taxonomy): domain Eukaryota; kingdom Metazoa; phylum Arthropoda; class Insecta; order Coleoptera; family Coccinellidae; genus Cryptolaemus; species Cryptolaemus montrouzieri. The sequence continues at coordinate 71,293,544 of JABFTP020000021.1, read as the reverse complement.
TAAAAGCAAATTTTGGGCATACCTATCGAGTATTTCTATTATTTTTTTTATTAAGCGAATAACATACAATTCAAATAATTCAAATTCAATAATTTTTCACTCGAAAACGGTTGGAGATTCGAAAAAATTACAGATGTCAAAAAAGTTTCTCAATTGAACGAAGATGGCTAAAATTGATTGTACGCAGATCAGTGGCGTACTGCAAAAATGCTTCAAAAGGCAAAAGGAGACATGGCTTCGGAAAACGAAACACCTTGTAAATTTCAGTTAAAATCTAGGACGTGTAATGATGAAGGCTGTAAGAAATAGCTTGCATTCCAGATTTGGGCTGAATAATTCAAAAACTGCAGGAGTTTTGAAGAAAAAACCTATTTTTTCCGGAAATTTTAACACCCTGTAGCTCCGTAACAAAGCTTTTGCGGACCTATGTTAATATGAACTTTTTTTTTAGAATTGAACGTAGATCCACCCCCAAATACCACAATTGAACTGCTTAACAGAAACTAGAGCAAAGCAAAAAACACAACAGAATAATTGAACGCGTTAATGCCAATATGTAGTCGCGAAAATTCTTGAAATTATCACCATGAACACAAATTTTACTAAAAAATTCTTGCCAATGATTCACGAAGCGCACAATAATCTCTATATGCCTAACTTGTCTTGACCAATCATAAAAGTTTGAGATTTTGTCTCGACTAGAGATACAGGTATGAGCCAATCTGATTTTCTTTTTGCAGTGTCGATCGGTATGTTTTCGGCTTTGCTGTTAGGTATGAGCCGTGTGGACACGATATACCAGACAACGTAAACCGCACGAATGAGCTCCGCATATCATCATGCCTTATTCGCAAAATTTTTCTGCCATCAATAATTCGAAAATAAAAGAGAAAGACTCCATTTTAATTCTATTGTATGGAGAATTAACTGCAACAAATTGGCTCAGTAATGAATAACATAAATACAAGACAGATATAAAAATTAAATGAAATATAATTCATTTCCAATTTATCACTGTAGTCCAGTTCATTACAAAATGAATAATTGCTGTAACATGAAATGAATGAAATAATTTATTATAGACGTGACCTTCGGGAACTTTTTGAAATACAAGCAATTATTGAGCGCTAATGATTTTCTGTTTGATGTATCGGTTCTATAAATAATTAGATATTACTAATTATTGCTGATTAGTACAATAGGATTACTATGCCATCCATCTTTAATTTCAATTGCAAACACCTTCTGGACGTACGTTAACACCAATTATATGATATTAAACTCATTCATTCTTATTTGTCATGATTGTTTTCTGGTGAATAGGATATCCCCAAAGTAATCTCAACGAATAGTCGGACGTAACTTTTTTGAGATTTCTTATAAAAATATCGAATGCTACCTATAATTTTTTCACATTGAATTATCGGAAAAGAGTAGTAGGAATTTTTGTATCCAGAAAACGATAGCTGCAATCGAACCAGCAATAATTCACTGACCCAAATATCATACTCCAGCAAGTTCAGGACGACAAAACGGACAAAGTTCATGACTTTCCACTTTTTGAAAGAATTCACTACAAATCGTTGCAGTAAATTCAAAGAATGTGGAGCCTAAAACAATTTCTTCATCGATGAAGTATAGATTTGACAAGTTTGACGAACCTTACTTTTTCCGGGCGTAGTTTTGGAACAGAGAAATTTCGATAGTTTAATTTTTTGACGCTTTAATTCACTCTACTTCTGCAATGACTCGAATATGATGTGACAGGAAATCTTGGTGTATTTTATATATGACAGATACGATTGCAATTTTTGTGTTTCTCGTGATCCGTCATGTTGTTTTCGATTTCAGGTGAAAAAAAAATTATAGTAGGATTTGAATTCAGACATAAATTTCAGAAAATCCATGGCCTTGAAGCATTTTTGATTTTGATCTCCCAGAAAACTTTCGAAATTTGTTATCTTAATTGAAACGTTTCGTCGATTAAAATAGGTTTGGAGAAGAAACTCGTGAGGAGCTTTCCATTCTTTCATTTTTTGGCTACTATTTACATAGAGCGTTTCACGAGTAGCAATTCATAAATGTTGAGAAAATCTTGTATTGAAAGTAAGTACTTCTAGCACTGAGGTTTTTATTTTGATTTGTTCCTATATGAAAAACGAAATCTTCTAATTTTCGTCCGATTTATCAGGTTGAACAATCGAGATAAATCTTAAAAATTTGCAATCTGATAGAATATTTAGATATCAATCCAATAAAAAAATTCAGTATCAATCCATAAGTAATCGAGTTATTCAGGAATATTCATTCTAAATAAGTCACGCTGGATCAATTTAAGAATGTCCGTAGAAGATTTGAAGAGCCAGATGTTCGCATTGTGTCTTCATCAGTTTAACTTTCTCGAAGAATACTTCTTCATTCGAACTGAATTCTTTACATTTACAAGAAGATGACGTTTTGAATATATTTCCGAACAAGATGAGTTGTTATTTTGATAAATCTTGATTACGTATATATGTCTAACCTCTGAGGCAACAATCGTCCTATCCACACAAAAAATTTATTCAAGCCCTGTCCTCATTGCTAAATGCACGACCCAAGTTGTAGACTGAAACCTTTCGTGACCAACGAGGATGATGGTTCGTCGAAAGCGTCCAGTTGTAGGGATAGATTATGCATAAAATATGGAGCCATGTAGAATCAGGATGCCACATTAGTGGCACTAGCATAAGCTAGTATTGTGACTACTAGAATAAAAATTTCACATGGATTTTTGGATTTCTATGAAGATTTGACGTAAAGAAAATGAAGATGGTGCTCTTCATGAAAAAATCAGCTAAAACCCACAGATAAATAGGCCGAACGAAACTGAGTTTCAATGCCAGTAGAGTGTACATTCAGTAGACAGTCAATTCTGCCCTGCGTAGACATAAGAATCCTCCTAAAAATTCATGCGAATGCCAAGAAGCACCAGAAAGTTCGTTGGATAATGGGCCACATACAGTACCAGAGAAATATTTCAGCGAGGAGTGGGGGCATTGCTGCGAAATACGATACCTCAAAACAGTACAAGGCGTTATGGGATGAAATGGATAGCTTTAGGTAAGCATGAAAACTTCTGGAATGCCCTAGTAAAAATGTAGGTCCTGTCTAACAGAGATGTGTTGGACATTGAAGATCTCTTCTCTCGACACCAGAGGAGTTTGGCAAAATTCCCTGGTGAGTGAGGTGACAGAATTCCCCTGCGTGTCATTAGCGGAAAGGCATAAATAGAGCACGTTGACGGATCAAAAAAAAAACGAAGCAAGGTACAGGTACTGACGTTTCCTTAAGAGTTCATAAGCATAAGTTCTATGCTATGGCTTAGTTAAAGAAAGGATGAATCTAGAATGCCATGCCCAGGCTTTTTTCATACTTGTTGAGCAACAACTTGGGTTTCTAAATCATACCGTATAACTTCTAAAGTAGCTAATGATAGAACCAACAATAGTTAGTTCGGGTATAGAGTGTTAGTGTTACGAGCTTTACGGGCTACTTGAGCTTTCCAAAATTCAATAAATATCGACATTTCTTTCTCAAACATCTGCAGCTGCTCAACAGCTTAAGAACATATAAATTTTTTTATTCTAGTCGCACATTGATTCCATCTATAAAGTACGTCCCAAAAAATGAACCACCCTGAATTGCTAAGCTGATTGACTTTGATTTTTCTGTGAATTTACAGCAGCAAGTCGATAGCCTTATCAACCTGCCACCCTTGGCGGATTCTAAATCAAATTTTTCAATAAGGAAAAGGGGTCATGTAATGCCTTTTTGATTTCACTGTCTTTATGACTACGTTAATTGAAGCACATTCCATAGAAGTCGATTTGGTTGTAACTGAAAAATGTCTGTTACTTATTTAAACGTTTTCAAATCCACGACCTACCCCTTTCGACTACCATCCCAAAAATACTCATAATGAGAAAGGGGTTGTGTGATAACTTATTTGTGAGGTTATCGAGTTCACACTCTGCTGTTCAAGGTATTGGAATAATAACTCTCTTTCAATAGTAATCAAAAACATATGAAGTTTCTCGTTTTTCTAAATTCAAATGAGAACCTATTCATATACAGGGTGGCTCACCACATTCACCAATGAAGATTAGGCATATTTCACGGTGATGTTAAAATTTTTTGGGCAGTATTATGTAGTGCTGTTGTGACTACAAACTAAAAATATTCTGGACTGTACAGGGTGTTCCTTATTAAAGTTACAAAATTAAGTTAAAGTTACATGTATCAAGTATATTATGAACCTAATATTAAATAGGACCATTAGAATGATTAGGATTCGGTACGTACCAACTGAGTTCAAGGATTTCAGTTGTTTGATTACTTTGATGCGATTTGCCGGTAATGAGCATCATTCCTCCATTAAAATTGAGTCGATGATGGAATTTGATTCCCTGAATGTGATGATATTAAAAAATGATATACTTTCTTCTGGGAGCAAACCAGTGTAACTATAAAGCTATAAATTGGATTGAAAAATTCAATTTTTTCTTGAAATTCGATTAGAATTGGCTGAACTTTCGAATATCTTCGAAACCGTTGAAAAACAGGTATAGGGAACCTACATAATATTCGGAAGTTATTAAAATATACCAATCACTCGAGCTTTTAGAAATAGGATATGTGATTTGAGAAAGCAATGAAAGGAGATTTGAATGAGTCCCAAATTCAAAAATCTTTTTCGAACACCCTGTGTAACGTAGATCAACAAAATGTGTCACAATTTCACGCAACAACAAATTCAATAATAAATCACAATAGTTGAAGCTTTGAAATTAATATTTAGAGAACGTCTTCAAACGTCCCCTCACATTTGAGAAATTTTAAACATTTCGGATAATATTTAATAAAAGTGTAGAGAATTTCGGACAAACTCACCTTCAGTTTTCCTCGCAAAGTCAAAAATGAAACAAAATAAAGAGGGTTCCATTTGGAAACTCATATAATAATATACTTTATTTCGTGATGATAATCTCTTAAAATATACATGGAAGAAACTATAGCACAAAACGCATCAAGAAAATATGTAGAAAAAGAAAAAGCCGTCAGGACCACAGCACATAGGTACTAGTAACTTATACTATAATGATCAAGGAATTCCTGTAAACTGTATGGTTCTAAATCTAACAAAATTTTGAACAAACACTTTTAAATTCCTAATATCATTGATGGTTTGAATATGTTTTGGTAAACAATAATAAATCTTTATGCACATGTACAAGCAATTTTTTTCTGTGAGTGTTAGATTATGCTTCGGAAAAATATAATTCTTAGTTCTTGTCCTTTCACTATTCTTAGTATAAGATGAAAAATATTCATTTTGTTTAAACATGAAAATCAAGCATTCCAAAATGTACAAAGCATAGCCAGTCAAAATTCTGTGTCGCCGGCAATAGCCCCTACATGATTCACGAAAACTCAGCTTCAATAAAGTTCTCAGAGCTAGTTTTTTCTATATTTTTTCATATAGCCTTAGGAGCGCTGGCATTTCCCCATAATATTATACCGAATTTCAACAATGACTGAAAACTTGCGAAGTATAATGTTTTCAAAGAGTTTAACGTGAGGAAACCTTTTGCCACCCAGAAATCATAAATCACTTAACTAAGCTGGCCCCGTAGACCACGAATATGCTCACCCCATGTCAAATGTCTCTTCAGAGTGACACCCAGATATTTAGTTCAAGCACTGACAGAAACACCTATTGGACACTGCTCGATATTCTCAGGAATAGGGCAATGTGAGTGACTTGGTCTAAAAATTTCAAATACTGTTTTGTTCTTATTCAGAAAAAGTTTATTTTAATCAGCCATCTTTCAGTGGGTATTCAATACCTGAATCAAAACCTCCATATCTCTGGCCCTAAAAAGGAAAGAGCTGTCATCAGCATATTTAACTATTCTATGTTGTGATCAAGAAATAACCTCCGGGAAATCGTTGAGATAGATGACAAACAAGACGGGGCCCAAAATGCTGCCTTGCGAAACTCCCGTCCTGATCCCCAGCAAATCAGATCTGATCCGTACACCCCTGCTCTCAACTTCCAAGTACTGTGAACGCCCCGACAGGTAGCTCCGAAACCATTCCAGAACATTATCACGAATGCCATATTTATCAAGCTTTTTCAGCAGAATATCAGAGTCCACGCAATCAAAAGCTCTAGACAAGTCAGGGAAAACACCCAAAAGAGTTACTCCCAACTCCAGAGCATCTATGGTTGACTGTGTGAACTCTAAGATGGCTGTGTTTATACCCTTACCCTTCAAAAACCCATGTTGCCTTGGAGAAAACAATCTGAATTTTCTGAAAAAATTTAAAAACCTTCCACACATCAATTTTTCAAATAATTTGGAAAAAGATGGTAAGAGGCTTATTGGTCTATAGTTTTCCAACAACCCTTCATCACCCTTTTTGAAAAGCGGGGTCACGGTAGCTACGTTCAGTTGTCATAACTTTGGTGTGTAGTTTTATTATGGAACACGCTATTTATTCTAAAATTTTCTTAGTTTGTAGTCACTACAGAACTACATAGTACTGGACCAAAAACCAAAAAATTTTAAAATCGGCCGTGAAATATGCCGAATCTTCTGTCACGAAAATGGTGAGTTACCCAAAATATTTCATGTCATGTACGTGGTTTCCCTACTGTCCTATAATGAATGACAGTTCGGAACCGTGGTAACAGTGATCTATTAATTTGGTTCATTTGTTGGTATGAAAAACAAAGTGAAGAATTCAAGTTATATTTCAATCATGCTTACTACAACTACGAAATATTTACAACTAAATTCACACAGTGCTTTCGGTTCTTTCTGCTGTAAGTATATCGCTTTTGGTTATATCTATGGCTACATCAAACCGGAAGCATATTATTTAACCGCCTATTTTGAAGGTGAAAAATCAGAAAGTCCCCAAAAATTGGAGAAATTTTGAATAAATTAAGGAGGAACAACTTGCTTCCTGGGACGAATCACAATTGGCAAGGATTTCGAACAGATAAGATGTTTCAGAAAATCGTTTTTCAGAAAAGATTTCATATAAAATGAAATTCAATTTAACTTAATTGAACATTTGTGGCTAAATTTTTGTAACCTCCATAAGATTCTTGATTTCAGTGTTTGAACTGGTACCCATCTTTAGAGACATACGCGGTTATATGAAGATGATTTGAATGAGTCACGATAAAAAAACAAATCATGAGAAGAATATAACGAGCAATCACATTTTCTGAATAAGTAAATGAAAATTCTCATGTGATTGGCTATTTCTAGTTATTTACAGTTTTATTTATCTTTTCTATAACTTTTTAAGACATATGTGTAAGTTCCCAATCTTATTGACATTTACTTTATTCGAACTTTGAGGAGCGAAGACTATCATATAATTGACAATATAGCATCACAAGTTTTGCAGATCCTATAAAATAGGGTAACAACATATTTTGTGTTTTTCTCAATATGTTATATATTTGATTAAAGGAGTATGGTAGAAATGATGGATTGAGAATTTTGAACCGGCAATTGTTTTCAAAATTATGTATTTCATTTCAGACATTCACGAATTGAATTGAAAGTATTTTGGAACGTTCCTAGACATTGTATTCGGAGTGTCCTACTGATATTAACAAAGCTGCAGAACGCATTTGCGTACTAACTATTATTCGGAGCAGTGCACGAACCCTGTAATCAGAATATTCAGTAACCTAAGGAACACACCGCTATACCGGGTATAACTGAAACTATAGATGTTGTCTTGGGTAAGACAACATTCTGAATTCGATAGATTAATATTTTTGACATTTCTTTTCCGGTTATGCCGAAAACAATACCAACTTTAGATTTTCCAATGGGACAACCTGTATTTTTTTGCTTATGTCAATTGTTCATCTCATCCTACGATCTTTTGACATACAGGGTGCTTCTACGAAAACTAAACAGAGGCTATATCTACCGAAATATTCATTACTGATCAAAAGGGAGACATCTTTTGGGGTACAAGACTTGCCTGAAATATCAACCCCCTAATCGGGGGGTTGCAATTCTTAAACAATTTGAATAGGAAAGATGGGTTGAGTGATGACTCAAAAGGAAGGTGGTATTTTTGTCTACATCGGCTTGAAGGAATTTCCATTTTAAATTGAAAACTGTAAAAGATAAAGGGCGAGCAACTGAAAGATAGGGAAGACTATTTCCCTGAGACTATTCAAGTTTCAGTGAAGTATTATAGAACAGATCCATGCTTATCAATGGCAGTCATCATTCAGTACCATCCTCATCTCGAATTTCAACCTCTAGAGCAGGGTGACCACCCTTGAAAATTTGGAAGAGGGTAGATGGGTCGAGTGATACCTCGAAAGAAAGGTATTATCTTCGTCTGCATCCCTGTCAACGAATTTTCATTTTTGATTGAAAACTGTAGAAGATACAGAGTGAGCTACTCTAACTCCTATGGCACTCAATGAGAATAGAATTATTGCGAGCAGTCATGAAGGCAATCGAAATCCTTCACTTGAAAGGTATCACTGGATCGAAATATCACCGCTGCTCTAGAGGTTGAAATTCGAGATGAGAGTGATTTCGGAAGATGACAGCATTTGATCTATAACGAATCTATTCCAGTTTCTCGCACTAATACTCCAACAGTTTTGGGGCGATAGTCTTCTCTATTTTTTAGTGGCTCACTCTGTATCTCCTACAGTTTTCAATAAAATATGAAAATTCGTTCTTGAGGATGCAGACAAAGATAATACCTTTCTTTCGAGGTATCACTCGACCATCTACCCTCTTCAAAATTTTCAAGGGTGGTCATCCCTGCTCTAGTGGTTGAAATTCAAGATGAAGATGGTACTTGATAATGACTGCCATTGATCAGCATGTATCTGTTCCATTTTACTTCACTGAAACTTGAATAGTCTCAGGGAAATAGTCTTCCCTATCTTTCAGTTGCTTGCCCTGTATCTTTTACAATTTTCAATTAAAAATGGAAAAGAATTGCAACCCCGCTTAGGGGTTGATATTTCAGGCAAGTTTTGTACCCCAAAAGATGTCCAACTTGAAACAAAAATTTTGCGTTTTGATCAGAAATGAATATCTTGGTTTATATAGCTTCTGTATAAATTTCGTTGAAGCACGCTGTATGTTTGAAAGAGAAAAATAACACAATATATTTTTTTGCAATTAACATTTCTCGTTCTAGAAGACCATGAACAGTGACAAGTGGCGTAACTCAACATCTCCTATCACGAAAATACAAGATTGTATCTGAAAATTTAATTGCACATTTTTTACATTTCGAATGTCGCTTTTTCCTCAAAAAGAAGATTTTCTTCTGGGACCACCATATCGGGTATTACAAAGTAATTGTTCTATATTATTATTATTATTATTTTTATTATATATTATATAGTATTACAGAAGTAATTGTTCCTAGACTTTTTGAGGTATAAGTATTTATTGTGAATACAATAATTCAAATTTTGTCAATCCTCTCTTTTCAAAACTACATATATATATATATATATATATATATATATATATATATTATATATATATATATATATATATATATATATATATATATATATATATATATATTGTTCTATATATTATTATTATTATTTTTATTATATATTATATAGTATTACAGAAGTAATTGTTCCTAGACTTTTTGAGGTATAAGTATTTATTGTGATATATATATATATATATATATATATATATATATATATATATATATATATATATATATATATATATATATATATATATATATATATATATATATATATATATATATATATATATATATATATATATATATATATATATATATATATATATATATATATATATATATATATATATATATATATATATATATATATATATATATATATATATATATATATATATATATATATATATATATATATATATATATATATATATATATATATATATATATATATATATATATATATATATATATATATATACTCAAAAAGTCTAGGAACAATTACCAATATCTTCAAAATATGATATGGCCACGGTAGAAGATTGATATCATTCTCTTCAAGAACGTTCAAAACAACTCTTGCACGATGAGGAGGGGCATTATCTTGTTGGAAGAGTGGATTTTGACCAATTGTTTGGAGATACGGTACCACTACAGGTAAAACTATCTCATTTGCGTAAGAATTTCCCGTGACGTTGTTCTGTATGAAAACGAGATCAGTTCTTCCACCGAGGCGTATACCTCCCCAAAACATCACTGATCCGCCTCCCTGTCTAACAACTTCTCGAGCATGCTGGAGACGGTTTTGCTTTCCAGGTTCCCTCCATATTCGAATTCTTCCCGAATCCGGATAATAACTAAATCTAGTTTCATCACTGAAGAGAACTGGGGCCCACCTCTCTTGATCCCAGTTTACGTGTTCTTCGCACCAAGCTAAACGAGCAACGCGATTTCTATGGGCCAGTTGTGGAACTCTTAAAGGACGTCTGGAGTGGGGTTGACCTTCGTGCAGTCGATTTCTCACAGTTAGGTCGGAAATTTGTACATTATGAACTCGTGATAGCTATTGAGCTAATTGAGATGCTGTGGTAGTACGATCTCTTCTGGCTTGTAAAACCAAAAATCGGTCTTGGGTGACTGTAGTAATCCTGAAACGAACTGTATGGCGTTCTTTCACGCTACCTGTTTCATTGAAACGCCACCATAAACGGTTTATGACACTTGGGCTACTTCCCAGAACCCGTTGTGAGCTCCCAGCTTGGAGCATGCCAACGGCTCGTAACATCTCTTCTCCAGTCAAATGTCGTCTTTCCATGGTCGAATCACTAAACTTGAATCTTTTATTTGTGCTCACAACAGAAACAAAGTGCCAAATAACTGATTTCAAACACTGAATACATGAAATGATTATAAAGCAGCGTCGCACCTGAAATCTGTTGCGGCACACATAATTTGGTGAGAAATTGATGCAGATGTTCATTTCTTTAAAAAAATCATCTATATTGATCGTTCTGGATACGATATATCGATATTCAGAAGTGTTCCCTAGACTTTTATGAGGTGTTTATATATATTTTTTTTATTGATTCAAACGCATTAAAGCTTTTACATACAAGAACGATTTCGTACGCTTCTAGATTCCCATTTTTTTTGCTCTTCAAAACAAAATCGACTTGAGAGATGAAATGTTGAGGCTTGTAGTAAATTTAATGATGTTTCGAAAAGATATCACATAAGCCATTTATCATATGGGAATTTTGTTTTTTTTATTTAAATAAGGGAGAAAAATAGAACGTATTGATAAAAGCTTACAATTTTTCAAACAATTCTCAATTTCTATTGGTAATATGGTATTTCAGAAAGTGAATAATTAAGTGCTTATATACAATCAACTTTTGAAGAATTTATCACACGATTCCTGTATGATATCCAAAAATTTTGGAAACAATCTACTAGGGGTAAGGGCATAAAGAGAGGAAAAAAACCATGTAGAGATACCTTCTTCCAATCAAAAATCGACCTCTTGCAGGAAATTTTAGTAAAATCAAAGCAGCTGAGTTATTCAGGGTTTCATTGAAATGTACTGTATCTGTCTAAAGCTCGAATTTAATTACTTAATTATTCACTGCTCTCGACATAGTCAAGCGACTTTGAATATTAGAATCGATAAACATGAAGATTCGTGGATGGGGCCAACTAAACATCTAATGCTAGAAAATCATTGCACCGCTCAGACCAGAACATTGAACGCACCTGGTCCATAATAGCATAATAATAGTTATAGTATTTTATGATCCCAGTTTTGTTTATATTTTAATACACACTACAAAACAATCAAAATTCCTCTAAAACATACTTTTTTCAACTGTTAATAGTTGTTCGCCCTAACGAATAGCATTTATTCTACCGTCTGTGTAGTCAGATGAGAGTCAGACTGTAAGTACAGATAGCCCTCGATTCAAAAATAAAAAAATAATGCAAATTATTGAATATCCTACGTAAGTTTCAATCGTAACCAATGATTATATAGTGTACTTCATAAGTAGATTTCCGAAAATCTTCATAACCAACGATCATCAAAATTTCAATAGGCAGATCAGAACAGCAGATTTATTAGTACTTCAAAACAAAATCGACTTGATTGATCTCAAGATAAAGTAGAAGGATTTCTCGATCGTCGTTGCAGTCAATCGAATAACCTTTTGAAGAGATCACACGAGCCCTTTCCTATATGAAAGGGGAAGGGAGATGATGCACACTTCATAATTAGGTTTCAAATCAAAGGCATTGCGATATTTCAGAAGTTTAAAACATCTGTATCGCCATCAAATCATTCTCACTTCATAATTTTCAAAGGTCATGACATAGTCTTATTACATCCTGTAAATTGGTTTTCATGAAGAATGCTAATGACATCATATTTCTAACAAGGGTTAGAAAATAAAACAATAGTGTTAGAAAATAGAGAAAATAAATTTCATAAAGAGGTGATGATGAAAAAATAAATTTTACCTGTTCGAGCGTTTTTCATTCAACTTGGAGACTCACTAGTTATAAGGGTAAGTCCATATACACTATGTGTTGTATTAGTTATATGATCAATTTTAGGCATGGTTGGTCACAGAAGAAGAAACGACTTGCCAGCGTTGCAATTACCTCCAAAAAAATCATTCATTCATGCGTCATAACGATCACGTTTCATCTTCATTACTTTCTTAACTAATTTTTTTTGATAATTCATCAATTTCCAGAATTTTGTGGACTCACTCGTTTACCGGCGAAATTAATTTGTATCAATACATACAGCACTATATCGAACCAACGTCTTCATATATCTTCCACTAACATTTGCGCAATGCTATTCCATAAGTCGGAAATCGCTGGGAATCAGAATTTCAGTAAGTACAATGGTTAAAAATCCTCTAATGAAAATAGTCCTGTTAATTAAGACATAACAGTAGTGATGAAATAACGAAAATTCCGACACAGCAAAATTTCGGTGTAGACCTTGGGTCTACCATTAAAAATAAAGTGTCAAAAGTTCCCATGGACCCCATGTGTTAAGAAAGTGGTGTTTACTCTGTTGGAAGTAGCGTACTCTTATTATGAAAGAAGTATAATTCAACAGTACATAGATAATTTATTATGAGTAACAACACTGATTGCTTACAGGTTCAACTTTACAGAAGGAGAATTGAATACCCACTTCATTTTATAATCAGAGTATGCCCATGTGTGCACTCTGTTAGGAATGGCGTACTCTGATTGTGAAATGAAGTAAGATTCAACAGTACACATATGATTTATTATGAATAACAACACTGAGCGCTTACTGTCTCGACTTTACAGAAAAACAGTAACATTCTCACTTGCTTAACTTGAGAACATTGTATCTCAATTAGTCACAGACCGGGTAGAGGGCTGAAGGTTGCGTCGAAACGCGCACCCTCATATTCGACCAGTGGTGACACTTCGTTTTTGTACGGTTTTGAGGATACCGTACATGCTCCCCCTTGAAGTGAAGCTTCAACATTACACTAAATCATAAAATAATAATAAATGAATGGATAACGATATACATAGAGCTATAAAGAAAAAACAACTATTACATATCAACAAAAAACAATTTTCGCGCGGCGCGTATGAACGATCCCTGTGGCGATCGCCAATTCAATAGCCAAACGATATCATTGTGATAATAAGAAATTAAACTATGTATTATACTATCACAAGAGATTTATTGAAAATAAGGATTGCAATTTCGGTATCTCGGCCATCTTCAGCTGACAACAAGTATTGAACTAAAGTGGAAAATACATACATATATAAACAGGTAAATACAAAATTAGTAAAGGTGCAAACCTGAGGTTACAAACTAATTATGATAAAAGCATGTATTATTTAAATATCTCAAATAGGGATGAATAAGCCGGGCCATACTGGTCGTTCAGAAGATTATCTCTATGGGGAGTTCTTTGAAAATTCGGTGGATTCCGAGAAATCTAACTATTGCCCCTCATGTAATCTGTGAATAATTTTTAGTTGATCTATGAGTGAAAAATGATGGTTATCTTCAGCACAATGTGAAGCGAAAGAAAATTCGTTGGTTCGCTGGTTATTGTATTCTGATCGATGCTCTTTTTATCTAGTTTCAAATGAACAACCAGTTTGACCTATGTAGACGTCTTCACAATCCATACGAGACAACTTGTAAACTCCAGTATTATCAAATTTATCGGACTCTCTAAAGGACTGACAGTCTTTGAATTGTATATCTTCTTAGAATGGTTTATACATCGAAAACATTTACAAACCTGATTATGTATATACCTATGTGGCATATACACACAACAAAATTTATATGGAATCACCCGACATTGTGAATATTACCTCAGGAATATTGAAAATTTCTGAGGATTGTTAGAATTGATCCTCTTCGGAATATTTCAATTGAAAAATGAAATAAATTAAGGTTTATTTTAAGAAACCAGTAAAAGAAAATAAGAGATTCTTTCAACATGTAGTAAATAAATTGAAAATTGTTTTCTCATAGAGAAAGCAGTTTTCTCGACTTCAGTACCTCCTCTTGCTCTGATACAAGTCTGAATCTGTCTAGGCATGCTTTGGATGTTCAATAGGATTTAGGTCAGAAGAGCAAGCTGGCCAGTCCGAAAGAGCGATTCCCTCTGTTTTAAGATAATGTCGCGCGAGGTTGCTGGTATACGAAGGAGCATTATCTTGCATAAAAGTGAAATTCCCACTTTGGAAACTTCGCCAGAGTCTCACTATGGGCTCCAGCATTAGGTCCACGTAATTTCTAGCCATTACACTGGCAGGAAACGAAATCAAATCTATTTTGCCCCAGCATATATATATATATATATATATATATATATATATATATATATATATATATATATATATATATATATATATATATATATATATATATATATATATATATATATATATATATATATACCGAATCAGGCGATCATCTGATCGAACACCAATTCTGGTTTCATCCGAAAACAGAACAGTCCACCAATTCTCAATATTCCAATCTTGATGCTCGATATACAAATAATGTCTGTTAATTTTTTTGGCTGGTTAGCTCTGGAACTCTTAAGGGCCTTCTGATGTTTCAAGTCTTTGACGTATCGTTTCGACTGATACACTGATGCCTGTAGCTTCCAGAAATTGCCTTTGGAGTATGATCAATTTTTTTTTAACAACAAAAAACTTAGTTTTTCACAAGTTGTCAAAGATTAATGGTTAAAAACAATCAACAATGTGAAATACCGAGTGATTCCATAGAAATTTGCTTTTGTCTATGTGCACCTTATGTAGAAAGTGTCTCTTAAAATCGTTATATTTTAGAAGTGGTAGCTCTTAGAAAAAAGAATGGAAAACTCTTTGATACATAATTTTGAGATCTACAACTTTTAGTCTTTAAAAAATCTCAAAAAGCGTCAAAATGTGACTTTTCTCAGCACACATGGAAGAGCTGGGGACTTCTGCCACTTTAGTTTTGATAGTATCCCATAGTTTCGAAAATTTTTATGTTGTTTCTATAATCACAATTTTCTAAATTGACCGAACAAATATAGGAATTGAATCAAGCCACTATGAACTTTGCATTTTGCATATAACGATTCTCTTACGATATGAATGAAACATGCAATATTTTTCTCGAGATAAAAAAGTCTGATAAATAGAAGAAATTAGAATAATTTCAAAACTTTCGAATTCCTTGAATTCGAGACGATACAATTCAAATTTGTTTCCACAAAAGGAATTTTCCTGATAAAAAGATAGATTGATAATATTCGTAGCGGCCCTGACAATTGTTGCATAAATATCGAGATTGAATGTATGACTTTTAAAGTGCTGGTAAGCGCGTGTTCAGAGGTGTTGAGATGAATATCATCACATGCAGTTATCTAATAACATAATGGCCATTGTGAACCCTTCTGACCCACTTCAAGTCGAAAATATTATCAACATCAAATAGTTAATGGTATCGAATTATATTGCCGAATCTAACTAATCGCAATGAAGGCATAGAATCCTTGATGTGCATCTGTTAGATTTGATATTAGAAACTTTGTTGGAATTTCAAAATTGTTTACACAAAGTGTCTTAAAATAAATGCATGAGTTGAATTTGTCGACTTCTGTGTGTAAGATGTTGGCAACAAATTTTTGTTAGTTCCCAACGTTTGAAAATTGACAGTTTAGGATTAGTAGAAATAGGGTACTACGAGACATTGTTCAAAAATTTCTCGAAAATAAAGTAATTAAATGCAACAGTTCACGACATTTATAGAAGTAGGTAATTTCCATAAAATAGATATATCTCCGTCAACCATGAAAATTCGTAGAGATTGAGTCAATTGGTGTTACTAGGTACACTTGCCATTTCAATAAGAAGCCGTTCGAATATCAATTAGAGCAATGCATGAGAATATAGAAGTACAGAGATCCACTGCTTTATGCTACCACTGAAATAAAGGACTAATGATCTTGCTTAGCGAAGGAGTTCAATAAGTTTATTTAAAAAAAGTCGAATTGATTTTTCGAACAAAATCATCTTCAGCGATAAAGTTCACGCCTACCTTGAAGGCTTCATTAATGGACTATAATTAGCGTTTTTGTATCAAAAAGCGGAAGTAGATTGTCGGAAATAAATGTATCAGTGTTTGATACAGATTATGCCTGAAGTTGGTCGGACAATGCGGACTGCGACATGATAACTATGTTGTGTCTACCTAAAATGCATGATCTGTTGATGTAAACATATTGTTTTCAAAGAAGGGACGCGGGCACTTCGGCCTACTTGTTTTCATGACCTTAATCATCGGAATCTGTACATAAAAAATGATGTCAAAAATTGTGGTTTGAACCAGTGGTATTTCCGAACGAAGTTCCATATGACCACTTGCAAGTCAACAAAAGAATCCTGGCGTTTACGATGCATTCTGTAGAATATTTCAACACTTGCAAAAGCATCAACACTTACATAATACGGGCTGTCCAAATTTTGATATTGCAGTACGGTACCTATGTGAAATACTGAAAATTGAGAAATGTGATTCCCCCATCACTGTTCTCGATTTTCGATTGAAGTTTTCTGGTAAAGAAAAATTGCAGCTACCTTCTTTTGTTTTCGAGTTATTCCGAATTTATTGATTTTCCGGCAATTACGTGAAAAGTCTCTTGAAAATCTAGAAGCACTTTTTTGAAGAGAACGCAGGAACTCAGTAATAATAATAATAATAATCAGATACTGAAGAACAAGAGCAATGGTCAAGAAAGGAATTGCATGGACGACATCACCATGAGATTAATCAACCACACATTGACAAAGAAGCCTCCAACAAATGGTTAATGAAAGGAGAATTATTCGCAGAAACAGAGGGATTCCTTATGGCCATCCAAGACCAAGTGATCGCTACAAACAATTACAAAAAATTTATAATGAAGGACGGAACATTACAAACAGATAAGTGCAGAAAATGCCATATAAGATCGGAGACTATACAGCATATTACGTCCGGATGCGAACAACTGGCCAATACGGAGTATCTTCACAGGCATAATCAAGTGTGCAACATTATCCACCAGAAACTTGCACACAAGTACGGACTTCTGAACACCTTCCTGCCATATTACAAGTATCAGCCAGCGCCCGTATTGGAAAATGACTCTATCAGATTATACTACGATAGGCCTGTTATCACTGACAGAATGGTGACGAATAATAGGCCGGACATAGTGGTATATGATAAGAGAGCCAGAACAGCAATGCTGGTGGATGTCGCCATACCGAATAATAACAACGTGCTGAACAAGTTCCAGGAGAAAAAGTCCAAATACACAGACCTCGCTATTGAGATCAAGCAGATGTGGCACCTCGATAAAATAGATATTGTTCCTGTCATCGTATCCTCGACTGGTTTCATACCCAAAACTTTGCATGATAGCCTTAAGAAATTAGAATTGCATAAGAATACCTACATAGAAATGCAAAAAGCTGTAATTCTTAATATATGTAGGATAGTTAGGAAATTTATGTCAAGTATATTGTAATCGAGCCTATTCCCTTTGATTCCTAAATCTGGGAAAGGTAAATTATATCCAGCTACTAGCTGAGATAGTGCATAAGTCCACGATAATAAATAATAATATAGAAAACACCTACTTTCCTAACTCAAGACTTAACATATATGCTACCTAAGAGCGATAGAACACAGGATCCGTCTCAATATAGGCCAATCTCTTGCCTGCCAACACTTTACAAAATGCTCACCTCATGCATACCCAATAGAATATACAAACACCTTGACGACAACAATATATTAGCTGAGGAGCAGAAATGATGCAGAAAGAAACACCACGGGTGCAAGGAACAACTCATCATCAATTCTGTGATAATGAAAAAGGACAAGTAGGGCATCGGAATGTTCATTCACCTTTTCTCGATTATCTGAAGGCATTCGAAGGTACCGCCCATTCTTGGTTTGTTGAAGTATTGCAGATATACAAAATTTACACAGCCCTGGTAGAGTTTTTGAGGACAACAATGACACACTGGCGCACGTCTCTGCAGGTCAACATGAAAAATAAATCAATTGAAACCGACGAGGTACCCATACGGCGTGGAATTTTTCAAGGAGACACTTTGAGTCCACTATGGTTCTGTTTAGCTATGGACCCATTGTCCTCAATGCTCAATAGAACAGGATACGGATTTAGGAAAAAAACAGATAGGAATTATTATACAGTCTCCCACCTGCTGTATATGGATGACATCAAATTATATGCTTCGAACAAGAAGCAATTGGATGATTTGCTGAAAACTGTCAGTGAGTTCTCGGCAGATGTTCATATGAAATTCGGGATTGAAAAATGTAAGACCCTGAACATTCAAACAGGGAAAGTCATAGATGGTGAAACACAAGCAAACGGTGATATTATACAGTGCATGAGGGATGGAGAAACATACAAATATCTGGGATACCAACAAACCAGCTTGCTAGACCAAAAACAATCAGAGGAGAAGATTCGTTCAGAATACAGTCAGCGTCTGAAGACCGTGCTGAAGTCAATGTTCAACTCGGGAAATCTAGTCAAGGCAATTAACACCTACGCCATTCCAGTGTTGCTTTACTCATTTGGAATAACCAGATGGACTAAGACAGAACTGGATGATATTCAAAGGCAGACCCGAACGATGCTAACAAAGTACAACAACCATCATCCAAAATCGTCTGTGATACGAACAACTTTGAAGTGGAAAGGAGGACGCGGATTAATAGATGTGGTCAATTTACACACCGAACAGATAAAAAATGAGATGACCTGCTGAATCTATCGTTCCTATCAGATACTGAAAAACAAGAGCAATGGTCTAGAAAGGAATTGCATGGACGACATCACCATGTGATTAATCAACCACACATCGACAAAGAAACTTCCAACAAATTGTTGATGAAAGGAGAATTATTCGCAGAAACAGAGGGATTCCTTATGGCCATCCAAGACCAAGTGATCGCTACAAACAATTACGAAAAATTTATAATGAAGGACGGATCATTAAAAACAGATAAGTGCAGAAAATGCCATAAAAGATCGGAGAATATACAGCATATTACGTCCGGATGTGAACAACTGGCCAATACGGAGTATCTTCACAGGCATAATCAAGTGTGCAACATTATCCACCAGAAACTTGCACACAAGTACGGACTTCTGAACACCTTCCTGCCATATTACAAGTATCAGCCAGCGCCCGTATTGGAAAATGACTCTATCAGATTATACTACGATAGGCCTGTTATCACTGATAGAATGGTGACGAATAATAGGCCGAACATAGTGGTGTATGATGAGAGAGCCAAAACAGCAATGCTGGTGTATGTCGCCATACCGAATAATAACAACGTGCTGAATAAGTTCCAGGAGAAAAAGTCCAAATACACAGACCTTTCTATTGAGATCAAGCAGATGTGGCACCTCGAGAAAATAGATATTGTTCCTGTCATCGTATCCTCCACAGGGTTAATACCCAAAACTTTGCATGATAGCCTTGAGAAATTAGAATTGCATAAGAATACCTATATAGAAATGCAAAAAGCTGTAATTCTTAATACATGTAGGATAGTTAGGAAATGTATGTCAAGTTTATTGTAATCAAGCCTATTCTCTTTGATTGCTGAATCTGGGAAAGGTGAATTACATCTAGCTATTAGCTGAGATAGTGCATAGTTCCACGTTAATAAATATAGTTTATTCATTCAAAATAGAAAAAAAATCAGTTTGAATAAACAAATAATCGCAGAGAGTAATGTCTGAACGCGATGTTAACAACCAAAAAAATTTCAATTCTTCATGACCTCAAATTTTAAATATAACGGAATACAAATTTTTTCGCTTTCAATTACTTTTTCCATTTTGGTTTCATCAATGTTTAGAATTAATGTCTCATATTTGGGATTGAGGTTTATGTTCGGGGGTTTCTGTCGAAATGATGTTTTTTTTTATTTTTTTGTTGTGTCCATAATCGAGTCTTTTGTTGATTAGTTATTGTCTTCATTCAGGTATTTCACTCACTATTCAATAATATTATGTCACTCTCAGTTTTCCCCATGGTCGATTTCGGATTAGTTATTGATCATTTCAAAAACCACAACTCTTTCTGTTTCAAGGATCCACTGCTTTGCACTATATTTGAAACTTCTAATATTTCCTGATTTTTCAATTGCTAATGGTAGAGCAGCATATATTCGGGATGCTAGATAGGTGTATGTTCTTCGGCCAATTCTTTTTGCGGCACGTGTTGTTTCAAACTGCGATGGTTTATACTAGTGAGGTATGGGTGGCTTTTCGAAGTAATCAATAGTTTTACCTCGAAGATGCGTGAGAGTATTTTTTTGAGAAAAAAGTTGATAGGGGTCTAATACTCCCGATAAGCGATATATTTCTAAGCTTGAGAATAGAAGAGGTTTTCCGTGAATAATTGTCAGAATCCATTATTGAATCTTTGCAACCCTATTTATGTGGCACTCATACGTTCCACCCCAGCCCAATATACCATATGTTATCTGTGACTGAATGAGTGAAAAGTAGAGGATCTGCAGGTAAGGAATATTTATATATTTTTTGAATATCTGAACTTGAAAGATAAGCTTCTCAACCTCTTAACTAGAATATTGATATGTTTGTCCCATTTTAGATTTTGATCTTTGGTTATACCTCAATATTTGATCTCTTTCGTTTCAGGAATTTGTGTTTTGTTATTGATATGAAGATATCCCAGTTCAGGGGCACCAGACGAATAGGACGTGAATGGTATGTATTTAGTCTTACGAATATTCAATGTTAGTTTGTTGAACTCGAACCATTCTTTCACATTGAAGAATTCTCTCTCTGTCATCTCTTTCAGATCTACCCACGAGTCAAGTTCATAGAGGAATGTCGTATCATCTGCGAAACTTATGACTTGCCCTTTTTGCGGCATCATCAGCAAACTATTTATATATGTGAGAAAGAGAATTGAGCCGAGGACAGTACCTTGAGGAACACCAAATGTCATAACTTTTTTGGAACCTCTTCGTCCATCGAAGTCCACTATTTCTTCCCAATCACTTAAATGGCTCTCAATAAAGTCGAATGATTTTTCACGAAATCCATATCGATAAAATTTCCATAGCAACTTTTCATGAGAGACGGTATCAAATGCGTTTCCAAGATCTACGAAAATGCAGAGCACGGGCTTTTTTTCGTCTAGACAATTATATACCTTATCCGTCCTCTATAATGGCATCATTTGTTGATTTGCCTTCTCTAAAGCCGTATTGGTTTTCTAAAATTATTTAACGCTTATCCAAAAATTTTATGATGCGCAATTTCACAATCTTTGCGATAATTTAAGCTTGGTTCGAGATCATAGATATAGGCCGATGAATTTTCGATGTTACTTTTACTGCCAGATTTATGGATAGGTTTGATGGTACCAATTTCAATAAATTCGGACATTTACCTGTTTGGAAGCAAAGAATAATCAAGTGTTCTATCAGATTTGATATTTAGACCTTAGATTTAATTCCGTCATAGCCTGCTGCTTTTCTTTCGTTAATCTCTCCTATGATCTTCTTAACTTCCATTTAATTTGTTGGAAGAAGAAAAATTGTATCATCTAAAAAACGATCATTCTCAGGCTGTTCACTTGTGTCTGGATATTCTTGGCCAACTCCACTAGAGTAGTCGTTGAATGCCTGAGCTATCGCTTTATTTCTTTCTAGCATATGTCCGTTCTTTTCCAACTGCTGAACAGCTGTCTGTGATTTTGAATTGTTATTGTTGCATAATATATCATTCAAATAGCTCCATAGCGCTTTCGCAGAATAAGCTTGTTTTTGCATATAATTCTGAAGATGCAATTTTTTTTGCTTAGCTATTATAAGTTTACTCAACCGATGCCTATAATTAGTATATACTTATTTAAGTAAACTGTTCTTTCGATGAATGGTTTTCTAATTATAATATGAACTGGGGTTGTTTCCAAAATGAAAATTTTAGAATTATCAAAATGTTAATGTTACTAATTATTTTTCATACTTTTTTACGCATGAGTAACAAATAACTTTCGTTTGTTCCTATTATAAGTGGGCTTCATTGTTGTGAATACAGAATTGAATACATTTGGGATTTGTTTATTCGCACCACCGTACTAGATGAAACTACAAAATGTTTAGAGAATTTGAATTGCTATAATAATTTACATTTTGGTAGAAAATATTTGGAAAGAGAAAAAAACTTCATCAACTTCGCCTATGTTTGAATTTTAAGAGAGTAAAACTTATATTTTTATTCGGAAACCATTCAAAAGAAGAATGTTGACTACGTCCCTGAAATTTACTGAAATAAAGTGCCCGTAGAATGTCAGAATAATTTTCACCCTACCTTAATAGTAACAAAGATAATAGCGTATGCCAAATCTCCGGAAAATCGAGAAATCCAGAATAACTTGAAAACAAAACAAGAAAGTGCTACCTGTATTCACCGACCATTTTCACCCAACGACTTGGGCTTAAAAGTGATACAATATCTATTGCCCAGAAGGAGGTGATACTACAGACCACGAGGATAGTCAGAAAATTTTTAACAAGCTCGTGAAGCTGCTTTAATCTAGGAATTGAACATGACTTGATTCCCAAAAGACAAAAAAATGTTACAAATATGAACCTGAGATTATTTGTGAATACGAGAAATAAAAACTTTATTTTGATAAAACAATTCTATGCAAAAGAGCTGTAAAACACAATAGGCCAGATATCAATCTTACTGATAAACAGAATCGAACAACATATATAAATGATATTGCTATACCCGACACACATAATATACAGACAAAATACTATAAAAAAATTTCTAAATATATGATGCTTGTCGACGAGATTTGGGAAATGAAAAAATATTTATTCTACCGATTATTATTTTTACTAACAGCTGTTATTCCTAGGAATCTTCACAAAAATATTGAGATTTTAGGAAAAATTTATTTGAACAGTTACAGAAAATAACAGACAACAAATCTTGTAATATTCTTCGTAGGTTTCTTTCCGAAAATAATAATGAGGTAGAGTCCTACATTTTCTCTTTAGTTTATACTGCTCAGAATCTCATTTCATATTTTTATTTATTTGTATATGTAAATGTAATATAATTAGCTGACAATTTTATCATATTTATATTCAAAGCAGTAATCGATCATGACTTCACACAAAATAACTTTGAATGAGTAACATTCAGTGTTACTTGACTAAGGTCCGTACATTGGAAGTACGGGTGAGAAGGCTCCTGACACTTCTCGTTGGTACATTGATGTCATTGTCTTATGATGTTATAGTTTGTATATATTCCATTTAAAATGATAAATAAATGAATATATATATATATATATATATATATATATATATATATATATATATATATATATATATATATATATATTCATTTATTTATCATTTTAAATGGATTTCAATAGAAATATATTCTTCATTAATTCGATCA
Source organism: Cryptolaemus montrouzieri (assembly GCA_013387265.2). Taxonomy (NCBI): domain Eukaryota; kingdom Metazoa; phylum Arthropoda; class Insecta; order Coleoptera; family Coccinellidae; genus Cryptolaemus; species Cryptolaemus montrouzieri. Next base: position 71,269,401 of record JABFTP020000021.1, on the reverse strand, counting down.
TGATTTAGTACCTTAAATACGTAATTGTATAAACCATTAAAGAAGAAACATTTCAACTTCATTATCAACTTAGGTTGACCCCAAAATGAAAGGTTCTACAAAGGTTATTACCCTCTCAATCAATCAAAAATGTTTTATTTGGTAGAGCAGAAAGCAGCAAGTTGCATGCGAAATTTACGTGAGCGTACATAAATCTAAATAGTTAAATAAAGGAATTATGTTCCTGAATATTTCCAGCTGTAGCAACTTGATTAAAATCTGATTAGGTTAAATAACGAATTAGCATGACGAGAACGAACACCCTTCCTGTTTACTTGTTCCACATTTGTGCTATTCCATAATTCATATACTCCAAGCAACATTTTGCCTTTTTGATTATGGATAAGAGATGGGCGGAATATCAGAAATCTCGTCTTCATTAATGCAATAACCGTACTGAATTACAGAGGAACAATCTCATCGGAAAATTCTAAAAGAAGAATCGCAATCCATACTGAAATATATGCGAATGCATATTTTAATAATTTGCTTTTCGATAATGGACGTATGTGAGGAAAATTTTCCTGCTTTTAAATTCAAGCTCGAACTCTGAATTAGTTTTCACTGAATTTGGTATACCTGAGAATATGATAGGTAGATATATCTATACACTTCATCTGATTATATATTGTGCCGCTATTACAGTAGTTAAACATGAGATACAAATTAGACAATTTTGGTTCTAACTATAATCTACAAAAACTTTCATGACAAAAATTCGACGGTTTCGCTTCTTCTATCAGCTTTGATTTAGAATGAAGATTGACTGAATATTCCAGAGGTATTCGATCAAACAAATCGTAGGAAAAAGTTGGATGAAATATAAAACCCAGGAATAATAATGAGATAAGTAATGGACAATTGAAAGAATACATCGTTAGTATGAAACAAAATTTCAGTATACTAATTAAACAACGTGAATATAAAATAAATTCAGATAGAAAATTCAAATCAAACTGTTCAAAAATTGAAAAGCATTGTCCAAATGTATTTCAGGTTCAAATGAAAATATTTCTGGAAATGGAGTTCTAAAATTGATATTTTAACTGATTATTGGTCTTCAATTTGGACAGTGCCAAGGCAACACAATTCCAATGCAAGTTGGATTTTAAATGAAAGATCTCGATTTTCTAAAATAGAATGCATGCAATTTGAAAAATTTTCAAACGAAGATATAACATCAGTTATTAAACACACATAAAATTGAAAATCTCCAGGTGTTGATGGTATTCATAACCTTTGGTTCAAGAAATTATCTTGCGTTCATGAAAAATTGGCTGAATATTTTATTTATAATAAAGAACCCTCAGCTACTCCTTTATTTTTCAGACAAGGAATTACTTATTTAAAACCGAAAAGTGATAATACTATTGATCCGTCTCAATATAGACCAATTACTTGCCTTCCAACAATATATAAAATTCTAACTGCATGTATTACCTAAAAATTTATGCACATTAGGAGCTATATTATAATATTCTTTCCGAACATCAAAAGGATGTAGAAAAAAACACCTTGGTACTAAAGAGCAGCTTGTAATTGATTCTGTTGCTTTGAATCAAGCTCAAACTAAGAAGAGAAATATTCATACAGCCTTCATTGATTACCAAAAGGCTTTTGATAGTTCTCCCATTCATGGCTTTAATGAAAATTGAGAACCAATCTTCATTTAAATTTTTCAAAACAATCGTTAAAATCGAAGTAATTCCAATCAAAAGACGTATTTTTCAAGGTGATTATGCTCTTTGGTTTTGTCTTTGCCTCAATCCATTATCTCATGAACTAAATTAATATTCTTCAAAATAAAGAGTCTATTTACTGAATTCAAATTAAGTCACTTAATTTATTTAGATGATATTAAATTATATGCCGGAACCAGATCTCATTTAAAATGTCTACTTGAGATTACTTTCAACTATTCCAATGATATTCATATGAAATTTGGGCTTCCAAAATGTAAAAATCTTTCTATTCTTGGAGGTCGTGGATTAATTGATTTGAATAATCTTCATAGTAAACAGATTTTTCATCTACGTTCCCATTTTCATGATAAACAGAGAACGTCTAAATTACATGATATTGTTGTTGCTTCAGATTATAATCTTACACCTCTGAACTTGACAATGCAAAAGGTAGATTTTGATATATTTGATGATAATTCTAAAGAGAAAGTTGGATGCAGAAGGAATTACACGGAGAGTACCCTAAAGAATTGAAAATGATTATATTGATGAAATTGCATCGAATAAATGGTTAGTATCTGGAGAATTGTTTGCTGAAACAGAAGGCTTGGCAATTGCGATCCAGGATCAGGTTGTTTTCACGAGGAATTATAGAAACACATCATCAAACAAAATATAGATGATTCTTGCCATAGATGTGTCTGTTCTTCAGAAACAGTTTTCATATATTATCATCTTGCTCAGTCCTTGCTTCAACAGATTATTTAGAAAGACATAATGCCGTCGCTAATAGTATTCACTTTAATCTAGAATTAAACATGACCTAATTCCCAAATAATTTCACAAATATGAACCTGAGATTACTATAAACTTTATTTTGATAAAACAATTCTTTGCAACAGAGCTGTAAAACACAATAGACCAGATATCGTTCTTAATGATAAACAGAATCAAATAACATAAATAATTGATATTGCTATACCCGACACACATAATATACAAAATAAATACAATGAAAAAATTTCTAAATATATGATGCTTGGCGACGAGATTGAATGATTGTGGAAAATGAAGAAAATATTTATTCTACCGATTATTATTTCTACAACAGGCGTTATTCCTAGAAATCTTCACAAAAGTATTGAGATTTTGGGTCATTTGTTTGAACAGTTACAAAAGATAACAGTCATCAAATCTTGTAATATTCTTCGTAGGTTTCTTTCCGAAAATAATAATGAGGTAGAGTCATAGGTTTTCTCTTTAGTTTATACTGCTCAGAATCTCATTTCATATTTTATTTATTTGTTTATATAAATGTAATATAATTAACTCGCAAACGTAGACATTTGCAATTAAGGTATAGTTCACAAATTGAAATCGCTGTTTATTCTTTTATTCTAGTTAATGATATGAACAGATATATATATATATATATATATATATATATATATATATATATATATATATATATATATATATATATATATATATATATATATATATATATATATATATATATATATATATATATATATGCCAATTAAGATGAAAAAGATAGTGTGTTCAGTTTTTCGAAAATAATTCAGCCACTACATAACTTTGCAATTATCGACATCTAATCTTGTTATTTTTATATGTGATGAGAGCTCTAGAAAATATTCGATCGACCTGTTATTTGAAAATTTTTGTTGTTTTCAATAGAGATGTTTCAAGAACATCTCGTCAAATAATATTAATGAGGTAATCAAGTGCTCATACCTTTCTCTAATTTTAGAATTGATTTCCTGAATAATTGATTGAGGTGCTGTGCTTATTATGGAATATAGGCGCTAGTGTTATTAAGGTCGCGCTCGCGTGGAGTATTTTTTTTTATTTCAAAATAAGCGCATCAACCACTGAAGGAAATTAGCGGAAAATACAGTACATGCAAAATACAAGATGTGATTATATAATAAGTGGAGAAATGCAGTTGTTTTACAATATTTGGGAAAGGATAATGGATAGCGAAGTTTCGAGGTTAGTAATTCCTCATCTATTACGCCCAACGGTGTATTTACGACTCATGGCCTTCAGGTTTAATAAGGAGGCGACGTGCGCTATCGTCGAGCGATTTACTTTTACTCGGTCTCTTCTATTGCTGCTGCTCGGTTGATGAAGTTTGGTTGACAAAGAAGGTACTAAAGACCTGCGTTGAGTATTTGTGGCATCAATTGCCACTACTCGTCTATTGTCTGTCTAAGGCAATTTATCGCTTTATCTGTTTAAGGCAATTTATTCTGTAAATCCGGATTCGACGCTGAGGTCACTGCAAACCGGTCGGCATCCTCATTGTCTATTATTTCCATATGGTAGGGGATCCATAAAAATTTTACGATTTTGGTATGACTCTGGAGATTAATGGATTTCTCTTCAATGAGCTAGATGATAGGGTACCTCTTTAATGAACTGAATGATAGAGTGCCGTGTGTATAATTCTTCCAAACATTTCAATCCATTGAGGAAGTCTTCTATTCGAATTTGAATTGAAACCATAAATGAGAGAAATAGAGTTCAATGAGTTGAAACTTCCTGCTCGGCAATTTTGTCTCCACTGAGAATTATTTTCGATAGTTCACAAATTATTAACAGTTTCTGAACTGGACAGAAGACAACTCGTGAAAAGGGTTTTGCCCTTGCTTCGTGTTTATTGTTTTTTAGAACAAATTGATTGCAGTAAATTAGTATTTCAAATCGAGATACCATTCACTGTAATAAGTTACATGAGGTTGTCGCTATGAAGTCACAACTTACCTTTGCCAGAACAACAAAGGGATTGTTGAATATCCGAAAATTGCGTTCAGAAAATTTTGAATGAAAACTTGCATGAGTCGCATGTGTGCGAGCTTGTTCCAGAATTGCTGACAGATGAGAAAAGAACTTTCATGTTAAAATCGCTCAGGATATTTTCAGGAAGATCAGTAACTATGAAAATTCGCATCAACAGATAAATAATGGGCTTAGGCCCATAATCAGTTAATCCTTTGCCCCGCAACCCACATCCACAGCACAAAACCAACTGACACCATGGAATGAATCGAATATCGCTCATTCAACAGTGTTATTGTCAATCTACGATATCAACCAAGTCGATAAAACTTCCTCTTGACCAAAAATCACAGAATTAGAGTCGAAAAAGGAAAACATGAAAGTTGCAAAAATATGTATTCTGTTAAAATAAGCATACTTGCGAGGAGTTCAACTCGATTCGAGAAAAAAGAATGTATTCAGAAAAAGCGCCTTAGTAGTAGAGTACATGAAGTTATATAATATCACTATATGCTAATTTAATGCCCAAAAGTACCTTAAAAGCAAAAATGTCGTAATTTGCCTGACTGTGTTCCACTCTGCAAAACACTCCTTGCGAACAAAGGTTAAATGATACACATACCCACGAAAACTGTGCGGCGAGCACAAATTTGAGCACGCGTGGGTCGCAACTGTGAGATAACCATGAACTGGGTCCAATACCCGGTAACTCATGCTGGGTTGTGCATGTATTTGCAAGCTATAGGTTCAATTGGCTGCCGGCGATTATCATTCTGAAATCAAATATTAATCTTCTTTGAGGAGACCTTAATTTCTCCTAAGGTCTAATAAAGCACATTAATGTGCTTTCAAGTCAAGCCAACATTTTTCTGATAAAGATGATCTTGTATACCATGAGTATGCTCCTGAAGGTGAGACAATAAACAAAAAATGTTGTCGACTTTTTGATAATATTATGTAACGCAATGAGAAGAACGACCCAACTGTCGTGATGACGAGAGGTGATTGGCTGCTTCATCACGAAAACTCGCTAGCACATTCGTCAAAACTTGTGCAATAATAGTTGACAAAGCATCAAGATTCACAGCTTCGTAAGCCACGGTACAGTCCTGATATAGTTAACTGCGGGTCTTAGCTTTTTTCATCGAAACTCGCGCAGTAGTATTTCACAAAACACCAGCTTTCTCATCTACGTAAGCATCCATACAGTCCTGGTACAGTTCTCTACGAGTTTCAGCTATTTTGAAATTAAAAGTACTACCCGCTGATTTGGCGACCAACAAATGATTAAATCAAATGCGAGAAACGCTTTGAAGTAGAGGTCAAAAGCAACTTCCTAGACTGGTTCCACACAACAAAAGACGTTTGGAGCATGTTATTATATCCAATGGTGTCTACTTTGAATGAAACCACGAGACAGACGAAGCAGAATAACAGTAGCAAATAAATATCGTGGTGAGTAATACTTTTGAGATATTTTCCGCAAAATCAGAATTCGAACCTACATAGCCGATGATTTGATATACCTGCTAGTCAAAAGGTTTCAGGGTCTTAGACCGTAGGCAATTAAAAATAATATATCTCATAAAATACCACAGGCATCATTAGAAGTTTTACGGATTCATGAAACATCTGAATACACTAGTTGACACTAGATGATGTAGTTGACAATTTTCTACCATTCCGAAAATAACACACTGATTCCGAACACGATTAAGATAACCAAGAACGAGTATACACAACGAAGTATAGCTTATACCGGGCGTAACTGAAACTAGTGCCACCCTTGTGATTTTTTTCTATTTGGAATATTTTGATAAAATTTGGGAATCGGAAAGAAGACAACATTTTAAATAACCTTATTATGTTTGACATTTCGTTTCTGGTTATACCGAAAACGATACCAACTTTCGATCTTCAAATGGGACACCCTGTATTTTTTTGCTGATTTTAATTGTTCATCTCATCCTACGACATGACAGAAAAACAAAACATAATCTTTTCTTCGTGCAATTTTCATCTTTCGTTCTAGAAGGCCATGAACAGTGACAATTGACCTAGCTCAACATCTCCTTCTATCACGAAAATACAATATTGTATCTGAAAATTGAATTACTCACTTTTTACCATATCTTAGTCTCAACTCACAATTTGTAAACGTCTGATAACAATAGAAATTTCAAAATAGCTATCACGGTTGTTAATTCAATATTTTCCACCTATTTTTGTGATATTCTCTACAAAGTTAACCAAAGTTCCAGCTACGGTTCGATGAAAACTTTTTAGATTTCACTTGTGATGCTGTTATGAACAATCCTACCAACTTTAAGCTGGATACTAATTTTTGAACATTGGAATGTCTAAATTGACCCAATTATATGCTATAATTTAAAACCTTGGAGCTTTATCTAGTATTAACCCCAATTTCGACTTTCGAACTAGATTTAAATTGAAAATGTTACTGATATTTCAACTAAATGTACATCATGTGAATACGTATCGAATTAATTCAAATCAATAACTAAACACTCACCTTGTGGATGACTTCTTTCCTAAGCTTCAAGATACACGAATTCACCTAGAAAATGAAAATATGATACACACTGAACCGAATAACACCACCGCTGATTCTATTTTCTAATCAATTGAATAACCAGAGATAACACGAAAATAGAATCAAATCTATAATGGAGCTTCTACATATGTACATTGCATTGTAAAACACAGAATTTGAAATATATATACTTGAAATTAATTACCTAATCACACAAATTAATAATTGAAATGTCTCATTAGCACTCAGCTCGAATCATGATTAATATTTTTAATGTTTTTAGCACTTATCATTCGATAAGCGTTCTGAAATTTGTAAACAATTAGGAGTTTGGTTCAATTGATTAGGATTATCGAGATTAACTTAAGTAGATACTTTAAACAACGAAATATACACTTAAATGTAGCGCCATGTATACAGGTCGTATATCATACATTTCGAAGATTATTCGGAAACATTATGATTTATTTATTCGTCTGTTTAGAGAAGATACAGTAATGGAACACCAGAAGCTGTAAATTGATTTTTTCCACTCCAGTTCAGTTCAGAATATATATATATATATATATATATATATATATATATATATATATATATATATATATATATATATATATATATATATATATATATATATATATATATATATATATATATATATATATATATATATATATATATATATATATATATATATATATATATATATATATATATATATATATATATATATATATATATATATATATATATATATATATATATATATATATATAAATTTATGAATTTATTCACTGTGAATATTTATTAAATGAACATCTATCTATTAAACTAGAATAAACTATCTTAGATATTTTTTATATATAGACACCTAAGTGCAAAAAACACTTGTATGTGTCACAAAGACTAATTTAAATTTTATAAAAGACAATGATTTTATAGAAATTTATCACAAATACGAACGAATATCATTACGTCAAAAATCTGACTGTGCCATATGATTAAAAAAAAACAAAAAATGAATGAAATGAGCAATGACTCCACCAAGGCCCTATAAACCAACAACAAAACATTCAGCGGCAAAAAATTCTCTCATCAGATAAAACTTGTGTAAAAGAATTCGAAGTTTATCAGTAAGGTAATGAATGTGAGCATGCCATTTGAGGAATTGATCGATCCCAAATATTTAGTTTTTGATACCTCAAGGTTTTGCTGGTTATCATTTATTACAATGCTTTGGAAATCCGGTATATTTACTCGTGTTATTGAAAATGCGATATAATTTGTTTTTGTAAGATTCAGTTAAAGTTTGTAAGTATTGAGCCATTCAATAACTTGCTTCATTCTTTCCCTCACCCTTTGTTTCACCTCCGCCCAATCCCTGCCACTGATAATCAAAACTGTATCATCCGCATGAGAAATTGTTATTAGCCCCGTATTCAGCTTTAAGAGAGAATTAATGTATTATATCAGAAACAGACTAGGGCCAAGAACAGTACCCTGTGGTATTCCCATTTCAATGTTTTTCATACTACACAATGTTTCATTAACCTTCACACACTGCCTTCTCCCAAATAAGTAGTTTCGTAACAATTTCGAAGTAATTCCTCTTAAACCATTCTTTTCAATGACGTTCATTAGTATACCATGCGAGACAGTATCGAAGACCTTAGCCAAATCGATGAAAACTGCAATGCACTCCCTACTGAAGTTAAGATTCTTCATTATGTTCGATGTGAGTTTATAAATTGAGTCATTCGTACTTAAGCCTTCACTGAAACCGAATTGATTCGGAGAGATAATATTGTTCTGTTTAAGAAACTGAACTAATCGTTTTTTTAGAAGTTTTTCAAATATGTTAGCGAAGTTGCTGATTACACTAATGGGCCGATAGTTGGTTATATTATCCGTTGGGCCGGCTTAATGAATCGCTGTTACCAATGCAGTCCTATAATACGATGATACCTCACCCATCTCGAAGATTAAGTTGATAACATGAAGAAGTGGAGTCAATATCGCCATATTTCTTCTTTTCAATCGTGTCCGCTGAAATTTTATCGATACTCAGAGAACTGTTATTTTTCAGAGTAGAAATTTGCTCAATCAACTCACTTTCTGAAACAGGTGCAAGGAACATAAAATTCAAACATGAGTCTCTAGATGTGCAAGGAATTTCCGGATCGCGAAAATTTTTTTCCATTTCCTTACCGATATTTATGAAATACTCATGGAAGTAATTAGCCATCTCGAAATCATTATTAAAATGTTGCCCTTTTGAATCTTTCACTCCAACTGGTCCCTTTTTCTTTTGAACGATATTGGTATCATCTTTTATTATTTAGTAGACTTTTTAATATTACCTTTATTTTTATTGAATTCATCAAAATAGTACTTATTTTTTTGTTTGTGTATGATTTTATTCAAATAATTTCTATATGCTTTATATTCAGTTTCTAATTCATAATTATATTTCTTCAATAAGGCTCTTTTAAGTTTATCTCTATGCTTGATCGAGGCCACGATACCATTTGTAATTCACTTTATATTTTTTTGTTAGATTTTACATTTACTCTATACTCAATTTCCGATTCTTCCATTAATTCTTTAAAAGAGTCAATGAATGTAGTAGTAGCAATTTCACTATTTTGAATGTTTGTTATTGGAGACCAATCAAACGATATCAACAACTCATGAAGTTCATCAAAATTCAATTTATTAAAAGTTACGACTATGCTTCCATCTCAGTGTATGTAGCTGACAGGAATGTTGATTTCAATGAAAAATGGGGAAGAACATTGTGGTAGGTTTTTCTCCTCGCTTTTTCCAGATCAATGGGAATGATTATGTGACAATACGCAGAAAATTGAACAATCTTTTATGGAGCAAGAACCTAATCTGCATGACGTTATCGACAATTTCAATACTACTTAGCAAGCACACGATAGTAGCAGCAACAGCAATTCTTCTAATTCTGATGAAGAACTATCTGACATAGGAAGATTTCAATTTTTCGTTATTTAACTCATTTCGTGTTTCATTTTTGAATAGTTTGCAGAATTTATCTAGATAAATAGAGTTTCTACCATTTTTAATGAATTTTTATTAATTAACTAACAACAAGGTAAATCCGAATCATTTGTCCTCACGATAGGGCAAAACGATTGTACCTCTTAAAATTTCCCTTTTCTCTGTAATGTCTTTAATTCTATATAAACCCATCGATGTATCACAAAGCCTTTAGGTAGTTAGGAAAAACATCAATACTAATCCTTCGCCTCAAGTTCTTATTGAAGATCAACCTTCAATTACTATATTTCATGTTATTGTATAGATTTCAGGTATTCTTGAAAATCTGAATTATAAGAAGAGAGCACTAGTACTTATTATGAAGGTTCAGTTGGAAAAACCCCTGCCTCGAAAATTTTCTGTAGTCTTACTCGTAATGAGTCTGTGATTCACTTCTTTGTAGTAGGAATTAAATGATCGAGTACCCTGAAAAGCCATATGCCTAAGAGGAATAATTTTCCCAAAAAGGCCATACGCCGACTCTGATAGCTGTTTGACAATACTTTGCAGAACGTATTATTCATCATACTTCATCCGCTTGTTATTTCTTTTGTTCTTCGCGCATCTTACAAAAATCTTCTCCGCACAGATATTCTTATCGACTTGTAATGATTCCATGGAATACTTTCTCTATTTTATATTTGAAGTGTATAAAAGGTACAATATATAAAAAATTAATAGAATACTTCTATATTCTTCTATCTTTCAGTAGTTGGGGAACGATGACATAAATATTATGTCATGTACATAACGACATCAAAATTAAATGAGTTTGCTTGAGAGATACTGAGGAATAGTATTCTCCAAATTAGCCATAAAGATTTTGGCTATGAAAGATCTTACGGGGATTACCTATAATCCAGCTTTCAACGCTGATATATCTAACTTTGTTGAAATTGATATTACTCTGATTAATGTGAATATCTAACAGACATAATTTCAGATTTAATCACGGAATTTACTCAGTTTCCTCTGACTAGTTCATTTTTGAATGAATTTGTTCCACTTGAGTACGATAAATGATTTAATGTAAAAAGGGATCTAATTTATTATTGATGTGACGTTAATTTATCTTCATTATTGAACGGCAAAACTTTGCACTCTAATAATCAATTATTCTCTTGATTGCATGAAACTTCTTGAAATAAAAACGGCTTTACGTGTGTTTGGCGATTTTTGGATTGACATAACGTTATGAGTTGGCATCACTGTCACGCTATGAGATTACGTTTCCATCACATTATAAGTTTGCCAAGCAGTCCTTCCATAAGCTAGCGTCAGATTCACGCGGTTGGTTAAAAATTAAAACGTATTAAGGCACGAAGGGCGAATTTGAGAAAGGTTCCATCCAATGAGACCATAATAACGTCACGTGGTTTTCATAGCAACATGTGATGTGTTTTGCCTGGTCAATGAAAACAAAGCGCATTGGTCGATTTCCCATTTCCTAAATTCATAATGATTGTTCAAAGTGATGACCATTCATTTCTAGACATAGTTCTACTCGACGCATATTACCCTGTGATGTGGTTCACCTCAGTTCCCCTACATTCAACTGCATGAAAGCACTATGTAGTCTATTATGCAAATCATATCTTTAAGTCACAGGTTCAGAATACATTTTATTTTTCAGCGTTCCCTAAAGATAAGAATTCATAGGGGTTAGGTCAGGTGACCTTGGAGGATCGTTCGTTGCAATCCTTCTATCTTCAAACATATCAGTTAAAATTCCATAATTTTCATTTTTGCAATGAGCTGGCGCTCCATTGAGTTGGTACCAACATTGCCTTGATTTAGCTTCTGATAAAGTGTCAACAAAGTCACTTATTACTATCCTCAAAATCTTCATATAAAGTTCACCATTTAAGATTTCATCATACACAAAATACGGAAATCTGATGTCCTTCAAAAGTGCAAACACATTAAAACTAAATTTATTTCGAGGATTTCTTTCTCTCGTAATATGAGGATTTTGGTTGGTCCAAAAGTGTGAGTTATTCCGGTTAGAAACGCCCTCATTGGAAAATTTAGCTTTATCCGTCCAGATAATCCTGTCGAGAAAATCGGGATGCTTTTGTGTTCTAAGAATAAGGATCTCACACAGTTCTATTCGAAGCTGTGGATCGCCAGCTTGTAGAGTTTGGACCAATGAAAATTTATAAGGGTGCAGTTTATGTGTTTTCAGAGTTCTGTGAATACTAGTATGAGGTAAATTCAAATGATGATCTGGTATTGCCGATGATGCACGTGGATTAACATCAACATGAGCTAGAACGGCAATTTCATTGCTGTCATTGTTGACTACAGGCGATGAAAATGATGTTTTATTCTTAACTGTTTCAGTTGAAAGCCAATTTGTAACGTGTTTCCTGAATTTTTTGGCTGTCATAGACGGCATATTCTGAAATATTTCGTTAAAACTCCTACAAGTTCTAAACACATTCTCTCCATTAATGAAAAATAAATTAAGTATGTGCTCATTCGTGCAGCTAGCCATTCTATTCGAATTAATTCGACTGACAGCTCAAACAATAATAGTTTGTTATCTATGCTCTGGGATATTGATGCACGTGCAAAAATCTAAGCCTGCTCTAAGGTACATAAAGTTCGGTTTTTGCCATAACTTGAAAACTTGAAATCTCAGGTACTGAGTATGACTTCAGTTCTTCTCAGCGAATTTAATGAATTGAAAAAATATGGGTTACATTTTGAAAAAAACATAGTTTTCGATGTTTCTTCGTTCCGAAATGTGAGGAGGAGAAAAGAGCACTCTGCACACTGACTGAGATTCAGTCGAATATGAGTTATGTCCGGATAGTTTTTCGTTAGCAAAACACCTTTCATATTATGGTAGCTCACGCAATTTTTGAGATATAATTATTTTTCGGAAAGCCAAATATCGAATTTATATATATATATATATATATATATATATATATATATATATATATATATATATATATATATATATATATATATATATATATATATATATATATATATATATATATATATATATATATATATATTTCCTATATCATCATGGCCAGAACATTTCTTTATCAAATTACTCTCCTGGCTCAATATCCATGCTTCGTTACTTTTCACTGGTAGCTTTCGTTGCCTGAATATAACAGCCACGCTGAGAGATATCAAGCAGAACATTTCTTTATCTTTAAAAAACTTAATAGCTTTTTGCAATACTGTTTTCAAAACCTCTATTTTTAAAATATCTAAACCGAATTTGCCATGTCGCTTCCGTGGATGAATTACAGGTTCGTTTCCAAGTGATCAATATTTGGTATTATGAATACTGACAATTTCAGCACTGCTGATAGTAGGAGAGCCCAAGAGGCGATTTCTGGATTTACTAAAGCGCGGCAGATCAATATACAGGCGCATACCATGTACCCGGTTAAGAACTTCCACCAAATATGAACGTGATATATATGGCCGCCCGTCAAGAATGAAGGATCAGATTAGTAAAAAAAAAAATGGTCCTCTGAGATTATCGAGTGCGTCAGATTAAGGTAAGTTGAGTTAGTTACATACTAAAACGTGTATATTCTTCTAATCTGACAATTTAAGAGTAACTTAAAAAAAGAGGAGGGTGACAAAGTTGTAAGAAAAACGTCATCTCGACATTCTCGAGCGTTGTTCATTTTTTTTCAGTTTGAAGGAAATAAATCAAAGATTACGAAAAAATATAATCAGACGATGTCCACAAGTTTAATTCGTGCAGATACGTGATGCCTGTATTCCCCTCTGCGTGTTTCTATTCCTCTTTCACTCTTTCCTTATCTATTACTCTCTCATTCTGTCCCCACTCTGGTTTTTGTTGCCACGACGCCATGACAGTTGAACATAGAGACTCGTTCACAGGATGTTTACAACGTATTTCTGTGCTGAAAATTCACTGCAAGCCGATACATCGACGTATTGGCTCTATTCAAAAATTTGGCCCAAAAATTTCAGAGGCGCTTCCAGCTTTGCATGCGTTCACTCATTGCGATTTCAACCCAGTGTTGTACCGACGAGGAAAAAGACACTGTTGCGAATTCTGAGTGTTGTACCGACGAAGAAAAAATAAAAGTTAAATGATGTCACTGTTGCGATTTATTCTTCAATTGTATAAATGTTATTCACGAAAAAAGTATGTTTCATTGCAAGGTTAATTATTTTTTACCAACGGACTATGGATGGAAAGTTGTGGACGGATGATTTCGTAAAGGAAAGAGATGATTCTACCGATAAAGATGATTGAAAATTAGCAAAAAATGATTTTAATTTTATATAAATATTTTATTATAAATACAAGTATTATACTAAGAAGAACTACATTTCTTACTTGCATGCTATTTCTTATCATTTTCAATTACTTAAATGCAATGATTCATAAAAATAAGGAAAACATTTTTTTTCATTGTCAGATTAGGCGAATTGCTCCATTAGTCCAGTCAAAATAGACAGTAGTAAATAGTTTGCATTAATTACTAACAAGCTGGATTTTTGTGCAGGTCTTTAATACGTCATTATAAATGATATGTAAAAAGTCCCCATCGATTCCGCTTGTGCTTTGTTTTTTTTTCGAGGTCAAAGGTCACACATTTGTTTTTTGCGTATATCTCTGAAACAACGAGAGCTATGGAAAAATGGTTCAGACAAGGTTTGTAGATCGTGAAATTGCCTACAAAAAGATCTCAAAACTTTTCTTCTACAAAGCATCGCCTTCGAGACATCGTGACTTCAGACCGCAGGAAAGTCGCATTTTCGACTATATGCACAAATTTCCACTCCACCTCTGAGGAAGTGTACACGGCGCTTTTTTCTTAATGTCGTTTCCCCAGTAGGAATACTCCACAATGAATTTTGATGAAGAGAATGTAATGGGACACTATTTCATTGATGAAATTCTTTTTTATTTGAATTTAATGAAAATTTTAACAGCAAGAACATTACATCATTCATCATCAAATTCTTCAGAGTCACTCGTTTCTTCCTCTTCACTGTTTTCTTCCTCTTCTTGTTCGATTTGTGTAGACTGCTCCAAGAACAGAGATATATCAGTTATATCCTCATCAATTTCGAAACAATCTTCATGTGTTGCATTTGATTCAATGTTGGTGCAAGATTGGCCTTGACAATTGGTACGTTCCGATGAACAATACAATCCAACTTTTCTGCACCCGCAATTGTTTGTGCAGCCTTTTTTCAATTAAGAAAGAATTTTTGAATAATTTTTCTAAAGCAGGTGGAAGTAAAGTCTGGATTGGCTCCAAACTATTATTCATCGATTTTCAGCATCAATCTTCAGGATTTAGATCATTGCCTAGCCACACTTGCACTTGGTAGAACACACGAAACAAGTGTTGATAAGCAGAGGCAGATGTTGGAGGGAGACAAGATAACTGCATTTTCTTATTGTTTCTTGTATTTTTCACGAAAATCAAATACCTATACTTGTCTATGGATTCCATTTTTTTTTGGAGCTCCATACATTGCTGAGAACGTCATGCTGATTGTCGATGAAGCAAATGGATGTTGAACTTCCCAATTTCTCAGTTACAATGATTCTATTATCATACTTTAACTTGGGTTTTGACTTCACAGTTCTATTATCGATCGATTAATCTTTACAAATATCTTTCAGTTCTTGTATTGAAAGTTGACAATCATCATGATTTTCAATAAATGCAAATCTTTCTTCCATCGCTAAAGTAATAGAATCACCTTCAGGACGACCGATTTTACCCCCACTAATGGGTTTCAGAAACGAAGTGTAACAATCACTGTGGTACTTAGCCTCAGCAGCAACTAAGTCATATTCATACTGAATGCGGGCAATTACATTACCCCTACTTTTCGCAAATAACTCTGCTTCTTCTTCAACAAGTTATCTGAACTGGCTATTTTTTTACACCAATGTTAGCGCTATTAAACCTAAATATAATGATTTGATTTGCGTAACCAATGATCTCAAACCACACATAATATTCATAACTGAAACATGGCTGGGTAGAAAGGATCCTGATAACCTAGTGAACATCAATGGATACAGTATCTATAGACGTGATAGAGAAAATCGTGTTGGTGGAGGTGTATGTGTCTACTGGTGCGATGAGATAACTCATAATTTTGCGATCTATCCAAAAGCAGCCGAAATTTCTGGAATTGAGGCGTTACATGTTCGATTATCTAGAAATAATACTGACATTAATTTGGTGTGTGTGTATCGACCTGGTGACGTCTCCCGTGAAGCAAACACCCAGCTCATCGAATATTTGGACCTAATTTCATCACTTACTAATCTTATTATTGTTAGCGATTTCAATTATCGCGATATCGTCTGGCCAATAGCGAACGTTCATGAGGCGTCCAACCCTGCTGCCGACTTTGTGAGATTTGTTGCTGACTCGAATGTTATCCAGTTGATGAATAAGCCAACTAGATTCAGAAGAAACAATGAGCCTTCAACAGTTGACCTCATTTTAACCAACGAAGAACAACTCATTACACACCCTGAATACCATCCACCGATTGGCATTTCCGATCATGCAGCTATCACTTCAACCCTTCAGCTTAATATTACTATACCTAAAAAATCCAATCGCGTTGAATACAGCGTGACCAACTTTAATTCGCTCTCAGAGGAGCTTCAGCATGTAAACTGGCAAAGACTCTTAAATCCAGCAGACGACGCGGATATTATGTGGAAAAAAATCCATTCCACGTTACTGTCCCTTATAGATGGACACTCCAGGAGAAAGACCTCACGTGTTAACCCTCTTAAACCATGGATAAATTCGGAACTTTTATCACTTATACAACACAAAAAACGTCTCTGGAAGAAATACAAACGAACTAAAAATTCTGAAGATTTTACAAGTCATACAGATTTTTCTAGTCACGTGACCTATGCTCTGCGCTCTGTACGCTGTGAATATGAGGAATCAATTGCTGCCTCCGAAAATAACAGAAAACTTTACAGATTCATTCGTGCCAATTTGCAATCGAAGGTCAGTGCCCCTTTGCTACGAAAAGACGATGGGAGAATGTGTGGCTCTGATGAGGAATCGGCGGAAATTTTGGCAGATGCATTTGCCAGTTGCTTCACAATTGAGCCCAATAACGATCAGATGTCCCATTCTGCAACTAGACGTCTTGAGGATAGTCTAACACACGTAGAGTTTGATTCTTGCACAGTAAAAAAGCACCTACTTAAGCTAAAAAATCATTCGTCTCCAGGACTTGATGGTATCAGTCCTTTTTTCTTGAAGAAGTTTGCCGACGTCCTTTCTCATCCTTTGGACTTGATTATGAGAACATCTTTCGAGACCTCCCGCGTTCCTCCGGACTGGAAGAAATCAAGTGTCACTCCCATATTCAAAAAAGGTGATAAACTGGACCCATGTAACTATAGACCAATAAGCCTTCTGTCTGTTGCATCAAAAGTGATGGAATCCATAATAATCGAAGCGACAACCGAATTCTTGACAAAAAACTTTGTCATTCCGTCAGAACAACATGGCTTTGTAAAGGGAAAGTCAACTACCACAAATCTTTTGTCTTGAGTTAATGATTGGACGCATGCCTATGATCAAAGGATCCCTACTGATGTAATTTACCTCGATTTCGCCAAGGCTTTTGACAGAGTCACTGTAAGAAGATAAGTTCACAAATTGGATATCGTTGGAATTCGCGGGAAGTTGCTTCTCTGTTATACTAATTATATGTCGCAGCGAACATTCGTGGTGAGGGTTGGTGGTGTTCTTTCGTCGGAAAGACCGGCTGTGAGCGGAGTGCCTCAGGGATCCGTTCTGGTGCCACTTTTATTTGTCATTTTCGCCAGCGATCTTTCATAACATATTAAATATCGCAAGTCATTCTTTGCTGACGACACCAAGTTGTGTGCAAACCCGCTCACCGAGAGACAGATTCTCCAGGACGATCTTGACGCAATAAACCAATGGTGCAACGACTGGCTCCTACCACTAAATGTTGATAAATGTGTTGTGCTCCATATGGGACCTAATAATCCATCCCATTAATACTCGATTGACAATCATCCACTTCGCTCAGTTACTTCACATGTAGATCTAGGAGTAACCGTTACTTCAAACCTTACGTGTTCGGAACATGTCCGTGTTTGTAAACGTGCTTGTTCTTTAATTTATCTCATTCGTAGATCGTTCGTTAAGTTGTCCTTCTCTAGTTCGGTTACACTTTATAAGACTTATGTGCTTCCTATTTTGGAGTAAGCAGGCTCGGTTTGGTGCCCGGTTCTCGATCGGGATAAAAGCATGCTTGAGGGTGTTCAGCGCCGTGCTACACGTATGACTTTTGGGGTCGTTCGTCCCTCATATAATGAAAGATTGGCTAGAGCTGGTCTCATAACCTTCGAGCAGCGAAGACATCGCGGAGATGTAATCCTGTGCTATCCTAAAATTAAAAACAATGACGCCAACCTGAGATGTCATCGTTTGCGTGGTCATCATCTGAAGCTGAAAAAAGGAAAATTTTCGTCGAGACAAAGACATTATTTTCTTGTGAATAGGGTGTTCGATGATTGGAACAGGTTTTCTAGTGATGTGGTAGACTAAAATTCGGTTAATGAATTAAAAAATAAATTGGACTTTCTTTTGTTTAATTAGATTTCGTTTTTGACATAAGTGGATTTAGTTATTATATATGTGTGCATATTTAATTATGGCTAAGCTGTGCTTGCAATACTATAGAAATAATTTTTTTGTTATTAGGCTTTTATAGGACTTGTCCTCAGCCTTAAATGACTTCAATAGTAATAATAATAATAATGAAACTTCTTGTTAGCTCATCAGAACGAGTCTGAGCATCCTTTAAGATTCAAGTTTTCTTGAAGTCAAAGGTTGAAACTTGAGACACTCTTCGTCGAAGATGCTGCGGTTTCTTCATTTCAGCCGTTTTATCTGCTTCTCTGCCACAGAATAAACAATATTTCTTGAAACAAAAAGACCAAGATTCATAACCTCGTGCGCTAGTACGAGGAGGACTAATCCCAGATGTGGTAGCTATCTTCGCCTCACGCTGCCTTTTAGCTGCAGCGATGTTGATCTTCCGGGTGTATGCTTTACGACACTGCGTATGTATCGTTAGAGACATTTTGACCTTCAAATATTCATTGAACACATCAAGTCTTCCAGTACTTGAATCCATTAAAGTCTTTATCCCACGATCAACAACCACAATTTCACTTTCAGTCAAAAATTCATTGCAAACTTTTGAAATTTTTACAAAATTTTGTAACGGCGCTGAAAAAGAGAATCAAATATCAAAATATAATTCACAAACACGTCTACTCACTACGAAAAACCGTTCAAAACTGACTGAATTTACTAGAGCTATGTCCTTCGGGAAAGGCAGGTATACGCTGGTTGCGACCCGAAAAATGGAGTGTCGCAGGCAGATGTTTCTCCAGGCCAATCGCCCAAGAGAGTTAGGGACAGACGATGACTCACTCAGAATTGTATATTTTTCACGAACTTGTGTGCATGTGGCAAATAAAACTATGTTCTAATATTTTATGTTTAAATGGTTAACCCGATGATGCATACTGGCCACGTATGAGTGCATATTCGTAATTTCTATATTTAAAATAGCCATAATTGGAGAACAGTGCACCGTAAAAGAAAAAGCGATGAAATCTTTTTTGTAGACAATTTTACGATCCACAAACTTTGATTGAGCTATTTTTGGAAAGCTCTCATTCCAGAGATATACGAAAAAACGCACATTTGTGACCTTTGACCTCGAATAAAAAACAACGCATAAGATGGGGGACTTTTGATATGTCATTTTTAACGACGCATCCAAGGCGTGCATAAAAATTCGCCTTGTTGGGAATTAATGCAAACTGGAATCATAATTTGGTCTATTTTGACTGTATTACAGATAATCGTCAGACTATGAAACAGTATGCCTAAGGCATTGTGATGAAGCAAATATGTCTTAATCTTATGCGCTTGTGTATTTCAAAATTACGGATTTTTTTTGCACATTCTGATAATGACCATGAGTTTGCGTCACATCCAAATCGTCATATTATTATACAAGACCCTTCTTTTAAGTTCATTCAACATGTCCTTAGAAAATCTGACGCGCTCGATTAAATTGACCTCCCGCATTATGGAAACAATCAGATTAACATACGTACATTTTCAAAAATACGTAGGACATGGATGGTATTAAATCATCTAAGCTCCGCAGCCCAATAAGTCCATATGGCGCTCGAGTATATCCCGATTTAGCATCCTGCGCTCTCGTGCTATGACGTTACATCCACTAAACCGTACGATTTTCTGATATAATACCACCGACTGAAATTAAATCGTCGCTATGGATCATCTGGGTGCAGATTCTGAACCAACTTCAGTTTATATGGTTTGCATTTATGTTTTCATTATTTTTCTTGGGCAGATGTCTTGGATACCTTGAGTGTTCCTACTTTCCTGGAAGATTCGGTTGGTTCCATCTCAATTGAAGCTAATATGTTAATTTCATCAATCTGTCGTGAATGTTTTCCCAAATGATCCATAATTCATTTTTCCCATTCTACTGAATGTTACAGTAAAAGGTTGTCTTAGTTCTGAAAAACCTACGATATTTTAATATTGACGATTTCAGGAATGTAGTATAAGTATTACCCCATGACGCTTTATCTTCGTAAACAGAGATTACTTGCTGCATTCACATTTCATAACGATCTATAAAATAGCTGCGATTATCATGTCTTTCCATAAAGTCGAAATTTTCATTCGCAGTCATGTTTTCGATTAACCAAAGATAATATTTCCTAGTACTAGATATCCGACAATAATTATTTCAATGGCAACAATTATATTTTCCAATTGTTTGAGCACAGTTGATTCTTTGATATCGAAAGAAAGAGTATAATGATTTGATTTTCGGGAAAAAAACTAATGAATGAACAAATAAGAAGAATGACCCATAATACCATACTGATTCGATCGTTTTTTCACGGTGCCTTGCCAAAAATTGATGGTATATTCTATTTATAGCAACAAAATATTATTTTTCTCCTCCCAAAAAAAATCAGCGTTATATATGTGCATGAAGGTGTTAACGAAATAAAATCGATTACTTGAAACTATACATGGTTTTCTACACTACAAGCTCAGTCTCTAACTGGCATCAAGAACATTTCCCATAGCCTTGAGGCAAACACTCATTCTACCTACTCGAAAACAAGACAATTTTGCTACGAATCCAAACTCATATAGTCCTATCTCACTTACCTGCACCATGAGTAAACTGATGGAAAAAATGGGTAACAAACGCCTTATGTGATACCTAGAAAAAAACGATCTTCTAACTAATATACAGTTTGGCTTTAGAAAAAATTTCAGTACAATGGACAACCTGATATTTATTCAGAATGAAATTTCTGAAGCGTTAGCAGATAATCGTGAACTGTTCGCCCTAATATGCGACATAGTCAGCGCATTTGACACAACCTTGAGATCTGCCATTTTGAATAACGTGAACCAATGCGGCCTTAATGGAAATATATCTGCTTTTCTCGAAAACTTCGTTACTGGTAGATTGTTTAGGGTCATAGCAAACGGCTCACTTTCTGAAACCCAACCGCAATGTAATGGCGTACCACAAGAGTCAGTTTTGAGTACGACCCTGTTCTTACTCGCAATTAGTGACCTAAACACCGATACCCAGTTAAGCACGTTATGTACGCCGACGATCTTATTCTACTCTGCCACGGTAGAAACTCCAGAACAAGTGCAAGCCGCATTCAAGAAACGTTAAACTTAATAGCATCATGGTTTGAAAGAACTGGCTTTCGCTTCTCAACCAATAAAACAAAAGTACTGCGTTTTAGTGGAAGAAAACACCAACCAACAGAATTAGCCATAAACTTGAATCGGAGTGTCCTAGAGGAAATTAAACAACATAAGATCCTCGGAGTCACCCTTGACAGCAGACTCACCTGGGAAAAATATATCAAGGAACTGAAATCAAGCTGTATGAAATGAATGGACATTATAAAAACACTTTCACACTATAAATGGGGTGCCGAGGTAGGAGCCCTCTGCAATGAATTCAATTTAAGAAATACCCCAAACTATGTATAAATGAAAAAAATAATAAACGAAGTCATTGGTTTCGACATAATTTTTTCTTTCTTAGAAGTGTGTTTATCTTATGATACGTTGGTTAGATCATTTGATGCATTGTAAGTCGATCAATGGAGTAGTATTCTGCTGATGTACCTAAAATTTTTGAAATAATAATGATGTATGCATTGTAAGAACATGTTGAGCTTGAAAGCCTTTTTATCAAAACCAAAATTTAGCCCTAGTCGCTGGAAGCATATTCAACCAAATCCATCTCGGGAGTAATGTTCATAGAATTGATAATAGAATTTATTGAGACGGGTTCAAGAATGAATGAAAAAAGATTACCTATTGAAATTATAAATGACGAAGCAGCAACTGTAACAGTGGCAAGCAAACTTATGCAAAAACAACCTGCAAAAACCACCCACCATCAGTTGAGAAAGTTGAAATGCCCTAACTCGTGAAATTCTTTTTTTCCTTGATTACATCGTTGGAGCGATCAAATGGAAAGCTTCCATATTCATTTTTTTGTTTTATTCGCCATCCAATTTCTGCGTCCTGATGTTAAAATTATAAGTAAGAATACATAGCTGCTTAGAGATTTACTTATGAAATACTTACAAAATAGAACATTCAACTAAATAATCAATATTGAGTAATGTGAGGAACTTGTAGTCTCAATAATTCTTCAGTTTTGTAGACAATAGTCCTAATAGTTTATAGTATTTCATATTTTTTCAGAAACTAGTATGAGCAGAATATTACAATTTTTAAAAACTAGTTTTGAATGTAGCAAAAATTTTTAAAAATAAAGCTTTTGATCAAATATCAAACTTTTCATCGTAGACTTGACTGAGTACTCAATTAGGTACTCCTTTTCATCTCACCCATCAATCCTAAATGTGTAAGTTTGGATTTGTAGGTATACATAATAAATGTTAACCTTATAGAATAGAATTATAATTAAATATAATATTTTATCAACATTTTCAGCTTCGTCACTATCTTGATCTATTACAGGTATTACCTCATTATTCTTGAATGTATCAGTCAAATGCTCTGTTGGTGTGATGATTTTTAACAGAAAACGTTCATATGACAAAAAATGAATAAGAGTAGAATCTCCAGAACAAGTGAAAGCCGCATTCAAGAAACGTTAAGCTCAATAGCATCATGGTCTGAAAGAACTGGCT
The DNA here is from genome assembly GCA_013387265.2 of Cryptolaemus montrouzieri. NCBI lineage: Eukaryota > Metazoa > Arthropoda > Insecta > Coleoptera > Coccinellidae > Cryptolaemus > Cryptolaemus montrouzieri. The sequence goes on along the minus strand of JABFTP020000021.1, from coordinate 71,245,934 downwards.
TTCGCTTCTCAACCGATGAAATAAAAGAACTGCATTTTAGTGGAAGAAAACACCAACCAACAGAAGCACCCATAAACTTGAATGGGGGTGTCCTAGAGAAAATTAAACACCATAAGATCCTCTGACTCACCCCTGACAGCAGACCTGGGAAAAACATACAGGGAACTTAAATCAAGCTGTATAAAATGAATGAACTTTATAAAAACACTCTTACACTATAACTGGGGTGCCGAGGTAGGAGCCCTCTGCAAAGTATACCGATCGCTCATCAGATCCCAACTATACTATGGCAGTCTCATCTACCCCACCGTTAGCAAGTCTCTACTAACATCACTCAACAGCGTTCAAAATACAGCTCTTCGCATGTGACTCGGAGCTTTTAGGTCAACACCAGCAGCTAGCCTTTGCTGTGAAGCCAATGAACCCCCCCTCTGGTTAAGACGACAAAAACTTCTCCTGAACTATTCATCTAGTGCTTTCTCGAATTCCAATAACCCAATCTCTAGAATACTTTCAAAAATCCTGTCCTACAGAAATGCTCATAACAATGCCCCATCCAAACGTCTGCAATCAACCTTACAATCTCTTCTTACAATAACTGAAAGTATCAGTCTCACAAAAATCATTCCCCTCTCTCTCTCAACCCCTCCGCTTGGTCTCTGATGCCACCTGAAATCGACACGAGCCTCTGTTATTCCAATAAAATAGGAACTGCGCCCACCCTTTTCCGGCAAGCATTTCTGAAACTCCCTTCCAAAAAAAAAATCAATAGAATTCTCTACACCGATGCCTCCAAACTAGATACTCATGTAGGAACCTCAGTCACAACTACCTCAGACATCCTCAAAACCTCTTACCTCAAACTGCATACATACAGGAGAACTATTCGCAATACTACATGCTCACAAAACACTCTCATCAGACGACAAAGAAAGTAGCGGTAGGCACGGATTCACTAGCATCACTGCAGTCAATAAACGACATGTTCACTCAACACCCTTTCGTTCAAAATATCCACAAAACTCATTATCGATTCGCCAGTCAAGGCACATCTGCCACTCTGATCTGGGTACCATCCCACATAGGCATTGCTGGTAATGAGATGGCGGACAAAGCAGCCAAAACAGCATTTGCAGCACAGTTGCGCCGAGAAGAAATCTATCTGCGAAACGATGCTAAAAATGAGATGGGGAATATCATAAACAGAAATGGCAGCATGAGTGGGACTCATCACGGAACAAACTGAACGAAATATAACCCTCAGTGTCCTCCACGAAACTACCACACAAGCCCAGAAAACAAAAAGTGATCATTCGACACCTACGCACTGGATACACTAGATTGACTCATGAATACCTGATGACCTCTCAACCGCAACCACTATGCGAGTCCTGACCTGGAACGTCCCTCACTGTAAGGCATATCCTGACGACATGCCCATCATATCAAGAAGAGCGAAAATGCAGAAAATTGAAGGGTCGATAGCAGACACCCTCACCAACTCACAAAACTTTGATAAATTACTGAAATTCCTCGAGGCAACGCAACTGTATAACCGTATCTGAAAAGTTTATTTATACTCCTCTTTTATTTAAACATGATTATCTAATAAAGTACACAAGCATTATGTAATGTCAATGACCTCTGTAGTCGAGACTTAATAAATAAAAATAAAAAATATATAACTTGAAAAACTTACCCCCCAAAAAAATCTAGTTGCACCATTGGTTTTCTTGTAAAAATTTCTGTATGCACTATTCACAATTGGGCGTAACCGAGATACTTGAAATTTTGAAAATCATCCTAGATCAAATGTAGCTGCATGTTATGTAAACCGCATCCTTACATTTCTATCAGAAACTACCATTCAATTTGGAACACTCTCTACTTCTCCTTAAGACCCACGCGAACGGGGTTCGATTCCTCATTGAATAGGATATGATATTACAATCATTGTCACCTTATATCCATATATAAGCATGTACTTGTATACGATATAATGATGCAGTCAAAGAAAGACGAGAATGTGCAGAAGAGGGCATCTTGCAAACATTATATGATTTTCATATGTTCGAAATGTGCCAAATAATTCTGTAAAATAGACAAAGAGTTCACGAATGAATCCTTGTCAAGAACCGTTTTTGGTATACATTTTCACGATTTCCCTGTTGTGGTTTGGATGGAACGCTGGAGTCCTTTTTTATCTTTATTGACAAAAAAAATGTACACCTATGGTACAATCATATTGAAAGTCATCAGCATGCTGAATTTTTTATTTCTATGATACTTTGAGTTCAAGAAACATGGCAAACTGAACAACGGAAATTATTTCAAAATAATTCATTTTTTTTACACAACACAACAAGGAAATCGAAAACTTGGTGAGTGATATTTTATCAAATAATAATCTTTTACCAATCTATCGATTTAAGAATCCAAAACTAGTCTGCACACATGTGAATTAACCTCATCCTAAAGTGTGTATGATTACGATTTTTCCGTCTGGAAAAATAGTGCCTTCAATTAGGTTTCAGGGGTGAAAACATTCTTTCATTATTGAGGTTGTGTTTGCGTGTTGGAATCCCCATGAAGAAGATTTGGGAATCATTCGTCTTTATCTAGGTCAAATGAAAATTGATTTTCATGTTTACTCACTGACCAATTTCGTAAATGTATATTCCTTTCATAAATTTCTGCCTTTATGATGTTGGACGTGACTGTGAAAGAAGCTAAATTATAATGGATCGTGAATAATAAAATACTTCCCGAATCATCGTTTCAGTGATAACAGTGAACCTCAAAATGTTCTTCAGTTCCAGGCAAATAAAATTGAGCAATTTTCGTCAAAAAATAAGCTGATACTATCTGTTGATGAATTATCCATTGTTAATTCAAAAATATAAAATTTTACTTTCTATTCATTCTATAGAGGACGTCCAAAATTTTTTTAATTTTATAGATGTCGCCTTTTCCAGATTGATCGAACGCTTCAGAAGCAGAGAAATGCCCAAGTCGTTCAATGCATCCCACCGAATATGAAAATTTCAAGAATATAACGCACTGCAGTTCATTCACCGCAAAAAGTCACGATATCTTTTATATTGCATGTTTCATCTCAAATGAGCTACCCATTATGAATATAAAATTGGGCGAAATACGTCCAGTGGCATCGTTTGGGGGACGTCTTTTGATATATATTTATGGCTTTTACGAGCAACTCCCGAAGAGAAAGCATTTCAACACTTTCAAATTGAATATGGCAAAAGGGTCGAGCGATACTCATTCGTATGCTTTTGGAAACCTCTTGACAACGGTGTACGAATAAAATAATTATACCGATTTGTTTAAGTAAAAACCATTTTTTTTTTCTCAAACGAATCACCTTGAATATTTGGCTTTTTTCAACATTATAAAAAGAGAAACCTTATGGAGTCAATTAGCGTCTGTATGCATTAACAAGTAAATTTACTAACTTCGAAAGTCTATTCAACTTATTTTTACAAACTACAACAATCCCATAATGATTTTATTGTTTTAATTGAATTGAATTATTTTTCTCATTCCATGGAAGAAATTCTCCCAAACTATGTATAAATGAAAAAATTAATAAATGAAGTCATTGGTTTCGACAGTACTCTGCTGATTTGCTTAAAATTTTTAAAATAATAATGATGAATGCATTGTAGGAACGTGTTGAGCTTGAACGCCTTTTGATCAAAACCAAAATTGTGCCCTAGTCGCTGGTAGGATATTTAACCAAAACCATCTCGAGAGTAATATTCATAGAATTGATATCAGAACTTATTGAGACGGGTTCAAGAATGAATGAAAAAAGATCACCTATTGAAATTGTAAATGACGAAGCAGCAGCTGTAACGTGGCAGGCCAACTTATGCAAAAACAACCTGCAAAAACGACCTCTGGAAGCATTAGACTCTTGTTGAGTTAGTTGGTTTGTTTCACGTGGCATCAGTACTGTGTACCCCTTTCTTTCTAGTACCGTAACAACATCTCCGAAACCTCTATCTAATATGAATACATCACCATTTCTTAATATGCTGCTCAGTCCATTTATTCTTTGTGGCACAGAAAGGGCCTTCTCCGTTTACTACGAAACCATCTGTAGTAGTAATAGTAAACGGTTTGCATAGGGATTGCTTTTTCTGCCCTGAGTACGATTTTCGTTGCTAAATATTATTAGTAATTTTTCCACACATGTAACTACTGTCGCATAGGAATGCTAAAGGGTTGCCCAGATCAGATAATTTACCTGCAGTAGGAGATGTGCGATGGATGAAAAATTCTCAGGAATTCGAAAGAAAACGAAAACATTTTAGTAAAATATTTTATCACATTTCAGCAGAGAATCGACAGTTTTTCGACCATTTTTGCCTCAATTTCAAAAATAGCTGCCACACATCTTTCAAAATTCCCTGTCCGCAATTTCATTAAGAATAATACTAGAGCTTGTAAAACCTTTCTGTTTTCAGATGTTCTCATAGAAGGTGTCAGCATATCATCAAGTACAATTATATATTTTTCAAGTGAAACCTATCACCTCTTCGATTCTTTCATCAGATAACTCAAAATCTTTAATTTTATCGTGTTAGGTATTGTGTACTAGGTCAAAAGTGACCTAGCTCGGAGCTTTCTTCTGAACATTCGGTTGTAATTCCATGTAAATTTGATGAATCATAAAAATCTATTCTTAATCAAATGAATTTTGCAGCACCCATTTCTCTTGGGTATCAAAATATGCTTTCTAACAAAACTTGAATTCCAACATGAAATAGAACATCTTGAAGATCCTCAACAGAGCTGCATATAAAACAACATGCCTGAGTAGAAGTACTCCTAGGAAATGGTAGGTTTACTGATTCTACTGGAACTTTATCAAGCATTGTATAAGACGAGTCTGAAGAAACATATGTCTGACTAACTCCTATACTACCAAAATCATCAGGTGAATCCTTGTTCTGCGAAATGTGTACTTCAGATAAGCTTACAGATAAAAATAAATTTTCGATTTGAGATTATCTTCATTATTTTTTTTGTCTTCAGAAATATGATCGGCAATCACAGCAAATAGTATTATTGATCACAAAGTATTCTTGAAATTCATGATGAAATTGTATAGCTCAAACACGTGCTCATATTTTCAAATGATTTACAGAAATCTTTCGTAGTAACTTATTACATTTTGCGTATCGAGCGTCGTCTATGAACATACACGTAGACGGACTCGACAAGAAGAGGACATGTACAAGCGCAAACAGTCTCAAAAGTAGTGGCCATCAACCTAATTTTCGCTTGCGCATGACCGCTTCATTCCATTTTGTGTACGCATATAAGCTCATATGTTTGCATATTTCAGTTTATGTATTTGTGTTTTTGATTCTTGAACGAACTCTATTTCTACCTCTCGGCTAATGACACGCCGGGCAATTCTGTCACCACACTAACCCGGGGATTTTGCCGAATCCCCCCCAAGTCTAGGGAAAGGATCTTTAGTGTCCAACACATATCTGTTAGACAGAACCGACGTCTTTACATCTCCCCCGAAGGATGGACACTCAAGCGCTTCCCAGAATCCGAAAAATCGCACCGACTTTGTGAGGATTGAACCCAGATAACTCTGCGCAGATGTCTGCATATGTTCATTTATGCTCATGACAATTCAGCTTGTCTGAGCCTTAATTGCGTATATGTATTACATATATCGTATTCCGCATTTAGGGCCATAATATCTTGAATCGAATACTTCTCAATATACAACTCCAACTTCCATTGTTGTTTCACTTCTGGTAGGGTGCTGTTCTATCCAAACTCCAAATCGGAACTGAAAGCAACTGAACGTATGAGTGTGAGAGCTTACTCTCTTATTAAATCAATTTTATCCCTATCGAAATTCGAATGATGCTTTGCTTCCGCTGTTACTGACTATCATAAACAAAATAATGGTATTTTGACTCGTTGAATGTGGTAACTGGTAATTGAATCGAATTAAAGTTTTAATCCAACATGAATTGAACATCCTTCAATATTTCGTTTCATTAATATTATGGTATGTTATGTAGAACTGGTAGTACACACAGCAAAAAAAATATATAACGATGATAATGACATGATATTCAAAAATATTTTGGGTAAATGAAAAGTAAATTGAAATTGCTATTCAAAGCATAACCTAAATAACTAAATCATCATTAATACTCAAGGTTCCTAGCATAATCCGATGTTAATTACTTAGTTGAATTATCTATTTTGCAGCTATGGTTTCATGAATAATTAGATATCAATGGAAGCATGTATTGTGAATTATTATCTCAGCTTCAGGCAGCAAAAGTTTTACAGAAAAGTAGGATTAATGACAAACATAACAAAAAATCCTTAATGAAGAAATTTTTGGAATTGAATATCTTCAGTTTGCTCTCATAAATGTAGAATTACATAGCATTACACTATTCGCATTGTTTTCCCCAAACACAGAAGCGGGAATATTGAGTTTTCCGCACTGAAAGGGGCTTAGAGTTAATATCACTGGCAAACATATCCAGAAATCACCAATGAAAATTTCTTTGAATGGAAAAAATCTTTTGTTGGATATAATGTTTGTAGGATATGATAATTTTATATATTTCATTGTTTCCTGCACTCACAGACATGTCGAAAATTGAATTTTCCGTAATTACAATGAAAGCTTCTTGTTTGATCACCCCAATCATGTATTCAGGGCAAAAAGGGATTTCACGAGTTAGGACATTTCGACTATCTTAACGGGGGATACCGTTTATACAGCATCCTGTGTTAACCAATCGAACGTTTTCAGAATTTTCCACAATTAAAAGTTTACTCCATATAAAATTCACTTTTTGATTTCATGGTATGGTCATCCGAAATAACTCTGAATTCTTAGCAATGCATATGTATTTCGTGAAATCCACACTCAATCTCCGAAGAAGCTAATATTTTGTTAGGAATTTTCGGACATCATCTACTTGGGCCTCTATCTAATCCTAATTTAAACGGCGTCATTTATCTTGACGCACAAAAAAATCTACAGATAACAGAAAAACTAAGAAACGATCCCATACTTCTAGGACAGCAATTGCATTTATTATGACACAGACAGAGCGTCTCCTATTTCACCGTAGCAATTTGCCAATATTTGATTTTGCAACATCCTGGTAGTTGGATCGGAAGAAAAGGTCCTATAAAGTGGGTTGCCCAATCTGCTGCCCTGATCCCTCAAAACTTCTTGTCGCGAGGATATCATAAGTCTAAAATTTTTCTAACAACCTGAGAATGTGGAAGATCTAAGACAGCTAATTGAAAGTAAGATAAGTCAAATAGTTCCTGATAAACCAGTCAGAGATGGTTTTTGGAGAAAATTGTATTTTTGTATAGAACTAAATTCAATTCGAACATTTGATTTATGCTTTATGTTTTCTCAATTTGAAACATGGCAAAATTATAAAATTTTCTTGAAAATGTTATTGTTTTTGAAAAGAGCTATCAAAAAACATTACAATAACACATATCTTCCTCATCTAAAAGGTAAGTTAATTTACTTGTTGATGCACGAAGGCGCTAACTACCCTACTGTTCTCGAATTTTCCAATAATCTTGAAAATAGTCAAAATATTCAAGGAGGCTTTTTCGAGATCAAAATGAAATTGTGCAATTAAATTCACCGAAACAACTTTCCGCACACTGTTGTGGAGAGGAACCGGGGCTGGTTGCCTATAGGAGTAGGTAGACTAACTGCCATAAACTCGTCAGCGGTGCGACTTTGGCTCTATTAAATCACAGCCGTGTATTGCGCTCCGCGACCCGCTCAGTCGTCTGAAGCACCGCGTCGCGGTCACTCGCCGTTTTCGAGCAGTAACACGAGTTTTATTCGTGTAACAAGTAAGTAATATTTTCACATAGTACATTTTAAGAGCTGATACCTACAGGTTTTATGTGAACCATTTTTCTATTAATCCAATCGTTTGATGAATCCATGCTTATCATATCTCATAACTTATGTTTCAAATCGTGGCCAGTATTTTATGTTAGCCATGCCATCAAAATTAAAAATGGCGTTTGGGGCGGGTAGTGTAGAAATTCCATTGTTACAGAACAATGAGGACCTATAAAAGAAGTACTGAAAGAGCTTATACGCCAAAAGATGTCATGGAAAGAGCTTGCCATGCAGTCATTTTTGAGAAAAGTATTAATGTGTCATCAAAACAATATGATATTGCATATAAAACATTACATCGTTACATTGCTTAGCTAAAAGAAAAATTAGACCATAATCGGAACTTGACGAGAGCAGAATTAACTCTGGATTCAGTAGGATACATAAAAAACAGGCAAGTTCTTACTAATCTAGAAGAGGAAGCTCAAGTCGATTACTTGAAGATGGCAGATTCAATATGGATTGACGCCATATGAGACTCGAAAATTAGCTTATGAGTTCGCAATCTAAAATAACAAAGTATGTCTGATTCGCGGAGAAAAAAGTTGTTGGCTGGTGAAGATTGGTTGGGTGCTTTTCTCAAACGTCATCCTCCTCTGTCAATCCGATCACCTCAAGCAACAAGTATATCAAGAGCTAGCACATTTAATAAAATCAACGTTAGTTCATTCTTCGCTAACTTGATCGTTGTTTACCAACGTCTGAATCTGACCTCTGGTGATATTTGGAATGAAGATGAGACTGGTCTTACAACCGTCCATGTGCCTAATAGAGTAATAGCTTGTCGTGAGATTAAGAATCTTGGTAAAATGACATCTGACGAAATGATACTCTGGTGACAGTTGCTGCAGCCATCTCAGCTATTGGAAATATGGTACCACCATTCTTTGTATTTCCACGGGTACATTACAAGTCCCATTTTATTAGAGGGTGTCCCTTAGGATCAGAAGGTGATGCAAATCCGTCTGGCTGGATGAAAGAGGAAAACTCACATAAAATATGCCACACATTTCGTAAAAAATGTTAAACCTCGTGAAGAAAAACCTATTCTATTACTCTTAGATAACCACAACTCTCATTTGTCGATCGAAGTGTTGGATTACTTCAAAGATAATGGAGTGACAATTTCGTCATTCCCGCCACACTGTAGCCACAAATTACAATCTCTCGATAGATCTGTTTATGGACCTCTGAAAAAGTATTTCAACAAAGCTAGTGACTGAGTTACTTAAATCGTCAATACGGTTCCAAATTTATAAGCGGTAATCTAATGTTTTTGAATGTAAATATTGTACCTCCGACATTGAAGATTGATTATTTGTCTGATTTACACTTTCCTAACATGATTATGAGACTGGTTGAAAGTTTAAGTAAAAGATGATTAGTTTTGATAAAACAAATATAAAGTTACATATCATTAGATAGTTTAAGTTTCGCAATACAACATCGTTTCTTAGGCGTTATTATTTTTGTTAAAAAGTTCTAACAACTGTGCATTTATTGTACTTATCATCAATAAGAAAAAAATAAGAGTTAATAATTTTGTTAAAGAATTTAAAAGAAATGTTTCTAATTGAATTTGTTTTTTTTTTTCAATGAAGCACCCATTTATAATTATAAAGTGTTTCATTATTTGCCTTTACTCATATTTACTTCATCTCTTGCCGCTTATTGGTACGTAAGTGTATGGTGTATGGTCTACCTACCCCGGACCAGGGGCAGATTTACTTAGAAGAGTAGTGTTCTGTAAAATGCACTACGTTATCACCTTTTATACTTAAATATGAAGTAAACGTCATATTTGTTATTGGTTGAATAGTTTTTCTATCGATTCACATGGTTCTCTCGTCTGAATATACTAAGACACAAAAAATATTTACTATTCAGTAAAAAACTACTCAAACATCCCCGGTCTCCCCTACTTCCAAATGTGGTATCACTGGGCCCTCTTGCCCTATTCAATATTTTCAATCCTAACATGTGCTCGTTAAAGTCTCTAATATACGTCTAAAGATGTTTCCCAAAGAAAATCATTCGACGTGTTTGGGCAAATTTTTTCAATCACTACAGTATGAGAAATATATAGGCTCGTTTGAGATGGAACAGTCGGTATTTAAATTAGTTATTTTACTAAGAATCTACTGAAGCTCCTACTCAATAAATTTGTCATTAATTTATATTAAATAAGTGACTTCAAACATTTACAGCCACCATATAAACATTAGACATCCTCCTGTTAGCTTCATAGCTTTATTGTACTGAATTTTATTATGCCAACGTTCCTCTTCAACCATAATATCATCTTTAACATTGAAGATGCTCAGTTACTCAAAAAGAGAATGTTTCATTCTGTTTCTTCCATTTTTGTCTTGAATTTGGCAGAATTATGTCAATGGAACAATTTTTTCCGTTGCAACAATATGTAGTATTACTACTTTATTAAACTCGAATAAAAAATATGGATATAAGTTGATAATTTGAAACAAACTAACATTTAAGACGTACGAATTTCATATTTTGTCGTTCAAAGCGATAGAGACACGTTCATATATATGACACTCGTTAATTGAAAACGTCTATTTTGCTTATTTGACAACAAGCGATACTAGACAATACAAAAGAAAACATGTATTTATGTTTTTTATTTGTATTGTTGTATCTCACAGACATGACTTGTGTATTGTGGGTTCTACTCATGAAAGAGCATACATTATTTCAGATTTTGAAACGATTTCGGTTTGGGAAAGGATTGTCGTCCAGAAAACTAATCTAATTGATTGACCAGTGATATGTGGTACTCCCAGGAAATCTAACTTTTGAATCTCGATGTATGGGGAGTGGGATTATCTTGCTTGTCAAAATAAGGTCAAAAACAGCAGACCCTGGAGCATTTCTAACATAATTGTTTGTCGTTTAGCGTGTATGGAGATAACAGAAGTTGTGTGAACAACCCCTAACTGCCCTTGTGATCCTGATTTACTCTTACCTTCACATTCAAGTTAAGAATGAAGAGTTCAATGCCAGCATTAGAGCTCCAAAAAATTGAAAATGAAATCTACATGGTGATTTGAAAAGATACCTGAGGGTTGAGAGTTATATAGCCATGAATTTCAATCACAAAGTTTGGATTTAATGCCGTTGGGATATGACTTTCATCCCTCAGTCGAAGTGGTCATACGAGACCGCATCAAAGCAAAGGGTGTAGAATGAATGAATCCGAAATGATTGATGAAATAGTCACGAGCCTACTTGGCACGTATAAACCATCAGTAATCCTAGGTTTATCTCTCTTACAATCAGTCAAGCAGAAATATAAGTTGCTAGATTTCTATTCTAACAATCAGGCGGTGAACTCTCATAGTTGTCAAACAGCTACTGCCTGGTAATGATGGAAATTTCTCGAAGTTATTCACGAAAAAATCTCCCTCCATGGAGGAGACAGCAAAAACCAAAAATGGTGGAAAGCTTTGAGGCTTAAACATGCGAAAACTTGGATTATTCGCCATAAAAGACTTCTTGATTCATCTAGGTACCAAGTAAGAAACATTCCTGACCTCTTAATAGGGCACTGCCCATTGAAATTCGATCCCAGAAAAATGAGCAAGTCGGAAACGACAACATGCAGAATGTACAATTAGGTGAATGAAATAGCTGAGTACATTCTCAGCAATTAGTTGGCAACTGCTACGACACAAATACAGCAGTGTGATAAACAATAGATTAACTTGTTCGTAGTTCGAAAAAGCTGGAAAGCCAAACAATCCACGAGATTATTTTCGATTCGTTGAATATTTTTATTGAAAACATAATTTCTACTCTATGCTAATTGACTAGCGAGATTCTTCTGATTTAGAGGCTGAAACATTCAATGCCTTGTGTTGACTAAATTACTTTGTCCAAGCATTCTACTGCTGGTTTGTCTATAAACAGTTACGTTATGAGTTCAGTGTAGAGAGTTAATCAATAAGATGATTAAAATGCTTTTCCTATACATCTATAAATGTTGTGTCATGATAGGGATTCGAGATGCGCAAAATATAATCTGAGTGATTCGCATTGTACTTGCGCCAACTTGACTACTTTCCTGCTTTGAGCAGAATTTCGGCTACCAGCATTTAGGTAATGTTAGGAAGCACACTTTTAGTACTTTTGCATTACAACAATACATCAGCAACTATTTTTTTGAAATCATCGTGAAATATTTTCAAACAATTAGTGGTTTTCTTTCATCAAACTAGCAGCCTTTATATGTATGATTCTACAAACAGATATTTCAAATATCATGATAGACAGTTCAATATTTTGGAGTAGCTAATACATGATAATGATAGTTCATAAATAAAACATAGTTTCAGTAATTTTCACAATATATTGAGATCCACATAGCGTCTTCTGGAAATTAAAATATAACTTGAATATTCGGTTACAATTTTGGAATTAATTGAATTAAACAAATTTGGAAATAAATTGAGGTTTTAGAGCATCCATATTGATTCAAATACAAGCTTTTCTAGGAATTAACCAAATAGAGGTGAAGTTTTCAAGTCTACTCGGTGATCAAGTGAACATTAAGAATTTATGTCATTATTTATTTTCCCATACAGCCAATTTAAGTTTCGTCAGAATACGGAATTATTCCATCAAAAATTGGTTGGCGTAGTTTCAACCCAATTTATTGAATTTGTAATTTCTTTTATGTTAGGAAACAGCTTTTTGAAGTATATTAATGTTAAACCGTTCAAAAAATCCTCCAGATTTATGAATTTCATTTATGGGCGGTAATAGTTCGTTACTTTCGAACAAACGTCCATAACAAGCTAGTTCTTGGGTGTGTCTTCGCAAACACGGGCATCAGCAGTGGTGGGAAAGTTTAATTAATATACGTAATAGTTATTTGTGAACTAGTTGTGAAAAGCACTTTTTCGCATAACGAGCAAAATGAAGCGGTATCCAGTGTATGACTTCGTTGCTAGAAGCTTTTTTCTTTGGATGTAAATATAGTTCAATGTCGAGTTTCTTCAATACTGTAAATGATGGTTAATATTTCTTATTATTTTATAGTGCTAAAATGACATAAAATTGAACTAAGCATTCGGGAACAACTAGATTTCGATTTCCTGTCTGGGAAATCAGTTTAGCAAAACCTTATAGACTATTTGAATTATTTATCTTTTATAGTTTGGAAAACAAGAAAAATCTGTTCAAACAGATGTCATTTATAATTAATAAAGATCATATGAAATCCGCAGTGGTGAATGTTAATTATTTCCGGAGATATGGCGATTTGAAATTTCTCAACTCTTCCATCCTGAATTCGGAAATTGTAGAAAAAAATATTTCATTCAAAAGCTTCTGACAATAGCGTGCAAATGGATAATATGAAAACTGCATTGGTTCATGGCCAGCCTGGTCTCCTGATTTGAGTCCTTTAGATTTTTGTTATGAAGTCATCTTGAATCGGGCGATTATGCTACACAAAACTTGCATGAGCTGCTGAGAAAGATCGTCAACGAATCCAGACATCTGACACCAGAAGTTTTAGAAGAAATTCGTCCTATATCATTACATGAAAGGAGAAGAAAGTCATTTAGAGCATTCAATTAGATTTGTGGCATTGTCTTGTTTTCTTTGAAATACAAACCTCCGTTTTGTTTAAACAGCCTGCATGATATTAAATATTCATAAAGATACTTCTTTTGACATGAGAACCAAAAGACCTTCCCAAAGATACGCAAATCCACCCACTTTCCTGAATCAATTTCGACTTAGGTGCTGCTGAGGGCAGGAGGTTGATTTTACATGCTCTGAACCAACTGAGAAATTCCGTCCAATTAAAAATTGACTTGTTTTCGTTGGAATACAAACTTTCTTTGTGTTCAGACTTTTTGTGTGATATTTAATTTTCATATTTAATTTTGATAGAAAATTAAAAGGTAATTATCACCTCATTGCAATTCCGATTATAAGATAATAAAACAATTCGTGAAAATAGTACCAAGAACGATTTAGTATTCACTAAAGCAGATAAAGGTAACACCGTCATTGCGATTAGTAAAACCGATTATATTTCTAAAACTGAAGAATTCTTAACAGCCGGAAACTATATAACATCAACTAAGGATCCTACCGCAAAATTTCAGAAAGTTGTTAAAAACATAATTTCGACAGCAAAATCATTAATTACAGACCAAAAAAAAAGAAAAATATAAATTCAACTCCAATCCACAATCCCCGAATTATATTTGTTGATAAAACTTCATAAACCTAATTACCCTATTAGACCTGTTGTTTCTTATGTAACGGCACCTTCGTTCAAACTTTCAAAATTCCTCAACGACTTGCTAATAAAACATTGCAATTTTAAATCTGAATTTTCGGTCAAAAATTCATACGAACTTATTGCCAATATCAAAGATACCACTATACCACCTAATTCCAAACTTATTTCTTTCGATGTTAAGAATCTATTTCTCAACATTCCTCCAAAAGATACGTATTACTTAGTTGAAGAATTATTAGAAAGGAATCATGTCAATACTATCATTAAATCAGATATTCTTTCATTATTAAAATTTGTTTAGATCAAAATTATTTCCATTTCAATTACAAATATTATACTATTGAAGACGGCTTGATTATGGGCAATCCGTTGAGTCCTTTGTTAGCAGAAATTTTCATGAATAACTTAGAGAAATTAATTCATAATCATCCACTCAGTAAATATTGTTTATACTGGTATCGCTATGTAGACGATATCATTATTTGCTTCACAGGAACAGATAGACAGTTGAAAATTTTCGAAAATCATATAAATTCATTACATCCAAAATTGCATTCACAACCGAAATAGAAAGCAATAATTCGATAAATTTCTTAGACGTAACAATTTCGAATGAAAATGGAAAACATGTTTTTGCAATTTACCATAAGCCGTCACATACAGATATTATAATACATAACTCGTCGTGTCATCCATATCAACATAAAATGTCAGCATTCAATAGTTTTATTCATAGATTGATTAACATCCCGCTATCACCAGAAAATTTCAACAAAGAACTAAATTTGATTAAACAAATAGCCAAAATAATGGTTACAATCCCAAACTAATAAATAATATTTTAAATAAAAACAAAGTAGAATCGCATTGAATGAAGTTTACCCTGTCGATAAATTGAAACAAAAATTCAACACCTTAACCTACGTTGGCATTACAAGTGAGAAACTGAAATCATTCTTAAGTAGCAATAATTTCAACATAGCTTTCCAAACTAATAATAATTTAGGCAAATATATAAAAAATAATAAAACCAAACCAGGTAAAAACAATAAATCAGGTGTTTATAGATTGAATTGCAATGACTGTGATAATTTCTACATTAGTAGAACACATAGAAATTTTAATATTAGAATATCGGAACATAAACGCAGTTTTTCAAATAAAAATCAGATTCAAATTACGCGAATCATCTCTTAGAAAATAATCATTCTTTCGATCCACAGTTGGAAATTTTGCATACAGATAATAAATATTGGAAGGTAGATCTTTGGGAAACTTTAGAAATAAATAAATACAAACACTCAGGTAGACTCATCAATGAACAAGTCAATTTAAGCCCTTCACCTCTATTGAATCTTTTCGGGGAGCAATCTATTCCTTAATTTTATTGGATATACCTGTCATAAATAACCACTTAGGAGGAGGCGACCAATAAGCTTTTAATTACTCAAGAACATTTATAGTTATATTCTCATTTACATTTTTCTGCATAATCATTCGTCTGAAGAAGCTACGGTGTAGTGAAACGCGTTACGAATCGCAACTATTAAGTAAAATTCCTTAAAACACAGTACTTGTTTTTATTATTAAAAGGTAATTTCCCAAAAATATGACACTCGGACCACTTTCTCTATAATGAATTTTGACTTAGGTGCTGCTGAGGGTTAATTTCACACGCTCCGAATCAACTCAGATATTCATCACCCCCCAATCAAAAATTGACATGTTTTAGCCGTTTCCGCCGAAATCATTCTACCTCGATACATAGGAGGTGGCAAATTTTAGTAGGAATACACTGTATATACATTTCGGGGTCTGGGGATTATGATCGGTGGCCAAATTCAAAATTCAGAGAATTCCACCTTGAGGTTGCAAAATCTAGTATTTTTCACAACATTCACCTACAAATAGAATTGCGTAATAACGTGATTGATTGTACAATTGGTGCAACGGGTCTGTTTCAATTTTCAAAGCCGCCTGTGCAACTAATTTTGTTTAGTTGAATAGGTGAAAACGCAAGTGATTATTGTTATGTTACTATCTAATCAAATCGTGCGTAAAAAGTTAGCTGCTTCCGTTGTGAATGATTCATTCGAAATTCTAATTTTTCTTGTGATTTTCAATATTTTATTGAATAATGAGAAAGTTTCCATAGTGTTTCGTTCACAGTGAATCTATTTGTAATCATTCAATGACCAGCTTATTAAACTATTTACGGCAAATCTTGAACTTCAGTTAAACGTTCTTCTTTTAGACTAATAAATCTATCGTAGATCAGCATGTTACAAAATTTTCTGCTGTGTTGACATGTGAGTATTCGTTTTTTCAAAGTTCCGATGATCGAGATTACTGGACAAAGCTCCGCACCTTCTTTATTTCCTATAACTGGTACACTACTTTTCAATGACAAAGAGATTATAAAATATTTAGTATTATGTGAGGGATTCTGTGGATTCAACTACTGGGGCTGTGTCCATCTGACTCTCTGAAGGAGGCATACAAGAACAATCTTGAAGAATAATACAATTCCAGTTTATTCCAACGATAATTTTTATACCAAAAAATGACCCGAAATCGATTGTTTCGGTAAGAGCTTTCACTTAGTAAACCTATTCGAATTTAAATAAACAGAACCACTTCGAAGTATTTAAATACTGATAGCAGATATTTCATGAAATGAATCCGATTGCTTATCAAATGAAAAAATTTTGTCATGAATCGATCAAGAAGTTATTATTTTCACCCTGATGATGAAATATGTACATTTTAGCACTATATATCATAACTATTTTGTGCCAATCAAATCAACATAGAATAGAAGTAGCATTTTACATAAATTCTTTGTGTTGACAATTGAATCGTTAGAGAATTATTATTACGAGTTTCATATTGTTCTGAAAATCTAAAGTAAAATTTTAAGTTGGTACAACTGTATTACATAACATAAAATGGAGATAATTTAGCTAAACTCTGTATGCATTAATGGCTTCCAAAGCGAGGTGGACTCACACTATATTATTTTCTTGTTACTGCAAGGACAATTAATATTTTTATAGCAGACCAATTCGATGTTCCACCAATTTCACTGTTAATGTGAAAGTAAAATATGTTCATATTATGTCTAGTATGTAGACATTTTAGCACACTCGTAATAATACGACATAACATAACACTATACTGATTTATACGAGGGCTGCAGTATTTATTTCAAAATACCAGAAATACATAAAGGTGTAAGATGCAAATTGGATCAGTTATGTTCCCACCTACATCAATATACTTTTGTAACCGAAGCTTCCACAGAAAACTTGATGCCAGTCATCTTGTGCTCTCAAAATTGGGATGAATTGCTTCATCGATAACCTTCTCCATCGTGAATCGTTGACAACGTAAATGTGTATTTAGGTTGAAGATAAACCAGAAATCACTTACAGTCAAATCAGGTGAAAGGGGCGGGTGGGGTATGACTTTCATTTTATGTTCACGTAAAAAGTCTTAACGCTTTGCTGTGCCGTCTCAATGATGCATTGTTGTGATGTAATATTATCATTTTCAAACTTTCAGTAATCCAGAACCTTAAAAAACTGCGTACGAAACCTTCTTAACAGATTTTTTTTTGCAATACTTGGAATTGGGCCATCGTCGAGAGATGAGATGAGATATTCTTCATTTGTTCAATTAACAATACGAGTGTAGCCAGCTAGCGCGTAGAACAAGTCAGGAAATAATTATTTACTTTACAATATAATACGTACATATAGTAATAGTACAATAATACATGAGAATCTCAAAATTATAAATAGAAATCAAAATACAAAAAGAAAGCAGAAAAAAAAAATTAAATTAGACTGAAATTTGTTTCGAACAAGAACTCTTTCATATTGTAATAACATTTTTGAATTCAAATATTTGTCTATTTGGTCTTTAGTGTGGTTAATGGGAGGGATCTGATTTCCGCCGCCAACTTGTTGTAAACTAACGATATCGAGTGCTGCACATTTCTCTGATGATTTATACCTCTAATAAAAGTAATGTCATTTCTATGCCTGGTATTAGAGGCATGTCCTGGATACATATTCTCAAAATGTGATGACTTTCCAACAACAAATAGTATCATATGTCTAACGAAATATGGCCTACAACTGTTCTCCTGTTTCAGATTCAGAATATTACGAAAGCAAGATTCTTTCAGCATCATACGACCGGCCACAAAATGTAATTTCATACCTCAATCTACATAGTAAGTAATAAAGACAGTATTCTTCTTAACATTCAGTGATATTATTCTAACATCAGAGATGGTTCCCTACACTGCTAAGAGCAATTTATCATTATTGATATATATTTCATTATACAGTGTGATACAACGAAAATTGTCCAACTCCTCTATGTCACCTATGTCAAGAAAGACTGATTGTAGCAGAAAAAGCTGAAAGACGTCAATTCTTGATTAGAGGGGGGCCAATTTCTGAGTTGGTTCAGAGCATGTAAAATCATCTCCATACTTTCAGCATAACCTTAGTCAAAATTCATTATAAGGAAAGTGGTTCGAGTGAAACATTTTTTGGGGGTCTCTTTTCAAAAATAGAATCTTTATAAACATTTAATATTATACAGATAGTTGAAACTCAACGATAATTTGCATTCCATGCCTCAAATCGAACTAGTTGCACAAAATTACCGCCATACAATGATGCAAACGATTCTCGAATTCTTTCACCTTATCTTCAAGAACTTCTAGTGTCAAAAGTCTGTTTTCGGTAACGATTCTTCTCCGCAGCTCCGCAGTTTTTAGGTTGTGTAGCAACCAATTCGATTTTAGATGACCCCATAAGGAAAAATCTCACTATTCCTCTTCTGCCAATCACCATATTACTGGAAATATATCTTTTGAATTTGGGAGGCTTTTACTTGGTAAAATTCCATTATCAATAATAAAAAACAAGTACTGTGTTTTAAGGAATTTTACTTAATAATTGCGATTCGTAACGCGTTTCACTACAATGTAGCTTCTTCAGACGAATGAATATACAGAAATATATAAATGAGAATATAACTATAAATGTTCTTGAGTAATTAAAAGCTTATTGGGTTGCTTCTTCTTAAGTGGTTATTTATGACTGGTATATCCAATAAAATTAAGGAATAGATTGCCCCCGAAAAGATTCAATAGAGGTGAAGGGCTTAAATCGACTTGTTCATTGATGAGTCTACCTGAGTGTTTGTATTTATTGATTTCTAAAGTTTCCCAAAGATCTACCTTCCAATATTTATTATCTATATGCAAAATTTCAAACTGTGGGTCGAAAGAATGATTATTTTCTAAGAGATGATTCGCGTAATTTGAATCTGATTTTTATTCGAAAAACTGCGTTTATGTTCCGATATTCTAATATTAAAATTTCTAAGTGTTCTACCTATGTAGAAATTATCACAGTCATTGCAATTCAATCTATAACCACCTGATTTATTGTTTTTACCTGGTTTGGTTTTATTATTTTTATATATTTGCCTAAATTATTATTAGTTTGGAAAGCTATGTTGAAATTATTGCTACTTAAGAATGATTTCAGTTTCTCACTTGTAATGCCAACGTAGGTTAAGGTGTTGAATTTTTGTTTCAATTTATCGACAGGGTAAACTTCATTCAATGCGATTCTACTTTGTTTTTAATTAAAATATCATTTATTAGTTTGGGATTGTAACCATTATTTTTGGCTATTTGTTTAATCAAGTTTAGTTCTTTGTTGAAATTTCCTGGTGATAACGGGATGTTAATCAATCTATGAATAAAACTATTGAATGCTGACATTTTATGTTGATATGGATGACACGACGAGTTATGTATTATAATATCTGTATGTGACGGCTTATGGTAAATTGCGAAAACATGTTTTCCATTTTCATTCGAAATTGTTACGTCTAAGAAATTTATCGAATTATTGCTTTCTATTTCGGTTGTGAATGCAATTTTTGGATGTAATGAATTTATATGATTTTCGAAAATTTTCAACTGTCTATCTGTTCCTGTGAAGCAAATAATGATATCGTCTACATAGCGATACCAGTATAAACAATATTTACTGAGTGGATGATTATGAATTAATTTCTCTAAGTTATTCATGAAAATTTCTGCTAACAAAGGACTTAACGGATTGCCCATAATCAAGCCGTCTTCAATAGTATAATATTTGTTATTGAAATGGAAATAATTTTGATCTAAACAAATTTTTAATAATGAAAGAATATCTGATTTAATAATAGTTTTGACATGATTCTCTTCTAATAATTCTTCAACTAAGTAATACGTATCTTTCGGAGTAATGTTGGGAAATAGATTCTTAACATCGGAAGAAATGAGTTTGGAATTAAATGGTATAGTGGTATCTTTGATATTGGCAATAAGTTCGTATGAATTTTTGACCGAAATTAAGATTTAAAATTGCAATGTTTTATTAGCAAGTCGTTGAGGAATTTTGAAAGTTTGAACGAAGGTGCCGTTACATAAGAAACAACAGGTCTAATAAGGTAATTGGGTTTATGAAGTTTTATCAACGAATATAAGTCGGGGGATTGTGGATTGGAGTTAATGAGTTTATATTTTTCTTGGTCTGTAATTTGATTTTGCTGTCGAAATTAGGTTTTTAACCACTTTCTGAAATTTTGCGGTAGGATACTTAGTTGATGTTATATAGGAGATATATCTCATTTTCTAGAAGGGTTTCATCATTTTCCGGATTTATGTGAGTCTGGAATTTGTTTGTTCTTCCAAAAACTGCGAACTAGTGTCTCCATCGAGATGTTCTATAGCTGTTTTCCCATCTCAACTCATTCATTCACGTATGTCTGTTTGATTACTAGGTTTTACTCTAAATTGCATAAGCTACAGTTCACATGGTTTTTCTTTTATTTCAAGACTAACTGATAAACCGTACATTTAACTTTCCCTATCTCTAGTATATTACAATACTTTTTATAGTATTCAGGTGGAATAGTCCATGTTCTGCTCATCCATGCAAGTTAACGCTTTTTTCGACTAGATATAAGTATACCTTTCGTAAAAAAAGGAATAATTTTCTCTGAAGAAATTTGACAAGAGAAACCCGAGAAAATACTAAAAAATTTGCTACATAAAGACTCCACATCACGCAATTCAATTACACTTCCCAGCCGTAGCTAGAGAGTTCTATTCTGAAATCTTGATGCTTATTCTCTGAAAAGAATCGCTTCGTCTTTAAATAAAATATTTTCTTATTGATGTATTATTTATTTCTAATTGCTGAGAATAGTGATCAATGAGGTATTCAAAACTAAGCCCGTTGAATCATTTTTGAAAATTATGAAAACAATATCAATTAAAGTTTCGGAATACAAAGTAACTATTGTGGGGTTATTGCTGTCTGTGTTTGATTGAACGACTGAATGACAGTGAAATTTTCAAAAATTCATTTCTATCTGCACAGTTATGCTGTAATATGTCAATATTTACGTCGTTGCTCAAGATCCCCTTATAACTTCCATACTTAAATATACATGTTCTCTAATTTTGAGAAAAAAAAGACTGGTTGGCACTCAGAGGGGATCTGTACACGGTTAGTACAATAATCTGCAGTTTTCTGCTAATGAAGGCCTAAGATTCGAGATCTACAACAGTATTGTCTTGTTTCAGGTCGTTTGCCTCTAGAAACTCAAGCCCCTCAAGAGCATATTTGCAAGAACCTCCACGATTTGTGCAATGCCTATAGTAGAAAGATAACAGGGTATAATCAACTATAATTAAACGAGAGAATCCATCAGTTTCATAACGATTTTCAGTCAGGAAGATTAAGTTTCTTAATGAATCAGTCTTTGAACCAAGAATTTCAAAAGAAGCGTAATAATCTGGGTCTTTTAATAATGGTCTTTCAAATTCCAGCTCTGGAAAGTCATTTTTGCATTTGTTCCACATCCTCCGTGGTTGGTTCTGAAACAAATCTATAAGCATAGATAAATGCTTTTCTTGATACTTTTTTATGTTATTTGAGTTTGGCAATGCTTCGGTTATTGACATTTGTTTTCTATCGCTATGTTTCCTCTTCAGTGTTTGCCATTCTGCCATACCTGTATGATCCGAAGTGGATTTTTATTGACGATGTGAATTTTATCTTGAAATAAAGACTTGCCAATTTTAATGGTGTCAATAATTTTCTTGCACTCGACACGCCGAAGTTGATCTCCGCCGAAGTTTTGGAGCCAGTAGACATTGGCTGGTTTCCAGATAATATGGTTCCTAGGTCCATGCTATAGAGACAATCCCGTAGTAGACATAACTTCGCATACTTTAAGTTCAGATTTGCTATCGGTCCTTCGTCCAAATATAGTAGACATCGAACTTCGCATACTTTAAGTTTCAGATTTGCTATCGGTCCTTCGTCCAAATTCAGTACACGGTTGCCCGTGATTGACATTCATGACAAAGTCTTTGTTCATCAGTTAAACCAACTTTGTGCTTTTCTAATGATAGATGAGAATTTTTACTAATGCCATGTACAGAATTTCACTCCTTTAGTTTCGTGGAATAACCGAATATGAAGCGTAGCTTTAACTCCAAAAAAAATATCAAATAGATAAAAAACGAAAAAATGTCATTCTCCATCACATGCCAGCAAAGGAACCTGCAACAAATCATCAGGTGTGGCGCCTTTAACTGCTACTATTTTTGAATTTCAATCAGAAAGATTTCAATAATTTCAAATAATGTCAAATTCAAAATGCATTGATGAAATTTCCATTATTAGACTTGCTCACTGTCATAGCTGGACTTCCTTATTGCTCATACTTTCTTAATTTCCAAACAATTCTTTGAGGGAATGATCAAATGATTATCAGTAAAAATTAAAACTGGTAGTTATGTGTTTGAGGATTTGTGAACAATCCGAAATTTATTTCTTTGGTTATTACCATATGGAGGAATCTCAAAAGAGTGTATCAAATGGCAAAATGAAATACAGTGTTTTTTTTCGTGATAGATAATCCTTCTTCTTCCATACCTTTATTCAAACGTAAAGATGGTATTCTAATCCTCTTCAAAAGAAATAATTCTTATCAAAACAGTACGAATATGGCCATCGTTGTGCCAAGTAAACTCGATTTTTGACTTCAATGGCTACTTTGATTATTTACTTGTAGGAGAGCAATGAAGCTCTCGTCGACATTCATGAATAGACGTAAGATTCCAATATGTTCCAACTTCTCATTTAAAACAAACTTTCGACAAAACTTTTGGGTAAGTAAATACGCCTCTTCGTCGTGCATGCTTATTGTTGTAAAATTAGTGAAGCTTTTGAGTTTCCGTTCTAGTAGCCTCGGCTATTTCACTCGTTTTCACTATGAGGTCTTTCACTAGAATTTCATGTATTTTCACGAATATTTTGCAATTAATGACATTTATGTTTTCATCAAATTCGGGAATTGACTGATTAACCTTATTAACCGTAAGTTAGCCCACTAAATTAAGAGAATCGAGGAGGAAGTCACACGAATGGCGAATCTCTAGAATTTCCAGAAACAAACAATGTAAAATATTTACATCGAATGCTACCACAATAAACCATATCATTTATTAATAGGGATCACATTGTCTCGGTGACAAGGTAAATTGAGAGTCAACTTAATAGAACACCTCATCTATACAGGGTGCTTCAACGAAAAATAAACGAAGGCTATATCTACCAAGATATTCATTTCAGATCAAAACGCAAAAAAACGTAAATTTTTGTTTCAAAGGGGACACCTTCTTGGTGTGCGGTGCAAAACTTGCCTGAAATATCAACCCCCTAAGCGGAGGTTGCAATCCTTGAACATTTTGAATAGGGAAGATGGGTCGAGTGATGACTCAAAAGAAAGGTGGTATCTTTGTCTACATCCCCGTAAACGAATTTTTATTTTTTTTGGAAAACTGTAGAAGTTGCAGAGTGAGCTAGTGAAAAATAGAGGGGACTATCTATCGCCCTGTGCTATTCAAGTATTAGTGCAAAAAAATAGAACAGATTCATTCCAGATCAAAGGCTGTCATCTTTGATCTAAATGAATCTATTCCAGTTTTTCGCACTTATACTCCAAAAGTCTTGAGGCGATAGTCTTCTCTATTTTTCAGTGGCTCACTCTGTATCTTTCACAGTTTTCAATAAAAAATGAAAATTTTTTCATGAGAATGCAGACAAAGATAATACCTTTCTTTCAAGTTTTCACTCGACCCATCTACCCTCTTCCAAATTTTCAAGGGTCTCACCCCTCCTCTAGGGGTTAAAATTCGAGTTGAGGAAGGCACTTGATGATGACTGCCATTGATGAGCATGGATCAGTTCCATTTTGCCCCACTGAAACTTGAATAGAATGAGGAAATAGTCTTCCCTATCTTTCAGTTGCTCACCCTGTATCTTCTACAGTTTTCAATGAAAAATGGAAATTTGTTCCAAGCAATGTAGTCAAAGATACCACCTTTCTTTTGAGTCATCAGTCGACCCATCTTCTCTATTCAAAATGTACAAGGATTTGTACCCCGCTTAGGGGGTTGATATTTCAGACAAGTATTGTAACCTAAAAGATGTCCCCCTTGAAACAAAAATTGACCTGTTTTTGCGTATTGATCAGAAATGAATATCTTGGTAGATATAGCCTCTGTTTAGTTTTCGTTGAAGCACCCTGTATAGATATTATTGTGGGAATGTCTTGGATATAAATCCAGCATATTTTAATGTCTAAAGGAGGTTGAATTATGAAGAAAAACAAATACTCAGCTCATATGTTCGGAAATCAGACGTACCACTACATCAGACACGCAGCTTTGACAAGGGTTTTCTAAATTAATCGCTGTTAGCAAAGGTTCAAATTCTTGACGGAACAGGTTCTCCCTGCAAAGTATAATATGTGAGTGTAACTACTTGAAATGAATCTCATCGTAGTTTGGTTAATGAAGTTTTTATCAGACCTACTGCTCACATTCCTGAGCGGTGTAAACATTTTCCATAATGCAAAGTGTTACAAAGTTATATAACTCCATTCCTCGAAGTCTTTTACCGCGTATACATTTTGAGTTTCGAAATTTAGAATATAGCTGGATAAAGATGCCTTTTCATCGAAGCGTTTTGACGCTCGAAACAAGCGTGACCTATTCTTCTATGGAATCATGACGCTCCCATGAAAAGGGGTTTTCAGCGTCAAAATATGTCATTTATCACTCATTTTAGGTTAAACCACTTGACTGACAAATATGAAGTCTATTTTTCATTGATTTGGTATCATTTCTAAAATCCTTAGTGTTATATTATACTGTAACTTTACATATAGTGAAGATTATTTGAATAAC
Source organism: Cryptolaemus montrouzieri (assembly GCA_013387265.2). NCBI lineage: Eukaryota > Metazoa > Arthropoda > Insecta > Coleoptera > Coccinellidae > Cryptolaemus > Cryptolaemus montrouzieri. The sequence continues at coordinate 71,220,341 of JABFTP020000021.1, read as the reverse complement.
ATAAATTGGGATTTAGTTTTGCACAGAGATTCTCTCGATGATTGTATTGATGAATTTCATTTGATGATTCGTGAGTGTATCGATGTATTTGTTCCTAAAGGAGTCCTTAGGACCCTCATTATCCCTCGTGGTTTTCTGCCGATCTGAAGGCGCTAGTTATGAGAAAGAAACTTGCACACAAGAACTTCAAAGTACTTGGTACATCTGAAAGTTATACTTCATTTTCGAATCTCAGATCGCAATGCAAGCAGTTAACTGATGAATGTTATCGTGATTTTAATGCGGAAACTGAATGTCCATCAAATCTGATCCCAAACACTTTTGGAGTTTTGTTAATCAGAGAAATAGTGTTGGCTCATTTCCAAGTTGCATGTCTCTCAATGGTCGATAGGGGCATGGAGGGACTGAAATTATCAATCTCTTTGCAGATCATTTCTCTTCTTCTTTCGACTCTCATATAAAAACTCACTTTTCGTGCCCCATTGACCATGGCATCTGCTTGGATTTGAATAGTTGTCTGATCGGGATTCATGAGGTGCGCTCGAAGATCACTGAACTGAGGCCAAAATTGAGCAGTAGACCGGATGGTCTCTCCGATATTTATTAATAATTGTGCAGCTTCATTTTCACAACCGCCTACTATATTATTCAATAGATCTTTGCGTGAAGGATATTTTTCGACAGTTTGGATGTCGAGTTTTGTAACTCCCATACACAAGTAGGGAAGTAGGTTGGATGTACGCAATTATAGGCCAGCATTTCGAGTGCAATTCCAAAGATCTTTGAAAGTATCATCCTTGATAAAATTTATTTTAAACTGAAGCAAATTCTCATTGACCAACAACATGGCTTTATTAGGAGCAGATCTACTGTTACAAATTTGGTTCTATTTGTTCAGTTCTTACTTGATGAATTAAGTGAGGGGAACAGGTTGATGCTGGTTTTACGGATCTTATGAAGGCTTCTGATCGAATTTGTCCTGTCGTTTTAGACATCAAAGTGGAGTCGGCTGGTTTTGTGGGACAACTTTTGAATTAGATTAAAAGTTACTATAGGCATAGGATGCAAGTTGTCAAAATAAAATGTTCTAAATCATCAATTAGTTCCGTAACTTTTGGTGTTCCACAGGGCAGCCATTTAGGCCCACTTTTGTTTTCACTTTTTATTAACGATATTGGTTCTGTCATTGAGCATTCTGACTTCCTGCTCTATGCTGATGACCTTGAAATTATCAAAAGGAGCAATGGCATCTCTGATGCATTGTCTCTTCAGGCAGATTTGGTTGCCGTATCTGCCTGGTTTGTCAGAAATGGCTTGGAGATCAGTTTGGATAAATGCCAGTGCATCTCTTTTTGTAAGTTAGATAGTGTGATTCATTTTGATTATACTATTAATAGTACCAAACTCAAACGGGTTAATGTTGTTAGAGATCTCGTGGTGCTAATCGATTCAGAAGTTACTTTCAAATTTTATTTCGACACAATTGTATACTGAGCCTTTAAAACCTTAGGCGTAACACAGCTATGTTTAAAAGCTGTGATTGTTATTCAATTGTTAGTGCAGGCCTATTCTTGAGTACGCCTCGACTGTCTCTTCCACTTTCTATTTGGAGCATTCGAATGAGATTGAAGGGTCCAAGAACAAACTTCTTCCTTATATATGTATAAAATGTCTATCCCTAGGATACAGTTTTCTGCAACATTTGTCATGGCAGCAGTGAACATAAAAAGCTGTCCTTAAGATGAATTGTGCTGGATCTTCTCTTTCTCTGTATATGTCTTGATGGTGAGGTAAATTGTCCCGATTTGTTGTATCAGATTAGTCTTCGTATTCCTGGGAGGATTACTAGTGGTGGGCCTCTCTTCAGTGAACCTTTTCATCGGACAAATTATTATTCCAACTCACATGTTTCCCCTCTGCTACGATTAAGTACCTTAATGCAGACTGGTGTTTCAGCCTTTCGCCTGCTGAATTGAAGTCGATTCATTCAATTACTTTTCCTACTGAGTAGGGGTATTTGACTGATTTTAATTCATGCAAATTGTTTTTGTTTCTTTTTTCTTGTATTATAATTTCAAGGTTCATACTGTTAATAAATGAATAAATATATCGCGATATTCTTTCTTCAAGACCTCTATGCTATTCGAGTATCGAAAGCTAATATTGCGCAATAACTGGATGACTATAAAAAGAGACTATGTCATTTTGTATCGAAAAAAACTGGTTGCCTTAGGTTTTTTATTGGCAACCCTTGAAGACGAAAAATATAAACTTGTCACTTGTCTCTTCTAGCGTCCGAGGCTATGAAGTTTAGAAATCCCAACGTTCTAGCTTCAACACTGAAAATCACGTGACCATTCGAATCAGCGTCAAAACGCTCTAATGAAAAGGAGCCTTAATACATTGCATTGATGTGTATATTCATGTTGTCATAGTCAACTCAATTTTCGATTTAGTCTACGATACCAGTCTAGGGATAAAATTCCATACTGTATGTTAACTATTAAAAAAAATTTCATTTAAAAACGATGATCACACTGCCATGATATACTGTTTATCTGATGGAAGTAATGCTCTTTCATTACACATTTTGTCAGTTCATTAGTTTCTCAAACTACTATAGTACTCCAAAACGGGTAAACTACTTGCTGATTCCCCTAGAGTAACGAGAATTCAATTCTGCGAGTCAGACAGTAATGCCAGAATAAACTTCCAGCAGTGGCTTTTATATTCTTTTCCTCGGGAAATTATCGTTTCGAAGAGCTATTAAAAGAAATATAAGAACACTGGTATCGAATACCGTGCCTTATTGGACAACGAAGAGGAAAATCTCAATATAGAATCAATATATGCAATTTCACTCAGAGAGAAATTTGTAGGATAATTACTAAATTCAAACATACCATAAAAAGCAGATTTTCGCTTGAAACAATCAGAAAATGATTTTGAATTCATATCACGCCGTCTTTTAAGATGAGTTTCTTTTAATTCCAACAGGCAAACATCGAAGGTTGTTATGGGCGAGGCAACATTTCGATATGCGCGAAGAATGGAAGTCGGTATTTTGTATCTATGGAATTAGATTTGAAATTTCCTGATGATCTGCGAATACGTGTCTGAACTATACAAGACAAATAAAAGACCAAAGAAGTCTGCAACAGGTTTATCCTTATTGATGTGGTTCTGTTAAGCCCTAGTGGCATTATTTACAGTGGTGAAGCAAATCATTGGAAGCGATCTATGTATGCAACTTATATGAAAGATACCATGAAAAATGCTGTACTCAATTATCCAACACCTTTAGGTGAAAAACTTTCATCATCGACATCGTATGTAACTAGTAAATTACTCCTCAAAGACAAAGATAACATAAAATATTTGTTATTCTGTAAGAGGATCTGTAGATCTGTCAGGACAGGCTGTTGCCCTTTCACTCTCTAAAGCAAATCGCTGTAGTAGTATAATAGAATAATCTTGAGGAATTGTACTATACTGGTTCATTCCTAGGATGACTTCTCAACAAAAAGTAACCCAATGTGTATACTTTGTCTAATACGAAACTATTCAAACATATTTTAAATAAACAAAGATAAATATTTGGAAGTACTTTGATACTGGTAGCAGAAACTTTTTGGTAAAATCGAATTGCATATCAAATGAGAACATTTTGCCATGAACACGAAGCTATCAATTTCGTTCTGATTTGCAATGATTAAATATGTGTACTTCAAAATTATGCTATCTTTATCATTATTTTCGTCAATGAAATCTTTTATGATATTACTATTACCTACAGATTTATGGTTTTGAACTTTGTCAACTTTTACATGAAACATAGGTAATGTTTTAGATACATAGTTTGTGTTGACAATTGAAACGTAAAAATATCGTTATTAATATGGACTCTATATTATTCTGAAGTTCAATAAGATTTCAAGTTGGCTCAACTGTATTTCCCAAAATACAAAGTTTGGGGTCAATTTAGCAAATTTCTATATGCATTGATTACTTCTGAAGCGTGGGAGTATTTATACTATATAATATTCATGTTACTGAAAGGACAATTTATCTTTATATAGCTGACTTAACTGATGTTTCACCAATTTAACATTTTATTTAATGCGAAAATATTCATATTATGTACTTTCAGGAGTTAAATGAAGCATTCGTCGACATTTCTGAATAGACATAAGACTTTTCTTTGGTCTTCCATGGCCAAATTTTCCTATAAAATAATCTCTCCACGCAACTTTTAATCCAACATTAGTAGGTACGGCAGCCACTTCTACATGCACATTTATTGGTGTAAGAATAGATAAAATTTTGACTTGCTGTTCTAGTAGTCTCAGCTAATTATTTTATTTTGAACCATAATTTCATGTATTTTCCAAAATATTTCGACAGTAATGACATCTATATTGTTATCGAATACGGAAATTAACTGAAACACCCCCAACCCCGGTCTACGAAAGACGATGCTAAATGCATCGCTTTTACGTAAATTGCAATACCTGAATTATCTTATTTTCTTCCCCATATTAAGTACACCTGAGACCGACTGAAATCGGTCAAATGAAAAGCCATGTGATCGTCTAGTACCTGAATTTGCCTTGAAGTTCTTTTTATAAAATGGGACCCTTTTCGTTGTTGTGTTGTGTATTTGTAGTTGTAGGTTCTTTTATGTGAGGTTTGATGTGATACGACCAATTCTTCGTCGCTTAAACCATAGGTAAGGAAATTAGAAAATCAAAACAGATTCGGTAACAATGTCTATTTGATCTTTGTAGCATTTGTATTAAATTCTTATCCTTGCATTCTTTGGCGTCTTTTAATGAATTTAATAAATATGATCATTTAGATAGAGGCCCAGTTTGCCCTCACCCATATTTCGAGTGGAAGTTTATACATTAGATTATTTTATACAGACCTAATTGTTCCTCACCCATATTACAAGTGGAATGTGGAATATTTAATTATTATAACCAGACCTAATTGGTCCTCACCCATATTACGAGTGGAAGTTGGAATATTTAATTGTTATAAACAGGCTTACTTGGCCCTCACCCATATTTTGAGTGGAAGTTTTAATATTTAATTATTATAAACAGGCTTACTTGGCCCTCACCCATATTTTGGATGGAATTCGGATATGAGATTATTGCAGACAGGTCTAACCGACCCTCACCCATTTTATGAGTGGTAACTGACCCGATCGAAGGGTTTTGGTAATATGATATCATGTTTTCTGACGAGGTCGTTGCCGTGATACTCCAAACTCTGAAAGATTTACTTTTAAAATTCTAAGGAACACGTCCACAGCTGACAACTTGCAAGCGTTAATTCGCTCGCGTATTTTAATCGAATTCAGTAATTCGTATAGTATTAAAACGTTATATATGGAACTAGAGGTAAGCCCGTAAAGCCGTACGTGATTCTTTTGCTCAACTGAGCGCCAACGGGCAGTTTATTGTCACTGACTGCGGATCATATTCTATTCCCATATCGCGGGTTTGCTAACCAGGGAAACATGCCCTCTGATCATACACCTGTATGTACCACAAACGTCACATACATTCACAACTCAGACATTCTTCAAAACTTTCATACCGACAACATACAAGCCTCAATGTCTGTGGGTCCATACATGCGTATCGTCCCTAAAGCCATTTATTTATACTAATGAGTAATGATATTATTCGTAGGTGATCATTACACCTGAAGGCAGGGAAAGTTCCCTTATTGAGCTTAAGAGTATCGGACCTCAAATCAATAATTTGAAAGTAAGATCTTCCCCATAGTTAAATACAATGAAATATAAACATCTTCGTTACAGGTTAAGTATGTTCTGCTAAGTTATAAACTGAGATAAATAGAAATACCGAATAAAGGGATTATGGTATTTCAAATAGATAATTGGCCCATTATAGAAGCAAAGATAAGAATCAATATTAAATGTTCTCACATTCGAACGTTATCGTTCATCAGATTGTAAAAAAGAATTGAATTGGCAGAATGGTTAAGTAACATTTCAATGAGATCAATTTTCTGAGTTATAAAAGTAAAGTTTCACATCAATATTAAACTTCATAACATTTCAAATTCAAATAGTTCTCAAAGTTGGTGGAATCAGTACACAATAGCTTAATAACGTTTCAATAATGTTGCAAGTTTGATAAACAATTGTTGAAATCAATACTAAAGAATTTTAGTGTACTTCAAAATAATGTGTTGGGTTAAAATAACTGTGAAATCAATATAAAATAAATTCAGTACATTTCAAATTATTACCAAGTTACGAAAGCAACGTTTTAAATAAGTGCATGAAAATAACTCTTCAAAATTAATATTATAAAATGTCAGTGCAGTTCAAATAGATCATTTGCCAAGAGAAAAAAATATGTGAAAATAATTTGGAATTTGAGAAATGATTATTTCAACTCGTCCTCAGTGCGTTTAGAAATTACGTAGCATATACTTCAGGAAATTCGTGAAAATTAAATAGTGAGCAGAAATATGAAAATAAATTCAGAAAGTAATCACCTGTGGGACACAACGGGAACAGTGCTTCTTCTTCCCCTGTCCAGCTTCTCGGAGAGGAACAATCGGCGTCTTCCATTCTTCTGGACTCATGTTATGCACGATTAATTAACTCAAATTTAATTCCGATTCACACGAATGACTAAATTCACTGAGCTTCGAAAACTAAATAACTGAATTATAAGAGTAACTGCACATCTGACGAAAAATAACTCAATAATCATCAAAATCATAATAATGAATGAATGAAAAATGATCCTTAACGTCGCGATCGTGATACTTATATATGCGTGACCCAGCAGCCATTACCTCCTCACTTCCCTCTGCCTTTGGTACTTAAGTACCAGTTACATAGTCTTTTACAGACGCGTTCCTTCGTCCCGACGTGGGAATTGCTGATTTAGAAAACACCAGCTGTGGAATCGTGGATATACGGAAGATGCTTAAGAGCTTAGGTATTAAAGTCGAATATTGCTTTCGCTGGATTTCTTATTTGGGTTAGATAAATTCCTTCGTGTCTATGTTTACACTAATGGGTGATTTTAAGCTGCCTTAAGAATACGTAATATTCTACTATATTGAGAATTTAAATTTAAATTATTGAATCATTCTGGCAAATGACCGTCTCTTCACTGTAATTTGAATTCAGATAAACAATATGAAATGTTATGCAGGTAGATCTACAAAATACAGTTATCATAATAGATAATAAAATTCAATTAGATCAAAACCAAGAAATATATGGATAGTTTTAGCAAATTAACAAAAAAAATTGACCCCAGTTCTGGGTCGTCTCATAACTAATTCATCATTGAATATAATGAAGAATTTTATTGAAAATATATTAGTTTTAGTTACTAATCGAAATTTTATTTGTTGCCCACGACATGAAGAGAGTTGATGAAGATTGCCATCCTCAAACAAATTTAGTGTAATCTAGAATGTAAAATACATACATGAAAGGCTACCACAACAAACAATCATTTGTTCGTCCAATTTGCGTCTCGGAGACGAAAGAAAATTGGGAGTAATGTTAATAGAACACCATCAGATCTAGATTCCACGTCGAGCGCGAAGCAAGCATTGCCGTACCATTCTTCACTGGAACCATTTCACCGCATTTTCAGGCCCTTACTTGAAAACCTTTGGATAAGACAAGAACACAGAAATTTTCGTCATCCAGTAAGCTATAATCACATACTTAAAATCCAATCGACTGTAATTGCAAAAATCTAGCGTAGTGGAACCCATCTTCTAATTTAATCTAGCATACAGTCACTGCTGGGCGAATGCCTCCCCGTCTTCCTTTAATACGTATATAAATAAAATTGAAGGAAAACTCTAGATAAGACTAGACTGGCTTTTATACTTATACTTACAAGTTTACATAAAAAATAGCGTTTGGGCAATACGAAGAACTGTTGCTGATATACAAGAATCAGAATCGGAAAAAAAGAAAAAAATGATTTGAAATAATAAAAAAACTACTCCTTAAAAGAAAGAAAAAATTGTCAAATAAGAGAATCTAATAAAATGAATCAATATTCTATAAAAATAAGTGAAATCCCACCAAAAAAATTCTGTAGAAATCTAGTGAAGTCTCTATGGAGCTGTTTGTTTATCTTTAAAGAGTAATGAAATCTAGACAAAGTCGTGCTAAGTCTAAGGTACCTTTCTGCGATTTCCTTATTATTATTGTTAATGTTGTGTCACTTGCCCGTTGAAAACTGCACAAAGGTACAAAACCAGGTGCTCCATGACACCATTTCACCAATCTGTCCCCAGAACCGCTACCTATTGACTTTGGAAAATTACCACTTGTAATACTTTGATTTAATGACCAGACAATTGTAGGCTTGATTAAACTAAGTATTTCAATAATACTTATGTATAGGCAAGCCTGAAACAAACAGTATATAAAAATATTTTTAGTACAGACGGACTTCTAATCATTGATAAAAGTCCGTCTGTACGTCTATTTTATGTTAGATCGTTGGCCGATTTGACGCTCCAAAAAGAAGAGATCTAAAGTGAACATTGTGAATGCATAATTCATGTGTTGCACAATCAACAACAGCCTGAAATGAGATACTTGCTTCTAATTATCAAAACCAGTATGGGCTATTTTCTCGTTTAATAAACATGTTTACTTACAACAGTTATAACATTACGTGTATACAAAATTGACTTGTACCTACCCACTAACGTATAAAGAATGTTCAACGGCCAAGTCACATAATAATAAAGGCTAAAATGTAAGGAAACTTAGGTTAGACTTTGTCTAGATTTCATTACTTTTTAGAGGTAAACAAGCAGCTCAATCGATACTTGGCTAGTTTTTTACAGAATGTTTTTGATGGGATATATATTACTGTGAGAGAGACTCGAAATAAAGTCCACCGAAACTTGATTTGTGGTGTAGGCTGAATTGAGGAGGACACTCACCAAACACTCAGCACAACATTTATTGGCTAAGAAATAAGCTGCGCTAGTGTGGAAGCTGTCATATCATGTATAGACATCAAAATTTGCGGTACATTGAACACGCAGCCTTCATATTACAGATTCTTCTTGTAAAGTATAACATTTGAGTTGAATTACTTGACATAAATATCATCCTGGCGTAGTTGATGAAATTTCTTCTATAGGCAGGTCCTAAAACCTTCATTTCCGAGTGGTGTAAATATTTTCCATGATCCATAATACTACGAATTTATATAAATCCATTCTTTGAGATCTTCACAGCTTTAGAGTTTCGTAATTCAGAACATCGGTATGTGATATACAGGGTGCTTCAACGAAAACTAAATAGTGGCTATATCTACCAAGATATTCATTTCTGATCAAAATGCAAAAACAGGTGAATTTTTCTTTCAAGGGGACATCTTTTGGGGTACAAAACTTGCCTAAAATATGAACCCCCTAAGCGGGGGTTTCAATCCTTGAACATTTTGAATAGGGAAGATGGAAACAGTTATGACTCAAAAGGAAAGTGGTATCTTTGTCTACATTGCCTTGAACGAATTTCCATTTTTAATTGAAAACTGTGAAAGATACAGGGTGAGCAACTGAAAGATAGGGAAGAGTATTTCCCTGAGAATATTAAAGTTTCAGTGAGGTAAAATGGAACAGATCCATGCTGATCAATGGCAATCATCATCAAGTACTATCCTCATCTCGTATTTCAACCTCTGGAGAAGGGTTGACAACCCTTGAAAATTTGGAAGAGGGTAGATAGGTCAAGTGATAACTCGAAAGAAAGGTATTATCTTTGTCTCCATTCCCGTGAAAATTTTTTTATTTTTGATTGAAAACTGTAAAAGATACAGAGTGAGCCACTGAAAAATAGAGAAAACTATCGCCCCAAGACTATTGGAGTATTAGTGCGAAAAACTGGAATAGATTCATTCAGATCAAAGATGAGAGCCTTTTATCTGGAATGAATCTGTTCTATTTTCTTGCACTAATACTTGAATAGTTCAGGGCGATACATATTCTCCTCTTCTTTTCAGTAGCTCACTCTGTTTCTTCTACAGTTTTCAATCAAAAATGAAAATTCGTCCACGGAGATGCAGACAAAGATAATACCTTTCTTTCGAGGTATCATTCGACCCATCTACCCTCTTTCAAATTTCCAAGGTTGGTCACCCCTGCTCTAGGGGTTGAAATTCGAGAAGAGGATGGTACTTGATGATGACTGCCATTGACCAGCATGGATCTGTTCCATTTCACTTCATTGAAACTTGAATAGTCTCAGCGAAATAATCTTCCCTATCTTTCAGTTGCTCACCCTGTATCTTTTACAGTTTTCAATTCAAAGGCGATCAAGGCGATGTAGACAAAGATTTGGTCAGAAATGAATATCTTGGTAGATATAGTCTCTGTTTAGTTTTCGTTGAAGCACCCTGTATATCACTGATTTGTAGTTTCTTGATGTCATATTCAATGAATTCTGCCTTAATTTTTTCACCTGCGATGAAGATGTAAGATATCAGTCTCCAGATCAAATTTCACTCTTGTTGACTGAAAAATTCTTCATTCGAAACGATATTCTGCGAACTGCGAAAATCTCATACAATTCTCCTGTTTATTACACATTTTGTCAGTTTGACAATTAGTTGAACTACTAGTAGGTTTTGCTCAGAACAAATGAATACCATGCTGCATTTCCTAATGTAACGAAAATTCAATTCTACGATTCAGACAGTAATGCTCGAATAAAAGTATAGCACAAGCATTTATATTCCTCTCTTCTGAAAATTATCGTTTCGTTGAGCTACTTAAGAAAATATAAGAACACGAATATCGAATAACGTGTCTGAGTGCAATAAAATGGAAAATCTCAATATGGAATAAATTTATGCAATTTTTCTGAGAGAGAAACCATAATTTGTATAATACTAGAGTGGTTGTTGAAATTCCGGTTATTTGAAAAAGCCACAGAAAGCAATATTTCGCTTTAAACCGTCAGAAAAAACATCATCAGTAATATGCGGTTTTTCAAGAGGAGTTTTCCTTAATCCCAGTACTCAAATATCTGTATTCGCGTGAAAATTGCGATATTCTCTACCCATGGAAGTAGGTAAATTTGAAGTTTTTTAATGATCTACGAATACGTGCCTGAACTATATGAGGGGAAGCAATAAACCAGAGAACTTTACAGTAGGTTAATACTTAAGTATGTGGTTCTGTCAAGCTATGGTCACATTGTTCCCAGTCTATTTTTGTAACCGAACTATCGGAGTTGTCGAAACATTTCGAGAAAATACACTTCCGATTCATTGGTGTATTCTGTAGAATGGACGATTGTTGGAGTTTGCGATAAATTTGTCTGTCCTTCAAGGTTCTTTGAACATTTTTTCAGTTCAAATGATTCACACAATTTAAATTTAAAAAAGAAAACTCAAAACGTAACAGAACATTCTAATGATCCGTGAAAGTAGAAGATCCAAACCTAAATCGATCTTCACCGAGCTGATATTAAAAAGAAACACATTAAGTATATAAGAAAATTTATTGAACATGCGTTAGCTAAAATAATCCTGTACAGACTATTTTCAATTATTTTTTTACAAACGATGTTTTTTCAATTTTACACCATCAAGATAATAGGAAGGTTTTATTCTAACTTGAAGTTTAAAACGTATAAAATGTGCAGCCGTTGGGTTGCCTATTATTTACCTGGACGAAATACTGGGTTGCTAGGTATAAGCAGGTACATTGATGCTACGTTAGTTTCACTTGATTGGATAATAGAAAAAATTTTATGTTGATATAAGAGCTGTTTTATTACGAATAGGTTGAAACAGGGTTGTCTGCAAAAAACTCTTTCCTAATAGCTAATCTCAACTCGCTTAAGATTTAACTCTTAAGCGAGTGAAACTGTATGACAGAGAGATGCCCACTTTCTTGTATTCGAGTCCCATCACGTGCGACTTCAATGTTTCGTCGCTTACTAATACACGGTGTACTGACCTCGGATCTCTCTGTCACACGATTCTACTCGAGCTAAAATTCAAAGCTTGAAAATTCACAAACGCCTATGACCGAATTTTTTGCAGATAACCGTGAATCAACGTATTCACGATAAAACAGCCTTTATGTCGATTAAAAATTTTTTATATTATCCAATCAAGTGAAAGTAACTGGCACAGACATACCTGGCAATCCTGACATTCGTTTAGGTATATAATAGACATCTCAATGGCTGAATATTCTATACACTTCATACTTCAATAAAATTTTATTATTATCTTGATGTTGCAACATTTCAGTAAATATAATTTTTTTAATAATCGAAAATAGTCTGTCTCAGATTTTTTCAGTCAATTCATTCTTAATATATTCTCTAATTCACTAAATTCAGTAAAAATATGTGAAATATATTTTTATGTAATTTTATTATCAGCTCGGTGAAGGTCGATTTAGATTCGGATCTTAGACTATGAAATATGTTCTGAGGCGGAATACCACCTGAAATCACACAGCAATCTTCATAGAATTATAGTGGATATCATTCGCAATCATGTACGTTGAATTATGACAGATTAGGTACCTACCCGTTTATTCTTGTTACTGTTTCGTTCTGCAAGTTTTCTAGATTCGACAAAAACTTACGCAAATGGAAGATTAATGAAAAAACGGTATTGAATGCCTTGTTGAGTGTAGGAGCAAACCCATAAACTGTTTGAATAATTCCTGCAGGACCTCAGCGACGACTCTGATCTGTTTTACGAACAGCCTTATGTTTTTCCAAAGTTTTGAGCTCTTGAAGTACATGACAGTGTACGTCATTTTGAGTTTTTGAAGTTCTCAAAACGATGATGTTGATCCTCACAGCGCAGCATTCATTAGAATATACATTTTGAGTCATTTTTATCCGAAATACGAAATAATGTATATGTATAATAATTGAACTAAAATAATGACAGAAATACTTTAACATAAACTCAGTCACCTATTCTACGAATTACATCGATGAACTGGTAATGTGAGTTTTCTTCTGAAATTTTTCCACGATTTCTTTTCTCTTTTTCTTTCAAAACATAGCATTTAAAGTGATACTTTTTCAGTAGAAGATACTGAAAATTCAATGAATAATCGAATAAGAAGTAAAATATGTATTTACCATTCAAATCGTGCAAGTGAAGGTATTTTTGGAAAAGACAGACCAATGCATATGTTACAGCTTATCACAATATCATTCAAGATTCCATTCAGTTTTTTTTACATCGATCAACAATTGTAGAAGCTATGGCTTGAAGCGTTTTCACGAAACGATATACTAACTACATCTTCTAACAATAGCTCAATGAAAAATTTTGCTTCCTTTTACGAATATATTCAAACAGTTGTCGAATTTCAACGTTATCTATTTATAGTTGTCTATTTATTTTAAAAATAAGTCTTAAAAGATTGGCTTCCAAACATGATTTGGTCTTATATTTTCAGTTCTGATCTTCTATTATAACAAGTATCAGTCTTTGATGCATTTGAGCTGACAGGACTCCAGCAAATAACAAAATTTGAAGTAGCTGCACATTCAGTGAACCATAAAATTCGATCAAGTTTATCAGAATGATAATCCTAGGTGGAGATTCGTTGTCGAAGTATAGTTTTCTAATGTTAACTCAGTAGATGTATCTCAAATCATTGTTTAACCCGGATGACGTCCTAAACAGGGGTCGATAAATTTCCCCAAAATCCTGACAAAAATATATGCTATCTATTTAAGTCAACTTGAAAGGATTAAACTGGAACATCCACATCACTTTCTTCTAAAGTTCTACACAAATAACATAAGAACCTCACAACAAATCAAGAATGGCGTTAGACATATGGTATTCAACTCGCCTGACTGTTAAATACTAAAACTAAATATACTTTACGCTAAACATCGTTCTACCAATGAAATATGTAATTCTGATAAGTATCTAATGGCCTTAGTATAGGACGTCAGGGAAATCAACTACCACTATTTGGAATATTAATTCAGGATAATTTAAGTTAATAATATAATAATACTCAGAGTATTTAAGGTAACCTCTCCACTGAGATTTGTTTTGCCCTGATGATTCTTTGATAGAAAAATCTGCTTTTGAACATTCATTATATCTATGGATGAGTTTAACTACTAATAACTAACTTGAAAATTTATGTTAGGTTAGATTTTCCTATTTCGATAATAATAAGGCAAGTTTCACAATGGCTGATTATATAGCAAACAGCAGGATTATTGATTAACCATTTAAAATTAATGGGGTCTGTAAACTTAAGCATTTAGTAATAAGAAGTTTTTATCAGTCTACTGAAACTTTTCCCCAACTATCTACACGAGGATATCGTTTGTTTCATTAGCAACATGAAAGAAGGGAAACAGTCCATGATCACGAGCATATTAATGAACAACATATCCCTCCAAAAACATGAAATCTACAAAAATGCAAATCTCGCAATGAAAACACTCTTCCTAAAAAGGTTTTAGATATCATGTGAAACCAAGTCAATCATTTCACTTAATATCCACACATTTGTATTTATACAGAAATAAACATAATGACTTGGCAATCGCATGGCACGATATGATAAAATTGAGCGACAACCTTATTTTCAGTAGTTGGTATTACTGTTGCTCCATCCAATCGAGGATATTATTCTTTGAATCTTTTAAGTCCTATGTTATGTGTTGTAGAGCGATTGCCAAGTCATAATGTTTTTTTTTGTATGAATACAAATGTATGGATATTAACTGAAATGATCCACTTGGTTTCACATGATATCTCACATCTTTTTACGGCAGAGTGTTTTCATTGAGAGACTTTGTTTTGATTTGTACATTTTATGTTTTCTGTGGGAAACATCGCTGTTTGTAAATAATCATTGGCTAACTTCACGAAGGATGAACATGATCAATAAATTTTCTTATGGTTTTCAAAATTGATGCAAGGTACCAATCTAACGAGAAAATTGTTAAACAAGAAACACAACAGAACAGAGATTAAGCAGATAATTTTCTATCAAAAGAACTGGTTGAAAAATTTCTGACAGCTTTTGATCTGTGATTTTTTCAATCATAGAATTGTACGAATTAATCTATGCGCCACACACCGTGCTGCTACCACTATTCGATGTAACATATTCAAATTCAATTTTAATATATTCATTTTCAATTATGGCTATTTTGAATTAAATGAAGCCTATGTCGTGGATACTTTATCTACAATATAGATATTTCCCCTAAATTAGGAGGCCAAGGTGAGCAGCTCAGGCAATGGTGTCTTGTTGCGTATAGTTGGTTGCCTAAAGAATCGTTTCTTAAGGGGCGCGGAGGTTCATCTCTTTCTTTCACAGAGGCCGCCTCAGACGTTCAATAATATTGTCAATATTTTGCGATATTGAGAATATTATTGATCGTGTTAGGATGAAATATTGATGGTTTACTTCCAGAGTGATGGATTGATGTCAATATTTTTGACATAAATATTGACAATATTATTGACCGTGGGAAACGCCCTTTTAGAGTTCTTTTCCTGGCGTAGGACTGAGCGGACCTCTGTTTATGATCTGAGTGGCGCAGGAATACACTTTTGGTAAGGTTATTGGGTTAAACCAGAATTGCGATTAGAATGAAAAGTGCCTAATTTTATGTAATTTAGTTGGAAGTTATGACTTTTCAAGTGAATATTAGTGTTCTGAACTTCTGCAAATTATTCTCAGAGCCATACAAATGATTTCGTATCGTTCGTTTCACGACAAGAAGAATATTACGTACCTTTCTCGAAGTAGTTCTCTAAGGTGAGAAAGCACTAGGTATGTGCGAAGCACGAATTCAGAAAACAGAGCCTGGATTCTAGAATTTTTGAATCTTTTATTACTATGTGGGATAAATAATGACTAAATCCAAAATTTGAAGTATGTGTGTATGCTAGAAATTCTCAAACAATGTGATGATCAGTGAGTCAGTTATTACAGAACGAGGTAAAAATGGAGAAGTTCGATAGTCTGTAGTTTCTATAATATAGGTGATATGAGCAAGAAAATTTGTAATACGGGTAACTTTGGTAGTATCCCTTGAATAATGAAGGCACAGCTAGTCTGCTTTATCCACAACAAAGTTATAGAAGGTCGAAAATATTCTGAAACGGTTCCTGAAAAGGATGGTACGGACGTGCGTTTGTGTTATGTTCGTTTACTTTTCACGATGTTTATGTAATTCTGCTTTTTGCTCGACTTTGGCGGGAGCATCACCGTGCCCCCAGATAACTCATGTTTGTAGCTTAAAATAACCTACAAAATGTCAAGTATTAGGATATTCCGACTTGATTTATGACGATACTCTTTTCCTTAATTTTACTTGATTCGATTAATTCCAACGCCCTTATAACATTTCAATGAATATATTATAGAAAGAGTATTCTTTGGTTTCCTACTTACAGATCACTGAAAGTCTGATCATAAGGAAAGGATGGGTAAATGAGATAACAAAAGTGCATTTCGTTCCACAATTTTGCTTTTGCTAGTCATTTCTGTTCCAATTAATCTGATTTTCATCCTCATTATCATGACTCAGTCTTGATTCTTGGTAAATATACTGAAATTGTGAACAATAAATAATTGAATTTGAAATAACTTCTTGGAAAACATATTAAAGTGTTCACCAGGACATAGGAAACGGTTAATACAACATATCAGACATTGGCCAATATTCCAGGCCTCAAAAAAAATGTTTGAATAGTTAGTCTAAGGGCTCTTTTCACTTCAATCTTGTTAATAAAATATTTTCAGAATGCACGAAAAGAAGAAAAGTCATCAATTTCAGAAAACTTGAAGTATTATATTCAGCGTTTAGGATTTTGAAAAACAAGCTCTGAGTTACACGACATCATTTGTACAATAATCTCTCTTGGTAGTTTTGGAGCTATCAATAAATCTTCAATTATTTGTGAGAGAAGAAATAACTTTTTCATTTCAACCTGTTAATCACTATTTATATTCTAATTTATCAATGATTTCATGATAAATTCAAAAAATTGAATACCTTGTCGTTATCTTAATGTGTCAGTATTATATGCAACTATCGTGTTGATAGGACATTTTAATACATTCATTCTTATTCATAAGTAAACTCCAACGATCTATAGTATAGCTGATAGCTCGTGAGTCTGAAAATAACTGGGCCTAATGCTCAAACATCGCAACCAATCTTCGACTTTAGGGAAGATCGTTGCATTCTGTCATTCTGAGCGTTGATTGGCGACTTTTCTTTTTTACTATCCACTTCGAATGAGGTTTCGTCCCTTTTTCTCTGGAGGAGCTTTAGGCTCTTTTCTTTGAGATAATTTTGTTCATAGAGTCCATCATCAAAGAAGTTTGTCTTTGACTTACGTTTTTCTTGGCTACTTATGTAATGTTCTTTTGGAAAAGAAGATATGTTCTCGATAGGTTTAGCTAGACTATAGGATGAACGACGTTCTTGTTAATATTCTATCTGGGAAAAAAGATGGCAGATATTGATTTGGAGAAGGTATATTGAGAATTGTCAGCTTGTTCAGAGGAGTGGGTTATTCGAATGTATTTTTCATCAGGTGTTTGCTGCAGATGTGGAGATTCTGTAGTTTCAAGAGCTAGATAACCGCCCATTACTGAAAATAGAATTAGATTATATAGATGCTGTGTAGAGAACCCGGCTATGGAAACTGGACTCAGAGCTATAAGACGTTGACAATTTTAATTTAATGTGTCTTCCAAAGGGATGTTTGTAGTCTCTGCAGGTTTGTACGTAATCAGAAAATATTTTAGAATTTAGAGCCTAAATGAAGGGGCTAATAAATCCATTACATCCATTTTGTACTGCAGCTGCCTCACCATATGATTCCTTGAACAGGCCAGTAATCTGTAACTGGGTGGTGTCTTATCCATCCAGGACGCAAAACACCAATTATATAAAGGCTGCATACGATGGGTGCAAAATGGAGGTATTCAAAGCTAAAAATTCTGTTTGGTTTCATTCTAATGATTCGATCATCTTGTCACTTGCGTGACCGTCGACTATCAATATAAATTTATCATCGATTGATGAATTAACGAAACTAAGAAAGTGCTTGAGCCAGTTTAGGAAAAAATTCTGTTGTCATCCATACTGATGGTTGAGCTACTTTTAAGGCACCAGGAGGAGCTTTATTGAAAAGTTAATTTTTCATGTTTTTCCTCGATGAAATCATTATCGGCGAAACAAATGTACCTAGAGCATCAACACAATAAACAATAGTGATGTATATTCTACGTTCTGCGCTAGTTATTATGCCAACTCGCTTCCTGCCAGCAGCAGCCAATATCTTTTGGCGTTTTTTATGGTAAACAGACTTGATTCATCAGCAATTCAGATTCGATGTGGAAGAATTGTCCCAGACTTCCGTATATTCCAAAACACTCTATGACTTAAGACCGATTAAAAGCCTGACCAAGAGTACCTGAAGCAGCTGGTGGTTTGCGAAGAGGAGTATAATTATTTCGTCTCAATAATCCTTCCAGCCATTCTTGTCCAGGTTTCTATTTGAATTGAACTTATGAGCAAAACTGTTTCTTTAAGCTATCTCAAAAGCTAGTTATTGAATAGAAGCTCGCGTCAGTCCAAATAAAAAATATTCGAGTATTTTGAATACTGCACTATTTTTTTCTCCACTTCAGGTAGAGAAGAAGCTTTCCAACATCCTAGTCTTCTACAGAACTCCGAAGCTTTGTTACTACTCGAAACATATCTTCGGAGAGAGCTTGTGGGATACATGTTCTAGATGCCGAAAGCCATCCGCATTGGTTTTACGCATTGATTCCTCATTCCAGCATTGGCGAGCAGTCTTGTGCTTATAATTACGTGACACTTTGGTATATCTGTTAAGAAATAAACAGCTTCAAATTACGGTAAACAGGTAGTAGGCACGTAAATAATTAGTTGAGCACTTTGGTACAAAATGAGATATCATGTCGTTTTATCCATTACCGATGTATGTTATTTTGTCCATAGAGCTGTATACAAAATTAAAAGTCAACAGCAAATGCAAAATTAATGAAGTTGAATAAGTTATTCAAATTCATGAATAAAAACTTAAGGAGTGTAGCAATTGTATGCAAGAGGTAAAATAGTGAATAATATAATAGTTGTCTACGGCGGATTAGAAGCAGCCGAATTCGGAATATGATGCCTGTCTCATTTCATTCGCTCAATGGACAAAATGACATACATGGGTAATTGAGAAAATGACAAACAGAAACCTGGACAAGCATGGTTAGAAGGATTATTGAGACGAAATAAAGATACTTCTCTTCGCAAACCAGCAGCTACTTCAGGTACTCGTGCTCAGGCTTTTAATCGGCCTTAGGTTATAAAATGTTTTGGAATATACGGAAATCTGGTGGAATCTGAGAAAGTTCTTCCACATCGAATCTGAATTGCTGATGAATCAAGCCTGCTTACCATACAAAAACTCCAGAAGATATTGGCTGCTGCTGGCAGGAAGCAAGTTGGCATAATAACTAGCGTAAAACGTAGAATAAACATCACTATTGTTTGTTTTTTGATGTTGTAGGTATATTTGTTCCGCCGATAATGATTTTATCGAGAGAATTCATAAAAAATTAACTTGTCTATGAAGCTCCTCCCAGCCCCTTAAAAGTAGCTCAACCATCAGTATGGATGACAACAGATTTATTCCTGAAATAGCCTAAGCACTACCACAGTTTTGTTGAATCATCGATCGACGATAAAGTTATATTGATAGTCGACGGACATACAAGTCACAAGAGGATTGTTTCATTAGAATATGCGAAACAAAACGGCATTTTTAAGCTTTGATTGCCTCCATACTGCAACCATCTTATGCACCCTCAAGATGATTCGTTTTCTGCGTCCTTGAAGACTTATTTCAACCAAGAGATATCCAAATGGATAAGACAACACCCAGTTACATATTGCTGACCTGTTCAAGGAATTATATGTAAAAGGCCGCTACAGTACAAAATAGATGTAATGGATTTATTAGCCCCGGCATTTAGGCTTTAAATTCTGAAATATTTTCAGATTACTTACAAACCTGCAGAGACTACAAATATCCCTCTGGAAAACAAATCAAAGTTGTAATGTCAACGTTCTGTATCTTCTAGTACATTTCCCATAGTCGGATCATCTACACAGCAACTAGATAATTCAATTTCACTTCCTGTAATGAGCGGTTATTGAGCTCCCGGAACTACAGAAACTCCACATCTACAGCAAACACCTGTTAAAAAAAATAATTCGAATAACCGACTCCAAATCAGTATAGCCCATCTTTTTCACCAGATAGGACATTACATTAAAGAACGTCGCTCATCCTATAGTCCAGCTGCGCCTATCGAGAATATATCTTCTATCCTAAAAGGACATTACATAAGTAGCCAAGGAAAACGTAAGTCAAAGACTAACTTCTTTGATAATGATCTCTATGAACGAAATTAGCTCAATAAAAGAGCCTAAGGCTCCTCCACAGAAAAGGAGACGAACCATCTAAACTTTATTCGGAGTGTACAGTAAAAAAGAAAATTTGTCAAGCAACGCTCACGTGACGAAGAGGATTGCGCTTGCATATATTGCAACGATCTTTCTTAAAGCCTGGAGAAGATTGGTTGCGATGTTTAAGTTGCTCTCATTGGGCCCACGCTCCTTGCGCCCACGTTCTTAAGCGAACCAAGCGATTCATTTGCGAGCCTTGCCGCTTATTATGTATGCCATTTTGTACACAGTATGAGGATAAAAGGGATTTTCGTAGGTCTTAGTTAAATTAACTTCATAGGTATAAAACCAATGATTACTGGTGTACAATATGAATATGCTGTGATTAATAATTTTGAAGTTATGACTCAATAACAAAGCTGTATGTCAATTTGTACGCTTCCTACATACTTCAACGACTTCATTGAATTAATATTCACAATTTTATTATATTTTGTAGTGATTATTCGGGCTATAAATTAGTCGCGTGAGGCTAAGCGTAGTCCTGGTTTTAAAGTTCTATAAAATTATAAATAATGAACAGAATTTAGGAAGGACTTTTCAACGAAAGTGATATCCTTTATGAAAATATCTTTTAATAATTTTTGAAAAATTCTTGTAAAGTTATTCCAAATTCAATAACCTGTCGCTCATATTCTAAGGTGCTTTAGACAGGATGGTCTCAAAAAAACTCAAAAAAGGAGTTAGGCTAGATTAACGGGCGCGATAGAATAAAAATTATAATCTGCCTATTTCCTGACGCTGAAGTAGTAGAAATCAACATGAACATGTAGCACGTAAAGCTGAAGTAAAGCATCTATTTCCCACCTAGGGCTCTTTTCTCATTTTCACATTATATCTATTTCTGACTCTCATTATATCTGTAGCAAAGAGTGACAACATTATGAAGTGTGTTTTCTGTGGAAAAACTACCAAGTTTGTTATTTACCAAACAAGAAAAAATGATAACAATTTTGGAATATCGTGGCTGCAACATATCTTCAGGAAATCACAGACAATTTACGATAAAGTTAAACGTCTATAGATCCACATCAGATATATGCATCGAGCGGATCCGTGTATAGGCAATACATACATCACAGAGCAGTGGTAAATTCGATCCCGGCAGGTAACGACCAGAATGGCTTATGTCTAATTGCTACCATCGACATGTAAATTCTCTCCGAGCTTTCCATATACAAAAGAAGGAAATAATGTATCGCAAATGAATTTCAATGAGAATATGTACCATATAATGTACTATTAATATACTTATAGAGGTTTTAAAGATTAAGAATTTGGTATTTTCTTCTGGAAACCAATGATTTGAATGTTGTGTTTTTTTTACCTCAAATGATAGACTGTTTCAGGTAACAGTAAAATCGGTTTTTTTCTTATATTTCAATTCAATTCAAGTCTTTACTTCAGCATTCTTGTACCGTATGAGTGAAAAGGAATAATGAGTGTTAAAATTGTTCAGGAGGATATGGAAAATCAGTAGGTGTTGTTAGCAAATATAAGTTTTCAAAACAACTCGAAAACAAGCGGCGAACAAAGATGGACCTATATGGATGAAAAATGTAGTCTCTCATCTTTACACTGAAGCGAGTGGACGCCAATATAACACTGACCAGACCTATCTCAGAACATTGCCATGACCCAAAGTTACAATTTTTAAACCACTAAATGGCAAGCTCAGCATGCAAAAATATAGCTGTTGACGATTCCTCCTAAAAGGCATCCAAAGAAATTTGACCAATTTTTCAAGTTGATATACCTTCTTCGATTACTATATCTGGTGTTAGTCACATGAGAAGAAATTTATATAACGCTTGACACGAAAAAACTGCCACTGTTACCTACAAGTATGAAGGAAACCATTTCTGAGCTGAGAAAGGCAGACATCTGGTCGAGCAGGGGTAATGAGTTTTTATGCACATCTAGTGAAGACAATACAATATTATTCACCTGTAACTCTAATCTTTGTTTTGGAGGAATGTGTCACGTAAATACTTGGACGGCACATTCCATTATTCTCGTAGTTTTTTGTGTTTAGTTTTCACTATAGATGCTTTTCCTGGACATTACGTACCAACATTATATTGTTTCTTACCATATAAGCAAGCTGACATGAAAAATCATTTTCTTTGATAACAGAAAGTGAAAAAATCAAATCGAGCAGGTGAATATTTTTTGCCAATGTTGCAGAATTTAGAAACTAGCATTCACAACGTAATCAATCAAGTTTGTCTGCAGCATACATTAACAGTTATTGGTTCCATCTTTCGCAGGCTTGGTTCAGATGAATTCAAAAACTTGGTTGGACTGAAGACT
Source organism: Cryptolaemus montrouzieri (assembly GCA_013387265.2). NCBI lineage: Eukaryota > Metazoa > Arthropoda > Insecta > Coleoptera > Coccinellidae > Cryptolaemus > Cryptolaemus montrouzieri. The sequence continues at coordinate 71,197,447 of JABFTP020000021.1, read as the reverse complement.
ACAATAACAAATTGGGTGAAATTTGTTTTCGTTATTCTGCCAATATACCCTGACGATTAAAGAATCCAATTAAACTCTGATTATTCAACCGACAATGGTATCACTGCAAATTCATTATTCACTCCTGAAATATAATAGGCCAAAAGTTCGGAAACACTCACTCGTGGCAGAAATAGTTGTGAATCGTTCCTTTGAAATTTCAAAGATTTATTTTAAAGTTCGCATCCTATATTTTTCGTTTACCTTCGAGGACTGAAAGAATTTCAAATAGATACTTAAATGAAATTTGAAGTGTTTATATACAAATTTGGTTCGTGAAATTTTTTTGATTTAGCATTATCAATAAAATGGTATACATTTCATACCCAAGTCGTTGTGCTTTTTATCGCGGGACCAAATATACCTATATGATTAACGGTCACTAAAATCTTCAGCACCGAGTTTACCTATCCTTTTCTGACTTTTCTTATCCAGAACAAATTTTTCATGTTCCCTTACAGATATTAATCAGAATGCTGAAATCATTGACCTGTTGTCGCCACATTTCGTTGCGGGCAGACGAATGGATCAACGGTCCCCATAGGCAACTGCATGGGCATTACCGACACGCCGATCATGCGATCCATACGATACAGATAAGTAAACGTGGTTGCATTAGTTTTTACCCAAAGCAAACAATAACTTTGGGTGCAATGTATTCGAAGAGCTTACTTTAGCTCAAAACTTTTGGCAGAAATCAAATAATCAAAGATATAACGCGCATTGTTATTATTTTATTATCTGAAGTTTTGGCCCTTTATATTTCAGGAGTGAATAACGAATTTGCAGTGATACCATTGTCGACTGAAAAACCAGAGTTTAATTAGATTCTTTAATCGTCAGGGGATATTGGCAGCATAACGAAAACAAATTCCACCCATTTTGTTATTGTTGTTTTCAGTCAAACAGACTTTTTGAATTTTTCTGAACCAAGCCTGCGAAAGATGGAACCTATAACGGTTAATCTTTGCTGCAGACCAAACTTGATTGATTAAGTTGTAAATACTAGTTTCAAAATTCTGCTACATAGGCAAAAAATATTTACCTGCTCGGTTTGATTCTTTCATTTTGTGTTATCAAAGAAAATAATTTTCTATTTGTCAGCTTGCTCATTTGGTAAGAAACAATATAATGTTGGTACGTAATGTTCATTGGAAAAACATGTATAGTGAAAACCTAGCACAAAAAACTACGAGAATAATGGAATGTGCCGTCTGACACATTCCCCAAAAACAAAGATTAGAGTAACAGGTGAATACTATTGTATTGTCTTCACTAGATATGCATAAAAACTCATCAGCCCTGCTCGACCGAATGTCTGTCTTGCTTAGCTCAGAAATGGTTTCTTCTCATGTGATTAACACCAGATGTAGTAATCGATCTTGGAAAATTGGAAATTACTTTGGGTGGCTTTTTGGACGAATCGTCAACAGCAGTATTTTTGCATGCTGAACTTGCCATTTGGCGATCCAAAGTAATTTTGGGTCATAGCAATGTTCTGGGATATGTCTGGTCACTGTTATATTGGCGTCCACTCACCTCAGTATGAGGAGGAGAGACTACATTTTTTATCCATGTAGGTCCATCGTTGTTCAAATGGGACCATCGTCAAATATCCACTTTATATCATTGTTTTAGAAGAAAGTATCAAAAATTCTCAATCTATAAAACCTTTATAAGTAAATTTATAAGGCATAGTACATAATCTTATTGAAATTCATTCGAGATACATTATTTCCTTCTTGGTTTGTGTATCTGGAAAGCTCGGAGAGAATTTACATGTCGATGGTAGCAATTAGACAAAAGCCATTCTGGTCGTTATCTACCGGGATCGAATTTACCACTGCTCTGTGATGTATGTATTGCTACAAACGGTTCCGCTCGATACATCTATCTGATGTGGATCTATAGGCGTTTACCTTTATCGTAAATTGTCTGTGATTTCCTAAAGATATGTTGCAGCGACGATATTCCAAAAATGTTATCAACTTTCTTTATTTGGTAAATAGCAAACAAACATAACTTGGTAGTTTTTCTACAGAAAACACACTTCATAATATTGTCACTGTTTGCTACAGATATAATGAGAGTCAGAAATGGATATAATGTGAAAAACAGAACGAAGCCGAAGGTGGGAAATAGATGCTTTACTTCTGCTTTACGTGCTACATGTTAATAATGAATTATACTACTTCAGCTTGAAGAAATAAGCAGATTATAAGTTTTCGTCTATCTGGCATTATTTTCTTCAAAATGACAGAAAAAATTATCGAGCCCGGTAATCTTACCTAACGTTTATTTCTTGAGTTTGAGACCATCGTGTCATTATGTTAATCTGACCCACCTTACCTTAATATGACAGGCTTCAGTATTTCAAACCATCGTTTTTTTTTACTATTCTTATTCGCTGTCATTACTAAGTCCTACATAAGGGGTTCATATGGTATGAAGGTAATCGAAAAAGTGTAAGTTTGACATCCCTTATGTAAAATTTTCTCGGTGGAGTTAATCGCAAAATCCCCTATTGGGCTTGCCTACTACTGGCTACGGCCCTAACACGATTACTCATCGCCTGAAAAGTATTATTTTTGTCTAAATGTGTTGCACCCACTGCTTCAATAAATTTTAGTAGATGAATTAAGATTTTTTTCAGCAATTTATATATTGTCCTAGAAGGGAGATCCCTAGATCATTCTAGTCCACAATTAAGACGTTCACTTTATATAGTGGAGACTGAAGGAGGAAGATGAGGAAAAGTTTGGTATGCGGGAGTTAACTCTGTGAAACTCAGAAGAATTCGACTAAAAAAGTGAATATTTTATTCATCTATTCATATTTCATGAATTTAGCTGAAATCCATTCATCTGAGTTCATCTTTATTTACCCGTTATTCCAACCTTAAATTTTATTTTTCAATTTTAGGATATAAATACCTCAAGCTCAATGACACATACAATTTCGTGAAACTCGATTTAACCCTATTCATAGAAAACTTCGGAATAGTTTGGCAGGGTGCCCGAGAGGATATAACCAAATATGGACGGCAAGATTACCACATGACGGTTAACATCGCAAAATTCCTTTTCCTGCGTCCTTTTTCTCCTTAAATACATCGGCACACGAATTAGCAGTCGCTATTCGTGGGGTTACTGCCAAATGTAGACATACAGATATAATTGCATAGTTTTCTACAATCTGTGTCTTTCATTAGGGAAACAATTACTTATCACTTTCGTGCTCATGCAAAATTCCGTAAATTGTAAAGGGAATATTTGAGAAAATGGCTGAAGAAAATTTCAAATACCCGTAACTATATTTTCATGAGTTCATGCACTATTTTTGATGAACTTAAAAATGTTCCTGTTTCAAGGTTAGGTTATAAAGAAATAATCTTTTCTCCGAAAAGAAGAAAATCTCTCCACGTGAAATCGACGTTGACAGTAAAATTATATTTGAAGAAACTCTGAGGCGAAAGAACAATTTTACTAATGTAAAACTTCACAGCATTGAATTCGAAGTATAGTCAATTAAAAATGACGTACTATGTACTGCGCACAACTGACTAATAACGTTCTAAATTCAATAAAACTAATGAGTCTATTGAGTCTATATATATATATATATATATATATATATATATATATATATATATATATATATATATATATATATATATATATATATATATATATATATATATATATATATATATATATATATATATATATATATATATATATATATATATATATATATATATATATATATATATATATATATATATATATATATATATATATATATTATATATCTCTTTCATATCTTTTCCTCCAATGTTGTACCTATATCTCCAATTTTCATATTCTTAGTCTGAGAAATATTTAAAGTATCTAGACAGAGTATATCAAAATCTGTGTGAACATGCCCTCATATATGAATTTTCTATTCTTCAATTATAATTTTCTTCAATTCATATTCTTGTGAAATTTTATAATATAATCGGAAATGTAAATGAAAGGAAGAAATAGCATAGAACAACTTCATATTTTCATATTACATGATGAACATACAGATTTTACACAATTATGCAAAATAATTATAGTACAACTATATCAAGAAACCATAAATTACCTCTAACAAAAATTCTCAAATATATACCGCATTTTTCAGGTATTAGTCAAATTTTCCACATGATATGATTCACATAAGTAGCAGCTAAGTTTCTTGTGATTTTCATAACTCTTGGATTGAAAGTTGTGGTTGTACAAAATGAAACTTCGTGTGCAACTTATACAGATTTGATCATGTTACCCACAAACATCAGACACCTATAAGAGAAAAACCTTCAATTTCGAGTCTATGAGGAATAACTGTAATTTATTCAACAGCTTCGAGAAAATTTCCTGCGATACAGTAAAAATGTATTATGAATAGAAGACTGTCACGATAAATACCTTGTGTGCAAATTGAGATGACACACAGAAGAACATCTAAGTATTATGAAGTGTCCCATATGATAGGTTAACTATTATTTTGAATTACATTTTCCAACATTATTTTTAGTATTTAAGTATTTCAGAAATTACAACTACTACATATGCATTGAAAATCAAAACTCACCTTCAAACCTCTGACAAAATGATCATTCAACTGAGAGATAGATAATTCACATTTTTATATATTTCTTTCTTCTCTAAATAAATTTGTAGGTCACTAAACAAACTAACCTTACTTCCTTTGCGCCAAACTTGAATATTGTCAAACAAGTAGAATCTCATTCACTTCTACATTTGGATAGTTGTAGAATAAGAGACCTATTTCCTCGAATGAACTGAAACTAGAATTCAATTTAAAATAGACACAGTTTCACTGACATTTAGTTTGAAATATCTCAATACAAGTATAGCCTTTAGTGAATAGCTTTCAATATTCATATCAAACATGCTCTAAATGACCTATCGAAAACTTAATCGAGTTCTCTTCATGAAAAATATTATTATACAAAAGAGGTCAACACCTATTAATAGCAACTCGAAGGATATTCGGAAGGAATTGATTTTTAAAGAATCCTAGTAATTCCAGGAACTATAATAATTATGAAAAATAATATGAAGTATGTAAATTCTGAATAAATTTCTTCGCCTTGCTGAAAAAATATACATTGAAATACATAAATAATCTTTATCATTGAGATAGAGATTAGAGTAGGAATTTCTGATTTTAGCCTTTTCATGCATATTGTACGAAACATATACTTCTTGTAGGTGGTCTATTAGTTTTCATTTATTTCAGTTTTATCATCTTTTTCTGGCTTATCAGCACTTCTATTGTATTTTTTTCTCAATTACTTTATATTTTCTATTATCTGAAATTGATGTTTTTTTAATCTTTCGATGTTCTTTCATCAACTTGAATAAGATCACGAAGTGTTTCGGCCATCTAATTGAGTGCGAGCATGAAACCGGCTTAGTTTTTCAAATCAGATGTTGATTTCTGCGGATAACAAGTTGATATCTGATCCTATATCAGCCCCGGGTCTTAGCACTTTCGATACTGTTTCTGTATCTTTGACTGATGTTGAGGTAATCGACTTAGTTTCTGTGGTCCGTCTGAATACTGGCAGCACAAGTTAAAAAAAAGTTTTGATCACCTTCTCATCTGCTTGAAAGAATTGCAGCAGACAATCCCCTTTCATATTGCGCTCACCTAGTTCCGAACTTCCGATCCATTCATTCTCTAGATCTAAGCCTATATTGGGGCAGAAATGTCCGATTGCAATAGTTTCATCAATGTTTTCGGTTATTTTTATCACATTCTTCTATATCTGCATTTTGTCTTTCAGTTATGAGCGCATATAGAGTATGCCATCTCAATTATGAGTTTTAGTACTTTTTTGAGCCACAAAAATTAACCACTAACCATGTAATAAACGTTATCAGGTTCAAACGCGATAAACTGTAAAAGGTTAAACAAAACTACAGCTATTTTCAGACAACGTAATATAAATAGGGATTAATGAAAAGATCACCGTACTTTAGTGAAACGTTTCTTATTTTAAGGGTAGCTTCTAAACATCATGGATCAAGAAGACAAAAGCCTTTATAAGGTTTTGATTATCATATTCGTATTTAGCATAACAGTGTTATACAAAAGAGGCTTACTCTACCTCTGACACAATATGACTGTTTTTCAGTGTAATTATTTCAACGTCTGATATATTTATGAATCTTACAATAGGGTTGCCTATAACTAGAGTTTCAAAATTTAGCTTTGGTTTCTGATTTTCATCAACTTGTATTATTAACACCAATTAAATTAAATATACTGTTGCGGCCGGACGAAACAAGGTTTCGTCGTTGATTTCTACTTAAATCTAAATAATAGCACATCACGATGTATATTACAAAAGGGAAATGTAAGCATGCGTTAAAGACAAATATGCTGTAAATATTTCCACAGAGAAACGCAGACACTCGTTTGATGCATAGTTACATAAATAATTTACCATACTAGCATAACAGCAGATACAAACCCCTTACAGGATATTTCTTCCATGAAATATTCAACTGAAACATTGGAAAGGCTAATATCCCTCCGTGGGTAAGTGAGTAGAGGTACTGACTCACACGCCGAGAACCGGGTTCGAATCCCAGGTAAGATATGGCTGTACTAGGAATGTTGGAGTGTTTGTCCCACGAATATATATATAAAAATTACATTATTTAGTTTGGATACATAACCGATAGGTTGAGTCTATAAACTCCGAAGGCCAGATAACTTGTAATCCTGAGAGGTGGCAGTTATCATAGCACGGTCTAGGTGAGTGATTAGGAGTCCACTATAAACTGTAGGTCCCTAGAAATACATACACACACACACACACACACACACACACACACACACACACACACACACACACACACACACAACATACACATCGGAACAGTTAGAATATGGCAAAAGTGTCCCAAAATTTTCCATATAAACATATGAGACGAGATGCGATAAATTGATTATATATTTTGTTTTTGTCTCTAAGATCAACTATATACGGATTTTGATACGTTTCCTTTGAAAAAGCAGAGTTTTCAGTAAGAATGTAAAAACGAATTTTTGAAAGGGTACTTAGTTGTCAGTTTGTCTGTCTATGTATCAAGACACTTTACTCAGGAATACGTATGGGTATAGCGTTAAAATAGATAACAGATAATCAGGTCGGTAATAACTGTTATGAAATCAAACTTCTCAGTGAATGCAATCCAAAGATACGAGCGTTTATGTTGCCTTTTGTGGCATAATTCGACGCTGCCAAAAACATCATAATCTGTAGGGCACTTCCCGTAGACCTACGAAAATGAAATTTGGTGAGAAGTGTCTTATAGTACAGTTATATGAAAAGATCGGGAATCTGTATATTTCTAGTTACATCATGAAATATAAGATGTTTTGCTACAATTAACGTACTCACCTTTTTCTCAAAAATCGCGTCAAAATTGATAATAGATACTGACAACTTGCATTCCCTTGAATTTGAGAAAAAATTAAAATTTCTAGTCAATATTATCGGAAGAAACAGTAGTTTATATCGCATTATGTATGTATGTCACTATTCAACAAAATGTCTATGTCTGTATTTACTGTATTATTTTTATTTTATATATAAGCTTAACACTGTCTAGTTTTATTATTTTGTCAATATTCAGTAGATTAAGCTCTTGGTAGAGTTCTTCAGTATGTGTTGTCGGTGACTTGTGGAACAATATTTTTAGCAACTTGTTTTGTGCCACCTGCAGATTATAGACATCCTCTTTCTTGCCTGTCCCCAGAATGCAGCGAGATAATTTAGGATTGATCCAACATGTGCATGGTATATCAGGTATTTAGTTTTCTGCGCACTTGATACTAGCAAGGAAATCAAGACTATGGTTGACTTAGAAACATGAAATTCAGGGGAAGTAATGTCTTTCAGCAAAGATACAAAGAAAATCACAAATTTGCAGTTACATTATGAAAGAAAAATTCTTCTTTTAATGAACATATTTACCTTTTTGAAAGAAATGTGTTAAAGTATCGGATTGAACATGATACTTAATATTCAGATCTGTAATCCTTTCAATCTGTATATGTTTATGCAAATTTCAAGTGAATGCTACCGGGAAATCCATTTGTTCATGTTGAACTTTGCTGAAAAAACTCATGCGAATGTGTTTCTTCTAAAAAACCGAGCTTTCACAAGAAATATTCATGAACGAATGGAATTGAATGTCTTGTTGATTGTAAAAACGAACCCAGAAACATCTTTTCGACAATTCTCTGCAGAAATCGGGACGTCAGCGAGTACTGTTCAATATGCATAACGAAACCCTAAGTACAAGCCTTATGCTTAGAAAAACTTCAAGCTTCAAGAACTTTAAGGGTGTTATACAATGCGAGTTTCAGAATTACCTTACTAATAAAATGTATTTGAATGTGAATTGGCTGAACAATAATTTTGATAAAGTAAAACGAAATGAGACAATTTTGTCACTTTTCCACAATTTATTTAATGATTACGACCGGTTTCGACCCTCCGGTCATTTTCAAGTGAATAACAATATAATACATGACTATGCAAGTACAAGTTCAGAATGAAATTTATCCTAAATATTGAGTAGTGGGGATCCATTATGCTCTAGTTGGCTGTTGAGGGTAATAAATTGTGGGTTTTCACATAGTTTATTAATCTCCAAATTTTCCAACAAATTCATCTCTCTCCCTTTGTTACAAATATAAAGGATTTTAAGATTGTTCAATGATATAGAGTGGTTAGTTGATTTAATGTATTCACATATTGGCGAATTTTTATCTGATGAAAATATGTTCCTTGAATCTATAGCCTCAAAAATTCTCCCTGTTTGTCCGACATAGGCTACCTGACATTCATTGCATATGATTTGATAAATTCCTGATTGCTTGAATTTATCGTTCTTTTGTTTGGCATTGAATAATAATCTGCTTAAGTTGGGACCGCTTGAGAATGAAGTAGTTATGTTCAATTTGGAAAAGTATTTACTGATTTTGTTAGAGAGTTCGCCGGTGTATTTGAGACTAGTATATCTTTTTTCCGGGGTTTCTACGATGCTATATAGTAATTGAGAGGTAATACGTTGTTCTTTGCGTTTAATGATTGTATTTAGAAAATGTTGTGGTATTTTCTTATTCGAAGCAATTTTTCTGATGATATTAAGTTCAGTTTGAAAATTTTCTGTCAAAAGTGGAACACAGTACGCTCTATGAATCATGGAGTTATATGCAGCTAGTTTGTGGCTTAAATGACTGACCGAGTCCATTGGAATCCATGCGTCTGTGAATGTTTCCTTTCTGTAGTTGGTTAGTTGAATTTGTAATGGTTAAGTCGAGGATATTAATTGAGTTATTATTTTCTAATTCAGAAGTGAAGCTGATGCGGCAATGTAATTTGTTCAGGAAATTTTAAAATTGCTGAATTTGTCTGTCTGAACCACGAAAACCAACTGAAATGTCATATACATATCTGTACCAGAAAGTAATGTGATTTTTAGCGAAATCTGTGTTTGTTATTGAGTTTTTCTCTAAATTATTCATGAAAATGTCAGTTAGTAGAGGGGTAAGAGGTGAACCCATTGGAAGACCTGAATTTTGTTTGAAGAATTCAGATTGAAATTGGAAGTAACTTTGAGATAGGCATATTGGAAGATGATTGCTAAATTCATTAGTGATATATGGCGGTGTGTTAAACTCGGATAAGATATCTGTAACAAGGGGAAGACATTCATTCCTTGGAATGTTCGGGTTCATATTTTTGATATCAAAAGAGACTTAATATCTTGGGAGCTTGTGAGATTTGAAAGTTGAGATCTACAGAATTAGAGATAGTGTATTGTGCTTGAAAATTCGAGAAGTCTAAAAATTTTTGATTCAAGAATTTTGTTAGTTCACCTGATGGTGTGTTAATATATGACACTACAGGTCTGTTCCTTATGTAATTTAATCAATCCGTACATTTTTGGAGCTTGAACATTCATTGTAATCAGTTTCCTCTTCTCCCATTCTGTATAAACTAGGCGTTATGACAAACTTAGCTCTTCTACGATTTCTCTTGTGGAAAGTTTGGTTGAATTTTTTGATATTTCTGTGATATCTATTATTTTGAGTACATCCTGCATCTTTTCTTCGTATAGGTCTTTATTGAGGCATACTTTACTATTGCCGTTGTCAGCTTTAGTCATTATGAAATCTTCGGCTTGGATTCTGCTTGATCTGAACTTTATTATTTTCTACTGATTCTGATTGAAATTATCACAGAAATCACAGAAAATATCAGAAAATCTGACATAGAAAATAACAATCAGAATCAGTTGAAAATAATAAAGCCCATATCAGTCGAACCGGTCGAAACCGGTCGTGATTATGAATAAATTGTGGAAAAGTGACAAAAGTGTCTCATTCCGTTTTACTTTGAAAATGAATTTCCATAAAATAAATAAATCATCAATACTATCCATGATTTTGATGATCAATAGATAGAAACAAATGGTCCTATAAGGAGACCAGACAGCTGCTCAGATTCGAGCCCTTCTGAGTTTTGGATATACTGGATCGAAACTACCGCAATCCAGTATGAAATTTAGAGGTATTGAAGAAAGAATTATAGCCGCTGGTCTAGAAATTCCTCCTAATGCCGTTCTGAATGCAACGCGTGCCATGTGCAAGAGATGCAAATTTTGTATTCAATAGCATGGAAGGCATTTTTCTCAATTTCTATGAAGAACTTTTTGGAATAAGTTGAATTTTCTAAGTACTTATATTCGTTCTATTCAAACATATGTCTCCACTTTCTTATGGTTTTTTAAGTATGGTAAACTTGTAGCGTTTTAGTTCATCACGATTAGGAAATTGTTCCCAATAGAGTCAATATAATTCTGTTGAATTCAAAATAAACTTGTATCATGTCTATATTCAATTGATTTTTGACATCCATACTTATTGATTCAATTTCTTAAGTTCTTTTGAGCTTGGTTGACATCAGTGCTCTGGTGCATCACAATTTGGAAGTCGTTTCCGATAGAGTCGAAATGCTCGAGCACTATTTTTGTCAGATTGAAAATAGAATTGCACCTCAGTCTCTATTCACTTTGATTATCCTCTTCGATACTTATCGCTCCCCCATGCACAAAACTCAAAACGACACAATAACAAAATATAGGTACCTTTTCTGTTATAATTTTTCGTTAGTAATTGCGAATGAACTCCACTAACATTCCATGAAGATTGCTTTGTGATTTTCATCGGTAGTCCACCGTAGAGCTTACTTCATAATACATTCGAATATTCAGTTGCGTTTTAATTCGAATAGTAACAATGTGAGTTATCCAAACTGAGATAGTGACCAAAACACTTTCCAGGGTATCAAAAATGCATATAGTCGCCCATTCCATGAATTACATCGAAGAATTGAAACGGAGTTTTTTTCCAAAATTTTCGTTTCTTGTGACACTTTTTAGGAGAAAATACTCGAAATTGAATGAGTAATCGAATAAAAAGAAATAGTTATATGAGAATATCAGTTGAATAGTCTAAATGAAGGTCAACTCCCTATGATTTCAGAAATGACGACTAATAAAGGTAATTCAGGCAGTTACTATATCATTCAAGACGTAATTCTGTCTATCTTTCAATGAAATCATTCAATAATTGTAGAAGCCATATCTTAGAGGTTTTTTTCATTGCAATAATCGATATTCCGAATCTCACAAGGAAATCATATTTGCTATTTACTTGAACGTGAAATTTTCAAGGCGCAATATCGTTTATCCTAAATGAAAATAGAAAATACGAAAATTGTAGATTTGCAATTGCATCATGAAAAAATGCGAAAAAAGACCAAATTTTCTCTGGGTCGCTATTAAAAGCTATGCGATAAATTACGAGTTTCAACCATTAAACACACAAGGTTTTCACGAATGTTAGCAGATATTTAATGAGGAATGTGTAATTCGTTTGATTGTAGAAATATCAAACATTTTCAAGACATTGAATTTCATAGGTGAAATTCAGAGTTGACGTCAATAATATTCATATATTTCGATAGAATCTTTGTTACTATAGATAGACTTTCAATTTTTTCTATTTGACCTAAAATCTATAAAATGCAAAAACTCTTGCACGAAAACTTCGAATCATTTTAAATAACCACGCCCTATAGTACTTTTAAAAAATAAAGTTATTATTTTTATTATTTTCAATTCTACGGAAATGAATTGTCACAACAAATTCATAGAGAAATGTAAAAACATCTCATACCTAATGCAAGGATTTCCTGAAGGTGGAGAAACTTTTGAAGCCATTTTGGCCTATAGCCCCACTTCTGTGTAATATCCATATCGTTCGTTAATGTATATTTTATCCTACATAATCAGCTAAAAGCTTTCGGGAAATGTGGCATAGGCTTTGAGGTTATAATTCTATAATTTGCTATCCCCTTAACAGCATCTCACTGAGAAGGTATCAACGTTTAGCATAGAAACAAAAAGTCTTACATCATCAAATATCTCGAAAATTCAAGTTTTTTCGCCTGCGTGATTTTACGTTTTTCATTTTGTCTACATAATTTCTAATTTCCCTGAAGTGTCATACCTTTTATAACCAGAAAAAGGTTTTGAAATAATTAAGGAACAATAAATCAGTAAAAACGGTGCGGAGCAGGACAGTCTAGTACAATTAGGGTTCCTGCCTCAAAATAACAAAAGGAAGGCGATATATTATTTCATTAATGTTAACAGATATTAACAGCAAATGGAAAGATTTTTCGTTCAACAAAGTATCTGATTTATTTGTGGAATTATGGTATTTGGTTCGTTGCAAGAATGCATGATGATCTATTTCTTAGCTCAAAAATTGATTCTTCAGTTTGAGTGTAAATTTAATTATGAATATAATAATAACAGCACAAAAAAACGCGTGCCATCATCAGACCGTCAGCTATTCCCCACATCTACAAATGTAATGTGAGATAATTGTGATTTTCTATTATTTTTTCAATACAAATGGTTATAAGGTACGGAATATGCGAAACTTTCGTTTAAAATTATAGAAGAGATAATCGTTTATTTCATTTATTGATAAATTGATATATAATTGGAATTGGAGATCAGCTTTCGTGTAAATACGAGGTTAACAGGGTATTATTTTCATGTATAACTCAATGAAAAGCTAGTGTTCCTACGGCTGAAGAGAGACTGTTAATTCAGAACATTTCTGTATATTGATAACCCATACAATGTTGTATTTAAATTAACAAAATAAAACTTGCTTCATTTTATAAAATTATTTTTGAACGCCAAGAACGTTGTTATATGCGAAAGGTATTTCGATAATTATATATATATTCCACAGCTACTGAAGCATTTTGTGCATACTTGAACTTTTAACGATGGTGCTGGTAGGGTGGTAGTTTGTATTATTCTGTAAATATGCTCCTTTGTTGGTTTTTCCTTTTTGAAGATAATCGATTGAAATAACTCCAAAAAAACAGTCGCAATCATTTTCCCAGCCGAATAATCAGTTTTTACTTTTTTAGAACAGGTTTCCCTTTAGATTCACTGTTTGGGCTTTATTTTTGTTTCCGGCTCATTTGCCAGTTTCATCTCCTGTAATTATTCGGTGCTAAAACTCCGATTTATTGCGGCAAAACTGCATTATAAATGTTGATTCGAACACGTTTTAGGTGTAACGCAAGCAAAAACGGCACCCAACGAGCGTATTGCTTTCTCATATGTAGATGTTGATTAAATATGTGACAAACTCGTTCTTTTCACATAATCATAACGTCTGCTATCTTTATCACTTTAATTTGACGGTTGTCTAGCGCCATTTGGTGAACCAAGGATAATATCGCCGGTTCTTTCAGTTTTTCGATGTGCCGAACACTCATCGTTTCCTAAGCTCTCACGGCCGCGTTTGAATTCATCTGCCCAAAATTTCACTGTGGTACCTAATGGTGCAGAGTTCCCATATATAGAATCCAACTGATCTTGAAGGCAAATAGGCGTATTGTCTTTCAAAAGCAAATATTTAATGATAACTCGATATTCAATTTGGTCCATTTTTTACAAAAACACCCACATCAACCCTCTCGAACGACTGTTTCATAACACCAGCTCCTTCAAAATTACTGATACATTAGTAAGTAACTGTCAGATTAACAATGAAAATTTACTAGCTTCATTTACGAGTGCTGCTATCTTCACGTAGAGGTCAGACACTTTTCAGTCCATCCTCGTATTTGCAATGCAATAAACGCCAAAGTTCAAGCGGGCATTCTGAGGTGTGGCAGCTTTTAACGTTACAGGAGCTCAGAGCTTATATAGAAATAGTGGCATGCTTTACTTTGATAAAGAACATTCTACAGAGTTGAAGAACCTAACCGAATTGCTATATCCTGCGAGAATGGGTATTACTAAATTTTGGGCACCAAATCGATCTATTTTATTTGATAATCAAGTATCCAGGAAACATCGATCAACAAGTTATAAAGTTACTACAATACTTGACATAAAGTATCAAAGCATCATCAAAATCATCACAACTTATTTTCCTATGAGAGCAGAACCAAATCAGAGTATAAGAGCAATCCAGATATCATTCATATATAATGCTATAGCACGTTTAATCACGTCTGGATTGAATGAAAAATATACTTTGACCTTATGATATAAAGCGTACAAGCATAAAACGGTGCAATGTTCCATAATAAATTGGATTGTGAGCTTAAGCTGCATGTTTCGTTAATTAAACACAACAAAAATCTAAATGAAGAAAAGCGATGCAAATTCTAACAAGAACTGGTAAAACAGTTTGCCGAGAATACTAGAAAAATCTTAAAACCCATTGATTTATAGCAACTTGAAGACAGAAACAAAGAATTTGAGGCAAAGTTAGTTAGGTGGATTCTTAGGTGCACCTCATCCACCAGCAGCTCCAACACAACGAGAGCTAGCTATACGGAGGCTAAAATGTCAAGGTACTTGCCATAATTGCTCTTAGTCAGAGAAAAACGGACAACCAGAAAGTGCTTTGATTGTTGTTGGCGATAAACACAATTCAACTATTGAAAAATGTTATGCATGCTCAGATAGTTTGTGATTAATACATACAACACAATACAATAATAATACAGAAAACCAAGAAATATATAATTCTGTATGAATTGCACTTATTTGCTAGCCTTTCTATCACTATCTTTCCACTATTTTATGTTTTATTTTTTCAAATCAAAGTCAAGTACAAATCAAACAAAACATATGAATTATCTGAGTTTCCTTTGTGTTGACTAACCGTGCTACTATTTCGTATGGACACGAATGATAATCGGGGACATCAGTTGGACTCGCCTCTCAAACTCGAACGAATGAAATACCAAATATATACTTGAACTATCAGACACCGATTCAAAATCAGCCGATAGTTACCAGCCCCAAATTATGTGTTTCAGTCATTAAAAGAATAATAAAAATTATCTTCTATAATTCGAAAATGGTTCATCTGGATGAAAGTTCCATATTATACGATCGCCCCCGTCTATTCCTTCAGACAGTCAAAACACTTAAAACGTCGCCACCACATCATCTGTATCTTCTCAAACATATCTTGAATTTAGAGGGCTTCAGGGGAAAATTCACGACATGCCTCCTCGATTCCAGAACATAATAATAAATGAACAGAATATTGAAAAATAATATAAATATAGAAATTATTATTATAAAATAATGGATTCTTGTAGATGTTCGCAATGTTTATTTTCAAACACACGACCTGTTCGACAGTTACTGCTATTTTCAAGTATCTAGAGCTAACACTTGTGACAAAAAATGTGCTTACTATACTTATTTTGAATGCTTAGTAGTGGGGTGTGATTTAATGTTAGTTAACTCTTGAGAGTGGTGTATTCTGAGGTTTTACGAAGTTTATTAGTTTCCGAAGTTTCCAAGACATTCATTGTCGTTCCTTCTCTAGATTGTCAATAGTAGTTATGGGATTATTAGATTAAACATGTTTGAGACATGTTCTCTGGCACTAGATTCAAAATATAGAACTGTTGTCCTACGTAAGCTGTCAGGCATTCTCTGCATTCAATGGTGTATAGTCTGGACTGCTCGAATTTATTAGTTTTTTGTTTTTCGTCATTGTGAGCACCAATAGAATAGGAGACAGTTAATTTAAATTAGAAAAGATAATTGCTGATGTTATAGGAGATAGGGAGCAATATAAGATGGATATGGGTATTTATTTTGTGGTTTTTCCATAATGGGAAATAGTAATTAAGAAGTTGGTTTTCATTCTCTGCATTTAATAGTTCCGTTTATGTAGGACGCTGGAATACTGTCATTTGATGGATAGGGAAATGGTGAACGCTCTATGAATAATTAAATTATAAGTGGCTAAAAGGTGTGTGATGTGGTTGAAGAATATAATTGAGTCTGTAACTATTCGTTTTTATAGGTTGTAGGTGAGAATATGATTGAGTTCAGTGATGGGGATGTCTAGGAAATTCATCGAATTGTTGAATTCAATTTCAGCATAAATGATATTATACTATGCATTTTGTTGGGAAAATGAAAAAACTGGTCTATTTGTCTGTTTGAGTCTAAAAACCGATAAGAATATCATCAACGCATCTGTACTGAAAATAATATGTTTTTATTTATTACTCATTGTAGGGCAAGGTTAGCACCCTACGATTCTATAAAAACTAAAATTGCTCCAAGAACTGTTACAACAGCCTCGGATGACGGACGGATTAACGATAACAACATGGCAAGAAAACGGTATACACGATTATCAAAAAAGAAAAACGTCATGCGACTAGCATGCTGGAACACTACATCGTGGAACACAAAAGACCAGGAAGTAATATTGGAAATAGAGAAACACAAAATAGACGTATGTACAATTGCAGAGACAAAGAATCAACCTTAACCCTATAGTAAACACAGACAACATAAACGCCGCATGGAATAAAGTGAAAAACAACATAATTAACAGCGCAAAAGAAGCCATTGGGGAAAGAAGAATCAATATAAACAGTCATAGAAAAGATAAACCATGGTTCACACAGGAAATCAAAGATTTAGCAAAAGAAAAGAAGAACGCATATATCAGATATGTCAATCACAGAACACCAGAAGAGTACCAAAGATATAAAACAGAAAGAAATAGAACAACGAACAAAATTAAAGAATTAAAAAAATATATTGGGAAAGATTTACAAATGACATGGAACACGACTTACGAGGAGCACAGAAAAAGGTATGGAACATGTTGAGAAACAGGAAAAAACCAATCACCGAAGAACTGCAGATAAATTATAATAAAACTAGAAGAGTGGGTGAAATATTTCCAGAACTTATACCTGGGAGATAATGATAACGGTAACAATGAGGAACGAGAAATCGAACAACAAAACACACTCTACGAAGAAACAGAAAATGACATTATCAGCCTAGAAGAAGTACAACAAGTAATCCATAAATTAAAAAATAGAAAATCACCCGGCCCGGACAACATAAATAACGAACTAATTAAATATGGGGGAGCAGAAATAACAAAACTATTCCAAAAAATTGAAAACAACAAGGAGATACCAGAAGAATGGAGAGAGAGCATAACAATACACATATACATAAAAGGCGTGAAGACAAATCCAGCAAATTATAGAGGCATCACACTCCTTAACTCTGCATCGAAACTACTCACTAAAATTCTATCGCAAAAGATATATGACAAAGTAGGTGTGTCTGAAGAACAACAGGGATTCCGACCAAATAGATCAACAACGGATGCAATTTTTATATTGCGGCAACTGGTGGAGAAGTCCATAGAGTTTGACAAACCGATGTTTATATGTGTTATAGATTTGGAAAAGGCATTCGACAGAATTCGAATGAACGATGTGATCACTATCCTCAGAAATAAAAACTTAAGCAATAAATACATGAACATAATCAAAGAACTAAATAACTCTAATAAGACGAAAGTAAAAACTACACAGGGACTTACAAGCGAGATCAAAATTAACGCAGGCATTAAACAAGGTGACAGCCTCAGCCCATGTCTATTTAATTTAATCATGGATGAAATAATAGCAGGTGTTAACCAAATGAACCAAGGCTATAGGATGGGTAACAAAACTATGAGAATACTGTGCTACGCAGATGATGCTTTACTAATAGCCGAGAATGAGGACGATCTACAACGCCTACTACAAAAGTTCAAAGTAACAGCAGAAAAATATAACATGGTAATATCAACACAGAAAACCTAATCGATGGTAATAGCGAAAGATCCAATTAGATGCAAACTAGTAGTGAACGACCATATAATAGAGCAAGTTTCACACTTTAAATACCTAGGAGTAGAAGTATCGAGCGATAGGCAACCATTACAAGAAGCAAAACAGCAGGCAATGAAAGCATCAAGAATATCTGCCTTCCTGAGAGATGTAATCTGGCGGAATAAGTACATAAGCACAGAAAGCAAAGTCCGAATCTATAAAACCTGTGTGAGACCCGTGATGACATATGCGGTTGAGACAAGAGCTGAGACAACAAAAACAAAACAACTAATGAGGACAACAGAGATGAGAACACTAAGAGCTATAAGAGGTATTACACGCAGAGATAGAATAAGGAATGAGGATACGCTAAGGGAGCTAGGTGTCCAGGATGTGGTGAGGTGGACAAGACCACGTCGACGCCTATGGAGAGATCACGTAGACAGAATGGACCCCGAACGTATGGCGAAGTGGGCAAAAACACAAAAACCCAACACTAGAAGACCCATAGGAAGGCCGAAAAAGCGATGGCATGAGTGCTGGAGCTCCGGTTCGCAGCAGAGGCTGTAACAGAAAAACAGGACATCGTCCTATTTGAAGAAGAAGAAAAAGAAGACTCATTGTAGAATTATCAAGATTGTTCCTAAAAATCTCTGCTAATACGACGCCTACTGAGAATCCCATGGGGAGTCCTGAGTTCTAGTTCAAATGGGAGATATTTTCGTGGTTAACAGGTCTTTGAAACATAAAAAAATCAATCTACAACGTGTAATATATGGTGTAGATTTATTTTGGTTGAAAATTTCTCTTATAAGAGGCGGCCATTTATCTGTTGAAATGTTTGGGTACATAATTTTTATTTGAAATGAAACAATTTTAATTTCAAAGTGTCAAGTGTGGAAATTTTATTTATTTAGATTGGTGTATTGCGGACAAATGTTTGTGAGTTCCATCAATTTGTGCTTCAAGAAATTTGCTTATTCACCTGCAGGTATGATTATGTAAAATATAACTGGTCTGGCGGAGATAAGTTAGATTTCCCTGTATGTATTATACAAAATTGAATGCACTGAATTCCCAACAGCTTCTCTAGGCCAAACAGATCAAAATTTTGAATCTGGATTCGAAGAACATCCCTATTCTGATAACAAATCCGCTGTTTTTGTACATATTATTATATAATTACATTAGGTTGTTTAAAAATTGTTTACAAATGCAATAAAAAAATGATAATGAATCTGTTTGTAAGTTTGAAAAGCACAAACTTTTGAAAACATACCACTCGCATCAGTCAACTAGAATTGTATCACTCTCCAGTATCGAATATTTGTTTGAAATAGGTAGTTATCATAATTTTTCTCATCAATCATCAATGAGTATTTATTATAAACACCTCAAAAAGTCTAGGAACACTTACCAATATCTTTAAAATATGAATTTGATGATTCAAATTTATAGAAATCTTTCGGTTTGTGTTAGGATGTATTGTATATAATGTATTCTCAAGAAAACAAAATAATATTTGACTTCTCCAAAGCACCTATTATAAAAAAAAAATTGAAATTTGAAAATGACGATATTTGGTAAAACACAAAAAAAAATCCTGAAGTAATATTTTCGAAACGATATGAAAGCACCTATATTTTTCAGTACCCAGAAGGTCCACCTCTGTTATTAATGACACTTTGGCATCGTCGCAGCATGCTAAATATTAAATTGTCTATTACATTTTGAACTAAGTCATTCCGAGCTCCTTGAACTGCTAATCGAAGCTCCTGTATATGATGGAAGACGTTTTGACGCAGGAGATTTCTTTTTAGGGTGTCCCACAAATGCTCGATGGGATTCAGATCTGGGGAGCAGGATGGCCAAGGTAGAAGATCGATATCATTCTCTTCAAGAAAGTTCAAAACAACTCTTGCACCATGAGGAGGGGCATTATATTATTGGAAGAGTGGACTTTGACCCATTGTTTGGAGGTACGGTACCACTACAGGTAAACCTATCTCATTTGCGAATTTTCAGTGAGGTTGTTCTGTATGAAAACGAGGTCAGTTCTTCCACCAAGGCGTATACCTCCCCAAAAACATAACTGAGCCGTCTTCCTGTCTAACAACTTCTCGAGCATGCTGGAAACGGTTTTGCTTTCCAGGTTCCCTCCATATTCCAATTCTTCCCGAATCGGGCTAATAACTAAATCTAGATTCATCACTGAAGAGAACTGTGGCCCACCTCTCTTGATCCCAATTTACGTGTTCTTGGCACCAAGCTAAACGAGCAGCGGGATTTCCACGAGTCAGTTGTGGAACTATTAAAGAACGTCTGGAGTGGAGTTGACCTTCGTGCAGTCGATTTCTCACAGTTTGGTCGGAAATTTGTACATTATGAACTCGTGATAGCTCTTGAGCTAATTGACATGCTGAGGTAGTACGATCTCTTCTGGCTTGTAAAACCAAATATCGGTCTTGGGCGACTGTAGTAATCCTGAAACGACCTGTATGACGTTCTTCTGCGCAACCTGTTTCATTAAAACGCGACCATAAACGGATCATGACACTTGGGCTACGTCCCAGAACCCTGGATACTTCCCGTTATGAGCTCCCATCTTGGAGCCAACGGCTCGTAACATCTCTTCTCTAGTCAAATACGATACGATATTCAGAAGTGTTCCTAGAATTTTTGAGGTGTTTATATATATATATATATATATATATATATATATATATATATATATATATATATATATATATATATATATATATATATATATATATATATATATATATATATATATTTATAACATATTAACATTGGTCTCTATGAATATTTATGCCAATTTTCGAAAAAATTTTATCACAAAATTTTACTATAAATCATATAAACCATTAGTAAAATATACACCGGAAACACTCATTATCGTGAAATTCATTCTCAGCAACCTCTAGTTGACTAGCTTCAATTATTTTTATAAAAATTGTGCCCAAAATTACAGGAGATGAAGTGCATACCAGTCACCCAGAGCAGCACTTCGGCTACATCGGGGGCACTTGTTGTCGTGAAATTTGTGCTCAGCAACTTTGTAAGCCTCCGACTTGGTGAGCTTCAGTCATTTTTATAAAAAATTTGCTCAAATATCCAGGACCAACCCAGATACCAGTAAATCTGGGCAGAAACTGATATTCATATTCATCGACCCCGAAAACTCCCGAGTAACGAAATTGGACTGGTTTCCGCCCGTATTTTCATCATATAGCCTTTCGAGAAAAGTGCATTCTTGTCCATATGCTGAAATGCAATTTCTCAAAAGTAATTAATGAAATTTTTCTGAAATCTGCGAATAGAACGCGGGTTTCCGCATCAAAATCCTTCTTATTCCGCAAAATATCGATAGTGAGACCGCTTTAAGTGTTTTCCTCGACTAGAATATAATTGTAGAAAGTTAGGAATGATACATGTAGAACAATTATGTAATCGAAAAATTGAATGGTGAAACCTCGTGAAACGTTCAGGTGCATAAAAATTCAAGAGGCGACGCTCTTAGCACGAAAAATGGTTAATAAAACTCACTAATCATACTGTCGATTCTAATTCGATGGAAATAATAAACAGTGTGAAAACCTTTTTGTGAAGATATCTGAAGCGTTCAATTTTAGTCGAGAATGAACCCAATCCTATCACCTAACTAGTAGATAACGGATGCTCTTCCTTAGTATAACTTTAAGAACGCTCAATGAAGTTCGATATCAGTTTTGATAAACATATAGACACTATAGGAGACAATATTGGGAAATTAATGAAAATTTCACTCAACATAATTCGTTTTGCTATATTCTTCTCAGAACTGCATAAAATATCACTTAGATGATATCAAGGAGTGATAATAAGCCATGAAACTAATGGAAAATATTTTTTAAACATATAAACTTACCAAATTCACGAAGATATGGGCATGAGCGATAAAATCCTTTAACTTACCTGAAAAGAAAAAAGAAAGTTGAAATAAGCAAGTGAGCATGGTACTCTTATCTTAAAAATGTTGAACATTTATTCTGTGAAACATCTAATTAATTGATGCATTATGACAATGTTAAATATATAATTTTGTATATTTTGTATTTTGAATCTTTCACAAAGTTGTCTGGGCATAAGAGTTGTGAAAATATTATGCCAGTATTAGGTTAAAGAATATTATTGTTTCTGTTCTTGAAGATAGAAAGAATTGAACGAAACAATTCAATGAATTTTATTGACATAACGTATTGTGTCGTATTTTCGGACTGTTTATATATTGAGTATGTAATTTTGGACGTTATTCAAATAATATAAAAATATAAAAACTAATATAACTATCACTAAACTCAATAATAGTCTCACCTACAACATTTATTCTGTGAAACATCTCATTAACTAATGCAAAATGACATAATGTTAAATAAGTATATATTTTTGTATACATTGTATTTTGAACCTTTCACCGAGTTGTTTGGAGGAAAGGAGTCATAAAGATGTTATGCCAGTATTTAGTTTAAGAATAATATTGTTTTAGTACTAGAAGATAAAAAGAATTGAACGAAACAATTTAATAAAATTCATTGACATAAGGTATCGTAGCGTATTTTCGGACTGTCTATATGTTGAGTATGTAATCTTGGTCGTAATCCGAATAATTTAATAATAAATCTAATATAATTATCACTAAACTCAATAATAATCTCACCTACAAAATATATAGAAAAGAAACATCTAGAAACTCAAAAATTCCAATAGATTGTTCTAATCACATTACACATAAATTAGCCGCTTATAATTCAGTGATTAATAGAGCCTTTTCCAATCTCCTATCCATCACAGACTTTAATACGAAAAGCATATAATTAGGGAAATTGCATCGAGTGATATTATTCCAGCCTCCCACATAAACAGTAGTATTGAACGTGAAAAACGAACAAATTTTAATCACTATATTCCAAAAAAAAACTAAAAAATAAATACGCGTATCTAACATTGGCGCTTTCTCTAATAATATCAACAACAAGGTAAAACAAGCAGGTCAAAATCTCGAATCTAGATTAAAAAAACCTCTTTTGAGAGAACCAATCGGCAGTTTCGGAATATTTGAAAAAGGTATGGTTAGCTCATACTGATAACTCCTAGACTCTTGAAACCAGTTGTGTGTATCAGAATATTTGTATAATTGTATAATTGTGGAAATCAGACATTTTATATACTTCCGCATATGGTAAAACAAAGAAATAATTTACATTAGTTCAATTCATACCTAATCTGAAAATGTGTTCTTCTAAGTATACCTAACCTCACCCTATTAACAGTCTACAAAAGTTTCGTCAGGGCCATCATAGATAACAGCTGTTTTATTCACTATCCGATAAATAAAAATGGGCAACAAAAACTCGAGAGACAACAATATCAGGCGATTAGACTCTGCATGGGATATAGAAATTCTACTCCCAACTATGTATAATTTGCTGAATCGAAGATTTTCAGTATAAACGTTCGCATAAAACTTTTGTGTGAAATTACTTGATGAAAACTGTCAGTAAACTAGATACTCTGGCACAAAATACAGTAAACAATTATGTCTCCGTAATAATCAGGAAACAAGTGAGAAGAGAAAATATTTTTCACTCTTGTATCAAACACGTAATATTTCAGAAAATCAGGTTTTACGACAAAACGGTTGTAACATATTCAACTTCGAATACCGAGCCTTATTCAATCCAGTTTCATTGACACCAAATTTGGAAAGAGTCTTATAGGAGAAGTCAAAATAAATAATTTATTCTCGCACAAACTTTCAAGTTCGTATCAGAGTCATACCTACACAGAAGGTAGTAAAGTCATAAATTCTAGATCAGTTGGTACAGCTTGTATCTGTCCTGAATTTGATATTAGCAGGAGTAGAAGTCTTCCTTCGTATACCTCAATTTTCACCGCAGAATGTATCGCTTTTCTAGTTGCTTGTGAAATTGCTATACATTTTGAAAATTATAGAAAAACTCTTTGAGCATTCTGAAAACAATTTTTTCTTTTTCAAAACAACAATAAAGTTCGTATGGATTCCATCACACAGGGGAATAAGTGGAAACGAGAAAGCGGATCAACTGAACTACCCAGCAACGACATACAATACCACATTCCCTATCAAGATCTGAGAGAAAGTTTTAGGCATACTGCATATGTACAAACATCCAATTCAATTATTAAATTGAGAACGGGGAATGAAGGAAAATTTAATTTCAAAAATTATTTTGAAGTTGAAAAAAATTCATGGTTTTTAGGAAGAATTTAGAAAGGAGTTTAATTGTCGCGATAAACCGATGCCGTCCGGGACAATTAATTTGAACACATCTTTATTTTCGAAAAACATTATTGACAGTCCCATGTGTAATTGTGGACACGAGTTTCAAACTTTGAATCATATAGTATTCCAATGTTCTCTTCACGATAATAAAAGGAACAATGTTATCAGAAAATTGTTAGACAAAAGGCTGTTTTTACCTTTGGACATCAAGTGTTGTTGTTTGAACCTAATATCATAGGTATGAGAATTGTATATAATTTCTTAGATAAGTGTAATATACACTTGTGAATACATATATTTTAAAATTGTCACTATTAAAATAGGATAAAATGTAATTTATAGCTGTACTTAAAGTTAAGCTTAATAAACCTTAAAGGGTTCTATAGCTCTAATAAAAAAAGAATATAGCATAGAATATAACAAAAGTTTCGTGATAAATGAGTTGCATTTCCTACTTGAGTGAAGTATGGTAGCGATTTGAGGGCGAACTTTATCTTGCACAGAGATGAGATCTTGTCCTATTGCAGCTGCACACAGAAGAACTCAAGATGGATAAGATAATTACGGTCTTCGAGTTCTGCGAACATTTCAGCGAGCGGATCAATAACAATCCAAATTTGCTACAAACGTTTTGTTTTTCTGACGAATGGAGTTTTTTAACGACGAGGTGCATCGTTATAACTGTAGAGCCTGAAGTGACACTAATCCATATTTAAAGAGTGACGATTACTACAACTTAAAGGTTTGGGCCAAAACATCGGAAGACCATTTGTAGAACACTTATTCATACAGAAAAACTTGGACGACGGAAACTATTTGAACATGCTTAAGATTTTGATTGATCCTCTTATAACAGTTATCATCGAAGGTTATCCAAATGTATTCTTCACATGAAAAAATGTGTTGATGATATATTTCGTATTTCGACAGGTACTCAACTTTTTCTAAATTACTTAAATTCATTTCACCATACAATTTCATTCATTGTGGAAATTGAAGATTTGCATATTTATAATTTCTTAGATATTCAAAATGAATGTTAGGTTAGGTTAGGTTAGGTTTCATCAATACTATCAATTATTGCTCATCTCTTTCCAGATTATTCATTGAATTCATTTTCATTGAAACGAGATTGAAATACTTGGAGATTTCTACTGTTAATTCTCTATTAATTTCTGATTTGATCAAGTGAAAAGACAGATAAAAGAAGATGATTTGATTTCGATAATATGCATTCTTGATTTTCATGCGAAAAGTACCTCAGAGATAATAAACAATGATCCTCTGCGAATATTACAGCTTGGCCTTGGATTCTTTTGATGCTCGTATGATATTTTAATCTACATAATCGGTTAATTTGTTTGAATGATTATATGTAAATGAAAATGGAAAAGAGATACCGGAAGTATATTTACTGTTTTCACAGTCGCACTCATTTCTAGAACCTAATAATTTTCTACAGAACTCATCAAGAGAAACTTTACTCATTACCCCTTCAAATGTTGTTCGTGCAACAGCCAAAGAGGTAATACACCGTCTGCGTCTTGAAGTCATTCATAATTCGTTCCTTGATTATACATCTGCCTGAAATTTTCATGTACCTGAATTTCCCCGAAGATTATGAGAACGGGTGGGATTTAACTCGAAAATATTACGGTTGTTTTCTATACTACAACGTTGCCATAGCTTACATTTCATTTATTGAATCAATATGTATAGGGATTCTATTTTTATATGAATTATAATGGAAAAGCTTAAATTTTTACAACTGTTTTCTCAATTCTCCTAATTTAAGTACCTCTATACCAAATGAGCTTATGCAAAACTTTTTACAGCTTCGTGAAATTTTGTGTAGGCGATCACAATGTAACAAAATTAGAAAATTCTTCCGAATATGATCAAGATGTTCGATTCAAAAGTTGAGGCACATAATTCATTGGGATGAAAGTTTTTGATAATGATCCAAATTAGAGTTAGCTTTTGGAATTAATGGAAAATATGTTTGTGCTATTGAACAGATTCCGAAACCGAGTATTTTTCGGTTATTCGAAGAGAAAAAGAATTTTAAATTATTTAACAGTTGAAACAAAACACTAGGCCATAGATTCATAAAATACAATGAATAAAAATATGTCTAACATATGTTTCAGGTGTTATCCCATTTACGAAAACTAATAGAAAATTAGAATATAACAAAGTTATTTATACTTGAATTTTTTAAATAGATGTTCTGTTTGAAACGAAAACTAATCATGTAGGTAACATATGCAACAGAGTAGACCCATAAGAATTCGTGAAAACTTCTTAAGTTTACAATCTACCAATAACTAACGACCAGCTTGAATTTCGTTCATTCCCAATTCTCTCATTTGTTCCTTAGCTATAACTAGCATTACAATATTCTAGTTTCCAGTGTCAGAAATACTTTAATTCATTATACTTTGAAGAACTCAAGCATAGTGCGTTTCCTTCAATTTTATTAATTGATTATCATTCCACCATCATATGTCAACTTTTGTCATCCATTTGTTTTTGATCAACTCAGCTTCTCAAGTCAATAAAATTGACTTTACGGACAAGCTATCACATATTTTTTCTATTTTCATCCGGATGTTAACAACGAACCGTTACCTCAAATTTTACCGTGTTTATCAGATGATGTTCACGTGACCATATGCACGAAATATTCAGATGTTAAGAATTCATTTGAAAAATTCAATTAATATAATAATTTTCTTTAGGTATATATGATAGAAACTCTTTCCCAAAAAACAATATGGATTTAGTTTCGTTTACTGCCAACACTCTTACTCTCCATGTTCAACCATAAGGTATATGGTCCAACTCTTTATTGTGCTGAATTTCTTTGAAACAAAGATGATAATCCTAACTAATAAATACAGGTATTGAAGAGACAAATACGGTCTTTTATCCTCTGGCCCACAATTAGATGGTTATTGAAATATAATCCAAAAATTTAGGAATCAATAAGGGAATTCGGTCGTAGTCTCAATTTCCTCCAGTATTCCTTCATGGACAAAAATAAATAAATTATAACTCAATTCGTTTCAATCGATTATCGAACTGTCTAAAGTCATTTTATATTCATACACATCTTCTAGAATATTTCGAGGAATTGATATTTTGTAATATAAGATTTTCAGCAACATCAATATTCACTCGGGAACCTGATGTTTGGAAGGTCCTTCATGGAAAATAAACAACGGAGAAGGCATCTTAACTAATAAAGAAAATCACTCTTGCGAGCGTTTCCAGTGTAACGGAAGTTGATCTAATCGAAAGTGAGTTTTCCACTCTGTTCACCCACTTTAGGGACTGTTGGTCTTGCATTTGAAATTCTTATCAGCCTTGAAAAAATTACTATGACAGCTGATGTTCCAGGCAATATGGTAACGGCTGCGAAATTGACTTTGTAATATGGACGCCAATATCGAGCTAATATTTGATGCTTCTGCAGATGCTAAATGATTTTGAATTTCGACAAAACTTTACTGCCTGGGGAGAATACCATTTTCGTTGAATAGCGAATAAGTAAGATCAGGTACGAATTATTACTTTTATATGACAAACTTCAGATATATTTTGGGACATACAATTGAAACTATTGATCTGACGAAAACTTTTTCCATTGGAAAACCGATCGATTGATTCAGCAAATAAAATGAATCGAGAAATATGAAGATATTGTTATTGAAAATTTGTAAGATATGGACTGGAAATATCATAGTTGATTCACAAAAGCTACTGCTGTCAAGATAATGCAGACTCCATCCTTCCAATTTCAGGATTCGGACCATGTAAACGTGTATTTTCTTTCAAATATGGACAGTGCTTCAATGAAAAATGCTGCCGGAATGGCAAAATGGAAATCTCTCACCAGTTTGATAAGTATCAACGTTACTTGCAAGAATCAGTTCTTGTTTGTGTGTTCAAAGAATTAATCAATTGTCGTTTAGGTTAAATTAT
The DNA here is from genome assembly GCA_013387265.2 of Cryptolaemus montrouzieri. Lineage (NCBI taxonomy): Eukaryota > Metazoa > Arthropoda > Insecta > Coleoptera > Coccinellidae > Cryptolaemus > Cryptolaemus montrouzieri. Next base: position 71,168,750 of record JABFTP020000021.1, on the reverse strand, counting down.
TACCGAAGCCTTTTCAACAGAAGGAACTCAGAAACAAGATCGTTAGATTCTACACTTCGAAGAAACATAATAATAAATGGACTCTCTTACAAAACTTAATATTGCAGAATCTTGAAATTAGGCAAGAATCGCGAAATACGAAATAAGCCCCAAAGTGAATAGAACTTTCCAAAAATATTTAATCTTGTTGGAGCCATAAACAATTGAAGAAAACACACTAGACTTTCTGAAAACTAATGGTAAATTAAAATATTTCAATGTCATTTTACCTTAAAAACATATCAGACAAGTAGGAAAAAACGGATATCAAGCTGGTCGTTAGTTATTGGTGGATTATGTGTGGGAACTGATAAAAGTTCAGTCTGTAAACTCATTTTATTGACTTTAGAAGCCGGATATATTACAACAAATAGATGACATTTGACGAAATTGGATATATGAAGGTGCGAATAAAATCAATTGAAAAAAAAGAATAGAAAGCATAGGGCTTAAGTTTCACAGAATATAATAAACAATGACATATGTTTCGGGTTTTATTCCATTTTCATCAACAAAGAGGAATTAAAATATTAGAATTAAATTTATAACTGAGAAACAGACGAGAGAAGTGGGAACAAAAGAAAATCGGGTTCTCATTAGATTGCGTTAGTGAGCTGATGAAATTTCTAGGAATATAATAAATCTAATTTTTGTATTTGTAAGAAGAAAGTAAAATTAGGGTTCTGAAAAATCTCGAATATAATTTTCGATTATACAATATTCAAAGGAAGCAGTTGTTGATTTATTATAAATTACATATTCGATAGACTATATAAAAATTAGTACAAACATTACTATATAAATAATATATACCTCTTCCTTCACCGATATAAAGGTGATATTTGTTATTGATCAAGAATGAACTTTTCTTCTATATATATATATATATATATATATATATATATATATATATATATATATATATATATATATATATATATATATATATATCATATATTAGAGAGCATTTGAATCATGTATTTCCAAACAAATGGATAGGACGTTAGATGGCTAGCTAGATCTCCGGACCTCACAATTATAGATTTCTTTAAAATATCTCCATTTCTCTGATCAAGTATAATGATATGTACTAATGAACTCTTCTTTCGCAGCCTCTAATTTCATTATTTCAGTTAATTTTCATTTATTTCGAAAATGGTCGAAGATGAAGATAAGGTTGCTGCTGCAAAAATATGGCTTTATGCTTTGACATGAATATTAAAGTACAGGATTTTTCATTCGAAAAAATCAAAATATGATATTTTTAGAATTAAAATAATAATTTTTTGAGTCAGTCCTGTATAAAATGAGGATAATCTATTTCAATTCATCAATAAAGCTATCCTCGGGCAATAAGAAAACGAAAGGAAAAAAGAATTCATCCTCTCTTTCCGAAGGAGCATACGATGATGTGAGAGCCTATTTTCATGAATTTTTGCGGAAAAAAAAATTGTGACAAAACTACTCACCAAAAAAACTTATTATTTAAATTCATTATAGCAGAGTTTAGGACGCTCTTGAATCTACAACAAAAAGTTATCTCCCAATCTAAAAAACCTTCCAAGATTTTTCTATAGAAAATTGGGACATCCTGTTTACTTCAAAATAAATTGCTGAAGTAGATTCTTACTTGGTAAATACAATACCGTTCGAACAAAAATGAAATCTTCAAGTGTGTTCGAGCTACAGAGCACCGCGCCACTGGTGAATCATCCAGTATATATATATATATATATATATATATATATATATATATATATATATATATATATATATATATATATATATATATATATATATATTATTGTTGATTGGACCTGTTTTAATATATTTTAGTACTTATTTTCGGGACATAATGAGTGTTATCCAACGTAATTGTCCCGCAAATCCCAGGAGTGGGATAAATCGAGGGTAATAATAATTTATGTTTTGTTGTCGGTATTAATTGGTCCCCTATAATATTATCGTAGCAATTATTTAACGCTATTGTTTTCAAGATTTCAATTTCTCTTTCAATTCTTTTCGTGAAAGGAGATCTCTGAGTAATCTATGCTCAAATGTATGAAATGCATACATTTTGATTTCATGCGGATGGGAACTACTGAGTAACTAATATTATGGATTACGGTATCAGATGGTATTTGATACATGTAACATATATATATATATATATATATATATATATATATATATATATATATATATATATATATATATATAAGAAAGAAACAAATAAAAGAGAATAATTGACTCTTTCCGCATGTAGTAATATGATTGAAAAAAATTATTTTCTCATCACAGAGAAGGTAGTTTTTCCTCATCCTCAGTAGCTTGTATTACCTCCTATTGCCCTGATATAAGCTTGAATCCGTCTAGGCATGCTTTGGATTAGGTTTTCGACCTCCTCTGGGGTGATATTCTGCCACTCTTCTGTGGCGGCTTGGATGAGCCGTGGTAGGGTTCTTGGATTATACTGGCAAGATCTAATTTTCCTTTTGAGATCATCCCATAAATGCATAAATGTTCAGTAGCATTTAGGTCTGGCGAGCAAGCTGGCCAGTTCAAAATAGCGATTCCCCCTATTTCATGATGTCGAGCGAGGTTGCTAGTATTCGGAAGAGCATTATCTTGCATAAAAGTGAAATTCCCACCGTGGCCAACCCGCCAGAGTCTCCCTATGGGCTCCATCACTAGGTCCACGAAGTTTCTGGCCGTTACACTCGGAGGAATCCAAATCAAATCTGTTTTGCTTCCCAGCATAATACTGCCCCAAAACATGGCATTGCCCCCTTGGTATTTCGGAATTTTCTTGATTCTCGGAGTCTACCTTGTCTTCCACAACCCCTTAAAACTCGAATCCGGTGGCCATCTGATCGAACACCAATTCTGATTTCATCCGAAAAAAAACATTCCGACAATTCTCAATATTCCGATTTTGGTGCTCGATACACCAATTGAGTCTCTAAATTTTTTGTTGTCTGGTTAGCTCTGAAACTCAAGGACCTTCTGCTGTATAAACCCCTTGAACGAAGTCTTTGACGTATCGTTTTGACTGATACACTGATGCCAGTTGCTTCCAGAAATTGCCTTTGGAGTATGGTGTGCGACGCACTAGGGTCTCTTCTTGCAATTTGGCACGAAGAGCGGTCTTGTTCTTCAGAAGTGATATTCCTACGACTTCTTCTAGGCCTATTTTGCAGAGATTGTAGCTCCAAATTGGCAATAATTCGAAAAGTACTTACATCTCACCGTAAAAAAAATAGGAATTCTTCATTCAACGGGGTATTTCTGTTAATTCGAAGATGACTTTCCTGACAAGTACCTGATGTAATCGAGAATTCCTACTAGAGGAATAGAAAATCAAGAGAATTATAACCTCAATAGTAATTGATTTCTCACTCATCAATTACTTTGATGAAGATTTCGAGATGGGTCTCATGTTGAAATGCATTATTTGAAAAATTTCCGGTCATATTATCTGCGAAATTCAGAATCCTCCCGCGAAAGATCGTAATTTTAGGGATGAAATCACGAATAACTCAGAGATGATGCATTTTAGTTAAAGGGGAACCTGTAACAGATCCATTTCTATTAATATTATGAGTTAAAGTGTGGGTGCAAAAATTAGGTAGTATAATTCGAAGAAAGGGACATTTGTACCTTCGAATTTACTACGATTTTCCACATGCTTTGGATACACCCTGTATACTGTAAAGCCTCTGAAAGCATTGAATACTTCTGAATGAGCCTCTTCACTTACAAGGAGCTAGAAATAATCGATATTGAATGATTTCTAGTATTTTGGTGATGCCTTCCTTTCGGGTGGTTTCAGTTGGAAATTATAAGAGAAAAAATTGTTCAGAACTAGATTTTCTACAATAAAAAAATAGCAACATATATTATGCCATTTGAAATAACAAAGATGGTGTCAACTTCCAGTATTTGTTATCCTCAAGACTCTTCGAGATTTGTGATATGATTGATTGTCATACTTCATTTTTTCATTTTATATCTGAAGATCAAAGCGGCATGCCGCAAGAAACTCATGGCGTTCGCCATTCAAGTACATTTTGAATAAAATAGATTGTCTATCAGGAACTGAGTCACTAAATTCTTCCAACTAGACCCTTTGTACGTTAACTTATTCCTAGACTCTCACTCATTTATAATCATGTGTGAGTTTACTCCTAATAGACATATCTTCTATAGATAAGATTACGCTATTGCGATTTTGAAAGGAGAGAACTACTCCGAGTCTATCCCATTTAATGTTCTTTGTTAACAAACCTTGTTACAGAATAGAAAAATAGGTACCAAAAAAAGTTTCATTTTAATCCTGTTTCCAGAAGGAAATTGTGAAAACAGGATGTTATTCAACATGTCCTACTGAGAGCTGCCGATGCATTTGGTATTCCAGTCGTCTATTTTCTGTTTTTCCTTTCAAGGGCTATCGGATAGAAACCCTAAGTCCGAAAGCTAAATCGAACCCGAAACATATGCAAACAAAGCCAGAGATTGGCTAGACCTATCGGGTCCCCACAGTTGACTGACAACAATCGATAATGGACCTCGGAGATTTTCCTGAAACACGAGATATATTCCAACGTGACACCCGACAAAAGGACAGAAGACATATGAGTTCCTGTGCGGTGAGCTGAGAATAGATTAGGAACCGCTTCTGTGGGAAAGTACACATGAATAGAGAGTTATCTTTGAGGATAAATCGGTAATACACAGCTAAATAAAGGAGAAAATAGCAGAGATTAATAACAGTAAGTGGTTTTCCACCAATTATCTGAATTTAGTTACGAAAAAATACGTGTCCATATAACTCATAACTATTATTGTGAAATATATATACTGTTCAGCTATACTTCAGATTGTTGGATGAAAAATTGATGGCTTCCCTAAGGTTCCATACTTTGAATCGAAAATTTTATTAAATCAATCCAGTGTTAGTTGAATCATAAGCCCTGCAGGCTTGTTCCTAAAAACTTAAATATGTAGAAGTTTTGAATTTGAATTAAAAATCTTCAGAAAAAGTTATATAGCAATCTACCAGAATCCTTCAGATTTCACCAAAATAATAACACTACTCCTTCTAATATATTCTTTGTATAACTGGGGTATAGCTAAGATATTTTACCTCAAAGTTGAAGACTCCTATTGAGTTTCAAAAAATAGAATCTGATTCATTCAACGGATTTCGAACAAATTCAGAAAATTTGATTGAAAAATTAAATTCTACAAGTGATCAATTAGCAGTTGCGCTAGGGATAAACTTACATTTTATACTTTCTGATTTGCTAAATTTTCGCAAATCTGAAAGAATCCTCAATCCTTCAATTCTTCTCACGCAATAAAGTATTCATTAGATGCCAAAAAATGAACAATTAACAAATAAAACGGACTCAGAGTGTAAACCGTGAAATCTTGTAATGAAACTGGATGATCAAACTCAAATACCAATTGAAAACAATGAACAATCCAGAAACCAAGTGCGAAGCGCCTTCGAAAACTCTCGAATTATGAATTGTTCGATCGAATGAGAGCCTGTCCTTGCCTCACTGGGATTTCAACTCTCTACAAATGTGTACAAGTTTTTCTTTAGGAACATTGTTCTTGTTGATACGAAAAATATATTTTATTTGCATTAGCTGTTCAAGTGGAATCTTCAACTCTGATGCATTATGTTACCATTTACAAGTGAGAGAAAAATGTGGAGATGCACCATGTTGACACCATATTTCCCTCTTATTGTTTCGGGCTTGAACAAGCAAATTCGGTTAAACGTTTCGCAAAAATGGAGATATACGTCGCCGTTTAGACTACGCTCGAAAAATGCGGCCCAATAAGTTTGTCACTGTACATAACGCACCATTCGTTAATTGGAAATCGATTTTATGAATATTTTTGCACTAGCACCAGGGGATTTTCTTCCGCCCAAATGTGTGCATTCCTAGAATCATTCATTCTATCGCGGATGAATTGGAATTCATCCGAAAATAAAATTCTGTCAACAGTTCTTCTGTGATAATTATCATAATTCATAAGTTTGCTTAGATATTCCATGACAAATGTACCATTTTACAGTTAGTAAATGCTTGATGTGTCTTGCTACTATAGCAGTAGGTATTACATTAAATTGTATTGCTTTCTTAGGCTTCATCATTTCGTTAACCATCGAAGAACATATAATCCCTTGTGTTCATAGTTGTGCAAACCGCAGCATGAATTCATTGAAAATATGTTAGTTCAATAATTAATGATGCCATAATCTATGATTTCGAAACTGTGAATTTATCTGAGGGTTTTAGGGAGGTTATCCTATCTGCTTGAATAAGTTTGGTAGTTTCACACCATCGTAATAATGCATTGTTCTTTCGAGAAACAGCTTTCTATTTTTGATGATAGCTAAATAAGGCTTCTTGGATGGCTTCAGAAATGAATTAAATAGATTAGAGACTGCTGACTATGTTGCCATGTGACAGGTCCTCCATGACCAATCTATCGATTGGGGTAGCTTATGTTGAGATGTACTCTGGCCTTCAATCTTATATGGAATGTAGCACTATCAAGCATAAACCACATGTTCTGCCGAGTTGCCAGTGGGATCTCTAAGAGTTCGGTCAAGCTTTTCTCATGGGATGGAAACACAAATGGTCTAACGAATAATTGACCAACGTATTTGGCCTAGATATTTACTTGGCACTGTAGATGTTGTCGAGTTGAAATTATGGAATGGGCGTTTTCATCAATAGAATAGTGTAAATTACGTCCATTTATAACGCCTATAACGAGCGATTACCTCGGGCGCCAGAATTAAGAATAAGCAATACAAAAATGAGTTTGATAATATCACCTTTCAGTTTTGAGTCTTTGGGAAATTATCAGTTTAGCTCATGTGGAGAAGGGGTGGATTAAACCAACTCAATTATAAGATCTTCTGCGTCACCACGTTTAACAGACGACTCAAACGTGAAAAAACCGTCACATTGTTAGTGTAACTGAAAATCAAAACGTTTTTGTCAACTCCCTCTAACTTTAATAAAGGTTAATAAATGTAATACAACTGCGATAAGCTTTGGCTGCGACAACAATAAGATAAAATCTCAAAGTATCTCCTACTGTCTAAAGAAAGTTAAACAATCGATAGAGTGAAGCTGAATCGATTGGGTCGATTTGTGAGCACAAAAAGTGTATAGTTTATATATTCTACAATTCAAATTTGAAAAAAAGAAAAAAGTGTGATATCGCTTGAATCAGGTAAAAATAAATTATAAATTGGCAATTTGAATGAAATAAGTCGATGCTTATCTTTGGAAGTCCTGAAGATCCAACCATAGATTTATATGTAGCTCCTATCCTGCAGTTTTCCAGATATGAATCAACCGTAATCGGTATATTCCTACTTCATGTATTTTCCAGATTCCGCAATAACCCAGTTACTGCTATACCCGAGCTCCAGAATACCCAAGTTGTAGGATACCCAAGTTGTAGGACACCCAAGTTGTAGGACACCCAAGGTGTAGGACACCCAAGTTGTAGGACAAACAAACTGTAGGACATCCCAGTTGTAGGACACCCAAGTTCTTATATACCAAAAAAATATTGCGATAGAACCAACAAATACAACTGAACAGAAGATACCAATGACTGAGCAATCAAATTGACTATATCTCACCCCAAGATGTTGAAGGGGAGAACGTGCTTCCTTCAAGTTCAAAATGGCAGTACAAGACGTATTCTTCGAGTTCCAAGAATTTCAATTGAAGAATATTTAGCAAAGTAATCCTTTTCAGAGCAAAATTCTGAGCGCCAGAATAGAGATTATCACAAAACCAAAACTCTCTCTATTAATTACTGAATGTGGATATTTTTAAACCACTTTAAAAAAATTCAACGCAGAATAATAACTCGTTGAAGTCACATTCGGAAAAGAATAAGAAAATACGTTAGAATTGGAAACAAAAGAGGTGATCATCGAATTTGTTGTCATTGCCAAGTCTACTTAAAATTCCACCACTGATACTGTAGGCCTATATATTACACCATTAAACAGAGTCAAACACAATATCGAAACAAGCCCAAATAGAGCAAACGTAATCCCTTATCGTCAGTCAATTTCAAACAATAAATCAACTATTCCATCATAAAGATTATTGGATAACTAGGACTAGGACGTGAAGGTCTACGTCACATGATCTCTATTTGAAATCAGTATGCAACACTCCACCGGCAACGTCGCAGAAATAACAAAGTTTGTTAATATATTTATTAAACTCTAAACTAAGATAAACAAAAGAATAAAATGCAATGGGATTGCAGAATAATAATTTATAATATGTTCTGGGAGGAACTTCATTGAATGGATATTCAGAATAATAAGATATCTTCGTTATTATCATTTACCGAGGGGAACCATGTAAAGTTGAAGGTTGATATTATCTCTAAGATGTTGAAAGTAAGCAAATTGTGAAGAATGTCGATTTTCGAATGTTACAAGCCATCTCTCCCAGATCGTGCATTATCTCAGCAAAGATCCAATGAAAGCAACTTCTTGTTCATGTTGGTTTAACAATCAATTCGAGGAATGCATTCCTGTGTAGTTTTCTGAACAAAGCGCCTGAACTCTTTGCATGTAATTGACGTGAAGTAAATTTGTTAATAATTTTCATGAGCCGTTATTATATATATATATATATATATATATATATATATATATATATATATATATATATATATATATATATATATATATATATATTTGATTTTAGATTATTGTCTTCGAATGCCGATTGAGAACTCCTAAGCATCTGCGCCAAAGACAATTTCATCTAAAACAACAGAACGCGCGGTCCTAGAACAACCAGATTTACCTGAATTTTTTCAAATATATATAAATCATAAGTAATAAAATGAACCGACAATATCTACTTACAAAATTATTCACCAGCCTGTCAATCGAAGAGTATTACCCTATGCTAGTCCAAACAATAACTCAAGGCATATCAGCATTCATATTCAAAAAACGAAATATCCTTCATTTATCGTAAGTCTCTGAACAATATAAATAAGAGCACAGAATCTATAAGCTGTCAGAAATTTGAGTGGAACCCGAGAGCTGTCTTCAGTTGTATATTTTGTCTATATAGACTGTTTTTGTTGTTATATGCACTTTTTGTCCGTTTTTCTCGAAACGGTGTTTAATTACTCAAAAAATTATTTTGGAAATTCAATCAAATTTGCGAAATCTTCACTCTGTCTGAATAGAGGCTAGTGTTCATGTAGTGCATTCCTAGAACATATGGTTTGCAGTAGAAAAACAAAATAATCTGTCTTGTGAAAATTAATTATTTGGGTTACAATTACTTTTCAGATTTTATGATCTTTTGGCCTTTCGTACCTGATATATTTTTCTCCTAACTCTATGTTGTCTCAATCACATTTTATCTAAGAATTCTATAGTAGATTATTTTTTCTTTCTAAATTGTCAAATGTTTTGAATTGAAGTTGTATGTGACTCTAGCTCACTATGTGTATCATTTCGAATTGGATTTCCTTCAATTGATTTGAAATTATAATGTGGCCCACGAATATTTTATTCTTATCTTCGAAATCGAAATTATGAGCATTATTTTTTCTATAAGCATTCATTTGCCATTGATATAAATCTACAATATTGATTGATTTTCGTCATTTGCGGTTATTTATTTCAATGTCTTCAAATAATCGGAATTAAAATAAAAATTCCTATTTTTGAGTTATTTTTGTTCTAAGGACTATCAGAAATATCAGTAATAATAGTTTTTGTGTATATCGAAGTCCGAAGAATCATAGAATAGATTTGACTGCTATTGATAAATCGAAATTCGTTATGCATAATGACGAGGAAAGCATCTATTCTTGTATATTAGTTATTGAAATAACTTTTCCTTCCAAATCATTATCGTGAGCAGATAACGAAAGGATTGAGGTGCTAGCGAAAAATACATCATACAATCGAAACAAATTGAATAAATATATCATATCTAACACATCCTGTATTGATAACAACCTCACGTTCATTCTTAGAACGAAAAAATTATGAGTTTTTTCATCATGAATTATTGAAGTAAGTTAATTAATAGAATGAAAATGTAAAAATCTATACTTCTCCAAACAAACATTTTAATGAGATTTCCTTAAGTAGAAATTAGCATGACACAAAATCGTAACATATATACGTCATGTTAGAATCATTTCATTAATTGAATTAGGATAAATGGGAAGAGGTTTTAAGTACCCCAAGTAGAAATGTAGACTTTTTTATTACTTCTTTTATAGGTTATTGTAATTTTAGTTTCGCAGCAAGAGGCTGTAAATTTATTCCTTTTCATACATCGAAGGGAATTTTTTAACAAAAATGTTATGCTCCTTGTGGTTATTTTTTCGTAAGTGATACCACAAGAGCTCAGATTTGACAGGATATTTTTCTATGCTCGTTTTCGAGTACTTACGTGCAGGCAATTCAACGGGAACTGGGCGACAAAATCACGAGAGCGTAGCTCGAGCAGGTTGACTTGTATTACCAAAAGGTAAGTATGAGAAAACGAGCTTAGAAAAATATCCTGCCAAATCTGAGCTCGAGTGGTATTTGCTGAGAAAATTCCGCGAGTGACAAAACGTACAAAATGAACTTTATTGAGAAATACACACAAACTCAACGAGAAAATCATAAAGCATTCATTACAAACATGTTCAGTTATTATTGGAATGAGCAGTTATTGAAAATACAATTACTATATACAATTTTTTCACTCCGGGTCGATTCAATATGGGACGATGCCTGAAGAATTATGATAGATTCAGCATTCGCAGAAAATTTACGAAGATTTGAAACAACATTCAAATGATGCTCATTGTTCAGTTGCAGTTAGGGCTTAATAGAGCTTGCCGTAGAGTGTCTGGTTAGTTTGATCAATTGTTTTTCACTGACACCTGCCTCAGATAGATTCGAAACAGCACTGGATCTATGAGAATGATTTGTGGTCTTTTTATTTTTCGTATCCAGTCCAACTTTCTCTGAGGAAATTTTTGTTCATTTGGCATATTTTTGTACCAACCCTTAGAAGTACTGTTTTTCCAAAATTGATTGGGAGCCAGACATAATCTATCACTTGTGATGTGATCGGGTCTTTTCGACAATAGCTTATGAAACAACCTCACAGGGCATAAATCTGGGTTTTCCTTATTTTTTACTAGCCATTTACTATCACAGCATTTTTTTGAGCCGTCCTGGAATGTTTTCCAAGAATACTGGATTATATTCAATACGACCAGTCACTTCTATGTTATTAAATTTTTCTTCTTTGAAAAAGTGTACCTTGAACGTTGCTGCTTCACCGCCACGCCATGCTTATTCATAAGCAACAATATGGAAAAAATTTTCAACAAACATTTTCGTCCCAGTACAGAGCCATGCTATCAATTTCAGTTCTTGTTAACGCAACGGAACTTTACTTGCGCTTTTCCACATCCCCTTGTAACATCCCTTTTTAAATTGCGAGCTCCACGAGGCTTTCTAAATGCTGAATCGGTAAAGGGGTTGAAACTCATGTTAAATTTTTCAAAATACATATTCTGCATCATTTTCGCAGTTGTGTTCCACATTGTTTTGACAACGTATTCTTTGTAATCTAGTCCATTCATTTGTTTCATATTGATAAGAATTTCGACAATATCTTCAATAGAATGCTGTATCTCCAAATCGAACGTTCGTTCCTTGCAGAATATACTGAATTGATTCCACATCGAGCTGTGCGTTTTTCTTGTATTTTTGGGGATAGAATTCTGTATAGAACTACTCATTTCTGCTTCACTGGTGCTTCCAAAACGAGACATTTTAATTTATATCGGCAGAAGCTTTATAACAGGTACTAAAATGGCTGTTCTTGTCAGTTTTAAAATCAGGCTTTTTGTTGTGAATTTTGCGTTGCTGTGGAAACGCAAGAATTTGTATGGGAAAATTCATCCACTAATATCCTTCCTTCCTTCCTATTTCTATGCAATTTAACTGATATCAAACTCGAATTTCTGTATTTTCAAACGTGCATTCTGACACATGAGAGGCATTGTCAAATCAATTCAAATTTATTACGGATATTCCGAATGCTTATGTTGCATCCTTCAGATTCAATTTTATCAATTTGTCATGATTATATTCTAGACTTCAGGCTAGTTCTGACTGATTTCTTATACATTCTCTTTAAGGTGAGAATCTTCGAATTAGTATCAAGAACTGCTTTGTCAAGTATATATTAGATGAACCTGCTACTTCCTAACTTATTATTCTCATTTTTCAAAAATTCATCTACCGGAAGATTCGTGCGACAGGACATTGGTAGGTTTCTAGCCGAACAATCGTAGTTTGGAGAGATAATTGAATAAAAATTCGATTAACATCAACCTTAATGAATAATATTTAGTACTATTTTCATTTGAAATGGATTTGCCTCAAGCAAATTTTGAATCGACATTCACTACTGTAGTTGTATCCAGGCTGCTCCAACGAAAACTTATCTTCTCTCCAACACAAAGGCGACAGATTTTCATTTCAAGGGGATCATTATTTTGGCATGTCAGATCAGCTCGCTACCCCTACTATCCTCTATATACAAAATCTAAAATGTTGTATACAAATTGCATGCACCTTATAACTCAGATGAAGGCAGTATCAGTGGAAAACGCTGAAACAGGCCGTTTTTCTTCTGGGACGATCACTGATTAGGCTAACTTCGAGCATATCTGATCCATCTCTTAACCCCCCATCACCTAATTAGAAAAAAATTGTAGAAATAATGGGACGAGTGGTACATCCTCAGAAAGGTTTTTGGATTGTCCATTTGAATCCAGATATTTTTCGAGATGAATTTTTGATACAGTGTGTTCCAACTACAATAAGTTGTCATTTAATAAATGAACAACCCTTTGAACCCGATTTATTTATGATAAATGGTAGTACCAATTGATACTAGTTTTAGAGAAAAGATTTCAGCATGTGATTTGAAAGTGTAGAGATCAATAATCTACTTTCAGCATCCCCAAACTTGAGAATTACAACCGCAAAGACTATCATGTCACACTTCATTGGAATTATTTTTCAAATGTCTGAACGAGTTCTGTCAACAGTTTCTATTAGACCTCTACATAGAGTGTACAAACTGGATAATTTAGCTTACTGGGTATATCAGGTCGATTGATTCAAATTCAATGGTGTATTCAATGTGAAAAGAATCCGAAAAAGCTGTTGTGCCAAAATAATGACAAGAATATCTACCATAAATCATTCAGATAAAAGAATGAGTCCATAATGTCATGAGCTTCTCTTGCTGCTCTGTCGATATTTTCGATTTTGAATGACGCTCATAAAAAATCGAGAGGATTCGAATGCGAGTATCTTTCCGACCAATTGGACGCCTTCTGCCAATCTAGATCCCTGGAAAATCATTAAATGAATACTCTCGCACTAGAATATCGACAAAATGGGAAACCATCTCGTTGGAAATGCAATTTATCCTCTGAGGGAATGGAATCATTTTCCCAAATCTCGATAATTCTGGAATAAATAGGATCTTCTAGCAGTTGTAATCAACTATCTCCAATGGAATTACCCTCGATAAAGATCAGTCCAACATAATGGTTTCAATTCAACTCTGCTCAGGCACTCAATTTTGGTGGGATTTCTTATATATTTCCCTGTACAAGTGAAGTTTTAGGGTGTTCAATATCGCCAATTGTGTCTATGCACATTTCCATTGAGCACTAGGGTACTCTCGTCAGACAAACAGATATTTCATCTTTTTCTTAATTTTACTCAAATTTTGGATGAATTTCAGGCGACGAACAGAGTTATCTCCAGTTCATGGTGAATCTTATTTTATCGAAATGATGTTTTTGTTATTTTATTTTTCCAGTCTGTTAACAGTTATACTAAGTACGCCTGTTAGAAATGATAATTTTCTAATGGGTTAAGTATTGTCCATCTCTAAATGACCCAATACCGCATCTTAAACAGTTTCATTACTCACAGGACATGCTACTTCATGCACAGGATTGTTTTAATGTTATAAGAACAACTCAAAAAAATTATCGATTTATATAGATGATCAAAAAACCTTTCAAAAGATGTGCAGCTCGACCCATATCCCTATGATGTATTTGCTTATAGGGGATAGTAGGGGTAGGGATATGATTTGACATGCTCAAAGTAGTCTTAAGCAATGGCCCTCCTCGAAACTAAAATCGTCAATGTATATTGTGTGAATTAAAATTAAATTTCTACAGGAATTGTCCTAGAAATTTACCCAACCCTTTTCAATAATCTAAAAACTAAAAAATTTGCATTAGCAACAGTAGGTAACTGAAAATTACAGTTATGAATTTGTGATTTCGTATGATTTAGCGATAAGAAATTCAAAATAAAAGAAAAAACATTATTCACGAAGATGAAAATCGTTCCCGAAATGAAAACAACCATTTTCAGTTTAAATACGCTCCTGCACTAATGTCAATAGTGTATGAACAATTTCGAATCGGCGACAAACATTCAACGAGGAAAAAAATGAGTGACTAATTTGGAGCATATGATTCGAATGATGAAATGAAGTGACAGAAATATAAATACTAACTATAGCAAAACAAACTATGAACCCAGCGATAAGGAATAATCTTTCAAAATGCTCTGTACGCATGATCCCCGCGACGCCGCTACGTGTGAGTTCCTCGTGATAACTGTCTTGCTGATATTAACATCGGAACGTTTTATAATTAACAATAAATAGCGCCAACAGTACTTATGCAGCTGTTCCCTGCCATAAATCCGCTTTGTTTAATTATTTAGCTTCTTCATTGAGATTTAAAGAGCAAATATCATTATTCATGAAATGTCAAGATGTTTCGATGCTATAGTTTACTGGTAATTGTAAATTCAATGGTTTCTCAAAAGAGCAAATATCATTATTCATGAAATGTCAAGATGTTTCGATGCTTTAGTTTACTGGTAATTGTAAATTCAATGGTTTCTCAAAAATTAGTTATAAGATTTTCTAATTATCAAAAAACAATAAAACGAGACAGACGAATTAATTCTATCTAAGAACTACATAATATAAAATTCAAAGAAATTCCTGTAAAATTTTGAATAACACTAGATTATTAAAACATCACAAACTTTGGTAACATCCTAATGAATCAAAGTTACAAGAAATATTTCGCCAACATCAGTTACAACAAGCCTTTAATTATAATCGATTATATAAATGATGAGTTACCATGTGAATATCATGAAGAAGCAGATAAAATTAATTTATCATATCTGCAAAATGAATGTCAATGTATCCGACGTTTCAATATCATCGTCATAATGATAAATTAAATATCTATATTGAATAATAGAATACATGGAAAAACATTGCAGAAATTCAAATACAATTTGAACCTCATTTCTTTTTAGATATCATTCATAAACCGGTTGCAATCTTTGTCCTAACTTATCAATTTGTGCCGAAAAAGTATCCAGTATCAAAATATATACTTGAAATAGTAGAGTTTTTTCAAAATGGAGAAATAAGATAATCAATAGCCTCTACGTTTTGATTGTTTTAAAGAGGATATCTTTTACTATAATTTCGGTTTTTAATTCGTTTGTTAACTCCACTTGCACCTGCTTTAACTAATGATTCCATATATGCTGAGTTGGATGATGATAAGAGCTCTGAAATTCGCGAAACTTTGTTAAGGACATTTTCAGATTAAACAATCTTTGAAAATTTTTCAATATATAAGCGAATATTTGCCAGATTTGACCAAATTCTTCTGTATAGAGAAAGCTTGAATAAAAAAGTTTGCTATAATATTCAGTTCTCATGATATCGTTTATGGTGTCAAATAGACGGCACCTGCTTATGGTATAGTGGCAATAAGTTCAATTGATTCTTTCAAGGATAAGAGATTGGGAAACAAGGAATTCGGTGAACAGTACGATACCCAACATCTTCACAATTTTTTCTTATGGGTTAGGATTAACGAGAAGAAGTATAAATAATTCATGTTATAAATAACTCGAACTATTTCAAAATTGAATTGCTGGATGAAAATTTTCTTCAAATGAGTAAAACACTTCGCATTTGTTCTTGTGCTATTTGCATTCAGTATTTGAAGGACCATGAAAATTGAGATAAAGCTTCTATCAAATATTTTCTGAAAGCACTCCAATATGCCAACCAAGGTATTTCAGGATATTTATAAATGCCAAATGACGAATTTGTAGATCTGCTTTATAAAGATGGAAAGATATTTTAAATAAATTTATAAATCCAATATAGACATCCTAGTATTTGTAAGAATCTTCTTAAATTTACCAATTCATTGGAATTCACACAACGCTATGAATATTTTTTAAAACAATTTGTCTTTAAATTGTATCTGAAAGTGAGGGTATATTATGCTTTCAAAACAATAAATATAAACAAGAATAAATTACTCAGAGGAAATTTTCAGCAACTGAATGTCTCTGTTCTTATTTTTATAGTATTTGTTTGTTATATTATTAATTATGAAAAAATCATCGAAAAGAAACAAAATATTTTGCATCATTTTCACCTGTCCCCATCTAATCAATAGTACTCTAAAATTAATAAAATTTTTATTTTACAACTTACGTAAAAAATTATCCATTTCAGTACTGTTCGCAAATATGATATTTCACTGAAAATTTGAGTATATTCCAGTCCAGCTTTGATTCTTCTAACTTTGGAAAAAAACAATTTTTTTCATCTCGCTCACTAGTCGACTGCCAAATAAAAAGTACCTAACGGAGAGGAAGATCTGGTTGGTGTAGTAAGGTATAGATCTGGTATACAAGGGGTCTTGACTCCGATTCTTATCTCCACCTCCACGTAGTATACCCCGGAAATTCTGTGTACGGTTTGGCCTTTCCCCGTAAGAGGCCCTGCGGTGAGGCAACCGTTCTTACCTCAAGACTCGTGGGAACAACATGAAGAAACTAAATAAAGAAAATAAACTCCCGAAAGGGACATAAAGCTGGGAGAGACGCTTACGTTTTTACCAGCAAAGTCTGGGAAATCAGGTACATCCGAGACTGTCGTGACCAGGGACCGGGAGAGAGCCTCCTACTGAAGGGGCTCCTCCGGGCTTCGGATATGGTGGGCCCGAAAATAACCAGCGAAAGACCCCAAAATAAGTCTGACGTAGAAAAGAAGAAGTGAAAGAGATCGAAAGAGGGCTAGGCTAACCGGGACCCTTTCCAACCTCTTAACACCTCCCTCAGCTGAGAGACAGGCCGAAAAAGCTAACGTACAGCGGAGCTGCAAGGGGACCATCAGGGTGTTACTGGTCCCGGTAACATTCCTTGATAGAGCCTCACAGAGGAAAAAGCCCGATAGATTGAAAAGTCTCTTGGAAAAATGATGGATGCCACTCAATGTACGGAGGAATATACATTATTTAGAAATACAACATAGGTGGCACTGTAGCCCTGTCAGTTGTCTGCGAAGACAACTAGAGCAGGGACTGGCTGAGAGTCAGGGTCAAAACCCTGAAGCTGACGAAATGGCT
This sequence comes from Cryptolaemus montrouzieri, assembly GCA_013387265.2. Classification (NCBI taxonomy): domain Eukaryota; kingdom Metazoa; phylum Arthropoda; class Insecta; order Coleoptera; family Coccinellidae; genus Cryptolaemus; species Cryptolaemus montrouzieri. The sequence goes on along the minus strand of JABFTP020000021.1, from coordinate 71,151,095 downwards.
CCGACTGAAGGAAACTGAGGTAGGGGACCTACTCGCCAAGCTCACGAAAGTTAGCATGCTTCTGAGGGGACCTCCAGAGCCAACGGGGCTAATCCTAACTAGGATTCAGAGGGCTGCCTAGACGGTAAGATCCAAGATTTCGCAAGTCTACGGGTATAGTGAAAATCCGACCTACTCCCAATTAACATTGGGCATAGACGAAGCCTCACTGGACACAAAGTCGGTCGAAAGGGAATCGACTTCATGCTTGCCTTAGGACAACATCTTTCAAGGTGCTGAAAAATGCAAAGACGGTTGCCGAAAAGGGGGAGCTTTGCATCAAGAAATGGCGCAGAGGATAAGGTACCGGAAAAACCATAGGCCATAGACCTATGGACGTGGGAGGAACAGTCGAGAAGGCTGTTCCGTACCCTGGCCCTTGCCTTTCTGACAGAACAAAATCTGTCAGGGAGGGGGGCCCTAGCTCAATGCTGCACTCTGCCTTACCTCCCACAGAAGTCCCTAAGGAGGCGCATGAGGCTCCCAGCCGGGTTCGGCATGGAAGTCCTAGGAGACCATGTACACCGATGGATTGGGTCATCTACCACCCTTAAAATGGCAGAGGAGACAATTAGGTGTAAATAAATAAACGTGCACCACTACATAGCTGCACCCGACATATTCAGTTCGCGGCTTGCCAAAATTAATAAATTCATATCAATAATACATCATAACCAAATTGAAGCAAAGCTATAAGATTTGTGAACAACAGAAGTATTATGACTCGAGGTATCTTGGGAATATTGAGAACTTGCACGTCACTACATCCACTTCAGAGAAATGTATAAGTCTCGAAGGAGATTATGTAATAGCATTAGACGATAAGTAACGAAAATGCATTTAGTCGTTACTATTAAGTAGTTGAGCATAATTGAAACAGAAATGGAATTTGGACTTCACTCTTACTACCAATAAATAAGTTAACAGATCACTGTTAACACATCTTCAAATTCATATTGGGCAATATACTACACTTTTTCACAATGCTGCCCGATAATGTAGAACAGTTTGAACAGTTTGAAATCGCGGTAACAATGATCTTTTCATTTATTTGATGGTAATAAAAACACCGAAAGTTTCCCTCGTGTTGAAATGCAATTTTTAATAATGTACCACAAATTCTACAAATCCCCTTCATATCGAATCAAATTGAAGTGAATTGAGTCTAAACAAGTCAGCAAGATTATGTGAATAAATCGCTGATTCAAAGGCGAATATCTTTAGTAGCGGAACGATACCGCATTCATTTTAAACCTCACATTATATGACGTCGGGCATTGGCAAAAAAATATTCCTCTAAATATTTCATTATCTCCCATTTTAGAACCAAGAAAACCAATTCCATGTTACTGGACGTTTCGAATGTTTCTTTTATTCAGCGTAATACATGTTCTTAAAGAACATATATTTTCGAATTCATATTACCTGAACATTCGATTCCGTTCCGTTGGCCAGAAAGTCAATCAGCTTTTTCGAAGGATTCTAGCAGATTCGGCGATTTTCGGATGACCGAACTCGGTTGATAAACTTTCTAGAAAATTGCAATACATGGAATTCGACAGCATATGGGTGATAAATCGACATGCCTCGAGCAAATAAACGATCCGAGTTCCCCTTTGGAATAATAGTACGAAATTTTTCAATATTTTATTTTGGGATGAAGCTTATGAAAACTCAGACTTGTCTGATATGGGGGAATATCTATCCTAAAATATTACTTTTATGCTTCTTTAGATCGAAGGTTGCAGACTGCCGGTGACAGAATAGACAAAAAACTACTCTCTCACATCTCGATCTCATTCCTTGCATTTTAATGGTTTTATTCCTCCATAACGAACATAGCAAACATATTTTTGTAGAAGTAAAAGGAATTTTTGAGCATATCTATATTACATGAACTGAAAAAGAAATTCCGTATCTACCTTTCGGATCTATTCGAGACATATATATTCATTGATATCGTCTATATATATATCGCCCTATATATATATATAACTTTGAAAGATATTAAAATTTCAAATATTTGGGAGACATTTTCGCCGTTCCGTGAATCACCACCGCGATATAATCCCGCTGGAATAGTGCACCAAATGTTTGTAATTTTAACGTTTCCACATCTGTTTGTTATTGTTCGTATCTTTCTCGAAGTCCGGTAGCGGGTTCGCTGTGTCGGTCCATAGAGGGCGACTCATACGTATGTACGAGGTGCGTACTTTCTGGAATCCATAGGGTACCCCGATGTAGCTTGATAGGATGCTGAGAAGCGATATGCGACACTGATGAGTTCCTAAAAGGGCGAAACTGCAGTCTGTCGCTTCGTTTCTTGGCATCCTGATAAGTTGCACAGATTTGGGAACTAGCTCTTGTCAGGATATATATATATATATATATATAATATATATAGAAGGTTGCCCATAATATATCTGTTCATGCAATCAAACTGATGTCATGAAAAATATAAATCCACCTCACGGTAATTAATACCATTGCCAGGCAATGATTATAATCAAAACATATCCTGGAATAATTATATATTAGGATAACGTTAAATGTTATGAGAATATATCAATCTACCAGAATATATACACACTATAGCATCATCAGACAATGATATCAATGTACCAACGAGTAGTGTCAGAGGCTTTCTCCCCGGAAAAATCCAGTGTACGGACCTTAGTCAAGTAACACTGAATCCTACTCATTAATAGTTTCCTTTGTGTGAAGTGGTGAACGATCGAATAGAATACTGCTCTGAATATAAATATACCAAAATTGTCAGTTAATTATATTACATTTATATAAACAAATAAATAAAATATGAAATGAGATTCTGAGCAGTATAAACTAAAGAGAAAACCTATGACTCTACCTCATTATTTTTTCGGAAAGAAACCTACGAAGAATATTACAAGATTTGATGACTCTTATCTTTTGTAACTGTTCAAATAAATTTTTCTTCAGACCCAAAATCTCAATACTTTTGTGGAGATTCCTAGGAATAACACCTGTTGTGGAAATAATAATCGGTAGAATAAAATTTTTTCATTTTCCACATTTTTTAATCTCGTCGCCAAGCATCATATATTTAGAAATTTTTTCATTGTATTTATTTTGTATATTATGTGTGTCAGGTATAGCAATATCAATTATATATGTTATTTGATTCTGTTTATCAGTAAGAATGATATCTGGTCTATTGTGTTTTACAGCTCTGTTGCAAAGAATTGTTTTATCAAAATAAAGTTTATATTTGTCATTTTCACAAATAATCTCAGGTTCATATTTGTAAAATTTTTTCTTTTGGGAATTAGGTCATGTTTAATTCCTATATTAAAATGAATAATATTAGCGACGGCATTATGTCTTTCTAAATAATCTGTTGAAGCAAGGACTGAGCAAGATAATAATATATGAAAAACTGTTTCTGAAGAACAGAAACATCTACGGCAAGAATCATCTATATTTTGTTTGATGATGTGTTTTCTATAATTCCTCGTGAAAACAACCTGATCCTGGATCGCAATTGCCAAGCCTTCTGTTTCAGCAAACAATTCTCCAGAAACTAACCATTCATTCGATGCGATTCCATCAATATAATCATTTTTCAATTCTTTAGGGTGCTTTCCGTGTAATTCCTTCTGCATCTAACTTTCTCTTTTAGAATTATCATCAAATATATCAAAATCTACCTTTTGCATTGTCAAGTTCAGAGGTGTAAGATTATAATCTGAAGCAACAACAATATCATGTAATTTAAACGTTCTCTGTTTATCATGAAAATGGGAACGTAGATGAAAAATCTGTTTACTATGAAGATTATTCAAATCAGTTACTGCACGACCTCCAAGATGTCTAGGTAGTGTAACTCTCTGAACAGCTGACTTTGGGTGGTGCTTATGATATTTACAAAGCATTTTCCTCGTTTGACATTGTAATTCATTTAGATCAGTTTTAGACCATTTAATAATTCCAAAAGAAGATGTAAGAATAGGAACTGCATAGGAGTTGATAGCTCTGAAAAGGTTTTTACTAGTTAAATGACTCTTGATGATAATTCTAAGTCTTTTGTAATATGAACTTCTAATATTTTGTTTAGTGCTGCTATAGTTAAATGTCTTCTCTTGACAAAATCCAAGATATTTATATGTATCTCCTTGATGCATTGGCTCGATTTCGATATTGGAACTCTTTATAAAATAAGAGGTGATCTTTCCTTTTCCAATAGAAAGATTTTTACATTTTGGAAGCCCAAATTTCATATGAATATCATTCGAATAGTTGAAAGTAATATCAAGTAGACTTTTAAATGAGATCTGGTTCCGGCATATAATTTAATATCATCTAAATAAATTAAGTGACTTAATTTGAATTAAGACTCTTTATTTTGAAGCCGAAACTAGTAGCATTTAATTCATGAGATAATGGATTAAGGCAAAGACAAAACCAAAGAGCACTTAAAGAATCACCTTGAAAAATGCCTCTTTTGATTGGAATTACTTCGGATTTTAAATGATATTTAAATGAAGATTGGTTCACCAATTTTTCATTACAAATTCAAGAAAAAGACGAAGTGTCTCATCAATTTTATAAATTTCTAAAATTTCTTGAAGCCATGAATGGGGAGAACTATCAAAAGCCTTTTGGTAATCAATGAAGGCTGTATTAATATTTCTCTTCTTAGTTTGAGCTTGATTCAAAGCAACAGAATCAATTACAAGTTGCTCTTTAGTACCAAGGTGTTTTTTTCTACATCCTTTTTGTTGTTCGGAAAGAATATTATAATTCTCCAAATGTGCATACATTTTTTGGGTAATACATGCAGTTAGAATTTTATATATTGTTGGAAGGCAAGTAATTGGTCTATATTGAGACGGATCAATAGTATTAGCACTTTTCGGTTTTAAATAAGTAATTCCTTGTGTGAAAAATAAAGGAGTAGCTGAGGGGTTCTTTATTATAAATGAAAAATATTCAGCCAATTTTTCATGAACGCAAAACAATTTCTTGAACCAAAAGTTATGAATACCATCAACACCTGGAGATTTCCAATTTTTGTGTGTTTAATAACTGATGTTATATCTTCGTTTGAAAATTTTTCAAATTGCATGCATTCTATTTTAGAAAATCGAGACCTTTCATTTGTAATCCAACTTGCATTGAAGTGTGTTGCCTTGGCACTGCCCAAATTGAGCACTGCCCAAATTGAAGACCAATAATCAGTTAGAATATCAATTATATATATATATATATATATATATATATATATATATATATATATATATATATATATATATATATATATATATATATATATATATATATATGGAAAAAAAAACTTGAGACAAGAAGAATTATTCAAATATCCGTAGATCAATGAATAATCCTTCCTGACAAGAGCTAGTTCGCAAATCTGCCCGCCATGCACACAGCCCCCAAGAGCCAAAATAGTGCAACTAAGCACTTCAAAATAAACTGTATTTTTCATGATACGAAGAATATGCAATAGTACTATGTCTAAATCACTCATTCTCGACAGTAACTCAGAAGTGATTACTCATGGTTCTCTTCATTAGAATAAACCGCAAAAGTAAAAAACCTAAATTCTGATTAACAATTTCTTGTTTTTTTTCTGAGTTGAAATCAAAATACCAATAACTTGCGTTAATGCCTACTGGTCATTATATTCTATCATGGAAATCGACATAAATCTCGAAATTTGCGTCCTGATAAGGTAACTCAGATGTCCACATAATAGATAGTTAATTGATTCCGCCGTTACTACGTGATAGTTAATCATGATAATAAAAAAATTAAACTATCTATTATCCTACCAGAACAGATGCCGGCTCGGTGGCGTATAGGATATGATGCTCATCTCCTGCGCAGAGTTACCTGGTTTCAATCCCCACAAAGTCGGTGCGATTTTTCGGATTCTGGGAGTCGCTTGAGTATCCATCTTTCGGAAGAGATGAAGAGCCGTCGGTCCTGTCAAACAGAGATGTGTTGGACATTAAAGATCCCTTCCCTCGACACGAGAGGCGTTCGGCAAAATTCCCGGGTTAGTGAGGTGACAGAATTCCCCGGCGTGACATTGGCCGAAAGGCGGAAATAGATCACATTAAAGGAATAACAAACAAACAAACCAGAATAGATTTATTGAAAATCAGGATTGCAATTTTTCTACTCGTTTGTTAGTCATTCTTACTTGTCTGTCTAGGACTCACTTCTTCATTATCATTCCAATAAATAATCATATGAAGCAAATTAATTAACTAAGAATTTAACAATGGCACCTAAAGTTGCGTTGATCCTAAATTGGCAACTGTGCATTCGATTCCTTAATATATAATTTAAAGTGTTATAAGCCGAATGGAGTATAGCAAAGTGGTAATTCCTTGGAAAAACGTATAATCTAGAGGAAACACTGTACACATAGTCCAAATACCAAGAAAACGGCTTGGAAAAATTACCGGAAATGAAATTGCTACTGCTATTGCCGAATAAATCGTATGATTTAACGCGCATCCGTAAGAGCAAGTTTCAAATCCAGCTTTCAAAACCAAAACAAGATTCGCGCGGAAATATATCCTCTGAATTCTCGTTCCATACCCAACCTTTCATCGGTTGCAACGGAAATCGTAGTTTTAGAGCTTTCTTTCCAGCCCAAGAGATATACTTTCTATTTCTACCCACATGAATGTGAATATCTTCAGGGTCAACAACTATTATTTTCTGATCGTTAAATAATATTATTGAAGGAAACTATCTGTAGGAGCATAGGCGTCTTTTTTTTTGGGGCAAAACTTTTATGAATTGTGAGTTTTAATGCACACATACAGGATAGTTATTCCAAAAGTTTCCACCCGTTGTATTATCTTGTAAATGAATAAATGAAAATTTGCTCGAACAAATGAATTTTAGTTCGGAGGACATCTGAGCTCTCATTTAAAAGGGGTATGATATTGAATTGCCATTCCAATAGTTCCTTGATTTTCGTATTGAGTGTTATATTTTGTGAAGAAAAATTCAGAGAGAAGGCTAACCTAATCAACAGTGCCCTGGAAACTTAAGTGTTTCCACAAATAACCTTCTATTAATACATTTTTCTGGAAACTGAATTCTAATTTACAGATTGATATTGCATACATTATTAAGAACTGCTTCAAATTATTTTCCCAAAATTTTCTCAGAAATAATATTTGTTCTAGAACTACTGCGGCATATTGTAATATATAGCATTCCAATACTCATATGAGCGCATATGCACGCAGACGGACTAGACGAGAAGAGGTCATGCATATAGCAGACTAACAGAGAAGTCGAAGAAAATTATTTTTCAAGGGACAATATTCAACAGCACGGTCAGATGTCACGAATAGGAATAATGGACTGCAGTTTCGGTCTCGTTTGACCTCGTCAGCATTATCTACCCACTGGTAACAAAAGGCCATGCCGTACCTACTCATCTCAATTCGTTGGAGCGAACGCAATAATATAAATATCACTGCGCCCCCCACCGAACCGAAACAGAGGCTACCTCACCAGCGCCCCAGAAAACGGTGAAACCAAAGAGCAGATGAAAGAAGAAAACGTTAAGTGGTCACACTAGTTCGATAATATACTGCCATGCGACACTCATGTATCAGACAGAAGCGGCTGTCGAAGGACCGACGCTCCTTATTTCTATGTGGTTAACATTCTACGGAAGATTGAATATTGTCCCTTGAAAAATAATTTTCTTCGATATGTCTACAAATTGCGAAATCTCGCAATAAGTAACTTTCTGTTTTGAGAAACTGAGAAGTAGTGACCAGCTCCATGCCTGCGCATTTTTTAAATTTTGTTTCCGCATGACCGCTTCTGCCCATTCCTTCTGCGCGCATATGACCTTATATGAGCACATATGATCGTTTATGATTATATCGATGTAGCGTGTCGAAGCCTAAATCGCTTATATGTATTACATATATTGCATTCGAGGTATAATGTCTCGAATCGAATACTACTCAATGCACAATTCTCGAACTTTAATTGTTGTGTCACTATTGTTAGAGTGCTGTCCCAACCAAATTGCAAATCGGAACAGAAAGCAATTGAGCGTATGAGTGTAAGAGTGTAAACTCGTATGTACCTATTCGATTGTCTGTATCGAAAATCCAATATTGCTTTGTTACAGTTGTTATTGTAAACAAAATAATTGAGCATGTATTGTGCCTCGCTGTTTATATGTTTATGCAACCACTGACAATTAAATCGATCTACAGCTTCTTTACAGAATTAATTGAACATGTTTCGATATTTTGTTTTATTCATTGACACTACCATACTGTAGCAGGAAAGTTGCGTTTTTCGAACTGAAAATGGCGAAATAGTAAGATTTATGGCAAAAATATCCGATAGTAATCACTGAAATTTTTTTTTAATGAAATAAACTTCGATTAGAAGGTATGTTTGTGGAATATTATAATTTTAACCTTTTCTTCAATATTTCCCGCACACACCGATGTAAAATTGAATTTTCCGCACTAAAACGCAAAATCACCGGGTATTCGCAATGTTGGAGGCGGTTCACCATCAGCAAAATTCTGAAAACATTTAGAAAAATACTTTTCAAAGAATATTTAGTCGTTCTGAATGCTTGACCGTCCTTCTACATTCAGAGGATAAGATTGAAAACTCCTTAAAGGCCTTCGAACAGGATTGGTGTCGTTGTTTCTTTGTTTTTTTGAAGAAAATAATTTAGGCGCATAACGATTTTTAGAGGGGGTTGAAAATATTCATCCGTAGCAATGATTCTACTGTTCTTGTCTAACGAAAAACTATATTTATCAGGAAATTTTTGAAAAGGTGAAACCTCAAAAGTTGGTGATACTGTCAATCTCTTGCTATATACAGGGTGATTCAACGAAAATTAAACAGAATCTATATCTACCAAAATATTAATTTCTGATCAAAACGCCAAAACAGGTCAATTTTTGTTTCAAGGGGGACGTCTTTTGGGGTACAGACCTTGCCTGAAATATCAACCCCCTAAGCGGGGGTTGCAATCCCTGAACATTTTGAATCGGGAAGTTGGGTCGAGTGATGACTTGTAAGAAAGGTCGTATCTTTATCCTACATCATCTTGAACGAATTTCCATTTTTAATTGAAAACTGTAAGAGATACAGGGTTAGCAACTGAAAGATAGGAAAGACTATTTTCCTGAGATAGGTATTATCTCTGTCTGCATTTCCGTGAACGCATTTTCATTTTTGAGTGAAAACTGTGGAAGATACAGAGTGAGCTACTGAAAAATAGAGGAGACTATCTATCGCTCTGAGTTATTCCAGTATTAGTGCAAAAAAATTAAACAAAGTCATTCCAGATCAAAGGCTATCATCTTTGATCTAAATGAATCTATTCCAGTTTTTCGCACTTATACTCCAATAGTCTTGGGGCGATAGTCTTCTCTATTTTTCAGTGGCTCACTCTGTATCTTCTACAGTTTTCAATCAAAAATGACAATTCTTTCACTGGAATGCAGACAAATTTTCAAGAGTTGTCAACCCTGCTCTACGGGTTGAAATTCGAGATGAGGATGGTACTTGATAATGACCGCTATTGATCAGCATGGATCTGTTCCATTTTACCTCACTGAAACTTAAAGAGTCTCAGGGGAATAGTGTTCCCTATCTTTCAGTTGCTCACCCTGTATCTTTTACAGTTTTGGATTAAAAATGGAAATTCTTTCAAGGCAATGTAGACAAAAATACCACCTTTATTTTAAGTCATCACTCGACCCATCTTCACTATTCAAAATGTTCAAGGATTGCAAAACCCGCTTAGGGAGTTGATATTTCAGGAAAGTATTATACCCCTAAAGATGTCCCCCTTGAAACAAAAATTGACCTGTTTTTGCGTATTAATCAGAAATGAATTTCTTGGTAGATATAGCCTCTGTTTAGTTTTCGTTAAAGCACCCTGTATATCTATACAATTTGATGATATTCTCAAACTCAAAAACAGTATGTATCCGAAAATAAAATTCACATTCGAAAAAGGCCAAAACCAGCAAATATCATTTTCAGATCTCTCTTTGAGTAGGAATTAAATAGCAAAATTAACTGCAACATCTTTAAAAAGTCCACTAGCATAGATTCGCAAGGATTCCAATCATTCGAAATTTACATGAAATTTCGGCATACAGTGATCCACAGAGCATTTTCGTGGCAATTGAAACCATTTAAATTATAGCTGACAACAACAGTTATGATCGTGACTGAATTGACAAAATAGTAAAACAAGAACAATAAAATATAGCTATTAGATATATTTCTTAACATAGATAAGTTAAGTGAAATTACCATTTATTTTTTCACCGTTCCAAGTAGTACCATATCCCAGTAAATCAAGGACCGAGCCACTTGAAGCGACATAAAAGAGTCATTCGTAGTTGCATTCAGACCTGAAGTTTCATAATCAGCCATGAGATCTAATACTATGCATTCTCCAACATTTGTTTGACGATTGCCATCGCTAACTGAAATGATAATATTCAAAGTAAGTGTAACGTAAAAGTCGTTCTTGATTCTTTTCATTACGTATAAACTGTATGAACCTGTGAGACCCCGTTTACTTCGTCACACTGATTAAGGTATTTCCTTTGTCACTCACATAAAGGTTAATGGCAGTTTTCAGATGATGAACAACCAGGCAAATCTAATTGAATCCCTAATTTTCGATCTATTCTGATAGTAACTTCCTTTCAAAAATTTGTAAGCTGTATACTTAATATATGATTTCTTCAAATCCAAGAAACGAACTATCTATATACACATATGTCATTCTGTACTTTGTTTTCATAATGTTCGATGATGACTGAAAGTTTTAAACTATGCTAACAGTTAGTTATTAACTTGATTTAATAGTTGATATTAACAAAAAAGTAAAAAATTCTATTTGTACTTTAATCAATTGAAAATATATTAACATATTCTTTAAAGTGCATTCTACTCTTAAATTACCGTCAGGGGTGCTCAAACGGTCGGTTCCGAGTGCTTTTTGAGTAGATCCCGAGAAGAAAGAAATCTTCAATAAGTAGGTAACTAAACTACAAAAATTTATTACGTAATGACATAACACTCTACTAGCTGCAGAATGCGGCTTTATCAAAGGAACGCAAGGTACTTGTCAAAGAAAAGCCGCGTTTTTTATTCTTGCCGCTTTTCTAGAAATTTCGGGCGGCGCGTTTGACGGGAAGATTCGTGACTTTCGTTTACGCTGATATGAATGTTGCACCTGTAGGAATAGGAGTAATTCAGAATTGTAATTTGAAGACAATATTACATCAATAAAAAGTTTATTATTAAATCGTACAAATAGAGTGCAGCGAAGAAATCTAAAACGTATCATTTTAATAACGATTGGGAGGAAGAATTTTTCTTCTGTATGGTAAAGGATAAGTGCATTTGTCTTATTTGTCGTGCGTCACTTGCAATACCTAAGCGTGGTAACTTATAAAGGCATCATAAAACGGTTCATAAAAACTATGAAAAGGAATTTCCGCCACAGAGTGAATTGAAAAAAACGAAAAGTACGTAATTCGATATCTTGTTTGAAAAAAGAACAAACCATGTTCACAAGACCAGCCAAACAATCAAATGCTGCTACGATCGCGTGATTTAAAATATCTCATATATTTTCGGTTACAAGAAACTATTCGAAGATGCATCGATTAGGAAGAGAGCATCTATTGAAGTTGGAGATTTTATAAATAAAACAGAAATCATGTCTGCTATCAGAGAAATTCAGTTTTCTCTTTCGACTGTCACAAAACGTTTTAAAGTCATGAGTCTGGGGATGGCAGATAAACTTAAACATGATATCATGGAATGTACATACTTTTCTTTACAGTTCGACGAATTTACCGATATGATAGACATTTCCCAGCTGTGTATTTGTGTTCGGATGGTACTCAATGACATGTTAGCTAGGGAAGAAATTTTGACAATCATTCCTCTGAAGGGGAAGACCCGTGGCGAAGATATATATTACGTTTTCTTCAATTTTGTAAAAAACTACAAGCTAACAATATATAAATTAGTGTGCATTACAACCGATGGAGCATCAGCAATGACTGGAAACAAAAACGGTTTTCTGGCATTGTGTCGAGCTTTTCCTTCATTTTTTTCATTTCATTTCATTTTACATCAATAAGTTTCGTGTTCGAAAGTGGAGGAAATTATGAGCATTGCAACAAAAATTGAGAATTCCATCCATACATGTAGCTTGCAACGGCGGCTCTTTGAGTTGCAGTTTGAAGATAGGGAGTCAGCTGAACACACTTATTTAGTTCTTCACACGGACGTGAAGTAATTGAATAGCTTAAAATTCCTAGAAAGGTTTCAAAAATTATTGCCCGAAATAACAACTTTTCTAGACGAAAGAGGTGATGACATTCAGATTTTAAGAAACAAAAAAAGGCTGACTGATTTGGCATTTTTGACTGACATCACAATACACTTAAACACCATCAACTTGAAGCTTTAAGTTAAAGGAAAAACTAATATTGAGATGATAAGCGCATTAAACGCATTGAAAGAAGAATTGCAACTTATGATAGATCAACTGAAAAAAAATAATCTGAAACATTTTTCGTCTTTGAAAGCAAGGATTCCTCAGTTGAATTATGATACGTAAATCAGATATGTCAGGACAATTCGGAATGCGTTTTTATACTTGCAATAAATTGGCTAATATAGCATCACTTATGAGTTACCCTTTTTCATGTGAAAACATTGAGGAATTAGCTACTGAAACAGCAAACCAGTTTAATATAAACTCATGTTTTGTTGAGAATGAGTTGGTGCATATTATGTGAGACATACATCTCAAAGCTACAGCATCTGATACAAATTTCTGATGTTTTATATCTGAAAATAAATATCCGAATCTAAGGCAAATCGCCCTTTAACTGACGGCAATGTTTGGGTCAACTTACTTGTGCCAGTCTGCATTTTCTGAAACGAAGATAATTAAGTCAAAATATCCTAATCGTCATCATGCTTGCTATTAGCACTCAGTGGTTACGTACCATCTTATGAAAAGTATTCAGAGGACATGCAGTGCCACCATCCAAAGTCACTCCTTAGTTGAGTTTAACATCATATGTAACTCTTTTGTTTTGTAACAACCAAAAAAACTCAATTTTGAATAACTATGAGTTTTTTGATTGATAGAAGAACCTAACTGAACCTAGCCCAAACCTTGACTAAAATAATGCATATTGTGCGGAAAGCCAATATCTATAAATGCTACGGTACACTCTACCTTGGTAGGTAAGTTGGTTGGGTGTATCGTGCATGTACAACAACCCTGCATCACACATACTTGCTCAGAGTCGATCGTACGTAGTCTAAAAATATTGAGGCCAGCAGTTCAAGTCCGAGCACCCCTGGTCTAAATTCAATAAACAAGATGAAACAGAGAACAAAGTCAAAATTTTAGCGAAACTAGACAGCTCTTTCTGTCTACAGATTTTTTCTGTATCTAGGCAAAAAGTTTATGGTACCTTACGCTCTTCTAATCCCTTTTTCTCGATACTGGTTAATTTTTCAATTCTTACAGAATACCTTTCTCGTGTGATGAAATGAGAGGTGAAAGAAAATTCATTTAAACCTTCCTGTAATTAGAGAGTATTAAATTTTAAGGGTAGTTTACCCATAACTATAACACATATAAAGTGAAAAACGAAAATTGCTATCTTGTAAAATATCATTTCAAATCAGTTGAACAAAACAGATTTTATAAGTCAAAAATCATTTTTTTTTTCGTCAACTTTGAGGATGAATATCTTAGAGGGGGCAAGACAGAAAGAAATGTTATATGAAGTTGAGATATTGATTTGAAGAGTGCTATCAGATTCCAGGAGATGGCTATCTTACACCCAGTTTATAATCATACTGAGCCAATCAGTGAAAAGAAACTACTGCATATAAGAAAATGTCGAAAGAAACCATTATAGAGTAAGAAAGTAAAACAATGTTATTTCAATGTCGAAAATATATGGAGTTCTTAAAAATAAATATATTGTTGAACAACGAAGTAGATCCATCGACGAATCATTGTCTACAACTCAGTTCGTTTCGATCAATATTTTCCTGTAGCAAAGATTATCTATACGAGGTGAGACGTCCTATATAATAATTATGGAGGATGTACCTGAAAATAATGGGGATTGCGATGTCGCTCATATCTTTGTTCTATCACGTAATAACTAGGTAACTAGGAAACTTGCAAGGCTCGTTACAACTCTCAAAAGATTATGAGCTTTTAACTTTGACACTTATTTGAATATCTATTCAAGTTCCTCGTGAAAATATGCAGCAACAGGCGCAATCCACATCTGCACTCACTTTGTTCAGGTTACATCACTCGTCTTACCCATCTTTAGCGACATCATGCTAATGAAAACAAAAATGAAATATCTAACCTGAATTCATTCCAGGTACCCTTCGAATAGCGCTTTTACGAAATGCATAATTTTGGTTTCTAGAGACTTTCGCTTCTTTGAGATACAGAGAGAAAATTGGAAGTCTAAAGCAACGAATTTCTTTGATGTCATATCCTGCAACTTCAATTTTGCTCCTCTGAACTCGAATGTTGTTGTGGCTTTTATTGCCGTTTTTTAAATGAAATATTTCGTATGTTTTTATAGATACAGTTTTCAATTATACTGACCACTTGGGTATATATACAAATTTATTTCGCGTATCTCGAAAACGATTCTGATGAAATAATATTCCCCCTAGTGAATTTAGTTTTGAAATGGTTGAAACCAATAATCTGCATATTCTATAAAAACACGTTAATCTCATAATCCATTCATACATATTATACAATAAAGTTGCTTCCTGTGAGCTTAGGTCTTTTGGAGCACGTAACGGATTTTAGTGCGACATGCATCAATAGGCAGAGTGATTTAAAGGAAAGCTTTATACTGAATGTTGCAACAGAAATTCAACCTCTCCTTTTTGTATTTTGACCTATGTCTTCAGAATATGATGCCATTGCAGCCATTTGAGGCTTATTCTGCTCGCACGTTGACACTCATAACTGAATGTATTCTTGTTTTTCTTCTTAATTTAGACCTTGAGGTCTGTTTCTTTCCAGGAGATCCCTCTACTATTGTTCTTGTGGGATGGACTGCCAACTATCTTTCCAGCGTTTGGGGGCCCTTCCTGGTGGCCGACGTGCTGCTATTAGTTTTCCGTCCCGTAAAATACGTGCTAGTCTGTGTTCTTCCATCCTGTCTACATGTTCATTCGATCCTCATCTGCGTTCTTTTGCCCATCGTACAATATCTTCAGTGTTATATGTTTTTCGTATAACCTCGTTCTATATCTGAGCGATTTTCCCGATATTTGCCCTAGCGTCTTCATTTCTGACGTTCTTAGATTTTTTTTGGTTTTGAAGGTATCGGCCCTAGTTTCTTTTGCATAGGTGGCGATTGGTCGTACACACGCTTTGTAAATCTTCGTTTTGCACTCAATGCTCATATGCTCGTTTTTCCATACGACATCTCTCAGGCATTCGGAAATCGTTGCTGCTTTACTTACTTGCTCTCGAACCTCTCTCGCTAAATCCCCGTTACTAGTTATTTGCACCCCAAGGTATTTGAAGGACATTACCTACTCGACAGTTTTATGATCAATTGCGAGCTTACATCTTCTTGGCTCTTTCCATATCACCATGCTCTTTGTTTTTTCGGTAGCTATTATCATGTTGGAATTTTCAGCTTCGCATTCGAAAGCAATCAGGATATCATCTTTATTTTCCGCCATTTATGCCGCATCGTCAGCGTAGCATACTATTTTAATTTCTCCCATACTCGTCCTGTATCCGTTTCCTACTGATTTAACTTTGTTGATGATTCTGTCCATTATTAAATTGAACAGAAGAGGGCTGGACTATCTCCTTGTCTTATACTCGCAGTGGCAGGTATTTCTGATGTAAGGCTACCTTAAGATTTTATTTTTGTGATGTTGTTGGTGTTCAGGTCTTCTATAATTTTAATGATTGATTCCGGGATATGTTCCTCTCTTAGTATCTGCAGCATATCTTTCACTTTTACACGATCGAAAGCTTTTGTGAGGTCAATGAAGCAGATGTATAAGGGGTTTGTTGTATTCCAGAGATTTCTCTACTACATGTCGTACTATTAATGTTGCATCCGTTGTTGTTCTGTTCCTCCTAAATCCTTGTTGTTCTTCGTTGATGTCTATCACTTCAGTTATTTTGTCTCGAAGATTTCCGGTAAAGAGCTTGATTAGTACCCCTAGCAGAGTTATTGTTCTGTGATTTGAAGGTGTCTTTTTGTCGCCCTTCTTGTATATAGGTACAGAAAGGCTCTTTTTCGACTCTGTAGGCACACTGGTATGGTCTAAGATCTTTCCAAATAAAGCCTTGATTTCGCTTATTAGAGTGTTTTTCCATATTTGATCATTTTGTTAGTGATGTTGTCTATTTCTGGTGCTTTTCGACTTTTGAGTTTTTGAATTGCCTTAATTATCGAATTGAATTTCTTCCTATTCAAGCTGATCTGCTTGTCTCTCACTATCGTTTTCGCTCTCTCTTCGTTATTATAGAGTTCTGTGAGGTACTGTTCCCATTGTTTAGCGCTTACTTGATTCAGTTGGACATATTCATTTTATGTTTTTTTCTTTGCTCGAAACATATTCCACATTCTCCTCTGAGTTCCGTTCATATCCTTCTCCACATCCTTGCTAAATTTTCTTCACTGTTCTCTGTTTGTCTCCCTGATTTGTCTGTTCACTCTGTTCCGTGCCTCCACGTATTTTCTGTGTTCTGTCTCGAGTCTTCATACTTCAGTTTCTCAAATATGCTTGTTTTTTTCCTCTGCTAAAGCTTCTACCTCTTCTGTAAACTATGCTGTCGATTTGTGCTCTGTGGCGTTTCGAACTATTCTCGTCCCAAGCGCTTCCTTTGCAGCCCATTTGTTTTATTGGATTGTCTATAATTTTGGTCTTGAGTTGAAGGCACGGCTATCCGAACATATCTGATCATGATATCATTGGTGTTGAAATAAATGTGGAGGTAAAAAAAGTAATTAAAATGAAACGATATAGACAGTTGTCTTCGACTAATTTAAGTAACATCAAGCTTGATCTGTTGGGTAAAGAATGGGATTATGATAGTTCAGACGTTAATAAAAAATATAAAAAATGGTTGTCTAATATTCAATGCAGTTTAAATAAGTTTGCACCTTTAAAACAGTATATAAGTAAAACAAACAGTAAACACTGGGTAGATAGAGATGTGAAGCATCTTCAGGGGATAAGAGATCGATGCTTCAGAACCTTTCGCTATACTGGACGTCTGATTCATTATGAACTATATAAGAAAAAAAGAAATGAAGTGGTCACTCTGCTGCGGCTTAAAGAGAAAAATTACTATAAAAAAAAGATTGATCAATGCAAAAACGATGGCAAAAAAATGTGGAAAACGTTAAAACAGTTAGTAGGATCTTGTTATCGGAGTTTTGACCCGGACTCTTTGTCTGGGATGGATTCTGGCTTGTCTGTCGAGGATGAACTAAATCAATATTTTGTTGACAGTATCGAAGATATTGCTGGCACAATAGCTGTTCCGAGGATTTTCATGAAAAGGATTTTGTTGAAACTAAGTGTGGCCTATCTACTTTCAGAAAGATATCCCTTAATGGACTCCATAGCATTGTTAAGGGTTAAGAAACTCTAAATCAGGGATGACGTCATTGATGCATTTCTGGTAAAGAGTTTGTTTGAGGTGGTTGGATACTCCTGCTTGATATTGTTAATACTTCACTTGAAACTGGTACTTTGCCTTCTGACTGGAAGTGAAGTACTGTTGTCCCTATTCCAAAGGTGTCTAATCCAACGGTACCTGATGATTTGAGGCCAATTAATTTGCTTCCCATAGTCGACAAAATTGTTGAAATTGTGGTTCGTGAGCAGATTAGTAATTTTCTTGAAGAAAATGGGTTGATATACGTCAATCAGTCTGGATTTAGAGGTGGCCACTCATGTGAGTCAGCGTGCCAACTGGTGTTCAGTCAATGGAAAAAGATATCGATAGCGGAAAAATCATTATTAGTGTTTTTGTGGACATTAAAAGAGCTTTTGAAACAATTGACAGAGTATTGCTCATTAGAAAGTGTGAAAAATCGGTATTAGAGGAATTGTGTTGAAATGGTTAGCATGTTTTTTGGAGGGTAGGTGTCAGAGGACTCTGATTGATGGTAATTTCTCTCAGCAGAGGGAGGTAAAATATGGAGTTGCCCAGGGCAGTGTACTCGGTCCTCTTCTCTTTATTATTTACATGAACGATTTAAATAGGTACTTGGAACACTCTTTTGTGAATTTGTTCGCTGATGACACATTGATATCGGTCTCTGGGGATGACTTCGGGAAAGTAGTTGGTGTTATTAATGCGGAACTGGAAATCATGAATAACTGGATGATGTTCAATAAACTGAAACTGAATAGTAACAAAACTAAATGTATGGTACTTGGTTCTAAAGTTAATTGTAGTAAGTTTAAGAGTGAAGTTTATGTATTGAAAATTCGCGACATGGCTCTCAATTTTGTATCTGAAATTAAATATCTGGGAGTGACTATTGATCCCCAATTAAATCTGTCTCAACATGTGTCTATCTTATGCAAAAAAATTGGGAAAAAAATCGGTTATTTTTATAGAGTGTGTAATAAACTTTCACTCTGGAGCAGAAGAATTGTATATAATTGTATAATATATCCTAGTTTCAATTATTGTGCTTCTCTTTTGAGTGTTTGTGATAAGAAAGATATTCAACAGTTACAGTTCCTTCAGAATAAGTGTATGAAAGCAACAGCTGGTTTCGGGCCAATAAATCTCGCCTCTTCGTTGCCTGCAATCCAGGTATGCTCAGTTCGGTCAGTTAAAAGCTGCAGAAATTTCTATATGAGCTCTGATCGGATTCCCCTCCCAGCCACAACTTTTATTGCAGCCTTACTGTCCAAGGTAATATTTATTCACCTGTTCTTATGACGTCTTAAGAACACAGGTTATTATGGCATGTACTACTTTCTGAAAGATGGTTGAGTGCATTCCAAGGGAATTGTCATTCCGACATTCCGGGTTTTGTGAGTGCACTTCAGCTCTAATTCCCTTCTCCATTTTCGATCTATCTGTCTACCAATTATGTTTTACAGAGCCGAGCCAATTGTTCTTGTGTATCACTGGTTTATGCTATTTGGTTGTAGATTTTTTAGTCATTGTATAATGACTTAAACTAGGGATGATCCCTATACCTTCAAATGAACAAGATAAAACACCTTCTTCAATATCTATATCAGCCAGTACTACCATTTATTCAAACTACATCGCAATCTTCTTGTTGGAAGGACCACTCTGCTTTGAAGATTTAACTCAGAAAAATTATACATCCATAAGACAATTCAATCGATGTAACCTTCGACCCATATTTCTTATGATGCATTGATGGTGAGGTCATGAGGGAAGTAGAGAGTTGAACTGACATGCTGGAAGTTAGAACAAAGATGGTCCTCTTCGAAACAAGAATCGACTTTTTTCAGCGTTATCCACTTACATGTCTTCTTCTGAAATAGGGGGTCCAAATTTTCATTGGAATTCTCTATTTGTATATACCGAAGGGTTTTCCAATGGAGACAACTGATTTTATTTCTTACATAATCCGAATAGAGGTGAAGTTGACTTCTCTTTTCTTTCACATTCTGAAACGTTAGTGTATGTCAGTTAAGCAGGGTGGATAGTTTGCCAATAGCGAAATTGCACGAGACCCAAAATTATTCTGAAACATTATTTTGGCGCAGTTTTCTTGCTTGAATAACCATCGACGCAGTTTTCTTTTTCGAAGAAAACAGCGCGCCCATTACTATCAAAGGTGATCGCTCCAGGGCCATTCAATCCAAAGATTTCTTTCTAGGACCAGGTTGACACTCATCACCTAACCGATTTGTGGTTTCAACAGGATGGCGCAACGTGCGATACATCGCAGGACAGAATCAAATAATTGAAGACCAAAATCGGCGAGCGAGTAACCCCTCTGGATTTTGAATTTTGCTTTGGTGCATTGAATCGCTGGTATGTCCGAACAAGTCAACGAAGTTAAAGAAGCTACAGAACAACATTGATTTCAAAATTCAAAAATTGTATTTCTGATGATTTGTGGGCTCGAATTATAGAAAATTAGGTCCAGCTGATTCACTCGTGTCAGCATTTCCGCAGGGAACACTTGAACGAACATTCCATACATAGTATCATCGATTGTACTTTGATTTGAAATAGAAGTCATTTTGATAACTAGACAAGAATTCTTTCAATTGGAAGAATGAATGCGTCGTTTTTAATGAAAATTCCATAACATAGATATAATTGTAGAGAAAATCCGATAATTCCAATAATTTGTTATGTGATATTGAAAACGTAGGCTGAACTGTACGAAATGGATTAAATAATACTATGGAATTGTATTTCCTGAGTAATCATTTTTATTTTCTTCAATTTCCCAAAAAATGATTCCTGAAGCAACTAAAAACAATACAGTATCATTCCATAACAAGTTAAATTCGTTAGTTTTATTGTGCATTCAACATATATCGAAGTTACAACATGATATTAAAGAAATCAGGGATCTAAAGTGTGGAGCGGTAGTTTGACTGCACGCCCCTTCAGACTGGCAGAGACCACTCCATACTAACACCGCATTAGTATTTATATCGCATTATTTACACACAACGTTTTTACAACTGCAACCCGTTCATACATCAGTTCAGTCCTTTCACGAGATTCCTTAGTGAACTATATAACCCTTACAGGACAAAATCAAGTGATTATTATAAAATATTCACATGAATACAACATGGCAAGGATGTGAGACAGGCACTCTGAGGCAGAATTTAAATTTCAATATTTTTGTTATGTGGCCACACCTGTCACCATATCATTTTCCGCCACAGAGTGAATTAAGAGAACGAATAGAACGTGATTTGATATCTTGTTTGAAAAAGAACGAACCATGTTCGCAAGACTAGCCAAACAATCAAGAGCTGTTACGATCGCGTTATTTGAAATATCTCATATATTGGCGACACACAAGAAACCATTCGAAGATGAATTGGTTGTGAAGCAAGCATTCATTGAAGGGGGTGGGACTTTATTTGGAGATTTTAAAAATCTAAAACACGATATTATGAAATGTACATATTTTTCTTTACATTTCGACATATCCACCGATATGACAGATACTGCCTAGATGTGTATTTTTATTCGGATGATGACATGTTAGCTGAGGAAGAATTTTTGACAAACAGCAATGACAGGAATTAAAAACGGTTTTGTGGAATTGTGTCGAGCTAATGAGTTTTGTGTCCAAGAGTTTTGAACAGGGAGGAAATTATGGGCCTTGCAACCAAAATGGTGAATTCCATCCGTGCACGTAGCTTGCAACGGCGGCTCTGTAAGTTGCAGTTGGGAGGGAGTCAGCTGAACACACTGATTTAGTTCTTCACACGGACGTCAGGTGGTTGAATCGCGGAGAGTTCCTAGATAGGTTTCAAGAATTATTTCCAGAAATAAAAGCTTTCTAGACGAAAGAGGTGTTAAAAAACGAAAAATGGATGACTGATTTGGCATTTTGACTGAAATCTACATGCACTTAGACACCATTAACTTGGAGCTTCAAGGTAAAGGAAAACTATTATTGAGATGAAAAGGGCAGTAAACGCGTTCAACAAAAAATTTAAACTCATGACAGGATCTGAAACAGTTTCCGTCTCAGAAAGCAAGGATTCCTCAGTTGAACTATGATACTTAAGAGGCTGAATATTCAAATATTTTGGGACAATTCGAAATGCGCTCTCATGATTTCAGAAAATTGGCAAATATAGCATCACTTATAAGTTATCCTTTTTCATATAAAACATTGAGGAATTAGCTACTGAAATAGCAAGTCATTTTAATATGAACTCATGTGCAGTGTCACGTCCAAAGTCTCTCCTTGGTTACGTTTAACACCATATGGTTTTTTGTTTTGTAACAACCAATAAACTCGCAATTTTGAATAACTATAAAATTTTTCATTGATATTATAGAGAGAAGAACCTAACTAAACCTAACCCAAACCTTGACTAAAATGATGTCTATTGTGCGGAAAACTAATATCTATATATGGTACGGTACACCCTACCTAGGTAGGTAGGTAGGGTGTATCGTGTTTATACAACAATCCTGCAACACACATATTTGCAGCCTTTCAGAGTCGATCGTAAGTAGTCTAAAAATATTGAAGTAAATTGCCAGCAGTTCAAGTTTGAGCACCCCTGCTCTAAAAGAACAAAATTATTTCGTAATTGTCGCATTATTTATTTATGCGAAAGAAAAAGAGGGCAGCATCTATTTGAGGATTACGATAATGATGTGACTCATTCTGTCACTCGACAGAAAAATTCTAATTTCTTGTCGTATATCAATACGACAAGTAGGAGATTATTTCATCAGATATCTACATCAATACACCCTCTCTTATAATGCTCATAGAGTATTAATCTAAATTCCAGGAACAAAATATCCAATTTAATTTCGCGTTATGAAATATGTTCATACGCTAACAACGAAATAATACTAGAGTAAATCAAGTTGGTCCAGATGTGTTCATGAAATGAATTTCGCTGTATCTTAGAAAAAACAATAAAAAGGATAGTGTTTCGAAAGATTAGTTAAAAACACATCCATAGTATGCTTCAGATATGCTGTTCCTCTGATCAACCTACAGTTGAAGCTTCACGAAATTCTATGAAATGTAACCATAATCCATATTAGGAATTTCGGCTAAAACTGCCAGCAAATACAGTGAAGAGCAGAAATAAAAATCATGAAGAAGCGATATTAGTGATACTAGAGAAGATTTAAAGAAACCGAAAACGAAAATTTTATATTTCTGTTTTTGAAATTAATAAGAACAAAATGAGATAAGAACTCAAGATGTGAGCATCGTCTTTCAAAATTATTCATTCCTTATCTATAGCCTTTCGCAATTGTGGAACCTCGCTATTTCTGTCTAATTTATTGGTATCACTGTTTGGCATTTTGGCTGACACTACAACTAGATCAATAGAACCCAACAACTATAAAGTCTGCAAGCTCACAGTAAATATCTAATTATAGCTTTGTGAATTTGGATCTCTTGCCTCTGGCATATGCACTGCTGCAAGTGGAAATTCAATATCTATATAGGACTCAGAAACGGCCGCAAGCGGCTCAAATATAGCAGATACATTAAAACTAACGATACATGAGTTTCTGCCCAATACGAAGTTTGAATTTCATGAAAATATAACATTTGTTATTATGCGTCCGGCAGATCGAAGGTTATATGCCCTGAATGCTCATATCATAATCTAATAACACAAATCGAACACGTTTTTAAGAAAAAGATCTGTTTTACCACTTTTACCAAAGTGAAATTTTTTATTAATTTCATCAATTATATACTTAACTGAGGTGCTTCAAGTTTTCGTCTTAAATATATTGACTGTTCTGCTAAGAACGCCCCGTAGGTTGCTCCATTATTGATCGATTTTAATGAAATACAAACCGAATTGCGGCTTGAATGTTGTACTAACAGCCAGAAATATCCTCATGGATCTGATAGTTCTGAAAATATCCGACCATCACTCGGACTTTTTGAATGTTTACCCCATATTTTACTTGTTTGTCGCCTACTTTTTCATTATTGACAAAATATCATTTAAATCAAAGTAAGAAAACTCACATTTTAAATTCATTGTTGTAATTCGCAGAAAGGGCGACTACTGTCCTAGAAAGTATTCTGGTCATTATTTCTGTTGGGATAAATCACATCATTTCGTATTTTGGGTAAAGGGACACTCTAGACCAGTTATTCCCAAAGTGGTTTATATCGACCCCCAGGGGTGTATGACAAATTGCAAGGGGTCAACGTAGGCGAAAGAAAAATTTTGGGGTCTATGAAATGAAAAACGGGGGACCACGATGGTGGATCTCAACACATACACTGATGGTAACTATTTACTTACATCATATTATCTTATAATATGAAGAAATATACATTATTTATAAAATTACCTATGAAGTAAAAAATTTATTATATATGTTTATAAAATTGTGTAAGTTGTAGGATGTAGGCATTTGCTTTGTGGTCGCAAGACATTTTGAACTTGTAAAAATCTGCACATAATGAAAAACCAGTATGATCTTGTACGAGAAGTCTCAGAGCTTCGCTACCTTGCACTGACTTGTAAAATTCGTCACTCTATGAATGCAAATGTGGGACAAATACGTTAATTCGTTTCCTGAATCTTGAAAAGTGCTAATGAAATATTCAAGAAAAATATAAACAGATAGTTTATCACACAAATTACAGTGAATCAGTTTTATTTTGTATGAGAGTGCCAGAGAAAAGTTAGTACATTATTTTTTATTTAATTTTAGTTTTGTACTCGTAGTTAGGAAAGATTGATAAATTACGCAAAACAAGACTTCAATTATTAGTAATTTTATGTTCATGTAGAATTACACGAGTACTCCTCGATAATTTCTTTTTGAAGGTTTTAGCAATCGGGTATTATAATTACAGTGCAATTTCCGTAATCCGAACTAATTGCTGCAAGGAGATGTTCGGATTATGGAATGTTCACGGAAAAATCTAGGAAATTTTTTTAATAAACACCTGCTGGTGTTAATGTCTCATTTAAATAATGTAATTTCGTCCATAGATGACTGATGCAATGTCCGAATCTAAAAAGGAATCTGAACAGTACAGTCTTGATTATTTGAAATTTGGCTTCATTCCATCTTTGTCGGACAAACAATTGGCTATGTGCCTTTTATGCAACAAAGTTTTGGGCAATGACACCATGAAACCATATAAGCTGCAGGATCATCTGAGAAGATTTGACCCTAATAAAACACATAAAGATTTGAAATACTTTCAAACACTAAAAGATACTCTTCAGAAGAGACCCACACTGGACAGAATGTTCGCTTCGACGTCACAAAGAAACGATGATGGTTGGCGGGCGTCTTACAATATCTCGCTACTTATAGCAAAATCCGAAAAACCGCATACTTCGGAGAGAAGTTAATTTGGCCTGCCGTTGAAGAGGTTTCAAAAACTGTTTTACATAAACCTGCATCTGATATCATTGAAAGAATTCCCTTGAGCAATAATACTGTTGAAAGACGTATTGATGAAATGAGTTCTGATATTGAAAGCTTCTTGTGTAATTATTTGCAAAGGACCCATTTCTGTATACAACTGGATGAGTCAACTTTACGTGGTAATGCAGCATTATTATTAGCATATGTTTGTTTTGTTATGAATCAAGAAATCTACGAGGAACTGCTCTTCGCAAGAACTTTAATAACCGACACTAAAGGTGAATCAATATTTCATAATTTGAAGGATTATTTCATTAAAAAAGCAATTTTTTTATCAAATATAATATTAGAAGCTCCAGATGGAGCTCCTGCCATGGTTGGTATTCAAAACAAAATTTGACAGGGGTGTTAGCAATACATTGCGTCATCCATCGACAACATTTAGTTGCGAAAAATTTGAGTGTTAGATTGCACTCAGTTCCTCTTGTATTATGACATTCGTTTCTTCTTTGTCACCCTATGGATTAATTATCCACGGTGGTATTACCATGGACAAAACATCCCAAAACCTAGTCTCAAAATCTAAGTAGATAGCATTCAAACGTTGAACGTAGGTTGAAACATCGCTTTCCTGGCAGTTTGTCTGTGACAAATTGGGGAATTGAGAAAATTCGCCTCGTCCAATATTTTGCTTCATTAGATTAACTCTGGCAAGAAACGCTGATAAGACGGACTTTGTTTTAATCAAATTTAAACTGTCGCCTTGTGACTGCAAATTAACCATTTTGCAAACAAATCTGTTAAATAGGCGATGTTTGTTTTCCACTTCATTAAATTTTCTTTTAAAATTTCATCTTTAGTATTCAGAAATTCTAAAATAGTCTGAAAAAGAGCAGAAACTCTTGTCAAACAGATTCGGATTCGGTTCACTGCATCAATGACTAATTGAAGAGATTTATGCAATCTAACACTCAAATGTTTTACAACTAAATGTTGTCGATGGATGTCGCAACCATGGCAGGAGCTCCATCTGTAGCTACTGATATTATATTTAATGAAGGAATTGCTTTTTTAATAAAGTAATCCTTCAAAACATGAAATATTGATTCACCTTTAGTGTCGGTCATCAAAGTTCTCGCGAAGAGCAGTTCCTCGTAGATTTCTTGATTCATAACAAAACAAACATATGCTAATAATAATGCTGCATTACCACGTAAAGTTGACTCGTCAAGTTGTATAGAGAAATGGGTCCTTAGCAAAGAATTACACAAGAAGCTTTCAATATCAGAACTCATTTAATCAATACGTCTTTCAACAGTATTATTGCTCAAGGGAATTCTTTCAATGATATCAGATGCAGGTTTGTGTTTTTCGGATTTTGCTATAAGTAGCGAGATATTGTAAGACGCGCGCAAACCATCATCGTTTTTTGTGACGTCGAAGCGAACATTCTGTCCAGTGTGGGTCTCTTCTGAAGAGTATCTTTTAGTGTTTGAGAGTATTTCAAATCTTTATCTGTTTAATTAGGGTGACATCTTCTCAGATGATCCTGCAGCTTAGATGGTTTCATAGCATCATTGCCCAAAACTTTGTTGCATAAAAAACACATAGCCATAGCACAAAGCTGAATATCAAATAATCAACACTGTACTGTCTACATTTTTTTTTAGATTCGGACATGGCAACAATCATCTGTGAACAAAATCACATTATTTAAAAAAGAATTAAACACCAGCAGCTGTTTATTAAAGAAATTTCTTAGATTTTTCCGTAAACATTCCATAGTCCGATCATCTCCTTGCAGCAATTAGTTCGGATTACGAAGATTGCACTGTAATTATAATACCCGATTGCTGAAACCTTCAAAAAGAAATTATCGGGGAGTAATCGTTTAATTTACTAATAACTGTAGTTATGATTTGCGTAATTTGTCAATCTTTTCTAACTACGACTACAAAACTAATATTGCATAAAAAATTATGAACTAACTTTTCTCCGGCACTCTCAAGCAAAATAACACTGATTCACTGTAATTTGTTTGATAAACTACCTGTTTATATATTTTTTAAATATTTTCTTAGCACTTTTTCAGATTCAGAAAACGAATAAACGTATTTGTCCCCCATCGCATTAATAGAGTGACGAATTGAACAAGTCAGTGCTAGGTAGCGAAGCTCTGAGACTACTCGTACAAGATGAAACTAGTATTTCATTATGTTCAAAATGTATTGCGACCACAAAGCGAATGCCTACATCTTACAACTTACACAATTTTATAAACATATATAATAAATTTTTTACTTCATAGGTAATTTTATAAATAATGTATATGTCTTTATATTATAAGATAATATGATATAAGAATATAGTTACTATCAGTGTGTTGAGACCCCCATTTTTCATTTCATAGAACCCAAAATTTTTCTTTCACCTACGTTGACTATTGCAAGTTGTCATAGACCCCTGGGGGTCGATATAAACCACTTTGGCAATCACTGGTCTAGAGTGTCCCCTTACCCAAAATACGAAATGATGTGATTTATTCGAACTGAAATAATGACCAAACTACTTTCTAGGACAATGGTCGCCCTTTCTGCGAATTACAACGATGAATTTAAAATGTGAGTTTTCTTACATTGATTTAAATGATATTTTGTCAATAATGAAAAAATTGGCGTCAAACAAGTAAAATATGGGGTAAACATTCAAAAGTCCGCGTGATGATACTTTAGTTTTATTTCATTGAAAATATGTATATCGATCTTCATCAAGTAACGACTTCCCCAATTAATAAATTAACATGTGTTTTAACTTCAAGTTTATGATACTAAACTCCACTACAGTTAGAAATTCACAAAAAATCAATATCAGGTAAGTCTAATCTAATCTAACCCAAACCCGAAAAATATGGCAAGGGTTCTACGAGACAACAAAATTTGGGAACGTATGCTCTAGACACAACAGAAGAATCTAATTTATTGTGCAGTAAGCCCTGTGGAGATATACCATTGAAAATGGGGAGAGAAATTATGACAACTTAGGTATCTACCCGCTAATTCTTGTTTTTGTTTAGATTTAATGCTTTTTTACGGTGAATTATTATAAATTAAAGACAAAAATCGAACACTGACATGATGCCAGTTCATTTTCAATCTAACAAAACTAGTGCTCGAATGACTCGAACTTGAAAATATAAAAATATCTGTGTCATAAACCGAAACTACCGAAATAACAAAACTCAACTTATATTAAGAAATCTCCTATTAAAAATTGTTGAAAATGCCCTTCATGCTGTTGAATATACAATTAGTATCTCTTGCAAGCGGCACGTATTGCATTCAAAATGGCATTTGATGTAATTTCTAACATAAGTTCTCAATCTTTCTTTCATCATGTGCAAATTTTCTGGTGAATTGCGCATGAGCCAATACAAGCTTTTGTTTTTCAAGAAGTTCTTGAAGAACATGACAGTTTTAGATGCCACGAGTTTTCCAATTTTTAGCTGCTCCTCACAACGCATCTTTGAATGGGAATTGGCTCAACAATGATTTTGGTGATCGATGGTTCTGTTAAACTCCCTAGATTTTCTCCCTCATAATTTGGGGATCTGGTGTTACCTACAAAATCGAGTTAACCGCCCTTCACTAGAAAATTGGGTCATGTTGAGAGAAAGAATAAGCATTGCCTATCAGAAATTTCCTTTGATGCCGTTGCGAATGCATTATGAGCCGTATTCAGGTGATGCCAATTGTGTGTTCAACAGTTTTCAACAATTTATGGTGTTATCTGTTGATTACTCGAAAAATCCTTTCTAGTAGTTCTTCAAGCGATTAGAGTGGCATAACATATACTTCAGACTTGAGATAGTTTCACAAGAAGAAATCGGCGTTAGATCGGTTCTACACAGCATTTCCTACCTATTCAACGAATATCAAAATAATTTATTTTCCAGATAGTTCAAGATTACCAACTTAAATAAGTGTGCTACAGTATGGTCTCCCGGGAGACCATACTGTAGTACGATTAGTGACACTCCAGACATGATAATTACGACGATACACCTCAACATATAAAAAACGCGATATGTCAGAAACCATATTCGGTTCGTTTTTGATCCGTCTACTGAAATGTTTGCAGAACTTTGAACGACGATTAAAAAAAAACATTCATTCAGCCTGTTTACGAGTTCGATTTCATATGAATGGAATACGTACTAGAGAAGGATCCTAATTACACTTGTCCGGCCACACTGATCCCTTCGTCATTCACAACTCTGTTGAGATTCAGTTTCTCATTAATAACGCATCTAGTTCACATGAATTTGCTCGTTAGCACAAGAACGTATTTGTGCCCCAAATTTGAAGAATAAGCTCACAATTTCAATGCATTCCTGCAGTGTATACTTACACCATCTTCAATTAGATCATCGTTATTTCAACTTATCAAATCAATGAAAAATACCATAAGGCAAGTCACCTGAGTCTGACTAAAAGTAACTAAATCTAGCAGATCTGGAAGAAAATTTCAAACATGGAAATATTGATAAGAAATCGACTTATGCCTTCAAAATAAACCACCTTTTTGATTTAGTGATTCGAATGGAAGATATCCAACTTTTTCGTAAGAGAATGATATCGCACGCTGCCTGTCTCTCATTTCTGATCAGCAGAATTAATAACTCTTCGAAACAAAATCGACCTAACAATAAATGTGAAAGGATTGCCGATCATCGACGAATTGAAAATAATGCAGTAAATTGAACAATCCTTCAAAAAGCTATCGCACAACCTCTTTTACAAATAAAAATTTTCGGGGTGGTAGTTGACAGGGATATGGGAATGATGCGCAAACGTTCAGATGAGAGAGAAAAAATTTTCTGGACCAACATGATCTATTTTGATCAAGTGTTTTCTAATAGCAGACGGAGATCCAACAGATTGATAAGAACTAAAATGGAACCTCCCTTGAAGGAGCTAGTTTTCCGATGTACTCCTCATAATCACCGTTAACCGGGGCCACAGGGAAGTGGTACAGCACGGTCAGATGTCACGAATAGGAACAATGGACTGCAGTTTCGGTCTCGTTTGACCTCGTCAGCATTGTCTACCCATTCGTAACACAAGGCTTTGCCGTTACCTACTTATCTCAATTCAATGGGGCGAACGCAATAATGTAAATATCACTGCGCCCCCCAACGAATCGAAATAGAGGTTACCCCCGCAAAACGGTGAAAACAAAGAGCAGATAAAACAGGAAAACGTAAAGTGGTGACACTAGTTCGATAACATACCACTACGCGATACTCACGTATCAGACCAAAGCGGCCGTCGAAGGACCGACGCTCCTCATTTCTATGTGGTTTACAACCAGGCATACACAAACATCTCGAAACAAAAAGTTACTATATGCGAGATTTCGCAATGTGTAGACACATCGAAGAAAATTATTTTTCAAGGGACGATATTCAACCTTCCGCAGAATGTTAAATATCCTCCCTTGAATGAGCTAGTTTTCCTCATAATCACCGTTAATCGGGGCCACAGGGAAGTGGTACAGCATGGTCAGATGTCACGAATAGGAACAATGGACTTTAGTTTCGGTCTCGTTTGACCTCGTTAGCATTGTCTACCCATTCGTAACACTCGGCTATGCCGTTATCTACCTACCTAATTTTTCCAAACAATTCTCAATTTCAATTGTTATTTCAGAAAGTAAATAATTACGTGGTCTTGTGGAGAATAAAATAATCTTTTCAATAAGTTTACTCACGACCCCTTCTTCTTATTTAATAACTAGGGGTGGAAGTTGCCAGAAGTAGAAGAAGAATGAAACCTGTAACAAAAAAGTCCCACGGAATCGAAAATCGACCTGTCTCAGGAAATTCTCGGAAAAATCAACTGAGTTATTCAGTATGGATCGTTTTCATTAAAACGCACTATATAATTGAAAATGAAGAGGCACTTACATTTTAAATATGTATGAACTATAAAGTTTGTCAGTTGTAGTCCGAAGGGATTCCTCCCCACCCTAGAGCACAAATACAAAAATATATATCGCATTACTACTTGTATTAGTTTCATAAGATATTCGCACAAAGATTATTACGTTTGCACCTTGTATGTTATGAAATCATCAAAATAATTAAATTCAAAATCATCAGCTAATCTAGTTCGAAGTTAATATTTTTTATAGTCTAGTCGAGAAAGATTTAGTTCTCGGCGTTTCAAATGAAAAAGGATGTGTTGTGTGAATCACGAGAATTTCTACAATGCAGGTTCATACTACAATTCCAAGGTTTGCCTTATTTCAAACTATTAGCCAATATAAACTTTTTAAATGGCGCTCAGAACAACATATCTAAAAGAAAGAAAACCTGCTTTTTATATTTCAAATATTGTATTTCCTAACGCTAATATTTCACTGCACTACAACTTTTGTCAAGAGCAGAAATTAATTTAAGATCTTATCTTTGCTCTTTCACTTAAGAATAAAAATTACCACAAAAAACGTCAAGTTTTCAGAATTGGATAGAAGATCTTGTATGTCTTGTATTGAATACAAAGTTGATTTATCTCAAGTCTACAATATTTATTTCAGTGTTGATGAAATATGTGAGTACTATTTGGTGTGGCTTAGGTTATTATTCAAAGAAATTATCCAGAAGAAAAATCGTGCGAATTTTTCACTTATCATATGAAAACTTCTACATTAATCAGTGAAATTGTAATTACACTCCTTATATTTCAATTAATATTAAGAGCACACGGCAAATTCAGAATTTTTTAATCGGACTTCCATAGCACGGAAAATAAACGATACTGACGAAATTGACTTTCCCCCTTCAATATTTGAAGCTTTGAATGCCAAAACAGTAAATCATCGATTAGTTCACCAATTTCAACGTTGATGAGAACCATGCATTTCAAATCCGAAGCCCTTTGTTGACACAATTTGGCTTCTGTAATTTCTCGAACACAAGGAGTGAGCTGAAGAAGCATTTATTTTTCAAATATCGAGTACAAAGTTTCTTATTTGCTTAAGGAAAAGGTAGTTCCTTTTATAATCAAAAGATTGTCAACACTACACGTCGAAAATCTCAAAGCTTTAGTAAGTGAATTTAGGCTCTTGTGATTTTTTTTTAATGAAATGACGAACCTGCTGAAATTGAATTTTCAATCACTCCATTCCTTAGGGTGTTTCAAGTTTTCTTTGATCTCGCATTATATATTATAATCCAGGAGATCCTTAGATACGGAACGATTGGATAGAAATACAGTTTCCTTGTTCATTTAGAATTGAATTTAAGATAATTGAAAATGTGACTGAACATGAGGAGAAAGGAATGGAAAATGACATACTTGAAAATTAAATATTCATTCTATTAAGTAACTGTAAGATACGCAATATATATATATATATATATATATATATATATATATATATATATATATATATATATATATATATATATATATATATATATATAAAAATCTACATCAGCAATTTATTTTGAAGTAAACAGGGTGTCCCAAATTTCTATAAAAAATCTTGGGGGTTTTTTCAATTTGGAAGACCACTTTTTGTTGAAGATTGAAGAGCGTCCTAAACTCTGCTGTAATGTCTTTGAGAAATAAGTTTTTTTTTCCGCAAAATTCATGAAAATAGGCTCTCACATCATTGAATGCTCCTTCGGAAAGAGAGGATGAATTCTTTTTCTTTTCGTTTTCTTATTGCCCAATGATAGCTTTATTGATGAATTGAAATAGATTTTCCTTATTTTATAAAGGAGTGACTCAAAAAATTATTGAATATTGTAATTTTAAAAAATCATATCTTGATGTTTTCAAATGGAAGATCCTGTATTTCAGTATTCATGTCAGCGCATAAAATATTGTGTTATCTTTTTGCAGAAGTAACCTTATCTTCATCTTAGACCATTTTCGAAATGAAGAAAAATAAACCAAAATAATAAAATCAGAGGTTGCGGAAGAAGAGTTCATTAGTACTTATCATTATACTTGATCAGAGAAATGTAAATATTTTAAGGTAGTCGTGTATGAAATACGTAATAGATTGGTTTTTGGTGAGATAATCCACAAGGTGTTGAACTATTTCAACAAGTATTCGAAATGTTACCCGTTTCTTTAAAGAAACAACTCAATCCATCTGAGGAAAGACTGTTGAACTCTCGATAACATTTGCGGATTAACTGACTGAAAGGCGTCGACTATTCTTTGTCTCATATCCAACTGTGTTGTAGAAGGAATCTGGTAAACGATGCCCTTAATATAACCCCACAAGAAAAAATCTAGACTTGTAAGGTCCGGAGACCTAGCTGGCCATCTCATGGGACCACCACGTCCTATCCGTTTGTTTGGAAATACATAATTCAAATGCTTCCTAACCTGATGTGAGTAATGTGCCTGTGCTCCATCCTGTTTTAACCACAAATCTTGTCTTATATGCTCTGGTACATCGGCAAGTAACATTGGTAGATTATTTTGCAGAAAATCTGAATACATTTCACTATTGAGGTGCCCGTCGAAAAATTGCTGCCCAATTAGATATCCATCTACTGTAGTGGCCCATACATTCAAGGACCAACGATGCTGGTGAAATATTTGTCTCATAAGGTGTGGATTTTCCGTGGCGTAATAATGAAAGTTGTGCCTGTTAACAAGCCCAATCTTGTGGAAAAATGCCTCGTCCGAGAAAAGAACTCTGCAAAACATATTTGGATTTTCCGCTACTTTGTCACTTGCCAATTGCAAAAATTGATTCGATTTTCATAGTCTTGATTGTTCAGTTCCTGATGCAGCTGTACATGATATGCATGAAAATTATTCACCTTCAAGATTCTCTGGACGGAAGTTTGACTTATATCTGTTAACTGAGAAATCTCTCTTTGGCTTTTATATGGGTCCTCTGTCACTGTCATTAAAACTGATAACTGGTTATCTTCAGCTGTAGCAGTTTTTGGTTTCTCATGTTTTTTGTAAGCGAAATCACTCGTTTCGATAAATCTAATTAGAAGTTTTTAAAGCCTCTTGCATCAGGATGCCTTTCATCAGGAAACCTTTGTGCATAAACTCTTCTTGCCAACAAAGCCTTCTATTACACACATTCAGAATAAAAATCATATCAACCATTTCTTCGTAGAACTTCATGGCAGTCAATTGAGAAAATTGGGTTTAACCTCACTTTAACAATGTTTAATAGCGAAACACTGATAATTTTACCATGTAAAATGAAGAATATAATATGGCCGGACACCAGACAGATGGCACTGGCAACTTTTATTATATGCAAATGTTCCGTACTGAAATTAAAATTGTTGATTACTTCCTGGTTCATAACAAATAAATGGCAATCATACAAAAAGTAGATGGTGTACTGAAGGAAAAGTTTGAGGGTAGAAATGGATCTATTTCGAAATTTTTCGAAATAGCAGATTATGTACGATATACTATAACACTTACAATCAAAATTTTTGGAATTACCTCTTAGATTGAGGAAGAAATCGTTCTACATTGATTTTTCCTTCGAAATTACGACTCTCTTTATTTTCGAAATGAGGAGTGTGTGCATCTATGTTCACAAAAACTTTTCAAATAAATAATATGAATCAACATTAATAGGAATGAATAGATATTTAATTTTTCAACCGAAACGAAAATATTTTAGATCGAGTCGAGGCGAGTTGATCGAAAATTCTTCCCCTGACGAGACAAGGCTAGGTTGCTGAACAGAAAGGAAATGAAGCGAGACGAGGTTTCGCCTAAACCTTGACAGGCCTCACACTTTGGTATCACTATTTTGTTCTGGGATATTCGTTAATGGCGGGACAGCTGTAACACAAGTAAACCGACTTAATCTATTCTCATATGCTATCCACTTTACTCAGTAGATTAGTGAGCCTCACGAAGCCAATGTAACCCCTTCACATTTTACTTCAAATATTTATCTTCCATGATAAGGTAGTGTTTCTCATCAGAAGCAGTCCTGCTTCATCTCAAATACTAATTCCTCAGGATAGCTAATGCTCAGACAACTTAGATCGATTTCTGGAATGCTGGCTATCCTAGACGATTTGAAACCAGTTATTCAAGGGATGGTTAGGCCTTATAGTAACAGATCTTCAGGAGCTGTTGATCTGTCTTGGATCAGTACAGAGAAAAATGACAACGTAGTAAGTTTTTCTCTCTTAAAATTATTTTGAACACCGTTGCATTTGAAATTTATGTATACACATAGTGTCGAATACGGTACATTAGAGCACTCTAAAGAAATAAGTACTCAAATTTGATTTGTGTGCTCACCAATACGGAGTTCACAATACTTAAGGAAGATAGCATCTGGTCTTTTTCATCAACAGTACTTGAGTCTTGATATTTTCCCATTTTTCATTGTCTGAACTGATCTTGAGTATACTCCAATAAAGGTGCTCATCATTTGATTGCTCCTGAGCAGTGAAAGAGTAGCTAGAATTTTTCACAGTTGATGAGAAATAATTACTATGAATTTTAGGATCAAATTTGTATTGATATGCACATGAAATGTAAAACTTCGAAGATAAAGGATAAATTATAAGAAATTGAAGTAGAAATATATATATAAGTAGAGTGGCGTTATGGAATCCGATTTGCCTCAAGAGTGCGGGTGGTAACGCAACGTAATTCCTCACTGTCCTAATAGCGGAGTATCTTTTCCAGGAAACTGAAAAACGAATGATGGCTATTCAAGATCAGGTGGCCAAAATATCCCATCAGGTCAGTTCCGACAATGCTTTCGTGCGCTCGAGTCTATGTACTATGTTGCATTTTTGTGCTTTGTATTAAAAAACTAACCTAACCTCACCTAACCAGCCTCAGTGTGTGCTCGAAAATGTACTGGGATAATATCATCATCTCTGAT
Organism: Cryptolaemus montrouzieri; assembly: GCA_013387265.2. Lineage (NCBI taxonomy): Eukaryota > Metazoa > Arthropoda > Insecta > Coleoptera > Coccinellidae > Cryptolaemus > Cryptolaemus montrouzieri. The sequence goes on along the minus strand of JABFTP020000021.1, from coordinate 71,114,944 downwards.
CCAGCTTCCAGTGATCTGAGATGCCATTTTAGAGATAGCTACCGCTCAGGCAACGTGAATCCATTCCTGGAAAAATGGCTATTCTAGACGAGTTGAAACAGTTTACTCTGTCCCTGGGTCAAGTTTTATGGTAGTGTTAGTCTGTTAAGGATCAGTACAGAAAAATAGAAGAGCTGAAATCTTATATTTCTGCTCATCAAATCAACTTCACTACAGCGGCGACAGGAATTTCAGTATATTATCAAATATGATTCATTAGCTATGAATTTTTTTTTCATGAAAAGTGCACAGAACTACTCTTGTCGATCGTGTATCCAACAGAAATCATCGGATACCATTTTCCTATGAATTCTCAACTCAACCTATCTTACTTCGACGCTCTCACGCTGCAGTAGATACGTAGTATAAAAAAAAAACATAATTTGCAAAAATTTCTAGATTTGCGTCGATCAGAAGAAAGTAGCTCGAAACTAGCTGAGATTCCAAAAAGGGCCAGTTTCGTCAGAGGAGGATTTGATTCCATATACATGTATCGGTAGTTTATTTTTAGATTTCAAACTCAATAATGTCGAATGAACTCGGATAACGTCATCATCACCTACCGACTAAAATGAATTGAGGGCAAACAGTGAAATCTTAAGACCAGAACAGAAGGAATTTCTAGGAACGATTTTTTCATGTATTAAGGTATGCACAGTGGTACCTTCTAAAATGTACTAACTCTGAATTGTGAAAGATCGATATATCCTGACATTTAGTGAACGTAACTAATGGATCATAAGTAAGGTTCACTTGTGTAAGGCTGGGTTAGGTACAGAGTAAATGGTGTACTCGACGGTATTCTCCTCTGTATATTGGGAAAGGTGCTGTCGAGCACTCCTTCCCAAAAATATGCTTTGGGAGTGTTTGTGCATCATAGGGAAGGCGGTGGTCGAAGATGTGTAGTGTGGACAATTGGACAGCTGTCGATCGCTTTACGTCGTTTCTTATGAAGAACGAGAACATGGAGGATATCTAGCTATAGGGAAACTTCAGGAAGCAGATCCGTGACATGTACGTGAAGTTTCAGTACAAGGTGAGCCACGAAGTATTTGGTATTGCATAGAAATCGCTGGGTCCTACACGATCAGAGGAAAATCCACCTGTGGTCTGGAGGTGTGCGTAGAAATATTTTTCCTATACCACACATAGAATAAATGCTTAGTTAATTTCAATAAACAGCTTTTTTGACTTCTATTTGGTGTTTAGTGCATGTCAGGTTGTACCAATTATATTAAGTAAATACTGCTTTCCAGACAAAAAAAATAAACTAACCTTACTTAGCCTTACTATCTCCATTCAACTTTCGATTAAAAATTACATATATTATATGTTTACTTATTGAGAATTACCGTGAATGAAATCTAAGATTTTCCAAGTGTATAGTGGTGTTTATTCTAAATGAATATTGATTCGGATTTCACCACTCACAATTTGTAAATTTCAATATTTACTGTAGAGTACTGCAGAATATAAATGAATAGCTTCATCTATCGATGCCAATTCTAGGTCAGCTAGAATCTTTTCATACCATCCCCGAATACTGGGTTGGCGTTAAGTAAATAATGTTAGGAATTGCAATTTTTCAATAAGCGTTGCAAATATACTTTAGTATATTGGAAATCGAAATATATTGTCCAGATTTTTCGCTTTCCTGAAGTTGGTTACGTTGATAGCGAAATGTTTTTGATATCTTGATAAATCCAGAGAGGAAGAAATTTCATAATAAGGAATAGAGAGCGAAGCAATTTTCCGGTTGAATGCATTGGAAGGTGAGTTTGAGATAGCGTACCCTCTATCAGCTTTACTAGAATAATCCCCCTAAAAAGATTTAATTCATTTGATATATAAGCGAAAGCAATGTTTCCCTTACGGAATAGAAAAATAAAAAAATTGTTTCAAAAAATTCAGTCACAAAATGATTCCTGTCAAAAATCTTCTGCAAGCTATTAACATCTTCAAAATGGTAACTTGATTAAGTTGGCATATAGTGAAACAAAAAGCCAACCTTGAAATCAACGATTAGCTCGAAATTATCAAATAAAAATGAAATGTCCTATTCTCTCGACTCCAATGATAATTTGATGGATCTTCTCTCTAAATTTTGAATTCAGAAAGCTCAAGTTAATCATTAATTCACCCACAATTCAGATTCATTTTCGATTCCGAATCACATGACATGTTCAATTCATTAAATTCACACATAATTACATCAAACTCTTTTGCGGTACCGAATTTTCCAATGTAGAAATGAAAGTAAGAAAAATTTGAATTTTAATTTGTAATTAATCTTTCTTCATCCGCTCCAGAAAATTTTCTTCCATTGGTTGTAGAAAACTTTTCCATATATTTTACCCTGCCAGTTTTTCTTCGCTCACGAAATGTCCTTACGTACCTGTATCGAGGTCATAATGCTTATAAACAACAATTATATTAACTTTTTCCTCCTCCTATTTAACTCTCAGGCACGTTCCTCAGAGCTACCAATTGAATCAATAAATGCCATTTTTGACGCGACTCTCAATGTTTGGATATATAGCAATAACATCGCTGCTACAGAAATACCGAATTTATTTATTGTATATATATATATATATATATATATATATATATATATATATATATATATATATATATATAATATATCGATAAATAATAATAATAATGATAAATAATTAGTTATTCGCACAGTGATATTATACAGTGCATGAGAGATGACGAAACATACAAATATCTCGGAAACCAACAAGCCAGATTGCTAGACCAAAAACAATCAAAGGAGAAAATTCGTTCAGAATACAGTCAGCGTCTGAAGTCTGTGCTGAAATCGATGTTGAACTCGGGAATCTAGTCAAAGCAATTAACACCTACGCCATTCCAGTGTTGCTTTACTCATTTGGAATAATCAGATGGACTAAGACAGAACTGGATGATATTCAAAGGCAGACCCGAACGAAGCTGACAAAGTACAACAATCATCATCCAAAATCGTCTGTGATACGAACAACTTTAAAGCGGAGAGAAGGAGGACGCGGATTAATAGATGTTGTCAATTTACACACCGAACAGATTAAAAATCTCAGAGAATTTTTCTCTGCAAAAGCTTTCACTTCTGATCTCCATAGAGTGGTATCGTTGGCTGATAGGGGATAAACACCAATAAATATTGCTACCAGAGATGACCTGCTGAATTTACCGTTCCTATCAGATACTGAAAAACAAGAGCAATGGTCAAGAAAGGAATTGCATGGACGACATCACCATGAGATTAATCAACCACACATCGACAAAAAAGCCTCCAACAAATGGTTGATGAAAGGAGAATTATTCGCAGAAACAGAGGGATTCCTTATGGCTATCCAAGACCAAGTGATCGCTACAAAAAGATTATAAAAAATTTATAACGAAGGACGGAACATTACAAACAGATAAGTGCAGAAAATGCCATATAAGATCGGATACTATACAGCATATTACGTCCGGATGCGAACAACTGGCCAATACAGAGTATCTTCACAGGCATAATCAAGTGAACAAGTTCCAGGAGAAAAAGTCGAAATACACAGACCTTGCTATTGAGATCAAGCAGATGTGGCACCTCGATAAAATAGATATTGTTCCTGTCATCGTATCCTCGACTGGTTTAATACCCAAAACTTTGCATGATAGCCTTAAGAAATTAGAATTGCATAAGAATACCTATATAGAAATGCAAAAAGCTGTAATTCTTAATACATGTAGGATAGTTTGAAAATTTATGTCAAGTATATTGTAATCGAGCTTATTCTCTTTGATTGCTAAATCTGGGAAAGGTGAATTATATCTAGCTAACAGCTGAGATAGTGCATAAGTCCACGATAATAAATAATAACTTTATTTAGACTTAGTTTTACAAATGAATACAATGGTGGGTAATTGTCATACACCATTATTCTAAATAAATCAATCATCAATAGAAAATAAAGTGAGGAAGTGAACTGAATTTAAATAAAATATTCGAGAATAACAATAAAAACATGTTAACATGTATAATGTTCGCAATTTAAGCCCATAGAAGGATTAATCCTTGTACATGGGAAAGATTTTACAAAGAACATTTTCAAAGCCTTAAGTATTGATAATTAACCAAAATATTAAACAAATTATTCCGTCCGAAACATAATTATGAGTTAAGCTCAGCATTTTACTAGCTAATGTTCCTTAATTCGATGATCCCTTAGATCAAGGATCTAGGCTGAAGTAATATCCTGAATTGCAGGTTCCTTTTGAAAATGGGCCTCGTATTAATGCTCTCTAGACTATTCAGTATTATGTTAAATGTTTGTGGAGCTAAAAAGTGGAAGAATCTCGGTCCAACTGATTTAAAGGCATTCGGTATTTTGTAACTCAAGCTCGAATATCTAGTTTCATGGTTATGAGCTACTCGATTCTGAATATTTTTGTATTTATAATAGTGCACTAACATCTTTTGACAAAATAATTGCCTCAAATCCATGAACTGATATTCAGCGTAAAGGCTATCAGATGAGTAAGTATGACTTCTGTTATATATAATTATTATAATGCGTTTTTGAATTATTTCTAATTTTTTCAAGTGGGTTTTCTAGACTCCACCCTACACCAGAATACCGCATGACAGTACATACTATACTAGCGAATAATAGAGTGACCTGAGTTGTGATAGGTCACAGATATCCTTGCATATTTTAAAAAGTGGCAAAGGGCATCTGAGTTTCTTCGTTAGTGCTTCCATATGATAGCTTCAGCGAACGTACTAGTCCAATAATACTCCTAGATACTTAACCGTCGTAGATTTTTTAATATTTACAACACCACTATCAAGTTCAAATTGCAAACACTCATACTCAGGTAGGTACTACAAAATGACATAAAAAAGGTTTTATCCGAATTAAATGCTAATAGTTTTGCCCTAAAATAGTTCAGTTTAGAAAAAAAATCTGTTTCAATTTTCTTTTTCAGTGTCAACCACGTAGAACCTGTGTATAAAACGGCAGTATCGTCAGCAAAAGTAGTGAGATTTCATGACAAAGGTGAGTGGAACATTCTGTTAATATAAAGACAGTAAAGTAAATAGCGTTCTGTAATAGTTCCAAATAAATTTGGCCATTGATATTACCGGGTATAAAAAAAGCCTGTTGAATAAAAAATTTCTGGTTTTATAATGAATATATAATTACGTTATGCTTTACCAAGAAGAGTAAAGATAAGCACCCCCGGTAGCTGACCCCATAGCCGTCGTCCAGGAATCGACTATCTTCTCAGGTGTCTATGTTTCAACACTTGTAGAACCATTTGGATTCATTATAAGATTAGATTTGATACTGTTCAGTCCTTTATCGTATTGTACGTTGTAACTTATAATAAAATAGTTTTTAAAAACAGTTTTCGAATCTTTTTGTTTATAACTGGCGCTGCGAACAGGATATCGCGACTGGACCCCGAACATCGATTTCGAAGGTTCCATTAGTGAATACGGACTTTAAAATTCTTTCATCTACCGAAAAAAAGACAAAGTGCCGTGTTCGAGAACTCCAGGTGACTCTCAAGTCTTTGTGCGATATTCCAACCAACCACAGAGGATAACATCGAGGAACACTCACTTTAGGATGCAAATCTTGGTGCTGTAAGTCCTTTCTGTTCCTCTCCTAATTTTAAGTAATTGCTTGTTTCATACCTATCAGAATTATTTTTCACTTATGTCCGATTCTGATCTTAAAGATTCAAACGAAATCGAATTAATTGCTGCAGACTTAGAAACTCTTAATCTAGGAACCACCCAGGTTCGAACAAATAATTCCCCGATTTAAAAAATAAAATCACATCCCTTGAGGAAAGCTAGATTTTCGCTTATTAATTACGAACGTATACAGGAAGAAACTCTGCCAGAAATGAGTCTTAATCAAAGTCAGACAAACTCAACACCTATTCCTTCAGGAACTACATCAAACCTCGAACCACTTTCTAGAAATGATATTCAACTTCTTTTACCATCCATCCCTGAATATTTTCCTGGCGAGAACCTTTCAATTTTGTAAATGAAGTCGATAACTTATGTAAGCACCTAGAGGGTAGGTTAAATGCAGATTTAGTTTATGTGGTAAATTTTTCCATAAGATCTAAAATCAAAGGCGAAGCAAGAGACTCTTTCTTTCCAAAACGGCAATATTATAGTAGAATTCTCAAAAGTTACAGTGACTTAATACAATATCTTACGCTAAATATAGCAGATCCTGTATTTTTGAATACAAAAAGCGAGATATGGAGAGATTGGCTCTTAAAACCATTCAAATTGGTCTTTTAGAACCACATAGAAGCTTTTTGAGTAATTTCAATCTAAATTCTATCGAAGATTGTATAAATAAATGTCAGTTTTATGATAATAGAAAACAAGAGTGGGAGTTCAGTGAGTTTATTAGAAGAACTCAAGAACCAGATAGGAAACCTCAACAAAATTTTCTGTTATCCAGATCTATGATCAATACGAATCGCCAACCTCGAAATCAAAATTCTCTTTCATTTACAAATCAACAATCCCTAGATTTGTACAACAATCACAAAATTCTTTTCTTCCGCAAATCAACAACCTTCTAGCTTCGTACAACAATCACAGAAAATAAATCTAGAAAATTTCACTAATAAACCTTATTCTCACAATAACCAGGGTTTTCCAAATTCCATAAATAAGCCTCTTCCTTCATGGAAGGTACCACTACTAACAAGAAAGTATTTGGAACAAATCCAGGTTCCAGTTTTACAAAACGAAATACCAACCAACCCCAATGTCGACATCAACCATAGTACGACAACAACATCCACATCAAAGAACTTTTGAATTTGAAGAACTCTATAATGTCGAATCTCAAAACGATGACTTCAATGAACACTTTGAAGAACTACTTGACGAAAACCTTTATGACGAAAACGACGAGACTGACGAAAATTTTCGGTCAATGGCCTCAGAATCCCAACAGAAATAGATCTGAACTGTCTAAAAACGAAGTCGAAACTACCATTCATTTTCTTACCTCAGGTAGATCTCAAAATTTTAATTGATTCAGGTGCAACAAATTCGGTCATAAATCCAAAACCAGCTTTTGAAAAATTCTCAAAATTCATGTACAAATTATGTGATTTATATAAATACACGCCCACACATTTAACTTTTGAGAATGCTGAGTATGCTTTTCCCGAGATAATCTTGGTTTTTCATCTGACCAGTACCGACAATTATGCCTGTTGAATAAAAATTATATATATATATATATATATATATATATATATATATATATATATATATATATATATTTCTGGTTTTATAATGAATATATAAAGAATCGCTCGGACCAGTCGATTTGTAATTCGAGGGAACAACTTTTCCGATTTTTCATACTCGTAACTTCAACCCTGATTTTGAATAGCGACGGAGGGTGTTGCGATACCTCATTTTGAAGATCTCATCGAGTACTATCTGACCCTATAATTTTTATCGTTAACAAAATTGTAGCTAAAATAGTGGAAGACTACTTACTTTTGTGATTAGTTTGTTAAGTGCTGAAAATAGGCACCATTTACTTCCATGCAGTGAAGAACGCTGGTGTATGGATAGCTTATGTTGAATTTATCTCGAGGTATGCAATTTTCTTATTTGTTTGTTAATATTTCTGTTCAGCCGGCTCGGTGGCGTATGGGATATGATGCTCGACTCCTACGCAGAGTTACCTGGGTTCAATCCCCACAAAGTCGGTGCGATTTTTCGGATTCTGGGAATCGCTTGAGTGTCCATCTTTCGGAGGAGATGTAAAACTGTCGGTCCTGTCTAACAGAGATGTGTTGGACATTAATGATCCCTTCCCTCGACACGAGAGGGGTTCGGCAAAATTCCCGGGTTAGTGAGGTGACAGAATTCCCCGGCGTGTCATTAGCCGAAAAGCAGAAACAGAGCACGTTAAGGGAAAAACAAACAAACAAACAATATTTCTGTTCGATAATACGCCGCCATGTCGCGGGAGAGTTAGTTAATCCGAAAGGCAACTGACATAAATGATACAATCCATGACCGGGAACAGTGAACGCAGTATATTCTCGAGATCCTGGAGCTACAGGTACCTGATGGAAAGCCGACTTAATATCAAGAGAGGATAAAAACTTAGCATCTCTGAGTCTATCAAGAATCGAAGAAACGTATGGCAATGGATATGCATCATTTTTCGTCACATCGTTAAGTTGACGGTAATCAACACAAAAGCGATAACTCGAGTATTTTTTCCGAACAAGACATACAGGAGAGGACCTAGGACTTTTAGAAGGTTCAAATACACCTTATTTTAACATAGACTCGTTGTTTTATTGGTTTAGTGCCAGGAAGAAATTCTATTTCATGTTCAGCCACCTTTGCGCAACCAAGGATTGAATCCATATGTTCAAACTTTTTGTCGACCAAGTTCTGAAGAAGTGCTGTCTGTTCTGCACTGAATGAGACTCATTTTGGATGGTACATATCAGTCAATCGAGGTATTATATCCATTTTCTGCCAGAAATCGATACCCAAAATTAACGAATGTTTTAGCGAAGTAATAACGATTATATTTACCCGCTTCAGAATGAAGCGCAAACCTAGTCGCAATAAAATATCGTAGCCTGGTTTTCCAAAATGGTTCTGCACGCTCCAGAATCCAAAAATCCAATCATTGAATAACTTAGTATCGATATCTGTAGGTAGGGCCTTTGATCGTTTGGGACATGCGAAATAATGAAATCTAGTAATACTATAGTTTTGTCAAAATTATTCGTCGTGGTCGAATCATTAGAGGAATCAGGCAAGACTGTACGACCTTTCAGTGCCTTCGCTGGTGGTTTTCCGTACCTGAATAGTGCGGACAGTTCTCACAGTTACATCCATTTTACCACAACGGTAACATAAAAGCTTTTTTGGTTCCGGATAAGAATGCCTGTGGTGCCCACTTCTCTCACAGTTCCAACAAACAACCATGCCACTTAGAGCGGAAGGCTGAATTGCTTCAATTGGTCTCACTTCTGATACTATATCAAGTTGGTTACTTGAAGTAGAGCTCGAGGGAACCGATATAAAGGCTAAGTCCGGATCGACATAACCGTATCTTCTTCTCGAAAGAGGAACATAACTATCTGCTTTGAATTTCTTAACTTCTAACTCCAAACAAGCGTCTTCAAACTCTTGCATAGTAGAAACAGTAAGTATCTGAGTCGAGTAGAACGGTGCTGAATTACGTGTTAGAATTCCAAGTTTAATATTTTCGTCAAGGTGACCATATCGACGAAACATAGAATTCATACAAGTTGAATAATCCATGCTGAACGGTTTTTCAAGTACTACGAGGGTGGAAGACGTAGGTTTTCCAATGACCGTCAGTTTTCGGTAATCGGTGGAAAATTCCTGCCACAGCTCAGCGACTTGATTTTCAGTTTAACAAGGTGGCCAAAGCTGGAGTCACTGTCTGAACTCGAATTATCCAGCAATAGGTATAGGTACTGATGAACGTAAAAGAAGGAAGAAAAGAAAAAAAAGGCATTCTGCAATAATGAAAGCGATGTAGTTGAACGAACGAGAATTGAAAAAAAGAAATACTTACGAGATGGTGTACTGCCTTGAATGTAGTGTATGAATCCGGCAACGCCGATAATGAAAATTACACTTCGAAAAGGAAACGAAAAGGTATTATGTAATTTTCAAAAGTAACACTGCAAATTATTTTCACAGGATTATTTTCCGCTCTGCGATTAATTCTGTAAACCTCGTGAAAAGAATGCCACTCTTTCTTATCTCAATTGCCCAGTTCGATAAAGAGCATGACTCTCCTTATCGCTCACCAAAAACAAGTATCGTTTCTAATATGTTTGAAATTTGAAGAAATTAAATTCATGCTGAAACGGACATCCTCGCGCCCTCTGATAGGCATGAAAAGAATATATTACAGATTTCCTCTGTTTTCAAATAATACTAAATGAAAAACGGGAAATTCGACCAGTGGAGTAGTACTAATGGTTCTTCTAAGGTTTTTCAACCGTGACAAATTTACCGCTACATATAAAATTAGGGTTGATGAAACAGTTCCCTGGATCCGAACTCTCAAGCTTTCGAATATTTTAGGCGATTTTTCCCCAAATTATCACTGGCCATTAGTATTTTGTATATTTGAATTTTTCCAGTATGATTTTTACACTGTCATAGCTTTCTTTCAACAATACAGAGTCTGCAAGAGGAAGACTAGCCAATAGGTTTGCGTTATGGAGCAGAACTGCTTTAAGGCTTTTTGAAGAGCTATGGATAGAAAGCCGCCATTTAAATGCTCCGAGTGGTATTCCGATTTCATGTAACAGATCAATCACATTGTTGCAGTAAAAAATACCGGTTTCCTTCGTAAAAAAAACATGAAATAGTTTCATGGTGCTCTATTTGATCAGGTTTTTTACATCATCTCCAAGCAAGTTCATTGCTTTAGTCGTGAACCTCGAATTTCCGCTCTTGGATAATTTCAGCTCTCGCACTAAATCATTAAATTCAACGGAGTCAATAAATTGTGGCCTAAAACTTTGCGGTTTTGTCGTGAAATCAGTACCATCAGTGATGGTTAGTTGTACACTAGATTTTGTTAAACTTTGTGACACCTGAACTTCAAAGCTATTTCATCCTGAAAGTGCCCGTACAGATTAACTTTCATCAATAGGTATGAGAGACGATGATGAAGGAAGACCCCGACAAGAAATCTTTTCTGCGTTTTCACTAGATCGCCGCTTACTTGGATTTACCATAAAAAAATTAGAATCATCTCCAAACCCTTGACATTGCAAACTACATGTGTCGATTTTCTCGTCGACACCTAGCTATAAATAATGAAATTCAATTTGATTCGACAATTTCAAACTCTTGTATTTTGAAATTTCACCTTCTGAAATATTTTTACAATTAACGCAGCCGAAGTGAGGTACCCAATTTTCATTTTGACTACTAATTTTCATTTTGAAAAAGACTTCGTGAGCTTCACAAAGTTTCAAATTTGTTGTTGATGAAGCGAATCCTTTACTTCAAGTTTTAATAAATTTTCCGCAAATTAAACAGAATGAATCAACATCATTTTTACACTTTTTTGATGCCATTCCTCAACCAAGTAACACAAATATTGTTGTACAACTGTAGTGAACAAGCTAACAATGACTTCTGATTCGCTTACAAATAATAGAATATTTGACTTTCAGTTGAATCGAAGTGCTGCCAACTTAAATGAATTAAAATATACTTATCGATATAAATCAGACTACAGAAAACTTCAAGGTTTAAAAATCAATATTCAAGTATTTTTCAATGTCTAAAATTGGAATCTTAGCATCAGAACAGAAACCCTAAAAATTAAATTGTCTTTTCATTGTGTGATGTAAGTTTTATTTAAAGATTTTGAGCTTCTCGAGAAATATCAAGATTTTATATTTCATTTTGTCTGTAGAAATGAAAAATTTATCAAACTAATTTCATTGTCTCTGCGACGGTGTTTCATTGATTTTCCATTGAGTTTGATAGATAATTTGACATGCCGCCCTTGACTATGACTATTTCAAGTTAGTTGCGATATCGGAATAGCAATTACACTCCTCGAATTAAATCATAAATTCGAAATTGAAAAGATGAAATTCACCCAATAGAAACATAATTAATTCACACTAATTTCGGAAGATAAAATCTATGAATAGTAGTGTTACAATATTTGGAAATCATTAGATTGCCGATAGCATCTATGAAAACGAAATATCCGAAATAATGCCCCATTACTCGGAAAATGGCTTACTCTATTCAGAGATATTATCTCTCAATGGAAACAGATTCTTTTATTATTGTGATATGAATAAATCCATTCTTCAGAAGTATCCCTTGAAAATTTCTCATTTCGATTCTATAAAATTGCCTATAATTATTTAGTTATCTTGATCTATTACAGATATCAAAGTTAAATATTAGTGCCAATTCGTTGGAAAGGAATAAGTAGAGAGGTAAAAGAATGAAATAGGCAAATACAATAATGGCAAAAATGAAGGGATTTTCGGTATTTCTTGGTTCATTATTGGGCACTGGTATTGACTGAAGAAAATGTTTATTAAAGGTAAATGACACGAATAATACTGTGCACCACTTTTTCTAAACTTTATTCCAAAACTTGACCCGCGTTTTACCAAATAACTTCATACTTACTAAATATATTCGTACCACTAGACACTTTTGACAATCCATCGTTCTGATTATTTCAACGCGCTAAGATGGCCATTTATAATCTTACTCACAGTAGAGTACACAGAACGGAATCGGAACTTCGTCCTTGTTTAGTGAATTTTTTAAGCTTATTTTACGGATACTTTAGAAAGGCTTTTGGTGTATAACTGTTTTCAGCTTTTTTCATCGATTTTACTTTTGCAAAATCTATTTTGTGGTCTTGATCGAAAGCATATTGAGAGACGCTAACTTTTTTTTGTACGTCTGTATTCTTGATGTGCTTCACGTTCTTTCAATGCGGTTGTTATCAATCTTACACACCTCATGTCACAGTCTTGACAACTTATTTCATTCATAATTGGATTTGTACGCCAATTTTATGTTGATATCTTCAAATATTTTTTCTAATTGTTGGTGTATCGCAGGTCGAAGAAGAAATGAAACATTTGACCTTTTTCCAATATTTCTATCTATTGATTAACTAAGAGACTTAAGTATCTTCTTAACTATTCAAAGTAGCTACATGGCTTATGAGAGAGTACAAATATATCATCGACATTCCGGTTTTGAATATTTCACTATATTGTGCTACTGGTTTGTCGATGATATATTTGTTATTGTTGGTACCTACAAAGCCAACTTCCGGAATTTACTTGAGAAGTGAATTAACTACCACTATTTGATTAAATTCCAAAATGAAAGAAACACAAATAACCGTTTAGCTCCGTCGTATTGTTTATGCCGTTCTTGTACACACTTGTCGTCATGCATAACAAATACTTATAATGTGATATTTCTACTTTTGTAATTAGTGCATTCTTTTCGTGTCATCACATTCTAAATAACCAAAAGTGCTAGTTTACATATCATAGTCCACAGATTGATCAGTTTTCTTCCAGATCACGGAAAAAGCTCTCGTCAGGAGTGTAGCTACTTCGAATGGATATAAAGATAGTTTAGTCAATAAGTTAATCATTAGACATAGATAAAAAAAAATTAACTGGTTTCTTAACCTTTTGATTAGCGATATACCAAAGTATCAAAAATAAAAATTCAAAAATATCTACATAAAATTGGCCAACTAATTGAATGCAACTTTGAAAGGTTAACTCGGAAACCCAAAAGATAAATTTAATGTGTAATTTAAGAGAGGCATGTGTATTATAAGTTGTGAAGATCGTAAAAGGGTGAATGTTGGAAAACCAAAAAATCAATTAAAATCAGATTTAAAGATTAAGATAACAGAGTAGAGATTTCAAAAGTAAAATTGCTAAAAATGCTAAAAACGCGAATACACTGAACGCTTTTGAAAATATCCATTTAATAAAACATTCCCTAAACAAGAACACTGGTCCGATTCCCTTCAGTGTTCTCTACAGTTTCCTAGATTAGACCATCCTCAAATAGAGCGTTCGATGGTTTGTCAAAAGCACCTAGTAACTGAAATAGTTTCAATATAAATGATAAAGTAATGTAAAAATATATCTAGTGTACTATCTTCTTCTGAAGATGACAACTTAGTTGGCGAAACGGGCATCGAGTTTTGAAATGAAATTTTCGGTGAAGTGGTGAACAGCATTTTTAGTCTGAGACAACGCTGCAGGTTCCACTTCCTAACTTACAATTTGGTGGATATTTGCTTATAAACTGATAACATAATAAGATATACAGGGTGTTTCCGTTATAATCTGCCAAAATGCACAGAATGATAGAAAATCTTAAAAATATTGATACTTTTCTCAAGAACATAACCTCTCATTGATGTCGTTTTCGGAATATAGGGTGTCAAATTTTCGGAGAAAAAAAGAAGTATTTTTGAATTTACGGAAGTTGAAGCAATTTTTTCTAATGAAAATTCAACATTTGACACCCTGTCTTATGGTAAACCAAATATTTTTGAGGCATAGTTTGTTTGGAGAGTCACTCGAATTTTCGATTCACGGTCGACCAATGAAGTTTGTTAGATTAACATGGAAATAACCTGGACTTGTGTTTCGACACGAAAATGGGCCAATATCTATTGCTGAGGTCGGAACATAAATATATTTTAATACAAAAAAATGCAAGAAACAAAAAAGTTTTCAAATTGAATGGGTAATTCGAAAATATTAGATAATGTGGTCAGTGACGTGCTGCGAAAAAGTTCTGGGGAAAAAGACGACATGACATCGAAAAAGATATCACCCTGTAGAGCAACCGACAAATTTTTAATACGCTGGAGTCTAGCTGATGAAAAAACAATCGAATGTCGAATTTTAGTTCGATATCTGAAAAATTGCGTGAGTTATTCATAAAATAAAGTTTTCCCCGAAAATTTCACAGCCTGTATTTCAAAAACGACAGGTCAGAGAGTGTATGTTCTAGTGGAAAGTGTCAATATTTTAAGGTTTCTTATCATTCTGTGCATTTTGGCAGATTAAGACGGAAACACCCTGTAGAGTTAAAGTTCCTTTCCCAATTAGACACGATTTACGTTGGTACCGACTATTTTTAACATGAACTAACACCTGGATATTTTGGTCACACACATGTGAATTTATTGCCACTGCCCTTTTTGTATCGTCGCGTGTAATGGGGGAAATTGGAAGGAAAATTGTGCTGGTCTAAATAAAATTCAATTATCCGGAATCCGATTCCTTTGCGGGGTTCCAAAAAGCCTACGAAAACATATATTCATGTTATGTTTGGGAAATTCACCTGAGGGAAATAATCTTCCTACAAATTAAAAAATTGTATAGAAAATCGAAATTCACTCCGATTTTTCTCCATCTTTCTGTCACTGAAAAATCACAGGAAAAGTCGTTTCGATGAAGCTATTCTTTTTTTGTAACATAATAGTTCAGAATCACGGATCACTCATTGGTTTGACTGAAGAATTATGAATTTTAATGTCTGTATGGGATAGTTTATGATAAATAGAAAAATCATGTCTGTAGTCAATTTAGGTTAGAGTTAATCTTTTCCATTTCCAGAAAGAACTTTATATTAGAATGAATTGAATTTATGAAGGTACCAAAAGAATCTAATTGTCTATTTGTACTTCTAATACATCAGTATGTGTCATACACATATCTAATCCAATAAATGTAGTGTTTCGATAGCAGATGATTATGAATTTTTTATGTTATCTATGAAAATTTCTACTAGTAAAGGACTGAAAGGATTACCCACTATTAAGCTGTTGTTGCTCATTTAACTTTCATCATTGAAATTGAAATAATTTTGTTCTGAACATAGTTCTAGAAGTTCGGATTTTATAATGGGTTTCACATTGCTATTCTGCAGAAATTGGTTCATCAATTTCAATGACTTATGAGGTGAAACACTAAGGTAGAGATAAAATATATTCCAGGACATAACTATATATATAATTATATATATATATATATATATATATATATATATATATATATATATATATATATATATATATATATATATATAGGTAGTACAGTATGTTGAATTTGTAAATGTGAAGAATTCTTAATTGACAAGTTCTTTTGAGAATCTCTTAATTTTTCTCATAATTTGAACATCGCTTTCAGAACGGATAACTTTGTAGGCAGATATATAGAAAACTGTGAAACTAAGATTCATGAAATATACAGGGTGTTAGATAATAGTATGTCACAACATGAGGAAATAAATCTACGTGCAATTTTAAGGAAAAAGGTTTATATAAACATAGGTCCGCGAAAGCTTCGTTACGGAGCTACAGGGTGTTGAAATTTCCGGAAAAATTGGTTTTTTCTTCAAAACTCCTGTAGTTTTCGAGATATTCAGCCCGAATTTGGAATGCAAGCTAGTTTAACAAGCTCCATCATTACACGTTCCAGATTTTAACTGAAATTCACGAAGTGTTTTCTTTTCGAGGTCATGTCTCCTTCTGCCCTTTCAAACTTTTTGCCAGTACGCCCTGATTAGCGTACAATCAAGTTTCATCATCTTCGTTCAATTTAAAAACTATTCAATAAAAAATAATTGAATTTGAATTATTTGAATTGTATGTTATTCATTTCGGGAAATAATGGCTTTATAATAACGATTTGAAGAATCACCAATATGGGGTGTAACATAATAGTATGTCACAACTTGATTGGGTAAATCTACGTGAAATTTTGAGAAAAAATTTATATAAACATATGTCCGCAAAATATTCGTCACGGAACTACAGGGTGTTGAAGTTTCCAAAGAAATTGTTTTTTATTATTTGCTTCGAACCTCCTGTAGTTTTGACATATTCAGCCCAAATTTGGAATGCAAGTTATTATTTACATCCTCCATCATAACACGAATATACTGAGTCAAGAAATTAACGTACAGAATCGAAAATTCAAACTTATTCAGAAAAAGTTCAGATATGTTGAGGAATTACATTCTTGCAGGAACTTTATCTCTGCTAAATATATTTCCATGAATATACTGATTAACGTACAGAATCCAAATATCTTTATTTTTCAGCTATCCACCTCACTGCGGAATCCTTGAGAACAATCGAACTAAAAATGCTACCAACTCATAGAAATTGAAATGAAACTGATGATGACAAATATAAAATGATGAGTAATAAAATAAAACAAAATACTATGTTTTAACTATCACTAATTCATTGATGTAAAGAATGACAACATTTTTCATTGGTTGGACCGGTTTCGTACATACGTCCGTTGTCAACAACAAGCTAATTAACATCAATAAGATGCTAGTAGAGGTCACAGTAACTTGAATAATGGTGATTTGTAGGTAATTAAGTCCACCTGGTCGTTAAGGAGCTTAACCCTAGAAGAATTGATAATTTCCATCGATTCAAAGAAATTGAGTTCATAAGATTAATCACAGGAATGAAGAATTTTTAGCTGTTGAAGTTCTGGAAAAGGATGACATTCATTCAGAAAATGTGCAGCTAGAGCTGAATCATATTTCTGATGTAGGAATGACCGGAAATGTTCTTTGTATCTAGCCTTGAAAGAGCGTCCTGTTTGACCTATATAAAAGGAATCGCACTCAGAACATGTTAATTGGTATACTCCTGATTTTTCGGATTCATCGATTTTATCTTTTATGTCGAAAAGCAGGCCTGACAATTTGCTAACTGGTTGGAATGCAATATGAACTTTTTTACTATCAGACAAAACTCTAGCAACCTGTTCTGACGTCTTCCAAAAGTATGTTAGAGACATAAATTGTTCGGGCTTTTCTCTCTTGGATTGGGGATATATCATGTTGAATATGTTGTTGCATATTTTTCGATTAATTAAACTCTCTATTGCTTTTATATCGGAGCCGTTGTTGTCTGCTATTAACATAATTGGTGTTAAATTCTGATTTTCGGTCCATGTCCGATAAAGGCAAAGAAATCGCTGTGTGAATCATGGATTTGAAGGTGCTATTTTTCGAGAATGCGGGTGAAATGAATTTACGAGAATGACATTATCCGTGTACGATAGTTTTCTGAAGAAATCAATTGATAAACGGTTATTATTCTCCCAGGTAATTGTTAAATCTAAAAAATTGATTTTACTATCGACTTCTGTTTCTACTTTGAACTTAGTTTTAGGTTAGGTTAGAACCTAGTGAAACAGGTTAAAAGTCATCAACATATCGGTACCAAAATAGAGTATGCCTTTTTGTCAAAGGTGACGTCATAATTTTAGTGTTTTCCAAATTAGACATGAAAATTTCAGATAGAAGGGGACTGAGGGGTGAACCCATAGCTGAACCATTTTTTTGTAAATATATCTATTATGGTTCTGAAAATAATTTTGGGTAAAGCATAAATCAAACAGAGAAATCAACTCATCTTAACAGACCACGTTGAGATTTCTTCCTCTAGAATACTTGATATTAAGGGACACATTCTGTTGCAGGTATATTCGAAAACATATTATCTATATCTAATGATATTAATTTTGCGGTTGGTGGCATGAGGAAATTATTTATTTTATTCGATAAATCTAATAAAGTTTTTATACTATATTGTGATTGAAAATCTGAAATTGATTTTAATTTGGTATTTAGTTGCTTAGCAAGTATTTGTGTTGGACTATTGGTATATGACACCACTGGACGAAAGGAGTTACTTTCTTTATGTGTTATTAACCGGGAGAATAATAACCATTTACCAATTAATATCTTCAGAAAATCATCGTACGGATAATGTAATACCCATAGATTCATTTCACCAGTATTCTCAAAAAATAGCAGCCTTCAAATCCATGATTCACAGAGCGATTTCTTTGCCTTTATCAGACATGCACCGAAAATCAGAATTTAACACCATTATGTTGATAGCAGAGAACAACAGCTTTGATATAAAAGCCATAGAGAGTTTAATTAATCCAAAAATACGCAACAACACATTCAACATGATATTTCCCCAATCCAAGAGAGAAAAGCCCGAAAATTTTATGTCTCTAACATATTTCGAAAGACGCCAGAACAGGTTTCTAGAGTTTTGTCTGATAGTAAAAAAGTTCATATTGCATTCAAACCAGTTAGCAAATTGTCAAGCCTGCTTTTCAACACAAAAGATAAAACCGATAAATTCGAAAAATCAGGAGAATACCAATTAACATGTTCTGAGTGCAATTCCTTTTATATAGGTCAAACAGGACGCTCTTTCAAGGCTAGATGCAAAGAAAATTTCCGGTCATTCCTACATCAGAAATATGATTCAGATTCAGCTTCCAGAACCTCAACAACTAAAAATTCTTCATTCCTGTGATAAGTCTTATAAACTCAATTTCTTTGAACTGATGGAAATTTTCAAGGCATCTAGGGTAGAAAGGGTTAAGCTCCTTAACGACCAGGTAGACTTAATTACCTACCAATCACCATTATTCAAGTTACTGTGACCTCTACTAGAATTTTATTGATGGTAATTCCTCTATTGTACATGAGTATTCAGTTTTCATTAGCTTGTTGTTGATAATGGACGTAAAATTTTGTCATTCTTTACAACAATAAATTAGTGATAGTTAAAATATAGTAAGTTGTTTTATTTTATGATTCATTATGAATATTAACTATCACGTAGTTCAGGCTTCATCGATCAATTATTTGAAAGATGCAAATATGAAACTTCTGAAGAAATCAAAGTCCCCTAGAACATCTTGATACCTAATATTGACATCAATGCCGAAAATTACCGCATAACACATAACACACATAACTATTTTGTTCCAAATTTCGATCAGTCTGTTCGATCGTCAGTCACAGCAGCTGGCAGGTTGTGCTTAACCTTTTATTACGATGTCCCATACATGTTCGATGGGATTGAGTTCTGAACTTCGTGCAGGCGACTCCATTTAAGTAATTTCGTTAACGTGAAAGTGGTGCCTAACGATATGAGCTTAGTGAGGTATGGCGTTATCATGCACAAACAAACAGTCTTCACCTATGTTTGCCACAAATGGTATAACATGTTCTCCTTGAATGTCTGAAGCGTTCCTGTGAGTTAGGATTTCATTATTGATGATTACGAGATCAATGCGGGCCTCCCCACACTATTATTGAACCTCCTCCAAAATTATAGATAAGTAAATCGTGTCTCTCATTTCGACGTTTGTACTCTAAAGAAGGTCGCTTGCATTAGAAAATAAAAAATATACGCTCATCTGTGATAAAACTTTCTTCAAGTCAATTGACATGTTATCGGGCAAAAGTTAGTCGGGCTCGGTATGCTGTGTGCTGCGTTTAGAGCTGGGCCTCGGGCTGTGAAAGGAAGCTTCGACCCAAATTTCCTGAGAAGTTGTCGTTTCGTTTCTGTGATGGTTTTCACTCCACTATTCTACATTGCAATGCAGTAGCGAAGCGTTGTCTCCACGAGAAAATTCTTCATAACGGTCATGATTCGGCGTTGTTGCTCGAGGTCACATTAACCATTCATTTCATGACTACCAGTCAACTTTCAGCTCTGGCCTCTTTTTGTATAACTTCAAGGTCATCTTAACTCACTGTTTCAGAATATTCTCAAGAGGTCAAACTTCGTGATTCGTGTTGCATTATTACCGAAAATAAAAATTTTCAATAAAAACAAACGCTACTGGCAAAAATTGATCAACAACTGCTGTTGTCAAATTGAGGTGGTTCCTTGTGAAATCTCAATTCATTTCTTTCATTTTAATTATCATGAGGAAATATTAATGTGTTTATGATTAGTTGCCTACACGAAGAGAGATTTGAAATATTGAAATTGTGCTTTAAGTTCTTGGCACAGTGCAGGTTTTGCTTAAAATTTCAGTAGGAAGTTAGTTATGGAAACGAATGTTTGTGGAATTAAATTCTGTCTCTGAACATTCATTCAAAAATGGTTCTCCGTTATGTATTTATTAGGTTTTTGAGAAGATTGTGAAGCCATTAATGAGTATAAATATTTAAATCTAATAATAACAATTTGAATTAATTTTTTATTCCTTGTATTTGAGCATTACAGGCAACTTATGTTACCAACGGCTGCTTGTGCTAAGACTTCATTCAGACCAATTGCGAAAATAGTGGGGATGCTAACTATTTTTAAACATGTTAAACGAAATTTTCATTTGATTGAGGAGATCGTTACTTGATGAAAATCCATATACATATTTTCAATAAAAAAGACTAAAGTATTTAGATTTTCACTATATTCACAAAACTATGAACGGTTTCACCACACTGTGGCTTCATCAGATAGTTACAAACTAATGAACAGAGTTATTCCTTATATATTAGTCTTATTTCCTACTTAATAATACAATAGGTACAAGAGGTATGTTGGAAAACCCATCAGAGTTGCTTACTTTATGAATTGAAAAGATTGAGCAAAGGAGAAGGATTTAGATCTAATTGACTATTAAGTAACCTACCTGAATACTTTTCTTTGTTGATCTCTAGAATTTCCATTAGATTGAAATTTTGTCTGTTATTTTCATTGTGTAAATTTTAGAAATTATCATTAAAGTTATGATTTTCTTCGAGTAAGTGATTAGAATAATGGGAATCTGATTTATGATAATCAAAACTACGTTTGTGCTCGGATAACCTAACTTTGAAATTTCTCAAAGTTCTGCCGATATAAATTTTATCACAATCCTTGCAAGACAGTTTATAATCACCGGCTTTATTACTTTTATCAATTTTAGATTTGCAGTTTTTGATATGTCGGACAAAAGAATTATCAGTTCGGAATGCTATATTGAAATTATAATGCGAGAGGAATGATTTTAGTTTTAGACTGGGATATATAAGTTAAGCTGTTGTATTTTGTGTTAGAAGTTTTTATACTTAGAAATACTTCCTGAATTGCTTCTTGAAATTTTTTGCGTGAAATCATGTTCTCAAACATAGTTGGACTCTAACCGTTATTGACTGCTATTTGTTCAATTATATTTAGCCCTTTTATGAAATTATTTTGTAACATTGGGATATTAATGAGTCTATGTACCATACTATTGTAAGCTGCTAATTTATTTGGATAAGGATGTGTAGATGAGCTGTGAATAGTAATATCAGGCTTATGAAAATAGAAAATCATGTTTGCCGTTAATTTTAGTATTAGTTAAATCCAGAATGTTAATGGAGTTTTCTGTTTCTATCCCTAACGTGAATTTAATATTATTATGAATATTGTTAATGAATGTTTTGAATGACTCTAATTGTCTGTTTGTCCCTGTGAAACAACAAATGATATCGTCGACATATCTAAACCAATAAATAAAGTGTTTGACTAACGGATGTTCTTGGATAGTTTTTTCCATATTATCCATGAAAGTTTCCGCGAGCAGAGGGCTCAGAGGATTACCCATGATTAAACCTGCTTTAATATTGAATAATACTCCATTGAAGTTAAAGAAATTTTGTTCTAAACAAATTTCTAAAAGGTGTAAGATTTCTGATTGAATTATCGGATTGACTTTATTATTTTAAAGGGCGTTCTTGATGAGTTTCACTGTATCACTAGGTGGAACAGCAGGGAAGAGATTTACTACACCCCATGACTTAAGTTTAGCGTTCGGTGGTAGTATCGTGTGCTGAATTTTATATATTAGGTCTGAAGAGTACTGTTGAATGATGTCTATGAGAAAGCGTGAAAGTTTTGCAGCTGGAGCTTGAAAATATGAAACTACTGGTCTAATGGGATGCCCTGTTCTATGGAGTTTGTCGAGGGAGTAAAGTTTTGGTGATGGTGGGTTGTCAATGAAAAGATTATATTTTTGGTTGGTAGGTTTATAGACTTGCCATACTCTAAAGCATTTTTTACTATGGATTGAAATTTATTAGGTGGATTTTTATCAATTTCTTCATAACATTCTGATTCAATGAAATTTTGAGTTTTCAATAAATGATCTGCTTTATCTAAGGCTACGACTGTATGACCTTTGTCTGGTTTGGTGAATATGATATCGTCAGATGCAGACTTAAATTTTATGGACTTTGGAAGTTGTATCTTCGAATTTCTTAGGTCGAAAACTAGAGACGAGCGTTATTTGACTCTAAATTGTGTTTAAAACCCTTTTCTAGAAGTGAAACTTCATCTTCGGAAAAATTAGCATCTGAAAGATTACTGAACCTATCATAAAATTGGTGATCGGAAAATTTGGATTTGATTTTTGAAGTTTCAGGTTTATTACTCATTAATTTATTTAATTGCAACTGAATTTTATACTTTTTTGAATTAACGAATGAACTTTGAATCTTGTTCCGGAATCTAAAATGTCAAATTCTACTGAATGCAATCTATGAAGCAACTCCAAATGGATTACCTTTAAAAATATGTTGTAGTAGTCTCGTTGACTGTATTGAACCTTGATGTCTAACTTCAACCAATTCTTAGACCAGTATTTTCATATTTTCAAGCTCTAGCTGCAAAACTTTCACGCTTTTCATAGACATTATTCAACAGTACGCTAATTTTGAACCTAAATTCTCAATAAAAAAGTCTTCAGTCCTAATAAATAAAATTCAGCACACGATACTACCACCGAACGCTAAACTTATGGCATGGGATGTAGTAAATCTCTTCCATAGTGTTCCACCTAGTGATACAGTGAAACTCATCAAGAACGCCCTTCAAATTAATGAAGTCAATCCGATAATTCGATCAGAAATCTTACACCTTTTAGAAATTTATTTAGAACAAAATTATTTTAACTTCAATGGAGTATTATATAATAGTAAAAAGGTTTACCCATGGGTAATCTTCTGAGCCCTCTGCTCGCTGAAATTTTCATGGATAATATTGAAAAAACTAAACATCCGTTATTTAAACACTCTATTTATTGGTTTAGATATGTCGACAATATCATTTGTTGGTTCACAGGATAAACAGACAATAAGAGTCATTCAAAACATTCATTAACAACATTCATAATAATATTAAATTCACGTTAGAGATAGAAACAAAAACTCCATTAACTTTCTGGATTTAACTATTACTAAAATTAACGGCAAACATGATTTTTCTATTTTTCATAAGCCATCGCATACATATATTACTATTCACAGCTCATCTACACATCCTTATCCACCTAAATTAGCAGCTTAAATTAGTATGGTACATAGACTCATTAATATCCCAATGTTCCAAAATAACTTCATAAAAGGGCTAAATATAATTGAACAAATAGCAGTCAACAACGGTTACAGTCCAACTATGATTGAGAACATGATTTCACGCAAAAAATTTCAAAAAGCAATCCATGAAGTATTTCCAAGCATAAAAAGTTCTAAGACAAAATACAACAGCTTAACTTATATCGGTAACCCTAGTCTAAAATTGAAATCATTCCTCTTGCATTATATTTTCAATAACGCATTCCGAACTGATAATTCTTCAGCCCGACAGATCAAAAACTGCAAATCTAAAATTGATAAAAGTAATAAATCCGGTGGTTATAAAATGTCTTGCGGGGATTGTAATAAAATTTATATTGGTGAAACTTTCAGAAATTTCAAAGTTAGATTATCCGAGCACAAACGTAGTTTTAATTATCATAAATCAGATTCCCATAATTCTAATCACTTACTCGAAGAACATCAAAACTTTAATGATAATTTCAAAATTTTACACAATGAAAATAACAGACAAAACTCAATCTATTGGAAATTTTAGAGATCAACAAAGAAAAGAATTCAGGTAGGTTACTTAATAGTCAATTAGATCTAAATCTTTCTCCTTTACTCAATGTTTTCAATTCATAAAGTAAGCAACTCCGATAGGTTTTTCAACATACCTCTTGTACCAATTGTAATATTAAGTAGGAAATAAAACTAAATAAGGAATAACTCTGTCCATTAGTTTGTATCTATCTGATGAAGCCACAGTGTGGTGAAACCGGTCATAGTTTTGTTTATATAGTGAAAATCTAAATACTTTAAATTTATTTCATTTAAAATATAAATGTGATTTCATCATCCTTACTGGTGATTTCAATATAAATTTCGATGGTAATTGTAACAACAAAAAATTATTCTTTGATATGTTCAGTGCCTTTGAACTCAAAAACACCTCGAATAAGTATAATAGGGTGTTTACTGATGAAAGGGGGTATACGAGTAAGTCTGTAATAGATTATATTGTTTCGAATGTGCCTGTAGATGGTTTCAAGGTTAGAGTTCATGAATTCAACTTGTCGGATCACCTGGCAACTATATGTTGACTTAAAACATTTTCGAAAAAATCATCGCCTGTGAAAACTATTGTGACACATAGGAGAAATCTTCCGGAGGAGAATGTTTTCAGACTTTCTAAATGGATCAATGGGAATTTGTGGATAGGTTGTCGGTCGAGTCAGCTTTTGAAGCATTTGCAGAAGTTATACAGGGACATCTGAATCAATTCTGCCCGGCGTCTGATTGCCTTTGTAAATTAAGTGAAAACCATAGGCGTTGGATCACTTCCGCATAGTCTACAACTCTTATAGCTTCAAGATAATCATATAGAAGGCACAATAATGCACAAAAAGTAAAAACAGACAATAATTCATTTTTAAATATTTATATTTCAGCTTTTAACCCTATTGTTTATAGCAAACTTAATTCGGAAGCAATAATACAACAAAAGTAATATTCTTGCATCAAGGAAATATCTTGATCGATGAAGGAATTCAATAGCAGTAACAGGAAATCCTAAAACAAAAACATTCGAACGAAAACACGCTGATGTTTCCTGAAACTGGTCGATCTTTATTTGAAATGGGGCACTTGTTGATACTAATTCCGGGTTTTCATATCAACCTTCTACCTCAACAATTTGAATAGCAAATGAGGATAGTGTGGTACATTCTTGTAACGTTATATGAACCTGTATATATATGCTCATGCTGTTTTTCAAAGTTTTTATTGTTATTGGCTCTATTTCAAATGAAATGCAGATAATGCATAATAATTAAGTAGTTTCAAAGTCAGAGATCAGTATTCAAATCATACGAAATAAAATACTGAAATATTAGATTTCTAAATAATTGAACTATTGACGTCGTACCCGCTCAACACCGAGTAAAGAACTGAAAATCAGATTAGTAACTATACTGTTAGTGAAGTTTGTTTGGAGCAGAGTTTCTAGTTCAGTAATCAAATTTACCCACAAATAGATGTCTTTCAATAGGTTCTCCTCGTTCCCCTTTTTTGAGTATTTTGCTTCATGAAAAATCTTGACATATATCTGTTCTCTCTAGATATTATTTCAATTGAAAACGTTCTTCACATGAAAAAATATTTTGATGATATATTTTGTGTTTTACCGATCCGATAGAAATTTAAATCAATCTTTAAAGTTCTTAAAGTTTTATTACTATGAAATCCAATTCACTATCGGAATTAAACATATGCATTGATCACTAAATTTCTTAGATATCCAAATCATGATAATAGTTAATTATCTTGAATTTAAAATTTATCGAGAACAAACGTTCACTGATACCTGAATCCATAATAGTAATACTTAACCGCATAAAATCAAAATGTCATATATTTGTGTATAGATTACTCAAGGTTTTCTTCCACTCAAATATTTTGAAAGAATATACTGAATTCTTGCAAACATTATCGCCAAGTCACCCATACGACAATAACATCATACACAAACTGAGAGTGAAAAAAAACGAAATAATTAATATCCTAGATTTATGTCATCCTTCAGGTTCAGGAAACAATAAATTATTATGAAAAGAATTTATGTCTCACAAATAAGTAGTACTAAATCATACCATATATTGAAACAGAACTAAATCAACAATGTTCACCAATAAGAAAATGGTATGTTCACTATCTGTCAATAACAAGAATCGACATCATACAAGTGAAAAAATCAATAATTCAATAAATCAACACTTGGGTTTTCTGAACATTGTTTGAACGAAACTGTATATAATAATGAAAAGTAATATAATGAGTTTATTAAATAGGATTTGTAAAGCGACATGAATTGTCCAACCGCGAGAAGAAAAAGGAAACCTTACTGAAATTTCAAGATTTCGTCATTTTTCTTCTTTTATAGGCGGAACGCTAAATAAATTCAAAATTCTATATTTGTATATATGTTATGTTTCCTTGTAGTTTCGATGATCGATGTTTATCACAACCAAATTAAAAAATTTCACCGAAGATAGTTCGTAACCTGCAAGCTACGAAAACTAGTATTTGAATAATAATACCAGTTATATAGTTATATAGTTAATAAATTAATGAAGCAACTAAGCAGAAAAATCTTTGGTACTATTTATGTACACACGACACTAACACAACATAAACAGACAAGCTATTGCTAGTGCAATAGCGACAAGGAAAAGATTTTTTTCACAAGTTTTTTCACTCGTTTATTGAATCATATGCAAGAAAGTATGGTTCTCCTGTTACATTTCCTGAGCTCACATTGCGTTTTTCTGGCACACACCAAAATTATATATATATATATATATATATATATATATATATATATATATATATATATATATATATATATATATATATATATATATATATATATATATATATATATATATATATATATATATATATATTATAATATATATATATATATATATATATATATATATATATATATATAGTTATATAGTTATATAGTATATATAGTTATATAGTTATATAGTTATATAGTTATATAGTTATATAGTTATATATATAGTTATATAGTTATATAGTTATATAGTTATATAGTTATATAGTTATATAGTTATATAGTTATATAGTTATATAGTTATATAGTTATATAGTTATATAGTTATATAGTTATATATATTATATAGTTATATAGTTATATAGTTATATAGTTATATAGTTATATAGTTATATAGTTATATAGTTATATAGTTATATAGTTATATAGTTATATAGTTATATAGTTATATAGTTATATAGTTATATAGTTATATAGTTATATAGTTATATAGTTATATAGTTATATAGTATATAGTTATATAGTTATATAGTTATATAGTTATATAGTTATATAGTTATATAGTTATATAGTTATATAGTTATATAGTTATATAGTTATATAGTTATATAGTTATATAGTTATATAGTTATATAGTTATATAGTTATATAGTTATATAGTTATATAGTTATATAGTTATATAGTTATATAGTTATATAGTTATATAGTTATATAGTTATATAGTTATATAGTTATATAGTTATATAGTTATATAGTTATATAGTTATATAGTTATATAGTTATACAGTTATATAGTTATATAGTTATATAGTTATATAGTTATATAGTTATATAGTTATATAGTTATATAGTTATATAGTTATATAGTTATATAGTTATATAGTTATATAGTTATATAGTTATATAGTTATATAGTTATATAGTTATATAGTTATATAGTTATATAGTTATATAGTTATATAGTTATATAGTTATATAGTTATATAGTTATATAGTTATATAGTTATATAGTTATATAGTTATATAGTTATATAGTTATATAGTTATATAGTTATATAGTTATATAGTTATATAGTTATATAGTTATATAGTTATATAGTTATATAGTTATATAGTTATATAGTTATATAGTTATATAGTTATATATTATATAGTTATATAGTTATATAGTTATATAGTTATATAGTTATATAGTTATATAGTTATATAGTTATATAGTTATATAGTTATATAGTTATATAGTTATATAGTTATATAGTTATATAGTTATATAGTTATATAGTTATATAGTTATATAGTTATATAGTTATATAGTTATATAGTTATATAGTTATATAGTTATATAGTTATATAGTTATATAGTTATATAGTTATATAGTTATATAGTTATATAGTTATATAGTTATATAGTTATATAGTTATATAGTTATATAGTTATATAGTTATATAGTTATATAGTTATATAGCTATACAGTATCTTTTTGGTCACTTAAGATTCATGCTTTGTTCTTTATCCATAACAAGATATGCATTGAGTTCCAAAATCGGATGGTACGGATATGCCTGGTATGATGTAGCACTTCTATGCAAGAAAATCATGATACAATTTTATTTCATCAAATAGTAGCTTAGTATTATTAGTATTTCATTACATGCACTATTGAAGTCATAGGACGTTTTTTGATAATAATGCGAGGGAATGCAGTAGTCTGAAACGGGTGGAGAGAAGAGTCGCTGCGAAGGGACGATGTACTCTGCGATTCTTCTTCCTCCAGGAGGAAAAGGTCGGAAGAAGGTTCATACTAAAGATAGAGCCACTGCTCGAACGACGGAGCCCTGAGGTGTTTACAAAAAATTTCGTCGATGCATCCCCGAGACCGAACGAAAAGTCGAAACAGCTAGATTTAATCGGAATCGGAAATTCCGAAAACATGGATGGAGGGGATAATTTCGGCGGACCTTTATATGTATACAAAATTGTCTATCGAGTTCGATCGTTTCAAAACCAGGACAAAGGGCAAGCCTCGAGTTTCGCACGTTGAGCTGCAATAGTTTTGTTCTCGTAAAACCCCAGGAAAACTGAAAAACCTTCGATCCAACGAAGGGCGATCGGCGGACTTTTGGGAAAGTCTGCTCTATTAACTTCATTCCTTAAATCTCCAACGGCCAGAAATTAACGTACGCCGAGCTGCCAACATAAAGGTTTTTCTTTCATCCATCCTATTCTTTAGGGTTTAGCGGCAGAAAGGATTCGAAGGATTCCAACACATCTCTATATCGGGTCCGCGATGGGAAATCGTTACTCTAAGACTCAATTCTCGAATTTGAGACGATTTTTCAGACCTTGATTTTCAAGCAAAAGACCGGAAACTCGGTGGTCGGGACAGCTACCTCTCCTACCCTCCTACAATCGCCATCCAAGTTCGTTCGGTAGTCTGCCTAATGAACGTACCGGAGTCGATGTAGCCGGCACATCTGCTGATTCCCTCAGAGTTAGTATTCAGGTTTGTTTTACCAACGTGTGCAATCTAATTATCTCTCTCTTCTCAATGAGATCGATGAGGTGGAAATGGTCAGTAACTTTAAGTTTCACCAACATAATTTCGGTACTACCAACATCTAGAATATAGTGCTCTTACTCTGCCGAATGAAAATATGATAAGCAATGAAATATCCATGTGTACAGACATAATTTCAAGTAGTCGTACATTGGATCTGTCAAAATAAATAGTTCTGAAATTTATTTCACCAAGTAAGTTAAACGAAACTGAAATAAAGGATAGGTTAGGTTAGGTTAGATTAGTTCCTGGAATTACAAGGGTTCTTCAACGAATCAGTTAAAACTATATTTTAAAATGATGGAATATCCATTAAGAGGCTATTAACAGGTATTGAGCTCTTGTATGATTATATTTTTCCTAAAAGGAACTCGATTAAGTTTTCGTTAGGACATTTAAAGCATGTATGATATGAATATGAAAGCTATTCACTAATCGCTATATCTGCATTAAGATATTTCAAACTGAATGTCAGTAAGACTTTGTCCATTTTAAATTGAACTTTTGTTTCAGTTCATTCTAGAGGAAATATGTTTCTTATTCTACAATTTTCCAATTGTAAAATAGAATGATTCTTTGTGTTAAAAATATTTGAGTTTGAACTGAAGAAAATGAGGTTAGATTTCTGAATAACCTACAAATATAGTTGGAAAATAAGAAAGTAATCTTTGAAAATGCGAATAATCAATCTCTCAGTTGAATGATCGTTTTGACAGCGGTTTGAAGGTGAATTTTTATTTTCAATGCATATCTAGTAGTTATTATTTCTTAAATATTTATCTTTAGGTTACAATTCATCTGATAAAAGGAAAGTTAATTCAATGGATCCACTGTAAAAGATTGAAAACTGAAACTAAGAATAATATTCAACCTATCATGTGGGACACTCCTGATTACTCAGATATTCTTCTGTATAGAAGAAGATGAATTGAAGAAAAGTATAATTGAAGAATAGAAAATGTAAATATGAGGGCATGTGTACACAGATTTTCATGTACTCGGTCTAGAAATTTTCATTATTTATCAGATTTAAAATATGAAAACTGGAGAGATAGGCAAAAAATTAGAAGACAAAGATGTGGAAGAGATATGACAGAAATTCAAAGGAAAAGTACTCAGCACAGTGGCAGAGATGTGCGGAACATTACTGAGAGATATTTCTAGAAAGTAAAGCACGTTGGAATGAGGACATCAAGGATGAAATAGCAATAAATAATTGGACATTAACAGTTACAAGAAATAATTCTATCGGGACTGAAATATCGTTAAAATCAATGCGTTTTTTATGAAGGTTCATACAGTAACTTGAAAATGTGTGGATGTTCGAATCTGATTTCTGCTTTTCACGAGAACACTTCAATTCCGAAGATGTTCTTTCTGGTAAGCAAATTTTGGGAATTTTGGTCAATTTGAATTAATAGAAAAAGGTAAGATGAAACTTTCATTTTTCTATATTTTATGACTAATTTTGCGTCTTTGTCTTTTGGACACTCTTGAGAAATTTCAATCTGAGAAGAACTTTCATTTTCTTTTTCATTAATATACTTGAAAAGTTGTTCTTCTATCTTGCTATTTAAGCTCATTTCAGTTTAGAAAATTATAATTCATGAATCTTATTCGATTCTTATTCAATCTTATTCGGATCAGAACAGTTAAGTACAAATCAAAAATTTGAAACTATAGATTTCTCTATATCGATCTTTCTAAAGTTTATATTATATATTTTTAGTATTGAAAATTTGGGATTTTGTAAATCATTTTTTGAGAGAAAATTGCTCCGTAAGTATTTATTTGGTCCCCACCCTTCTCTTGTGGCTGCTATTCGAAGTGAGGGGCTGGATCCAAATAACTTTAGGTTGGCCGCATTTCAGTAAGTTGTATTTCGATGTACTGTGTCCTTTGATCTATCTCATCGGGACCACATTGTTTGATATGCTTCTTGCAATAAAGAGCGATGACTTAATGCCTAGGTGATTGTTAGATCTACATTTATGCTGATGATGCGGTTTGATTTTGATAAGAATGTGACCATATTATGAACAAGGTGAGTCTAGTTTTTCTGTTAGCGCAACCTGGAATGCTAAAGAAAGTTAATCACCACATGCTGTTTCCGAAAAACTCAAACAATCGCAGACTACTTTACGACATATTCAAAAGTATCGGAAATATTCCAGAATATTAGATTTCCTGTTTTTGAAAGTGTTCCAACTTTTTTATGGACATTTCCGTAGTTTGTAAATATTTTCATAATTATTCCTCATAAAGTAAGACGGTCATTTGAAGAAAGTTTTGTGTGTCTGGGTTCATTAAATAACAAAATCAAAGTCTTTGTTAATTCAAAAATAAGGCAGAGTTGTCATAAGTATCAAAATGACAGTCTAAGTAATCTTAAAAGTCGATATTCCGAAAGCAATAAGACTTCAAATAGTTCAAGACAATTTCAGGTTCAAAAATTCTAATTTTCCTCATTTTATCTGCATATCCGTATCTTAAAGTGTTTTTAGTCAAGAAATTTATTCTTTCGTTTTTTCCATTGAGTGTTTAAAGTCAGAATTATATAAATATTCCACATCGAACCTTCGAAAATTGATGATATGCTTAAATGTTACATTCACACTTCTAATCGAATCGAGAAAGATAACTAACAAGCATGTGGAATGAATGAAACCGCATATTAATAATGAGCTATGATTCTTGAAGATATTCAGCACATAGGAGCCTCTATGATGCACTATGGATTTTGAAATAGATTAAATTCCATCCCTGGAAATAGTTGGTGGTGATAATATGAAAGAAATCATTTTTTTCGAGTGGCACTTAAGCAGAATTTATGACAACGAAATATTTCACAAGAATTTTATATGGACCGTAGCGTCTCCTATCGTTAGTTATGGTAAATCCAATGAAACCAATACCATATACGTAATTCGGCAGATGAAAACAACAATATTGAGCAGGGTCGTATCGGTTTGAATGTATGGAAAAGTTAACACCAAAATGGATTGCGGGCATAAGAAATTGTCAACATATTTGAGAAAAGAGATTTACGTGAATATCCCCGATGACATATTTCGCATGTTGATTCTTGGTATAATTGGATTAGAATTCACGGTTCCATTAATTGGCGAGCCTGATCACTAGGACTGAGCCTCTTAGATTTTTTTCGTGTGGAGTTATATAACGAGCATATATATTATATAAGAACATGTTATGTACGACGTCGTAGCGTTAAATGATGGAGTGAAACTTATTTAAGCGACGATGGTATTAAGTTATCGTAGATATTTGAACAATTCCCAGGTACTGAATTGTATTCTTTCAATTTTGAAGGCTAGGAGATGAATGTTTTGTTGTTTGTCGATAATTCATAATTAGCATTTCATCTAGATATAATCGAAAGAGATTCTCAACGAAGACGAATGTTTTTATCAAAAAGTTTGAAATCACAAATCTCCATCTATCTTTCTCATAATCTTAAATTATGATTGAATATCCAGGCAACCCAAACAAAACGAGCGCATAGCCTCCAGTTGAACTTACCACCCAGAATCATTGATTTCGAGTATTAAAATACTTAATTAGAGAGTTCTTTAGGTTCAGAAAGATATGCGCTCGTATCATAAGGATCGCGTAGAGCCCTTTGCTCTACGTTAATTGAAGACTTAAAATGAAAGATATAGAGATTGTGTTTATCATATAGATAAAATGGTTCATGTCAAATCGGAAGAGTGATGATATTTCATAATGATGATTCGTTCTAACTTTGGGTAAATAGTTCAAGTAGAGACATAGTTGAAATAAAATAACGTGAAATTAATCATGGAGAAATGCTCGAGAAGGAAAGATTTTTTTTACGAATGCTAGAGGATAAAAATGATTTTCTCTCAGTCCATATGTGATAGAAAGGCTGAGTACCAATTAGACTGAAGACTCACCGCTAATGATCAACGGTTCCGTAGCCGGGAAGCTCACATCAAGATGATGTACACCACGCTCGCAATGAGAAGATATGTTGACAGAAGTCATTGTGTAGCGATGAGCGTGAACATGTCTGTAAACATGCAGCATGCGAAAAACTACTGAATCAGAATATATCAGGCGTTCCATCGCCAAAATGCATCTACTTCTGTTTTATAGATAGGAAAGAATCTTTCTGACAATTCTAACCCAGCCCAAATGACACGATTCTGCATGCACTGGAAGCCTTTCATCGTTCGAGACCTAGATGCTTGTATTGTCTTATGCGCGAGTCTCAATGATTGATGAAAATGAGGATGGTCACGACAACAACAGATTCCAACCGGTAGACCACTGAGCTCACTACTATCGATCAAAACTGTTCTCTTTTGGTCTGTTGGGTATCATCGATCTATCATTGCAAAAGGAGTTCGAATCTAAGGCTTGATTCAACTCTACCACTTTCATTTGTGGGTATTCATAGTATTTGGCGATTTGATTTATTGAATCAAGTTTGATTGCAATCTCCTGTCGATACATCTTAGTTGCTGCATTATACCCATAACGCATTTTGTCATTTATTAGAAAAATGCATTGATTATGTAAGTATTTTATTTTTTTTAGAATTTTTCCGGATTTCTTGATTTTACAGGATTTTGGCATATGCCAAAACCTCTTTTGTTATCAAAGTTAGGTGAACACTTATTACATTCTACCAGATCTTATTTGAATACAATACTGGAACGAAACTTCAAAACATTTTTTTGGAGAGTTTTCGAATTATAATATAAACTGAAATAGGATAAAATGGCACGAGTATCTTCCTCAGAAAGAAAAATTCTTTCATCATTCTGTGGTTTCATTTAATATTCTGATCCCAAATGTTTTCAATTTTATGCTTAAAAAATTAATTCGTGAAATGTGAAAACAATGAAAAATTTGACATGCAAAAATGCTATATTCGGAACGAATATGATTCTGATGCAGCTTCAGAAGATTATTCTGTCCGTTTTCCTGATAGGAGGCGACCTCACACATCTTCTGAACTCCTAAATTATTTTTAAAAACTGAAAAGTTTATGTTCATTTTGATTCACGGTATTTTTCTAAATATTTTAGGTACTAATAAAAGATTTGAGTTCATTCTCCTAAACATCATTCAGAACTGAAGACATTATCGCTCATGTTTTTAAAAAGTTTATTCAGAATAATCATCGATTTCAACTACAAATGTTGATCATGATACTTAAAAAATCAAGAAATCATTTGACCTCGCAATACGAGCATTCAATTCTTTTGTTTGTTGAAAAATCTTCAAGGAAAAATTTTACATAAAATAAAACATATAATAACAAAATGGAACCTCCAAACTATTTAAAAAACAATTGAGAATATCGCAATTACAGGGCCAGTGAGGTGAGGAACACGCTTCCATCCAAAATCTTCCCAACATCCTACAATTTCGCCCTTTTCAAGGAACGAGTAAACAGACACCTCAATTCTTCCCAGGTGCTCACTCATGTGGTGTAACAGGTTCGCCTATTCCTGGGAAGCGCGCATAAAAAAGTCGCTATCTCAATCTTTCGGAGTGAAAATCGCACCTATTTTCTTTCACCAGTTATTCATGAAATACATATAAACTGTATCACACGAATCTCAACTTGATATACTTTGTTGAATCTACATCAGTCAAGCTTATAAATCAATTTATTGCATTCATCAGTTCTAACGAGTCTACCTTAAATATGATAGGTTCTGAAGGCAATACTTTTTCTCATAACTAAACATATTTCGATTAGTTCTTTGAGTTTATCTTTATTGTATACCGATTTAATGGATTTTGACAAATCATTTTATTCAACAAGATAATATAAATTGAGTGCAGTCTCGAAATTGTATGAAAAACATTCTATATATCGTATTAGAAGCAAATATCTTGCTATATTTAGTTCGTCAGAGTCTGATCCGAAGAATAATCGAGCAGCTACTTTTGGAACATTCTGTTTGGTTGCCTTATGCAATCATCAGTATCATTGTCATAATAAAATTTATCTACCACACTACATGATTGAGGCTTTGGTTACTCAAATTGGTCGATTATGAACAATTTAACCAAAATACTCTAAATAGCTAATGCTGTGCTAATGGACTGTATAAAAGAGACAACATAAAGAGCAAGATTAAGGTTTTGGTCACTTACCTTTTATTGGTTGATCACAGAACTCCTCAGTGGACGTAGATCTTGTTCCTTCTATATTAGGTAGTAAATGGAAAGTGTAGAAGGAAGGAAGGAATATAGAAGTTTGTAAAACACTGAGTTTATAATGATCAATCAATATATATGAGATAGGATTATCAATCTCGACCTTCCACTATTAAGTTTTTCTATTTCTTTGGGCGTTAAACTAAAATTGCGAACTAAACCAATATTCAAAGCAGGTATATTTTTGCAAGCTAAACTATGAATTGCAAACTCAAACAATATTTAAAGCGGAATAACTATGATAAGTCAAGAATAAATTTTTCATGCTGAAATCAATCTCTAGCTGTGTCAACTCGTAAATTGATACTGATTGAATGTAAAAAACCGAAAAAATCTGTTGATACTCAGCTGGGCGCACATGTGCTAGGTTGTAGGCAAGTTTCCCCGATGCATCGAGATGTATGAAGAAAATTAATTTATAACACAATATAAACTACTCAACATTAATGTTGGCGCAAACACTACATGGACACTGAACTCTAAGGTTGAAATTTCTTATCAACTGTTGCTTTTTCTGTTCATCCTAATATTTCCTGTGAAATTTTCTAATTTTAACAACATTAAAAATTTTCTCATATTCAATGAGGCAGACATTGTATGTTGTATTCTTGTGTAGAAATTTATACTACTAGACTTCACTAGTAGCCAAAACTAATTCAAAAGGTTCTGCCGCCAAGGTCAAAGAGCTGTTCAAACATCAGAGGACTATAATTGCTACAAGTGTTTATTATGCAAAATAACTACGGCGACATAAAACCATTCGAAACGAAAGACGAGAAATGCTGACTTCTATAGTTATTCTGATTCATGACAACACCGGTACTTACGCTGCTAAGGCAAGACGAATTTCGCTTCAGCAATTCTAAAGATCAATTTTCAAACATCCAGAATATAAGGCCTAGGAAAGATTGGCATCCATTTTTTCTCTAAACTCGATAAGTTACCTAGGGGGAAGTATTTCCAAAGCAAGGAGAAGCTTCCAAGCAACGTCAAGTATCAGTTTGACACTCGCGGGAATTTTTCACGAAGAAAGCATCGGACTATTTATCTACAGATAAGTTAAAGCCTGTCAATTGTAGGTTATAAAATAGCTTCCTATATATACTTGATTTTTTTCATGACCCATCAGATGTTTTCATTAAAAGGCCTTTGTATGTGAACAATTTGCATCTTCAAAATGTTCTTCAATGGAAATCCATCCTGCAAGTCGTTTTTAATAACATTGTGGAGAATCTTCCTCATCAAATCAGT
The DNA here is from genome assembly GCA_013387265.2 of Cryptolaemus montrouzieri. NCBI lineage: Eukaryota > Metazoa > Arthropoda > Insecta > Coleoptera > Coccinellidae > Cryptolaemus > Cryptolaemus montrouzieri. The sequence goes on along the minus strand of JABFTP020000021.1, from coordinate 71,077,727 downwards.
ATTAGTGTCACTCAAAAGCCGACAGTTACGGCAGTGAGATCCTCCATGAAAATGAAGCTTGAATCTTCAGGAGAACATTTATGTTGTACGGCTCTGGATAATCATTAATCCGGTCCGTAAGGTGTTCGAAAAATTTCAATCAAAATCGTGATTCAACTCATGCATAAGTCCGATTTTATGTCGATGGGATTTATGTCTCTGCGGTAAACTCCGGATATTTGTGTCAACTTAGGAAGAGAATGTGTATTTTCCATTAGAGTAACTTCACCTAAAACAACAATAACACCTTCATCATTTCCTACTCTGGTGTGCTTTTCATTATTAATGGACCCACTTTCTATAAAAGTGTTTAACTCTAGCAGTTCGTAATGTCAATAATTATCAGTTATGTGCTCGAGCATAGTGGCCATTGTTTAAATATATCCAATTTTTTTAGTCGCCCTTAATGAAACACTCCATACAAAAACTAAAAATGTCATTCAAGTTAACAAAGTATAGTCAGAGACGTGTAATTTTTCTACGATGGTAGATCTTTGGTTGGTAATATACAGTGCATTTCAATGAAATCGAACCATCTGGAATAACTCAGCTAGTTTGAGTTTTCAGTGAATTTCCTGAAACAGTTTGATTTTTGATTGGAGAATGACATTTTCTGTTACCTGTTGCATTCTCCCCCTGTCAACCTACTACCCCTGGCAGATTTTATCCCAAAGTTTTGAATAGGAAAAACGGGTCCTGTGAAACCGTTTCCAAAAGATGATTTAAGTCTCTAATTTACCACGTAATTATTTACTTTCAAAAATAACATGTGACGCACTGAGATCGGGAATTGTTTGGAATTTTCCCAAGTTTTTATATATCCGTACGATTTCCGTTCGAGGAAAGAATTTGATTAAAACCGATCCCTTCAGTTCAGAAAAATCTTTCTCTTTCATTTGAATGTTTGTGCTTCAAGTACACACTCCTGTCAACTACAACACCGGAAATTTCTATGTGAGAAAGGAATGATGGCTCTTGAAAAATTGTACATTTTAATGCATATTTTCAATTCATCGACCATACAGCAATCCTTTTTACTTTAAGATGAAATCTATCAAGTCGACTTTGTTTCTGCTGATCTGGAATGAGAAACAGGAAGTGTGCGTTATTATTCTCTCCAGAAGAAGCTAGATTTCTGTCGTCAGAATCAACAAATAAGAACGATGTTTCATTTTGATACGATGTGTCGGTTTATTATAAATCTTTTCATATTCGAAATTTTTGTCACATTCTATATCAATATACTTTTTATATTACTACTTGAATAGGTAGTATTTTCCATACTTTTGAAAACCTGTAATAACGGTAGTGAAGATGAAGGTGGTGTACATACTGCAGGAATAGATTGAAATTGTGAGTTTAATCTTCAAATATAATAACTGGGCTAGAGCAACTGCATGCATTATCAACGAATTTTACCTTGTAAGAAATTTTGGACACCAATACGTCCTTAAATTAACGAGCGAATTAATGGGACCTTAATTCCATCAATATAAAATTAGACTCGAACACAAGCTTAATGAAGATGATTTTGATCGTCATTTAGGGTTCTGTGAACATTTTAGTGAGCGAATAATTAACGATCCTACTTTGTCTCAAAATGTTAGTTTTTCTGACGAATCGATTTGTTTTTGGAATAGAGTGGTACATCATCACTGTAGTGATACTAGTCGAGGAAAAATCATACTCAAAAACCTCTCAAATTTTGGGTTGAAGTTCTGGGAGACCATGTTGTTTGAGTCTTATTTAAACAGAAAACAGGGATGGCGAAACCTATTTGGACATCCTTGAGAATTCAATTTGATCATCCTATGAAAAATCTCTTCGAAGAAGAGTTCTGTCATGTTCATCCGAGCATGATGGAACTATCCCCTCTCCCCCCATTATGCTGGCCTTTTGTGAAAATATCTGGATAATTGATCTCCCGTTCGTTTGACAGGCGAGAGAAACGCTATAGGATAACCAGATAGTTCGCACGATCTAACGGTCTCGATTTCTTCTTGTGAGGCTATCTCAAGAATGAAGTCCATGCTACTTCATCCTAATTGTTTGAAGAAGTACGACAAACGATTGTTTATGCATGTCAGCAGGTAACACCACAAATGTGGCAAAATCATTTGAATCTTGAATTAATAATACAAGTTTTTATATGAAAGTGAATGAAGGCTACATCGAACATTTGAGGGATAGGCATATACCACAATTCATAAATTGAAAACTCAATGATACGTTTCATTTCATAACAGATTTTCGTGAGAGTCATTGAAAACCAAGCAGTGTTATTTTTTCATCAATGATACTTCGAAGAGCAGATTGATATTGTTCAGATAACCCTTCTCTCACCATTCTGATTATAAAAATTTCAAGGGGATGGTGGATGGTAGTTGATGAGTAGGGAGGCTACGCAAAGTCTGGAAAGTTATTTTAAAAAGTAAATAATCACGTGGTCGTATAAAAAATAGAATCATTTTTTCCGAAATGCACATAAGCTCTTTTCACGAATCAAATATTTGGGGTAGAGAGTTGACAGGGGAGAACGAAACATGTTACCAGAAGTGCCACCGTTCTATCAAAAATCGACCTATTTCAGGAAATTCTGACATCTGAAAAACATCATTTTTGTTATTGAAAGCCTACATTCTTGTTCTCCTTGCAGGTCGAATTTATCACCCAGAACCAAGTAAGAATCTCGAACAACATGGGCAGTACCCAACAATACCTCTTTTTGGTTGGTAGATATTATTCTATGGTCCAGTCTGAGAGAGTTGGTGTTTTCTACGAGACGTTTATGGACCAAACCGTTTACCGATATGATGAGGGGTAGCGCCACAACTGAGGTGAGTTCGTACATTTCTTTCAGCTGAAAAGCCAGATCATGATCCTTCGTAACCTTTTCCGTGCAAGCTTTTTCAAGGTTCTCATCAAGAGGTACAGTCACATCCAGCAGTACTGCTCGCTTCTCCTGCCAATTAAAAAGGGCTATATCTGGTCGACTGTGCATTGTACCTCTGTCAGTTACTAAAGTAGTGTCCCACTAGAGCTTCAATTCATCATTTTCTAGGACATCTACATATGAGTATTTATATTTCGCTACACTTTTGTTTGTGAGGCCATACTCCAGCGCAAGCTCACGATAGAAGATTTTCGCCATATTATTATGTCTTTGCAGGTATCCAGTAGGGGTGAGGATAGGACATCCCGATGTGACATGCTGCACAGTTTCCAGGTGTTTCCTACATTTCCGATAAGGGTCCGAGAGTAAGTTTTTATCAGCAACGCGTTTCAGATACTACCTCGTCGGAATCACCTGATCCTGAATGGCCAAGATTCTACCCTCGGTCTCAGGGAACAGGTAACCGCCTTTAAGGTAATTCAGTGATTCCACCTTGTTGACTTTGTCACTTTTCAGGGGTTTTGACTGCGACTCACGTGCAAGTTGCTCTTGAGTGGTTGTTTTCGGAGCAAGGGTACGTTCCGTCAGTTGGAGTGGAATGAAATTTCCGTCGGCATCGCGGACTGCTATATGAAGAGGTGAGTTCTTAGAATGGAATGATTGCTGTAGGTTGTGTACTAGCTTATCATGTTTTATTTCAAGGTTCAGCATATCTCTCTCCTGCATGCCTATGTATATAGAGGCGATTCACCGACGAGTAGGGGTGATGGATACCATATTTGGTTAACAATGTTCTTATTTTTGTATCCATCGCCTTGAGATCCGTCACTGACCAGTTTTGAATTCTAAATGTGTAGGTGCTACACGGTAGTGCCCAGCAGCTGTTAATGGCACTGAACATGGCTTTAAAGCTCAGTTTGCTCTAAAGTACTAGTCCTACTCGTCGGTATAGCTTCTCCTTAATTCCTTACTTGACCTCACCTATTTGGATGTCCTATGCTTTTGTAATTCCTAGGTATTTGGAGGAATCCTCTGGTTCGAGTACTGGCATTTTGATGTTATTCAGGAGATTTATTGAGTCATCATTGACTATTTTTCCTCTCCGCGCGTTAACAACGGCACATTTATCAATACCCATCTCCATGTTTTACCGCTTCTAAATGAAGAGACGACCTTCAACGGTCTCTTCATTTGATCGGAGTTGGTAGGGTAAAGTTTGGGGTCGTCCATGTAAAGTTCGGGATGCGCTGATTAGTACCTTTGTTTATGGTGTAGCCGTTTTCATTGCCGATCAAAAGGGTGCTCAGGGTATTCAGAGTCAGGAAGAACCACAATGGCGACAAAGTGTGCCGCTGGAAGATTCCCCGGTTGATTTTAACTTCCTCCGTCAAAACCTCTCTCTTTTCCGTGTTCAAATTCAGACAGGTTCTCCACGATTTTATTAGGTGCTCAAAAAGTCTCACAACATGATCCGCCACTCCGTATATTCTGAGTACCTCAATCAACCATTTATGTGGAACAGAGTCATATGCCTTTTTGTAGTCGATCCAGGCCATAGTTATGTTTCGAGCTTCTTCTTGCCTTGTGGGCCTTATGATATATATATATATATATATATATATATATATATATATATATATATATATATATATATATATATATATATATATATATATATATATATATATATATATATATATATATATATATATATATATATATATATATATATATCTATATCTGTTCATGTAATCAAACTGATTTCATGAAAAATATAAATCCACCACCCGGTAATTAATACCATTGCCAGGCAATGATTATAATTAATACATATCCTGGATTAATTTATATATATATATATATATATATATATATATATATATATATATATATATATATATATATATATATATATATAAATTACGATGTACTTGATTGTACGATGTACCTTCAGATCATACGCGAACACGAATGCCCTATTTAACGTTCGATGTCATTCATATGTAGGTTAAAGAGTAATGGTGAAAAATGCGATCCCTGAAGTACTCCAGAGCGAACACTAACAAAATTTGAGCCCTCACTTGCCACCACAACCATTTACAATCTTTTCGTGATTGATCTACTCCACTTCTAAGGGTTACCAGATGTACCAGAGGTTCCTGCTTCCTGGGAATTGGAGCCGGGTCGTTTTGGCCTTCATTCAACTTTGTTATCTTTACATCATAATATGAAGATTTGTTATAACTAAACACTAACAAGTGAATTTGTGCTGTTTTTGCAGTATGAAAGGCTGCAGTAATGGTGCTTTATAGTCAACAATAGTTGGTGAATATGAAAGCATTTGGTAATTGATCTGCAATTAGAAAAATCTGACTTAATACTTTGTCAAATTAATGCTACTTGGTATGATAAATATTAGTTTTCATCACATAGGGAAAACCACTGATTGAAGAGAGAGATGAATTAGAAGACACAGCGCCTGCACGAGTTTCAAAAAAATGGCGTCGACACTATCTGGGCTACGATAACTCTCCTCAGGGAGTGACTTTAATTTTCCATAATAGTCTCTAAGGACACTATACATAACCTAACCAAGGCAGACTATCGATAGGCAATTTCTGCATAACTTCCATTCTGAGGTAACAAATAAACTTCAGAGAAGTGGTTATCGAACAGATTCACTATTTCGTTTGGAATGTTTGAAAATTTATTCTTGAGACGAGTAGGAGTTCAGTGTTATTTATTATCTCCATTAAATTCAGGGGATTGCCGTGACGTTGGAAATTGACATGACGAATTAATTTGTACATGTCTGCGATGAACTTAAGCTACATGAAGCAAAAAATGACACTGAATTACTACGCAACTCAGAAAGAAATTTTTTAACGTTCTATAGAAAATAGCAATAATAGCAATAATGCGATGAATGGTAAAACGAATTAGGACGGAAAACATCAGAAAAAACATATTCCCAAAAGGAACAGTGGAAAAAAAAACGGCGGATAAACACGGCTCTACAAAAACAAATTTCAACTGAATGGTTGAGTTCTTTTCAAGAGTTATATTCATCATGGTGGAAAAAAGTACTAACGATTTTCATAATTTTAAATGTTCAAATGATTGAAAAATTAATTCTGCCCTATCTTGGAAGAAAAAATAAACTACTATTTGGAAATATCGGCTGAAAGAAAATTCAATAACTTTTCACATTTATTAGGAATATCGTCCAATAACGACGGCTTACTTATGCACTATCAATACTTGGAAAACGCCACTGACATTTCAATCAATCATTCCTCCATTTCAAACGAGGGCTTACCAGACTGAATTCCCATCTAAATGTTAACACAACAGGATCAACTCAGATGAAATAAGAACTAATAGAGTTGATGAAAAACAGGGAATCGAAAATGGAATTCACGAATGGTCACCAAGAATTTTGGCAGCAAAAGTACCATGGATTCTGTACAGTAGCAACGTTGGTGTCCGAAAGAGATAACTTTGAATGAATTGAATTGAATGTTATTCTATGACTTTTTTAGTTGTGTTGCCTTCTCTTATGAGTATTATGTAATTTTTCGATATTGCTCGTTCGAATATTATCGTTACATTGGCGAATATTATCGCTACAACTACGTTTGGCGATTTACCCGCACATTGCGGCCCTTGCCGTCACAATTCCTAAGATGAGTCTATTGAGTTTTCAGCTTGTAATAATTTCAGTTGCTTATATTTTTGACTACTATATAAGGCTATTCTCTCCAATTTATGATATAGAACAATATCAATAGATGAAGTGCGAAAAATTCGTACATTCTGGCTGAAATTAGATTTATTGTGTGGCGGATAAGAGGTTCTATTTGAACAATGAAAAGAATATTATGGACGTGATGATGTTGGTGTATGGTGATGACGATAAGGATCCTGTGTAAATAAAAAATTCGGATCAAGAAAGCAATGATGCATTACAAAATTGGATTGAAGATAAAATGACGATGCCGCCACTGAACAAGAGCGTACGGACGATTCTTATAATAATATTCGTAATGCTGAATATGAAGAAGAATTCGCATTGGGAAAGGATCAGAAGTCGAAATAGATAAGAGAGCTCGGAACAAGTAATAACGAGCGGACCTAATAATTTTATCATTTTAGAGGGGTCGTAAGAGCAGCTAGACAAACTAAATCTCCAATCGATTGCTGGAATCATCATTTCACGAATACCACAGCTCAATATTTTTAGGCTGTCAAATACGGCAAGAAAATGATGAAGCCGAAGAGTTTAGCCTACTCATAAGCCTGAAACAGTTTAGGCCATTGTTTATGTGCCTTCACCCTGACGACAAGAATTCCCGAGGTCAAAAAAAGCCGAAATATAGGCTCTGTTATATTCGCGAAAGTTTTGAACTACTCGTCGAAAATTGTCAAATTATACTGATGAAAAAACGTCACCACTGATGAACTGCTTTCAGGTTTTAGATTCCCAATAGTATATTCCTTCCGAATCAGTAAGGCTTCAACTTGTTCGCTCTGGTTGACTTTTGAATTAAGAAGCAAGCCACCTGACTTAGCAAAGAATGGTTCAGTCCTCATTGGCATTTGGTCTACAGCCGATAATTTATTTACCGATTTTGAACAAAGACAAGCTCACCTTTGTTGACACGGTGAGAAAAAATGAGGAAAGCATGTCAGCATCTTTAGTAAATATGAAAAGATGGATATAGTATGTTCGGGTTTAACAATAGAAAAGTTCTAGTTTCGTATGTTTCTATGGTAGCCAAAAATGTGATTCTCGTTTCTACTCCTCATAATGATATTGCCAATGATGTTTCATTTAAACGGGAAACAGGAAAGCAGAGATAATCTTATTTTACAATTGCACAAAAAGTGGAGTGTATGCCTTAGACCAAATGTATTCAGCCTATGATATATGTAGAAACAAAAAGTGCTTGTCAATGGTTATCTTCTATACGATGATGAATGTGGCTGGTATCAACGCTCTTTTCGTTCATATCGGCAATGAGCTCATGCTATTGAGCAGAAGAGTGTTCTTCGAAAAGCTGGAATATCAGTTTACTCTCCTAGAACTATGCTACAAATGCGCTTTAGAAAGTTAAACTTACGAAAACTTTTGTTGATTTCCTTCGACACTTTCCCCTCCAATATTTAATAAATTATCATTTCACAATAACGACAGCTTCGGAAATCAATATATGACATTTTCATATGAACTTTTAAGTAAACACCCCAAAAAAGTCTAGGGAACACTTACCAATATCTTCAAAATATGAATTTGATGATTTGAATTTATAGAAATCTTTCGGTTTTTGTTAGGATGGATTGTATATAATGTATTCTCAAGAAAACAGAATAATATTCGACTTCTCCAAAGCACCTATTATAAAAAAAAGTTTGAAATTTGAAAATGACGAAATTTGGTAAAGCACAAAAAAAATCCCGAACTAATATTTTCGAAACGATATGGAAGCACTTATATTTCAGTACCCAGAAGGTCCACCTCTGTTATTAATGACACTTTGACATCGTCGCGGCATGCTCAATATTAAATTGTCTATTACATTTTGGCCTAAGTCATTCCAAGCCCCCTGAACTGCTAATCGAAGCTCCTGTTCATGATAGAAGACGTTTTGACGCAGGAGATTTCTGTTAAGGTGGTCCCACACATGCTCGATTTCGTCGATTTCTCACAGTTTGGTCGGAAATTTGTACATTATGAACATTATGCTCTTGAGCTGATGAGATGCTGTGGTAGTACGATCTCTTCTGGCTTGTAAAACCAAAAATCGGTCTTGGGCGACTGTAGTAATCCTGAAACGACCTGTATGGCGCTCTTCTACGCTACCTGTTTCATTGAAACGCGACCATAAACGGTTTATGACACTTGGGCTACTTCCCAGAACCCTGGATACTTCCCATTGTGTGCTCCCAGCTTGGAGCATGCCAACGGCTCATAACATCTCTTCTCTAGTCAAATGTCGTCTTTCTATGGTCGAATCACAAACTTGAATCTTTTATTTGTGCTTACAACAGAAACAAAGTGCCAACTAACTGATTTCAAACACTGAATACATGAAATGATTATAAAGCAGCGTCGCATCTGCTGCATTTTTAGTTTTATCATAAAAAAAACTGAAATCTGTTGCGCCACTCTACATAATTTGGTGAGAGATTGATGCAGGTGTTCATTTCTTAAAAAAATCATCCATATTGATCGTTCTGGGTACGATATATTGATATTCAGAAGTGTTCCCTAGACTGTTTTGAGGTGTTTATAATTTCATACATTACAGCTTCTCTTTTCATGGAGTTTCGATTGAAGCTGGATACTTACATTATCCATTCAAATTTCAACGAACCATTCTAAGAACAACTTTTTCTCCTAACCTTGATTTCATTCTCTTTCTTTCTCCCTCAATTTTGAAGAGAGTACTTTATTGGATTGCAGTGGGTTAAATACGGTTATGAGTTACACAACGTCTTTTTGCAAGGAAAACATAAATAGTAGATTTGAGGCAGGTTTTCTGGAATATCTTGAAAAGTATTGCACTGATGAAATCTGTAACCTCATAATTTAATATTTTCTTCATCTGAAAACAAAATTTCTGAATTTCACGAACTTCCTTGATAAGAATAGTGATAGATATTTCTTCATTTGTCTGCTACATAACCATTTTTTTTCTGTCAAGATTTTCGGACAAATATACATTGGGCCCTTACTTCTTGACTGGACTACATGACTTTAACATGAGCAATAAAAAATGTATAAAATCAAATCGTTTGCAATAAACTTTAGCAACGTATTAACTTTATGAAGAACAGATAAGAATGCGAAAACAAAGGCGACTGCAAGTTTTATGCAGATGAAGCCAGTTGTATCCTCCAGAAATAATAAGCATTCTTATTTCGTAATTTAGGATGCACATTAATTATCAAAACTTTATAAACTATATAGACTTCCCAGCTATTCGGTGCATAGATAAATCGTCTGACGTATAGCCAAAATATTTTCATGCTTTATCATATTACAAGGTTTGCGGTTCCACATTCTAAACAATATCGATGTAAACAATTATTCGGATGTTGTGTAAAATCTACACCAAATATTTGATCAAGCAGGCAGGTAGTTGATTTAAGATTAATAATGTCGGTATTAGAAGAATGAGAGAGATGAGATGATAATGTCGACTTTCACACTGAAATATCAATAAACCACGATGTAGTTTTGAAGCGATTATTATTAAATTGATTCCGAAGGTTAAACATTCAGTCAATCTTCACATTGATTGAAATAACATGAGGAAAAACTAGCAAAACATTGACTTGATCCTTTGTATCTACCATACAGTGTGATCCATCTCAAACGAGCCTCCCTGTATATTTCTTCTACGGAAGTGATTAAAATATTGAAGAAAAACTTCAATCACTCAAAATTGAATAGAGCAAAGAGGTTAAACGATACCTCACTTAGAAGTTCTTCCAAGCCTCTTTACAACGATGTACGAGACCGTCTCAGAAGTGGATAAAGACAGCGCCCACTTGAATTGTGAATGATGAACCAGCACCTCTATCGAAATAGGAACATGTCCATCTTATGCCAAACACGCAGTCAGTACGACAACTTTCTGAAGCTTCCGGCGTTACATGAGTACAAGTTCTATTCATACAAAATTGAATTAATTCATGAAATTTACGACGATTATTTGAATCTAAGATTAACGAAATTATGGCCGAGCGTATCAACTGTAAATCTTATTTCTTGTACAACGTTTGCTTTTGCAGAGGTGCACCTACACAACGGTTGATTTAAGAACGATTTATGTATTTCAAGAAACCCACACTCAGGGCCCCCGCAACCATATGTGCAAACTGTGCAATGCACACGAGCTCCATTCTTTGGGGGCGCCAAAACCCAGTTTCCAAAAAAAATATTAAAATAAAAGCTGAGAAATTAAATAGGATTAGGTATAAATACACACGAAATTTTATTAGAATATCATCCAGTTACTGCTGATTCCTATGTTGCGGAAAAATGTCAGGCGGCAGCTTCTTGATTTTTCTTGTTCAGACATGAATAACGCCTAGAGCGCTATAAAAGCGATGCATCGCCACAGGCGTTTTCAAATCAGTTAGGTCACTGGACCGTGCAACAAGTGAATAAAATTAAGTAATCCTATTAATTTTTACATATAAAGTTATTGTTATTTTGTAAAGTGTGTTTTTAATTTTTTTTTTTTATTTTTTTCCTTTTGCTTGTAGCAGAAAAACAGCTTCTTCTGATGCAGAGCCCGATGAAGCGATGATACCATCCTCGTCTACAGCACTTGAACAATCAACTTCAGGTAATTCAGCTTATGTAAAAAGTTCGGTAATGTCAGCTACCGAAATACCTGCTGCAGGCGACACTTTCGATGAAGGCTGTAATGAGGATAGTATCGATATAATTCCGTCCGACCCCGGCTGGTGGCCCGAAAAAATCACCAATGAGATGGCTAGAATATTGGTTAAACGTGGTCCGCCCTTGATAGACATCAGTTTTAGATCAATAGTAATAAAAATAAGAAAATGTTTTCGTGAAAATACTTTGAAATAAATCTAGCAAATGGAGAAAAAGTCGAAAGAGCTTGGCTTATTTACTCTATTTCTAAAGATTCTGTATTTTGTTTTTGTTGTTAGTTGTTTTGTAAATGTGAAACTCCTAACGCGTTTTGTGGTAGAAATGGAGTATCTGATTGACAACACTTGCCTCTGCTAATTAACAGACACGAAACGTCAATTTTACACACCAGTTATATAAACACATGGGTATATTTTAAAAAAATGTTAGGGACTTCTATGACTGTTAATGCTTATCATCTGCGGATTTTAGAAACGGAAAAAAATATTGGCGAGACGTGTTGGAAAGAATTATTGCGATTGTTAAGTATTTATCTACACAATGCTTGGCATCTCAAGGTTCTTCTCAATTGCTTTTCGAACATGATAATGGAAATTTTCTGAAAGCTGTTGAGATGATTGCCTCTTTTGAATCAGTGATGAGACAACACGTTAGCCGAGTGTATAACTCCAAAAAAAAAATCTGTTAAAATGACTCATTATTTAGGTATGCAAATACAGAATGAAATGATTGAATTATTGTCATCCAAAGAAATAATATTCAAAAAATGGTTCGCAGTTCAAAATATTTTTCAATATTTGTATGTTGTCCTTAACACCACTTCAAAAAGTTGACTTTTAATCCAATATTGGACTCTACAGGAGAATGGATATATACATTTGTGGTAGAAAATTTGAAAAAATTAAATTTGGAATTAAAACACATTAGGGGACAAGGTTATGATAATGGGACAAATATGAAGGGAAAACATTTTAGGCTTCAGAAACGCATTCTTGATGCGAATCTGAATGCCCTTTTTGTACCTTGTGCGGCTCATACTTTGAACTCAACAGTAAATGACGCTTCTAAGGTGTCAGGTACTACAATAAACTTTCTCAATCTTGTGCAAGAGTTATATCATTTTTTCTTGTCATCCACAAAGAGGTGGTATATTTTAAGAAAAAATGTCCCCGGGTTAATTTTAAAGCCTCTAAGTGAGACAAAATGGACCAGCAGAATTGACGCAACAAAGCCCCTTGAAGTTTATTTAATTAAGGTTTGCGAAAGTCTTCTAGAAGTGGGTAAAGATAATTCCTTTCACATTGATGCAAGACATAAAGCGAGTTACATCTTAACGTCTGTACAAAATTTTCAATTTGTTTGTGGAATTATTACTTGGCGTAATGACGTTTTACTTCATATAAATATTGTCAGTAAACAAATGCAAAGTGTTACAATTAATATTGAAGTATGCCTAAAATATTTAGTTGATCACTTCCAGCACTATAGATCTGACCTATCATTTCAAGAAATTCTGGTGCAAACGAAAGAAGTAGCATCCTCGCTCGAAATTGAAAAAGACTTTCCACCATTACCAACGGTTAGGAGGAAATTTAAACCAAAACTGTTTGACTATGAGCACCGAGATGAGCCACTCATGATCCAAAAGCATAAAATTAGTTTTTTCTTAAATATTACAGATCAAACTATAAGCTCTCTAAATAACAGATTTGACTCATTGAATGAGTATGATAATATTTTCGGATTTTTTAGCGACATATTCAAATTAAGTGACAGCGATCTTTTAAAACATTGTTCTATTCTTGAAGAGCGACTGACAGATCAGGGTAAAAAGGATATAGACTCCAATGATCTGTTTAACAAAATTAAAGCGTTAAACTTGTTTTCATTACCAAATGATACTGACCTCTTAAGTATTTTACAATATATATTTGAAAACAAGTTAATCTCTACCTTCCCAAACGTGAGCATTTCACTAAGAATTCTTTTCGCATTACCTGTATCTGTAGCTTCCGGCGAGCGATCTTTTTCAGAGTTAAAAATCATTAAAAATTATTTGAGATCGACAATGATTCAAGAAAGATTGTCTGGGTTAACAATATTAGCAATTGAAAAAGGAATTTTCGACGGTATAAATTTTAGCGATGTAATTATTGAATTTGCAACAGCAAAACCTCAGAAAATATCGCTACTACAATAGCTTTCTTTTATTTTTCTATTGCACCTAGACCTGGCTATCATTTTTGATTTCAAAACAAAGTTCCATAGGTATTTGTTATTAGAAATATCTGCATATTTTTAAAATATGTAAGTATGAGTAGAAAGTAGTGGTAGTAGTAGTAGTGTGATTTTTAGTTTTAGGTTATTTTCTAGTATTTATAAACAACGAGTCAACGTGTCTGTATTCCATTACTTAGTAAATGTTTTAAAATGGGTGTAAACAAGAATTTATTTTGTTATGATTTTGTTCTCTTTGTTTCAATTTGATATTTTAGTCTACAAATAAATATGACTTCTTAAGTTCAGTTTTTTGCTTTACTTCAAGCACCTACCTACCTAACTCTTATCTTCAAAAGAAATAAAAAAACATGATCCAAAATGCCTGAAGGGGCGCAGAAATCCTTTTTTGCATACAAGCGCAAGTAGCCCTCACGGGTGCCCTGCCCACACTCAAAATCCGGATAATTTTAAGTTTTTCGGATTCTGAGTGTTCCGGTAGGAATTTTTGGAGACCACCAAATTGGCGTCCTGTTTGTCCTGGTAATTCAAACGGCGAAATTTATCTCGATATGCTGGAGAATGCAATCGATCAATTAATAGCGGAAAAACTAGATAAATACTTGTAAACTTCAATTTCCAAAGTGATGGAGCTACTCCTCACTCAGCCGAACCACTTTGCCGTTGAAACCTCAAAAGTTCATCTAAACATATTCTCCTTACAGAACCATTCGACATGTTTCGGAAAATTTCTCCAATACCTACGGAATAAGAATATACAGGGTGATTAGTTACAGATGAATCACCCTATATATAAAAATTACCAGGAAAATTATTTCAAAGAAAAGGCTGATGCTCGTCTCTTTTAATATATAGATTTCTGCCAGTGGAAATTCTTGGGACTTTCAAAAACTTGAGTAACGCAAATTTTGTTCCGAAAAATTCATCTATTCAAACTTATTTTAGTAAAGCTGAACCATTTGTTCATTTTAATGAAGATGATTCTCATAAACAAGAAAACGAAAAGTTCATTTTCTGAAAATTTAAAGAATACTTTAAGCTTCAGGGAGCTCAAATATATTTCCAGAATTCTTCACACAAAAAAGGAACTATACGATGACCCTCATAGATTTCAGAAAAAATTAGGTTGGTGCCATTTTGACACCAGGTAGCAATTCCGAAACTCCGGACAAATACGTTCCATGAGTTTACTTTATGTTCCTCTCAAAATATTTATATCAAAGATTTCAACCGATGATTGTTGATATATTTTTTCATCTGCAAGGTTGTTTGAAGAAAAATAGTGGATAAGACATGGATTACTACTCCATAAATCAAATTTTCACAAGGGGGAGTTATATCTTGAACATGAAGTTATTCGATTTTGAAATAAGATGAACATTTACCACCTCGTTGCATATAGATTCAATCCAGTTCTCATCCCGATGATATTAGAGCTCAAAATAACATGTTTTAAATTATGAAAAACGCAAGAAATTCAAATTTCAATTCTCGAGTTATCCGTGTCTGATTATGAAAAACCTCGGTCTGATGTATGAACTGTATAGGAATGTAATACTTTTATTAAGTCTGACTGAAAAATTTTAGCTCTTGTTGTGAAGAGAAATAATTGTTTTCGCACTCCTAATAATTGTCTTCCACAAATCTGTTCTTGTAGTACTATTGCTGAATTTACACCTGGATGATATTTCTAAAACTTCGTCTAATAAAGTCATTTATATCACTTCGTCTAATAAAGGCATTTATATCGACGTTGATGCTAAATATTTTCATCACGTTACCTTCGAAACCACTAACACTAGCTTCAACTACTGATGAGGAAATTCTAGACATGTACTTCAGGATGAATCTGATCCTTTGAAAACTGAATATTTATCAAAATCATAGATGGGTGTTTTCGAGAATTTTCTAATGAATCATAATTATTTCAATTCAAAATATTTTAGTGTCACACGGGACCTTACACTGGCTTTCAAATTCTCATCTGTAAACCGAGTCAAAATTCAAAAACGAGAAACAATATTCTTGGATTTGATTTATGCTGATGTTTAAAGCTTTGCCGGTCTTGATGAGGTCTTTTCTACAGCTGAGTAGTTTCTTGATTGAATAGTGCTCGAGCGAGAAGAATTGATTCCAAATTGAACAATGCAATGGGAATTATAAGTCGTGGCAATAGCGCATCCCCAATTTCCTTGCTTTATGTAATCAACAGTATAATTCTCTAATACATCGGCAGATAATCAATTTTTAAAGCTGATGAGTTGCGATGAGTGTCACTATCTTCCAGATTTCATAATCATTTACGAACTTCGGGATTCACTTGTTATAGATTTAAAACTCGGCTTATTAGTAACTTGGCTCTTCAGAAAAGAGAATGGAGTGAAGTTTTATTTCAGTTTCTCATATTCTCACAGTTGCGAATGTAGGAAGGCTCTAAGGAAACTGTTTTAGACTGAATATCTCGATATTCAGATGGTTTCCATCATCTAACCCCATTTGATATTATTGATACCAAGCTTTTTCCAATTTTTCTTCAAATTTCACATCTCACAACTAATCGCAGATCTGATTAGTATGATGAAGAGTGAAACAAAACTACGAAACAGTGGTAATACAAGTGGTCCATCCGAAAATATGAGCAACATATCAAGACGAGATATTCACTGTTGCTGTTGTTAAGTTTGAATGGTAGCATAAGTATTTTCATTGGCCAAAAAACAATATGAATTTGTCCGAAAGCGTGCTTCATTGTTGTAGAGGATTGATTGAATAGAAAAGCATTTTGTTTATATCGATTTGAAACCAATTCGAAAAAGTCAAGGGGTTTTTTCTGGGAAAAGAGCATGAACTTTGAGAGTGAATATCTTAGCAGTGGTAATTCATGGAAGAAAATATGTGACTTTGTGACACTACCTCCATAAATTCTATCATATACCTGTAAATTTCTCATATTTGGGCTACCCTATATGTTAACGAATTGTTATAATAAGTGACTTTAACATTTCATGGAAAGGAACTATATCATTTGGAAAAACCTATGCTTCAAAAGAATAAGATGATATTTTCATCTTATATTTCGTTTAAAAGATATTAATCTATTTTACATTTTCCACAACTAAATTTACTTAGCGCTGAAGGATAGATAAGGTTTAGTTTGGCCTTCGACTATTCTGTTATTTCAGTACGGAACCCTAATTGTAAAAGCCTGACTCATCCTTCCTTCACCGCTTGACCTCACAAAGAGCACGAATGGTCCAGTGATTCTTTGGAAGTCTGTCTTCAATTATGAAATAACAAAATGGGTACATATCATAGAAAACAATACAAGGTACAATAGAATATCGAACAAATATGTGAAAGTAAGAATTGATTGAGCAGAATACGTACCAAGATTATGTCGAGAGCAAAACTTTTTATAAATACGGAACGTTACAGAGGTGTCTGTTATATCAAAGCAGCCAATGCCATATAACGCTATATATTGTAAAGTTACTTATGCATTTATGGAATGCACTAATGAATGGCTTCATATACAAGAAGTGAATATTTAAAATGTTGAAGAAATGTTAATAAGAAACAATTTCTGATTTTCAGAAGATATAGCCTATATTGGCGCGGAAATCAGAACAGTTCGGAAATACAAATTTTCATCCTAATTGTTGAATTCATTTTCAAAATGAGGAGATAACAAAACTCTTTATAAAACGGCTTATTTGGAGGAATGAAATTATTGATCCTGTATAATCTCTTTATATGAACGTGAATGTGTATGGTATATTCCTGCATCATATAAAAATCAGAACACAAAACTACTTGAAAATTGGTACAGTTTGTACAATAATTAATTTTTTAGGGTGGTTATAGGAATGGCGTGATTCTTGAAATCACCTTCCTAATACACTAAAAATATCCTGCGGTGTCTTCGAAACCACAACACTACTACACGTGAGATAAGCAAACCGTTGTTAAGAGCCACAGGTTAGCTTTCAATTACTCTAGAACTGAGATCACTCAGTCAAGCAGTACCATAGTAAGTATCTAAATGAATAACGCAAGAAATCAAGGCGAAAAACTTTTTCGACACCACCGTTTCGCAGAATAATTGAATACCTATTACTCCAACCGACAAATTTTGAATAATAGAGTACCATATTATGACGCTAAGGAAAGGCTTAGAGCTCGTTTGTATTACATTTTATATGGGTTATTGGGATGGTTAATCAAGTGGGATCGGAATTGAAATTTCTAATTATATGGTTAATATACTTACAGAAGTGATGCAATAAATGCTGCCAATTTGATCATATTACAGAAAATGCAACCAACAAATAAAATGTAACAAATGTCATGGCGCCCACAAAACAACACAATGTAAAACAAATCTACCACCAAAATGCAGTGCTTGTGGATCTGAAGAGCATCCTGCATGGTCAGCCAAATGTCCTAAACACCCCAAAAACCCATCGAAGGTATTCCGAACGTCACCATTAGGCCGCTCAATAAAAAACCAGAGAAATAGAAGATTTACACAAAAAACAACAGAATTCATGCTCCTCTCACGATCCATGATGATATAATTAACACATATACTAGAAAGTTGAACAAACCTAAAACACCAACAGGAGGAACTTTTGTACAAACTGAAAAGAAGATTCTTGTCACAATATAAACTTGATACCACAGCCGTCTTTTCAGGCAATCGAGTTTATATACTGATGTTTGACGTGGAGGATCCAAACGAACCCTCACCAACAGAACCTGTAGACAATAATATTAACCGGCAAATTCAACTCGAAAATTAAAATCCTCTACAACAACATTAACAGTTATGGACCCAAAAATACCTGATCAATAACTTCATAGAAGATAACAAGATTCAATGTGCAATGTTTGTAGAAGCCAAAATAAAAGAAGATCATAACATCGCATACAGAGATTGGGGCGTCATACATCGAGTGGGGCACACAGTTAATAATACACGTGGAGGTAGTATAGTACAGTGTCATCCAAGTTTAAGAATGGGAAAGAACAATTCTCCTACATTGAATAACAATCTCAATGAAACATTACATTTCACAATTCCATTTAAAGAAGATAAACTGCACATATTTTTAATATATATTCATCCATATTCAAAAATTGAGGAAACTATATTCACTAAAGCAGCTCTGTACAAATACTCTATAATAATTGGAGACTTCAACCCCAACCAAATGAAAAATAAACAAATAAATAAGTTTCTCCAAAATGGTACCTTCAAAAATACATTACACCACCTGTGCACACAGCAGGATCAACTGAAAATAAAAAAATAGAACTGAAAATTTTCAAAACTACAGGAAAATGATTATTGATAAATTTATATAAGTGCACAAAAATTTTAATGATACATTTGGAAGATGAATCATCGATATATAGAAGTACTGATCGGAGGGGAGTGAAATATTCAAAATCTGTACAACAAAAATACTTCTCAAATTTAAGTACCTTACAATGTATGGTCTATATTTTTCAAGCAGCTATGAATAAGAACTATATTCCCATTTTATTGTTCAATATTCTTACGGAATCAATGAATTTCTTTTCTTCTTAGTCCACATTTCGTAATGAAAAAAGCAAAGTTATTTCCTAAAAAAATATAACACAATAATATCGTTCATTTCCAGTGACCAACAAAATATGGGTTACTGTAAAATAAAAAACAATTACTTAATAATAAACGAGGACAATTCAGTTCAGGAACACCGATATCGAAATAAAAGAAATCCCCGACACTATGAAACGCACCACGTTGCGTTTGAGACAGTCTAGTGAACGACGCATATAGATTTGCACTTGATGTCGTATCATGAGAGTTTACGTCCCTACATTATGCATAAGATGAAATTTCGCGCTTGACCATCTGGCAGCAGGCTAACATGTACAGCGAAGCCAACCTTAGAAAGAAATCCTAAAAATATTACCGGCAGCATGTAGTTCTATATAAACCATGTGTGCTCTTTTGCATCTTGAAATTTCTGATAGAATCAGCACTGTTGCTCCAGCACACTATACAGTAACTCATTTCACTCTGGATGTTCGAGTAATGAAGGGTTCTGAGGACAAAAGGCTCCACAAAGGTTTTCACTTGGAGTAGAACAAAATATACATGTATTGAAGGCCAAATAAATAGACACGCCACTTTTCAACATTCTACTCACAATCTAAACTACCTAGAAAATCGGCAATACTGACTTCTTTGACGCAATCCACCTCTATAAGTTGGCAAACATATTGTGTTGCCACATTTTTTGGAAAATTTATCACAAGATATGTAACGGTGTGAGCATTCTCATGACGTTTCCCCTTACAATTGATGAAATTTGTAACTTTATGGTTTTTATACTCGCATATGTGTACACTTCTGCAGTGGCTCAACACTAACGCAATATTATCATTTTTGGAACATAAGTGATAAATTATTAAAATTATCAGTTCAAAAAAGTTCGTGAGGGTGATTCGCTGTATCGAGATTATTAGCATTAAATAGCTTGTCTTTTGGCGATGGCAAAATTCATGGATGCTTCCAAATTTTGGCTTTGAAAATAAACAAGATTCTCATGGTTCACAATTTATTCTAGGAAATGAATGAAAATTGAATTGGAAAACCGTCATTCCAAAACTGCATTGAAGGATTCTTCCAACACGAAAGTTCCTGAAAAAACCTTAAAATTGATTGCCGAACTCGTTAAAACATTCCCGGTCTATGTCTTATTTCACCGCATGAATTTCGTATACGTTCAAAAAGTTTTCGTGTCGACTGGAATTTCGTTAACGAGGGACTTAAATTATTTAATGTTCAAACTTTTAATCTTAACAACCAAGCGGAATACGAAAAATAGCAAATATACAATAAAGTCGTCTATATTAGAGCTTATTCCTCGAAACAAATCAAGAATTGGAAAAATTGAATTTTATCAGAAATATTTTCGACAAAATTGACTGAAGGGTTATTATGAAAGAATTTCTGAACCTAGGGTTAAATGAGTATAATAAACCTTCCGCCTTAAAATCGCTCAAAAAATCACCTCCCCAAGTTTGGATGTGCTCCAATTATCGACATAGTACATGCTAAAAGTATAACTGCGTTACTGCTTTTGCAAATACTATCACTGAATTTATTCTCCTTCGTATGGCATTATTCATACCACATACCAACAGAAATACACACAAATCCAAGTCGTGGTTCCAAAAGAAGTTTCATAGTGATTGCAGTTATGAAAACAATACGAGAAATCGGATCTCCCATCCAACTGAATGAGGAAAACAGAGCTTCATTCGTCTTAAGAAAACAAGGTATCAATAATAGAATTACAGATAAGTTCTTTGACAACCAGGTGATTCGAGATTATTTTGCTTTCTTCGTTTTGCCAGAGCAGTAGGTTACAACTTCGACCACTAATGCCCATCACATCAGATGAGCGCGGACGATTTACAGCTATAACGGCAAAGGCTACTAATATATTCAATATGCTATTTTAG
This sequence comes from Cryptolaemus montrouzieri, assembly GCA_013387265.2. Taxonomy (NCBI): domain Eukaryota; kingdom Metazoa; phylum Arthropoda; class Insecta; order Coleoptera; family Coccinellidae; genus Cryptolaemus; species Cryptolaemus montrouzieri. Next base: position 71,056,620 of record JABFTP020000021.1, on the reverse strand, counting down.
GTCAACATTAGCCACAAAAACAATCAGTTGGCTTATGCTATGTTTCAAGGTGCCCCCATCGTCATAAAGTTCTGAAAAATTTAGGTAAATTATGAGTTTTGCCAAATGTTTTCAAAACATCGCAAACATTTTATAAAATCCTGAGCGACAGTTATTACCAGTAGAAACATGCGTGTTGAGACTCTAAGGTAGCAGGACGTGGGAGAAGGGTATTTCAGCGAAATACCCCTTCACCGCGCCTTCATACCCAAACACCGATGGAGGACATTTAGTAATTTCGCGCGCTTACAGCAGTTCATCTGTTTGGCGTTCATTTATTTGAGGCATCAAATTGTATTAGTTTATCTTTAACTGGGATTGTGACGTATATTGTAAGTAGTGATTTTTATATTGTATTCTTGTAGTTTAAATCCTGACTGTAATATTAGAGTATTTATCATTTGTATTGTTTGCAGAAATATGTTTCAAGTCAAAACACAAAAAAAAAAAAGTTACCAGCATCGCAGACAAATATTGAAGCTTAATGAAACCATATCTTGGCCGTCAAAAAAAAGATTATTAATACATTTATATCAGAGTCCCAAGTTATATGTGATTGTAACTGTGTAAAAGGTAGTCGTGTTCCCAAGGAGAAAGCAAGTTTCATAATTGACCAAAGAACAGACAGAAAAATGATGATAAGCGGTATCGATCTGATTGCAACTGTGAAAAGCAAGAAGAAACAAGAAAGAAAAGAAAAAAGTTTATCGCGAAACAGAGAGGTAAACTATTTTGACAAACCTTGCTGTTCCCATTCTTTGACCGATGATTCTTCAATCGAAAGCAGCAGCTCATGCGCTAGCTCACTCGTATTATCTTTTAGTCCTTACCATGAAAACTCAGAACAGGTCAAACTAAAAGATTCACCACCTCAGAAAAAAAGACGTTGAACTTACCATCATTAGCCCCTGCCTGTGATCGTACTGGATTATCCGATAGTGCCGCTGCTATTATAGCTTCTTCGGTCTTAAAAGATGTTGGCATTATTTCATCAAACGATCCAAGTCCTGTCATTGATCGTTCAAAGTTGCGCCGTGAAAGAACTAAGGTCAGATTAACTTTACAAGAAACGGACTGAAATGAAATGCTTCTCGGTTTATATTTTGATGGCAGGCAAGGATGAGACTTTGGTTCGTATTGAGAAAGAAGGGAAATTTTGCAGAAATCGACAGAAAGAAGATCATTATATCATTTTTTCAGAACCAGAAAGCAACTATTTCGGGCATGTCACTAGTGAGTCGGGGATTGCTGAAGGTATCAGAGACACTTTAATATCTCACTTAGAATCTAAGTCAGTAAAGCTGAGTGAAATAGCTGTTGTTGGCTGCGATGGAACAGTAGTCAAAACAGGTTTAAAAGGTGGCGTTAGTCGTCTCATGGAAGAAGAGCTAAACAGACCATTTCAGTGGTTTATCTGACAGTTGCATTCTAATGAATTACCACTGCGACATTTGTTATTACAGTTCGATGGAAAAACTACAGAGCCGAAATGCTTTTCAGGTGCCATTGGATTTCAATTACAAAATTGTCAAACAATGCCGATAGTCGCATTCTCCGTTATACCCACAATATTACCTGAAATTACTAGGACAGAGCTGAGTACCGACCTAAAGTATGTATACGATATTATGACCGCTATCAGTACTGGTATTTTCACTTCTGATTTAGCTAATATAGAACCCGGACTCTTTAACCATTCTGAAAGGCTAACAACAGCTAATCGAATTCTAAGGTTGTATGCCACAAAAACTGACCCTGAAGAAAAATTAGTGGTATTAGCCACGTACGTAATGAAAGTTTATGGACCGATGTGGTTTACAATAATGTAATTCCTCGTGCATCGACAGGGCTAAGCACCTTTGGCAAACTATACTCTTAGTCGCTATTTGAACTCCGATATGGAGGCTATCATTGACAAAGTAATCCAACGAAATGGATATTTCGGTCATCCAAAAAATATCATCATTGCCATGCTTGGCGATGACAGAGAGGTTATTCGAGATCTGGCAAATCGAAGAATTATAAAAGCAAGATCACAGAATACTCGAGGACTTCGAAAATTCAAGGTGCCGGTGTTCAATTTCAATGCTGAAGACTATACTGACATTATTTTGTGGCGTGACTGTGACATAACTGAGCCACCTCTAACTTCAAAATTGTCTGATGAAACCTTGAAGGAAATTGTAAAAAATGGTCATGTCAGGATATTAAAGATTTTCCATGCCACACCCAAGCCGTGGAGCGTTGCATTAAGATGGTGACAGAAGCATCCCGTGCAGTTTGTGGGGAAAACAAACGAGATGGTTTCATTAGAGCAAGATTACTATCTCGTCAACGTTTGCCTAGTTTTAACACAAAGAATCAATTTGATATTTAAACTGTATTTTTAATGTTTCTGGATATTTCTTGTAATAAATAATTAAAACATAGAAAAATAATTTTCGTTTGTTTTTCATCCCTGCTGGGGCACCTCAGAACATTAAGATAATTGTGTGATATTTTCTGTTTGTTTTGTATATATCAAGGCAACTTTTCATCGCTATGCCGTTGAAAAAAAAATATTTTTTTTAAATTTCATATATTTTCGCTCCACCCTATTCAACAATCGGTGTCAGTCCTGAAGCTATTCAACGAATTTTGAACAAATTTAACCGCAGCTATCAGATTCCTACTAAAGTTCCTGAATAGTTGAGAGATTTTTCGAAGGGCAAATACATCAGAGTTGAGTCACTTTGGTTCCCCATCATACGGATGTGCGTCAAGGTATGCTTCAAACCAGACCCCTTATAAATCACTCAAATTTTTTTTTTCTTTCAACCTTGTCGACACCACGTCTTATTTTAACAGCAAACTTGTCGAGGCTGCTACTTCACTCAACCATGCTGACTATTTATTGTGTCATCAGTTGGCAAAACCAAATTCCGAACATTACAGGACTCTCCAGAATATTGCAGAATCGGTCTCCAGAAATATGGGCTATCTATTCAGACCAAAACAAGACTTTGCTTCAGTATAGCTCCATCTTCTCTACAAAGCTCAATTAAGAGCAATTCTTGAATACTGCTCCTACGTTTAGAGCCTTCCGTTGAAACATTCCCTCAGTTTATTAGAATATATCTAAATGGCAATTTGTTTAGTTGATGTTTAGCACATGTGATCTGAAATCTCATGCAACTAAACCCAGGAAACAAAGATCAAATGAATGTCTGCACTGATATTATCATGCAATACACTTCATCATTCCGGGGCAGATTTCTTCAAGACAACCCATCGAAGTCTCCTTTTTAAGGACAGGGAAAAGATGAAACTATCTTCAGAGGACGAGTTTCCTAGTATCTACAGTCTCCAGCTATTCAATAAGTGAGCTCACTGATATTTCTAGCCAACAAGATATTAAAGGTTAATTTTTTTCCGGGAGTTCTTTTCCAAACGAGAAAAGGTATTATTTCAAAGACATTCAGGGAATATATGTCGAGTGGCACATCGTTGGAGAGTTATTTCTATTATCTATAGGAATAATCTTCTTTATGGCCGCTCTTTGCCGAGGATAATCTCGATGGAGATAGTTATCTATAACTGCTAGAAAAATTGATTTGATCTCACAATTTTCCAGACTTTAAAAACGATCCCACTCCTTCAAGAAATCATTTGAATTTCGATCGAAATGGTACTACCTTACATTTTGATATCTCAAAGCGAGAATATTCAGTTCAATTTTTACGAAACTGGATCTCTATGACTAACCAACAGAGTGGCCAGCAAGGATACCGGATACGAATCCTCCCGATTTTGAACATCGAAATTATTCGCTTGGCAGCCGGATACTTTGGACGGGCTGAGCAGGGAATTGTGATAGCATGCCAACAATCAACACCTAACTGTCTTTGAAATCGTAAGAATGGAATTTGACAACTGTTTATACCATTGTATGGAGTTGAGTTATATGTTTTTTGAAACAAAGAAGATTTCTTTCTAGTTTTCAGAAAATCGCCTGCTAAGAAGCTGTCAGTTGACCCCAACCTAAAACATCTATCTACGTAGAATTATTATTTCATAATCCAAAGTTACCGGATGGATAAGTAAGTTGAGAATTGGTGAGAATTCAGTACGGCTAGTATAATTGATTCGATAATATATTCAGTTAAATCAACCCTTCGCCCCCACGATCACCTAATCTAACCTACAAAAACATTCAGGAAATATATGTCGAGTGGCACATCGTTCGAAAGTTATTTCAATTATCTATAAGATATTTTTTGAGTTGAATTTTCTAAATAAGGTCTTTCAACTACAGAGAGATATTATTATATAAGATTGGAACAACCCTTTGGTTCAGAAGTATTTTGAATAAAAGGTAGTACAGATTGATGTCAGTACTAAATAAGGTAATTCAGCACATTTATTTGAAAATGTACGAATCAGCCCCTCAAACTCAACATCCGCAAATTTGAGAATTCCAATCGCAAATAGTATCATGTGACACCTCGTTAGAAATGTATCTTGATGCTCTTAACGAATTTTGTCTACACTTCGTTTAAGCGGTGTTCCAATCGAAGTATTCATTCTATGAGATAGATGGATACGAGGATTGATTGAATCTGATTCCGTCGAAGTGTTCTTCAATATGATTGGTTACTAGATGGGTAAACTGCAGAAAATGATATAGAAAGACTTCAATTCGAAGAAGATCTACTCAATATTAGAATAAAATGATGAAAATCATTGCAACCAGAATTAATTAATTTCTTACACATGAATTTCATTCATATTTTCATTATTTCCATCAAAAATGACCATTCTATTGTTCCAATCAGAACTGCATTACTGTTATTCGATAGTGAATAGAAATTCTCAAAATTGGTGAGGTGGTAATTGTCTTTAAGATCGTGAAAATGGAATTTGACAAATGTTTATACCATTGTATGGAGTTAAGTATTATTTTTGAGTTTTTTTGAAACGAAGAAAATTTCTTTTTAGTTTTCAGAAAATCGCTCGCTAAGAAGTTCTCGGTTGACTCCAACCTAAAATATCTATCATCGTAGAATTATTATTTCATAATTGATAGTTACCGGACGGATAAATAAGTTGAGAAATGGTGAGAATTCTATTCGGATAGTTTAATTGATTTGATGACCTTGTTGATCCAATCTATTGTTTAGTCACTTCCAAGAGGGGATTCTTAATGCATCCTCTTTCATGACGAGAATAGCACGTTCGAGCCTCGATAAAAGGACTTAAACATATAAGCTTAATTGCCACGCGACGGATGAGGTAATCAGATCTAAATAACGCGTTATGTGTGTAAGAAAAAATTACATGAAAATGTTCGAGCTAAATAATCTATTCAAAAGTATTCAATTATTAAAACTAAGCAATTACTCTATATGTGTATATATATCGAACTAAGAAAAAAACATACTTCGAGTCTACTTTCTTCTTCTGTCAAAACATTAGAAAGACTTTTATATCAAAGATCACTATCGATTATTAATGAAGAAGCTGTTTCATTAGCAAGGTGATTTCGGGTGAAATTTCAATTGTTCATATCAAGTGCTTCGTCTAACTGCGATCATTGAGTTGGGATTTCAGAGTGAATTGAAAAGAAAAGTTGTATTCTTGGATATTTATACAGTAAATGATACACCGTCGAAAGTAGTATGATAAAAGAACTGCAAGAGGTTGTTTAGTGTAACACAACTACACTACAATAATTTATAATTTGACGTATTCTACAATTGTAAGTTTTCTGTATAATAATGAAAATATTTTTATTATCAACTATAAAGCTGGTCCAAGGAATGTTTTCTAATAGAACGCTGAGTGTTTTCATTGAAGACTAAATCAGTCGTTTCATTGCTCTCAAAATGGTCATCTACAGTGTCTGTTTCTTTATTCTTCAATTTATATATTAGTGATATGCCTTAAATTTCTTGAAATTAGTTCATTTATGCCGATTATATTGCAATATCTTTTCGCCACGCAGTTTTTATCTCCGATCTGGAAATTTCTTCAAGGTTATGGTCTATGTCCCAATCCTTTGAAAACTGGCGTATCTTGTTTTTATCTGATTACTCACCTTAAGTATGGACAGTTGAGGGTATTTTGTAATTATTTTGCACATAATTGGTTCTGCATTGAAAATCTTGGTATCTCATTAGGCTCTTCATCATGCTTCAAATCGCATAATAAACCGAGTCAAAATATAAAAATTAGGAATAGTAATCTTCAAAAACTTTCCATGTCCACATGAGTTCCGATGTTCACACACTATTCGAACTGATTTTCTTTCTCTGATTTTTTTTAGTAGTCAGTGCAGAAGTTCTGCGAAAAAATAGAGTACAAAGTTGATTCTGAGTTGAATTATATTATGAGAATTATAAGCGATATAATTACCTCCAAACCAAGTTCTTGGCTAGGTGTTCTCTGTAATTCAATTCCTCCAGATATCTGCAGAAAACCAACAATGAGAAAAATTTGATAAGCAAAGAAGGATCACTATCTTCCGGAACTTTTCCTGAAATTTTCGGAGTCCAGCAGTTTTAAGTTTGAAATATTTTTCATTTTGCCTGGAATAGTGAATGCAATAACGTTTTACATGAATTTCTCATGAAAGATTCTACTCAGAGGTTTCCTGATTTTGGTAGTTAGTTTGAGGATACTATAGGTCATTTAGTCTTTGACTGTTCTATATCTCAATATGCGGGAGGTTTTTGCCTCTTTGTCTTTCTTTCGCCTTTTTTTCTACTGTTTTCTTTTCAGTGTCTAATTTTTAGAAGTTTGACTCGTACCTACTTATGGTCACTGTTATGATTTTTTTTAATTAACAGTAAGAATGTTTCGGCTACAAGGCCATTTACATCCGCTAGTACATTTAACTTTTTGATTACAGTATTCAGAAAATTTCAATACTGATAGATATTTAAATGAGTGAGTTGTAGTTTATTGCCTTCAGGAACTGAAGTAGAATGTCGATGTTGTTATCATTGATTTTGAGTATTTCTGGCATGTTCTCTGTCAGGTTCACTCTCCTTCTTTAGTTCCTGAACTTCTGGCAGTCAACTAGGAGGTGTTTCAGCGTATATAGGGTGTTACATGTGTCGCATATGGGTGGATTTTCGTTAGTCAGATGGTGTGAGTGGGTGAATTATGTGTGACCAATTCGAAGTCTTACGGACTATGACCTGATATTGTCGGCTAATGTTCGGGAGAGGGTTATGTTTTGTAGTTCCCTCAAGCTCTCGTAGTTTTCCACCGCTTTCTGACCATTCTGTTTACCAACTATTGAACATATAGTCGTTATGGTAGGTTCGAAGATCTTTACTAATTTGAATACAATCTGTGATATGATTTAAAAGCGCTGCTTCTTTAGCAGATTCATATACTTTTTCATTTTCTTTTTAACCGACATGCGATGGTATCCACAGGAGTGTTGTGAATATATTTTTAGCTATAAGGTATTGTGTTATATTTAGGATTTTAACGACTAAAGGAATTTTCCGGTTCATATTTTGTATGGATGTTATGGTCGATAATGAGACAGAGCTGATACGTATTTTTGATTTCTTTCGTCGGCATTTGATTTTATGATTTGCATTGCTCGTAGAATGGCAAACAGTTCTGCCATATGTATTGAGCATACGTCTGGTAGTTTGCATTTTGTCGCATCGTTGTTGCATAATATCGCACAACCGACTTTGTTGTTTATTTTTGAACCGTCGGTGTAATAAACCATTTCTTCATTATACTTAGCTATTTGCTCTGTTGAATATAGTTCGAGGAGCATTTTTGGTGTCGTTGTTTTATCATATTTCGTCAGTGTGATGTCAATCTTGGGTGTTTGTAATTTCGATGGGGTGTTGGTGTGTTTGAGTTGTGTTGTTTCTAAGTAGTTCATATTTCTGTCTAATTGTAGTCTTTGTGCGAGCGGTTTCGGTGTTAGAGTTTTCTCTTGATACTTATTGTTATACGCTTTCATCAATATTGTAGAATATACGATGTGTTCTTTTCTGGCTGATATGTTCGCAGCGTTTCTTTGCTGAAGATTCTCACGCCTGAGATTCAATGGCTTCTTGAAGCAAACTTTTCATCGGACTTGTAGGATAAGCTCCCAGGCATATTCTTATTCCTGCATGGTGTATTGCTTTCAATATTCTTAGGTCCGTATTGTCAGCTGCTCCGTAAACTATTGCTCCGTAGTCAAGATGCGACCGAACCAACGCTCGGTATATTCTAAGAAGGGTTTCCATTTGAGGCTCCCACGATTGTTGTGCTATTGATTTTATTAGATTTAGTCTTGTTATACATTTTGTTTTCAGTTGATTCACATGAGGCCTCCAAGTAAGTTTACTATCTAGCGTCATACCCAGGAATTTGAATTGGTCAACTTCTTCTAAATTCTCACCGTACATTATTATAGGTTGATGGATTGTCGGGGTTCTCCTTCGTGAAAATACCACTGTTTTAGTATTTCAGGCCGAAAAAACGAAACCTGTGTTCTCGGTTGTATTTGATTTACAGGCATTTGCATTTGTTCGTTACCGTGTTAATATTTTTCCCCTGCACAATAAGCATACATCATCCGCGAACTTAAAACATATAATTGGTTTCCTTATTGCGCTTGTCGCATTGATTTTGTCGAGTCCAACAATGAATAAAGTTGGGCTCAACACCGACCCTTGTGGAACCCCGTTTTCTTGGATCATTGCTGCAGAAAGTACTGCGTTTATTCTTATTTTAAACTTCCTGTCGGTCAAGGAATATCTTATGTTTATGATTATATCACACATTCAGACCACTATTCATCATATTTTTCAGAATATTTCGCCTTTAGCATGCATCAAACGCCTTTTCGATATCACAGAAAGTTGCTAGTACGTCATTATCAAACGCATTATATACTTTTGTTTGTAGTGTGATCAAGTTGTCCTGTGTATTGTGTCCTTGTCGAAAGCCCATTTGAGAACTACTGATTAGTCCTTGCGATTCCAGAAACCATGTCAGTCTATTATTCACCACTCGCTCCATTATTTTACATCCTGTGGATGTAAGGGCTATCGGCCTGTAAGATTTAGGGTCTAGTTTTGGTTTGCCATTTTTATGTATTGGTTAGATAGTGGATTCTCGCCATGTATGTGGGAATACATGTGTAAATCATATTCATGATATGAAGTAGGTGTTTCAAATAATTTGGTGACAATTGTTTGAAGAATATCATCGGTATTTCATCAGGACCTGCTGCAGTGTTCTTTGATAGCTTTATGGCTGATATGAGTTCATTTAATGAAAAGGGGTCATTCATTTTGTTGTCGTTGAGTGGGTCAATTTTTGAGGGGGTCCTCTATTCTGTTTCTTTTTGGGTTCTGAACGTTTCTTTAAAATTTTGGTCGCTGAACTGATTCTCCAGTGACCTGTCCATGGATTTTGCGATATCAGTTGGTGTTGTAAGAATGTCGCCATTTCCTTTTTCAACGCTGGTATGTGTAAGGATGTGTTTTTACCCTTTATATTCTTCATTTTGTTTCACACTGATACTGATGTCAACGTAATATCTTATGAAACTTTTCTTACTTTAAACTTTCCAGAAAGCATAATCCAAAAAACAAAATTTACAGTAAAAGGTCTGGGTGTTAATAATGTACCTGTGGTAGGTAAATTCGAAACAAAAAGTTCTTATAATGGTTTTAAATTCAGTATTGATTTCGTGATAATTGATATTCCATGTAATACAATAATAGGTTTATCAACCTATCAAAATCTAAATCTTGTAGAAAGGATATTCTATAGTGAATCAGATACAAAACTCGATCGATTTACAGGAATAAAAACAACTCTTTGAAGGTCTAGGATGCCTACTACAGGAATGCAATATCACTATTAAGGAGGAGGTCACACCGAAAGAAGATGCCCCTCGTAAAGTTCCGTTCAAACTGAGAAAACAGCTGAAGACAGAATTGGACAGAATAGAAGCTTCAGGAATTATACAAACAGTAACTAAGCCGACCAAATGGATAAATTCAATAGTTTTAGTTCGTAAACCAAATAATACACTGAGATTTTGTCTCGATCCTAGAAATTTAATACTGCCATTCTAAGACCTCATTATCCTTTACCTATGATTGATGAAATTAGGTATAAATTGAAAGAAGCAACAATATTTTCTCATCTTGATGCATATTCAGGATTTTGGATGCTAAAACTAGATGATCAAAGCTCAGATTCAACTTGTTTTCAAACATGTTCCGGTCGTTTTAAGTTCTTCAGGTTACCTTATGGTATTTCAAGTGCCTCTGAAATGTAATGACAAAAACTTTTGGTGATATCCCTGGAGTCTCAATTTTCATTGATAATATTTTGATTTTCGGGAAAGATGAAAACGAGCATATTGAACGTTTGAAAACTGTGCTTGAAAATATTAAAAAGTCATATCAGATTAAATGAAGAGAAATGCAAAATTAGCGTCAAAAAAGTAATATTTTTAAGTCATGAATTTTCAGCTCAAAGAATCAAGCCCGATTATAGTAAAATTAAAGCTATCACTGAAATGCCAATTCCAAAAAACAAAATAGATTTACGGAGATTTTTAGGTGTCGTGAATTATTCATTTTCATTCATAGTAAATTTGTCAGAGAAAACTAAATTGCTTAGAAAATTACTTAAAAACGAGTCTGAATGGATTAGGGATCCCAATTATGAAAATGCATTCGATAAATTAAAAATATGTATCAGTTCAGTACCGGTTCTAGCCGGTCCACACATTCAAGTTACATTAGCTGTTGACGCATCACAATCTGCAGTGGGTGCTTGCATATTGCAAAATAAAAATCCTATTTCTTCTGAATCTAAAAGTTTAACAGAAACTCAGCAGAGGTATGCTGAAATTGGGAAGGAGCTGTATGCTATTCTTTTTGGATGCCAAAGATTTCACCAGTATTTTTATTGGCATAATGTTTTAGTTCATACAGATCATCGAGCTCTAGTTTCACTTTTCAAAAAACCATTAAATGATGTACCCCCTAGGCTGGAAATATTGATGATGACATTACAAATGTATGATCGCGATAAGCAATTAGTACCAGGCAAATACATCTATATTTCTGATATACTGTCTTGAGCTCCTTCACCAGATGCAGAAGAAATCTAATATGAAAATGAAATCAATATGCATGTAAATACAGTAGTCACAAATTTGTCAATGTCAAAGAAAACACTCAATGAAGTAAAGATTGCTAGTCCACTCTATAGAGAAATGTCTCTACTCAGAAAATGTTATTTAGAAGGATGGCCTTCTTACAAAAATAAAATCGAGGATATAACTAAACCTTAATGGAAACTTCAGTCTCAAATATATTCAGTCGATCAACTAGTATTTTATGGTGATAAACTTTTAATTCCTAAGTCAATCAGATCAGAAATGCTTTCAAAGGCTCATCAAGGCCATATGGGAATATCTAAATGTAAAAGTTTACTGAAAAACGTAGTTCATTGGCCAAATATTAATGCAGATATTCAAAATATTGTTGAAAACTGTGAAATTTGATCTAAGCTCAAACCTTCACTTATAAGGGAAATACTACAACCATACTCAATATGTAAATTTCCATGGCAAAGAGTAGGTGTAGATTTCTTGAATTTCAATAAATCCATTTATATGCTAGTCACCGACTATTATTCTAAATTTATTGTTGTTGTTATTGTTGTTATTGTTGTTTTTGTCTTACTCAAGTCCAATTATACTGCAAACATAGTTATTGTCCATTTGAAGTCAATATTCGCTAGACATGGAAGTCCTCAACAATTAGTGAGTGACAATGGTCCACCATTTAATTCATTAGAATGTAAGGATTTCTTTTATGAATGGGAAATAGAACATGTCACGTCAAGCCAACACTATCCCCATCTAAACGGTGAAGCAGAAAGTTCGGTTAAGATATTAAAAAATATTCTAAAAAAATGTCACGAATCAAATTCTGATCCATATCTTGCATTTTTACATTATTGCAATACTCCAAATGAAACACCCCAACCCCGGTGTATGAAAGACGATGCAACATACTTCACTTTTTAGGTAAATTGCAATACCAGAATTATCTTATTTTCTTCCCCATATTAATTACACCTGAGACCGACTGAAATCGGTCAAATGAAAAGCCATGTGATCGTCTAGTACCTGAACTTGCCTTGAAGTTCTCTTATATAAAATAGGACCCTTTTCTTTGTTGTGTTGTGTATTTGTAGTAACCTACTCAAGTTCTTTTATGTGAGGTTTGATGTGATACGACCAATTCTTCCTCGCTTAAACCATAGGTAAGGAAATTAGAAAATCAAAACAGATTCGGTAACAATGTCTATTTGATCTTTGTAGCATTTGTATTAAATTCTTATCCTTGCATTCTTTGGCGTCTTTTAATGAATTTAATAAATATGATCATTTAGATAGAGGCCCAATTTGCCCTCACCCATATTTTGAGTGGAAGTTTATACATTAGATTATTTTATACAGACCTAATTGGTCCTCACCCATATTACGAGTGGAATGTGGAATATTTAATTATTATAACCAGACCTAATTGGTCCTCACCCATATTACGAGTGGAAGTTGGAATATTTAATTATTATAAACAGGCTTACTTGGCCCTCACCCATATTTTGGATGGAATTCGGATATGAGATTATTGTAGACAGGTCTAACCGACCCTCACCCATTTTATGAGTGGTAACTGACCCGATCGAAGGGTTTTGGTAATATGATATCATGTTTTCTGACGAGGTCGTTACCCTGATACTCCAAACTCTGGAAGATTTACTTTTGAAATTCTAAGGAACACGTCCACAGCTGACAACTGGCAAGCGTTAATTCGCTCGCGTATTTTAATCGAATTCAGTAATTCGTATAGTATTAAAACGTTATATATGGAACTAGAGGTAAGCCCGTAAAGCCGTACGTGATTCTTTTGCTCAACTGAGCGCCAACGGGCAGTTTATTGTGTCACTGACTGCGGATCATATTCTATTCCCATATCGCGGATTTGCCAACCAGGGAAACATGCCCTCTGATCATACACCTGTATGTACCACAAACGTCACATACATTCCCCAACTCAGACATTCTTCAAAACTTTCATACCGACAACATACAAGCCTCAATGTCTGTGGGTCCATACATGCGTATCGTCCCTAAAGCCATTTATTTATACTAATGAGAAATGATATTATTCGTAGGTGATCATTACATCTGAAGGCAGGGAAAGTTCCCTTATTGAGCTTAAGAGTATCGGACCTCAAATCAATAATTTGAAAGTAAGATCTTCCCCATAGTTGGATACAATGAAATGTAAACATTTTCGTTACAGTTTAAGTATGTTCTGCTAAGTTATAAACTGAGATAAATAGAAATACCGAATAAAAGGATTATGGTATTTCAAATAGATAATTGGCCCATTTATAGAAGCAAAGATAAGAATCAATATTAAATGTTCTCACATTCGAACGTATCGTTCATCAGATTATAAACAAAAGATTTGGATTGGCAAAATGGTTAAGCAACATCTCAATGAGATCAATTTTCTGAGTTATAAAAGTGAAGTTCACATCAATATTCAATAATCTTGCAAGTTGGATGAACAAATGTCAAAATAATGTGTCCAGTTAAAACAACTGTGTAAATCAATATAAAATAAATTCAGTACATTTCAAAGTTTATGAAGTTACGAAAGTAAAGGTCTTAAATAAGTCTATGAAAATAACTCTTCAAAATAAATATTAGAAAATGTCAGTGCAGTTCAAATAGATCATTTGCCAAGAAGAAAAAAATATGTGAAATAATTTGGAATTTGAGAAATGATTATTTCAACTCGTCCTCAGTGCGTTCAGAAATTACGTAGCATATACTTCAAGAAATTCGTGAAAATCAAATAGTGAGCAGAAATATTAAAAGAAATTCAGAAAGTAATCACCTGTAGGCACAGCGGGAACGGTGTTTCTTCTTCCCCTGTCCGGCTTCTCGGAGAGGAACAATCTGCGTCTTCCATTCTTCTGGACTCATGTTATGCACGATTAATTAACTCAAATTTAATTCCGATTCATACGAATGAGTAAATTCACTGAGCTTCGAAAACTAAATAACTGAATTATAAGAGTAACTGCACATCTGACGGAAAATAACTCAATAATAATCAAATTCATAATAATGAATGAATGAATCCTTTAACGTCGCGATCTTGATACTTATATATGCGTGACTCAGCAGCCTTTACCCTCACTTCCCTCAGCCCTTGGTACTCAAGTACCAGTTACATAGTCTTTTACAGACGCGTTCCTTCGTCGCGACGTGGGAATTGCTGTTTTAGAAAATACCAGCTGTGGAATCGTGGATATACGAAAGATGCTTAAGAGCTTAGGTATTAAAGTCGATTATTGTTTTCGCTGGATTTCTTATTTGGGTTAGATAAATTCCTTCGTGTCTATGTTTACGCTTTCGGGTGATTTTAGCTGCCTTAAAAATACGTAATATTCTACTATATTGAGAATTTAAATTTAAATTATTGAATCATTCTGGCAAATGACCGTCTTTTCACTGTAATTATGAATCCAGATAAAAAATTTGAAATATTATGCAGGTAGATCTACAAAATAGAGTTATCACAGTTGATAATAAAATTCACTTAGATAAAAACCATGAAATATATGGATACTTTTAGCAAATTAACAAAAAAAAAATTGACCCCGGTTCTGGGTCGTCCCACAAAAGAGAATTTGCCATCTCCTGCGCAATTACTAGTGTCTAGGCAACTTCGTTGCACATTACCAGTTTTAGGGAAAAAATTAAGACCAAAGGTAGTCAGGTTCGAGAGTATAATAGTAGCATGCAGAAAAATCATGATCACATGAGAAAATATTATCGTTCAAGAAAGAAACCTTTACCAAAACTAAAATTATTCGAGAAGTACTTTTTCAAAAATGCAAATGAATCGCATGACTACCTGCAATTGTAACTGAATTCTTAGGTAACAGATCATATATGTTGAAATGTGATAACGGGAGAACGTATCGTCGTAATAGGATACATATCAAAGAAAGGCACTCTTCAAAAGATTCAGAATCTGAGTCATCACTAAATTATAATCGGATTGATGGAAATAAAGATAACACCTACAGTCAACAATTCACTCCAATCTATCCATACCTTTCTAATAATGTTTGAACCAAAGAAAATGGGAATACTTCTGTTGGGGGAGAAGTATCAGATATACCTCAGACTTTTCGGTCTGGAAGAATAATAAAAAATAGTGAACGGTTTGGCAATCCTATATATCATTGAGCAAATTAATTCCATCTTATGTCTATGTAAATGAAATAATTGTAAATAAAAAAAAGATGTATGTAAATTATTTGAGATTAGGTATAGAGATGTTATGATAGTAACACAGCATAATTAAATATCTTATGTCTATCATATCCTTTATCGTATCAGTAATATTAATCTAAGTTCATAATCATAGAATATTATGATATGTCATACGATCTCGAGGAGAGATCACTGTCTTATTCAGTCAATAGACATATTCGAAGTCACTCGTGATTTTCTTCATAGTATTAAAACATAACTTAAAGTCACCAGCCTCTCTTTGAGGTTTCGGATCGAATGAAGATAACTCTTTCATCCTTCTTCTTTTGTTCTGTTTTTCTTCGTCCTCCTGTCCTCTTTTCCGCTGTAACAGGGAAATGTGCTTATCTGTTATTCTTATCTTTGTTCGAACAATCTTTCTTATTAGTTCGTTTTCGTGTTTCCTTTATTTTTTCTAAGAATTTTCTTGTCTTCTCGACTATCGTTTCTTCTAGCGTCTGAATATTGACTTCCCGTCCTATTTGTTCGTTTGATATGTACCAGGGGCTGCCAATTTCCGTCCTGACTATCTACATATCTTAGTTAGGTTGAAACATGTTATGTTTGCTAGTTTCAGAAACACATATTTGATTTAATATTACTTTATTGACAATTATTTTAGACGAAGAACAACTAAAATAATATTGATTCTAAAAAGTAAACAAAGCTTTACAAAGCTTCTTTTAAAACTGACTTGCGATAGTGAGCTGCCGCTGCTGTCACTTGTCCAATTACAGTCGCATAACCCAGGTACAATATTAAAAAATGAGACAAAGTGAGTACAGAGCAAAATATTGAAATGCACTAAGTATTATTCATACGATGTTCTTCTGATGTTTTTCCTACATTTTCCAGATAGGTACCTATCAAATTTCAAATTAAACTGAGAAATGGAACGTAAACGTAATCAAAATGATTTCAAATTTTTGATCACTCACCTACAGATCATCTGTTATTGATGTATCAGCAACAGACGAGATAGGTTTTTCTCTAATTAATTTTTAATTCTGGAATTATTCGAAAGATTACGTATGGTTCTACCTTTCTCCCCATTTTCTAAACTCAAACTTAATCAATTATTTGGCGTTTTCATACCACAGTTAGAATGGAGTACACATTTTAAAATTTGGCTGATATTCATCATCATATCTAGGGGGCTCGAATTTTGCCAATAGTTACTTCAATGATCTGCTGAATGAGCCGAATTTCATAAGAATATTTTGTAAACGGGCTAAGGAGGGTTTGAGCGAAAGGGCGTGATGAATTTTCACAACGATGACGTGTGGGCTGAAAAGACAAGTAAGCGTAGACTCCAAGAAAAATATTTTGTGCCGGATTGTATGATGCCAGATCGTTGGAATCAGTAATTCTTCCTAACAGATTGAAATCTTTAGGATACCTGTTTCCTGCAGGACACTCTGCATGATTTATTCAATGATTTGCCTTGTGCGAATAGAACGAGAATGTGGTTTATGCATGATAGTGCTCCCATGCACTAGACTACCAATGAAGAATTATTTGAATTAAGCATATCCCAATAAATGGATTGGTAGAGGCGGTCCTGTAGCGTGGCCTCCACGATCACCCATTTGAATCTCCTAGACTACTTCGTAAGAGAGCATTTGAAAGGCCTAGTATACTCACAATCAGTTGCTATCATAACTAATTACACGCACATATTTTGGATGGATGTGACAGAAAAAGGAATATGCTTCAAAGAATCGCCGCACCATAGTGTTATTCCGCGATTACGCATATGGATGTAGAAATGAATGATGGTAATTAGCCACATTTACCTTGGTTCATCAGTTTAAATAAGGAGGTTTTACGATTGTTGCTTATCTTTAGTTGAATGCCAAAAGTCATAATCCATCTACTCTCTTCCATTTCGTCATAGTCGTATGTTATTTCTTATAATACACTCCTGACTAAAGTAAGACTGTCTCAAAAAAACTTTAATTGTCATCCGAGAACTTCAATTTTCATTAAATGAAATAAGAGAATATTTGAACTCAAAATGAGGTGAAAGAAACTCCAAAAAGGATATGCTTTCAGTTTTCAGTTTCGATCTCACGATCATTACGGATAATCGAGCTTCCCTGCAGTAGAGTCAGAAAACGCGTGACTTATCAAATAAACCATTTTTGTACCCGAAAAAGGTTAGGTTGTTCATGGAGACAAAGTCGAAATTGGATTTTTGAAAAGATCAGTGGCGAACAACACTAATATTGATCGGGTCAATGGTAGCATAACTCTGAAACGAATCACCCTGTACATTTCCGAAACTACTAAACACATCTATCGGTAAGGTGTGAAGAAAATATTATTTTCTGCATACATGAGCTGAAACCCTTGAAAATTACAAGAGTTAACATTACGAATTTGAAAAAAATTAGAACTTCAACATCCTGAATCTCGAGAAGGGTGGATATAATCATGGACATTTTTTGAAGCTTTGCGATGACAAATGACCTGTAGAAATTAATGACTGCATATCTGAAACACACTGTATACTTGATCTCGTGCTTCAAGTATAAATTCGATCAAAAAACTGAATGGATAAAACATAAATGTAGTTTTCTATTTTTATCGAGAAATTTTAGAATAAAAGTAGACCTCAAAGAAAGTTTACACTCGATTTTTACCTAAACCTCAGTTTGGTTACAATAACTAATTACATTCTTCAATGCTTAACTGAAAATTTCTTCCCTGAAATTGTATAATCAACATGAATTAAAGTAAATTTGATGAAATTAAATGAATTTAATTTCATACATAGCCTCTTCCTTTCGTTTAAGTAATTCTCTAGCAATTTCAAGCATTTCAGGAGTTACTTATGTTCCGAATACAGAACAGTTCTAGTATATGAGATCTGGCGATCGACAGAGCACCGTCCTTTTAAGCCAACATTTTTTCTGATGTTTAGAGGCAGATTTTTCAGAAATTCTGGAATGTGCGTCTGAAAACAACCATGAAGTATTCACACATTAAAATTTATATTAAAAAATAATAGAATGAGGATAATTTTTCTTGTTTTTAACTTTATTGAAAAGTGGTCTCATCATCAATAGAAAATTTTCCACAGCTTATTCTACATCCAGAAACAATATTTATATCGCCGCTCTCAATCTTTCTATCGAAAAGTTCATGATATTTATTAATAATGTTTTAAGCATGAAATTCGCTCTTCACCAAAATTCAAAAACACTGGTTCATTCCTGTGAAATTGGATTACTGTTCTAGTGCTCTTGTGTTGATGTTCTACGACAGCGGCAAGTGAATTCAATTCATTTTCCTCATTTCCTGTCACAGGTTTGGGTTTATTTGGTTTCGGATATGAAACGCTTCCAGATTGGATTAATGTACCAATTAATCTCACCGTTCTATTGGATGTTTTCGGTTGAAATATCTTCTTGCATAAGCTCTTGAACCCAAGAGACAATTCGTAAACCAAATTCTATAATCATATCATTTTTTCTTCCTGAGTAGATCTCGTAGTGAAACCGAATGGTAATTTTAACGACAATAACTTGTATGTGAAATAATCAATAAAATGCATTTCTAAGAAATATGCAGAGGAAATAACCATAAAAAATAATGTTATTGTACCTATTGTTAGATACAAATAGAGTATTAAGTCAAATCCTGTTCTCATGGCAGTTTAGTCAATGAATAGGAGTTTTAATCAGCGTGGAAATTTAATAATGAACACAAAAGAAGCTTCAACAAAACGAAATATTGACACATTCCCTGACGAATCTATCTTTCATTACCTTGCGGATCCTGAAATTAATGACTGCAAAGAGTGAGTCCGTCACTATAGTTATTCTTGCAGGCGTAGACCTTTGCATTTCACACTCTATGAAAAAACATCCACACAAAAATAGTTCACTAAAAGATGTGCCAAAAGATAAAAACATCACATTTGAACTAAAAGCAGAGCTTATAAAATCTGGAACAAGAGTCCAACAGATGAATCTTGAGCTGAATATAGGCATTTCAGGAACATCTGCCAAAAACCTTCTTCAATGAAAAAATTATTCATAAACTCCTACAGCAGACCACTTGAACTCATCTATGGCGAAGGTAGTCAGCAAAAACTTTTGCAAGTCACTCTTCTCACATTGAATTAAAGATGACAGTTCTATCACATCATTGCCTAAAGCAAAGACTGAAGCCAAGTTCAGAGTGTATACGTTCATCAACAGCTGAACTGTAATAAAGCAGTCGGCCT
Source organism: Cryptolaemus montrouzieri (assembly GCA_013387265.2). NCBI lineage: Eukaryota > Metazoa > Arthropoda > Insecta > Coleoptera > Coccinellidae > Cryptolaemus > Cryptolaemus montrouzieri. The sequence goes on along the minus strand of JABFTP020000021.1, from coordinate 71,036,965 downwards.
TGATGGAATACCGCCAACTGTTTTGAAGAAATGTGCTCCAGAGTTAGCACATGATTTCAATCGTCTGTTTCAGATTTTGTATGAAAGCCAGACGTTTCCGGAGTATTTGCAAGTGATAAAGGACGAGCTTATAAAATATGCCTACTTGCTGTAGACATCAATGGTTGAAAAAAATGGCAAATCAGGAGCCAACTTATCACATATGGAAAGTAAGTAGCTTTCTCGTCAGTAGATTGATTGAGGTGATGGTTGATGGTGTGGCGAGTAAATCTTTCTAGATTGATGCAGAAGTACCCTAGAACTCTCGACAACTCTTTTACTTTGTGTCTTCGTCGTCTAGTCAGCGTTCTATAACTGCTAAGGAGTCATCAAATCAACTTTCAAATAAATACAGAAAAAGGTCAAAAGATTATGAAAACTTCGTAACTATAGATCGCCCTCTTCAATTAGAGTTTCTTCCCTACAGTGGGCCATGTCAGATACTGGCAGGAGAGTTCATTCAAAATCTTTTCTTTTTTTTTCTTGTTCATACCTCGGCATGATAATTTGTTAACTGGTAATTGAAGTTTGAATTTTGGTTTTAAGAAATTTGACTTCTGAAACTCCGGACTATATATTTCCGTTCTGAAGTACAGTGACCTCGAATTTTTTTCTTCAGACTCACCAGAAGGTAAGACGTAATACTTTCTTGGACGATTTGTCTATTCATTGCCAATAAGTTGACTTTCTAAGTTTTTGTTTTGTAGTTATTGAATATCTCACTCGCGGGTATCTACCTACACCAGAGTCATCCTGTTCAAGTAGAGTAAGTAGACATACTAGGTTCTATATTTGGAAATATCAAGATCTTCTGAGAAGTATGTAATATTGATATATTTTATATATGAAATCACAAAGTTACTTAGTTTTTCGATTGACATTTTATAATTTCTAATCAAAAAAGTATAGCTTCCTAAAAAGTAACTGTTCATAAATTCTCAACGGATCGATATATTTCAAATCTGAGAGAAGCATCTTGCAGATCCTTTTATGAGGAATCCAGTAGTGTGAAAATCTCGAAAACCAAGTATGTTTACTTACTCAGTTTTTATTTTGCAAGGCAGTGGTAGACAAAAATTTGGAAAAAGATATCAAATTTTCACGAAATAACAAATAATTCTACGATACGAAATATTAGGTAACATTATCAAAAATCGATATGTTTTGGCTACCCTCTTCTTTCTTTAACACTATTTGTTACTATGAAAATGTGAATAAACGATACTGACATTGTTCATGATTCCTTTTCTTCCTATGTTATTGAAAATGGGCAAAATAAACGGTTGAGAAAATAATGACCCAGTGATGATCTCTATTCATAAATGAACGTATAAATAAGCAATTCATTATATGGAATGCTACGTCTTTTTTGGATTCATTATTTTTCTCCCCATTTCATTCCTGACCGGAATGTGAATCAGGAAAAATACAACAAACGATTCGACGGGAAATTGAACACAAAAGACAAACTCTTTGGAAGGTTTCTTATTATAGTTCCAACATAAAACCCCCTTTATCACATGACAAAACAGTTGAAATCGTGAAAAACTTGACCCATTTCACCTATTTCCGTTTTATGATGCTATAACTTAACGGTGTCGTCCGTAAATGTGAAAATTTGAAAACTCGATAACCTTATTCAAATTCGAAAGGTTACGAATCTGGGAAATATATGCTAATCTGCATTTCTTCTGTAGTCGGTGCGGTGAATTCAAAGGAAAATTTAGAAACAGAAATTGAATCTTCTGAAAAAAATTTTGGATAATTCTAAAAATTATTTTTGGAAACGAATAAATCACGTTAGAGTAGGTATCATCAGAAATATATGTTGTTGTTATCAGGTTGCGATAGGAATACTCGTGCAGAAACATTTCGATAACGTAAGTATAAATTTAACCTGGAAATCTGTGAAAACAGACATCGAAAATGATATCCTTGTACTCAGAATCGTTTATCACTTTTATGAGTGTCATCTTTACATTTCGGTCTATCACCCAATAAAGATTAATTATATGTAATTTGAAGGAAATTTCGGCGAGCAAGGCTAAATTAATTTTTCCGGCGTTGGAACTCCTATAATAATGCAAGATTACCAAAATGCTTCGAAGAAGAATCTGAGTATTCTTGGCACTTGAAAAACTACGTGCCTCAGTTATTGCCACAGCAGCATCAAAGCAGTTTAATTCTTTTCTTAGTGTTACAACGAGCTTCCATGGGTGTATGTCCTAGATCTATTTTACTCAAATGTCTTTGAACGGGCACGCAGCAAAATTCACAAATTCGTACATATTTACTACTTTCCGTTGGTTGGATGAACAAACTTCTTTAACATTTAACACTTGCACATCTGATTGTACAAAACTTTGTTGACCCTTGTTGTGAATGTTCATAGGGTAATGTTTCGAAAAAAACCAAGAAATGCTGTATGTAGTCAAAAATCTAAATATTATCCAAACTGAAAATCTTGTCAGTTATTCTCTCGATTCAGTGCTTAGAGTTCGATTATTATTTTTGAGTTAAAAGTTTAACTTTATTACAGATATGGTCAAACTATTAGAGAAATTAGCATAAAATGTTTCCACCTACTGACTCATCGTAATCATGCATATTTTCTTTCTACATTCCTCTCCAATCGAAGGTTGGAAATCATTAACGCTAAGTGAACTTTGTTCCTAGCCATTCTGAGTAGCTCACCGGATTCAACGTGCCTCTAATTTTTCATTCATCTCATTCTTATTCTTTCTCTATTTCTCTTTCCTTCTGTGATCAGTTGAAACAAATAAACAATCTATATTCGGCAGAGTAATGCAGTTTTCTAGTATCTCTTATTTTTATAATTTCCCGTTGCATTTCATTTTCTTACTACTTCAAGATTAGTTATTTCATCCACCTATGATATTTAGTACCCTACGATAAAAATAACGTCAAAAATATTTGAAACCTTCTTCAAGTGTCTTCTCCGCGTCGGATATTGGCAATCATCATAACTATGCGGACTTTGGAGGCGGCTGCTCTGAAGAGTTCACCAGACGTGCATCCATACCTTTCTCTCAGGTTTTGCAGCCATGATATCCTCCTTCTTCCAACGCTTCTCTTTCCTTGGATCTTTCCTTGAATTATCGACTGGATCATGGTGTATCTCTCTCCGCCAGTTATGTGACCTAGATATTGTAGTTTTCTAATTTTCTAAATGAGATAAAAAAAACACAAGGTTTAACTTTAATCTACACTTTATTTGAAAAAATTCGACGACGTTTCGCTGACACAGCTTTATCAAGAATGAAAAACAGAATGAAGAGTATGGTGTTATAAACAAATCGTAGAACAAGTTGGATGAATAACAGGAAAATCCACACCGAGCCATTGTACAGTTAGTATGAAAGGTAATAAAACTAATTAAACAAGTTAAGTAGGGTGAGTAATTCACATCTACCTATTCATTCAAAAGCTTGTCCGAATGTTTGTATCTATTTATTTCTAATGCTTCTAGGAGATCTAATTTTGAACTTTTGATTTTATATGTAATATGTCAAAGTTTTTATTGAATGAATGGCTTCTTCTATTAGGTGGTTTGAATAATTTGAATCAGATTTATTTTTATCGAAGCTACGTTTATGTTCAGATGTTCTTATGCCAAAACTCCTATAGGTCCTACCGATATAAATTTTATCACAAAACCGCAATTGAGTTTATAGATTCCTGATTTACTTGATTTTTCAACACGAGATTTATTATTTTTAATATGTTTACCTAAGTTATTAGAAGTTTTGAAAGTTATATTAAGATTTTGTTTGACGAGAAAAGATTTAATATTTGTACTTGCAGAACCGCACAATGTTAAACTGTTGAATATTTTATAGTCTTTATTAATAGGAGAATAGGTTTGATCATGGGAAATCCTTTGAGTCCACTTTTAGCAGAGATTTTTATGAATAATATTGAACAGAAAATTCATACACATCCACTCATTTCCAAATTTCTTTATTGGTATAGATATGTTGACGACATCTTAGTATGTTTCATTGGAACTACTCGTCAATTAGACTTATTTCTTAATTTCATTAATTCCATCCACTTGAACATTAAATTCACGATAGAAATTGAACAGAACGATTCCATTAATTTTTGGACTTAAGAATCACTAAACAAAATAATAATCATGTTTTTCCGGTCTTTCGTAAACCAACACATACTGATACAATTATACATAACTACTCATTACATACAATTCAACACAAAGTTTCAGCTTTAAACAGCATGGTACATCGGTTACTCAATTTACCTTTATCAGTAGAAGATTATAATAAAGAGTTAAACATTATCAAACAGATAGCCATTAATAATTCATATAATCCGGATATGATAGATCTGATCATTCGTAAAAACTGTATCAGAAAGCAATAAATGAAGTATATCCTATTCATAAAGACTATAAAATATTCAACAGTTTAACATTCTGCGGTTCTGCAAGTACAAATATTAAATCCTTTCTCGTCAAACAAAATCTTAATATAATTTTCAAAACTTCTAATAACTTAGGTAAACATATTAAAAATAATAAATCTCGTGTTGAAAAATCAAGTAAATCAGGAATCTATAAACTCAATTGCGGTTCTTGTGATAAAATTTATATCGGTAGGACCTATAGGAGTTTTGGCATAAAAACATCTGAACATAAACGTAGCTTCGATAAAAATAAATCTGATTCAAATTATTCAAACCACCTAATGAAAGAAAACCATTCATTCAATAAAAACTTTGACATATTACATATAAAATCAAAAGTTCAAAATCAGATCTCCTAGAAGCATTAGAAATAAATAGATACAAACATTCGGACAAGCTTTTGAATGAACAGGTAGATGTGAATTACTCACCCCTACTTAACTTGTTTAATTAGTTTTTGTTACCTTTCATACTAACTGTACAATGGCTCGGTGTGGATTCTCCTGTTATTCATCCAACTTATTCTACGATTTGTTTATAATACCATACTCTTCATTCTGTTTTTCATTCTTGATAAAGCTGCTGTGTCAGCGAAACGTCGTCGAAGTTTTTCAAATAAAGTGTAGATTAAAGTTAAACCTTGTGTTTTTTTATCTCAATTATATCATGGATCTACATCAAGTAACGGCCTCCACAATTCAAATTTTCTAATTTTAATTGTAGGTATGATTTTATTTGTCCAGTCTTTCCAAAACTTCGGTGTTGGTAACGTGTTCCATCCATGATATTCTTAGAATTCGCCGGTACACTCAGTATTCAAAAGATTCCAATCTTCTTGTGGTAGTAGCATTCAGTGTCCAGCTTTCCATTCCGTACAACAGAGTCGAGAATACGTAACATCTCGCAAATCTAACTCTCAGTTCTTACTTCAAATTTCTGGTGCATAATACTCTTTTCATTTTGTTGAAATTTGCCCTTGCCTTTTCTATTCTAACTTTTATTTCCTGGAAATAGTCGTTTGTGGAATTGATCATTGTACCCAGGTATGTAAATTTCTCCACTCGTTCGACACTGGTGCCATTAATGGTAAGACTCTCTTCGTTTCGTGGAGTTTTCGATATTATCATGAATTTGGTTTTCTCAATGTTCATTGATAAACTGTATTCCTCGCCATACTCGATTATCTTGTTCATCAGTCTTTGAAGATCTTCTTGGTTCTCTGCCATTATGACAGTGTCGTCCGCATACCTGATATTGTTGATTGATATTCCGTTTATCTTTATTCCGGCTGTTTCTCCTTCAAGAGCTTTCTTCTGAATATGCATTGAAAAGGAGTGGTGATAATACACAACCTTGCCTCACTTCTCTTTAGATTTGAATTTCCTCCGAGAAATGATCGCTGAAGCGTACTTTTGCTCGTTGTCTATAATAAAGCTTTGCAATTATTATGAGAACATTAAAGTCAATGTTTTGCTTTGAGGACAGTCATAAGTTGTTTGTGTAGGACTTTGTTGAACGCTTTATTATAATCGTTGAAACATATATACAAATTTTGGTTGACATCCATGCACCTCTGGATCAACACATTGAGCTAACCTAAGAATATCTGCTTCTATTCATAGTCCAGGTTTCCATCCCTTACACGAAAGAGAAAATGTAATATCTTAGCATCTTCGTTCTCAACTCCAAAAGTAGATCCACATTGGATAAGCTTGTTCTCATTTCAATAACGAGCGATCTTGAAACATGAACATGGCATTTGATCTCTTTGAAAGTATCATCACTTCTATTGTTCCATATTCAACTGTATTCGTATGATTGAAGTCTTTTTATCTCAAGAGGGTAGGACCTTTACGGACTATCAAGAACTTAGTCTAGCATATATCACTAAACTAAGCTTAAGCTCCGCGCTTTAAGCTTCCATGCATTATTCTCATCCGCATGTATTTACAGACACAATTTTGCTCATTACTCGACATGCGCATTGTCAATTTGCGTGAACGTCATATTATCTGTCTTATGTAATGTGACGCATATTTTAAATTTTCCTTCAATTTTCGTCCACTTACCGATTATCGAATTATAGTAAAGAAAATTTAACAAATTTAATATTTGAGGATTTTTGCCCAATGATGATGCACTAAGATTTGAGTAGCCTATAAATAAATATATATCTTCCTCCGAACGATATGTTCTATCTACCGATAATTCTTCATCTACCAAATATGCTATGGTAATCCATTTTATAGCTGGCGTTAAGGCAAATATTTATTACTCATTTGATTATCGATTCTGTTTGAGTGAATATCTTTCCGCAAAGCTAAAAGATACGAAACATAACACCTATTGAACTCACAAACGCTCAAGCATTCATCCCATTGCTTACCCGCAAATACATATGCAGTTTTTTCAGGGTCAAGGCAGGTAGTTGAATTTTTGTGTGAAAATTTGATTATCCCATGTCTATTTATATTGTTTTGGTATTGACAGTATCGTTCGTAGTGTAATGTAGTGTGCTTCACAGATTAGTTCGCCAATAAAACTAGTTCAATCACCATCCATAGGAATTACATGATAACTTCACGTATTCTCAAATCTTTCGGTGTTGTGATTTGAATGAAATACTAAAAACCTACTAGGACTTTCACGTTTTTGTATAAAATTTTTTTTTCAACTCCGCGAAGAATAATACAGTTTTAGACTCGGCCGAACCAATTCTGGAAATAGTTATTCCAATAGTTTGCTGCTACATTCAAAATAGCATTTCTTCTATCATTTACATTTTGTTCTGAAGACTGAAACCTTCGATTGAGTAGGCCAGGGATGCTAAAACTTGAAATTCTGGCGACCTAACTCAATATTTTTAGACTACTTACGATCGACTCTGAGAGGCTGCAAGCATGTCTGATGGAGGGTTGACGTACATACACGATACATATAGCATATATAGATATTAGCTTTCCGCACAATATACATGATTTTAGTCAATATTTGGGTGATGTTTAGTTAGGTTCTTGTCCCAAAATATTTGATAATTCAGCCTCATACGTCTTAAGATTCAACTGAGGAATCCTTGCTTTCAAAGACGGAAAATGTTTCAGATCCCTTCTTTTCAGTTGATCCATGATAAGTTCAATTTACTTTTGAATGCGTTTGCTGCGCTAATCATCACAATAATAGTTTTTCCTTCACATTGAAGCGCTAAGTTAACGGTGTTTAAGTGTATTGTGATGTCAGTCAAAAGGGCAAATCAGTCAGCCATTTTTCGTTTTTCAACATCTGAGTGTAAATCAGTGTGTTCAGCTGACTCCCTATCTTTCAACATCAACTTAAAGAGCCGCCGTTGCTAGCTACATGCACGGATGGAATTCACAATTTTTGTTGCAATGCCCATAATTTCCTCCGTGTTCAGAAATTTTCAACACAAAACTTGTTGATGTATAATGCAATAGAATGAAAGAAATGAAGGGAAATCTTCATTAGCTCGACACAGTGCCACAAAACTGTTTTTGTTTCCAGTCATTGCTGATGCTCCATCGGTTGTAATGCACACTGATTTATATATTGATAGCTTGTAGTTTGTAGAGAATTGAAGAAAATGTCATATATATCTTCGCCACGGGTCTTCTCCTTCAGAGGAAGAATTGTCAAAAATTCTTCCTTATCTAACATGTCATTGAATACCATCCGAATAGAAATACATAGCTGGGAAGTGTCTGTCATATCGGTGGATTCGTCAAACTCTAAAAAAAAGTATGTACATTTCACGATATCATGTTTTAGTTTATCCGCCATGTCCTTACTCATGACTTCAATACGTCTTGTGACAGTCGGACGGGATAACTGAAGCTCTCTAATAGCAGACTTGATTTCTGTTTTATTTTTAAAATCTCCAACTGAAGTCTCCCCCTCTTTCATAAATGCTTCCTTCACAACCGATGTATCTTCGAATGATTTCTTGCGTTTCGCCAATATATGAATATTTTAAAGGACGCGATCGTAGCAGCTTTTGAATATTTGGCTGGCCTTGTGAACATGGTTTGTTCTATTTTCAAAAAAGAAATGAAATAGCATACAAGTCGTTCTTTTAATTCACTCTGTGGCAAAAAATCTTTTTCATAGTTTTTATTAACCGTTTTATGATGCCTCTCTAAGTTACCAGGCTTAGGTATTGCAACTGATGCATGACAAATAAGACAGATGCACTTATCCTTCACCAAAAGAAACAAAATAATCAAAAGAAAAATTCTTTCTCCCAATCGTTATTGAAATGATACGTTTTAGATGTCTTCACTGCACTCAATTTGTATTATTTAATAATGAAGTTTGTATCGACGTATTATTGGCGCGTTCCATTGATAAAGCCACCTTTTGCCGCTAGCAGAGTTTATTTTATTACGTAATAGAATTTTGTAGTTTAGTTACCCACTTATTAAAAATTTTTTTCGATCGATTGGTCGATCACGATCGACCGCTCGAGCACCCCTGACGTAGGCTGTTCTTGATTTTCGGAAACGTAAAATAATCTTTGGGACTGTCCGAACTGTACGCAGGATGATGTAACGATACCCTATACAAGAATATTATCACAAACATGCTCAAAATTCACATGACCCAGAAGAAATCCCAAATTAATATAGCTGCCACACAATTCATGCCCTCGGGGAGGTGAATCTTAAATTCAATTCTTGTATTTTCATAGGAAAACAGGAATTGATGAAACTTTTTCGGTATTGTCGAAAAGAGCTCGAATAGTTCGAGAGAACTTAGTGGGTAACAAGAAATTCAGCCACTGCGATCCTCGAGAAAAACTTTCATGATTTTTTCCTGAACGCTGAATCAAAGGATTCCAAAACTAAAGCAGTTTAGAAACCTAAACTATTTCTAGCCTCCCTAGCGCAATGTACAGTGACAAAAAGGTAGAAATGAAATCTGGGATGAGTTACGTCTCATGAGTAAGCTCTGAGTGAATCTTTTATTTTCATTGGAACTTTTGAATTGTCTTCTGATGAGTTCCACTCCCCTTGAACTATCATGGTTTGATTTGTTGAAGATGATTTTAGGGTTTTTGGGTGATTTGCGATCCTTTTTTCTCATTTTGGAATAAACAGTTTCAGTTTCATCAACTACTGAGTTTCATCCACTCCAATCAAATTAGTGAAAAGCTTGAGTTTGCTGTTTCATCAGATGAATCTGTAGTGTATCTTACCCTTTGTTCTGAAATTTGTTTATGCATTTCAAGGTACAATTTGTCCTTCTGATAACTTTTGTATGTTTACGATACAACTTGTTTTCCTATGACAGAGTGAAAGTTATATTCGATTTACCTCTTCAACCTATTCCATTTACGATTTGGTTTTTTTAGTGCTCCGCTTAGAGTTTTTTCTGGAGATCTCAGAGCAATTAGGCTATCGAAATTAATAATTTGGAATGTGACTCGAACTGATCAACAAATTTAAATTTTAGCGATTAACTACTATAACGGCATCATCTCCTTGACTTTGAATATATCTCTCGTGATCAATTCAGTTTAGGCGTTTAGTTACTTTGTCATGTTCCCAATTAGTGTTCTTATGGTTTCAATTCAAGTTGAGTGATTCTAAGGTAGATATTCATCTTTTGGTGTGGTAAATTTTGTATAACCTTTTGTTAAGCTGAGCCTAGACCGCTTTCACCACGTTTTATTCTTCATGCGATTGAACTCAAATAGAGATCACTTATGTAGCCGAGGATTTCAACATTGATATTATGGAGGATTGTAGGATGACAAAGGATTTTCTCCAGCTGATTGCAGATTTTGGGTTGATTCCACTTTTTGCGGAACCACACAATCATCTGAAACACTGATTGACAACATGTTTTCAAATGAAAAAGAAATAAAAAAGAGAATATTCCAACCACACCTCTCTGATCACAGTGCTCAACTACCAGGTTGTTCAAAAGTTTTGTCGTTCGATAATAGAGGGCGTTGCTACTAGTCCAAATTTGTTTTTGTTTTGTAGGTACACTTTTCATATGAACGTATGTGAAGGTTCATTTCAATCTGTCAATTCATTCTATGTTTACGAGCCATTTAGTGTCACCGTGTCACAGTATTTTTGTACAATGGAAAAAATTGAATATCGCGGAATGATGAAATTCTTATTTTTGGAAGGTGTAGCACCATAATAAATTCACGAACGAATGTTAAGAGAGTATAATGATTGTTCACCTACAATTAGAACACTAGAAAGATGGGTTGCTGAATTTAAACGTGGTCGTACAAGCCTTGAAGACGATCCACGTGAAGGACGTCCAAAAGCACATCAACACTAGAAATCATATCCAAAATACACGATCTGGTTTTGGAAGACCGTCGATTGACTGAGAGGGATTTAGTGGAGGCTCTACACATCTCATTAGGCAGTGTGAGCCATATTTTAAGTGAAATTCTGGATTTTAGAAAGCTGTGAGCACAATGGGTGCCGCATTCGCTAACAATGGAACAAAAACACATTCGAATGCGACTTCCTCAGCAACATTTGGAGCGTTTTAAAAAGTGGACTTTGCGCGTCGATTCATCACTATGGATGAGACTTGGATCTATCACCATGATCCCAAATCAAAACAAGAGGCTAAAGAGTTGTGTGAACCTGGTTGTTCGGCTTCAAAACGAGTTCGTGTCCGGAAATCGGCCAAGAAGGTTATGGCATCAGTTTTTTGGGATGCAAAAGGAATTTCGTTTGTGGATTACTTGCAAACTGGCAAAACAATTAATTCTGAATATTACTACAACCCGTTGAAGGAAAAAATTCGTGAAAAAAGACCCGGTTTGCAAAAGAAAAACTTCCTTTTTCATCAGGACAATGCACCGTGTCACTAGAGCATTTAGACAGTGGCTAAAATCCATGAACCAAAGTTTGAACTGTTGGAGAATCCACCGTGTTCACCAGATTTGGCCCCCAGCGACTTCTATTTGTTTCCAGATATCAAAAAATGTATACGTGACAAGTGTTTTTCATCAAATGAAGAGGTCATAACGGCTGTTGAAGAGTATTTTGCAGACCTTCCGGATTCGAACTTCAGGGATGAGATCCACAGATTGGAGGAACGTTGAAGCAAGTGTATTAATGTTTAGGGAGATTATACTGAATAATGAAGTGTATTTTGAACCATAACATTGTGTTCTTCTCATCGAACAGACAAAACTTATTGAACAACCTGGTATTTCAGTGCCGTTCAAACCTAAAGAACGAATCCCCAAAAAGAGGAAAAATTCTCTGTAAAGCTGTAAATGATGTCAATGTCTCAAAGATGATATAAGAACTAAAGGCACAAATATGACACCTCTGTTTGTCACTTCCAACCGCTCTTGAGGCCTTCAGTTCATTTTGGGAAAAACTAATAGAAATCTTTAACAGAAATCGTCCAGAAAAATGGATTAAAAAAATAACTCATGAAGCCAGAGTCTTCAATATGAAGGAAACTAGTGATCTCAAATTTTAACTTGATGCCTTAGCTACGGTGAAACAAGTGAGGAAGGCTGAAGCTAATAGGCATGCACACAATATCGTCAAGAATCTCTATAGATCTAAATTAACAGAAAACTGAGAGAATCTAACAACAAAACAAAGACAATGTGGGAGATCATAAAAGGTAACACAAGATCAAGAAAATCTAAATCTTCGTCCTGCCTTGAGCCAGATACTTTGAATGAATATTTTGTGAACGTGGGAGTAAACGCAGACAGTTCTTGCGGAGCCACTGATGAAAATTCATTAAACCTTCTGAAGAGAACCCAGGAAAGACTAGTAGACTCAAATTTCTTTAATAAAGTAACTGAAGGAGAAGTAGTCCGAACTACAAGAGGTCTCAAATCCAAAGACTCAAAAGACATATATGGAATTTCCACACTTGTTACTTGTTATAAAGTATCATAGTCCGCATTCCCCTCCCTATCAGCATATTAATAACTACGGATACTTTCCGTCTGAAATGAAAATGGCAAAAGTAGTGCCCATATAAAAAGGGGGAGAGGTAAATAAACCAAATAACTATCGCCCAATATCCGTGCTCCCTGCACTATCTAAGATCTTCTAAACTACCATAAAGAATAGAATCATCACGTTCTTGAAACCACAAAACGTCTTCTGCAGGGAGCAACATGGTTTTTCGGAACAAAAGTCCACGACGTCAGCACTTTCGGTCAAATAGCAGATGCCTTCGACAATGGTCAGATGTGTAAACTTTCCGCCTGTGACTTAAATAAAGCATTTGACAGCATTGACCATATCGTTTTGTTAAAAAAAACTTGATTTTATTGGTATCAGAGAAATAGCTTTGACGCTCATGAAGAGCTTTCTGGAAGATAGATATCAACAAGTACATTTTAAGGGTCCATGCTCTCAGTGGAAGCAGGTGAATAGTGGGACACACAGGGCTCCATATTGAGTCCTCTTCAATTCATTTTGTACGTGAATTGCCCGCCATGCAACGTAAAATCCGATGGTTCAATCTTGTATGCTGATGACACCACCTTCTCAAACATTGAAGCTAATGGAAAGGAAACAAACCATCAATCCAGAGAAACACTGAAGCATGTAAAATTGTGATTTTACACGAATAAACTGACAATGAATGCTAACAAAACGCAGGATCTACTTTTTTAGACAAGGCCATCAGGAAATAATCACGTAAAGCTCTTGGAAATTATATTAGGGACTGATCTTTGGTTTGGTCGCCACATTGAGCATTTGGTGAGTAGATTATCTGATGCCATTTTCGCTGTGAGAAAAATTAAACAAATTGCTGGACCATCATCAGCAAAGATTGCATATTTTGCATATTTCCATAGCCTGTTTTCATACGGGATAACATTCTGGGGAAATCGTAATGACAGTGAAAGGATATTCATCAAACAGAAATATGTGGTGCGGATTATCTGTGGCGCCGAACAAACATATAGTTGTAGAGGCCTGTTTAAGAAAGAAGGCATACATACCTACTCTGTCCTCACTGTTCATTCTAGCCTACGTTATATGTATCAAAGACTTTGGAGATGATCTCCCGAAAAATAATGAAAAGCGCTCCTACTTGACTAGGAATGTACACCACTACAGCATTCCTCACCACAGAGTTAACGCATCTCAACTTGGCGTTAACTTTAACGCAAAAAAGATTTTTGACGAACTTCCTGAGGGAATGAAAAGGAAAAACAAGACTGACCTCAAAAAAAAAACGTGATTTTTAAAGACAACCATTTCTATGGAATTCATCTTATATAGGAACCGGAAGTATAGTAGGATACTGGGTTTCTGAACACCCCCGTTATTTTGGGCAAAGGGACGCTTCTTGAGTTTATCTTTAATATAAAGCCCAGTTCTGGAAAGTTTCCTCTCACGATACTAGAACTATTGTATTATATGGAAAATACAGTTTTGAAGTTGAATCGAGATCCACATTTGAAATATAATTCATTTGCATTTTTCAAGTTACATAGTTTCAGAACAGACGACGTTTCAACTATCTTGGAGTAAATGTAAACATGTAAACATATGGAAAAGCATCTATCCTACTCGAGAAACCAACATCCGCAGCGAAATTTACAGATAAGTCCACCAAGTATTCAAAAGTTCTGACAATCCTACTTTTATTTTACTATCCTATTCAGTCTATTTAATTTGATTATTTCGTGTATATAGTCTCATTTTTATTATGAATAAACGATCACTGAATCCAAGACCGCCGTTTTCGATCTGATGTAATTGAAATTTAACTATATTTAGCCACCAGTAATACAATATAATATAGCATAATCACGAGACTGCTTCAGAAAAATTATTTGCTCCCAAATGATTTTCTGAATGTTTATTTTGAGATCGCAGATGAAAAGATAAATCTTCCCACAGAGAAGAATCGAATCAGAACCAGAGAATTTCATAATAGAGCATTTTATCACAAAATGTCGCGAAGCCAAATCTCCACCGTCAGATTTTAATTATTCTTTTTTTACTCCTTCTAGCCATTCTCGAGATGAGCTCGCATTGAAACGACGCTTGGAAGGTGGGAAGGAAACGACTTTTTGCATTTTCCCTAATTTTTTTCACAAAAAGGACCCAGATTTTTATCCAGTAATCTGATTAGTTACACTCCAATCAGGCAGGGATATTTCGTCAGGTGTTAGCGGCGTGGTTCTCGCCGGAAATTGCGAATAAATCGGTTTTTCGATTGTAGTCGACCAGAATGGCTTTGGCCGAAACGCCTCTCTCTTTTGAGTGAAATGGATTTGTGATTATAATCATTCATTGAACTTTTTGTTACGCTAGAATTCGAAATATGAGGTCTATTCGGATGATGAAAAGAATTTTGAGGAATGCGGCAAACCAATATCTGGCCAACGATGCAATATATAACTTCGTCATAAACGGATAGAAGTTCTGAAGAATTGATGAATAGTTAGAGGCACAGTCACACTCACAAATAACTATTTTTACTCTGAATGAATTATACAGGGTATTTTTCTGAAAATAAACCAAAAATTTTGGCAATGCCAAAAATTGCGATAATACAACGTAATCCTTTTTCAAGATCACTTTATGAATTTATAACACATTCTAATTTTTGAATGGGGTGGGAAAGTTGAAAGGATAAGCTGTAAAATATTATTTCATGAGTCATCATGTGGTCAAAAATTGAAGTTTACAGTTTCCACAATTTACGGCACTGCAATAGATTTTTGGATATATTGGGTAGACCGTTTTTGAGATATCAGATTGTATAAAGGATAATTCTACTTTTGCTGCCTTATTCATTATTACGTATTCATTCATTCATTACATATTCATTCAGTCCCCAGGGAAATATCATCAAAAGTTGATGAACTCGAAGCGGCATTATTGCATTTAAAATGGTCATGTTTGTGACATTGATACAACTCGACAAATGAATTTTTCTGTAATTGCGTAATAAAGTAAGCTCTATCGCTCACCATCAAAACGCAAAATTAACTTTATTCAATGAACGTTATTTGCCTGCTACAGAATAAAATATGAAACTCGCTCACACCTGAAGTCAATTTGTGTTAAATTATTGATATTTTCATATTGGATTCTCAAAGTTGGTAGCATTGTTCAAAATACCATCAAAAACGAAATTTAAACAGCCAACGCTCCTGCACCCAAAAAGAAAAATTACTCGGTATATATATATATATATATATATATATATATATATATATATATTGTCACCAAGGTGAGAATTGTTCCATAAATGAACATCACTGCTAAAATTTTGAATTTTGAAAAGTTTTAGATATTTAAATTAGTTCTATTTTTCAGATAAGTATTTTTAAGTTATTAAAAGTAAGTACACATAAAATTTCCTACCTTTATTGATTCATTTTTCAGGAAAACATTTTATGAAATATATTATTGACAACTGTCAAATTTTCGAATTCCAAAAAATGAATTTTTCATATGAATATGACTCTGATGATGAATATAATCCACCAAAATATCCTTGCGATTCATATAATAGATATTTCTTGGAGAAGAACTTCAAAATCTGCACTCAAGATCGTTTAGATGAAGGACCATCAGATTCTCAAACTTTCATATCATCTGATTCAGGTAACGTTGCAAAGAAAATTATTTCTGGGCCCGTTGATCATGAATATGATGATAAGGTAAACAACTTAAATGAAGGTAGGAATAATATTTTAAAAACTATACATTCATATCATACACGAAGTAAATCTAAGGGTTCTGACATTTCTACTTGTTCTGTCTATTCTTCGAACAACAAAAGTTTTGATGACTGTTTTCAAAATCATGTAGAATCACCTTGTTCCTCTAATCTTATCATAACTTTATCACCTAATTCAGATCTTCACAAAATTAATAAAAAATAGAACGCATGAAATGGACGTATGAAATGAATAAATTCATTATGTTTTGTTATTACAAAATAACAAATAATGGAACAAATAAAAAGGGTATATGTCTAAACTATATAATATGTTCAAAGAAAAATTCCTAATTGCTGTATTTCAGAACAAAGCATTGCGAATCAAAGACGGTATATTGAAAATAAAAACTTTATATCTGAATCAGAATTAAAATCAATTAAAACAACATTCAACAAGAAGAACATTTAAATTTTGAAGTTTCAGATGAAAACCTAGTCCCATTCATGAAAAGCATCGAAAATAAATCAGAAAATTCATCTAAAAATAATGATAACAAAGATATAGAAAATTTATTTCTCAATAAAATGAATTTATTTGAAAATATTGACCCAACTTTAAGACCTAATCTTCCTAAAATTCATTATTCAAAGAAAATTTTCGATTGTATAAACGAGCTTAATGAGAATATTCTTCCAAAGCAACTTGTTAAAGTAATGAATATCTATACACTTCATCTGATTATATATTGTGCCGCTATTACAGTAGTTAAACATTCTGGATACAAATTAGAAAATTTTGGATCTAATTATAATATCAAGAAAAACCTTCATGGCAGAAAAGGTTAGAAGGTAAAATTTCTTCTATCAGATGTGATTTAGGAAGATTGACTCAATATTCCAGAGGTAATCGATCAAAAAACTTATGGCACATATTGGAAAAATATTCCTCAAATATAAAACCCATAAAAATAATGATATAAGTAATGGACAATTGATAGAATACATCGATACTTTAAAACAAAAACTTTCAGTTTACTCCATTAGACTACGTGAATATAAAATAAATTCAGATAGAAAATTCCAAAACAAACTATTCAAAAATAATGAAAACATTCTTACAAATTTATTTCAGGTTCAAATGAAAATATTTCTGGAAATGGAGTTCCTAAAATTGATATTTTAACTGATTATTGGTCTTCAATTTGAGCAGTGCCAAGGCAACACAATTCCAATGCAAGTTGGATTTTAAATGAAAGGTCCTGATTTTCTAAAATAGAATGCATGCAATTTGAAAAATTTCAAACGAAGATATAACATCAGTTATTAAACACACAAAAATTGGAAATCTCCAGGTGTTGATGGTATTCATAACTTTTGGTTCAAGAAATTCTCTTGCGTTCATGAAAAATTGGCTGAATATTCTTCATTTATAATAAAGAACCCTCAGCTACTCCTCTATTTTTCACACAAGGAATTACTTATTTAAAACCGAAAAGTGATAATACTATTGATCCGTCTCAATATAGACCAATTACTTGCCTTCCAACAATATATAAAATTCTAACTGCATGTATTACCCAAAAATTTATGCACATTTGGAGAATTATAATATTCTTTCCGAACATCAAAAGGATGTAGAAAAACACCTTGGTACTAAAGACCAACTTGTAATTGATTCTGTTGCTTTGAATCAAGCTCAAACTAAGAAGAGAAATATTCATACAGCCTTCATTGATTACCAAAAGGCTTTTGATAGTTCTCCCATTCATGGCTTCAAGTAATTTTGGAAATTTATAAAATTGATAAGACACTTTGTCATTTTCTTGAATTTGTAATGAAAATTGGAGAACCAATCTTCATTTAAATATTTCAAAACAATCGTTAAAATCCGAAGTAATTCCAATCAAAAGAGGCATTTTTCAAGGTGATTCTTTAAGTGCTCTTTGGTTTTGTCTTTGCCTCAATCCATTATCTCATGAATTGAATGCTACTAGTTTCGGCTTCAAAATAAAGAGTTTATTAACTGAATTCAAATTAAGTCACTTAATTTATTTAGATGATATTAAATTATATGCCGGAACCAGATCTCATTTAAAAGTCTACTTGAGATTACTTTCAACTATTCCAATGATATTCATATGAAATTTGGGCTTCCAAAATGTAAAAATCTTTCTATTGAAAAAGGAAAGATCACCTCTGTTTATATAAAGATTTCCAATATCGAAATCGAGCCAATGCATCAAGGAGATACATATAAATATCTTGGATTTTGTCAAGAGAAGACAATTAACCATAGCAACAATAAAGAAAATATTAGAAGTTCATATTACAAAAGTTACAAAAGACTTAGAATTATCATCAAGAGTTATTTAACTAGTAAAACCTTTTCAGAGCTATCAACTCCTATGCTGTTCCTATTCTTACATCTTCTTTGGAATTATTAAATGGTCTAAAACTGATCTAAATGAGTTACAATGTCAAACGAGGAAAATGCTCTGTAAATATCATAAGCACCACCCAAAGTCAGCTGTTCAGAGAGTTACACTACCTAGACATCTTGGAGGTCGTGGATTAATTGATTTGAATAATCTTCATAGTAAACAGATTTTTCATCTACGTTCCCATTTTCATGATAAACAGAGAACGTCTAAATTATGTTATATATTGTTGTTGCTTCAGATTATAATCTTACACCTCTGAACTTGACAATGCAAAAGGTAGATTTTGATATATTTGATGATAATTCTAAAAGAGAAAGTTGGATGCAGAAGGAATTACACGGAAAGCACCCTAAAGAATTGAAAAATGATTATATTAATGAAATTGCATCGAATAAATGGTTAGTATCTGGAGAATTGTTTGCTGAAACAGAAGGCTTGGCAATTGCGATCAAGGACCAGGTTGTTTTCACAAGGAATTATAGAAAACATATCATCAAACAAAATATAGATGATTCTTGCCGTAGATGTTTCTGTTCTTCAGAAACAGTTTTTCATATATTATCATCTTGCTCAGTCCTTGTTTCAACAGATCATTTAGAAATACATAATGCCGTCGCTAATATTATTCACTTCAATCTAGGAATTAAACATGACCTAATTCCCAAAAGAAAAAATTTCAAAAATATGAACCTGAGATTATTTGTGAAAATGACAAATATAAACTTTATTTTGATAAAACAATTCTGTGCAACAGAGCTGTAAAACATAATAGACCAGATATCGTTCTTAATGATAAACAGAATCAAATAACATATATAATTGATGTTGCTATACCCGACACACATAATATACAAAATAAATACAATGAAAAATTTCTAAATATATGATGCTTGGCGACGAGATTAAAAAATGTGGAAAATGAAGAAAATATTTATTTTACCGATTATAATTTCTACAACAGGCGTTATTCCTAGAAATCTTCACAAAAGTATTGAGATTTTGGGTCTGAAGAAAAATTTGTTTGAACAGTTATAGAAGATAACAGTCATCAAATCTTGTAATATTCTTCGTAGGTTTCTTTCCGAAAATAATAATGAGGTAGAGTCATAGGTTTTCTTTAGTTTATACTGCTCAGAATCTCATTTTATATTTTATTTATTTGTTTATATAAATGTAATATAATTAACTGACAATTTTGTCATATTTAAATTCAGAGCAGTATTCTATTCGATCGTTCACCACTTCACACAAAGGAAACTATTAATGAGTAACATTTAGTGTTACTTGACTAAGGTCCGTACACTGGATTTTTCCGGGGAGAAAGCCTCTGACACTACTCGTTGGTACATTGATATCATTGTCTGATGATGTTATAGTATGTATATATTCTGGTGGAATGATATATTCTCATAACATTTAACGTTATCCTAATATATAATTACTCCAGGATATGTTTTGATTATAATCATTGCCTGGCAATGGTATCAATTACCAGGTGGTGGATTTATATTTTTTATGAAATCAGTTTGATTGCATGAACAGATATATGGGCAACTCGTCGGGGTAAAACCCTATATATATATATATATATATATATATATATATATATATATATATATATATATATATATATATATATATATATTTATATATAGGGTGATTAAGTATCAAAAAAATAGACGTTAATCTATTAATCTTTGGATGATTGCTTAATTTTTATTTGTAAGAATTCTAGATTCCACTTTGTGTTTCGGAGATGTCAGTTTTCGGAGGTTATTCCGAAAACTCCGAAAACCTTTAATACCAACGAGAAGACATACGACGCATCACTATTGATCATCCAGGATGAAGAAGAATTGCAGACCTGTAATACCGTAGAATAGGTCTACCAGAGAAACCGCGTTAAAAAAACCCCAAGTACACTACCTCGAAGGAAGGTAGGGTGGAAACGTGTGCATATTACGACTATTTCAATTCTTCCGATTTTTCCAATCGTTTTATCGCAGAAAAGAAGAAACATTCTTATGAACAGTTAATAACTCAAAGACCTCGACAATGTTTTCACAAGGCAGTTTTTCAAAAATAATTATGTAGTAAAGTAATCCTGAATTCAGTTATTACCTTGATTTCCGAAATGTCCACCCTCTTACTTTACGCATTTAGTTGCATATTGAATTACATGATCAGTAGATTATCAGGATTACCTCTGAAGAAGTGCGCTAAGTCCCTTATTTGCTGCATTAATTTCCCCACTAATTTATTTCCTTCTCATACACTCGCTCCTTTGTACTACCCCATGAGAGTTCAGTGGATTTAAATTACCACGGTCTCTACAGCAATTCCGATATTCAATATCTACATAGTCCTAACATTCAGAGATAAACGTGGGGTTGCGCCATCATGTTGAAGCATTCGGCTCGACATTTTGCAAAAACTGGAGGTACTAGTCTTCGGTTATTATACCCTCAAGAAAATGCGCCTAGTAAGCTTGTTACTGTACATACCGCACCATACATTAACTAAAATTCGATTTTGTGAATGTTTTTCCACTAGCGCCCGAATGAGTAAATTTCTAGAACTACTTATTCCATCGTGGTGAACTGGAATTCACACGAAAGAAAATTCTGCCAACAGTTCTTCTCTGATGAATGTCATAATTCATAAGTTTGCTAAGATATTCCATGAAAAATGTTCAGTTTTACAGTTAGTGCAAGTGATGTTAAATGCTTGGTCAGTCCTGCTGTATAAAGCAGTAAAACCTGCATCAAATTGTAGTGCTAACGTAGATCTCCCCATTTATTCAACCTTTGAAGAACATGTATTCCTTTGGGTTCATAATTGTACATAATACAGCAAGACTTCACAGAAAATTTGCTAGTTCAAATAGAATATGGAAAACATTCAAAAGAGAAAATTTATATCGTGATCTCCCGCAATTCATTCAACGCTTAGAGAAAGATGGCCTGATTCCACGTTTGGCATTCGGAAGGTGGATAATACATCACAGAGGAACGGTTGGCAGAACTTTTTCCCAGTTCACCAGCGATGGAGTGAATAATTCTAGGATTTCACATATTTGGGCTGTAGCGCCAATACGTTCACAAAATCAATTTTCAGTAAATTAAATATATATATATATATATATATATATATATATATATATATATATATATATATATATATATATATATATATATATATATATATATATATATATATATATATATATATACCACTGGACCGTCCGTTAAAAACTTTTTGGGACACAATTACAATATCAAGCTGAAATTTTATACGCAGCCATAACAAGCGATTTCCAATTGAAGTGAATAATTTCGAAGTGATACCATTTCCGATTAAACCGGAAGTGGGTCATCACTTTGTTATTTCAAATTGCAATCTACCTTTTTAATATACATCTAGAACCGACATTTGAGCATATATATATATATATATATATATATATATATATATATATATATATATATATATATATATATATATATATATATATATATATATATATAAATATATACAGAGATATCCACCGGACCGTCCGTTAGATACTTTTTAAGTTCCAATTACAATATCAAGCTAATTTATACGCGGCTATAACTAGCGATTTCCAATTGGAGTGAAATGTTTTCGAAGTGATACCATTTCCGTTTATACGAGAAGTGGGTCATCACTTTGTTATTTCAAATGGCAATCTACCTTTTTTTATTATACATCTAGAACCCACATTTGAGCAAGACATAAAATACCCAAGTTGTTGGCACTCATCTGTCAAAACTTTTGACAGATTTAATTATTTTGTTATAAACTCGATTTCTGAGGAACATTTAAAGAAATTGTGGATCGTAGATCTTTTGCAATACAGACACAATTTTTGCTTAGGTGGATAGAAAAAGAATCAAGGAATTTTTTAAGCAATGTACACATGTCAAATTTTTGTTGTGTTGTTTGGTATGATTTTTTCAATTTGGCCTTTTTCAAACAGCAATAACTTAATTTTTTCAAATGGCACGTACCAATTTCTATTTCGCCATCAGATGAAGCGTCAAATTTCAGATGAAATTGTATCAGCATGTACTATACCCATCTTTCATAGTTCAGAAATAATTTGGGAATATATTGAATTTTGATGATTTTGCAAAACTAACAGAGAATGCTTTGAAATATTTGAATCTGACTACGCTCACCTGACAGGTGCCTAAAATTAATATACTTGTCACTTCGTTCATTCGATTTGATATTTCAACAAGAATTGCCCTATATATATATATATATATATATATATATATATATATATATATATATATATATATATATATATATATATATATATATATATATATATATATATATATATATATATATATATATATATATATATATATATATATATATATATATATATATATATATATATATATATATATATATATATATATATATATATATATATATATATATATATATATATATATATATATATATATATATATATATATATATATATATATATATATATATATATATAATTCTTGTTGAAACACCTCGATCTTCCGGTTTTAAAATGAAAATATGAAGATCGCTCGGAACCGTCGATTTCTGATTCAAGGGGTAACAACGATATTTTCATCCCCTTAACTTCTATCCCCTACCGAGTGTGAGTACAACCCCCTGATATTGAATAGAGATGAGGGTGTTCCGATACCTCATTTCAAAGATCTTATCAAGTACTATTTCACCTTCAATTTTCGCTTCAAAATTTTTAACGTTAACGAAATGGCAGCTGAAAAAGTGGAACACTTCCTACTTAGTTTAATAGGTGCTGAAAACGGGCACCATTCACTTCCATGCAGTGAAATAAGTTTTGCTCAAATCGTTCATGTACATTACTCACTATTTCAGGTTCAATATGACGGAAGCCATTAATGATCCGAATTCGCAAATCATCCAGTGAGTCAGGTTGGGTTGCATTTCATCTAAGAACTGAGGCTCATGTTGAACGAAATGGGGTGGCGCGCTATCTTGTTCTTCTTCATTCTTCAATACTTGCACGTGTAGGATGAATAGCGTCCTTTAATAGTTCAAAATGAATTTGACCAGTGATATTACCTGGTATAAAAAAAGCTGATTATGTGATTTCCATAAATACCCGCCCAAACATTAAACTTTTGGGGATGCTAAGT
This sequence comes from Cryptolaemus montrouzieri, assembly GCA_013387265.2. NCBI lineage: Eukaryota > Metazoa > Arthropoda > Insecta > Coleoptera > Coccinellidae > Cryptolaemus > Cryptolaemus montrouzieri. The sequence goes on along the minus strand of JABFTP020000021.1, from coordinate 71,013,177 downwards.
GTGCTCTTCTAGAAATTATCATGGATCTAACCTAACCTAACCTAACCAGTAGCGACAATTATGCCTGTTTACAGTGCCGTTAAGGTAAAATGAACACTCATTCAAAAAACAAAAAATGAACATGTAGTTTGGATTATTGTTAATAATTTCACTGACCACTTCACAGAACATGAGTCGGCGATAAACATCATCCTCATTCGGTTCCTGAACCAATCGTATCTTTATTTGCCGACTGAACCAGTAGCATCAAATTTAGCAACTAGTTGCACAACGTAGGCAGAGAATTCATTTTTGTTCAGCCTGTTGTTCGTTAAATAAAGCCAGTGTTAATCGCGCAGATTCGTTATTTCCAAAAAGAAATTATCACTTCCAACCTTTTTTCTACGGAATACACCATTTTAATCGTACTACAAATTTATAATCGTTTGGCACAGTTTCAAGGTTCCTGAAAATTCACGATAGAGTAACGAAAAACTAAGGTGAATCAAAAACATGGTATGTCTAGTTTTTCGAACGAAAAATTAACCAATGAATGAGAACATTGCATACCTCGAAGTAAATTAAACATAAGCTAGCCATACACCAGCGTTCTTTACTGCATAGAAATGAATGATGCCGATTTTCAGTACTAAATAAACTCATCACAAAAGTGGGTAGTCTTCCACTTTTTAAGCTGCCATTTCGTTCACAATGAAAATTTTGGATCAGATAGTACTCGATGAGATCTTCAAAATAAGGTATCGCAACAACCCTCATCCTTCTTAAAAATCAGGGGATTGTGCTCATTCCCGTTAAGGAATTGTTGCGGAGATGATAAAATCGGAATAAAAGTTCCCTCTCGAATCAGAAATCAACGAGCCCGAGCGATTCCCCTTAATTTCATTTCAAAACCGAACAATCCAGGTGTTAAGTTTTCACTAGAATACCTTGTATATATATATATATACATATGAAGATGAACACCAAATAATTACATCACCCCATATTGAGGAATCTTCGAACAATATGAGTGGTGCCAAGTATGTCGTCCCTCTGAGCGGCGGAAATGATGAAAGTGTCCAACCCCAATTTCTTGGTGTTCTCTGCGAGATGGATTTCGACCAGGCCGTTGACAGAAATTATAAGTGGCATAACTATGACAGATTGCAATCCGTATATTTCCCTTATCTCGAAGGCCAAGTCACGGTACATTTCAACTTTTTCGATGTATGCTCTACTCATATTGTGGTCCGCAGGCATTGTCACGTCGAGAAGGATGGCTTTCTTCTTTGTTTTGAAGAAAACAGCAAAATTTGGCCTATTATGTGGCACTGGACGATCAGTGATGATAGGGTTGTCGCAGTACAATTTATATTGTTGATCTTCCATTAACCTTTCCGGCATGTACAAGTGGTTTTTCATCTTCACCTTTCCGAGTCCGAGGTTCAATGCGATATGTTGGTGATAGATCTTAGCCATCGTGTTATGTCGGTTGAGATACTCCTTGGGCGCAAGAATCGAGCATGATGAAGAGACTTGCTATATTGACTCAGGATGACGTGAGAAACGTTGACAGAGATCCGAGAGAACAGCAAGGCCTGCAATGTGCTTCTGCTATGATCTGGTTGGCACGTCTTGGTCTTGAATGGCTAGCAGTCTGCCTTCAGTCACTGTCAGGTAAGTAAGCGATTCCTCTTCCTCTACATTGTCACCTTTCAGACTTTTCGGATATCGTCCATGGAGTGCCTTTGACATCCATTCCTCTTGTAGTTCACGTGAGATACGACTTCTGAGTTGGATTTCTGCCCTAGCTACTTGGAGTGGAGTCAAATCATCTAGCTGTCGGATGGACCTATAGAAAGGTTAGTTCTTCCTAGAGAAGTATCTCCTAAGGTTCATCAGGTTGTGAGCATGACTGTTTTCTACCCACCCTCACCCTTTGGTAGATAGAGACAGCTTACTGCGGATGATGCATGCCGTACCTAGTGAGCATGGTTCTAATTTTTTGATCGAGCTTGAGCAATTTCGTCATTTACCAGTCAACTCCTCCGAATGAGGTGATGCTCGGAACCGCCCAAGTGTTGAGTACAGTTACCATAGTCCTTGAGTTCAACCCTGATTGGAGCACTCGCTCGACCCGGGTGAACAGCCTCGCTCTAAAGAACTTCCTAACTTCAACTGTTCTTTTGATCCAGAGCTTGTTGAATACCTAGATATCTGTAAACCTTTGCTGGCGGTAGTGCAGGAAATACACTCTCATCATACAAGGTTATTCCTGATGATGCATTGACCACTTCTCCCTTTCAACACTCAGAACAACACATTTTTCGAATCCGAGCTCCATACGTATCGCCTTACTGAATGCCTTAACCATTTCTAGTTGCCTATTCATCTGGTCTTTCTAGCTTGTGTAAAGTTTAAGGTCGACTAAGTATAACTGATGAGTTATACTGGTTTTTCAGTTCAGGCGAGGCAAAACCATAGAGGAATGAGATATATATATATATATATATATATATATATATATATATATATATATATATATATATATATATATATATATATATAAATATATAAATATGATGGGAAGAGGACATTATATGTCAGTCAAGAATTTTCTGGTGAATCCAAGAATTGAACACTACGCAGAAAGATTGTTTTATTCGAAATGATATAGTTAGTCTCGGCCATCATTTTATGATACTGTACAAATGATGAAAAAAAGCATTCGCCGCATTTGAACGTTTTTGAAGATGAATATTTTTCGAATATTTTCATGTGCATACCTGCTTAAACTTATATAAACACCTCAAAAAAGTCTAGGAACACTTACCAATATCTTTAAAATATGAATTTGATGATTCGAATTTATAGAAATCTTTCGGTTTTGTTAGGATGTATTGTATATATTGTATTCTCCAGAAAACAAAATAATATTTGACTTCTCCAAAGCACCTATTATAAGAAAAAATTGAAATTTGAAAATGACGAAATTTGGTAAAACACAAAAAAAACCCTGAACTAATATTTTCGAAACGATATGGAAGCACTTATATTTTTCAGTGACCAGAAGGTCCACCCCTGTTATTAATGTTTTTTGGCATCGTCGCGGCATGCTCAATATTGAATTGTCTATTACATTTTGGCCTAAGTCATTCCAAGCCCCCTAAACTGCTAATCGAAGCTCCTGTTCATGATGGAAGACGTTTTGACGCAGGAGATTTCTTTTTAGGGTGTCCTACACATGCTCGATGGGATTCAGATCTCGGGAGCAGGATGGTCACGGTAGAAGATCGATATCATTCTCTTCGAGAACGTTCAAGACAACTCTTGCACGATGAGGAGGGGCATTATCTTGTTGGAAGAGTGGATTTTGACCCATTGTTTGGAGATACGGTACCACTACAGGTGAAACTATCTCATTTGTGTAAGAATTTCCAGTGAGGTTGTTCTGTATGAAAACGAGGTCAGTTCTTCCACCAAGGCGTATACCTCCCAAAACATCACCGATCCGTCTCCCTGTCTAACAACTTGTCGAGCATGCTGGAGACGGTTTTGCTTTCCAGGTTCCCTCCATATTCGAATTATTCCCGAATCGGGATAATAACTAAATCTAGATTCATCACTGAAGAGAACTGTGGCCCACCTCTCTTGATCCCAGTTTACGTGTTCTTGGCGCCAAGCTAAACGAGCAGCGCGATTTCCATGGGTCAGTTGTGGAACTTTTAAAGGACGTCTAGAGCGGAGTTGACCTTTGTGCAGTCGATTTCTCACAGTTTGGTCGGAAATTTGTACATTATGAACTCGTGATAGCTCTTGAGCTAATTGAGATGCTGTGGTAGTACGATCTCTTTTGGCTTGTAAAACCAAAAATCGGTCTTGGGCGACAGTAGTAATCCTGAAACGACCTGTATGGCGTTCTTCTACGCTACCTGTTTTATTGAAACGCGACCATAAACGGTTTATGACACTTAGGCTACTTCCCAGAACCCTGGATACTTCCTGTTGTGACCTCCCAGCTTGGAGCATGCCAACGGCTCGTAACATCTCTTCGCTAGTCGAATGTCGTCTTTCCATGGTCGAATCACAAAACTTGAATCGTTTATTTGTTCTTACAACAGAAACAAAGTGCCAACTAACTGATTTCAAACATTGAATGCATGAAATGATTATGAAGCAGCGTCGCATCTGCTGCGTTTTTAGTTTTTTATAAAAAAAACTGAAATCTGTTGCGGCACTCTACATAATTTGGTAAGAAATTGATGCAGGTGTTCATTTTTTAAGAAAAATCATCCATATTGATCGTTCTGGATACGATATATCGATATTCAGAAGTGTTCCCTAGATCTATTTTTCCTTTGATATTTATAACCAAGGTGCTTATTCTTCTCATTTTCATAATTTCAGGAAGCTTTGCTGAAAATAAAAACCGATTCGAACTTGCAAACTAGACTAATTTGAGGAGGAAAGCGTCAATAATTAGTTCGTTCCAAAGTTTCCAGAGAGAGATGCACGTTAGTATTGCAACGTCCTTACCTGACAGTGAGTAGCAAATCATGTACACATTGTGCCTAAAATCAGCATTCCTATATCCAAAGTGATTTGCGCAACCACTAAATTAGTTCCCTCATCTACTCCTGACATGGAAACCGAATCCATAATTTATATGCATAACCTCTCACAGAAATCAAATATTTCATATAATGAATTACGTACGTACTGCCTTCAGAGACATGTTAGTGTTCTCTAGATCCCATCATTCTGACAGATTCGTTATATTATGACTTCAAACGCCATTGACCTGACATTCCAATTATCTCTAAGTACTCGTTCTAAAAAGTTGAAAATTAGACCATAGATTTATTTGTTGAAGTGAGCATCCACTTAAAAAGAAATGCTGGAAATTTGACATTCAAGAGAATGAAGACGGAATTAGTATAAGATCATCGGTTTTTTATAAGTAGGAAATTAGTAGTTCGATTTGTATCTACTTTTATTTATTATTAAACTGTTTCAGGTGGAATTGTGTCGTGAAAATCTGGAGGATGTGAAAGTAGTGTCTTTCTCGAGGACACATACTTCAGTTGGTGATTCCCCAAATAGAATTAGGAAGATTTATCAAATTACTTCTTGTTTGATTCCTCCCTTTTATAAATCGCTGCATTAAGTTGAGATAACATAAGGTTTTCAATTGTTTCTTCTTTTTTCAGTATTTTCTATCCATCAACCTTTTCTCGATATTGATGAAATCCGCATCCCGTCCCGTTCTTCTACTTAAATCTTTTTCAGAATGTACAACTTGACCGTGATATCATCATTTTCTCTTGCCCTGATTTGAGTGACAAATTTTTTCATCCTTTCCATATAAAATAATTCATACTTTTTGGGAAATAAGTGATGTTAGTTTCTGCAATCAAAATTTCAACAAAATCGGAATCTGAAAATTCCATGCAAGCTGCCATTGTTCAAAAGGCATTCAATAGAATACCACTATTTATCTTAAAGTGATCATTATTTAACAAAATTATTGGAACGAATAAATAGGGAAAATCTTATACTATTAACATCGTTATGACAGACTACTTGAATATGCGTGATTCGAGTTTCTCGAAATTTGGTTGTATAGGCCATTTCATTTTCTCTAAAATAATATATCTTCCAAGAGGAACATAAAAACGTTCCCAATTAAGGAAAGAAGAAAAATTTTTAATATAAAACTAAGAAGGGTTGCGGATATCACTTATTTCCATAGAAGGTATAGATGAATAAAAATTCTGAAATAAAAGTTTCTATTGAACTGAGGGGTTCTTCAGTATTTTAAGCTTATTATATTTATTTTTTCCCAAGAAAAATTTGAAAACCATTTTTTATGTTTGGGAAGCCTTATTTTGAAAAGACTCTAAGAATATAACCTTAATCAACAAATCTTCCTCATCTCAGTTGAAGAATGACTTCCTGAAGTAGCTCCGCCTAGTTAGGAAACATCCTGTATACAAAAAATTCATGCGATTTGAGAGAAATAAAATGAATACCTTGTGAAAATTGCATGATTTCGATAAAAAACTGCATAGATTCTTCAGAGAGGAATTATTATGTCAAAGCGTCCGGCCTTGAAAATGACGAAAAATGAAGACTGTGCACATATTAACACCTTCGTTTGGTTTATGGGTTACTAAAAGTAGAATAATGTCAGATATCCGTCTTATAAACCTTTTCAAATGATAGAATATGTCGCGAATAGGCAGAAACCAGATAGTATGCATATATAAAAAGATGGTTTAATTCATTTCACGTTTTCCTAACAGTTACATAATCAAAAGCCATTCGCAATCACAGCGAAGAATGTATCAATATGTAGCCCAATTGAAAAATAAATTATATTAAATATAAATCATTTTTTAAATATAATTAGAGGAAAATATATTTATTTTCTTGAATATGTATTTCGTGCATCATTTTATCTTCTATTTTATATTATAGTTCAGGGAATCATTTTCGTTCCACACATTAAAAATTATGTCACCTTCAGTTTCTCTGAATGGCTCCACATTTTATTTTTTTCGGCCACAAAAATATTTGAAATAATTTTTTACTACGGCACTAGAACAAATGGAACAAAAATAAGGTTTCGGATGGGAGATCATTGAAAAAATCACATCGAGTTGAATGTGCTATTAAAATTCCAAATAACAGATGTGAATGTCAACTTGTATTATTTCCGAATATGATATATTGAAAGTAGTTTGAGCTGATAGAATTTTGTTTTTTTGCAATTCTGATTTCATTTCATCGAATTCAGATAATAGAGAAGTGAGCTAGAACTGAGGATGTTTTACGAGTGATACAATCAGAGACCGTCGATGTACATGATTTTCCTGGATTGCCGAATCGTCTCTATTGGTTTTGAATCGTATGTAGACATAAGTATGTACTCTCATATCTTTGTCAATTTTTTCAAATAAATTCTTAGTTTTGTTTCTGAAAAATTTCATGAAATTTACAATCGTTTATACATAAGATATTTCCCCAACTGGAGATTTCCACGAACCAACTATAATGAAAATTGTTCACCTCTGCACATCTTTTTGATGCTGTCCGAAAGAAATCCTTAAATTTCAATATTGTTGTGAAATGACGAACTGATATATACGAGGGTGGTCTGAAATTTTTTTGACATAACAAAGATACAAGACATTTTTTCTGAATATTTTTTTTTTATTTTTCAACATTAGTCTCCTTGCAACTCTATACGCTATTCTTAGCGATGTTTCCATCCATGTAACCCGTCCAAATAGAGCTCGCGTTCTTTTCTGCAAAGTAGTGGTTCAGGAAGGGGATTCCTCCTCATTCCTCCAAGGGCAATTTCAAGATGAGGAAACAGGAGGAAATCGCTTGGTGATTTGGTGAATGAAGCGAATGGTTAAACAGGTTGAGCCCTAATTCTTGAATTTTTGCCATAGCAACCGCTGAGGCGAGGGATGGTGCCGTTGTATTGTTGAAACTTGATTTTTTACTCATCTGTGAATATGGATGTGTTTCCGCAAGTTCTGCTTTCAGCTTGTCAAGCAATGATGCGTAGTTTTCCTCTATAATGGTTTTTCCATTTTGAAGATAATCGATCAAAATTACTTCATGACTATCCCAGAAAACGGTCGCCATCATTCTCCTAGCCAAAACACAGTTTTTGGATTTTCTGAACAAGTTCCTCCTTTGCAGTCCTCTGTTTGGACTTTATTTTTGTTTCTGGCTTATTATGGTGTATTCAAATTTTATCTGAAGTAATTTTTCGTTGCCAAAACTCGTATTTATTGTTCCCAAATTGCGATAACAGTGCGTTGAAAATGTTCATACAAACACGTTTTTGAGTAATGTGAGCAAATGCAGCACTCGGTGCACGTAGAATATAATTTGATGAACTTCGTTGACGTAATCATCGGCAGTTGCAGTTTTTGGACGTCACGAACGTTCATTGTCTCCTATGCTCTTACGGCCACGTTTAATGTAGCTACCCAATACTTCACTATGATAAATTATGGTACAGAGTTCCCATACACAGAACCTGACTCAACTTTAATTGCATAGACGTATTGCCCTTCAGAAACAAAAATTTTAATGACAGCTCCGTACTCGATTTTGTCCACTTTCACAAATATACTCACATCAACTCACTCAAATGACTATTCGATAACAACTTCACGTCCAAAATGTCTGAAACATTGGTGAGTAACTGTCACAGATGACTCATGAAAATTTATTAGTTATTATTCACGTGTGCTGCCATCTTCACGTAAAAGTAGGAAACTTTTCGGATCATCTTCGTAATTACTATTCGGAAGAATACATTGAAAGTGTTTGTTGTTAGTTTCGTCTCTTAACAATGTGCTCGGGAACTTAGCGCATTTACATAGAAGGTCCTACAGATCATAGTAGATTCCGAACTACTCTAACCTAAACCCTGCAATGATAACTGCCACCAGATGGATTACAAATTATCTAGTCTTCGGATGTTTATGCCCCTCCTCCGGCGACCCTTTTCAATTTGAATTTTTTGGTCAAGGACAACATCCATGACTTGAACCCACATTCGGACCGAGCACCTGGGCTTAGCATTTCCAACATACTTGGTTACTGCACTTACCGCAGCTTCCCAGGCGGTTAACCCGAAAGTGATATAGCCGATATTCAGTCATTTTCATGAAATTCACTAGGGATATAGAACTTACTGCATCTATGATATATTTTAATCTCGTTTTGGTATATATTTATATAACAATCTATGCGAATTCAGTCACTTAAGCAAACAACACTAAAATGAGCTCGGTGGCGTATGGGATATGATGCTCGTCTCCTACGCAGAGTTACCTGGGTTTAATCCCCACAAAGTCGGTGCGATTTTTCGGATTCTGGGAATCGCTTGAGTGTCCATCTTTCGGAGGAGATGTAAAGCTGTCGGTCCTGTCTAACAGAGATGCGTTGGACATTAAAGATCCCTTCCCTCGACACGAGAGGAGTTCGGCAAAATTCCCGGGTTAGTGAGGTGACAGAATTCCCTAGCGTGTCATTAGCCAAAAGGCAGAAATAGAGCACGTTAAAGGAAAAACAAACAAACAAACACTAAAATGGAAAGGAATACAAATTGAAAAGAGACAAATGGAAGATAAAAACCGTTGTTTCATCTTGAGCGTGACGGTAAAGTGTGTTGCGTGATAAGTCACATCTTTCTCTGTTATCTGTGTTTTTCAAGGTTCGAATCATTTGCCCGACTAACAGATATTTAACATAAAAGCTACGATACTGCTGATAAATAATGATTGACCAAGACTGTACACAGAAAATAAGGAATATTCAAATATTTTCTCTAGAAATAAAAATTTGGTAGTTATAGGTGAAAAATAAGAGTAGGAGTTATAAATTAGAATTTATTATATCAAAATATCCAAAATAAAGAATCAATAATGAATGATAGAAATGGCAGGGTTAAGAAAAGAATGTTTTGAAAAAAATTGATAAATGTATGTTAACTAATCCCTTGCTCTTGTAATAAATTATGCATGCATATGCTTGATTGGTTGGTCACATAATAATGGAAGTAGCATATCTCCGCCAACTGCTTGAAAAATTATAACCATGAAGGCAAAATATTCATCACACTAAATCCCAGTTATGTTCAATAAGATATAAATCTTAGAGTCAGTGGAGGTTGATCCGCGAACGCCATAATGTCAAAATCGAAAGTGAAATCGTTATTGATCGCATTTTTCGATATTAATGAAGTTGTACACCACCAATACGTTCCAGCAGGTCAGACAGTCAACGAAATATTCTACATTGAAGTTTTGAAACGTCTGAAGGCCCATGTGTTTCGTGTGAGACCCGAATTGGGGGAGCGCTTCTTCATGACCATGATCCGGCGCACTCGTCATTCGCAGTTCGTGATTTTTTAACCAAAGACGGCATTCCAACACTTCCACACCCCCTCTGCAGTCCAGATCTGACCCCCTGTGACTTCTATCTGTTCCCATAGTTGAATTCGTACCTCAAAGGAAACAGTCCAAAGCATCACGACTGTGGTTCTGCGGGACCTATCTTCGGGGGGTTCAGGGTGTGGTTACAACAGTAGGTTTAACGGTGGCGCCAGTGCATCGAACTCGAGGAAGGCTATTGCGAAGGAATATAAGGTATTTTCGAGTATATATACTTTCCTGACCGTCTGGTCACTTTTCCGCGAACTTTATTGACATACCTCGTATGTATTGGATATTCTTACTAGACACGAATAAATCATCTACACTTGTACTTTCGTTGTTCAAATGAGCTAATCTCATGGTAAGTACCAATCAGCTTTGAAAACAAATTTTTTATATTAGATAGCAGACTTATTGAAGAATACTTCAAAATCCTGAATTCATTGAAACTGCTCCATCATTACAATACAATTCAACATTCAGATCTGATTTTCCAAGTCGACAATAAAAGTGAAGCACTATTTCACTGAAGCCCAAAGAACTCACATTTTTCTTAACAAAGTGATCTTATGTAGCCGGAATGATGAATGAAATTTTTCAACAGTTATTTTCGATTGGATTATTGAGGACTGTCTGTCACATATTTATTTTAAGTTGAATTAGATCGAACCACATTACCTGTTATCGGTTAGTTCGCCTTACAGAATTTATATCAATAGTAATTATATGCTTATCAGTAAATAAATGATAGATAACATGCGTGAAATATGAGAGATATTCAAGTTCTTGTTAAGAAATCAGAATAGAATATAAATATAATGGAAGAAACGTAAAAATTTCTACTAGCTATTAAGTAGTCTTCAGATTTTATGAAAAACACACTTGAGGTGTATGTCTTATGTACGTATATTTCAAAAATTTAGAGACAAGACATATTTCAAATAAACATTTGAGTTATCCTTTGAAAATTATAGATGCAATCTTTATTTCAACGAAACTAGACCCTGAAGAATCAGCAAAATCGCACGATAATTCTTTAAATTACCTTTCAGATGAGATGCAACTCGATCTCTTCGTCCCCAATAGCCCAGTCATATTTGGGGTTTCACCTCGGAATGAAAGATAATAAGCTGTCAATTTGTATTAGCCTTTGTTTTGTCTTTTTGAATTGTGTCTCAACAGTCACAAATGTTATCGAGCCCGCGTCTTAAGATATTGAAGGTCATAAAATCGTTTTTCGCGAATATCTGGTTACTTATTGCTTAAATGAGATTTGCACCTATCATAAAAGCTGAAGAGTATACAATTCTATACAACTTTTATTTGAATTCTTTTTTCATACGATCAACCGTTTGTGCGGTAGACGGCGAAGAGTGTTCCGCGTACAGTCATATATGGCCTAATGCAAGGTCAAGCGTGAGTTATTCATCAGTACGTTGTATAAATTTAATTATTTACTAAAAAATTATAATTATTGAACAGAGCCCATCATTTATCTACTTCTTATTAATATGACATTTGCCATATTTTTCGAACGACTGTCAACATTTTTTCGTAAGTTTCCTTTATATTAAACAAGTTCCACGAAGAAATAATATATGGGCGATGTCAACCCAGATCATTGGGTCCATAATGATTCTAAAACACCTAAAGATCATAATCGGCATCACTTGAAAGACTGAACTTGGCCATCGGGGCTCTCTCGGTCAAACAGAGATGGAATTTGAGTAAATATCGCAGGTTATGTATCTCCTTAGTTACTTTCATGACCTTGCTTGCTATGGTAAATTTTTTCTTAGATTTGTTTAGACATATAATAAGTTTGATTGTTGAAATATTTTTCTGCTGGTTTTCTTTTTCCATTGTTACAGATTCCTGTCCCAAACCCCCTTTCTTTCACCCTTCTTTTTGGAAATCATGGAATGCAAGAGAGAATGAAGCGGCTGAGCAGAAAAATCTTTGGTACTCTTTATGTACACACGACACTAATATATCATAAACAGACAAGCTTTTGCTAGTGCAATAGCGACAGGGAAACGAGGTTTTCCCTCAGGTTTTTCACTCGTTTATTGAATTATATACAAGATAGTATGGTTCCCCTGTTACATTTCCTGAGCTCACACTTGTGTTTTTTTTTTGACACACACCAAAATTATAGATATAAGCACCTATTGTAAATACAATTATTCAAAGTTTTCTAAATCCTCTCTTTTCAAAATATATATATATATATATATATATATATATATATATATATATATATATATATATATATATATATATATATATTATTTTCTTGAAAAGAGAGGATTTAGAAAACTTTGAATAATTGTTTTATCAAAGAGATACATATAAATATCTTGGATTTTGTCAAGAGAATACAATTAACCATAGCAGCTTTAAAGAAAATATTAGAAGTTACAAAAGACTTAAAATTATCATCAAGAGTTATTTAACTAGTAAAACCTTTTCAGAGCTATCAACTCCTATGCTGTTTCTATTCTTACATCTTCTTTTGGAATTATTAAATGGTCTAAAACTGATCTAAATGAATTACAATGTCAAACGAGGAAAATGCTCTGTAAATATCATAAACACCACCCAAAGTCAGCTGTTCAGAGAGTTACACTACCTAGACATCTTGGAGGTCGTGGATTAACTGATTTGAATAATCTTCATAGTAAACAGATTTTTCATCTATGTTCCCATTTTCATGATAAACAGAGAACGTCTAAATTACATGATATTGTTGTTGCTTTGTTGCTTCAGATTATAATCTTACACCTCTAAACTTGACAATGCAAAAGGTAGATTTTGATATATTTGATGATAATTCTAAAAGAGAAAGTAGGATGCAGAAGGAATTACACGGAAAGCACCCTAAAGAATTGAAAAATGATTATATTGATGAAATCGCACCGAATAAATGGTTAGTATCTGGAAAATTGTTTGCTGAAACAGAAGGCTTGGCAATTGCGATCCAGGATCAGGTTGTTTTCACGAGGAATTATAGAAAACATATCATCAAACAAAATATAGATGATTCTTGCCGTAGATGTTTCTGTTCTTCAGAAACAGTTTTTCATATATTATCATCTTGCTCAGTCCTTGCTTCAACAGATTATTTAGAAAGACATAATGCCGTCGCTAATATTATTCATTTTAATCTAGAAATTAAACATGACCTAATTCCCAAAAGAAAAAATTTCACAAATATGAACCTGAGATTATTTGTGAAAATGACAAATATAAACTTTATTTTGATAAAATAATTCTTTGCAACAGAGCTGTAAAACACAATAGACCAGATATCTTTCTTAATGATAAACAGAATCAAATAACATATATAATTGATATTGCTATACCCGACACACATAATATACAAAATAAATACAATGAAAAAATTTCTAAATATATGATGCTTGGCGACGAGATTAAAAAATGTGGAAAATGAAGAAAATATTTATTCTACCGATTATTATTTCCACAACAGGTGTTATTCCAAGAAATCTTCACAAAAGTATTGAGATTTTGGGTCTGAAGAAAATTTGTTTGAACAGTTACAAAAGATAACAGTCATCAAATCTTGTAATATTCTTCGTAGGTTTCTTTCCGAAAATAATAATGAGGTAGAGTCATAGGTTTTCTTTAGTTTATACTGCTCAGAATCTCATTTCATATTTTATTTATTTGTTTATATAAATGTAATATAATTAACTGACAATTTTGTCATATTTATATTCAGAGCAGTATTCTATTCGATCGTTCACCACTTCACACAACGGAAACTATTAATGAGTAACATTCAGTGTTACTTGACTAAGGTCCGTACACTGGATTTCTCAGGGAGAAAGCCTCTGACACTACTCATTGGTACATTGATATCATTGTCTGATGATGCTATAGTATGTATATATTCTGGTAGATTGATATATTCTCATAACATTTAACGTTATCCTAATATATAATTATTCCAGGAAATGTTTTGATTATAATCATTGCCTGGCAATGGTATTAATAACCGGGTGGTGGATTTATATTTTTCATGAAATCAGTTTGATTGCATGAACAGATATATGGGCAACTCGTCGGGATATTTCAATTATATTTTAAGAAAAAAGACAATAAGGGAATATATTTTATTAATATATTTATTCATTATTAAATATAGCATAATATACATTTATTGAAATGTGAGTTCAATTATAATAAAACTGTAAATGGAAGCTAGTTATCTTCTTCATTCGTCGTCTTCTTGTTGTCGCTCGAAAATGTTCAATTCATTGTTATCATCCTCATTGTCGATTATATTCATCTCCAAACCTTCCGGAATTTCAGGATCGCTACGCTTTCTTCATCTGGGTTACTTAGATATAGTGAAGCGTTGAGGCAAGCTGATCCATTGCACTGGCCACAAGCTAAAGAACATACTAGCCCTGATTTTCTGCATCCACAGCAGGAACCACAACCGCTTTTGCAATTGCAAAATATTATATTGACTACTTCGGCTGGTGCTTGAGGCAATTACGTTCTTATGGGATCCAAGAATTCATTTTCAAGTATCCCGCCCCATTCTTAAGGTTCTATATCCTTCCCTAAACACGTTTAAATTTGGTAGTAGACACAATTCATATGTTGATGAGCTGCTACACTTGTTGGTAGGAGTGTGGACAATTGTACAGGATTATTCAGTTCTGGTAATTTGATGAACTGCGTGTAGCGGAAACGATCAATGTTGTCTTCAGATCTTGAGGCATTATATAATGCCAACAAGATACGCACTCTATTTTGAAATATTGTTTGTACGGGGTAGTTTTCTTGTTGGAATACTTCCAGCAGTTCATCCAAATTAAGAATTTTCTCCAATGCTCTAGTAGCAGTTTTTCCCATCTTTAAATAGCGGAGAATACGTGTCACAGCCACTTTATGCGTGTCAAAATAGAATGTGTTTTGTAGTTTGGGGATATTAATCAAATCTTTTAGACGAGTATATTTCTGTCATAACATTGTCTTTGCCAACTTTTTTGAAGAAAATTTCCTATTGATGTGATTGATTACGTCCAATTAAAATAACGAGCAGATCAATATCTTCTCCTTTGATGGCGGCAGTGTTTTTATTTTCTGATAATGCAAGAGCTGTCTCGATTATGAAGAGATTTTTAAACCAGATACATTTAGACAGGGAGTTGGTGCTACAAATTCCATATTCACATGTGGAAGTCATTATTTCGATATGAACATGAACCATTCCTTATATTTTACCGTAATTAATAAGTATCTGGGAGTATTTCGAGTTGAACGAAAGAAGAATTTCGCTGCTACGGAAAAGCCAGTATATTAATTTTTCTTTTCAGAAATGGAAAATTGAAAGACCTAATCGAATAAGTGCCACTCAATACTTTTCCGCTATAATAATTTTCGAGTTGGAAGATGCTGAGGATACAGCGTTGATCTCACATGCCTCAAATTTACCCCAAAAACGGTCTCCCCTGAATCAAGAACTTACCTAAGTCAGTATGGTTTGTTAGTATCACCCTTTCTATACTATAAAGGCCATTCAAGTTATCATTGGAACGTATGGAATAAAATTCAAAATTATTCTCATTTCAGTTTTTGAGAAGAATGCTCGGATAGGTAACAATTTAAGTCAACTAGAAAGTTTTGTAATCAACTAAAAATTCAGTGATGAATCGCTGCTATCTTCTTCTGTTTTATATTTCGCCATATGTCACTTTCTCGACTGCCATCAAAGAGTTAGGTGAAAACAATTTTAACGTTCTACTTTCATATGTAGAATGCAGGGACATATCTGATATTTTTGTTGAATGACCAGAACCAAATTCACCTAAGGCTTAACAATAAGTGAATTTGTATGAAATAGGAATAGTAGTTTTAATCTTTCCAAATATTCATAACATATATGAAAAATTTCCTCAAGAACGTGAATTTTCTCAGAAATTAAAATTCTTAGATCATTCTGTGGTTTCATCAAGTATGCTGATGCAAATTCACACATCCCAAATGTTTACGATTCTTTTGTCACAACAATATTTGTTAGAATTATTCGACTATTCGTATTTTTGATTTATAAATAATTAGTAAAAAACTTTTTGTTCGGAAGATGTTGGTAGATTTTGAAAAACTCGATATGTTAGATGTTACGTCCAGAATGAGTACGATTCTAATGCAGCTTCAGAGAATTATTCTTTTGGTTTTCCAGACAGGAAGCAACCTCA
The DNA here is from genome assembly GCA_013387265.2 of Cryptolaemus montrouzieri. Lineage (NCBI taxonomy): Eukaryota > Metazoa > Arthropoda > Insecta > Coleoptera > Coccinellidae > Cryptolaemus > Cryptolaemus montrouzieri. The sequence continues at coordinate 70,996,997 of JABFTP020000021.1, read as the reverse complement.
CAGTCAGTCTATTTATTTCCAATGACTGAAACAGAATCTCATACACACTCAGAGTTACAATGAACAAGAGAATGAAGAAGTTTTGGGAGCTTCCACTGCGAAACCCCCAACTTCATGAAGACAACTTAAAGCAGAGAGTGCAATACTAAAATCTTAACTTTCGCGAGTCCTCAGAAGAAACAAGTTCCAACTCATAAGGATTCAAGAATCACAGTTTCTACAGCATGGGAATTATGAACTATGGTTAGAATTTTGCCGATGGTATTAGTAAAAGTGAAGAGAAATTCCCGAATTCTATCAGTAAACCAAATTGACTTCTGAGGTGAGGGGTGACTAGAAACAAATTATTCAATCGCACTAATGGACATTAGTGGTCCGATATCAATCTCCATCGGAAAGTGAATATTTAAAAACAGAGGTTTACAAGGTTTGGTACGCGTTAATGAACCACCGTGCTTCGACTTACGTCAATTTTGTTGAAAGTTTTCGTGAGGAACTTTATTATGATATAATAAATGGGAACATAGTCGAGTGTTGTTTGAATGAAATTCCCATGGCTCACAGAAGTAGTACTAGTACCACAAAAGAAATGGCTCAGAACTTTCAAACTTTCGGTGATTACTGGATGCGAACAAGATAACCATTGAGATGGTCACTTTGTTCACCAGATTTTACCCCATTAGGTTATACCTATAACGATATAGAAGAGTTGAAATAAAACCTTTGAAATTGTTCACCTTCAGTGACCCCTATTCAAATTCAAAACGCATGCAGAAATATTTCTAGTCCTTGCAAATGCTGTATTTTGAATAAAGTAAAGAGTATATAGGATAGATTCTCAAGTTTTTCGTTACACATTATTTTTGATATTTCCTCATTCTTGAGTAATAAATATTTTTGTCATGTTTTTCGTTTAAGTGGGCTTTATAGTTGTGACCTTAGATCTGCAAACTTTTGAGATCAGGTTGTGCAACAAGAAATTATAGAAACACATCATCAAGCAAAATATAGATGATTCTTGGAGTAGATGTTTCTGTTCTCCAGGAACAGTTTTACATATATTATCATCTTGATCAGTACTTGCCTTAACAGAATATTTAGAAAGACATAATGCCGTCGCTACTATTATTCATTTTAAGTTTAGAATAAAACATGACCTAATTCCCAAGGGAAAAAATTTCACATATATGAACCTGAGCTTATTTGTAGAAACGACAAATATAAACTTTATTTTGATAATACAATTTCGTGCAACAGAGCTGAAAATCACAATAGGCCAGATATCATTCTCACGGATAAACATAATCGGATCACATATAAAATTGATATTGCTATTCCTACACGCATAACATAAAAAAATACAATGAAAAAAAATATATGATGCTTGCCGACGAGATTAAGAAAATGTTTAAAATGAAAAAAATATTTATTCTACCAATTTTATTTCTACAACATGTGCTATTCCTAGGAATCTTTACAAAAGCATTGAGATTTTAGGTATGGAGAAAAATTCATTTGAACAATTACAGAAGATAACAATCATCAAATCTTGTAATATTCTTCGTAGGTTTCTTTCCGAAAAAATGATGAAGTAGAACCATATGTTTTGTCTTGATTTTATATTGCTCAGAATCTTATTTCATATTTTATTTATTCGTATCTATGAATGTAATATAATTAGCTGATAATTCTATCATTCACATTTAAAGCAATATTCTATTCGATCGTTCATCACTTCACACAAATTAAACTATGAAGGAATAACATTCATTGTTATATGACTAAGGTCCGTACACTTGATTTTTCCGGGGAGGAATTCTCTGACACTACTCGTTGGTATACTGATGTCATTGGCTGATGATGCTAACTGTATATATTCTGGTAGATTTATATATTCTCTTAACATTTAACGTTATCCTAATATATAAGCATTCCATGATATGTTTTGATTAAAAACATTGCCTGGCAGTGGTATTAATTACTGGGTAGTAGATTTATATTTTTCATGAAATTGTTTTGATTGCATGAACATATTTATGGGCAACTCGTCGGTGTTAACCCTTATATATATATATATATATATATATATATATATATATATATATATATATATATATATATATATATATATATACGCGATTATGTGTGCATGCTCGTACGAAATGCTCAATTCGCCATCTGAAATGAAAGTAATATATGGAAATCTTTTCATCTATATTGTTAATTAGAATTGCCAGTTGCTTGTTAAGTATCTTGCTGTGCAGTATTCTCATTATTTCACCAACAAAAACCTACTTAATAAATGTCTGAAAATGACACTTAGATCTACTGAAATCTGATATGTTTTCCTTAAAATCTCTTTGAATTGTCATTTCCACTTGGCAGATATGACATTGAAAATGAGAAATAAACGTTTTGTTTTGATTAAACTGTTAACTGGGATCTTAATTGGGGTTGTTCGCCCCTAAATGGTTTCTTAACCTTTTAGGAAGGAGTGTGAACGACACCAAAGAAAAATGGAAGTCAACGGCTATTTTCAGCCTTTTTCAACTTAATAAGTTGAATTCCTAATATTTTAACAGGAAATCAAAACGATAATGACTCTTTTACAGATATTGTCTTCCTAAAAATTTCGGACGAAATCAATTTCGCATTGTGGTATAACTTAGGTTCGAACTGACCCCTTTTTTTCTGCGAAATAAATTAGATTATTTGAGACGAAATTCTGTCTACGGATTTTGTGGACTCTTTAGGCCCTTATTATCGATCTTTAAAATTGAAAACAATCACACTAAGTGGTTTGATCTATTGCCACTATTCGGTTTCGGAAAACTAGTTTAAAGATACGACGTTACGATTATCCCTGAAAAGTCTTATTCATTCATTATTCTATTTCTATTTCATCAAACGCTCAATGATGGAAACTAATAATTCACTCTCAAATAATTTGATTAATAAGCCTCAAATTTGTTGAGAATCAATTATATGATCTCAAGTATTGCCTGAATTTGATATTTTTTGAGAGAAATTTGTTGACCAACAAGAGAAGTTAGAGAAAATGCAAAAGTTCCACAGATTTCTTGAGTTCGACGGATTGAGCGAAACAAGAATATTGAAATCTATTGAATCAGCTATTTTCATTTAAGTGAATTACCGGAAGAATCACGGATCATAATTTCATAGGCAAAGTTGGAGTCTCCAATAGACTACGAAGATTGTCGCGAATGTAACTTCATGTCTCTTCGCCGAACTTCTGTGGGTCATGGACGTAATCAGAATATCTTAGAAAACTACCTGAAGTCGTTGGTTAACAATGAAAATCATTAGAAAGAGATTAGTGTGCCTTCGTTCATAGTTTCTTTTCTGCATTCATCGTATTATCTTTTAACGAAGATTTTAACTTTAAGCTCTAAAAGAATAGTGAGGAAACTTCAAATAAAATTGACAGCATTTAAGAAAAAGTGTATTGTCGAAACATAAATGGAAAAAAGAGATATGAAAGGTTGAAAAGAGGACGCATATTTGTTATTAGCAGCTCACGCTTTTAGCGGCCTTCAACAAAAATAACACCGAACTTGTGTGACTTGAAATCAATGACGATTGGCAATTATCTTTGGCAGGACTAGAATGTTTTTTGCATGTGTCGAAATTCATTTCAACATTGCTGGCGCATCAGCGGAAAATCCGTTCCGATAAAATATGTCAAAACAACTTGAAATCCTTTTGACCCATGGCCGGAAAAAAAGCCCAGCAAAGTCCGATCGATATCAATTCAATGTTGGCAGTTCCTGAAGGTCGCACAATCAACCAGGAATATCATATCTACGATTTGAAAAAAAGGCGTGGATCAATTAGAAGAAAATGGTGACAGCTTTGAACAAGCAATGATAGGCTTCTTCATTACGATATCGCGCCAGCATATTTATCAAACCTCAAGCAACAAAATTTTACGAAGTACAAGATCTAACAACTTTGTCAACCTTCATACAACCCTAGTATTTCTACCTGCACCTTTAGGCTGTTTTCATGCGCTGCATTAATTTTGCCAATTCAGCGACTAACATGTGATGTACGACTGAAGGCCCTGCCAAAAAGTGAGTACCAGAATGGTTTACAGAAGTGGAAAAGACTTCAGATGATGCCACCAGCCCCACGACGGGATTAACATCAGAGAATGAATATGTGGGCAGGTCGGCTTTGACCAAGTGTCGTATTCATGAAATCTAAGTCAAACTCATGAAATAAAGTACTTGTGGCAACTTCGATACAATTTATCACTTAGATGTTGCAGAATGGAAATACTGGGTAGATAGATGTTTCAGTACAGATGTCTGTTATATATTACAGTAATGAAAAATTATCTCCCTGATTCTTTGAGAAAAAAGGTAACCCCAAATACCAATTTTGAATCATCAGTTGTCTGAATTGTCCATAACTTGGGAAGCAAGTTAGAAGCCGTATGTACGAAGAACAATTGCAATAGTTACACAGCACTTACAGTATTGAAATCAAGGCGCTAATTATTGTTGTTTATACCGAATGCCCGAATGTACCAAAACTATTACGACTCGAATAATTCCACATTCGTAAGATTGTAATCCGACGTAATCCCTCCGAAAGGTATAATTACATAATCCTATTATCATACCCGCATTATTGCAAATTTCTGAAGAAAATTCGCTTTCCACGTTGCCCTTTTCTTCCTCATGCTCATCCCTATCGGATTTACATAAATTATATTGTGTTTCCGCCATTTTGACTTGACTCGAGATAGTCCATGAGATAGCCACAACCGCTACCGTGAACGATATAGATTGTAGGAACAGGAAATTAACTTTCAATCCAAAGGGAACTCCATTCTATGTTTTTCGTCGGAACGTGGTTTTCAAATCAATGGATATTTTCGTATTTTCCGGTCGTTACTTTCTCAAGGGTATGCAAAGCTGAACGTTTCTTTTTTTAACATGAAAGAACTGAGATTTTTAATAAATCTAAGGCGCAATACCCTGCCGATCTCCAATTAAATGGTCTTCCTGAAACTTCTCTATACGAAAACAACAAGCATCGAATACAGCGTGTAACTTTATTGGTGGAAACCAATTTCAGTTATCATTGTTTTTTCTCGAGTTGTTCAGGATTTTCGATTTTCCGGGATTCGAGCAAATAAACATAACTCCGGTACTGAATTCTTTCCGCATTTTTTTAATAGAATCCAGGGATACATTTTTTTTACAACCGAACAGTTTTCGAGCTATAAAATAAACTTGTGTTTTTTCAACATAAACCGTACGTGAAATTGATCGCGTAGAGTAGAGCTGCGTTTTCTCTATAACAAATATATTATATGATAATATTATTATGCAGTATTTTTCGAAAAATGAAAAGTCAAATCCAACCGAATCTGGTTATGAGATGGGAATCTCGTTATTTGCAAAATAATTTTCTATGGTAATATCAATAGAATTTCAAGATTTTTTGTACTGTTAGAAACAGTATGTGGATTTGGGAGAATTTTCCAAATAGAATCTAGAAATGACAAGAAGTATAATATCACGTCTTGTTTCATTGAAAGCGAAATAATTAGTACAGATGCTGGTTGTCTTTATGAACAGCGGTTCCTAAAATGACACCAGCCTGGAAACGTATTTTTGAAAGATTGAAAAATAATTTGCAAACCTATTGATTGTTCGAAATACCTAGGGCATAAGATCGACAATCCCGAAACATCGACGAAAGAAATAGCCGATCTAACTAGTGTTCCAAAAATCCGGCATCAAGGAATATTAAAAATACATAAGTTTAAACCTTATAGGATAAGATTATATGACCAGCTTTTTCTTGGCGATTCCGAGCGGCGATCAGGTTAAGACAAGCAGCGATGGACTTTTCAATAGAAATAATCAGCACTATTATTCGGGTGAAAAACACAATTTTTCCAAAAGGAAAATTGCCAAGGTCTCTTCGGCTTCAATGCGTAGTTGCCAATTGTTGAGGAATCCGTAAACGCTTACACGTATTTGAATATTTTGACTGAATTTGTTGAGACATATTAGAAAAATGTTTCTCTTGCAGACCTTTAAATGAAGTGGTTTCAATAAGACGGCGCACCTATGCATTATGTAGGCACTTTCATCCAAAAATTGGACGACATTGTGGGTAATCACTGGACAGGCACGAAAGGTCCTGTTTTATGGCCGACAAGATCCCCTGATCTCAGTGCATTAGACTATTCCGAATGGGTTTTGTCAGAAACAAAATTCTGCTTACGCAGCTGGAAAGTAAGGAGTAATTGCTGAACAGATTCAAGGATGCCATTGACCAGATTTGTGGAATTCAACTGGTGAATGTCGTAAATTCGGTTAGAAGAAGATACGTATAATGTATTGACAATTTGGAAAAACAATTCGAGCGTTTCTTCTGTAACTGGCATTGCTGTTTGATGAATATTATCTTTCTTTTCAATAATTCAACTCTGAAAATCAATATATTTTGAACGAGCGAGTTGCACTTTATCTTGGAAGTTTTCGGATTGAAATTTCATCTCGAATTGTGTTTGTAAATTTCAACGTTCTGAAATTTTTTCGAAAACAAAATTTCAAGAATCTGTTAAATCTCAGTTTCTCCCAATTTTTTATTACTGGCGCACCTAACAGATCGATCGATCTGCAAATGTTTTTCGATATTCGAATTTTTGATAAACTATGTAAATTTTAATTTTTATGTTTCATTGTATCACCAAAATAAAAACTGTGTGATTTTCTTATATTTCATCTCGCAAAGTATATTTTAGAGGTATGGGTGAAATTTTCCGATCATATGTGTTGATTATGATAAACCTTTGAAGAAATTTCATCAATATAAGTGAATTATAACCATCAGGAAATCTAATTAAATATGTATGGCCATGATAGAACAATCAGTATTGAAGATTATCGATAAATAAAAATAACCCTTTTTATATATATTCAGATTCATTATTTAAATATTTCTATAATTATTGTTCATTCGTTATAAATTTAGTTTATAGTTATTTATAGTTTTTCCCTAGATTTCGAATTTAATATTAGTTATAACTATTTGCTCCAGTATTCTGAGAACAATTTTTATAACTCAAAAATGATATTCTAATTCGATCCGAAATAATTATTCAATCTTCTTCTGAAGAAAGAAGAAGAATCGATGAATATATTTAAAAAATAAATACACTCGAACATATAATCTCCTTCATTTTTGGAATTCGATTGAAATAGTGAGTAAATATATACTGGGTGATTCACCAGTGGCACAATGCTCTGTAGATCGTACACTCTTGAAGATTTCATTTTTGTTCGAATGGTATTGAATTTAGAAAGTAAAAATCTACAGTGTGTCCCAATTTTCTATAAAAAAATTTGGGAGGTTTTTTATATAAGAAGACCACTTTTTCGTTGAAGATTCAAGAGCGTCCTAAACTCTGCCATAATGTCTTCAAGTAATAAGTTATTTTGGTGAGTAGTTTCGTCAGAATATTTTTCTTCCCGAAAAATTCATGAAAATATGCTGTCACATCATCGCATGCTCCTTCGGCTAGAGAGAATGAATGATTTTTCCTTTCGTTTTCTTATTGCCCAAATATAGCTTCATTGATGAATTGAAATAGATTATCCTCATTTTATACAGAAGGGATTCAAAGAAATTATTGAATATTGTAATTTTGAAAATATCATATTTTGATTTTTCAAATGGAACATCCTGTTTTTTATTATTCATGTCAACGCTTAAAATATTGAGCCATATTTTTGCAGAACTAACCTTTTCTACATCTTCGACCATTTCCGAAATAAAAAAATAAACTAAAATAATAAAATCAGAGATTGCGAAAGAAGAGTTTATTAGTACATATCATTAAACTTGATCAGAGAAATGTAGATATTTTATGGTAGACGAGTATGAAATACGTAATATATTGATTTTTGGTGAGATGATCTACAAGGTGTTGAACTATTTCAATAAGTATTCGACTCAACTCAATCCTGTTGAGGAAAGACCGTTGAACTCTCGACAACATTTCTGGATTAACAGACTAAAACGCGTCGACTATTCTCATGTCCAACTGTGTTGTAGAACGAATCTGGTAAAAGATGCCCCACAAGAAAATATCTAGAGTTGTAAGGTCCGGAGACCTAACTGACCATCTAACAGGACCACCACGTCCTATCCTTTTGTCTGAAAATACATGATTCAAATGCTCCCTAACCTGATGTGAGTAATGTGCCGGTGCTACATCGTCCGAAACCACAAATCTTGACTTATATGCTCTGGTACATCGGCAAGTAACATTGGTAGATGATTTTGCAGAAAATCTTAATACATTTCACTATTAAGGTGCCCATCGTGCTACCCAATTAGATATCCATCTACTATAGCGGCCCATACATTCAAGGACCAACGATGCTGATGATCTATTTGTCTCATGAGGTGTGGATTTTCCGTGGCGTAATAATGAAGGTTATGCCTGTTAACAAGCCCATTCTTGTGGAAAGTTGCCTCGTCCGAGAAGAGAACTCTGCTAAAAATATTTGGATTTCCCGCTACTTAGTCACTTGACCAATTGGAAAAATTGATTCGATTTTCATAGTCTGGATTGTTCAGTTCCTGGTACAGCAGTACATGATATGAATGAAATTCATTCATTTCAAGGATCGGAAGTTTGACTTATATCTTTTAACTGAGAAATCTCTCTTTGGCTTTTATATTGGTCCTCTGTCACTGTCAACAAAACTGATAACTGGTTGTCTTCAGCTGTAGCAGTTATTGATTTTTCATGTTTTCTGTAAGCGATATTACCCGTTTCGATAAATCCACTTAGAAGTTTTTCAAAGCATCTTGCACCAGGATGCCTCTCATCAGGACACCTTTGTGCATAAACTTTACTTGCCAATAAAGAATTTCACACTCACCCAGAATGAAAATCATATCAACAATTTCTTATTTGGAGGATTTCATGGCATTCAATTGAAAAAATTGGGTTCAAACCTCACTTTAACAATTTTTAATAACGAAACACTGACAAGTTCACCATGTAAAACGCAAAATATGATATGTTCGGACACCTGACAGAAATAACAAATGAAAAAAATGTCAACATATACCTCGATTCATGTTTTAATCATCTTGATTATATCATTCGTTAAAAAATTATCTTGTTTAGGTTTCATTTTTACTACCTAATCATTACAGATAGAAAACCTTTCTTTGCGAATAATGATGTATGTTGATGAATTTGATACGGTTTGTAGAATTTTCATCAGAAATTTTCAGAAATAATCGAATATTTGGAAAATGGTCGAAGATAAACATAAGGTTACGCGTGCAAAACTATAGCACAATATTTCATGCGTTGACATAAATAATAAAATGCAGGATGTTCCATTTGAAAAAATCAAGATATGATAAATTTAAAATTACAATGTTCAATAATTTTTTTGGGTCACTTATGTATGAAATGAGGATAATCTATTTCAATTCATCAATAGAGCTATGTTTGGGCAGTAAGAAAACGAAAGGAATAAAGTATTCATCATTTCTGGCCGAAGGAGCATGCGATGATGTGAGAGCCTATTTTCATGAATTTTTACGGAAAAAAAATATTGGTGGTTTTTCAATCTGCATAAACCTGCCAGGATTTTTTTATAGAAAATTGGGACACCCTGTTTACTTCAAAATAAATTGCTGAAGTAGATATTTAGTTTCTAAATACAAATCCGTTCGAATAAAAATGAAATCTTAAAGAGTGTACGAGCTACAGAGTACCGCGCTACTGGTGAATCACCCAGCATAATTCATAGAACTCAAGAACAAGAAGATCAATGTACGTGATTTTAGAGTGAATTAATGAGATTCAATTTCATGATATCCCAAAAACTGAAGAAATTACAAATTTTCCACCGGTTCAATCATACTGAAAGAAGCAATCTGTTACATAACGAGAATGTATTCGACTGAGGTAACACCGCTCCGGGCTTATCAAAGAAAATTTTATTTATCCAAATAAATTCTTCATACTTTCAAGCATATTTCAAACGTGTAAAAATTCTAAGAATTAAATTATTTACGAAGTCAAATTTACTATGAATGAGCGCGATAGGGAGCCTATCCGAAACACATGTAGCGTTCGAGATGGGGTCTTTAAAACAGAAAGTGGCCTACAACCCTGGCAAGTTTTTCTAATAATAACATTCTTCAAACTTCTGTGCACAATATCTCAAAATCTACTGAAAATTGAATGACTGAAATTCGCACCACCTATTTTCGATATTGTCTCAGCATGACCTAGGATTTCTTCAATTGTGTTTCGTTATCGAAAGTAATATATTCTGCAGACCCAAAATTCTGATGAAAATTACAGATCTCCGTTTGAAAGAGATGTCACAAATCCAAAATATTTCCCAGATAACGTCTCTGCTATCACCTTTCTGAGTGAGAGCATTTCTTCTCGTTTTTTGAACAACACTGGAAGGATAAATCATGTAGTCCGTCAGCAAAGATTCAAAAAAAAGTACTCATATCTCTTCATTGTATTTAGTTTTTAATATTGAAATCTTTCATAAGTCTAGTATATGTACACACGGCATAAAAGAGAATTGATATTTTGATTGCTGATTTGAAGAGAAACTTACTTTTATGCCCATTGTTTCTAGAGTCAGAGTGGCATTAAATGATTTACCTATAGTAGATAGAATATATGATACAGCGTAAGCAAAATGAAGAGAATCAGATGCCCTACAATATAACGGGAAGAAAAGTTAAAAATTAGGTAATAGTTTCTTGAAAGCTTCGAAGAATTCAAAGATTTCTTTTTATCTTTAATACCTTGAAAGCAATTCAAGGAAATCCTACATTAAAAGGTTTTATTGAAAAGTGGAATAACATAACAGTGTTAGTATTTCTAGGTCAAGAAGAAATTTTATCAAATACAAGTAAACGATGATTTCTACTGAAATATATTATTGAATGCTCGACGCGTTTCGATACACAGTATCTTTATCAAGAGCGAATGAATACTACATATGTATCTTATTAAGAAATTTTTATATATACTAAAGAAGTAATCCCTCAGAGCTATCCGTACTTGAAGTAATGTTTAGGAAATAAATTTAATGAGGGTGATTTATTTATGTCTACCTGATCATTAAGAATTTCCGGTGAATTTCAAGTACTTCCAGAAGGTTGAGTTTTATACCTCTATTCTCAGAATCTAGGATTTTAAATTCTGAATTGAAAGAGTGACCATTTTCCTGAGATGATTTGAATAATTTGAATCGGTTTTTCCATTAATGAAACTGCGTTTATGTTCTAGCATGAAAATTTCATTATGTTCTACCTATATAAAACAATTGCAATCTGCACAATCCAATCTATAAACACCTGATTTATTTTCTTTATTAATTGGAGATTTATAATTCTGATAAATGAACCTAAATTTGTTGATGTTTTGAACGCTATATTTAAATTTTATTTTTAAATAAGAAGGATTTCACATTATTGCTAATATTGCCTATATATGTTAAACTATTGAATATCTTGTCTTGGTATCCACCGATTGGATATATATGTTATAATGCTAATTTCTGTTTTTTCTTATGTAATATGCAACTAACTAATTTTGTTCCATAACCATTAGTATATATATATATATATATATATATATATATATATATATATATATATATATATATATATATATATATATATATATACTCATGTATTTAAATATATTTATCTCCTACACATTAGTTCAAGTACGGATAGCTCTGAGTGGATTGCCTCTAGTATATATTAAAAGAAAAATTGTTAGTAATATATATTTGTTGTCTTCATTCGCTTTTGATAAAGATACTTTGTATCGAAACGCGTCGAGCATCTAATAATATATTTTAGTAGAAATCATCGTTCACTTGTATTTGTGAAAATGGATTTCTATCACGTAAAAGCCTCGTCAATTGAATTTTAAGAAATAGTATGCCAGTGGAAGTAATTGAAAACAATCAAAATAATCTATCTGGACAAAACTATTCTCTTAACTGGACCACGAGATTAGCTTATTAATGAATATTTTGAACTGTCCTCCTAACAGTGTTACAAAAACTCAAGCACTAAGCACCTGAGTCCTTCCCGAAAGATTGAATTGAGGGAAGAAGTAGAAGTTGACAATATTATTCTGTGAGGGAGGTTTGGTTGCGACATATGAATTACTTGACTGACATGAGCAACATTTGACGAACGTTTGGAAGTAAAAAGTTACGCACCCCCCGACAAATATTGTGCGATAATTGCATAGGAACACACCGTCTTGTGAAAAGCCTACTCTGACTCTCTCGAGTGCTTCAGTTGGATTACTTGAGTGATAAAATATATGCAAATAGGACAAATAATAGAGAACAATACTAGACTTATTAAAGAACGATAAGACAAAATGTAAAATCAGTATAGCTAGCATTGATCTTCACAATTTCGACATTTATTCTATATTACATTTTATAACTTTCAATGATATGATCTATAGTTAATATTTCAATTTGTTTCCAATTGAGTATTTCCTTTTCTTCATAACCCTGTTGAAGACACCCTTATACTTCGACAAAAACTTTGATTTTAAAACTTGTCAAGGAAGTTATCAAGGAATATTATAATTTGCAGAATATCCTGATTTTTCATCATACTATTATATTCAATTATAATTGGTCAATTGATATAACAGGTGAAATATGCCCTACGAGAAATTTTACTAATTGAGAAAATAACAAACGAAAATACTATTTTGAAAATATTTGCAAAACAGTTTACCAAATTGTGGATAGTATTCCTTCATCTGTTTTCCTCAGAAGAGGAATCCAAAAACTTGGTTTAACCTCAAATTAGGGTACAGAAAATGAAAACTAAGACTTCTACACCGACTAAAGTAAAGGAATAATCTAAACTCTCTTCTATACACTAAAAACTATGCTTATATTACAAAGATTGCATTTGGTACTCAAATAACGTGGAACCTCCCCTTCACTGCCGAGAATATTGCATGAAAATTAATTGCTTCCAAGCTGCAAACTCATTCAAAACTAGAGGCTAAATGACCATCAGTTTTGATGGAATCTCAATATGGAATACAAATGAGATCGAAAACGACGTCTTTCCTCATTTTCTATATAATCTTCATGTTATATTGAGAACATAATTTGAAACTCAGATATTTCGCCTATAATTAAATTCAAATTAAGATGGCGACGGCGTTAATGTGAATAGATTGAGCAAGAAAATCGAGTAACTGTTTTCTCATTGTCGTGATTAAACTATTTGGACACGAAATGAACTTCTGTTTCTGGACAGAAACTGAATACAAAATATTCCACTAGAAATAATACGAAATGTTCGTTTTTTTCTAGACATGAATGAATATCATTTCTCACGAAGATGATCTTAATATTCATCTGCTCTATTGATATTGCATTGTTCTGATTCCATAATTGTACTTGTTGTGTTCTTCTTTTGTTCGATTTTTGTATGAAATAATATTTATGCATTCTTTCTGATAGAATAACAAAGAGTAATTTTTGACACATTCAAGAGAAATTTAACAATTGACGGTCCCCATTTTGAAAAAGCGCGACGAAGTTACACAAAATTTGGAAACGTATAGAATAAAACAAGATCTTCAAAGTGATATATCAATTGAAAAATTAGGTTGAGAAAATATATTAAAGAATCGTCCTAATCTAACGTTTTCCATAAAAATAAGAAAACTACGAAATTATTTTAGAACTACTGCATAGATTTTTGTAATGATGAAATATGCAGCTGAAATACTATTCAGAACAATTCAGTATAAATAACGGGGTACCACAAGGCTCTGTTCTCAGTGTTACCCTATTTTTGATAACCAGGAATGAAACATTAGGATTGATAAAGAAACCTATTTTTCCTACAATGTTTGGCGATGATCATTCTATTGGAGTATATGGTGTGAATTTGAATATTTCCCAGATTATACTTCAGGAATGCCTGTCGAACCTGGAAAACTTCAATCAAAATATCTGAAACGAAATCCGTAATCACACTTTTAGAAAAGCGCAACAGCAACGCTATACCACACTTATATATAAACAACATTTTTCATTCACGTTTAAACAACACGATACTGAAGAATACTTATGAGGTAAAATTTCTAGGCTTAACATGGGATAAATATATGACACCCATATAAAGAAATTGAAATATGACTGCAGCAGAAGAATCAATATTTTGAAGGTCCTAAATAACGAAACTTGGGGTGCCGATCAAAACCTTCTCAAAAAAACGTACTTTGCTTTTGTGAGAAGTAAACTGGACTACGGTAGCATAGTTTATGGTTCAGCGATAACATCTAGATGTCGACCATTGAAAATAATGGATAATAATGCCGCTAGACTGATTTTAGGTGCCTTCAGAAGTAGCCCCATTTCAGAAGTGCTAGCGGAATCAGATATTATACCTCTACATATTCGAAGACATAAATTACTTCTTCCTTATATTTCCAGAATAGCCAACAACCTGAGTATTCAAAACTATACTACTTTCAATTCGATCAGTGAAATTTTCGTTCAACATTCAGTTATTGGCTCTGTGCAGAACTTGAGTTCAACTTGGAAAATTATAAGAACATCTTTAATTCCTTTCAACATAATATCACAATCATACCCCCGTGTTCCCTCCTAATATGGACCTCGTCTTTGTTAGTATCAAACCTACAATTCCAGCTTACATAAGAAATCGTTTCGATGGGCTCATTTCAAATCATCGCTAATTCTACCATTATTTACACTGACGTATCAGTACAAAATGGCAAAGCTGGTTGCGCCATTAGAATCGCTTTGCTCAATTACACTGACTGTAAAAGATTACCTGATGACTACAGCATTACATCTGCCGAAGCCTTTTCCATCTATTTGTCACTTAAATTCATTAAGCAAAGAGATTTGCTAAGCACTGTTAACTGTTCCGATTCGTTATTCTGTCTAAAGGCTTTAAACGGAAGCAGTAATAACACCCTGATCAACATAATAAGAGACGAACTATTCTCAACTACCAATTGTATCATTCTATGATATACTCCTGCCCATTGTGATATCATTGGCACTGAGGAAGCTGACTCGGCAGCTAAAGATGCAGTAAATATGGATCTTCCACCTGAGGTACCAACCGACCACAGAGATTGGTTGGGTAAAGCTTGCAAACAAATCGACTGCATCTGGAATAGAGACTGGCTCTCAAACGCGAACATATATTCGAAAAGTTAAGAAGTAGCTTCCACAACAAAAATCCAGCGGTTCGTTTCTCAAGAAGAAAGCAAATCATAATAAACTGGTTAAGGGTTGGACATATAAATATGACCCATGTTCGTCTCATCACCAAGGAAGAGAAACCAATATGTGTTAGCTGCCAGACTGATTTGAGTGTCTGTCACATACTTCTAGAATGTCCGAGGTTCAACGACGAGCGGTCTCGCCTGGGAAAGCCTAGAAATTTGATGTCTCTTTTCGGACGTACGAGTGGTTCTACCAGAGCTGTCGAGTTTCTTCAGGATTGTGGACTTAGCGATAAGATTTGATGTATAAATAACTAAACTATTTATTGCTTATATCTGACAACTGAATTATCAGTGTAATTAATTGATACGTAACTAACTGTATAGTGATATGTAGTCGCTGATACTCCCCTGGAGGCGTGCGACTTAAAATAAAGCAATTGAAAAAATTGATGTTCCCTAATCTCATAGGTCTATGAAACTACAACTTTCATTCTAATGAGGACAGAAATGTGTATTCCGTTCTATGTTATAGCAAGAAGTTTATCAATGAAAATTTCAAGATTAAGAATTAAGCTGCTCAACATATTTGAAGATTTCATTATTTTCGTACCAAACATTTCTGTTTTTTACACGTTTTTGTAAATGGAATCAAAATTTAAGAAATAATGTAACCCCACGCCACACTAATTTTTTGACAGAAGCAAAGAAGTTTCAGCAAAAGTCTACAAAGAGCCAATGTACATAACAAGAAACTTATTCAAGTGTATTAAAAAGTGCTCATTCATTAAAATAAGTTCATTTGAAAAATAATGAAAAACTCAATAGTTATAGTCAGTCAAAATTATTTTTCATTTAACGATTGTTTTTATAAAAGTGATGAGGGACTTATAATGGGAAACCCCTCAAGCCCTCTTTTAGCAGAAATCTTCATGAATAACATAGAAAAAACTATTCATAAACACCCGCTTAGTAAACATTTTCTATATTGGTATCGATATGTCGATGACATTATTGTGTGTTTCACAGGAACAAACAGACAGTTCTTCACTGTATTCGAAAATTTCATCAAAAACCTGCACCCAAAAATAAAATTCACTTCTGAAATAGAACAGAACAATTCGATCAATTTCCTAGATCTAACAATAACTAGGTCCAATAATCAACACCAGTTTTCAATTTATCATAAGCCTTCTCATAAAGATATCACAATCCATTATACATCGGCACATCCTTACCAACATAAAGTTGCAGCATTTAACAGCTATACACATAGACTCTTGAACACACCAATGTCTAATGATAATTATTTCAAAGAATTGAATTTGATGAAACAGATCGCAATAAATAATGGTTATGATGCTAATTTTGTTAGCAGCATACCACATAAGAAAAAAAAAATTTAGCTTTACAACATATATATCCAATCGGTGAACACCAGGACAAGAAATTCAATAGTTTAACATATTTAGGCAATATTAGCAATAATGTGGAATCCTTTCTTGAAATTTCATCAAACATCAACAAATTTAGGTTCATTTATCAGGAATTATAAATCCGCAATTAATAAAGAAAATAAATCAGATGTTTATAGATTGGATTGTGCAGATTGCAATTGTTTTTATATAGGTAGAACAGGAAGAAATTTTAATGTTAGAATATCTGAATATAAACGCAGTTTCATCAATGGAAAAACCGATTCAAATTATTCAAATCATCTTAGCGAAAGTGGTCACTCTTTCAATTCAGAATTTGAAATCCTACATTCTGAGAAGAGAGGTATAAAACTCAACCTTCTGGAAGCACTTGAAATTAACAAATTTAGGAATTCACCGGAAATTCTTAATAATCAGGTAGACATAAATAACTCACCCTTATTAAATTTATTTCCTAAACATTACTTCAAGTACGGATAGCTCTGAGGGGATTACCTCTTTAGTATATATAAAAATTTGTTAATAAGATATATTTGTATCATTCATTCGCTCTTGATGAAGATACTGTGTATCGAAACGCGTCGAGCATTAAATAATATATTTTAGTAGAAATCATCGTTTACTCGTATTTGTAATAATGGGAAAACAAATATTATTTCTTGGCATCCGAGCACAAAATATTAACGGAGTAGAAATTCTATTTAAGCGCCAACAAAATTGTACCGACGACTAAATTTTGTCCAACAAAATGTGAGAAGGTTTATAATCAGCACCGACAGTACAATAGCCGTATTATCAGCCAACTGGAGATGTTAGATGTCAGCACACTTTCCTGACTTAACGATGTTAGGCTATTTTTTATCGGAAATATTCAATAGCAAATTATTTATTAGAGAATTCAGTTTGAGAACAACAATTGGTTCTTATTCAGTTTGAGAAATTCACTTTCCTTCTTGGGCAACTGAAAAGTGCAATTTATTATTGAACCAGATTCTGTGAGACATTAATGGTAATGAAGAAATGTCGTAGTATTGCTTCTCACATAATAACTCCGAATATTCTCTACATAAATAAACAAGGAACTATTCAATTCACAACTTGTGCTAGATGGAGAATTATCACCCCAATAATTATACAATATTTTTCGTAATAATATACAGGGTGTCCGCTTTAAACAATCCATTAGAAGTACCTGGTGTACGGGCTTACCGATCAATTTCAAATTTTGGGATGAAAGTTAATGAATACCGATCTACAAATTGTAATTATTTTCGGAACAGTATTCAGGACATCCATTACAACTTTTCAAAGGAGATGGTGTACTTTTTAATTTTTTTATCGCAGGACATTCTTTTTCGAATATCGTTTCCTCAAATTTGTCCCATAGAAAATTATTAACTGAAATTTGGGTAAAAATATAAATTTTCTCTCAGTTATACGAAAACATTTTGAGGACAACGTACTTTCCGATGCTATTTTAAATACAGGTTTTTCCTAAACCACTTGCAAATTTAATAAAACTAAATTGTCAAGAAACTAATTTTTTTCAAGTAAGAATACCTATTTTTTTTTAATGTTTGATATCAGGCCTCCTTATATCTAAGATTCAATTTTTTCATGCTTTTCGCGGTTTTATCGAAAATCCTCAGTTCCTTCGAAAAACTAAATCATTGGGTCGTGAAACATAGAAACAGATAATTGGATCTAATTCTGAAAACAGTTTCTATGCACCCCAATATTCTATATAAGGGCTTTAAATTTTGAATTCAGTTTAACGTTAGAAAACTATTTAAAAATAGCACTAACACTAATTTTTTGTATATAGTTTTTATGTTGAATAAAATGTATACTCGAACCAGGAATTTATGGATTTATTTATAGTTCATGAACAATCTCAACAAAAAATAAGTCGGCCTACAGAACATTCATTGAAAAGTACTCAAATTCACAATCAATTTTCGGAAAACAATTTAGATAATTACAATCAACTTTTGTTGCTTACGGAAAACGCACAGCGTAAAAGGGGTAGAATTAGTTTCATTACCAACAATGAATACTTCCGAATATAATTTTAGCTCAAATATATTCAGTCTGATGTACAAAATCAATGTCAATATTCTATTCATGAGAAAAATTCAAAAGAAGGTGTGAAATATTTATAGATTCAAACTACATTCGTTTCGAAATTCCTTGACAATTTCCCGTCGAATGCACGTATTTCATGTTAGTTTGAGAACAGATGAATAAGACCACTGTGTTCATCTATTTGGCCTGCAAGAAATACGGATCTTACCCTTTTTGATTTTTGTTCAGTAGGGAACCTGAAGAACCAACTTTATATTTCGCTGATAAATTTGCAAGAGGATTTCCAACTAAAAATGAAACTTTCCTTCGGCTACATCAATCCCAAACAAGTGCAAAAAGCAACAATTAACGAAATGGGCATGCAGATTGGAAAATGTTCAGAAAACGGTAAATGTTAGGCCATTCAATTTTATATAATTTTTATGACGTTGGTTATGTTTACGGTTTCACTGTGTTTCTGTTTTCTGCAAATTCAACGTAAATTCGGGAAAATCGCTATAATTCCAGAATATCAGTTCGTTCCGAAGAAATTAAAGTAAAAGTTTAAAGGTTAGATCAATCCTCATGTGTCAATACAAAATCTATCTGAAGTTTTTTGTATAACAAATACTATTTACCACTATTGTTCATATAAAGTTCATCCAGTGCAGAGGCTGACAGACGCTTTCAATTTATTTCTACTGTATTTTACATTTTATCTAAAATGATGTTGGGTGATGAAGCTAACTGGCATATTTCCAATTATTGGTCTCCAGTTGATCCACTTTGGGTCATGGAAACTAGATCTCAACGCAGTTGGAATGTCAATGTTTGGTGTTGAATATTGAACCGAAGCATCATTAGACCCACCTTCTGAGAAGATATTTCGATTGAAGAAAGGTACCTACAAAAAGTGTTACCTTAATTTCTGGAGGAAATACTATCAAGAAGAACTACAAATGTCATAGCAGCAACAAGGAGCACATGGTAAGTGGATTCCCCCAAGAAAAGTTTGATTCTAACCACATCACTAATGCTTCTTCCGTGATGAAGTGGCCTGCACGTTTGCCGTGAGAGAACGTGCAGGCCACAGAAATGACTAAAACAGAAAAAGCCCCAGATGATAGAAGCTACCTGTACTTGTTAATCATATCTGAAACTGGCGTTGCTGCTGAAGGTCTGCAGTTTCAAGATTTATTATCAAAGATTATCTTCAAAATAATAACAAACTGAAAAATCGTTTTTCCATTATTTTTGACAGGATTTTCAAATTTACTTAATTCTTCATGGTTTATTCTATGGAAAAAAATATAAATTTTCTCATCTTTTAATTAACAGAAAAGTAACGAATGAAGAATTGAGAATTCCAAATGAAACTACATAGAAATATACAGTATGATCGATTTTTTTTGTCGGTTTGTTTACAAAAATTTTCAATTTTGCTCTCAGTCTGAACATTGTTATAGATGAACAATGAAGTTTTGTGTTCTAAATAAATATTTGCATCCAGATATTCATTTCTATTCGGAAATGAATAACGTTATAATCTCAAAAACAATGCCAATAATATAAAATCATATTACCGAATTATATCCTATATTTTGTTCCCATTTCAGCCAACCAACTTAGCAAACATCAATTGTGTTCGAAATATACCTACGCTAATTGAGTTAGATCTCGTGCACCAGTTTGTATTTTGAAATTCAGATATATTAAGCTTTTATTTTATTCCAAATAAGAACTTCCAGTTTTACACTAAGAAAACAAACTCAACATTGAGATCTGAACCGAAAATAACAGTAAATTGTCGATACAAAGTATTAGTTTCTCGTTTTATCATAATTTTCAATTGTCATACATTTCAAAATGAAGAAAATTCCATTTCGTGGATCAGGATGCATTAAAATCCCATAATTTTTCACTCTGAATCGCAAATGCATAACCATGTTTAAATGGTCATATTATCAAGAATTACAGATATGCTTAATATTCTGAACGAATTTCAGAACTTCATATTTTTTTCGTTGTCTGCTTCACATGAAATGCCTGTAATGTAGTTGAATAAAACGATGTTATTTACTTTGATAAAAACCTTGAATGAAAATTTCATCTCCGTTGGAAGATAATTACAGTAGCAAATGTAAGGGTAGGTCAAAAAAAATGTGTTTCTCAACTTCGTTAGTAATTATTTTGAGCAAAACAATGCATCTTATATCCATCTGTTGAAAATTTGAATCTATTACTGAGTGGAAAACTTAGATTTTGAGAATAATTCAATTTGAAAAATTACCACTATCTGAAAGACACGAACTACTTTGTTGTGTTTCTCAAAACTTCTCACAAATAATTAGATTTACTGCTTATTCAGAAATTGAACACTAGTGGCTGTTACTTAATGCGAATTGAATTCAAACAATAAAAGAAGGTAAATTTGATGTTCAATTATAAATTATATTTATAAAGTGTTTCAACGACCGTGAATCTTCATCAGACAGATCCAGAATAATAACTAAACTATGGTACAATAAATTGTGAAAATCTACGTGGTCATTTAATGAAATGTAGAAAAGCCTAGGTCTATAGATTTCAAGGAACTTGCAAAATTAATATCGAGTTTTTACGAATGAGAGTGAAATTTCAAAATGATAGGCAAAATTATGATTTTCTTCAATCAAATAACTGGTCTAATTAGAATTTTTCTATTGATGAAGCTGCGATAATTATTTCACTATAGCTACCGCAATTTTTATGCTTCCGATTTATTTTCTTCATCTATTTTCTTTTATTATTTTTGGATACCCTATTATTGGTTCGGAATGATATGTGCAATTCGGATTCTTCTGCAAGTCTTTCAAATTTGGCTCACTTTTTCGACGTAGATAAAGCTAATATATCGGTGTTTATCACCAGATTTTTTTGACATGGCTTTTTGTTTTCGCTATTCATCAGGAAATTCACATAATTTTTTACTGCTAATTGTTTCATATAATGTCTTTGTTTTACCTTCCTTGGTTTTTATTTTTCATCTGTCTCAGGAATACGCAGTGTGATCGAGCCCTTCATAAAATAACTCAATAAATGTGAATGAAATATTCTTTTATTCATCATTCGACACTTTATTTATTTAAATTATGGCATTTATATAATGCTTGGAAATATACTTGCTATATTTGAATGTCTAACAAAACAATATTCACATGATATCTTCAAACTCCATATCACATCAATTATAAAACAACTTTAATCGTTATTGGTCTTGGGTGCATACTTTAGATCTTTCTATTATTCAACAATATACCAATATTTAGCATGCCTATTTATAAATATAACTGTTGATGTTGTGTGCAAATATTGTTAGGTATTTATATCATATTCATCAATATGAATCAATAAGAAGAGAAATGTTACTGAGCAACAATAACACCATACAGGATGGGTCAGAATTGGCTATGTTGGTAACTGAGTAGCGAGATGCTTATTTATATATGTATTATGAAAAATTTTGATACGGTGATCGTTTATATCCACCCTATTTTTTATGATTTTATCTCTTTTCAATAGATTTCGATTATTGAATCCATGAAATTGTATCATATTTTAAGGTACCCTCAAAGAGTAATCCATTGGTTGAATGAAAACTTGGATCTCAATTTTTATATAGAATTCATTGCATGTCCTCAGAAATAACTGGTTCTGTCCCTTATGTATAAGGAAAAATTATTCCTTCAAAAACAATTAAAACTATTTCAAATTTGTCTGAAATATTACAAAAACTCAGCAAAATATGCACAGACAATTAGTCAAAATAATTATCTAATACCGAGTACCAAAAACCACAAATTGATAAATATTTCCAGTAATTGGCAATGAGAAAATGAAGGTAATGTAATATTTCATCAATCATTTTCAGCCTGAAGCGCAACTGAGAAAAGAGTTATCTTCTAATCCTACTTATTAAATTTAAAAAGTTTACTCACAGTTTCCAAAAATTCCATGGAACAAATTTAACTAACAAACAGCATAGGTAGTTGAAAATATTAAATTAACCAAATCACTTAGTCACAAAACACGAAAAACTTCAGTTTCCAATAATCTTTAATCGATTATAAAAACACTTTACCTTTCAACTTCAAACTTTTAACTTCAATCTACTGAACACCGAAATTCTATTGTCAAGTTTCAAAACAATATTTTCTTCATTTTCCAGTATGCCCTGTTCCCAAATTTTCCTGAACAGGAAATGGATAGTCACCGTGGATCCCCAGTCGATGAAAGGTTGCGAGTTTTCGCGGTCAATAGGGTGTCGGTAAGTTAGTTATCTCCTCGCGACGGATGCCAACAGTCGACTGTTCATGCATCCATCCATAGCCTGCTTCGTTTTGAATCGTCCTGCGCGAATTTAGCCTAGAATTTAGTAGTCTCTGGGTGAAATATTGAAATTGTTGCTTGGTTAGGTTATGCCTGTATTAAATTTTCGGTAGATGCGTGTTGTTGCATGGGGAATAGGATATGTTTAATATATTGGGCATATTAATTCATAATATTTCGTGCGTTTCAAAGCTTCATATCATATTTCGTTTTGAAATCAACGAGATTTATGCAATGTTTTAAGGAGTAAAATCAAAATATTCTGCAATCTGGGTAATATGGATGTATAAATGAGATACGGATCGATACAAATAGTATTAGTAATATATGTTATTGAAGTGAATGAAAATTCATTGCATAAAAGGCAGGAGAAATTAATGATTGTCATGATTACCTATCCTTTTCTGCTCAATACTTTCTGAGAAAAAATGAGGCTAATAAATTCAATGCCAATTTGACAACTATTTGGAATAAAGTCAATCGAAAAGGAATATTTACGTATTTTTATAAGAATATCGAATAGCCCCGTTAAGTCCGCCATGCAAATTTGTTTAGATCCAACTGTGATAGTTCCTATAGAGTTGGGACAATCGTTCGTTAAAGAACAGTTGAAAGAAATGAAGCTGTTTCGTGTGTGATTTTTCTTCAACAGTATATAGGATCAGATACATGAAACATCATACTCAGTATCTTTCATTGAGATGTTGCACCCGAACATCAAAATCATTGTTTCTCTTCCAAAATTGAAAATAGGAGATGTTAATAATTCATGATGTTGCTGGCTCGGTGGCGTAGAGGATATAATGCTCGTCCCCTGCGCAGAGTTATCTGGGTTCAGACCTCACAAAGTGGGTGCGATTTTTCAGATTCTGGGAATCGCTTGAATGTCCATTTTTCGGAGGAGTTGTAAATCCGTCGGTCCTGTCTAATAGAGATGTGTTGGTCATTAAATATCCCTTCCCTCGACATGAGAAAGGTTCAGAAAAATTCCCGGGTTAGTGAGGTGACAGAATGTCCTAGCATTTATATTTTTCGCAACAATGCAGAGTCCAAGTGAGCTCATAACATAAATAAAGTAATTTTCATCATCTTGGATACTTCTCTACCTCTCCATCGATATGACCTGACAAACAGATAAGAAAAGTGGGGGCAATCGAAAATCAAGCTGATCATTAGTTATATACAATGTTTGTGATCAATAAAATTTCTACGAATTCCACCAAATCTAATCTTTGTTACCTCAATGTAAAATTTGGAATTTCCTGAAATCCAAGAAATGATTTTTGTTCATACAATGTTCTGGAACACCAGTTGATAGTTAATCATAAATTATTGATTTTTCATTCTCATCTACTCTAGTATTAATGGAACAACCAGATTGACCTACGTAAAAGCAAGACAATCATTAGAATATAATTTATATACTCAATTTTCTTCACCTGTATCAAGTCGATCTTTGTTACTGACCATTTGATTGATTTTGTTTTGCGATATGGCATAATTTAGTACTTATGTGTTCAACATTTTTAATGTTGTGATATTTTGTTGTTTCGTGAACCACTGAAGGGTGGGATGAATCGAGAAGCATAATAATTTGTGTTGGTTTTCAGTTATTGATTTCTATATGATTGGAGTATCTATTATTTGACAGTTTGACACAAATATTCTCGGTTTTCTAATTTTTTTTAGTGAAAAGGGAACCGTGAGTAATCTATGCTTGAATGTAAAAAAGGCGGACATTCTGCTTTTTGCGGATGGGAAGTTTTATTATGCATTAAGGTATCAGTGAACGTTGGTTTTAGATAAATGTCACATTCAGGATGATTATCTGTTCTGTATCTATGAAATTAAGTGTTCTATGCATATTTTTGATGTTCATAGTGAATTGGATGGAAACAAAATATGGGAGAATTGGAGATTTTGAAAAAAATTTTAATTGTCTGCACCTGTCCTCATACAAAATATATCATCAACATATCTTTTTCAATGAAGAACATCATAAATTGAAATAATACATGAAGAGAGAAGTTTCCTTTCAATGGAGGTCATGAAGATTTTACTCAAAGGAGTAAAAGACAATGGATTCTCTTGAATCTAAAAGTTTTCCAGTTTCATCTATACGAACAGATTTGCACAAAATTGTAACTGTATTGGCCTGCATATCTTTATTATAATTTTCGAGTTGAGAATATTTTTGCACGAGTATGTTTGTGTTTTATTGGTCGTTTCGAGAGTCAATAAAGGCAACACTATCCCAATTTTGAGCATCTATTTATACCAATGGAACCGAAAAACTAATAGAATCAACGAAATTCATTGTTCCAACTGTAAAATTTCTGAAATCAACTGAAGAAGCCATTAAATACTATTCTACTGTACTCTCCTTTAATAAATAAATTCTCTTAAATTCTAGAATTCTATTGTTTTATACACTTCCGAAAATATACGACGCAAAACCATTCAAAATTTCTCTTGAAGTCAAAGACGAGCTAAGTAGGCTAAATTATATTATTATCGACAATCAATTACGGAAAAATATCACATAGATCCCTTAGATCAGATTAAAAATAACGCTGCATTAGAAGTTCATCAAAAGCAGAGTTATTTCTTGTTAAATAACAACCAGATGGTCTTCTTCTCTTTCACAAGTACTTATAGAATATTCAATTTATTTTTCAAATTCTAGAATTCATTCTACCACTCAATCCAATTTACTATAGAAATCATGATATGTATTGAACACTTAATTTCTTAGATATTCAAATTATGATAAGAGATAACCACTGATATCTCAATCCACATTAATGGTTCCCATCTGCATAAAATTAAAATTTCTACGTTTCATACATTTACGCATAGATTACTTACAGTTCCTCTTTCACGAAAAAATCTCGGAAAGGAAACTAGAGACAAATTAATAGATGACAAAAAACACAAATTATCATTTTCTTCGATCAACCCGACCCTTTAGATTCACGAATCAATAATATATAAAAGTATTAATTATGTCCCACAAAAGTACTAAATTATGCCGTATATTAAAACAGAAACAGTTAGGAAAAGCTGAGTATATTATTTATATTGTTATGATTGTCCTGTTTTTATATAGGTTAAACTAGCCATTCCATCAGTACTAGAGTATAAAATCAATAACCAATAAATTAACAAATGGTTGTTCAGTACATTGTATAAACGAAAATAATTTTTTAGATTTCACAACTACCCAAATTTTATATTTTTGTATCAAAAGTAACAGATTGAGATTTATCAGAATTCGCAGAAGTTTCATAGACTCAAAAAAATAATCTATCAATAACTAACAACCAGCTTGTTTTTCGTTTGTCCCCACTTCTTTCACCTGCTACTAGGTCAAATGTCGAATTATTTGGATGACATTACCTGACAGACGTTTCTCTGATCATGAAGCTCTCGTGCTAATGATAAATAATCAGAATAGGCTAGGATCGTTCGTCAAATTGATGAGGATTAGAAATAAACCAATCAGATACATTCCTGGAAGCGAAAATGGAAGGGTTGCTGCAATAAATGAAAATTCTCTACACTTTAGTCTCAGTAAAATTAGTGTACAAACACAAACTCAAGTATCATTTGTCAGAAAAATCCTCAAGGAGTTTGAATTCCATGCTTATAAAATGATTTTGGTTCAGGAACTGGGAGCAGCTGATTGTGAGAGTTGATAAATTTCATAGCCGAAAATCTGTGGTCAGGAAGTATATCAGAAATTTTCAGAGCAATATTCTCTGGATTGATAATTGTACGTTGAATGAGGGAGGTAAAAGAAATCGTCACAATATATTATTAGAGTAATGGTAATGCATATTGTATTATTGTATGGCGAGGAATACAGAATTGGAGATTACCTGGTGCTCATTCTCTCGAAAACAATCTGAAAAGACAAAAATGTCTCAAATATCTGACGAACCATTCGTATGAATATTTAGAAGACATTCAGTAACTGAAGAGAAAAGAAACAGTTCAATCAGAATGAGGCACTCGCATTAAATCCGCAAATCATTTCCACTTATTTGAATAAAGTTTATGGCCGCCGATAAATAGGAAATTCTGTAATTTCAAGATGGCCAAATTTTTAACCAATGGATTTCTTTGTCTGGGATTACCTTCAGAATTTCGAGTTTCAACCTAGAACCAGTAATGTTGATAACGAATTTCAAATTCGAAGAAAACCTGTTCCGTCCGGTGAATTATTTAAAAGGTTCCATTTTTGTAGTTATACTGATGGATAAAATTTCGCACAATACCTCAAAGATGCGATTATAGGTCGGCTAGTATGAGGGGTTTTTATCTCTTATATTTCAGCTCATGAGGTTACGATATCTCATGTATCAATTTATTTATTCATTTATTCATCACATAAAGAGGCTGCATGCTCTATATTATATGAAACAGTGTATAATAAGTATAGTGTACATACGAGCATACCCACCTGAATTAATCTCCTTACCTCCATCGTAAACCCGGCCAATGATACACCAAACAAGTCTAAACTTCACCCTAGTTCTCACAATAGAGATACACAGCGATAAATAAGAAAATATTAACTGTAGTTAGTTATACAACTTTTAGCCCTAAACAGTGGTGTGTATCTCGTCAGTTCTTGAGGAAAATTGAAATTAATTAAACCCAAAAATGTTGGGCAGTCCAACATACTATTAATTAGTTTGAAGAAGAAACATGAATCGAATACAGTTCTACGCCTTTGTAGAGAATCCATGTCAAACCTTGCCCTTACTGAATCCATGTCCTGATTATAAAAATTCATCTTGAATGCCAGATGATATAGAAATTTTTGTTCAACTCTTTCCAGCCAGTCAATGTCGCATTTGTAAAAAGGAAACCAGATGGCCCCACAGTAAAGAATTTTGACTGTACTTGGACCAAAGTCCCTTGAATTCCAAATAATAAAACCCAGCATCCGATACACACTAGCTGTTGTCTTGCGAATATATTCCTCGAAATTTGAATGACGGTCGAGGATCACTCCGAGGTCTTCTATATCATTAACCCTCCTCAACCGTTCATCGCCCATTACATAGTCGTGTCCGATTGGGCTGTTGGTTTTATGAAATGTGATAAGGCAGTATTTATCGAAATTCATTTTTAACGAGTTTGAAATTGTCAGTTTATCAGTGCATCAATCTGCTTCTGCAAAAAATATATATCCTTAAGATCTTGGATTATCTGGAACAACTTCATATCATCTGCAAACAACAAAATTTTACACTTCGCATCATTGATGAACAGGTTGGAAAGAATTTGGCCCAAGTGTGAACCCTGTGGAATTTCCTAAGTGACGAGTATCTCTCTGGAATTAAACGATTTATACCTGACTAATTGAATTCATTCACTCGAGAAGCCCCGAAACCAAGACAGAAATGGGCCAGATATACCTTGTGACTCCAATTTTGCCAACAGTAAATTATGATTCACCCTATCGTATGCTTTTGAAAAATATGTATATACAACATCCAACTGGGAGCCTGACTCAAAGCATTCTATAATATCTTTGACATAAAGTAACAGGTTTGACACAGATGAGCGACCCCTTATGAAACCATGTTGCTCCTTGATTATAAGAGAGTAACAGTGCCAAGAAAAAAAATGACACATCAGACTGTAATACATTTTGGGTTTCACTGATTTGATTGATATACCTCCGTAATTTTTCATAGAGAAGTTTTGGCCAGGTTTGAAAAATGGAACAATAAAGCTGCGTTTTCACAAATGCCTGATGCCAAAAATAAGTTGAATATCAGACCTATCGGCAAGGTCAGGGTACTTACATACTGTTTGCACATACTAGATTGAATGTTGGATATACAGTCGTAAATCTGTGAAAGATAAAATGGACAATTATTTATGTTTACAACGTCGTGATACTAAAACATGATTTGATAAAACGATGTTGTCCATTTAAACCCTAAACCCTATAAAAAGTCATATAAACTAATAGGTAAATACGAGACATACATCTTCCTCGTAATACCAAATTAGCACTTTTTGATGTTATTAACTTAGTTGCTAATGTGCCTCCCAAAAACCCAATTCGTATGATTGCTTATATTATTGAACTTAATAACGTGAACAAAACACGTCGAAAATAATAAACATCACATGACGGAAAGAAATCTGGTGAATACAAACATAGCTACGGTAGTAGTAGGAAGATATATATTGGTAGAACTTACAGAAATCTCAACATTGAAGTCAATCAACATTATTGTAGTTTCATTAATAGAACAAGCAGCTAATTTTAATTACGCAATCCAGTTAATTAAGGAAAATCATAATTTCAACCAGAATTTTTAATTCCATCTAATAAAAACTTGATATTTACTTCTGGGAATTCCTCGAAATCAATAGATATAAATTTTCCAGCATAGTATTGGATTTTCTGGTAGATTTTGACAATAATTCCCTTTCATACAATTTGTTTCCAGCTGCGTTATGTAGATAATATCTGTGTGAATTTGCCTAAGATCGTCTTAATCACTTATTCGATTGTGTAGATCAGATATGAGTTGTTGTACCCTATTTATTGGTCGCCTATTATTCAAAATTGAAATTTTGAGAGTTACTCGATATGTAAAATATATAACAATACCGATTGTTAGTATTGTATATATAATGAAGATGTTATAGTTGCTACTATGAATTAAATCTTTTGGAAGTAGTAACTATTGAATGAATGAATATCCGTTCAAGAATATCATTCTCTCCGAAGTTTCACAATATGAGCTAGCATAGTCATGATTTGTAATTTCTCCGACTTCCTTAATCAATGAAATACAAACGAAGTTTAGGCAATTTTATATTAAGTTGCACGTAATCTTTGTTATTGTGTTTTCACTTTGATTTATCGATGGGAATGTAAAGAAGAATCCAAGATCTGAAAATTGTTTCATTTTATTTATTCACTCCCTATTCGTGCATACATTTTGTACTACTAGGTATTTATTATGACATTCCATGTATCAGATTGGATTCAATATACAGTTTGATGAAAGAAATTGAAGCAAATTTTTTCCATCAACTTTTGTACCAATGGTTTTGGTCACTTAATACACCGTTTTAAAGATAACTGAAATGTCTTGAATTTGAGATATCTCTCAACTCTTTAGGACTAGAGCTAGAAAAGTTATGAGCCTAGAGAGTTTATCGTGGTGGATTCTGTATCTTATGACACATTACGAGAACTTCATTCGAACTTCCTTCTATGAAACACTTCATATAACGCTTCGATAAAGCATTTCCAACGACACTTAACAGGTGGCCTAACCCCCGTCGCCCGGTGTGATACCATCATATCGAGCTTTGGGTTCCGTGAATTGATCACCTGTGTGACTGAGTTTTGGGATCTGGCGGATGGCCGGTTCCCAGGGTGGAAAGGATTGGCAACAAAGCATGATTAGTTCTTCTGGGACAAAATCATCCGGAATTAAAATAGTCTCCCATTCGGATCTCCGGTGGGAACTTCCTGGAGGGGTTCATGATGCGGGTGAGTCGAGCAATCCTCCGGCGAATTCACTAATTCATCCACGCTCTAGAAAAGAAAGCAATCTCTTGATAGAGTTCTGCAATATCACAGGACTGGGGCACAGCAACGTGAATGTCGATGCAGTCCACCAGCATCTGCAAAACGCACAACCCCATGTGCTGGCCCTAACCGAAACCCAAATGAGTCGAACAACCGACCCAACGTATTTACGTTTTAATGGTTATAAGTTACATATGAGATTTAGATTTGAAGGGGGCCTCTTTGTCTTCGCCTGATCGGATGTTGAATGCCAGCGCGAGGGCACGATGGAGGGCGACGCTTTCGATCTTGCGTTGTTTAAAATCTATTTGCAGGATAAAACACTGTACTTGTGCTGTCTATATCACTCGCGAAACGATATTCACTTCTCTAGACTGTTTCAGTATTTGGATGGTAAGGTGGATGGATTCAGACATATTATCCGGTGGCTTCGATCATTGTACTGAGTGACTTCAACGTTCACAACACCAACTGGCTCCGCTACTCAAAAAGAACAGATTAAGCAGGAAGACAGGCTGAAACTTTCGCAATCAGCCATAATTTAACGCAGCTAGTCGACGAACAGACAAGAATACCTGATCATCCAACTGAATTCCCTAACACCTTGGATATCTTTTTGATTTTAGATCCAGATGATTTTTGAGTGGAGGTCTCAGCATTGCTAGGCAACTCAGACTACAACCTTATATCTACTACTGGAACTATTATGCTGCCGCTGAACCAAGAACCTAAACTACCCATACACATTTGGCACTATAACCGTGCTAATTAGGATGAGCTACGTGAATTCTTTTCGTGGTTCCATTCGGTGATGTTTACGTTTCAGATCCTGATATCAATGTGCGTCCTGAATTTGCTAAAGAAATCATTCATGCAGGAATGGATCTCTACATCCCTTATTTAATGAAAAGAAGAACACCACAAAAGCCATGGCTCAACAAAGACTGTGAAAGAGCCTCTGCAGCCAAGAGCAGAGAGTCATAGATGAATCCAACAGAGGAAAAAAGAACAACCTTCGTACGAATACGGAACGTATGCACTCTGACAACTGCAAGAGCAAAGGCCAATTTCAATGAAGGGGTATCTAATAATCTCCTTGAACAGGCACGCGGCACTAGACAATTCTGGTTTTGGCGAAGACTGTCAGTGCAAATTTCTGCAAATCTGTGTTTCCGCCTTTTGTTAGAGAAGACGGAAGTATAGCATCATCTCCTAAAGAGAAAGCCGATCTCTTTGCTCTCTTATTCTCTAAGAAGGAATACGGATCTGAGTCCGCATTGTGAGATGGGCTCTCGAGCAGCTGAACTGCAAGAAGGCAGTTGGTCTAGACGAAATACCGCCAATCATCCTACGAAACTGTGCTAGTGTGCAAAAACGGGCTGTGCGCCTCATCGACCACCCGGAGATCACCCGCAATCTCCAGCCGCTTGCTCTCAGAAAACAAGTTGCTGACCTTTCTCTGTTTTACAGATACTTCCATGGAAGATGCTCCAAGGAGCTGAAAGACGATGTTCCGGGAGAACTCATGTTTTGCCGCAATACTAGGCTGGCAGGGGGTTCTCATCATATGGCAGTACATTGGACGACCCCTCGAACTTCTCTCTATAAGAATTCTTTCGTTTACTAGGCCGATGAGTTGTGGAACTCGCTTCCATCCAACATCTTCCCAACATCCTACAATTTTGCAAGAAGGGAGTAAACAGTCACCTCAATTCTCTCAGGCGCCCAATCATATGGTGTAACAGGTTCGGCTATTCCTGGGAAGCGCGCAAAGAAAAAACAAAAACTCGAAGTGTACAGGATGTCCGCCTTTCATTACAGCAGCTCTATAGAAAATTGCTTATGAAGAAAAATGGTAATTATTTCAAATTTTCTAGCACTTGGACCTATACGAATATCTCGGTTGCGATCAAAGTTAGGTAAGAACTATTTCACATTCTTTCTTGAGTTAGAATCCAGGAACATATTCAGAAAAATACTTTGTTGAATAATTTCCGAGTTATATTAAAAACTTGTTTTTAAAGAAGTTAAACGAAGTTAAATTTAGATATATAGAAGAATATTTTTCAACTCAAATATTTACGATATACAAACAAACTTCTTTAAAAATGTGAAATTCCCTAGTGAATATTCTTTGAACATTATGTAGTTCATTCATCATGCTGGGTGAATTTCCATAAATCATCTCAATTGTTTTCAATTCTATGCTCATAATAATGAGGCCAACATACTTTAAAACAAACGTAGGTTAGGTTAGATTAGGTTAGATTTCTTAACTCAACCTTACAACAAAAACAACAACGAATTGAATAATATGTGCATTATTGGGAGTTCGTAAAGAGTGAAAAATATGATTATCTTGTGCCCACGTGTGTGACGATGGATGAAAAATGGATCCACCTTTATACCCCAGAGTCGAAGAGAGCATGTGATGAACGAAGATCCAAGAGCAAGAGCCTTCTTGAGCGTCTGAAACCCAACAATCGGCTGGTAAGTTATAACGTCTGGAATAGTGTTGATGGACTATCTGAAAAAGTACCAGATTAGCAACAGTGAGTACTGAGAAGCCTTACCTGACAGATTGGGTGACGACATTAAGCGAAAGTATCTCATATTGCAAAGAAAAAACTTAGTTTCATGCACCAATCGATGCAAAATCATGGCAAGAATAAATGATTTGCGTTATTGCCGCACCCATCTTATTCTTCAAATCCTTTCCATCAATACCTATCAATATGCCTATTTTGTTTACGATAAAGAGGTTATTGCCGACACTCAAGCCAGAAATATATCGTTATAGATGCGTTGAAATGATAGTACCATTGAAGATGGAGAGCATATTGATGAATAAATTAATGAGTTACGTAAGAAAAAAAATTATTTCTAATACTTTGTGATTTTGATCT
This sequence comes from Cryptolaemus montrouzieri, assembly GCA_013387265.2. Lineage (NCBI taxonomy): Eukaryota > Metazoa > Arthropoda > Insecta > Coleoptera > Coccinellidae > Cryptolaemus > Cryptolaemus montrouzieri. The sequence goes on along the minus strand of JABFTP020000021.1, from coordinate 70,963,331 downwards.
CCAAATGTCATCTTTCTGTCATACTGTACTCTTCATCCACTCTCAAATTCGTCACTTAACCTGAGACAGGAGTTTAACACAAGGAATAATATTCTGCCAGAAAATTAACTGGGTCTGGTTGGAGAGGAGTTATTTTCTGTGCTGTGATATTTTCTACCATTCTGTACTATTATTCTATCTCAACCCAAACTCCATCACGAAAATTGGAATCCACCTGTATTGAGATTAAAATTCGAAAACCAATTTGGTCGCTTTGTGTTTTGCGCATTCTATTCGATCCGTTCTGCTCACTGAAAAGGTGATTAGAATGCAGTTTTCCATGAGTTCCTCATACGAAATTTTACTTAGAAGGTTCCTCTGCATTAAATCTCAGTTGAAATATTCAGTGTACTTACCATGAATTGTTTGAGACCGTTGTATTAGTATTATGATTCGATACATAACAGAATACTAATATTTTCGTTACAGCTTACAACAAGCAAAAGTCTAACTAACGAACAACTATGAAGATTCAGGGTGAATTTTGCATATAAATTGTTTCTAAAATAATATGGTAGACAGAAAAATTGAAGTCATAGCCTTGCATTTAGAAGCTTACTTATTGCCAACCTTAGCAATTTTCAATATCTTGCTATATATTTAGAATAATCGACTGATGGTACTGATGAGTCTATTTCATGAGCTTACGACAAGTACAATAATGGGAAAATAAACAATGGTCCAATGAGAACATGGCATAGAACTTCCTGGACATTCTACTGGTCAGGATAGTTTATTGTGGGACCCTAAAACTCTTTTAGGATTCTTTACAAGTCACTGTTCGTGACACTGATAGTGCAGCAATTGAGACTGGATACAAGTTTTGTAAGAAGAGAATGCGGCAAGAATATCTCCATATCATATTGCATTTTTCCCAGGAAATTTTAGCGGAGAAATCAAGCTGAACTGAATAAAGTTCTTCCATCATCATTGAAAGTAGTCAACTTTTTGAAATATCTTTGCTTTTTGTGAGGATAAGGGTCACAGTATTAGAAGTATCATTTTCACACAAAAGTTCTATGCTCTAAGACCTTCAAGCTAAAAGAGGAAGTCTATATCTCTCTGAACATAAACAAGTCCGATTGAACTAACAAGTTAGGTGACGATCAATAACTGACATAACTAGCTTTTTTGAGTGACATTTATGATTCAATCAGTACTTTGAATATTGTTCTTCGAATGCCGTTCAAGACATGATTCAATGAGGCATTTCACTTTGGGATATGAAATATTCACTTTTCTTCACAAATCTTATTCTAAACTAAGGAACTTAATAAACGTGAGGTAAGCTTGTTCGTAGGTACCTAAATTGTCAGCGCAACATAATTTCGAACAATATTTCAGTAAACTTTGACAGTAAAATTAAAAAAATTTGAGTATTAATATGTTGTAACAATTGAGAATGCTTATTTTCAGTTCAAAAACTCAGATGTTAATGAAAAACATTTCAGTTTTTTGGCTGATACTTCATAATGAGTATCTACAGGTGAGTACAAAGATAGTGGAGATGATCTTGCTCCTTCACTCAATATATTTGTGCTGAGCCTCATTTGAAACACAAAGTAATGTAATGAGAAGGGCCTCAAGAGAAATATAGACAAGTTGTGTGTGACATAAAGGATCAAAGTAGCCATTGAATTTTTTATGTGCAAACTTTGTTTCTTCATTAATGTGAATTTTAGTATTACTCTTTACTCTGATTATTTTATTTTTTTATTAAATGAAGCATGATATCCTAAGAACTTGAAATAGCCAATTAATATAATAATATATATATATATATATATATATATATATATATATATATATATATATATATATATATATATATATATATATGAATTCAATCAGTTATTAATTAATTTTAACCCTTGTAGTCTGTGGGTACATATATATTATAAATATGGTGCTTGGGTCCAATTTTGAAGTGTAGGGAAGCTGAGGAAACTATACCTAAATTATAGGATTGTTTTGTACAGATATCACGCTAACCGCGCTTAAATAAAGTAGTGACAATTATTGAACATAATCGTTGTGTGAATATAATCACATCATACATATTAAATAAATTAATTTAAAAAATATCTTATCGAGTATAACTCCTTATCCTATAATATATGAGAAGTATTTATATGCCATTTTTCTGAAAAGAATATAATAATTTATAGCTCCCTTCAGTCTGGAAAGCCCATTGAAAGATCTCATTGCTGCATATAGAACTGATCTCTGAAACACGAAAAGCTTATTGCTGGATAGGTGAAATAATTGATGTGCATTGTCCGTGCATTCGTGTATTTGTGACCATCAGAAAGATGATTATTTCTATGTAAAAATAAGATAATCCATAATAAATAAAGAGCTGGTTAGGTGAATAGATTATTTTCTTTGAAATGCTCTCGACATCCCCTCTCTATAACTTAAACATAGGCTCTTATGCCAGCTTCTGTATTACTTAATTCTGGCAAGCCCAGAGTCTCTTCATCCCATAGCTCATCAAATATTGGATGCTCGCATAGTATACAGAAAGCAACACAGATTGATTTTGAGAATTCTCATGGAATAAATGAATGATAAAATGATTCGAAGAAGGCATTGATGCAAGTAATTGGGGGTGGTTACTAGCCCATTTTTTGAGTTCGAACTCTCCCTTTCATAGAAGTTCGATTAGCTCTTTTTTTGAAGCAAGAGCATCTTCCAACGTATCGCAACCTGTCAAAATGTCATCAACATAAATACTTTTTTGCAAAACTTGCGCTGCTTTCGAAAACATATATTTTTCCAAAGAGGCTAATTCTTGAAGAGTTCTTAGGCATATATATGGAGAAGATACTACACCAAAGGTAACCATGTTGAGGCTAGATTCTTCAACAGGTTTATTCTTGGAGAAGAGAATATTTTTTGAAAGTCTCTATACTGATGATTAACGAGAATATTCGAAAACATTTGCTTGATGTCGCAAACAAATACAATATTTAAGTATCAAACATCGAGAAGAATAATTGAAATATCCAGCTGGAACTTTGGACCAGAAAAAGAGTTTGATTAAAAAAAATTGCCTCTGAACCCTCGAAACTTGCGTCGAAAACAACTCAGACCATGGTCGAAACACTTTCTGGTTTGACCACGGAGTGGTGAAGCAAATAGAATGCATTTGGTGACCTTCTTTGGGCTTCTGGTATGCAAGTCATAAAATTTTTTCCAAGTAGTCCCTCATTTGAGCACAGTATGATTCATTAAGAACTGGGTTGCGCTGAAGACGATATTCTAGTTGGCAGAAACGTCTGTAAGTTCCAGAAGTGTCACCGAAGTCAGCTTTGTAATGACGAAAAGGAAGAGGTACTACAAATCTCCCTGAATTCTGCCTATAATACAATGCTTTGAACATATTTTCACATCTCACATCCTCAGCAGAGAACTTTGGAGCAGGTTTCATCTGTTTCAATCGCCAAAACTTCTGAAGAGTGACATCAAGAGTTGCATCAAGAGGTAGCGAAACGTGGCAGTTTAGAACAGGATTGTGACGTTCAGAAGAGCTTTGTGCTTTACCTAGCAGTACCTATCCGAAATCAGTTTGTAAAACTACTGGTTGACCTGCCTTTCCTTCAATTTTATCAGAACCTAAAACGCGAGCTACTATCTCTGCACCCAATAAGATATCTATGGCGGATGAAAATTTTCATCTGCCAGCTTCAAGAGCTTTATATGATTCCAGTCACGAGCATTCAAATTCGATTTGGGTTGATTGGAGCACAAGAACAATAGCTTCGAAAAATAATTGTTTGTCAGTTGTTTCTTTCGGTTTGATCGTGCAGTGTGAGATGCCTTTATTAGAGTTACATGACATATTATTCAAACCTTCAGTAGGAATTGGACAGGATTCTCTACGAAGTCCAAAACGATTAGTACACCTTCCAGAAATGAAGTTTGCCATACAAGCTGTATCCAATAAGAATCTAGCCCGCTGAAAATAACCCCTACAGTCTAGAATATCCACTTCAGCAGTTGAAAGTAGTACTGTTGATGAGGAATCGGAGACTGAGCCTGTCAACGCATTCAGAATCGACGAAGAAGATGTAGAAGGTGTATCAGAATTGGCTGGAGTGGGAGCATTATTTTTTCTATGATCAAAATGTAGTGCACTGTGATGTGGTGAAATGCAAATTTTACATCTCATTTTAGACGGAAAATTTTTTAGAATATGCGGAGATACGAAACAATTGAAGCAGTAATTGTGCTGTTTGATAAGAGAAAATTTCTCGGACGGTGTCTTAGAAATGAACGAAGGACATTTGTATAAGTAGTGTGGGGATGAGCAGATAAGACAATTATTTTTTGAAATTTTTGGAGTGTTATCATCAGTTGTACTAGCGTGGTAGATATTGGCTGAAAAAGACTTATTGGAATTCATTTCAGTACTATTTTTCTTGATTCTATTTCGCGTTGAAGTAAATTGAATGGATTCCATAGCCCTGCACTGATTTTCTGAGAATTAAATTAAGTTCTTATAAATAGGAAGATCGATAGAATTATATTCAATTTCAAACTGACTTCTAAGATAAGAATCAAGTTTCTGTAGTAATATATTGAATATCAAAAAATCCCAATTGTCTGTTTCAAAGCCAGTGCCTTAAGCGCTGCAAGATTTTCAGAAAAAATCTCTATCAAATGACGTAACTCATAAGCATTGGGCTTATGAGAACTTGAATCATTGAAATTGTTTTTTGTTTCGGTATCTTTTCTTCAAGTTTTCATATGCTATTTCGTCATTGCTATCTACTACAGGTAGAACCCTCACCAAACTCAAAGCCTCTTTTGACAATGAAGTTAAAAGATATTGGAACTTTTCAATATTTGATAAATTTTCATTATCATGCACCAACGAATTGAAAAGATCAAAAACTGATGGCCAGTTTTTCAAATTTCCATCAAAAACAGGAAGTGTAATTTTTGGAAGTCTAACACTAGGAGAATGTGACTCATCGCGTGGTGGTACGACGTTTTTAGAAAATTCATATTTCTTAGCCTTAACAAAATAATAACACTCATCAACCTCTTTTCTAACTGCATCGTGAGGAAGAAATCGTTAGTAGAGACAAAATATCATTATGACAAGAGTAGAAATTGATATACACGTCTTCAATATTCTCATATTGCATAAGAAGAATCAAAACATTCTCTGTAACATTACTCAATGTTTTACCAATCGAATAAGATTCTTGCAATCGGGTAAAAGCTGTGAGTTCTTGTCAAGATAGCTTTAGCTATTGCTTTTTAGGCTGTATTTGCCATCATCTCTTATTTACTGTTTGTTTATAAATCTATATGAAAGAATGCCGTTCAGAAAAAATATTATGAATGGAAAAGACAACAACATACGATATCGCATGAATGATGTTATGCAATTAAATTGAATGATGTAACCCAAGATGTTCTAACAAACAAAAAAATTGAATATGAGCGTTGTTTGTTTGTTATTCCTTTAACGTGGTCTATTTCCGCCTTTCGGCCAATGACACGCCGGGGAATTCTGCCAACTCACTAACCCGGGAATACCGCCGAACTCTCTCGTATCGAAGGAAGGGACCTTTAATGTCCAACACATCTCTGTTAGCTAGGACCGTCGGCTTTACATCTCCTCCGACAGATGGATACTCAACCGATTCCCAGAATCAGAAAAATCGCACCGACTTTGTGGGTATTGAAACCAGGTAACTCTGCGCAGGAGACAAGTATCATATCCTCTACCCCACCGAGCCGGTGAATATGAGCGTTAATTTCATTAGAAGCAAAATATTAGTAAGTGATTTTATGCAACGGATACGTGACAAGACGTAGTTATATGTTCAATCACAATACAAATCACTGCACAAAATATTATAATCTACCTAAATTCGACTGAAAATGAAGAAACAGCTGATAACTTTTTTAAAATGGAATCGTAATGTAAATGATGAAAATGAATTATAAAATGAATGCAGGTGGTCCAGCTATGCACTGAATGAATACACAGCTGATAAGATGATAAGACGCGTCATGTGGTGTTGTAGATATCGAATTTAAATTTTATTAAGTGTTTACGTGAATTTGGAATGTGGAATGAACGTAAAAATGAAAATTTCAAGAATATCCGGAAGAAGGATCATTTAAAGAGACCAAAAGGCCTTATTTTTCGTGGACTGTATTATAGGTTTATGATTCATTGAAAGAGGACAATGAAAGATCGCAGGAAAGATGATGAAAAGAAAAATATGCACTCACCAAGTGTAGAAATCGTCTTCCATTTGGATGATCTTTTCGAGGGCCCTCGCTTCCTTCACTGGTCACAATATAGTTTATTGAAACCGTAACGTAACGATTATAGGATTTTGAGTCTCCCTAGTAGCACTGGATAATTTTGTTTTCTTTCGCTGAGAAAGTGTGCGTATTGCGTACGATAAGTGGAGACTCGTTGATCGCAGTATCTCGATTCTTCTGACCGACGTACGAGCACATGTGCAATTTATTATATGGAAATGGAGGATATGGATATTCAAGGTGTTTAGGGAATGATCATGAACCGCGGTTAATTTGAAACCAAATACAGAAAATGAATCTGATTTACATAGAAACTGTTCAAAGAAAAATGGAACATTTTCACAATCCTGATTCCATTTGGTATTCAGAATATACTCACAGACTTGCTGTTTCTGATTTATCGACTATAAAAGGTTTTCATCCATGTTGAATCGTATGAATTAATAGGTATGGTTCACCCATTTTCTTCTCAATATCTTGAGCTTTAGTTTTACAGGCGACCGTGGAAAGCTTGGCGTATTCTGAATAATTAAACATTTCTGCATACCTCCAATCATGCGGCAATTTTCATTAAAATTGACATTATTATATGATCCATAAGAATATAGTCTCTTAATATTCGTGATTACCTCTTTCGAATGAAAAAATATATATAAACATAACTAAAAAATGGAACCTCCTCGAATTATATGTTCTGATGTTTATGGCGAAGGTTATTTACTCCTGCTGATTCTATCATACTCGTATCTATGTAATCAATAAAATTATATTGAAAAATTAATTATGTTCTCTAACCTAACTTCTACTGGTAGGTATAATTTGTGAAACAATGGATGGTTGAACGAAAAAATCAAATATATAAACAATATAAGGTTGAAAACATCACATCTAGATATTGTGAAATTGTATGTATCAAACGCTTCAGTATGAAATGTGAAACGGTCTTCATACCCAGTAAAATCATTTTTATCGAGATGAATCTGCTTACAATGAATTCAGGAACTAGAATTTTTATTCAGACATTTTCATTAAATGTAAAAGTCCACGGTTCATAAAGACCAAAACCTTCATCGAAATTCATTTCACTTTTTTTTATTGTAAATAAAACTATGGAAAGGTTTCAACTACCACACCGAGCAAACTTCGACCTGCCCGAACGTCGGCTTGCTTGCTTTTATCGGTCTGAACAAAAGTTTTCTCTTATTATCTTATAGGAAGAATTCGAATATTTTCAGATGAGGGTATTCTATCGACCCTCGCCTTCCTATCCAACAGTTTGAAAATATTCGGATGAAGTACTATCATACATTGATCTGTCTATGGATCGGTGCTCCATTCAATTGAAACTATTTTAAATTAGGAGTCGGAATAGTTTCAATGGTTCAGGTATCAGTTGCTCAAAGTTGGCACAATATCATTTTGGAGCAGCACTCTTACCTCTTAAGTTTTCCGAATACGAAAACTGAATAGAAAAAAAGTAAAATAGATATGCTAATAAAAAAACATTTATTCAATAGTAAAAACATTGGGAAGTCAATTTTTAAAAATAACATCATCAGGGTGTGATCGATATCGACGCAGACACTCTTCTAACCTGAATCTTAAATTATATAATACCCTCTGGCACAATGAACGAGACATTTGACCCACTTCACCTATTATTTCTTCTTTCAATTGTTGAATTGATGCTGGTTTTCTGCCCTATACTTGATGTTTCAAGAATCGCCACAGAAAAAAGTCAAGTGGACTCAAGTCTGAATTTCTGGGTGGCCATGGAATATGCCCTCGGCGCGATATCACTTTGCCGGAAAATATCTGCTTAACAACCGCTATTGTCTCGTTAGAAGTATGACACGTGGCACCATCTTATTTAAACCATGTCCTACTATTGTACCCTTCAAAAGGAAGAATCTGTGGCTCAAAAAACCCTCAACATTTTAGTGTAACGGTCTGCATTCATAGCTACTGTTTGCCTTCGGTTGTTTTCGTAGAAATAAGGTCCAATGATTCAGTTGGAAGACATTGCTGTCCAAACTGTCGTTTTTAGTGAATGTAGGGGCCGTTAGTGTTTTGACCGTGGGTTCTCCTCTGTCCAGTAAGGGCAATTCTGTTTATTAACATGCCCATTTAGGTGAAAATGGGCTTCATCCGAAAAAAATATGTTGTGTAGTGTTCGAAAACGTTCCGACATTCTTAAGCAAAAACAGAACGTAAAATTAAATCATTCGGCTCCAAATCTTGCACTAATTGCGTCTTGTATGGATGTAATTTAAGATCTTTTTTAAAAAGCGCTGTAATGATGTTTTTGTAGCTGTAAGTTCAGAAGATCTCTTACGTGTTGAAAGGCCTGAGTCGTTACGTACAGAATCGCGGACTAAGTTGACAGTTTCTTCCATTCTTGTTGACCTCGGACGCCCTTTTGGATTCTGATTTAGATATGAACATGTAACCTCGAATTTTTTGAACCACTTACGTATTAAACTATCACTTAGACATTGATTTGAGTCATGTAATAGGTACTTTGTCCGAAACAAACGACGAACAATAACACACGAATCATTGTTTTTGTAATAGAATTTAATACAGAATGCACGTTGTTCACCCGTAAATCTCTCCATTGTGACTAAATTTCCAAGAACCAAGTTACGCATTCCTGCCATTACCACCTCCTCCTCGCCACCATTAATATTCCTCCATCGCTTAACACTTGGTGATACATAATGGATAAATGATTATTCTAAATACTTAACGAAGGTTTCACAAAAATTATTTCTGTTGAACGCTTCGTCGAAAATTTCAAGTAACCATTCAAAACAAGTTTCCTAATTAATGAACAAAAACAGAAGAGGTAGCCTTCAAGGCAGTCCTTAATTGATTGATCGATAATTCAGCATTGAGGGTAAAGTCAGCTCAATCATATTGAGATATCAAAAGTATATTATCTTCTTGCTTATCCATTAGCTCGGAGCTTCTTTATGATTTGTCATCATTTGATATCTCTCTTCATGAATAACAGGAAAAATAAAATCGAACTTGAATCCCTTATAATTTCTTATGAAGCTGATATTGAGTCTACCACTATCAAGCTATTTCAAAACTTTTCCAAAATATGCTGATTATTATGCTAACAGCTTAGGACTTTCACTCAAACTCTTAAGATAATGAAATTAGGTCTAACAAAACATGTTTTTTTCGAATGAGCTTGATTTTAATATTGATGGCTTCTTTCAAGGTCCATTCCTCATTGAAAGATATTTTTAGCTGAGATATTTTTCTGTTGTTGTAGATATTCACATATATTTTATTCCATACAGAAATACTTTATCGGGGGTCTGATCAGATTGATAGTATCGTTCTAATTTTGAAGCTGTCTCATGAGAATATTCAAGTAATGTTGCTTCAAACACTAGGTTGGTGCAGGTTATGGTAGTATTGTTTATCTCCAAATATCTCACATCAATTGTAGTACACCTATAGCTCGCAATACGGCCACTCTTCATATGGTATTTCATTATAACGGTTTTGATTCAAGGCCAAAAATATAGCGTTATAACGGTAGGAATTTTTTTTTTGATGTCGATATATCTACATATCGCGTTGCACAATCTCTTCGTTTCCTGTTGTTTACGAGCGTTATTCAGTGTGTACTTATAAAGTGACTGGTTTAAACTTGTCTGTTAGTGTTAAATGTACGTATTCATTACTGATTGTTACACCTTGAATGGAAAAATTGGAAACAATTAGGTACATTTTTGGTACGTATGTTCATATGTATGTACAAATTAAAAATTTTTAAAATGTAATTTGTTCATTAAACTTATTTTATATGTTCATTTTCATTTCAAACTGAATGCTACCGAAACGATTATCGACTTCGGACACTGATAGAAAGAGATGTCGCAAATCAGTCGCGCTAAGAACAAAACGTCATATAGAAGCTGGAAAGAAAATTGTTGAAATTCGCAAGGCAATGGGACTTGCGAAATCTACTAGTCAAACTATTCGCGATGAAAGAGAAGACATTAAAATATAGTGGCAATCTGCTGCACCTTTGAATATCTCAATTTTAACACGCCAAAGAAACTGGTTTATGGAAAAACTATTGATTAAATGGGTTGAGGACCATAACAAATGTAAAATGCCAATGAGTCAAATGACTTTTCAGGATCAAGCTTCAATTCTTTTCAAAATGTGAAGAATGGAGATACCGATGAATCTGCTGAAAATATAATATTCGAAGCATGCCGAGAATGGATGAAAAAATTTAAAAATAAATTCAATTTGCGTAATCTGAAAATGAAAGGTGAAGCAGCTAGCGCGAATGAGGGGGCTCTAAGGAATATTAGATAGATAGAGAGATAGAAACTCTATTAACTCACATATAAATGGAATCATACAATCAACCTAAAATAAGTAGGGTGGAGCATGTCAAGACATTTACAAAATAACTAGGGGGAAACAACTATACCATACATACAAAAAAGTACACAATAAATAAATAATAAATTTACAGTACAATTTCGTCCTCCAAAACTCCGAAACATTATAATACACTTTTTACACACAAACTTCTTCAACTTCTCAATAAAAATCCTATTATTCATCATTTTTGTATCTTATTATATATTTTAGTAATTTGGCATCTGCGTATTTCTGTATGCAAGAAAACGAAGCTTTGAGAGCTTTCAAATATTTTTTTCCCTTGTATTGTGATGATGTACTTTTTCATAATTTGTGAAGAGATCCCTATTGTTCAAATTATAAGAGACTGACTCAAAAATGTAAATAGATGGCATGGTAAGTATTTGGTGATGAGAGAAAAATGGTTTACATGAATGAGTTATCTTAATTGCAAATATTTGTCTTGAGCACCTCTTTTCAATAGGAAAATTCTAGAAGCCTCGACCGAATCAGCCCAAAAAATGATACCATACTTAACCCTATTATTTTCAAGAGAATTATTGAAAGAGGTGGTTATGAACGTGAACAAGTGTTAAACGTCGACGAAACAAGCCTTTTTTGAAAGTGAATGCCTGATTTCACGTACATTTAGGAATGTAAGAAATTTATTTCTGGTTATAAGGTCTCTACAAAACGATTTAATATATTTATCGGAAAATCGAAGCTTCTTAAAGGACTGAATAACAATCAATTACTCGTCAATTGGAGATCCAACAAGAAACCTTTGATGACTAAAGGCACTTTTGAGGTTTGGTTCAAAGATCACTTTTCGACAGAATTAGAGAAATATTTCTGAGACAATAACTTAAGTACCAAGACTTTGCTAATTTTCAATGATGTAACAGGGCATTCTACTCATTTAGCCAAACTATCAGAAGATGTCACGATGTTCATGGCTATATGGCGTCCTTTATGGATCATTCCGTTGAAGTAATGAAACTCAAAAGAGAGTTTTTAATAGAGATTATTATACTAAAAAATATACCTCCGGGCGTTACAGATACGCAAGAACTACGAGATTTCATCGTGAAAAGTGAAACTGTGAGTTTGGTTCGCGAAACTTGTGAAAATAACATAAACAACGACGATAAACTCCAACAGGTGGTTGAAATGTATAATTCAAAAAACGACTTGAAGGTGGCTCAGGTTGAACTGAATTGTGCAAATTCTATGGTATCAAATTCAGAAGTCGGTGAGTGATAAAGATTTATTAATTAAACTCTTGAACAAAAATCAAAACAATTTCTCTTCGGCTTGCTTTCCGAACACACTGGATATCAACATTGCCGTTATGAATAATAAATCTCAAGGCATGGGGTAGAATACAATTTCGAATTCGTCAGTCGGAAGAAACCGTGCAAAATCCTCTTTTGATGAAGGTGCAGCAAAGAGGCCGGATACGACTACGAACGAAAAATTAGTTAAGCCCACAGGAAATCTTAAAAATAGGAAATCAGATATAACAGAAAGCGGAGATTCCTCAAAGTTTTCGGGTGCGGAAAGGCATGCATGGTTGTACGTGGGCCGCGCTGGTTCACAAGTTAAGGAAGAACATGTGATGCAACATCTGGAGTATAAATTTCCAGGAGAACAGTTCCATGTGGAAATGCTTCCAAGGCAGGAAGATTTTAATTGTGTTGCTTTTGAGATAGGTGCTGACATGGCACTTTTGAAAGACCTAAATAAGCCCGAATTCTGGTCAAATGGCGTAAAGATTAAGAGATTTCGTTCCTTTCGGAGTCACCAAGCAATCATTGGAAATGAAAAAAGCTAATACCATAAACATTCTGAATTATAATATATAATCGCTCCAAAAAAAATATAACACCCTAGAATGTTATGTGAATACAGAGAACTTGGATATAATTTGCTTGACGGAGCATTGGCTTATCAACTTATCAACATGAAAAATTTTTCCATAATATCCTCAAGACGTAGAGTACAATACCTACATGATAGTGTTCTCGTGGCAGTCAATAACAAAATATAAATGTCTGCCAATAGACGAAGTGGATTCTTTGGGTGCTGAAAAAGATATATGAAGGTTTCTGGAGTCTTTATTCCACAGTTGCAGATGGTGTTCATTGTAACATACAGATCACCAGATGGGGTTTTTGAAGACTATATCAATTATATGAATGAAATTCTTCCTTTTGTGAGCAACAAATATGTAAACAAAACATGGTTCTCGCTGAGGATCTCAATCTCGATTTTTTAGAACCAACAAAGAAGCTGCATACGGTGAAAAATCTGTTTTCGTCATATGGAATGACCCCGATGTTCAGGGAACCGTCAAGAGTATAAAAAACTTAAGAGTCTTGCGTCGATAATATATTCATTTCCGCTGAATTACAAAATACTGACTGGTACAGCTTTCTTGACGAAAAGTCGACTGAAGATGCTTATACATATTTTCACGAACTATGAATGAGTCTTCTTCTACAAATATTACCCTGAGATGGAAATGGAAATCAAGACCAAACCTGGCAAATACAAAACTGATAAGTGTGGAGTACATCAAAGAAAAACTAGACATTTTACAAACAGTTCACAGTGTGAAAACAGGTCAAAGATGCCTATAAATGATGTAAAAAGCAATATATTTCTTATTCAAATCATATAAAAAGAATAAACAACGAGAACTACATAAGGAATGCTGCTAATAAAACTAGAGCGGTTTGGGATGTAGTGCGTAAAGAAGTGAACCCTAGGAGTTTTTCGGACACTGAGGTTCTGACTCCAACCGCCTCAGAATTTAAGTCAGATTTCGAAAAAACTGAAAAAAAATTTAGAACAAGTTTGGCTCAATTTCGACCTCAATAAAGCTTTTGATAGTCTGTGTCGTGAAATCTCAATGGAAAAGCTTTTTTCATTATGGTTTTCGTGGCAGAGTATATACCTTACTCAAAAATTATTGAACGAATATGTCTCAGTTTATGAGTGTTGATGACAAGTTATCAGAATATTCTATAACAGATAGAGGTATTCCTAGGGTTCTATTCTGGGTCCGCTCTTATTTCTGATAAATATAAATGACATTACGGTTCCCGGGGCAGCTAGTGTTTGTCTTTTGTGATGATACATCTGTTGTGATGGGGGAAGATAGTGAAGATCTTCAAGCAACTATGCTGCTATGGATTAATCATCGAGATTCCTGTGGACCAATATTCAAAAGGAAAGGATACTTACGTTTCCATGCGTATATATATATATATATATATATATATATATATATATATATATATATATATATATATATATATATATATATATATAAGCACTATGACAACTTCATGCAACTAAAGCAGAAATCGCCACTGGAAGTGATCACCATACGTAAAATACAAGACATAAGGAACATTTGGTTATTCCATTGCACGAAAAAAGTTAACTCAGAATTCTGATGAGTACTGGGGAATCAAAATGTATAATACGTTACCAGGCCACTTCAAGATCCTTAAGGAAAATACTTTCAATAAAAAATTTCTCATTAGAAAATGCCTTTTACAATATAGAAGAGTACATGAACTTTTTACAATGAATGTTCTTTGTTTCTATGATAATGTTCATCTGTGATATTTTTTTGACATACCATGTAATTTCTTTTGATGGTGATTAAATAATATTTTATTCTATTCTATCGAGTACCTTCCGAAAAATACGTCATGTCTAGTCCAATCAAGGAATCAGAGTGCAATGGCCATTTTTAAGGCATATTATCCACGCCGATCTTTTCGAACTTAGAAGGGAAACAGATGGTAAATCATCAATTGAAGCATTTTGGAAAAACAACAACATCAATAATGCTATTGATAGAATCAGTGAACCATTGAACCATAACAGGTATTGAGATTGACAACAATTAACCATGTTTGGAAATAAATATGGCCAGAATGTGTAAAAAGTACTATTGGAGAAGCTAGTTTCCTGACTAGGAAAACATTCTGGAACTACCACATGATCTGGCCTTTATCTACTTGAAGCTGATAAGAAACTCCTTTCTAATGGAGAATTTAATAGCAGAACCGCTGATTGATGTAGAAACAGAGCCTGTTGTATCAAAACAGCTAATATTAAAAAATTGTGTCGAAAGGTTTGTCCAATTTCGAACAAACAATAAGCATACTCCTTGAAAACGATCCTCACGTCCAACGTATACCAAGTGTTTCTCAAGGAATAACCCAGCCATCAGTTGTTATAAAACACTGAAGAACGAAATAGAAAAGGAGGTAAGACCAACATCGTTGGGCAATTTTTTTAAGCCAAACCCATCCTTAGCAGCGAAAAATGATGACGAGAATGATTTAAAGATTACCTGTTCTTTATCGTCTTTTATATCATATTCGAATACCGTCTTCCCAAATCAAATCAGTCGATGGATTTCATTGGGTATATTATCTATACATCCCTATGAGAAGTGGTCTAACATTTTGAGATGAGGGTATGGTGCTATTCCATCCATCTTCGCCTTCCTATCCAACAGTTTGGGAATATTCGGATGAAATAGTGTCGGACATTGATCCGGCTATGGATCAGTGATCCATCTAATTGAAACAATATCATATTGCATCGAATAGGTTCAATTGTTCAGGATATTAGTTACTCACAGTTGACACGATTTTGGAGCAGCGATAATTCATTATTGCCATTAACGAAGAAGAAACCTTCGATACCTCCAACAATTTCTGAACGAAAATGAATTCTTTTAGGGTATTGCGTATTTACCCTCAACAGAAAAGAAAACATGTTCTAATTAGTTTACATTCTTTTTTGGTCTTGTTATTAACTATTTCATGATCAATGGCAATTTACAGAAATTGTTTGCCTGATATTAGAGCACCTGAACTTAGAACAGATTTAATTTCCCTTCAAATTATCAGCGGGTTCCTCAAATCATAGTAATAAGAATATTCTCAAAAAGCATCTGCCCACCCCCTTGGAAAGTTAATTGAAATAACAATGAAATTCAATATAAGATGAGCTGGAATTGATTTGAATGAAAAGTAGATAAATCTCTTTCATTTTCAGACAAAATAAGTTACATATGGTTATATAAAAGGAATCCTAGAATGAAAATAAAAGAGGTTTAAAATGTTTTAAATCAATAGAGAATGAAATAGACTAGAAGGCTATACAAATAATTATTCAAGGCCAATTCTTACCAGCAAAAAAATATGACGCCAGTGATCAACAGGTTACCATTTCTTCTTGGTCTTCAGATTGGTGGGGTGCTTCAACGAAAACTAAACAGACGCTATATCTACCAAGATATTCATTTCTGATCAAAACGCAAAAACAGGTCAATTTTTGTTTCAAGGAGGACATCTTTTGGGTTACAAAACTTGCCTGAAATATCAACTCCCTAAGCGGGGGTTGCAATCCCTGAACATTTTGAATAGGAAAGATGGGTCGAGTGATGACTCGAAAAAAAGGTGGTATCTTTGTCTACATTGACTTGAACGAATTTCCATTTTTAAACTGAAAACTGTAAAAGATACAGGGTGAGCAACTGAAAGATAGGGAAGACTATTTACCTGAGACTATTCACGTTTCAGTGAAGTAAAATGGAACAGATTCATGCTGAGCAATGGCAGTCATCATCAAGTACCATCCTCATCTCAAATTTCAATCCCTAGAGCAGGGGTGACCACCCTTGAAAATTTGTAAGAGGGTAGATGGGTAGAGTGGTACCTCGAAGGAAAGGTATTATCTTTGTCTGCATCCCTGTGAACGAATTTCAATTTTTGATTGAAAACTGTAGAAGATACAAAGTGAGCGATTACTCGAGTGATAACTCGAAAAAAAAGTATTATCTTTGTCTGCATTCCCGTGAAAGAATTTTCATTTTTGATTGAAAACTAGAAGATACAGAGTAAGCCACTGAAAAATAGAAAAGACTATCTATTGCCCTGAACTATTGAAGTATTGGTGCAAAAAAATTGAGCAGATTCATTCCAGTTCAAAGGCTTTCATCTTTTATCTAAATGAATCTATTCCAGTTTTTCGCACTAATACTTCAATAGTCTTGGAAAGCTACTTGAATAGCTCAGGGCGATAGATAGTCTTCTCTATTTTTCAGTATCCTACTCTGTATCTTCTAGTTTTCAATCAAAAATGAAAATTCTTTCACGGGAATGCAGACAAAGATAATACATTTCTTTCGAGTTATCACTCGACCCATCTTCCCTTTTCCAAATTTTCAAGGGTTGTCACCCCTGGTCCAGGGGGTTGAAATTCGAGATGAGGATGGTACTTGATGATGACTGCCATTGATCAGCATGGATCTGTTCCATTTTACCTCACTGAAACTTGAATTGTCTCAGGGAAATAGTCTTCCCTATCTTTCAGTGGCTCACCCTGTATCTTTTACAGTTTTCAATCAAAAATGGAAATTCATTCAAGGCAATGTAGACAAAGATATCACCTTTAATTTTGAGCCATCACTCGACCCATCTTCCCTACTCAAAATGTTCAAGGATTGCAACCTCCGCTTAGGGGGTTGATATTTCAGGAAAGTATTGTACCCCAAAAGATGTCCTCCTTGAAACAAAAATTAACCTGTTCTTGCGTTTTGATCATAAATGAATATCTTGGTAGATATAGCCTCTGTTTAGTTTTCGTTGAAGCACCCTGTATATATAAACACATATATTATGTAACATGAAGTGGTCCCATTTTTGTTTATAGATTATTGTTACTTTTGGAGCCTTATATTATTACATGTACAAATGTATGTACAAGTTATGTAGATATTTTTGATTTAAGTGAAATATAAAGATAAAACGCGGTTAGGTTTTTAACAAATTTGGAACTAGTCTCATTGAATTCATATGAATTTCTAATAGAATAATTGATTCCTTATATGGTTTTTCGTTTTGCGGTTTTTGTGGAACGTATCGAGGCCATAAAGCGAGTTATGGGTGTATTTGTAATATCCTGTACTTTTAGAAGTTGATATCAAACATCAAGTTTATGAAGTTTTATTCTAACTATTGTTTCAACATATCTCTGGGTATTATTCAAACGAAATGATAAAAAATTATAATTTTCAATCCAGACTTCAAAACGACTTCGACTCTTATCCAGCCTGTAGTCGGACTAATGCCGGACTAATTGTAGGAACATAACAAGAAAAACTTGAAATCCATGCTTTCAATTCTGAGAAATTTAATAACTCGAAATTATCCTCTTAATTTTTTCCCTAACGAAATTCGTTTATATGTCTCGACAGTGTACCTTCTATTTTTAATTCTGATGTTGTTTTTCGCTGTCCTCTAGCTGTCAGTCCATCAGATGCACAATTATCGTTCACTGTCACTCTAATTGATTACATAAATTATGTCTAATTTGAATAATTCATTCAGTCATGGGAAAGATAAACACACTTTGTATATCATTGATATCTAGTACACAGCGATAGAACTTCACAAACGAAGACATTCAATTTTTCAATTTGCGTGGAATACCATTTCCTGTACGACGTAATACAATTTTTAGAATCTGCTTTGTCATCTATTGTAATGAATTGATGTGAAAACGCGTGTTCCAAAATGGTGCATTAGATGATTCAGAAATTGAAAGATTGTTGGTGTGAAATTACTGATGTAATTAATAATATAAAGAAAGCGATTAATTTGAAACATGTACTCATTAATTTTTTTTCTTGTCCGGTTGAATACGATACAGAGAGTACATCAGTATATTTTTCAGTCAGTCAAATCTTTAAGGGATATCCTTCTACTTCGTTACCACTTTCATGAATACTGAACTTGACAATGGCCCACGGTCACCAATAGACACAGATTAAGATACGCTCACTGCAGCAAAGACTTGTCCATGGCCAACGATATTGTTTTCCTCGCCATCCTTACCAGTGGAAGTAGGAAGTTATACTGAATGCAGGAGAGGAATTCATTTACAAGTAACTAGACAGGATTCGGATTGAAGTCCTACCAATTTCGACTCTTATGACTTCTGTCGTTGATTATTTTGCTAAGCGAATGACCATACAAAACAATAAAACAATGATGATTCCTGCCAGGCGGAGATCCTACCTCTGGAACAATGTAATATTGTTAGGCTCCCTAACCACATATAAATAGACCTGTAATGATAATAATACTGAATTACCTGATGAACGCCAGACAACAGAATCGAAAGCTGCCTCCTGGATCATTTATTATTCATGAGTACACTATTTCTAGAGTCCGACCGAAACTGGTTTTCCGTCCGAAACCGAATATTCGGCCGTGGATTCAGTTTCGGCCGAAACCGAAACTCACGTGGTCAAGTATAAAATTCTCTAAAATACTGAAATTTGGTGCATTTTATGCATTATTCTGCATTAATTGGGACATGAAATGGAAACACACTATATTATGGTTGTTGTAAGCATTTATTCAATATAATATTAAAAAATATTATTAAAATTTCTATTATTTTATCAAATTGAGTTCAGATAGCAAAATGATTATCTGTTATCAATAATCGAATCACTAATTGTTACTGATTCATTAAATACGAAGTATTGGTATTTGGAAATCTTACTAATTAATACTAATAAAGGTTTGAATTTGTACTTAGAAGAATCATCTATATTTTCTTTTTTCGAAAGAATATATATATATATATATATATATATATATATATATATATATATATATATATATATATATATATATATATATATAGTTCAGTCTCAATAAAGATATACATCAAAAATCACACAATCAACAAAGATACCAAGATCACAATTAGTAGGACAGTCATACTTACATTTAGAATTAAGTAACTCACTACTAAACTGCAGTAAACATTTAAATTGAAAACAGTTATAAAATAAAATGAAAAAACTTCTGAATTTAGGGTTAGGTTAGGTTAGATTTCGGTTTTTCGTTTTATCAATATTCATAATTGAAAAGTCGTAATAATGGTTCCAACAGGTAAGACTAAATTTTTTCTTTCAGAAACTGTTTTATGTCTCCTTTAGATTGTGTGGTCTTTGTTTCACTAGACATATTTTGGTGCACACATCCAAACACTCTCTTTTTTTTCTTGCTTTATGTGGTGAGCTTGCGAGACGCATGTAGTTGAAGCCGAAGGAACATTGAATCATTATCACTGCTGCGGGATGATAACATGCTAACTTCAGACAGAAAGATATTTGCTCTGTAATAGCAACGTTCACTTCATTGAAATTAAGGTATTTAGACTTGAATCTTGGGTCCAATATTGTAGCTACCATCAACGAAGGGAGTTTTTTCAATGATGAAAATCTCATGTTCACAGCTAACTTGCCATTTCCGGTTTAATAACGATATCAAAGGTATGACAATCGAAGTGAATGCATTATCAAATGATAAAGAGTTCATAAAAAAATGTCAACATGGATGAGGTTCTTTACAATGACCCATCTATTAGATTGAAGAGAATCAACCTTACCATGTTCAACATAGTATAAGTTTACTGCGTGCGTGAACTTCAGAAATCAGTTTCGGTTTTGGCAAAAAGTTCGGCCAATTTCTGCCGAAACGGAAACTGCCACGGAAACTTGATTGTTGGCCGAAAGTCGGCCGAAACCGAAACCGAACTTTCGGTCGGACTCTAATTATTGCATCATGAGAAAATGTACCTGGAATCTGAAAAATATATGCAACTAATCGAGTTTACCAGATTGATCACATCCTAGTCTCCAAAGGACACTTCTCTCCTGTCATACATGTTCAGGTCTACAAAGATTTGAATTGAGACTCTGATCATTATCTAGTCTAGTGATTGTACGAGAAAAGCGTCTATTGTTTATACTTTAAAGAATAACAAGCAGATGAAGTGAAATGCAACAGAATTAAAGAACGATGTAGAGGTACGTAAATCATATCATTCAGCAAGCCAACAGGAGAAAGGACTCAGTTAGAGCTAGTATGATGAAGAATGTAAAAATCGTTGTCGGGAAAATGAACCAAGAGAATTTATACTATAAATGAAAACGAAAGACAAACGGAAAAGAACACAAGTAGAGCAATAAGAAGAATAATGAAAAGGAAAAAACCAGATGGCCGAAAAAAAGATATGAAAGAAATCGATTATTTGAACAATGAAGAGGAAAACGGGAAACTCAATGTTGCCATGAAACAGATAAAGAATGATGATCGGTGGATCAGAAACATTCGATGAACAATCGACCTGGATATAAAAAATACTAACAACAGATGGACCTAACATATCAACCAACTCTTGTATTCAGATAACATGCAACCACATATAATAGCAACGCTCGAAAACTTTTCACAAGGTAGGCACAGAGAAGATGAGACTGGTAAAAAAACCCTTCTAATCTCATCTTAATGAGTTAAAGGATCAAATCTTAGACTGAAGACCAATTTGATGAAGCATAAAGCAGAAGCACCCTCTAAATGCTATAGCAAAGATCATCCAAGACATCTGGACTAGAGAAGAAATGCCCCATTCATGAAATATCGGAGAGACGAACGCTATTCACAAGAAAAGAGTGCGCCGAAAATAATGGAGGCATAACACTGCTTGATACAGCTTATGAAGCCCATACAATAATTGTCAATGATATAATTGAAGCAGTTACCAGTGAAAATATAGCTAAACATCAGTGCGGCTTCGATACCGAACAAGGAACAATCCACCAATATTTCATGAAAAAGCAAATTATGGAAAAATGTTTTGAACGTGATTTTGACCGGTATATCCCATTTGAATATATTGAATAGATTTTTGACATCCCATAATAAAGGTAACCAAAGGATGGTATGAGAGAAGTACAAGTCGTCCTCATATTAATCAGTCTAGCAATAATGCCTACGAATAACTGCAAGGCAGTAGTGAAAATTGACACCAAACTAGGCGATCTTTTTCGTGTGACATATGCGGTGAAACAAGGGAACTCGTTGTCTTTGCTGCCTATTGTAGCATTATACCAAGCTTCAAAATCAATTGAACAAAGAGACACGTTAATGATGGCTTTAGTAGAGAGAGGAAACTTGATTGATGAAAATGAAATATCAGCCTTAGAACAAGAATAGTTCAAAGCTTTAACGGATTTCAAACATAAAGAAAATTGGAAGAACTAGCTCAGCGAAAAATAAGAAAGAATAAAAGTTAGAATAGAGGCTATTCAGGAATCTAACCTTACCGAACAATTCGTCAGGTGAAAATACTCAATGATTAAAGAATAGAGTAGAAGTAAGGGAGAAAATTTAATGTTGTTGCAGGGACATTGAAAAGCGCACACAAAAGAATGCGAGCTTTAATTTGCCTAGTCTATATCTCTGAATTTATTCATCCACATAATGCTCAAGATGAGAAAATATTCAGACCAGAAACCATAACCTCCCTGATTTTGGGCTTTTCTAATTGAAGAAATATGCAACAAGTGATAGCAAACTAAAAGAAGATACAGTCAGGTCGAAAAATCCTGCAAAAATTTCTACAAATCGATATTGAAAGCGTTCACAACATAATGGGTGATATTTTAAAAGAACAGTGCCTTCTTGAGGGACATGGGACCTTTATTTGAATATAGACTAGTAAGATCAATTTAAGAGGCACATACCTAGTACGATCTAAATATTACTAAAGCTATATTTTTCAAATTATATTTACTTCTTTGTTTATCATTACAATCATTACAAGATTCATTAGCCACTAGAATAGCTTCAGAAACAATACAAAATGCACGAAATCTCCAATAGAGTCAAATCGGTCTTCTGCACTTAATGCCCTACGTTCAATGTTCTCGTTCAACTCCGACAGCACATGCAATAACATGCTTATCGCTTGTGTAAACTTTTGCGGTGAGATATATATCCTCGAAGCGTGTGTGGACATGCTCTTAAACTGTATTTTTCGTTTTGTATGCTCACACTTTTACAGACTCTCAAACAACACAATTACAAATTTCAACAATTTCAGTCGAAATACGATCACAATCATTGACACTGGGATATATCTGTTACCAATCATTTGACTTTATTACATGAACTTAAATTGTCCTCAGGACGCCCATTTCTTATTCATTACTGAACACATCTTAAGGTGGTATTCTGGTCTAGAAAATCGAAAGAATCATTTTTTTTGCATATTTTCAAAGCTTTTAAATATATGTTGTCGAAAGGATTTATCGAGATTTTAATTATTTTGGGAGATACAGCAGATTTTGTGATGCGGCACCTAAGCTGGCTGAGGATTAATCGCTCTGAATAACGAGCTTCTGCTGCTTCAGAAGCAGGTAGAACAGCTCCTTTAGAAGAAAGAACTTCACAAAATCTCTATTTTGAGAAAGAAGAAGGCCCAATCTATAAATATGGTATCGCAGATTAATCCAAAGTTGGAATTTAATATTATTATCTGAGTTATTCTACTGGAAATCTTTCTCAAACTTCAAACGCGTTTTTCTCAAAACTCCTTTTGTTGAGGAGGTTATCAAGTTCTATCTGACCGATACTTTAGAAATTTCGTGGGAGAGATTTTCTTGATACATCTCTTCATCACTGGGACCTTGGAATTTCAAGAATTTTAATTTGAAGTATTTTAAAAAAATTCAAGCAGGACGAAAAACAGGTAAAAATTGTGTGGACGCCATTTCGTGAATTTTTGGGCTAAGATCCAAGAGATAACGATATATCCACTAATTAGGAGTATTTTTTGTTTGTTAGATTTAGATCACAACAAGGGTTGAAATCATGTCAACCAGGGAGCACCGTTTGACTGGCAACCCCAACTTCACCGGCTGAATTTCTTACTTTTTTTTTGATTTTGTCATACGCTTTGATAATTTTGATATCAATTCCAATACGTACCTTTGGAGAACGTTATGTTCAAGATGGTTTTGGTTGAGTATTATTGCAACCACTCGCGCACAATTTTTATTTTGAAGTTTTGATACACAATGCATCAAATGATCGAACAAGCGTATATCAGATAAACTTCTTGCTATTGAGAATAAAGAATTTTTTATTCTAACAAGTTCAGGAAAATATTTTTATGAGATAAGAAAAAATTATAAAAGATTATTTTTTTTACACGTAACACAAAAAGGATTCTATTCTCATTTCCAGACTATGAATCGATGAAATTCTTGTCATTTTGAATTAGACAATTCTTGATTTACTCACAATATGCACAGTAAAATACTCAATCCGATACCTACAATCGATTATTCCCTTCTCCAGGCTCAGAATGGGCTATATTATTTGATATTATAATGAATCCATTCTGACCAACGTGATAAAAGAGTGATTGTTCGCATTTCATCTAAATTCGAACCGCTGAATGCGGAAAATGAAGATAAAGGGTAGAAAAATGTTTATGTTTCGGAACTAACAATTAATGATCGCAACCAGTCGAATAGAACACGGTATTATTCTTCTCGTTCCCGGTCCTTTTGAAACCTGAATTTCGTGGGAGTAAAATGATCGAATATTCCAAGAACAGAAAACATTCATTTCATTTCCTATGTTCTGGTAGGGGCACACGAATCATCTCGAGCACTGCAAATTCATTTAACTCCTAGATTTATGTCCACGATGAAATTATTTACAACTTAACAGAAGATATATGGGCAAAGCAGGGGCTTTGCAATGAGATGACAATTAAGTGCTCTTCTAGCCGACTTTAATATATATTTATATATTTATATATATATATATATATATATATATATATATATATATATATATATATATATATATATATATATATATATCAATTCAGCGAACCGAATACTCAAGTAGAGTAACAGACAATTTTTCGCACCAGTATGCGTCAAATATACTGATTCGCCAGAATGAATGAAAGAAATCTCATATATATATATATATATATATATATATATATATATATATATATATATATATATATATATATATATATATATATATATATATATATATATATATATATATATATATATATATATATGCTATGCCGAGCATAGCATATTCCTTTGGGGTGATCAAATGGTCGATAACTGACTTAGGAGCTTAAGAGCTATGGATATAAGAATTAGAGCGATGTTAACGGCACACGGGATTCACCATCCACGTTCGCTTATACCTACCAAGAACACAGGGAGGACGAGGCCTTGCATCACTAGAGATGACTCATAAGAATAACGTGGACCAACTGAGAGACTACTTTATCAGCAAACACTCACCGTTTTATCGCACGTGACGCGGACGAAAACCTAACGGCACTGCAGCTCTCGAATATGGAATTTCTTGTGGAATCTCATACAGTGGCCCAGCTGTCAGAGGAGTGGCACTCTAAAGCACTTCATGGTAGATATCCGAACCACCTGAAAAATAAAGATATAGATCGAAAAGAGTCGCTTACTTACCTGAGTCCTGGATACTTATTCCCTGACGGTTGTGCGCTATCCAGGATCAGGTAATCCCCACAAGGATGTACCCAAAACACATCACAAAACAGGATATCCCAACAGAGCAGTGTCACAAGTGCGGAAAGGGGCAGGAATCAATTCAGCATATAACATCCAGCTGCCCTATCCTAGCTCCTCGGGATTACCTTGAACGTCATAATGCAGTGGTCAGGGTGTATCACCAAAAAATCGCTGTCAACCTAGAGCTATGTAAAGAAACTATTTCAGCTTACAAATAAAAACCCAAGGCAGTACTTGAAATCAGAAAATATAAGATTTACTGGGATACAACCCTGATTACGGATAGACCAGTTGCGCACAACAGACCTGATATCACGGTTTTTGATCTCGAGTGTTTAACGGCTATAATTCTGGATGTTAGTATTCCAGCGGATGCCAGCGGATGAGAACATTACCAAGGCATATACTGAGAAAATAACTAAATACCAGGATTTGGCTTTTGAACTGAGGGAAGTTCATAAATTGAAAAGTGTGAAGGTAATGCCACTTATAATATCGACTAATAGACTGGTAGAAGCGCATAAGCAGGAAAATACCAAATTGTTGAAACTGAGACCAGGAATTGTATCCAGCGCACAGAAAGAAGCCATACTAGGTACCACCCAAATCGTCCGAAAGTTCCTTCAGGGCTCATAAAAATAAACCACAAACAGAGCTGCCTTGGCGAATAGTCGCCCGGCCAGTCTTGTGACCGACCCGTAACGTAAAAAAAAATATATATATATATATATATATATATATATATATATATATATATATATATATATATATATATATATATATATATATATATATATATATATATATATATATATATATATATATATATATATATATATATATATATATATATATATATATATATATATATATATATATATATATATATATAACTTCTTAACAAATGGTACCAAGAAACAAAACAATTTTTGAAAAACAACGACGACCTTATTATTTTAAACAGTGACAAAGGTGCTGTGACAGTTATATTGGAAACACACACTTATGAGGAAAAAATACAATTAAAATTCGATTCAGACGATTGTAAATGATAACCAAAAGACCCCACTCAAACAATGCACAGTAAATAGAAAGATTTAATTGCAAAACTAGAGAATAAAAAGTATATAACCAAACAACAGGCCACAGAAATGAAAATTTATAACTCTACGGCTCCAAGAATTTATAGAAATCCCAGAATTCATAAGGTAGGATATCCATTGAGACTAATAATGGCAACCACAAATAGTTCAAGTAATCCACTGGCCAAATTTGTGGGTGAGATTCTGAAGGAAGCTTATGACACAGACAATATCTACTATGTGAAAGATACATTCCAATTTGCAGCTGAAGCAAATAATTTTGAAGTATCAGATGATCATGAAATCATATCCCTAGATGTCCTAAATTTGTTCGGCAACTTAAGAAAAGAAGAAATCAAAAATGGAACATCATTAAAAATCATCGATAACAATTACTGTGTGTTTAGAGATAGACATTATCTGCAAATTTTTGGTTGTGCAATAGGTTCTAAATTGAGCCCCTTTTAGCACAATATGTAATGGACGACCTGCTAGATTCGTGCGTAATGAGGTAACCATATAAGATAAAATTATTAAAATAATTTGTTGACAACATTCTCATGATAGTACTACGAGCCTATATTGAAGCCACACTGGAAATTTTTAATGCCTACTCTGGAAGCATAAAATTTACAGTAGAAAAAGAGGATAGTGAACAGTCTGTGCCATTTTTGGACACCAAGGTTCACCGAGGAAATAACAGAATAAAGTTCGAATGTTATAGGAAAGAGACACACTCGAATAAGTTCATTCATTTTCACTCCGATCATAACATAAAAGTTAAAATAAACACAATAGAACAAAAGAAAAAAAGAATAACGAATAGATGCCATGAATCTCATAGAAAGCAAGAAAAAGATAATTTATTCAAAACACTACAACAAAACTCATATCCAAAAAGGATGTTAAAAAGCTTCTCTATGCAAGTGTCCTAAATACATTACAGGTACAAGAAGACCAAATGGCCTCAAATGAGTTGATGCGCTATGCATCTTATCCTAACGTTAACAAACAGACCAAGAAGCTGAAGAATATAATTAGAAATGATAAATTAAAAATAGCAACATATAACAAGAAAAATGTAGGAAATTTATATACAAAAATCAAAGACCCTATTCCAACGATGTTGAAAAGCAACGTAGTATACAAAATTAAGTGTGATAACTGTGAGCAAAGCTACATTGGACATAAATCACAGTGGCTTAAGGGTAGGATTGCCCTACACAGATTATCTATAGGACACAAATATAAATGAAGAACATTATTTCGATGGTCCTGTAGATGAGTAAGGAAGAATAACTAACCATAGATAATTGAATGCAATATCTTACCTATAAAAAAAATTGATATTTGACATTCCATGTTCAATTGGAACTCGAAATACTGATTTGAGTGATAATTATTGGTATATATATTTATATATATATATATTTATATATATATATATATATATATATATATATATATATATATATATATATATATATATATATATATACAGGATATCCACCGGGACCGTACGTTAAAAACTTTTGAGTTCCAATTACAATATCAAGCTAAAATTTTAAACGCGGCCATAACTAGCGATTTCAATTGAAGTGAAATATTTTCGTAGTGGTACCATTTCCGGTTAGGTTTGGTTAGGTTAGGTTAGATTTCTATGCTTCTCTATGCAAGTGTCCTAAATACATTACAGGTACAAGAAGACCAAATGGCCTCAAATGAGTTGATGCGCTATGCATCTTATCCTAACGTTAACAAACAGACCAAGAAGCTGAAGAATATAATTAGAAATGATAAATTAAAAATAGCAACATATAACAAGAAAAATGTAGGAAATTTATATACAAAAATCAAAGACCCTATTCCAACGATGTTGAAAAGCAACGTAGTATACAAAATTAAGTGTGATAACTGTGAGCAAAGCTACATTGGACATAAATCACAGTGGCTTAAGGGTAGGATTGCCCTACACAGATTATCTATAGGACACAAATATAAATGAAGAACATTATTTCGATGGTCCTGTAGATGAGTAAGGAAGAATAACTAACCATAGATAATTGAATGCAATATCTTACCTATAAAAAAAAATTGATATTTGACATTCCATGTTCAATTGGAACTCGAAATACTGATTTGAGTGATAATTATTGGTATATATATTTATATATATATATATTTATATATATATATATATATATATATATATATATATATATATATATATATATATATATATATATATATATACAGGATATCCACTGGGACCGTACGTTAAAAACTTTTTGAGTTCCAATTACAATATCAAGCTAAAATTTTAAACGCGGCCATAACTAGCGATTTCCAATTGAAGTGAAATATTTTCGTAGTGGTACCATTTCCGGTTAGGTTTGGTTAGGTTATACCGGAAGTGGGTCATCACTTTGTTATTGCAAATGACAATCTACCCAAGTTGTTGGCACTTATCTGTCTAAACTTTTGACAGATTTAATCATTTTTGTTATGAGCTCGAATTTTGAGGAACATTGAAAAAAATTGAAGCTCGTAGATCTTTTTCACTACAAACACAATTTTCGCTCGAGTGGATAGAAGAAGGATGAAGGAACTTTTTAAGCAGTCTACACATGTCAAATGTTTATTGCGTTGTTTTGTATGATTTTTTCAATTTGGCCTTTTTCGAACAGCAATAACTCAATTTTTAAAATGGAACGTGCCAATTTTTATATAGTCATCAGATGAAGCGTCAAATTTCAGATGGAATTGTATCAGCATGTACTATACCATTCCCTTATAATTCCGAAATAATTTAGGAATATATTGAATTTTGATGATTTTGCAAAAACTAACAGAGAATGCTTTGAAATATTTGAATCAAGTAGCTGAACTGGCTACGCTCACCTGACAGGTGCCTAAAATGTATGTACTTGTCACTTCGTTCACTCGAATTTGATATTTCATCAAGAATTGTTGGTAATTTGAAATGAAAATTTTTGGAAAAACACCAGATTGATAATAAAATGGCTGATTATTCAAACGAGGATATGTTTAATCTCTTCTTAATTCCTGCGAATTTCAAAAAGTTTTGGATAGAACTTGCAGGAAATTCAACAACCACTTTCCACATTTGGCGCCTATGAGTAAATTGAAATTTCGAAGTATTAGAAGCAATTTTCTGCAATTTGGAGGAACAAAATATATAGAAACTAAAAGAAAACCAATTCTGGAGGACGACGGCAATCAAATTAATACGCTAGCGTATTTTCGGGCCAATCCATATCCGTCCATTAAGTCAGAATCAATGGATATTGGATTGAGTTATACTTCCATTAAAAGGATCCTTAAGAAACATAACATGCACCCGTATTCTTTTATCAGACTACAAAAATTGAAACCAACTTGGGAAGGTCCCAAGCGGCGAAATTTCTGTGAAAATTTATTAGTTCGGCTTCAAGAAGATGAGACAATTCTGCAAAAAATTATATGGTTCAATGAAAGTGGAATAACTAACAGGAGAAATCAACATTTTTGGGCCACAGAAAATCCACATTTCATTGAGGTTATTGATTTCCAAAATTAATTCAACGTGAACATTTTTGCAATTTCAATGAATGATTTGTTGGCTTCTCACACTTATGAGGAAAATCTTAATGGACAAAAATATCTCGAAATTTTGAGAGGAACATTAGCAAATTTTTTAGATGGATTACCCCTTAACATTCTGAGGGATTGCTATTACCAAATGGATAGTGCACCAGCACATAAAACAAAAGCTGTAGATCGGCAGCTAACAGAAATGTTCGAGGATAGATGGTGGGGTTATCAAGGACCAAATTTATGGCCTCCGCGTTCTCCGGACCTGAAGCCCCTTGATTTTTATTTATGGGGCAAAATCAAGAGAGAAGTGTATCTTATTCCTGTAAGAAGTGAAGAAGAGTTACTAGAGCGCATTCATAATGCTTTTCGTAATATTGATCCTGAGGAAACTGGGAGGGGAACTCATCATGTTCGTATACGAGCTGTCAATTGTATCGAGCAAAATGGGGCCCATATTGAACATTTATTCATATCGTAAATTAGTTTTCTCCTATGATTTTTATCTTCGATGATTGGTTTTCGCTTACTTCCTACAGTTTTTATTCATCCGAATTGTAGCAAATTGCTTCTAATGCCTCGAAATTTTATTTTACTCATAGACGGTAAATTTGGAAATTGGCTATTGAATTGCCTGCAATTTCTACCTACTACTTTTTGACATTCTATAATGAATTAAAAAAAGATTAAATATATTTTCGTTTAAATAACCAGTTGTTTTATTCCAAATGTGTTGTATTTTTTTGGATATTTTCAATGTGAAATAACCACAGTTCTTGTTGAAATATCAAATTCGAATGAAAGAAGTGACAAGTACATCAATTTGAGGCACCTGTCAGGTGAGCGTAGCCAGTTCAGCTACTTGATTCAAATATTTCAAAGCATTCTCTGTTAGTTCTCGCAAGATCATCAAAATTCAATATATTCCGAAATTATTTCGGAACTATAAGAGATGGGTTTAGTATATGCTTATACAATTCCATCTGATATTTGACGCTTCATCTGATGGCGATATAAAAATTGGCACGTGCCATTTGAAAAAATTGAGTTATTGCTGTTTGCAATAGGCCAAATTGAAAAAATCATACAGAACAACGCAATAAATAGTTGACATGTGTAGATTGCTCAAAAAATTCCTTGATCCTTCTTCTATCCACCCAAGTGAAAATTGTGTCTGTATTGCGAAAGATCTACGAGAATTTTCCTAAATGTTCCTCAAAAATCGAGTATATAACAAAAATAATCAAATCTGTCAAAAGATTTGACAGATAAGTGCCAACAACTTGGGTATGTTATGCCTTGCTCAAATGTCGATTCCAGATGTATAATAAAAAAGGTAGATTGCCATTTGAAATAACAAAGTGATGACCCACTTCCGGTATAACTGGAAATGGTATCATTTCGAAAATATTTCGCTCCAATTGGAAATCGCTAGTTATGGCCGCGTATAAAAATTCAGCTTGATATTGTAATTGGAACTCAAAAAGTTTTCTACGGACGGTCCTGGTGGATATCCTGTATATATATATATATATATATATATATATATATATATATTTATACGGTGTAGCCATTTCGAAGATATCTTAAATAAGCTGAAACAATTATATAAACTTCTTCCAATTTTAGTGAACAATTCTGGAGCACCTCTATCTTCAAAAAAACTTCTTTTTCTGTGGCATGATGAAATGAAAACTAGATTACAAAAAATATGTTCTTGCCTTCAAATGTCCAAATCAGTATGCTTTGTTGAGGAAAAGTGTAAGGTCTCATGTAGTGAAAATTATTTTTCTAATGCCACAGAGCTATAACCTACAATTCTTGCAGGGATGAAGGATAATGGAGCAGAATTTATTATGCGCTAGTGCGTGCTGGCTTTAAATTGTAACCATAACTCAAACGAAAGTTCCTTTGAAATATATACTAGAAAACATGAAATTTGAAACTCTGAAATTAACTATTCAATTAATGCCAATAGACCAATGCCAGAACTCATTTGTAGGAGTAGCTGACAGCCTCAACTTTCTTGATACTGCATTCTCGATTTGTATTCGTCAAAACAGAAGTTTTTGAAAGAGTATATCTTGACATTTAACAGTCATGTCATAAATTATCTTCAAGACGGTCTTGGCTCATTTGCAAAAAAATGCAAGTTTATTTATAAATCCCGGAATGTGTTTTCGATGAAATTATGAACTATCTGATGGTAATAACTCTGAACGCGCCGAATACCGGTTTTCGAAGTGATTAGCTACGTATTTATTGAGTAATAGCAAATGAGTTTTTTTTACAATTCGATGTTTATGTCATCGAATTATTGTAGGTGAGTGGACTCCAAACTTTACATTGGGTATTATAAGTATCGCCAATTATCTACTCACGATCTGTTGGATTATTTTATTCAAATCGTTAAGTCAAGTGTTTGTCCATAATTATATCTTCTTTACATCAAAATATCTTCAGTAAATTTAGTTGAGAACAGATCTACCAAATTAAGGGCATTCTTTAATTGACTGAAATATAAATTGATGTATTCTGACATTTACGAAATCTCTCGATACATTTATAGAAAATGTTTCTCACACAATGTTGAAACACGTTCAAATTATTGAATTATTAGCTAATGCGTTTCTTCGTCCAAATTTCAATGGATTCATTTCTTCAAGAGATTCTATTTTGTTCAATCAAGTTATTACTAAGCTCAAGAAACAAAATAAAGGTTAAAAAATTGAATCATTTCATAAGTTCTATAGTTATGAGTTATAGGCTGAACAATAATGGTTTCAATAGTTTTTTTCGTTTTTCTTGCTCTTCTTTTCTGATTAGCCGAAAATCCAATTCCGAGAACCTAGAGGATCATAACCGTCAAGGAAAAAAGAGAATGATTTAAGTATTCACTTATGATCGAGTACGTGAATTATAGTTTTTGAGGTTTGCTTAGATTTTTTGATTTCTTTAGCATTGTTCCAAATATTTTTCTCCCTTAATCTTTGCAGAAAGAATGAAGAATTTCCATCCTTTGAGTCATGAGTAATAGTATTGGGATCAAACGAAAATTTCCTTGAGAATATTGTCGTCAAACTTTTCGGCAATTTTCATCAATTTTGTTCGAATGAAAATCTAAGTCAGAGTATAACGAATGATCTTGGACAGAAGATTGCCAATTTGGTGAACCGTTTTCAAGATTCATCAATGAAAAAGAGGTTGTTTTCTCTATAAATAATGATTATAACAATAGGTTAACTGTACTCAATTATTCCTACAGGCTCTGCGATAGCGTTTTCAACAAATTTCTAAAGTTTCATGACGATAGGGAGAATAATGTAGCAATGCTAGAGAATGAGTAGGCGAAGATTCGTATTTTTAGGAATAAAGTTATTTGATGAATCCTTTTATATGATTATGATGATTTTACAATTATCACGTAATCGCTCATCAGAAGGCACTATCGACAAATATAGTTGCACAGTAGTGCTGCCATGCAAAACAAAAACCGAGTGAGTCAACATACTTAGTTTTCCAAATTTTCACACCTCTAGATTCCTCTAAAACTGGTCAGCATGATTCTTCTTTCAGATTTGAAATATATCAATCCGTTTAGAATTTATGGACAGCTACTTTTTAGGAGGCAATGCTTTTTTGATTATAAATTACAAAATATCAATCGAAAAACCAGATAACTTTTTCATTTCTTAGTTAAAATATATCTATATTACATCTGAGATCTTGATATTCCCAAATATAGAACCTAGTATGTCTCCTTACTCTACTTGAACAGGATGACTCTGGTGTAGGTAGATACCCGCCAGTAAGATATTCAATAAATGCAAAACAAAAACTTAGTGAGTCAACTTACTGGCAATGAATAGACAAATCCTCCAAGAGAGTATAACGTCTTACCTTCTGAATTGAATAACCAACACCAATCAGAATGCAGAGTAAAATCATATGATTCCTTATTTCGCGTACGTAAATCATACTAGTGTGATGGTTCTGCAGTATGTCTTTTGACTACGATACGGAGGAGATGTAATCAAGCTCTTTTTCAGTTCCGCAATGAGGATTTCGCCGTGCGAGCGTCTTCTTAAAATGGCGCTTGAAATAGCGATAGGTCGAACTTCATCTAGTCTGTCACCTGTTTTGCCACGGATGATTCGGATGCGGACCCAAATTATAGTCCATCAAACGGAAGACGGAAGAGAAAACTTGTTGATTTATTAGCAGTTCCTCCTGTAACAAACACCGAACGCTGCAAAAAAGCCGTTTGTATTTAAACAGAATTCGAACACAGCTCATTTCTAAAACGACTAAGAAATGAAACACTACATCAGCTGAAAGAGAGTGTGGAATGCCGTGATTCACTAGAAAATACTGATAACGACATGATTAATTTAATAAAAATTAACAGTACTGACCAAACTAAACCTAATATTTCAGAGAAGATAATGGAAATCGAAGTTGAAGAAGACCAATTACCAGCAGAATATGTACCTGAATCTTCACCAAAAATTGAAATCAGAGATGGAGAAGATCAAGTAGAGACAGAAAATGTACAACCTAACACTGTAACAGAGATAGAGTTACCTCGGACTAAACAAATGAAAAATCGAACTAAAACTAAGATTTTACTTCCACCATGTCCAGATAGCTGTAGAAAAAACTGCTCCCGAAATATCTTAGAAGAACAGAGAAAAATTATTTTTAGTTACTTCAACTAACTCAGCTTTGTAGAGAAAATACTCTTTCTTGGAAAATACCTATCAAGATCTTTAAAAGGGATACCGTTGGCCACAGGGAGTGCTCTGTAGTTTATACTTTACCTTGAAAACAAATCACAGCAGAACAGAAAGATATTGTGATGAAAGACAACGAGGAGCAGGAAGACATAAAGCATAATGAAGTTATAGATCAAGTGGGAATAGACAGAAATAGAGGGAATACTGAAGAAATCACCAATTCAAATGGAGAAATCGCAGAAAAATCTATTGATTTGAATGAAACAATAAATGTAGTAGGGGAAGACTTAAAAACAAACAAAACACAAACCGAATGCAAAAAAATGTTTTGCACACAATTGGACAATCATCTGATACTATAGTAACAGAGTTTCTGAAAAATCCGGAGTTCTAGTGTGTTACAGATAAAAGAGGACTTAAACGTGGTGAAAAGATGAGAGAAATTTCAGAACAAAATTATAACATCAAAGCTCATATTGAGAGTTATCATCCAGTAGTTTCACATTATAACATGAAACATGCTCGTAACAGACGGTATTCTACAAGCGACATCTCGGTGTACAAGATGTTGGAAGATTTGAATGAGAAAACTCCTGAAAAGAATGTTTCATATGAAATCAAAAGAAAGGTTTTTCATCAGGGGAATATTGGCTTCACTAAACCATCACAACATGAATGTCCTCATGAAGGAGATGATGCGAACTGTCGAAACTATGAAATACACAACAGAAAGTATACTGAAACACGAAAAGCATATGAAGCAAATTGTTCCGAAAAATGGCCAGAAGACAAAGATATTTTTGCAGTTGATATGCAGAAGATATTAATAATTCTGAATTTGGTGACTAAGAACTCCTTTTCTATAAGTCGTCTAATATGTTTCAATGAAAAATTTGCGAGCTTGAGAATTGATTCATGGACATAATGTGTGTCCATGTATGGCATGAGGCTATTATGGGCAGAATTCCGATGTTGTATGCGCATATTATAATTTTATGAAACGTATAGGGGAAAATATGAAAAATATTGTATTTTAGGCAGACAATTGTGCAGCATGAAATAAAAACTGGACACTCTTCACCGCATGTTGTATTCTAGTTAATGAAGAATGGGGACCAGAGACTATTACTTTCAAGTTTTTCGAAGCTGACTGTTGATTAATGAAGGCTGACTCGGTATATGGACTGATCGGAAAAGAGTGGAATAAGTCGAAGGAGATGTTAGATTCCGATGCTTTAGTCAATTTAATCAGTAGAAGCAGTAAGTACAATTAACCACTCATTCTCCATTTGAAAGACTTTCTTCGTTTCGAAAACGGTCGCCAAACCCGTAAAAAAGAAGTAATAAGCAATGGTAACACTGCTGTATATTTTCTCCGTAACCTTAAGGTGTATCAATTCAGAAAAGATTCGTGATCACTGTTCTTCGAAACCGAAATGGACAGTCCGGAAATTCAGAAGTCGAATTTTAAAACCAAAATTCAAACTTCAATTGCCAGTTAACAAATCATCATTTCTTGGTCTGAACAAGGAAAAAAAAAGAAAAGATTTTGAATGAACTAACTGCCCATATGCCTGCTAAGAAACAGTTGTTCTGGAAATGTCTCCTGCCAGTATCTGACATGGACAACTTGGCCCACTGTGGGGAAGAAACTCTAATGGAAGAGGGCGATCTTTAGTTACAAAGTTTTTATAATCTTTTCACCTATTTGTGTATTTATTTGAAAGTTCATTTGATGTTCAATATTTGTTACTTTTGTGTTCTGTTTGATAACTGAAAAATTAATTCTTTGTTACGTGTTTCTGCAATAAAATATTCAAATGTAAATTGACTTACTAGAATTTTGTCTTAAATTTTTCGACTTACTTGTTTTATGCTTTGTGAAAGCTTCGTGCGGATATGATAATCCAAAATCTAGTAACTGAAATTGAGCGTCCATTTTGAATTTGGCGCGAAGAATTTTGAATTTAGTACGCTCAGTGGATTTCAAGAATTGAGAAGTAGTAAATGTTCAAGTTCGAAGCTTCTAGTTAGAACACTTTTTTAGTAAGCTTAATCTCTCTTATTTGCATCATAAAATCAACTCTGTTGAAAAGTTCGAAATTTAGAGTTACTTAGTTTTTGCTTTGTAGGGCAGAGTGATGCTCCACAAAAGCATAATTTGTTTTCGTAAATACAGTGTTGAGCAAAAGTAGGGGATATTCGTTTATCTTGCATGCAATTATTTGTTTCAAACTTGTTTATACATTAAAGTTCTTAATTATTCGATTGCTTGATGAAGGAAGGAATAGATATAAAGCCCTGAGAAAAATAAATCGATAGAATATATCGATTTCTTGGATACATCCATAAAAGAATAATTTTACCTTCAATAGCTGATGTTGTCCTCATAGAATTCAATAATTTCTTGGATTCATTTTGGTACGATACGGAGTCTAATAGAGCCTTCTAGCACGTTTCAATCATGATTAAGCTATAACAGTCCTCTTTTAAATTCACTATTCAGTAGACAGTTTCGTTCTTCGTGTATATGAAAACTTTCGGCTCTTCTTCGGTACCCAGCCTTCGTCCCTGGAATATTGATCATGGCCTTCATTTTCTGAACGGTCTACTTCGATTGATGCTCGTAAATCCTATCCAAATTCTATTTCTCCTCAAGAGTCATCATCACTAAAGTTCTAATCATCGATCCTCAGACATTTTTGTACTTTCATCTGAATTCATTTAACCTTCTTCAATTTCTTTCACCTCATTCTGTCAGATGCGATTATATTCGCAGATTGATTTTGCAATTTCTCTGTGCTATATAGAAAATTTCGAAGGAAAAAAGGGTAGATCATTTTGGGCGATAATCTTTCGAGCCAGTTCTCCCTAAGGTTTCTATAGACGGCAGAAAAAAAATTATTATTCATTTGCTATCCAACCTATTCCACACTCATTTGCTAAGCATTATATATAGCCTTTTTGGACCTTTTAAAGAAGAATGGCGATCAATACATGATATGCGGAAGCTGGGTCTTCGGAAAAACTCAGATACTGCAGAAAAACGTTTTCCCACGTCTACTTAACTTATATAACCCAGACTATAAAGTATAAATCCACCATTTTTTTTAATTCTCGAGTGTTTGCTATTGGTCGAAACTATGCGTTCTTTTACAAGGACAGTAGTACTATAGCATACTCATAAGAAATTATCGATTGATTTCAAACAAAGTCTTCATTTCCATCAGAAGAACAACCAAACCTTAAATAGTATGATAAGAAACGAAACAATCTTCTGGATGCAAGCTAACATCACATTTTTTGCAAAGAAGATTTGTTCTTTTTTGGCATACTGAACATCGTCGCTGATTATTATTATAAGCAATGAGATGATCCAGTCTGTCAACTGAAAACTCATGAAAACTCGTGTAAATTTCTAGAAGCTTTGGAAGGTCCTCTCTCTTCTATTTTCTTGTTAGATTCTGATAGTTCAGTTGCTATAGATCTTCTGAATTCTAGTTGGTCGATTTTTCCGCCATTGTCTATATGTGAGCACTAACTGTTTTGCACAGATATTTCAATGCAATGGGCCAATAAAGGAAAATACAAATTTTCCCCTGATGCTAACTCTAGTGTCACCACCACGGTTAACCACTTCCATGTTTTCAGTGTAAGATTTCATCAAGCCTGGTTGATCTATATAAATATATTCCTTCTGAGATTGGGAAAACCTCGTTACTATACTGATAACACTGTTGAAACATTTGATGCAACAGTTGAAACATTGTTGTCATTCCATTTAGTGATGATGATTTCATCATCTGCCAAAGTATGCTCTCAGTAGCTTCTCAATTTGAATTTTTTGAACAACGAAAGGTTATTGTGAAAGTATAAATGAAATCCTTCAAAGGGCAGATTTTTTAATATATCAGTATATGGTAAAGCTACTGATGAGTCAAGACCCAAATGTTTGTACTTATCTGGCAGCGTACTTGAAGAACCTTAGTATGGGTCAAAGCGAACTATATAAGCTAGTCAGAGATGACCAATCCAGAACTTATATCCCCATCTGATGATTTTTCCACGTATGAATTGTTTTCCACTATGAGGTCCAAAATATTTCATCACTGACTCGTCTATACTATGATTTTTTCGATAGGGGCATGCTCAAAAAAGTTTGGGTTCAGAATGTC
Source organism: Cryptolaemus montrouzieri (assembly GCA_013387265.2). Taxonomy (NCBI): domain Eukaryota; kingdom Metazoa; phylum Arthropoda; class Insecta; order Coleoptera; family Coccinellidae; genus Cryptolaemus; species Cryptolaemus montrouzieri. Next base: position 70,924,522 of record JABFTP020000021.1, on the reverse strand, counting down.
AAAAAATGGTCGCATTTTCGAATATTTGTCCTTCAAATCCAGGTTTGTATTATCATTGCAGTGGATGTTGCTCATTATATGCTGAAATCTATCACGCGATATAGCTTCACATACCATTTTATTGTTGGTATCATCTCTTTTCTGCCAGAACATCTTTTTCCGTGAAAGGGGTACATAGCCACTAAGCAATAGAACTCCAATAAAACAAAGTTGCTCGTTTCTTGTGATATCCCCGGCACACATTCTGCTGAGCGAAGGTGTTTGAGGATTGAAGAATAGGATCGATCACTTCCTCATCGAAGAATAACTGGAACGTAGCAGCTGGTGAAATATAGTTATCCGCCAATGGTATTGGTGTCCATTAGAGCAGAGACGACTTTTCCAAGTCCAAATCACTTTCTTTGTAATCGAAAGTTTTCAGAAGTTTTTGTCTCCGTTCTACAAACAATAGAGAGGTTTATCATCTTTGCTATGCCAGTCATCTTCAGTTTGCATCCGTACTTCAGCAGGAGCTCTGAGTTGAGTTCCCAGTAAATAGTCCAATGAGACAGTGTTTTCAACTCCGGAGTCTTCATCTGCATCGCATTCATCTTTGGCATTCTCAGGAGGAACAACTGATATTTCTTCAGGACACTTAGTCTCCATTTGTTCGATCTCTGCCATTATTTCAGCTAACGTTAAAGATCTAGAACGATCATGTTTGTACCTGAAACAAAAATATTCCAAATGAGTCGACGGTAGTCAAAGAACCTCCTTTCCTTTTAAAAGGACAGCTTTTTATATTGTCTCGTATTTAGAGGAGTATGAAAATGAGTCTGAGTTTACGTAGATGGTCATGCAGACTCTGTTGAACACAAATATGAGATGAAATGAAATCATCCTATACAAAATGAGAGAATTTACCTACGAACTCTTGGACATCTCGATCAATATAATTGAACTTCACTTCAACACTGGCTAATTTCAAGTATATTCTACGTCTACAACTGTTGTGCATCTCAACTCTTTTGAATAGATCACTTCTTATGCTATACAGGTGACGCCATCTAGAATCGAGTACTTCACCCGAAACGAGTTAGGTTGAACACCTCAGTCCAGGACAGTAGGTCTAAATGGGTTTAGAAACTGATTCGGCTCCGAACAATTATTTAGATTCAGAGAGAAAGATCTGAGCAGGAGATTTGACCAACTAGATACCAGAAGCTTCTACATTTCTGTACATAAAAATTCTTTGGAAAAATAATGTAGCTCAAAAATAATAAACGAGTGTTCATTTTGAGGATTCATCTGATGAAGATGTTCCATTAGATGATATGCCTTGGATTCAACTGGGTACGAGGATTAAGAAACATAGTGCCACATGAAGCAGGGGAAGCTAGAAAAAGAAATAGAAGAGAAATACAGAGCAGAAGGCGGAAAAGTGGGCTGAACTATTCAGAAACTGTTTCATTGAATATGACAACCTAATACTGACGATAGAAAATCTTCATTTTTAGTCAATCTAGAAGAAGGAACCCTGATGAAAGACAATTTTGAATTATCTGACATAGATGCAAATACTCAACAAACGCCGAAAATGTTACGAAAGGAGATTAAGTTCCGGTGAGATTACCAACAAAAATACTAATTTCAAAATCTACGTTGTACAGGGTGGGCAAATTTCGATGTATCTGTACGGCAGCTATGTGAAAAATTGCAGATAGAGAAAAATGAACCCTCCTCTCCCGATATTATTTTCAGGGACTAGTTTAGTAGTGCCATAATTTTGCTGCTTTCTCTTTCCGTTCTGGACTTATTCAAGATTTCTCGAATTCCGAGTAGACAAATACAAGCAGAAACGGGACGTCGGGCGCTCGGCATTCTGAAGGAGAACCAGTTTGAACCCTACAAAATACGATTCTCCCCCTCTCCGACTAAATTTCTTCAATTGGTATCTAGAAAATATCCAAGAACGCCCAGGCTTTTTCAGAGAAGTTATATGAACAGATGAAGTCCGCATCACTAGCTATGAGATATTTAATCGCTTTGATGAACATTTGTGGTCCGATATAAATCCACAACGTCATATGGATGTGCAGCATCAAGGAAGATATGGTTTCAATATGTGGTATGCATTGAAAGATAGTCAGGTTTTGGCGTTTGAATTTTTTATGAAAATTTGAATGAAGCACGTTATGAAGAAACATCAACAATAATATCGATGAAGGATTTCTCGATCAACTTTCATTAGCACAAAGATCAAATATTTTTTTTACACGATGGTGCCCCTTTCCACCGAACAAGGACTGTCACTGATCTGTTGAATTTGAATGTTGGACATAATTGGATAGGGACTAAAGGTCCTGTGAGATGGCCACCTTATTCCCCTAGCTTGACTCCACTAGATTCTTTCCTTTAGGGTCATGTTTAGGATTCACTCTACAAGAGGAACAGTAACAATTTAGAAGAGTTAAAACGGAATTTCAGGAAATGTCTTTCTTCTTTTAGCAGTATTCATATTTTCAATGCCTTTCGTAGTGTTTCTCGGCGATGTAGTTTATGCATTGAAAACAATGGCAACATTTTTGAATATTTGCGATAAAGTAGTTTCCCACCTTTGTATCGTTAGGAATTTTTGTTTCTGTTTTTTTCGTATGTGTTTATCGATTTCATTTGAGAAAAATTTAATGTCATAGCTCTCGATTTTCATGATAATATATTTTTTTACTTTCATAACTTTCTAATCATTCTAATAGAATATTATCCAAGCAACATGCATGGACTCATATGTTACGTAGATTCCTCGGGTTGGCAAGTTTCGTATTTCAAGAAAATTTCTGGTCATCTGTAATTCGATTTATGAAGAGTAGAAGTGATTGTCGAACTCTAAGACAACAGTTCATTACTATGGTACTATGGTCTAAATCAAATCGAACCATAGTTATAACCATGATCTTAAAAAGGATCTTCAAAATCTGTGGTTTTCAGTAGTAGAACAATATGAATAGTTGATGGGCATGCACCTAATGAATGAAATTGTGGAAATTTCAGATTCTTCGCTGAGAAAGCTTCACCGTTCATTTGAAATTTTGGAAATAAACTTACTAGTTAGTTATTCATATTAGTAATTTTTATTTCGTTTTCTGTATTCAAGTTTCCTTATGAAAGGTTCAAAATTGACTTCAGATCGATATCAGGTATTTTTCAAAGGGTGGTCAAACTTAACGGTCATGGGATAGAACATTGATAACTCACGTTTTCAAAAGCACATATATTCATGAATGTGCATTTCTGAAAATGGGACATGATAGCTTCTCACCAAGCTCGTATGTAAGTGCCAACAGCTTCAATTTAACATATTCATAGTAAATGGGATCACAAGGCAAAACTCAAACCTACTAAAAGAATTGGAAATTTACAGTATATAAAAGGAGCTGATATGAATAGCAGGAAGAAAAAAAACACTTCTGTGCAGTGAACTGTTTATTTCATAACCTATAAATTACCCCTTATAGCGTACCCCTCTACATTAATGAGAGTTAAACTGTAGCCATGAACAAAACATACAGTAGAAAGAATTATCACATTCATTTATGAGAATCTTTGATTTCAGATATCTCAAAAATTAATTTAATAGCGTGGGACCCAGTGATCTGGCCTCTTTCGTTCCTTCAGATCCAGCTGAAATCATTTAAGACGCTACATCTTCGAGTTATCTCGACAGGTAAGTCTATTTCATTCGGAAAAGAAGTGGTGAAAGATGGAATAGAACAGAGATCAAGTATCTTTCAGTGGCAAATTCTAAGATTTTTTTTGGTATAGAGCCGTCTAGTCAGTATTTTCTTTAGACCTATAAGTCGGTTTAGACGATTGACCTCATCGTTTAATGTAAATGCAGCAGAGAAATATCCACCCCAAACCTATGTTAGTTCGATCGATGGAATTCATCATGTACAAGCAAAATTTCACTCCCGATCTAAATCATCCTCAAGTCACTCATGTACGAATTGCATTTTGTAATGATGCAGAATTAAATCGTGAATAATTCCAATATCTATTCAAAGCAAACATGATAATCACAATCAATTTTCCGGTCAGAAGTTACGTCAGTCAGTAGAATGTCGTTGTTAGTAAAATGTCGTGAATTGCCTTTTTCTATAGAATGCCGCACATGTCCTGATTTCTGGTATAGTTTCACTGTCGTATTATCCTATTCCCAGGATACCCCAATTAAACTTATAAACGTATAACCTAGCCCAAGACCCTGAATTCATAGACATTGTTATATTTACTTGTTCTAGAATAAAAATTGTAACAAAGAATCCTCTTGAGATTATATTACTTCGAACTCAAGAAAGCCTATTATACGTTTTTTCAATCAATATTTTTCAATTTCAAAAGTTATGTATTCAAGCATTTGCAAGAAATAATTACAAATTGAAGTTGTACTTGAATAGTAGCATTTGTCTCAGTGAGATATTCTCAGCGAGGTGTATCTCTACCTTAATTTGAAAGAAAGAATTAGGGATTGTTCCGACTCCCATTTGTTACAATTATCTGGTTGAGCCCAGAGAAAAATGAGCAATGAGGCTCTAGTTCAATAATTGTCACTGAAATCTTGGAAGAAAAGTCAATGAAGTTTAGCCCAGATATTTATATTACACATATTATAATTATGATACATAATGTCACAAATGCTTTTTCGTATATTATATACCGGCAACAAAACTTATCTTGTTGAAATGGTTTCCAAACGTTCTTGTTCTTACTGCTGCCTATGGGGAAAAACTCTATTTCAGATTTGAATGTGGATTTCTGGACTCCAGATAGAGATTATAACATTTCAACCTTTGAGCTCCACGTACGAGTTTCTAACTAGGAATCTCTGTCTAGGAATTTCTGTCTAGGACTCTCCACCTACGAATTTCTGTCTAGGGCTTTCCACTTAGGACTGAATTTCACAAATTAGACATGTCTCACCAAGACATTCCATGCTCTAAAGTAACAGCCAGCTACACCAGGGAATTTAAAGTAACAAAATGACGTGGATCTAATATTATTTAAAGACAAAAGTTAATAGGAAAAGTTACAGAGATTTTGAAAAAGTAAACACGTTCTAGCTGTTGAGGTAAGTCATAGAATTAGAAGATAAGTTCTATAAAAAGCGAGGGAGCATCTACAAAGAACTATTCACAATTGAAAGAGAAGCTACATAAAAAGCGAGGAAGCATCTATAAAAATTATTTACAAAAAATTACAGATGTTTGGCAAGCATTTTGAAAATTTGAAAGAATTTCATGATTTTAATGATAATTTCACGGAAATAACTTGAAAATGAAGAAGAAAATTATTGAATATAAGAGTTTGAATTCTGTCACTTTCTACTCAGAAAAATTATTTTGATCGAGTTTATTAATGAGAAATCTATCAAGGTCACAATAAAAAATTGTAGAAATTAAAGAAATACGATTATGAAATCCATCGTGGGTTACTTTAAGGTATTCAAGCAGTTAATAAAAAATGCTGTTAGGAAGAATTATGAATCAGATTTTCAAGGTTTTGCTAAATGAACTTTCAACTTACCCTATATTTTAATATAGGACTCTACACAGTATACAAGATAAAGATATGAATTTCAATACAATTTAATTATTTCAACTACAATTTAGGAGAATTTTCAAGTTCAACTAATTAGCTCGAAGGTCTTGAACGAAGATTCTGAAGCCGGTAAGCATACCATCCGATAACCTGATTATGCGCATCAGAATATTAGCCAGTGCTGTGACACGGATGGAGGGTTAACTGGAATAAGGGGTTTTAATTCAAATTGTTGAAAGACGAAATTGCATTGAAAATACAACTGACTAAATTTGATAACCGATATGTCTTCTGAAATATTGCCTAAAGCTTGATGTTTTATTCAATTCAACTAATATCTGCACTCCGTATGAAAAATGACTTTGTAAGATTCTATGATATATTTAGATCTTGAGCTGATATCTATCATTATTTGTAAGTGTATATTGTTTTGTTAGACCGATTTGTTTATGAAATTATTAGACTCACACTTCATTTTTATTACCTTCTGTTTGATGTTGCTTGCCTCTAGTTCTTCATCAAATTATAACGTTTAAAAGTTTAAAAGAAAAACAATTTTCAATTTTGATGAATCAATTGAGTTACTACTGAAATCAGAATCCGTTTTTCTATAAACCAAAACTTTATGATAATATTGTTTTGGTGTGATTGTGTAATTTCTCACAATGATAAGAATTGATATTAATATGTGTATTTAGTAGGAGGATAAAAATCAATCTTGTGAAACGAATTTAAAAATCTGCCAGAAGAAGGCGGTTGATATGACAAGGTAAAATTTCTGCATAAGAAACGTCTTCTAAAACTTTGAATGTTTCTGAATTTGTCCCTTGTAAAATAAATTTCTCTCAGTGTACTAACCCGCCAAAAATGACAAGAGAAACTCGTTATAAGATTCAAACTTCGTAATTATGAACTCGTTGCAGTTCGTAAAATTATTCCATTCTTTATGTTAGCTGGTAGAGTAAATACTATAAACTCTCCAAAGACTTCTCGATTCTTCTTTGGAACTCGCTATGCGGGTAAGATAAGGTTGGGGACAATTTCTTTTCTTAGCCTTAAAATATACTGAAGGTCCCAATAGAGTTTTTAGTCGAAACAATTTCCTTATTCATAAGAACAGAAAAACTCTCTGCATGAAAAAAGATGGCTCTTGTATATGGGTTGACACTTCTAGCGACATTACAAAGATATCATTGAAACTATGTGAATTATTGCTGGTTTTGTGAAGAAAAAATAGAACTAATTAAATATATGTATGTTCAAGCTGCATTGAGTACTCCACTCTTTATAGATATTTCAATAGTCTCTTATAAGCGGAGCAGAATATTCAACATAACCAGAGTTCTGTAAGCGATATTCCTTCTGAATTTCAGCCTATTGGAACATCTGTCGGAGGACGTGTTCTCGATTTTAAAATATTTGTAAAATGCTTTTTAATTTACATCAACGAGTTTGTATTAAATTTGGTGCAAAAAACGACTTCAATAGTGTAAAGACCTTGGCAAAGTAGATGAATTATTTCGGCAACGATTTTCTGACAGGAAATGTCGTTCACCTGTGACTTTTTTGAAATGGTTGTTGAGGATGACGAACTTAGTGTCAGGCCGTCGACATCAAAAACACCTATAAAGTAAAAGAACTGTTGGTCAGAAATGGCAAATTTACTATAAGAGAGCTGGTGGACTCGTCGTGTTGAAGCAAAGTTGGTCCTCAAGGACTTGAACTGCATTAAGAAAATTATAAAAAACGATAACATTTGCGTCACTATGGAAATGATTTTCATATCCAATCCAGCATACACAAAACGCATCACTACGGAAGATGAGACGTAAGCACATATGTATAACAAGCAATCCAAAAATCAGACCAGTTAATGACGTGCACCCTATGATCCAAGATCGAAAATCTACGATGTTTTTAGTCAAAAACGCCAATGTTCACGGTATAATAAGTAACAAAGATATCGTGCATGACGGATTATTGCCCGGAAGTCAGCCAGTCAACAAGTGTCATGAAACGTTTGCGTAAATCAGTTCTCATAAAACTAAAGAGTTTGTGGAATAGCAATTGCCATCGTAATCTGAGAGTTTCCGATCAAAATCTAAACGAAGACCATCCTACACTCTCCTGATTTGTCCCCTCGAGACTTCTTCCTGATTGATCGATGCAAAAACCACTACGTGGAACGGTATTCAGCAACCGAAAGGTAATAATGGCGAAATCGAAGGCTGCTTTGATGGCCATATCGAAAACTGAGTATACAAAATGTTTCAAAGATAGAATCGAACGTTGGTACAAGTAGTCGAGGAAACGAAGCACTAAAAACCACTAAATCGACCTATTCTTCCTAGCAAGATCAATCGCTATGAAACTTTTTGCATTCGTTTTGAAAAAGCATCAGAAAAGTTTGTGAACTTAATCGGGAGTGGTAATATGAAAATACATTTTCTGCGCAAGAAAAATGCATTTTCCAAAGTGCATATATTATGAAAAATTTGCAACTCGGACAATATCGACAAAAATGAGTTTCAATTTGTTACTCGGGAGTTTTCGAGGTCGTTGAACACGAATATTATAACGGTGATGGTCCTCGAGCTACTTGGTGCTTATGGTGTACCTCGTCTCCTGGAGTTTTGTATTGTTTTCATTCGAAATCAGTCGAAAGTCATTACTCGGGGGTTTTTGAGGTCGCTGAACACGAATATGATAATGGCGATGGTCCTCGAGCTACCTGGTGAATCGATTGCCAAAATTCTGCCAACGGTAGATGCTTTCACACAACATCTGAAAAGAGTTTATTTACAAGTTCAGACTTGGTTGTACGGAGAAGGAGTATTAAATGTAACAGACTGGAGATGGGAGCTCAAAGTAAACTCCTATCATCCAGTGAAGACGACACAGCTTCCTTGTCCACCAAGTGTCATGAGCCTAATATTTTGCAAAAAAAGGTGTGGCACTTCATGTGGATGTAGGAAGAATGGCTTAGTTTGCAATTTGGCATGCAAAAATTGTTCTGCGTCCAATTGTACGAATATGGAAAACTGATGCAGAAGAGGATGAAGAAGAACCAAGTCTGAATGATACGACTATTTATTAACCATATTTTATCGATTATTAAGAAATTTTTTTGTACTTATACTCGAGAAATCATATTTCAACTATTATTTGATACCACACTTTCGTAGAAATTTTAAATATCAAATAAACATAAAACTCTAGGAGACGAGGTGCACCGTAGGCAGCAGGTAGCTCGAGGATCATCGCTGCCAACATATTCGTGTTCAGCAGCCTCAAAAACCCCCGAGTTATGACTTTCGCCTGATTTTTCTATGAAAATAACACAAAACTCCAGAGGACGAGGTGCACCCTGGGCAACAGGTAGCTCGAGGACCATCGCCGTTGTCATATTCGTGTTCAGCGACAGTATTTTTTCTTCTCTTTTCGAATAAACTTGATAAATTTTCCTAAAAATGTAAATTCCTAGAACATTTAGCGATTCCATGATATACACTGGTGCGAAAAATATTATTACAATGGATCTGGGAACTGGAGGCTATTATTGCAAATCCCTCAATTTCATACAAGCAACTTGAAGCACAAAGTGCTATACTGAAATGTAAGGTTCCACGAATCCTCAAAAAGAATAAGTTTCAAGAGTAGATGAGGAAATCTCTGCTTCAACAGCCACATACATTATGAATAACGGCTGCAATCTCATAGACTGTAAAGGAAAAGAATGTGGAAACTCGGATTGTACTAGTATACCATATAACTGATGAAACATGGGTGACTAGAGACGATTATTCAATTTCTATAAGTAATAATACTGGTTCGATGTCAATCACCACCGGCAAGTTCAACATCATGAGCAATTTTGTTCAGAAGTATAGTGCGTGTTAATCTTTTGGCGTTAGACATTTTTGACGAAAATTTTCGTGGGAACATCATTATGATCAAAAAAAATGAGAGCATAGTTTCGAGTTATGCGATTTAAATCTCTTTGGCTCAATGAGGTATTTATTTTATTGTATTTATTTATTATATGTTATTTTTCATTTTAATAAGCCAAAGACTATTAATAACGAATTCAACTTATACATATTATTACATTCATCTTTTTTGTGTTATATATTCTACGCATAGCTGCTTACATTGTTCAAAGCTCGTATATACAAAGGTAATAAATTATATTGTGACAGACCTTCATAATATAAGGACCTCAAAATAGATTCCTTGTTTAGTATTGAAATAAATTATTTACTTGCTGTTCTAAAAACAAGTACTGTGTTTTAAGGAATTTTACTTAATAATTGCGATTCGTAACGCGTTTCACTACACCGTAGCTTCTTCAGACGAATGATTATGCAGAAAAATGTAAATGAGAATATAACTACAAATGTTCTTGAGTAATTAAAAGCTTATTGGTTGCTTATTCTTAAGTGGTTATTTATGACAGGTATATCGAATAAAATTAAGGAATAGATTGCTCCCCGAAAAGATTCAATAGAGGTGAAGGGCTTAAATCGACTTGTTCATTGATGAGTCTACCTGAGTGTTTGTATTTATTTATTTCTAAAGTTTCCCAAAGATCTACCTTCCAATATTTATTATCTGTATGCAAAATTTCAAACTGTGGGTCGAAAGAATGATTATTTTCTAAGAGATGATTCGCGTAATTTGAATCTGATTTTTATTTGAAAAACTCCGTTTATGTTCCGATATTCTAATATTAAAATTTCTATGTGTTCTACCAATGTAGAAATTATCACAGTCATTGCAATTCAATCTATAAACACCTGATTTATTGTTTTTACCTGGTTTGGTTTTATTATTTTTATATATTTGCCTAAATTATTATTAGTTTGGAAAGCTATGTTGAAATTATTGCTACTTAAGAATGATTTCAGTTTCTCACTTGTAATGCCAACGTAGGTTAAGGTGTTGAATTTTGTTTAAATTTATCGACAGGGTAAACTTAATTCAATGCGATTCTACTTTGTTTTTATTTAAAATATTATTTATTAGTTTGGGATTGTAACCATTATTTTTGGCTATTTGTTCAATCAAATTTAGTTCTTTGTTGAAATTTTCTGGTGATAGCGGGATATTAATCAATCTATGAATAAAACTATTGAATGCTGACATTTTATGTTGATATGGATGACACGACGAGTTATGTATTATAATATCTGTATGTGACGGCTTATGGTAAATTGCGAAAACATGTTTTCCATTTTCATTCGAAATTGTTACGTCTAAGAAATTTATCGAATTATTGCTTTCTATTTCGGTTGTGAATGCAATTTTTTAATGATATCGTCTACATAGCGATATCAGTATAAACAATATTTACTGAGTGGATGATTATGAATTAATTTCTAAGAGAAATCAGTAAATATTGTTTATACTGGTATCGCTATGTAGACGATATCATTATTTGCTTCACAGGAACAGATAGACAGTTGAAAATTTTCGAAAATCATATAAATTCATTACATCCAAAATTGCATTCCCAACCAAAATAGAAAGCAATAATTCGATAAATTTCTTAGACGTAACAATTTCGAATGAAAATGGAAAACATGTTTTCGCAATTTACCATAAGCCGTCACATACAGATATAATAATACATAACTCGTCGTGTCATCCATATCAACATAAAATGTCAGCATTGACTATACATTGAAACTGGTCGAAGAAAAAGAAAAATTTCAAATAAAGGAAAGGTTGATACTAACAACATCCAAATATTTACACGTTTCAACATATTCAATAGTGTCATTCATTAGAGATATTTTTTATCTACATTTGTTCTATTTTTAATAAGAATGGTTTTGGATTCTTCTGGTTCATGAGTAAACTATTTTCTCGGATTCACACCGTTAGTACGTCAAGTTCGTTCTGAATTTTTTCCAAAATAGTGTTTATATTTTTTTTCTATGCATATAAAATAAAATGTCATCTGCAAACAAGTTCACTTGAGTTCCATCTGAGAAGCAGGAAGTTATGTCATTTATATGAATCAAGAACAATAACGGTCCCAGTATTGTCCCCTGTGGAACGCCAGATAGAGATCTCTTTTCACTTGAAACATCTGCATTACCAACTTTCGTCACTTGCCATCTATCCGTTAAATAGCTTTCAAACCATTTAAGAGTATCCTCAACAACTTCGATATTATTAAGTTAAAAAATGAAATTTTTTCTACATAAGGTCTCCAATGCTCTTTTTAAGTCCAAAAATATGACTGCTATTATAATCCTCATCTATAAATGCCTTCCATCTTGACAAGAGTAATTGTATTGCTGTTTCACAAGAGTGTTTAACACTAAATCCTGATTGATATTCATTGAGTATGGAGTTTTCTCCTGAAATTTTCGAAAGCTGAATTTTGAAATGCATTTCCATATTTTTTTGCCAGAGGTAACATGTTTATAGGTCTAAATTCATCTATTTTGTTTGTCTCAGGTACCTTTTGTACTGGTGCAACACAAGAAACTTTCCATTTTTTGGGAACTACTCCGTCCGCAAAAGACTTTTTCATGATATCTACCACTTTTTGTATTGTTGTGTTACTCACAGCACGTAACACTTGTATATCAATTACGTCGATAGATGACGATTGTTTTAATTATTTTTATAAATTCAAGTATGAGTGATATAGTTATTGGTTCTTCCTTAACTGAGGTTGCGGAGTATCAACAGTTATTGGTGCTCCCAACGGCAAAGTGTAAGCTATTGAGTTATCGGGACAATATCTTCCATACTTTTTATGAAGTAATCATTGAACAATTCAGTTAATTGAGTTTTTTGAATAATCAAGTGATGATATTTTCTTTATTGTTTCTTCCCATGATGTTTTTGATAGCTCTCCATATTTTTTTTACCACAGGGTTTGTTCCCGGATATCAGTTTTTCATAATAATTTCTCTTTTCAGTTCATATCAAACTCACTACTTCGGTCCTTTCATCTTTATATTAATTCCGTCAAAACCCTACTGAGCCAGTTGTTGCTCTTTTGTAGCAAATATCCCGATCAATAGTCATCTCTTTAATGTCTTCATCAAATCATGCATTATGTTTTTCTAAAATAATGTCCCTCTTTTTGGAGCGACTGTATCCAAGGTAGCCAAACATTTGCCATAAAAGTCATTCAACATTTCCTCCACATTTTCTTCTTGTAAATCTCCTTTATTCCGAAAAATAGGTTCAAACACTTCAGCCTTCAGCAATTTGTTTTCACGGTAATCAATGAACAATGTTCTTTTTTTTTTATAGTTTTATTCCCAGAGAGGATCTCGATACTGTGGTGGTCCATTACACTTGGCGTTTTATAAATTCTCACTTGGAATGAGTTCTCATTAGAATAAAACTGATCAATTGTTATTTTTGCTTATTCAGTTTTTCTTGTCAATTCTTTGATTTTTTGTTTCAGTCCCCATGTATTCATTAAATTCCTAATTCTATTTTTGGATGTTATATTAATACTATAATCAATGTTGAAATCTCCAACAATACAAAACTTTAAACCACCTAAGTCATTTATCTCTCCAGCTAATATATATTCCATACACTCTCCCAGGTATTGTGAAAGTCAGGAATCGACGAGTCAGGCGATCTATACAGAGCCATAAACAGAACACCCTCAATCTCAAAGCCACGTACCCATAGCATTCCTTCTACAGAATAATTATTGACAAATATGTATACAATACTATTCCTAATATATCACACAACACCCCAGTGAATCTAGTTGAGGAGTTGCATCGTAACATCTTCAATCCCTGAATTTTCAGTTCTTCATCTTCTATTTCGTTAGTTACTCTGCCATCACTCAATATGACAATATTTGTATTTGAAGTTCTAATGAAATGTTCAAGTTCATCTAGTTTTCCAGGCGTAAGGATGCTTCTTATATTGAAATATTTATTTAGTTGTTATGAATCGAAGTTTAATTTCTTGATTCCCTACTCTTCTCTTTTCGCCAGACAAGGAAATCGCTTATCCCACACACGATGGCCAGTATCCTATTCCAAATTATATATGTTATTTGCTCTATCACAGTTAATACATTTGGCATTATTTTTACATTTTCCCTGTTCAGTATAGGTATCACTACCACATGTTGCAAAAATTTTTGATTCAGCTGTACAATCATTTGCCTTGTGGTCGAAGCCAAAACATTTGTGACACATTAGCAAGTTTATAAACTCATAAACTTTGCATGCATACAGACTTTCATAGATCTCACCTTCCTTCATGAATTTCCTGTAAGTAACTCCGTCAATCTCGACGATAGCACTAAACATATTTTTCACACGTTTAGATACTCTTATAATATCAAACAAATATGATTCTGCCCCAACTTTATTCTGCTCAATAATTCTATCGTTATGATCATCAGTGTCCTCATGAAATCTTTCAGGTATATTGCATATTTTTACCCTATGGTTGATATTTTTGAGAGAAGAAACTGTATATTCTTGTTCCAAATCTTGTTGAATCTTCTTTTTGATATAATCTACATTATTATTCCTTTTACATTCGATTGTGCATCCCCAATTTTTTGGGCTTTCTCCCCGTTTCATATCAACATCTAGTTTTATTGGATCAATTTTTTCTCTAACACCCTACTATAGCTCGTTTTGGTATTTTCTATTATTCTTTCTAACATTCGCCCCTCTTAGCTCCCTATCATTTTCCACCATTTGTTTAATCTCAACAACCTCATCTCTCAAACTTGATATCAATTTCATAATACATAGGATCTAATCCATAAATGCAGTACACTCATCGCACAATAAACGCATTATTCTTTTTCGTACTGTCATTAACTTGAATGCTGATCCACAAAGACCTGTACATTGTGCATGAATATTTCTACCACATAAATCACATTTGTAGAACTGCCCAGTTGGTTCAAGCTTCTTCCTACATTCAATGCAATTCCCCTCATGAAGCCCAGTCATTATTCAAAGAATAAGCCAAGCCAACCGGGAGTTGTGAAAAACACGTGAAAAGTTCCGCAACTTGATTAATTCTCAGTAGGTATGGCAACACTGCACCAGTAAACAATCGTTTGTTTGTACTCTCATCAATTTGTAAAGCACTTGCGTTTTTTATCACGACACGAAAATTTTGAATTTGTCCAATTTATTTCGAACTTATATGTTCCACACTTATAGTGAGCTTTATTTGCCCCTTTGAGCCACTTTTCGAATTTTAATTTTCAGTTTTCACCACAAAAATTGAAAATTTTCGTAACTAACAAACCAAGCATCTAACCTAACAGATTGAATGTGCGGTACTATAGTATCCATCATGACGGTACGCCTCCACACCAGACAAGATATGTTTCAGAACTTTCAAATCAGTTTGTTGGTGATAACTGAATAGAAACGGACCAGTGAGATGGACACCTTGTTCGCCGGATTTAAAGCTTTGTTTTTTTTCTAGCGCAATGCTAGGATATAGATATAGACGAGCCGACAATAAGATACATTTTGTCAAAAAAATTTCTTACAATGGATAACATTATCGAACAGAGAATTTGTTTCGAATTTTGTATTTCATATAAAATTTCGTGTGCCAAATCGCTAAAAATGTTACAAAAGGTTCAAGGTGAATCGACTGTATCAAAATCACATGAATATGAGTAGTACAGTGCATTTAACAGCAGTTGAGATGTGGTTGAAGATTTGCCTCCCTCAAGTCGACCATCAGCATCTCAAACTGAAGTTAATATCGATAAAGTGAAGGAAATGGAAAAAGAAAATCGTCATTTAAGTTCGAGAGAGATATTCCATGAATGTTCTGTGTCTCACGAATCAATTCGTACCATTTTAAACGATCGATTAGACATAAAACGCGTTGCTGCTCGAATAGTCCCAAAAGACTTGAATTCTCTTCAAAAATTGAATCGCGTAGAGGTAGCTGAAGACATGCTAGAACGAGTCAACTCCGACTCCTCGACAGAAGATCAGACGGTAAATGAAAATATAACCTGAAAGTTATGAAGGTTTGTGGTAGCAAATTTGTCGAAAAAGGCCAGATAATGCATCATCCCACAAAGCTATCATAATTTATGAATTTCTGACCAAAAACTCAACAAATATCATCGGACAATCGCCGTATTCACATGACATGGCTCTGACCTTTTGTTTGTCCAAAACTCAAATTATCACTTCGAGGTACCTGTTTTAAATCCAAAGAAGACATAAAAGAGAATTCGCGGCAAGAACTGATCAATTCCGGAAAGAGTATTTGAAAAATGTTTTGATGCTTGGATTATTCGTTATTTTTCGGAAGGGGCCTACTTTGAAGGCAATACCATAAATTTGGATGAGGAATAAATACTTTGTATTCCATTGACTAATGAAGAAGAGTAAAAAGAAAACTTTCAATATTATAGAGCTTCACCGATTGATATTCAAATGCAGAATGCTTGCAGAAGTATTTCTGAATGTTGCAATTTATTCGTGTTGAATAATGGAAATATTTTCCATCCATTCACAAAAATTGTCGCATTACCGTCAATACTAGACTTAATTTCGTTTGTGTTGGGACTGTCATTCTGGCACAAGGTTTTGAAGAGCTCTAATAAAAATTTTTAATAATTCTGAGCCAAGATTTCCAGTGATGTATGTTGAAATTTGGAGTAAATAATTCAGAATTATGGTTTAGGAACTTTGATTTTTTGTTTTTTTGTACTTTCCACTTTACTTGACCTGAAGGGCCTGCAACGTCGATAAGATTGAGGCCTAGTTCTGTGAAGTTTTTTGAACAAACTGGTTATTTTGTCTTGATAATTTCTTTCTTACCACAGCCAAAACAGAAAACTGAACGTTTAACCTTGCAATTACTATAGATATGACCAGATTTTTGACAATTCCAACAACAAACATTTTAAGATACATTTTGGGATTGAGATATCTCAGAAATATTATGTTGATTATATTCTCTGCAGGGAGTAGATCGATAATCTCTATGAAGTTGTAAAGAATCTTCAATTCTTTTACACAAAGAGGTAAGCTCAGGAATTGTTGAGATATCTTGAAGAACTAAAGCCTTCACATAATCAGGTAATAGATTGTTGCGGATGATATCAACAATTTCCTGTTGAGGTATTGAACGTGTTACGCTATTGAATTCAGCTTCCATCATAGATATAAATATAGTGACTTGTTCCCTATCATCTTCTTACCTTGACTTGATTTCGTCTAATAAATTCATATCATAATTATAAGGCAAAAATGATTGTTTCAATACAGTTACTAATGCAGCCGAATTAGAAAAACTATTTTCAAGGTACTTGTTGTGCCACCAGGTCCAAGCATGTGATTCGAACAGATCACTAGCAGATTCGAATAAATCAGATTCAGAGCAGCCTCTAGATAGTATGAGTGAATCAATTAATTCTAAGAAAGCAATCAGAGAACCTCGTCCAGAAAATTTTTTAATACTCTATTTATAAACAGGGATTTTTTTGAGATAAGTTAGGTTAAAAGGAACTGAACCTGAAACGATTGACGTAGAATGAGGTTGATTATTTCTAGGATTACTAGTTTCTACTATTTCAGCCAATTCTGCGTTTAATGTTAATAAATGGGAACGTAAATGTCTCCGAGTCGCTTCTTCTTCATCATTTCCTTCTGTGACTATCATTCGAAAAATGCTACCATAGATATGCATCAATCGAGAAGCTTTTTTAAGATAATTTGGACTGGTTACTGAATCTTGAAATTTAGAAATCGATTCTTTCATTTGAGCAATCGACTCTGCAAGAGCAATATAATCTTGCTCAAAAGGAATATTGACTTCAATTTCAGTGAAACTGCGGTTTGTTGATTCTTGAGCTAACAAAACTCTCAATATTTTCCTTTTTGCATCTACCGTTGCTGGAGGATCAACACCACGAATAGATATTTCATAATTTAGTTCTTCGCTTTTAAGATGAATCCATTTTGGTTGCCATAATTTCAATATTTTAAAATAAAGGTAAAAATTCAGAAAAATTTTGAGGAAAGTTGAAATGGTAACTGTGATTTACCTATTTTCAAGAAATAAAGATAGAGATAAAAAGAGAGATAAGATAAATATTTCATTTCAATAGGTAGATATAGCTTCCAAGAAAAAAATGACCAACAAAAATATCTTGAACAAGTAGCATTTGTTTTTGACAATGTATCTATTTCTTCCAAGTTCAGAGATAGATATTGAATTGAAGGGTGCAGTTCGGCTTGACTTACGAAACAAGTACTAAAATAATTCGAGGCCTTACGTTATCTGCGCCAGTGTAACAAGATTTAACTTTAATACTCTGGTTAAGCCAAGAGAAAAATGAGCAATGAGACTCTAATTCAATATTCGTCACTGAAATCTTGAAAGAAAAGTCGAGAAAGTTTTGCTTGGATATTTAATCAATTACATAAATTATGAAAATGATACACAGTGTCACAAATACTTCTTTATATGTTAATACAGGCAATAAGACTTATCTTGGTGGTTCTTGGTCTTACTGCTGCCTTTGGGGAAAAAGTCTATTTCAGCAGATGAACTCCACGTACCTGTCTCTACCTAGGAATTTTTCAGTCTAGGACTTTTCACCTGGGACCGTCTATTTATGGGTCTCCACCTAGGACTTTATAGATACGGGTCTCCACCTAGGACTTTCTAGGTACGGATCTCCACCTAGGAATGTCTATCTATGGGTCTCCTCACCTAGGACTTCAATCTAGGACTCCTCATCTAGGACCTATATTTTGATATAGGTCATTACACAGCATATGAGATACAAGATATGAATTTTAATATAATTTAATTAACTGCAATTTAGGAGAATTTTCAAGTTCAATTCATTCGCTTGAAGGTCTGCAAAGAAAGAAACTCCTAAACTGAAGAATGCTGGTAGCACATGTACTTTTTATATGCAGATTATGCGCATCAGATTGTTAACGACTGGCGTGACACATATAGAGGGTTGACTGGAATCAGGTGTTTTAACTCAAATTGTTGTTACGTGATTTTAGTAGTTACACTACTTTTACGACCATACTATATAAACTTTTAAGTTGGTCATTCAAGAGTCGCTTGGTAACTTTCAGAAGTGTAAAATAAGAAGATATCTTCCAAAAAAGATGAGTGTATGAGGGAAAATATCAAAAATTTTTAAGTTAATGAAAAATTGAAAAATTCTACCATCTTCAAGTATCCGCAAAGAGACCTATCAACTAGAATCGAATGGTTGCTGATCATTTTCAAATTCGAGTGTATCCTCCCCGGGCCCTAAATACTGCCGGTATACGTCACGGAAGCCCCTCAAACAAGTTTTGAATGCACTCTTGAGTAACTGAGTTCCAAATTTCAGGAAGCAGATTTTCTGGATGTTGGAGTGTTCTACAAGGCATCCTACGTTGCTGAATTTGCCACCGCATGTTGTCCCAAACATGTTCTATGGGATTCAAGTCGGGACTTCAGGATGGCCATCTTAAAATATCATTTTCGGCATTTTGCAGAAATTCTGTGAATACTTCAGCTGCATGAGCATAATCATGCATAAAAATGAAGTTATCGCCAATCAATGGGCCAAAAGGCACAACATGGGGTTCAAGGATATCTGCGATGTATCTGGCCGCTTTCATTCTTCCATTATTCACTAGGACTAACTCACTTCGACCATGGACAGACATGCCTCCCCACACCATTACCAAGCCCCTCCGAAGTTTTTGGTTTGCCGGATATTGCATTGCTAAGACCGTTCCCCAGGTCGTCTGTATACAGGCATGCGTCTATCATTTGAAACTAGATAGAACCTGGACTCGTCGGAAAAGAAAATATTCGACCATTCTAGAATACCCCAATTTGCATGTTCCCTCGAAAACTGAAGTCTTGCAACTAGATGCTCTCTAGTGAGACGCGTGCCAGTAGAAGCCATCCTTGGTCTGATATCGTCTTCTCCGAGCCTGTTCTTAACAGTTTGCAATAAAATATGCACATTTCTGGAAAGTGCAAACTCATTTTGTAACATTCTAGCCATACAGTGCCGAACTCTTATAGTGCAGTTGAACGAAACCAACGTTCATCCGAGTTCTTTCCTGTCCGGCCCTTCTTCCATATTCCGCTGTTTCGTGTTACCGACTAATTCCTCTTGAAATAGTGCTTTTGATAACATTTAACAATTTAGCTACGTAATGTTGGCTTCGCCCCTCCTCTATAAGTGCTAAACAGCGACCAGGACCTTCACCAGCCATTACAATGAATTCAAAGAATAGAAAATTAACAAGAAACACAGAAAACTTGCATCAATTTAGCATGAGAACTGAAGAGGAATTGAATGAATACTGATAGTTAAATAATCTCATTCTTCTTTCAGACATGTTTGAGATCATATGGAAACAAATGTTTCTACATAGATGAGTTTTTTCCCCTCATATGTTCAAAAACATATGTTGACAAAGAAACTGCGATCGAGCTGCTCAATAGATTGTGGAATTTAGAATACCAGGTGAAGCGACAATTTTTGTGATGTGTGTATTTGAAATATACCCCTCTGGATTTTGATTTTACCTATTTTCATCTCAACCGCACTTGTTTGAAGACACAATAATGTTCACCAAGTGCTCATCAGATGCTGAAAGAGGTTGACGATTGATTCGGAGATGCCATACAGATTTAGCACTTTCAACAACCAAGAGTGGGTCACCGAGTCAAAAGCCTTAGGGTAGTCAATCCAGGCCACGGACATATTCCGTAGTTTTTTTTTTCCGGGAATGCTTCGTTTTTATGAAGTCTACATCGAGGAGTTGCTTGCATCCGTTCGCACCTTTTCAGCACCCATTCTGTTCGAGCGCCAATATGTTGATATACACAGCAAGTTTACCCGTCAGTGTCTTATAAAATGTGGGAAGGCAAGTGATTGGCCTGTATTTTTTCGGGTCTTCAGTAACACCATCTTTTGGTAACATAAATGTTATAACCATTGTAGGGCACTCAGGATCCGTTAATGCTTTCTAAAACAGCGTTGCCAAGATATTGTGGGCTTCAATGAAATACTTCCACTAGTAGTTGTGGACCCTGTCTGGCCCTGGTGCCGCCCAGTTATTTGCTTTTTTTAGAATTGATGCGATATCTACAGAATATTGGTTTCATATGATATTTAAGCGTTTTCTGTCCTCTTCATGAGAAGTATTTCTGGACCATATATGGGTAGCCGAACACGTAGGTACAACGAGAGAACCAAGAGATTCAGGAATAACAACCTGTATAACAAGAACCAAAACCAGATCTTTCGCAACCTGGAAGGGACAGAGAAAGGGATTGGTACTCCATCCAGTCCAGAAACCATGCTGGGTTATTGGGATATATATATATATATATATATATATATATATATATATATATATATATATATATATATATATATATATATATATATATATATATATATAGAACTGTTACTAGATCAGTGAGTGTCTAGATGTCAAGAAATCTCTTACACATGGAGATATATATGTGCTACCTCATTACTACATGGTTCTATTCCATCAGCTCCTAGAGATTTATTTAGTTCGAAGCATTTTGTGATCCATTCCACCATATTCAAGGTGAAATTTACTGCTAGACTTCTGCTTTCCCTTATTGAGCTATATGGCGACATCTCATATTGTAGCGCGTTAAAGGTGACAATATTTTCGAGTCTGGAAAGAATGCTTTCAAAAGTTTCAAAGGAAATCTTTGGCATACTCTCTCTGCTCTTCGGCTATGCCGAAAAGTCAATTATCAGGACCTTTTGAATTTATGCAAGTGAAGAAAGATCGTTTATATCGTCACAATATGATCTCCAGGGATATTGTTTGGATTTCTTATGTTAAAGAAGTGTTAACAATAAACTGCGCAAATAAATATTTTCAGTTATATCAGTTTTTCTTCACCGATGGATTTCCCATCATCAACGCAAAATGTAAACTGTGAGCATCTTTTCAATAACTGTCATAAATTTGAATTTTTAATTACTTGGTTTCATTTATAGTGTGCACTGTTTAGCTTTACCTGGCAAGCGAAATTGAGATATTCGTATCAACTTTTTTATCTATTATAGAAATGACGAGTTCAAATTTCAAAAGGTCACTATAAATTTTGGTACGTAGCTGATTAGAAAACAATTTAAACTAGAATTGTTGAAAGGTTCTTGGATATGTACCTACTGAAAAAGCTATCTCTATATATATGTATTCTTACATTTCACTTTTTTTATTGTTTGAGTAGTACTATAAGTAAGGCTTTAATTTAATAAGAAACATAATAGGTAAGAAAAGGAACCGAAAATGTGTTTCTACAATTCAATTATATAGTAGGTGAGTAGGAATAGGTTATATATGACCTAGAATTATGCAAATATTATACAAATTCCTAGCAAATGAGGCCAGTGATCAATAATTTCAATTCAATATATGTGAGAACGAAGATTCATATCAGCTTGTGATCTTTTCAAACCGCATCAGGCTTGCATAAGAGGATAATCATTTGACTCTTGTTGAGCGCGTTGTAACCAAAAATATTTAATAATTACGTTGAACGATAAACGGATTTTGATTCAATTTTGGAAATTCCGATGAAAGAATAAATTTCACAAGTTGACTCTTTTTTCTTCAGTGACACATATAATCTCGGGGTGAAGTACCTCTTACATTCATAACCGTCTAACATTGAAAAGAGTGAAATTTTTCTACGTATAATAAAATTTTAAAATTTCTTGAGTAACTCTCCACAATGAAGGTATTCTTGTTAGATGTTGCGAAATGAAACAGTAACAAATAAAATGAGCCCTGCGAGGTGTGAAATCCTGTAATTAAATTGGAGTGGTCGAACTCAGATACCAAATTTAAAAGCAATATTCATTAGAAATATTTTTTATTGAAAAGCTTCGAAGGTTTCAAGAAAAAAAATTATTTATGGACAATACGTCTTGAAAGTCTCCAACTTTATTGGGCTGAACTTGTTTATTGTTTTTCATTACATCTCGATGAATATATCTCTGTGCAATGGGAATATAATTGACTGGCTTTTTAGGTATCTTAGAAATGAGATACCGGAGGATCCAGGTTGATCTGTTCTTGTCGACCTATATATAGATACGGTTGAGATCGACATATCCTGCCCTGAATTCGATTTTGAACTGTTGCCGATGTCGACTCTTAATAATCGCATAATTGGCATTGATATCGGCCAAAAGTGCTAATTATGTAAATTTATAATATCATATCGCGAAGGGATGATTCATCACATTAGCAGATTGATCTATCAAACGCAACATTTTGTTTTTATTGGCTTAAAAATAAATTCGAAAAATGCACTCTTGCGGGGTTTACTTCTGAGGAGACCGCATCAACTTTTTGAAAGTAAGGAGGGTTGAAATATTGTCCGCCTATCATTTAGTGCACTGTACTTTTACATGAATTGTTTCGAACGAAAAACCTTGTAGTGCTGGTAGAAAACTCCTCAGTAACTGCTTCGAAATCGTTTCTTCTAGATCAACAATACGCGCGACCCTCAAACATGGGTCTCATTTTACTTAGTGTATCTATGATGTAACAAGAAGCAATTTAAGTCGAAAATATCTTGTCAGAAAGATCATTCATTAGTTCCTATCAATGGTAATGTACCGGCACGAAGGTATATCGACAAAAATTACTTTGGTTTGCAGATCGTGCCGAAATAAAGTCTTCTAGCACGAAAAGCATAACCAGATGCTGCTTTTCAACATCAAAACATTACTAAATACAAAGGTAAGTAATAAAGATGTAAGACATGTAACACATTCGTACAAATACTTGTATCTAAGACCCCTTTCATACCTCGATTGGTTTCTCGCTTGGCAAAGGTTTCACAAATATTCATTGAAATACTCGATATATCGAAGAAAATTATTATTTAAGGAACAATATTCAACCTTCAGTAGAATGTTTAATATCATCCCTTGAAGGAGCTAGTTTTCCGATCTACTCTCCATAATCACCGTTATCCGGGGCCACAGAGAAGTGGTACAGCACGGTCAGATGTCACGAATAAGAATAATGGACTACAGTGTCGGTATCGTTTGACCTCGTCAGCATTGTCTACCCATTCGTAACACCAGGCTATGCCGTGACCTACTCATCTCTATTCGTTGGAGCGAACGTAAATATAAATATCACTGTGCCCCCCAACGAACCGAAACAGAGGCTACCTCAACATCGCCTCGCGAAACGGTGAAAACAAAGAGCAGATAAAACAGGAAAACGTTAAATGGTCATACTAGTTCGATAACATACCGCATTGCGACACTCACGTATCAGACAGAAGCGGCCGTCGAAGGACCGACGCTCCTCATTCCTATGTGATTTACAACCAGGCATACACAAACATCTCAAAAACGAAAGTTTTCTATATGCGAGATTCGCAATGTGTAGACACATCGATACGTGAGTGTCGCATGGTGGTTTGTTATCGAACTAGTGTGACTACTTAACGTTTTCCTGTTTTATGTTATTTGCTCTTTGTTTTCACCGTTTCGCAGGACGATGTTGAGGTAGCCACTGTTTCGGTTCGTTGGGGAGCGCAGTGACATTGACATGGTTACGTTCGCTCCAACGAATCGAGATGAGTAGGTAACGGCATATCCTGGTGTTACAAATGGGTAGACAGTGCTGACGAGGTCAAACGAGCGGACGTGATTTCAATAATTTCTGAGATGTCTATCCTTCCTTCTTTATTACCTGGATGCATGAGTTCGATATTCTCGAAATATATGAAATGATTTTTGTTTATGCAGTGCTGGTCCAAAAACCCGTAGAATTTTTATTTTGGAAATAGAATTTTCATATTCTTCAACTGTCTTCTTAATGCATCTTCCGGTTTGGCCTGTATTGAATATCTCTCATTCACTGCAGAGTATTTTATATACTCCGCTTTTATTCAATAATTTTGTTTTATCTTTATTATTAACTAAGAATGAACCCAAATTCTATTTATTAGTGCTGTTGGAGTTAATATTATTTCTGTGTAATCTGTTACATATCTTGTTGCTAATATTAGGGATATAGTTAATTTGACATTTTCTGTTAGATTTCTCAGTATGCAACCAATAAATGCTCCGCAATAAAAGTTTATGTCGTTTTCATCTTATTAAGGTATCCAATAATTTTTGTTCATAGTCGTTGTTCTTAGCGATTAATTTCAAAACTTGAACTTAATTCTTAAAATCGATAGCTGACAAAGGAATAAAAAGCAATCTGTGCACAAATGAATGACAAGCACTCAATTCGATACTCTGAGATTGGGAAGTACTGTTATGAATCAGGGGATCCGAATAGGTTGGTTTTGTATATTTTGAAGGCGAGTCATGAGTTTCTTACAGTTTTCAAATTATTTTCATTGATCGACTCAATTTACAATGTAAAATGAAAATAATGAAAAATCTTTGAACTTCTTGGATTTGTCGACTAGTAGGGCTCATGACTTACTCGATACCCTGATTGGGAACAGTAGTTCCCAATCTCAGAGTATCAAAGTGAGTGCTTTTCATTCATTTGTGCACAGATTGCTTTCTATTCCTTTGTCAGCTGTCGATTTTGAGAATGAAGTTCGAGTTTTAAAATTAATCGCTATGAACAAAGACTATGAACCAAAATTAATTAATACCTACATAAGACCAAAGTGATATAAACTTTTATTGCAGAGCATTTATCCAATGCATACTGAGAAGTCTAACACAATATTTACAATTAACTATATTCCTAATATTAGCAAGGAGATATGTACCAGATTACACAGAAATAATATTTACACCATCTGCACTAATAAAAAGAATTTGGGTTCATTCTAATTAATCACAAAGATAAAACAAAATTATTGGATAAAAGCGAATATATAAAATACACTGCAGTGAATGTGAGATATTCTATATAGGCCAAACCGGAAGATTCATTAAGAAGAGAGTTGAAGTACATAAAGGATCTATTCACAAAATGAAAATTCTACGAGTTTTGGGACCACCACTGCATAAACAATAATCATTTCATAGATTTCGAGAATATCGAACTGATGCCTCCAGGTTATAAAGGAAAAAGGATGGACATCTCACAGATTATTGAAATCACGTCCGCTCATAGGAAAAACCAGCCAATTTGCAACGACCGACAAGAATTCCGTTTATCTCCTGTTGTGAATGCCATTATACATAACTGAAATCACTCATTTTGAATAGAGTATTGTATTATTCTAGATAATGGGCTAAAAACCCGACTATTTTTTTTAACAAATATATGTGAAAACTTCGTGAAAAGTGAGAAACCAATCATTTATTCATTATGTTTCGCCAAGTGTTAAGCGAGAAATACATACAAAATGTTGAGATATGCCATTCTATTAAATACCCACTTCATGAAGAACGTCAAGTTATTACCACAATATTTCTTATACCTTTTTTCGCAACTTGAATACTCTATCGCAGTATCCAGAGGCACCCAAGAATGCAATTTCTAAGGTGGGGACAAAACTCCACATAGATAATCATTTAGGTTATTTATGATTATTTTCATCACAACGCCTAGGATGTTTGTTGTTTGGACTTGATGAATGGACTTACCTTTCACTTTCAAGAGATGACTACGAGCTTCATTCACAAAACAGTTTAGTTTAGTTAGAATTAGTTTATTAGAATTAAACCAAATGGAAATTTTTTTGGTAAGTGCTGGACATTCTGAAATATATTTACATTAGTCTGATCAGCACATAACAGAGTAGAATCATCAATGAAAATTATGAAACTATCTAGGTTCCCAACATTTGCCTCATGTTGGATTAGATTGACGAACAAGAGAAGTTGTAAAGGCCTCAACACAGAGCCCATGTTAAGCAACTACGTTCTTATACCGTTCACCACAACAAATTGTACTCTTTCGAATAAATAAGATCTGATCAACTTATGAATTGCTTCCTTGAAATGAAGACGATGCATGGTACTTTGTCCATCAGCAAATTATGCACCACCAGGTCGCACCACAGTAAATGATATGCAATTTTGATTTTCTTTCACACATTCATATAGGAAATTGACGAAATTGATAATTACCGTTTGAATTGGTATATTCTTTCTAAGTCCATGCTAACAGATTGTTTAAATACTATATTTATCATTGGCATCATTGAAGTATCATATATTTTGATATAACGCGCATGTTATAAAATGAAAATTAAGAAGTATAATCCGAGATTGTTACATGTCATTAATACTACTATTTCGAAAGGCTAAAAGCCTACTCAATTCATTGATTTAAACATTCATGCTGCATGATTTCAATATTTTAACTAGTTCATATATGAAGATTCTATTTTGCAAGTAATCTATGTTCAGCCAATAACTCTAGAAATTTCTAAACACCAAAAAAAAATCTCTCATATTACCTCTGATAGGAGATCCGTATACAGCATGGATCCTCAAACGGTAGATAGCGATCAACAAGTCGATCTCAAGTGCTTTTTGAGTAGATCAAGAGAAGAAAAAAAATTTTAAAGAGTAGGTAACTGAACAACAAAAATTTATTACGTAATAAAATAACACTCAGCTAACGGCAAAAGGCGGCTTTATCAAAGGAACGCGCGGTACTTGTCAAAGAGAAGCCGTGTTTTTTATTCTTGCCGATTTTCTTGAAATTTTGGGGGGCGCTTTTGACGGCTACATACGAGACTTTTGTTCATGCTGATATAAACGTTGTACTTGCAGGAATTGGAGTCATTCTTAGTTGTTACTTGAAGGCAATACACACTACAGCGATACAAAGTTTATTATTAAATAGTACAAAATGAGTGCAGCGAAGAAATCTAAGACGTATCATTTTAATAACGATTGGGAGAAAGAATTTTTTTTTTGTATGGTGAAGAATAAGTGCAATCATCATATTTGTCGTGCGTCAGTTGCAGTACCTAAGCGTGGTAACTTAGAGAGGCATCATAGAACGGTTCCTAAAAACTATGAAAAGGATTTTCCGCCACAGAGTGAATTAAGAAAACGAAAAGTACGTGGTTTGATTTCTTGTTTTAAAAAATAACAAACCATGTTCACAAGACCACCCAAACAATCAAAAGCTGCTACGATCGCGTCCTTTAAAATATCTCATATAGTGGCAAAACACAAGAAACCATTCGAAGTTGGATCGGTTGTGAAGGAAGCAATAATTGAAGTGGGTGAGACTTTATTTGGAGATTTTAGAAATAAAACAGAAATCATGTCTGCTGTTAAAGAACTTCAGTTGTCTTGTCCGACTGTCACAAGGCCCATTGAATTCATGAGTCAGGACATGGCAGACAAACTAAAATATGATATCATGAAATGAACAAACTTTTCTTTATACAGTTCGACGAATCCACCGATATGACAGACATTGCCCAGTTGTGTATTTTTATTCGGATGGTATTCAATGACATGTTGGCTGAGGAAAAATTTTTGACAATCATTCCTCTGAAGGGGAAGACCTGTGGCGAAGATATATATGACGCTCTCTTCAATTTTGTGAAAAACTACAAGTTACCAACATATAAATTAGTGTGCATTACAACCGATGGAGCACCAGCAATGACTGGAAACAAAAACGGTTATGTGGCATTGTGTCGAGCTAATGAATATTCCATTACATTATACATTCACAACTTTTGTGTTCTAAAGTTTCAAACACTGAGGAAATTATGGGCATTGAAACAAAAAAAAGATAGGGGGTCAGCTGAACACACTGATTAAGTTCTTCACACGGACGTCATCTAGTTGAGTCGCGGAAATTTCCTAGAAAGGTTTCAAGAGTTATTGCCCGACATAAAAGCTTTTCTAGACGAAAGAGGTGATGACCTCAGATGTTGAAAAACGGAAAATGGCTAACTGATTTGGAATTTTCGACTGAAATCATAATGCACTTAAATACCATCAACTTGGACCTTCAATGTAATGAAAAAATTATTATTGGAATGATTAGCGGAGTAAACGCATTCAAAATCAAATTGCAACCAATGATAGACCCACTGAAAAGAAAGGATCTGGAACATTTTCCATCTTTGAAAGCAAGGATTCCTCTGATGAATTATGAAACGTATGAGGCTGAATTATCAAATATTTTGGAACAATTCGAAATGCGTTTCTATTATTGCAGTGAATTGGCAAATGATGAGTTATCCTTCTTCAAGTAAAAAAAATTGAGGAATTAGATACTGAAATAGCAAGTCAGTTTAATATGAACTCATGTTCTGTTGAAAATGAGTTTATGCAGATTATATCCGATATACATCTCAAAGCTACATCATCTGATACAAATTTCTGGTGTTTTATATCGGCAGATAAATATCCGAATCTAAGGCAAATCGCCCATCCACTGACGTAATATTTGGGTCAACTTACTTGAGCGAGTCTGCATTTTCTGAAATGAAGATAATTAAGTCAAGATATCGTAATCGACTAACTGACAATCATACGTCATCATGCTTGCAATTAGCACTCACTGGTTACGTACCATCTTATGAAAAGTATGCTTAGTTAAGTTTAACACCATATCTGACTCTTTTGTTTTGTAACAACCAATAAACTCGCAATTTTCAATAACTATGAGTTTTTTCATTGATATTATAGAAAATAACCTAACTAAACCTAACCCAAACCTTGACTAAAATAATGTATATTGTGCGAAAGCAAATATCCATATATGCTACGGTACACCCTACCTAGCTAGGTAGGTAGGAAGGGTGTATCGCGTATGTACGACAACCCTGCATCACACATACTTGCAGCCTCTCAGAGTCGATCGTGAGTAGTCTAAAAATATTGAAGTAGATTGCCAGAAGTTCAAGTTTGTGCACCCCTGGTATACAGTAATGTTTTTCAGTTCTGACCCATCAGGAAATAAGAATTGAGACCAACAAGTTCTGAATGTATGTCCAATAGATTCCTCCGAAATATTTGGGATGCAACTAACAATCACCTCTAGTTAATTTCTAATAAAAATTGATTCGTTCCTCATATTCTTCAAAAACGTATTTCATTTCTTAATCATCTTATGAATTTAAAAAGAATTAAAAATGTTCCATGTTTCAGACATCTTACAATAACCATTTTTTTTGAGTGAAAATGTGCATAGAGTTTGAAAATTTAATCACATATAAGAAAATTTTACTCCTTTCAAAATTAGAAAATAATAATGCTTAGGAGCAGTTCATTATTAGGTCATATGGAATGCAACTGAAAAACAAAGAATTCTGTCTATTGAAAGATTATTTCTTTTCTAATGTCAACAACTCAATCAATATCCAATCAACGAATCAGATTTAATCGGTTGAAGTTTTTTGTTCTTCCACTTTATTTTAACGATTTCTATTAGAATCTCAAAATTGCTATCTTATTATCTTATTCTGTGACACCCTATACCAACCTCATAAACAAATAATGCCGAACTTTCGAAAATGAAAATTTCAGAATATCTCAATTTTCCGTTTGATAATAGACTCTTACTTAATTCAAAATTCTAACTTTGTACGTCCGCTAAAGGTACTTTGGAATTCAAATCATTGGTGAGCGAAGTAATAAAATTGAGTGAATTCGACTGATAATAACTCGAAAACTATATGTAATTCAAGAATAAACCTAGTTTGCGTAAATCCTTTCTCTTACTAATGATTTGGCATTCTAACTTCATCAATAACAAAGTATCCAAAATGCTGCAAACTGTTTCGAGAAAAAGATAGTGGACTGTGAATTCTACCCTAATTGGCCAGAGCACTGCCGTGACATAGATCGAAAATGTATGACAACGTCGTGGTTGCCGATCTGTATTTTGAGGACGTCGAATATAAACCGCTCTGTATATTTCCAAATCTATAGCATTTGACATACATAAATCTATGACGATGAATTTTTCAATATGTCACATTTGAAGCAGACTAAAATTAACATAAATACATATGAAACAAGGTATGTTTCTCATTGGAAAGTTCCTGAACATGTTTTCAATTCTTTAAATAAATACGGGACTGTTATTGAAATTAGTTATTTTTAAACTTCGTTCTGTTTATTTACCTAATTGACGTTATTAGCAAAGCACATTGTAAGATCGAAAAACGTTTGTATAGCCATTAACACATTTTTTGCGATGATTGATTAACAGTCAATACAATGAACGCTTCGAACCAAATTTGCAATGAACGTCATATTTTGAATAATAAGTGGGAATTCTTGATATTCTTCTTTTTTCTACAAGTGAGGATAAGAAGTGACTGTTACTCTTCTTTTTTTCCATTGAATGGATGAAATTTACAGAATCGTTCCTCAAAGAGAGATCTGTATTTGTAGGTTCGCTTTTATGTATGGTTTAAGTCTAATTTCCAAAACTACTGATATGAATTTTTGGACTGACTGACAACTATATTATCGCTCACTATTAAAGGCTATAACTTTCCAATTTAAAATCTAAATTTTAGGATATTAAGACTGCTTTACTGAGGTACGCTGACTGAGAACATAACTGAAAATAAACTTCTACTAAATCGTCAGTCATCAAAGGATCTACCTGCGGCGTAATATACCCATCTCTAATATTTAAAGCGGAATGACATTATGAGTGTTGAGAAATAGAAATAAGATGGAAATTATGGGGTAACTTAGTTTACGTATTATTTACGACATATTTTTATTATTATCGAAATAAATCCATTAATCATCTGATACATTGCGATATATTCATCTTTACAGAGTGTTACTTTGAAGTTTGTCTTCGGAGGTAACGGAAAATTAAAATCATTTTTCAATCTCTATCCGTTACATGACGCAATACGATTATCGAACTAGATTAGATAATCCTGGGTGGGTTTTAATAATCCAGATGAAATATATTATGCCACCTGAAAACAATGCAATTTTGAGAATGTTGTACAGAGCGGCCCATGTTCAATGCACTCTACTATATCTTGTGAGAGCTAGATAAAAGCAATGCTTCAGTTTTGAATTGTTTGTACGAGAAAATGATGTGAATGAAGACCCTTCTCTGATATCTTCAAGCTGTTTCAAAACATTGAAGAAACCTAAATTAATACTGTTTAACTTCAATGTCTTGTATTTATAAATGAGTTTATCCTTTTCGTCTTTCAGCATTATATCTAAACCATATCACGAATAGAAAAGAAAAAAAATATTCAACCTAAACAGTATTGGTACACGTTTTACTAGTTTCCTCGTTGGAGTCGTCTCTTATAGCCGAACGCAAATTATATTGAGTGTGTTTGATACAACAAATGAAATATAAGACACCCATTTTAAAATCAGCAAAAAGTTTCCAGCCTCGAATTATATAAAGTTTTATACATTAAAGAGATGATAAACGTTATCTGATCGACATAAGCAACTTCTTTGCAAGCATATTACAAATTACGATGGACTTCAGGAAAAATTACACGACACGCTCCTCCTCGATTAACGTATTTTCCGCGAGATCTCGATGAATTTCGAGGCAAAATATTCCAAAATGTAGCTGACAAGTGACCGAATCTAGAAATATGCATAAGTCCTTGGATATGAGAACAATATCTTCAATAATTCTCAATAATTTGGGAACAATGAAAGTCAAAGTTCGATTTAGACAAGTGGTATTTACTTCGTATCCGACATTTCTCGCAGTCTTCGAAGTAACTATTGACAAGAAATTTTTTTCGCATAAGTAAGAAGGATC
Organism: Cryptolaemus montrouzieri; assembly: GCA_013387265.2. Lineage (NCBI taxonomy): Eukaryota > Metazoa > Arthropoda > Insecta > Coleoptera > Coccinellidae > Cryptolaemus > Cryptolaemus montrouzieri. The sequence continues at coordinate 70,892,213 of JABFTP020000021.1, read as the reverse complement.
GAAGTGTATCAGTATTTTCAAAGCTTCCTTTACTAGACTCAGTTTTAGTAGGCGATCTGTCAATGAGTAGATCGTGAGTAGGGTTTCATCAAGTCAAGCAATAAAAAACGGCTGACATGAAATTTAAGCTCTTGAAACAACAAAAGTTTTACTTGACTTGATTTTGCAACCCAAAAGCATGACTTGATATCAATCTTTCTCATGCTGCTTGATACTACCACAGATTGATTCTTGTAAGAGCATATATTTTAGTTCATTTGCTAATCGCTTGTTCAGAAACCGTACAGGTGCAATGAAAGTAGGTAGTTCTTCTACCAAATTCTTCAATTCACTGCGACACACTGGGATTTTAAAACTTAGTACATTCCATCGAGACAAGTTGATTTAATTAATGTTCATTTAAAGGCAACAGGAAAGAAATCAACCCGAAGTCCTTTAGAAATGGGAAGAATTTTTGTATTCAATAACAGCACTTCACAAAATATTGATGTCGCCTACAAGCTACAATAGATGTCTATAAAATATAGAATAGATTCGAAATCTCAAAATTCAACGTAAAAATATATGGAAAACTGAGAGAAATGTATGTAAAGACGTCACTTATCAGCCAGAAGAAGATCCCGAGTTTGTAACCATGTGGTTCTCATGGACTACCATGGTGTTGTGCACCATGAATTCCTTCCAAAAGTTCAAACTAACAACAAGGAGTATTATTTGAGCGTTATGAGGCGTTTGCGTGAAGCTGTTTGCCAAAAACGACCAGGATTGTGGCAGAACAACTCATGGATTTTACACCACGATAACGCGTCGTCTCATAATGCCTTCATTATTCGTGACCATTTTGCTGAAAACAGCACCAATACCATCCAACAACCACCAAATTCGCCTGATTTGGGTCCCTGTGACTTTTTCCTGTTCGGTCGACTAATAAAACTGCTCCGGGGAACGCGTTTTAGCAGCCGAGAGGAAATAATGGAAAAATCTAAGATGGCCCTAAAGGCCATGCCGCTAATCGAATATAAAAAAGTGTTTTGAGGATTGGATCAAACGCTGGTATAAGTGCGTTGCAGTCGATCGAAAGTACTTTGAAGGGGACAATATTGATTTTGATGTATAACTTTGTATTTTTAATTTAATAAAAAAAGTCGGGAACCTTTTGATCAAGGTGGTATATCGATAAATGTTTACTATTTTTGGCGATATTTAGCAGAACCATTTCGGAGAATGAATCCCCGACAGTTCTCACACTGAAACTGCTGAATTAATTGCTTTCTTCTAAGTGAATGTGTGATTCAGTTTCTCAATTATGAAAGGAAAACTTTGTTTTGAACAAAATGAGTCTGCATCTGCATGAGTAATTTGCTGCGTACGGTGATGCACTCAAATGCATCACAAGAATAAAAGCCGAAATATACGATGATGCTTGCGTTTGCATCAAATCTTTCTCACTTTCAGCTCATCTGTAAATATACCAAGACCACAGTATATATGTTGTCTTGGTGTTAGCTTTGCATTTCGTCTGAATTTGCTTCGACATCTTATCAGATGCTTTCGTTTCGTGTTTTTGGTAGAGTCTTTAGTGTAGAGCTGTTTACTGTTCGGCAAAATATAATGTGATGTTAGTTGGGGTTATTTCAATTATAAAGACCTCGAAAATGTCGTTAATTCTATGAACTATTATTCTACACAATATGATGACAAGCAAGTTCAATTTGTGAATTGGAAAATTGTAACTGTTCCTCATCATAATGTAGAAAATCCGAAATTCACACCCCAAATAAAGATTTTCATAGCGCACAATTTTGCCGACATGATCATTATCGCGAGCGGTCAGCCTGGATCCGTAAATAGGCGCAGACGCGAATCACATTATGCAAATCTGGCACCTACGAGGAACTTTGTTTTATAAGTAGAAGGGAAATATTTTTTTTCTAACTAACTTCAAAGCCACCGGTGAAAAATAACAACTTTTTGTTCTTGGAAATAAATGTTTCCATATTTAATGAAATGTCAGGAAATTTCTGCTGATAGGCTCATCTTATTTCCAAGATGGTTCATCAAGTTACTACCACGAAAACTCTCACAAATATATGGCGACCAAGTATCTTCCATTAAATTTCTTTGAATACGGAGTTAGTAAACTTTTCCGAATATTTGAACCCTATAACTTCTTTAACAAACTCATTCGAAAAACAAAAGAATATGCAGCGACAGTTTCTTAGAAAATGTAACACAGAACACTCTTTCACAATTGATGAATGGTCGTATTTCTGGATGGGAGAGTATTATTGGATAACTTTCCATTTTATAGATAGCAAATAGTAGCTTCACTTCATTCTATAGGATTATGTTCCAGCTCATACCGGCAGCTCAATAGCGGAATTATTTTTCCAAGTTATGCTATATTACAATCTGAAAAACTCAGAAAAAGAAATAACTCTGATAATACAAATAGCCATTTCACTTTCATCAATGAATTAAATCGCTTAATTCCTGAAATTGATCTCCAAAATAACCACTTCTTGTGCTTTTCACATATATTTAGCAGTGGGTTTCGAAGTTTAAAAGGCCATCAACCATCTTTGCGATAATACTGAAACAAGTAATTCGAAATGACTCAAGTTGACAGACACAAATTGGCCATTGATAGAGGAGGTGTGAAAACACCTCAAAATCTTCAAGAATATTTCAACAATATTACGAAGTGAAACCTACTGTACACTTCCTCTAGTAGTTACTGACATCAACATTTTTCTAGAAAACTGGGCTATCGAGCTTGAAAATTAGCCAGAAAAAGATTAAATCGATGAATAATTGATATGCAGCATACAGGAGGAGAGGGACAAAATCTTGAAACATTTTAAAAAACGCAATTGGATGTAACGTGTAGTTTTAATCTTGGAGCCTCGACATAGAGTGGAAACATTTATAAATACTAGTTGAGGGAAGGAATTGCAGATTCAAAAAATTTATGGTTTCGAGAAAATTTACAAAACAAAGCATTTTAGGCCCAAACCAAGTGTTGTGTGGTGGCATGAGATAGATAAATAGATAAATACCTGAGTGACTTCGTCCTGATCAAATAGTATTATATGAACCTTCAATCTAGCTTATATATATATATATATATATATATATATATATATATATATATATATATATATATATATATATATATATATATATATATATATGTGAGCTGTTTATGTTGTGTTAGTGTCGTGTGTACATAAAGAGTACCAAAGATTTTTCTGCTAGGCCGCTTCATTCTCTCTTGCATTCCATGATTTCCAAACGAAGACAAGGGTGAAAGGAAGGTGGTTTGGGACAGGAATCTGTAAAAATGGAAAAAGAAAACCAGCAGAAAAATATTTCAATAATCATACTTCTAATATGTCAAAACAAATCTAAGAAAAGATTTTACATAGCAAGCAAGGTCATGAGAAGGACTAAGGAGATAATAAAAAAATACATAACCTGCGATATTTCCTCAAGTTCCCGCTCTGTTTGACCGAGAGAGCTACGATGGCCAGGTTCAGTCTTCCAAGTGATGCCGATTATGATCTACAAATGTTTTAAAATCATTATCGACCCAATTAACTGGGTTGACATCGCCCATATATTATTTCTTCGTGGAACTTGTTTAATTGAAGAAAAATTTGCGAAAAAATTTTGACAGTCGTTCAAAAAAATTTGACAAATGTCATACATTATACAGGGATATCCACCGGGACCGTGCGTTAAAAACTTTTTAAGTTCTAATAACAATATCAAGCTGAAATTTTATACGCGGTCATAACTAGGGATTTCCGATTGAAGTGAAATATTTTCGAAGTGATACCATTTCCGGTTACACCGGAAGTGGATCATCACCTTTTTTTATTTCAAATGGCAATCTACCCTTTTTATTATATATCTAGAACCAACATTTGAGCAAGGCATAAAATACCCAAGTTGTCGGCACTTATCTGTCAAAACTTTTGACAGATTTAATTATTTTTGTTATAAACTCGATTTTTGACGAACATTTAAAAGAATTGTAGCTCGTAGATCTTTTGCACTACAGACACAACTTTAGCTTGGGTGGATAGAAGAAGGATCAAGGAATTTTTTCAGCACTTTACCATTGTCAAATGTTTATTGCGTTGTTTTGTATGATTTTTTCAATTTGGCCATTTTCAACCAGCCATAACTCAATTTCTTCAAATTGCACATGCCAATTTTTATATTGCCATCAGATGAAGCGTCAAATTTCAAATGGAATTGTATGAGCATGTACTAGACTCATCTCTTATAGTTCCGAAATAATTTGGGAATATATTGTATTTTGAGAATTTTGCAAGAACTAACAGAGAATGCTTTGAAATATTTATATTTGAATCAAGTAGCTGAATTGGCTACGCTCAACTGACAGGTGCCTAAAAATTAATGTATTTGTCACTTCGTTCATTCGAATTTGATATTTCAACAAGAATTGTCGTTATTTCAGATTAAAAATATCCAAAAGATACAATACATTAGAAATAAACCACTGGTTATTCAAACGAAAATATATTTAGTATTTTCTAAATTCATTTTAGAATATCAAAAGTAGTGGGTAGAAGTTGCAAGCAATTCAATAACCAATTTCCAAATTTACCGACTATGAGTAGAATAAAATTCTGAAGCATAAAAGCAATTTTCTACAATTCGGATGAATAAAAATTGTAGGAACTGAGCGAAAACTAATCACCGAAGATATATACATTAATACGAATAAATGATAGCAAACATCATAGGAGAAAACTAATTTACGATCTGAATAAAAGTTCAATATGGGCCCCATTTTGCTCGATACACTTGACAGCTCGTATACAAACATGATGAAGTCCCCTCCTAGTTTCCTCAAGATCAATATTACGAAAAGCATTATGAATGCGCTCTAGTAACTCGTCTTTACTTTTTACAGGAATAAGATACACTTCACCCTTGATTTTGCCCCATAAATAAAAATCAAGTGGCGTCAGGTCCAGAGAACGCGGAGGCCATAAATTTGGTCTTTAATTACCCCACCATCTATCCTCGAACATTTCTGTTAGCTGCTGATCAACAGCTCGTATTTTATGTGCTGGTGCATCATCCATTTGGTAATAGCAATCCCTCAGAATGTTAAGGGGTAATCCATCTAAAAAATTAGCTAATGTTCCTCTCAATATTTCCAGGTATCTTTGTCCACTAAGATTTCCCTCATAAATGTGATAAGCCAACAAATTATTCATTAAAATTGCAAAAACGTTGACGCCGAATTTATTTTGAATATCAATAACCTCAATGAAATGTGGATTTTCTGTGGCCCAAAAATGTAGAATTCCCCTGTTGGTTAATCCTATTTCATTGAACTTGGCTTCATCAGAACATATAATTTTTTTCAGAATTGTCTCATCTTCTTGAAGCCGAATTAATGAATTTTCACAGGAATTTAGCCGCTTGGGAAGGTCAGTTGGTTTCAATTTTTCTAGTCTGATAAAAGAATACGGGTGCATGTAATGTTTCTCAAGGATCCTTTGAATGGAAATATAACTCAATCCAATATCCATTGATGCTGACTTAATGGACGCATGTCGATTGGCTCGAAAATACGCTAGCGTATTAATTTGATTGTCCTCGCCCTTCAGAATTGGTTTTCTTCTAGTTTCTATGTATTGTGTTCCTCCAAATTGCAGAAAATTGCTTCTAATTCTTCGAAATTTTGTTTACTCATAGGCGCCAAATTTTTAAATTGGTTATTGAATTGCATGCAATTCTATCCACCAATTTTTGACATTCGCCATGAATTAAAAAGAGATTAAACATATCCTCGTTTGAATAATCAGCCATTTTATTATCAATCTGGTGTTTTTCAAAAATTTTCACTTCAAATTACCAACAATTCTTGTTGAAATATCAAATTCGAATGAACTTGGTGACAAGAACATTAATTTTAGGCACCTGTCAGGTGAGCGTAGCCAGTTCTGCTACTTGATTCAAATATCTCAAAGCATTCTCTGATAGTTCTTGCAAAACCATCAAAATTCAATATATTCCCAAATTATTTAGGAACTATGAGAGATGGGTAAAGTAAATGCTGTTACAATTCCATCTGAAATTTACGCTTCATCTGATGGCGATATAAAATTCGCACGTGCCATTTGAAAAAAATTGATTTATTGCTGTTTGAAAAAGGCCAAATTAGAAAAATCATACTAAATAACGCATTAAACTTTTGACATGTGTAGATTGCTTAAAAAATTTCTTGATCCTTCTTCTATCCACCCAAGCAAAAATTGTGTCTGTAGTGCAAAAGATGCACGAGCTACAATTCTTTTAATTAATCCTCATATATCGAGTTTATAACAAAAATAATTAAATCTGTCAAAAGTTTTGACAGATAAGTGCAACAACTTGGTTATTTCATGCTATGCTCAAATGTCCGTTCTAGATGTATAATAAAAAAGGTAGATTTTCATTTGAAATAACGAAGTGATGACCCACTTCCGGTATAACCGGAAATGGTATCACTTCGAAAATATTTCATTTCAATTGGAAATCGCTAGTTATGGCCACGTATAAAATTTCAGCTTGATATTGTAATTGGAACTCAAAAAGTTTTCAAAGGACGGTCCCGGTGGATATCCATGTATATTATTATTGAATAAAGAGGAAGTTCACTGTTTATTGCAGTTTTGTTCTGATCTAATCTATAAAGTCTCGCGATACGAGAAGCTTAAATTCTCCGGCTTTCGTGAAATAAGCTTCAATTCACTTAAATTCTGAAAACAAAAGCGTGACTTGATTTCAAGTCAACTCGAGCAGCTTGATTTCAAATCAATTCAAGCAGCTTGATTTTCAAGTCAAGCCGTGAATCTCCAGTGCCAATTCTTAACATAGAAACTGCAATAATAATTTCAACTCAATTCTCTTCTTTTTGTTGAAATATTTCGAAGTTTTAGTAAAACCATCGAAATTTATTCTTTTCAAGGCGTAACTCGTATCCAAGTTATTCATGTTAAAATAAATCTCTCAAGTAAACCAAGATTCTTTACCTCTTGAAAATTATAAAACCTAATTTTTTCATTTGTGAAAAAGATTCTCGATTCATCTCGCAATTTTCTTAATTCACTGTCGTATGGAAAATTGTTTAATTGTTTTTGATCCATTTCTTGAAAAAGTTTCCATGACAATCTAATCAACAAGTGTAGCAGCTTGTGAGGGAATATATTTTTAAATTACCCAGCATTGTCGGGCCAAGATAGATCCTTATAGAAAGCGTTCCTTCCACATGCAGCATGAGGTCTTTCATCAATTTTACCATCACATCCCTATTCTTCCCTGTTATCGTTTTCCCGCCATCAATACATACCAATATGCATTTATTCCAGTCCAAGTTTTCGTTTTGTATTTCTCCAACGAATACGCTAAAAAGTCTCTCGGCATATGGTCGACAAGAAATTGATTTGCAAAACAACAAATTTTCCGTAATAGAATTCATTTTGAAGAGAACATGAAAATTGATGTTATTGTCCGTTTATTTTATAGAAATTCATTTTAATACATAAACACTTTGATATGTTTATCGACTCTACGAACTGAATTATAGAAAATTCACTTAATTTAATTTTTTCAATTATTTGACTGTAAATATTGACTGCCATTCCGTTAATGCGTCCGAATATTATATCATTTGAGAGAGGTATAGCTTTCAATTTCTTCTGAACTTATATAAACTTTTATGTTATCTTATGAAACAAGTCTTCCAGAAATAGTATGGGACTTAGAGATACTAAGTTTCTTTCACGACTCGCAGTGCCATCGATTGGGTGAAATGTTGCAATATCATGTCGACTGGAGTTCTTATTATAATTTATTGAATTTTCAAAACGAAAGTGTCCCACTCAAAGAATTCTAACGATTTTGATTTGCTGAAACCAGTGTCTTGTTTCCAGATGACGGAGTAATTTTGAAGGCTTCGTGTTTTTCGCAGATAGGTCTTGAAAACAGATAAAACATTGTAGCTAGTAATTCAAGGTAATAAATCCATATTTAGATTGTGCACCATTGCACAACAGGGTCCTTTCTTTCTGTTTCTCCAAAGGCTGATGGTACAAATCGTTTTGTCACAAGTTTTTTCATTCAAACGTCAAACCGTTATTTATAAAAATTAAATATTGGGTGAGATCTATGTATATTTTCCAACGCTTATGTCTTAAAATTGTAGGTGACAGTTCCTCACGTGACTTTATTTTTGGAACTGCCTTTTTACATGTACGAAAGTAGTACAAGTATCACAGTATGTACTCATTTAACATGTTGTGCTAAAAATAAAAAATTGAAACCACACTGATCAGTTGTAGTTTGGAACCTCAGACGTTATTTGCCGGCGCAATAATTCAGGTTTATCACGCCCGGTTTTGTAATTTTTCACCTGCATTCTTAAAATGTTCTTTCTCAGTACATTTCATATAATGATCTTACATCCCTAAAATTCCCTGAAGAATATTATCACAGAGGAGAAAATTATTCATAAGCAAAACCTGTATGCAACAAATAATTTGAGACTGCAAACATTTCGGCGGATTCCTTTTGCTGATTCTTTTACTCTAACCCCTACACACCAGTTTTACATGTCACACTGTAAAATATTGATTTTTAACCTCAAAAGACCTCAAAAGATACAGAGATATTAGTCTGCTCTCAGTATATCGCCCCCTCTAGAAGTCGACAGTTTTTCGGCTTCATTCTCAAATCAATGTCTCGGCCTCTTCCACTGTCTTTCATTCTACTCATGAGTTTGTCGACTCATACATACTCTAACTTTGTGCTGAGTGAGTGCTTTGTAACGCCGATGTTCAAGAGGATATTCCCCAACAACTTCCGTCCCATCATCTCAATTACCAATTGGAACAACAACTGATCCAAAATGCTTGTTCAGTTATTACTAATCTTCTAATGCGTGTCGACACCTGATGGAGAGTGCTCGACGGTGTGATTCTGATGACAATTATCCACATCGATATACACCGAGCTATCAATCGTGTACCCCATTGGTACCTGCTATGAAAGCCCCTCACTATATATCGAAGCATTTATTTCAGAAAGAAGATACAGTGTGCAAATTGAAAACACCTCTCTTCAAATCGATCAAATCATTGCGCTGTGCACCAGGATTCTATATATGGACCTCCCTTTCAGTTATGTTATGAAGATATGACCTACCGAGTAGTTAGTTCTAAGTATGGTTCGCTTACGATACCCAAATCTACACAAAGCCTCACTGAGCAGTATTTGTAGAAGGAAAAATGCAGTGCAATGAATGACTACTGTCATTCAATGGATCTAAGTATCGTTTGCACCTCATGAGAGAAAACAATCCCCACACTTGCTCGTTACCGAGCTAAGGGTACTATTTTAGAAACAGCTAACTATCGTTGCACCTGGAGAATATAATTCCAGGCGAGTATCCCTTCTATACACATATCTTCATTTGCGTGGCTGAAGCAAATCGTAACACCAGATCCTTCTAAAGAGATCATTTTAAGGATGCAATATAACTCTTCGTAAAACACTTTACAAAGCCATTATTCGTCCTTTGTTGGATATCTGTCCAGTGTATTGACCTACGCGTATCAGGGATATTCAGCTATTCAGCTATTGCAAGGAGTTCTGCATCAAGCAGTCAAGATGCCTTTCAGATCAGTTCACCCCACCTATGCTGACAAACTTTACTTATTCAATTTGTTACCATTTGTGTAACATCGAAGCCGACAAGAGCCTATGGCTACTAACAGAGCCCTGAATAGTTTGTTCGGTCCAAGCCTCGGTTTCTCATTCGAAATCAACTCCGACAAGCGTTTGCTTGCTCGAATCACCTTTTCAGTGTTTTTTTCGTTTAAGCTGTAAGTATGGAAATCCTCATTATCATTTGTTTGTAATAATAATAATAATGAAAAAAACTGAAATCTTCCAGGGAGACTACTTATCTCATTTACTTTTCTGTGTGAATTATTCTCACGCAGACCAATCTTGAGAGACATCAATACAGATTAAAAATGAAACAATGAAAACTAAAAAATGCACCTCCTAATATATTGGGACAATCTTAAAATGCTAGCTCAAAATGACGAAAACTAACTGAACAGTTGAAACTGTAAAACAACTTAGTGATAACATATATATTCAATGCCGGTTTGAAAAAACTTAAGTTTTATCAGGAAGAAGCTACAAACTGAAGAAAATATACTAATATGCCACAAAACAAGCATACTATCTTCTGAACAAAATGACGTATATGAATACCTTGAAGAAATTAAAGGGATCCAACATGAAACAAATAAAACTAAATTACAACCAGAACCAGATATCACTGAAGAGTAGGAGCATTTCTTAGGACCGAACTGAATGCAAAGCTAATATAAACACACATGAGATCTCTCGTTCATCCTGTCGTCTAGTACAGCTCTCGAATCAGCAAATAAAGACAAGCAGAAATTAGTAAACTTGACCCACAAAATAGAATTCTATATGACGTGCAAGGTGCACTATATTCTAATGGAGACAGAAATACTAATAAAAGCTCTGCTTCTAACCCAGGTCAGATAGTAAAAGATGCTAAGAAATATCTTATAATCAACTGTATACCATAAAAATGGCTAAATTATGCAACCGAAAGTCGACATAGAAGCTCTAGTTACAGCCAGGAACAAGACATAGCAACAAACCATATGAGGGCTCAGATCATGGAAACTAACATCCACCCAAGATTCAGATTCATATTGCAACTATTATATAGAAGATTGGGCATTCTTGCCCATGAGAGCTAACTTGGACAGCCGCAACATAGTTGCACGTCATCTGCATACCCACATACACACATAATAAGACAAACGATTGAGTCAGAAATGATATGAACATGCCCCAGATCCAACTGTGGACGTCACAAGGTTCACTATCATTCGGGAAACCCAAACCGATGAACCCATATCCGCAACAAATCAAATATAACAGTCAAAAATAAAAAAAAATGGAGACCTGTATATAGATGTGGCCATATCGTCTGATAAGCATCATTTAAAAGGAATAGAGAAAGTGCTCGAATAAAAGTGAACCAATTATGGAACTTGGAAACGATAGTTGTGCCAATTGTTACCTGTGCAGCGTGGCTAGTACACCACCTTCGCAGTTATTAAAGAAATTTCCGGAATACACAATCCAGACATAACTCAAATGTCAGTTTTGTTGAGTACAGCACATAGATTCTTTTGAACAGGAAGAAAGCACGATGTGGATCTGGTATTTCCATGGTGCTACCATGAAATAAACTACAATGCGGTACGAGTGAAAATAATAATGATAAAAGAGCTAGGTAAAGCAGATCTTGAAAATCAATCCAATTTTGTGGAATATTTCAACAACGATTGAAGATATCGAAAAAAGTTCTTTTCCAAAATCGGAAAAAAAAAATTGTTGGACACTAAATTTGAGTCATCCTCATAAATACACATAAGCTTCAGTGTGAAGTTGTCATTGATGTTGTCACAATTGAAATTTACCGAGATAAGAATAACTTGATCAAATACCTGAAAGCCAGTCGTGAACCGTGTATTTCTATCTAAAAATTGTTGTCTGCCACAATTGCATTTAACTGTCACGAGAACTGTGTTCACAGAAAGTTAAACTAGTGAGGCTTTTTCATGTAAGCTTTTTACTAGAATTGTTATATTCTTCAGATGATCTAGTTTGCAATATTGAGGGTAAGTTAATTATTAGGGAACCAGAAATACGAATGAGAAATCGTCGGGTACATATAAATTCTTGAATAAATGCATAAAATTCATTGTTCATTACTCTGGAAGAGGAGACAACGGAGTAATTGTGGAGGCTTTATGCTTTCCGCGGATATAACTTGATAACAAACAACACATTGTGGCTAATCATCCGATATAATAAATTCTTTTCATTTTCACCAGGTGCAAAAGGCACGTTGTACTTTGTCGCAAATTCATCCATTTTAACGTATTCTTAATATCTATCATCAATAAAAGTCTAATAACTGATGAGTGGAAAAAGATCGTTGTTGAATGTTTTTACTCTGCGCTATTCGCCAAAAATAAATCTAGGCTTGCACACATTTTGTGAACGATCACGAGAAAAATTCTCCCATAAACTACTGCAATCACATCTACCATACTCGAGAATCTATGAATCACACCATAGTCCTCCATAGAAAAAATACTTCGTATCTAAGTACACAACAATGAAGGTTAACAACAAGCTCCCTAAGGTATATAAAGAACTGAATGATTGCTTCCTTATGAGAAAATTGAAACAATTACTCCTTTCGAAAGCATATTACTCTCTGAGCCTGAATATTCATGAAAATACTGGGTGTTCATAAACTATGCTACAAAACTTCGAGGTACGATTGCCTAGGTCATTTTGAGAAAAGAATTTCAATAAACATGTGTTAAGAGTTACTGCATTTCTGAGATATAAAGAGTGAAAGTTTTCGAAGGAAGGTCGGTATTTTATAAACATCATGAAAATTCTCGAGCTGCATTGAATGAAATTTGGTGCACTAATTCATAATTATGAATCGCTCTTAAATTCCTTAATAAATTCTAAATTTTAGTTCTAGTGGCTTCCCTGGGGGCACCGCAGTCAATATGAGAGAAGAACAGAAGTACACCATGTCTATTCCATCTGTTGTGTTTTCCACACATAAAGTTTCGAAGGGAATACATGCCAGGCAATTGCATTCATGAAGATGGAAAGGAATCAAATTATATTATCGAAAATTGATCTCGTCGATAATTCGAGGTAAATAGATTTAACTCAATAAATACAGTAAAAACTATCCATGAGCAACGTAATATAAGAAGCAAGAATAAACGGTTTCGACCTTATAGTGAAGAAAAAATCTTACTACCTTCTGACGAATCGATTACTATCGATTCCACCTCGAATTCCTTATCACTTCAGGTGACCCGTTGAACAAATCACAGAGATCCAATTCAATAATCAGGGTAGGTGATGTCGTGATGCTCGTGAGCTAGAATACCAAAATGATTGAGTCTAATCGCCCATAAACATCATGTTGAATCTCTCATATAAGGGTACGTCTTCTGAAAAAATTAGCATATGATATCGTAAAACTCTAGATCTCTTTTATATGACAATATCATCGTTGAGACCAGATACCACTGATTGATAGTAAATGTAATAAAATTTGAAATATTATTTTCTGAATAGGAAGAAAAGAGTGAACATATTGAGATCAGTGACGAAAAACTCAATTGTCTCCATTGCATTGATATTTTACGTACCGTAGTAGAAAACACTCTTCACATTCGAAATTGGAAATAATGATTTCGAATAATTTACAACAGTTGCCGTTTCGTAAATTTCTTTTCATCTGTACTGACATTACAAAGTCCTACCAGGAATATGGCTAAGTTACTTTATGTTTGCTACCTAATCTGCTATCATAGATTCCTTCTCCTATTTCTTCGGTAATGTTGAAACCATCTAATTGGATTAGCCACCAAGAGGACACCAACCTTCTAAGCCCAATCGTACTCCTTGCTAATACCTACTCGGAATATCTCAAAACATAATTAGAATGCAATATAACAGTATATCGCCAGTGTGAACGTCTCGTCACTGTAGCCTTGATGTAGTCTATATATAGCGTATTTATTCTCTCTCTCCAGACACAGAGTAAAGGAGGAAGATCGAAAAGTACTCCCCTTTCTGTACTGACATTACAAAGTTCTACCAGGAATATGGTAAGGTTACTTTATGTTTGCTACATAATATGCTATCATAGATTCCTTCTTCTATTTCTTCGGTAATCTTGAAACCATCTATTTAGATTAGCCATCAAGAGGACACCAACCTTATATGCCCAATCGTACTTCTTGCTAATACGTACTCGGAATATCTCAAGACATGATTAAAATGCAATACAACAATATATTGGCAGTGTGAACGTCTCGTCACTGTAGGCTTGATGTAGTCAATATATAGCGCATTTCTTCTTTCTCTCCAGAAACAGAGTAAAGGAGGAAGACCGAAAAGTACTCCCCTTTCTGTGATTGGCATAATGCATTATAGCTTCTATTGACAAATTGCTTGGTGGCTCTATCTTTATCACTCTCCAGAGCTATATTTAATCTTTGCTGTGATAACTATACAGGGTGCTTCAACTAAAACTAAATAGAGGCTATATCTACCAAGATATTCATTTCTGATCAAAACGCAAAAATAGGTCGATTTTTGTTGCAATCCTAGAACATTTTGAATGAGGGAGATGGGTCGAGTGATGACACAAAAAAAGGTGGTATCTTTGTCTATATTGCCTTGAACGAATTTCTATTTTTAATTGAAAACTGTGAAAGATACAGGGTGAGAAACTGAAAGATAGGGGAGACTATTTCCCTGAGACTATTCAAGTTTCATTGAAGTAAAATGGAACAGATCCATGCTGATCAATGGCAGTCATCATCAAGTACCATCTTCATCTCGAATTTCAACATCTAGAGCAGGGGTGGCCACCCTTGAAAAATTGGAATTGGGTAGATGGGTCGAATGATACTTCCAAACAAAGGTATTATCTTGTATGCATCCCCGTGAACTAATTTTCATTTTTGATTGAAAACTGTGGAAGATACAGAGTGAGCTACTCTTACCCCTTTGGAACTCAATGAGAATAGAATTATTGCGAGCAGTCATGAAGGCAATCGAAATCTTCTACTTGAAAGGTATCACTGAATCGAAATATTACCCCTGCTCTAGGTGTTGAAATTCGAGATGAGGGTGATTTCGGAAGATGACAGCTTTTGATCTGAAATGAATCTATTCCAGTTTTTCGCACTAATACTCCAATAGTCTTGGGGCGATAGTCTTCTCTATTTTTCAGTGGCTCACTCTGTATCTTCTACAGTTTTCAATGAAAATTCGTTCATGGGAATGCAGACAAGAATAATACCTTTCTTTCGAGTTATCACTCGACCCATCTTCCCTCTTCCAAATTTTCAAGGGTGGTCACCCTCTAGGGGTTGAAATTCGAGATGAGGATGGTACTTGATGATGATGGCCAATGATCAGCATGGATCTGTTCCATTTTAATTCACTGAAACTTCAATAGTCTCAGGGAAATAGTCTTTGCTATCTTTCAGCTGCTCACGCTGTATCTTTTACAGTTTTCTCGGACATTACTTCTCTCACATGGGCGAACCCCAATTTGAGCTCCAGTAAGATCGACTCTTTGGAATATGCACAATAGACATCTAAATGCATATGCCCAAATATTTATGGATATCTTGATGAATTATATCGGCAGGATTATTCGGATTTATCCGTAGAGAGTATAAGTTCGATTCAACTACTATTTTCAGCACAAGTTCATCAGGAAAAAATATTTATAAAAGGAATATGGAGTTTCAAGATTCATAATTACAGGCGATAGTTCTTCACTTCCCTAAAAAGATTTCACCTCTTCATTTATTATCAAATTCTTTTCTTCTTAAAGAATCAGGGATATTCGAGATATTTTTTTAAACGGTTTTATTTAGCTCACCCCGTTTGTTTTATTTATTCTTGTGTCAAATTTAGTAATTCAAATTTCACCCTCTTCCTGTCAACCGATTAATCTGAAATTTTGTATACACTTTGGATTTTGGTGACAATACAATTGTATTTATTCATTATCATTATAAATACAAGATGGCCGCCGCTACAAAATGGCGGATAATTTATGTTTTATTAATCCCATCAATATGGGTATCAAATGAAAGGGCTCAACAAGCAGAATACAATATACTATAAAAAATTGAAATCCAAGATGGCGGCCACTACAAAATGGCGGATAACATAGCTTTTATCAATCCCATCAATATGGGTATCAAATGAAAGGGCTCAACAATCAGAATACAATATACTATAAAAAATTGAGATCCAAGATGGCGGCCGCTACAAAATGGCGGATAACGTAGGTTTTATGAATCCTATCAATATGGGTATCAAATGAAAGTGCTCAACCAGTAGAATACAATGTATCCAGCCTGAATTCACCACCCAAGTCAAGATTTTGTATCGTGTTGAGGACTGTGTGGCGTTAAGGTGGCTAAAAATGATACGTCGTTAGCGGTACACCACCCAAGTTAAGGTGAAAGGTTAAAACGCGCCGAGAACTGTATGGCATTAGGGTGGATAAAATGATATGTCGTTAGCGTTTTCCTCAAGACTCAGGCGCATCTTGTTGTACATAGCCTTGCCCCTTTATTGGACCTCTGGGGGGGGGGTCGACCGTTTGAATGTCCATTACTCGTGGGTACAAAATGGTAAAAAAAAATATAAAAAATACAAACATAAATAAAACAGAAAAAAGCGAAAGAAAAGTATCAAGCAAAACGAGCTAAAGAAAGTGAAGGTGATAGAAAAAGTCGATTACAGAAACGACGGGAACAATTAACGTCAAAAACTCCTGAGCAATATGAGGCCAGGTTAAAAAAGCAACGTCAGCGATATACACAAATGACGGCGTCAGAAACGCCTGAAGAATATGAAGCCAGGTTAACAAAACAACGCGAGCGATATACACAGATGGTAGCGTCAGAAACGCCTGAAGAATATGAAGCCAGGTTAACAAAACAACGGGAGCAATATACACAGATGGTAGCGTCAGAAACGCCTGAAGAATATGAAGTTAGATTAATACAAAGCCGTGAAAGACAAAGACAGCAGTTGGGTTCAGAAACGCCTAAACATCGCGATACGAGGTTAAGTAAACAACGAGAGCGTACCCAGCAATGCAGAGCTAATAATCTGCAGGCATTCGAGAATGCTATTAACACAATTTGTATACATGTTTGTGATATTTGTACCAAACGTTGTTATCCTAATCAAGTTCGTACAGTTCGGTACAACGCTGCTGCATTAACATACTTACCTGTGGAGCTAACTTCGAAAATATCATTGTTATTGTGTTCCTCCTTTACAGGAGGAGCTGGTGTGGGTAAGACTTTTCTATTAAAGCTATTACGAGATCAAATTAATAGGTGCTACGCAAAGGATGTGGTTAAAGTCTGCTCACTAACAGGAGTTGCAGCTAGATTAATAAATGGAGCTACGATACACAGTACTTTAAAATTGCCAGTACAGAAAGACGGTCGCATAACAGGTATGTCACCACTGTCCGGAAACTATTTACGAATAATGAGGCAACAATGGCATCAGACAGAATTTTTGATTGTCGACGAGATTTCCACGGTGTCTTATCAAATGTTATGCATGATGGACGCTCGATTAAGGCAAATTAAGAACTGTGAAAATGAGTTTTTTGGAGGAGTAAACGTATTACTTTTCGGTGATATTTTACAACTGCCTCCTATAAAACGATCAGGAACACCTGTTTTCAAACAGCCAGAACATCTCCAACCAGCTACACATCTCTGGCATTTATTCACGCTCTGTGAATTAACTGAAAATATGCGTCAGCAAGGTGACCAGATTTTCATTGATATTTTGAATGCTTTGAGAGTCGGTGAGCTAACAACCCAACATTTTAGTATTTTAATGGGAAGATTTCTTCAAGACACGAGTGATGAGTTTGCAATAGACAAAGCGTTAAGGGTATACCCCACAAATCAGCAAGTTAACGACCACAACTCTGCTGTATTGAATTTGTACAGAAATAATGGTGCTCGCATTTACAAAATAAAAGCGCTGAATCAGCTAGTACACGCCACACGAAATGCAGACAATGTGGATATAGCTACAATAATACCAGCTGATATCAACAAAACTGGGGGTTTACCAGCGGAACTGGAAATATTTGTGGGGGCAAAAGTCATGCTACGGTCCAATATTGACGTTTCAAAGGGATTAGTAAATGGCGCAATAGGCTACATCACCGAAATCATTTGGCCTCAATTTCGTCGAACTCAGATGTATGCAACAGATGTACCTTCCGTCCGAATTGATTTCGCAAGAGACGGAGTACATTTTATACACCCGAAAGCCATACAGTTTCCAGCTAAGTACAATTATGGGACAGCTGAAAGAAGAATGTTGCCTTTAATACTATCATGGGCTTCTACAATACATAAAATGCAGGGCAGCACTGTGGATCACGCAGTCGTATACTTAGGTGCGAAACTGTTTGAAGAAGGTCAAGCCTACGTGGCTCTTAGTAGAGTAAGATCTTTGCAGGGACTACGTATAGAGGAGTTGGATTGCAATAAACTAACGGGCAAGAAACCTTGCAATAATGAAGCACTAAATGAATTAAAAAGAATGCGAAATAAAAACTAAAAACTAGAAAATAAAAATAGGTAAAAAAACTTTTTAAGTTAAACGGTTTTATGTTAAACATACATTGCACTGTTTAAGATAAATGTACTAAAAACCAAAAAATAATAAAATAGATACAGTCGTGGGAATTATAAACATATGCATAGACTCGACTAAAATAAAACCGTGGGGCACGTCAATTGTCTACAAATTATCGACTTAATGTGCGATAGAAGAATCGTTTAATTCGTCGTTAGGCAGTTGGCCCGCAGACGGTGAGGAAATTATTTACTATTTTCTTGCTCATGGAAATTCTGATAGTTATACACTCCATGTAAATAAAAGAGATGTTTTAACTAGTTTATCGTTGGACATTCACACTGCTGGCTGGCGAGGAATCGTTTCACTGCTTGTTGTTTGTCTTTAATCGACAAAACATATGACAAAAGTACTACTCGCTCACCACTATGAAACCCTAAAACTCGCTTATAATCGAGCTTGCTAGCTTGTTTCCACATTCTAGCCCTACTTATTACACGTCCATCGTTGTCGGTTGCACAACTGCCTAATAATTATAGTGTAACATTACAAAACAAACATTTTAATCAACGATTGTAGACAATTGACGTGCCCCACGGTTTTATTTTAGTCTAGTCTATGCATATGTTTATAATTCCGACGACTGTATCTATTTTATTATTTTTTGGTTTTTAGTACATTTATCTTAAACAGTGCAATGTACGTTCAACATAAAACCGTTTAACTCAAAAAGTTCTTTTACCTATTTTTATTTCTTTAATAAATTAACAGAATACTATTGGAAGTCATCACTCAACGATTTCTCGGAAGTACACAGACGGGGAATAAACAACTACCTGGCATTTATAACCTCATCCGTCGGATTAGGTGCAAAGGTACAATTATGAAATTTATGTTTACAGTAAATAGAGACAAACGCTACCAAATTGTCGTCCGAAAATGTGTAGTTTTGGCCTTTGGAATGCAATATTACATTTGATGATGATACAATGCGTAATGTAGTCCATACAAAAATCTACTTGGAAAGAAGATTTTCAGTGCTGCATTCATTTTAATTTTAATTTCGAATGAACTTGATCCTCCCAAAGTACTTAAAGGCACCTGAGATGTACTGTCAATCATGCTGCCTCAACTTTGAAAATAAGACTACTAGTCGGCCGTCGAATTAAATATTTGTAGATTCTGAGAAGATTATGTAAAAGCTAGTCAAAGATAGTATTATTCAATACAAATGAAAAATCGAACCATCAGTTGTGTCTTTCACCAATCTTCTTATCTAATTATATGGTTTCCTTTCGAACATACTATTGCTATGAACCTTCCGTTGAGTATAATTGTAGATGAATCATGAAACTCTGCAAACCTCTTTCATAATTTGCGCTTTATCTAAAAACGAGAATTGCAGATAACTTAAGAACAATTATTTCAGTCATTCTGAATATTCAACTTTGGGTTTCCAAACGAAACTATCTGCACATAAAACTTTTTCTCGTATGTGGTGTATCTAATAGTTATAGTTGTTTGTTAAATTAAAAACTTAGTGATCTTATATTCTTCAGGTACACACGATAGAAACTTCTCTCTAATAGATATTAATCAAATAAACATAACTCTAATAAACTGTAAAAATATATTAGGTTAAGCTAGAACGACATTAAAATTACATGACCGATAATAAATTTTTCTGTTCCCATATTTTAATTGCCATCACCAAATTATAAACCGATGAAATATGTACGCCCGTTCAGAGCATTTAACTTCATCACAAATATATTAACTCCTATAAATTCAAGGTGTGAATAATTTATTGGTTAAGGGATGCCAACAAATACATTTCGCATACGTTACGAAACTTAGCGGATATTTTCGAGAAAAAACATTTTTATTACTTCATTGAAAGACAAATTTTAAACAGAACCGGCTGACGACTTAATGAGAAGTCTACAATAAAAATCGCAATAATTGAAGAAATTTTTACTATATTCAAACTTATTGGGAAAATAAACGATGAAGAATAATTAAACTGTCTCCATTTGTCCTATCTGAGCTTTGTTGATGTCACTAAAATGTTCGACAGAAGCTGCCAGCCAAATGTACTATACTTTGTATCATTTCAAATGGTCATTCAGTACATCTCATTCTCTCCTACCAAATAAAATGAAAGGAAATATTTGACGTCACAGGGCACAGGGCACAGGGCATGTCGAAACACGACTACCTAGATACTTCAGTTTCGAAATAACATAATTCTGTAATTTCTTATTTGCTCTTACGAACCAAGAATCAAGGAATCGATTATGGAATTGTACAATTTCCTATTTTATGTGTTGTTGTATTTGGTAGTAAGTTACTTTATCTTCTATCGTTATTTTCCACACTGAAATCGTTGGAAATCTACATTCTTTATCGAAGTGGATATAAATTTTTAAGGTTATAATATAATAGCCAGAAGCATCACAGAAGTGTATCTTCTTCCTTCTACGAAATCATGTAGTATCAAGGACATACGTCTGACTGAATTATTGCAAAAAAATTGATCAAGTTGGCGATGAGTGGCCATTTGAAATGATACAATGTATACCATAAAATATTAACAGTTTCCGTGCCCATGTATATCTGTTGTCATGTTTTAAAGATTGAGCACCAGACATATCAGAAAACCAGTTCATTTTTCAAAATTCGAGTATCATGAACAATCATTTTCCGCTGAATTAAGTGTTCAAGAGACCCAGGACGTACAGTAATTTGTTCATATAATAACCGTTAGACTAATACTTTTTCTTAATTGCTTTTCGTCAAATATGGAAACGGAGTACAAGAAACAATAGTATCTAGGTCAGGGCCTACTATTGTTCTAGAATAATATTAAATCATTCAATGGCGGGTTTTCGCATTTGTAATGTACGTCTGTACAAAGCACACTTACTCTTTTTTACTCTTACTATTCAATTCTAATATAACCCGTACCAAATTCTGAGATACTGCTCTTTCCAACTGAGTACTTCTTTAAACTAACCTTTTGTGCTTAAAGTCTACTAGAACATCGGTCTACCTCAGTCCCTTGACCTCTCCCTAATGCTTGTAATTCAAGCATGTGTATATGCTACATAATTTACTTACGCCCTAGAATTATCTTTACCTTTTTTTCCACTCTTTTGTTGCAAAGATGCCACATTTCAACCAAAATCCAGACCAGTTCTCGAATGTTGTCCAGAGCAGGGTAGTTGAGGCGTCGTGGCACTCGAATATGGCTTTTGATATGAATTTTCACTCAATTGAGGCTTTCAGTACAGTCTGAGCATTTTTATTCTCAGCCCTGTAGACAGTTCATATCTAATAATGTTGGAAGGTCCTTATTACCAGGAGTTCTGTCTTAAGACTCGTATTTACATAGAGAAGAATTGATCACCGTTGCAAAGGGCCGATTCATCAACATCGTTCTATAAATATCAAGTCTGCTACTCTTCATTCGAATACGAGAGCATTCCAGTTGAAATCTGGGCAATCCATATACTGCAGCAGTATATAAAAATCAGACCAGAGAAGGGATTGCATTGGAGTTACTCATAAGGTTGAAGAAGGCGTCAACGTTGTCATTTTACTCAAAGAGATTTGTTCGATATCTCATTAACATTTTGTCCGCAGGGTCCTATCCTGGTAACAGATGGATCCAAAACTAGGACAGATACAGACATTGGTTTGAATCAATGGCTCTATCGCTAACATTTCGACTGCCCACTGGGACAAATTTACATATACATACATATCACCTCCAATCTTGTGAAAGTTTATGCTATATTCCAATGCGGGCATGAATTCTCGAATAACCACACTTATATCTACAATCAGACAACCTACATGCATTCATTCATTAATAATAAAAATAATAATAAGAGACAGATTCAAACCAGTTGACGAATACAAAAAGACATAAGCACAAGTCACAGTACCAAAAACAGGGTTGTATTACTCTACTTCCCAATCCACGACAGCATTGAAGAGATGAGAGAGCTACCAGTTTTACCAAAAAGGCAAAAATACTGGGCCAATAGGACCACAAGCTATTTTTATCATTTCATAGAACCATTTCCTCGATTTTTTGAAAACTATCACCGACACTAAAAATCACGGGGCGACCCTCTCAAGACACTGAAACATCTAAGAAGACTCATGAAAGGGCCTCAAATGAGAAATTGGTAAATGGATTGTTGTCCTTCTACATGAAATCCATAGTAAACACCTCAAAAAAGTCTAAGGAACACTTCTGAAGATCGATATATCGTATCCAGAACGATCAAATGGATTTTTTTTTCAAGAAATGAACACCTGTATCAATTTCTCACCAAATTATGTAGAGTGCTGCAACAGATTTCAGTTTTTTTTCCATAAAAAACTGAAAATTCAGCAGATTCGAAGCTGCTTTATAATCATTTCATGTATTCAGTGTTTGAAATCAGTTAGTTGGCACTATGTTTCTGTTGTAAGCACAAAAAAAAGATTCAAGTTTTGTGAGTCGAGCATGGAAATACGACATTTGACTAGAGAAGAGATGTTACGAGCCATTGGCATGCTCCAAGCTGGGAGCTCACAACTGGAAGTATCCAGGGTTCTGGGAAGTAGACCAAGTGTCATAAACCGTTTATGGTCGCGTTTCAATGAAACAGGTAGCGTAGAGGAACGCCATACAAGTCGTTTCAGGATTACTACAGTCGCCCAAAACCGATTTTTGGTTTTACAAGCCAGAAGAGGTCGTACTACAACAGCATCTCAATTAGCTCAAGAACTATCACGACTTCATAATGTTCAAATTTCCGACCAAACTGTGAGAAATCTACTGCATGAAGGTCAACTCCATTCCAGACGTCCTTTAAGAGTTCCACAGCTGACCCATGGAAACCGCGCTGCTCGTTTAGCTTGGTGCCAAGAATACGTAACTGGGATCAAGAGAGGTGAGCCACAGTTCTCTTCAGTGATGAACCTAGATTTAGTTATTATTCCGATTCGGGAAGAATTCTAATATGGAGGGAACCTGGAAAGCAAAACCGTATCCAGCATGCTCGAGAAGTTGTTAGACAGGGAGGCAGATCAGTGATGTTTTGAGGAGGTATACGCCTTGGTGGAAAAACTGACCTCATTTTCATACAGAACAACCTCACGGGAAATTCTCACGCAATTGAGATAGGTTTACCAATAGTGGTACCGTATCTCCAAACAATGGGTCAAAATCCACTCTTCCAACAAGATAATGCCCCTCCTCATCGTGCAAGAGTTGTCTTGAACGTTCTTGAAGAGAATGATATCGATCTACTACCGTGGCCATCCTACTCCCCAGATCTAAATCCCATCGAGCATGTGTAGGACACCCTAAAAATAATTCTCCTGCGTCAAAACGTCTTCCATCATGAACAGGAGCTTCGATTAGCAGTTCAGGGTGCTTGGAATGACTTAGGCCAAAATGTAATAGACAATTTAATATTGAGCATGCCGCGACGATGCCAAAGTGTCATTAATAACAGAGGTGGACCTTCTGGGTACTGAAAAATATAAGTGCTTCCATATCGTTTCGAAAAGATTAGTTCAGGATTTTTTTTGTGTTTTACCAAATTTCGTCATTTTCAAATTTTTTTCATAATATGTGCTTTTGAGAAGTCAAATATTATTTCGTTTTCTTGATAATATATTATATACAATACATCCTAACAAAAACCGAAAGATTTCTATGAATTCGAATCATCAAACTCATATTTTAAAGATATTGGTAAGTGTTCCCTAGACTTCTTTGAGGTGTTTATAGTGATTGACCTACTAACGCGGCACTAACTCAATAATTTTCTACACAATATGGAACTGTGAAAAACCACACAACATTGTGGTAGCCAAAATAAAGTCCTGCTCATAAGGCGGATATTTTATTAGACTCGGCCTATAATCCATATGATTTAAGGGGCTTCCTTCGTCGAAGAAGTGAAGGACCAAGAACAAAAAAATACAACAATTTCCTCTTTCCTTCTCAGTATACATAGTATCAAATTTCAGAGAAAAAAACGATTCTTCTTAAATATCTCAGCAGACCTTTAGTCATAATCTTTTTTTAATTGGCATTGATATTGAAGATTAAAAGGGACTACGTAGACTATATACAGCTTGAGATTATCGCGTCCAATGGGATCCCAGAGGACACCTTAATCAATTTCATTAGTAAAACTATAGACCATTCATGTCAATTGTCAATTTTTTCGAATGATAAACGAAAAATACAACTTCCATATTTCTCGACTATTCGTCGCATTTTGCTTCGTCTTTCCTTTTTCGAAATTATAAATAGCAATCACTTTGTTGCCTGTACCTGGGACAACAGACTGGAGAATTAAAAAGTCCCAAATTCGTATGAATAATTCTTTTATTTAAAAAATGCCGAGATGTTTCCTAATAATAGAATTTCAACATCTGACTAATGGCTACCAGTTTTAAAACATTCTATTTACTTCAAATCTTTAGGTATTAGTGGTCCAAAAATAATATTTTGATTTCAAAGGTGTCCATCATCGAAGTTCGTAAATAACTGGAAGGTAGATCTGCTCTAATTATAAGTTATTTCACATAAACTATCTTGCAGGAGATGAAAAAGAACAAATGGTTCGCATCTATTTTCTATAATTAAGTATGATCGAGGAGATGTGATCTATCGCACTACGTTTATAAAAATCTAACTGCGTTCTAATTTCTATTAGTTTTTCGTCTTTCAAGGCACCGACAGAAAATAGATATCAACCAATGATGATTAAGATTTCTACTAAGAAAAAAATTTTCTCTTTTGAATTGCTATGCTGGGATGCTATGACAATATTATTTTTTTGTTTTTTCAAGCTTTCACATGAAATTTTACTCACATTTATTTTGAATGGCGATATTAGTTCTATATGACAGACCTTCACAGATACTGGACTAGATATTTTTCTGCATCCGCATAATATATTTATTTAATCGAAAAGTTTGCTTTAGAGAATACCAAAATTAGTAAGACACAAAAAGTCAATATGACGGAAGCACCAAAGTCACCGAATTTTCTTATCTCCTATCATAATATTGATAACAATTTAAAGGGTAAACTGAGAAGAATACTAAAATTGACAATTGAATGAATAAATACTAGCTTATGTCAGCAACTACGCTCCCATGAAATGACGGGTAGTGGCTGGCGAAGGCTAGTACCTTAAGATTTCTTATTAACAGGATGAACATTTTATGATTCCATATTTTAATGCACACCCTTTTCGTATGATATTTGCTTAGCTTGCGTCCACTACTGATTCATTCAGTCCTGTTGTACTTTGTGGGTTGCTTTTAGTAATACTGCTCTTACACTAATTTTTCATTTGGTTTTCCATACAACATTTCGACCTGTACTTCGTACTTTCGGAAGTGGTTCCTCCAAAATTTCTGTTCTTTTCCTTTCGCACAAATGTCTTAAACATTGAAACTGTAGCAATGAATGAACCATCAATCCCTATTTCTTACCAGTAGAAGTAATTTTTCCATATTTTCATGATTCTTGCTTTCTAACTGAGATGCCGAGTACAGTTTGAAACTATATACAGTTTATATCACAAAAAAATGACATATATCTGAATGAATATTTCCTGTTAATCAGTTTTTGAATTTTACATTTTCTCAGCTTAGAAAGTACGTTGATAAGGGTAATATATATTCTTGCATCATTCAGTGACAAAAATTCGAACATATAGACTTGGAAAATGAACAAATTCATATTTTCCATTGTATTCAAGATATCGTTCATAAGTCTTGAGGCTTAAACATTTCACATAAACATCTTTAACACCCATTTCATACAGATTGGGAATTGAATTCGGACAAAAAATCTCTCTGCCTATAGACGAAAATAGATTTCATTTTCCAGTCTGCAAAATCATCTTAGCAAAAATATATAGACTTTCATGAATTATTTAACTTTTTTGTTCTGTAAAGGAAGAAAAAAACTATTTTTTTCAACCCTAAGTCTTTCATATAAATATTCCTGAGAATAATATGGAATCCGCACGAATTTTAGATATTAGCAGAGAAACTTCCAACGCCTGCTTCCCGATTCGGGGGCCTAAAATGATGGATTTACATGTCTGTTCTTCTAATTGAAGCATTTCTTAAAAAAAAATTGAACCACCACCCAGTATTTAATACCATTTTCAGGCAATGATTATATTCGAAACAAATCCTGGAATGATCATATATTAGGATAACTTTAAATATTATGGAATCTATCAATCTACCAGAATATACACAAGCTATAACATTATCATAATATGACATCAATGTACCAACTATTAGTGCCTGAGGCTTTATCCTCGGAAAACCAGTGTACGAACCTAAGTGTAGTAGCACTGCATGCTATTAGTTATATTGCATTATGTTTTTTGCGAAGTGATATATGATCGAATCACATACTGTTCAGATCATAAATGATTACGTTTTTAGCAAATTATATGATGATTTAATTTTTCACATTTTTTATCTCGTCAACTAACATAATATATTTAGAAACTTTTCATTATATTTATTCTGTCTATCGGGTATGGCAGTATCAACTATTATTCAATTCGATTTTGCTTATTCGTGAAAATGTTATCTGGTCTGTTGTGATTTACAGCTCTATTGCAAAGAATTCTTTTATCAAATAAAGTTTATATTTCACGTTTTCACAAATAATGTCAGCCTCATATTTGTAATATTTCTTATCTGGAAAGAAGATCATTCCTCATTGCTTAATGAAAATAAATGAATCTGCTGAGGCATAACATATATCACATAAATATAAGAACAAAATTAACTCAAATCAGTCTCGACGCAATGGGAGAAATTTTAGGCGGAACTTTTTTGCTAGCCTTTAGAGGGTATGGATTCCACGTTAAACAAGCATAGTCTCTTGAACCAACAGATCACGGACTGTCAAGATTATTCGTGAATAGTCAATCAATAATTTTTCTAATAGCAAAAACTAATTAGACAATGTCGTATCGGAGAACAAAACAACTCGTTAAACAGTTACTCACCTCAAAAAGAATAACCAATTCTAGTAAATTGGAGAAGCTTTAAAGCTTTCGTGTAGTACGTAATCAATCAGGAGACAAAATTATGGATTGACTGCAAAAATATGACCTCAAGTTGGTTAATCTTCACATTTTAAAATGATCAAGGCAAATATATTTTCATTAATATTAAGACATTTTATGTATACATTATGTCCCTGATGATAAACCTCCATTTATGTAGGTCACTGCATTGACGAGCATTCGACAAGTTATATATACACACAAGCAAATTCATTTGAAATCACTCGATATTTCACATCATTGCTTGTTTTTAACCATTGATCTTTGACTACTAGTGAAGATTGAAGTTTTTTGTTGTAAAAAACTGGACGGTATGATGAGAAATGTTGAATTATCACGACATATTCGGGATATTGTACTCAATCGTCACCGAGACTTGAAACTGTGAATTTCCAAATTTAAACAGCCTATAATCATAATTGAAAATGTCTTACCTTGGATTGTCCCATGTGCAAAGGGGTCAAATAATTGATCTCGTTGAAGTAGAAGTGACACAGAGGGATATAGCGGCCACAATTGGGGTATCACAGGGGGTGATTTCAAAAACCTACGCCCGATACGTGGAGCTTCAATCTCTGCAAAATAGTCCTAGAAGAAGTCGTAGACAGAGCAGTTCTGAAGAACAAGACCGGTTTTTGTGCCAAATAGCAAAAAGAGGCCCTTGTTCCTCGCACCGTATACCCGAAGTCAATTTCTGGAAGCGACGGACATCAGTGTTTTAGTCAAAGACTTCGTTCAAGTTGTTTATACAGCAGTAGGCCCTTAGGAGTTTCAGAGCTAACTAGACAACAAAAAATTGGTGTATCGAGCACCAAAATTGGAATATTTAGAATTGGCGAAATGTTCTTTTTTCGGATGGGACCAGAATTATTGTTCGATCAGATGACCGCCGGATTTGGGTTTTAAGAGGTCATGAAAGACAAAATGGACTCCTAGCAGCAAGACAAATACAAAGGAGTATTGTGATGTTTTGAGGTGGCATTATACTGGGAGGTAAAACAGATTTGATTCAAATTCCTGCGAGTGTATCGGCTAGAAATTACGTGTACCTAGTGATCTAGGTTGTGTGTATATACATACAACCATGATGTATGGAATCACCCGATATTTTGAATATTACCTCAGGGATTTTGGAACTTTCGAAGGACTGTTAGAATTGATCTTTTTTGAGATATTTCAATTGAAGAAAGAAATGAATTGAGGTTTATTTTAACAAAGAAATAAATGAAAGAAAATAAGAGACCCTTTCCTCATGTAGTAAAAAAATTGAAAATCGTTTTCTCACGGAACAGGTAGCTTGTACTACCTCCTCTTGCCCTGATACCATCCCGAATCTGTCTGGGCATGCTTTGGATAAGGTTTTCGACTTCATCTGGGGTGATATTCTGCCACCCTTCTGTGGCGGCTTGGATGAGCTGTTGTGGGGTTCTTGGATTGTTCTGGTGTGATCTAATTTTTTTCTTGAGATTATCCCATAAATGTTCAATAGGAGGTCTGGAGAGCCAGCTGGCCAGTCCAAAGTAGCAATTTCCTCTGGCTAGTATGTCTCACTATGGGTTCCAACACTAAGTTCACATAATTTCTAGCCATTACACTCGCAGGGAACGATATTAAATCTGTTTTGCCTCCCAGCGTAATGCCACTCAAAACATCACACTGCCTCCTTGGTATTTGAGAAATTGTCTTAAAACCCGAAAATGACAGTCATCTGATCGAACACCAATTCTGGTCTCATCAGAAAAGCAAAACACTTCACCAATTATCAATATTATCGAGCACCATTTTTGGTGCAGCAATTAAGTCAGTTAATTTTTCCAACGATTCTTCTAGGCTATTTTGCTGAGATTGTAGCTCCACATTTCGAATGTAGGTTTTGAAATCACCCCCAGTGATAACCCTATTGTGACGGCTATATCCCTCTGTTTCACCCCTTCTTCAACGAAAGTAATTATTCGACCCCTCTGCACATCGGACAATCCAACGTAAGGTATTTTCAACTATGATTATTGGCTTTTTCAAATTTTGAAATACATAGTTTCAAATCTCAGTGATGACTCAGTACAATATCCCGAACATGTGGTGATAGTTCAACATTTTTATCATTCTATCCAGTTTTTAAAACAAAAAACTTCATTCTTTGAAAACAATCAATTATGTGAAGTATCGAGTGTTTCATTCCATATAAATTTGGTTGTATATATATATATATATATATATATATATATATATATATATATATATATATATATATATATATATATATATATATATATCTTTTTTTTTGTTTTAAAAACTGGATAGAATGATGAAAAATGTTGAACTATCACCACATGTTCCGGATATTGATTCAAATTTACACATAAGTTGCGATTTCGGTCTTAGAATAATTATAACAATATTATATTCTCGTTTTTATTCCTGATAACTACTATTAAACGCCATATTTTACTGATGATTATTCCTTTCAGGTCATATTGTATGACCTCACTCTTTTCAGTAAAAATTAATTCATTCCCCTCCACCTGAATTTGACTTCAGTTATCATATTCAACAAAATGCGTCTCGAACAAACATACTACATACATCTTCCAAATAGTTTTTAATAATATAATTGCATGAATTCATATTTCGCTGACAGTTTAAGAATTTAAAGATACTTTTGTAATGGCTATGTATGATTTATTTCACAATTTTCATTCTCAATTTTCTTTTCGAAACTAACAAATAATTTTTCATATATTTCGTAATGAATTACATCAATACTCAGTCCTGATTTTCGACCAATAATAAAAGAATTTATACATTTGAGAACAATTATTGTGAAGTGACTTACACAGCATTTTATAGATGTAATCCCGATCACACATTTGTCTGCAAATTATTATTTATTCCAGAACACATTGTCGTATTCGACTATTATTCATTCTCTCCACCCAAAAGCAGCTTCTCATATTTTATCAGCATTTCAAATACATTTCACTTCATTTCCAACACAATATTTTCACAGGTATTCGTCTCTTATTTACTTTCTAAATGTTTTTATCTTATTTTCTCGAAAAATCAAACCATTTCGTTTACTGTAATGTTTCCCAACAATGACTAATACTTGCTCATTTTCAATATCAATGATTTCTTTTTCACTATTCATTGTAATAACTTCAGAATTTTTCCTGTAGCTTTATATAGAAATAGGTTTTGAATGTTCATTCAAAATTTCAATATATTACCTGAACGTCTTTTTAGATCAATTACTTTATTTCAGTAGATTATTGTCATTTTTGTTTCTAATTACTGTTACTACTCTATAATTATATGGCATATTACTGTTCAACACAATAATATTCTTAGCTATTCCCGAAATGTTTCTCCACTTCTTACAATCAATATACACAGTGCGATTTTCTACTAGGAAACTATGTATCAAAATTGATTTTCACTATCTTTTAGGATAGAAACAGATTCACTCCGATTCTGTCAAATGTGCCATTTAAATAAACCTGATTTCTAATATTAAATGCTGCTCATTTCATTTTTATTTTACTATTTCAACTTTCCACTACAACTACATTCTAAACTTCAGCAATAGGTCAGTCATTAATAAGTACTCTTCGTACAAATATGCTTTTTTATGTAAATATCTGAACCCGGCCCTTTATTCGACGTTGCAGAGGCATCAAAGAAATGTTGAGCTTTAGAGGAAAGAAAATGCTTTAGGAAAATCTGATATAACCCAGAGTGTTTGGGTTAATGGTTTCCTTTGAAAGCTCATGCTAATTGATTCTGGCAGTCTTTTGAATTGCCGGGAGGTTTTCTATCTTGAGAAATCGGGCTTAATGAAATGGCGCTTTGATTTTTATTTTCGAGCGTCGCGTCTCCTTCTCAGATCTCTACGAAATATAAGGTTGAGAGATATACAGTGAACATTTATTCAAATTAATGAGATTTTGGGAAACGAATCCACTTTCTATCCAAGACACAACGCTTCTGTCATCTCGATGCATGAAAATGTAAAATACCCCATTCTCGATTACTGTTACCATAATCTCGAAATTATTTCGCATTTTCAATTAATGTAGGTAGAGAGATGTCTTTCAAGTTTTGCATAATATGGCGGCAAAAATTAAATGTAACTATTGAAAGTCAACCCCTATTGTTTGGAGAACCTAAATCATAAGGTTCAGTGTGCTACGTATACAGGGTGTAGGCGCTAAGGGGCTCATAGAAGTATTTGGGGAACGGTTTATCGATCAATTTCGCATTTAGGAATCATAGCAAATGAACACTCATCTTATTCTCAAAAAGAAAATTGAAAACCGATTACTGCATTACTTGAATAAATTTAAATTAATTAGTCCTAAACAATACGGTTTCAGAGATGATATAACTACAGAGGATGCAATAGAGGATCTCATGAGGAATATTTTGTTCGCTGTGAATGAAAGTAGAAAATGTTAGACCTAGCAAAGGCCTTCGATCCGTTGACCACGCTATTTCATTGGAACGACTAGAAGGCATTGGTGTTCGTGGAAGGGCAAATAAAGTCTTACAAAGTTATCTTTCGGATAGAAGTCAAAGGGTTGGAATAGACGGAATTCTGAGTGATCCACAGGTTGTAAATATAGATATTCCTCAGGGTACAGTCCTTGGACCCGTTCTCTTCTTGGTGTATATCAATCAGCTTCCTAACTTATCTGTTTCGAACGGTCAAAGCATTTCATATGCTGATGATTCTTTTGAAAAAGATAATAAAAAAACACACAAAAAGTGTGAGCTCAGGAAAATGTAACAGGGGAACCATACTATTTTGCGTATGATTCAATAAACGAGTCAAAAAACCTGAGGAAAAAAACTCGGTGATAGTATGATTAAATGACAGTATGCTGAGTCTGAATACTAAAAAAAATTTTTATTGCTTTCTCTTTAACCTCGACAGGTCAACTGATATTCACCAGCCTTCCGGTACATATCCTCGCATGTAATGAATCAGCAACATGTAGCTGTCTTGAAATAGACAAGGTTGAATCCACTAGATATTTGGGTCTTTATTTTGATCTCCATTTGCGATGGGATGAACGTAGTGAATATTCGATTCGTAGATTGAAGAGCCTTTTCCATATATTTTATAACTTGAGAGATATTCTTGGAACTGGAAGGATCTTGTCGGTCTATGATTCAATTGTAGAGTCGATACTTAGGTATGGTATCACTGTATGGGGTGGTATGTTTAGTACGCCACTAAATCAGTTGGAAATGATTCAGAAAACGGTTCTTAAAATCGCGTTGGGAAAAAATTAGTTATATAGCACAGATCAACTCTATCGTGATGCCTGTCGTTTCCATCTGCGGCAAATATATGTGTTTCAGTGTCTATTGAGGACTCTACAGAATGAGAAACAAGTGGTCCGAAATTCTCACCAAACTAGATACAAGTTGAATAAATCACTCATTGTACCATTCTTTCGTGGAACACATCTTCAACGTAATTTCTTTCTTTAAGGGCCGAGGTTGTATAGTGTTGTCCCCATAAATCTGAAAAGAATTAACTTTAACAACAAAAGAGAAAACACCAATCTGAAAAATTTTATCATTTCCAACTACAACAAATTTGCAAAGATTCTTGCTTAGGTTTCTATGTTTTTTCATTTTCTGCAGAAATCAAATGTTTTTCACCTTTCTTCATTTCTATGTTTCATACAACTTTTTGAACAGATGCTTTCCGAAACTGAAGTTTTGACGACTCTGAATTCTCTGAAAATTACCTACTATTTGATATGCTCTTGTTCGCTGTTTTCATGTGGGCATTGATATATTTTTCTGATATACCTATGTGTAGACCAATGTGTAGACTGAATTCGTTTTTTTTTGTGATGATAATTTTGTGACATTCAAGCTATTATTTAGGTAGCCTAGGTAATATATCATATTGTAAACATAATTGTATGTATTCAAATCTGGAATGAATACATTAAAATTGAAATTGAAATTATCTTTCATTTGCTATTGTTTTGAAAGCAGTTCTACTTCCTGTTTCACCTAATATCGACAACAACTTTGCGATTTCAAAAAGCATAGTGTACTTGCAAATTGTTTGTATTGAAGGGCTTCCTTCTACAATAATCTTTTAACTATAATTATTTTCATCAAAATTTTCGGACTTACAGCGTCATCTTCTTTGGGCCAAAAAAATTAACCCACCTTTGAGTAGGATTATAATTTTTTCCAAGAAAGAAAAAAGGGGTACGTTTAAGGGCTAGGTACTGTCAGTTGCTGTTTCTTATAAAGAAGCTCAAAAATAAATTTGAAGAAAAAACATTTTTGTCAAAGACGTACTCGTTTATTTTTACCTTGTACTATGTACTGAATCCTCAGTCAAAATTCAAACAGTGTAAATATAAATTACCATTATATTTATCATATATCATTATATTATTTTACAAGATGCCTTTAATTAATATATACAAAAAAAACACTCATCTCATACGATGCAGGAGGTCAGAGCGATGTCATTTTACTTAAGAACCCTGCAACAAAATTGCAATTATCCCCTTCTGGTTGCTAACTGGATTGTTGGCGTCGTTATTAGTTCAAAGTTTTTGGGTAGGTCTTTTCTTTGAGGTCCAATGCAGGACTATCAATTCGAAAAGTGAAAAATATTCTCCCCCTCCTCAATGTATCCGTTCTGTCAAATTACAAATGTTCAAAAACAATGTACAATATTTTAACTTAAAACAGTGAATTAAACAGAACGTAGCTCATTGAAGTGGAATGGAAGAGAAAAAAAGGAACAGAAAATTGAATAGCGATAATGTTGAGATATTAAGAAGAAAACGGATTATGGAGGAAAAAACGTGGACTTAAAAAATGAAATTACTTACAGGTAAACTAGCAATCCACTATTCAAAATTTCAACTTAGTTAAAAATTGTCATTTTCTTAATTTCTTTCAAACCCCTTCAAATTCTTAGCTTTGACGAAATCTTAAAATCCTCCTTTAGGTTATGTCGGCATCTAAATTAATACACTCAATTCACATAATCATAGGAAATTGAAAGGGATACAGAAATATAGAATACAAAGGAAACTATGGAGAAGAAAAAGACGACGAAGTCGTGGATGAGATCACAGTATGGCTCGATCGGAGTGAGAAAATGAAAGGTTTAAATTGAAGTAGCCTAGTACACGTTACACATTTTATTCGGGAATATATAGAAAACCTGCATATCTTTTTGAAAATTGAATCATTACTTTCTATGTTCCACAATGTTCAATGTCAATGTCAATAAATAATAAGTCGAACTTCCAGTAAGTCTAACGATAAGTACCCGAATTTACGACCAATTGATGAAAATAATGGAGATTTGTTGTAGTGGAAATTATTCTCATGAAAAATTTCATTAATTCATATACGTACTATCTGCAAATCTGCAATCAGGACGTACAGTCTCATACGAGTTGGCAGAAAAATAACCCAAGACGGTAACTGCAATGTGTACATCGCTATCAATGAAACTAACAACCCCTTTCCGCTGTCTGCCTTCAGTTTTTTGAGTAAAATGTTGCACGGCGTATTGATTTAATGTTTCGAAGAAACTGCAGGATTTTGATTAAAATCGCGAAAACAGAAAACGAGCCATTTCGTATACTGATACCTAATGCCGATCAGTTCTGATTCAAAACATGGTTCTAATGAGGTAAAGAAGAAGAGGTACTCGTATTTAATTCAATTCAATCGAAAAAAAATATTTTTTTTTTACTATTCAGTTTCATAAAGATGGCAATTGATTATTTGATGACAAATTTGAGTCAATTTTCTTGGGAAAAGAAAAAGGTTTCCAAATTTTTATAGAAAAATAAAAGCTGAATGTAGATTAATATTAGATGGGACAAATCTGAACGAAAGATGCTTTAAAAAGACTCCCCCTTAATGAAAATAAAATTAGAAGGTACACTATGCTGTTTGAACTAGTAGAGTTGTAGTCGATCTAACGTACCCTAATCGGAAGAGCTACCTGAAAATTGTAAACCGTATCAATAAACTCTAATCCCAAAATTTGAAATTGATCGATGAACCGGATCCCCACATTTCTCTTAGTATTTTGACAATTAAAATATAACTTAGAATAGTCTCCCAATAACATGAAAACAGTTCTTAACAAGAATGTCTCCTGATCTGGCCTTCTGTTCTCGGCATCACCTCAAGCTAACAATATTTCGTTTGTAAGAAGAATTTAATCATACAAGATTAGTTTTAGAGCGTATTTACAGAATTTTTGGAGAGCAAGTGCATCAAAAACAACAGTGATTGAGGAAAACGTCATTTCCCTGCTCAAGATCATGAATGGAATTCGACAGTTTTATGTATAATTGTGAATTGCAAAGATCTCATTTCAAAAAATTCGTTTCTCGTTGTATACTGCATCTGATGATCAAAAAATAGAGAGTGAGTTCAATAAATTGGATTCCATAACCTCTAGACAACTTCAACGACGGAAAAAAACGTGTTCGTCTTCATGGATCTCAAATCACGGATTTGTTTTACAACAAGAGAATTAACTTCAGTTTGGGTGTCTATGATGAAGGCAAACCGGTAATAGTCATCCGATCTGGAGAAGTTAATCAAATGTGTTTTTAAAAAAATTATGTTATGGACACAAAGATAATAGAAGCATTTTCTTTGAAAGCTGATAATGTACCCCCAACTCAACAAAGTCATGTTAATTGTTACTTTCGATTTGTTGGCTGCAAGTCATCACTGTGCTGCGGAATATCCACAATCCAAGTTCACATACACCACACAAGAAATTATTACGCATCACAATGTCTTATTTTTAATTTATCCTGCATAGTCCGGTCCTAACCTAAACACTTTTTACTCGTTCCATCAACCACAACAAAACCAAACGAGTGCTCCCAAATTAGTACCACAAATAAGTGAAGATACATGAATACTCATCCAGCTGAAACTCCTAGAAAAAGTTTAAAACATGATTAAAAACAACATTTAAAAATTCCGAATCGTTCCGTTATTTTATTCGAGGTCACAGGTCAAAATAATAGGTTTTTCGCGATTTTTCGAAACGTTAAGTTTCATTCTGAACTTATTCGGGACAAAACTTTAAGATCATGAAATTCCCTACAAAAAAGTATGAATACTTTTATTCCTAAGAGCCACAGTTTCTGAAATACAACGATTTAAAAAGTTGTAATCGTCATAATATGCATATATAGGCAATATAATTTAAGAAATACAACTGTCGTTATTGAAAAGATGTTGATTCTTCGTATTGCTGACTGCTCGAACTCCAAGTGAAAGAAAAAATATTTCCTTTTTAGAACCAGGAAAAGCTGAACATCAATCGGAAATATATGTATCGAGAAGTTTATTTAATTTTGCAGTATCAGAATCATATATTGTTTTTACACGCAATAACTGGCTGTGATACGACATCTGCATCTTACAGGGGAGGTAAAATAACAGTCTTCAAAATGTTTGAAAAACAAAATTTAGATCGAAGTGCTAAAGTTAATTCAACTCCACAAGAAGTAATCACCAACGCAATTTGCTTTCTTCTATGTACTGTGGCCTAAAAAAACTACCTGCTTAGATAAGTATCGATGTGCATGTTTCGTTAAAAACGCTCGAAATGAGAAACAAGTACTATTAGCTTGTCTTCCACCAACCTCAGTTGCTGCTAATCAACATCTTTTACGAGTATATTATCAAGTTCAAGTGTGGCTTGGTTATCAGCTACACCAAAAGACTAGGGTTGAAAGCTGGTCGACAACATATTAGAACCAAATCAGACTTCATTTCCACCTGCGCCGGAGGAACTGCTAAACACAATTTTTTGCAATTGTAAAACGGGTTCCAGTGCGAAATGTGGTTGCAAAAAGGTTGAATTGTTTTGTTCTCTGGAGAATTCATATGATATCAATGAGGAGATATTTGATTCATCGCTATTGACACAATTTGATTATACTTAGAATGAAGAAGGAGAAAAAGAAAGAGAAAATCAGAAAGAAGAAGATCGAGAAGAAGTGTTTGATAAGTATGATGAGATGAATAAATTTCAGCACTTTCTTTTAAACTTATATCACTTTTATCATATTTCCAACCCTGGCTGATATTATTAGTTGAGGATTTCAAATTGAAAAAAATCACAACACACATTTGAAATAGGCCTACGGGGAAACCACGTTAAAAAAACGCGCTAAGTACTCTACCTCAAAGGTGGCGTGGAAATGTGTGCGTATTATGACGTTTACAACTTCTTTAATCGTTGTATCTCAGAAATGGTGGCTCTTAAGAAGAAAAGTATTCCTACTTTTTTTGAAGAGCATTTTATGATCAACTATTTTTGTTCGGAGCAATTTTTCGATAATTCACACAGTTGTTGTGAAAACCGCGTAAAAACCTCGAATGAAATTTTTTCCAAGGACGAATTTTCAAATATTGGTTTGAATCCTGTTTTGAACTATTTCGAGTTTTTTCAGCTGCATGGTGATTTTTATATTTTTGAGAGTCTAGATTGACCGAATTAGACCGGACTGAATGAAAGACAAAATAGATCAAATGAATATTTTCATGAAAACCGAATATATTAGGCTAGAGATTTCTGATTTATTGAATTTTTGTAATACGAGGGTGAAATAATGAGTCTGGTGAAAATGAATGAAGTGTTCATAGTACTCGAGATTTAACTTGTTTGAATAACGTGAAATTTCATACTGTTATTTTAGATTGATTTGACAGCCAACCAAACCGATGGGTTGCAAATTCTGTGTAAGAATGATTATCTACCGCTAATAAAAGAAATGATACTTGCTTAAACGAAAGAAACCATCACGGAAACCAGAAAATCTCTCGATAAGTACTAAGGTTATTTTCCATTATTTGAATATCATAACTGGTTTGCTGAGTTATGTTGCGGCAGAAGAATCACGAAAGTTGCATCCCGCTCAGTACGCCCTATTGAGATAACAACTCAGGAAATGATTACCAAAGAATACGATATTGTGTAAGATAATCGCGGAGTGAAGTTGAAAGAGGTAGCGAGAATATCTTGCATCAGCATCTGCACATGAGAAATCTATCGGCAAAAAAGTGAAAAATTTATACTATCTCAGGCTATTTTTCGGTTCTGTGAACACTTCGTTAACTAGTTTTAGAGCTATTTTGATAAAGTAAATGAATCATGAATTTATTTATTCACGCCTGAGACGAAGCAGGAATCCAAACAGTACGTCAAATCCGGTGGCAGTAAACCCAGGAGTACCAAGGTGATTTCACCGTCCTCTAGGACGCACAATGCATAATCTTGATTTTCTCCTAAGAGAAAAGACCATGAATATAATATACTTCTCATCATTCTTAGACCAATTGGACGAGGAGATCAAAACAGAGAGGCCATATCTTGCCAAGAAGAAAATCCTGTTTCCAGAGGCAATACTGTTGGAGTTACTATATGAATTTCTATCAGTTCCACTATACTCTACTGACTTGGCCTCTAGAGATTCCAATTTTTTTTTCCAACCATGAAGAAATGCCTCTTAGGATGGAGATTTTAAACAGATTTAGGTGGCATCTCCGAACAATTGCTTTTATTTCGGGGACCTTGAGAAAGAATACTAGAAATAGAACAACAAAACCTTCAGCATCTTCTGCGAAAGCGTATAACCCTAAAAGAATATTTTGTTGGAAAATGAATGAAATCAAGAAGAAAAAACTAAGTTCATCGTGTAATTTTAACATGGGTTAACAATTCACCTTCGTATATGTTCTAGGGATTTTAGCGCAATTTTGAAGAAAGCTTTATC
This sequence comes from Cryptolaemus montrouzieri, assembly GCA_013387265.2. Classification (NCBI taxonomy): domain Eukaryota; kingdom Metazoa; phylum Arthropoda; class Insecta; order Coleoptera; family Coccinellidae; genus Cryptolaemus; species Cryptolaemus montrouzieri. The sequence goes on along the minus strand of JABFTP020000021.1, from coordinate 70,852,927 downwards.
AGTTGTTGTACATTTCTATCATATATAATATAAGTGTGTTTTATAAAGGTAATTCTTCAACTGCTCTTTTGAAATTGACTTATGTCCAACTATATGAAACCACTTGTCCAAGCAGGTAGTTCCGCGTGGTAGTAGAGTATGGCGGGACAACCACATTGCCTTAGTATTGCTCCATCTTCACACATTTAGGAGTACAAGAACTAATGAAAAACAAATTTCTATAATTACGATCCAAACAAGATTACAGATTAACCATATTGTAAGAACTCACGCGAAAGAACACGATGTCAATGATCTTAACTATCTTGAGAAGCAGTTTCCTCAGAAAACGGGGCGACAGTATGGCTTCCGATATATACCTATAAATGAGGCTATTGAACTGAAGAATTTTATTCAAGAAGCAAAACTCAACCTTTCATAGAATGTTGAATATCCTTCCCCAAGGAGCTGCTTTTTCGATTCCCTCTCTACAACCATCGACTAAAAAATGGTTGTACAATCTATTCGGATATTATGAATAGGAGCAGTTAACTGCAGTTTCAGTTTCATTTGACCTCGTCAGTATGGCATATCTATTCACAGCATCAAGCCAGATTGCCACCAACTCGTGTCAATTCGCGCCTTACATCGATTTGATACAGAAGTCTACCAGAGTCACTGGCAAACTAAGAAGACAAAGAGTATATCGAACCAATAAAACTTCAAGAAACGTGACTAGTTTGATTATTCATCGTGGTACTGCATTCTGTGCCTGATCAGTGCAGCTATCAAAATCAGCTAACGCAATAGTATTTATTCGACTGTTGAATAAGATATACATCATACCTCAATGATCCCTGAATGAAATTATTTAATGTGAACACACATGTCGCGTGGTATTGGATATAGAGATATGTTATAGAAAGTTTAGAAACTTATAGTGTCGGTTTCCTTGAAAGTATTGATGGTAAGTAAAATGTTAAAAAGTGGACCTCTATTAAGAATGCTGAATATATGTTTAATTGAGCCAAACTGAGCTGAGCACATGCAAACGAAGGATCTCACTCAAGGCATGTATACTTTTTATATAGATTGCGACTCCCCTCATATGCTCAATGTTCGACTGTACACTCGTAATCGCATACTAGACAATTCAATTTTCGTCGACATTTACATTGTCAAATATGCTCGAGAAGATTCAAGGAGTAGGCCATAAGAAAGCACATTTAAAGCAAAATTGGTCGTTACGGAACCAGAAGAAGTTTTCCGAAGAAAATATCTGAAAAATTGATTTGAAAACTCAAAATATTTAGACCAACGCCAAAATTCTTAATTTACGCACGTACCTCCGATCATAATCGATAATATGAACGACATATTACATTCATCTTCTTGATATTTTGTTAGTTATCAACCGGACATTAATTCAGGAAAAGATAAGACGAAAATAAAGATCAAATCAGAGAAATTGTTCCAGAAATTGTACTCTCGATCACAGCTTATGATAAGAAATTTCTTTTATTGTGTGCTTTGTTCATTAGGTTACAAGAAAATTTTCAAGAAAAATTAGAGTAATGTTATTCTGGAGTTTCTCATAAAAAAATTGTTACAGTTATAGAGGTGGGCCGAAAAATACGAGCAAATCGTAAAAATTATTTCCGCATGCACATTTTATCAGATATTCTCAGATGACAATATAAATGACCTATTTGGCTGATTATTTTCTGATACGATTCTATAGGGAATGTTGAGGAAAGTAAAAATCAGACTGAATATATAAAAGACGTACACCCATAATTTTTAATGTTACGGATATTCATTGGAAAAGATATCCTCGTCAGTCCAGCCGTCCTCTTTTGATTTGCCTATTATACATTCATTCGTATGATTTGAGATTTCGACAAAGGAATTAAATCTGAAAAAGAGATATAGTTGGATTAGATATTTCCGTCTGTTGTTAATAAAGTAGAGTTTACAGCATTCATTTATTAGATAAAGATAAGAGCCTATAATAAACTCTAGCAGGGACTCACCTCTGTTGCTTATGTTGGTGCTGCATCATGCCATGCGATGAGTGATGGAATCAGTTCCAATGGGGATCTGTAGGGTGTCTTACCAAGAGTATGTAACCTGCCTAGCCACTTCATCTGAAGAGGGTTTCGAAGTTTCAAAAGGGCAGTAGACAAAGGCTTTGATAAATTCCTCGAGTCCGTCACCCCTAAACTTTCATCATCATGGTTATCAAATTTTTCTACAACGGAAATTTGACAAAATAAGAAATGCAGTTGATATCCTCACATATATGCATGTTCTGGAGTTAACTTCGTTTTGCTTGAGAATGATATTATCTCCAGGTTTTCCAAGGCCCATAAATTCACCTTCGTAGACCCATGATTTATGTATTAGCGGTATGTCCATATCCCTGTACACAAGATCTTGACTTGGGCAGAAGGACCAGCTTTACTGTGTAGCCGGTTGATCTGGATTTCCTGTAGTCTGATGACTAATTACCGAGTACCTCCCAATTATCTTGATATACACTTGAGTTAGCCCCAGATAGAATTTGTAGTCTATCGCCTCCAGCGCATCTAAGGAGCCTTCGTGTACATCCAGTACTTGCGTAACTCCTTCAGGTTATCGTTTTCTGACTCAATTCTATCCGTTCTGCATTTTTGAAGGTGGAAGGTTTTTTTTCGGCTGCACTACCGGCTAGAGCTTCGGTCATCTACAGAATCACAGCCCTCCTGGCAGGACCAGTCTTCAAGCCTCCTCCTTCCTACGGTTTCAGATTGAGAACTACCCCCACCAACCAGCACTTGGACCTATCATCCGCACATGTTGTGTAAAAGACATCATTTTCCGAATAGCAATTTTCAATAGAACGGCCACCTACAGTAAGCATTCAATACTTCATTCCGAAGCTTTTTTCTCACCTGGTCGGTTTTCTCTCCGTTGAGAACTATCTCAGAGTACACTCCTTCTGCTGTCACCATTTTAGTAGTGATTTGTTGCCTCTCTGTAAATTTCTGAGGCTGATTTCCTTGGAGATGGATGATCCATTAGCTTCCAGTGTGTGTAGCCTTGTACCATTTCCCATGTGTTTGGGGGGAACTTCTGTCTGAACTGAATTTCTCTACCTGTCCAGATGCCGCTCACTCATTGACGCCGCAGCTGGCGATGCTTTAAGTTTTGCCCGTACATCTCCCAAGCGACTTTTTGAAGTTCCTGTTGGCTCTGGTTTAAGCTTCGAGCTCAAGTTTCTTCTATGATTCTTTCTTTGTTTCCCAGGTCTGATTTTTTTCCTACTTTCTTTTGCTGCTTGGATTCCCAGCTTCCGTTTCTGAGCTCCAGATATGCGGAGCTTCAACTGTAGTTTTTTTCAGGCATCTACTGGGACTGGTTGGTGGGAGATTTCGTCAGCTAATGCTCCCTCTTCTTGTATGCTACATTCAGTTTTTATCGGTTCTCTGCTCTCCTTAGATACCGTGGAGATGGCCGTTTGGGCGACGTTGGATTCCAGAAGATTATTCTTATCCATCCTCTGTTCAAACACCTTCACCGCGACAAGGTGGGAACCCGTGAACAGCGTTTCGCGAAAACTTAAAACTAACCCAGAATTTGAAGCTACTCAGCCTCTGAGAATTTGATGTTTGCACACTATTACATCAACTCTCTTTCATACTTCTTTCACTTAACAAATCTATCTTTCCTCCACATTGAGTTACTTCTCGCGTTTCTCAATCTGGCTCGTCATGTTCTACCACATTATTAGCTGAATTACATAGTATACTATGAAATGAGAAATAGCAATATCATCGATTCATCAGAGTCCCATAACATCCAATCCAAACTGAATCTACGTACACATACATATATATATATATATATATATATATATATATATATATATATATATATATATATATATATATATATATATATATATATATATATATATATATATATATATATATATATATATATATATACATATTTATAAAAGTTCGAGTAGGTCATTGATATATTATATATATTATATATATATATATATATATATATATATATATATATATATATATATATATATATATATATATATATATATATATATATATATATATATATATATATATATATATATATATATATATATATATATATATATATATATATATGATTCGATATATATTTTATTTATCACCGATTCACGTAATATTCCTTGACCCTAGAACCTTCACCATATGCCGCAGTCAATGATCGCGCTTAATTCAGTTTCTCACTCAAAATTTGATATAGATTCTTTAATATATTTTTAGGAATGGGCAATATTGGAAGACAAGCCAAAACACGGTCATGCAAAATGGATGTCATAAATTAACTAAACATTAAAAATGGCCAACCTTTTCAGCCTACAGAAGCAATGTGAGTACCAACATAAACTGTCACAACCAAATCGAAAATCAAATATACGTTACCACAATACCACGATACAGATCTCGTAAATATATTGTGCAACTACCTCGCATCGAGGTTCATAGTTTGCAGTGATAAATCCTTTTCTATACTCTCAGCCAAACCTTCGTAAAAAGTCAGTAACAACTACTCGAAAATTCTAAATAATACTCCAGATTTTTTTGCGAATTCTTCGGCGTATACTACTACAAAACGAAATCTCGAAATCATTTCCAGCTCTTACCTTTTAGACGTACCAACAATGAGTGAAATATATGAAAAATATGCATTCCCTTTCAAGTTAAATCTCATGTGAATACCAAACTCCGCGTCGTAACTCTAAAGGATATTCAACAATAAATTTTCCATCTTTTATCATACAAGATCCATTATATGCATCAGAAAACCAATAAAAACCCACATCATAGATTCACATTGAGTTTAGGAAACCTTGACATGAAAATCCAGGAATTCGAATGAACGGAACTTTGACAGACATTCAGACGTGTCTCGCCCACAAACCCTCAAAGTATACATCATTGGTGTCAACCAAGGAGCTTAATAATAGGATGACTAAAAGGAGATTGGTCAAAATGCCAGGAATGTCATCATTCAAGAAACATTTACAAACACTGAATTAACTGACCATGAATCGTGAATCCCTTTCTGTATACGAGGTGAGGCTATTAAATAACTAAACTGAATGCTCTATGAAAGAAATGCGTATGGACCAAAAGATCATACGTACATTCGAGATGAAAATCTTTTTTTCAGATTGCAATACGATCCAATTCATTAAAGAAATTGAAAATATGCTTTGAACATTAATTTCCCACATATTCTACTTAACAAAACATAATTACCATCTCGAATTTGACATTTATCATAAACCCATATTCATTTATACCTTAAGCCACTAGAATTGTTTCCATCCGCATTCATGAAAAATTTTCAAATGAGATTAAAATTTTGAAAATATTCATGAAAATAAAATATCACAGCATAAATTATGTCGCACAAATAAGTGCTAAATTATGCCTTATGTTAAAATATAATAAATCAAATTGATATAAACTAATAAGAAAAATCTATGTTTAAAGAGATGAAAGTAGACAAATCAGTGTATATAAATAATATTGAATTAATAATCCTGCTTTTATATAGATCAAACTTGTCGTTCCATCAATATTAGATTAGACGAGCATAAAAAATCGATAAATCATAATAAATTAGAAACTGGGTTTTAGAATATTATATGAACAAAATCATTCCATAAATTTCCTTAAAACCCAAATTTTACATTCAGATAACAAAAGCTAGAAATTAGATTCATCAGAATTCATAGAAATTTCATGAGCTCACAAACATAATCTACCGAAAACTAACGACCAGTTCGATTTCTGTTTGTCCCTACTTCTCTTATTCGTTTCTTAGGTACAGATGAACGGTGTCTCATGACTCTTCACTGAGAAAAGAAACGGACTTCGACTTAAATGCTGAACTCTCAATTCAAAACCGGTTTGAAAACTAAAATTTATTATTACGGTAGAAACCATGAAACAACCAAATTCAATTCTCAATTCTTGAGCAAAAGCCAGGATCAAAAAAGGATTGAAGGAAGAATTGCATATCTTCCACAACAAGAACCAAAAGCAGAACCATATGAAAAAAATTGCAAAATCCGTGGAAAAACACCCAATGTGGATGAATTTTACGCAGAACATTTCATCAAACAACAATGTTAAGTGTTATACCAAGAAGTATATTTTACTCGATACAGTTCAATTACCACTTCTCCAAAAAGAGCAAGTTCGCACACATACCGGAAATAAATTAAATATTTAACGCATGAAAACATCGAATTGTTACATCATCCTGCGTACAGTTGTGAACAAAGTCCAATTGTTCTTTTACTTTTCCCAAAATCAAGAAAACACTGCGTCGTCAAAGATTTCAGTCTTCAGAAGAAGCTGTTGATGCCTTCCAAATGACGATTTTGATTAAAGCAGTAAATGATTGGAAATCTGCTTACAGAAATAGTTCGAACGAATGCAGAAGTATTTCAATCTTCGCCGAGAATACTTCGAAAAACAATGAAAGCTCTTAAAGCTGTTAATTGTTTCAATTGAACTCTATATGCAAAACTTGAAGGACATCCTTCGTATGCACCCAAGTACGACGAATACTAGTTATTGAAAAGAAGGTATTTCAATTTCATAATTCAAGGAAGGATTATCAGAATAAAAGCAATAAATTTCGAATATAGTGCTCGTAATATATTTGAAAAATACAGGAAAGAAGCTCCAACAGAATAATTTGATAGAACTATAGTTTTGAGAATTTCGAAAAACAGTCATATGAAAGATTCTTAGTTTGTTCTTGGATTTTTCAAGAATCAGTACAAATGGCAACATGAAATGGCGTCCAATATAATGAGTGGTCGAAATATAAGACAGATCAATATAGAGAGCGTCTTCTACAGGTGTATTAGTCTCATTATTAATCCTAACAAAATTAGTTATACTTCCGAATAGAACAGAAATATCACCTCAAATACTCTGGAATAACACAAATTACATTGTAATATAATATCCAATTTGACAAAGATCATAAAGTGAACTGGATATTGGAATCCATTAAACACATCGTAAATATTAGGATCATGAGGAAAACACCTATAAAACTATATGAAAAAAGTCAGTCCATTTAACTAGTTCATTTGTTGGAGTATATCCTGCAAATCGTATAATGTATTGATGTTTCACATTCGCAGATAAAATGGTCGTTAAAATTCGGAAAACATACATCGTAAAAAATTTAATATGGTTTTAGAATCCTTTTATCTGCAGATTCGAAAAAGAGAAATTGTGTTTGAATCCTTGTAGGACAAATAATACATTGATAATAACATTCTTTGGCAATAATTCGATCTCCTCTCCTGAACAACTACATATATGTGTTCCAACGAAAATTTGACCCCCCCTATAACTCCGAAATGAGTAACATTAGCGAAAAACACCAAGACACGTCGATTTTTGTTTCGAGGGGGAGCATTTTTCGAAATAATTCGAAACTTGTCAGATCAACCCCCTACCCCCAGCAACCCTAATTTCGAAATTCATCATAGGGAATAAGGGTCGAGTGGCACCTTACTGTAAAGGTCTGTCAATTCTCCATTCTGATTTGTCATTTTTAGAATTTTAAATTAACATACAGGGTGTCCCAACCGAGGGTAAGTTGAATTCTGCAAATCCCAAATACTAAATGAAATCGATTTATTTTGGCATAATGCAAGCGCAGGTTTATGCTCGGTCTAGAAAAACGACCTACACTTGTGAATTTGGAGTTGGTGCAATCAACCCCTATTTCCAGCATCCCCAACTCAAAAATCATTCGATCGAAAATAGGTCAAGTGGCACCTCGTTGGAAAGGTATTTCAATTCTTCGAATTTGGTATTTTCGAAATTCAGAATCAGCATACAGGGTGTCCTGGAGCAGGAACACTGAAAACCCAAATAACTTTTTGAAACTGGTTCATTTCGGTATAATACGAGAACATGTTTATGTTTGATTCGAGAATAAGACTCTCTTGCGTGAATATGGAATTTTTGCAATCAATCTCTTCCATTCAGCATCCCCAACTCAAAAAATCATACAAGTGATTACAGGTTGAGTGGCAAAGTTCCAGAAAGATTTTTCTATTTTCTGAATCACTGAGGCATTGGTTTCAGTTTGGCAATCGAGGTTTTCTGGCGTGAGGATCAGGATGAGGGATGATGGAGAAACTGATTGGATGCTCATCTAAACAGGAAAACGAGATTTATTGAACTTGTATTCAATTGAAAACAAAAACTAAATTGATTATTACAACAATTGTTCAAAATGACCTCCGCCCACCTCCATACAGTTATACAGACGATTTTCGAACTCTCTTCTCACATTAGCGAAAACTTCAGGAGTCAAAAGTCGGCATTCTGTGATAATCCTCATCCGCAGCTCCTCCAGGTTTTCTGGTCTTGTGGCATAAACTTTAGATTTTAGATGGCCCCACAAAAAAAAAATCTAGGGGATTTAAATCTGGTGACCTGGCTGGCCACTCAACAGGTCCTCTTCTACCAATCCACCTTCCTGGGAAATTTTCGTCTAAATATTGGCGCACCCGAGCATCATAATGCGGAGGAGCACCGTCTTGTTGAAAACGCATTTCGTCCTCAGAAAGAGTTGGATCGTTCTGTAAAATTTCTGTCAATCTAGGATGTATGTGTTCCTCTAACAACTGTAGGTAGCCATTTCCATTCAGATTACCCTCAATAAAGAAAGGCCCAACTAGATGATTGCCAAAAATTCCTGCCCAAACGTTCAACTTCTGAGGCCTTTGCGTGTGGGCCTCTCTAAACCAATGAGGATTCTGTGTGTCCCAATATCGACAATTATGTCTATTCACTTCACCACTGAGCATAAAGGTGCTTTCATCAGAAAACAGATGTTATTCAGAAAATTTGGATTAGCGTTCAGGTTTTCACTTAGATTTTCACAAAACTGTAAACGACGATCTGGATCATCTTCGTTTATTTCATGCACTAATTTTACCTTGTAGGGGTGAAATTTGTGATGTTTCACGATTCTATGGACAGTTGTAGCTGATACACCAGTCAGACGAGATAGTTTTCTGATCGAAGTAGTATTCTCCATTTGTAGATGACCCACTACTGCCACTTCCGTTGCCTCATTTCTGACAGGACATGCCACTTCATGTTTTTTGTTTGCCACCGAACCCGTAGCTAGGAATTTGTCAACCAAATATTTAACGTACTGGTGACTGACTCCCTTTCTTTTCAGGATGGTTCCTATCGAATATCCTTGCCGTTTCTTTTGGCACAACTGTTATTTCGAAAATACGTCGATACAATTTCGACCCTTTCCTCAGTGGAATAAACCATTTTCAGATTAATTTCAACTGACGAACAACAACAATAATGAGGAACTGATCTGAATAATAATAATATTTCATTGCAAAATGAGAAATAACAGATGACTGCACGCCAGATGGAAATGAAAAAATGTGAACATTTTCAATGCAGAAATCAGCTTTATTTCTTCGTAATTGATGCTCAACACATCGTACCCCAATACTTTTAACAGTTTCGAATTAATTTTAGTTGATAATTTTAAATGACGATATTGAATTTTTCGAAAGCGACATCCTGTATGGAGAGCCGAACTGAATGAAATGCTTTAATCATTCTGTTTCAAAAACCTTTCTGAAGATATGCCACTTGAATTATTTGTATGATTTTCAAGTTGGGGATGCTGAATGGAAGGGGTTGATTGCAAATATTATAACCACACAAGAAAGTCCTATTCTCGGATCAAACATGCTCGACCGAAATGAACCAGTTTCAAAAAGTTATTTGGATTTTCAATGTTCCTGCTTCAGGACACCCTGTATGATGATTCTGAATTTCGAAAATACCAAATTCGAAGAGAAAATTGCAGTACCTTTCCAACGAGGTGCCACTTGACATTATCGATCGAATGATTTTTGAGTTGGGGATGCTGGAAATAGGGGTTGATTGCACCAACTCCAAATTCACAAGTGTAGGTCGTTTTTCTAGACCGAGCATAAACCTGCGCTTGCATTATGCCAAAATAAATCTATTTCATTTAGTATTTGGGATTTCCAGAATTCAACTTCACCTTTGGTTGGGACACCCTGTATGTTAATTTAAAATTCTAAAAATGACAAATCAAGGTGGAGAATTGACAGACCTTTTCAGTAAGGTGCCACTCGACCCTTATTCCCTATGATGAATTTCAAAGTTAGGGTTGCTGGGGGTAGGGGGTTGATCTGAGAAGTTTCAAATTATTTCGAAAAATGCTCCCCCTCGAAACAAAAATCGACGTGTCTTGGTGTTTTTCGCTAATGTTACTCATTTCGGAGTTATAGGGGGGGTCAAATTTTCGTTGGAACACACTGTATATGGGGGCAGATAAAGTCACATTGAAATTTGTTTCATAGTTGTTAATAGGAAAAAAGCGGGATAACTACTAAAATATTACTTTATTCCAGAATTTTTATTTTTACTTAAGGGTTATCATGAAATAAAAACTAAATCAAATGAAGTTGAAAAAGAAATGATTTCATGATCCTAATAGGTGGCAATAACTACTCTACGATTTCTTGACATGCTGTTTATTAGGTTGGTTATGTCCCTCTTAGGGATATTAACATAAATCAGGTGTATTTCACCATCTTACTTACTCATCCACTGGTTATTAGGTTGGTTATGTCCCTCTTAGGAATATTAACATAAATCTGGTGAAATAGGTTTCTTACTTACCCATCCATTGTAGTATAAGCCAGCCAGTAATCACTAAGTTTATTCCAAGGGTACCTAGTGTTCCCGTGGTAATGGTAGCTCGTACCTGCAGTATCATCATAAGATTTAAATTTTTCCCCAACTGTTACTCAAAACTTGAGCACATAATTGCTTTTAATGTCCTCAACGTTTCGAACTGCATTCATACTTATATCTGATCTACCACCATTGAAAATACCACCCCAAACCATTACAGTACTTATGTAAAGATGAATCTGTTACTTTTCTTTTACATCTTTTCTTCTTCTCGTATTGTGCATACGCGGTTGCAATGATAATCAGAAAATGTATCAATTTTACTTTCATCGATGATAAATAGCGCAAAAGATTTTCGCGCGGCCATGCTAATTTTTAAAATTTGTGTTTTTGTATTAGAAGAACAAAGGATGTGTTGCTATTTCTATACCTCCCAATCTTTTTCTGTTGGTTTCAGTGAAAAGAGTGCTTGGTAGCATTTTCAAGTTGTCCATCGATAGATCTACAAGTAGCTGTAGGTTCTCTTCGAGCGCACATGCGTATGTAAAGGTCTTCTGGTGCAGTGTTTCTTAGGACGACCACTGCGATATCTTTCTAGAGCAGCACCAGTTGCAGGAAATGCCGAAAATGATACTCGAACGTCAACCGCCATTTCAACATATCCAGATCGTCGCTCCATTTGCATCATGTAAAATATCATCTTAACACTACTACGTTCTTGGGACAAATTCTAAACCTTTATAAATCACCTTCAATGCATACATTCGACATGACATCTAGGTTCCCACTTCAAAGTTTCATATTTCTCCTAACCTTTTGGAGATCAGTCCATCTGTCTTAGCAACCTGACCACGATCTATCAATTCGGAGAGTTTGAACCATACTACCGTTTAGTTCTGGAAAATATCTAGGATTGTTTGAGTTGTGATTAAAATTCGCAGTAGAATTCAGCTACATTGTCAAAGGTATCAGTTTCAAAGCAGAATTCTTCCACCTTTTGGTCTAGTTCGTTTAATTACACAGGTCAACATTTTATCTACGACTAAACATGGCCAACGGAAGTGGACTCAAGGGTTTTTGGAGTGGCTGATTACAATGAGAGGATCCGTCATCACCCATCAGATCAGGTTTGAAATCATTTAAAGGCCAAATCGAATCACAACCAAAATATCTATACAAAGTCACACATACGTTTTCGAGATCGCTGATTACGAATCTGGGTTCAGTTTTTTCGTGCGACCCTTCCTGGAGGCTGTTCAAGGTTATTTAAGATTATTCATCGAAATGGATTTTTTTAGAGTTTTGAAATTGCATTTTACTTTTCTAATCCCAAAAAATTTCTGAATGACCTTGAAATAGCTACTAGGAAATGTTACACAAATGCACTGTCCCTTGATTCGTACTATGCTGTTTCAAAAATATCAATATGAATCTATTCAGAGTTTTCGGTGTTGATCTTCTCAATTTGACCTTGAAATTACCTTGAACCGGGTGTGATTAAAGTCAACAGAGCTCGTATTGTACGTTGCAGTTTGAATTTTGATACAGAGTGTTCCAACTACAAAAAGGTATTTCTATATAATAATGCAACAACCTTTGAACTCAATATATTTTGAATTAATGGTAGTACAGATTGATATCTGTATTGACGAAGGTGTTTCAGCATGTTAATTAAGTAGTATAGGCTCACCCTCATACTCTCAGCATTCCCCAACCTGAGGATTGCAATCGCAAAAAGTATCACATTATTGAGAAGGTCTCAATGATACCCTGTAACAGTTATATCATTTAAACTCAGTTTTCATAATTTTAATAAAAATTCAATCTCATTTCATCAAGTTGAATATTCAAACAGTTTGAAATTCGAATCAAGAATCCACCGGTAATGATACCCAATGAAAATTATAGTTATATCCGCAAGGTGTCGCTGGTATTGAGCTGGGTTGTTCACCGGTTAATTATAAGTCAGTACTTGAAAGAAGATCGTTTTCTCGTTTCTGTGAGAGAACGGAAAGCAGTACTCATTCTATGTTTCATTTCCACATTGTTGTGAAGAGAATAATTTCGCTTTTTCATTAGTTTTTTCGAAAATCAATAGTTTTTCATTGAACCGAGTATATATGAAATCGGAATTCATAAGATTCGTTTTTTTCTATTAAGAAATCTTCGGAATCGTTTGTGATTTTATTGGAGCTGTATTGTAGCGATTGGAGTGAATTATTTTTCAGTAAAAGTGATTGAGTATTTTTTTGATTTTCTGGATAAATTCCAATCGATTGAGTTGTTATAAGTAGTCGGTAATTTTGCCAGATTTCCTCGACAACGAATTCTATTAGAGAGTGGAGACATTTTGAATTTTCTTTCGTTATATTAATCTAGATCGATATCTGCTATTCCTAGGGTGAGTCAAATTCATTCTGTTAATTTTAAAGATATATATTTGAGTAATATGGTATTGTTAAAGATCTTTCTTTCACCGTCAAGATATTTCACGAATTTTCATCTTCATGCCAAACCTTGATATTTCACGACTGGGCTAACAACGTCTTTAGGGAACTAGTCTTGTCACCTAGGGCAGTCACCTTGTGAACCATATTCAGCCAATCAAGTAACCTGTGCGCTGTTAGATTCAGGAATATCAGAAAACCGATGTAAAGCACTATCCAATCATCGAGGGAATTAACCTCATTTCTAAAAGCTAAGTGTTCTTCTTTATGATCCGTTTCTTCTCTTTTGTCTTCGTTAATCGTTGACTGAGCTCTATCATTGAGTTTCATTTTGTTGAAAAGCTCAGATTGTTCTAAATTGAAAATTTGTACTTATGTAGTTTGAATTCATCTCGTCTGAGACTCCTTGATTGTAATTTGTTAAACTTTGTAGTTAAGTTTTTTGGCATTAGTTACCTTGATTAAAGTTAGTAATTTATTAGTCAGTTACTATGATTTCGATAATTATTCTGTTATAAATCTAGTTGAATGAAGTGATGAGTATTATTCGTAAGGCTATATCTAGGACGTAGGTTGTAGACGAAGATCTCACATACTGAGATAAAAGGACTCTCATCTAGCTAGGCATAGGTAATTTATAGGTAGTTTCAATTGTAATTTTATTTCAACCAGCCTTGCTGTTATTCATTTTCATTATTTTAAAACTCTTATTTCAAGTAGAATAGAAATATTTTTTCAATTTTAGATATTCTTGAAACAAAACCATTACGACCCTGTATAAATGTATAAATTTGATCGTATTGGTCTATACAGGGTGTTCAAATCGAGGAAGTCATTCCGTTAGCTAGCTGGTTACATCAGGTCTATTAATTCCAGTGTAAATATTGTACGCGAAACAAAAATATCTCGAAAAGGTGTGATCAATAGAGGAGAAAGTAGAAAATGGTTACTATTCATTCACAAAATAACAATTGTAGCAGAAAAACGAATGAGTCTACAATATGTTGAATTTGGAGTTGTTGGAGTGAAGCAATTGAGGTAAAAATTACCAAAGAAACTGTTCAAAATAACTCCATTCCACCTCCATATAATGAAATAGATAATTAGATTTCCGATCTCTCTGCTCAAGTTCTCAAAGACATTAGGTCTTAATAATCGGCATTATGTCACAATTCTCCTCCGCAGCTTGTCCAAAAAGTAATGCGGCGTATCGTATATTTTCAATGTAAAATAACGCCATAAAAAAATTAGAGGATTCAAATCCTGATACCTTTCTGGCCTCTGGAATGGCCCTTCCTACCGATCCAGTTCCTTGAAGAATTATTATTTGAATATTTCCACTCGCAAACTAAAATGCGGGAAGCATGATCTTGTACACACACAATTAATCTCCTGAGACAGTGAGATCGTTTTCCGAAGTATCGAAAATTTTGGGATAAACCAATTCTTATAGTAGGTGCAGATGAATATCTTCATTGAGATTACCCTCGAGGAAGAACGGTCCAATAACATGACTCAAATACAGCCCTGCTCAAATATAAAATTTTTTGGGGTTAGAGTATGAAAATCCCGGTTAAAGTTAGGATTCTGAGTGTCGCAATATCTGCAATTGTTTCTGTTTACATCTCCATTGAGCATGAAGGAAACATATTCTGAAGAAAATTGGGATTATTTTTTATATTTGAATTTTTCCAAAATTGCAGGTGACGATTAGAGATCTCTCAATTCATTTCATGATAAAATTTTATCCTGTAGGGATGAAATTAGTGATGCTTCACTATTCTCTAGAAATTTCCACTTGATATGCCAGTTTGATTGGATAATTTCCTAATGGACTTAGTGTTTTCTATTTTTAGATGACCCAGTACCGCAACTTCACTTCGGCTCGCCATTGAACCATTCTCTTGGAATTTTTGTTTCAGAGATTCAACATATTGTTGACTTACTTCCTTCCCTGTGTTATCTGTCTCAAATATTCTTGCTGTTCCTTTTGCTAATCTTTTATTTTGATAATAAATTGACACGATCTCTACTTTTTCCTCAGATGCGTAGATCATTTTCGAGTTTCTCCTACTAATATCGAATAACAGTGATATAATTTTGGTTGTGTCAACAGAAAGAATATTGTAGGAGGAGAATGATGAAAATATTACTTTGTAGAACATGTGAAAGAAATTGATGTGCTGATTTCAATGATTTTCATCAGTTTGTTTAATAGTTATGGAACATCTTCGAATTATCTTCAATACCATCTGACGACAGTTGATGCTTCCAGTAAAATAGCAAAATGGTAGAATACCGTCAAATGAATCTATATGAATCAATCGACCTGACTATCCCAGCTATTTAACCTACTGAGCACCTCATGTATAGATCCTTAACACGTTGCCCACATTCGTTCAGAGAAGATATTTCCACTCAGATATCACATGATAATCTTTTGATTGAAATTTTCAAGGTTGGCGAATCTGAGGGTATGGAGTTGATCCTCACACTCAAAGTCAACATGCTGAAACACCTTCTTCAATACTGATATCGATTTATACTAAATATTCACGGTCGACTTGATTTCAAGTCAAGTGAAGTCAAGCTTCTTTTTTCTGATTTCAAGTCAAGTCTAGCTCTTTCTCACAAAAGTTTGAAATTCAAGCTACTTGAAAGCTTGAATCAGAAGACACTTGCAACAAAACAATGACCTCTCTCTTATGTTCAATGAGAGTGGGAATAGATGTTTAACTAATACAGAATATTTGATCGTAAAATGTTCAAATGAAATTCAACGTAAGGTTCGCAAAATTCATGAAGTTGTTGAAGGAAACACAGATACAGAACGAGAACAATGGTGAAGGTAAAATGTATATTTTAGAATAAAACACAGCAATAACAGTACAAAAACAATAAAAGCAAATTCTCTATAAAACAACTGAAATAAACCTTTGTGAAAATAAAAGGAATACCTACTTTAAATTGTCAAAAATAATGAGAATAAGCAAAACTACATTCCTGCTTCATCAGACAGTTGATAGTTCGCTGTTTTTGAATCAAGAGTTGAGACATATCAACGTACCTACTGACTTGGGACTACATCTGCTTCGTGCCGAACTTGCAGGAGTGGCCAAAAAATCTCTTGGTATGTTCGCCAAATTTAGAGACATAGCTTCATGCCTTTCACAATACTCTAAAATATCTTCGGAGTTATCTACACGGGAGTCACAGTTTCAGGATTATTTAAAAAATGAGGATTGGGAGAAAATTTTGGGTTGAAGTGGCGATGTGATCGCTTCGTATGATGATTTCCTCAATTACTGTCTTCATATTTCAATGAGAGTTTCAGACACTTTAGAATCAATAGTCAAACTGTGAAAAACGGTTGGATGACTTCGGACATCAGAACTTCCTCAAAACAAATCAAAGAACTATTCTGCCAACTACAGGGGAGTTATATTACCTCAGATCACTATCAAAAGTATAAATGCATTTACAGACGTGTGATTAGGCAAGCTAAAGTAATGCACTATGATAAAAATTATGAATTCCGATAATGAATCAAAAAATGTTTGGGAAATGATAAATCAAAATACAAATAATAAACAACAGAAAAAAATGAAAAACATCACAATAAACAATCAGGTATCGAACAATAGCGCATAAATTGCAACGGAATTCAATAATTCACAAATTTTTCTAGATTGGCTCGACAAAATTCAAAGAAACCCAAACTATAAGACTGAAAAACTTGAGTATTTCTATAATACGATGATGTTGACCGAGGAGTCTTTCACTGAGGTTATTAACTCTATGGGAGATTTAAATAATACCCCTGCTTGTGGACCGAATAATCTTTCAACAGCACAAGAGGAGTGCAGAATACGTGGCGGTTCCCTTGTGTCATTAAATAAACGAATCCCTCAAAACTGATCAGTTTTTCGAATGCCCTCAAATTGGCAGAAGTTATACCTCTTCATAAAAAGGGCGACTCTGGACAGGTTTCAAATTATCGACCTATCGCTCTGTTGTCGAATTTATCTAAAGTCTTTGAAAAGCTTATTACAAAGAGCATCAATTATTTTTTGGAGACTTTCGATCTTATGCATTCTTCGCAACACGGCTTTCGACACAAAAAATCAACAATCACGGCTTAACTCGAAATAATCGATAAGATCTATAACGACACGGACAATAATAAAAATTTTTTTGGCGCTCCTGATAGACCTAACGAAAGCTTTTGATTGCATTGATCACGAACTTTTACTAAATAAAATTGAATATTATGGTTTGTAAGGTAGGTGTAATGTTCTGTTGAGGAGTTACTTGATGGGAAGAAGGTATAACAATTACTATTGGTCATAGTTCTCGCCAGTATTGCTAGATGCCGGCGTGCCTCAGGGTAGCGTTTTAGGCCCACTGTTATTCTTGTTATATTGTAATGATCTTGTGCGAAATCTGTCAATTTTCCATTGTGTTTTTGCTTATGACATAAGATTGATATCATCCAATGAAGAACAACACAACGTGGTATCTGCTTTGAGTGCAAATTTGAAAGTGATCAATGATTATTTTGCTTTTAATGATCTCAGTCTCAAACAAGAAAAGACACATTCAGTGCAGTTTGAGGCTTGTGCGCATAAATACAACAAAAGTCAACTTATTAAGCTCAACAAAAAAAGTACACACCAAGTGACTTATGTCAAGCTGCTTGGTTTGCACAATGATTTTTCACTGAATTGGAGAACACATGTCGAAGATATTTATAGTTGTACTGTTATGCTAAAGCTAAAACAATTATGAGATATGCCTCTAACTTTTGAGCAGCTTCTCAGCGGCGGAAAGGGGTTTTTTAATGCAGAAAAGAGTGGTGAGATGCTTGCTTGGCCTAGGTTACAGACAAACATGTCGAGTCTATTTTGATACTACCTTCCTTATATATTCTTCAGACGCTGAAGTATGTTGAACATAATATATCAGATTTTGCTACTCAAGATGATCGTTATAACTACCACACAAGGCATGAATCAACAACTCTATAATACCAGCAGCATAGCCTTTCACTCTTCAAATTAAATCATCACTATCAGGGTACACTTTTGTACAACGTATTACCAAAAACTATGGAGTATAAGAGAGTTTTTGATCGATATAAGAGAGACACCGGTGAGAAATGCTTTCTACTCTGCGTATGAGTTCCTTAAATATTTCTCTTGAGGGACTGTCACGTGTTCGATATTTTCCATTTGTAAGATATTGTTGTGTATATAACTGAATGCTGGATTTCCAGTTTCACACATTGTCTGAATTGGTAAGATTGTTTTCTATATCATTTTGATTTTAAACATGTATCAACTATGTTGAGAAAGAGTGTTTCCTATTTTGTCTTGACGTGTCTTATATCCATATTGTGATCACTGGACTGAATGAATATCTTATCTTATCTTATCTTATCAGGTATTTATCTATCTCATTTCGCCACAATTCATCATTTGGTACGGACACAGAAGAAATTTTGTATAGACCTAGTACGCCTTCTCGTATTGATTCGACTCCAAACCACTGCATTCGCTCTGCTCCGATATAGATGTTCTCGGTGAATGATGAGGGCTTGGGTTGGCCCTAAATATTTTGTTTTGAAAATTATCCCGAAATAAGAAATTCCTTCAACTTGCAATTCCTTTCCCCAACTAGAATGTCCGAATGTTGCAACCTTATGCCGAGGATCCAATATAAAAGCTACACAGCACATCGAATTGCTTTTTTATATTATTTAACGATTTTATCTCTCGCCTCCAGTATACGCGTATTGATCTTCGATTGATTTTATCTCTTTATGGTTGATTGTCAAGATCGATAGCTCAGTTCTCCAATTTATTTAGGAGCATGTTAATGCCAAGAACTACAAGAGGAAGTGTACAGTATGTTCCGCCTTCTAATATTGTTGAATTAGTTTTGAAGATTTTGAGGTATCTGCACTTTCTCTATCTCTCGCCAATCTATGTCTGTCACCTTCAGTTATTTCAAATTACTTGTTTCTGTATTATCGCAGAGTCCACTGCAACATTTCGGAAATGAAATTCTAGCAGATAATGAGGTCAAATTTTTGCATCATCATTTTCAAAGTGACACTATTTCAAACTTTCTCAAAATTGTCACGTTGGTTTTCAGAATTTTTCAATTTTTTGGCCAAATTATAAATTTTCTTGACTAGTATTGTCATGTCAAAATCGAGTATTTTGATGAATTCCCTTGCAAGTTATAGATGTGTGCAAAGCATACCAAGTGGTTATTTTGAGGATCAATTTCAAGAATTAAGCGTGTTAATTCATTGTGAAAGTGAAATTACTACTTGTATTATCGGTTGCTATTCTTTGGACTGAATTTTAAAGATTTCGAGATAGCAAATCTATTAAATTATTCCGCTATTGAGCTACTGGTATGTTGTCCAAGAGAATAGAATGATTTCCATAAAGTTATCCCAGTTATTGCATAATATGCTTGCATATTTAAATACAACATCTATCAAATGTGAAACACTTGTGTTTTCTAAATCTCACAGCATGTTTTGTTGTTTTTTGAGTGACTACTGGAGTAGTCATCTAGTTCCTACCAGGTAAATTTGTCCTAGGGTTGAAATATTTGAAAATTTTTTCAACCTCGTCTTCATAAAATATGAATCCTCTTAACTTTTCAAACAAAAAAATGTTATTTGTCACCGATGGATTCAAAGTTATTCAGAAAACACAATTTTGCGGATACTTTCAAAACTCTGTATTTCGAAGGTTAGACCCTTGGTACCGGATTGGTAAAATACCACTCACGGTTGCGCCTATATACGGATACAGGATGGCCACAATACTGATCTTGACGGGCTATGCGTAGCTGTGGGTTATCAGAATTAGCATTTGATAAATGTGTATTTCGAATTGTTTGCAATCATTATAAGGAACAAATATAGTTTTTGCAATCCACAAATTGAACTGGACTGTCATCGTATTGTGTAGTATTTTTGGAATTTGATAATTGTAATCTAACCCTATTTCACATCAGACTTTTCATCATCAAAATCATAGTATATTGAACAAATAATCGGTTTAAATCACGAAACTGCTCTACACTAAAGACTTAACCTGAATTACGTAACAAGAGCACCTGAAAACGTGTCGACGCAAATCGAGACAAAATGCAATGCCAATGGCAAAACCACACATATGCTGTGCCAAGACTAGACAGACCACCACTACAATTTGTGGGCGTGGTATTTAACAGTCATTTCTGTAATATGAAAAGGTAAATGTGCTGAAAATGAGGATGATTTGATGCAAACATAAGCATCACCCTTTATTTCGACTTTCAATCATGTGATGCGTTCGGTTGTATCACCGTACGCAGCCAACACTTACGTATGATACAAACGTGTGCATCGCCGTTTTCAAGGGGATACGAATGAAACTTGAAAATTTTTACGAAATAGTGAATCATTCAACAGAAAAGAATTGTGATATTGTTCATTGCTCGAAAAATGAGGTTTTTTTGAAATATGAGTCTCAGGTGAAACTATTTTCAGGACCAAAATTGACCTGTCCGATATTTCTCAGGTAGAATAGTCAATAAAATGTCATGAATTTTATTCAATTCTCAGTTTCAACCCTGTAGGTATAAGGGCTGATGAATTTCTTGTTCATTAATAAAAATGAATAAAAAACATATTCACTTGAGAAAAAAAGAATTCTGGTTGCAGGTTAATTCTGAGAAATGTATCAGTGGATAATTGTCAGAAAGCTTTTTCTATGACAATTTCTCGAATTATTGGTGTTCATCCTTTTAGCCCCTGATCATTCACAAATATAATGAATTAACTTTGAAAAACACCTTGAAAATTGAAAGGTGTTACATTACCGAAAAATGGAATAGAAACTGTCTTAAAATTGGTGTGTAGCAACGCTCTGAAAAGAAAAAGGTTAAAATGAAAGAAAATTTTTATTGTAACTTTCTGTTGATGGTGCTGCCACTGATCCAACTTGTAATGCTCTCAGAAGTGCTAGCACCACTTCCCTAGACTCCCCCAACTCTCGGTTTTCGGGGAATCCCTGTTCAATCACGATTTTAAGGGTTTCATCCATTCTCCAAAAGAGTTCGGCTGAATATCGCAAAATATAGTAAACCTTGATCGATAGATTATTCTACTTACACTTCTCGCCACTAGAGGACGACAATACATAAGTTCCTTTCAGTTTTTTCAGTTTTCAATATTCGTTTACGAGGAAAACTTCTGGTTCATTTTATTCCTCTTTCCTTTAGATCAACAAAATTCCCTCGCGGAACTTTTTGTATTCATTTGTTGCGTTTCGAATCTAATTGTTCGAACGTACTTAGATTCGAAATCCTATTGTGTCGCAGCTAATTAAAACATTTTGTATGACTTTTGTGCTACCATCTTGTATTTCACCTGTACGATTACGGCAACAAACGATTAGCAATCGAACTTAAGTTTATGCTCTTACAAGTGTCAACCTTTCAAGCAATTGTGCGAGTTATCATGAAGTAGAACTAGAATAAGAATTAGAAATAGAATTATTCATTTATTCATGCTTGTTCCAAGGTATTTTGCATTCATCAAATAAATTATAATGGCAAAGAGAATCAAACGCCATGAATCAAGAGTACGCAGTACTACCAAAAAATATATGAATATAAAACAAACAATTTGACAGATATCACAAACTAACATCAGTAGACAAAGAATCACTTATAGAGTAAAAGGATTTCTCCACCAGAAACTTCAATACCTGGTTTTGAAAGATTCGTGTGTCAAATCACGACAATCAAGAGATAGTTTATTAAAAAATTGAAATGCCATATTGAAAGGACTATTGAGGGTCTTCGATAATCTACAAAAGTCAGGACGGATGTCTTTTCTACAGCTTGTATTATGCATGTGAAAATCCTCGCCTGAACAGCAGTTATGTTGTTTTTTGTGTGCATATAATAAACTTTCAAAGATATAAGCACTTGGAAAAGTAAGAACGTTGAGTTCTCGGAACATATCTCTACAATCTGCTCTATATGATGAACCAGAGATAATTCTAATTGCCTTTCTTTGCAATCAAAATATCCTTTCAGTTTCGCGTACCGCACTGTTACCCTACAGAATAATACCACATTTAAGGTGACTGTGAAAAAGAGCATGATAAACAGAAATCAACACTCTAGGACAGAGGTTATTTGAAAGGCATCTTAATAAAAACAAGTTCCTGCTCAAATTTTGAGCCAGCCGGTTCACATGAGCGCCCCGTCGAAGCTTGGGATTCAGATAGAGACCCAAGAGCTAGACAGATTCGGCGAAGCCCATTCCACCGTACCCCCTAAGGAAGAAAAGCACTGATTTAGTCTTTTAATCATTCATGCATAATTTATTCGAGAAGAATCATTGCATTGCAGACAATCGTGCCGAATCACCCAACGCAACCAGATCAGCCAGTTCAGCAACCCCGACAGTGACAGTGCTATCATCAGCAAATAGAATCGATTCCGCGGAATGCAAGAAACTGAGGAAATGATTTATGAATATCAGAAAAAAAACCGTCCCCAAAGTAGACCCCTGAGTCACTCCACATTTGTTTAAACTCTTTTGGGGAACCTCTCTTTCGAAAAAGATCATCTGATAATGGTTTGACAAGTATGATTTGATGAGTTTTACACTGTCACTATCAGAATGGTACCTTCCCAGCTTCTTCAGCAGCAACGAATGCACAATACAATCGAATGCTTTTGTGAGTTGTAGGAAAACTGACAGGGGGAGTGAACCATCCTCAAAATGTGAAAGTGTATGCCTGATAAAGCACGTTACCGCATCAATCGTACTCTTTTTACGCCAGAAACCACATTGTCGGCAGTCGAATAGACTGTTGTCCTCGGAAAAATCTACAATTTGTTGACTCATGACCTTTTTCAAGACTTTGGAAAAAGCAGGCAACAGTGAAATGGGTCTGAAATTCGAAGGAATATTTTTGTCGCCCCTCTTGAACAGTGGAACAACTTAGCAATTGTTAGCTTATCGGGAAACATATTTTCTGTCAAACAGCGGCTGATAGAGTTGTCAGGGGCTCAATAATTGTGTTGAAATTTTTCTTCAACAAAATGACAGGTATACCGTAATTATCCTTCGACCTACTGTTTTTCAAGGACTTTATCACATCCCTCACAATAATTGAACTTACTTCTCTGAATAAAAAAAAATCTAGTTCGGAATTTCGAAAACTGTCACTGTTATTTCTGAAACTATCAACCAATTTACAGCTTGAATAAGCGAAATTACTTTAACTCAAAATGTGATTGTCATTCACTTTAATTTCAGCCTGCCTGATTGCCATTATGTACCTTATCCTAAAGGCATTTCTCTTCCTCTTAAACCGGTCGTCTCCCTGCCACGAATGAAGAAAATCTAAAAGCTGAAAATGAGATCGCATTTCCTCAAGCTCACTCGTATACCATACTCTCTGGTTGCTCCGCCTGCCAGAACCCCCAGCCTCGGGAAAAGAGGCCAAATGGTTACTCAAAAAAACCTGTTAGAAAGAATCAAAAACTTCATCTACCGACTTGCTCTGGTCACCCACAAAATTCCAGTGACAATTTTCTAAGATAAAATGCATTTTATCAACATCAACATCATATATATCTATTTATTGATGATTTTTTTGCTCAGTTAATATGTCTGGATGAAAATTAGCATAGCATATGGAAATACGTTTTGACTCAGCAAGAACTCAAGATGTATTCCCAATTATTTTGGAGCAGGTTACTTGAAATCCCACCTAGTATAAGAATTAGCGTAGGTATATCTCAAATATTTGGCTCGACTCATTCTATGACATGTACACATTATTATAGAGGTCCACAAAAATATATTCTTCTTTTCGTTTCTGTTTTGATGCATACTTTCCGAATCTATAAGACTAAAATATCCATCTTCAACTAAGATTGCCCATGATATTTTGGCGCACTCACAGTTTTCTTCCTTTAAAAATATCATAAAACTACGGTAATTAACTCATGAGAAACTGGGAAACGTCTTGAGTATGTGTGTTGCTCTCTGTTTCAAGCATTTTCTTAGTTTCATTCAAGTAGTTCTTAATTAAAATTTGACATCTAAAGTTCGGTTTTCGATCCTCTTTCTTTTTGGGTGGGCTACGAAACAATCTCTCGTCACTTGAGGTGGATGTTTGCTGATAACTTACCATATTCTTACTATGAGACCATGAACTTGAAATATTGTCGGGGCGATCAACTAACTCCTTGAACAAATCGTTATTCACACTACCTTCTACTTGGAACGAACTCGTATAATCTCCTTCAACGTATGGAACACACTTTTCATTCTTCTTGGTTTGATAGTTTCTATACGTATCAAATATGGAAGTTATTTGGAAAAAGGCCATAAATATAGTTAACATGCATATGGATTACTGCTATTTTTTACTCATCTGCTCCGTTCATTCCTTTTCAAACGTATCTCGTAACCCTCTTCTTAACCTCATCCTCTTGATCGAAAAGTTGTGAAATTCTATGTATTGTTGGTAAATATGACTGAATCTGTAACCTACCATATTACAGTTTTCTAATCTTACATCCATTATGACTTTCTTGTAATTTCAAATATTCCCTTTCTTCATAACTAACGTATTCTTCAAAAATCTGGGGTATTCTTTCCGAATCCCAGTTGTCTCTGTTCGACAAATTTTTGTCAGAAGTTGTGCAGCCATAAGGGAATAATACGTGCATAGAGAATTTCTTTCTGACGTACAAGTTAATGGGGTACGAAGGGAATTTCGGAGAAAATTGAGATTTCAAAATTGTATAGGATTAATCGGTGAAAAGCACAATCACATTTAAACAATGGCTCATAACTATTAATAATTATTTTAACTAGTTCTGCTAGGATACCCGAGACGACTACCCTCGTTAGTTGTAACTTGCAAGTAAGAATAATACCCCAGCTAGTTCAAGCGGTGAGTGGTCGTGGGCTAAACGAACACTGAACTTTTTGGACGGGAAGAAAAATAAAATTGCGCCACTAGTTTATCTGCAAGCCAATTTAAACTAGAAAATTGCACCGGTGAACGAAGACTTACTAAAACGAGCTTTCAATGGTAAGAGGGTGGATCTAGTTGAATTCTTTCTTTCAAGAAAAAAACAGGGTCGAGCACACAAGTGTGTGAACTGATACACTACTTTAACCAAAATGTTGTCTTCAATTCTCTACTAAATGTATACAGCAGTTGGGGATATGATAACAAAAAAAATGACTTTGAAGTGAAAGATGAATGCAGGCAATGTATAGTTATAAACAGTCAATTTATAGGTAATAGCGTAAATCCCTTAAATCATTTCACAAATACCTTAATAATAGCAGCAAAAATGCCTCAACAGGCCTTATACCCCTAAAATGTGATCACGAGTTGAGTCACACCAGTTATAAAACAGAACTGAGTATATAAGTAAATGAATTGCTATTTGGAACTTCAGTTTATAATTTGACTTTGACTTACAACAGGGAAGAGAAATGAATATGTTATAGCAGTAACCAGGAATAAGAATGGAAATCAATAAGCAATTACTGAATAACCATTTGAAGTCAAGTGCTTAAATGTTAACGAACAACTAATATTAAACATGTAGGCAATGAATTAACAGAAAAAAATAATGGAGTTAGGGGTTTTTGCTTATCTGTGTCAAATTGCGTTCTGCGGCGACTAGTGACGTTGAAGGTTATATTCCAAAAAGGATGATGCAGGATGCACAGGCACAGGTACTGGTTCCTCAAAAATGTAGGTGCTGGCTTCACAAGGGCTTAGATGGTAACTAGACGAATTCCAGATCCAAGTCTGAACTGTTACTGGCGCCAGAGAACGAGATGAATGTGTCCGCCCTCGACAATTTCGACGTATACTTTCAGTCCTAAATGTACTCGAGAAACACAAATATGAAAGAAAGAATGAAGAAAGTGGCCCTGTGCGGAAATAAAGACCCATGAATGCTGTGTTCAGGGTATAAGATGGCAAAAAACGACTTACTCGAGATGAAAGATGGCCTCGTGGTATTTCCTCTAAAATTCCTTGTATTTTTTATTCCCGTGCGGGAAATTAATTCCACTCCAAAGTACAACGACGAAAACTACGAGTAGGAATTATTTGAACAATATGAAAATTCATCCCAAAAAACGGCAAGTTCACTCTGATAAACTTAAATTTTTCACAAGTGCTCCCTAGGAATTTCAAAATGGAAAGAAAGCCGTTTTCTTCTGGCAGAAATTCGAATAAAGAAACAAATTCGTTTCCACTCTTCACTCGGAGAGGTTCAGTTTGTCAACAAGTTGTTAAATACTCTATGGTTTTCTCAAAAGCGTTTTTCGGCGACCACACTTCGAATAGTTATCCAAACTACACTATAAAATTGTTCTTTCATACCTGAACATTGCATAGCATTTCTCAAAGTTACTTTAACCCTTTCGAAGTCTATTGCACTAATTCGCAACCATGGTTGTACTGCTAGCTGAGTCTGTAGCATATGACCGAGGCCATCGCTACAGATGGAAAAATACTTGTGAACCTGTATCTGTGCTAGCACAATTGAGTAGCCGAGAAGAAGTAAACAGATATATTTATTTATATATTTTTTTTGTTGACTACATTTACAATGGTATTTCTTTACGGAATTGGGTTAGAAATGAATATTTTATGGATAGACATTTCATAAAGAGAGAATGCAGAGGATTGTCTAGCAACAAGGTTCATTGTTACTATCCCGTTATTAGTTATGAGCGAATTGCTGGAGCCTGGAAGTACTGATTTCGAATGGATGTCACAAGCTATTATGGAATATTGCGCAGAATAAGATGACATTCAATGAATAGTTGGGGAAAATCAATACTTGAAGGTAAATTATTCAATATTCAGACCACTTGTTCGATATTTCTGACTCAATGTCCTAGTAACCAAAACCAACGGTTTCAAGGAGAAATTGAAGCTAAATACGAATTAATTTTTAACTATTTTGGGAGCTATGGTAAGCGAAGTAAAGTGGAATATATGATTTTGTCATCTTGAATGATATGAAATGGTATTGAGTAGGCCATTAATACGTGATATTTAATTATCATATGGTGATTTTGGTTTACTTTGTGAAGAATCACAAACTTCCGTAGAATGTTAAATATCCTCCACTGAAGGAGCTGGTTTTCCGATCCACCCTTCTTTATCATCGTCAACCAGGGCCACACAGCAGCAGTACAGCTCAGTCGGATGTTATGAATTGAAGCAATAGACTACAGTTTAGGTCTCATTCGACCTTGTCATACCTGTTAACAACATTAGGCCCGACTGCCACCTACTCATCCCATTCCGTTCGAGCGGAACAAAAGATGTAAACGATATTGCGCCCTCAAACGAACTAACACAGTGGCCACTTAACATTGCCACCGGGAAACCATAAAAACAAAGGGTAAATAAACAGAAAACCTCAAGAAGGTTCGACTATTTAACGCTACACACCGTGTCAGCCAGAAAGCGATCTGTCAAAAGACTAACGCTCCTTATTCATATCTGGCTGTCAACCAGGTATACATCGCATTTCCTCAATGATAATTTACGAAATTATCGCTATATGTGTAGACACGTTGGAGAATTTTTATTCAAGGGACAATATGAACCTTTGTTGCGCTCCAACGGATTGAGATGCCAAATTTTGACTGAAATAATAAATGTTACTACTAACAAGCCGATAATTGTTCAAAATATTAGCTAGCTGTAACCATGAAGATAAAAGCACAGTTTATAATTTTATGAATACCTATTTTCGTTATCTGGGACCTCGACAACAATAAAACTTTGTGAAGATATCTAGGGCAACAAAACAAACTATTGTAAAGCTGTATATTTTGAACGTCCATATCCTCGAAGAAGTGCTGGGCCAGATAAATATGAGCCATAAATAAGTATCAGAAACAATAGATTCACTCTCTAAGGTGAGTTTTCGGGATAGGAGCACTTGGAAAGCCTGTGATGTAGTAGGATCTTATTGTGTTATTTACTTATCAGATTGGAAAACTAGTATTTATTTTAATCTGTTTTAATGTTTCTAAATTTACTATTTCTTGTAAAATTGTAACGAAAAATTCATGAAAATAAAACAAATTCAATGAAAGAATATGATTCATAAATAACTGAAAATAAGAATAATAAATGCAACTAAATAACTCATATCTGGTAATTTCAATTCAGTCGAATCCTTGATTCACAATTATCTTTTTAATTTCCGCATGCAAAAGTTGAATTTCTGTTGGTCCCTCAGGTAATTATCATAGTCAAAGTTTGAAACCATGGTTTTATTTTGCCTTTTTTTTGTTTTTAGATCAGAACTATCGTATCATCGTATTCTTATTTATTATCGATGCAAATAGCACTTAATATTTGTGGCAATTTTCGTGTCATCTTATTCTTATTTATTACCGATGCAAATAGCACTCAACATTGAATTTGTGGCAATTATTCGGCTTCCTACTGTTGAAACTATATGGTTTTTAGGGAATTCACACTTCAATTGAAATCGATAAATCATTATTTTCGTTTCTGAGCAACAACAATAAATTTATTCCAAATATTCAGATGTGATTTAGATCTTCATGTTTTATTTGAATGATTACTTTTCATGAAAGATAATTTCTCTTTCTCATCAGTATTAAAAGGTCCTCAATAATTCCTTTCAATGACTGCTACTATTCTTGGAATAATTATTATTGAGTTTGTTATGAATTCTTATCGAATATGAATCCACTCTCACTTCAGTCAACCTATCTGAATTATCAGTAAGTTCATGTTTCTGTGACAATGATGTCTCAAATAGGACGTGCTCCTATGCACGTTTGAGCCATCATCATTCATAGAAATCAAATTATCACCCATTTCTTCACTAAAAGGTATTGAAATAGTTAACATGAGGTTGGTTTGGATTTAGATCTTTGTGCATTCTTAATTTCTCCTATAATAAATAAGTGAACCAGTGTGTAAGTTGGCAGCTATACCATCCCAGACTGTTACAGATCCACCTCCGAGTGCTACGTATTCAGCCATATTGGCTTCCTAAACACGCTGTCCAATAAGCTGTGATACAAGTAGAATTTTGATACATCGGAGATCATGCATCTGCTCCGATATTTAATGGTCCGATTGGCATGTTCTTCAGTCCATTTTTCCGTTGCCACTTAGTGCTCTCGCTCTAGTTGAGTAAATCAATTGTGCAAATTTGATTCCAGAAAAGACGCATCTTATACGTATATACTAGTTATGCCCTGTATCGTCCGAGCCAATGAAACTACTAACGGATGCGAGAAAACAGACGAACGATAACAAACAGATTTGAGAACGTAAGAAAATCCAATACTAGACCATCTACACAGATCAACGAGCACAATAGTCTAGAAGTGCAGAATTCCGGGGATTCATTAAATGCCATCAAGTTTCATGAAGCAGAATAAATAAAAATTATTATGAATGAAATCTCTTTAAAGAGATGCAAATCAGAAAACAAGACTTGGATAATATGAGAAGTCATTTTCAGGAAAACAAGACACACTGAAGCCAATGCTGCATCTAAATCTCTGGCGGCAAGTGGTTTCAACATTTCTGTTGGTAGTATCGTAGAATAATTGCAGAACGAATTCATGCCTCTCGACAATGAAGTGGTTGAACTGATGGTACCGTATGTCACCAACAGCCTCAAATCATTCGTTCCTTTCAACTGCACTGAGAAGGAGGTCAAAAGACTGACAACAGCATAGAACGCCAAAAGAAACGATCGATCAAAGTATCAAAGTATTGGTGGAAGTATTTTCAAAACGGAAGATTTCCCATAGAGTTAAGTAAAGTAAATAAATATTCACCACATTTGAGGAAAATTATCGTATGTTTGGTGTGAACACTTGAGGAAAAATTATCGTACCCTTGTGGTGAATACTGGAGAAGAAATTGTCGTACGCTTGTTATGAATACCGATGAAGAAATTATCGTACACTTATGCTAGATACTTGGAGAAGAAACTATCGTACACTCGTGGTGAATACCTGAGAAGAAATCGTCGTACCCTTCGGGTGAATACCGTTCTATTGGGAGAGCCACCTCTTGTCAAGGTGATAGGGGATGCTCAAGACAAGTTTTATCAAAATATTAGATTCAATCATTCCGCAATCAGAAATAGAAAGATAATATGTTATGTTGTTATCGATATTTATATAATATATCAATTAGAGAAGGAGACTGAAATATATGACCGAAAATAAAAACGTGGACATTAACAATAAATTTCATAGACAGCTAACGTAGTTCTACAACATATATTCATTTGTGTAATATGCTCCCAGCAAAAACATGTGCTTCACTTCTGATTTGAAAATTTTCAAATTCATACATTAATAGTGGAAGTCAATTATAAATTATCATTCGGTGAAAGTTACAGTTCTGGTTTATATTCTTCCTGTAGAGGAATATTAACAATTCTGCTGCATTTTTTGTGTTGAAATTGTGCCTGCGATATGTACTTGTGTTTCAGAGCTTGATAAATAAACTCACTGCGGAAAGTAAGCATTTCTAATGAATATTGGCTAATAGCAATCACTTCGACAGATTTTAAACAGTATTCTCATTGCTTTCATGTTTGAAGATGCGAGACCTTTATGAAGCCATGCCCCACACCTAGACGCCATACGATGGAATAAGCATAATATGCTATTTTCGTTGTCTTTTCTGTACTCACTTATTGTGTATAACGATTTGGATAGTTACCCCGACTTTCGTCAATGAGTAAAAACAATTTAGTCTGGAGCCCAACTATATTTGCAAATATTTACATTATTGGTATAAAGGAAAAAACCTGATTCCTGAGGAACGCCATTGTTCAATTTCGTTAGGGTTGAGGTATGATTTCCTCAGACTGTGACCTGTCTGTCCGACCACTGATAAACCATTTGGGGAGGTCGTGAATCCATCCACGAAGCCTTTGTCTCTTACCTTTATGAAGAGTATTTCATGTGTGACTATATCGAAGGTATTGATAAGAAGGTAAAGCTACAACAACCTTTTTTCTCCCATATAAATGCCAATCAAAAACCTTATGAATGCTGCTCGGCCTTTGTAAATGTTATTCTGATTTCAGGGCGTCATTAAAACGAACCATGCCAAGAATTCAACGAACCTGTTTATTATTATTATCAATTATAGATTCAAATATTTTCAAGAGTACAGGAAGTATGGCAATCGGTCTGTTACTGCAACGGTAAATCCGACCATCTTTTCAGAATATGGACGTAATTTTTACTTTACTTAACTCTATGGGAAATCAGCTATCACCAGGGGTAAGATAATTTCTCCTCAAGTATTCACCCCAAGGGTAATCCCTTTCTCAAAGGGCACTAAAAACACAAAACGAAACATTAAAACAAGAATCTATCCCTTATTAGATAAATTGCGATACGATAATCTCGCCTTAAAGGATCACAATGAAAAGAAAGTCTCCATGATAAATCTCACGATGGTTATCCAGCTTCAATTATTGTCGCGTCGCTACGAATATCGCCGAATTACAAATGCAGTGGCGTGACTGAAGAAGTTACTCCCAGGTTCAAAGAGTTGAATGAGAATGGGAAAAGAGTGAATGTTAACGAAAAGTGGCCAATTTCGCGTTACACATACCCAACACCAGGCAAGAAAATTTTAAGAGACAGATTTTGAAAAATTTTCTGGTAGTATCGAAGAAAAGAAATAAAAACGGGATTATTTTGATTTGTACCGAACATGTGACCTAAAGGAGTTGGATCTGAAAAGAAAGTTACACCCAATACAAAAACACAAAAATCACGGATATTTGGCTAAGGGCCTGTGAAAAAGCAGCTGTATTTTAACATACAGGACCCAACTTGCCGGTAGTCTAAGACCTGAAGTTCTGTCAAAATCGTTACAAAATTGATACAAGACTACAATATAATCTTGTATCACAACCTCCCATAGCACTCTACCAGAAACGGTTGAGTCTATCTCCATATGCTTACCGAATTAGAAAATAGGCTAAGTGTGCGAGATACCCTAACCTTAATGAAGAAATACCTCATATTCAAAAAAATAAAATTAATGTACTGAAATGAAGGGTAGCAAATTTACCCCAGTCCTCGGTAATAGTCAGTTTTCAGCAACTTATGGTTGACTGGTATGAAAAGAGGTCTAAAACTAGGAAGGAAAAGAAGTCCAAATCGGTAAATTTGTCACAATTAGGAAACTCTCAGTAATTTCCAGTAATGTAACAATCCCAGATCAACAAACTAATCAAACAATCGGAACATCCCACTAGATACAAAAGATGGAAGGAAGTGTACCATACCATAAAAAAACAAATGCAAAAGGGAAGCATCGAGAGAAAGACACTTTTTGGTTGTAAAACTCTAGAATCATCTGTAGAAAATTTCTGTTCAATTTTTGGCTACGTACTAATTTGCATTAAGCGTGCAACAGAGATCAAACAGGCAAAAAAATCTGATTGACTGTATTAGTTCAAAGAAAATTGTGGATGACAAACGCATGCTCCTGTGGGCACAGAAACAAGAATAATCAAAGTTGAAGATAATAGATAGGGAAAATTGAAAGGTACATAATGTGTCCAAGGCGACACATGATAAAATAAGGCAAAGGTACTCGATACATCAAGCACGACGTCTCTAACATATTACTCGTAGGTGACTTAGAAAAGATACGAAATGTTAAGCTTCTTAACAAGCCTTGCACAAAAAGCTAGTTAAAGATATGAAAAGGTGAAGGCCCTTGCATGCTAGAGAACTGAAACTGCACCTATACGATAAACTAAAATAAAAACTGTCATCCACACTTTTCTGCTACTATGCTATACTACAAAAAGCAACATAGCAGAAATATAATGTCAGTTTCACAACCAATGTGTATCTTTTTTTTTTTGTTGGACGCCAGAAACATTCAAGTTCCATACAAGCTGAGTATTCAGAAAACACAATAAGTAGGTATACATTCTTAATGCTACAGAGATAAATACTACAGTAGCAAAAATAAAGCTAATATAGGTAGGCACGATGAATATAAGTGTAGTTTAGGTTCGATAAGGTAATAATCTCCAAAAAGAATAAAGCCAAATGGGTGGTAACGAAAGGCAACGTTAAATATATAGGTAGTCGAAATAGGAGTAGTAGTAGTTAAAATAAGCGTACAAAGCAAGTATCAAGTATAATTAATGAGATGCCGAAATATTTGGTAAAAAAGACACCAAAAGAAGACAATACGAAAGACCTTTTGCAGGGAAACAAGTTGGTGGTTTAACTAGAAGAAAGTACTTCGGATTTGAGTATTTTGCAATTATTTCAATAGAACATATACTTCAGTTACCACATTCATATTGAGAAAATGCAAATTATCGGTATGATCTTCTGTTTCAGAGAGTTTGAACTGCATCTTGTGTATAAGAACAAAATAGGCATGCAGGACTAACTACATCTCAAAAGACACGAAAATATAAAAAACTTCAAAGCGAAAAGTAATCTACACTAAGACCCATCCAAATAGCATAGCAAACTTCAACTACAGACAAATCCTGACCTGAGTGAATGAGTTGGCCATTCCGGAAATTGTGAGCCCCTCCTAAACTAAAACTGCAAGAATGCTTTTACGCATAACAATGAAAGCTGATCACCTAAAAACATGGCCTGTGCCAAAAATATCATCAACAACTCAAACGGCAAGTAGCCAAGGCAAGTGGGAAGTCGTCAGCAGACAATGCTAAATGTCTCTAACGAACCTAAATCTCAGGTTCATCTATAACATCCACTCAGAGCTTACCCGCCAAGAGTAACTCATTCAAGGCCGTAGAACAAAGGTCACTAACCAGCAGAACTGCTTAAAAAAAAACGGACAAAATATATACTGACTGAAACTACCCGAAGGCAGGCTGAATAAAAACAGTTACTTCCCAACCAACCTTCCTTTAAGGGCCTACACAGATAACGCAATCTTCCCAACCAAGCCCTCTTGAAAAATTTAGTGTGGCGAGATGTGAAGGGCTTACATAGATAACGCAAAATTTCCCACCAATCACCCTTAAAAAAAATATGATTCGTTCATACTTCAAGATAAACGACGTAAAAGGAAGAACAGTTTGGCACTCACTATTTACCACCTTGACACTGCTAATCAGACTGATCACTATGAGATTCAGTCACATCAAGTTGAATGTGTTATGAAAATTACCGAGATCACGACTATCCAAATCTTTCAAGTTATAAACGAGAGGAGAAAGTACTTTGCTGACTATACAAGGCACAAACTTAGGTGCTAACTTGGCTGAGTAATTATTAGCTCTGTATGCATGAACCAAGTATTTCCTCATATTACCAGAAAGTTCAGGGTGGTGTTCCAGTATTTCAGGATTCAAAACCCTGTCCTCAATTTCAACTTCAGTTGAAACATTTCGGCTGACATAAAGAAAAGACAGTGGGAACTTATTTACTTCATTCTTCGCCAATCGAATTGCCTGGGCAGTTTGATGAACATTTTCATCCCAAGTTTTATGGTTTTGGTGTAAAAACAAATGGCCGTTATTATAAATTCATTGACGCGTTCTGTAAAATTCACTTTAGGAAAATACCTAGCATTATACCAGATTTTCTGCAAATTGTATTTACTCATTAAGTCCTCAAAATCCTTAGATACAAATTGATCACCATTATCTACAACCACAATCTTTGGGATCCCAAATATCGGAAACTCGTGATGTGATTCTTTATAAACTTAGTAATACTTTTAGAGGTAGCTCTAGACATCGTATGTACAAATACAAACTTGGTGAGCTAATCTGTCAACCCAACAAGATACTGATTACCAAGTTTGGACCATGGGTTACGTACGAGAAAAACCGCAACAATCATTTGAAATGGAATATTTATATTTCTATATTTTCCTATAAAACCAGCTTAGGGTAGATTGGAGAATTTAGAAGCAGTACATATTTTGAACTGTCTAAAACAGCTCGCAACTGTTCTTCTCATTTTGGGCCAATAATAAAGATCAGACACTCTTGCTATCGTCTTCAGGATTCCGAAATTAGCAGCTGTGCGCTTGTTATGGTCCATCTTCGAAACTTCAGCCCTATGGGCTTCAGAAACTAAGATTTTCCAATCAGTTGACTCTTTAAGCAAGGATTGTGATAAAAAAAGTTCAAATAGTCTTCAACTTGAAAATCCGGATAACGATGAGGTTAGGTTTCCACTTTACCTAACATTTCCGGATACCAACCGTCCAGCCTTAGAGACGAATTCAAAACATATGCCTCATTATTACTTGGCTCGGGAATTCTAGAAATTGAATCTGCAACATTTTCAAGAGAACCGATTCGACGTATTATGTCATACTTGTGACAAGAAAATCTAATAATCCACCCTGCTATTCCTGGAGAAGAATTTTTCATAGAGTGTTACCATGTAAGAGACGCATAATTAGTAATAACCGTAAATTCTACCCCTTCGATATACATTCTGAGCTTTTCAGTAGTGTACAAAATAGCGAGATGCTCCTTTTCAGTAGTTGCATATTTCCTCTGACACTTGTTGATGGTTTTGCTAAAATATGCGATTGGATTTTCGAGACCATCCTCCTTCTGAAATAGTACACTACGTACTAAGTTAGCAACAAGTTGCACAACGTAAGCAGCGGATAAATTTTACTAGGATGCCGTTCGTTAAATAAAGGCGCTGTTAATCACGCAGAGTCATCATTTCTGAATAATTTTTTTTACTAACGAGAAACTAAGGTCAATCAAACACAAGGTCTATCTACTTTTTCCAACAAAAAATTAACATATAAATAAAAACATTGCATACATCTAGTTGAGTTTAGCATAAGCTAGACATACACCTGCTTTCTTTACTGCATGGAAGTGAATGGTGCCCATTTTCAGCACTTAAGTAAGTAGTCTTCCACTTATTTAGATGCCATGTCGTTTGGGATGAAAATTTTGAAGCGAAAATTTAGGGTCAGATTGTACTTAATAAGATCTTCACAATGAGGTATCGTAACACCCCTCATCCCTATCCAGAATGAAGGGGTTGTGCTCAATCCCGCTAAGGAATTGAAGTTACGGGGATGAAAAAATCCGAAAAGTTGTTCCTCCTCGATCAGAAATCGACAGGTCCGAGCGATTCTCCATCTTTTCATTTTTAAAATCAATGTGTTTGGTTTTTGTTGAGTCACCCTGTATATATCTGTATTGATAATTGTATATATATATATATATATATATATATATATATATATATATATATATATATATATATATATATATATATATATATATATATATATATATATATATATATATACTAATATTTTTCTTTACATATTCTAATTTTACCCATATATTTGTGTATGCAATCAAAATGATTTCATGAAAAATATAAATCCACCACCCAGTAACTTAAACCACTGCCAGGCAATGAATATGCTCAAAACATATTGAATAACTAACGTTAAATACTATGAAAATATATCAATATACCAGAATATACATAAACTATAGCTTTATCAGCCAATGACATCAATGCCCGAACGAGTAGTGACAGAAGCTTTCTCCCCGGAAAAATTTAGTTTACGGACCTTAGTCAAGTAACACTTAATGCTATTCATTCATAGTTATTTTTGTAGAGTGATGAACGATCGAATCGAAAACTGCTTTGAATATAAATGATAAAATTATTAGCTAATTATATTACATTTATATAGAAAAATAAACAAAATATGAAATAAGATTCTGAACAGAAAAATTATTAATGGCTATCTGAAACCTACCGATGTACCATGAAGAATATAACAAGATTTGATGACTGTTATCTTCTGTAACTGTTCAAATTAATTTTTCTTCGGACCTAAAATCTCAATATTTTTGTGAAGGTTTCTAGGAATAATACCTGTTGTAGAATAAATAATCGGTAGAAAAAAATTTTTTCATTTTCCACAAATTTTTCATTTCGTCGGCAAGCATTATTTATTTAAAATTTTTTCGTTGTATTCATTATGTATGTTGTTGTGTCGGGTATAGCAATATAAATCATGTTTTCTATTCCATTTTATTCATCCGAAATAATGATATCTGGCCTATTGTAATGTATAAAGTTAAAATGAATTGTTTTATCGGAATAAAGTTTATATTTGCCGTTTTGACAAATATTCTCAGGTTCGTATTTGTAACATTCATTTTCCTCTTTCACATAATCTGGATGAAGATGATTAGATTTGTGAAGAACAAAAACATCAATTGACAAGTGTTTTCCGTCTATTTCAGCAATTAATTCTCCAGATACTTACCGTCTATTTGATGCGATTTGTGTTATGTCACCATTATTTTAATCTTGCTGGTTTACCAGTTTCATTAGCTCTACATAAGGTATAATTTATTTTACATTAGCCCAATATCATCATTCATTAATTTAATATATTTAATTTTTCTGTATCACCCAAAAGTCACTTTTTTTTCGCTATAGGCATGAGAAACAAGTAATTTGTATGATTTTCTTATCAAACCTAATCAACCAAAAATTTAACCTCAGTTAGATTACTCAATGATTTGCTTTCTATTATAATATTTTCTTTTGTTTTCACCTGAAGGCATTAAGCGCTGAATTTAATTTGAAATACTCTGAATATGGAACTTGTCGATGAGTATTTCGAGTAGGCAAAACATCTGAAATGGCACATTAGACCAGATTTATTTTTGTATTTGACATTGAGAAATAGAACCCAATATTTACAAATTTCGCATTTAAACGAGAAAGAATAAGAATTTCTTAGGCAGAGGCTTCTCAATCCAGAAACAATTCAATATCCCATAATTTCTTCTCATGGAGTGTATTAGCAATAAAATGGAAAAATGCAGGCCAAGACTAATTGAACGAGTTTCCACAAATTCACTTCACTTAAATTATTTCATATCCCCAATGGAATGAATGACGAAGGAGTTCTCAAATTAATTCTCCACTTAAAATTCCAGGAAATGCATAAAAGTTATCTCAGAATAACATGAAATCTTTTATAGCAGTAGTTTTAAATCTATGAAGTGAGTAATTTCAATTTGTATCTTTTTATTCTATCTTGGGATGCCCTTGGCCCAATTTTAAAACATTAGTTCGATTTTTACGACGGTTCGATCACTTTTATCAGAATCGAAATTTAGAAAACATCTAACGTCATCAAAAATATAACTCAGTTTATCAGATTGTGGATTGCGAAGTGGATGATCCAGTTCCTATAAAACTTCACATTATTATTTTTACGATGCGAAGTTTATTTTCGATGTAAGTATGAATCATCCCACCACAGTTCACAAATGCCCTCGGAATATGCTCTTGTACGAAAGCTGCTATTCATGTACGTGTTTGAAAGGATTAATGTTGTTAGACGCCTTCTTATCAAACGTGAAGCTTGACATATTTATTATTTTTTCTGTTTGTTCTCTTGAGCAGAAATTCAAAGTGCAGCGACCAAAAAAGATGCAAGATTGTCATGTAGTTAGTTATAAGACGGAGGCAAACCTTGGAAGTTCACATGTCATACATACGAAGGATGTTGTATGAATACTTATTCGCGAATATGATGTACTGACGTTAAGCCGTTCGAAAAAGCTCACGTATATACGAATCGTTTGAATGAATTCTAAAACCATTGAACATTCAATGCCATACAAGTATACACATATGAACTGA
Organism: Cryptolaemus montrouzieri; assembly: GCA_013387265.2. Taxonomy (NCBI): domain Eukaryota; kingdom Metazoa; phylum Arthropoda; class Insecta; order Coleoptera; family Coccinellidae; genus Cryptolaemus; species Cryptolaemus montrouzieri. The sequence goes on along the minus strand of JABFTP020000021.1, from coordinate 70,813,895 downwards.
TGACACGTCTTGGATCTGATATGTGGAAAGAGAAACGAAAAATGGAGCACTGCTTTCACACATTATATGCATGACAAATTATTAAGTCAGAGAAGTTCAACTTTAAAGATTAATTAAGAATTATTCAAAGATCTGCTCCAGGCGAGATCTTCGGAAATGAATCGATAAGGCTGGTGAAACTGAAACAAGAACTCCCCATTAGGTGTTATTATTATATTTTCAAAAGATAATATATTTAATCTTTTCTTAATTTATTTTAGATTATCAAAAAGTAGTAGGTAGAAATAGCAGGCAATTCAATAACCAATTTCCAAATTTACCGTTTATGAGTAAAATAAAATTTCGAAGCATTAGAAACTATTTTCTACAATTCGGATGAATAAAAATTGTAGGAACTAAGCGAAAACCAATCATCGAAGATAAGTACATTAATACGAATAAATGATAACAAACATCATAGGAGAAAACTAATTTACGATCTGAAGATATGTTCAATATGGGCCCCATTTTGCTCGATACATTTGACAGTTCGTATACGAACATGATGAGTTGCCCTCTTGTTTCCTCAGGAACAATTTTACGAAAAGCATTATAAATGCGCTCTAGTAACTCTTCTTTACTTCTTACAGGAATAAGATACACTTCACTCTTGATTTTGCCCCATAAATAAAAATCAAGGGGCGTCAGGTACAGAGAACGCGGAGGCCATAAATTTGGTCCTTGATTACCCCACCATCTATCCTCGAACATTTCTGTTATCTGCCGATCTACTGCTCGTGTTTTATGTGCTGGTGCACCATCCATTTGGTTATAGCAATCCCTCAGAATGTTAAGGGGTAATCCATCTAAAAAATTTGCTAATGTTCCTCTCAAAATTTCCAGTTATCTTTGTCCATTAAGATTTTCCCCATAAATGTGATAAGCCAACAAATAATTCATTAAAATTGCAAAAACGTTCACGCTGAATTTATTTTGGAAATCAATAACCTCAATGAAATGTGGATTTTGTGGCCCAAAAATGTCGATTTCTCCTGTTGGTTATTCCACCTTCATTGTACTTGGTTTCATCATATAATTTTTGCAGAATTGTCCCATCTTCTTGAAGCCGAATTAATAAATTTTCACAGAAATTTAGCCGCTTGGGAAGGTCACTTGGTTTCAATTTTTGTAGTCTGATAAAGGAATACGGGTGCATGTTATGTTTCTTAAGGATCTTTTGAATGAAGTATAACTCAATCCAATATCCATTGATGCTGACTTAATGGACGCATGTGGATCGGTACGAAAATACGCTAGCGTATTAATATGATTGTCGTCGTCCTCGAGAATTGGTTTTCTTCAAGTTTCTATGTATTTTGTTCCTCCAAATTGCAGAAAATTGCTTCTAATCCTTCGAAATTTTGTTTTACTCATAGAAGCCTAATGTGGAGATTGGTTATTGAATTGCCTTCAAGTTCTATCTACCACTTTTCGACATTCGCCATGAATTAAAGAGAGATTAAACATATCCTCGTTTGAATAATCAGCCATTTTTTTATCAATCAGGTGTTTTACAGAAACTTGCACTTCAAATTAACAACAATTATTGTTGAAATATCAAATTTGAATGAACGAAGTGACAAGTACATTAATTTTAGGGACCTGTCAGGTGAGTGAGCCAGTTCAGCTATTTGATTCAAATATTTCAAAGCATTCTCTGTTAGTTCTTGCGAAATCATCAAAATTCAATATATTCCCAAATTATTTCGGAACTATAAGAGAAGGGTATAGTACATGCTGATACAATTCCATCTGAATGACGCTTCATCTGATGGTGATATAAAAATTGGCACGTTATTGCTGTTTGAAAAAGGCCAAATTGAAAAAATCATACAGAACAACGCAATAAACATTTGACATGTGTAGACTGCTCAAAAAATTCTTCGATCCTTTTTCTTTCCACCCAAGTAAAAATTGTGTCTGTAGTGCAAAAGATCTACGAGCTACAATTTTTTTAAATGTTCCTCAAAAATCGAGTTTATAACAAAAGTAATTAAATCTGTTAAAAGTTTTGACAGATAAGAGCCAACAGCTTGGGTATTTTATGCCTTGCTCAAATGTCGGCTCTAGATGTATAATAAAAAAGGTAGATTGCCATTTGAAATACCAAAGTGATGACCCACTCCCGGTATAACCGGAAACGGTATCACTTGGAAAATATTTCACTTCAATTGGAAATCGCTAGTAATGGCCATGTATAAAATTTCAGCTTGATATTGTAATTGGAACTCAAAAAGTTTTTAACGGACGGTCCCGGTGGATATCCCTGTATATACATAAATATATCTGTTCATGCAATCGAACTGATTTCATGAAAATATAAATCCACCACCCGGTAATTAATACCAGGCAATGATTATAATCAAAACACATATTAGGATATATATATATATATATATATATATATATATATATATATATATATATATATATATATATATATATATATATATATATATATATATATATATATATATATATATATATATATATATATATATATATATATATATATATATAGTGTCAGTATTTGTGTGTGTTCGTAAGAGTCCGAATCCTTTGTTTCAGATGATTTTGATATGCAGGCTGTTCGAGTTCGATGGATTTGAAACGCATTTTCGCCAACTTCACTTTTTCAACCGTAAAATATGTTTGGGGTATTCTTGAACAGAAGGAAAATATTATTCCACTAACAGATCATAATAGTGTTGATGTATGCAACTGAAAACTTGTCCACATATACAGGGCAGATCATAAAAATTGATTGAAATTAGAATATTTTGGTTTATAGGAATGAAAACCTGCAAACAGGTTTATTATTATTACCTCTTTCGAAATTTTTATGTTACTACTGAGAATCTCCATAATTATATAGGGTTTTTCATAAATGCCAGGTTCCCGAATAATACTAATTTCTCCGAAAAAAAGTTATTGAATGGAATCATCTGTGTATTATAATGCGTTGGGATGGTGTGTGTGTGAGAGAGTGTAAAATATACCAATATGTGGGTATGTGAGGGTGAGAGGGTGAGTGAGTGTGTGATAACAAATAAACTTATTAGCTTTGTTTTCAGTATTGCAAATATAAAATGACATTATATACAGGTCGGACCAAATAAAAGTTGTAAAGTTGATAATGAAGTATTCGTGTTTTCATCAAAAATATAAACTTGAAAGCAATTTGAGATTCACACAAAAACTCACAGTGAGTGTGAAATCTGACAAAACAAAAATCTCTATGTATATTGACACTCAAAAAAAAACTTTACATATAGCAATTCCTGTTACGTATCATATATCAATTTGGAATACGTCACGAATATCTCAATATGCAAAACTTTTTGAGAAGTTATGCATATATGAGTACACAGTAAACTCATGAATGTCTTACATTTCAATTTGAAGTAAAATAGATGTTCATATTTTGGAGACGCCCATATTCTTTCTATGTCAGCAAGAGCAAAGACATTCATGGAAAATAATAAAGGTATGTATATGCTCCAGAAAATGTTCGGGTCTCCTACTGGTAGACTAATTGAATAGATTCCTCAAGATATGGAGGTCACTGTACAAAACTATTCAACTTAACTTTTTTCCTAACCCCTCGGATTTAGCCGAAACAGATTCGCTGAAAGACTATGAATTCAGTCCAGTGAAATTCTAATATTTTGCTACCCTGTTACTCTAGATGGAGTAGGCGGACAAAATACTCAATGAAAAGGACCTACGAACATTTCTCTGTGAATTGCGACAAGGTTCAAGTTCCTGAAAATCATTTTTCATTATAGAAGCTGACAACCGGCATAGCATAGCAATCACAATGTAAGGAATCAGTATTTTTCAGGAACCAGGCATTTATGAAACACCCTGTATAATTATGGAGATTCTCAGCAGTAACATAAAAACTCAGAAAGAGATAAAAAGAATAAATTGATGCTGTTTGCAGGTTTTCATTCCTAGAAAACCAAAATACCTGTTTCACAATTTCTTATGGTCTGCCTGTATATGGAAACAAGATTTTAGTTGCATACATCAACACTATTATGATCTCTTAAAGGAAATATATTTTCTTTCTGTTCAAGAATACCCCAAATATATTTTACGGTTGAAAAAGTGAAGTTGGCGAGAATCTGATTCAAGTCCATCGAACTCAAACAGCCTGTATATCAAGAACATCTGGAACAAAGAATTCGGACTCATACGGCCACACACAAACACTGACACTATCCCTTCGCATTACAATATGCAAATGTTTGGCCATTCATGAGATACCCTGTATACTCGAGGAGAGTCGAAGTTGTGTAATCTCTGACATAAGAACGCTCGAAGTGAAGATTCTAATAAATTCATGCCGTTCTGTAGTTTTCCATTGAAACAAAACTGAGATATTCCATTATCAATTTCACGATTTTTTATGGTCCGCCATGTATACAAAGACAGGTCTTCCAATGCATTTATCAACATATTTTTGACCTCCCAGTTGAAAAATATTTTTTGTCCTGTCCAAAAGCACCATGATCAGAATTAACAGTTGAAAAAACGGGAGTTAGGAAAAATCTGCTTCAAAATCCTTCAAATCTAAACAGCTTGTATCTCAGAAACGAATTCTTTGAGGTATGTTTTTTATAGCAGAATTTTAATCAGAGTGTTCCGAAGTACAATTGACGAAAATTTGGTGAACTTTCACCGAATGCAATTTTCAGTGCATTTTGTGCGTAGTCCTTTGGAACTACATCTATCCCAAGAGTATGTTAAAACCTATGCACAGCTCCTGTCTTATAGGATACGATGGATCCTGGACAACTAAAATTTTTATAAAGTTGAATTGAACACTATTAACAATAGACCCAACGATCATGACACCGCCTAAGATAGAGTCGACCAAGAAAATCGACCTAAGATTACTAGACTAAGATACTTCAATGAAGTGTTACAAAATGTGGAATGCGTCAACAAAATTATTGCTTAGTATCCACTGAGAAGCGCATCCTTTACGGAGGTGGGAGATATGGTTAGGCGCCATCACGGTGTGTGATCTCCAAGGTGTGAAAACTCTTCGAATCCAACCCCCGGAAAAAGTGACTTCCCCTCCCTAAAAAAAACAGACGTGAGGATAAGATTAATGCTGCTAGCATAAATATTGGTAATACGCATAATTACCTGCATACCAATAACTCCTCCAGAAAACTTACCAGATCGGTTAAGGAAGCAGTATCGCTGAAACAGAGTCGAAAAATTGGGACTTTGAAGAGGAGATCAGAGTTGCTTCCGATAATCTGAAACAGAATATTGAAGTTTATGGAAACCGTCTCCTCCGGTATGATGAACGAACTAAACGCAATAGAAATAATAAACTTTACTTCATAAACCGAAAGCAATTCTTCCGAGAACTAGAAGAAACGGAAGGAAAAAGCGAGATAACACCAGATCCAAAGGCTAGGCAGAATTTTTGGAGTGGAAGACGTGAATCTTGACATATTGGATCAATGAGGTACAAGCCCTTCCCCAATATAAAATAGAAAACGTGACCATACAAAAGAAGATATTCGAAAAGTACTCAAAGTAACTCCATGATCCTACAATAATTCTTCGGATGACTTATATGATACCCAAAGGCGAAAGCACAAGATACCCTAGTAAGTACCGTCCAATTATGTGTCTCCAGGGTATATCTGAGATTCTGATAGGCATACTCATACAATACATTGGAAAATATGTGAGAACAAAGCACATTCTGGATCACGAGCATGTCGATATGGTTCAAGAGGATGTAAAGAATTGCTGGCGATTCACAATATCATAACCAGACACAATCAAAAAAGATGCGACATATGCCGATTGCTTATATCGATTATAAAAAGAATAAGACTTAGTCCTCTACTCTTGGTTAATCAAAGTTCTGAAATCTATGGAATATCTGAATCTATCATTAATCCTCTAACGCACCTTATGAGTATTTGGAGAACGTCACTTAGAATACACCCAGGAAGAGGAGGAATATCAACTTCATAAATAAGAATCAAACGGGGATTCCCCGTTGTGGTTTTGCCTCACCTTCAACCCCCTTAGTACTCTGCAAAACAGCTCTATCAACGGGTATCTAATAAACAAAGATAATAACACCGCGATAAGTCACCATGTCTATATGGATGATCTAAAACCTTATTCCGTCAATGGTGAAAAAACTAAAAGACAACTTGAAACAGTAACCACCTTCAGCGACGCAATCCATATGGAGCCCGGTACTGACAAATGCGTGGCGATGACGAGGAAGAATTGTTGAGGAAAAAGACAGCATAACCTTGACAAACAACACGACCATATCCATGTTACATCATGGTGAACTTACAGACATCTGGGCATTCAGCCAGCTCTCCTAATTAAGGTCCATGACATGAAAGATAACCAGGTAGAGAAATGGAACAGCAGACTTATAAACTCCGAACTCAAATCGAAAGCACTCTCTCAATCAATTAATGGATGGGTAATACCTAGCATCGCGTACTCGTTCGGCATACTGAGATGGTCAAAGAACATCAAGATCAAGTCCATGGATACTAAAATTAGAGCCACCCTAAAAAAACATAGAATACACCACCCGCATTCTGTAAGCTGAATATACCTACCTCGGAAGGAGGACGAGATCCACTATCATTGGAAATGGCTCATAAGAAGAAAGTCGATGACTTGAGATCATATTTCGCTACCTAATATACTTCCTTTTCGCCTTTACCAAACATAGATGAAAATCTCTCACCTCTAAGACCCTCCATCCCACATACCAATTAGAATCATGGAGGAAGGTATTCAAAGGCACTTCATAGAAGACACCCGAAGAACCTTAAATGTAAGGATGTCAGGAGTCTCTTACTTTCCTTGAAACAGGTTATCTATACCTTAAGACCGAGGGAAGGCTGATAGAAATACAAGATCATTAACCCGTTCAGGATGTACCTGAAGCATATAACTGGTCAAAATATTCCAACAGACCAGTGCCGAAAATGTAAAAGAAGTCAAGAATCGATACATATGCAGAAAAGTACCAAAACCTTGCATTTGAGCTGAGGGAGCTGTATTAATTGAAGAACGTCGTGATTCTCCCCTTATCATATCAGTCAATGAACTTTTTGAAGCTCACCTTCCTCAAAATACGAAGATATTAAAGTTGGATAGTAAATTGGTGTCCAGGGCTCAGAAAGAGGCTATTGTGGGACGACTAGAAATGTCAGGATGTTTTGGAATGGGTCAGTATGACGACACTCAATGAGATATCCCTCGGAGAATCGCCGCCAGGCATGAATCATATTCCCATCCGCTAGCTGCGGTGATTAAAATATATATACAATTTAACCCAAGTAGAGTGGCCTATAAGACGTTTATGGAAAACTGAAAAAGCGATCGTTTTGAAATTTTGGTAGTTGATTCAGCTGGTTTGAAACTCTATTTTTAACATATTTTCACCTTGATGGCATATCCAGTTATCCCGGAAGTGCATACTAACTTTGTTTTTTAATATTAAACATCTGTGTATTGATGATTGGTTCGATAACACTTCTTATATGCACAATACGGAAATCTATGGTCCTTGAGAGGTTCAAACACTTTTAAACTAAATTTATTTTGAGGATTTCTTTCCCTCGTAATATGAGGATTTTGGTTGGCCCGAAAGTGTGAGTTATTCCGGTTGAAAACCCCCTCATCAAAAAATTTGGCCTCATCCATCCAGATTATCCTTTTGAGACAATCGGGATCCTCTTGTGTTCTGAGAAGAAGGATCTCACACAGTTCTGTTCGAAGCTGTGGATCGCCAGCTTGTAGAGCTCTATATAAGTGTGAAGTTTGTGTTTTCTCAGAATTGTGTGAATACTACTATGAGGTAAATCCAGATCATGTTCTGCTATTGCCAATGATGCACGTGGATTAACATCAAAATAAGCTACAACAGCAATTTCATTGTCTTCATTGTTGACTACAGACGATGAAAATGATGTCTCATTCTAGACCGTTCCAGTAAAAAAAAAAATTTGTAACGTATCTTTAGCATTTTTTAAGCTGTCATAGGCGGCATATTTGGATATAATTCGTTAAATCTCCCACAAGTTCTATTAACGTTTCGTCTGTAATTTCCTTGAAGGAAAAATAAAATAACTATTTGTCCATTTGTGTAGCTGGCCATTCTGTTCGAATTAATTCGTCTGACAGTTAAAACAATAATAGTTTGTCTGTTATCCTCAGGAGCATGTCTGTGCTTTGGGATATGTCTATGCACGTCCAGAAATCTAAGTCTGCTTTCCCAACTTCAGGTAGGTACGTAAAATTGGTTTTCTCGCTATAACTTGAAAACTTGAAATCTTAGGTACAGGGTATATATGGGAAATTTTATTTAGTTTTTTTACGGCAAATCTAATGAACTGAAAAAATATATGGGTTACAATTTGGATAAACGTAGTTTTCGATGTTTTGTCGTTTAGAAATGTGAGCAGAAAAAAGAGCACTCTGTGTACTAACTGAGTATACTAATTTGAGTTATATCGCGCATGGTTTCTTGTTTGACGAACACATTTCATTATTTTGGTAGCTCACGCCATTCTCAATTTTTCCAAAAAGCCAAAACTTCATAATTTTCAAGTAAAACTAGGATATTTCATGAACGAAATAAGCTGGTCTTCAATTTTAGGTATTTTGGTAATTTTTTTTGTTCGAGGTTGAAGGGGGCGTTAAATGCACCGCCATATGATGAGAACTCATTGTCAGTCCAGTGATGCGCCAAAACATGAGTTTTCCCGGAACAAGGTCTTTCAGCTCCTTGTAGCATCTTCTGTTGAAGGAAGGAACTTGTTTTCTAAGAGCCAGCGGTTGTAGATCGCTGGTGACCTCCAGGTAGTCGATGTAGTAGTTTTTGCACACCAATTAACATCTGCAACGAATGTTTAGGCGTAGACCATCATACATGAGAACAATATTCTAAAGTAGGTCGAATCTACTCCTTATATAGAAGCAACAGCTGAGATGACGTGAAGTATCGCTTAACTCTGAAAAGAAAACTAAGTTTAGCTGATGCAGACTTAACTATTGTTGATACATGTTCCTGCCAGCAAAACCCGGAGTTGACCGTTATTCCGAGAAGGTGCTTCGAATATTTGGATGCAATTTGTTGGCCTTGCATTGTCAGAGGTTAGTCTCCAGCAGGGATCTCTATACAAAACGTAGTTGCTTGCGTCTTGCTCGCCTTGAAGCTCACCAAGTTCAACTGATCCCACTCCGATATCTGAAAAGATGATGAAAGACAAGCCCTAGGTACAATCGTCTGCAAAATCGAATATCTTGTTCTCTATAGAAGACAGATGATCATTTATCCACAACAGAAACAAGGTTGGCGAAATAATGGATCCTTGAGGTAGTTCTGCTTGCAACTTGACACAATCAGATATTATACCGTCGATCACAATTTGTATTGATCTATTTGAAAGAAAGCTACTTATCCAACCCCGAAAATTTTCGGGAAGCCCATATGCCAATATTATTCAACAAGGCTGCATGCCAAACGCTATAAAAGCCTCTAGAGATTTCGAGGGGTATTGCTCTAGATTCCCCGTGCTTTTCCATCGTTGATATACGAACATAAGTGACGTAGGCGAGCAGATCTCCTGTCGATCTTAGCCTTCGAAAAACATACTGACGATCGTTAATAATTCCCTGCAATTCGAGATTTTCGATGAGTTAATCGTTTATGACTCTCTCCGTCATTTTGGATATAATAGGAATAAGTAAAACTGGGTGGTAGTTTTGGGGTAAGGACTTTCATTCCTTTGAGATCGGTTGCTTTCTCGGTATTATCCAGCTGCTCGAAAAATGTCAGGCTTTCATAAGAAATCTGAAGAATGGTTGACATTTTGGCACCACACTTTCTCAGGACGATTGGCGGTTCAAGTGCAAATTTTAGGGTAAGGTTTTCTTTCCTTTTTTTGGGTTAGGTTGAATTCTCGCTGTGTTTTAGCTGTTCGGAAAAGTCTTGGTTTCATAAGAAATCTGGAACAGAAGATTAAGAATGGGAGCACACTTTCTCAGGACGATTTGCGGTATTTCATCTAGACCAACTGCCTCCTTGCAGTTCAGCTACTCAAGGGCCTGTCTCACAGTGCGAACTCTGAACTTGATTTGTGCCATGAAAGAATTTGGAGGTGGAATGTTCGGTGATATTGCGTTAGATGAATCTATCACTGAATTATTTGAGAACAAGAGAACGAAGAGGTTGGCTTTCCTTCTCGAAGATGATGCTATACTTCCGTCTTCTCTAACAAGAGGCGGAAACTCAGATTTGCAGAAATTGGCACAGACAGTCTTCGCCATAGACCAGAAAAGTCTAGTCCCGCTTGCCTGTTCAAGGAGTTTATTAGTTACCCCTTCGTTGAAATTGGCCTCTGCTCTTACAGTTTTTAGGTTGCATACGTTCCTTATTCGTACGAAGTTTGTTCTTGTTTCCTCTGTTGAACTTATATTCCATGACTTGTGAGCTCTGTTCTCGGCTGCAGAGGCTCTTTCGCAGTCTTTGTTGAACCATGGCTTTGTGGTGTTGTTCTTTTCATGGAATGGGGGATGTAGAAATCCATTCCTGCATGAAACATTTCTGTAACAGATTCAGTTCACACGTTAATGTCAGGATCTGAAAACCGAACCTCACTGAATGAAATGCACGAAGAGAATTCACGCAGCTCATCCCAGTTAGCACGATTATAGGGCCAAATTCATATGAGTGGTTTAGGTTCTTGGTTCAGCGGCAGCACAATGGTTCCAGTATCAGATATAAGGTTGTGGTCTGAGTTACCTAACAGTATTGGGACCTCCACTCCATAATCATCTGGGTCTAAAATTAACAGAAGAACCAAGGTATTCAGAAGTCGGTTGGCTGATCAGGTATTCTTGTCCGTTCGTCGACTAGTTACTTTAGATTATGGCTGATTTTGGAAGTTGCAGCCTGTCTTTGCGTTTCATCTATTCTATCTGAGTGGCGGAGCTAGTTGGTGTTGTGAATGTTGAAGTCACCAAGTACAATGACCTCAGCTGCCGGATGATGTGTCTGGATCCAATCCACCTTATCTTCTAGATACTGAAACAGTCTAGGAAGGTGAATATCGTTTGGCTAGCGATAAAGACAACATAAGAACAGACTTTTATCCTGCAAACGAATTTTATACCACGCAAAGTCGAAAGCGTCGTCCTCCATCGTGCCTCTAGCATGCGACATCCGATCTGGCGAAGATTAATAGGCCCCCTTCAAACCTGCATCTCGTATGTAGCTCATAACCATTAAAACGTTAATACGTTGTGTCGGTTGTTTGACTTATTTGGATTCCGGTTGGGGCTAGCATATGGGGTTGTGCATTTCGCAGATGCTGGTGAACTGCATCGACATTCACGTTGTTGTACCCCAGTTCTCTAATGTTGCAGAACTCTGTACAGAGTTTTCTTTCTTTTCTAGATCGTAAATGCATTAGTGAATTCGCCAGAGTTACCCGCATCAAGCTCTTCTGGAAGAAGTCATTCGAAAATATAATATCCAACATATAATAGCCAATATAGAACAACTACGGAAAAGGATAATCAGAGACGCCATCTAAATGGGGAAATACACAACTATGAACATACGAGATGACTATATACATTTTCCAGCTATTCGGAAGACCCCGCTGAGACAGAGATCAACGAGATCACTGAAACAGGATGACATAGATAGAGAAATACCAGAAGCAGAGCCGAACATACATCAACTACAAGGCGATCAGCCGATCAATGAAAGCGTCGCGATGCAGCTTAAGATCGAACAAGCTTAAAACTAGCGCATGCGTCCACAAACCGCAGTCAACGAAGTAACTGACTTGGCAGGTCAGCGCGTCGAGCTTTAAGAATAAAGGTTTGGTGAAATAGTATGCATTTTTTCGAATGTTCAATGACAAAAAAATAATTTATTAGAATTCTTCAACCGATATATAATACTATAAAATAATATTTCAAGTGCTGTACATAATGTGCTGTTATCGAAAATGTTACACGAAACACCGTAATCTACGTCAAGTTGAGATTATAATTGAGACAGATAAAGTTCCTTGACAAAAATTTTCTGTACGAAAATTTCATCTTCTCTGAGATTATAATTATGATAATTCCTAAATTTTTCACCGATTCTAAATAATTTGCGAAATGCTGACTACCTTGTTTGGTTATAACTTTTACAGATACATAGTTTTCATATATGCTTGGCTAAAAAATTGAATATTGAATTCTCTACGTCATTCTGAATAAAATGAATTTTCACTTGTATTTTCAGCAGCTTTATTCACACTGATTTGACCTTGTGCACTAGACCATATAATTTAGAATAAGTTATTAAAATACTAAAAAGTGTGAAAATAAATGAACAATTCAAAGAAACTGAAATGAGCTAAGTCAGCTAAATAGTCTGACGCCTATAGGGTATACAGCCTGCTTGATATCTGAATTTCTTACTGGTGATTAATGAACGTTAATGATTCAACTTAATTACCAGATATATCTAGATAATAATGTTCACCTTGTTTTTATCAATGGTTTTTCAACCGTCGCGTTTTACTTTCGAAATTAGAAAGCCCCCCAAGGTTATTTATCTGAATAAATTATGACAAACCCGCATATGTGTGCGTAGCCGAACTGTTTCTAACCTGCCTTTCGGGAAACCGTCCCTTTTCAAATATTAACGACCTTTAACTCGCTTTTCAACCCAAATTAGTGTGACAAAACTCATTGTTAGAAATTTTGTAATGGTTTTTGAGGTACAAATATGAATTTATCAACAAACAAGAATATAAAACAGCCTACATTCATTATCACGATCTGGGCATCAAATTTAGGTAAATATTGCGGGTGTTGGCATGGTCTAAGGGATGCGGTTTTTATGCTTTGCGAAACTCATGCTAAAATTTACACACCTGACGCGAGCAATCAAGTGGATGCGTGAGGCCTACAGTTGATTGCGAGATTCTGGAAGGTAGTAGCACATGATGGTGCGGTATATCTATTACATTCTTCAATCTTCCGCAGATACCTCATTATTCGTGATCTCATTAAACGCAGCTAGCAATCATGGGGTCATAAGAGACTCAAGGGAAATGAGTTTTCTGAGAAAACCTGATAATCTAAAAATAATTGTAACATCGCAATAAATTCTCAAAAATTATAGTCAATTTGAATTTTGAACGTCATTTACACCTCTACGCCTGAAGACTATGAATCAACTTGGTTGTCCATGATGTTCAATACTTTCAATTTATATGTTTATATAATCGCCCTCCTACGTTATCCCACTTTCATATTCAATAACGATGCTTTCATTTTCTCAAAACGTCCATTTCATATGCATAACGGTTTTTATGAAATAAACAATTTAACTTAGTTTTATAACAGAGGTTATTAAAAGAACCAGAAAATGCAACAACTCCGGTACCATTTAGAAGAGCAACATACCTTTCAAATGGAAATTTATGAAAGGGTTCTCAAATATCTTTGTTGGGCCAGTACACTCTAAAAAAGTATTCTATGCCGGCGCTGGCCAAGTGCAGCTGCTTATTTATTATCGTAACACTTAATGGATGCAGGTTCATCCGCAGTCCAGATTTCTTTCTTCCTGTATTTTGTGTCTCGTTTCCTGTTGAATAAATATGTAGGAAATTTTCTATTCTCGGTGTGTTATGTAATTATTTACTGATCAGTATTACCCTTCATTGGGTGATTTTAATTTTTGACTCACTTCAATTTTCCAATTATTTTCTTCATATAAAGAATATATGACATTTAATGTCATAGTTAATCGTGAAAGCTCATATTTTTATTGGTTTTGTACTCAAATTAATTCATTGAATATAGTTTGGTTCAATTTTATTATAATGAATCGAATATTTTACTAAATTTCAGTACGAATACTTTTCAATCAATCAATGAAAGGATTTTATAATCTTTTGTGGAAGTTGTGACTCTCTTGAATTTTCTTAGCTCTTGGAGAAACCTGATTTTTGATGCACGAAGTGAAAGGGAAATCTGACTGTTAAATTCAATTTTTCAGAGAGAACCGATGTATGAAGCTACCCTTTCAGAGAGTATCAAGGTTTAAACCTAGCCATTAAGTGAATATGCAGTTTCCGGTTTATAATAGTGAAACTAACTCGTGGGAAGAATCTGACAACGTAAGAGATCCGTATCTGTAGTACAGCGCTTCTTGAAAAGAGAAAAATTGTAGAATTGTCTGTTTATTCGCTTGAAAAGAGAAAATTGTAGAATGTTGGGAAGATGTTGGACGAAAGCGAGTTCCATAGCTTACCGGCATTGTAAGGAAATGTTATAGAGAGAGTTTCGAGGTGTCGTTAAATGTACCGCCATATGATGAGAATTCCTTGCCAGCCTAATGTTGCGGCAAAACATGATTTTTCCCGGAGAAAGTTCTTTCAGCTCCTTGGTGCATCTTCCATTGAAATATCAGTAAAACAGAGAAAGGTCAGCAATTTGTCTTCTGAGAGCCAGCGGTTGGAGATCGCGGGTAAACAATATTCCAACGCAGGTCCAATCTGCGCCTTATATAGAAGCAAAAGCTGAGATCACGTGAAGTATCGCTTGGCTCTGAAAAGAAAAATAAGTTCAGCTGATGGTGACTTAGATATTGCATGATCATTACAGCAAAACCCGGAGTTGACAGTTATTCCGAAAAGGTGCATCGAATCTTTGGATGCAATTTGTTTGCCTTGCATCATTAGAGGAGCTTCCTAAAAGGCGACCTTCCTAGAAAACGTAGTTGCTTGCGTCTTGCCCGTGTTGAAGCTCATCAGATTCAACTGTCCCCACTCAGATATCCTCATTAAGTCAGAGATTAGGTTCTTAATTTGTTGAAATCTCTGACGCTGTGATTCCGTAGGTGTAATCGGACGCAGACTACTGAAAGACGAAACCAGTGTACAATCGTCTGCAAAATAGAAGATATCGTTTTCTGTACAAAACAGAAGACCATTTATCTGCAACAGAATTAAGGTTGGCGAAATAATGGATCCCTGAGGTACTCATCAGATGTTGAACCGTCGACCACAACTTGTATTGATCTATTTGAAAGAAAGCTACTTATTCAACCCCGCAATTTTTTGGGAAGCCCATATGCAGTAAGTTTATTCAACAAGGCTGCATGACAAACCCTATCGAAGGCTTTAGAGATGTCGAGGACTATTGCTCTAGCAGTCTACGCAGACAAGTATTCAAGTAATAAAGAAATATCATAAACCTCTTTTCATTCTAACATTCACATAACGTAATTTTTGATTTCGTTTCTCAGTTAATTTGATTCAGTTATTCGAAAAGGAACTTAGTATCCCATTTTAAGAATAAGAAAAGTTCAATTCATTAATGCTGTTTTTTGAGTTTTCTGGTACGTATATTTTTATGAACCTTCAAGACTTCTTGATTAATGTCGAAATGTTATACTTTGTTTCATTGATTTGGTCCATAAGATTGATGTACTTGATAAAAACTCATGAATTCTTTCAACTTAAAAAAACGCTCTTCAAATTTTCACTATTTTCTCAGACTTATGATGTTTTTCCACCACATATGAGTAGTACATTTGAAAGGAAAATGTCATATTTCATTCGTAAAAGCAAGTACTCAGCTCAATCGGAGAAAAATTTAAGAAGAGTTGGTTAGGAACTGAAAATATTTAGTAATTTAGGTCTAATAGACTATTGAGTTTCCGGAATTTTTCTGTTTATACAAAGCATCCCATAGATTCAGTTTCAATCTACAATTCTTATTCTTTAAAACATACAAATAAATAATAAATACAAATTAAAATTAAAAGTATGATACTCTTTCAGTAAATAATTTGCATAGTTAGAATCAGATTTCTACCTGTGAGAATTGCGTTTGTACAAACGGAAACTTACCTTATACATAATTAGACCCTAATTCATCACCATGTCCACACCCTCCATTCCATATGTAACCAATCTTTTCGAAAAAAGGAACAACTATAATAGTATTCATTTTGATACAAATCTTTTTTATTGATCAATGTCTATGGCTTCTACATACATAAATTTGCAGGCGCCAACACGTGAACATCGACTTTTCTTTTCCTCCTTTTGAGATGGTCTTAAGCGCTCCGTTCTAGAAAAGAAAAAAACTCTTGATAAAATTCTGCAATATCAGAGGACTGGAGCACAACAACGTGAATATCGATGCAGTCCACCAGCATCTGTAAATTGCACAACCGAAACCCAAAACAACCGACACAACGTATTCACGTTTTAATGGGTATGAGTTACATATGAGATTAAGGTTTAAAGGAGGTCTCTGTGTTTTCGCCAGATCGGATGTGGCATGCCAGAGATAGGACACGATGGCGACGCTTTCGACCTTGCGTGGTTTAAAATCGGTTTGCAGAATAGAACATTGTTCTCATGCTGTTTATATCGCTCGCCAAACGATATTTACTTCCCAAGACTGTTTCAGTATCTAGGTGATAAGGTGGATTGGATTCAGACAATTCATCCCGCAGCTGAGATTATTGTACTGGGTGACGTCAATGTTCACAACACCAAATGGTTCTGACATTCCAATAGAACAGATGAAGCGGAAAGACAAGCTGAATCTTTCACAATCAGCCATAATCTAACGCAGCTATTCGACGAACCGACAAGAATACCTGATCACCCAACCGACTTCCTGAACACCCCGCATCTCTTTTCGATTTCAGATCCAGATGATTCTGAAGTGGAGGTCCCAGCACCGCTAAGCAACTCAGACTACAACCTTATATCTGCTACTGAAACCATTGTGCTGCCGCTTAACCAAGAGCCTTAACCAAGCAGACGTATTTGGCACTATAAACATGCTAAGTGGGAAGAGCTGCATGAATTCTTTTGGTGCTGCCCATTTAGTGATGTTTGCCTTTCAGATCCTGACATCAATGTGTGCTCTGAATCTGGTACAGAAATCATTCATGCAGGAATGGATCTCTACAACTCTCATTTTATGAAAAGAACAACAGCACAAACGCCATGGTTCAATAAAGACCGCGGAAGAGCCTCAGCAGCCAAAAGCAGAGCCCACAAGTCATGGAATATAAATCCAATAAAGAAACAAGAACAACCTTCGTACGAATATGGAGCGTTTGCAATCTGACAACTTCAAGAGCAAAGGTCAATTTCAACGTAGGGGTAACTGATAAACTCCTTGAACAGGCAAACGGGACTAGACAATTCTGGTCTATAGCGAAGACTGTCAGTGCTAATTTCTGCAAACCTGCGTTTCCGCCTCTTGTTAGAGAAGACGGAAGTATAGCATCATCTTCAAAAGGAAAAGCCGATCTCTTTGCTCTCTTGTTCACATAGAATGCTGTGCTAGATTCATCTAACGCAATACCACCGAACATTCCACCTACAAATTCAAGTTCAGAGTCCGCACTGTGAGACGGGCCTCGAGTAGCTGAACAGCAAGAGGGCAGTTGGTCTAGACGAAATACCGCAAATCGTCCTGAGAAAGAGTGCTTCCATTCTAAACCGTCTGTTTCCGATTACTTATGAAAGCAAGACTTTTCCGCGCAGCTACAACATAGAGAGAATTCAACCGATCCCAAAAAAAGGAAAGAAGTCCTTACCCCAAAACTTGCACTTTTTCCCATTATGTCCAAAGTGATGGAGATAGTCATAAATGACGAACGTATCGAATCTCTTGAGTTTCAGGGAATTATTACCGACCGTCAGTATGGTTTTCGCAGGCAAAGATCGACAAGAGATCTCTCCTACGTCACTAATGTTTTTACATTAACGGTGAAAGAGCATGGGGAACCTAGAATATTAGCCCTTGACATCTCTAAATCCTTCGATAGGGTTTGGCATGCAGCCTTGTTGAATAAACTCTCTGCATATGGGCTTCCCAAAAAATTGCGGGGTTGGATAAGTAGCTTTCTTTCAAATAGATCAATACAAGTTGTGGTCGACGATATAACATCTAATTGTTTCCAGTTGCTAACAGGAGTACCTCAGGGATCCATTCTTTCGCCAATCTTGTTTCTGTTGCAGATAAACTATCTTCTGACATCTACAGAGAACAAGATCTTCGGTTTTGCAGACGACTGTTTCCTGATTTCGCCTCTCAGTAGTCTGCGTCCGATTACAGATGCTGGATCTCAGCGTCAGAGACAAATTAACATGTCAAACTCTGAGATTATCTGAGTGGGGTTAGTTGAACCCGGTGAGCGTAATCGCGAGAAAGACGCAAGCAACTACGTTTTCTAGAAAGGTCCCTGCTGGAGAAATTGCTCTTATGATTCAAGACCAACAAATTTTTTCCAAAGATTCGATGCACCTTCTCGAAATAATGGTCAACTTCTAGTTTTTCTGGCATGAACCTGTATCAGCAATAGCTAAGTCGGCATCAGCTGAACTTAGTTTTCTTTTCAGAGCCAAGCGAAACTTCACCTCATCTCAGCTGTTCCTACTACATAGGGCGCACATTCGACCTGCTTTGGAATTATGTTACCATGTATGGATATCTGCGCCGAAACATTCGTTGCGGATGTTGGATAGTGTGCAAAAACGGGCTGGCTCTCAGAAGACAAGTTGCTGACTTTTCTCTCGGTTTTACAGGAACTTTCACGGAAGATGCCCCAAGGAGCTGAAAGACCTTGTTCCAGGAAAACTCATGTTTTTCCACAACGGTTGGCAAGGAGTTCCCATCATATGGCTGTACATTTAACGACACCTCGAACTTCTCTCTCGCAACTCGCTTGCGTTCAACAGCTTCCCAACATTCTACAATTTGGCTCTCTTCAAGAAGCGAGTAAACAGACACTTCAATTCTTCCCAGACGCTCACTCATATATTCTAACAGGTTCACCTATTCCTTGGAAGCGCGCATGAAAAAAAACGGAATAACTCGATTTTCAACTGTCAATGAAGTCCACAGATGGTACTAGTAGTACAGTTTTCTTTAAACAGTTTGGTAAGTTTCTGCTTATACCTATGTAATATATAACGTACATTCTCCTTTTGAATCAACTTCTTATGTCATGAGACCACAATGTCATGAAACGCGTCATAAATTTGAATATATTGACAAATGGAACATCATTGTTTTATTTCATTGGAGAATTGCATTCTATTTATAAAAATTATTTGTTATTAAATATACTGACTTTATACAAACTGTACCTGAGTTTCTTAAAACTTCCCTCATATAATTTTTGAGAGTTTGAAAAAATGTCGTAAATATTCAGTACTTACTATGCTAGGTTATTTGGCTGCTCATGAATTCACGACTTTATTTTTCTATATGAGCTAATTAAAGAAGCAAAGCCGCTATACCGTATTAGAAAAATGGATATTTTTATGTCGGAATACGTTTACAAGTTTCAGAGCATTAAGATATTAAACATGCGTTTAATGAATTTTCTCCTTAAAGTGATGAAGCTACATATCGCAAACAAGTTGTGTTTAGGATTCCATTATGTCTTGAAGAACCGTTCTTCAATACTTTGAGGAAGGTTAATGAACTTGTTTAAGAACACATTATTTAACTACTATTCATACTTTTGTATTTTCAAGTAGTCATGTTTATCTTTCATCTTATGCTATTATTTTCGAAATCATAATCAAACTTGCAACAATTAAGTTATCGTCCATTGTCAAGGTTTACTAAAATATGTATGAATGTTATTTACTAATTCTTTTGGAAATGTGTCAATTTAATACTAAACTACATATGTTTGCATTGGTCAAATCATCCTCTGATGCGAATGAATGAAAAACTCATGTGATTAAGTCCCTATATCGTGGGAGCATACATGTCAAATGAATATGAAAAATAAAAGTAAAAGGAGAAATAAGATTCAGAATTTCGGTTCACCCTTTCTATTTATTGAATCATTCACTTTCATTCTAATGTGTTTCTTTATTAATTTGTTTTATTTATTAATTATTTATAATTTATTTGTTTGTTTCAATTCTCAATTTGTTTTTTCGATTAATCATAACTAGATGGTACCTGATTAAAATTACCATCACTTATATAGTTAATTATAACGATATAAGAAATACTTCGTCACGTCTCTATACGCAAATTGTGGAAAAACACTGCCGCAGGCTTCGGATGAGGAACGTATCATATGTCACTAGCCATAGAGGTTTTCTTGGATAGCGATTCCGCTCGAACTAAGGGTGCCAAAATTAAACCAAGCGTTTCTGGAATGGTTAGTAATTGAAAAGGGGGTGGGTTGCTGATGTTTCTCTTCTTCACAGATACTACAATTTACAATTTTCGATTATTGCCTGTATATCTGTATCATACTATACTACTTCTCGTCAAACTTCATGTTTCTAGGTCAACGGACAGTGTCCTTTGCTTTCTGATTCTCATTATGGTATCAGACTGAGGCTTGTGAGAATGAATTGACTTAAAAGTTTAATTTTGTCACATTTGCAGCTCCCATAAATTGCCGAGATAATTGTGGATACCGACTCTGTACCTACCTGAGTTAAGCAACGTTAACTTGCAAGTGAAATCGATTTTCGAAAAGAGGTTTTAGTCCTGACTTAGTGTGGTGAAAATTCAATTCATTCAAAATTGGAGAATGGTCAAGAAAGTAGTGTCGCTTGCTGACCATGGACATATCTGTTTCGGCATCTCTAATGTATCGAAATAACGAAACAACCACCAATGTCTTACAGACACCAAAAGAAAGCCGACTGGAACCGATATCGGGGATAACTATAGGAAATGGATAAATCAACAGCTAAAACAGAGAGAAATATCAAGGATCTGGAAGATTCAGTTGAGACACTGCAAACCGGCATCATCTTGGCTTATCCTAACAGCTGCACTTTACAATACAAGATGACAGAAAAAACTCCATGGTGGACAACAACTCAGTGCCCAAAGTACAAAAAGTAGACGCGTCCTTACGTAGAGATGTGGTACTGGCATACAAATGGATTCGAATAAATACAAAAAAGCGCAAATATTATACAACGAAAAAATCGAAAAAATGAGCATGGAAATCCTACTGCGAAGATTAACTGGGTGGGTCACCACCATAACTTTTTTTATATAAGAGTTCATAGAGAAGAAACACACTTCAAATTCAACGACAAGAATCCTATGGACATCTTGTTTTCGGTTATACCGGAAGTGATAGCAGCTTTCGATTTTCTTATGGAACAGCCAGTATATATTTCGAGAGACGATCTTGATTGTATCGTCGAACAATTGCACATCTTTTCAGGAAAAATCAAATGAGAAAATTTTTTTTTCATTCTGGTGAGCCATGATGGCCCAAAATTCATTTTCAACATCGTCCTCATTCCTGAAAATCAAAAATCGTGAACAAAATCTTGTTGGCCAATTTTCTGTGAGCATTAAAAGTCCTCGAGCTGGTTTTTTTCCTGAAACCGCGATTTC
This sequence comes from Cryptolaemus montrouzieri, assembly GCA_013387265.2. NCBI lineage: Eukaryota > Metazoa > Arthropoda > Insecta > Coleoptera > Coccinellidae > Cryptolaemus > Cryptolaemus montrouzieri. The sequence goes on along the minus strand of JABFTP020000021.1, from coordinate 70,792,391 downwards.
TTCCACGTTAGCCCTATTGAACCACCGTAACCTTTATTTTGATACCATTCTCGCGTCAATGCAGCATTGTAACCCAACTTCTGGATTCAAAGGTATAATAAGCTCTAGGCTTATGAATGAATCAATATGTCACAATATTATTACGATATTCTATAGTTCGATGTTGCGTATTTCTCGAAACTACAAGTAAAACTTCGAGAGCGACCTATTGCAGCATCGGCCGAGGAGGAGTACGTTGTAGGTGAAGATACGAAAATAGATGTATTAATGTCAGTTGATATAAACAAAATTGCATCCACAAAAGAAATTGCACAGCAGTTGCAAGTTAGCCATCAGACGGTTTGAAATATTTTGAAAAAACCAAATATCAAATGCATCAGCATTTGCATGAGAATGACCACCACCGTCGATTAGATTTCTGCCAAGAGTTTATGCCTGAAACCGAGGCTGATACACAATTTCCTAGACATGTCATATACAGTAACGAATCACACTTCACCAATAATGAAATGTTCAAAAGACCAAAAGAGATATTGGTCTATAAAAAATGAACATCTCTTTCATCACAATTGTCAAGAACGTTTCGGTTTCAATGTGTGGATGGATATTAAGGACAGGCACATTGATCGGAAAAAGATATTTGAATTTTATGGGAAATGACGTTAAGATTCGTCTCAATGTTTTACAATTGAAGTGAGATGATTATCTCTATTTTCAACAGGATGGAGCACCTCCTCGCAATTCGAGAGAAGTCGTACAATATGTGAATGAAAGCTTTCCTGAAAAGTGAATTGATACAAACGGTCCAATCAGGTGGCCGGCTAAGTCACCTGATTTCACTCTCTGAATTCCTTCTTTTGAGGAAATTCGAAAAATGAGGTTTATCAAAATCCACCAGAAAATAGACAAGAATTGGAAAACCTTTTGTTTCAGGCTATTGCGAGTATTACTCCTCAACAACTAGACAACGTTCTAACTGCCACAGTTAATCGGGATCGACTTTGAAAATGGGGATCATTTTGAAAATCTGTTGTAATAATGTTTATTTGAAAAAATATTTTGATATTGATTTTTGTTTCTTCTCTGAATGTTTCATTGATTCTCGATCCTGTCCTATCAGATGTATAAATAATTTATTTTCGTTTATTTTTTCCCGAAAGTTTGTAAAATTGATTAAAATACAATGACATTTCATTCATTCAAAAACATAAAGTGTGTTCCATAAGATAATCGAAAATAGGTATCACTTCCTGTGCAACTGGAAACAGGTTGTCAATAGAACTCATATCGTTGAATTCAAAATATTTTCTTCTTTTCGAATACTAAATTGCAGCCAAATATCTCTTGTATAGAAAAAAGTTACGGAGGTGACCCAAGTTTCATTTACACACGGTAGAGGGAGTCTTCGGTATATTCTCTCAATCCGACATCCAAAGTCTAGATGCACTAGAAATAGTAAAAACACAGTAAAACGATGAAACACTGAGACACCTGGCGGAGGACCATTTCCTACGTTTTCTCGTTGGTGACAGAGCAATCCAAGAATGAAATGAACGTAATCACGGAACAAACTGGAACGCAGCCTCAATATTCGCTATATTAGAAAGGATTTGATAGACAGTATTATTATTATTAAGTACAAAATAACCAAGGACTTATAATCCTATATGGCTCTGAAAATAAGTAGCAAAAATACACTTTGTAAAGTCGGTCAGACATGACCCGATAAAAGAGATATCAAACTAAAAATTTTCACATGGTACAAGCAAAATCGTGTTATCAAATATCAACTCCACCAATAAACCCATCGCATATGTTCTTCAACGCATTAACTGACTCCGCACTAACCACTTGCCGAGGCAGACCATTCCAAATGTTAAACACACAATTAGTTAAATAATTCTGCCTGGTAGTTGTTTTGAAGTTCTCTTTTACCAATTTAGAACCGTGTCCGCGAATCCGAGGATCCGCGTTCAACTTAAGCAAATGCGAAAGGCCACCACCAATTAAGTCGTTCAGTATGTCTGAACGTGATTGTAAGATCACCCTGGAGTTTTTGGCGTCCGAAGCTTGGAATATTAGCTATTTTGAGTATTGTTTCGTAACACGGACGTACCGCACTGAAATAAGCTCTTGTTGCGCGATTCTGAGCTGCTTCGAGTGCATTTTTATCACGCACTAAATTTGCGCTCCACATCGGGCCACCATATTTGAGCATTGGTCGGACCAAAGTTTCATAAAGTTCAACAAACGTCAAAAAAGACGCCTTTTCGAAAGCTGCTTTCAACATATAAATTCGCTAACTAGAACGGTTGCAAACATCGGCGATGTGAGTTGACCATTTAAGTCATCAAGATTTAATATTTGTAAGGTCCTCCTGTAATTGATCGTGTTCGCAAGATGGATGGGCATTATATTTTCATGTCGTCTGGGTAGCACGGAATTCGAGATTTGACGTGGAGTTTGAGGTCAGAAATGAATACTGAGATTATAATGGTCCCCAAGACTGAACCTTAGGACACCCATCCATGAGTTCGGACACAATATAAACAAGACTGATAGGCTTATAGTTTTCCCTGTTTTTTCCTTTTTTTACATATCGCCGTAATTGTTGCATTTTTCCAGGTAGAGAGTAGTTTTCCTATGGTAAAATGGACAGACATAATTTGGGCTAAAGGAGATGCTATTCATGTTGCGCATGGTTTTAGAAAATTTACAGTAGGCTCATCAGGCCCTGGCGAGCTTCCTGGTTTAGGTCCTTTCAAATATTTCTCTACTGAGTTGGGCGAAAAATCAATACTTTCTATGCTGTTCTGATTTCTTGGAGAGAGCATAGGTGGAAATTGTGTGTTCGCAGAATTTTGAGTAAACACTGATCCGAATGTTTCCGCTAAAATATTGGCATTTTCTAGATTAGATTCACATACATCTCCATCTGATTTGCAGAGAAGAGGTATTCTGACAGTGGTGTTCAAAGCCCCACATATGTACTTGAACAGTTTTTTTCTATCCCCGGAGCAAAGGCTACGTTCATATTGCTCTCTGGCTTTTCTAAGAATCTTAGAACGATTGTTCAATGTTTGTCTGTAGATATTTGAAAGTTTAGTTCTGGGTGACTTCAAGTATTTAAGCCATAAATTCTTTTTGGTTCTTATATGTGTCAGAACTTCACCCTGTATCCATGGTTTCTTGGAGTTGAATTTAACAGTTTTTGATTCTGTGTGTTTGGATATCATAGACTCTGTCAAGGTAAGAAAAGAGTGCCACATTGAATCAACGGCATCTGGGACGGAGAATATATCCGTACAAACTGATTTTCTCAAATCCGAGCAGACACGGAAGAAATTAATGGTCTTTATGATCCTGCTTCGAATTTCTGGAGTTGAAGAAGAAAAGAACTGAAGTATTGTGCTTATTATGTAATGATCGGATTATCCGATAGGGGGTCGTAAAATATGTCTGAAAAAAGTAGAGGGTCATTCGTGATGAGTAGATCGAGCAGAGAAGAAACTTGGTTTTGTCTGAAACGTGTGGGATGAGCTACGAGCGGAGATAGATTTGAATCGAAATGGTGTTCTTGAAGTTTGGGTTCAGTGATATAGGTCGCAGGCCATGTTAAATTCGGGAAGTTGAAGTCACCCAAAAGTATAAGATTCGTTAGTATAGAGAGCTCTGATATTTTTCCAAGAAGGATGTTATCGTCAGTATTAGAGGGGCAAGGAGATCTGTACATAAGCAAAAAATTGAATTTAACTTCTTTGCTCGATATGCATAAGAATAAGCTATCAATAGTACCACAGGGAAAGTCCATCTGTGTTACCTGATACCTCTTCCTGTTTATCGATCTGAACGATATAAAGAGTAGTCTTTAACTTCGAATAATGATTTCGCAGTGTGGTTCTGTATCCAGGTTCCGGTCAAAAATAAGCATGCGGGTATTTCATCCTCCAAATTGGCTTTCAATTCGTTAAATTTCGCAGGAATGCTCGCTATGTTTGTGTACCGGATACCCCACTCTGTGAAGATGTCTGGCCGTTTCTTGGCGGGTTATCTAAACTTATTATCTGTGTAATACCTTTGATATATTTAATGGTCAAATTATTTTCGCTCTCATTAGACCTCTTCTGCAAATGAGCTCGAACATCGTTCAGATAATTCATTTGGTTCGGGTTTTGTCATCCTGTATGCGAATATCTTGCTTTCAACTCCAAAAAGCAGCAGGACCATATTGTATATACCCTGCATACATAATAATAGGATTGCGCCAAATAATTATGCACATCTACAGACCGTGCATTGCACTGAAAGGGTTCGAGTTATCTACATTCCAAATATTATTAACTTGAAATCGCCCTAGATTTCGACCAGTCAGTTTTACCTTCTGTCTACTATAGACCATAGGAAGACTAGTCGATAGATATCTCAGGAAGAATATTCTAGCGGATACATATCACAAAATACCACTCAATGTGCCTATGACCAAGGTCGATCAGCCGAGTCAATACTACATTCTATAGTAACTTATAATTGAGAAATGATTGGAGCAAGATGAAATCATTCTTGTAATATTTCGAAACGTAGAACGATCTCCTGACGACACACATCATAAATCGATTGGCGGAGCTACTGCAAATATAAAAGTTCATAACATCAAGGAGGATAGCACGTTCGGTACCGGTCAGTCTCTCCTGTTGATGAGTTGCCTGTCATTGAGAATGTCAGCAGGGAATATCCTCTGGTGGAAGATCTCTATCATCTCCTTTGGAATCTTGTTCTACACGAGCCCCTGGCGGGCTTTGAAAATACCGGAAGCTTTTCTGTGTAATATGTCGACGATCTTGTGCTCCGTGTTCATATAGAAAACCTCAGAGCCATATGACTAGTAGCTCCACTTATGACTGAGCAATAGTGAGAACGATTTGTCCACAAATCCTAACAGGACATATATGATGATATTTATTCGAATGAAGAAATTGTCGCTTTTCAGGACATTACTTTCATTTATATAGAAACTAAAACTAGTGAAACATAAAATTCGATACCAAAAGTAATTAGCACAAAAATTTTGGACTGGCCGCATGTCATTTGTGATTAGATGGGAACACAAATCAAACATTCAAGTTTTGTTATATATGACACTGATAAGACCGATCCTGACTTATACGGTCATCATATGGTGGCCTGCGCTGATCAAGAAAACTAAACGAAATAAAATAAAAGAGATTCAAATTCAAGAGCGTCTTACACACACGAGAGCCTTGACATCGACATCAACAGCCTCTATGGGATGTGTGCTGGGGTTCCCCCTTTCATACATGTTGATGAAAGAGTAAAGGAGGCAGGTGGAAGAACAGAAATTTATATTCTGGACACCCCATATCCTTCAACAAAATAAGAGAAATCTCACTTTCTCATAAAGGGAGATTGAATGAGAGCCATACATCAATCAGAAAAACCCTTCAAGGTCGTCATTCTATACAGAGAAATACCATATTCTACCCATCTCACTGTGGTTTATAGACTTTTCAAAAACTGGGACCGGTACAAGAATCGACCCCCACGGCTCCAAGGCAATCATTATGATTGCCTTTGCAGACAATTTCACCATAAATCATGTAGAAGTATATGCAATTCTCACGTGCGTTCAGAAGAAGTTTCACAGAAATTACAGTTCACGATTTCCTCAAGTTCAAAGCTCAACTGGAAGGAACATTCAAGGAAGTAAAAATCATCGTAGCTATCAGAGATTATTTTTCACTTTTTAGATAACCTACTTAACAGATAATATTGAAACATCGGGGACTATTTTGCAAGTTTGAGATTTCTTAATTTCTGGACCACATTGAAAATAAAAAACTCGCTAAGTCAAATGTTTCACCTCTGATGAAGATCGATGCTTATCATACAACCCTCGTTACTATGAAAGAAAGTACTTTCAACAATATTTATCTTCCTAATGCATAAATAACAATGCTAATTCCCTTTAGAAACGATTTTGAGGATACATGTTACGCAGTGTGTTGTAAAATGTCTGGATTAAATCACCCATGAATCTAATCTGCTGCAATGAAACAAAAACAATCACATCCGGCCTTGACTCAATTATTGACGCTTCCTTTGGCCGATTCCCAATTCAATAGGTCACAATTAAAACGAAATCGAATTACTTCCAAGATGAATTGAGAAATCACAAATTGGTTGAAGGTTTCGAGAGCAAACGGTGAAGTCTGAACTCATGAAGCAATACAATCAAGTATTTGTTGGTTTATTCCCGAAACAGTTAGGTTTGTGTTTATCTAGAAAGAACATCATTATCAAATACACTCGTTCTCGAAGAAAATGGGAATCAGAATAAGATCCTCAGCGATACGACACTTCCATTTACGATTCTCTGAAATCGGTTTCCTATGAAATCTGGTACTGGAGATTCAGCTTCTATTGATAATCTCGAGGAATAATAATAGCTTCTCGGAATAAAAAGGATTGTCTTATCTTCCCATTCGTCCTGAATCCTTCTCAAGTTTCAATGTAATAAGACTGGCGCCTGCAGGTCGAAAATGTCAGACTTTAGAATCTCTGAACACTCGAATCATTACTTCCCCATGAGCAGAATATTGTTCATTTTCAAAGGTTAAATATACGGGGGAAATTCATAGTCAATCTGGAAAGCCACATACCGGGTTGCGCGAAAGTCGTTACAAAAATTCATAATTTATTGATAGTCGGTTTTTAGCAGAAACTCTCGAACAGGTCGATTTTTGATTTTTGATACCTAATTTTTTATGATAAACTGAGTTTACCCAGAACCCCCTAACTTCCACCTCACTTTTTAATTTCAAATGGCAACTGCACTTTTTTTTTTCTTCACCTAAAGTGCATCGTTTCCGAGTTATTCGCTATTTTATCCCAAAAATTACGATTTTTCGAGCGAGGATACTGAAATTCACAGATTTTATGACTGGAAATCTTTTGAATAATGCATTTCGATCTCTCAATAGGAGACTCATCTCAAAATCTTCATCAAAGTAATTCTGGTCAGAATTTTGAGAGAAATCAATTACTGTTGAAGTGAATTCAATCTAGCTTCTCGTATTTCTTCTTTCTAGTAGGTATTCTCGATTACATCAGTTACTTATCAGGAAAATCATCATCGGATCGTTATTGATTTTAGATCTAGAAGTGAAATCCACAAATTGTCGTGAAACACAATAAATGATAACCTTCACCTTCAATAATTTCAAGGAAAGAGAAATTATGAAATAAAAATTTTTCTATGAAAGATCTGACCTTGTCACTACCATGTCTTGCAAATACTTACTATACATTTTACATGACAATGGGTTTTATTACATTTCCAAGGAATGATCTGGTAATCAATTGCGCTAATACATATTTTCACGACCTGCTCTTGAATAGGCCCATACACCTATTCTTGAAAATCCGGACAATTACAGTTTGACTTGCTCTGGGTGTCTTTTGTATAAAAATCAAGCCACAAACATGTTTACCTATTTTCTGAGTGAATTTCAAGTTTTCTGATGAAATCAATCTCTAAAAGGTACAATTTTAATATTGGAGAAAGTGAGTAGGATATTTAGAAGTAGAGGAGGTTCGAGAAACGTGGCTACTAGAAATGAATATGTACACGGTTTTAAAAGAAAATTCTTGGGATGAAAACCTTTTTTATGTGTATTCAATAATTCTCAAAATATTTCAAGAAATATTCAAAAATTATAATTTCCTTATATATGTATAGATTTGTTACTCCACAAAAGCTTTTCTTGGGAGACTTTCACAAAGGGAAACACTTTTGTATCAGATGATTTCTTCTTCAAAGAATGAATTACTAGGCAACCATGGAGTAGTCCAGATTCGAGAACTTTGGCTGCTAGTATTAAATAGGTACAAGGTTAGAAATGAAAATTAGTGAGGTGAAGACTATTACCATGTATTTTGAACCATTATTAAGATATTCTATTATAACATAATGAAAAACATCTTATAATTTTTTAGTATATGAAAGGATTTCTTATTCCATAAAAACTTTTCTGGCGACACTTTCACAAATGGAAAGATTTTTGTATCAGATGATTCCTTTTTCAAAAATCCTGATTAACTTCCTACATGAACGTACAGACTGTTAATTAAAAAATTTGAAATATCACCGCCAATATGATTAACCCCCTGCTTCCAAAATAGGCAAATTTGATAAATAAGTTTGCTCAACATATTTCAAGAAAACTTCTGTACAAATAGCTAGGGTAAAACCAAATAAAAATATCATTGTCGATTTTATGCCAACTAATTATCGGGTCTTCCCCTTATCGATAAAAACAATATGGACAAATTTGATAGTTCACGTGCGTACCAACTAAGTTTTATAGAGGGAATTTTCTTTCAGGACAAACTGGTACTCCTTTCAACACTAGAAACAAAAATTATTTTAGATCTTTCATGCATGAAAAGCGAAATTCTGCAATACGAAATAATCATCCGAAAAACAACATTCCTTTTTGTAAATTCAAGATGTGAAAATAGTCCAATAATGTTATAGAAATTGATACAAAATTCAGCCAAAAACATTTTTACACATTTTCCGTAGTATATTTTGTGTTTCTTTCTTAAATCAATCTCTAAAACATAAAATTTCAACATTGAAAAGAGTGGGTACGCAATTATGGAGTGGCTAAATTCAATGACTGTGGCTGCTAGAAATGAAAAAGTACAAGGTTTACAGAGGTGAAGACTATTTTCATGTATTTTAAATGATTTTCAAAATATTCTGAAAAATTTTTTCTCACTTAATCCAAAATATTTGGATTTATTTGAATATCAATAGTTTCTTTAATCCGTGAAAACTTCTCTGGAGACACTTTCACAGAGACACACAATCATAATTCCTTCAGAACACTGCCTAAAATCTATATATTTTTCCAACACAATATACGTAACAAAAGAGTGGCCAAATATCCGGATTACCCATGGGCTCAGCAGTTGCGAATTTATAAATATCAAATTTCTAACAACAAGCCCAGAAAAATACCATCTGAAACCAAGAGTATGGCTCAAATACGTCGACAATATTTTCATCATATGATTCCACTGCGAAGAAACCCTAAGCGCCGTCACAGCTCATCTAAATTCAATTCATATGAACAGGAAATTCACCATCGGAATTTCGATCTCTGCTAAACCAAATCACAAAGCGGACAATTGAAGTTTTCAGTATTCGGAAAACAACCCCACTCAAATACATGCCTCATCACATCATCATTCTGCTAAGAAAAAATCAGTTGTAAAAACACTCATTTCTAGATCGATAGCATTCACAGATGACTGTCCTAATCGAGAAGGATCGAACAAACAAATAGATACATACAAGAGTGACCTGAAAAGTTTTCGACCTAATAAAGGTACAAAACATTTTTCTGAATATTTTCTATTTTTCAACATGGTTTCTTTGTAACTCTACACATATTTCCCAGCGATGTTGGCATCACTGTTACCCGTCAAAATACTACTCCGCGTTTTTCTTTGCAAAATAATGGTTCACCAACGTGATTTCCTCTTCATTTGCCGAAAATCTCAGTTCTCCGAGCACAATTTTCTGATGAGGAAACAAAAAGGAGGAGCTTGGAGTTAGATTTGGTGAATGACAACTACTGAGGTGTGGGATGTTGCATTTTCTTGGTGGAACAGGATTTTCTTTTTCTGCAAATGTGGCTGTTTTTTCGCATGTTTAGATTTTGCATACCAAAATATGATGCGTAATATGCTCCTTTTATGGTTTTTCCTTCAGAACATAATCGATTGAAATAACTCCATGACTATCCCAAAAAACACACTCGCCATCAGTCTTCCACGCGAGAGAACAGTTTCTGCTTCTTTTGGAACCCGCTACCTATTCGTAGTCCACTGTTTGGACTGTATATTTATTTCTGGCGAATAATGGCGTAACCAAGTCGGTGCCACAACATGGATTTATTGCGCCTAAACTACGTCTACAGAGCGTAGAAAATGTTCATTCGAATCACATTCTTTTGACATGTTCATAACCTCTGCTATCTCCATCACTTTAATTCGGCGATTGTCTAGTTCCATTTGATGAACTTTAGCGATGTTATCATCGGTAGCTGCAATGTTCGGACATCCGGAACGTTCATCATCTCCCCAACATTTATGGTCACGTTTAAACTCAGCTGCCCCAAATTGCTGCACTATGATTAATGATGGTACAGAGCGTCTATACACAGAATCGTACTCTTCTTTCATTTGCGTAGTCATAGTGCATTCGAAAAATAAATATTTAATGACAGCTTGATACTCGAATTTTATACACTCTCCATGTTCGATAACATTTGCGTGTCCACAATTACTGAAACTTTGGCGAGTAACAGTCAACAATTTAACAAATAAAATCCATTATCACTCATTTACTAGTGCTACCATCTTCATGTGGAGGTCGAAAAAATTTTCAGATCATCCTCATAAATATTTCGTCACACCATCATACAGGTAAATTAAAATTCGAGGTGAAAATACTTATCCATAGCCATAATAGATGACCGCCCTAGAGAACAAGAATTATTTAAAATAACGACCGCTCTTGAAAACAATGGATACAACTAAAACACAATAATAGCAGCTATAAAACACTCTCTACGGGCGTACAATAGCAGAACGGTTTTCAAACCGCATTTAACGATCGAAATTCTCAGAAACCCAAAAGATAGCGTTCCTCTAGAAAACCAGGGAGTTTTTGTATCTCATGTGGAGACTGCATCCAGGTTTACATCGGACATACCAATAGAAGAACAAAAGAGAAGAACACAATAGATTGGTTAAAATCAGCCATCTGCATCCGCTGGTTATTCATATAAAGTAGATTTCGAAAACACCAGATGAATCTGCACCGCACAACACACTCACAAACGCCTCATCAGAAAGCAGTTAAAATTATTAAATTAAATTATAACTAATTAAAATTAAATTGAAATACAAAGAACGAAAAAGACGAAACCCTCAAATTATCAAATACTTGGAAAAGTATTTCAGTTTGCAGCTTCAACAGAGAATAATGATAGTACTCCCACCGCCAAGACTACCAAATCCCACAAGGAATATATAGGGAGATCCACCAACAAACCGCTATGCGTTACGTGCAAGACAACGTTTGAATTTGGGAGGCTTTTACTTGATAAAATTTCATTATCAATAATAAAAACAAGTATTGTGTTTTTGGAATTTTACTTAATAATTATGATTCGTAACCGTTTCACTACACCGTAGTGTAGTCGAATGGACGACAGAAAATATAAATGAGAATATGAATATAAATGTTCTTAAGTAATTAAAAATCTATTAGGTTGATTCTTCTTAAGTGGTTATTTATGACAGGTATATCCAATAAAATTAAGGAATAGATTGCTCCCCGAAGAGATTTAATAGTGGTGAAGGGCTTAAATCGACTTGTTCATTGATAAGTCTACCTGAGTGTTTCTATTTGTTGATTTCTAAAGTTTCCCAAACATCTACCCTCCAATATTTATTATCTGTATGCAAAATTTCAAACTGTGGGTCAGAAGAGTGATTATTTTCTGAGAGATGATTCGCGTAATTTGAATCTGATTTTTTATTTGGAAAACTGCGTTTATGTTCCGATATTCTAATATTAAGATTTCTATGTGTTCTACCAATGTAGAAATTATCACAGTCATTGCAATTCAATCTATAAACACCTGATTTATTTTATCTGATTCGGTTTTATTATTTTTATATATTTGCCTAAATTATTATTAGTTCGGAAAGCTATGTTGAAATTATTGCTACTCAAGAATGATCTCAGTTTCTCACTTGTAATGCCAACGTAGGTTAAGGTGTTGAATTTTTGTTTCAATTTATCGACAGTGTACAATTCATTCAATGCGATTCTACCTTGTTTTTTATTTAAAATATTATTTATTAGTTTGGGATTGTAGCCATTATTTTTGGCAATTTGTTTAATCAAATTTAATTCTTTGTTGAAATTTTCTAGTGATAACGGGATATAAATCAATCTATGAATAAAATTCATTCATTCAACAGCTTTATTCCTAATATCTACATTGGTAAAACACATAGAAATTTTAATATTAGAATATCGGAACATAAACGCAGTTTTTCAAATAAAAAATCAGATTCAAATTACGCGAATCATCTCTTAGAAAATAATCACTCTTTTGACCCACAGTTTGAATTTTTGCATACAGACAATAAAAATTGGAAGGTAGATCATTTGGAAACTTTAGAAATCAACAAATACAAACACTCAGGTAGACTCATCAATGAACAAGTCGATTTAAGCCCTTCACCTCTATTAAATCTCTTCGCGGAGCAATCTATTCTTTAATTTTATTAGATATACCTGTCATAAATAACCACTTAAGAAGAATCAACCCAATAAGCCTTTAATTACTTGAGAACATTGATATTTATATTCTCATTCACATTTTCTGTCCATTCATTCGTCTGAAGAAGCTACGGTGTAGTGAAACGCGTTACGAATCATAATTATTAAGTCAAACTCCAAAAACACATTACTTGTTTTTATTATTGCAAGACAACGCCTGAAGATGAACAGGGACGACTTGTCGAAACATCATCGAAATCAAAATGGACTCATGAATAATACATCAAGTCATAAATACTTCCGCGAAAATCTGAATTGTAATATCTATGGCTTTCAAGACAGTGATCACTAAACTAATAGTTGTCCAAAGTTCGTAGTCATAATGCCTCTGACCATTTTCATCATTCTCTAGAGCGATAGTTACTATTGTACCAATAATATTGTTCAGTTATTTTATGATATTTTATGGCATCAAAGAGGAATAACTGAAATCCTGCGAGTGTTTCCTCGAGCTGTTTGAACTTTCATCTACATAGTTCAAAATGTAAGTTCGCGAATAGCTTGCACTATTGGGAATATTTCGACCTGTCTCGCAACACCCAGACCCATTTTCAGTACATTGTGTTCCACAAGACGGAATGTGAATTAATAGAAAACTTTGATTTTGTCTGCAGTTTTGCCTCTATATGTATTTAAGCTCCATATCCTGTTACGATTTTAGACAAAATTCATGCGATCATTCGTTAACATTCCTAACGTTTCTCGCGATATTCTTACTCTCTCTGCTTTTTGGAAATCGATCAACTATTGGCACCCAACTACATATAAATTTTTCTATATAGAGACGCTCATGTAAAATTTAATTGTTGAATTTTAATTTTGTCGGCTTGGTATTAACCAACCAACAGACAGATGTTTTGAAATACACAAATAGCAATCAGTATGATTTTTCCAATTTTCTACTTTTATTGAAGCAAAAATGGCATCTTTCCATTTTTCTGAAAATATTTCTTTTATATTTGAATTATTCCTGAAATATCATGCGATTGAAACTACATTGTTGACCTGGATTCGAGAGAATACAGTATTTTCAGTAAATATTGTCATTAAAAGGAGAAAGCTTATATTCCTTGAAGTCCATTTCATAACGCTCAAGACTCAGACGGGGAAGTAAACGTGTCCCGAAATAATCTCTATTGTCAGACAACCCCTTTTCCTATCCTCAAATGCGGGAGGCAATATTCCTTTCACCTTCTGACAGAGAATGTGGGTCTATTCAATTTCGAGGAAATACAAGGGATTTCAATAGTTGAGTGAAAATCCAATTTTCTTATCATTCGCCACAAGAACCGCTTGGAAAATTATGATTAATGAAAAATGTAAGGAGGAAAATATTTTAAAGTAGTACGAAAAAATAATAGTTTCTTACTATTAGACGTGATACATATAATGATCAGTCAATGCTACTTTGAAAAGACTCAATCTTTATGAAAACCGCAATTTCAATATCGTGAGTATCTATGTCAGCATATATTGGGACCTAAAGTCTCTCGATTTTTTCTCGTGGGGCTATCCGAATAGTTGAAAGCACTTCGAGAAAGGATTGTTCAAGCACGGTAATCTAGATTATACTACAACGATACTTTGCGTTAGGAATGTACCACGATGGAAAAAATCTAAAACTCAATGTTTCCTTCCATAATAGATTTTCTTATATTCGTAGAAGTCCAAACAGTTCTACTTTTCAATTCATGTCCTCAATAGAAGAGCTCTGGGTTGCCTAGGGTAGAATAAAAAGGTTAGGAGGAACCGGAACCGAAAACAAGTCATGCTTAAAGTGGTCAAGGTTTGCACGGTAACGCTAATACCGAGCGGGTATAACGCTGACTTAACTTCCATCAGGATGTGATTGTAAGGATTGTGAATAAGTGTTATATGGGTGACTCAAAAGTATACAATACAGTCTGGGGCAATTCAAAAGGTGAAGGGAGAAGCTCTCCCCCAGTGGCTGGTTACCACGGATATCAACAATCCCAATAGAAGGAAAGACTCATATTTGTGACCTCAGCCCGGGGGGAGGTCGTATTCTCAGTTTTCGCAACATAATTAACGGAGGAATTGGTGAGACAATGACGAACCTCTGCGGAGCCCTCATGTTCATGACATCTGTGTCACAGTGTCAAAAGGAACCAGCAATAGATTTTTAAGAAACTCACGAAAAACAAGATGGAGAAAATATGAAGTGAAGGCCGATCTGCAGAATAACAGCTTGCGCCTTAGGACAAGGAATGGACTAGACCAAGGGGCCAGTTGACCTAACCATGTAATCAACGATACTTAGGATAGATTTCCAGAATCTAGAAACACCGGTCGGAGAAAAACTACATAGTGGAGCAGGAAACCCTCAGTAAATACCCCAGGAGGTGCAAAGGGCCTTCAACAGAACCAGCAATACTGAAAGAGGGCAGAAAGAACAGTACGTTGAGGCTGAGGCAGACTACCTGAATTCCCTTCTGCGACACAAATTCCCAAATTTTGGGAAGGATCGAGAGGAAAAATTGTGGACCACGAAATCCAGATCGCTTGGAGCCAATTGGGACCTAGCGGCCTAGATAGTCTTACCGATCAAGGTTTTCAGAAGGGTTCATGTGTATTGCTTCTGAATGAAGGTATACACACATTCCTGTATACTGGAAAACGACAAGGGTAGAGTTTATACCCAAGACGAGGAGACCAAACCATCCCTCGGTAAGGGAATTTTGGCCTGTCAGCTTAATGTCTTTCTCACTACTCTTGAGAGACCAATTTATTAGCTCTTTCAGGATACTCAATTACATCCCAAACAGAGCGCATACACTGCTGGACTATCTACTGATCCAGTATTGCTCTCGGCTGTACGAGTTATTGACCAGTAGTTGGATGAGAAAGAATTTCGTGTGGCAACATTTCTAGATGTCAGGTGAGCGTTTGACTACACCCAATCGAACCTGTTTCGAATGGAGGCGACCCTCCCGACTCCTCTCACGGGATGACTCAACGAGCTTTTCGAGCTAGGAGAATCACCTACACGATCAGAAATTACAGCGTCACAGGATTAATGAGACGAGGTTGTCCGGAGGGCGGCGTGTTAACCCGACTGTCTGGAGTTCTATAACAGGAGCTGGACGAGGAGGGAGTCCATGTTCAAGCTTATTCAGAAGACTTCGTCATTCTTAGGAACGGATTCACAGAAATGTATGAATAAACTGGAGAAAACTTTCAAAAGTGTAGGACGCTGGTGTACGTCCTCGGGTGTGAGGTTAACTCCGTGAAGACGGAACGAGTTATTCTCATGAGAAAGCATACGAATCCCTCGTGTTCGAAGCCCATTCCTTTTTGACGAAGACTTGATATGAAAGAATCCATTGAGTACTTGGGAATAGTGCTAGATAAAAAACTCAACTGGCCTCAGCATGTTAAGCTACGCGTGGCGCTTGAAGCCACATGTGCGAATGTGGTTCTTCGTACCCGTTCTGCTACCCAGGCTCTACAAGCCTCACTGGTCTTGGAGGAGAGGGTGGCTCTAGTGAGGCTCAAAGCACTGATGGTGAGAATTATAGTAGGTGTTCAAAGAAACACACCTACCGGGGTGTTGAATGCATTGTTAGGGGTCAAATCAGTGCACTTAACAATTATTAGCTAGGCAGTTCGACACCTTATAGACTCGGAATGGGCACGCTAGTTATTGCTGTAAGAGATATTCTGTTTCCTGAAGCTGTTAACAGCGAACTCCGTATTCCCTAAGCTCCGATAAAACCATGCCGAGATTCCTTTCCAGTCATAACATCGTAGTGAAAATCCTATCCAGACAAAAGTGGAAGATAAGGAAGGATGTGATTGTCTGAAGGGTATATATGGTACACGTATGGCTCGAAGACCAAAGAGTGATGAAGTAGCGGAGATAACTGCCGGAGAATTGGGAAGGGTTCCTACCTCCCATTAGATGAACATACAACAATTTTTAAGTCAGAAATCATGCGGATACTTGGCTCTACTCAAAAGCTGTTAAAACTGGTTACAACTAATGAGTGGATCATGATCTGCTCCGGCAGTTGGTTTACTCTGGGATCCCTGGGCACACACAGGGTTACTTGTAGGGTGGCCTAGGAGTGCGTTCATCTCACCTCAACAACTGGTGGTAAACAACCATATGCGCCTCCTCTGAAATATGGGTTGCGTCGATATCAGAGGAGAAGGTATTACGGAAAGACTGTCCTCTCTAGGAAATTATAGTACTCTGATGGGACCAGGGCTCGCTATTAGCGAGGCTGGGAGACTGGCTAACGAAACAAGGTTGGATCACCTGGTTGATTGTACGACGTTGATGCCAATTCAAGGCAAAGCTCGGTTTATCACCTAGTAAAACCTGGCCAAGGTTGGCACTTCAAGGCAATCGAATTAATTCACGACTCCTAGCACAGATAGTGACGGGGAATAGAAAGTTCAGATATCATATGTGCAAGATAGGATTGGTGAATAATCCCAAGTGCAGATGGAGTGAAGTTGAGGTTGAAACACAAATTCATTCGATCACCACATGAATCGCGTGGCTCTGTCTCAGGCGAAACCGATCAGATGTCGAAATTCTGCAAGTAAATGATCTACCGAAGATATCCCCTCACACTCTCTTCAGCCTGTGGATATCCACTCTTCGACAGAGGCCTCTTCCAAATCTATCCATCTCTGTCTATTTGAGGCAATCTGAACCCAATTTTTCCTTGCTGTTTTCTGGATATCATCCCGACATCGTTTCGGAGGTCTATCAACATTCCTCTTGGTTTGTCTTGGGTGCCATACCATTATTCTATGAGTCCATCTGTTTGGTTCTTGGCGGGCTACATGCCCAGCCCAGCGACATTTGAGTTCCGCTATTCTTCTCAAAATGTCCGTCAAGCGTGTTCTTCGTCTTATTGCACTATAAGAGAGTTATTTGTAAGGATCGAGGAATGGATGTAGTTACAAGGAAGGGGGACACAAAAAACATAAGCTCAGATGTCAATATCATGACGGACTCCTTGCTTAGATTTATACTATAAGTATAGTATATAGTATACTACAAGTATGATTGTTTCAGTAGGACATTCCAATTATTATTATAATTAAATTGAGAAATATAGTAGTCTGATAGTCTGATAATTTAAGATTACAATTTTATTTTTTTCAAATATCATTTTCATGCGACTACTATATTTTGAAACGGATATGACTCGAGTTGATTGCGTCACCCCTCATCATATATGTGGCCTACCTGGCGTTTCTTATCGAATCAACCTCTTAGAATTAGATCTAAGCACGAAATTCGAAATTATATTCCAATAATTTCGTTTCCAACCGTGAAATCATTGAAATTTCATTTGTTAGTAGTGTTCATTATTGACGTTGTCGTCAGTCGTTACGACCATTATGAAATGGAGATGGGTACACGGCGCAAGTGAGGACTGAAGTTAATGGGAATAGCAGCTAACGGCACTATTTGGTCCTACCCTCACGTACTCAGTTTGCCGTGCTATTCTTCAGTCTTCTCGGGATTGATATTAAAACAAGAAAGTTACTCCTAAAAGCAGTTCTTACTTACTGATTTATTTCGGAATCATATCGTTTGATGTATTGTTTGCTTTTATTTCAACTCTGTGAGAAATTGAGTAATCAAATCAACTTTTGTTTCAATCGATTCTTATCAATCCAAAAGGGTATAATTATATGAAAGTTGTTGTAGTACCATTCAGTTAAACTCGACTTCGACAGTCCATCTTCAGAAGAAACCCTATCGTTGAAGTTATCTCTATGGATAATACGAGCTTTGTCAAGTAAGAAATCTATATATATATATATATATATATATATATATATATATATATATATATATATATATATATATATATATATATATATATATATATATATGATGTTGAGTTCTGACAGAGATAGATGTCTCTCAAACATTGGAGCTCTTTGAGTTAAATGAATTCTGACAGTTGAAAAGTTAGTTTCGTACAACAGATTTCTTACTTGACAAAGCTCGTATTATCCACAGAGATATATATATATATATATATATATATATATATATATATATATATATATATATATATATATATATATATATATATATATATATATATATATATATATATATATATATATATATATATATATATATATATTTCATTGAAAATATATTTCATTTTATTTATGGAGAGTTACCCATTCTTTGTATCGACTTAATCTTACCTGTAACTAAGTTCCTCTGAGTCTTTATCTGATAGTATGGAGTTGATTATGAAACGGTTCAGACTTGAGTTATTTATTGAATTATTTTCATATTTTCCCACCTTTGCTAATAGTAAATAGATCTTTCGTTAACCACTATACCAGAACAGTAAAAGTGTTTTAGTTACCTAATATAGGATAGTATAGTTTATTGTCATCAATGATATTTGCATGACATGACAGCACAATATATCAAAATTCATCTGATTTACAAAATACTCAGTATTCACAAGATACTTGAACAACATATATGTTCAATACGAAATATGAAACTCAAATGAAATGATGAATGCCAAAACGAGAACTGAACTAAAATCTCTGACAAAGGAACCAAAAACTTCCAAATCTATATTTAGGAGCAACATTTAACCACCCGAAGAATGTTAAATGTCCCACACAATCTGATCGAATGTCCTGAAAAGGAGCAACAGACTGGAGTTCGATTCTCGTTTCAACTCGTCCAACCACCCACCTCCCTCTGGCCCTAGTAGTTTTATTTACTTTAAATATACCTGATATATTTCAACGAATTGATACGAGAAGGTGGCAGTCTGGCTTGAAGCTGTGACGCGTTTGCAACACTGAGAAGTTCAAACGAGAACAAAACTGCAGCATGTTGTTCATCTTCATCTCATCTGACTATTTTTAACCACTACTATTATGGTCCTGGTTGACGGTGACTATAAAGAGTGGATCGGCAAATCAGCATTTGCAGTGAGGGACTGCAAGAGCTGATTTGCCGATCCAATCAAAACTTCTGCGGAAGGTTAAATATAATAATAAAATAAAATGAATTCACACATACATCGATTAATTTTGCGCATTATCGAATATTTAGATGTAAAGACTATTTTCCAAAATTCTTGCCCCTTTCTTTGAATACTTAACTATTGAGTTTCATCCAGCTGTGGAGTTATGAAGACCTTTCAAGTTCATTTCTATTCTCCTGTTTATATCATTTATCATGAACATGGCTGTCGAAAGTTTATTTCACTTACAGCCGCTAAGTATCTAACATGAGAATGAGACGTCGAGTGTGAAATCCTGCAGCGTTTAATGATTTCAACTTCCTGGATTTTTCAACTTATTTCTTGTATTTTTGTTTTGTTTAGGTACAAACCATTGCATTTTAGCCACTTATCAGCATCTTCCGAACCAAATGATTTGGTGATCAACGCCTCATCTGCCTTCTGCTCCAATATTACTAATGATGTTGTCTATGTAAATTTTCAACATAATAGGGACCCAAATAGGTCCCCAAGGCACCATGTTATTTAATTTGTTGATGGACGAATTAGAACCATTCTAGTCCACTGCTATGCATCTCTAATGATGATTATTGGGAGTTTAATGGCTGTCCTCTCATCCCACAATGTTCCAACCTATTAATCAGCTTCTCATCATTGACACAATCAAATGCCCTTGTCAAATCCAAACAAATGCTCAGTACAAGTAATTAACCTCCATCATTGCTGTTTTCTTGGACATTTTCTGTCTGAAACGATTTTGCCTTTTTCCCGACAAGAACCTAGAGTCGATGTAACTCATGAATCTCTCTATAAGGCATAGAAATATCATCGATAAAACTGGTAAGACTGAAATTGATCTGAAAGTTCTTCATTCGTGTCACATTTTTGTGTACAGGATTCAACCGGCTCACTTCAAGTTCTTCTGGAAAACAAAGAGAACATGCTCACTAGATCACATAAGGGATATACCAGATGTTTACACTCTCCGTCATGAGTGCTACTGAGAAGCCATATATATCCTGAGTGGGTTTTTTTATTCAGCTTGGCTACCATATCTAGGACCACCAGTATAGTAACTACATAGTAATAAGTCTTTCATTTTGTTTGTGTGAAACCTGGATCCAGAAAAAACTCTACCCACCACAGAGTAATACGAATAAATTTAATCTTTCCTTTCATTCGCAACTCTTGGGAAGAGGCGAAGCCTGTCATATCACAACAGTGGCCGCTCAAAATGATTTAATATGTGCGTTCACTAGCTTCTTGAAAAAATTATGAATTATCAGAAATATGTTCGGAAAAAGCAAGTTTCACTCCTCATTAGCCCTAAAAACAAGAGGTTTTATATACAGAGAAAGTGTATCTACTAGTTGAACAATCTGCTAATGAAATTTATCGTAAGCCTTGTTTTTCTTTTGAACAACCTGCTTCTGGCAGAATGCTTTTCATTTTTTCAGAACATTTACCATGGTTGCCAGTAAGAAAGAGAAAAATCTGCAACCTTCCGCTTTTAAGCGAGACGTTGGTGATCACGATTGATCTCTGAGCAGTGATTGAGGCGCATTGCTCTCTTCGGGATACAATCTACTAGATTTAATGAATATTTGGGTGTGGAGCCTCACACATTGAAATAGTATTTCAGCCCAGGTCGCATCTCTGTATAAAAGCATCAGGTATAATAGCGTTAAGTACTGATTAGCCCTAAAGAGAAAACTGAGTTTACAAGAAGGAGATTCAGTAACTGCTGATACATAATTATGTCAGCCAACTCCAATGTTGGCTGTGATTCCGAGTAGGCGCATGTTCGTTTTTGAGGAAATTCGATATCCCCTTGCATGGTTAGAGGAGGTTCCCCAGCAGTGATTCTTCCTGAGATTGTTATTGATTGCTTCATGTTTGCGTCAAAATTGTCTAGGTTCATTTGGCCCTAATCTGATATCTTCCCCAAGTCTGAGTTCAGTGACATGCTTTGTAAGTATCTTCATCGGTGTAAATGCTCAGCATTTAAAGGAAGCTAGGTAGAAAATGAGAACACTAAGGTACACTCGTCTGAAACCCAAATATTCTGTTTTCAATGTAGTGGAGCAGATCATTGATCTGCAACAAAAAAAGATTGGCGAAAGTATGCAGCCCTGGGGTACTTCTGCATTAACCTGAAAAGCTTTACTCGGTACACCATCAACCACCCTCTGAATCGATCTTCTGCAGAAAAAAGATCTACTGTGATGTTACTACGTAGACAAAAACATTTGGCACTATTCATATTAGAGTTAATGACTATCGATATGGCTTTGGTCTTATTATTCTCATTTCTATTAAGCTCTGCATCTGTTTTCCAATCAAAATGCTATAATGTTGCTCGTAGAGAGCAAATGTTTGTGAGAGCGGTCTCGATGAGTTGATTGTCTATTATTTTTCATCTTTCTGAAGAGCAGTGTACCTATTGAGAACTTCTCGTCTATGTATTGGAAAATGGGTTTGACTGACTATGACTCAGTCATTCTCATCATGAAGGAACGCAGTCAAAAAAATAGTAAGATCTTTTACTGATTTTAACCGACTGAGAAATGTACTCAAAACAGATGAATGGCATGAAATTTACAATGCTAATGATCCTGAGTACGCCTTAGAAAATTGAGAGAAATGATAAACTCGTGCACAAGGCAAGTTTTCATGGAGAGAACAGAACGAAAACGTAAGGAATGGATCACTAGCGGTCTACTCAAATCTATTGAGATCAAAAACAATATGTATCGTCAACTGTTAAAAAATCCAACAACAATATAGGAATTTTTTGAATGGACTAATCAAAACGGCGAAAAAATAATTTATAAGGACTAAAATTGTGAAAAACACAAAGAGTAATGAGGACTGTCAGTGACATTAGTGGGAGTGTTGTGGATGGAACTAGTGTGGATCAACTCAAAGATGAAGAAGAAATTGTAGTTTGCTTTGCGGACTATTTTGCCGGGGGTTGGAGCAAGTCTAACGACAAAGTTGAAGAATCCAGAAAGGAAAGAATTCTGTAGTTGGCAGAATGCGAACTCATTCGGTTTCCTGGAAACAACTGCGGACAAGATTGCATCGGTCATAAAAAGTCTTAAGAGCGGAAAATGTGTGAGTGACGATGGACTTAGAGCAGAAACTCTGAAAGAGATTTCCGAATTTGTCTCGGAGCCATTGTCATCTATTATGAATCGGTGTATTAATGAGGGTAAATTTCCGTCAATTATTGAAACGTCTATCGTGAAACCAATTTATGAGATAAGACTACGCCCTCAAACTATAGACCAATATCCATTGTATCTACACTTGGTAAAATATTCGAGAAAATGCTCTAGGTGCGAATTGTAAGGTTTCTAGATAAATTTAAAATTTTATCAGATAACCAGTACGGATTCCGAAATGGAATATCTATTAATGATGCCCTGGCACATCTCATGAGTAATGTGTATGATGCTGTGGATAGAGGTATTCCTTGTATTTGTATTATGGTTGATTTAACTAAGGCCTTCGACACTGTTTCACACCACAAACATCTGAAGTTATTAGAAAGTATTGGCTTCAAGGACCCAACTTATCAACTCATGAAGAACTATTTAGAAAATAGAAAACTGGTTGTGGAGTTAGACGGATTTCGTAGTGCCGAAAAAAGTATTGTATGCGGTGTCCCAAAAGGTACTGTGGTAGGTCCTGTGCTATTTTGCATTTATGTGAATAATATGTTTCACCTGAATATGTCTGTGGATGTCACTTCTTTTGCAGATGACTCTGCTATATTTTATAAAGATTCTTCATGGAATACTTTGAGAACGAAAATTGAAAGTGACCTTGAAATTATATTGGAGTTTTTCTGTGCTAAATTACTCCCGTCAATCCACAGAACACGAATTTCACTCAATTTTGTTGTAATGCCTCGTGTATGCCAGATTATAATCGTGTGAAAATTGAGGTTGGGGAGGGAGACGTCGTTAATATTGCGAAAACTGATGGAGTTGGACTCTCATCTACGTTTGGACAAACACATATTCTTCTTAGAAGAAAAATTACGCCAACTCTTGTCACTCTTCAGTGTGTAAGGGATTTTGCGATGTGAGCCAACTGAAGATTCTTTATATGCGTTGGATCAGTCAGTTTTAACGTACGGTATATTAGTGTTATAGGGCGTGGGGGCGACATATTCACATAAATTGGAAGTTGTTCAGAAGCGTTTTTTAAAGATCATATATGCGAGAGAGATAACATACTCTTCGGATAGTTTGTTCAGCGAATTTCGTGTACTGACATGAGACAACTATATTACGCCGAAATTCTCGTACATCGCTTCAAACATCTGAATGTAGAAAGTGCCATTTCACACGGATATCGTACAAGATACGCCCATCAGGGCTATGTCGTTGCTCTCACCTCGAGAAGAATTGGGCAGAAATGCTTCAATTGCCTTGCTCCACGCTTATTAAACCGCCAACTCAGTTTCTACATTCAAGATCTCCATTACAAAATGGATCGTGGCACAACCTCGATCAGTAGTTTCTAATATGATTGAATTAAAGAACTCTGTTTGAGGTTCATTTTATTTCATTTGTTGGAATCATTATATCTTTGCAGTACTTGCTGACTTTCAAAATTGTTTCCAGACTAGAGCCTCGTTTTAGTTCGATTGTTTTATTCAAAATAATCATGTACTAATGTCATATTTTTCGAACGACTGTCAAAATTTTCTCGCAAATTTTTCTTATAATTAAGCAAGTTCCACAAACAAATAATATAAGGGAGATGTCAACCCAGATTATTGGGTCCATAATGATTTTAAAACATCTATAGATCATAATCGGCATCACTTGGAAGACTGAACCTGGCCATCGAGGCCCTCTCGGTCAAACAGAGATGTAATTTGAGGAAATATCGCAGGTTATGTATTTTTTTTATTATCCCCTTAGTCCTTTTCATAAGCTTGATTGCTATGTAAAATCTTTTCTCAGATTTGTTTAGACATATAAGAAATATGATTGTTGAAATATTTTTCTGCTGGTTTTCTTTTTCCATTGTTACAGATTCCAAACCCCCTTTCTTTCACCCTTGTCTTCGTTTAGAAATCATGGAATGCAAGAGAGAATGAAGCGGCTAAGCAGAAAAATCTTTGGTACTGTTTTTGTACAAACGACACTAACACAACATAAACAGGCAAGCTATTGCTAGTGCAATATCGACAGGGAAACGAGTTTTTTCCTCAGGGTTTTTCACTCGTTTATTGAATCATACTCAAGATAGTATGGTTCCCCTGTTACATTTTCCAGAGCTCACACTTGTGCTTTTTTGACACACACCAAAACTTTAGATATAAGCATTTATTGTGAATACTATTATTCAAATATTTGTAAATCTCCTCTCTTCAAAAGAATATATATATATATATATATATATATATATATATATATATATATATATATATATATATATATATATATATATACAACGTTCAACCTCCAATGATTAGCCTGGATGAATATAATTTATTCATAAGAAATTTGTTGTTTATCTTATTCAATTTATTTAGCTTATTTAGCTTACACTAAAAGGTTTTATTGTATGTTACTCACATTGTAGAAGAAAATGAATGAAGTTATTATTCCTATTTTATTATTATCATTTATTGTTACTGGTTTCAATAACTATTCTATATTGTAAGCCTACGTCCGACATAGAGAAATAATTCTTTGTTAAATTGTAAGAATTTTGAATTAACAAGATAAAAAAATTCAAATACTTTCATATCGTGATCACGTAGATATTATATATAAGAAGAATCAGAAGAACTCGTCAACGAAGACGATGTTCCAAGAATATTTCGTTAGTTAACAATTAATTGTCTAAGCTGTTGGAAAACTCATCAACAATTTTTCTTTACGAAACATCATTCTTTTGAAAAAGCCAAGAAATTTTTGAAATCTTATGAAATACTCTAGAAAAATTGATGAAGGTACTAAGCTCTTTATGGAGACAATGCTCTCGTGTTGTGAAGGCCTCTCGGATCTGACATTCAACGTTAAATTAAGATAAACAGATGAAGAAGTAAAAGCTTCTTAACGAAAATTTTGTCATCTTCGAATATCTTATTTGACAGTTGCTAAACTATCAAAGGTTTCTGAATGATTTGTGAAAATTGAATACTTTTTATCTATACTAATTTGCTGATATTATCCACAGTTTTTGATATTTCGTCGCATCTCTAGGCCTCATTCCGAATTCAATGAGATTTGTTCCATTTTTGGAAACGAATAAACACACCCGATTCGATTAGTATATTCTATCAAAACATCACCGGAAATTGATTTTTCAAAAAATCTGCTTGAAATGATACTAAAAATTTTTGTTGTTGTTGAGTTGACACAACTGTTTCCTCTACTGACGCGAAGTTTGAATGCGATCTGTCATTTAGTTTGTTTACCGTGCTTGATTCCGTCAGTTCTCACAAGTCTGCTTTGCGATTTTCCCAATAAATAAAATTATCGAACGAAGAATTTATCTTGAATTCTGTATTGCAAATGAAAGTTGGCTTACGGTGAGTTTATCAAAAATACGTGCATATGAGTGATACAGTGCATTCAACAGCGGCGGAGATGCGGTGGAAGATTTGCCTCACTCTGGTCGGCCATCAATATCTTCAACTGAAGTTTACATCGATAAACTGGAGGAAATGGTAATGGAAAATCGTAATTTGAATTTGAGAGAGATAAGCAATGAACCTTCTGTGTATGACAAGTCAATACGTGACATTTTAAACCATTGTTTGGGCATGAAATGCGACTAGTTCCAAAAGACATGAATTTTCTTCAATGTCGACGCTACATTCATAGAACGCAGAGTAACTGGTTATGAGACATGGGTTCATGAGTGTGATATACAAGCCAGTCAACAAGCGCAATGGTGCCTCTCAACTGAACCGAAACTGAAAAAAACACGTTGATTGTTTTCTCTGATTATCGCGGTGTTGTGCACTCACCAGAAGGTAGGACGGTAATTGAAGAATATTTCCTGAGCGTTATAAGAATTTGAGAATGCAGATTCGTGGAAGAATGCCAGATTTGTACGAAGAAAACTCATGAAGTTTTCACCTCGATAATGCACCATCTCACAAGACTATCAATGTGAATAAAAAAATAAAATTTTCATATTTTCAAAACGACTGAATTTTTTCGCAAATTTTTCTTTAAATTAAACAAGATCCATGAATGAATAATATATCGGTGATGTCAACCCAAATTATTGGGTTCATAATGAATCTAGAAAATCTGTAGATCTTAAACGGCATAACTTAGAAGACCGAACAAGGCCATCGGGGCTCTCGCGGTCAAACAGAGAAGGAATTATTTTATTGGGTTTCAATATTGAAGAAAGTTTTGCGATTATACTTCAAAATTGGCTAGCAAGAACAAGGAAGTGATTATGTTTAAAGAGACTCACACTGCGACGGAAGAACATCTCCGTGAAAGGGGAATTATCGCAGGTTACGTATTTTTTGATTATCTCCTTAGTCCTTCCCTTTTATGGCCTTGCTTGCTATGTAAAATAATTTCTTAAATTCAAGTGTGTTTAGACATATCACTGCAAAAGCCACGGCCTGGCTTAAACTTTCTAGGTTGGAACTGAGAGTTTTAACTGCCATACTAACGGGGCACTGTCGCCTCAGGAAACACCTAAATAAATTAGGAATGATTGAGGATCCTTCATGTAGACTATGTGAAGAAGATATAGAATCAATGGAAAATGTTATGTGCGAGTGCCCAGCTGGGAACAGGGTCAGGATGGAAGAACTCGGATCTTGTAAACTGAAGCTGACTGAGCTTATTAAGCTCTCACCCACGAACCTCGTATCCTTTACGAGAAAGATTGAGCGCTTTGATGAAATTTAGGACAGAGACACCACCAGACAATAGACCACCAAATCGCATTGCTATGCAGCCCTCACTCAAATGATAACAATAAATAAAAAAACAAAAAGAGGAAATATCGCAGGTTATGTACTGTTTGATTATCTCCTTAGTCCTTTTTATGGCCTTGCTTGCTATGTAAAATCTTTTCTTAGATTCAAGTGAGTTTAGACATATAAAAGTTAGGTATGATTGTTGAAATATTTTTGTGCTGGTTTTTTTCCATTGTTACAGATTCCTGTCCCAAACAACCTTCCTTCCACCCTTGTCTTCGTCTGGAAATCATAGAGTGCAAGCAAGATGAGAATAAGTGGGTGAAGCTGCTAAGCAGAAAAATCTTTGGTACTAAGCAAAAAATCTTTGATACTCTTTATATATATATATATATATATATATATATATATATATATATATATATATATATATATATATATATATATATATATATTTATAGGGAACCATACTATCTAAAGAGTACCAAAGATTTTTTCTCATCATTTCCAGACGAAGACAAGGGAGGAAGGGAGGTGGTTTGGGACAGGAATCTGTAACAATGGAAAAAGAAAACCAGCTGAAATATATTTCAACAATTCTCAACAATTATAACTGACTCTTATATGTCTAAACACACTTGAATTTAAGCAAATATTTTACATAGCAAGCAAGGCCATAAAAAGGACGGACTAAGGAGATAAACAAAAAATACGTAACATGCGATAATTTACCTTTCACGGAGATGTTCTTCCGTCGCAGTGTGAGTCTCTTGAAACATAATCACTTCCTTGTTCTTGCTAGCCAATTTTGAAGTATAATCGCAAAACTTTCTTCAATATTGAAACCCAACAAAACAATTCCTTCTCTGTTTGACCACGAGAGCCCCGATGGCCTTGTTCGGTCTTCTAAGTGATGCCGTTTAAGATTTACAGATTTTCTAGATTGATTATGAACCCAATAATTTGTGTTGACATCTCCCATATATTATTTATTCGTGGATCTTGTTCAATTTAAAGAAAAATTTGCGAAAAAATTCAGACAGTCGTTTTGAAAATATGACAATTTTATATTTTTATTCACATTGATAGTCTCGTGAGATGGTGCATTATCGAGGTGAAAACTCCATGAGTTTTCTTCGTACAAATCTGGAATTTTTCCTCGAATCTGCATTCTCAAATTCTCATAACGCTCAGATATTATTCTTCATTTACCGTCTTACCTTCTGGTGAGTGCACAACACCACGATAATCAGAGAAAACATTGAACGTGTTTTTTTCAGTTTCGGTTCAGTTGAAAGGCGCCATTGCGCTTGTTGACTGGCTTGCATATCACACTCATGAACCCATATCTCATCACCAGCTACTCTGCGTTCTATGAATGTAGCGTCGACCTTGAAGAAAATTCATGTCTTTTGGAACTAGTCGCATTTCATGCCTAAACAATCGTTTAAAATGTCACGTATTGACTTGTCATACACAGAAGGTTCATTGCTTATCTCTCTCAAATTCAAATTACGTTTTTCCATTACCATTTCCTCCAGTTTATCGATGTAAACTTCAGTTGAAGATATTGATGGCCGACCAGAGTGAGGCAAATCTTCCACCGCATCTCCGCCGCTGTTGAATGCACTGTATCACTCATATGCACGTATTTTTGATAAACTCACCCTAAGCCAAATTTCATTTGCAATACAGAATTCAAGATAAATTCTTCGTTCGATAATTTTATTTATTGTGAAAATCGCACAGCAGACTTGTGAGAACTGACGGAATCAAGCACGGTAAACAAACTAAATGACAGATCGCATTCAAACTTCGCAATTTTTGTAAATCCTCTCTTTTCAAAAGAATATATATATATATATATATATATATATATATATATATATATATATATATATATATATATATATTGCTGATTTTAATAATGTTATCGGTTTCAGGATGTATATATATATATATATATATATATATATATATATATATATATATATATATATATATATATATATATATATATATATATATATATATATATATATATATATAGTACCATATTAATTCGCAGGTTTTCAGATCATATCCAATAACCTCATTTCGTTTCTACTCAAAATACACTATATAATAGTTAGAAACTTGATTAAAATGTCCAGTACATCAAATTATTTCTCTTTACCAGGAACATTCTCTTTTATACACATACTACCGGGGAAATCTCTGTCAAAATCTAGTTTTAGCGATGAAAAATTGCTGCTTCGCTAAATTGGCATTTTCAGCGGGTTTATTCTCATGTCGCCACTTCCCTGGAGAGATAAATGAGGTAGATAAAACAAAATTGCCATATTTCACCTCCTTTTCCGACGGTAGTTCTCATTTGAAGATCACAGTACAATTATAGAACATAATTCAGGGAATCAACTTCATATCATCCAAATGAATGTGGGACATAATGCGTTTGTACAGATTTACTTTTACCTATTTATTTATCATGAAATCTTGAGTATCATCATCAATCTTGGATAAGCAATTTTCATTATATTAGCTCCTTCTACGCTTCTGTCTGAAATATTTTTGAAACATTATTCACTCCTTTTATTTCAGGAAAAAAATTTGCCCATATCCGATATGTACTGAGAATAATCCTCATTCAAATTTCGTTTAAAACAATTTTCTGGGAACTATTATCTAAAATCACCAAATTTCGCTAAAAATAAATTTTAGATTAGCAGAAAAACTTACGACCTTTTCTGGTACTAAAATATATACAGGGTGTTTTCTGAACATCGCAAAAACCCATTTTTCATCGTTTTCGAATAATTCAAACACTTGTTCAAATCGTCTTTAGAGGCTGTTAAATGGGTGCATAATATTTTTGAGGTAAGAAGGTGTGAGGGGAAAGACTCGTTAGAAGTTAGAAGCTATTATAAAATAAATTTTAGAATAGCAGAAAAACTTACAACCTTTTTTTGGTACTGAAATATATACAGGGTGTTTTCTAAACATCGCAAAAACTCCCTCATTTTTCATCTTTTTCGAATAATTCAAACACTTGGTTAAATGGTTTTTAGAGGCTGTTGAATGGGTGCATAATTATTTTGAGGTAAGAAGGTGTGAGGGGAAAGACTCGTTAGAAAGTTTTTTTATTTCAAATAGGAACATACATATTTCAATAATTCTTTACAGAATATTTTTTTGAATATAGTAACTCATTGAAAGTTACTATTTCGTTATCTTTGAATTGATAGGATGCAATATCGTCTATACAAAGTAAAACTAACATTTATAGAAATTCGTTGTTGATTCCCAGAACTCTTTCCAATTATGGAACAACTTATGAGTCCATCTGTGTAATTGTGACATCTCGGAGATCGATTTAGTCGCTTGATTTGGCACGCACAGCTTTTGATATTCTAGTCCATTGGAAAAGTAGTAAATGGTGTTGTTGATGTGTTCAATAAATACCTCATATAAGATCCTCCTCAGAAGGTTCCTGGTTTTGGAAACGGAAGAAACATTTGGTGTACTTTAAATCAATTAAGAACAGGTTATGTGAGTAATAATAGAATTCTTTTAAATTGGAATTCTGTAGATTGTCCAAAGTGCGAGTATGGTGATACTGAGAAAACTATGAAGCATCTGGTCTTGTACTATTCCATTTCTCGGTTTCCTGTTGTTTTCCAACATACACAAATGGTAAATCTTTTCGTATTTGAGTTGAATCATAAAACTTCCGATAGCATTACAGATAGAATGTTTTTCTGCTCCTTCAATTTACATTTTTCTGATTAGAAATTAGAAGTTAACACAATCATTGTCTTTCCACTTTCCTTCACAACACACTAGCTGATGTATCACCAACAGGCGAGACAAGAGATTTTCTCAAGGTTTTCCTTCTGTGTTCCCTTGTATGAGTTAGAAAACTACGTGTGGTTCTTCCGTTTCCCCAAATTTTTAGAATCTTACAATTTAAGGTCAATTGTGGGAGGTTGCTATCCAATCTACATAAGATTTCTCGAAATCGTATTTTCGTTCGAAACCAAAATTTAACAAACAAAAAATTTTTCTTGGAAAGTTATTCTTTCATTTGGGTAAATAAATAAATTTGCTCCATCTATGCTAATATTTTGTTCCATAACACCCACCGAAATAACTGAATTCCGTTAAAAACGATAAATTTTTATACATCAGTATATGAAAAAATATTCCCAACACCAAATGTTTTCAGGATATCACATTCAATCGTTGAGCAATTCCCAGCAATCTGTAAATTGCATAAACATAAGGGGCACCATTGTAATAAAATTGAAAGAAGACCCTATCATCCTCATTTACGCAGAACGTTTTAATCTAGGTCAGATTTCGAATTTATGCCTTTTTTTATTTTTCATGTAGATTATGCAATTATCTATAAAAGTTTTCTCTATACTTTTCATGATAAAATCATTTTAGAGCAAAAGCGATTCAAAAATTTATTTCAGTTGTATTCTACATAATCAAGTTCATGCAGCAATATTCTGGAGGGGTGAAACAAAAATTTTTAAATAATTTGAAGAAGCAAAATCGTATTGCATGTGTGAAAGCTTTCGAACATTTGAACTCTACTCCAGAATTTCCAATCTAGTCAGCAATGGAGACTACTTTCTCTTCTCAATATGTGAAGTTTTGAAATAATTGCTTACATCGACAAGTGCCGTCATTTATTCTATGCAGAGATACATGTAATTAATCACGTAGGAAATTTACTTGTCTTCCTCCAATAGCGATATCTGCTCACCAACATTTTTATCGTGTATATTTCCAGGTCTAAGCAGAAAATGGTATTGGAGCCAATCTATACTCTACTTTCATTTGTACCAGAAAAGCTCTTCAACTTTCTAATGCTAAAAGAAATGAATTTCGAAATGCAGCTACAACAAAAGTAAGTTTATCTTGTTCACCTGAATTCACCACTTATCAAGGCCTGTAACGATCAAATACGGAATCTTCAACTGAAGAATATCCTTACATCAACAACTAAACAACTGCTGTGTCGCTGTTAGAAGGAGATGAGGAATAAGAAGAAATATATAAAAGAGAAGAAGATGGGTAAGAAGAAGATAAAGAAGAAGAAAAAGATGAGAACGATTATGATGAATAAGATGACCTTATATTTGAATTTTACTGATATAGATCGCAAAATGGACCTTTCAGAGAAACCACGTTCAAAAATCGCCCTAAGTACACAACCTCATAGATGGCATGAAATTGTATGCAAATTGTTAAGGATTGAGCTAAAAAGTAGAAGTAAATTCTAGAATCCTCGGAAATTTAATGTTTTGACGATATTATTAGTTTGTAGATAATTGCATGATCTACAATTTTTGTCTTCGATATTTCTATCATAAAACTTACCGTTACGCAAAAAATCCAGAAATCTCATTTTTGCAGAAATTGACCTTATATAAAATTCTGCACACATGTAATCAATGGGGACTTCTCAGAATTTCTTCATTATTATGTCCCATGGAAATTTTCAGCTAGTTGGGAATTTATTGATGGGTGAATATCTAAATTGACCGGACTACCAGGATTGAATTTTCGTTCAGAAATTCGAGGTAGAAGATAATTATTCGTCTTCACGTACTTGGTCCCACTCATGATCTAACTATGAACACTCAGGAACTTTTGAACGTATTCAATCACCTTTTTGTCAACGACTGAGCCTCGAGGAAAAATATTCCTGACGTTGTTCTCCCGTCTTTGAGTGGAAACCTGAAATCCAACAGAAACGATGATTTTTTATTGATCAGTGATATTTCAGAGAATTTGTTTTTTTTTTGTGATGTGATTTCAAAATTATTTATATGGACGGCATATTCTCATACTACACCAAGTTTTTTAAACAACTGTTCACTATCCATGAATTGGTTTTCGTGTGTTAAAAGGCAAATCAATTAACACATATGAATTATAATTATAGAAAACCAAGCACTACTCGAGCAAAAGAAGCGATTGATTTTGAAATTGTTATTTACCTTGCATCGCTGAATGTTCAGGCAAATACAAGTTACAGAATAAAGCTCACACAAGCTTCAGAAATTAGGTTCGACGGAATATTGAGAGAAATGCTTCAAAAAAAGCAATTGGATCCGTTATTGTTTTGGGCTTGAAGCTTGAAACTTTGAAACCCAATGAGATTCAAGATTTCTATTTCGTCTAAATACACCAGGTGGGGCAACTAAAACGAAAAATACTCAATAACTGCTGAACTATTTGTTTCTGGAGGAAAAGCAGAAGCAGGTCAATTTTTGTCTGAAGGGAGACATCTTTTAACACACGGTAATTTTATGTCACCTCAACCTCCTAAGCAGGGGTGCACAAAACTCAATTATTTGAATGAGGAAGATAGATCGAGTGATACCTCATTGGAAAGCTCTCTTTATTCTCAAAACAAATGTGTATTAATTTTCTATTTTTGACACATTCGAAACCAAATACATGCTGGTTCGTCAAAAGACGACTAGTTTTTAGTGATTGGAAAATCTGTCGATTAGGAATGAACATTCACCGAAATACTCTTGCATTTTGGGAAAATGAGCAGTGGTGCTTCCACTATACCCCTCAGATGAGGGTGTCTATACTCTAGGCAACCGAAAGAGAGATCACGTCAAAACAAATACAGCAGACGCCAGAAGATTTAGTAGCTCTGTAATTGGCCGAATCATGTTTAGGGGGTGAGATCTGAATGTTAGCAGTCTGTACAGGTACGGTCTCGGTCCATCGGATAGAAAATTAAATTTTCATTATTGTTTTGGAAGTGTTATTGATCGAGTGTTGAAAAGTGAAAATATTGTGTGTATAATGTCGTCTACGGATACTGCAGATGAAAGTACTGTTGAAAATTATTCTCCGAAAAAGCGGCCTAAGGAAGGTCATTTTACTTTGAATGAAAAACAGATCATTTTCAACGTCTATAATAGACAAATGCAAATAGATTCTGCACCTATCAACGAAATCGTCGAATAAGTGGCAAATATTGTGGGAGTTAGTAAAACTAGTGTTTACAGTCTCATAAAGGAGGATAAGGAGAATCATTCTTTTTCACAAAACGGGACGTACCCGAAAAGGGTGAAAATTGCGGATAGTGTTACTGATTTCGAGAAAAATCTGATTAGTAGGAAAGTGCAGTTTTTCCATAGAAATTAATTACCTACAATGGATAAAATATTGAATGAAGTGAACAGTGATGTTGATCTGCCAAATTTTGAAAGAACAACATTCCGTAAAATATCAAAAAAAATCAGATTCCAGAAGAGGGGGTGGAATGGTTTACTATTGGAGAGAGATAAAATAGTCTTCTGGAGGAGAGACTATCTTAAACAAATTAAAAACTACAGCGAAGAGAATAGAAGAATCTATTACCTGGATGAAACCTGAGTGAATGCTGGGCACACTAATTCAAGTGTTTGGGTAGATGCATCGGTCAAAACAGCAAGACAGGCTTTCCACGAAGGTTTATCGACTGGATTGAAGAACCCCACAGGTGAATGGTAGTTATATTATGCATGAATAATTCATGTATAATATAACATAATATTCATGATTTTCAAATGATACACAAACTCTGTTGGTTCGTTTTTGATTGAAATCGCTAATTTCTTGATAAACTTATTTGATTTGTATTCTCATTCAAATCTTTATTTGAATCATGCTTACTCTGTATCAACAGTAGGTACGTCATCAGGTATTTCATCATATTTTTTGAAACCATAATTTTTACCTAAAACTAACTGCAGAATGAAGGTTTTCGAATACCCTTTATGAAAATATTCCTGTTATTCCTTGCAAATTATGCTATAGGGTAGAACCTAGTACCACAACAATCCTGTTTCGAATTGTTAGCATGCCGCTTTCTTTCAAGGACATTCAATATCATGTTTTCAATCTATATTTACAACAGCAATATGATAATTCAATTTGGACGAATAGATGGGATCTTATTAAGGGTCTATTGCTACATCTGGGTTTTTCTTTACCTCTATTGCTACTGTAAATTTACTTAAGTAGGCTGTGTACCACCCACCTGTCGTCGAAAGGTTTATCGGTGATTTAACTCAATTCTCTAATTAACAAAATTAAGTATTTTCTTCAACTATGAGATTCCACATGATTAAGTTAAATGAAAATAGACACATTTTTATATCTCTGCGGGTAAAGGCAAGAAACTCATCGTTTGCAATATTGGAAGTGATACTGGATTCGTTCCCGACGCACTGTGGTCATTCCAATCGAAGAAATCTGGTGACTACCACGAAGAAATGGATGGACCCAACTTCGAAAAATGGTTTGAAAATATTTTACTGAAATCGGAAGACGGATGTGTC
Source organism: Cryptolaemus montrouzieri (assembly GCA_013387265.2). NCBI lineage: Eukaryota > Metazoa > Arthropoda > Insecta > Coleoptera > Coccinellidae > Cryptolaemus > Cryptolaemus montrouzieri. The sequence goes on along the minus strand of JABFTP020000021.1, from coordinate 70,756,658 downwards.
ATCATTTTGGACAATGCGTCTTATCATTCTAGACGCACAGAAAAAACTCCCGACATCTGCCAGTAGAAAAGCCACTATTCAAGAATGGCTACGCTCAAAAAATATTGCTTTCGGGGATGATTTGATTGAAGCAGAGCTTCTTCGAATAGTTAAAACCCACAAACCAGTGTGTAATAAATATGTAGTAGATGAAATGGCTCGAAACCAAAATAAAATCGTGTTACGACTCCCGCCCTATCATTGCGATCTCAATCGCATCGAACTGGTTTGGGCTGAAATGAAGAATTATGTGGCATCTAAGAACACATCATTCAAATTTCAAGACATGAAGAAGCTTTTCGCCGAATCCATTGAAAGGATTTATGCTGTCAAGTGGCAAAACTGCATTAAGCATGTCGCAAAGAAAGTCGAACCGAGAATGTGGCAATTCACATTCATAATCGACGAACAACTGGATCCTTTTATTGTCAATCTCGAGAATGATTCAAGTTCATCGTCTGAATCTGATAATGACCATGATAATCCTTGATGTCCTTTTTATGTAACTCTTGTGATATATATGTTTCAATTATGTTCTGCTACCAAAAAATATACCTGCAACATCATTTGCATATAACATTGCCTGTTTTTTATGAAAAATTCATTGAGTCATATCCGAAACTATTGCGTGAATACTTCATTTTAGAATAAAATTCTGCGTTTGTTTTGTTGACACTCTCTCTTTTCTTTGTATCAAGTATAGATCTAGATAATGTCGAACAGGAAGTGCAAAATGCCCGGGGGGTTTACCATCCTGCTGGAAAACAACATTCTCTTTTGAATTATTATTATTATTATTATTATGAATAGGAATGAGGTCTTCAAGACCTATAAACTCAAAAAAATCAATCATTACAATCAAGTAATTCAAACTTAAAAATCAAAATTTGATAAAGATAAACTAAATTAAATTAACCATCCTAGCATAATACAACTAACTCAACAAGTATTTATTCAGTCTATTGTTGAAGCAGTTTATCGAAGAGGCATTCACTACATCCTCAGGAAGGGAGTTCCAAGTGTTAAACACTCTATTTGGAAGGACTGCTCTTCTACAGGTGGTGTGATCCGCTCATGTGCCAGCTTCAAACTGTGATCTCTCAGGTTGGAATTCTGAGCCAGTTCGAAAATATCTGCTAGATCAACAGAGAATGATGCATTTAAAATTCGGTAAGTGTTCACCTGGCATCCTCTCTCCAGTCGGTCAATCTGGGACAATTTTTTTTTTCATCAGCATTCTATCTTTATAAGATGGTCGATGAATTCCATATGGGAGACGGGTGGCTGCGCGTTGAACTGATTCAATAAGATTCATGTCATAAGTTTTATACAAACACGCCGCTGTATCTAGATAAGGTTGAGAAAACACTTTTTTGAACAGAAACAATTTTTTTTGGCATTATTACAGATGTTTCTATGTGGGCTGTCCATGTCAGATCCTTAGACACTATTACTCACAGATCATTATGCTTTTCGACAGTTGAGAGTGGCATTTCATTGATATAGTATGTGTGTTGGGGATTATTTTCACCGATATGCATCACCACACATTTTGATGCATTTGATGGAATGAGCCATTTTTTGCTCCACTCCTTAACTCTGTCAAGGTCCATCTGAAGCTCTCGCCGAGCAATGAGAGGGTTAGAGTATAACTTGGAGTCGTCTGCATACATCAAACACGTGAAAAAGAGCAAGCCTGGGAGGTCAGGAGTATATATAAGGAAGGGTATAATAGGGTCAAGGACTAATCCTTGAGGTACTCCACTTGTCAAGGAATGCATATTTGAATAGGCCACACCTACTTTAACCCGGAAACTTCTTTTGCTCAGAAACTGCTCAATCCATCTAAGTAAAGCTCCCCTAACCCCAATGTGTTTCAACTTTTTAAGTAGACGCTTGTGTGGGACTTTGTCGAATGCCTTCTGGAAATCGAGATAGATGACATCAATAGGAAAGCCGAGATCGATAGATTTGGTCTACTCATCCAGACACTGCAATAAGTTAGAGATAACAGATCTGCCAGGGAGAAATCCATGCTGCCGAAGTGATATCATGTTGTTTTGCATCAAATATGGTATCACGTTATCAGAAATGATTCTTTCCATTATTTTCACCTCAGAGCAAGTTAGTCTAATTTGTCTATAATTTTCTTTGAGACTTTTATCGCCCTTTTTATACACCTCAATGACATCAGCCACTCTCCATGCAGCCGGTAATGTTCCTCCGTCGGAAGATTTTAGCATAATTATTGGCAAGGGAAGGAGGAGAAAGGAGGCGCAATTCTTGAGAATGTATGGCGAGAGACCACTCAGACCCACAGAAGAGGCAGTATTTAATTCTTTCAATTTCTGGAAAACGACTTCCTCACAAAAAACAACCGAACTTGTAGAAGACAGATGAGCTACTAGATCTGGTATTGGGCCCTCGACGGAATAGTTTGTAGTAAAAAATCACCGAATATTTCGACAGTTTCCGTATCATTTCTTGTCAAATTTTCGTTTCGTGCCTTTACACGGAGGCAGCAAAATCCTCTGCATTATTCGTACGTTTAAACCGTCGCCAAAGAATTTTTTTATATTGGATTTGCTGCCATATCGTATCGTCCAACCAAGGCTTGATAGCATTTTGTTTAAAATTAATTTCATGACTACAAGAATCTACAATTTCATTCAGCTGCTCCAAGAATAAGGACCAACATTTCTCAACAGAAATTCTGGCGAACAATGATTGCCAGCTTTTAGCGCCTAAAAGCTCATTTGCTTTCTGAGAGTCCGTTTTCAACCGAGTCTTTTTTCTCGCTCTCTGCTTGTCTAGAATAGCTAAGATCATTTTCCAAAATTTTAGTTATGGCCAGTTTGATTAGTTTTTCAAGTAATTGGAGATACATTTCTCCCGTCAGATTTCCTGGTAAGAAAAATGGCCGAATCAGACGATTCCCATAGATGCCAACCAAAACATTCAATTTTTCAGGATATTGGGTATGTACTCCACGAAAGATTCAGGGATAAGAGTCCAACCAAAACCGGCAGTTATGACGATTTACAGTGCCATTCAGAAAAAAAGTACATGTAACCGAGAAGCAAATATTGTAGAGAAAGTGGGGATCGTTTGCGATTCGCTCATTTATTATTTTACAGAATTGCACTCTGCGGTTGAAGTCATCCTCATTCAATTCCTGGACCATCTTCGTTTTATACTGATGGAATTTGTATTGTTTGAAAACTCGTCCAATAGTTCTTCGGCTCACACCAATGTCACTTTCCAAATTTTTTTGTACTCAGAGTGGGATCAATCACTACTTGCCCAAGCAATGTAGTTTTGTTTTCCTCATTTCGTATGGGAAATGCCCTCGTTTCCTCTCATGAACAGATTCTTCAAATTTTTCCACCAACAACAAATTGTACTTGGTACTTACATGTTGGTCGTCATGAAGTTCATTGCCCTATGCACAAGTATTATTGCTGAAAAAAAATTCAATAATTTCTCTTCTTTCGGTTATTGAATAAACTACTGTTATGAATGCAGCCCGTGAGTGTGAAAAAAGCTAGATTAACAAACACACTAATTCGAATTTCATTCACCAGATACAAGCAATCTGGAAAAATAAAACAAACACTGCCGCATTTGTTGTTAAGAAATCTGCATTACACATATGTGATTTCGGATGAATATTTTTCTGTAACGAGAATTTTACTTCAGTTCGTTTCATTTCAACCTTGGGTACCATGCTGTTAGAGGCTCTTCACATACGACGATCAGTTGCGTATGCGGTGAGGCGTGCGGGCCATTACCATCCATCGATGGGGAATCTTTTGCGATTCAACAGATGACGCGGAACGATCAGCGCTTTTGTGTGAAGGGGCTCTTATACTGTGTATGAATTTATCCATGACTCACTCTGTTTCCTCATTGAAATGTAATCGGATTCGCAAATTCGTTCACAATCATGTGTTCTAGTTTTGAAGCTACCTATTTCGCAAAGTCGTTGATGAAACCGTCGAACAAAAGATGATGAGGATACATTTTAGCATATCTTCTCGGCGCTTCTAAGGAATTGCTGCTAGAGAGACCGTAGACGAATTGCATGTCAGTCATTTTTGCATTTGAATAAACCTCCATCTTAGTGAAAATTCGTAATCAGATAATTTCAAATACCTATCCAATGAGCTATAACACAGACTAATTGATCAATTCGAAGATTTGAGAGGTTGACACCCTCATCTGAAGGGGTGTATGAGCGGGTGTGGTGGAAGCACCACTGATTATAGATATTTTCCCCAAAATACAACAGTATTTCGGTGAATGAAGATACTTGAATGAACAGTGAATAGAAAAAAAAAATGAAAACGAAGGGAAATGTCGATTGTTTTGTTGCTCAGGTAGATGCTGCTTTAAACAGAATATCAAACGAGTCTTTTCAACACATTCTGGTAGCTGGAGACATCAATGCAGATTTCCTGAAAGATTCCAAAGAAAAAGTGAAAATAGAAAAATCTCATGGAGAGTTATGGTCTCTACACTTTATTCCACGAACCTTCCAGAGTTACGAAGACATCGAGCACTTGTGTGGATAATATTTTCACCAATTTTATACCAGAATCGTACCAGGCGTCCACTATCAATTCTTATATTGCAGATCACAGGGAACAGTTCATGAAAATTGGGAAGCTAATTAAATTTACAGATGACATAACTTATTAATATGTGAGAATGAATAACGATCCTAATACTCACTTTTTTAAGGTAAAACTCCGGATGACAGACTGGCTACAGATTACTCAGTATGAGGATGCTGAGCAATGGTATGATGAATTTCATGAGATTCTTCATTCTCATTTTGAAAGCTGTTTCCCTGTGAAAAAAATTGAAATTAATAAAATTAAACCAAGGCCTATCTGGAATAACGCAGGGATAAAAAACATAAATCATTAACTTCAAGCAGCAGAAATAATCATGAGGGTCAAAGAAGACGAGAACTCGACTGAACTTCACAAGCATTTGAAACACCTTTAAAGAATCTATTGAGCCTTCAGTAGGAGAACAAGATGCGAAATACCTTAAGAAAACTACAAACAAGAGCAAATCAATTTGGGAAGTAATCAATTCGAAAATCAAACATAATAGCACAAAAAACGAAATCAAGAGCACATTATCACTTGAGAACTTGAATGAGTTTTTCCTGAATATTGGAAAAAAATTTCACAGCAGGTAAATTCCACTTCTAAGACCCAATCTAGGAAATATTTGAGAGGGGCCAGGAACAGTCTGGATACAATGCTTTTGCTCAATGTTAGCCCAATTGAAGTCAAAAAATAAAATTATAAATTGAAATCTAAAAAAACCAAAGATATATACGGTATGTCTCCTGAAACAAATTGCGGATGAAATATCTAATATCAGGTTATTAATAGGTGCTTCAACCAAGGAGTTTTTCCATCTAAACTCAAAATCGCCAAAGTGGTGCCGATTCATAAAAAAGACCATGTGAATGAATGTTCTAATTACAGGCCAATATCAGATCTGCCAGTGATCTCTAAAATCTTTGAGTCGCTCCTTAAGTCGAGAATCACAGGTTTCATCGAATCGAAGAATATACTGAATAACGCTCAACATGGATTCAGAACAAAAACATCAACAATAACAGCAATGACCGAGATAGTTGTGGGCATATTCGAAGCTTTTGAAGAAGGTGAAATAGCGCAGCTTTCCTGCTTGTACTTGAGCAAGGCTTTCGATCGTGTTGTAAGAGAAATACTCTTAGAAAGAATTCAATTTTATGGTATCAGAGGACCAACGTTGAGTATACTCAAATCATACCTACAGAATAAATATCAATCAGTATTTTGGAACGGAAGGACATCTCACAAAAAGTTGGTAGAGTTGGGTGTTCCTCATAGCTCAAAACTCTCTCCACTTTTATTCATAATATACACAAAAGATCTCGTATACAATGTCGATGCAGATATAACTGCTCTTTATGCTGATGACACGAACTATTAAAACCGAAGGAAGACGCATGAATAAATAGAGGAGAGAACAAAGACAACAATAGAACAAGTTCACAACTGGTACGAAGCTAATGGACTAACACTTAACATTAGAGAAAACGCAAAACTCACTTATATCCACAAAAGCTAAGTGCAATGGACCTAGCCTTAGCGTGCTTGGAATTGAGTTAGACAGCTCTCTCAGTTGGTCTCAACATATAGAAAACGTGTCCAGAAGATTGAGTAGCGCAATTTTTCGATACGAAGAATAAGGCAAATAATTGATGAAAACGCAGCAATACTCACCTATCATGCTCATTTCCATAGTTTGGTCTCCTATGGCATCCTTTTGTGGGGAGCAGCGGAAGAGGCATCCAAAATATTCCTTAAACAGAAGAAAGCTATCAGAGGTATTGCATTTATCTCAAAAACAACCAGCTGCAGAGAATATTTAAAAAAATATGGAATAATGACCGTTCCTGCTCAGTATATTCTCACATGTCTATGCCACATTCACGAGAGGAAAACAGCAATACTTAAACATTTCAACCATCATTCCTACGAAATGAGATCTCGGGAAAAGTATGTTTTACCTCATCATAGGATTAAAAACACACAGAATAATTTCAACTTCTTAGGAATCAAAATGTATAATTTGTTACCAGAGTATCTCAAGCTATTACCTGCAGAGAAATTCAAAAATGAAATAAAAAAATACTTACCTCTAAAGTTTTTTATTCTGTCGAAGAGTTTCTGAATTCAGAATATTCCTGAAATGTAACGTCTGTAAATAAATCGTACGGTGTCTTGCTGTCCTGTTGGTGATTATGTTCTAAATATGTAAAATATTTACCTTTAAAAAAATTTGTCAATGTGCATATCAATTTTGGATATTTTATATTTTTGCACATTCACTAACCTACTTTTATCATGACAATTCCATGTAAATATTGAAGGATTTTGAATAAATAATAAAAAAAATAATGATAAATGTTCATTCGACATCGACAGATTTTGCAATCACTTGAAATAACTCGTCTTTTGACGAACCCGCCTGTATCTTCTTCCGAATATGTCAAAACTCAAAAATTATTACACACTTGGGTTGAGAATAAAAAGAGCTTTCCAATAAGGTATCACTCCACCTCGTTTCAAAAAATTGAGTTTTGTGACCCCTGCTTAGGGGGTTGATGTAAAATAAAACCCCCTCCAGACAAAGATTGACCTATTTCGGTTTTTTGTCCAGAAACGAATATTTTAACACTTATTGAATCTCTTTCGTTTTAATTGCTCCACCCGGTATGAATTCAACCACTTGAAGAAAAACTAGAGCAATTCTCGGATCACTTGTTTGAAAATTATTTAACGAATTCTTGTAAACTTCTACCATCTTGGCTGATGCAACTGCTACTTTGGATGAAACGACAAATCCAAGTGAATCATTCCATTCTAATTTCAATAATTATATGTATCATACACACTCCTCGCTCATCACATTTGTCACTATTATTCTCAGCATTCAGTCTGACGTTTATTTGAAATGTAATAGTATTCACCTTCCTCATAAATTTGAAAATATTGAAGAAATGAAAAACCAGAGGCTTATAGAAATAATTCTGAATCAAGGATGGATTACATTAAAATAGTTTCGAATCACTTCAGTGCTATGTTATTATATTGTATTGTAACCCAATTTAGAATTTTCAAAATAGAATGTAATAGTCAATTAATCACTAATATTCTTAGACGTCCTCCTTTCTTTCCTGAATCTAAAACTGTAAAAAGTAATATAATCATGAATCAATTGAGGATATAAGCCTCCCTTTCATTAACTTCTGATCTGTATACTATCCGGTTTTTCCAAATCCGATTCTAAATCGAAGTTTAGTCGTTTTTCATTTTCATTTTGCAAAGAAAATACTTTCCTAACGACCTAATACTCCCTCACTGTATAAACTACTTTCGTTGCATCGACTTAATCAAGTTTTTCGAAATCGAACGATATGAATACGGTTCTGACTACGAAAATACGAACCCAAGTTGAGGAAATTCTGCTGCATTAACATGGGAAATGTATAAACTTCAGATTTGAGTGCTTAAATGACAAATAAATTACCATCCTGTTCATTAGGGTTCCACACGTGTGTCATGGCACTTAATGAGGACAAATAAGCAAAGTAAATTTCGCAAAGTTGCATCCGGTTCCTATTTAGTTCAATTCGTAGACTGAATCAAAACGGAACAAAGTTAGCTAAAGCTGTCTACTTACTAGAATTGGGTTAAAGCAAGCGCTATTGAATTTTTGTGAATATGAATTGCATTATCAACGTTTTCGTCGACGTAGAATTACTATTGGAATTTTTGCTTGATGTCACTGTGTTTGTAAATTTTTGAACTTCCTTTTTGTTATGCATACGAAACAGTCCTAGGGGATGGAATAACCTTGATATACCCGATATATATGTTGAATTCTAAATTTTCAAGGAAGTATCTATGATTTGATGTGTTACGGGTTTTATTCCGTGGTCCATTTTGATTTTAGCGACGTTTCGACAACTTGTCCCTTGTCATCTTCAGGCGTTCGGTAGACGATGTCACGACCGTAACTGATAGCGGTTTGTCGGTGGTTCTCCTTTAACGTCCTCTTTGTGGGTGTCAGTGGACCTGGTGGTGGGGATGCTTTCATTATTAGCTGTTGATGATACCGGTTTCCTAGGTGGTAAAATAACTTTCCAAGCCTTTAATAACTTGAGGGTATCGTCTTTTTTGTTCATTGTTCCTCCTTCTTCAATTTCCACTGCTTCTCTGATAAGATGTTTCTTAAGTTGTTGTGTGGTGCTGATTTGTTTTGAGTTATCGAAATCTATTGTATGACCCATATGTAATTTATGTAGATAAATGGCGGGTTGGATGGATTTATTTTTTAGTGCTCTTTAATGTTCCTCTATTCTTTCTTTTATTCGTCTATTAGTTTGGACGATGTATATCTCGTCACAATCTCCGCATGGTATAGAGTAAATTCCCTGATTTTCTATAGGAATGTTGTCTTTCAGGCTTCTGAGAATTTTTCCGATAGTTAAATATGGTTTGTATGCCGTTCTAATGTTGTATTTCCTCATTGTTCTTCCTATATTATCTGTTACTCCTTTGATATATGGTAAAACAGTTGTGTTCTTTTGTTCTCCTGTGCATATCGTGTCCAGTGAGAGTGTCCCTTATAGCTAAATTTATTATGTTTTTGTTTCATCCATTATTTTCAAGAGCGTTGGTTTTTGTAGATTTTTCTCACGATAGAGAAATCAACAGATGCAACACTCTGTTACGGGACCTACATCTGAAATTAAATAACATAATACACCCAGCACTGTGGATGCGAATAGAGAACGCTACCTTCACCGAATCTGAAATACATTACGAAGAGAAGTACACCAATTTAGAAAACAAATTCGTAAAACTGACAGAACAACAAAATAACCATAGTAATTTTGAACGCACAATCACGAGAAGTCATAGACAACGTGATTCACAATACATTTTGATGTATTGTGAATCACGTTGGGTCTATGACTTCGTGATTGTGCGTTCAAAATTACTATGTTTATTTTGTTGTTCTGTCAGTTTCACAAATTTGTTTTCTAAATTAATTCTTCTGATTCTGACAGGTGGTAGTTTGCTACCACCTGTCAGAAACAGAAGAATCAATATTGTCCAAAGGTTTCAATTTTGCAATAACTCCGAAGAACATCCCTACAGAAGATATCGTTAGTAGCATGGAAATATCCATCACTGTTCTACGGGCTAATGATGCAGAAACGATAAGGCACTTAACAACCCAAATTTTAAGAAACCTCAAACTTCCTACCACTAACGTAAGCAGTGAAGAGAAACAGGCCATTAAGTGATTATGATCCAATCAAGAGATTATAATACTAACTGCTGATAAAGAAAATGCTACAATAATCATGAACACAGAGGATATCGAAGATAAAATGGCAGAAATCGTGAATGACGAATGCTATAAAGAAACAAACACCGACCCTTTAACCTACCTAGAAAAGAAAACAAAGAAACTGATAGAGAGTTCGTCAATTTCTATAGAGATCAAAAAACACCTGATTTCCGGAGAAAAATCCTCTAGAATAAAATATCATTATGGACCCCACAGATATCATGGCAAGTCTAGACATGGTGTCTTTATTTCCAAACGTTCTCAGGGAAGAGGCGTTAGAGGGCCTTACGGAAAATTTCCATGAAGAAATTGTATTCTGAATTCTACATATTTTTCTTATAAACACAAATGTTACAAGCAAACATCGGGAGCACCCATGGGATCTCCTTTGTCACCAGCTATTGCTAATTTATTAATGGCAAATTTCGAGAAACCAGCACAACAGAAATTTCATCTGAAACCCAAAATATGGCTGAGATACCTCGACGAAATTTTTATCATATGGCCTCACGGTGAAAAATCCCTAAGCGCGTCCACAGCTCACCTGAATTCAATCCATGCGAACATAACTTTCACAATTGAAAAAGAATCAAACAGACAGTTGCCATATCTGGATCTCCTCTTAACTAAGTCTCAAAGCGGATATTTACAGTTCTCAGTATACAGAAAATCAACCCACACAAATAGATACTTACAAGCCTCATCACACCATCATCCAGCTCAATTAAAATCAGCGGTCAAAACGCTCATGAGCAGATCGGTAGCACTCACAGATGACACCACAGAGAAGAAGAGTTATCTATAATAACTAACACTCTTGAAAATAATAGATATAACAAAAACACAATAAAAGCAGCTATAAGGGACACTCTCACTAGGCGAAACACGATATGCACAGAAGAACAAAAGAACACAACTGTTTTACCATATATCAAAGGAGTACCAGATAAAATAGGAAGAACATTGAGGAAATACAAAATTAGAACCGCACACAAACCGTACTTAACTATCGGAACAATTCTAAGAAACCCAAAAGACATTATTCTTTTAGAAAATCAGGGAGTTTACTCTATACCATGCGGAGATTGTGACGAGATATACATCGGCCAAACTAAAAGACGAATAATAGGAAGAATAGAGAAACATTAAAGAGCACTAAAAAATAAATCCATCTCATCCGCCATTTATCTACATAAATTACATACAGGTCATACAATAGATTTCCATAACTCAAAACAAATCAGCACCACACAGCAATTTAAGAAACGTCTCATCAGAGGAGCAGTGAAAATTGAAAATGGAGGAACTATAAACAGAGACGAAACCCTCAACCTTATATATATATATATATATATATATATATATATATATATATATATATATATATATATATATAGAGATCAAGTTGAATTTTATTTTCTAACCCTTTCTTCAAAAATAAAAAGATGTTTCTACTGGGGAACCGGGGTTAAGAGAACGGAAAGTGTTTGAGGTAAAAACTTATAATTTGCAGAGTGTTTTTATGCGTTTCGGCACAGGGCACAGGGCCATCATTAGAAAACATTCATCTCTGCACAATTATTATCTTACACATTCTCTCTTGACATCAATATAATCATTATACTGTGATGATAATCACTTCAATGATCTTGATCAGATTTCAAAAAGATACCTATGTGCCGGATTTGAACTATCTGAAAAACTGTAGTAATCATAAGGAAAAACTGAAAAACTCTGAATGTTTGCGAACATATAATTATGGGAAATTCTAGTCATAAAATGGCTTGACGAATCCCCTTGTGAAATGTTTAGCACTAATTCTTTTACACCCTGTAAAATAAAACGTTTTTAAATACCAAGTAGTAGTCGATAAATCATAATGATATGATTATGATTTATGAAGTTAGTGTTGCTCCTAGGAACGAACTTCGATTGTTAACTGAAGATTAAGCAGCCCTTGTTCTATAATGGGAAATCTAAACGCGAAGGTCGGACAGGGCAGGGAGGGGTAGAACAGTTGGTGATTTCGTCTTAGACGTAAGGAACGAGAGGGACTATTGACTGGTAGGCTTCTGTATAGAAAATGATTTTTCGTTGATGAATACTTTCTTCGAACTTCCGAAACGTCGACTCTATACTTGGAGGTCGCCTGCTGACAACCCTGACCAAGATGATCGTTAAGTCTGTGAAAACATACCCGGGTGTTGATGTGCCATCGGATCATAATCTCCTCTTATCCCCGTGTCCGGGTTCGTTTGAAGAAAACCAGTGAGAGAGTGCAACAAAATAGAATAGGTTTGGAGAAGTTGAAGGATCCCAAAGTGAAAGGGAAAGTGTCTGAAATGATAGAAAACATGCTGGAGCCTTTCGATAAGACAGCTGAAATCCACATAGAGAACTTCTGGAACAATTTCAAAAATAGCCTTAATGACACCTTGCAAATAAATCTGAAAGCTGAAAGATCAACAAAAAACAGAGATGGATGACAGACAACATCCTAGATCTCATGACTGAAAGGTCATTACACAGGAATAAGAATCCAGAGCAATATTGTAGGCTCAATACAGAAGTAAGGGCAAGAATAAGGAAAGCTGAAGCAAATTGGTACTCGCAATAATGTACTAAGATCGAGGAGTTCGGTAGAAAACATGATGTGTTCAATCTGCATAAAAAAGTCAAAGAGGTCACTGGATTGCAAAAATAGAAGCAACAAACAGCTTAGTCGATGAAAGTGGTAAAATTATTGGAGATCCTAAAGAACAGCTCATACAATGGAAAGAATATGTGGAGCGATTCTCTACTGATGATAGACCGGAAAATCACGGACTAATGGACTACACCACAGGACCATCAATTACAAAATCCAAAGTTGAAAAAGCTGTTGATAGATCGAAGAACAAGAAATCAACAGGTCCAGATGAGCTCCCTGCCGAAGCACTGAAACTATTAGGAAAAAAAGTGTTGGTATACTGGTCATACTGTTCAACAAAATCTACGATAGTGGCACAATACCGTCTGATTGGTTGAAGTCGGTGTTTGTCACCATCCCCAAGAAGCCGTATGCGAAAAAATGTAATGAATATCGAACCATAAGCTTAATGAGCCATGCTCTGAAATTATTTTTGTCAGTCATTCCCGAGAGGGTATACAGAAAGATAGAAGAAGGAATAGGAGACACTCAATTTGGATTCCGCAAGGGTCTGGGCACTAGGAACCCTGTTCGGCATGCAGGTTCTTATTCAGAGATGCAGAGATGTGAATTTGGATGTCTTTCTTTGGTTCCTTGACTTCGAGACTGCATTTGACTGGTTCCAACATCAAAAGATGGTCGATGTTCTCAGAGCCACTAGTATAGATGACAAAGACGTACGTATCATTGCAAATTTTTATTGGCATCAGAGAGCCTGTGTCCTTTTAGGTAAAAGAACAACTGAAGGAATTGATATTCAGAGAGGCGTGAGAGAGGAGTGCATACTCTCACATATCATCTTCAACATATACCCCGAAAAAATTATCAACGAAGCACTCTCTGATATTGATAAGGGCATTGGAATGAACGGAATCCAGATCAATAACTTTCGGTATTCAGACGACACCATATTGATGGCAGACAGTCAAGAGGGAGCGTACTTCAACGACTACATAAAGAAACAGAAATAATTAAGACAGTCAAAATACGTAAACTGACATACTTCTGACATGTTATGAAGCACCCATAAAAATACGAAATCTTACAACTCACAATTCAGGGTACAATCGAAGGCAGAAGGGGACCAGGCAGACGTCGAATGTCCTGGTTGAGGAACTTACGGCAGTGCTTCGATCAAACATCAGAATCACTGTTCAGATCTCCTGTAAATAAAGTAATTGTCGCTAACATGATAGCTAAAGTTCGTTAAACGAACACAGCACGCGAAGAAGAAGTCGTTTATCAAACGTGATGGAGCCGAAGAACCTTAAGCAGAATTCACTCCTTCATTCAACTTTTTTATCACATCTGGCACCAGGGCTAAACCCCGTGTTATGAATTTTGGCGTTATTATAATTAATTTGTTTTTTAGATTATTAGTCCGTCGTCTTCGTATATTCGGAAGAACTGGTTCTTCCGAACCAGTTGCGTTACCACAACGTTTCGGCTGTGCCCCTTTTGCCATTATCAAATTGTGTGATTTTGACATATTAGAAGTAAGTGAGTACTGGATGAACAGCATCACAAGGTTACGAATGTGTTCGAGATCTCACTGAGCTGTTCGTGCGCTGACTTGTCTATCTATGAGTGTTTCGGGTTTTATGACGTTCGAGTTGTGGCTCCGCTCACTTGAGGTGTTTTGTCGTTGTAGTGGGAAGAGGATGTGTTCGCTCATGGTGTATTGGAGGAATAGTTTTGCGTTTCATCTTCTTCGTTTGAGAATGATTTTCCAGTAGGCTGCTAAGTATGTTCACTCGTTCGTTGAAATTTTTTATTAACTGTGTTTCTATTGCCTCTCTAATTAATCGCTGTCTTTTCCATATTTGCAACCGTTTTTAATGATGCGAAGTTGATTTCATCTTTAGCAGAGTGAACATGTTAATAAATGGTTGAAGTACTGACTTTATTTCTGACGGTATTTTGATTTTCATTCTGTATTCATTTTGACGGATATGCGGATATTTGTTTGCCCAATCTAAACCTTGTCGCATCATTTGCAAGTAATGCTGTTGTTCTAGAGGAATGACATCTCTTATATTTCCTAGTATTTTTTTTATATTGCTTCGTCTAGACGAAATTTGGTTCTGATGGTGTTTCTACCGAGCAATTTGCAGAGCAATTCAGCCTCTAACCTATGGAAGAGACGATGTACCCTATATTCAACTTGTTTTTTGTCTTGAGTATGCTTGAAAATCTTTGTCATCGATTTTCATAATCAAGTAATGTCTGTAAACATCATTTTCAATATTTCACTAAAGTATTTCAACTCTTCAACTTTATTTTTGGTGCTACATAGGTGTACGTTTAAGTAATGTGTTCGTTACCGAACTCAAATATGCAGGACGGTGGTGCAATTTTGCATTTGAGTATACCTTATGTATGTTGGTTCACGATATACTGTGTAGTTTAGGGAATTATCTTGTTTTTTATGATGAATATAGTTCTGGTACGATAGAAAATTGGTCAGTTCTAATTCACTTTGGGGCCATGAAGTGAATATATCATCTGCGTATCGGAACCGTTCCTTCGGTTTCTAGTTTGATTTCTCTATGGCTTCACTTTGAAACTAAGTTACAGTTAGATTGACAATAACGGGTGATCAGCTATTCTTCAACATGTTAAGTCAACATAACATGAAATCGACTTCGTCTCATCAAAAACAGTTGCAACTTTAATTGTTATGGCAATGTATTAATCTACCGAAATCTTCTCTAACTATAGCATTGTCAGCTAATGACATCATTGTACCAACGGGTCTTCTGTCCGGAAAATCCAGTGTACGGACTTTGGTCAAGTAACACTGAATGCTATTACATTATTTCTTTGTGAAAGAACGAATCAAATACTGGTTAGAAAATAAATGATAAAATTTTCAGCAAATTACAAAATACTCAAATATACAAATAAATAAAATACGGTAGAAGATTCTGAGCAGTATTAACTAAAGTGAAACCTTATGACCCTACTTCATAATCTCTTTCACAAATGAAGTTGCTGAAGATAACAGTCCTCAAATCTTGTAATATTCTTCGTTGATTTCTGTCCAAAGAAATAATTGAGTAGAGTCATGGATTTTCGCTATAGTTAAAACTGCTCAGAATCTTATTTCATATTTTATTTATTTTTATATTTGAATGTTACATAATTTACTAAAAATTTCATCATTTATATTCTTAGCAGTATTTCATACGTTCTTTTATCACCATTCAGTTCAACTTGACTACAGTCCGTACATTGGATTTTTCCGGGGAGAAAGCCTCTGACCCTACTGGGTAGTACATCGATGTTATTTGCTGACAATATATATTCTGATAGATTAATATATTTTCATAACAATTGAAGCTATCCTAATAAACAACTCAAAAATTCTAGGGAACACTTCTGAATATCGATATATCGTATCCAGAACGATCAATATGGATGATTTTTTTTAAGAAATGAACACCTGCATCAATTTCTCACCAAATTATGTAGAGTGCCGCAACAGATTTCAGTTTTTTTTATAAAAAACTAAAAATGCAGCAAATGCGACGCTGCTTTATAATCATTTCATGTATTCAGTGTTTGAAATCAGTTAGTTGGCACTTTGTTTCTGTTGTAAGCACAAATAAAATATTCAAGTTTTGTGACTCTACCATGGTAAGACGACATTTGACTAGAGAAGAGATGTTACGAGCCGTTGGCATGCTCCAAGCTGGGAGCTCACAACGGGAAGTATCCAGGGTTCTGGGAAGTAGCCCAAGTGTCATTAACCGTTTATGGTCGCGTTTCAATGAAACAGGTAGCGTTGAAGAACGCCATACAAGTCGTTTCAGGATTACTACAGTCGCCCAAGACCGATTTTTGGGTTTACAAGCCGAGAGAGATCGTAGTATCACAGCATCTCAATTAGCTCAAGAGCTATCACAAGTTCATAATGTACAAATTTCCGACCAAACTGTGAGAAATCGACTGCACGAAGGTCAACTCCACTCCAGACGTCCTTTAAGAGTTTCACAACTGACTCATGGAAATCGCGCTGCTCGTTTAGCTTGGTGCCAAGAACACGTAAACTGGGATCAAAGGAAGTGGGTCACAGTCCTCTTCAGTGATGAATCTAGATTTAGTTATTATCCCGATTCGGGATAAATTCGAATATGGAGGGAACCGAGAAAGCAAAACCGTCTCCAGCATGCTCGAGAAGTTGTTAGACAAGGAGGCGGATCAGTGATGTTTTGGGGAGGTATACGCCTTGGTGGAATAACTGACCCCGTTTTCATACAGAACAACCTCACGGGAAATTCTTACGAAAATGAGATAGTTTTACCTGTAGTGGTACCGTATCTCCAAACAATGGGTCAAAATCCACTCTTTCAACAAGATAATGCCCCTCCTCATCGTGCAAGAGTTGTCTTGAACGTTCTTGAACAGAATGATATCGATCTTCTACCGTGGCCATCCTGTTTCCCAGACCTGAATCCCATCGAGCATGTGTGGAACACTCTAAAAAAAATCTCCTGCATCAAAACGTCTTCCATCATGAACAGGAGCTTCGATTAGCAGTTCAGGGGGCTTGGAATGACTTAGGCCAAAATGTAATAGACAATTTAATATTGAGCATGCCGCGTCGATGCCAAAGTGTCATTTAATAACAGAGGTGGACCTTCTGGGTACTGAAAAATATAAGTGCTTCCATATCGTTTCGAAAATATAAGTTCAGGATTTTTTTTTGTTTTACCAAATTTCGTCATTTTCAAATTTCAAATTTTTTTCTATAATAGGTGCTTTGGAGAAGTCAAATATTATTTTGTTTTCTTGAGAATACATTATATACAATACATCCTAACAAAAACCGAAAGATTTCTATAAATTCGAATCATCAAATTCATATTTTAAAAATATTGGTAAGTGTTCCCTAGACTTTTTTGAGGTGTTTATATAATCATTTCAGGATATGTTTTTATTGTAATTATTGACTAGCAGTGGGCAGGTATTCGCCTGTGGTGTATTGGCGGAATAATTTCGAGTTTCAATTTACTTCTTCTGTTAGAGAATCATATTCCAGGAATCTGCTGAGTTGAGTATCATTTTAATCTTTTGTTATCTTTTTTATTTTCTGTATTTCAACCATTCTTAATGAGGCAAAGTCGAATTCATGGTTTGTTGACTTAACATGTTGATAAATAGCTGGGATCTCCACTATAGCCTATATTGTCGATCTAACCAACCTAACCATGTCTCATCGATTACAATATATTCATCTTGCTGGAAGAGAGCGTGAAATTTCTGATGCATAATTTTGATCAATGGCAGAATTTTTCCTAGACAATCACCTTGTTGAATGTTCTCTTTAATGTTGAAATGAAAAAAGCTCAGTAATAACTGGAATCTATTATAGGACTGAGAATATATAGGCGATAAATTCCCTTGTTCGCCCAATAATCTTGTAAGGCACTCAGTCGAACCAATTCCATCCGAAATGTCGGTTCTAGGAAATTTTTTATACCCTCTGCATTTGTTCGGGTCCATTTTTTGATTCTTGCATATTGAGTGAATTTCATGTTATCGACTAGAAGGGAGCAAGATCTTATTGAAGCTCTCTAATACCAGTAAACTCAAAATTTTCGTGCCGCCTTATTTATTCACTCCAGTTAGTTTCTGTGTCGGCAATTGCTTTATCGAATGTCAATTCTTGTAGAATCTTCTAAATGTCCTATATTTCCCCATCGTCTTCATCCTCTGTTGATAAGTAATAACCCGGATCCTCTCATTAAAATCGAGAAGCTTTTATCTCAGGGAAAAAATAATAGTCCTTCAATTGAGTCATCGGAAATGAAATCAATCTGATCATCATTGTCCTCGTGTTTCAAATCATCGGCTATCACATAGCACCTGGTGTAAAACTTGCTCATTTTCCTCTGAAGGGCCACGTCACTTATGAATGAGAAATGCCGAATGAATTCGAAATACACCCTAAAATATAATAAAACTACAAGAAAGACAAACAAACCTTTATTTTAACATAAAATACGCACAAACATTACTTAACAATTGTTCGAACCCCTGGGAAAACATTGCCGATTCAGGCTTGACACGCAAATGAGTGAGAGATAGAATGAATGAATGTATGAACCTATCAACGTTGGTGGAAAAGAAAATACTCAACTTTATTATGATAAAACAATCCAATACCAATAGAATATGAAAAAAGAGTTTCTAAATATATCAAACTAATTAATTGTTGATGGATTTATTTTATGAAATTAATTTTATATAAAATGAAATTATACACTTTTGTGTCATTTCTACAATGTTTATTTTTGATATACACGATCGGTTTCGATTGTTACGTCATTTTTAAGTACCTAGAGTTGAGAGTTGTGAGGAAAAAGGTGCTAATTATACTCATTTCAACTGTTGAGCAGTGGGGAGTGGTTGAATTCTCGTTTATTATTGAGAGTGATGAATTTTAGGTTTTCACAAAGTGTGTTAATTTCCAAACTTTCCAAAAGATTAATTGTCATCCTTCATTGCACTTGTAGAGGATTATATATATATATATATATATATATATATATATATATATATATATATATATATATATATATATATATATATATATATATATATATATATATATATATATATATATATATATTGGTGCCAACTTATTATTTATTATAGATTCTTCAAAATTCTTTCATAAAAATATATGCTAATAAGCGGTTCAGGGGAAAGGTGAGTTTTGAATGAAAAGTTTTGATTCAAATAGAAAATAATTTTGTGACAAACAGGTCTAAAATATTAAAAGAATTGTACATAATATGTAGTGAAATAATTTGATAGAGGAGGTCGTTACAATTCATAAAGTAAGCAACTCCGATGGGTTTTCCAACATACCTCTTGTACCTTTTGTAATATTAAGTAGGAAATAAGACTAATATATAAGGAATAACTCTGTTCATCAGTTTGTATCTATCTGATGAAGCCACAGTGTGGTGAAACCGGTCATAGTTTTGTTAATATAGTAAAAATCTAAATACTTTAGTTTTATTTCATTGAAAATATATAGTGAAATATTATTTTGGTTGAAGATGTTGTGACTATTGAAATGATTTGGTCCATATTTTTCATATCAATAGAAACAAATTTAAATTTAAAATTGTTAGCTGTCAAAAGTTCATCTATTAGGTCTGCAGAATTTAAAATGGTGTATTGCAGATGAAAGTTGGTTAGTTCCATGAGTTTGTGGTTAAAGAAGGTTGCTAATTAACCTGCAAGTATGTTTATGTAGGATATAATCGACATAGCGGGGTTTTCCTCAATGTGTAATTTGATTGAACCATATAATTTCGAAGCTTGAGGATCTTCTTTAGTTTTCAATCAAAAATGAAAAATCGTTCACGGGTATGCAGACAAAGATAATACCTTTCTTTCGAGGTATAACTCGACCCATCTACCCTCTTCCAAATTTTCAAGGGTGGTCACCCCTGCTCTAGGGGTTGAAATTCGAGATGAGGATGGTACTTGATGATGACTGCCATTGATCAGCATGGATCTGTTCCATTTTACTTCACTGAAACTTGAATAGTCTCAGGGAAATAGTCTTTCCTATCTTTAGTTGCGATGTAGACAAAGATAGCACTTTTCTTTTGAGTCATCACTCGACCCATCTTCCCTATTCAAAATATTAAAGGATTGCAACCCCCGCTTAGGGGGTTGATATTTCAGGCAAGTTTTGTATCCCAAAAGCTGTCCCCCTTGAAACAATAATCGACCTGTCTTTGCGTAAGAAATGGATATCCTGGTAGATATAGCCACTGTTTAGTTTTCGTTGAAGCACCCTGTATATCAAACTAGCCTTCGTGATTGAAAAGATGTGGAAGATGAAAGAATACATATTTTCCCCATTCTTATTTCTAAATCAAATGTTTCTCCAATAAATCTCGGATATATTGAAATATCAAGTCTGAACTGTTACAGATGAAAATCATCAGATGTTGTAATATTCTTCTTAGGTTTCCTTCCAAAAATAACTATAATATATGTGAATCATGGGTTTCTCTGTGGTGACTCCGACTTGGAATCTTATTTCTAATTGTTTGAGTGTGAATATATGGATGAAATATAATTTACTGGTAATGTTATCATATGTATTCATAGCAGTATTTGATTCGATCCTAGATCACGGCATAATTGAAGAAGAATATTGTATTTGCATTCACTATCACTTGACTATGATATGTACACTGAATTTTCACAGTAAGAATGCTTCTAAAATTTCTCATGTACACGTTGATGTTATAAGCTGAGAATATATATATATATATATATATATATATATATATATATATATATATATATATATATATATATATATATATATATATATATATATATATATATATATATACTAATTGCATAAAATCACTTCAAAGTAAACACTCGAAAGACCTTTACACACCGCTCAAAATCCTCAAATAATCATCCAATAGAATGTGAATTCATTCGAATATATTTAATGATACCACGAATTAGAACATCAAAATGAAGTCGAATTCATCACAAAAAATTCTAGGAGCTTTGTGTATTGTTATAATGATATTGCATGTTCAGATCATGAACTCCCAAGAGTTCGCGAAAACGAAATTCAAACATACATGGATTTCCGAAGCAAACAAGCCGGTCGATGAAATAGTAGAATGGGGCAAAAGGGAATACTGAATGAAAATGCAGAGGCTCGTTTCTGAAATAATGGATAACATGTGCTTCTGGCATAATTTTTCGCGACGTAACAATAATGAAACGGTAGGAACGAGATTTGAAGAAAAAGTATGAGTAATTTTTAATTTTTCCGAGCTGTCACT
This sequence comes from Cryptolaemus montrouzieri, assembly GCA_013387265.2. Lineage (NCBI taxonomy): Eukaryota > Metazoa > Arthropoda > Insecta > Coleoptera > Coccinellidae > Cryptolaemus > Cryptolaemus montrouzieri. Next base: position 70,735,148 of record JABFTP020000021.1, on the reverse strand, counting down.
ATTTTATACTCTCATGTGAACACATCCATCTGGGAACTTCATGTGGAAAAAATTAAAATGAATATGCATTCCTTAACTTCTGATAGAAATTGGAAACCTCATTTCTCTAAATTATGCATATAAGCTGATGGAGTAATGAAATATTTCCAATAAGATTCGAAATTGTGCACATAATATCGTATGCTGATGAATGCTGATGCCATTTATTAAATAGGTCCACAAAAAAAAACAAAGTGGTCTGTGCTTGATATTAGATAAAGAATTTAAGAAGTATTTTCTGCTTTGAATTATGTTTTTAACATCTTCTAGGATGAAATTCTGCCACTCTTCTGTGGCGGCTTGGATGAGCTGTTATGGGGATCTTGGATTATCCTGACGCGATCTAATTTTTTTTGAGATAGTCTCATAAATGTTCAATAAGATTGAGGTCTGGAGAGCAAGCTGGCCGGTACAAAATAGCGATTCCCTCTGTTTCAAGATAATGTCGTGTGACGTTGCTGGAATGCGGAGGAGCATTATGTTGCATCAAAGTTATATTCTCATCGTGGGCACCTCGCCAGAGTCTCACTATAGGCTTCAGCACTAGGTCCGTTTAAATTATAGCCGTTACACTGGCAGGAAACGAAATCAAATCTGTTCTGCCTACCAGCATAATGCCACCCCAAAACATCACACTGCCTCCTTGGTGTTTCAGAATATGTCATGCTGCTCGGAGTCTAACTTGTCTTCCACGACCCCTTAAGACCCAAAAATCGGATAACCATATTGAAGCATGAATCACAAACTATATTAGGTATTCAATATTTTGAATCAAGAAAAACTTTCATATCGAAACACTCATCATAAAAAGTCACAAATTGATCTGAAAGTTTTCTAACCTAACCTCCCTATGCCTAAGTGGCTTTCCGACTTTGAAGAGGACAATGTCAACTCGCTGTCGGACACACGGCATCATTCTTATATTCTAGCGCATGCTGCAAAACAACGCGCCTTCGCAAACTTCGATACCACGAAATTGTGACTAGCGAACCATTCTACACATCCCGTTAAGGGCAGTTGTCATCGTAGTCTAAATACTCCGTGGTAGCAGGTTTCTGCCGGTAGATGTACCGATACGATGTCTTGATGTTTTATATTCTACTTAAGATTTAATTTCCTCTGTGAAAAACTTGAATGGGACACCACAAGCAGCAGAAAAAATGTACTTGCTGATTACGGATAAATATAAGCAGCAACAGATAAGCAGAAAGTATAAATCAATAAAATCATACTGAAGAAACTGTTGAATCATGATTTTTATCGATTTTCGAGGTTTTTCTCCGTTGTATGCAGTATAACTCCTAATTATGACTTCAAATTCGTCTTCAGCGATTAAAAATACTTCGGAAAATATTTATCCGATACCAGGCACAGACCACTTCGTGAACCTGTGTTATTTTTGATGACAAATAAATTCTATTTTATTCTATTGAAATTAACTTATCAATCCATCAGCATACGATAAATATATATATATATATATATATATACCGGGTGTAGCTGGAAACAGGCTCGCCCCTATAACTTTTTTCCTGTACAATATATTTCAATGAAATTTTCTGAATTCAATTAAATATTTATTTCAACTTGAATGGCATTGACAGTTTATCTGAAACGTTTCCGGTTTCAAAGGAAATTCGCCAAAGTTTCGATTTTCAAATGGCTCACCCAGTATATTTTTTGAGAAATCGAATCAAACTCTCTTTGTCTATACATTCAGCATATTTTGAGACCAATTTGCCGAAGTTTTTTTTTTTTTTTGATAAATTTGTTTTCAAGTCAAGGTGGCTATAACGACAAAAAAACTGCGTGATTTATCGACCGAAATCGAGTACATTTGGATTCATCACTGAAACTGTAGAATTCCTTCTGTTATTGTCTTCGTAACATTCCAAACATTGTTTCTTTAAAAAAAATCTTATTTCCGCAAGGTATAATAGAGGCTCATTAGCACTATAATACGCAGAATATGTTTACGAATATTTTGATATCAAGTTAATAATTTTTCGTTGAAAATTTCCATTCGTAATCCTGGACATAGTATAATACTCGTTTTTCAACTCATTATCTGAGGTGTTTTGGAAAAGCATTGAAATCCCATCACAGATCATGGAATTTTTTGTATTTAATTTCAAATGTCATAAAATAAGATTGTGTTGCTCTGAATCGGTGAGTTGGTAAAAATTGTTCAGAGTTTTTGAATTTTCACGGCAGAAAAATAGACGAAATGCTGTACACACAGAATGAAAAAGTAGATATGCTACTCATTTATGGCGGATGCCGAAAAAACCCTACAGCATCAGCAATTTTATACGCTGAACGCTATCAAGAACGGCAACATCTTTCAAGGCACTATTTTCCAAAACTGGAAGTGAAGTTTCGTCAGCAACCGGTTGTTGCAGATAATCAAAATTTTATGGTAAGCGAAATTCTGAAATTAATGTATTAGCGTATATTAATTTCAATTGTACGGCATCTACCAGAGAAATCGCATAAGAAATAGGGATAAGTCATCAGAGTGTTTTGAGAATTCTTAAGAAGCATAAATTTCGCTCGTTCAAATACAATCTTCATCAACACCTTTATGAAAATGATAACGGCCGAAGATTAGAATATTGCAACCAGTTTCTTCAAAAGATGGAAATGGATCCAAGATATCCTTGTAAAATTTTATATTCAGATGAATCCCGATTTACTAACAACGGAATGTTCAATAGAAACAATAAGCGCTATTGGGCCCACGAAAACGAGCATTTAGTACGTGAAGGTAATTTCCAGGAGCGATTTGGGTTTGATGTATGGATGGTAATGGTAGGGCGACATCTCATAAGTCAAATCATTTTTGATGGGCCATTAACAGGGGAAAGATATTTAGAATTTTTACAAAACGAAATAAGCGATCTGATTGATGGTTTACCACTGGCTGTTGCTAATTACTTAATTTTCCAACAAGATGGAGCACCAGCGCACAACTGCAGGGAAGTTGTTCTTTACCTAAATAATGATTTGAATGGAAGGTGGATAGGCACCAACGGCCCGACAAGATAGCCAGCTCGATCGCCCAACTTGTCCCCATACGATTTTTTTTTGTGGGCCCATATGAAAAATCGTGTTTATAGAACTGCTTCGGAAAATCGAGAGGATTTAGAGAATAGAGTTCGGGGAGCAATAAATGAAAGTTTTCCCAATCAAATGGATAATGTAATACGGGCTACCATTCGCCGCAATAGTCAGTGTCAGGCACAGAATGGGGGTCTCTTCGAAAACCTATTGTGAAGTTATGCTCAATTGATTTGATGACATTCCATCTATGGTCCATTTGTATATTTTGCTTTATTTATGTGTTTTGTTATATTTTTATTCATCTGGAATGTACGATGATGAGTATGTGCGCCATGCCAAAATAAAGCTAAGGTTTTGCGTTTATGCTTTGTGTGCATTACAATTTTAGAACCAACTGAGTCGTCATAGCCACCTAGACTTGAGAACAAATTTATCAAGAATGATTTAAAAATTCGGCAAACACATCTTTAAATATACTGAATGTATAGACAAAGAGAGTTTCATTCGATTTCCCCAAAAATATACAGGGTGAGCCATTTAAAAATTGAAACTTTGGCTCATTTCTGGTGAAACCGGAAGCGTTTTAGATAAACTGTCAGTGCCATTCAACTTGAAGTAAATTTTCAAACAATTTCAAAAAATTTCATTGAAAAATATTGGATAGGAGAAAAGTTTTAGGGGCGAGCCTCTTTCCAGTTCCATTCCTGAAGATGGGAAATATAAACTCAATGCTACGACATAAAAAACAATATGGACGTCTCTGCATAGAAACTAGCGCTACGCGTGCCTTTATGGGAGACTAAACCGAAAGGCGCCTTATTTGAATTCTAGATTTCCCACGTTCGAATTTAACTTGACTGAAATGGGGTATATGAACTAGTCTAATGGATGCAGATATTTCTGCCTCAATTAGACTGTTCAAAAATTGAGAAAATAATTAATGTTTTTTCACACTTTCATTTTGAAATAACAAAAATCTCTTAAACCATATATACAGAAAACATTTCAAAAAATAAAATAAATTCTTAACATATGTAAATCAAAAATATTAATCACATATTACAGAAAACAGGTACAATCTAACATTCAAAATAAAAATAAATTCTGAAATATTGTTGTCAGCCATAATTTTGTTCCTCCATAGCTACCATTGGTCCCCCGTTGGAGGTAAACGGCCTTCACTGCCTTCTTTATGGCAGTTACCCCATATGCTTCTGAAAATGAAAAAAACGCAGTAATAACTGTCTCAAGAAGTTTTTATTTAAATGAATTTGAGATCACTGAAAATTGTTGAATATGGTAAAAGTAGGCAATTTCATTACTAATCCTGAAAACTAGGGTTGCATTAATATTCCTGATGGATTCAATTGATTTATACATAATAAAGGGAATGTAAAGGACCCAAAATATTCAATTATATGGTCACAGATCAATTTCTTTCCCCATGAGTGTAAATGGTGCATGCAGGAATATAAATAATATCACAGACTAGAAAACATGTTTGTAAATTATAAAAGGATATGAAAGCCCAGATAAAACATGTAAAGTACCACCGACTGTATAAGATCGATGGTAAATAAATAACAAGCACATAGTAGGGTGTAGATAACCCGCTCTTTAAGATCACAATAAAAACCTATAATTGAATACATCAAAGATTGCTGTCCTACTTGTTGCTGAATCTTTTTGATTTGCTTCAAGTCCCAGAAGTAACAGTTACCTTCTTTTTATCCCTAATGAATTTAAAAATTAGAAGACTAGTAGCCCTTTTCAAAAATATAATCTTTCACCGAATGTAATTGACAAAAATCGAATTGAGAAAAATGAGACTTGTAAATATCTTTGAATCTCAAAGCAAGATTTTTCTGATGACCCTGAGTTCTACTGAAGGATACAATATCTCTATCTGTTGTTGGGGCACTACGTTACACACTTGACATTTTAAGACTGTAATTTTTCGCAAAAGGTATCCTGCTACATAATAGGTAGCGTAATTGTCAGTTATAGGAGTTTTCCAAAGATCTCATCATATTCTTCAGGAACCGAAGGTTCTGAATCCCCAGAATCAGTTAGTATGTTCTGTGAGTTAGTCTGCAAAAAAAGAGACAAAACATTCAAATTCTCACAGTCATCTCTTTTACGATATCTATTAATTATGGGCGATGTTAAGCCATTTATGTTTTTAAAGCAGCAATAAACTGGTGGTAAGTAGGGTTTGTGTTTCCTACACCATGCTGTCTAATAATACAAAATGAATTTCCTAGAGGATCCTGGTTGAAGGACCGTAATGGAAAATACAAGAGAATTTCTAAACTTGAGTCCAAGACACCCGCAACGGAAACACCTGAAAAGAAAATGATTTTGGAAGCACAAACCGCAAAATTAAAAGGGTTTAGCGGGAAACTGAAAACTTTGACATTGACAGACATTTGACAATTCAATTATCGGCGATTGAAGTTTGATCGACAGAGTTTGACACTTGACGTGGATAAATTAGTGCCATCTATATCTATTATGGGAGGACTAGATAGATGGGTGGGGGGTAGTGAGGGGGTGTTGAATGTTTTGGTCGGTAACTCGGCCTTCTTGAAAGGGTCTGTTCTGCGCTCACGAATAACGACTGCGATTAAGGAACGTGATTTTCGTGAGGTGTCTGCACGATGAATTTGGTATTCATTACTTACAAACGTTCGCGCCTTGGTTCCTAGACAAAGCAGACTAATTTATCTGACCGTTATGTGCATTGGTTATCTGTGGTGTTGGAATCATGGCTTTGTCCACCTGTTGAAAAAGAAAGAGAAGGTTTAAATGAATACCGAAAAATCTCAGATGAGATTACTCACTTTTTCCGATGTGAACTGCAAGACCTATACTGGTAAAACTTCCTTGATGAGAAAAACGCCAAGGACGCCTACATTGCTTTTCATGAATCGTGGAAGCAGCTTCTGGATGAATATTACCCTCAAACTGAGAAAATATCAGAAATATACCTCAAAAACGAACTGAACTAAGAATGATGAAGTCTTAACTAGTCCTTCCACAATTTTCAGACAGAGTACAGAGATCAGAGCAATCAGCCGAGACTAATGTGAATGCACCAAATCTTTAATATGAACTAAATAAGGAAATAAAAATGAAAACTATATAAAACTTGCTTCAAACAAATTGAAGATGGTCTGGGATATCATCCATAACGGAACAAAACCTTCCAAAAAGGTAGAATCTACCGATTCGTTTCCTACTATTCCTAAATTCAATGAATTGGTGAATTGGTCCAAAGATTGCTCAAAGGACACTTACAACAGATGATAACATCGTCTCTAGCAAACAGCCGAGCAATGATCGCACATAAAGCACAAAATCATGCCACCTTTTTGATTATACGGTCAACTTCAGCTCACTAGCTGAAGGTTGCAAAGGTCATTCCCATTCACAGAAACAGTGAAGTTACAGCATCTCACATCAGATACTCCTAAATGAGCTGCTTTTCTATGATTTTCGTGAAAAAATACACAATTTGCTGGAGTAATTACTGAAAAGAAACTTCTACTAGTGCAAATAGGCGATGTAATATCAGATGTGGGGTCCTCACACTCACACATATATACAAGGATGTCTAACGAAAACTTAACACTTCGATTTTCCGGTGTTCAAATGAAAATATGGTGAATCGCTCGGATCGGTCGATTTCTGATTCAAGAGAGAACAACTCTTTGATTATTTAACCTCGTAATTTCAATTTCTTAACGGGGGTGAGCCTAACCCTTTGATTTTGAATAGGAATGAAGAGTGATGCGATACCTCATTTTGAAGATCTCATCGAATACTATCTGACGCTATATATATATATATATATATATATATATATATATATATATATATATATATATATATATTGATATCATTGTCTGATGATGCTATAGTATGTATATATTCTGGTAGATTGATATATTCTCATAACATTCAACGTTATCCTAATATATAATTACTCCAGGATATGTTTTGATTATAATCATTGCCTGGCAATGGTATTAATTACCGGGTGGTGGATTTATATTTTTCATGAAATCAGTTTGATTGCATGAACAGTTATATAGGCAACTTGTCGGGGTAAAACCCGACAAGGTATATATATATATATATATATATATATATATATATATATATATATATATATATATATATATATATATATATATATATATATATATATATATATATATATATATATATATATATATATATATATATATATATATATATATATATATATATATATATATATATATTATATATATATATAATATAAAAATAAAATCTCACCTAACCTAACCCTAATTATGACTTCATAGTGACCATTATCAGCACTTAGTGAACTAACCACAGAAGTAAGTAGTCTTCCACTTTATAACTGCCATTTCGTTAACAATAAATAATTTGAACCGACAATTTAGGGTCTGAAAGTACCCGATAAGATCTTCAACATGAGGTATCGCATCACTCCTCAGTCCTATTCAAAATCAAAGGGTTGTGCTCACCCCCGTTAAGGGGGCATTTCTATTACTAAAGAGTAATAGAAATATTATCTATACATTATTTCTAACATAATGGTACATTAATGATATTCACAACAAATGTGAGAAACATGTTCCTCATCATATTGAGTTCTCTAGTATTGAAGAAAAAATCCACATTGAAGTCTCCAACTACAACTATTTTTGCACTTCTATATTTATTGACAAGTGAGTAATTTACCCATGTTAGATAGATAATTGTCTAGTGCTTCAACGTATAACCATGCTCTCCATACGGCACTAGCAAATATTACTATGAAGCCTCCATTACCTTGCATCGCCGAATTTAGAGCTGAGGTGTTTTGTCAACTTAGTTTTGAGCTTCTATATCACACAATCCTACAGCAACAACGATCATAACTTCGCAATTTACTTCTATTAAAAAACTTGAAACTAACTAGGAAGAAAGGCGTGAACGTTTGCAAGTGTTGAATACCAAATTCATCGTGCAGAGACCTCACGAAAATCGCGCCCCTCAATCGCAGTCGTTATTCGTGAGTGAGTGTGGAACTGGCTTTTCATACGGGTCTACGCTGTATATTTCGAAATTCAAGAAATACATGAGCTGTATGATGCAAATTGGTTAATTTATGTTAAAAGTAATCCCCATCTATATCAATGCTTTCTTGTGACCGAAGCTTCAACAATTTAAGTCTTGAAGCCAGTCATCTTCAGGAATGGTTTTGAAAATGCGATGAATTGCCTCTTAGTTCTCCTTTTCCGTCGTGGAATGTTGGACGACGTGAATGTTATTTTAGGTTCAAGAATAACATTAAATCACATATGGCCAAATCAGAGGAGTAGGGCGGATGTAGAATGACTCACCTTATATTCACCCATTTGCTGTGCTGTGTGTGACGATTGATTGCTGTGATGTAACATTTGTAATGTGCTAAAATCACGTCACAACAATTAGATTTGAAACACCTGATTCCAGTCAACCCTCTATATGTGTTACGCCGCTGGTTTACAATCTGACGCGCGTAATACGCATATGATAAGTACATGTGCTACGATCGTTCTTTAGTCCAGGCGTTCCTTTTCGTTGCAGACCTTCAAGCGAATGAGTTGAACTTGAAAATCCTCCTAAATTGCAGTTGATTAAATTATATCAAAATTCATATCTTGTATCTCATAAACTGTGAGGTGATTTATATCAAAATTTAGGTCCTAGGTGAGGAGCCGTAGCTATAAAGTCCTAGGTCGAGACCCGTAGCTATACGAATTCCTAGGTGGAGACCTGTACCTAAACCGACATTCCTAGATGGAGACCCATGAATAGAAAGTCCTGAATAGAAAGTCCTAGGTGGAGACCCATGCATAGAAATTCCTAAGTAGAGACTTATACCTAGAGTTCAACATCTGAAATAGAGGTTTTCCCCAAAGGCAGCAGTAAGACCAAGAACCACCAAGATAAGTCTTATTGCCTGTATATAACATAAAGAAGTATTTGTGACACTGTATGATTATCATAATTTTTATAATTGATTGAATATCTAAGTAGAACTTCTTTGACTTTTCTTCCAATATTTCAGTGACGAATATTGAATTAGAGTCTAATTGCTCTTTTTTCTCTGGGCTTAACCAGAGTATATAAGTTAAAATTTTGTTGCACTGGCGCCCAACGTGGGGCCTCGAATTACCTTACCTTAGTACTTGTTTCGTAGGTCAAGCCGAACTGAACCCTTAAATTCAATATTTGTTTCTGAACTTGGAAGAAATAGATACATTGTCAAAAACAAATGCTACTTGTTCATGATATTTTCGTTGTTCATTTCTTCTTGGAAGCTGTATCTACATATCGAATTGAAATATTTTTTTATTCCTCTTTCATCCCTATCTTTATTTATATCAGTTACTATTTCAATTTTCCCCAAAATTTTTCTAAATTTTTACCTTTATTTTAATATATTGAAATTATGGCAACCAAAATGAATCCAAATCATCTTAAAAGCGAAGAACTAAGTTATGAAATCTTTATTCGTGGTGTTGATGCTCCAGCAACAGTATATGCAAAAAAAGAAATATTGAGAGGTTTGTTAGCTCAAGAATCAACGAACCGCAGTTTCACTGAAATTGAAGTCAATATTCCTTTTGAGCAAGATTGTATTGCTGTTGCAGGGTCGATTGCACAAATAACAGAATTGATTTCCAAATTTTAAGATGCAGTAACCTGTCAAAATTATCTTAAAATAGCTTCTCGATTGATGCATATCTCTGGTAGACCTTTTCGAATGAAAGTCACAGAAGGAAATGATGAAGAAGGAGCGACTCAGAGATGAGATGTTCCAAGTTATTAACATTAGAAGCAGAATTGGCTGAAATAATAGAAGAAACTAGTAATCCTAGAAATAATCCACCTCATTCTACGCCAATTGCTTCTGGTTCAGTTCCTTCTAACCTAACTTATCTCAAGAAAATCCCTGTTATAAATGGGGTATTAAAAATTTTCTGGACGAGGTTCTCTGACTGCTTTCTTAGAATTAATCGATTCACTCAGAATATCCAGAGGCTGCTATGAATCTGATTTATTCGAATCTGCCAGTGATCTGTTCGAATCACATGCTTGGACCTGGTGGCACAACAACAACCCTAAAAATAGTTCTTCTAATTGGGATGAATTAGTCACTGTATTGAAACAATCATTTCTGCCTTATAATTATGATAGGAATTTATTAGACGAAATCAAGTCAAGGAACAAGTCACTATATTTATATCTACGATGGAGGCTCAATTCAATAGGTAAACACGTTCAATACCTCAACAAGAAATTGTTCATATCATCCGCAACAATTTATTACCTGATTATGTTAAAGCTTTAGTTCTTCACGATATCTCAACAATTCACCTCTTGATGTAAAAGAATTGAAGATTCTTTACAACTTCAAAATATTTCTGAAATAACTCAATCCCAAAATGTATCATCAAATGTTTGTTGTTGGAATTGTCAAAAATCTGGTCATATCTATAGTAAGACCAGGCCTCAATCTTATCGACGTTGCAGGCCCTTCAGGTCAAGTAAAGTCGAAAGTACAAAAAACAAAAAATCAAAGTTCCTAAACCACAATTCTGAATTATTTACTCCTACTTTCAACATACATCACTGGAAATCTCGGCTAAGAACTATTAAAAATTTTTATAACAGCTATTCAAAACCTTGTGCCAAGAATGACAGTTTCAACACAAACAAAATCAAGTCTAGTATTGATGGTGTGAGACCCAACGAGTTGAGTTTTCCACAAGTTATCTCTGATTCTGGGAATGTAAATCCCTTACTTGAAGCTAGAGAGAGTGATAATCGACCTTATCTTTCTATATTAATAATCACAGAACATATTTCTGCTTTGTTAGACAGTGGAAGTAACATATCAATTTTAGGAGCCCCTGTTTTGTATTTTGTAGAAAAATTGCATTTGCCCATCAACTATAATATATCAGTATAATTAACTACCGCTAAACGACAATTACAGAGTGCATTAGGATGCATCTATCTTTCAATAACAGTTAATAATAAAACTAAAAATTGCAGAATTTTTGTATTGCCTTCAATTAAGCATAAACTTATCTTGGGAATGGATCTGATCAAGGATTTTAGCTTGCAACTGAACTTTTCTGATTTTTCTTATGATTTATCCACTTTTTCTTCATGTGCATCTTATTCAAGCTCCGGATGTATTAACAGAAGAAGAGAAAATTCAGTTGGAAGGTACAAAGAAACTGTTCGGGGAAATAGGCCCTAAAGACCGTATCAGTCGTACTCATTTATATACCCACCATAGAGATACAGGTGATGCGAAACCTATTATCCAAAGACAGTATGCACTTTCACCTACCTTGCAGAAGTTTCTCTATTCTGAATCGATGAAATGCTTGAAAAAGATGGAATAGTGCCTTTATATACACCTTCACCTTGGCTGTCACCACTTTGGCTTGTATCTAAGAAAGATCAGGATAGTGTTTGTTTTGACGGGATAAAATTAAATTCCATATCTAAACCTGATAGTTACCCTATGCCCTTAATAGATTCAATAATTTCCAAGGTAAAAGATGCAAAGTTCATATCTACAATAGATCTTAAATCTGCATTTTTTCAAATTCCTCTTGATGAAGAATCAAGAATTAAGACCACATTTGCTGTAGCTGGAAAAGGCCACTACTGTTTTAAAGTTCTCCCTATTGGTTTGAACACAAGTGCTCAAGCAATGTGTAGACTGATGAATAATGTAATTGGAAAAGATTTACAACCTTATGTTTTTTATTATTTCGATGATATAATAATAGTAACGCCGGATTTTTCAACTAATCTTGATATTCTTAAAAAGTTATATCATCGACTCGAGGATGCCAACTTAACTGGGAACTCTGAGAAATGTCAATTTTGTCGAACTAGCTTGAAATTTTTGGGATTCATCGTGGATGATAAAGGTACAGACCCAGAAAAAAGAGCTTATATCTTAGAATACCCTGTACCAAATAATACCACTCAAATAAGACGTTTGATTATTTTAGTTGGATACTATCGTAGATTCATCAAAGATTTTTCTTCGATGTGCAGTCCAATTTCTGATCTCCTTAAAGGTAGAAAGAAGGGCAACCTATCAGTTGGACACCTGAGGCAGATGTAACTTTTCACAATATAAAAAAGGCACTAACATCTATACCCATATTAGCTAGCACAGATTTTTCAAAGCCTTACTCTATTATGTGCGATGCTTCTGACACTGTAGTAGGCACAGTTCTCTTTCAAGAAGAAGATGGTCTTGAACACCCTGTAGCATATTTCAGTAAAACCTTGAATCGTTGTCAATGTAAATATTCTACAGCAGAGTGTGAGCTCTTGGCTGTCTTATGATTGATCTGGCTGAACAATATGAAAAATCCTTCACCTAGAATATCAAGATGGATTGTAAAACTCTCTTGTTTTAACTATAATATCGTACATTGAAGGCGTTATGAAAATAATGTCGCTGATTCTCTCTCTAGAATGTCAAGTATTAACGAAAATGAACAAGTGTCACTTCTAAATTCATCTTATCTCTCAAACCATATCTATTAATTAATTTATATATATAAAACTATATATATATATATATATATATATATATATATATATATATATATATATATATATATATATATATATATATATATATATATATATATATATATATATATATATATATATATATATATATATATATATATATATATATATATATATATATATATATATATATATATATATATATATATATATATATATATATATATATATATATATATATATATATATATATATATATATATATATATATATATATATATATATATATATATATATATATATATATATGATTACCAAAAGGCTTTTGACAGTTCTCCCATTCATGGCTTCAAGAAATTTTGGAAATTTATAAAATTGATAAGACACTTCGTCATTTTCTTGAATTCGTAATGAAAAATTGGAGAACCAATCTTCATTTACATATTTCAAAACAATCGTTAAAATCCGAAGTAATTCCAATCAAAAGAGGCATTTTTCAAGGTGATTCTTTAAGTGCTCTTTGGTTTTGTCTTTGCCTCAATCCATTATCTCATGAATTAAATGCTACTAGTTTCGGCTTCAAAATAAAGAGTTTATTAACTGAATTCAAATTAAGTCACTTAATTTATTTAGATGATATTAAATTATATGCCGGAACCAGATCTCATTTAAAAAGTCTACTTGAGATTACTTTCAACTATTCCAATGATATTCATATGAAATTTGGGCTTCCAAAATGTAAAAATCTTTCTATTGAAAAGGAAAGATCACCTCTGATTATATAAAGATTTCCAATATCGAAATCGAGCCAATGCATCAAGGAGATACATATAAATATCTTGGATTTTGTCAAGAGAAGACAATTAACCATAGCAGCAGTAAAGAAATTATTAGAAGTTCATATTACAAAAGACTAAGAATTATCATCAAGAGTTATTTAACTAGTAAAACCTTTTCAGAGCTATCAACTCCTATGCTGTTCCTATTCTTACATCTTCTTTTGGAATTATTAAATGGTCTAAAACTGATCTAAATGAATTACAATGTCAAACGAGGAAAATGCTCTGTAAATATCATAAGCACCACCCAAAGTCAGCTGTTCAGAGAGTTACACTACCTAGACATCTTGGAGGTCGTGGATTAATTGATTTGAATAATCTTCATAGTAAACAGATTTTTCATCTACGTTCCCATTTTCATGATAAACAGAGAACGTCTAAATTACATGATATTGTTGTTGCTTCAGATTATAATCTTACACCTCTGAACTTGACAATGCAAAAGGTAGATTTTGATATATTTGATGATAATTCTAAAAGAGAAAGTTGGATGCAGAAGGAATTACACGGAAAGCACCCTAAAGAATTGAAAAATGATTATATTGATGAAATTGCATCGAATAAATGGTTAGTATCTGGAGAATTGTTTGCTGAAACAGAAGGCTTGGCAATTGCGATCCAAGACCAGGTTGTTTTTACAAGGAATTATAGAAAACATATCATCAAACAAAATATAGATGATTCTTGCCGTAGATGTTTCTGTTCTTCAGAAACAGTTTTTCATATATTATCATCTTGCTCAGTCCTTGCTTCAACAGATTATTTAGAAAGACATAATGCCGTCGCTAATATTATTCACTTCAATCTAGGAATTAAACATGACCTAATTCCCAAAAGAAAAAAATTTCACAAATATGAACCTGAGATTATTTGTGAAAATGACAAATATAAACTTTATTTTGATAAAACAATTCTGTGCAACAGAGCTGTAAAACACAATAGACCAGATATCGTTCTTAATGATAAACAGAATCAAATAACATATATAATTGATATTGCTATACCCGACACACATAATATACAAAATAAATACAATGAAAAAATTTCTAAATATATGATGCTTGGCGACGAGATTAAAAAATGTGGAAAATGAAGAAAATATTTATTCTACCGATTATTATTTCTACAACAGGCGTTATTCCTAGAAATCTTCACAAAAGTATTGAGATTTTGGGTCTGAAGAAAATTTGTTTGAACAGTTACAAAAGATAACAGTCATCAAATCTTGTAATATTCTTCGTAGGTTTCTTTCCGAAAATAATAATGAGGTAGAGTCATAGGTTTTCTTTAGTTTATACTGCTCAGAATCTCATTTCATATTTTATTTATTTGTTTATATAAATGTAATATAATTAACTGACAATTTTGTCATATTTATATTCAGAGCAGTATTCTATTCGATCGTCACCACTTCACACAAAGGAAACTATTAATGAGTAACATTCAGTGTTACTTGACTAAGGTCCGTACACTGGATTTTTCCGGGAGAAAGCCTCTGACACTACTCGTTGGTACATTGATATCATTGTCTGATGATGCTATAGTATGTATATATTCTGGTAGATTGATATATTCTCATAACATTTAACGTTATCCTAATATATAATTACTCCAGGATATGTTTTAATTATAATCATTGCCTGGCAATGGTATTAATTACCGGGTGGTGGATTTATATTTTTCATGAAATCAGTTTGATTGCATGAACAGATATATGGGCAACTCGTCGGGGTAAAACCCTATATATATATATATATATTTATATATATATATACAAGTTACCAAACTTATGGTCGGAAAAACACAATCATAAAAAACAAGCGAATAAATAGAATACCAGCAGAAAAAAAACAGACCATTCCCGTTCCTTAATCAGGCATCTAAACTCACGTCATGTCTCCTACGATTGTGCCCCTAAAATGTGAGCACCGGAAATGTAACAGGGAAACCATACTACCTTGCGTATCTTACCTGTGAAAAAGACTAGTTTCCCTGTCGGTATTGCACTAGCAATACCTTGTCTGTTTATGTTGTGTTAGTGTCGTGTGTACAAAAAGAGTACCAAAATTTTTTTTTTAGAAGTTATGAAAATGTTTCATGATCACGATCCTGCCGGTCATTTTGGCTACTTCAAAACTTTATCTAGAATCTCTGAAATTTATTACTGGCCAGAAATGCGACAGTCTGTCCTTCGCTATGTTAGGAAATGTAAAATTTGTGCTGCTAGTTAATCTAGTAATCTTCCACAAGCAGGTTTAATGAGCAATACCGAAATATCAATTTTCCTTTTCAACTTATATCTACAGATTTGTAAGGACCATATCCTAGATAAAAAAGTGGGAATCAATATCTTTTGGTAGTCACTAAATTTGTCATAGTTCATCCAATGTCCCGAGCTACATCTCGTAGCATAGTTAAATTTATAGAGAATCATGTTTTCCTCCTTTTTGGCGTTCCTCAGATTGTTATGTAGATAATGGACCCTAGTTCATTTCTAAAGAGTTCAAAGATCTGATGAAACATTATAATGTACAGAAGATCTGGTATAATGCCAGATATTGTCCGCAGATTAACCCAACTGAAAGAGTGAACCGTACTGTCACCACTGCTATACGACCATATATACATGAAGACCACAATAATTGGGATCAGAACATTCACAAAATTGCACAGGCTATAAGGTTAGCAAAGCATGAAGTTACTCAGTTTTCGCCCTCTTTCCTTACGTTTTATAGGAATGTAGCTACTGATGGATCTTTCTTTGGAAAAATTGCAACTATGCAAATGCAAATAACAAAATTGAGAAAACTGATGAAATTTTGAATGAAAATGTAAAGCAAAATCTACCAAGGATTTATTCTGATGTTCAAAAACGTTTATATCATTCCTATTTAATGAATTCGAAGAGATATAACCTTCGCAGAAGGAACGTTAAATTTAATGTTGGTGACCGAGTCTGAAAACGCAATTTTGTTCAGTCAAAAGCAGTTGATAATTTTGCCTTGAAATTGGCCCTAAAGTTTTTGCCATGTGTGATAAAAAAGGTTGTCTCTTCGCTAGTTTATCAGTTGTAAGAGCTCGATAGGAACGATTTGGGAAATTTTCATGTGGGGGTTATAAAGTTGGATGTTTCTGATAATATATCTGGAAGTGAGAGTGATACTGAAGATGTCTCGGATGAGTCTAGTCATCAATAAATTTTCTTATCTTCAATTTTTCTTAAATTTCTTCATCTCTGATCTTTTCAAATTCTCTTATCCTCAAATTCTCTTAAATTTCTTCATCTTTGATCTTTTCAAGTTTGCGTATCTTCAAATTTTCTTAAATTTCTTTATCTTTGATCTTTTAAACTTTCTTCTTATCTTCAATTTTTCTAAATTTATTTATCTTTGATCTTCCTAAGTTTTCTTGAATATCTGTTATCTTATTAACATATCTTTTCATGTAGGTTGAATCTAATATACACCTGATGTACAAATTGCAATGTTTCCCTTATCTTATCTTTATTAGGTGTAGCAAAGTGCTTAACATCTACAATATCTTTATCTTACCTTATCCCCCAATTCCTAGTGCACAGGAATTCATTTTGTGAATGTTGCAACTTGGGTTAACAGAACAAAAGATTGAATTCAGCCGGAACAGTAGGTACTTATATGGAGTTATAAATCTTTCTTTTCTGTATAGTAACCGCATTGCTGGAATATAAGTCATGTTCAAATATTACCTCAGCAAATAGTTTCACATTTATCTAGTCTTAATAGCAGAGCAATAGTACATAAATTTTAGATTCACCTCACATGTATAATTTTAGTTACATAATTTCTATGCTTGTTATTTTTTCATACTGTAATTATTGATGTCTATGACTCTGATGATATAACTTGAAATGATAGTGTATTGTTTTCATTGAGGGGTAACGTTATAATGTCAGGCCAGGAGCTCCACTCCTGCTATGATAATGCCACCGGTCACATCATACTGTCTGTAGCAAATTTGTTGAGTATTTTCTTTAAAACTCAATTAATTCTTTATTCAGATTTTAATGTCAGGCCAGGAGCTTCACTCCTTCTTTGATACTGTCACGGGTCACATCATACTGTATGCAGCCAATTTATTCTCACTCAGACTTTGATTACCAAAATAGTTACAGGTTCATTTTCTTGCTATAGTCTTGTGATCTTCACTGGCAACCAGATTACAATTCCTTCGAGAGATTGGATTATGCAATATAGGAGAAATCCAAATTTGTAGCGTTATCTTCAATATCCAGAAAATCGATTTGTAGGTCAAAAGTATTGATCTTATTTGAATCTGCCAGTATCACTGACTATGGTATCCTTTATTCATTCTTAATTTTATTGATACCTTATTTTCTCTAAATTGATAGTTACTACCTTAAAGGACATATACATACTTATCTTGGATTGACTTTGTTCGGAATATACAGGTTGTTGTTGGCAATTGAGCGTTCTTTGACATTTCTCATCATACTTTCCGTTTCTGAGAATCTCAATTCGGCAGCAATTTGTTGTTTCCATCCCTTAATTTTGATTTTCTTTGCTCTTTTTCTTACCGATTTCGACTTAAATTTTTATTTGAGGATGCTAAGAAAGAGTTTTTATTCCTTATCTTATCGTTCCTGAAAATAAGACCTATCTTGGTATCTTAAATAAATTCTCTCTTATTACCGATCTTGTCTGAAATTTTCTACTTGAGCATACTGAAATAGACTTGTTTCAGTTCATCTTCATTATCTTATCGTTCCCTTGATCTTTTTGTTGTCATCTGTTACCTTGCCGCAGTTTCGTAGTAGGTTCTCTCCGCTGGCTCGAAACTTTTTTTTTGTTTTGTACCATCCAGGCCTGAATAGGCAGGATGTATTAGTACAACCTTATTTTTTAGTTGGAGAGGCGGTGGTAGTGGTGGTAGTAGTGGTGGTGGTAGTAACCTAAACCAAAAATTGTCTTTTCTAACACATTTTCGTTTCGTCTCTATTGGTAGATAGAGACCCGGCAAGATTAAATTCAATTTGCGGATGGGATCTGCGGATCCTTGATGCGTTTCACTGTGTGGTAAATTTTCTTTAACTTAGTTTCATCTCTATACATTATCTTCAACTTTTCTTTTAAATCGAAAATACTTCTCTTTCCTATTAACTTTACTAAATTTCGGATAAATTTTCTCTAACTTAGCTTCATTCTGATGAAAAGGGATCAGACTTTGGCGCGCAAAACAAAGCTTGCAGCGTTTTCAACTTTGATTTCATTTGGCTTCAATTTTTCTGAATTTTCACTTTCCATATCTATCAAAATCTTTTTATCGTTTGATATTCACTTCTCATATGTCCATCTCTTCAAATTCTCAAGGTTCTTCTTGTGTGGCTGATTGAATTGAGCTCTGAGCCAGAAAAAAATTTTGATTTCATCAAAATTTTTCCCGCGAGAAAGGAATAGTGTAACGTGCTAAAATCACGTCATAACAATAAGAGTTGAAACACCTGATTCCAGTTAACCCTATATATGTGTCACGCCACCGGTTAACAATCTGATGCGCGTAATACGCATATGATAAGTACATGTGCTACTATCATTTTTCAGTCCAGGCGTTCCTTTTCGTTGCAGGCCTTCAAGCGAATGAGTTGACCTTGAAAATCCTTTTAATTTGCAGTTAATTAAATTATATTAAAATTCATATCTTGTATCTCATAAACTATGTAGTGACCTATATCAAAATATAGGTCCTAGGTGAGGCGCCGTAGCTATAAAGTCCTAGGTGGAGACTCGTACCTAGACAAATTCCTAGGTGGAGACCTGTAGCTAAACAGACATTCCTAGGTGGTGACCAATGATAAGAAAGTCCTAGGTGGAGACCCATGAATAGAAATTCCTAAGTAGAGACTTATACGTGGAGTTCAACGTCTGAAATAGTGGTTTTCCCCAAAGGCAGCAGTAAGACCAAGAACCACTAAGATAAGTCTTATTGCCTGTATATAACATAAAGAAGTATTTGTGACACTGTATGATTATCATAATTTTTATAATTGATTGAATATCTAAGTAGAACTTCTTTGACTTTTCTTCCAATATTTCAGGGACGAATATTGAATTAGAGTCTCATTGCTCATTGTTCTCTGGGCTTAACCAGAGTATATAAGTTAAAGTTTTATTACACATTGTCCCGCGAATCCTGACTGATTCAAGCACTGCAGGTAAACATTTCTTGGTGTGCCAGTTTGCTGTCATTGTACATTAGTTTTCAAGCTTAATTGCTCAACGTGCATGAAGAAATACAATTATATATTCTTATCACACATGAATTGACAGCATTCACTATCAACTCAGCAATAAGATAAGTACTTAAGCCTTGATCTGTATCAGACGTGCTACTTTTACCAAGACCTTAAAAAGTCATACTCTTGAGCTAGTGTGTACCATCTACTGTATAGTTAAAACTATAGAAAAATTTTTCGATAGAGCAGTAAGGAGAAAACTGAATTAAAATACAATCTTTCATGAACATCAATCATCACATTATATTCGCAGGTCAAATGAGACTGCAGTTCATTCGCAAGTTAGCAGCTTTAATATGGCACTATTAGCCTTCCACGTACATTAAATATGTGGTATTCTGTTTGATAGATTGGTAAAAATGATGAATTACACGAGAGAGCATTTTTTCCTTGCTGTTGGACCTTGTGATCAAAAAACTGCTGATTCACTTGAAAAATGCCTTCCTCTCCTCGTCCAAGGGTACGCTGAAGTCGTAGTGTTGGTTGTTTGAACAAAGTTTTATCTTTATCGCTATTGAACTTAAAGAAAGAACTTTGAAAAATTTAAATTAGTAGTTTCTTGGTGAAAGCTTAATCTGGCTAGAAGAAGGGTTCCGTACACTCGTAAACATAGAATTCTGAAATAACGATCCATTAGAATAAAGCTCTAGCAGGCTCTAGCGAGACCAAATATTTGGGTGTCAAACTAAACTGAAAATGTGATGCCGTATATTCCGTATATGACGTATATAACGGATATGTAGTATATGCCGTATACAGAATCTAAATCCACTAGTATAACTGATTATGTCATTACTGTGACGAACCCTTCCATTTATTACGGCCCTGTACTGAACAAAGATTGAATACCCATGGCATAATATATTATCGCTAGATTCGATTATCTAACGAAGTAATTTTTTCACATAAAACTTCTCCACAATCCCTACTTCACGATACACAATAAAATGTTTGCTTTTTTTTGATAAGCTCGTAGCTAGACGTTTTTGATCAGGTTGAAAAGAATTGAGCGGGGCGTGGGATGCTTGTTATCGCGTCTGGTTTTTTCCATGTCTCCATTGATTAAACAACACCTTTAGAGAATTTCGCACCTGATAAAGTTCATAACACTCATCGCAATCAATACAAAGGAAACAATAAAAATTAATTCCGTTTGCTCAGCTTCAAGTAGACGCCAAATTTTGATTTAGACACGCTCTTTTAAAGATTGTTCGGCAGTTGATAATTAAATATGAAACATATGAAAAATAAGAGGTTAGTTATGAAAGATATATTACATGTATCAAATTGTGATTAAATATGAACTCAGCATTTCCTTGTACCATCTTTTTTTCGTACCATGAATTGAAAATCCATAGATATCCAACCAAATGTAAGTAACCATCAAGTTTTCGATTTATCATCTTGAATGTATTTTTGAGAAAGAAACTCTTTTGTGACACAGAGGCGGTTATAACCGGTTCAGCTGTAGCGACCCATAGACTGACAAAACTGTTACAAAATATTGGTAGCTTATCAGTTTGACGGCGCCATATTGGTTGCACATAATTTTGACTATTATTGAATTATGTTTGGATTTGTGCAAAAATTATATCCCATTGAGAGATATTGATGGTTGTTTATTTTCACGCCAACAAACAACCACATTTAGTATATTCTGTAATTCATAAATTTTGGGAGAAGTTATGTTGAATGACTGAACACTGTTATGTAAGTAATTGTGAAGGTAGGTGCGGAAAAAAAGAGACGAGAAAATGTATAAAATAGTCTAAAGCCGCATTTGAACGATAGATCCATCTAAATACTACTCGATAAGCAGAGATTCATCGAACCAAATGATTTTCGTCACCTTTCATGGCTGAATGGAATATTTAATTCGATGAACTCCTCCTGAAATCGACTAATAAAATATTGCACAATATTATCAACAGACAATAGCTTTTCACGAGTTTGAATATAGAATATATTGCACCACCGTCCTGTATCCTTTACACATTAAGTTTATTGGACTAACTCAAGTATCTCTTTGCTCTCTTGTTCTCAAAGAACTCTAGATTCATCTAACGCAATACCACCGAATATTCCACCTACAAATTCTTCCATAGCAGAAAGTTTAGAGTCCGTACTGTGAGACGGGCTCTCGAGCAGGTGGACTACAAGAAGGCAGTTGGTCTAGACGAAATACCGCCAATCGTCCTGAGAAGGTGTGATCCCGAACTGGCACCCATTCTTAACCGTCTGCTCCAGATTTCTTATGGAAGCCAAACTTTTCTGAGCAGCTGGAAAATAGCGATAATTCAACCGATCCCGAAGAAAGGAAAGAAGTCCTTACCCTAAAATTACCGCTATGTTGCACTTCTTTCCATTATGTCCAAAGTGCTCGCATACGTCACTCAGGTGTACATCAACGACGGAAAAGCATGGGGAATCTAGAGCTGTTGCCCTCGACATCTCTAAAGCCTTAGATAGGGTTTGGCATGCAGCCTTGTTGAATAAACTTGCTGCATATGGTTGTTTTCAGTTGCAATCTGGGGTACCTCAGGGATCCATTTTTCAGCCAACCTTGTTTCTATTGCAGATAAACGATCTTCTGTCTTCTACAGAGAACAGGATCTTCGGTTTTGCAGACGATTGTACCCTGATTTCGTCTTTCAGTATCCTGCGGCCGATTACAGCTGCGGAATCTCTGCGTCAGAGAAGTCAACAAATAAATAACTTAAACTCTGACTCACAGAGGATATCGGAGTGTGGTCAGTTGAACTTGTTGAGCTTCAACATGGACAAGACGCAAGCAACTACGTTTTCTAGAAAGCTCCTCGCTGGAGAACTTCCACTAATGAATCAGAGCCAACAAATTGACCTCCTTTGAAATATTGTTCCCATGTAACCGGCAAATTTATCAATTTTCCTGTTCGAACCCTATAAACCTACCAAAATTTCATCTACATATCGGTACCAGAATACTGTAGCTTTCAAAAAATCTACTAACGAAAATATTTATTATAATATTATAATACATCTGAAATAAACATGTAAATAAATTAAATCGACTATGTCACATGCATTTTCGCATTATTTCGCGATAAGAAAATGTCCTACTCGTCTCTGAATGAAACCTGAACATAAAGAGTTCTCGAATGAAATTTAAATCAGTAATTGTAGGATATGGATGTGATTTCTACACTCGATATAATTATGTGCCCCTCTATGAGAATGATGGCCATATACAATTCAAATTTAATTAATCTCTACCTGAAAGAAAGAAGTAATTTAAATATGTGACACCAGATGACCTGCCGCTTTCGGTTCGAAAAGTAAGTTTTTTAATCCCTCGGGAGGATGCATGGATCTTGAGGAGAGGCACCAGAAAGGGTCAGAGAAAATTTGTCGCTCTGAGAGGCGTTTCATGTTATCGTATATATCTGATTACGAAATATCGTTCGAATTATATCGAATCATTACAGATTTTGCCTCTATAGTCTCTTATAGAGTAAATATTCTATCGTATATCGCCTAAACCTTCTTGAGGTGAGCTTTCCAACATATATTTATGAATCGTTCATCTTCATTGATTCAAATCGAGATCACATTCACATACCTAACTTTATAGGATTTTTTCCTGGGGCCCGTCCATAGTAGATGGTTTCAAATTACCGCTGATTACCTACAGTCGAGGTATATTAATTCCATATTCCTGCAATCGAGGAAGTACGAATTAGTTTAGAATTGTCGAAGTTCCTACTACGAAGAAGTTATACTTTCATGAGGTTGCCATCCTATATGAACAAGTCCAGTATACTCCATTTTGATTTCTAATACCCGCTACGTCATTCAACGTTACATTTATCTACATATCAACCTACCCAAGTACCACACAAACCCTCAGAAATATCATAATTTTGGGTTATATTTTGATAAGTCCTACCAATATTTTTGAATAGATATAAGTACTAACCCTTCTTTTCATTATAATAGTGTAATTATAAAAGTGTTTCTTTTCAACTTTCAAGGGAACATCGAACATATTATTCACCTCACTGAATATACGGAAAGTACGTATTATCGTATACAATAATTTCTCAGTTTTTTTGTAATATTCATTACGTAAGTGAGTTTTTTTCTTTTCCTAAACTGAGTTGCGTCCAAATTTTCAAAAACAAAAACAGCTCTTATTAACATCTACGTTCCAATTGCTCTCCGGCGAACAGCAGCCAATGACAGTGTACAAATTACAGTGTGACACTATAGTGGAGCCAAATATCTTTTTTCACTAAGTGGCTATTTAATATTACACTCCTTTTTAAGTTATCTATGAATATATCGACTGAACGGGGGCTAAGAGGTGAGTCTATGGGAGATTCTGATGTTTGTTGATAAAATTTTAATTGAAATTGAGAATAATTTTGAGATAGGCAGGTTTTTAGAAGGTTACTAAGTTTACCAGCAGTTTTATTTTCGGTAAATATTTCTCTGACTATCGAAATGTATTCATGAGTTGGAATATAATATAAAATATAAATATAAAAATCAAAAATATTCAATAACATTAGATAATATCGAAATTCTTCATAACTGCGACAAAGGAATAAAATGAAGCTGTTGGAATGTTTGGAAATCAATAATTTTTGTGAAAAGCCAAGTGAAACCATCCTTAATAGCCAGCTAGATATTCATACCTCTTCACTACTCAATATCAAATTAGGCTGGTATTCATGAAAGTAAGTTCATTCTCTGTAGTTGAACACTTGAAGATGTTCGGACGGTCGAAACCGGTCGTTTTTGTAGAACTAAATTGTGGAAAGTTTAAAATATATTTTACTACATCTTTGTTCAACAACGAAATAGTCGATCATCCTACTATATCTACGTTCTACTGAAAGTTGGCCAATAAACTCACTCGACTTTGAAGCATTTTATTTCATTTTTATCACTCTTTTCGAAGGTAGTTTTTATTATTGCAATATTCTTCCACTGACCTTCATCTCGAAAACTTTTTATTTGAGGGAATCTTGCAATGAAATTATTCACTACGAAAATGCTAATATCGGTAACATGCAAATGACCTATCAGTTTCTTAAGTCTGGTTCTATTTCTGGCCAATTTACCAAATTTCAGGGAGACAGCGACATAGAAAAAACTCTGTCGATGACCAATCTATTGGATTGATGATACCTTCCCACACTCAGTGCACAAATGGTTAGCTGAAGATTACTGCTTCAAGAGCAGAATGAACAGCTAGGCACCCACTGTTAAGCAGACAGTGGGGTATTATTTAAACACAATGAGACCTTCAATATCAGAGCTGGATAATTATCAGGTGAAGAATTTTTTCGTTTATCCATGAGTCCAGTTTTCTAGGAATCTTCTCGCGGACTCTCAAATTTAGAATATTATTACTGTTTTGAGAATAGTTGATATTGATGAATATTAAATTCTATCAAGCAAATAATATAGTTTTCGTCTAATGTAAGTACAATGTCTCAAACTTATTTCAGGTTACCGCCTCGGTAGCTACACGGTTAGTGCGCAAGTATTTTGGCTCAGCCGAGATGCCTGGTTCAAATCCGAGTTCGAGTTATGGATGTTGTCCCTGAACAAAAAAGTTATACTTGGAATGAGTCGTCTGAAGGGGCATAAACTTCCTTAGACCAGATAACTTGTATTCCTCGTGATGGCAGTTATCATGGCACGGTCTAGGATAGTGATAGGAAATCCACTATAAGCACCTGTGTCAATGGACTTAATTCCCGAGCACATTGTAAAATAAACAAGCAAACAATATTTGTGCACAATTTATTGTATCAGTTGAGAGAATATAAATTATGTATCGCTTCATTTGACAGTGGAAACAGATATAAAACGATAAACTTGAATTCAAATCATGTGAAACTTTCTAGTTGACGTCTAAAAATCGAAATTTATTGTTTAGAGGCTGTTTATAATTAGAATTTGGAAGCGTTTTTCAACATTCATATAAATGAATTCGTATACATTTCTTGCTTTCAACGCTCGCTCAAAAGTTTATTTTCAATAATGGTTGCTCCACGCTTTGATAATACCTACTTCCCAGTATATCACAAAATACCCAAAGACCATGAATAGTAATACCCAGTGGGTCTTAAGAAGTTGGAAGCAAATCATTAAGTCGGCAAAGGCCCACATATGATTGTAAGCTATAAAATCTAGTATAGAGCATCGTTTCTCAACCAGGTCCTTTAGTCAAGGGGGTCGCAGTCTGACGGTTGGTCGGTTTATCGTAGTAGGACTTCGGAACAAACAAAAAGCACAAAAGATTCGTTTATTAAAGGAATGAACCTTAGGGCAGTATAAAAAAAATATAACAATGTTATGACACCATTCAAAAATAAACTAATAGCTTACTTTATTCAGGTGATTAAAATGATTATTCATGGACATCAATTAATTAATACAATGTTTTGGATTGTTTCTTGCTCAAAAGTATTTCTATACGTGCTAACCCTCATAAGTAAATTATTTTTGAGTGATAATAGACCATTTCAGTATTAAATTTTCTAAGCCGTCATAGTCGAGCAACCTTTTTCGTATAAGTGAGAAGTAGCAAAGGGTATCAATGTTTTCAAAGCTTCCGTTCCTGGGCTACCATACGCATGTTGTCGTGAAAGCCAAAATTCATCTGAATCTTGTGATAGCAATTCGAGTTGTGGAGTTTTATCAGCTGATAGTTCAATATAAGTTGAATGTGAATCTCTGTTTGCAACTCGCCAAATGCAACAATATTGTCATCAAACGGATTGAGAACACAATTACACAATTTTCTTTGAATTATGAGTGAATATTCTAGTTACTGCGTCTTCAAGTCACCTAAATCTGTTTTCATGCTTTCCAAGCGGCCAATAACTGAATTTTCTAAATTTCAATCGAATTGCAATCAGAAATTGCTGTAAGTGCATCAAGATTTGGTTCTTCAAGGGGTGCAATCCGAATACTGAGCTTTTTTATACAATCATTGATTTTATCTGTCATAAGTGAAATATGTTTGTTACGGCCTTGTGAACTCGTATACAAGTCATTCAAATGTGAAAATATGTTACTCGAGTGAACCAATATTAATAAAGATTTTTTATCTAGTAACATTTCTTAAGTAATAAACTGTTTCTATCTGTGGAAAATAATTTCAATTCACCCCGCAATTCAAAAACCCTCGCAAAAACTTTTCCATGCGACAACCACAACACTTCAGTATGGAAAAAGCAGTGAATGGTTATTGGCACCCACTTATTCTGAGAGTGTGGAAAGCAATCTAGTGTGCAATAGTCTGACAATAAAATTAACAATTTCAATAGCTTTTGAGAAGACATTCAGTTAAATTGTTGGGCATCTTTTTGTGAGAAGCGTATGCCTGTGAAAAAAGCAGTACGTCCATTCCACACCTGCGGCATAATATCGTTTAGTTTTACTATCATGATACTATCCTTCCCTGTTGTCGTTCCAGTCGAAGTTTACGTTTGGTGTTGCTTCCATGAATGCGTTAGAAAGTCCTTCGCCTGATGCTCAACTAGGAATTTAAATGCTCAGTTGCATATTTTCTTTAACATACTCATCACATTCATATCGAACAAGACATAAAAATTGTGCCAAGTTCGATATGTCTGTTAACTCGTCAAACTGAATAGCAAAAAATTCACTTAATTTACCTTTTTCTATTATTCGATTGTGAATATCGAAAGCCTTCTATTTTATAACGTCTCGATATTGAATCATTTGAAGGGGTATAGTAGTTTTTTGCTCCTTCCGGACATAATATTGACCAACATGGTAACAGACAGAATAAGTCTTTCCGCAATGGTATGTGGCTTACTCCCTGCATGCTACAGTCTCGCTATGGCTGAATCTTTTTTATAGCAATAGGTTGATTCTTCAGAACAAGGGAGTTAAGTTCAGAAAATTCTGATGGTTTATCTTGTAGAGACAGGTGTCTTGTTTGCAGCTGCAATAAAATGTCTAAACGCTTCATGCTTGCTGCAGAAAAGACTTGGAAATAGATAACACATTATGGCTTGTCAGCCATTGCAATTAAACCATATTTCAAATATCTATTGTTGTATAATCTGGTCTTTTTCTTCGCCGTTCTACCAAACGTAGAAGAAACGTTTCGTTTTGTCACAAATTTGTCCATTTTAGTTTAACTTTTTAACCGACTTGCTACAGTTATCTATTTATAAAAATTGAATACTGAGTAATTAAGGTAAAAGGGGTTGTTGTATGTACTTGCTTCCCTATAATTCTTTCCAAAAAAGTCAAATAACTATAGAGATTTGCCTCGCGTCCTCCTTCTTTTTATAGCTAAGGCAACTAAGATGTACGATCCTGTCCTAGCGTATGTGTCACGATATGCGCGAGCGGTTTATTTGTCACGTTCGTGCAAGTGCTCTGTAGGTTAAAACCTCTCCTGGGATAGTTGGAAGTTAGTATTCACTCAGATGAACGAGCGCAACTTACAAGGCCGAAAATTCTTATTTTATTTAAATATCTATAATGCCCAATTTTTGCGTTTTTATAAACTGGGCACTTCTTTAAAATAACCGTTTTCAATACATGCCTAAGAATTTCATAAATAACTTAATCCAAACAATATAAAAAGGGCCTTGCTCACTAAAAGAGGTCGACCAGGTGTTAGAAATTTAAGAGCTCATCAGAAGGACCCAATTCATTTGCTTGAATTCAAGCAAAGATTTCGATTGCCTTAATATTTTTCGTAATAATGAATTATTTATTATTCTTGTTCTCTTTTCTCATTTAAGCAAATCTACAAATGCAATACAACATATCAGCTGCTTAAAACGATTTTCAACGTTTTGTTGTTGCTAACCTGGTACTACTGCTTTCTATACTGACGCAGAGTTTGAACGTGATTGGTCATTTATTTTGTTTAACAATGCTCAATTTTACTGATTCTCAAAAGTGTGCTTTGCGATTCTTACAAGAAATAAAAATATCAAACAGACAATTTGTCACAAAATTTTGTATTGCCAATAGAATTCGCTAAAAATGTTCAGATGGCTTACGTTGAATTGACTTTATCAAAAACTCGTGTGTATGAGTGTACAGTGCATTTAATAGCGGCAGAGATGTGGTGGATGATTTGGTTCGCTCTGGTCGGCCATCGACATCCTCAAGTGAAGGTAACACGATGAAGTGAAGGAAATGGTAATTGAAAATCGTCATTTGAGTTTGAGAGAGATAGGCAATGAACGTGATTAAAATCGAGACTGAACTATATAAATTAAAAAAAGGTATTTTGATAGATATTATTTTGAATAAAGCAATTCCACCGAATGTTGTAGTGACTAACGAGTTGAAAAAATATATAAGTTATCCGGAAAATAGAATTAGTGACGTGATGAGTGAAATAAACAATACAAGTAAGCAAAAAATACAATACTCACCGGCTCGGTGGCATAGGGGATATGATGCTTGCCTCCTGCGCAGAGTTACCTGGGTTCATTGCCCACAAAGTCGGTGCGATTTTTCGGATTCTGGGAATCGCTTGAGTAAACATCTTTCGGAGGAGATGTAAAGCCGTCGGTCCTGTCTAACAGATGTGTTGGACATTAAAGATCTCTTTCCTCGGCACTAGAGGGGTTCGGCAAAATTACCGGGTTAGTGGGGTGACAGAATTCCCCGGCGTGTCAGTGGCCGAAAGGCGGAAATAGAGCACGTTAAAGGAATAACAAACAAACAAACAAACTACAATACTCTGAAAAGCTTATACATGAATTGGAGAGGTCGGTGAGTAATCAGCAGATTCTAATCGACTAATTCATGAAAAATAATGAAGAAATTCCGACACTTGAACCAAAAGCAACGTTGCCACGTTAAGAGATTATTCACAAGCCGTGAAGAGACCAAACAATACACATAAAAATGATATGCTGAATGAAACAAATTGTGATGCCTGGCAAAGAAAATACTGCTCCTGAAGTGTTTTTACATACAAGTACTGTGGTAAAAAATGATAATCATGACAAGCGTACATCATTAATCCTAGGAATGAATGAAGATATTCAAGAGTTCCTCAGTGCCCCAAAGCGTGCGTAGATTTGCTTGGGAAAGGTAGCCACGGATGTTACGAAGGAACAAATAATGATTAATACACCAAAGAGTAGATTTCTTCGTGGAACCGCTGACCATTCCGGTGGAAAAGTGCTCATTTTTCCATCATAAAGGATTTACACGATGGTAATAAGTGGCTGTCGGGAGTGTCTTTGAGAAGATTCTCATTTTTTCGAGACCAGAGAGGAACAAGTTTTCAATAATAATTCAGTTGATGGCCCAAGAAGCAATGCCCTAGAACTGGAAAATAGAGGAAATGAAATCAAAATAAGAGGTAACAAAATTGTCTCTTTATTAAATCAAAATATACAAGGTTTAAGTAGCAAAATTAATCATCTAAATGTGGTACTAACATTAAAGAAGTATGATTATGTATGTCTCACCGAACATTTTCTAACATCTGAATCCTCAAAAATCCTGAAAATTACAATATAAGTTCGATATACAGCCGACACGAGGATGCTCAGGAGGACATCATGATACCTACTAGAGATAATATCGAGTGTGAAGATGTCTCAGTTGTTAAAGACATGTCCGTAAAGATGAATATGGAAATTGTGGCAATGAAGATCCCTGAAAGGAAAATTGCTATATTAGGAGTATACCGAAGGGCATCTAGGTATTTTAAATGCTTTATGGATGAAGTAACGGATGCCCTACAGTAATTGTCAGCTTTTGAGAAGTTCAATATTATTTTGACTGGAGATTTCAATATTGACTTCATATAGACGAGTGATCACAGAAATCAGTTACTCAATCTAATTGAGTCGTTCAGTCTTCACATAACAACCATCGAACCTTCTAAGGTTACTCAGTTGTCCGCAAAAATATTACTATCAGAAATTGAAAGAGGAAACAAGAATGTAGAAGGAGGAAAGGCTAAATAGGGCTCATAATAAACAGAGGGAGATATGGAAGATAATCAATGGGGATTTGAAGAAAGGGAGATCAAGCACTAATACAAATCTAAAAGGTGAAGATCTGGCAAGGTTTTTCTCACAAGTGGGAGCAAAAGTAGCAGAATCTATTCCTGATTCTAAACATAAATCGGAATTATTTCTTGAAAATATGAAATCTAGTCGGATATCTTCTTTAGTTTGGATCCCCATCACCAAAGCAGAAATTCAAAAAATCATCAGATCTTTAAAAAATAAGAATATGATTGATATCTATAATATATCATCACACCGCATAAAGAAGATTGGGGTCGAATTGTCCATATGAATTGTGAAGGTTCTGAAAAAATGTGTAATTAAAATAGTATTTCCGAGTGAGTTGAAAATAGCGAAAATAATTTCTCTTTTCAAAAGTGGATGCAAAAACTTTTCCAAAAACTATAGATCTATAGCAATTCTGCCAGTGATATGGAAGATGTTCAAACAGTGTACAAAGAATAGAATAATTCAATATTTCGAGAGGAAAAAATTATTTTCGAATAGACAGTTCGGCTATAGAAAAAATAAATCAGTGCAAAGTGCTATTGTTGAAGTTATTGATGCAATTATCGCAGCTCAAGATAACCAGATGTGCTGCACGTTGACTTGCTGTGACCGGACGAAGGCATTCCACGTCATTGATTACGATTTGTTGTTGGGGAAGCTTGACTATTATGGTATTAGGGGTACAATCAAAAAGTTGTTAAAGACTTACCTGACAGAAATATGTCCGCGAGTTTATTGGGGCAGTACATGGTCGAAAGAGTCTACTTCGATGCTTGGCTTGTCACATGGGTCCATTTTGGGTCCACTGTTGTTTATCATCTTCATCAATGATTTGGGTTTGCTGGATCTATTCCTGTACGCTGATGATAGTATGATGTTGGATGTTCTAAGGAATCTGCTGATGCGAATGCGAATATGGCCATGAATAACATTAGGGATTGGTTTGCTGCTAATGAACAAATGAATAACGCACACAAGTATCGAAGTATATATGGACAGCAAACTAAACTGGAAATTTCAAATAAAAAACATGCAGAAGAAGTCATTAGTGCCATATATGCCACCAGACGTATAAAGAATTGTGCCACACATCAGGCTGCTAGACTCGCCCATTTCTCTTATTTCCATAGCTTCGTGTCTTTTTACGTTATGTTCTGGGGAAATTCGGTTGATTCTCATAAGGTTTTCCTTCGGCAGAAGAGAGCAATTCGAGCCTTGACTGGAATCAGAAGTAGTGAGAGCTGCAGAGAATATTTTCTATCTGAGAAAATACTCACCATTCCATGTCTGTACACGCTCACCTGCCTGAAGTTTGTACTTAGTGACAGAGATATATTTCCCAGAAATTCGACATTTCATCATCTCCTCACAAGGAAGAGACATGACTTTTCACTACCGTATCACCGTTTGACGTCCACACAAATTTATTTTGATGTATGGGGAACAAACCTCTATAACAGATTGCCAAAACATATCATCAAACTGGAAATGAATGGATTTGAAAGAGCAGTGGTAAAAATTCTGATAAAGAATAATTTCTACTCAGTTGGTGAATATTTGGCAGCTACTTCTTGAATTAAGTGCGAGCCTTTGATTGCTGAATCTGGCAGAAGTGGCTGAAGATAATTCCTTTCACATTGATGTAAGACATAAAGCGAGTTCCCCCTTAACGTCTGTACAAAATTTTCAATTTATTTGTGGAATTATTATTAGGCATGAGGTTTTATTTCAAATAAATATTGTCAGCAAACAAATGCAGAGTGCTACAATTAATATTAAAGTATGCCAAACCTACCTAAAAAATACAGTAGCATCCTCTCTCGAAATTGAAGAAGACTTTCCACCTTTACTAACGGTCAGGAGGAAATTTCAACCAAAACTGTTTGACTATGAACACCGAGATGAGACCCTTCATGATCCAAAAACCGCCTTCAAAATTAGTTTTTTCTTGAGAATTATAAGCTCTACTCATTAAATGAGTATGATAATATTTTCGGATTTTTTAGCGACATATTCAAATTAAGTAACAGCGATCTCTTAAAACATTGTTCTATTCTTGAAGAGCGACTGACAGATCAGGATAATGAGGATATAGACTTCTATGATCTGTTTAAACGAAATTAAAGCGTTAAAGTTGTTTTCATTACCCGATGACTGACCCCTTAAATATTTTACAATATATATTTAATCTCCACCTTTCCAAACTTAAGCTTTTCACTAAGAATTCTTTTGACATTGCCTGTATCTGTAGCTTCTGGCGAGCGATCTTTACAGTTAAAAATCATTGAAAATTATTTAAGATCGACAATGATTCATGAAAGATTGTCTGGGCTAACAATATTAGCAATTGAAGAAGAAATTTTCGACGGTATAAATTTAAGCGGTGTAATTAATGAATTTGCAACAGCAAAATCTCGAAAAATATCGCTACTACAATATCTATCTTTTATTTTTCTATTGCACCTAAACCTAGCTATCATTTTCGATTTTAAAACGGGGTTCTCTAGGTATTTGTTACAAGAAATATCTGCATATTTTTTTAAATATCTAAGTATAAGTAGAAAGTAGTACTCGGGGTACAAAACTTGCCTGCAACATCAACGCCCTAAGCGGGGGTTGCAATCCTTAAACATTTTGAAAAGTGAAGATGGGTCGAGTGATGACTCAAAAGAAAGGTGGTATCTGTAAAAGATACAGGGTGAGCAACTAAAAGATAGGGAAGACTATTTCCTTGAGACCATTCAAGTTTCAGTGAAGTAAAATGGAACAGATCCATGCTGATCAATGGCAGTACTCATCAAGTACCATCCTCATCTCGAATTTCAACCCCTAGAGCAGGGGTGACCAACCTTCGAAAATTTGGAAGAGGGTAGATGGGTCGAGTTATACCCCGAAAGAAAGGTATTATCTTTGTCTGCATCCCCGTGAACGAATTTTCATTTTTGATTGAAAACTAAAGAAGATCCTCAAGCTTCGAAATTATATGGTTCAATCAAATTACACATAGAGGAAAACCCCGCTATGTCGATGATATCTCTCATAAACATACTTGCAGGTTAATTAGCAATTTCAACCCCTAGATCAGGGGTGACCACTCTTGAAAATTTGTATGAGGGTAGATGTCCCACTTGAAACAAAAATTGACCTGTTTCTGCGTTTCGATCAGAAATGAGTATCTTGGTAGATATAGCCTCTGTTTAGTTTTCGCTGAAGCACCCTGTATATCTAGACATTAGGCAATATTTCTGTTACTTCTTTCAAAAAAAAATGTGATTTTTAATTTAAGGTTACTTTCTAGTATTTATAAACAACGAGTCAACGTGTCTGTATCCCATTACTTAAGTAAAATGGGTGTGAACAAGAATTTATTTTGTTATGATTTTGTTCTGTTTGTTTCATTTTGATATTTTAGTCTACAAGTAAATATGACTTCTAAAGTTCAGTTATTTGCTTTACTTCAAGCACCTACCTACCTACCTACCATCTACGAAAAAAAATAGAAAATATTGATCCAAAATGCCTTAAGAGGCGCCAATAGCCCTCACGGGGGCCCTGCAAATACTACAGTTTATCGCTCCCAAAATTTCGTAGTTTAAGATTTTACATAAACTTTCTACCCTTAAGACAACTCATATTTAGCAAATAATTGGATCATTTAATCATCATTATCCAACGAATTCGAACGAATTGGTGATGGGTTCCCGTACTCGAATATATATTCAGGTTTTTCGAAAAAATGGAGAAGTCCTATCAATTCTCGACATAATTAAGGAAAGCACAACTTATTTAATTAACAATATTGTTGATGAATTTATTTTGAGGAAATTTATTTTAATATGAATAAACTAAAAGACTCATCTCTATTTTCCACATGAGTTATGTAGTTAGAAAGTATTCAAGACATCGATTATCACCTTCCACCACATATATCTAATCAGTTAATAATTGTCTTTTTTTCATATACAAACTCCTGCAATCATTAGAAGATAAGTTAGTCTTACTCAATGTTCTGTTCAATATATTGAACCTTGTGCTTCAAATAAAATTAGTTTTTTTAATGTGTTTCACAATCAAAAGATAAAATTGGCGCAGTCGGTAGGACCCAGTAAATGGAAAAGAGGAACTTCTGCAAAGTTCCAATTTTGGTTCCAATCATGAATCTGTG
The DNA here is from genome assembly GCA_013387265.2 of Cryptolaemus montrouzieri. Lineage (NCBI taxonomy): Eukaryota > Metazoa > Arthropoda > Insecta > Coleoptera > Coccinellidae > Cryptolaemus > Cryptolaemus montrouzieri. Next base: position 70,700,099 of record JABFTP020000021.1, on the reverse strand, counting down.
AATAATATAGGCTGAGAAGAACTTCGAAACATTGAATAATACCTTAATCTTTTATGTCCATTTATATTGAAAATCTAGCTAATTCTTTTCAATGTTTATCATTAACCATAGAAAATAAAGACATGGCAACTATTTCTGCTGCAAAAGAAATTGCGCATACTCTCAGAAATTTTTCTGGACGCTGTGAACACCTAGAATATTTTGTTAACTCAGTAGATAAGTTTTTCGATAGATAAGGTAGAACTATTGATAATTCCTCGAGTGCATTTGTATTCGCTGTGATTTGTTCGAAAATTGTCGATGAAGCTGACGATTTCATACTCTACAGGTTAGACCTCAGTACTTGGCCTGAAGTACGAAAAGCACTCTGCGAAAAATACGGAGATAATGATGATAGACATGTACTACGACGAACTTCACCTTTTCATCAAAAAAACGAAATATAAAATTGGGATGTCTTTAAACAAGGGAATTTCGATTTGAAAAATTTTGTTTGAAAAAAATTTTTCTGCGATATATGTTTCTATTAGCGATGGGTGACAACCTATATCAATTGAATGTGTAATCATAAATGGTAAGGAATTCGGGACAGGATTATTAAAATTTATGGGTTCCCTGTCGGAGGCTCGTTTTCGAAAAAATCTGATTTTGAAAGCATTCATTCTCTATTGCCTGGGGACAACATTGTGGTTCATTATATTTGTTATAGTGATGGTAATTAGAATGTTGTTCGTGGTTTTGCGAATATTGAATGGAATCATTATCGATACCGTAGTTTTGGGTTTCGTAGTGATTTATTTCATCATTCGCGAAGTAGTTTTGGTAATCATCAGTTTTTACATTAGTTAATTCTTGGATGTGAAATTTGGTTGTCCGGTGCTTCAAAATGGTTATGATTGTGATTTCTTATACTAGGGATTCTACTCCTAATGGACATTGGTTCTTGTTAATTATTCGGTTAAATATTTTTTAGGGCAAATACATAAGGAGGTTTTCCGAATACTTGTTCGTTAGGTTAGGTTAGATTTCTAGGGACGTTGTTGAAGGTTTAATTTTTCATTAGAGAATCCTTGATTTTTATTGAATTGATTCGGCATATTACGATAGTGTGAGGAATTTTAATAACTATTGTTTGTTGGAGGCTGATGAAGAATGTTTCCATAATTTGGGAAATTTTGATTTTTATACTGTTGAGGGTAATTATCAAATTGTCTGGGATGAGGTGAAAAAAGGTTTCGTCGAGTTTTGTTACTTATGGGTCTTGATATTACATTGTTTGATGTATGTTTTAGATTTATATGTTGTTGTTCAATTAGCGAATGGTTAATTACTAATGATGTAGCTTCGTCATTGTTAAGCGAATTTTTTAGCATTAATAATGTTCCAAGTTTATTACTGGAGTTGGCAATTACTATAGTATCTTCGGTTATTTCATTTTGGTCTATGAGTGCTAATTTAGTATTGAGATTTATTCCCGGATGTGGATTAATTTTAAATTTAAGTCACATTTTAAGTAATTTAGAGCGATTTACAAAGTCAATGATACTTTCGTTATCTTCGCTATTAAAAAAATTAAAACTAATCTTACATACCAGAATTATTAGGCAATTCAACTATTATTCCAAGTACAATATTGAAAATATCACGATGTTAGAATTCATAAATACAACAAATCAAACACAACTATTAAAATTAAATAACGATTATCTTAAACAATTCGCTGAACCCTATAATGACACTAATTTTGATTGCTTTCATAAAGAAGAAATGATACCAACATCCGAGTTGAACACCACTGAATTTGATTTTTCTCAGATAAGATCCGATCATCTGAATTACGAAGAAAACACGGCTATGAGAAATCTATTAATGCAATATAAAATGATTTTTCATCAGCCAGAAAAAAAATTAAAAAGTTAATTAGTTAGTTACTTATTAAGTAAACACTAACAAAATAAAACACGAGATCAAAACAACAGATGAAATACCGGTTCATACAAAATCATATAGATACCCTCATATTCACAAACAGGAAGTGCAGAAACAAATTTCTAAAATGTTAAACGATGGAAAAATCAAACGCAATCGCAATCTTCGTGGAGCTCTCCAATTTGGATTGTTACCAAAAAATTAGATACCAGTGTCAAACAAAAACGGAGAATCGTAATAGATTAGAAAAAATTAAATGAGAAAACAATCGAAGATCGAGATCCAATACCCAATATAACAGATATCCTTGATGAACTAGGTAGATGTCAAGTTTTTTCGTCCATAGACGATCTGGTTTTCACCAGATTGAAAATGCATACCAACTCAGTATCTAAAACGGCAGTTAACGTAGAGAATGGTCATTTTGAATATGTTCGAATGCCTTTTGGTCTAAAAAATCTACAAGGGAAAATATGTCTTGTTCATATGGATGATATTTTTATTCTCTCAACGTCTCTACAAGTACATCTTAATGATTCAAAACAAAACTTCGAAAGACTTAGCGAAACAGGGTTCAAAATCCAGTTATACAAATCTGAATTTTTATGTGAAACTGTAGAATTCCTTGGTCATACAATCACACCTGACGGAATCAAACCTATAGCATAAAAATTACAAGCTATAAAAAAATGTCCGATCCCAAAAACACCAAAAGAAATTTAATCATTTTAAGGACTCGTTGGTTATTATCACAAGTTTATTAGAAACTTTGCCAAATTAACTAAACTTATGACACAATGTTGAAGAAAAACGAAAGGTTAAAACATACCCCAGAATTCCTATATGCATTTCATACTTGTAAAAAACTTCTAATAAACGACCCAATCCTCCAGTATCCCGATTTTATAAAATCCTTCAATTTTACAACTAACACCTCAAATTATGCAATGAGCGCTGTTTTATCACACGGTCAATTTGGAAAAGATTTACCCATTGCATACGCATCAAAAACACTTGATGCTGCAGAAATTAATTATAGAACAATCGAAAAAGAACTTCTAGCAGTTGTATTGGGGAGTTGAATATTTCAGACCCTATCTTTTTGGCACTGAATTTAAAATCATAAGTGACCACGAACCCCTACAATGGTTATTTTCCTTAAAATATGCTAATTCAAAATCAATACGTTGGCGACTTAAGTTAGAAGAGTTCGACTACGAAATAGTTCATAAAAAAGGAAAAATGAACCCGATTCTAGATAATGCACGTGCATTATCTAGAATAGAAATTCACCCTATTGAATCTTACGATTTGGACGGAATATCAATTATTGCAAATCTCGCAGATCCTTCAGAAATGTCTGAATTTGACGCAGAAGAACTGCTTAAATTTCAAGGACCCCCAACTAAATCAAATCAATAAAAAATTATTGTTCACGAAAACATTCAATTAACGACCCCACGAGTTAATTCAAATAACGGAACAGTGCATTCAAGTCCCGAGAATCCTATATTAGAAGCTCTCTTTAGTGAAAATAGCGTAGATACCGTCAAAAATTTAATCATCATTTCAAATTCTCATAACCAAAAATACGCGACTTCAAGAGAAAACATATTTGGTAAGAACTGTTCAACATTAAAACTACCAACACAAAATTCAGAAGAAGCAATTATCAAATTTACGAAGGAATATTTGATAGTAAAACAAACTTATTTTTCAAACATCCAGAGTTAAAAGCTGAATTTAATCGTACCGTTCGAAATCTCTTCAATAACATTTCTTTTTCTTTCATTATCTCTAACAAATTGTGGGCCGATGTAACAGACGAAGACGGGCAAAAACTTAAATTGCAGAGTACCATGAGAAAAAACTAGTCACCAATGTATTACAGGAAATTTGAATTCTAGAAAGAAACATTTTTATTGGCTAAAATCACAACAAAAGGTCACTGATTATGTCAACAGTTGCGAAAAATGTCAATCTACTAAATATGAAAGACATCCAACGAAAACAGTATTTAAACCAAACCCCTTTAGGCTTTGAAACATTTGATCACATTTACATGGATTCTTATGAAACTCGCGGACAATACTTCGTCACCATTTTTGATAGCTTTTCAAAATCTGCACAAGCATATCTAATTAAATCTCTCACTGTGTGGTAACAGCCACTAAACTTTTACCATTTTTTAGCCATTTTGGGCTTCTAAAACGATAAAGTCCACGAAAGGAAGAATGAAATCATTCAAAATCTATGTGAAGTACATAATATAGAAATTCACCTTACAACAATTCATAATCCAAATAGTAATAGTCCTGTAGAAAGGTTACACTCCACTTTAGGTGGAACAATCTTGACATTGAAATCTTCTAAACCAAATGTACCAATAGAAACCCTCATGACCCTCATGAATCATATTATCTTATAATGATTCTCTTCATAACGCTACTAATTACACACCCTTTCAACTAACCAGAGGCAGATTAAATTCCTTCTGAAATAAATGAAGATGATAGAATTAATCAATATATCATTGATCATACTGACAATCTACGAACACTAAATCAATTTATTCGCGTTAGAATTGAAGAAAATCGAGAGAAAAATTTGGGAAAGGTCAATCGAATAGACAAACAACTATAGATTTAGACCCTTCACAAAGTCTATATCAGGAAAATAATAGAAGCGCTTCACAAAGCAAACGCATTCATGAAAGTAGAAGATCTCTCCATAGTTGATGACATTAAATTCAAAACAAAAAATAAAATTTATTATAAAAAGGTCCTCAAACCATAACGTATTGCTTCAGGAAGAAGGAAAAACAATGAAACTCTTCCATCTGTTAATCCTAGGATTAGGAGTACCATTCGGTTTAAATTTACTACCTGTTCAGGACAAGCCAATATAACTAGTTCTAAACATACATTCCTATATCATTTAAACCTCACCACTCCATATGATTCGTTAACCAAAATTATATATTCCTTATCGCAATTACAAAGCACCATTAAATCTCACATAGCAAATCATTATCCGATCTTTCTTTTAAATAAAATCGCTGATGCAATATCTCTCTCTGAAATCATTTCCGATAAAATTAATTTATTTTCTAGTCCACTAAGAACGAAGAGAGGAATAATTAATGCCATAGACAAAGCACTAAAATGACTTTTCGGAACATCAGATGTGGATCATGAAAAACGCATAAAAAGGTACATGTAAACTTTGAATTCAAATGAAAACAAAATTCAAAATATAATAAAATCTCAAGTGAGCATGCTTGAACAAATTTCGACCAAATATAGTATAGTTTTTTAAGTTAAGCGACAATCAAGTAAAATTGGAAAATCAATTAAGAACATTGTCCAGAGACTATTGATTTGCAAAATGCATTTTGAGATAAAAACACAAGGTTTAACTTTGATCTACACTTTATTTGAAAAAATTCGACGACGTTTCGCTGACACAGCAGCTTTATCAAGAATGAAAAATAGAATGAAGAGTATGGTATTATAAACAAATCGTAGAACAAGTTGGATGAATAACAGGAAAATCCACACCGAGCCATTGTACAGTTAGTATGAAAGGTAATAAAAACTAATTGAACAAGTTAAGTAGGGGTGAGTAATTCAAATCTACCTGTTCATTCAAAAGCTTATCCGAATGTTTGTATCTATTTATTTCTAATGCTTCTAGGAGATCTAATTTTGAACTTTTTGATTTTATATGTAATATGTCAAAGTTTTTATTGAATGAATGGTTTTCTTTTATTAGGTGGTTTGAATAATTTGAATCAGATTTATTTTGTCGAAGCTACGTTTATGTTCAGATGTTCTTATGCCAAAACTCCTATAGGTCCTACCGATATAAATTTTATCACAAGAACCGCAATTGAGTTTATAGATTCCTGATTTACTTGATTTTTCAACACGAGATTTATTATTTTTAATATGTTTACCTAAGTTATTAGAAGTTTTGAAAACTATATTAAGATTTTGTTTGACGAGAAAGGATTTAATATTTGTACTTGCAGAACCGCAGAATGTTAAACTGTTGAATATTTTATAGTCTTTATGAATAGGATATACTTCATTTATTGCTTTTTGATAGAGTTTTTACGAATGATTAGGTCTATCATATCCGGATTATATGAATTATTAATGGCTATCTGTTTGATGATGTTTAACTCTTTATTATAATCTTCTACTGATAAAGGTAAATTGAGTAACCGATGTACCATGCTGTTCAAAGCTGCAACTTTGTGTTGAATGGGATGTAATGAGTAGTTATGTATAATTGTATCAGTATGTGTTGGTTTACGAAAGACCGAAAAACATGATTATTATTTTGTTTTGTGATTTTTAAGTCCAAAAATTTATGGAATCGTTCTGTTCAATTTCTATCGTGAATTTAATGTTCAAATGGATGGAATTAATGAAATTAACAAATAAGTCTAATTGACGAGTAGTTCCAATGAAACATACTAAGATGTCGTCAACATATCTATACCAATAAAGAAATTTGGAAATGAGTGGATGTGTATGAATTTTCTGTTCAATATTATTCATAAAAATCTCTGCTAAAAGTGGACTCAAAGGATTTCCATGATCAAACCATTTTCACTACTGTAATAGATGTTGTTGAAAGAAAAATAATTTTGTTCAATGCAAACGTCCAACAGATTCAATATTTCTGATTTGATTATGTGGTTAACATGATTCGAATTCAACATGTTTTCGATTAATATTCTGACATCACCTGGAGGAACACTTGGGTATAAATTCTCAACATCAAACGAAATAAGTTTTGCGTTAGGTGGTAGGTTAACGTTTTTTATGTTATTTATCAATTCGAATGAATTTTTTATAGAAAATTTTGATTTGAATGAACAATAATTTTTAATAATATCTATAAGGTAGTGCGACAATTTCACGGCTGGGGCTGTAACGTAAGATACGACTGTATCGTGTTCTCCTAGAAGCATTAGAAATAAATAGATACAAACATTCGGACAAGCTTTTGAATGAACAGGTAGATTTGAATTACTCACCCCTACTTAACTTGTTCAATTAGTTTTATTACCTTTCATACTAACTGTACAATGGCTCGGTGTGGATTTTCCTGTTATTCATCCAACTTGTTCTACGATTTGTTTATAATACCATACTCTTCATTCTATTTTTCATTCTTGATAAAGCTGCTGTGTCAGCGAAACGTCGTCGAATTTTTTCAAATAAAGTGTAGATCAAAGTTAAACCTTGTGTTTTTATCTCATTTATATCATGGATCTACATCAAGTAACGGCCTCCACAATTCAAAAAATGCATTTTCCTTTTCAAATATAATTGATAATTCAGTTTTCAATTGAACTCACTTCATAAAATATTTAATAACTCAGAAGTAGCAATTTCAGTTGGTAGATTGAATATACTACACACTTCAATAATTGAACCGCAACAAATAAAGACAATCTTAGGTAAATTAAATAAACTCTATGATACTAAGTACTTACCTAAACTTCTAAACCAACCTAATGAGTTATTATCATTTATTATCAAATCAAGTCATAATTAAGGAAGATATGATATTATTTAAAATTCACACCCTTCTAGTTTTTGACCAATTTAAATATTTTCAATTATATGCTGTACCTATCCTCAATAAAACCATAATTCTAGAACATCATTTCCTATTACTCAACAATAAATATTTCTGGACAAATTCCTAAAGATGCCTCGAAGTGGATGATTAGTACTTTTTCCGACAAAACAACCTACATAAAAACCAACCCTGTCTAGCCACCCTCCTTAGAAGAGGAAGAAATCGGTGTTTAGGAACGAATATTTAATTCAGCGAAACCATTGTGACACAAATAAATTCTACTCAAGTACTCATCATACCATCTGCAACTACAAGTATAAAGTCGAAATGTGAAATAATAGGATACACGAAGTCCTAGTTCCATGTGTTGTATCCCTTAGTTATTGCACACTTTCCATCGATGGTCGATATTTCCAAGCTGAAGAGACATCTCATGAAGAATTCATATTCGAGATACCTACAATGGAAATCCCTGATGAAAATTATACAACTGGAAAATCCCTTCATCTCAAACGCATAGATATGGAGAATATCAAACACATAAATGATCTAGCTAACAATATAATCATTTCAAACCTCTAAGCTTTTCAAGCTACCAAATATTCCTGGTTTAATACAACCCTAACAATTATGATCATCTTGGGTGCAGTAGCCACACCATCCCATTTCAAGATAAGAAGTCTCAAGGAGTAAGACAGCAGTTGCCAACCAAACCAGAAAATAAACGAACCTTTATTTTCTTCATTTTCTCCTCTTGGAACAGAGGAGTTATGCAGTTAGAAAGTACTAAAAACATCCATTATCACCTTTCACCACATTTATCTAATCAGTTATTGATTGTCTTTTCTTTCATATATATAAACCCCTGTAGACATTAGAAGTTAAGTTAGTCTTACTTAAAGCTCTGTACAATTTGCTGAACCTTGTATTGCTGCTTCAAATAAAATCAGTTCTTAAAAAGGATTTTTCACAATCGTAAGATAAAATTCATACTCATTTTTAATACACACAACCGGTTTCGATAAATATGTAATTTGTCTTGAGCTGACAAATATGAGAATTACTATGCTAACTATACATATTTTCAAGGTTGAGTAGTGGTGAATTTTGAGTTTTTGCAAAAGATATTAATTTCTAAACTTACCATTGTCATACCTGTATTGCATTTGTGGAGAACTTTGTTGAATTTCTCAAATGGCTTTACCTTTCATTGAAACTATTGTACAGAGATAGTCGTGAGGAAAATTGAATGAATATATACCACTTCGCATGATATATTACAAGTAAATATCATTCTTTAATTTTGTATGAATTTTTGCCTGTTGATACTCCATTTCCATGCAATTTCATGATGCCATTATATTGATACGCAAAATGTTAGTAACTTCACGAAAGTGTAGAAGAAATGCAATTTTATGCGTAACGAATATAAGAAGATCCCCAGTTGATCGTTGTCTACAGAAACCTTATTTTCGATCACCAGTGATACCCTTACACTTGAGATATTTTATGACTACATCGTTTTTCTCTCTGACTTTCGACATAATTGCCAACAATTCAATTGGCGGATAATTTTTAGGTTGGCATTGATTTCCTATCTCAGTAATTTCAACAAAACAGATGGTGGTATTCCACCTACTTCTTTCTCACAGTTCAGTTGTTGAAGAACATACGCACTCTGAACTTGACTTGAGACATATTGAATTGAATATGTGAGATGCTTGGTGGCACTGTATTTGATATATCTAAAACGTGATTTTGGGAAAACATTTTTACAGAGGATTGGCCTTTGCTTTAGGCAATAATGCAATAAAACTGCTATCTCTAATCAAATATGTGATGAATGAGTTGCAAGAGTTGTTGCTGACTTCCTTCGACATAGACCAGATATGACGAGTTCCGCTGGTCCGTTCTAAAAGTCTATTCTTAACTTTTTCATCGAAGAACGTTTCTTCTCTATCAATTTTTAAGTTGCAAATGTTCCTGAAATGCATATATCCGGCTTTAGGTTCATCTATTGGACTTTTCTTCAATGTAATGTTCTTAACTATGGCAGCTTTTCGTTAGCTTTTAATGAACCGTACGCACTCTGAACTTTACTTTAGACATATTCCATTGAACATGTGAGATGCACTGCATTTAATGTATCTAAAACAGAATTTTGCGAAAACATTCTTGCAAAGAAATCCGTTTTTGCTTTAGGTTATGATGCGGTAGGACCGTCATCTCTGATCAAAGGTAGAGAGGACAACTTTCAAAAGTTTTTGCTGACTACCCTGACCATAGGAGAGAACTGCCGAGTTCTGTTGGTCTGCTCCTAGAATCTTTTCTCAACTTTTTCATTGTCGTTTGTTCAAAATGTTTCTGAAACGCACATATTCAACTTAGTTTCATCTGTACGATTCTTCTTCCAGTTCTTATAAGCTCTGTTTTTAATTGTGGCAGCTTTTTGACAGCTTTTAATGCACCAAGGCTCCTATGCGGATGTTTTTTTCATTGAGTGTGAAATGTCCACGCCTGCAAGAATAACTTCAGTGATACACTCAGTACAAACATTGATGTCAGGGTATGAAAAACAGACATCATTAAAGGGGAAAGACGAGAAAAGCTAGCTTAGCTCCTTCCAGCTGGCTCGGATGTGATGTCATTTCTTTTTTAAAGGCGATAAATCTTTATTGCGCGGTTGTGCCAAGTTACCAATGGCAGGAATAAAGGTGTGGAGGGAGTTGTCTGCGGGTGCTTAGACCTGTAACTGAAAATTATTTGAATTATTATTTGAGTGTTGGAGCCAGTTGATGTTGGACGTTGAGGTCTGCCTTTATAATCACCTCAGCAGAGTGATGCTGTATTTGGGTCGTGTTTACTTTGTCGCCTAAATAATGAAATAATCTAGGATAGTTGTTATCGTTAGGAGATCGATAGAGAAAACATAGAATCATGGTTTTGTTATTTGAACCATGCCAGGTTGAAAGCGTTTTCCTCCAACGTAGCCTATCTTTGGAATGCGACGTCCGATATGGCAAAAACACAAAATGCTACCTAAAACCGAATCCTTGAGTGAAATTTATAGTCATTGAAGCAGACGTACCTGGAGTCTTTTGTTGGTATTATTTGAGTTTCCGTTAGAGGTAGGACATGAGGTTGCGTGTCATGTAGGATGATGTAGGATGATGGTATACTGCTTTCACATTCATGTTGGTTTGACCTAGTCCTCTGATGAAACAAAACGGACTAATGATTTGGCTTCTCTCATCAGATTTTGGGGATTTTCATTCTCGAAACATCAACAAACTGTTTCCCATCATCAGAAATTTCCCATCCAAGATTTTATGATCCAGATCCACTCCATTGAAAAAAATACCGGACGAAAAATTCTCAGAAGAACAAGATTCTAACAGTGATTTTTATCTCCCAATAATGCTCTCGAATTTACTCTTGTTGTAACAAGAGAATCCTTCTTCTCGCCTTGCGAGAGTAGTGGAAGATAATGTTCGTAATAATCTTCCTTAACCAAACATAAGTCCTATTGAGCATGTGTCAAACACCTGAGAGAAAAATATTCAGAAATGAATCTTCTTCCAACATGAATAGGGTTCCACTTGTCTGTTTAAGGAGCCAAGAGAGTGTTTGACCAAGATGTCATAGATAATTTAATCTTCGATATGCTAAAATGCGATATACTAATACTTTCAATTCGATATCTTCATGGGAATATGTTTATACGAATTTTTCTTTTTGTTCAAGATTTCTGACTGTTGAAATTTTCATACTTTTTTTCCAAATTAGTCTTCTACAGACATTAATTCATTCGCTGCGGAGAAAGTGAGGGTATGATCATTCCTCCTCTTCAAACATAATGCGACCGCCCCGGCGCGCTCCTGTTTCCCTTACCTGAGACGTTGAGATACCCCGCACGATCTTTCTTTACTCACTACTCATCGATATTTTCATGCATTCTTTATATGGAATAGTCAGGAACAAGTTTACTTTATTTTCAAGTGACTGCGAGCGTGGTAGTGTTCTCGGAATTATTCACATCAGTAGAGATAACGAAATTGATAATTTTTAACGGAAACTGATGAAAAAGGGCGCTCATAACTTCAACTGAAAACTTTCTTGTGATAGTATTTCATTCTTCAAATACTTTTCTCTCAATATTTCTTCGTAACAAGCAGATGATTTTTATCAAACTGAAGTATTTTGTATCTGTTCTCTAGAATTTTTTGAGGTGTTGATTTTCATAGAAAACTTCGAAATGCTCAGAATTCAAAATAACACCAACAACACTGATTCCTTGTCAATGGTTGAACATTCATTAAAAAATTGGTACTGGGTTCTTTTAAGAATTTTAAATGTGATTCGGTGGAAGTTTTCATTTTCCATCGCCTGAATATTCATTGGAAGTGAACTTCTTCAACGACAAACTTTCTAGTAAATAATTCATTCCTTTTTCATTCTTTACTTAACTAAGCTTATACCTTCTTATATACTTTCATTTAAAACTTTCATGGCGAAACAAGAAAAATACCGCCCTTTCACATAAAGCGGGAATTATAAATAATACAAGAGGAAATGCCCAAATAGGATTAGGGAAAGCTAGCACGGTGTGTCACTTTGCATTTTCCATGAAAGTTTTTATACATTTTCTATGTAGTATTATGGAATTCGTATAAAGTTCCGCTCTCAATGCAAATGCTGTTAGGAAAAATTATTACGAATACCCTACTAATGGGATGAAACCACTAAAACTTCAAAGTCTTTGATTATAGAGTTATATTCAGAAACCAGTTATTTTGGGTTTCATTCACTATGGGGCATTCAAGGGACATATCGTGATGAAATATATTACTCGACAACTAAAAGGCTACTAACTTCAGCATAATCACTGAGAACATGCCTATCTGACTCTTTTCAGATAAATTATCTAAAAAAATTCATTCAGGGTTGCCTATAGACAACAGCAGATTTCGTTCTTTAGTCCGAGGAATCAGCTCAACAAAACTATATGGACTTTTGTAAATTATTTAACTATTGAGATCTATGAAAGCTTAGAAGAAAAGGTATTTTATAATAATATTCCTAAGGATAATATGGAATCCGCATAATTGTATCGTGAGTACTACAGTAGATATGACGTATCAAAATTTTCAACCCCTCTGTCTCGATTTGAGAGTATAGGAATGTAACCAAACAAATTTTCAGATAAAAGTTTTAGACAATAACATATCAACGGATAATCTGAAAACACCATAGGTTTATCTCAGTTATTACCGGAGATATAGTGATTTGAATATTTCAACTCCTCCTCTACTCTGTTTCAGAAGTTAAGACACGAATCAAAGAACTTCTTAAACTTAAAATCTTAAAATCATTGGAAATATAATGACTTAGGATAATACCAAATCTCAAAGATGTATTTTGGTTATTAATTTTGAAAATTTTCAATCTGTCCTTCCCGGTTCGAAGGTAAGCGTCATAAAATTTCCAAACAAAAGTATTTGATAATTTCATGCCAAAGGATGATATGAGAACTGAGTAAGGCTTATTTTAGTTATTATCGGAGATATGGCGATTCGAACAATTCTCATCAAAAACATTTTCCAAAAAACGTATTTGATAATAACATGCCTAAGAATAATAAGAGCAATAAGTATAGACGTATCTTGGTTACTACCTCAGATATGGTGATTTCAAAATTTCCATTTCTTTCATTTCTACCTCCTTGGGCCGATTGTGCCCAGTAGCAATACCCGCCGAGATTTTGGCACCTTGAATGACACTGTAAAGTTCGGTGGCGGTCACATCATAACTATAGCCTTTGTAGAGAATACAGTATAGAAATGAATCATTTTTTCGGCATCTAATATGCTGCCTGTTTTGAGTGAAAATACTTGACATTTCAATCAATTTCGCGAATATTCATCCCCGTCAAAATTTGTGAGCAACAAGTCATAAACGTAATTCGCCCCAACTGAGGTGTGGTATAATTGAGAAACAGAAAATGTCTTATACAATTCCAATTTTTTCTCAAGATTTCCAACATTAGTCATGAAAATTGTTAGACAAAACAGATTACTGATTGAAGATCATTTTTTCCTCAACTTTTGAGATGAATATCTCAGCAATGTTAATATGAAAAAACGTTTGTTGAAGTTGTTAACGAATTCTATCAGATTATCAAATTGCAGGAGATCACCATCATGTTCTGGGACACCTCCTTAATATAAGACAACAATTGTTCAATTCTACAAAAGAAACTATGAAAGATTCAAAAAACAATATCAAAAACACGTGGACCACATTAAAGCTATAACATACTCATGCTTTTGATATCCCTAGCTTTTTGTTCATAGATGAACACATTCAGCTATCAATCAATAAATTGCTTTCAAACTAAAATCATCCGCCACGGTACTATTTCTCAGTCAATTGTGATCTGATAGTGGCTGGTCGTTCATTACGAAACGCAGTTCGATCGTTAAGTAATATCGGAAAATATCTTATTTCTGTCAAATCATCTGATTTGGAGTGGATTTCTTAGATAAGAGAGTACTCACCAATCGCTTTTTTCCCTCCTTGTCTTCCTGAGTAGAATCGCATACTTATGCTATCAGAGCAATCGAAATGAAGTGATTTGGGTGAGGAAACTGTCACGAAAAATCTCATCCGATAGTTTTCAATCCAGTCAGAGATGAAGCCAATACCTAGATACAGATACTCTCAAAGAACACTCGGTACAGTATGAAACGTAGACACTGACCTGGTAAAAAAACTCGAGCAAATAACAACGTTGAAGGAGATCACGGACCTTGTTTATCCATGAGCTGTATCCGTCTGCGAGATTAACATGATCGAAATTAATACCTAGGAAGCAGTTCTTGGAGCTGATACAGAGCCCACGTGACAATTCGCCTGGAAAGAAAGATATTCAACATAAGATAGAGATAGAAACTCTCCATACTTACCCCGATTCAGCAGAGCACAGCAAAAAGCTTCTCAAGTAGGTGAGAGAAATTGCCTCCGAGTTCTTACTGGAACCAAACGAACCCACTTCCAAATAGCATATCGTCACTGTATGTGATATGCTAGAAGATAAAGTTAAGCACTTGGAAACGGAATCCGAAGGAGAAACGAGAGGAAAAAGCGTTGCAGAAATAACAAGCTGTATCACGCAAACCAGAAACAGTTTTTTCGAGAGCTGGAAAAACAAAATACCCAGGGTGTTCCGCCAAACCCATTAGATATGAAGAATTTCTGGTCCGATATCTGGTCTAGGGGCATGAAATATAACTCAGATGCCTACTAGCTGAATGAAATGAAGAAAAATCCCCGAAAGCAAGAATGGATAACATTGTCATCACCAACCAAGAAGTATCGAAAGTGCTACAGGTACTGGTGAAAATACGTGGGTAATCATCACTCCTAACACCCGATCCTCTTTCAAGAGGCCTTATATGATCCATTTATTATACCAAGTTTCTTCACCGCAGGGATAAGATCTATGATACCAAAGGGCAATGATATTCTTGAGCCCAAGAACTAGGGGCCCATTATATGCCTCTCATCTATCTATAAATTACTCACCTTCATCATCCTCTGCACATCAAACAATATCTTGGCATCAGAGCAAACAGAATGCCGTGCTGGAACTTTGGGTTGCAAGGAAATCCATGTGATAGACTGCATGAAAACACATGAAAACAGGCTCTAAGATGACTTTTCAGTATTTCCATAGCTATGGATTGACTACAAGGTCTTCGACTCCATTCCACACATATAGCTGGTTAAAACTCTGAGAATATACGGTATAGCGGATCATGTTTTATTACTCCTGCAACAACTAATGAAATCTTGGGGAACTCGCCTGCGGATCACCACCGAAACTGAAAAAGTAACAACAAATAATTTCAAGATCAACCGCGGTATCTTTCAGGGGGACACCTTGAGTCTGCGTTGGTGCAAACACTGACCAGATAAAATAACAAACAAACAGTTTCTGTCAACATCTGAAATACTGAGACTGGGAAGGGAGGATTCTTGCAAATAAATACCTTGGAGTCAGACAGGTCCGAGACAAAACAGCTGAGGACGAATCAGAATCCAAGAATAGAATAGAATAGAATAGTGTCTATTTGCCATGAAAAATACATGATACGTCATAAAAAACAAAACTAACTCTACGTAATACCGAAAAGGAACAAACAAATTGATACGTCACCGAGTTGAGAGGTAAGTATACATACAAATTCACAGAAAAATTTTTTAAGACTAGATATTAAATCACTATACTCGAATTTATAAATTCTTCATGACTATAAAAAGAGATATTTATGAAAATTTCTTTTAATTCTTTACTGAAATGATTCGTTTTTTGTTTTTCAGATTAAGAGGAAGTTTATTATACCACTTGATATCCCAAAAGGCATAAGCCTTTTGAGTGACCTTCTTTGTGAAATCGAATATCAAAGTGGTTCCTTCCTCTTGTATCGAAAATTTGGACGGCACTTCTCTTGAGATGTATACCCTTGTTTGCACTTATCTGCTTCAGAACCTCGAACATAAAGGCACATGGAAGAGTATGTATACGTTCTCTTTCAAAAATTGGTCTACAAGAATCTGCAATATTATTAATACAAAACAAAACAATTCAATTCGCTTTAAGAGGAAATCAACGGTTAAGTTGTGATACTCCTGCGATCCTCAACATGGTCCTTCGAGCCGGATTCTGAAAAACGAGTGCAGAAGAAAACTTCAATCTAATCAAAGCAATACTACAGGCTGAGAACAAAAGAAGCGAAGAAAACTACTCTAATTTGGCGAGTTCCTATTCAAGCCGTCCTTATTAATTTCCTATTTCAATTGTTTATTATTGCTTCATTTGTATTAATATGTCTGAAATAGTTAAATCCTTATCTATAAGAAGGGGCTACCTTAAAGCTAAATTAACGCGATTCAATACCTTTCTTAATAGTCTTGATGGCAAAATTACGGCAGGTAGTTTCGTCGATACTGAAAATCGTCTCGACGGAATAAAGCCACTTCTATCAGAATTTAATACTCTCATTATCAAATCAACAGAAATTTATGATCAAGAAGAATTAATGTTTGATTTAGAAAATTTGAAATGGATTATTATTCCACTATTAAAAGGCAAAATTAATTATAAATGCTAGAAATTCTGGTTCAGAAAATAAAACTGCTTTCATTCAATTGCCATCTATGCCTCTTCCTAAACACCTATTCCTGAAGAATTAATGTTTGATTTAGAAAAATTTGAAATGGATTATTATAAAACATTTTTTTTGATGGTATGATGTGCACGTATGCACATGTTTTTAATAAAGATACAACATGGTTTGATTACCCGATATGGCAATATGGAGGCGCCTAACCGCGATATTCAAAAGGGGGCCGTGTTACTGTTTCCACTACGGTATCTCACCATAGATCGCTCTAGGCCCCTCCGAATAAGCGTGTTACCGTGTTAACCACGCTTTCTTAATCACAGATCGCCTAGTAGGCCCTTCGACCAGGTTAGGCACAGAACGTACTCTGGGCCTACCTGAACCGAGGGTTTAAATATCCATGCATTTTGGAGACTCCGGGCTCTTTCTCTTCAACGACCTCTTCGAATGCACACTGTCTCGGAAAACCGGCTGAAGCACGCGTTACCACGAGCCGGCTTTCCGTACCCACGCCATATTGCCAAACCGCCCTTGTTTACCAACGAACCACGTGTTTTTATTTCATTTCAATTCTACGTTTACAAAGAGTGTTTGTGTTAACCATCAGTGTTTCCATCGTGTGTGTGACCCCATCCCGGTAGCATTTGCAACAGATCAAGTTTGGACTTTATTTTATCTAGTTCAACAATTTTAGAAAAACTTTGAGGTTTGATTCTCATCTTTTTCTCAATTTCGGGATAACACAAATCATAAAGTTGGATCCATAGCTCGTGAAAAACAGCATAGGCATCTCAGGCATTCTTCTCAATAAAGAAGTTTTCCCGGTCTATATCTCGCAGTTCGCACTTAGAAAGGTAAGTATTTTCTTCAGAGATTTTTCGATATTTTATGATCTTCTCTTTTTCAGCAGGTGGCCGAAATAGCTTTCGAAACTCCAACTGTGTCCACGGTGCATGGTGGTCAGAAATGTGGAGTTCCTATGTTTTACACTTGCATGCATGAATCATCTCATCAGAAACAAAAGAATTGTCGATACATGTCGATAAGTGTTTCTCGATGGGTCATTGAATAAATGTACCATTCCAATAATTAAAAAAGTATTTTTAATACATCCAGCTGTTTTGATATCGTTAGGAAATCTATACTGAAATCTCCCGTTAATAAAATTCTTGCATTTCTGTGCTTTTCATTAATATGAGTTAATAACTTACCCATGTTATACATAAAGTTGTCGAGTATACTCTTTGTTGATCTTTAATTTGCTAAAACCACCAGCTTCAAGTGCAGTATGAGTACACCAGCGAATTCAATATCTTTTTCATTGTTGAAATTTTTTCAACCCCTCTATCGGATGCATTTTCAAATAATTTTTTGCACCTATGAGTACCCCTCCGTGTTTGTACAGTTTTCTACATGATGAATCTATAATTTCAAATTTTTCAGGTTTATCATCTGCATCTTAGGTTCTTTGAGCGAATGCTCAATTACGCAAAGAATATCTGCTCCTTGTCTATTAGCGTAGTAACCCAGGATGTTGGTTTTGTTGACTAACGATTGGATGTTGATATTCAGAAAAAATTTTCCTTTCTCATTTCCAATTCGACTGAGTTTTTCTTCGAAAAAACTGAAATCGCTTCACCACAACACCACTTGACCAGGTTTCAAGCTCATTGAGTTCTTCCAAGAGAGTAATGTCTGCCCCAACCTTGAACGCAATAGTTGAGTCCTCACGTTTGGGAAGTGCTTCCACGTCGAAATTCTTGACAGGAAATTTCTTCAACATCAACAACAATATCAGTAACGTTCACAGTAACATCCCCACCAGCACGATCAACATGCAACCATGCTTTTCTAGTGGCACTTTCAAAGGTTTCTATAGAGTCACCATTCCTTCCATTACTGAAGCCCTTGGAGTGTTTCAGTCCTCCAGCATAAGTTTTTGTTATAACATTTGTCTTTGATTTGATTTTGTTGGATTTTTTGTAACAGCGACAACGTCGGAGGCGTATTCGTATTTTTCGTTGGACCGAAAAGAATTTAGGAGATCAATTATTACCTCTTTACCCTTTATAGCTTTTTCCAAGTCTTGTATAAATTTTTTAGAATAGTCTACTTCGACTTTGCTCACATTGGGTTCGTTTCTTAGTGTTGTTAACTCAATTGTCGATTTGAGGTTAGCGTTGTTGTTTACATGCAAAACACTATCAGAATCAATCGAAATTTTGTTTTCGTTGTATCTAATGAATTCACGCATTTCCTTGTTAATCATAAAATCCAAAAGGATTTTTTGTCACATTTATTTCAATTGAATACTCTTTTTCAAGATTTGATAACTCTAAAGCTAGTTCCGCTTTTAACGCCACGTTGCCAAGGAAAAACTTTGTCGGTGAATGCAACTGATGCTCCAGAAAATGCTGAGTTCCAAAACCATGTTCAACGCTATCAACAGCTGGAACTTTACGTGTATCACCTACTCGTTTGGAATACCCTGCTGGCCTGTAACGTGCCTCAAAGCTAAGATCAAAACACTACGCACTAAGTATGGATCTCAGCACCCTCACTCCTCCTGTAAACCGTCTCTGCATAAGCAGACACGCAGAAGGGTAAGGGCTCCTGAGCGTCGAGACAACACATGATATGACCATCTTCAATCTACAAAATACTTCAGCATAATAAAACTCATCTTTTATACTAGCAGTGCGTAGTGCTGACGAAAGCTTCAGCCCAACTCGATTATCTAAAACTGTTGAATAGTGCTTGGTCGAATCGCAGGAAGGTCTTATGAATGACTGGCAATACAAGACACTGCCTGGAAAATACCTAGGGTACGTGAAAAGTGATCGAGTAAACAGAATACTCATTGAACTATTTGAAGCCTGGGTACCTGTTCCCGGAGACTGAAGGTACAATCATGGCTATGCATGATCATGTCATCCCAACAAGATACTATTTGAAATACCTTACAGTTAAAAACTTTCCGTCAGAGAAATGCTGGAAATGTAAGAGACACATGAAAACAGTGCAACACGTCACTTAGAATGCCCCATTATTGCTCCTAGTGGATAGCTGCAACGGTGCAACACTCCACCAATTGGAATCGGCGCAGAAACATGTGCTCATTGAGAAACACAAGCTGAAATACTAACTCACCTGTAGATCTCTTAGAAAATAATGAATTTAAACTCAACTGGGACACTACACTAATCACTGACAGAAGCGCTACTCACAACAGACCCCTTCTCGATTGACAAAGAAAGAAGGCAGTTCTACTGAACTTCACCATTCCATTCGACCAGAACCTTAAGAAGGCGTAAGCTTAAAAACAAGTATCAATACCTGCTGATACAGGCAAGCAAGTCCTGGTACTTCTTTAGATTTGCTAACAAATCTCACTATCCCAATTTCTTCCACAAAACTTTCCCAATTCTTTTGAATGTTTCATTTCAGGAAAATTTCTCAAAACGTAATCCTTATTGCGGAGTGGTAAATTCATTCTAGGCAGGTAACCGCCAGAAAAATTCACACTAGAGTTTTTCAGATACCTAAACCTATCTAATTATATTATTGAGAAATAAATTATACATACCGAATGAACTTCAATGACATTATGTGCTATGGCACAGAAATATATTTATAGAAGTTTAAAGGATAAGAGATTTTCTGAATTGAATAATCCCTGTGAAGTTTCTTTTTGAAACCAATGATATGAAGTAAATATTGTGTGAAGGTCCAATCAGAATCAATTTTGTATTTTCTTTCTCAACGAATAGACTATACCTAGCAATTATAAAACCGTTTTTTTCCTTCTGTTGTAATTCAAGTTTCTACATTAGCATTCTCGCTCCGTATGAGTAAGAATGAGTGATGAGTGTTAAAACTGTAATAAATGAAAGGGGGAAGCTGTTAGTGGTTGTCCACAACAACGAATATTATTTTCAAAAAATCTCAAAAACAAATGGCAAGCTGCAATGTATGGAATGAAAAATGTAAGTCATATATTCTTACATTCGGGCCAGTAGATGCCAATATAACAGTGATCAGATAAATCTGAGAACATTACCATGAATCCAATTTACAATCTTTCAACTGCCAAACTTCGAGTTCAGCATGCAAGAGAGGTGCTGTTGACGATTTATCTGAAAAGCCAGCCAAAGTAATTTGACGAGGTTTCCAAGATGATAAGCCTTCTTCGATTATTATACCTGTTGATAGTTACATTAGAAGAAATTTATATAAGTAAAAGAAAACCTCTTCTTGTACTAAGCAAATTAGATATTCGAAAGAGCAAGGGTAACAAGGACAATGTTTAAAATTCCTCCTGTAACTCTAGTTTTTTTTGTTTCCTGATAAATATGCCTCATATATACTTAGACGGTACATCTGATCAAACTCCTAGTTTCTTTTGCCAATTAACATTACGTAGTGAAATTACGTACCATATTTATATCATATTGTTATATTATTTGTTATGAAATGAACAAGCAGACACATGTGAGTGAATATTTCTGATCATTGTAGATTTTGAAATTATCGGTTGGCTTACAAGAATTGAAAAGCTGGGTTTGACTGAAGATTAAAGGAAGGAAATTAATGAAATTGTGTCATGGTTACGAATGGCCATTGCGCTTGAAATTTCGAATCCACATTAATGAGGAAATTGTTTCATTTTTGATTTGCTATCACTATGCACTGACGCTCAGAGAGTTCAAAGCCAAACAATGAATTTATGTATTAATTGATACTAATTGTGAGAAGTCAGTTAGTCGACTTCATTAAATATTTATCACTCCATTATGGTCATAATTAAGATATAAGTTGTCATTTTAATTTTGTTATTTTTGTTTGGTCGCCGATTTTTATATTTAGTATTATCAATGGATCTGTGTAATTATTCCAAAACATGCATTTCATTTAATAGACAACTTATTGTGTTTATATCGATGGATGAATTCCCATGTCGAATTGACGGAACCTTTTTTGCTTTTATCATACGGAAGGGAATAAACATGTCCTCTCCATACTGCTACATCCTTTTGCATCCTTGGTAACGAAAAACGCTGTAACCTGAGATACCACATTTATAACCATAATGATAAGAGTTTTCTAACCTATCTGATGCTAATTTAAATTTATTGCAAACTCATTTATATCAGCTTCTTTTGTTAACTATTTTGCGAAATCATTTTTTTTGTGTTACCGTATTTGGTCATCTGTATTTCATGAATCTTAATTGATTTCCCATTTATATGGATCGCCTGAAGGATCTTTTTTGATTAGATGGTTATGAGAACAATAACTCAACGCTTTGACTGTTCAATAGCACTTCGTCTGCATTATTTATTGCCACTGAAGTAGAAAAAATATTTCGATTGAATCAAAACGAACAAATAGTCTGCACATAGCATTTTTGATAATTATAGTAATTTCCATCTTTCAAACGGATTCCGAATTAATTGATATAATTCCTCCGTTTTATAGGTTTAATCTTCATGATGAAGGTTTTATTATTGCTTCTAGAGAAATCCAATCTCTAATTATCTCAAACTAACGATTGCCTCATCTCAAATGGATTAATATTTGCAGGAAAGATTGGTTTTAACTAAAAAAATGCATTGCTAAATATTGTATTTTGTTCATTACTTTTATTGACCAAAATAACTTAATATCTTCTTTTAGTGTTTCAATCAAAAAAATTCAAAGAATATTATCCTCAGTACGAAGAAATAATGTACTACAACCACAATTTGAGTGACCGACCAACGTTTGAACAAGAGTTTTTCACCTCTAACCCTCGTTTTTAGCCACTTGGTGAGTGACAACTTTACCTATTTCATTTTACTATTACAAATAATATAGATGAAATCATAAACACTTTCATGACTTCAAAGACGCATTTATTAGATATGAATATCAATCAAAATTCAAATACTTCATAAATAAAGATTCCAAAATTGAAAAATATTGACTGGAATTATATTTACATATAAGATACGCATCATAGGAAGTCACTTGTACCAAGTGTCGCTTGAATAAAAATATGCTTGAAACATATTTCGGGTTTTAAGACATTTTCCAAAACTAAGAGGACATTTAAATATTACAATGTCATTGATATCTAAGAAAGAGATGAGAGAAGTAGGGACAAACATAAATCAAGCTGGTCGTTAAATATTGGATTATTAGGTGTATAAGGTGATGAGATTTCTGCAACTTCTAATGAATCCAATCTCCGGCTTTTGTCAACTACATGTAAAATTTGGTCTTTTGTGAAATTCGAGAAATTCTCGTTTATACGGTGCTCTGAAGAACCCGTTGTTAATTTAATATGAATTATTTTTTTTCTTATGATCGTCTACTTTAATGTTGATGGACCGACCAGTCTGACTTATATGAAAAGCAGAAGATGCATTAAAATTTAATTTATATACACCGCTTTTTTCACCAGTATCAAGTCGATTTTTGTTATTTACCAATGATGAAATTAGATTTTTCTAATTCATACGAGTTGTGTTGCATTTATTCTGTTTCGATGTATGGCATAATTGATTACTTATTTCAAGGAAATAATTTATGCTGCGATATTTTATGGTTTCGTCAACCTGAACGATAAGATGAATTCAAAATAATTTTTATTAGTGTTGTTTCATTATTTACTCTATGATGTTATTACAGTACCTGTCATTTCTTCTTCAAAGTTTTTTTCTAGAAAGGGTAACCTTTAGTAGTCTATACACAAATGTATGGAACTACTATTATGGATGAGGTATGAGTGAACGTTGATTTTCGATAAATGTCAATTTCAAGATGAAATGTGTTCTAATAATTCGTATTTTATACATATTCACTATTTCTATAATGAATTGGATCGTTTAGTTAAATGAATTCATTGATTAGAAAAAGAGATTGTCTATCAGTACATTTCAGTTTACAGAATAAATCATCAACATATTTTTTCCAATAGATAATGTTTCTAATTAGAATATTACAAGGAGAGAAAAGTTTATTTTCAAGAATCCTCATGAAGATTTCTCCAAAAATAGAAGATAGAGGAGTACCCTTTGGAACACGTTTTAATTGTTGATACATTTTATAATTGGAATTGAAATAACTCTGTTTCGAACAAACTTCTTCAAACTGTATCGTTCCTAATCAGTAATTGGTTGTTAATAATAATTTCATGTTTTTCGGTGTGGATGATGACAAATTGACGGCATCAAATGCGATAAACTACTTATATTGAAGGGTGGACTAAAAAACTTTTTTAGCCTTTCTGTTAGTTGTAAAATATTTTGTTGACTGAGTATTCTCATGAGTTTTAAGGCGAGTGCATTTGTATATGAAACAATTGGCCCTATCGAAAAACCTTCTTTATTTTGTATTTTGGACAAAGCATAATGTAAAGGATTTCTAGGGTTCATCCCATAAGAGAGAATTTATTTTCACATAGAATATCCCTACTTTTTTCGATAGCTTTTTCAATAGATTTGTGAAATTTTACATTTGGATCTACTTTAAGTTCAATAAATTCTGTTGGATCTGAAAGTCTTTCGGTTTTATTTATTTAAACAGATTTGCTCAAAATTGTAAGTGTGTTTCCTTTATCAGCTTTGAGTTTGACCAATTGATTTTCTTAGATTTTCTTCTCGATTTGAGAAATTACCTTCATTTCCTTATTATTGGTTTCAGGATACTGTCTTGTCTAAAATATTTTTGCACAGGTTGATTTTTCATAATTTCGTTGTTCTAGCGAATCGATTTTGTTACGGGCTATTCCTGTATTTACTGCTATTTAGTGAAATAATATGGAATTTTAAATTTTGTCATTTTTAAATAAATAACAAAGAGGACTTGCCTATTACTTCTTTCTGGATGAGATATTGGAGTTTCTTCATTGGATTTTTATTGTTCATATCCTAATACCTTAACTTCTCTGATTGTATGGTATAGATGTTCAAACACAACTAGATGTAGTCGAAACTTAATTTCGCTGTGGTCCACAGTCAAACGTAGTTTCAGATTCATTAGAATTCATAGAAATTTGAACAGCCCACAAACATCTAGCAATACCCAACTACTAGCTTGATTTCCATCTGTTCACACTGCTCTCATCTTCTTTTTAGGTATACATGACATTGTAATAATTTAATTTCCTTATTAAACGTGCTGTTCCATCTCAATCGTGCCACCTCGTATATGTTTCATCTCGTAGTCATTGAAAAGATTTGCCGATATACTTCGAATGATTTCTTTTAAAATATCTATTGCGTATATTTGAGGCTTCAACAGCGAACCCACTAAAAGTAGCGCCTCCACCCCCCAGAATTGAATAGAGCAAAGGGGTCGAGCGATACCTCAATTGAAAGCTCTTCGAAGTAATTGCATCGAATCTTTATTGCATAAAACTCACCTAATATATTTTGGTAATTTCTGAAACCATTGAAAAAAAGGGAAACAAATATGTTTTTGTTTTCAGTGTCATCAGATAATCCCAACTTTGCTGAACCATAACGATCTTAATTCTAGATTGTATTATTGAATGGAAGTGAATAGATAATAATTTGAACATGTGATTCGAAATCAAGGGATTCAATTTCTTTTGTAAACATGATGAAACAATAAAATGTTCTTAACACTGTTGTAATGTGTAAAATGAGCTTTCAAAAGACTTTACATCAAATCCTATTTTCCTCATTGTCCAAAACCTCATGACAAGTATATTTTCTGGATAATGCACGCAGGCGCTAACTTGTCTCGAAAGGCTTACCTTCAAAAGATGAGATAAAAGCCGAAACATATGTCAAATATATTTTTATTAATTATATTTTGGGAAACTTAAGGGATTCTTCTTCAATTGTTAATATTTCACCAATTGATTATTGAGACTTTTATATCTATTTCGAATTTTATCGTTGATAAACGTTCATTTTTTTCTGAAGAATATTTTTCAGCAGCATGAATTCACTTCAAACTAAGGTTCGTTCCACAGTGTATTATCTACCCGCATAAAATTTTTATATTTGACAGTTGTGTTGAATCCAAATATTCTTGAATTTACTTCAATTTCAACCTATCTTACATCGTGTTTTGGAGGTGTAACAAGAGTTCTTTCGTTTCGTATAATTTCTGCAAGCAACTGTTTTTAGAGGCGGTATGAAATTTCTTCTTCGGTTTTTTTCAATGTTCCTACTTGTTACTCGTTGATAAGGTACTTCTCACTTACAGCTTTATGATTGTGATTAACAATGCTATGAATATAAAAATGAGATAAAAAACACAAGGTTTAACTTTAATCTACACTTTATTTGAAAAAATTCGACGACGTTTCGCTGACACAGCAGCTTTATCAAGAATGAAAAACAGAATGAAGAGTATGGTATTATAAACAAATCGTAGAACAAGTTGGATGAATAACAGGAAAATCCATACCGAGCCATTGTACAGTTAGTATGAAAGGTAATAAAAACTAATTAAACGAGTTATGTAGGGGTGAATAATTCACATCTACCTGTTCATTCAAAAGCTTGTCCGAATGTTCGGACATTTGTTTATAATACCATACTCTTCATTCTGTTTTACATTCTTGATAAAGCTGCTGTGTCAGCGAAACGTCGTCGAATTTTTTCAAATGAAGTGTAGATTAAAGTTAAACCTTGTGTTTTTTATCTCATTTATATCATGGATCTACATCAAGTAACGGTCTCCACAATTCAAAACTATGAATATAATATATTCCATCTCATCCACAATTCGACTCCGAGTTTTATAAATGCAACGCCAAAATATCTCGCCGATACTTTCGAGTTCCTTCAGTTCATAAAACTCGAATTAATCTTGCACAAGAAGAGGTTTTCCTTTTTTTACTCAAAATCGGAATCTCTCACATTCAAAATGACACAATACGTTTTGTATTCGTAGCTCTGACTTAGTAGAGATTAGAGGACTGTATTTTTTTTATGAGTGATATGTGAGTTGAAATAAAATAGATGAAAAAGATTGTGTTGAACTGACGCGAAGAAATAAAATTCGTGACGTAATGACGAAGCGCAAACAACTTACCCCAGCTGGACTTTGGTAGGTCGACTTGGTGGTACACTCGTGTTTTGGGGAGCCACTAGGAGCCACTACACTTTTTACAGCAGTACAACCGCGTAGCGGTTTTTTCACACAACCTTATCCAGGTTTTGAACGTTCTTATATCCACAGGGGGACACTTGGGGGTATACGAAGAGCGGTGTCTATGACACAAGTAAATGCGGCACTGAAATATACTATTTACAAGTTTATCACAGTTTTTTTTTGACACAGAGCAAGCAAATCAAGGTTTTCACATTAATCGTTAATTGTAGAATAATGGCGATTGTCCGTTCTTCCCAGTTGATTGCGCTTGCGCTTATATGGAAAGTTGACTTGAAATAATGAAAGCACTATGCGCTTCATAGCCAACCAGTTCAACGTGTATTTGCATCATTGGTAAACTATGTTGAAATCCAACAATACGAATAAAAACAAAATAATATGTTTGATAGTAGCCTATTACGAAGATTCAAGAAAAACTGGTTCCGAAAATAAAACTTTAGCTACATTTTCGAAAATGAACAATTGTACTGTAGAACGTGAAAAAATATTTCTATGACTAGTTAGATGTTTACCTCAGACATATATCCACACCCAGAATTTACGAATAACTTTAGATTAGAAGGATCTAGGAGAACTTTTGTAATTTAAAATTAATGGTTGATTAGACGTGACTAACCTATTTATTTGAAATCAATTGCCGAACAGTAGTCTTGCAAAAACTCCAAATTGGATCTAGCGATTGGAAAAATTATTTCGTTTAGTTCGCGTAAATACTAATATTGTTTGAGATAAATCTCAGAAGATTTACTGCCCTGTTTCATTGTGGTAGACTTTATAGATTTCATCACGCCTGAAATGAAGCAACAATCCCACTAGTGGATGTAGGTCGATAGCAGTGCACACAAGCAAGCCAAGGTGTTGAACCGGCAAGTTGATAGTATTTTGCAAAGCACCGAGCATTAACGTCATCGATTTTCTTCAAAAAGGAAATATCATAAATGAACAATTGAACGAGGAAATCAAAACAAGACTGCCACATCTTGTCTTAAAGAAAATCCTGTTTCACCACGACAACAGCCGTGCCCATTCTTTCGCACTTACGATAGCAGATCGGTGAAGTTAGGATATGAATGGCTCTCTCATACAACTCATTCTACTGAACCGATCCCCATTGATTTCAATTTAATTTCAAAACATAAAAATATGGCTTGGGGAATGTAGATTTTGAACAAATTCGGAAATCATCTTCGAAGCAAAGGCATATTTCGAGGACCTTGGGAAAGACTACAGAGGGAGCATCAAAAACCTTCAGCATCTACATAGCAATTGAAGCGCCATAAAAGGAGATCATGTTGGAAAATAAATGACACTCAATATAGAAAAGTGAATACTCGTTTCATTCCAACATGACAAATTATTTCATTCTCGTACACCGCGTTTATACATTACTGGATATGTTATACAAGTAAAAATGTTTTCTTACCTTTCTGTCAGCTCACACAATGGAAACAAACCACCTTGAAAAACTTAGCTGCTTTGATTTTCCTGTGAATTTCCTAAAAGATTAAGATTTTCGATTGAAAATGGACATTTTTGTTACCTGTTTCGATTTCCCCCTATCAACCCTACCCCTGGCAGCTTCCACCGCAAATTTTTGAAAAGGGAAAAGTAGTCATGTAAAACCTTTTCGAAAAGGTGATTCTATTCCTTCTACGACTACGTAATTATTAACTTTCTACAACAATATGATGAATCAAAATCAAGAATTGATTGAAAAAAATTTTCAATTTTCTGCATTTTTTAAAATTCATCGACGATTGAGCAACCTCTGCATTTTATGTTGAAATCTATCGATTTGATGTTGTTTCGAAGATTTAATAGATCTACTGATCTTGAATGGAAAACAGGCATAGTGCGATATCATTTTCTTATGATAAAGCCAGATCTTTTTCGTTTGACTCAGTGCAGTATATTTCATTTTGCTGGCTTGTGTCCGTTTGTTGTTAACATTTCCATCATTCTAAATTTTTTACAGATCTGCTAGAGTCAGTTACTTTTGTTTATTCGTTAAAATACAGGTGACTTGCGTCAATAGTTTTAATAAGCTGAAATAACGGCGATTTAGTTGAGGAACGCATTGAAACTGTGAGTTCATTTTTCGAAGATAATAATTGTACAAGAGCAACTGCGTGCATTTCTCACGAAACTAACTGTGGAGAAAATTTGAGGCATAAATACATTCTTGAGTTAACGAGCAAATCAATGAAAACTTGATGGGTTATTAGTAAAAAATACAATCTCACAAAGACGAAGGAATTGGTTGGCCGTTTTGGGTGAAGTTGTTAAAATGGAAAATATACAATCTCTCAACAGATTATGATTATATCAGAGAAATATTCTCATCACAAGTACGAATTCCATCCATATAAGATTAGACACTTAAACGGAGTGAATGAATATCGTTTCCATCGTCGTTTAGAGTTCTACGAATATTTAAATGGGCGGATCAGTAATAATTCGACTTTCAAAATAATCATTGTTATGACGAATCAGGTTTTTTTATAAGTTAGGTGCATCATCATAACAGAAGAGTTGAACACCCAATGTGTGGGGGAGAATTCTGGAAGACCACATTATAGGACTCTTATTTATACAGAAAAACGTGGACATAACATTTATCATCGAAGGAGATCCAAGTTTATCTGAACATAACATTCCATATGAACATATTGGTCCACCGCCCCATTATACTTCCACTGTGCAGGGCTATCTGGGTAATAGATTTCCGAGTCATCGGATAGAAAGGAGAGTCGCTATAGAATTGCCTGCTAGATTGCTCGATTTTTTCAAGAGAGTATCTCAAGTCCAAAATCTATGTTAGCCACCCGAATCGTTGGTAGAACTTCGAGGAGACATCTGGCTCAATTCTGTTAAATTGATATACTTGCATCTAGCGCGAAGAAGAAGCGGAACAATAAAAGAAGAGGAATAAGAAGAAGAAGAACAAAAACATGAGGAAGAAGAACAAAAATATGAGGAAGCAGAAGAATCCAATGAATAATATGTCACCCAATTTCTTAAGATTCCATTAATTCCAATAGTATATTTTATCATTATTGAATAATAACACTTGATCGTGAAACAGGCTAACCGGGAGAACCCCGTTAAAATCAAATAAGTAATTCACAGGTGAAGAATAAAACTTCATCAACTATTTGAACCATCATATCTCAGAAACGACGACTCCTAGGGGAAAGTGTAAAAACAACGAGCGATATTTGCTAACTTTGATCCTGAATAACTTTTTTCAATTGTCAGATTTTTTTTTGTTTTTGATTTCTGCCAGTGCGAGGGATATAGCAAAAACCGTCTAAGGGATTCAGAGCTCAATTTTTGAGAAACACGGAGAAAAGGGAATCCTTTTCCGATACATTCCACTTTTTTTGAAATATCGGCGGATATTTATATTTGACGGATTTCAAAAGCGATTCGCAGCTCCTTTCGTTTGAATATTTTTTTAGGCTATAACAACTAGAGGTATATTTTCGAAAGGAAGAGAACGTTGTTCATGAAAAAATTTTACGTCGGAAACTTCTCTACATATGAAATTATAGAAATTGGACAGAAACAGAAAAAATTCATAAATCATTTCCTATTGCAATATCGAAACAATTATTTTCTTGACATTTTCGAATGAATTTATGAAAAAAGCAAAACCCAAATATGTAAAAGAAGGAGAGTTTCAAAAAAGATCTTCGAATTGCGTTCATAAATTCTCTACGAATGTGGTCCAACTGAATTCTCAGCATTCAATAGCGAATTGCTGAAGTTAGCAACAACATTCTAGAACTCCTGTTAAAAATCATTTTTAACTCTCTAGATGCGTGATGAAGACTTTATCTTCCACACCTCCGTCTCGTTGGTCTATAATTATTACGATGCATGTCATTCAATCTATAAATATTAGTGCCTGCAATATAAGCAGGTAAACCATTCTGTTGAAATTTCTTTGCCCTTAGGTCCGTCAGCGGAAGACTTTCGAAACATAATTCGACAAATTTGGTTGAACGATTTATTTTTTTCTCATATATTCTAACATATGTTGTGACTGCATCGAAATCAAAAATCCCTATATAAACACCTCAAAAAAGTCTAGGGAACACTTCTGAATATCGATATATCGTATTCAGAACGATCAATATGGATTATTTTTTGTAAGAAATGAACACCTGCATCAATTTCTCACCAAATTATGTAGAGTGCCGCAACAGATCTCAGTTTTTTTTTATAAAAAACTAAAAATGCAGCCGTTGCGACGCTGCTTTATAATCATTTCATGTATTCAGTGTTTGAAATCAGTTAGTTGGCACTTTGTTTCAGTTGTAAGCACAAATAAAAGATTCAAGTTTTTTGATTCGACCATGGAAAACGACATTTGACTAGGGAAGAGATGTTACGAGCTGTTGGCATGCTCCAAGCTGGGAGCTCACTACGGGAAGTATCCAGGGTTCTGGGAAGTACCCTAAGTGTCATAAACCGTTTATGGTCGCGTTTCAATGAAACAAGTAGCGTAGAAGAAAGCCATACAGGTCGTTTCAGGATTACTACAGTCGCCTAAGACCGATTTTTGGTTTTACAAGCCAGAAGAAATCGTATTACCACAGCATATCACGAGTTCATAATGTACAAATTTTCGATCAAACTGTGAGAAATCGACTGCACGAAGGTCAACTCCACTCCAGAAGAGTTCAACAACTGACTCATGGAAATCACGCTTCTCGTTTAGCTTGGTGCCAAGAACACGTAAACTTCAGTGAGGAATCTAGATTTTGTTATTATCCCGATTCGGGAAGAATTCGAATATGGAGGGAACCTGGAAAGCAAATCTGTCTCCAGCATGCTAGAGAAGTTGTTAGACAGGGAGGCGGATCAGTGATGTTTGGGGAGGTATATGCCTTGGTGGAAGAACTGACCTCGTTTTCATACAGAACACCCTCACGGGAACTTCTTACGCAAATAAGATAGTTTTACCTGTAGTGGTACGTATCTCCAAACAATGGGTCAAAATCCACTCTTCCAACAAGATAATGCCCCTCTTCATCGTGCAAAAGTTGTCTTGAACGTTCTTGAAGAGAATGATATCGATCTTCTACCGTGGCCATCCTGCTCCCAAGATCTGAATTCCATCGAGCATGTGTAGGACACCTTAAAAAGAAATCTCCTGCGTCAAAACGTCTTCCATTATGAACAAGAACTTCGATTAGCAATTCAGGAGACTTGGAATGACTTAGGCCAAAATGTAATAGACAATTTAATATTGAGCATGCCGCGACGATGCCAAAGTGTCATTAATAACAGAGGTGGACCTCCTGGGTACTGAAAAATATAAGTGCTTTCATATCGTTTCGAGGATATCAGATCAGGATTTTTTTTGTGTTTTACCAAATTTCGTCATTTTCAAATTTCAAAGTTTTTTTATAATAGGTGCTTTGGGAGAAGTCAAATATTATTTTGTTTTCTTGAGAATACATTATACATACATCCTAACAAAAACCGAAAGATTTCTATGAATTCGAATCATCAAATTCATATTTTAAAGATATTGATAAGTGTTCCCTCGATTTTTTTGAGGTGTTTATTCTCTTCTTCATTTTGATTGACTCCAGTTTCAAGGTATTAGGAAATATTCGACATTCGAGGGCTACGTTGTATATTTTCAAATATCTCGAAACTACCACTGTCAGAGCTGGCAATGTTTCAATAGTAAGGTAAGAATTCAAGTCGCTGCTCTCAGAGACTCAACATAATAACGACTATTTCTTAGCGAAATATGGAAATATAAAGCCTCAAAGGATTACAGCGTGCATATGGTGATGAAAGTCCATTACGGGCAACACTGTTTCGGTGGTACAATGAATTTAGAAGAGGTCGGAAATCTCATGGTGATGAGACACTAATAGTTACAAACATTGAGTGCAACCGATGAATGAAGAAAATCCAAGATGCAACCTTCAAGGGATTGAGGCAAGCCTTGGTGTTAGGTACCCAAAAATCAATGAAATTGCATATAAGAATCTCTATATGAAAAAAGTTGTTAGTCGTCGGGTTTTTCATACGCCGTACGATTTCCTGAAAGCAAACGGAGTAGTATTATCGCCAGAAGTGTTACGAATGTTGAATTACTGTGGTTATCATATTTTGTCTAAAATTGAAAGAGGTTATGAAACATACATTTCATTTTTCGATGTTCCTCTGCCAGGAGAACTGAGTGTAGATTCACTTTGATGACCTCATCTGAACCATTGAAAAAAGCTGAAATCTGTTATTAAAGCTATGTTCTAAGTTTTCTTTCAGAGTATTGAATAAGTGGAACTAATCAAGCTTGAAAATCAACGTACAGTGACAGCCTACCGGTATCCCGCAATTATTAGTGCTAGATAACGCAGAGATCAATTCTTCGAGTTTAGACAGTGGTTTTAATTGATATTCATCAATTAGTCAGGTGATAAAAGTTATAAAAAAGGGAAGCTAGCAAGCCGACGACTTATAAAAGGTAAAACGAGAACGGTCATAATCGGTAAAACGTTAAGACAATGTCGGATATAATATTCAAGGATTAGAGGGGTCAGAGTTAAATTTCTGAAGACTTACAAGAAGAGAATTCTTATGATCTATAACCGATTACTCAACGGAAAACATATAATCATCATGAATTTTCATACAATAGATACTTGCATCTCCTATTTCCTCACGAATCTCAAAAGGATTTCGAATAAAACAATAAAACGATAACTGATCAAATCTAACCTAAACAAAGGTTGTTTTGTTGAACTCCGCTAGGCCCTATACTTACTCAAAGAACCATCAACAACAATATAAGGGCAGAAGACCTAAACAAAGGAAGCTCCTCAAGAAAAATGAATACAACCTCAAAAAACTTCTAGGCTGCAATCTATGCTCTAAAGAAAATATATGTGCTTATTACAATCGAGTAAGCAGAACTCAGAAACTAGAAATAAAACTATGGAAACTACCTTACGGTAAAGGGGAAAATAATGTCTGGAGAAAAATAATAACTGGCAGATATAGAGATAACCTATGAGAACAGTAAAATCACAAGAAAAAATTTACAACATGTAGTAATACAGAAAGATTAAAGAAAAGACCGAAAGTTTCGGCTGTTTTACCTAAATGCTAATCTAAACAGATCGATTCAATTTTTGACACTCATTCGCCTTTAGAAGCAATAACAAGATGGGAAATTAAGTCACGAAGCAGAAAAAGAAGACAAAATTGAACTAAACTGTTTCAGGTTCAACAAAAATAAGCATGTTGTGGTGCCAAGGTTACATACAGTACAGGTTAATCCTTAAATGACATAGATAGTAGTGAGGCCTGATCTATTGAAGCCATGGCATTAGAGACTAGGAACTATGTCAAAAGTCTTTCCGTAGAACTCAGGTGTTCAATCGGTCTGACTAAAAAGAGGGAAATTAACTTCTAGAATAAAAATGATTCGAATTACATTATCGGCAAAATTGGAAATACTTCTAGTGTAAGAACTTCTTTATTAACTTAAAGATAGTCGCTCCCCAAAGAAAAGATGAGCACCATGTGACATATAAATGTTGGATGCGCATATGAATCAAACCAAAAACTGAGTAGACCTAACAAACAGGAACTCAAAAATAACTGTCACATGAGCAAAAAACGACTGTAAGTAAAGAAACCCGTCACTATTCACGAGCGGAAGATTAAGACAACGTCATTCAGAGAAAAGGAAACGATAAAAGATAATTTTCGTAGGGTCATCCCACTAACGATAACATATTGATTAATGAACATACAACAAAACTGAAATTAAGGATAATTATCGTGTTCCTCATCTGAACTAATACTGATACATCTAACTCAAGATCTTCAACATGGAAATTCACCAAATCATTATTTTCTAACGGACATATCACTTTGTTATTATCAACCAGTATAAAAAATACATCAAAAATTTAATTATTCAACAGAATTACTGAATGTGTTAACATCTAATAGAAATGAAAAAAATTTAGAGGATCAATTCGAAAAAAACTGATGAAGAATTTGAAAAAACTTTCTAAAAAAAAATTGAATTTCGAAATTGAAACAAAAAATCAACCAGATAAGAAATTACTTAGGCGACATATTGGTCACCAGGAACCCTCCAACAAAATATCCTCCACTACTTTCTCATGGACGAAACGGATTATTGGTGACGTTACCACTTTCAGAGGTTATGAGTAGGTCTAGCCTTAGAAGTTTTATCGTGTACTATCACTTATAGTCAAAGTCAAAAGTATCCTCACTCCCTCAATGCACCCGTTCTATTTATTCACAATTTTTTCAACAAAAATTTTTATATTACAATTTGATTTACAAGAAAAAAAGGAATGAGGGGAACAGAACGGAGTCGAGGATAAGGTCACGGTATAATTGGACCGGAGTGAGGAAGTTAAAGATAGGAATTGAAGAGGGATAGAGACAGCAAGTAAAGTGCACTAGTGTAAGTTACCAAATGTATGTACGCAGGGTTCTTTCACAAACAGGTTTAGTGAAAGCAATTAGGCTAAAAAATCAATGTGTAGTAATAGCGAAACGGTACACTACAAAATATTTACTTGGAGTCATGCACAACAAAAGTCGACTTTGTACGTGAAAATCGTTCCACATCCACCTTACTACCTTGATTTGACCTTGTGTGACTTCTGGATGTTCTTTTACCTAAGAAACATTTTCGTGGTTGACGTTTCACAATGGAGAAGAAGATCAACGAGGCAATTCATCTTTTTTTTAGAGCATTTCCAAAGATGACTGGATTCAAGTCTATCTAAGGAATTTTCGCTTAACACTTTGTGAAACATAATGAATATCGAACTCATGCATCCAGGTAATAAAGCAAAAAAGGATGGATATCTTGGAGATTATTGAAATTACGTTCGCTCATAGGAAACACCAGCCAATTTGCAACAATCAACTAGACTTCAATTCACCTCCTGTTGTGACTGCCGTTATACATAAGTGAAATCACTCATTTTGAATTTAGAATTGTATTACTCTTGATAATGGGCTAACAACCCGAAACATATGTCGAGTATTTTTAATGAATATTTTTTAAAGTTTTGCCAAGTGATAAAAGAATCATTTTTCAAGTCTTTTAGTTATGGAAGCTTCGGTTACAAAACTGGTGGGAATTACATAAATAAATCATAGGTCTCATAGGTCCTTTTACCTCAAAATAGACAGAGTAGCGTTCGTATCTCGTCATTCTCAACACAATCTCAAAATTCCTTCCTCAATTCTACTCAAGCGCGATAACGACATAAGAATTGACAAAATTAAAAGCAAATTAAATTTTTTGGGAATCTGTCAAATGTCAATTTCTGCAATTTCGAATCTAAATATCAAAATTCCGCGTTTCACAGAAGTCCAGCTCTGATTCTCTAAAGCAGTCTTCGGTTCCCTCTAGAAGTGAGTGAAATCGTTGAAATCATCAAATTTGGTATCCTATACAATATTACCAAAGAGCATAGTACGGTGCATTAAACCAATGATTTTATTCTTTTTTTAATAAGTTATGAAAATCTGTACCCTTTAAAGATGAATTCATAGTTTTCAATTCGTTACAATAGAATGTTTGAAATGCGCAAGTGAATATTCAACATGTAACTTTCAAAACATAGTTAACTGTTTGAACATGATGTCTAGACACATGTCACACAACCAACATGCTATTATATCATTTTGAAATACTTGCATATAGTCCGGTTGGCCCATACAAAGCTTACATTGTATGTTTCCGAAAGCCTCCGCGTCCGAAGCAAGCCGAGAACAATCCCAATTAAAGCATTTACATTGGAAACCTGAGTTTCGTATGCAATGGAAAGGGATACTGTCTCTTCCACTTAATCCTCTTGTACCTTTAAAGCCAAGGCTTTGTTGAATTTGGGGGACAAAATTTCTTAGTGCGAATATATCGGTTTCGTGTTTCAACAAAGCTAAATTTGCTGGGAAATTAATCGGACATTGTGATATGGCTTTTGCTGTAAGTACAAACAAAACAGATAGCAAACGTATATATTTCTGCTTTAGATCGATACTCAACAAGTCCATATATAACCATACTACAGTATGGTTTTTTGAAAACTATTTTTAACTGAGGATACGGTTTTATATGTTTTCATGACATTCGCTGATAGCACGAATATGGAATTCACAATTTCTTCAAGAAAATCCCAAAACTTAAATCATTTAGCAGAGACATTTGCAATTATGTAATTGTTCTACAATTCTTTAACATAATACTTTCTTCACGCAATTTTCTTTTTTAACTTACCTTCAAGGGAGCAGAATGAATCTATTATTTCACTAAATTCAGTCGTGTAAAATCATTACAGCATTCACTGTAATTTTTCGCTTCTATTATGCGTATAGATCCTACTCACGTAAATGTGGAAGTTTAATAATAATAATAATACATCTATTCAACAGAACTATCGTAAAAACACTAGTAGAATGTAATACAAAAATTCGACGAACAAGTCACAATGAGAAATATGATTATTCACGACTCAAATTTTTACAATAGTCGTAAAACTCATTCACACAATACGGTTCACAATCTATTATCGAATTGCGGACCCTTTTCTTGAACAGATTAATCCCATTTAACAGTCTGAAACCTCTGGGTAACGCATTAGAAAACTTAAGGCAAGTATATTCGGCCTGCTTTTGGGTGAGTGTCAGTCGACACCTCAGATACCGGTAAGGAAATATCTGTCTAGTGTTGTTGTTCTGAACATGTTGTGAAAAATAGACATTATGCTGTTTAACAAACACTAAGCTTCTGAAAATGTAAGGACCAAAATAGGTCATAAATTCTTTTGCTCTGAAAAGACCTCGACAAGAATTCCTATAACCTATTCGATGAATGATCTGAAAAAATTCTACTCACATTCGAGCAGCAAGCCCAAAAAATTAAACCGTAGGCCATCAGTGTTGTTGGTAACGGGCACGAGATGACCAAAGAGATTGCCATCTTGTTCTCCAGATTTAACCCCGTTAGATTTCTTTCTCCTGTCAAAAATTTATAATATAGTCAAATAACTACTCATATAAAAGAGTTGAAATGAAACTTCTCAAATGATTTAGCTTCAGTGACCAATATTCAAACATAAAACACATACAGAACTGTTTCTTTGTTTATTTGATTTCTTATTAATATTTTTATTTAATACTTTCTCACAAATGAGTAATAAGTTACTTTCGTTTGTTTTCATTTTGAGAGGGCTTCATTGTTGTGAGCATAGAATTGGAAACATATGGGATGTTTTGTATAAGTCAGTTTACTTGATGATACCACAAAATGTTCGAAAAATTCGCATATTTGAGGAAATTTTTCAGCAGATATATATACTTGGAAGGAGAAAAAAAATGCGTTTCTTATTTTATCCAAATTCGCCTGTGGTTTACATTTAAAATAACACAAATATTACAATTCGAAAATCGTTGAACCAAAACTATTGTTGAATACGTCCCTGCATTCGCAATAAAAAGTGTCAAAATAGTATTCACCTAACGTTGATAGGAATCGAGATATCGGCATTTGTTGAAATCGCGGAATATCAAGGAATCCGTAATAACCAGACAACAAAATGAGATAGCTGCGAACTATTTTCATCAATGAATTTTCCTCTGAAAGCAAAGATGGAGATGGGCGGTTTATTTTTCTCTATTTTCAGTTCCCAACATAGCTGCTACACTTAAAAACATCGAAAATGAGACGCCGGGTACATATTGCACTCAATTTCGCTATCAAATACTGTAAGAAAAATAATTCTGGATCTCTTCATATCAATACTATCTACAATACAATAGATTTTCAGAGTTGTTCACTTTATTTGCTATCTTTTGGAGCGGTTATCGAATTGCTGTTGTTGGCTTTTCGATTCGGAATTTCGTTTCATTTCTTCATCAAACTTCGCGTGATTATTTGATACGTGTTTGTTAGCAAATTTTGAGTCAGATTCTGGGTGAATAATTAATTAAATGTCATTCTAGGGTTCCGTTCCCAAAATTAAAGGAGAAACCCTCATAGAATCACTTCATTATCCATCTGTCTGTCTGAATACCAAGACACTTTTCTCAATAACAACGTAGAAGTCGAAATTTATACCAAATACTCAAGTCAAAAAGCTCTTATCACTTTGAAAAAACTTCTTAGTCAATGCAATCCG
The DNA here is from genome assembly GCA_013387265.2 of Cryptolaemus montrouzieri. Lineage (NCBI taxonomy): Eukaryota > Metazoa > Arthropoda > Insecta > Coleoptera > Coccinellidae > Cryptolaemus > Cryptolaemus montrouzieri. The sequence goes on along the minus strand of JABFTP020000021.1, from coordinate 70,661,041 downwards.
AAGTTGTGGTCGTTTGTGAGGCATTTTGCGGCATCTTCTGGCACTGACATCAGAATAAACCCGGTTTGGAACTTTCCATTGACATGGAATTAGGCCAGAAGCAGTGTCTTATAGTAGACCAGGGGTTCTCCAACTTGAAATGCTGGCGATCTACCTCAACATGTTTAGACTATTTACGATCGACTCTGACAGGCTGCAAGTATGTGTGATGCACTGTTGTCGTACATACACGGTACCCTTAGCATTTATAGATATTAACTTTCCGCACAAAATACATTATTTTAGTCAAGGTTTCGATTAGGTTTAGTTAGGTTCTTCTCTATAATATCAATGAAGAAACTCATAGTTATTTATTTTAAATTGCGAGTATTGGTTGTTACAAAACAAAAGACTTACATATGGTGTTAAACTTATCAAAGGAGAGGCTTTGGATGTTGAAGCGTGGCACTGCATGTCTTCAGCATACTTTTCATAGCTGAACGTAACCACTGGGTGCTAATCGCAAGTATGATGACATATTATCGTCAGTTCGTCGATTACGATATTTTGACTTAATTATCTTCATTTCAGAAAATACAGACTCGCAAAAGTAAGTTGACTCAAATATTGCAGTCAGTTGAAGGGCGATTTGCCTTGGATTCGGATATTTCTCTTCAGATATAAAACACCAGAAATTTGTATCAAATGATGTAGCTTTGAGATGTATATCTGATATAATCTGCACCAAATCATTTTCAACAAAATATGAGTTCATATTAAACTGACATGCTATTTCGGTAGCTAATTTCTCAATGTTTTCACATGAGAAAGGACTACTCATAAATGATGCTTTATTTGCCAATTTACTGCAATCATAAAACCTCATTTTTAATTATCCCAAAATATTTGATAATTCAACCTCATACGTCTCAAAATTCAACTGAGGAATCCTTGCTTTCAAAGACGGAAAATCTTTCAGATCCTCCCATTTCAGTTGATCTATCATAAGTTGCAATTTACTTTTGAATGCGTTCACTGCGCTAATCATCTCAATAATAGTTTTTCTTGTACTTAGAATCTCCAAGTTGATGGTGTTCAAGTGCATTGTGGTGTCGGTCAAAAATGCCAAATCAGTCAGCCTTTTTTCGTTTTTCAACATCTGAGTATTATCACCTCTTTCGTCTGAAAATGCTGTTATTTCGGGCAATAATTTTTGAAACCTTTCTAGGAATTATCTGCGACTCAACCACCTGACGTCCATGTGAACAACTAAATAAGTGTGTTCAGCTGACTCCCTATCTTCCAACTCCAACTTGAAGAGCCGCCGTTGCAAGCTACGTGCACGGATGGAATTCACAATTTTTGTTGCATTGCCCATAGTTTCCTCCGCGTTTAAAATTTTTTGAACACAAAACTTGTTGATGTATAATGGAATGGAATGAAAAAGGAAGGGAAATCTTCATTAGCTCGACACAATAACACAAAACTGTTTTTGTTTCCAGCCATTGCTGGTGCTCCATCGGTTGTAATGCACACTAATTTATATATTGATAGCTTGTAGTATTTTACAAAATTGAATAAAACGTCATATATATCTTCGCCACGGGTCTTCCCCTTCAGAGGAATGATTGTCAAAAATTCTTTCTCAGCCAACATGTTATCGAATACTATCCGAATAAAAATACATAGCTGGGCAGTGTCTGTCAGATCGGTGGATTCGTCGAACTGTAAAGAAAAATATGTACATTTCATGATATCATGTCCTGACTCATGACTTCAATACGCTTTATGACAGTCGGACGAGATAACTGAAGTTCTCTAAAAGCAGAATCGATTTATGTTTCATTTTCAAAATCTCCAGATAAAGTCTCACCAGCTTCAATAAAGGCTTCCTTCCCAATCGATCCATCTTCGAATGGTTTCTTGTGTTTCGCCAATTTATCAGATATTTCAAATGACGCGATCGTAGCAGCTTTTAATTTTATAAGTGGTCTGGAGAACATGGTTTGTTTTTCTTTAAACAAGATATCAAATCACCTACTTTTCGTTTTCTCAATTCACTCTGTGGCGGAAAATCCTCTTCATAGTTATTGCAACTGACGCACGACAAATAAGACAAATGCACTTATCCTTCACCATACAAAAGAAGAATTCTTCCTTCCAATCGTTATTACAATGATACGTTTTAGATTTCTTCGTTTCACTCATTTTGTACTATTCAATGATAAACATAGTATCGACATAGTATTGCCTTCAAGTTCCAATTCCGAATGACTGCAATTCCTGCAGGTGCAGCGATTATATCGGCGTGAACGAAACCCTCGAATGTTCCTGTCAAACGCGCCGCCCGAAATTTCTAGAAAAGCGGTAAGAACAAAAAAAGCGGCTTTTCCTTGACAAGTACCACGTGTTCCTTTGATGAAGCCGCCTTTTGCCGCTTGTTGAGTGTTATTTTATTACGTAATAAATTTTTGCAGTTTAGTGACCTACTTATTAAATTTTTTTTTTCGAGATCTACACAAAAAGCACTCGAGATCGAACATTTAAGCATCCCTCTAGTAGCGATATAAGATAATAACCAGAAACTATAAATTTGTAGTAACATCACAAAAATGAATTTATTCTTGCTATAATGAACGTAATCAATTTTTTCCAGAAACGCATAAGGGCATAGAGCTAGAATTAATTCCAGAGACTCAGATTTGCCAAAAAAAAAAAAATCAAACTGTCCAGTCAATGACACGGGAAAATACGATCGTTATTTCGCATTCAGCTGTCTACTTTGGCACTAGCAAAGGAACGAAAACCTATTGAATATTTCTCGTTATCCTAGAATCATGAGATTTAGTGGGGGGCAATGTTTCTTAGCACGAGGGAGAAATCCTAAAAAAGTGACATATGACTAATGCTGACTGATAATACGGCTGCTTATGTCGCATATTCTACAACTACTATTTGGCTGTCCGAAAGAAACCAGGAGCTATTGGACATATTCCATTCTCCTAAAATCAACACATTTCTCACAATGCAAATGTCGTTCATTAAAAGTAAAAAGGAAGTACGAAAATTCCACATTTTCAGTTAGATCACAAAAACATTGCAATAATGTGCTTGCATCGCGTAGGCGATATATTCGAAATTAATTCAACATAGTTTTGTCTTAAAATCATTGAATTCTGCGAGAAGCAATATCTTAAAGCAAAAATGCAGGGAAAAGTGTAATCTTCCAAATTAGGTCGCGATTGAAAACTGTGAATTCAGAATGGTGACTTGTACGGAGACGGTGGGGTTGCATACGGTTGTTCGAAATCATAAGTATAATAATCGACGGTCATGCGATAACTCACGACTAGGGACAAATAAACAAACACGGTTGCTACAAACAACAGCACATATTTGATGATTTAGGCGGATGTGCGATGATACTGATCCCCGATTTATCAGAAATCTTTGACATATAGAATTTTATCAGTAAATTTCAGCTAATTTCAGTTGACATCAATAATATATACAGGGTGCTTCAACGAAAACTAAACAGAGGCTATATCTACCAAGATATTCATTTCTGATCAGAACGCAAAAACAGGTCAATTTTGTTTCAAAAGAGGACATCTTTTGGGGTACAAAACTTGCCTAAAGTATTAACCCCCTAAGCGGGGGTTGTAATCCTTGAACATTTTGAATAGGGAAGATGGGTCGAGTGATGACTCAAAAGAAAGATAGCATCTTTGTCTACATTGCCTTGAACGAATTTCCATTTTTAATTGAAATATATAAAAGATTCAGGGTGAGCAACTGAAAGATAGGGAAGACTATTTCCCTGAGACTATTCAAGTTTCAGTGAGATCAAATGGAACAGATCCATGCTGATCAATGTCAGTCATCATCAACTACCATCCTCATCTCGAATTCCAACCCCTGGAGCAGGGGTGACAACCCTTGAAAATTTGGAATAGGGTAGATGTATCTAACCTAACCTCAAGTTAGGTTAATTTAGTGGTAAATGCACGCAGGACTTACTAACCTCGAAAGGTTTCCCTTCAAAACAAAAATGATTTATTTTTCATTCTTTTTTACTTTTCTCAAATACAGTTGCAAAGAAACTTCGAAGAGTCTTCAAATGAAGTACGGCTGGACCTCTTTGCCCTACTCAATTTTGAGGGATTGAACCACACCCTCTCAAGAGATTCTTGTCGAAACCTCAAACAAACGTTAGAAGTTGTCCCTAGAACAAAATCGTTTGATGTCTTTCGGTAAATTTCTTCAATCACTACGAAATAAGAGATATACAAGCTGGCTCGTTTCACATGGGACACCCGGTATAATCCCATTGTATATTATAACAGTTACTTACCCAAAATCATATTATGAAATAATGTAAAGAATTATTCAAGATTAAAATACTAATTTAAATTCGCAAATGAATCCCTGTAACTCATTGAGTAGCAAGTCGTCTTCAACATTATGACCATTCTTACCGTTGCTCAACCATATGTCTGTCACATTTATAACTTTGCCATTTGAAGAAAGCGAAATGCATACAGATACCAAAGAAGAAGGAACTTATATGATCATGATAATACCAAATCTAAACTAACCTAATGAAACCAGATGTTGGAAATGAAGAAAACACGATAACTGTGATTGCCTCTGTTACACACAACAACTCCCAGTATAAGTTTGCAGAGGATGAGCCGAGACACAGGAATAACTTCATCCAGTATATCCAGAATATTGAAGAACATCTAACCTATACCGCATAAAATTCAGCCGAAAATAGTCGGATAAAGATTTTGAAAGAGGACGAACCAATGTTTGCCAATAGATACTGAAAATATGGGAGATAAGTGAATTATTTTTTTCCACAAAGCTCATTCCACAATAATGGTTAAATAGTCGGCTTCCACACGAAGTGATGTAACTAACAAAATTTTCAAAATTGAGTTACAACGATAGAACATCATATTTGGATGACCTTTGTAATGTCACGTACTAGCGTAACTGATTTATGCATAGTTTTCCGATATTTTCACGAATACTCCTTTCGTAAAAACTACAAATACAATTCAAGCATTCTCTAAGGTTACTGCGTATCTACTGTCAACATGAATAGACATGCTCTTCTACAAATAGTCGGCTACCGCACTTTTGAAATGTAATACTTTGTAGTGTGTCCAACCAGACAACTAGACACGACGCGAAATTTATTGATCGTAATTAGGTGACGAATGTATTAGGAACTAATTTGTGAGTATTTTCTTGATGTTCTTGTTCAACGGAAATACAGCACAAGAAATGTAGTATGGCAAATGAACTGCCAGTATGCGATGATGGTGAAATTATTGCGGGAGAAACCGTTGAAATGTTTTACGGCAAAATGCTTCATCTGCATTATGATGAAGATACAGGGTGAATTAATAAAGATCGATACATTGTTTGCGAGGTCTGCTCATTCTGGATGAAGATTCAGAACACGTTTGTTTGGTTTTCAAATAATAGAGCTTATTTGACAAATTGAAAGATTGAAAAAAAAATTAAATTTATTCAACCTAATACATTTTATAGGTCAATTCGGTTTCAATCGAACAAATGTTCCAAGTGTTCGCCGCCAACTACCAAACACGTATAAATTTTGCTTGAAACGTTCCCGGACATTACGTATCTTTTCAGGAGTTATACGATCACACTCGACTACAATCCGTTGTCGTGAATCCACCAAATCTGCTGGATCAGATTAATAAATTTGACTCTTCAAGTGGCCCCATAAAAAAATCCAATGGTGACAAGTCGGCAGAACGTGGGGCCATTAAATATTGCCTTTTCTTGCGATCTATCGATCAGGAAATTCTCGATCTAGATATTGTCGAACAGGAAATGCATAATGCGGGGGGCATCATCCTGCTGAAACACAACATCCTCTTCTGAATAGCTAGGATCATTTTCTAAAATTTCAGTTATCGCCGGATTGATTAGTTCTTTAAGTAGTTGGAGATCGTTTCTCTCGTCAGATTCCCTGGTAAGAAAAATGGCCCAATTAGACGATTCCTATAGATGCCAACCAAAACATTCAATTCTTCAGGATATTGGATATGTACTTCACGAAAGATTCTGGGATTAGAGTCCGATCAGAACCGGCAGTTATGACGATTTACAAAGCCATTCAAAAAAAAAGTACATTTATCCGAGAAGCAAATCTTGTAGAGAAAACGGGGGCTGTTATTTCACAGAATTGCACTCTGCGGTCGAAGTAATCTTCATTCAATTCCTGGACTATGTTCATTTCATACGGATGGAATTTGTATTGTTTAGAAACTTGTCCAATAGTTCTTCGACTCCCACCAATATCACTTTACAATTTTCTTGTAGGTACTCAGAGTGAGATCAATCACTACTTGCCCAAGCAACACAGTTTCCATTTCCTCATTTCGTATGGGTCTTTGGACATGCTCTCTTTTCCTATTCTGAACAAAGCCAGTATCTTTAAATTTTCCCAACAACTCCCAAAATGTACTTGCTATTACATATTTGTCGTCATGACGTTCATTGAAAATAGCAGCTGCTCTATTTGCACAAGTATTTTTGCTGAAAAAAAATTTTAATAATGTCTACTCATTCAGCTATTGAATAAGCCATTATACTGGTATGAATGCAACCCGTGAGAGTTAAAAGCAGCTACATAAACAAACTAATCCGAATTTCTTTCATCAGATACAAGCAATCTGGAAACAAACAAAAACTGCCGAATTTGTTGTTGAAAAATCTGCATTGCACCTGTGTGATTTCGGATGAATGTTTTCCTCTAACGAGAACTTTACTTGAGTTCGTTTCATTTCAACCTTGGATACCATGCTGTTAGAGGCTTTTAACATATGACGATCGGTTGCGTATGCGGTCGTGCGGGCCATTACCCTAGTGGTTGTCTTCATATGTCTACGTTTCATCAGTCCACCGATGGGGAACATTTTTTGCGATTCACCCGATGACACGGAGCGATCATCGGTTCTTTGTGAAAAGGCTCTTATACTGTGTATGACTTTCTCCATGGTCCAACCGGTATCCTCATTGAAATGTAATTGGATTTGAAACTTCGTTCACTGTAATCAGATAATTCTAAATACCTATCCAATGAGTTATAACTCAGACTGACTGATGAGTTCGAAGATTTGAGGGATTGATACGCTCATCTGTGGGGGTGTAGTGGAAGCACCATTACTTAAAGATATTTTTTCCCAAAATACAACAATATTTCGGTGTATTTTCATTCTAACTCGACAGATTTTGCATCACTGAAAATTACTCGTTTTTTGACGAACCAGCCTGCATCTGCTTTCAAATATATCAAAACTCAAAATTTATTACACATTTGTGTTGAGAATCAGACCAGGAAATCTGACGGAAGAAATTATATCTCCAAGTACATAAAGAATTGATCAATCCGGCTATAACTAAAATTTTGGAAAATGATTCTAGCTTTTTAGAATAGGATGTTGTGTTTCAGCAGGATGGTGCCCCCCGCATTTTGCACTTCCTGTTTTCTGATCGATGGATCGGAAGAAGAGGCCCTACAGAATGGCCTCCACGTTCTGCCGACTTGTCATCATTGAATTTTTTTACGGGGCCACTTGAAGAGTCAAATTTACAAAACAGATCCAGCATATTGGGTGGATTTACGACAACGGATTGTAGTCGAGTGTAATCACATAACCCCTGAAATGCTACGTAATGTCCGGGAACATTTCGAGCAAAATCTGTATTTGTGTTTGGAAGTTGGCGGCAGACACTTTGAACATTTGTTCGATTGATACCGTGCTGACCTATAAAATGTATGAGGTATAATAAATTCAATTTTCTTTTCAATTTTTCAATTTGTCCATTTTTCAATTTCTCCTTACACACCAGCATGTAGGCAATTCTATGAATAAGCACTATTATTTGAAAACCAAACAAACGCGCTCTGAATCTCCATCCAAAATCAGCAAACCTTGCAAATACTGTATCACTCTCTATTAATTCACCCTGTACCTTCATCACAATGCAGATGAAGCAAAATTTTGTCTACAGTATTCTTGAACCATTCTTATGAGTTATTACTCAAACTAACTGATGAATTAGAAGATTCGAGGGGTTGACACCCTCATCTAAAGGGGTGTCTGAGGGAGTGTAGTGGAAGCACCACTGTTTGAAGATATTTTTCCTCAAAATACAACAGTATTTCGGTGAATGTTCATTCGAAATCGACAAATTTTGCAATCACTGAATATAACTCGTTTTTTGACGGTCCAGCTTGCATCTTCTTCCGAATATGTCAAAACCCAAAAATTACTACACATTCGTGTTGGGAATAAAAAGAGCTTTCAAATGAGGTATCACTCGACCTATCAAAAAACCCCATTCAAAAAATCGATTTTTCAGCACCCCTGTTTAGGGGGTTGATGTAAAGTAAAATCACCGTGTGTTTAAAGATGTCCCCATTGAGACAAAAATTGACCTGTTTCTGCTTTTGTCCAGAAACGAATAGTTTAGCAGTTATTCAATCTTCTTCATTTTAGTTGCCTCACCCGGTATACAGTTTATCGATGAAGATCGAGTTAATATTTTCATTGTTTATTATGAACTGGGGGACTTAACAAGGCGAAGAGAATATTTGCTACGACGTATCAAAAATGAAGATACCAGACGAAAAACCACTGCAAAAAAGGAATAACGTAGGAAACAGAGCTTAGAGTACAATTTAATAGTTTCGAATCAATGTTTCTTCGTTTATGAAACATTATTTTGAAATATCAGAGCATACACTATGAACTGCTTGTTCAAAATAAATTAATTTGGTATTCTGCAAAAGGGTAGACGAGGTAGCAGACAAAGGAGTAACGATGTCAAGAAAAAGGAAATACTACCTTACTAATACATCGAGAATGTAACTTCACCCCGATTTGTCTTAGAAAAATATATGCAATATTCATCATTGAATCAAAAGAAAAGGATGGACAGAATCCCCTATTTTTTCAACGTACAGACGGGTTTTTGAATATAAAAAATTTTCATCCTTCTTGTGGGGAGTTTTCAGTAACAGATAATTCTTCTGAAATCTTCTGAAATTGCATCCTGCATCCTATTTTTCTAGTTACTATGCCAAAAAAATGGTAAAAATTGCTTGTTTATACGCAAATGAATGTTATGGGTAAAATAGAAATTCTATTATGGGTCCAATATGACTTCAATCTCTAAGCAAGTTTACAACTATAAACGACTTGTGCTTCTTCGTGACAAATCACGGGCAAAGTGAATATGATTCAGCCCATAGTGCCATAAGTAGAGCTATATCTACCGCAGGGAATTTTTTCTCCTTTCTCCGCTCTAGCTTATTATTCGCTTTGCACGTAGGAATCAGCCTTTTACTGTCATTTCAATGACGTATCATGATGTCAAAGATTTTAAGTCATTATCCTAAAATCTTAGAATCTCAAGTTCTCACTTACAACAAGCAATTCTGGTGATAATCTAACATGGGCTGACATAATGGAAAATGAGAAATATTTTTTTTTAATAGTAATCTAGAAAACGAATACGATAGCATCCGTTTGAAGCGTTCAGAAGCTTCTGTCACAGATTTGGTACTCTCTTATCTGAATATCGAACTTCTAAAAATTACAAAGAAGAAATATCGGGACTTGAAATCATTCTGTGAAGGAAACACTCCAGTAGTCCGCTTACCAGAGTATCAACAATTCTTTCTGTCCCTAGCTCATTACGATGAAGATTAACCACCGATTCTTAACGAATACTGGTTGAGATTCACTATTATATATTTTGTTCTTTCTTTGCGAAAATTTAATGAATAATAATTATTTCTCGTATTTCTACAATATTTTTTGGTATTTAAATGAATTTATGTTTACCTTGTGTTTCTTAATAAATTTTTCTAAAAATTTTGTTTTACAATGTTTCAATTACAAACAAGAAAAAAATATTAGGTAGTTTTACGACGAATCTTCTGTTAACCTTTTAGTTCCAATGAAATATGTTCACACGAATCGCCGTATCTACACTCGGAGGCAAAATTAGCGGAACACTCGAAAATTTAACCAAATTCGAAGTTCGATATTTTTCCTAATTCTCAACCGATTTAGATTATGTGTTCAGCAAGTTATAGATCAACGCTTCTGCTTTGTAGAAATTATAAGAGGAAACAAAAAAAAATTGAAAAAAAAATTTTATACGGGGGCAAATCTAAAAGTGTTTTTTTGTCAGAAATTCGTAACACCCTGTGGAATTTCGTGCTCCGAGTTGAAACGTACAATATCATGGTCTGTCAAGACACATCTTACTACAGTAACGCCCTTCTTGTTTCATGCGTTTATCTCTATTTTTGCAAAATATATTTAATTTCAAGTGGAAAATCACCATTTTGGAGAAATTCCATTGAATCAAGAAATTGTCATTAAAATTCTTCTATCAATTTGGAATTTTCTTATTATCACTCAGGCGTGTCGAAATTGTCGTTTGCGATTTTTATGTTCGAATTGCATTAGTTATTGATGACAATTTGGTTAATTCGGTGAAAATTAGGAATTCATAGGAGATAACACTACCGACTGTTATTATTGTGTATTAAAATACACAACCGAATTCTGGGACCATTGATAATACTTTTCATTTACACATGTGTACACCCTTTTTTATCAAATATGAAATACAACACACGTTTTTTTGTATATGACCACATTTGCACTTGTTTAAAGAATGAGAGTTTTCCATTCTTTGATTTGATACAAGTTCGATCGGTTGCGGTGTTTTGTGATTCTTATACTGTTTACGATTCGAAACGGTATTTTTCATTCAGAATGAGGGATTTACCACCAACCTCAGTAGCAAGGGCAGTTTCATTGATCGAGGAAGGGCGCACCTACCGCTCAGTCGGTACCATGTTGGGTGTCTCGACGTCGGTTTTCCATCGAATCTACCGACGTTACAGGGAAACTGGATTATACGTGAGGAGGCGAGGACAAGGAAGAAATGACCTTTTCATCGTCAATCAAACCATAAGAAATCCCCGTCTTACTGCTGTTCAGGCACGTAATCTTTTACAAGCAGTGGATAAAATTAACGTCAGTGTGAGGACAGTCAGAAGACGATTAAATGAAGTTGGTCTGAGATCATACGCGCAAGCAAGAGCACCAAGACTCGATAGAGCCTATCGGGTAGCAAGATTGGCATTTGCTAGGAAGCTTGTAGCATGGACAATCAATCAGTGGAGACGAGTTTTATTTAGTGATGAGAGCCGATATTGTGTGAATTCCGTGGATGGTAGAGAAAGAATATGGAGGCATCGAGGGAAACGGTACAATCAAGCGAACTTCGCAGGAACTGAGCAATACGGTGGAGGGTCAGTTATGATATGGGGTGGCATATGCTTGGGAGTACGAACAGAACTGGAGATTATTGGCAATGGATCATTTAATGCCCATCGGTATATAACAGAAATCTTGGAGCCCCATGTTGTGCCTTTTGCTCCTTACATAGGAGAATATTTCCTTTTTATGCACGATAACGCGCGCCCTCATACTGCGCGCATAGTTATAGAATATCTCAATGAAGTTGGGATCACACGAATGGACTGGCCGTCGCGGTCACCGGATTTAAACCCGATCGAACACGTTTGGGACATTCTTGGAAGTCTTTGACGTTAAAAAATGCTTCAAATGTACTGCCTTATTTTGTTCATGACCTTGCTAAACTTAAATTCTGTAACAATTATAAAGTAATAATAATATGAACAAATATAAAAAGTATAATAACTAAAATGGGAATAGAAATAGATAGCCTCAAAAATGAAAGTCATCCAAAAGTAAAAGCACTCTCGAAAATACAAAAACTTTGGTTAATCAGCGAATCATAGCTCTGGCTGAACTAGAGTCATCAAAAAGATTAACTAATAAACTAACTGAAAGCGAATTATAATTTGGAACAATGAAAAAAAACCCAGAACAAGAAAAGACAAAAAGAGTCCATAAGACTGAGAGATTACTAATAAGGGCCGCATTAGATACTGTTTTTAGTTTGATGCTCACCACATATGGCTTTACCACACTGACGATAATTGGTGGTCATTCTCAATTTCGATTATGAACAGAACAGATTGCAGATTGCTACAGACCAGCTGAGGAATTATTAAATTCAACCACAATTCAATCATCAAAAGACAAGATAAACTAAATAACTACAAAACCTATTTCTGATGAAAATTTCTGACCATAATCTTCATTGAGTTCTTGGAACATGCTGACTTCACATAGGTGAAATTCATAAAACTATAGTGAACGGTCGAATCTTTGTTCAATTCTTGAACCATCCTGATTTCACATTCATGAAATTCACAAAATAATAAAAAAACGGAAAAAATCTTCATGATGTTGATTAAGAATATTGGCTATAATATTAGCACATTCATTATTCCCGAAAAGCACATAGTGATTTATTGCAATCAATGATTTCAATAATCAATTTTTATTGCTCATATTTTCCTCAAATATTTTTTCAACATCCTTCTTCGATAGTGGCTGTCACGAAATCGTTTACTAGTGTTCGGGAATCATTTTCCAGTAAACTTATAAGTGTATAATCTGTTCTGTTGATTTGTTTTTCTCTTGTATTTCTGCTGTCTCTCGAATTACAAAAGATATGAAACCAAAACTATGATTACGATACGTTGATAGCTTAATCGTCATATAGCCTAATGGCGAATGAGGGCTGAACAACTTTGCATCGTACATTAACTTCATCATCAACCATACAAGGTCAGAATGGAACTAGAATTCAATAGTACCTTACCTTTTCTAGATATATTACTATTAAAAACAGAAGATAACACCTTTAACTATCCCAAGTCCATGGGCTGAAATAGATAATTGAATGCGAAGTCGTACCACCAATCTTAACATTTTAATTCTGTAGTGAACACATTACTTACACCTTAAAAGCACCTATTGTCCATAAACCATAACGACAAATAGTTGAAACACCTAACTCAAATATTGAAAAATGAAAGTTGGAGTCATGTGGCAATAACCTCTGAACAATCTACAGACAAATCTTTAGGGTACAGACAATCGTCCATATGATATTCTTCCAGAACTGATTATCTGCTCAAGAAAAACAACAACACTATATTTCGTCAATTCGAAATAATATCAAAAATACTAGAAAATTCTAAAATTACTATGCGTTCGAAAAAACAGGTCATTTACAGCACTCCTCGTAAAGGATGCGATAAGGTTTACATTAGATACACAAATCACTAAATTCTCTCGTTTCTTTCAATACTTACCTTTCACCAGAATACTTAGCTCTCCCGAATCAATTGACTTGAATATTTTCAATAAGCAACTCAATAGACTAACTCTGATGCCTATTTTTGGCAATAGGATTTTCAAGTCAGATGCGCTTAGGGAAAAGGTTTGTTTCAATAATTCTATATTAAAATTTTTAAATTCTTTTTCACATGTAGAGCCTATTCTGATATCTTACCGAAATGATGATCAGTTTTGGGAAGTGTTTTTTCAGGAATATTCGAATATATAAAATTGACCTCTTACAGTGTTTTTTACTAGTATAAATCTTCACAGAGTTAGAAGAGGAGTCAGATTTTCGTTAAAATACAGTGTAAAATTATGTAGATAACATAATATAAAAAAGCGGAAGATACGAGGTGCACCATTTCTATAATTATTTGTCACGTTTTTCGCAGAATCTAATCCGTTCTTCAATTGAATAATGCGTTACAACCAAACGATATTGATTGTCCACGAATAATTCTTTTAGAAAAGTTTCAATTTTTCTTTTCAGTTATAATAAAATATTGATGAAATTAATATTTTATCGTAAAGCTTCAAATTAAAATAATTCAACCTATTCCGAACCATTTTGGATAGTCACTTCATCATTTCCTAAACTTGCAACAATAATCCGTAGTACGCCTTTGAGTTTTAATTAACAAAATGTCGTTCAGTCTGAATAACAATGAAATCTAAATAAGCTACCAGCTGGGAAATTAGCGATGTTCAGTTTCCTCTGTCAGAGAAGCTGAAAACGGGAAAACTTCCTTTAGTCACGATTCAAATTTCATCTATTGTATCTTTTAATTAAGTTCGCAAATTAATACCGTTTTGTGGTTATTCAGCAGCAATTGCGCTTTATATTCTAAATATGAAAATAAAATATCATCAGGTTAATAATTAACTAAATTTATTGAAGTTTTCGCTAATACTGCAGAGATATTAATGCTAATGTAGAGTGTTTCGAAAGTAATCTCTAATGTTATTGTGACTCAAATTTTGATACAAATAGTTCATATGAACATTGGTAATAAGGTTAACATCCATCCCAATACACCCGTAGCGCGCGAGGTCAATTCTATTAATTCACACCACAATTTCTATAAATCCCAAAATTTTCGATAAATTTTGTAAAAAAATTCTCATAATGAAAACAAGTAGCCGAAGTAATCATGCTGAATCTATTAGAATATTCCTTAGTGTTAGTGTGCGTGCATCTGCGCCTCAGAGTATATATTTTCTATAAGTCTCGTGTGTCTACTATCGATTCTACATGTGTTTAGTGAGTTTAGAACAGCCCATGTCTCAATAGTGTCAAATGCTTGCAGGTAGTCTATGAAAGCTAAGTAGAGATCTATGTTGTATTCGTTACATTTTTCCACAAGACTCCTGATGGTAAGAAGATGGCCATTTGTATTATATCCTGATCGAAATCCGCTAGCTCACGGGGTTGTTAATTAATCGGTTGGATATAACTCTGGTGAACAACTTATACATCTGCGATAGCAGGCTAATAGATCTGTAGTTACCGAGACTCTTTATATCGCCCTTCTTGTGAATGAGGATAACCTCTGCTTCTAACCAGCATTTAGGTATCTTGCTCTGTTCTGAACACCTATCAAAGAGCTAATCATTCGAGTTATAAACCGTGGTCCACGTTCCTTGAGCATTTTATTTTTGAGCGTTTTTAATGCGAAAATGATTTCCTCGTATGTAATTTGAGGTACATCTTCAGACGCAACATTTTGTATTGTCTTTTTTCTTTCTGTCATTTGTTGTTCACTGAGTTGTATCATGCTGAAATACAATCTCGAGTAATATTTTTCGATTTCCTTGAGTATATCATTTATATTTGTTGTCTTTTTCTCACTGAGATTAGTTCGTCTTTTTTTTTGCTGGTTTTCCTCTTGAATATTTTTGGTCCTTTATTATTTTCTATGGTTTCTCTGACGACTCTAGTGTTGTATTTCCTAATATCCTCTCTCTCTCCCTCAAAGTCTTCGTTGACTTGAAGACAGCATGTTGCTGGGAAATGCAGCGTAACATATGCTACTCTATCTGTGACGCCAACATACTCTGTTACAAATGTGCTATTTGTCTTTTGATAATAAACCCTACACCATTGGCTCTTACATGATCATTTCCCTTGTAGAATAGAACGTTACCCGATTTGCGTTTCACAATTTTTCCCCCGATTCTTCTAATTTTGCTCAGTCCGACTATATTCCACTCAATATCTCTTAGTCTTTCCCCGAGTTCTATTAGTCTATCATCAGATTAGAGAGTTTTTACATCATAAGTTGTTATCTGGATTGTCCTTGTCTTGGCCGGGGGTATGGCAGCCTTGTCTAACCCAGGGATTTTAAGCACCTCCTGAGCCTCTCTTGGCCTGACCGCTGCCTTGGTCAAAGTTGGGGTCTGCTGGGGACTGGGGGGCTATCTATTATGACTTTTGTCATATGTTGTCTTAAGGGAGAAGACGGAAAATATATCTATGAAGCGAGGTATCCGACAAGGAGACACTGTCTCACCTAAATTATTTATCTCTGCCCTGGACAACATCTTCAGGGGAATAGACTGGTCTAGTAAAGGGATAAACATAGACGGAGAATACATAAATCATCTTCGGTTTGCTGATGACATTGACCTAATAAGTAGTGATCCTCACCAGTTGCAGGAAATGCCTTCGTATCTGAACAACCATTCAAAAAAAAGTCGGCCTTAACATGAATATAGCTAAGACTAAAGTGATAACAAACATCAAGGTTCCCACACAAATGTATTCAGAAAGTAGAAGAAAATCAAAGCTATATATATATCTCGGACAAAAATTGACACCAAAAAAGGATAACGTAAGCGGCGAAATAACAAGAAGAATTTCTCTCATTTTGGCGGCTTTCGCTAAACCAAAAAATATTTTCACTTCAAATATTCCGAACTGCTTGAAAAATAAAGTTTACGGCCAGTTTTTTCTTCCGGTTCTTACGCCTGGAGCTGAACGAAAAAACTAGCGCAAAAACTGGCTCAGACTCAGAGGGCACAAGAGAGAATTATGCTTGGTATCAGACTATCAGACCGTAAGAGAAACACTGGGATAAGAGAGCGTACTAAATTGACTGATGTCATAGAAAGAACAGCGGAACTGAAGTGAAAGTAAACAGATGGACCAAACGTCTTCTGGAGTGGCGCCCAAGAGAAACACGAAGAAGTCAAGTAATACCCAACACGAGATGGAGAGACGCCCTAAAAAAGGCATCAGGACTGCTGTGGATGAGACAAACAAAAAAACGGCAGAAATGGACAGAAACAGGAAAAGCCTACATCCAGCAGTGGATAGAAATAGGTAGATCGTGATCGTGATCGTTATTGAGCAAGAACATTGAGAGCTATATGGGTTGCTTTGAAAGGGATGAATACGCTTGGCTCGGTAACATTACGCTTAATTTAAAACTGAAAGTTTAATTAACGTCCAAATGTTGGGTTAGTTGGAGAACGAAAGCTGTAATAAAGTGTACGAAAAAATGTGACAGATTGTAGAGAAAAAAAAATGGTGGACTGTATCCAATTTTAGAAGGAAAAAAAATGTATTTTCATCCGAATCAAATGAAATGAAAAGAAAAAGAAGATATTTCACGAAACTCCACTCACCCCTGATGTTGTGGTCACTCTGCTCCTGCTGATCAGTTTTCAGGGAACCTTTTTTGTACTCACGACGAAGAAATTCAGTGATTTTTGTATTTTTAGCGATTTAAGCAGAGGTTGTTGGTTACTGTCGTATCGAGTGTTTTAATCAAAATGAACATTTTCGATCGTCTCTCGACCATACGTTTGACACCTGGTGCCAATCGAGATTTCATGTAGTTCGTTGATTATAGATAATTTTATGTAAAACTGAGTAAGCGAAAATTGAACACTTTTTGAACCCCAGACATATTTGAATAGCTTACAAAAAAAATATAAAGTTACAACTGAAGAAGAATTAATGAATTCAATCTTGAATATTTTGGCCCACCTTTTTGAAATACAGGTCCTTTCAAAAACAAAATTAAATTAAAATATGAAGCCTTCATGAATTCGTACGAAGCATATGACCTCATTGGTCAAAGTTCGAAATAAATCACCCACCAACGCTAGAGAAATTTGAAAAAAAAAGAAAAAATATAAAACTGAAAAAAATTGAAATTTGTGAAAATTATTTGAGTTATGCCGAAAGTGACGGGCATCACTTTACTAAGAGGCGCTTATATGTCTCTTGATTGGTGCGCTCAGTGGCAGTAGGCTTAATTTTTTATGAGACAATTAGTTCCTGGGTTGAAAACAATTTCGGGTTTATGTTATTTTGCTCTTTGATGTAGAGTGTGAAGGTATGCATGATCCAGCGACCCCAAAAGTCAGCATGTAAGCGTTGCTGTAATTGCCATCGTGTTAAACGATTCAATTTTATATTTTCGTTGTCTGTATCGGGTAAAACAGATAATGGTGCTACAGTTAGCAAATGCCCAGGAGTGAGTACTGAGAAATCATTCGGATCACTACTTCGTGAGCATGAAGGATGCGAATTCAACACACCCTCTATCTGAACTAGAACCGTATGCATTCCTTCGAACGTGAGAATTTGGGTTCCGATATCTCGGCAGAGATGCGTTTTCACACTTTTAACGCCACTTTCTCATAATCCACCAAAATGGCTAGCGGCTGGGGGGTTGAACTTCCGTCAAATTTTTTTAGTTTCAGCTGCAGATTTAAATATTTCAGAAATATATGCGTTAGCACCTCGAAAGTTAGTGCCACAATCTGAGAAAATTTAAGATATACGACCTCGCCTTATACGTTCTTGCGCCTCGAATTTTGCCCAACGTAATAGTCAATGGACCAGCTAAATCAACTCCTGTCACACCGAATGCCTTTACCCCAGATATTCTAGTAGCGGGTAGTTCGCCCATAGGGGCTGAAGCGTTTTGGATTCAATTTCCAACAATTTAAATAATTAAAAATTAATTTTTCTTATAATGCGACGAGCAGAAACAATCCAGAAGTTTTTGAATAAAATGATATGCAGTGTTTGTAAACCAGGATGTGAAAATTTTTTATGAGTGTATTCGTTGATAAGTTCGGTCAAGCGACCTGTGCGAGGTTGTTTTGCATCATAACCTAAGTTATAATGACGTAATCTTCCTCCTACTTATCAAGAAAGGGATTCAATTTTTTTAAGGAATGTGGAGGTAGCTTGCAGTTTCTTATTTTGTCGATATCGTCACGAAAATTATAGAATTGTGTGTATTTAACTAGTAATTAATGCGTTATCTAACTCATTAGGAGAGAGAGAACCAACCTTTCTATCATTTGTTAAAGTTGAGTTTAATTTGGCGTTATGAGAAAATCGTAGAATATATGCAATTATTCGTTGTACCTCAAATAAAGAAGGGTTCAGGATACTATCTAGTGAATCAGCGTTGACAGAAATTGACAGAATATCAACTAAACGCTCATTTTCATCAGTTTCAAAATGTTCCCTGTTTAATTTAATGTTCGGCCATAAATTTTCAGACAATGAAAGTCATTGCGGTCCCTCAAATCATTTACTATTTGTAAGTAACTCAGAAGGCAAAAGACCTCGACATCCACAATCTGCGGGCTTGTCTAAAGAATTGACGTATTTCCAATAATCAGGAGAAGTTTTTTCGTGTATTGACGCAACACGGTTAACAATGAAACACTTCTACTTATACGCGGGAGACTTTATCCAAGCTAAAACAACATTAGAATTACTAAAACAGCTGATTTTCGAGGAATTTATTTTTGTTTCGTAGGCAGTGAGATCAAAAGAAAGTTATTTTGACAATAGAAGGGCGCCTTCTTATTCCATTCTCGGGGTTAGAAGACGTTTAGTTAAACTAGCAACCTCAGTTTTTGAACAAATGATTGAAGTTTTGAATTCATTTTCATTCAATTTTGCGCGAAAAAATATGACTGCGCAAAACCCACGATAACTTGCGTCACAAAACTGATGAATTTACAAAAAATTATTATTTTCCAAAGAAATGCAGCGTGGTATTTTCAAATCAGAAATTGAAAGAAGTGTGATCTATATTTCTCCCATAACGTCACTATATAACCAGGGAGGGTTTCAGGGTTTTATCCCAGTCTAATCTCAAAGTCCAAAGTCGTTGAATTAACAATTTGGGAACAATTGTGATTGGTCCAAGAAAACCTAGTGAGTCATATATCCCCGCTAATTCTGACAAAACGTTTCTCTTGGTGCAAGGGCGGTCAATTGGTTTAACAGAGTAGCAAAAAGTGTCAGTGATAGGGCTCCATTTGAGACCTAAAATCTGCAAGTTGCTGTCTTTTTCAGGATCAAGTGAAAGAGATTGTTCAGAAATATATTCTTGCGGTAAATGATTCAATAATTGAGGTTCATTACTTGCCCATCTTTTAAGCTCAAAGCCCCCCTTTCTAACAACGCAATAATTTCGAGCTGAAGAGCTTTCGCCCCTTCCATAGTATCACAACCCGTTAAAAAGGCATCTACGAGAAAAACTGACCTTATTATTTGTGAAACCTACGAAAAGTTATTTTGTTCGTCATTAGCAAGTTGTATCATAGTACGAAGAACTATTTTTATTTGATAGACTTGGATAGGTTCCGTTGTTGAAAATCTCCATAATATTTTTCGATATTTCAAATGATTAGGATTGATGAATATTTGGTTGTACGTTTTACAGTAATCAGCTACTGAAACAAAAATGTGACGTCGGAAATTGCAAATAATTGTGGAAATGTCGTTTTGCAACTTTTGACCACTTAAAAGAGTGTCATTCAAAGTAAGATTGTTTGCAGCCGTAGCACCACAATCGTAGACTATTCATAAATTCGTACTTGTGCTTTCAGGCTTCAGAATATTATATATATAATGCGGGTTAAAACAAGAGTGGTCTTCGAAAAAATTTGAGGCAAGTTCCATATAACCCAGTTTCAAGTATTCTCGCGGGTTTTCACAGTATTGAATATATTTATGATTTTATTGCATTCAAGCGTCGCTCTAGCGAATGGAAACGGCGTAAAGCGATACCGTATGACCCAGGAAAAGTAGGTATTCATTTTTTTTTGAATGGAAGCGCAACAACATACATTCTCTCTTTTGTGCGATAATGTGACGACACAAATATGTTTTCACACTCTGCATCATCTGCGGAACAAATTTTGGTAGTTCCCAGAAACGTCGAAGTGTTGAAGCAAGAGATGCGGTATTTTCAATAGCAGTAAAAAATGAATTAATATTTCGCAAAACAACTCGTCCAAGTAGTATCCAACCGAAGGTGGTTTTCAAACAAGTCGGTTCATTAGCTTTTCTTTAATGCAGCCGTTTTCTAAAATTTGCGAGAATATGTCATTTAATATTACACTCACATTACATTTAATACATACTAATGCACCATCTACTGGTGCTTTAGTATGATATGTGTCATCAGCTAGTTTTAGATTTATAGTATGTGGCCAAGACTTTAGCAGACTAGAAAAGCTGGGTTGGTCATTGCATAATTTGTCTAGTATAATTGCTTCGAAAATGGAAATCTTGATTGGGCGGTTTCATCAGCACCTGAATTAACATTTGTAGACATATTCGAAAGACCAAATACAGAAAGCGATATATTATGAGAAATGAAATTCAATATTTAAACGCATTTTTGGGAAATGAAATTAGCTTGTGATGCAGAGTCTGTATAAGCGCGCACAATTTGGTAATTTCCACGCCCATCAAGAATTTGTACAATAATAGTGGATAACAAAACTGTATCTATTGCCTTTTTATTTGAACTTTCAAGCGAAGGATGAAATTATTTTCTGGTACAGTAATATAAGCATTAGCTGATTGATTGCTCTGACTCTGATTGTGCGATATAAGTGAGGAAGTAGACTGGTTATGAACAACATAATTAGGTTAGATGACGTAAAGTTTTCATCGAAATTTGAGCCTGCCCCCCAGCTGCCTTCTCCCCCAACATCAGAAAAATTGTTTTTTCACATCTTAGTTTTTCCAGGGATTCTGATAGCAAAGAAAATCTGAAACACTTCCTTTGTATATCATATCGATCATATTGTCTCTAAAGCCTTTGAAATGGTTGGTTTTATTCTTAGAATTACCAAAAACTTTTTAAATATTGTATCGTTAAAAGTCTTATATTTCACCCAAGTTCGAAGCCATCTAGAATATGCTACTCCTATTTGGTCTCCCTCCTACCATGTCCATATTGATAAAATTGAGAGAGTGCAGCTTAAATTTCTGAAAAAATTAAGTTATAGGTTCAATCAAGATCTATTAAATATTGATTATATCACTGTAACACGAAAGCTTAATATACTTACCTTGGAGCGGACAAGGGTGCTCTTCGATGGTATCTTTCTTTATAGAATTTTGAACAATAAATTCAACTTTCCTTTGATACATTATTTAACATTTTATGTGTCTAAATATCCGAACCGTCGAACGGCACTCTTCTACGTTCCTAAGGCCCGAACAGCTCTCTATTATAGCTCTGTCTTCCTAAGAATAATGAGACTGTATAACTGGCACTTCGGTGATATCGATTTGTTCAACATCAGTTCTAATTGTTTCAAGAAGAAGATATTTTCATATTTAGTCCATCGCTGGTGATAATCCTTTTTGCTCATTGTGATATACCTAATAGGTTTTTTATTTTTCATATTTTAATTGAAACTCGATTATGTTCATTTATTCCTGTTGGGGCTCCGGTTAAAATAAAATAAAGAAAAACACTGCTAATCCCTTCGCAAAACATGCAAAATTTTTTTGTGATTATCCGACTCTCACAAGAGAGCCAAAAAGAATTTTCTTCTTCAAAAATTATGTACCACGCTTAAGGGATGTCAGGTCAGGTCTAGTTTCGAAGTTGTTTGGTTTCTGTTGTTGAAAAGTACATCTCTTAAATTTTTCAAATTCTTCCTGATAGTGCGCCACATCAAAAAACGCGAAAACGGTAACGGTACGGAACATTCAATTTTCTACTTGTTCTAGCGTGCGGGAACAATGAAAACAATTCAATGTCATAATATTACAATAAGAATATGACAATAGTACCAGTAACAAAGCAACATTCGAATTTCGATAAATGTGAGCGTTCATGTTCATTATGATTTAGTTTGTCTAAGCCTTAATTGCGTATATATAGTACATACATCGCATTCGACATATAGAGGCATAATATCTTGAATCGAATACTATTCAATGCACAATTCTCGAACTAAGTTCTTAGGGTGCTGTCCCATAGAGTTTCCAACTCTCATGTATTCGTTTCTGTCGCTACCGAAATTCGGATGTTGCTTTCCTACAAAATAATTGCGCACATATTGTGACTGTAGTTTATATGTTTATGCAACAACTGCCAATTAAATCGAACAATAGGTTTTATGCAAAACGACTGTACCATGTTTTAATATTCTGTTTTATTTATTGATATTACGGTATTGACGCTACGACATTAAGAGCAACGTAGAACTGATACCATACACAGCAAAAAAATTATAACAACGATGAAGAAATGACGAGTGTTGCCATATTTCGAAATCTCCATTACAAAATAATCCAGGATAATAAAACATAAATTGAAACTGCTATTTGAAAGCATAACCTAAAAAACTAAAATTATCACTGAAAGTCTAGGTTTCTCGTACAAGCCGATATTAAATACTTACTTGAATGTTCCATTTTGTGGTTTCATAAATATTCAAATCTCAACGGAAGTACGTATCGTAAATTATAATCTCAACTTCAGGAAGCAAAAATTCAGCGAAAATATAAGACAAGTGGCAAAAATAACCACAAATCGTTACTACGTAACTTTTTGGAGATAAATAATCTTCAGTTGGCTTTTAGGTTTGTAGGATAATGTAGTATTAGACTACTGTCACAAGTAGAAGACTTAGATAGCTGTATTTGTTTTTCTCTACGACTGGTTGAATCGTTACATGGCCGTGTGAGTCAAAACGATCTTTAGTGATTTGAATTTGGGAGGCTTTTACTTGGTAAAATTCCATTATCAATAATAAAAAATAAGTACTGTGTTTTAAGGAGTTTTACTTAATAATTGCGATTCGTAACGCGTTTCACTACACCGTAGCTTCTTCAGACGAATCGCAATTATTAAGTAAAATTCCATAAAACACAGTATTTGTTTTTTATTATTGATCTTTAGTGATTTTACTATTGAAGAAGAATTGAAGTTAATTCCACTACAAGATCATAGTACTGTACTGAAATTATTTTCTCATTTCAAAAATGTTATATCCCCTGAGAAAATTCCAATATCAAAAATGGGAGGCTTGACAACTGAATGCGCTATGGTGAATTTTGCTAAGTGACAGTTGGCGTTATTTCGTAACGATGAAAGTTTTACGGAATTTCTCTCTTACCTTTTCATTATCCATCAGCAAGCACTATGAGAAAATTATCTGAAACTAATCGACGTTATTATATTTGTAGTTGAAATTGTGGATAATATTAGATCACGCGCATCACAAAGAAAACTTAAAATTATGAGGTTTGCGAATATTACTACGTAAAAAATTATTGTTTAAGATGGAAAAGTTTATTCTACGTTATAGTTATTTCGAGCTTTCGTTCATCATCAGACAAGTATGAGTTTAAAACTTGTTGAGTCTTGTCAAGGTAACTCATCACTTTTAAAATGTTGGCGACTTCTGTCATATAGGGTAGCCAACATGGGTTTTATAGTTAGTATATGTATATGTATATAGTATAAGTAAGTTGAAACTGTTATTTGAAATCATTACCTAATAAACTAAAATTATCACTGAAAGTATAGGTTTCTAGTACAATCCGATAGTAATAACTTAGTTGAATGTTCTATTTGGTAGTTTCATAAATATTCAAATCTCAACGGAAGTATGTCTCATAAATTATAATCTCAACTTCAGGAAGCAAAAATTCGACGAAAATATAAGATAAATGGCAAATTTAACCACAAATCGTTACTACGTAACTTTTTGGAATTAAATAATCTTCAGCTGGCTTTTAGGTTTGTAGGATAACGTAGTATTAGACTACTTTTATGCTTTCCCGTAAGCGCATAAGCGTAAAAAACAAGACTGAGAAGTAAGATTAATGGCAAAAAATCTGAAATTCATCACTAAAAACTCTTTTGAGCAAAAAAAATTTTACTTGGATATTGTGTTTGTGGGATATTATAATATTTTACTGATTTTATTGTTTCCCGCACGTACAGTCAAGTGAAAAATTGAATTTTCCGAACTGAGAGGCAAAAAAACGGTTTTTCGCGTTTTTGGAGGTGTCACACCATCAGGAAAAATATTAAAAAATTCAGTGAAGAACTTTTCAACAACAAAAACCAAACGAAGTCGAAACTAGATCTTCTCAGAGAACCATTAGCGTAGGGAAGAATTTATGAAGAAAAAACTTTTTGGTGCCCTTGTGGAGGCCCAACGATTACAAAAAAATTCTACATATTTTGTACCACGTATATATGTATTTCGTAACGATGAAAGTTGAAATTATGGGTATTGCGAATATTACTACGTAAAATAATCACTGTTTGAGATGGAAAAATTTATTCTACGTTATAGCTATTTCGAGCTCTCGTTCATCATCAGACATGTATAAGTTTGAAACTTCTTGAGTCTTGTCAAGGTAACTAATCACTTATAAAATGTTGGCGACTTCTGTGATATAGCTTAGCCAACATGGACATTATAGTTAGTATATGTGCGAAAAGCGCCAGGAATTGAAATATATTCAGACTAATTATTGAAATATATTTTGTGATAACCAATGAAAATGGAGATCCTAAAATTTTTGGTCAACAATTGTTTGACTTTAAAAACTCGTAAAATATTTTCTACAATGTTTTCTCAAGAGATCAGGCGACAATATCATTCCTTCAAATATTTTAATTGGTATTTAATACTATAAACAAATTATTTTAGATGCCGAACTCACTAAATTAAATTTATAATTAATAGATTAAGAGTTCTGGGCCTTAGGACTATTTCATCTCAAATTTTGTTCTCTATTAGAATCACCTTTTGTGATTTCGTATTTGTTTATAGTTTCTGCATTATTTTCGAAAAATTAAATGCCTTTTACCATCTATTTGTTTATACCTTTTGAAAATTTCGCAATTGCTGTGAAAACATTTGAATAATTGTTTTAGACGATATTTCGAATCTATTGAGCTATCGCTTAAATTCTCAGAATATACTGAGAATTAATACCGATTACAATATGTGAATTAATTAGGCTAGCCAAGCGTAAAGGTTCATACTCATTTTCTACATCAAAGTTTTCTGAAAACACAGAATATTGTAACCTCAATATAATGTGCTGTAGTTCATCTGGCGCTGGTGGTAATGTTATCCCAATCAGTTTCAGGAGTTCATTCTGCTGCACTCAATCCATTTCCAAAGGTTCTAAATCATACGCTAACCAAAATTGAATTTGATAGTAAACACGCTCGATATTCTGATGAGCTGCTGCACTTATTGGTCGATGATTGGATAATTTGCAAAGGATCATTAAGCTTTGCTATCTTAACGATTTGCACGTAGTGAAAGCAATTGATATTAGCGTCAGATTTTGGAGCATTTCATATATTGTAAACACAAGATGCATAGTCCGCTTGGACAATGTTTGCACAGGGTAGTTTTCTCATTAAAATACTTGAGAGAGCTGACCGAAATAGGAAAGTTTACTAAATGTCTTCATGAGACTTTACATTCTTCAGGAAAGTAAAATATATTTTATACAACAGGCATATTTCTTTAAATCTCAAGAGAAGTTTTAATAACATTTTTGTCTTTGTTTTTTCAAGAATTTTTTGTTAATGTCATTGATACATCTTATTAAATTGACGGGCAATCCTATATATTCTATCACGAAGGCAGTCCCATGATGCTTTAATTGTCTACTAACAGCTTCCATGATAAGAACAACAGCATCATCTTTGGTTGGTTCTGCAATAATAATAACAGTTCATTTAAATCTTAACTCAGGTACGTCAATTTATATATGATCTACACAATCGGATTAAATGTGAGTAAAACTACCTTAAGCATATAAGGAACTATTATTCAAATCTCTCAACCGGAAAAATTGAGTAAAGGGATTTAGTGTTAAAACCAACTTGTTTACTTGTTCATTCAATAGAATCTTGAAAAGAAAAGAAATATCGACTTATTTCAAGGACTACCAAAAGTTAATATCAAGGTTCTCATTAGTTGAATGTAAGATTTCAAAAGTTTTGTTGAAATTATGATTTTCTTCTATTTGTTCGCGTAGTTAGAATTAGTTTTTCAACGACATAACTGCAATATTATTCATTGACTTTTATTCTGAAGTTTCTGTAAGTTCTAGCAATATATATCTAAGTACAAACCAGATATCTTTCCTTTATCTATTCTTTGATCATTTTAGATCTACTTGGATAGGTTACTGTTGATTGGGAATGAGATATGTAGTTGAAACATTTCTTCCAGAAAATGTTTTAAATTATGGCTAAGTTTCTCAACGGTACTTTATCTGTGGTTATCTCTGAATTTTGTGATCTGTTTTCGTTTTTCTTGATTAATTCTGTTAGAACATTTGGATTATAACCATTATCAAGATCAAGTTTGAGAATACAAAATTCTTTATCGAAATTGTCTTAAGATAACGATGAAACGACGTATTATGAATAACGATGTCTATTATAATACACACAACCAAATTTATATGGAATCACCCGATATTTTGAATATTACCTCAGGAATATTAGATACTTTGAAGAATTGTTAGAATTGATCTTTTTGAAATATTTCAATTAAAAGAAGAAATAAATTAAGTTTCATTCAAGAAAGACACAGATGAAAGAAAATAAGAGACTCTATTCGCATGTAGTAAAAAATTTGAAAATTTTTTCTCACGAAGTAGATGTTTTTGTCTCCGCCTCAGTATCTTGTTTTACCTCCTCTTGCCCTCATACAAGCCTGAATCCGTCTACGCATACTTTGGATTAGGTTTTCGACCTCCTCTAGGGTGATATTCTGCCACTCTTCTGTGTCGGCTTGGATGAGCTGTTGTGGGGTTCTTGAATAATAATAATAATAAGCCAATTAAAACCGACGAGATACCCATACGTCGTGGAACTTTTCAAGGAGACTCTTTGAGTCCACTATGGTTCTGTTTAGCTATTAACTCATGGTCCTCAATGCTCAATAGAACAGTATACGGATTTAGGATAAAAACAGATAGGAATTATCAAACAATCTCCCACCTGCTGTATATGGAAGACATCAAATCATATGCTTCGAACAAGAACCAATTGGATGATTTGCTGAAAACTGTCAGTAAGTTCTCGGCAGATGTTCATATGAAATTCGGGATTGAAAAATGTAAGACCCTGGACATTCAAAGAGGGAAAGTCATAGATGATGAAACACAACTTCCAAACAGTGATATTATACAGAGCATGAGGGATGGCGAATTATACAAATATCTAGGATACCAACAAGCCAGATTGCTAGACCAAAACCAATCAAAGGAGAATATTCGTTCAGAATACAGTCAGCGTCTGCAGACTGTGCTGAAATCAATGTTGAACTCGGGGAATCTAGTCAAGGCAATTAACACCTATGCCATACCAGTGTTGATTTACTCATTTGGAATAATCAGATGGACTAGAACAGAACAGGATGATATTCAAAGGCAGACCCGAACGATGCTAACAAAGTACAACAACCATCATCCAAAATCGTCTGTGATACGAACAACTTTGAAGCGGAAAGAAGGAGGACGCGGATTAATAGATGTTGTCAGTTTACACACCAAACAGATAAAAATTCTCAGAGAATTCTTCTCTGCAAAAGCTCTCACTTCTGACCTCCATAGAGTGGTATCGTTGGCTGATAAGGGATATACACCTCTAAATCTTGCTACCAGAGATGACCTGCTGAATCTAAGGTTCCTATCAGATACTACAAGAGCAATGGTCAAGAAAGGAATTGCATGGACGACATCACCATGAGATTAATCAACCACACATCGACAAAGAAGCCTCCAACAAATGGTTGATGAAAGGAGAATTATTCGCGGAAACATAGGGATTCCTTAATGGCCATCCAAGACCAAGTGATCGCTACAAACATTTACAAAAATTTTATTATGAAGGACGGAGCATAACAAACAGATAAGTGCAAAAAATGCCATATAAAATCGGAGACTTTACAGCATATTACGTCCGGATGCGAACAACTGGCCAATACGGACTATCTTCACAGGCGTAATCAAGTGTGCAATATTATCCATCAGAAACTTGCACACAAGTACGGACTTCTGAATACCTTCCAGCCATATTACAAGTATCAACCGGCGCCCGTATTGGAAAATGACTCTATCAGATTATACTACGATAGGCCTGTTATCACTAAAACAATGGTGACGAATAATAGGCAGGACATAGTGGTGTATAATAAGAGAGCCAGAACAGCAATGCTGGTGGATGTCGCCATACCGAATAATAATAACGTGTTAAGTTCCAGGAGAAAAATCCAAATACACCTTGCTATTGAGATCAATCAGATGTAGCACTTTGAGAAAATAGATATTGTTCCTGTCATCGTATCCTCGACTGGGTTAATACCCAAAACTTTGCATGATAGCCTTAAGAAATTAGAATTGCATAAGAATACCTATATAGAAATGCAAAAAGCCGGCTCGGTGGCGTATGGGATATGATGCTCGTCTCCTACGCAGAGTTACCCGGGTTCAATCCCCACAAATTCGGTGCGATTTTTCGGATTCTGGAAATCGCTTGAGTATCCATCTTTTGGAGGAGATGTAAAGCTGTCGGTCCTGTCTAACAGAGATGTGTTGGACATTAAAGATCCCTTCCCTCGACACGAGAGGGGTTCGGCAAAATTCCCGGGTTAGTGAGGTGACAGAATTCCCCGGCGTGTCATTAGTCGAAAGTCAGAAATAGAGCACGTTAAAGGAAAAACAAATAAACAAAATGCAAAAAGCTGTAATTTTTAATACATGTAGGAAAGTTACGAAATTTATATCAAGTATATTGTAATCGAGCCTATTCCCCTTTGATTGTTGAATCTGTGAAAAGTAATTTATAACCAGCTAACAGCTGAGATGGTGCATAAGTCCCCGATAATAATAATACAGTCTGTTTTATCAGACATGGGCCATATACGGTATCGCAAAAATTGAGGTGAGACAAGATTAGCGCTTCACAAAGCATTTTTCTTTGTCTAATATCCAGAAAGTCATTGCAACCATAAATCCATTTGATATTCACGAAAGCTCTTTTAAGTAACAAGTTTATGTGAGAATCAAACCTCAAATCGCTATCCATAATCAGACCCAAATTACGACACTCGCTTGTCAGAGAAACAACTCCGCCATTCACAGATATTTTAATTAGATCTTTACATGCCTCTCTGTGAGTACTAAATCTTGCAAAATCAAATCCCTCCTGAAATTCTTAAAATCACGAAAACTCAGATATTCTGGCTGTTTTACCCTCCATCTACATTTAAATTCACATGAATCATCTGGTGATCAGTTTTTACATTCGAATCTGTAACTCGACAATCTCCTACAGTGAGCTCCTCAGAGCAAAGAAATAAATCAATTGTGCTAGCAGAGTTCCTAGTTATTCTCGTCGGCTCGTCAACAAGCTGCACCAATGCAAAAGTTATGTTAGTAAGATATCTGGCTTGGCAAGTATCTTCAATGGGATCAATATTTAAATCACCGGCACACATAATATAGGTTAGGTTAGGTTAGATTAGTGTGAGTCATAAGGATGATACCCAAACACTCCTTAGTTCCCCGAAAAAGCCAACATACGCCAAGCCAGTGTTATACAAAGCACCCAATGCGACTGCTCCTCCGTGTACTTTCAATGTTAACCAGAGCTGCTCAGAATGAACAGATTGAATAGGTATACTTTCAATAAACCTCAGAGCCGCACAACAGTATATACAAATCCCACCACCCTCAGATAAAGTTCTGTTCATGCGAAATATTCTGTAACCTTTTATTAAAATATTCCTGTCGCGTATATGTGGCGATAACCATGTTTCGGAAATACTCACCACATCAACGTCATTCTCAGTTACCCAATGCCTCAAATGAATCATACAAGGAACGAGCAACCTAATATTAAGATGAACAATCCTCATAGCAAACAAAAAAGAAAATGTTTTCAAATTAGAAGAGATACTATTCACTAATTATAATTGATTTTATCATTCAGGCGCTGCAAATATCTCTCATATATATGGGACATGTCTTATCTAGGGCATCGTGTCCAACATCGAGCTTAGTTTTGTATTGCACGTTTTTATGACAATTTTAACATTTCGTTCTAGCAGGTTTACAGGCACTAGAGAGGTGCTCCCAAAGCACTAATAGCACATCTTGTTTTTAACATTACA
Source organism: Cryptolaemus montrouzieri (assembly GCA_013387265.2). Classification (NCBI taxonomy): domain Eukaryota; kingdom Metazoa; phylum Arthropoda; class Insecta; order Coleoptera; family Coccinellidae; genus Cryptolaemus; species Cryptolaemus montrouzieri. Next base: position 70,630,247 of record JABFTP020000021.1, on the reverse strand, counting down.
TTCTGGTTCTCGATGATCTCGAAAAAATTTTCGAAAACAGAACGTTTATTAAATCCGATATTAATTCTCTCACAATACATAAATTTTGGAAATACCTCATTCTTGCATTCCAATACACAATAAGAACTCTTGCCATCGCCACACCTTCTTAGTGTCTTGAGATTCATTTCATCATTCTCTGAGAATATTTTATTTTGATTACAAATCGCCTCCAACAAATTTTCTTTCTTCAAATCATTATCGATATCCTCACCCCACCATCACACTCGGATTTTTCATTTAAGTTTCCTCACACCTATACTCATCCTTCATGTTTTCCTCTACAGCTATCTTCACCTCATCTATAGCCTTTCTTGATCCACACTGTACAATTATTGAACCATTTTTACCATTCATAACTCTATCAACACCAACTGCTATTTTGATTTGATTGGATCAACCCCAGCACGAAAATACTCCTTTGTCTTCAAACTCTCTTGTTCACTCGTTGGGGAAACAATAAGTTTATGGCACACTGCAGGTGTCTGCTTGAGTTTTTCAGCAAAAGTTTCCATCCTAGAGTTCCAGAAAGGCTTAGAATTCAAGACGTTCTGCTTTTCTTCCTGTAAAGGTGTAATTTCTCGAGCATGGCAATAATTCTGTTTTTGGTCTGAATAATCTCATTTTTATCCTGTATGGCGTTCTTCAACAAATTCAGGATTTTCTCTCTTGACAGTCTTCGCAGTGGTAAAGTAAAACTCGCTTAGTTTTGAGCTCCAATACTGCAACCTCTGAGGCAGTTAATCCTGCACAGGATTTACAGAAACAATTATTGCATCCATCACATTTGTAAGAAGTTTGTATTTTACACTTGATACATTTAAAATCCATCACTTCTTATCTTATTGATTCTCACGAAGAACGATAATGAGACCAGGCAGGGCACAGATATTAACTGCGAAATTCCATCGAATAGGAAATCTTAGGATTTCAAGTCTTTCTTCTGATTTTTCACCTCTTTAGCGATAAAACCACTGACAAAACTTACAAAACTCAATAGCACCCACTAATTATAACCTCTATGAAATTAAAATAAAATTTTCGCTTATATTTTCCATGCAGAATACACAGATGATTGAAGACAAGATAACAGATGTGTCGGTTGATCACGTATGTATTTCGATAGTTAGATCGCATAACATCCTGGTGCGATCTAATTTTCCTTTTGAGATTATCCCATAAATGTTCAATAGGATTCAGGCCTGGAGAGCCAGCTGGCCAGTCCAAAATATCTATTCCGTCCATTTCAAGATAATGTCGAGCTAAGTTGCTGGTATGCGGAGGAGCATTATCTTGCATAAAAGTGAAGTTCTCACCGTGAGCACATAGCCAGAGTCTTACTATGGGCTCCAGCACTAGGTCCACGTAATTTCTAGCTGTTATACATGCGAGAAACGGAATCAAATCTGTTTTGCCTCTCAGCATAATGCTACCCCAAAACATCACACTGCTCCCTTGGTATTTCGGAATTTGTCTTGCTGCTTGGAGTCTGGCTTGTCTTCCACGACCCCTCAAAACCCGAATCCGGCAGTCATCTAATCAAACACCAATTTTGGTGCCCGATACATCAATTAAATCTATTAATTTTTTGTTGCCTGGTTAGCTTAAGGGCTTTCTGCTGTATAAACCCCACGAAATAAGTCTTTGGCGTATCGTTTCGACAGATACACTGATACCTGTTGCTTCCAGAAATTGCCTTTGGAGTATGGGGTGCGACGCGCCAGAGTATCTTCTTGCTATTTCGCACAAAACGCGGTCTTGTTCTTCAGAATTGATCTTCCTTCGAAATCACCCCCTATGATACCCCCATTGTGGCCGCTATATACCTCCGTGTCACCCCCTCTTCAACGACAGCAATTATTCGACCCCTCTGCATATCGGACAATCCAACGTAAGGCATTTTCAATTATGATTTAAGGCTTTTTTTTCTGAAATTCACAGTTTCAAATCTCTGTGACGACTGAGTACAATATTCCGAACATGTAGTAATAATTCAACATTTCTTATCATACTATCCAGTTTTTTTACAACAAAAAACTTCATTCTTCACGAGTAGTCAAAGATCCATGGTTGAAAACAATCAATAATGTGAAACACCGACTGATTCAATATAAATTTGGTTATGTGTATTATTATTATCAGTACCCGTACAACAAACAATGATATAATTCACATACCGAATCCAATATTAAAACTGTTTAGCTCAATGGTTGTTTTGTATTGTAGCCCCCAAGTTATCCATAAAAATTTCTGCTAATGGAAACCCGAGTATATTTCCCTTAATGAGGCCCTCGCTCGAACGGTAAATTGCAGACTCAAAAATAAGTTAATTCAATTTTACACATATCTCTAATAACAACTTTTCGTGTTGAACTAAAGGGTTCACGTTATTAGATCCATAATCTTTTCAATAACACTGATTGGGTCTTCAGGAAAGTAACTTTTGAAATAATTCATTGACACCAAATAAAGCTAATTGGAGGAATATAGCGAAATATATTTCGAATCGATAATACCGATTTATCTAATCAATCAACATATAAAATATCTCAAACCCCAGAGCTTAAATATAAGAAACAACTGGTTTACTAGAGTATTCCGGCTTATGAAGTTTAATGAAAAAATATGGTTTGGGAACTTGTGGGTTATTTACTATTAATTTGATTCTTGTTTCATCATTTAGTAAAAGTTGTGTCTTTTAATGAATTTTGTATTTTATTTTGTAATTGATTGATTGAATCAAATGAAATGAGGTATAGATTTTGAAAGTTGTGAAAATCTTGCGATTCAGAAATATAATAAGTTTTGTTTAATGTTTAGATACTACATGCTGGAAAAGTTATCTTTGAGTAATTGGGAAATTTGCCGTTTAATAAGCTGTTCATTAGCCTGAATACATTGAGGGCAATCAACACAGAGTTGATTTAAATTTTGCAATATGAAGTGGTTGAAACCATTTCATAAACGTAAAATCTAACCTTCACTTAATAATATTTGTTACTATATTTTTGTGTTGAAAATCTTGGTATCTTTCTGAGTTTTAAGAGGTGAGAAAAATGCATTTTAGTTTTGGATATTTGACTTCGGTATTGTATTCTCTAATTTTTGATGCTTGCGATGAAACTTGAGTTATTTTGTTTAATGTTTAGATACTACATGCTTAATCTTAAATCTTAGGAAAAGTTATCTTTGAGTAATTGGGAAATTTGCCGTTTAATAAGCTGTTCATTAGCCTGAATACATTGAGGGCAATCAACACAGAGTTGATTTAAATTTTGCAATATGAAGTGGTTGAACGTTGTGAAACCATTTCATAAACGTAAAAATCTAACCTTCACTTAATAATATTTGTTACTATATTTTTGTGTTGTGAAATTATTTTATTACGGGTTTCATGAGGCATTCTATATAAACTTCTTTTGAAATTATTTGCATTTTTCAATGTGCATTCGTCGTTTAAATGTAGACATAGATCTCAATCCCAGAAAAGCTAAAATTTCTGGATTTAGAAGATTCATTTTTTAGTATAAGAACACATTAATCAATGAAACGACGTGAATTCATTTATTCTCATAGGATTACAAAGAAAACTGTATTATTCGAATTGACGAGGCTGTCACTTGATGAGAAACATCGTTATCACAGTTGGAATAAAAGCCTGATTTATTAGTTTTAACTTTATATTAAAATTCGCGTTTCACCACGGTGTGGCTTCTTCCGATGCTTGAAGTTGTTTGTACTACACCTTTCTCAAATATAATTCAGAAACTACTATTTGTACTCGTATTTTCTCATTGAAATACTTGAAAGAATTGACCGAAATGGAAAAGTTTATCAAATGTCCGCATGAGACTTTTCATTTTTCAGGAAAGTAAAATATATTTTATACAACAGGCATATTTATTTAAATCTCAAGAAAAGTTTCAATAACACCTTTGTCGTTTTTTCAAGAATTTTTGTTAATATAATTGGTTCGTCCTGTTAAATTGACAAGCAATCCTATATATTCTATGACGAAGGCATTCCATGATGATTTTATTGTCTAATAGCAGTTTCGATGATAAGAACACCAGCATCATTTTTGGTTGGTTTTGCAATAATACTAACAGTTAAATCGAATCTTATTTCAGTTACACCAATTATGATCTACACAATCAGATTAAATGTGAGTAAAACTACCTTAACCATGTAAGGAACTGTCATTTAAATCCTTTAACCGGAAAAAATGAAGTAACAGAGAATCTAACCTAATTTTCGTTTGAACTTCATCAAAGAAATTATTCGATAGATTTATGAATCTAGGATGAAAAGTGATATCTGATCACATCGATTCCAATGGTCTCGTTCAGTCATTTAAGTCACAAACTAGCTGCATATCACTCCATGATTCATAGAGCTTACTCCGTTCCCCTTTCGAAAGAAAATTTTCAAACTGAACTTAATATAATCAGAAAAATTGCCTCAAACAACATACCACAACATTTTCTAAATAAAATCATTAAACGCAAAGAACAACGTATTACCTCCCAATTACTATATAGCATCGTAGAAACCCAGGAAAAAAGATACACTAGTCTCAGATACACCGGCGAACTCTTTAACAAAATCAGTAACTACTTTTCCAAATTGAATATAACTACTTGATTCTCAAGCGGCCCCGGCCCCAACTTAAGCAGAATATTATTCAATGCCAAACAAAAGAACGATAAATTCAAGCAATCAGGAATTTATCAAATCAAATACAATGAATGTCAGGTAGCCTATGTCGGACAAACAGGGAGAAGTTTCGAAGCTAGATGCAAGGAATATATTTCCTCAGATAAAAATTCGCCAATATTTAAACACATGAAATCAACTAACCACTCGATATCATTGAACAATCTTAAAATCCTTCATGAATGTAACAAAGGGAGAGAGATAAATTTTTTGGAACGTTTGGAGATTAACAACTATGTAAAAACCCACAACTTATTACCCTCAACAGCCAACTAGAGCATAATGAATCCCCACTACTCAATATTTAGGATAAATTTCTTTCTGTACTCGTACTGCCTACTCATGTATTATATTGTTATTCACTTGAAAATAACCGTAGGGTCGAAACCGGTCGTGATATTGAATAAATTGTGGAAAAGTGACAAAAGTGTCTCATTTCGTTCTACTTTAAAAATGAAATTCCATAAAATAAATAAATCATCAATACTATCAATTAGAACATTTTTTTTATATTGGTGATTTATCTTTACCGGTAAGGCGAAGTCATTGTGTTCGTATTTATTTTTGTCGCAAATAGTTATTGCGATGTTGCGATTATTGTATTTCGAAGCAAGGATACTAAGCAGCACTTGTAGAATTTTAAATTTATTTTTTTCAATTCGAAGAAAACTGCAATCAGAAAAGAGATTTATTAGCACATGCATAAATGGAACAATGTCGTTCTTCAAAAGGTTGTGATAGCATCACTACAACGCCATAACAGAACGTTTCAGGGGGTAATTTATTAAATGATATTTTCATTTTCGATATAATGAATATATAACAAAAAAACTTTTACACTTCCAATGTATTCAAGCTATTCGTCTATTTTCCCACCTATTGAAATAATTAAGACATAAGTAAGCAAATGTCGATCGAAAAATGCTGCAAAACCGCCACAGAATTGTCAGTTCGTCGTAAGTTGTGGATTACCGAATAATTCAAATCTCACTCGACCGAAAAAAAGAAAAGAACTTCGAGTAATTCCAATTCATTTTACCGAGTGAACAGTAGAAACAGAATTTTTCTTTTGTGGCCATGATTTATGTCTACATTCTCTATGAAGCCCACATACAAACAAATAATAGAAAGTTGAGTCAAATTAACATTCATGCAACTTCCCTGATTTCCACACGAACCTACTGATTCAAAGTGTTCATGGGGCGAAAGAAGGTGTGTGAGAGAGCCTGAATGAATAATGAGAAGAGACTGATTTTCGCGTGAGTTTGATCAATTAATTAGCAACCAGAGAGAAGGAAACTAATGTCTTTCACTCGATTTTCCCTTTACTTTCCATTTCTGACATTTCCAGGTTGTTCAATCTGTCATATACGGAAAGTGCTTGCCACGAACAGAAATCCACTTTGTTCCACGAACTGCGAAAATTGGATTTGGATGAGTCGTCGAGAGGGAATTCGTAAAGTTGAATATATCGAGAAATATTTACGGTATATGGAAGCTCGGGAAGAAGATGTGTATGAATATTTATCTCAATCTTTCAAAACGCTGAAGTTTTTCAATATTTTAAGGAATATGATCAACTTCTATTGTTGCATCAACAGTTCTTCTATTCAACAAGAATTATTTAATTGTTGCTAAATTATTGAATAATCTTCCATAATATTTTTCGTCTGTGAACTGCCAACCAAGATTATAACAGTAGTGACAATATTCAATTCAGTATTTTATACTGCAGTTTCGTCCTTGTTATGGACTAATTAGTGTCACATAACATATAAATCAAGTTCATGTGTCTTCTAGGTAGTAAATAATGGATAACACTTGTGGTGGTGATACGGTCGTAGCTAGTCAGCATGCCCAGATCAGAGCCTTTACCCCAAGGGACTTTGGTGTACTAGAAAACAAATATGAGAAAAAATGTGTAATTTTCAATTATTTTTGAAATCTGCTACCTAGGTAGGCATAGCTTATTTAGTGTTGTAAAGAACTTCTCGATTAATCGATTTTTTTTGTAGAGAGAATTCTGGGAGAAGCACCTAATGAAAAATTTGAATTTGAAAAAAGAATTTTTGTCCAAACCGTTTCCAAGATGCTGAATATTCCCTAAACCAACATAGAGGACACAAATTTGATGGCTTAGTAGGGCAGCAAGGAGATAACATATTAAAAGTATCAACATCTTTTGCTCCTGTTCCTTGTTCGGGAAGAAAAAATTGCCGAAGTGAATTCGAACCAATTAAGTAGTTTTCGATTCCTCGGAAAACTTTGCCCCAAAAGTTACATTAACATAATTTTCATATTCTGAATAGATAAACAATACCGGTTCCAACACACTTTTAAGGTCGTAAACTGGCGCTTTCTATGAATATAATTAAATGACATGCGAAATAATTTTCTGGCCAACGCTTTCAGTCAGATACATAACAAACTGTTCATATTTTATACAAAACAGACCCAATCCAAAATGTTCGACAAATTTGGTACCAAAACTTTTTTTATTCTATGAAAACCATGTTGAAATTGAAAGTTTTCTTTCGAGAGATCGTGTCTCAGTGATTCATTATCATTATTTCTCCTTCGCGATAAATACTGAATTTTTTACATTTCACAGCGATGATTCACACACAAGAGAATAAAAAACATAGAAAGAGGGACATTATCATCATCGAAACAAAATGAAAACTTAAAAGAATAGATAAAAATCAATTAGAAAACACTTTCAATCTTGAATTGAACTCGCCATGAACTCAATGATGCTGTAAATGCCTGCCAAAAAAGGCATTCAGTTTCATTGTCATAGCTTTCATTTGTTGTGGAACGGGATATTGTATAGATGGATCGTCATAAATTCTGTCCTATGAATACCTCAACCTTCGATAGTGAGCCCCCAAATTATCGCTTCCCCTTGTTTCATATTGATGAACATCTCCATGCACCAGAAAGAGATGCCCGTTCTTCTTAGCATACTTATGCCGAAGAGAATGAATACTACCACTGACAGGTGTGTCCCATCCCAGCCTAGGCTCCAGGGGATTACCCAAAATCACTGCCAACTCTAGCTTCCTTATCCGGCAAATTTTTCATAGATACGACAATCTGGTGTGTTTTTTCAGGATTTAGCAGTCTATTGGCTACAAACCAAGTTTCAGTTCTCCACCATGCAGCAGACATCAGCTCATGAACTTCATGACTCATAACATATAAATCAAGTTTATGTGTCTTCTAGGTAGTAAACAATGGACAACACTTGTGGTAGTGACACTGTTCGTAGCTAGTCAGCATGCCCAGATCAGAGCCTTTACCCGAAGGGACTTTGGTGTACTAGAAAACCACCTATTAGAAAATGATTCAAGAGAACGCACCAAGAACAATTACATGAAGGAAAATGTGTAATTTTCAATTATTTTCAAAATCTGCATAGCTTATTTGCTGTAGTAAAAAACTTCTCGTTTAATAAATTTTTTTTGTAGAGAGAATTCTAGGAGAAGCACCTAATGGAAAACTTGAACAGCAATATATCTTTGAATGGAGAATTTTTGTCCAAACCGTTTCCAAGATGCTGAATATTCCCTACTTCAACATAGAGTACACAAATTTGATGGCTTAGTAGGGCAGCAAGGAGATAACATATTAAATATATCAACATCTTTTGCTCCTGTTCCTTGTTCGGGAAGAAAACATTGCCAAAGCAAATTTGAACCAATTAAGTAGTTTTCGATTTCTCGGAAAACTTTGCCCCAAAAAGTACATTAACATAATTTTCATATTCTGAGTAGATAAACAATACCGGTTCTAACACACTTTTAAGGTCATAAACTAGCGCTTTCTATAAATATAATTAAATGACATGCGAAATAATTTTCTGGCCAACGCTTTCAGTCAGATACATAACAAGCTGTTCATATTTTATACAAAAAAGACCCAATTCAAAATTTTTGACAAATTTGGCACCAAAACTTTATTCATTTTATGAAAACTATGTTGAAATTGAAAGATTTCTTCCAAGAGATCGTGTCACAGAGAATCATTATCATTATTTCTCCTTCGTGATAAATACTAAATTTTATACATTTCACAGCTATGATTCACACTCAAGAAAGTAAAAAGCATAGAAACAGGGAGATATATCATCATCGGTACAAAATGAAAACAAGAAAGTTGAGATAAAAATCAATTAGAAAACTTTTTCACACTTGAATTGAACTCGCCATGAACTCCATGATGCTATAAAATGCATTCCTGCAAAAAAGCATTTAGTTTCATTGTCATAGCTCTCATTTGATGTGGAACGGGACTATTGTATAGATGAATCGTCATAAATTCTATCCTATTTATACCTCAACCTTCAATAGTGAGCCCCCGATCTATCGCTTCCCCTTGTTTCATCTTGATGAACATCTCCATGCACATGAAAGAGATGCCCGTTCTTCTTAGCATACTTACGCAGAAGAGAATGAATACTACCACCGACAGGTGTGTCCCATCCCAGCCTAGGCTCCAGGGGACTACCCAAAATCACTGCCAACTCTAGCTTCCTTATCCGGAAAATTTTTCATAGAGACGACAATCTGGTGTGTCTTTTTAGGATTTAGCAGTCTATTCGCTTCAAACCAAGTTTCAGTTCTCCACCATGCAGCAAACATCAGCTCATGAACTTCATGACACATAACATATAAAGCAAGTTCATGTGTCTTCTAGGTAGTAAATAATGGATAACACTTGTGGTGGCGATACTGGTCGTAGCTAGTCAGCATGCCCAGATCAGAGCCTTTACCCCAAGGGACATTGGTGTACTAGGAAACCACCTATTAGAAAATCTTTGAAGAGAAAGCACCAAGAACAATTATATGAGAGAAAATGTGTAATTTTCAATTATTTTTAAAATCTGCAAAGCTTATTTAGTGTAGTATTGAACTTCTCGATTAATCGAATATTTTGTAGAGAGAATTCTATTGAAGAATTTTTGTCCAAACCGTTTCCAAGATGCTGAATATTCCCTACTTCAACATAGAGTACACAAATTTGAGGACTTAGTAGGGCATCAAGGAGATAACATATTAAAAATATCAAAATCTTTTGCTCCTGTTCCTTGTTCGGGAAGAACACATTGCCAAAGCAAATTCGAACCAATTAAGTAGTTTTCGTTTCGTCGGAAAACTTTGCCCCAAAAGTTACATTAACATAATTTTCATATTTTGAGTAGATAAACAATACCGGTTCCAACACACTTTTAAGGACATAAACTGGCAATTATTAAAATTAAAAATAATTTTTTTTCAGATTATCATGCAAACTTATTCATCAATAAATTTGTTACATTTGTCACTTCGAAAAAATCTAACTTGGCCAAACGATATCAATTGTACTCAGCACATAAAGAGTAAAGTATGAGCATGTGCAACCATTACGCGATTGAGATACTTGGCTATTACCAGCGAAGACAAAGCTGAATTTGATTCTTGCATTCTTCTTCTATGAAAAGAAAGTAACAAACATTTATGGAAATTATCAACATAGTACAAAATAAGTTTACCTTCACATAGTATAACCAGATCACCACGTCACAAGTACAGTCGGAGTTCATTCGACCCATGCGGAGATCTTGTAATGGATGAGGGATAGTCAAGGCAAATCGTCATCTAGAGAAGGAGAAAATATTCATGAGAAAAATGGAGACGCCTTTTAGTTGAGCGAAAACCAGATGAACATACAAACTGCCGACTGATATTATTTTCGAGAGAGACAGGGGCATCAATCTTCAGCAGGGTAGCTCAAAGTTGAACTGCTGACGATCTACCTCAATATTTTTAGACTATTTACGATCAACTCTGAGAGGCTGCAAGTATGTGTGATACAGGGTTGTCGTACATACACGATACACCCTACCTACCTTCCTAGGTAGGGTGTAACGTAGAATATATAGATATCAGCTTTCCGCACAATATACATTCTTTTAGTCAAGGTTTGGGTTAGGTTTTGTTAGGTTCTTCTCAATAATATCAATGAAAAAACTAATAGTTATTCAAAATTGTAAGTTTGTTGATTCTGACAAAACAAAAGGTTTTAAACTTAACTAAGGAGTGAGTGGATGTTGAAGCGTGGCACTGCATGTCCTCATCATACTTTTCATTAAAAGGTACATTACCACTGAATGCTAACCGCAAGCAAGATGACATATGATTGTCAGTTAGTCGGTTGCGATATTTTGACTTAATTATCTTCAATTCAGAAAATGCAGACTCGCACAAGTAAGTTGACCCAACATTGCTGTCAGTTGAAGGGCAATTTGCCTTAGATTCGGATATTTATTTTCAGATATAAAACACCAGAAATTTGTATCGATGCTGTAGCTTCGAGATGTATGTCTGATATAATCTGCCCCAACTCAATTTCAATAAAACATGAGTTTATATTGAACTGACTTTAATTTCAGTAGCTAATTCCTCAATGTTCTTTCATGAATATGGATAACTCATAAATGATGCTATATTTGCCAACTTACTACAATCATAAAAAAGCATGTCGAATTCTCAATAATAGTTTTTCCTTTATCTTGAAGCTCCAAGTTGATGGTGTTTAAGTGCATTATGATGTCAGTCAAAAATGCCAAATCAGTCAGCCATTTTCCGTTTTTTATCATCTTAGTGTCATCACCTCTTTCGTCTAGGAAAGCTGGTATTTCGGACAATAATTCTTGAAGCCTTTCTAGGAAATTTCCGTGACTCAGCCACCTGACGTCCGTGTGAAGAACTAAATCAGAGTGTTCAGCTGACCCCCTATCTTCCAACTGCTACTTAAAGAGCCGCTGTTGCAAGCTACGTGCACGGATGGAATTCACGATTTTTGTTGCAATGCCCATAATTTCCTCCGTGTTTCAAACTTTCGAACACAAAACTTGTTGATGTATAGTGCAATGGAATGAAAAAATGAAGGGAAATCTTCATTAGCTCGACACAATGCCACAACACTAACTATGCACACTAATTTATATATTGGTAGCTTGTAGTTCTTTACAAAACTGAAGGAAACGTCATATATATCTTCCCCACTGGTTCCCCCTTTAGAGGAATGTTTGTCAAAATTTCTTCTTTCGCCAACATGTCATTGAATACCATCCGAATGAAAATACACAGCTTGGCAGTGTCTGTCATATCGGTGGATTCATCGAACTGTAAGGAAAAGTATGTACATTTTATGATATCATGTTTCAGTTTATGTCCCATGTCCTGACTCATGAGTTCAATACGCCTTGTTACAGTCGGACGAGATAGCTGAAGTTCTCTGATAGCAGACACGATTTCTGTTTTATTTTTGCAATCTCCAAATAAAGTCAATAACTGCTTCCTTCACAACCGATTCATCTTCGAATGGTTTCTTGTGTTTTGCCAATATATGAGGTATTTAAGCTTTTGATTGTTTGGCTGGTCTTGTGAACATGGTTTGTTCTTTTTTCAAAGGAGATATCAAATCCGTACTTTTCGTTTTCACAATTCACTCTGTGGCAGAAAATCCTTTTCAAAGTTTTTATGCCCTGTTTTATGAAGCCTCTCTAAGTTACTACGCTTAGGTTTCGCGAATGACACACGACAAATAAGACAAATGCATTTATCCTCTACCATACAAAAGAAAAATTCTACGTGCAATTTTAAGAAAAAAAGTTCTTATAAACATAGGTCCGCAAAAGCTTCGTTACGGAGCCACAGGGTGTTGACACTTTTGGAAAAATTTTAAGAAAAAAGTTCATATAAACATAGGTCCGCAAAAGCTTCGTTACGGAGCCACAGGGTGTTGACACTTTTGGAAAAAATTTGTTTTTTCTTCAAATCCCCTGCAGTTTTTGGGATATTCAGCCCAAATTTGGAATGCAAGATATTTTTTACACCCTCCCTCATTTCACGTCCTAAATTTTAACTAGAATCCTTAAATCGTTTTCTTCTCCGGAGCCATGTCTTCTTTTGCCCTCTCAAATTTTCTTGCAGTACGCCACTGATCAGCGTAAAATCAATTTTCGTCATCCTTGTTCAATTTACAAACATTTTTGAAACTAGTAATTTTTCCGTATCTCCGACCGTTCTCGAGCAAAAAATCATTAAAAGATAGTATGCATTCACTGAATTGAGAGCACTTTCAATGGAAAAAATGACTAGTAGGCTTTGAATTTTTTCATTTATTTTTTTACTTTGACAGTTGCTAATGTTGAAATAGTGTCTGCTCGAACTGTTCATTACATTAACCATTAGTTTCAAGACTTTTGAAATTATAGCTGTAAGAAAAAATGGCTAATTTTACTAACGCCGCATGGGCTGATATCCATTACATGTACGGTCTGGCTGACGGAAACACAAAAGAAGCTAGGCGATTATATCAGGTGCGCTTTCCAAATCGAGTAACACCAGACAGGCGAACATTTTCAAATATCCACAGAAGGTTGAGGTAAACTGGTACTTTTACTGCAAATAAATATTAAAAAGGTGCAACTCCAACTATGAGAACTCCAGATATTGAGGAAGCAGTTTTGAATTGTATTGATTTGAATCCTCATGTGAGTACAAGAAAAATAGGAAATCGGTTGATTATTTCACATGTTCTAGTTTTGAGGATTCTCCACGACTTTTTGTTGTAACCTTTCATACTCAACGTGTCCAAACTCTACTTTCTCGAGATTTTCATTCAAGACTGAATTTTTGCCGATGGTTTTCAGATAAAATTAGAGAAAATGCTCACTCCGATGGTGAAATTATGTTCACAGGCGAAGATAACTCTTCGAGAACTGCTACCACAATTTTCACAATAATCATTATTGGGCTGAGGGAAACTCTCATTTGATTGAAGAATCTCATCATCAAGAACAATTCTCACTAAATGTCTGGGTCGGAATAATTGGAAATGATGGCCTTCTAGATCACCAGATTTAAATAGTTTAGACTTTTTCTTATTGGGATATCTCAAACTTTTAGTTCATTCCACTCCAGTGAACACTGTAGAAGAATTGAGAAATCGAGTGATAACCTCTTGTGACACGATAAGACATACCCTAGGAACATTTCAAAGAGTGCGTGATAATATGCGAAGAAGGACAGAGGCCTGTATTCTTGCAGGTGGAGGACACTTCCAGCAATTTATTTAGTTTTTGATTTTTTTTTTATGTTCGATACTGAATAAGTATGAGTTGAGTCTCAGAAGACGAGCTATCCAAATAAAAGTAAATTTTGGGCATACCTATCGAGTATTCCTATTATTTTCTTTATTTAGCTAATAACGTACAAATAATTCAAATTCAATAATTTTACATTCTAGAACGGTTGGAGATACGAAGAAAAAAGTTTCTAAATTGAACGAAGATGACGAAAATTGATTGTACGCTGATCAATTTCGTACTGCAGAAAAGTTTGAAAGGGCAAAAAAAGACATGACTCCGGAAAAGAAAACACCTTGTAGATTCTAGTTGAAGTTTAGGACGCCTAATGATGGAGGCTATAAAAAATAACTTGCATTCCAAATTTGGACTGAATATCTCACAAACTGCAGGACTTTAGGACGTTTGAAGAACTTTTTCAGGAAATGTCAACACCCTGTAGCTCCGTAACGAAGCTTTTGCGGACCTATGATTATATGAACTTCTTTTAATTGCACGTAAATTCACCCCCTCAAGTTGTGACATACTATTATGTAACACCCTGTATACAGTTAATAAACTGAATTTACTTTCCTGTATCAACAAAGATGTTGACCGTTAACGTCCGCGTTAGCGGCTATTTAGAATCGAACACTGCAGTATCCGAGAAAGACTACTGATGTGGATTGAAGACTATTTTAGTAGCAGAAAGTAAGTTTGTGGTAAGAGTTGACAACTCCTTTTCTTAGCAGGTTCTCGTAACCAAAGAAGTGCTTGAAGGATCCGTACATTATACCCTTCATTTTTTGCACGTTAATCTTCGTTTCATGTTCAGAGGAAAAACCTCTCATCCAGATAATTAATGCTAAGCTTTAGGCGACTCATTCAGGTAAGTCAGATTGATATGCCTCAGTCTGGTTTGAATTTTATTGATTGCTGCTGCTATAATTGAATCCTAACACAATACATAGGAGTATGTTGTTTTGCATTTGATATGAAATAATCTCACACCAAAGTAGTTTTCTCCCCTGAACAATAGTCTTTTCTAATTCGTACGATGCGGATAAGTGCACAAAGTGTGCAACAATCCGTTACGTACGATGCAACTAGAAGGAAAAGTAAGAAAAACTTACAAACTAATGCTAATGGCGTTTATTCATTGACATTTTATTGCAAAATGTTAATAAGTATTCGTCAATACTAGTCACTTATTCTACTGTTTTCAAAGAGATACCAAAACATACAATCAATACAATGTTGGAACATCCTCAATGTCATAATGATAGAAAATGTTGTTTTGCTTAATTTTCCATATTTAACACCAAATAAAGTTGAAAAACTCTGATACGCCAAAATTTGAATTATAACAATTTAGTCTAATATGAGGAAAGTAAATCGAAAGTTAGTTATCCATTTCTATGAAAATATACCGGAAATTTCTTTTGAAGAAAAACTTTGCGAATTCTAATAAACAATATTCAGTACAAAAAGCTAGTTCATTAATTCCTTGAAATTATTTTTTGCTTATACTTCTCAATCTTTGAATAGCGATTTCATTTATATTGGAAGCAATACAAGCACCCGTCTTTGTTGAAAATAATTAATAGTGTTCGATTTCTTCTGCGGCATAAAGATAGAAATCGCTTTGAAAATTTGAGCTTCTGATAAGCCTTGTTTGGCTATGGATTACAGTGAACGACTAGAATTTATGCGTGTCAAGTCAAATAGAGAATGCTAGCCTTCAATTGACACCAATATCATAGTTTATGTATGTTTATTATGAACTTTACATAGAAAAACTAGACTCAATAGAAAGTTTTGTGTGCGATGGATAAAAAAAACCCGTCAAGTTCGAGTAGTAGAACTCGTGCACCGAGTGTTCCGTACCAGCTGTATATGAACAGTTTGTTCACGCTTTTACAGAGAATGTTTTGAGTTTTAGTCTGACAGTCAGTCTTTTTAGTCGCATGGAATATTTTCGTATCGGTAACTGTTCTCTAAAACACAATAGAAATCTATTACTGTTCGTAACGAGATAGGAAACAATATGTACCTACTCAAATGAAAACTGCAGATTGCTTCATTGCTTGTTCTGAGCAATAAGAAGTCAATGCGAAAAAATGACAAGATAAAAAAAAGTATTCAAATGAAAAAATTAATGAATAACGATTTGAGATTCAGCAAATTATCTCGATAACTAACAGAGCGATTGACCATTACTGAAATTAGTTTATAGGAACGTTCCTTCTCTTCGTCTGATAATATTTATTAAGCTTTCAAACTGAAGAAAAAAGGCGAAGCTCTTCATGAATTCTACTTCGGACGAGATGAGGAGATGCGAGGTAAGCTAAGCTAACGTCGCACTTCGGGACAAAATGAAATACTCTCAGTATCTGAATATATATATATATATATATATATATATATATATATATATATATATATATATATATATATCTCACCGGCTCTTGACACAAAGGAATTCTTATAGAGAGAGTTTCGAGGGTCGTTGAATGTACCGTCATATAATGAGAGCCAGCGGATGAAGATCGCGGGTTATCTCCGGGTGGTCGATGAGGAGCACAGCGCGTTTCTGCACAGTATCCAAAATCCGAAACGAATGTTTGGGCGCATACATGGGAACAATATTCCAAAGCAGGTCGAATCTGCGCCTTATATAGAAGCATGAGATGAGATGACGTGAAGTATCGCTTGGCTCTGAAAACAGAACTAAGTTTAGCTGATGCCAACTTAGCTTGTGCTGATACATAATCCTGCCAGCAAAACCTGGAGTTAATCGTTATTCCGAGAAGGTGAATCGAATCTTTGGATACAATTTGTTGGCCTCGCATTGTAAGAGAAGTTTCTCCAGCGGGGGCCTTTCTAGAAAACGTAGTTGCTTGCGTCTCGCTCGCGTTGAAGCTCACCAGGTTGGACTAACCTCACTCAGATATCCTCTGGAGGTCAGAGTTTATATTACTAATTTGTTGACATCTTTGAAACTGAGATTCCACAGCTGTAATCGGCCGCAGACTACTGAAAGACGAAACCAGGGTACAATCGTCTGCAAAACCGAAGATCTTGTTCTCTGTAGATGACGAAAGATCGTTTATCTGCAACAGAAACAAGGTTGGCGAAAGAATGGATCTCTGAGATACTCCTGCTTGCAACTGGAAACAATCTGATGTTATACTGTTGACCACAGCTTGTATTGATCTATTTGAAAGAAAGCTACTTATCCAACCCCGCAATTTTTCGGGAAGTCCATTTCTCTTTCGGAGATGATGATATACATCCGTCTTCTCTAACAAGAGGCGAAAACGCAGATTTGCAGAAATTGGTACTGATAGTGCTCGCCATAGACCAGAACTGTCTAGTCCCGCTTGCCTGTTGAAGGAGTTCATTAGTCACCCTTAGTTGAAATTGGCCTTTGCTCTTGCAGTTGTCAGGTGGCTGGATCTGAAATCAAATATATATATATATATATATATATATATATATATATATATATATATATATATATATTTTTTTTATTTCAGATCTAGCCATATATATTTATATATATATATATATATATATATATATATATATATATATATATATATATATATATTTTTATTTGATTTCAGATCTAGCCACCTATATATATATATATATATATATATATATATATATATATATATATATATATTTCATTTCAGATCCAGCCACCTGACAACTGCAAGAGCAAAGGCCAATTTCAACTAATTTCAACCTCATTGCAACAGCAGCAGTTAGTCTGTGTCTGTAACAATTTTTTCTCATTAGGTGGAGTTTAAACCGAATAGGTCGGCAATCTATTACAACTGTGAAAAACAAACGCATATATATATATATATATATATATATATATATATATATATATATATATATATATATATATATATATATATATATATATATATATATATATATATATACCCCGACGAGTTGCCCATATATCTGTTCATGCAATCAAACTGATTTCATGAAAAATATAAATCCACCACCCGGTAATTAATACCATTGCCAGGCAATGATTATAATCAAAACATATCCTGGAATAATTATATATTAGGATAACGTTGAATGTTATGAGAATATATCAATCTACCAGGATATATACATACTATAGCATCATCAGACAATGATATCAATGTACCAACGAGTAGTGTCAGAGGCTTTCTCCCGGAAAAATCCAGTGTACGGACCTTAGTCAAGTAACACTGAATGTTACTCATTAATAGTTTCCTTTGTGTGAAGTGATGAACGATCGAATAGGATACTGCTCTGAATATAAATATGACAAAATTGTCAGTTAATTATATTACATTTATATAAACAAATAAATAAAATATGAAATGAGATTCTGAGCAGTATAAACTAAAGAGAAAACCTATGACTCTACCTCATTATTATTTTCGGAAAGAAACCTACGAAGAATATTACAAGATTTGATGACTGTTATCTTTTGTAACTGTTCAAACAAATTTTATTCAGACCCAAAATCTCAATACTTTTGTGAAGATTTCTAGGAATAACACCTGTTGTGGAAATAATAATCGGTAGAATAAATATTTTCTTCATTTTCCACATTTTTTGATCTCGTCGCCAAGCATCATATATTTAGAAATTTTTTCATTGTATTTATTTTGTATATTATGTGTGTCGGGTATAGCAATATCAATTATATATGTTATTTGATTCTGTTTATCATTAATAATGATATCTGGTCTATTGTGTTTTACAGCTCTGTTGCAAAGAATTGTTTTATCAAAATAAAGTTTATATTTGTCATTTTCACAAATAATCTCAGGTTCATATTTGTGAAATTTTTTTCTTTGGGAATTAGTTCATGTTTAATTCCTAGATTAAAATGAATAATATAAGCGACGGCATTATGTCTTTCTAAATAATCTGTTGAAGCAAGGACTGAGCAAGATGATAATATATGAAAAACTGTTTCTGAAGAACAGAAACATCTACTGCAAGAATCATCTATATTTTGTTTGATGATGTGTTTTCTATAATTCCTCGTGAAAACAACCTGATCCTGGATCGCAATTGCCTTCTGTTTCAGCAAATAATTCTCCAGATACTAACCATTTGTTCGATGCGACTTCATCAATATAATCATTTTTCAATTCTTTATGGTGCTTTCCGTGTAATTCCTTCTGCATCCAACTTTCTCTTTTAGAATTATCATCAAATATATCAAAATCTACCTTTTGCATTGTCAAGTTCAGAGGTGTAAGATTATAATCTGAAACAACAACAATATCATGTAATTTAGACGTTCTCTGTTTATCATGAAAATGGGAACGTAGATGAAAAATCTGTTTATTATGAAGATTATTCAAATCAATTAATCCACGACCTCCAAGATGTCTAGGTAGTGTAACTCTCTGAACAGCTGACTTTGGGTGGTGCTTATGATATTTACAGAGCATTTTCCTCGTTTGACATTGTAATTCATTTAGATCAGTTTTAGACCATTTAATAATTCCAAAAGAAGATGTAAGAATAGGAACAGCATAGGAGTTGATAGCTCTGAAAAGGTTTTACTAGTTATATATATATATATATATATATATATATATATATATATATATATATATATATATATATATATATATATATATATATATATATATATATATATATATATATATATATATATATATATATATATATATATATATATATATATATATATATATATATATATATATATATATATATATATATATATATATATATATATATATATATATATATACCTGTTGCGTTTGTTTTTCACAGTTTTAATAGATTGCCGACCTATTCGGTTTAAACTCCACCTAATGAGAAAAAATTGTTACAGACACAGACTAACTGCTGCTGTTGCGATGAGGTGATTACCTGCAAAGAAAAATTGAAATGTTCTTATTGTACCTAAAAACAATACGTAATTGAAAAAAGTGAGTGTGAATACTTATTACTTATTGGACGATATTTATAAACAAATAACCAGGAAAAATTTAAGTGGCCTCTCATTTTTTTTATTTAGAAACGCAGTGTTATTATCGATTCTTCCATCCACAGTTCAATCGATCCTGTTTGATTTCAGTAATTATTTCAAACAGAAGCACTGAACTCACTGATAGAAATTAGTTTTCACCGTTTCCACTGAGCGAAAATGCCAATCAGAGAATCGGGGAAAGCAATTATAACATCGATTGAACGATAACAATAGAATGCTGTGTGTTAGTTCAATTACTATCTCAACGCAAGGCCAGAAGTGGGAAGAGGATGATATAAAATATTCTCTCGAATGATTCGTGAATCAGTCCTGTGTCTTTAGGTAATAACATTAAAATAATTCTTTAAATTCATACTAGACCAAAATTTGCAGTTGTGACGATAAACGATAACATTCACGAAATATGATTGCCTATATTAGAATTATCTCTGAACATTATATTTATAAGAGCATTAAATTTTAAACTCCGCTTGAATTTCATAGATCATATCATCGACGAAAGGTGATCAATAACAAGGGAAGATTGGAACATCATCAATGTCATAGTGATAGAAAATGAAGTTTTGCTTCATTTACTTTATTTAACACAAAATAAATACCAGAAAATCTGAAACGCCAAAATTTATAACAATTTATTCTAATGTGAGGAAAGTAAATGAAAAAACAGAATTTGTGAAAATATACTGGGAATGTCTTTTGAAGAGAAAAAGCAATCGAAGCACCCGTTCGTTGTTGAAAACAATGGATAGTTTGTTGTTTTTCAAGTTTTAAACTTTTTCTGCGGAAACTAACAGGAATTGGTCGAAAAATTTACAGAAATCGTGAGTTCAAGATGGTTTTCAATGTCAGTATTTTTTTAATCTTTCAGTTTTCCTGAAAATGGGTAAAATTCTCTTCTCGTTTATTTATGAAAATTTCTTGAGAGGTATAATTAAACCAAGAAAGTATTATTTTGTATAAACTCGTTTTGAAAGACTTTTTCTATGGGTTATCTGAAAAAATGCATGTTCTTGAGAAGGAAAAGTTATAGCACCTGAAACCAAAATTTCAAGAAACTTAAAATCGAAATGAATTCAACATGCTACTGTCATTTTTCAATATTAGCTAGTTGTATTTTTGTCTGTTTATCTGGTGGCTGTTTGGTGGTTTTCATTCTATTCAATGGGTGATAAATGAATTTGAAGGATATTGTTGTAATATAATGTATATACTCTTCAAAAATACAGTGTTGAGGGGGTTTGTGGGGGAGTTTTTTTTCAATTAAATTCAATCTTCGTTGCAGTTTTCCAAAATACGTTTTTTACACTTTACTCATCAAATCATTTACGAAAGGAAATTGGTTTCTTATTTCTTCTGCCACTCTATTATGGTCGTGAGCCAAACAACTCATTAGACTGAAACCATTGTTTAGATCTTTTTACTGAATTCTAATTTTTATGACGAAGAAATTCCTTGTTTTCTACTCTTTGTATGAAGATAATGTCATCTGCAAAAATTTCATCGCAGATTGGTCATCATATCTTTTATCCAGATGATAAATAGAACGGGTCTCAGTATTGAACCATGCAGAAAAATAACACGAGGCGTGAACTATAAAACCGTCTGGAAGGTTCCTAATTCAAATGGTTCTATTTAGCGAAAAATTCTATTCAATATTTTTTTCAAGCTCTATTATGAGTTTTCATAAAAAAATATTGAAAATCCAGATGCCATGACAAGACGCAGACATCAGTATAACTTTTCTCTAATTGTTTAGATGAAGTATTTGATGGTTTTCCTATAGAACCCTACTTTTTCAAATAAAATCGGCATTCATATTCGAAATGTGTAGCTTAATTAGAAGCATGAAGTCAGATACCGTTTGGTATGAAATGAAAATACGCGGAATTGTCATTCCGCGTCTCTCGTCTCCGAATCTTTTGAAGGAACTGCGGACATGGCTGCTCCCTGTATTGACCAGGTCATGATGAATGAGTAAGCTTCTATTATTAATCAAGACTTTGTTCACGTGAATACTATAAATTGATTGATATTATCTCTTCGGCCAAAAAACTTACTGATGGTCATGACCATCATCAATCTTGATTGATATGTACCATTTTTCAAGACCAGATTGATAGTATGCCAAAGAGGATGTGCAAAATCGTATGTAAAATCCTAGAATACAAAAGTAGGTACTAATTTTGTATTCTAGGATTTTGTACATCCTCTTTGGCCTACATTCAATCTGGTTCTGAAAAATGGCACATATCAATCAGAATTGAAGTCCGAAAATAGTACCGGTTCTAAAAAGAGCGGCTTTGTACTGAGCAGCAACTTTAGACTAATTGCAATTTTATTTAATTTTTAATGAGTATAGAAACCGCATTAACGACGGTTGCGAAACTATTTAAAATAGAAATTGTCTTCTTGAGACGGAGCTTATGCATGTAGAATGAACTTCAATGAAATAAGCTACTTTCTCCTAGAAATTTAGTTATAGAAGGATTAGGAATTTTTGGAATTGAATATCTCTTTGAAACAACCTTTGCTCAGCAAGGGTGAGGAGTTTTTATGTATATCTACTGAAGAGGACAATGTACCAGTTTTCTCCAGTTACTTTATACTTTGTTTGTGAAATTGAGACTCGTATACACTTGGACGGTACATTTCATTATTCTTGTAGATTTCCTCGGCCAAAAATTCACCAACTTTTCCAACGGACAGTACGTACCAGCGTAATATTGTTAGTTACCAGATAAACAAGTAAGCACATATTAAAAAAATTTTTCCATGATAATAAAGAAATACAAAAATTCTAACATCCAGGTGAGTATGTCTAACTCGTTGTAGATTCTGAAATTGGCATTCACAAGACAATTGAAAAAATTAGGCCTGCAGCAAAGATCATCTGTTGTGAATTCCATATTTCGTAGGCTTGGTTCAGAAAAATCGAAATACAGTACAACTTCACTAGTCCAGGCAGATATCGTTCCGGTGCATGCCCGGACTAACGAAATGCCCGAATTTCTGAAGTAACTTGAATTTGTTTCATTTCCAAAATAGAAACAACCAAAAATCTGTTAAAGCCGAGTCTATTATAAAAATATCGAAAACTTGAACAAAAATTAGTTTCTATTATGAAACAGAATCAAACTATAGAGTTTCCATTTATTATAATCTTTCTTCATTGAAAATATAGAATTTAAGTATAAGCTAGTGTACATAAACAACATGTCATTCCTTATGACGTTTAAAATAACCATCGATTTTACTCTGATTCTTTCTCGATGCTGCCATCTGAACTGATTTTTCCTTGAGCCTCTTCAGGAGCAATACGTCCTCTATAGGAAGATTATTCTGTTCGGCCCAACTGATAATCAGAGGGAAGGCATTGATAGTATCTGCATGTTTCACTTTTACCATACTATTTAAACCATGCTTTGAGTCAGAAGATTCCTCAACGTTTTCAATATTCTTTCCTAAAGCATCCTGTATAAGTTCTTCTTCAGTAGAATCGATAACAAACTCTTTGTCTCCCACAGCCCAGTTGGTAATGTTCTCAATGGTAAAGTCATTTTCTGGATCGATGTCCCTTAATTATTCGGCAATATTTTTCAAATCATTTTCACTGATTGGACGAAGTTTCTTCTGAAGCTCTGAGAGTGAAATATTTTCATCATCTGATTATTCTACTTCAGTAGTGTCATGAGACAATGCTGTCCAATTTTTCCTAATATGTTTTGAAGTAATGGCTTTCCAAGATCGGGAAAGATTGTTCACGGAATTTTCAAATTATACTGCTTCAAAATGGAAGTTATCTCTTCACCTTCATGCGAAATGATATGATTAAGAAGGCATTTTCTATACGACACTTTAATGTTTTGAATTAAATTCTGATCCATAGGTTGGAGAACGGCAGTACAGTTGAGTGGCAAAAACAAAACTCTAAGTTTAGATCAGCATTAACCCCTTCGTCCGGTGGGTCCGATGGTGCATTGTCTACTAACAACAGAGCTTTAGAGGGCTTGTTAATCTTAGTTACAAAATTCTTCACCTCGGGGATATAAGATGTATTAAACCATCCATTAAATAATGGTCTGGTCATCCACCCTTTGGTAGGTGCTTTGTAGACAACTGGTAGTGAACTTTCGTTCTTTAATGCTCGTGTATTTGCCACTTTTCCCAAGATAAGTAAAGGTAATTGGTGAGTTCCAGCCGCGTTGCAGCATGGCATGTATGTTAAGCGGTTTTTTGACACTTTTCGACCTGGTGCTGATTTTACTCCTTGATGAACCCAAGTTGTCTCTGGTAAACATCTCCAAAAAATGGCCGATTCATCAGCATTATACACCTGTTCTTTGCTTATTTCTATCTGTTCAATAACCCATAGAAATTTTTCCTTAAATGGTATCACAACGGAAACATCACTGGAAAGTTTTTCACCGCAAACCTTCAAGCAATTAATTCCATGTCTAAGCTTGAATATACCTAACCATCCTGAACTTGCCAGAAAACCTTTTTCCTGTGATTTGTTCATAAAACTGTTCCCAATATGTCTGACGAAATTGGTACGTGTGCGTTGTGTTGTTGGAGAAACTAGTTATACAATGTGATTTCAACATCAGGATTCTCAGCTTCTCTAATAATTTTTCTTTTTTCTACAAAAATACCTTGGATAGGATAAATTCGAGAAAAGTTTAAAATAATATTCTTACTAGGGATGCACCGAGGACCCGGTTTGGCCAGCCGAGCTCTCGGCCGTGATACTCGGCATGCAGTAATTTTGTTTGGCCGAGAATTCGGTACTCGGGCTATTTGTGAAACCTTGCTCGGTGTATCCCTAATTCCTACCTGTTCTTTGATACGATTTGGATATAAATCTCCTTATTTTGTCCTTGTTCTTTTTTATGTCAAACACTGTTGATTTTTTTTTATTTTACCTTTATTATTCTTTATGTGTTTGGTTAGATAATTATCAGTCCGGATGAGACTTGTAACTTTTGATGTTACTGCTTTCAATTTTGGCTAACTTACCGATAGAATGTGTTCGTCTTCAGGTTTTGCGTGAACTGATTTTATTGCTTCGTGTTCTTACTTTTTTTTAAGTAATTCAGTGATAACATCTGGATTGTTAACATCATCAAAAGCTACCAGTTTAATAATACAAGGCTCTATGAAGAAAATATCTGATGAAGATATATTTAATGACCTTTGAACCGTGCCGAGAAAAGCTGCCATTTTGAGTTCAACAGGACAATACAACCATTATCAATTGCGATATCTGTAGGACATTGATTGAGTAAAATGAAGAAAGCATATCTGTTTTTCGATTAACTAATAGTTAAATCTAAGAAGTTGATTGATTATTCGGGAAAGTTAGTCAAAATTTAAGACTTCATACAAAAATTCGGTTCCGCGATATAAGCACAAGAAGTTGGTTATTAAATGAAATACACAATTTGAAATATTTACACAGATTTATTTATAATTCTAGATATAAAAATTACTTATATTCCAATTATGAGTACAATGGTATGAGAAACATTCAATTAAAGGAAAATGACTAAAATACATCTGTCAATAACTATCAATCATTTCTGGAGTAAATTTTTGGCGATTGTTTAAACTTTCATCATGAATATTATTTCACAAATCTTGAAGTATGTATCTGTTTTCTCAGTTTTTCCAAGGAAAAATAAAATATAAGGAGAGAACTATATAATGGAATATTGAAATTTCGATGAAATAGTACACAAGCATTAGTGTAACGGGTAAATGTTGCCGAATTTTTGGCCCATATTTCGTAGGGAAAAAATGCATTTTTAGTGATATAATTGTCGGTCAAATAATCAGCGTATTTTTAAACTCTTGGATCGTCAGTGTATATTGGCAGCTAATCAAAAACGAAGTGTTTTCCTACTTTATGTGGATTCAAGAACGAAGGTCATTCATATAAATAAATTAATTGCACTCATTCTGTTTTTATGATCTTCACTCGAACCGAGTTTTTCAATTTTCCTGAACCAAGCCAACGAAATATGGAATTTAAAACCGATAATCTTTGCTGCAGGCCTAACTTTTTCAATTGCCCTATGAATGCCATTTTCAAAATCCACAACGACTTAGAGATAATTTCTTACTTTAAGTGGATTCGAAAATTCAAGCGCGAAGGTCATTCATACACATGATCCAAATTCACTTATTTTATCCTCATAATCTTCACTCAAACCGAGTTTTTCAAGTTTTTTTTAACCAAGCCTACAATGGAATTTACAACCGATAATCGTTGCTGCAGTACTTGTACTATCTAAGAGTGGCGAGTATCGTTCTACAGTTGCATTCTGCATTTCAATCTCGCCGGTGGTGTTCATAATGGCTCCAATGAAGAGAAAGCATAAAACGCTCACACTGGCAAAGAATTCAAAAATAATTGATTTTATTCTAAGTTCACCATTCAAAAATCAACAGTGTTTGACATAAAAAAGAACAAGGACAATATAAGGAGATTTATATCCAAATCGTATCAAGGAATTAGGGATGCACTGAGGGCCCGGTTTGGCCAGCCGAGCTCTCGGCCGTGATACTCGGCATGCAGTAATTTTGTTTGGCCGAGAGCTCGGACTCGGCTATTTGTGAAAACCCTTGCTCCGTGCGTCCCTAATTCAACAATCGCCAAAAATTTACTCCAGAAATGATTGATAGTTATTGACAGATGTATTTTAGTCATTTTCATTTAATTGAATGTTTCTCATACCATTGTAGTCATAATTGAAATATAAGTGATTTTCATATCTAGAATTATAAATAAATCTGTGTAAATATTTCAAATTATGTATTTCATTTAATAACCAACTTCTTGCGCTTATATCGCGGAGCCGAACTTTTGTATGAAGTCTTAAATTTTGACTAACTTTCCCGAACAATCAATCAACTTCTTAGATTTAACTATTAGTTAATTGAAAAACAGATATGTTTTCTTCATTTTACTCAATCAATGTCCTACAGATATCGCAATTGATAATGGTTGTATCGTCCTGTTCAACTCATAATAGCAGCTTTCCCCGGCACGGTTCAAAGATCATTAAATATCTCCTCATCAGATATTTTCTTCAGAGAGCCTTGTATTATTAAACTGATAGCTTTTGATGATGATAACAAACCAGATATTGTCACTGAATCACTTAACAAAAAGTGGGAACACGAAGCAATGAAATCAGTTCACGCAAAACCTGAAGATGAGCACGAAAAGCAGTAATTTCAAAAATTACAAATAATAATAAAGGTGAAATATATGAAGGAAAGAAATCTGGTAAATATAATTTTAGCCAATACTCAAATACAAGAAATTCATAATTTCGATCATAATTATTGAATTTTTTATTCACAATTAATAAAAATCTTGATTTTAGTTTTTGACAATCCCTTGAAGTATCGGCCACTATAATTCAAAATTCAAAACCCGTTTTGTTTGTTTCTCGAAAAACTCTCATTATTTCAGTTGGAGAAATCAAAAAGTGATCAGAAAATAGGGCTTTTCAAAAAATTATAATTGGATGTAAATCTCTGAAACACCCCGTTTATTCGAAAATAATTTGAAATATGTAAAGGTTCAAGATCCACTCATCGTCTTCTCACTCATTTTCAATACAATGTACAGTTTCAGAACTATTGAACTCGCAATGAATAGACACACGGTATCATGTATTGTTCCTTATTTTAGTTTGTACTTTGTATCTGTCTGATGAAGCCGCAGAGTCGTCGAAACTTGTTACAAATAAAGTTAATTAGTGTAAGTTTTCTTCCATTGGAGATTGATTATTTTTCGTTTATCGTTTTCTGTTCAACGTTGTGACAAATCCCCTCGACACATACCTGCATTGAGCAAGTAATAATCTTTATTCTAAATTCGATCGCGTTCATCAATTTTCGAGATTACGTGATTATGCTGAGTCACTTAATGAAGAAAGGATAAACTGCTTCCTGTGCATATTTTCGATTATTATACAATGAGATTGAGAAAAATGTAAATATTTTCGTTCCAATTTCGAATTGGAAATCATCAGAGGAGAACCCAATATTATTAGTCGTAACGATTCCAACGAAACTTCCAGAACGAATGAAGTTATCCTTTATTTATCTTTCGGTGGAAGTTTTAATTGAAAAATTGAGCCTTTTTTATCAGTCTCGAATCTGTTAATTTTATCGTCGGAACTTTTTAATTACAATGTCTTCGATTTGAATTCGTTCGTTCCTCCCAGTCACGAATAACTTATAATAGGGCCAAAAAATCTAATCGAAAGAAATTACGTTACGTCAGTATTTATCTCATAACAGTTTTAGTTTGATTGGGCTTGGGAATTTTAGTCTTTGAATAAAAATAAATAAAAGACAATTTACGGAAGAAAATTTCATTCCATCGTTTTTAGACAGCTTTGACCAAAAATTGAATACATAATTCATATTTCTTCACCCCTATTATTCAGGAGGAAACTTTGGGAGATTTTATATTGAGTGGTGTATTGAACTATTTCACTTTCCTCATATCCTGTGCTCGTGTATGTGTGTTCAGCAGCTCAAAACTGACCGAACAATAATGGAAACCTTAGAAGTGACTGTTTTTAGGATCTCGCTCTATATTTTCTGTCTTTACAGGCTAAACCAAATGTCTCTTAGCATCATAATGGTTCATTGCTTTGATGCGAACGAGGGTATCAAGGCACCTGACGCGACAGCACCCTATAGATAGTTCTTATCACGGAATTTAGGATGTCCTAGAATAACAAAGAAATCTTCCGGAATCAAATAGCACTCGACAAAAGAATGCAACTAGCTAGAGTATGGATTTAGCCATTACTATTTGTTAGTTAAACATGATTAAAACACGAATTGAATGTTTACTTTGTTTTATTACCAATAAATGAAGTAATAGATCACTGGAGGCGGTTTGAAACTCTTGTTCATCATGGGGCAGTAAAGAACGTTCCTATAAAGTGCCATAGCAATTATAAATGGGACCTCATTGATAAACCAAATAGGAGGAATACCGTTCATGAACAATTGAACGGGAGGTTTCATTTGAAGTTCGAGATTACCGTGAATCAGTTTCATTGTTCATTATCTGTGAGTTGTCATCAAAAAGTGATTTGAAAATTTCAACTGATTCGAGGCAATTGAGTTTTCTATTGCTTGGGGCAATGATTATGCTTGTATTATCAATACGAGGAAAAGAGTTGAATTTGATTGAAAAGTTTGATTTTTAATGAATTCAGTTTGTTGTTCTTTGTATCTAATTTTGATGGAACGACCATTTCGACTTTAGTCGAAATTATTGCAGTATGGATAAGTTAACTTATTTCTGACATATTTATATTCGCGAAAGGACAATTTACTTGCAATAATAATGTTGACAATTTATTTTGAGATTTGAATGCAATTTCGGATCTCAATTTAGAAAAGTTATTTGGAACATTTTCACTACGCAAATAGCTTCATGTAATTTTTTCGTTTCACTATTTGTCAATTAGGTTAAAGTTTTAATACATTCAATTTCTTTTTCAAGATTTTTCGGATGATAATGTTAAGGAGAATTCTCTTTAGATTATTGCATTTTATACCAACATCTTGAGTGGATGTGGGTAGTGGATGCTTTGCTATTGCTATTGCTATTTGAGTAGGAAATTAGAAGATCTAAAATAATATTTGATTATTTCCTTCTTTTTCAAATGAAAATATTTGTCATATTTTCTCAAATCCATAAACAAAAATAAAATTTAAATTTGAAAGAGAAAAAAACAATCAAAAGTTATTTTTAAATCTCATAATTTCCCTCTCGTATAACAAAATCAAATTCAACCTGCTAGCATGTATAAATTCAACCGGACCCGCAGTTATGAAGTTTAAGCATGCAATTCAATGATCCACAAAGCATTTTCTTCACCTTTAACATCACAAAATCTTGAAAAGAAATTGAAACCATTTAACCTATAGCTCACAACGAAGGCTTTCATTAGGACTCAATGGTCAAAACCGAGAAACTAAAATTATATCATATAGCTATTAGCCAAATACATCCAATTAAAATACCGACAAATCCGAGAATTTCATTCTTCTAATATATTTTGGACAAATAATCGAAAGCGTTGCTAACGTTTCCATATTGATATTCAAAATTGCGTTTTGCGCTCGGACCTCAAAATGAACTGCCATCACTGTTATTCTCTTATTTAACGTCTAAAATCCTATACAAAATTCAGATGAATCAGTACTATGAAAATTATCTTATCCACATTGCAATGAATTCTAGTATATACTGGTCGAGTGATATCTATCAGAAGGTCATGCATTTCATTATTCAAAATTAGTATCTTTAAGAACATTTAATACAATGCAGGCAGTTCAAACACAACGAAAGTTTGTATTTAAACGTCAGTGTGTTGAATAATTTTGGCGGAAGAATCTGGGGCACGCCAATTTCCAATTGGAGGGAGAACCATTTCTGAGTTATTTCGGAGCATGTAGAATCAATTACCCAAATGAATAAGAGGAAAGGGTTCAGTGCATATTTTTGTAGAGCTCTTTTAATTCTTCATTCAAAAATATCTCTATGAACACAATATCTTTATGAACATTCAACATCATAAAGAAAGTTCATACAAAATAGAAGTTTATATTTCAACAAAAATTAGACGATGCCAAAAACCAAATTAAAGCAAAATGACCTTATTCCACCTCTTTATAATCATACAAACGATTATCGAATCATCTTCTAACAATTTGAAGAACTACTGATGTCAAAAGTCTGCATTCGGTGACGATTCTCCTCCGCAGATTTTCCTAGTTTTCAGTTTGTATAGCATAAACTCTTGACTTAAGATGACCCCATAGGAAGAAATCTTAGGGACTTAAATCCACCTAGCTGGCCATTCAACTGCTCCTCTTCTGCCAATCCACTGACCTTGAGAAGTATGTCATTCATTTTTTTTATGCGCGATTCCCAGGAATAGGCGAACCTGTTACACCACATGACTGGGAGCCTGGGAAGAATTGAAATGTCTGTTTACTCGCTTCTTCAAGTGGGCCAAATTATAGGATGTTGGGAAGATGTTGAATGGAAGGGAGTTCTACAGCTGACCGGCCTTGCAAACAAAGGAATTCTTATAGAGAGAGGTTCGAGATGTAGCTAAATGTACCGCCATATGATGAGAACTCCCTGCCTAGAGTTTCGGCAAAACATGAGTTTTCCTAGAACAAGGTCCTTCAGCTCCTTCGAGCATCTTCCGTTGAAGTATCTGTAAAACAGAGAAAGCTCAGCAACTTGTCTTCCGAGACCAGCGGTAGGAGGTCACGGGTGATTTAGTTGAAGATGATGTGCGACTGTAGTAACGCATTGAAATTGTGAGTTTTTTTTCGAAAAATATTATTGTGAAAGAAGTTGGAGGGACAAATATGTTCTTGAGTTAAGAAGCAAATTCATGGAAAATGGTTACGTTATTTGTAAAACATACAGAGTTTGCTTCCATTATGGACATCACACAATCTGTGAGAAGATCATCGCAAATTTCTGGAGTATGTCGAACAAGTATTTTCACAATTTTAAATTCCATCCATATACAATAAGAAACGTACACGAGCTGAATAAACATAATTTGCATCGGTATTCTGTTCATTTCTGTGAGGAAATTTTGAATGTCAGAAATTTTATTTAAATTTTTCGTGAATTTTCAGTATACATCTGTTTCTACATAATGTTCCTGCTTTTGTAGTTAACCTGGTCCTTTAAGCCCCTTCCTATCAAAAATATATTGTGTTTGATCACTGAGGATCTTCAGAGGACATAAGTGATTGTGTTTTCAAATTGGCAGGATTCCATGGGGCGAAAGTATGCATCATATAAAAGCATAAGCTGCGGCAAAGCATTAGTATCGTGAAAAGACAGTTTTTCCGACATATCTCGAAAAATAATGGACCAACGTAAGAATTGATTATTGTGATAAACATACTTATTGATCCTACAAACAGTATGTTACAAGTATTAAGTTAGTTTTTTTTAAGTTTAATGTAGGAACACCAGACCTACGCACAGGTATTAAATACCCCTGTGGATTACCTATGTAATATGCAAATTCTGGAAATAAATTGAAATAACAATCGGAATTTGCTTCAAAATGTTTGTCCTTCTGGCGAATCAAGGTTTTTTTGAATTTCGAAGTGCATTGCCATAACTATATTGTCTGGAGTGAAATTAATTCTCATCTGAATAGGGAGAATCATGCTAAAAGCTGTCAAAAATTTAATATTTGGCCGAAATTTTGGGTGACCATATTGTAGGACCATATTTAAACAGAAATACTTGGACGGCCAAACCTACTCGAACAGGCTTGAGAATTTGATTGATTCCTCATAACAGTAATCATCCAAGGAGTTCCAAATTTATCTGAACATAATGTTATATATTGACATGATGGAGAAACGCAAAAATATGGTGCCGCATTGCGTGACTATCTTAACAATAGGTTTCTCGGTCGTTTGATAAGTAGGAAAGGCGCTATAGAACGGCCGGATAGATCGCCGATCTAACGCCTCTCGATTTCTTCTTGTGGGGCATCTCAAGTCTGCAGTATATGTTACGTCACCCGAATCGTTGAAAAAACTACTAGAAAGGATTGTTCAATCATGTCAGTAAATAGCATCACAAATCATACAAAATGTCAGACAACCATTCGAATCTCGATTGTACCAATGCATGGAAGTAAATGGGAGCCACTTCGAACATTCGCGATGTACCACGATTGGAAAAATTTAAGCTAAATATGTTTCATTTCATAATGGATTGTCATGAGAATCATAGAAGTTACTTTTTAATTAATGGCATTTCAGAAAACACTGATATTGAGGGTTCAGAGTACCATTCCAATGAGTTATCACACAACTTCTTTCTCGTTATAAACATTTTCGATATGTTAGTTGATAAGGGAAGGCGATGGACACAGAAACGTTTAAATATGCAACAAATTTTCTTTCGATTGAACCTAAGCGAATTTGATCGAACGTTTTCTTCAAATGAAGATCGCATTTATGGAAACCTGAAATCTTTTCAAACAGTTTTCAATTTTACTTTGTCACGTGTTATTTTAGAAAACTAGAAGTTACGTGGTCGTATAGATGATAAAAGATGAGGTTACATCTGCAAAAATATAGCACAATATTTTATGCGTTGACATGAATAATAAATTACAGGGTGTTCCATTTGAAAAAATCAAGATATGATATTTTTAATATTACAATATTAAATATTTTTTTGAGTCACTCCTGTATAAAATGAGGATAATCTATTTCAATTTATCAATAAAGCTATGTTTGGGCAAAAAGAAAACGAAAGGAAAAAAGTATTCATCCTCTCTGTCCGAAGGAGCATGCGATGATGTGAGAGCCTATTTTCATGAATTTTTAGGAAAATAAAAATATTGTGACGAAACTACTCACCAAAAAAACTTATTACTTAGAGACATTATAGCAGAGTTTAGGCCGCTCCTAAATCTTAAACAAAACAGTGGTCTTCCAATCTGAAAAAACCACCCAAGATTTTTTTTATAGAAAATTAGGATAACAAATAAATTGCTGAAGTAGATTCTTAATATCTAAATACAATACCGTTCGAACATAAATGAAATATTCAAGAGTGTACGAGCTTAAGAGCACCGCACCCATGGTGAATCACCCATTATATAGAAAACCCAGTTGCACAAATATATATATATATATATATATATATATATATATATATATATATATATATATATATATATATATATATATATATATATATATATATATATATATAAATATAATAAAATGTCCGCATACAATTCAATGATAAACAGAGCTTTCTCTTTGTCCCTCTCATCCGAGAACCTACAGTTTGAAATTGAAACCATCGAAACTTTAGCACATAACAACGGTTTTAATTATGAAGTCATAGACAAGATAATTCAACGAAAAAGATCAAACATTGCTTTCGGTCTATTATATCCAATCGTAAAAGTAGATAACCCTAACACATATATTCCAATTTCATACAACAGGCATATAGGCAAAAATGTTGCTAACATTGTTTCAAAGTCATATAAAATTGCATTTCGGCCTCGAAATAAATTGTCTTCTCTGTTATTCAATACAAAAGATTCAACCCAAAACGTAGACATATCAGGAATTTATAAGTTGATGTGTCCAGATTGTAATAATTTTTACATAGGTCAGACTAGTCGATTTTTCAAGATTAGAACATCTAACCTCTTTCACAAAAAATAAACAAAACTCAACTATCGCCAATCATTGTATCGAAAATAGACACTCATTTCATTTAGACAGTTTAGAAATTTTACACGTTTCTCATGAAAGCTAACTTCCTGGAATCAGTTGAAATCTTCAACTCACTTCATAATAGTAACCCCCAAATAACTAATGACCAGCTTGATTTTTGTAAATCCCAAATCTATATTTTTAAATAGTACCACCCCCTACAACCTGCTGGGGTCTTTCCATCTACCCTTTAAATCACAAATATAGTTAGTTATCGTACTTTGTGTTCAGTTTTCTTATTCTGTCTGAAGATGAATGTTGAACATTTGAAACTGCAGTAACAGTGTATATTTTATAATAGATTGGTAGTAATGCATAGTAGACCTAACCTCGTGCTTTTCTGAATTTGTTTGTTTGTTCGTTTCCATTCAACTCAACAACTACTCAACCTATCTTGAAAATTCTTTCACTTCTGAAAAGCTACATTATATGTAGGAGAATGGGCTTAATTCAAATCATAAAAAGAATTTTGTTTCCTTTTCGATTATTATATACAGTTCAGAACACCAATTCATACAAGATCAGAAGAATAATCAATGGTTTCAGATAATGATCTTGAAAACTGAGGAAGATATTAACGAACATTGGTTTTTTCTTACTTTAATAGGAAGTTTTTTCCTTATATGACCTTCAAATCTTACGTTTGTATAAATGTTCCTTTGTAAGAGAATATCATTGACGAAATATTTTTCTGGGCAATCACATCATTTGTAAACTAGATGATTCCTTTTCATGAATTCTTTTGCGTTAAATAGTGGAATGAAATTTATATTCAATTCATAAACATGATTAATCTATGATGATAAATATTTCATCAATGTAGAGGATTAATATTGAATTCATTTCTGATGCAGTTTTATTAATAACATGTGTCTTATTTTCGATAGAACTGGACAGGTAATATAACTATTATTATATCATAATAGAAGATTCAGATGCAAAACACTTATTTGAAAGTATATATCCATAAATTCAATGAACTTCAATGGAGCGCTGTTATTCTATGAACATAGGTACTATAGATTTATCATTAGATCGCAGCTTGTCCGCCTATAGAAACATGTTTCGACGAATCCATTTTGGAATTTCCAAGCGAAAAAGAAACCTGCTTATTGAACAACAAATTAGTAGAGGTTTGGTCTTTAGTTATAATATACACAGTTGAAGTGATAACATCCTGACCTCTCTCGGTGTCTCTTGTGCCAATATAGATAGATAGATACTTTATAGATATATCCTGATGTTTTCTGTACTGTAGCGATTTGTAGTAAATATCTTGTCCTAAGGTGTACAGTATGTTAAGTGTAATAAATTCAGTGCTATGGGTAAATTTAATTTTGAGTAAGTTGAATTGATGGAATTTGTAAATTTTTACAAAGTAAATATTCCTCAGGTGTACTGAGTGATTATATAGATAACGGTCCAATCGAGTTGAATCAAACGAACACAAGTTCATGGTTGCAGAGGCAGCGTCGTGCTACATGTGATGGGTGAGTATTCGAGTTGACTTCTGACTGTTCTTCATGTGGAATTTAAAGAGTCTTACGAAAAACTAGTTTGTTTTAGTCTTTTTGAAAAATGTACAGGGAAATGAAATTTCATTAAACCTGCAAATCCCTTGAAAGACGGATACGGGCGCAAATCTATAAATTCAAGAGGTTTTGGGATTTTGCATAAAGACAGGTGCAATTTTACTCCTGACTAAGCAAGAGAAAACCCTGTCCAGTCTCTCTAATCGTAGTCGGATATTCATTTTGTCTTATTAAAAATCAAATCAAGAATTAGCCTAAGTCTGTTTGGAAAGTGAGGCGGTAATGAAATTACTTCAAATATATAAATCCCTTGAATTCGTGATACGGGTAAACCCAAGGGGGTTTTCTGCATAAGGAGAGGCGCAATTTTACTGCCGATTGAACGATCTCCTTTTCTTGTACCTCGTATCTTATTGAGAATTTACCTCAAGAACCGTCACACGACAGCGTGATTACAGGAATATTTGGAGAAGCCAAAAAAAATCACCTTTCCATACTCAATAATTAGATGAATCAATGTATACAATTTCGAAGAGTTATAGTAATACTTCGTGTGGAAACTTCTTGAAAATTCGCTTTAGAAATACGTATTCAACAGGCTCGAAATGAAATAAATAATTAGAAGACGAAACTTGGTCTTTCCTAGTTTGTTCAACGCATCGTTTCAAACGTTCTCGGCGGACAAGCGCAGTTTTAATGTCGAGTAAGTTTGAAGAAACCCTGTCTTGTACTTCTTTGATCATTAAAAATTTACCTTCAGGACCGTCACTAGACATCTTGACTACGAGTATTGGGAGAGGTCAAAGATGCATTTTTTTTTCAACTCAATAATTAGAAAAATCAATTTATAGCAATTAATAGTTCTTGACATATTTCTTCATCGATAACAAAGTTTTCGTATGATAATAACAATGCTTCATCAGTGTGTGAGATGGAATCATCCAGTTGAATTGAAAATTCACAAGATTCCAGATAATTGTAATGATTCCTCAATGTTTTTGTTATCTCATGGATTCATCTTTGCACAGGTCTATTGGTCAAATGAATAATATCTGGTTTATGGAGCATATAGGTTATTACTTCTTTCATTTCTATCAAGCGGGTACAATAGCTATAGTGTAATTAAGCATGATAATATTCTTACTGATGAGCTCCTATCAGTGTCGCATAATTTTTTTTAACATCCTAATCAATTACATCTGAACACCGATTCGAATTCGAAAGGGCGTAAGCCCACCCTACGTACGAGGTACGTCTAGTTCTCTTAATCAATCGTGGGATTACATATTCTTCTTAGGTGCAGTTATTAACAAGGTATTTTTGATGCGAAAAATGCCATGAGAGTTTAGATTTGTCACTGTTTGCAGAAGAGTATATGAACATTTCTTCATTATTCGTTGAATGGAAGCTGGGATACTATTTCTATTTCCAATAATTCTGCACGCCAATGAACGATTTGCCATCGGATAAAATTAAGAGACTAAGTTTAGATACAATAATTCACCAGCACTAAGCAAATTTTCAGAATAATCGAAATGCAAATGGTACCCGTAGAAATTGAAATTAAAGTAAGGATGAAAAATGTAAAACTTTTGTCAAAAAGCAAAGTCTACGAAAACCTATTAATAACAGATAATTCCTCCCCTAGCAAGAAATACTGGATGATATCTACGATTCATACTCAAAATCAATGTATTCTAAACCATTTCGTTCCTAATTTCGATCAATCTATTCCGAACCTCGTTTACGGCAGATAGCTAGTTTGCTTGGCTTCTTAATTCTCTATTGAGAATGTCCCAGACATGTTCGATGAAATTGAGGTCTGGACTTCGTGCAGGCCACTCCTTTGAAGTGATTTTGAAGGTAGTTTCTAACATGATCTTAGTGAGGTCTGGCGTTATCATGCATAAACAAAAAGTTTTCACCCATGTGTGCTGCAAATGATACAATATGTTCTTGTTCTTTAAGAGTATATATCCATAAATTCAATGAACTTCTATTAAGCGCTGTTATTCTATGAACATGGGTACCATAGATTTATCATTAGATCGCAGCTTGTCCGCCTATAGAAACATGTATCGACGAATCCATTTTGGAATTTCCAAGCGAAAAGAAAATCTGCGTATTGAACAATAAATTAGTAGAGGTTTGGTCTTTAGTTATAATATACACAGTTGAAGTGATAACATCCTGACCTCTCGCGGTGTCTCTTGTGCCAATGTAGATAGTTAGATACTTTATAGATATTTCGTGATGTTTTCTGTACTGTAGCGATTTGTAGTAAATATCTTGCTCTATGGTGTACAGTATGTTAAGTGTAATAAATTGAGTGCTATGGGAAAATTTAATTTTGAGTAAGTTGAATTGATGGAATTTGTAAATTTTCACAAAGTAAATATTCCTCAGGTGTACTGAGTGATTTTATAGATAACGGTTCAATCTAGTTAAATCAAACGAACACAAGTTCATGGTTGCAGAGGCAGCGTCGTGCTACAAGTGATGGGTGAGTATTCAAGTTGACTTCTGATTGTTCTTCATATTGAATTTAAAGAGGCTTACGAAAAGCTAGTTTGTTTTAGTCTTTTTGAAAAATGTACAGGGAAATGAAATTTCATTAAACATGCAAATCCCTTGAAAGTCGTATACGGGTGCAGATCTATAAATTCAAGGGGTTTTGGGATTTTGCATAAAGACAGGTGCAGTTTTACTCCTGACTAAGCAAGAGGAAACCCTGTCCAGTCTCTCTGATCGTTGTCGAATATTCATTTTATCTTATTAAAAATCAAATCAAGAATTAGCCTTAGTCTGTTTGGAAAGTGAGGCGGTAATAAAATTGCATCAAATATACAAATCCCTTGAATTTGTGATACGGGTAAACCCAAGGGGGTTTTCTGCATAAGGAGAGGCGCAATTTTACTGTCGATTAAACAATCTTCTTCTCTTGTACCTCGTATCTTATTGAGAATTTACCTCCAGGACCGTCACTCGACAGCGTGACTACAGGAATATTTGGAGAAGGCAAAAAAAAATCACCTTTCAATACTCAATAATTAGATAAATCAATGTATACAATTTCGAAGAGTTATAGTAATTTTTCGTGTGGAAACTTCTTGAAATTCCGCTTTAGAAATACGTATTCAACAGGCTCGAAATGGAATAAATAATTAGAAGACGAAACTTGGTCTTTCCTAGTTTGTTCAACGCATCGTTTCAAACGTTCTCGGCGGACAAGCGCAGTTTTAATGTCGAGTAAGTTTGAAGAAACCCTGTCTTGTACTTCTTTGATCATTAAAAATTTACCTTCAGGACCGTCACTAGACATCTTGACTACGAGTATTGGGAGAGGTCAAAGATACATTTTTTTTAACTCAATAATTAGAAAAATAAATTTATAGCAAATAATAGTTCTTGACATATTTCTTCATCGATAATAAAGTTTTCGTATGATAATAACAATGCTTCATGTGAGATGGAATCATCGAGTTGAATTGAAAATTCACAAGTTTCCAGATAATTGCAATGATTCCTCAATACTTTTTGTTATCTCATGGATTCAGTCAAATGAATAATATCTGGTTTATGGAGCACATGGGTTATTACTTCTTTCATTTCTGGTATGATTAAATCCTCTCTAATAGTGTTGGGTTTCTCCATCAAGCGGGTACAATAGCTATAGTGTAAATAAGCATGATAATATTCTTACTGATGACCTCCTATCAGTGTCGCATAACTTTTTTTAACATCTTAATCAAATACTTACCGATTGGAATTCGAAAGGGCGTAAACCCATCCTACGTACGAGGTACGTCTAGTTCTTTTAATCAATCTTGGGATTACATATTCTTATTAGGTGCAGTTATTAACAAGGTATTCTTGATGCGAAAAATATCATGAGAGTTCAGATTTGTTACTGTTTGCAGAAGAGTATATGAAGATTTCTTCATTATTCGTTGAATGATAGCTAGGATACTATTTCTATTTCTAATAATTCTGCACGCCAATGAACGATTTGCCATCGGATAAAATTAGGAAATTAAATTTAGATACAATAATTCACCAGCACTAAGGAATTCTAAAGAATAATCGAAATGAAAATGGTACTCGTAGAAATTGAAATTAAAGTGAGGATGAAAAATGTAAAACTTTTTGTCAAAAATCAAAGTCTCCAAAAACCTGTTAATAACAGATAATTCCTCCCCTAGCGAGAATTACTGGATGATATCTACGATTCATATTCAAAATCAATGTAATCTAATCCATTTCATTCCGAATTTCGTTCAATCTGTTCCGAACCACGTTCACGCAGATAGCTAGTTTGCTTGGCTTCTTAATCGTCTATTGAGAATGTCACAGACATGTTCAATGGAATTGACGTCTGGACTTCGTGCAGGCCACTCCATAGAAGTGATTTTAAAGGTAGTTTCTAACATGAGCTTAGTGAGGTCTGACGTTATCATGCATAAACAAAAAGTTTTCACCCGTGTGTGCTGCAAATGATACAATATGTTCTTCTAAAATGTCTGTAACCTACCTCTGAACGTTCGGAGTTCAATAATTCACGATGGCCAGATCAGTGCGGGCGTTCATAGAAATTCCTCCCCACGCCATTTTTGAAAACCATAGCTAGGTAAAAAGATCCACTGGACAACATTCTATAATTTCTAGCTTTTTTAAATATATTATGGCACTTGACCCTGTTATGGCTTTAAAATATTGCTGTGAATGAATAATTAAAAGTGATGATGGGTATAGTTTACTTCATTTTAGAATTATTTTGAAATGCCTAGCTTGGTTTCATAAATTAAATTCCTGTTTATAAATTGATAGTGGTCATACCTGTGTAGCTCCTGAAAGAATGAGACAGTACATGAATAAAAATCCAATTATGATCAACCGAGAAAGTGTAGTTGTCGACAATGTTCCGTTCCTAAAAAGCTGATATACGAATTTTATCAAGAATCATCACACAATTCATTGTGCACACAAATTTATGGTTATTAGGAATTATGAGTATTTTATCATTATGCTGAGAGTCATATAACCTTTCAGTTGGGTTACAGTTGGAAGTTTTGAATTATTTTATTACCTCTCGTATTTTTGTTTTGTGAGTCACCATGATCTACTAAAATGTAGCTTATTCGCATTTGCCTTTCAAGTTTAGAGAAACTTAAGTGGAGATTACAGGACACGCCTACTCATTCTCGCTGTGAAGAAGTTATAACTGCGGCGGTAGTTTAGAAGCGATCTCGATTTCTGGCAGACTATTTCGAATGCAGATATTTTGGCAGAAAGTTCGATTTCTGAGAGAAATCTATACAATTTCGATGAGTTTAAAGGTCCAGCATTACTTGAATGAAGGAATTTCTCGAAAATTCCCGATATTTTGATGTATATAAAAACTAAACTGCGTATCTGAAAAAGGTCAATCGATAAAACCTTTTAATAAACGATAGACGAACAAAATATCTACACGAGAGCATGATACTAGCAAAGTAGGCAATTCCAGAACAATACCCATTAAAGTAACGGAAATAGCGTTCAGTTTCAGATTTGATAGAAACAAATAACAAAATCTATTTCTTATCCTTTCAGGTCTATGTATAGCTTTCAAAAAGGGCTACAATCCAAATATTATAATCGAATGACTCAACAAAAAACGAAAACCCAAAGCAATAGAATTTGTGTACTCAGATCCACACAAAGATAATATTCTCACAAACGTTGTGAAAGTTAGCCATAATTCAAAACATTTACTTGAAAGTTCCTGTAACACATTCCGAACTGATAATAATCTATCTAAGCACATCAAAAATGATAGAACTCAAATAGATTAAGGAAAGGAATCTAGTGTATACTACAAACTTAGCTGTGATAATTGGATATAAGATGTATATTGGTAGAACCTATAGAAAATTCAATATCGAAGTCAATGAACAAAAAAAACGAATTCTAATCGCGCCCACCATTTAATTGACGAAATTATAATTTCAACACAGAAGTTAAAATATCACAATAATCTGGCAATAATTCACGTTACTTTGGTTTCCGGTTTAGTCCTTTAGATAATTGTTGTGAGAATTGCCCATTGTAGTTTTACTCACTTTCAATCCAATGTTGTAGCTTATGTATAAATTGTTGTACCTTAGTTTAGTTTTCATTTTGTATCTATCTGATGAAGGCATTGTGTCGTCGAAACGCGTGAAAAATATAGTAATTGAGTGTAAATAAAATTTCCTTTTATTTATCTTTTGAAACGGAATTGCATCATGTAACGGCGATGTTCAAATTTTTACAGAGAATTGAGCTCAGATTGATATCTGATAATTCGCTTATGGTGACACTTTTCGATTTTTGTTAATTCTACACCAACACTCTAGTCTCTGCAAATTGGATTGCAAAGAACATGTCTTGAACAGAATAAAAAGTTCTCAAGTAATCAGTATTGAGAAGATTGTTGGAAAATCTTAAACATGATGAAGTATTTATAAAAATTATGAATAAGAGAGGGCCGAGATGACTTCCCTGAGGTACTCTTGATGTTTCTGAAATTTCATGAGACATAGTATCATGCACCTTGACAAATTGATTTTAACAAGGCGCATATGAAAGGAACCATATGAAAGGAACCAGTTCGCTTATGAGCCACAAATTCCTATTGGTTCAATTTTATTGATAAAGATTTAATGATTAACATACTTGAAGATTTTGAAGAGTCAAATCAAAGTTGACTGTTCTTTTGTCACGATGGTCTTGTGCATCATGGGTATGCACCTGAACGTCAGACAATCAACAAAAAATATTATGTTCGGAAAAAATACCGTGACGGAAGGAGTAGAAAACGGCATCGTGTAGCAATATTTGACAAAACATAAGGTCTTACAGCTACCCCATCTTCAGTACAACCTAACTTTTGACTATTTTCAAGTTTGAAAGCGCCACTCGAAAAGATAATGAACAAACAATTGAATAAATAACACGAATGCATTGAAGGTGATACCGTGAAACGAGCACTAGAACTAGAAAATCGCCAACCTCAGAAAGAGGGTAGCTCATTGAAATTTTGGCAATACTATTACAGGCCCATTCATGATTGTTTCTTAAGGTTTCCTCGAGCATTGCCTCATTAAGACCTTTACCACGAACACATCGATGTACAGCTGGGAAACACATACCTTGGATTTTTTTCAGCCAACTTGAATGAATGTATCTTTGAATATATCATCCTCTGGATATTCCTGTATCTTATTCATGTGTAAAGTGTCACCTCTGGTGAGAATAAAGTATTTTTCTAATTTAACCTTCATAGCAATGAAAAAACGAACACGCCTTAAGGATCTACATCTTGTTGACTTTTTTTGTTTTTGCGTTGCAGTAAATTTTGCTGCGCTTATCTTTTTTCCTCATTTCAAGTTATTTTTGGAAATGACTCTCTTTATTTTTACTAGTGAAATAGAAAATCTCCTGTATTACTTGCGCATTGACATTTACTATTTGCTCTTTGACAATTCAACCAAACTTAGCTGTAGTCAATATCCAATAGTCCACAGAGACTAACTATATGGAAGATCGTATTTGGATAGAATTTTGAAAGTGAGAAGAAACTTCATGAAGTTGCATATTTCTTTTAGGTTTGAGTGCAAGCAATCTCATGATTGCATCTATAAAGATCAATATTGTGATGGACATATAGATTGTGCTGACGGAAGTGATGAAACAGATGCTTGTAAAACAGTGAGGTAATTATCATAGTATTTTATATAGTTTGAGTAGGCACCATGCCTTATGATGGACATACAATATAAACCTATTGATAACGAAAATACTAGGTAATACTTTCTTAATAAATATTTCGACACATACAGAGTGCAGACTTTAAATGTAATAAATTTTGTTCAAGTATTTTTATGAAATTTCAAAA
Organism: Cryptolaemus montrouzieri; assembly: GCA_013387265.2. Lineage (NCBI taxonomy): Eukaryota > Metazoa > Arthropoda > Insecta > Coleoptera > Coccinellidae > Cryptolaemus > Cryptolaemus montrouzieri. The sequence continues at coordinate 70,586,547 of JABFTP020000021.1, read as the reverse complement.
GACACGCAGAAGGATAAGTGCTCTTTACTGATGTTCCCATCAACTCCTGTTCCCATTTGCGCAAACTTCCGCACTTACCTTATTCATAATTGTCGCCAGTTTTCTGAATCAGAAGTATTTGGTACAGCTAATTGATTGCCCATTCGAATTACAACGAAATTTCAGGCACCGACTTATCTTCCACCAAAGTAGTTTGCTTACGCGGCCGCTAGGCTTCTTGTTTGTTTGTTATTTCTTTCACGTACTCTATTTCCGCCTTTCGGCCAATGAGACGTCGAGGAATTCTGTCATCCCACTAACCCGGGAATTTCGCTGAACCGCTCTCGTGTCGGGAAGAGATCTTTATTGTCCAACACATCTCTGTTAGACAGGACCGACAGCTTTACATCACTTCCGGAAGATGGACACTCAAGCGATTTCCAGAATCTGAAAAATCGCACCAACTTTGTGGGGATTGAACCCAGGTAACTCTGCGCAGGGGACGAGCATCATATCCTCTACGCCACCGAGCCGGCGCTAGTCTTCTCGGTTCTACCGTTGAAACGAGACCTGTTAAAATAACAAAAAAACATTGAATCATCAGAGCAGACTTCTATTACAATAATGAATTGATAAATGGTATCATTGTTTTCAAAATTTTGTCTTTTTGGATGTATAGCAGAAATTCTCTTCATCATTTTCAATGAATCGAAAACGAAAATTGGTCTAGTTTGGTTGATTGATCTCGAGCAAATCTCAACTTGCAAAACATAAATCATTTAATCTAAAAGTATTTGTTTTAATTGCTTAAGTTTGTGTTCTTTATAATTACTCAGGTGAATATCCATGTAAATAGGCAAAGTTGAACTTTCAGTAGTAATTTACTAGATTGGTTGAAAATTTCTTATCGCGTTTTATTGGAAACTACAAAAATGTAGTAACTATCACCGTACAGATTCAAAAATCAAATAATTCAGTGACGTGCTGCAAAAGTGTCCGGGAGGACAGAAGGGGTGATAGCCGAGAAGAAATAACATCCTGTACTTCTTCACCACAATGTCAAGTACCAAATAGTGTAGGACTACAAAATTCTAAAATAGTAGAAGTATTTAAAAAAACATTTTTATTAATTATCATTAAACACCTTTATATCGTTGTATCAAGTCCTGCTAAGAAAAAGTGGATCACTCTGTATAAACAGCTCTATTAGCTATAAAGCGCCCGGCTATTTTTATGCCTAGCTGTTTCTAAAATAGCGATTGTTCTGATTTTATGGTGTGACGTAGTGATGATACGAAAGAATGCCGGTAAAGGAATTGAGCGTAATTTTCAAACGTGTGGATATTATTTTGGAAAATTGATGTTGAATTAAAATGGGTATATTTCTTTTTTTTTTTCAATTTTACTGCCAGTGCTGTGCCGCTCTTCTTCAAGCCGAATACAAAAAGTTTAGTAGTAAATCAAATCGAAATCCTCCCTAGATATAAATAATTTCTCTTTCTCAAATTGGTTCAAAATCAAAAATTCATCTTTTCAATGGTTTGATATTTAACACGCCAAAAAATAACCCCAGCATTATCAATATGATTGATGATGTTGAGAAAAATTCTGTTAAAAATTATCTACATCAATAATTCTACACTTTTCAGATGCTCACCATATCTCTTTAGATGCTCTTATGGAGCTTGTATTAATCCACTGTTTGAATGTGATGGAAAAGAATATTGTGCTGACGGATCTGATGAGAATACCTCGAAATGTAAAGATATTCCATCTTCTAAAGGATGCAAGTATGAAATTTTCATGTTTTGTGCTTCGTAGATTCATTCTCCCTTTGACCAGTTTCAATGCATTTGAATTTCACATTTAATGGAATTTTTAAAGCATTCTAGCTAGTTCCTTATTTTTAAATCCTTCTTCAGCGATGGGGAATTTCGGTGTAACTCTGGACAGTGTATAACGGGGGACCATAAATGTGATGGTATACCTCATTGTACAGACCGAAGTGATGAAACAGCAGAGACCTGCTCAACATTCCCTTGCCCAGGAAACGCATTTAAGTGCAAGTATGGGGCGTGTGTGTTGAAAGAAGGAATTTGTAATGGTATTTCTGAGTGTTTTGACGATTCCGATGAAGATCCAGAGTTGTGTAGAAATAAAACTACAGTTGAGCAAGTCACATCTGTTACACCACCAGTTACTCTTAAGCCTCCAGATATTACTCCAGATACACCTTCACCACCTTCAGAACAGTAAGTAGTCGTTTAGAGCAATTTAATCAAATTGTGATATCGTGATACCGCAGAGTATATATTTCGTGTTAAACGGGACATAGTAAACAGCATTTAATTGCTAGAGGTTGATAAATTGGGTACATTTAGAAGTTTGACGATATTTCAATTATCTCTGATAAAACTTAAGTGTCTGGACAAATAGATATTAATATTTTGTTTTCTAGGAGGAATTGTATACTTCCAAACATCGAAAATGGGAAATTCAATATTTTAGGAGGAATAGAGCGCGCAGCAGGTGAATCGGTTGCGGTGGGAACAATACTAAGTATGTCTTGCGGAAAGGGTTATATCGCCATTCCCGATCATACCTTGAGTCATTGCAATGCAGGACAGTGGAGTCCTAGCCTTCCAATATGTAAACGTAAGTTATTCATGGATAAACTTGGACATGAAAGTGTTATTTCGTTCAAGGTTGTGGAAGAATTGTTCTGTAATATGATACTATAAATTGTCTTCAGAAATTTGTCCAGCATTTGAGTCTACAGAAGATATGGAGGTCACTTGTCGTTACAATATGGCGGAAATAAATTGCAATTCGGCAGTTGATCATACGCAAGCAGAGTTCAAGTGTAAGGCATATCACGAATTATCAACCATTTCGAGTGTTCGATACTGCTTTAAGGGAACCTGGAACGAAGAGAAGCCAACCTGTAAGCCAGGTCAGGCCATCATCATCAATTTGTTTTTCAACATTAAAAAATATTTCCTTCTTTCCCATATAATTTAACTTACGACCGAATTTATTTTCTCACTAAATAACTGTACCATATATTGTTTCAATCTTTTGGATAATCGATATACTAACTTGCACTTTTCAGTATTTAGTTCAGAAATCGTGATTTATGAAATAGAAGTGGTGCTTGTTGTTATGAATGGGAAGTCTTTGGTGGAAGTAGATGATTAGCTCTGAGACGATAGATTATGAACATTGAAACTATTTATAGGATAACCCCAAATTCCTAATAAATTGGCCAAGAATGATTGTCGATTCTAATTCCTTTATTGGCGTTTCACAGGCCGAATCGCTCTGTGGCAGAAGATCAATTTAAGTTTTGTGCCATTAGCATAATTTATCGCTTTGAAAACATATGCTCAATATAATTTCATGACATTTTCGTTCAATAAATTCTACTTTTTCCAAGAACTTGTACAATAACTGGTAATTAATTAAATAAGTATTGGCAAAGTGGATGTATGCTTGTAACCTCTAGTATGCTGAGAGCATCAGTTCACCAGTGGCACAGTTTAATGAGCGCCGACCCTAAACATCATGTTCTACATTTATACATAATATCTAAAATTACATTTTCTCCCAATTGAACCCGCCATTCTATCAATTTAAAATGAAAACGTGAAAATGTAAGAAGTATTTGCTAATTTGGAGATATAAACCATTGCTTAGCCCCCAACCTTGTTGTAAAATAGAAACAAATAAACAAAATCATAAAAACGATAAAAAGTTAGTATTGAAAATATATTTTCATGAAACAGTTTTCAACCGCCAATGCAGCTCAGCCGTCTTATTTAGAAAGGCCAAGAGCTGAAGATTTCGTCTAATCCTGAATAATTTCATCTGTGATATTATAACCGAAGTGTGCTTCTCTAAAACATTTTCCATTATCGAAAACAGTATTCGCAACAATGTGTAACTTATTTACGATTTCCTATTGAGCTTAAATTTTTTAATTGAAATTATTTTAGTTTGTAGTATACAATAATTTGTAAAATTATACAGGGTGCCCGTGAATTGCGTGTTCATCGTTATACCACAGATTTTCAGCTCGAAATAAGTCGATTTTGGCCAATTTACCTATTTGAAAAGTTTCTTCGTTTGGCCGCTAGAGGTCACCAAATCCGAAGATTTTTTCTTATTTTTCTAATAATTCGAGAACGACTCGATCGATAGAAACCATATTTGATATGCGTAATCGGGTGCGTTATTCACGTTTTTTAGTGATCCACTCAATGACCTCGACGTTTTACAAGTGTCCCTAAAAACTCGAAGGTGTTTTTAATCAATCAAAATTTTTCACCTGTCTGCGATTAAGCAAAACTGTTTTGGACATTGAATAGCTAGACTAATTATCAAACTTTTTTGTCTCCTGAGAAATTTTGATACGATGAGCGGTTCATTCACAAGAAACAGTTTTTCAATTTCTTCAACCACCTAGCAGGTCAAAAATATCATATATTGACCATGGCTTTATATTTGTTTCTGTAGTCTGGCAGATTGTCATTGTGTTATGCTTGACAACCTCTTGTTGACAAAATGATTTTTTTTTGGTTGCTAAATCGGATCAAGCAAATGGGAAATTAATGTTCAGTTGTAGAAAAATCAAAAAACGAATTAAATAAGTTTTTCACAATGACTGTTCGAAAAAATATGAAAACAAGTTGGCCAGTTGAAAACTAAATAAGAAAAACAAATCACTTCAGAATAACGATTTATTAGTTTAGATCCAAAATTTTGTGCAACTAGAGTAAATGTCAAAAAATGCCACCATTTTGCTGAATAAAGGAGTTAATCCTCTTTAAGAAACTAAAGTTGATCCTTGGCATTAATTCAGGTTCATATTTGAAGGAGTTGGCAACATTTAAAATTTTCATATGTAACTCTTCTCGGGTGTTAATTGAAGGAAAGTCAACTCTAGATTTTAAAGCAACCCAAAGGAAGAAGTCGTACGGTGTCAAGTCGGGAGATCATAGTGGCCAACTTGCAGGAGCATCAGCTCCGATCTAACTATTCGCATACTGTGCATGTAAGAACTCGCGAACCGCTAAACTGAAGTGAGGAGGTGCACCGTCGTCCATAAACCATGTTTCTGCACGCAGTAATACTGGAATATCGTCCAACAAATCCGGCAAAGTTTTTGCAAAAAATTCAAATATGCCTCTCCGTTTAATCGATCTGGAATCACTACCGGACCAATAATGAAATTTTCAGTTACTAAAATCCATACGTTAATTTTTAATTGATTCTGACGTTATGTACTTGTAAAAGCATGTGGATTTTCGACACTGTCCACGTGTTCATTGTGAAGATAGTGGTGCCAGACCTAGTAAAAGTGCATTCTTCAGTAAATAGAATTTTCATACTGAAGTAGAGATCCTGAGTTCTCTTCTCTTGGATAAATTGGCAGAAAGTTAGGCGATTCTCAGGATCGTTGAGAAGTAATTCCTGAACTTTCTGAATGTGATGAGGATGAAATAATTGTTCTTTCAAGACTTCATGGATCATTGTTTTAGGAACGACCAACTGCAAACCTAAACGCCTCGTGCTCAAATTGGGTTTTCCTCAACCAAGTCCAAAATTTGTTTCTCGCGTTCTATCGTCCTTACTGTTCGCTGTCGTCCTCGATCCAAATTCCTGGGCTTGAAGCAACCATTCTCGCAGAGGCGCCTCTCCAGATTTCCAAACGTTTGATGGTTCGGCACTATGCGATCTGGAAATCTTTCAGCATATACTCTCGCTCTTTCACGTCCAATTCCATATCAACCATTTCAGAGTTACTGTACACCTCCATGCCTAATAGTGATAAAAAATCACCAAAATACCTAGTTGAGAACTTAAGGAACACGGCTGTGTCAGCAATTGGTTGTCAAGCCTGATAAAATGACAATCAACCAGCCACAGAAATGAATCAAAGTCAACATAATCAATATGTAATATTTTCGACTTAAAAAATGAAATTATGAAATTGAAGAACTGTTTTAGTGATTGAATCGCTCATCATTTCAAAATTTTTCAAGAAACAAAAGAGTTTAATAATTATTCTAGCTACTCAATGTCTAAAACGGTTTTGCACAAACGCAGACAGTTGGAAAATAATGGTAGATTAAAAACTCGTTCGAGTTTTTTGGGACACGCCAAGGTCATTGAATGGATCACTGAAAAACGTGAATGGCGCACCCGATTACCAACCAAATATGGTTTCTATCGATCGAGTCGTTCTGGAATTATTTGAGAAATAAGAAAAAATCTTTGGATTTGGGGAACTCTAGCCGCCAAACAAAGAAACTTTTCATATAGGTAAGTTGGTTTAAATCGACATATTTCGAGCTGAAGAATCTATGGTATAGAGTTGTACACGCAATTCACGGACACCCTGTATAATAGATAATTCACTCAGTTTGCTGAGATATTTGCTTCAAATATTATTTAAGTCGGTTCGCGAAGTAATTAAAATGTATCATTAGAAGCTCTAAAAACAATTTTTTTCTATGGATTAATGTCTGGTTGGTCAAGAATAAGTTTTTAATTCGTTGAAACCTTTCGAGAAGGTTGATTGAGAATATATTTTTCTGATATTTCATTTCCGAGATATTCCAATTTGAATTGTTTAAAAGGAAATCTTTAAATCTTTGAATTGGAGGTGATTGAACTTGGGCGCATTTTTTAGACAGAATCTGAAGCAATATTAAACACGAGAGCAATTTTTGGAAAATGTTTTTTCTGTAGGACACATATTTTGTGTGTTATTTGAAGTCAAAGAAAAGCAGATACAGTGCTGATGCCGCGCAAAACATTCTATTTTCGAGTGTAATTTCATAACAATTGAACCATGTCGATCGATACTCGATAAATATTCAGTCATTCAGGGGTAACCTTTCTGGTAAATTGGAGGATCTTCTTTTTACCATAGCAGTGGTAGATATGGCTAACATGATTATGGATGTTCTGTGAAACAATAGGTACGTCACAAAAAATTCTTGGTGCTAACGAAAAATAAAATATTTTATATTATGTTTTCAATTATTTCAAACGACGAAAATGAAATAGTCTAAAAATCAGTGGTAAAATTTATTTTTAATCTTCTTTTTGTAATCAGGTAATGAAATAATTATATTGACTCACACAATATTATGGATTTCATATTGTTTAATTGGTTGAACCGCTTCTAGACTACATCCGTGCATGTTCAGCGATGTAAATAGTCTTACTTAACTCATATTTATGAAACAAAAATTCTGAGGAAAATGTATCAATTAATTATGGCAATGTATCGCAAGATCTTAAATGTTCTTGGTATTTGGTGTTAAAACAAGGAACAGTCTAACCCAGAGGTGCTCAAACTTGAACTGTTGGCGATCTACCTCGATATTTTTAGACTATTTACGATCGACTCTGTGAGGCTGCAAGTATGTGTGATGCAGGGTTGTCGTGCATACACGATACACCCTACCTACGATATTTTGGCTTAATAATCTTCATTTCAGAAAATGCAGACTCGCACAAGTAAATTGACCCAAACGTTGCCATCAGTTGAGGGGCGATTTGCCTTAGATTCGGATATTTATCTTCAGATATAAAACACCAGAAGTTTGTATCAGATTCTGTAGCTTTGAGATGTATATCTGATACAATTTGCACCAATTTATTTTCAACAGAGCATGAGTTCATATTCAAACTGACTTGTTATTTCAGTAGCTAATTCCTCTTTTTTTTACATAAAAAAGGATAACTCATAAATGATGTAATATTTGCCAATTTACTGCAATCATAAAAACGCATACGTATTAAAACTCAACTGAGGAATCCTTGCTTTCAAAGAGGGAAAATGTTTCAGATCCTTTCTTTTCAGTTGATCTATCATGAGTTGCAATTTACTTTTGAATGCGTTTACTGCGCTAATCATCTCAATAATAGTTTTTCCTTTACCTCTAAGCTCCAAGCTAATGGTGTTTAAGTGCATTGTGATGTCAGACGAAAATGCCAAGTTAGTCAGCCATTTTTTCGTTTTTTAAACAATTCTTCCTTAGCCAACATGTCATTGAATCTCATCCGAATAAAAATACACATCTGGGCAGTTTCTGTCATATCGGTGAATTAGTCGAACTGTAAAGAAAAGTATGTACATTTCATGATATCATGTTTTAGTTTATCTGCCATGTCCTGACTCATGACTTCTATACGCCTTGTGATAGTCGGCAGAGATAACTGAAGTTCTCTAATAGCAGACATGATTTCTGTTTTATTTTTTAAAATTCCAAATAAAGTCTTACCCGCTTCAATAAATGCTTCCTTCAACCGATCCATCTTCGAATGGTTTCTTGTGTTTCGCCAACAAAGAGATATTTTAAATGAAGCGGTCGTAGCAGCTTTCGATTGTTTGGCTTGTAGTCGTTTGAGCACCCCTGGTCTAACCTATATAAAAAGAAAATAAATCAGTTTGTACACTCTTGATTTTTCTAATTTGTCGATTTTGTCTTTCGTGTTGAGAAGAATACCCAATAACTTAGTAGTTGGTTTGAAAACAACGCTGATGTTTTTATTTGATAATACTCTAGCTATTTGCTCAGAAGTTTTCCCGCAAGAAGTTAGGCAAGCTAATTTATCAAATTTGTCCATTTCGGCTAGGTGATATTCCATATTTTTTAATTCATCAAGCGTTCTACAATCACTTTTTCGAATTCGTTTTTCATGGCTATGAGTTTAACATTCCATTTCGTAGTTTAGAACTGAAAGAGATAGTGAAAGGGTCCTTGTAACATAGATTTAAATACAGATATTTTTTGAGAATAGTGATTATTGTTTGTGTGAGTTATGGTATTTATGAAAATTCATCTTCCGATTTGATGCTACTTCTTACTTGAATTAGTTTTTGGGACGAATATTTTGGACAAAGTTAAGAAAACGGTTATTCAATTGACGAGGCTTTTACGTGATAGAAATCCATTTTCACAAATACAAGTAAACGATGATTTCTACTAAAATATATTATTGAATGCTCAATGCGTTTCGATACACAGTATCTTTGTCAAGAGCGAATGAATACTACAAATATATCTTACTAACAATTTTTTTATATATACTACAGAAGCAATAAACTCAGAGCTATCCAGAGCAAACGATTCAGTTGTCCATTGAAACAGACTTATACCGGTGTCCCCCAAGCTGTGTGACAGAGTTCGAGAGGTGGTTCTTGAAGAAATTTTAAGATAAATTAGTGAGAATACCATGGTATGAATCTTTTTGAATTCGAAGATATTCAACTTTGAAAATTTGGTCCAAATGGTTCCTGAAATCACAATTTTCAACATACGAGAGCGATTGTGTGATAGAATGAAATACATATCTAATTATACAGAAGGTGACATTCGTAGCCAAAGTGAAAAGATTATCAAGAATGTTAAGTTATTTTTGATAGATAAACGTCAGAATATCTTTTGGATGGATAATTATCGTTTTAAACCTTAAATTTTGAAAACTGAAAATGTAATTTTTCGTTAATGAAAAATATGTAGGTAGCATCTATGTTGATGCTAGAGAATAATACCTACTAAAGGTTCATGAGCAATTCGATGATGATAAAAACATTTTAATTATAATTATTGCGATCAGAAAGTTCGAAAAATAATCTTTAATTGACATTGTGTTTCAAAATTTAATAAAGAAAATAATTAAATAAATAAATAAAATCATTACTATGATTACTGAAACTGACCGCCCCCAACTTGAACGTATAGATCACATCTACAATATTATGAACAGTGTAATTTCTAATTATTTCGGTGGCATTGTTTATCCGTTCTTGTAACTCTTGGGAATTTGTTATCTCTATATTGTAGACGAGTTGCTTCATATATGCGTATCCCCATAAATAAAATTCTAATAGGTTGAGCTCCAGTTACCGTGGTGGCGAAACAATTGGACCTCCACTACCAATCCATTTGGAAAATATTCATTCAGCCATTCAACAACTATTCTTCGTTGATTGTCATTTCAGGACCTATGAAGCTGAATATCTCCGAATTGAAATAGATGAGGACCTTGCTGTTCTGACAAATTTGTCTAGGAATTGCTTCAGGAGTCACCTTTCAAAGTTTATCATTGAGCTTTGGGGGATTACCTGTATATAATTAACGTAACGATAAGAAAAAAATCTTTTAAATCGGAGTGAACTCACAACTCATAAATTCCACATGAATATTTCTGAAAGTAAAGTGGCTCAGGCATGTTTCAAAAAGTGACTTTAACTAATTTTTGCAGACCATATTGAAATTCGAAGTTTGTAGTGTTTCAGCTTCAAGATGCATATAATCCGCTGTCGTTATATTTGAATACATATTATCTATACATCTATACGATATCGATTTTGCGGTTAGAGCAAATTCAATAATGTTACTTCTTTTATTTTACTTCTATATACTCGTAAACTATGAATCATACAAAGAAAAACACAGAAATACTTCTTCCCAGAAAAAACATATGCTATTCGATAATAAAGTCAATGTCAGGAAATAATCAACGGTGTAGTCCTGCTGAAAGAGAAGGTGGTTGCATAATATTATACGCCACTGGTTGCATTTTCCAGAAGTTGCTCTAATGCTTGCATCCTGTCCAAATATGAGCTGGTTTCAAATCATCTATAATTCAGAATACCGGAATTATAACAATTTTTCTTCAAATAAATTTCAACTTGGATACTCTGTTTCATAAAAACGGAATACTTTTAATACCATAACTGTTAGTTGTCAAACTTGGAGTTGCATCTAAACTCTGCACTTCGACCATAGTATTACGTGGTTCTATGGTCAAACATGTTTTGACGTGGTTGCAAAAAATTTGTTGGTTTTGTTTGACCTCTAGACTTTATACTACTTCAAAGTCCATAGTTTGACTTTACCTGACAAAATGCACTATTCACTATTTTGGTCGTGCTTCTACTAGGTTGAATAATCAGCCTTCTTTTATATGCTTCTTGAATGTTGTATATATTCATTATTGTTGTATTCTAAAGGCAAACAACTATGTGACAAATATAAAAATAGATCGGACATTAATGGAGAATTAATTATTCACACTAATAATAATAATTTTTCCTTTTTTAGTATGTAGAAGATTCATATTCTATCTAAAAATATGTTCTTCAAAGTCTACCGTTCACTTGACATGTCAAAATTTATAAGAAAAACAAGTAAACGATGATTTCTACTAAAATATATTATTAAATGCTCGACGCGTTTCGATATACAGTATCTTTATCAAGAGCGAATGAACACTACAAATATATCTTACTAACTAATTTATATATATATATATATATATATATATATATATATATATATATATATATATATATGGAGGCAATCCACTCAGAGCTATCCGTACTTGAACTAATGTTCAGGAAATAAATTTAATAAGGGTGAGTTATTTATGTCTACCTGATCATTAAGAATTTCCTGTGAATTCCTAAATCTGTTAATTTCAAGTGCTTCCAGAATTTTGAGTTTCATACCTCTCTTCTCAGAATGTAGGATTTTAAATTCTGAATTGAAAGGGTGACCATTTTCCTTAAGATGATTTGAATAATTTGAATCGGTTTATCCATTGATGAAACTGCGTTTATGTTCAGAGATTCTAACATTAAAATTTCTTCCTGTTCTACCTATATAAAAACAATTGCAATCTTCACAATCCAATCTATAAACACATAATTCATTTTCTTTATTAATTGGAGATTTATGGATCCTGATAAATGAACCTAGATTTGCTGATGTTTTGAACGCTATATTTAAACTTGAACTTTTAAGAAGGGATCTCACACTATTGCTAATATTGCCTATATATTTTAAACTATTGAATTTCTTGTCTTGGTGTTCACCGATTAGATATATATGTTGTAAAGCTGATTTTTGTTTTTTCTTATGTAGTATGCTGCTAACTAAATTTGCAACATAACTATTATTTACTGCGATCTGTTTTATCAAATTCAATTCTTTGAAATAATTATCATTAGACATCGGTGTGTTCAAGAGTCTATGTATATAGCTGTTAAATGCTGCAACTTTATGTTGGTAAGGATGTGCCGATGTATAATGAATTGTGATATCTGTTAGAGAAGGCTTATGATAAATCGAAAACTGGTGTTTATTATTTGACCTTGTTATTGTTAGGTCTAGGAAATTGATCGAATTGTTCTGTTCAATTTCAGAAGTGAGTTTTATTTTTGGGTTCAGGTTGTTGATGAAATTTTCGAATACAGTGAACTGTCTGTTTGTTCCTGTGAAACACACAATAATGCCATCGACGTATCGATACCAATATGGGAAATGTATAATAAGCGGGTGTTTAGGAATTATTTTTTCTATGTAATACATGAAGATTTCTGCTAAAAGAGGGCTTAAGGGGTTTCCCATTATAAGTCCCTCATCACTTTTATAAAAACAATTGTTAAATAAAAAATAATTTTGGTTTATTAAGCTTTTTTAGGTGTTCTTTCCTAATCACGGACGCAGTTAGGTGTTTCAGGGAGCTATTGTTTTCAACATTTCTGAGGCAAATTTCAGTATCTATTGCTAATTGTTCAAATTTCGATGTATGATGTTTAGGATAAATATTGTGTTTGAAACCTTTTTCCAATAACGCCGCCTCGTCAATGGTGAAATTTGTTTCGGTTAAAAATATGAATCTTTTGAAAAATTGATGATTTGACAAGTTGGTGTTAATTTCTTTAATTTTAAGTTTATTTTCAATGAGGTTATTAAGTTTCATCAATTGAGTTTCATATTTGCTCTGGATAATTTTATCGACTTTTTCTCTGATTTCCCGGTCTGAATTATCGAATTCAATTTTATGTAATCCAAGGGGAAGCTCTGAATGAATTACCTTAACATAAGTATAACACATATCTCTTTTTTTATTTTGGATTCTTCTGTCTTCTTTCATCCACGATAGCTTTCCTTTCAATGCAGCAACCATCAAAGGAGCATGAACGAAGACAGAAAAATGAATCAGGTGTTTATTGATTGGATTGTGCAGATTGCAATTGTTTTTTTATAGGTAGAACAGGAAGAAATTTTAATTTTAGAATCTCTGAACATTAACGCAGTTTCATCAATAGAAAAACCGATTCAAATTATTCAAATCATCTTAGGGAAAATGGTCACTCTTTCAATTCAGAATTTTAAATCCTACATTCTGAGAAGAGAGGTATAAAACTCAACCTTCTGGAAGCACTTGAAATTAACAGATTTAGAAATTCATCGGAAATTCTTAATGATCAGGTAGACATAAATAACTCACCCTTATAAAACCTATTTCCTAAACATTAGTTCAAGTACGGATAGCTCTGAGTGGATTGCCTCTTTAGTATATATAAATTAGTTAGTAAGATATATTTGTAGTATTCATTCGCTCTTGATAAAGATACTGTGTATCGAAACGCGTCGAGCATTTAATAATATATTTTAGTAGAAATCATCGTTTACTTGTTTTTGTGAAAATGGATTTCTATCACGTAAAAGCCTCGTCAATTGAATTTTTCAAGATTATATAATAATTCAGATTTTAGAATCTTCAATTAATTTCAACTGAAACTTTCAGCTTTTTTTTTGTCTATTTCATTAGGGTTCCAATTATCTACAGGTTCCTCAAAAATAAATGGCTCGTATATCTTTCATGAAGTGATATTTTATTTTTTAAAGTACTCATCTAACTTTTGATTTAATCATTTCGTTCCAGATAAGATAAAGCAAAGCTTCTGACAGTTTCGTGAAAAATTAGAGTTTATCAAGTGAATGAAAAAATTATTTTGCAATTTAAAATTTGTTGACTTGAAGCTTGTGTTTAAAGAATCATAAGAAAATATTTGATGCTCTGAAATATTGATTAGTATTTTATTTCAACTTTCCAAAATTTCATTGTTATATTTTGAAAAATTTCAAAGGTACAAGTTGTTGAGCCTTCAACTTCTTTTATCCATGCTGTCTTCCCTTGATTCTTTCAAAACAACGCCATCATTTTACTGGATGGTATAAAATGTGGAGAAATTTTGAGTTTGGGAAGTTTATTAAATATTTCTTCTAGATGGGTGATTGGAAAATGATTCGAGATGTCTTGAAATCTTGAAAGAATATCAGTTAGTAAATTCTTAGAATAAACTTATTATCTTGATATATTTTGGGACTCTCCTATTCAAACTATATTGAAACATTTTGAATTGCGCTTTGAATTGTTGTCAACTTCATACTATTTTTCAGTTTGTGGAGAAAAGCGAGTGAATCCAAAAGAGCTGATAATAGGAGGAAATGTAGTTGAACGGGGAAATTACCCTTGGACTATTGCAATTTATAAGATGAAGAGTGATGGGTATAACCTTGTTTGTGGTGGTACCCTCATAAGCCAGAGGGTGATCGTGACAGGTGAATATGTAAGATTAGTTATTGATGTTTTGAAGCTATTTTTATTTCCAAATATATCAATAATGTTCAAGGTGGACTAATTCATATGTTGATTAAGGCCATCTCATTAACCATAAGAGCTAAAGAATAAATAGATTGCAAGTTCTCGGGCTATTTTTTCGAAGTTATTCATGATAAAATTGAATTTTCGGGAATTCGCCGATTTGTTCAGTATGATAGATATGACATAAGGTTGTGTTCTCTTGTATGACTACCATAGATGGAGAATTAAATTTCATCATTGAAACTGATGGGAATTACAATATTTCCCTTCCGGACTTAATTTTAAAATAATATAGAGGGTATTTCAATATAACAGTCACCAGTCTGTCAGTTCCACTTTGTAAATTATCATTTGATTTCGTATTCATTCGATTTAGTAGAATGTTATGTTGAATATCTCATCTAATCAAATCGAACCTTTCGGAAGAATGAAAATTATTTCAGCAATGAACATAATAAATTACAATAGCTTCAAGTCATTAGATCGAAAAAATCATAAGGATAATCAGTTACTGAAGTACCTATAAAAGTAATTCGAACTGATTTGCGTTAATATCTGTGCTGGGATTATTCTTGCACATGTCGCAACGGAATGCATTTTGGACATTCATTACCGTGACACGTTTTGAGGCATTCTCTTTATATTGGAGGGTGACCACATATTGATGTTTTCTGTGAGTAGATAATATCTCCTACAAAACCTCATAAATAATGTCAAGTGGGATCGAATCAGATAAAGGGGGTATCATTTGACGCGACCAGGTATAGATGTTAAATTATTTTTAATAATTTCCAGAATAGTTGTTAGGTGGTTCTTCTAGAATTATAAGCCGGGACTACGTTGAAAATATGCGTTCACCAGTTCATAGGAGGCTTATTTTCAACCTTTTATTTCACATGTTGTTATGTCTACAAGTGTTAGCATTTAAATTATCGTTGTAAATATGATACGTTACTATTCCATGTCAATACTACCAAAACGTTACAACCAAACCACCCATACTGAATACTCTCAAACCATGATCATATTGTGCCTATTCACAATTCCATCATTTTCTATGTGTGCTTCATCAGTTTATATAATATTATTGTAAAATAAATCATTTTCTTGAATTGTCTGAAGTTATTATTCGCAGAACTCCAATCTGCTATCTGAATCTTCGGTCTGAAGCCACTGGTTTATAGGGTAAATATAAATAATGTGTACCTAAGTAGGCTGCGTTTTTTCTTACCTTAATATACGCAAAACGTATCATCCATTATTTTTACCTCTCATATTTGTCGAGATCACCTAAATGAATATCAAATTCAGTGCATCTTATACAGGGTGGGCAAATTTCGAAGTATTTGTACTTACGCTATGTGGAATATTGCAGATAGAGAAAAATGAACCCCCTTTTTTCTATCTTATTTTCAGGGACTAGTTTAGTGGTGACAAAATTTTGCTGATATCTCTTTCCGTTCTGGAGTAATCCAAAATTTCTCGAATTTTGGGAAAATCATTCATCGAGGATATCTCGATTATAATCATTATTACATAAAAATGAATTTAACATTCTAGAAGCAAATTTTTAAGTAGAATACAGTGCTGTGGGAGAAAATCTTTTTAGCTCAGCGGTTTTCGAGTTTTAAGGCAAACATGCTTTTTTTAAATACGAACCATGAAAATTTTTACCTGTATTAGATGCATTAATTTTTTTTCTTTTCAAAAATTCAAGAACACTTGTAACCAATTATTACATTCAATACTTTTTTCAGAGGAAACCCTGAAATTGCCACAATTCCATTCATAAGGTGCATGCCCATCAACGATTCATATTGTTCCATGACTGAAATTCACAGATTTCAAATATTCCATCTAAGATCATGGTTATTTCTATGGTTTGATTCAATTTAGACCATAGTAATTAACTGTGGTCTTAGAGTTTGACACTTACTATTCCAGTTTCAGTATAGGTATTAATATCTATTAATATCGAAATAGATGCTTGTTAGTTGTATGTTCCAATTATTATATTTAAGAATTTGTTCACCTGAGACTTCGGTTGTTTCAAGATTGAAATCATAACTATGAAAACTATGAAAAGTTCGATATGATAGAATGTTATATTCTTAGTGGGTATGATTCTGCAGCAACGGCCGAAACTTATTTCAATCGGTATCTTGAAAAGCACGAGCCAAATAAATCTATTTTTCGAAGAATGAAAGGAATCTTATCAATAGTAGCTCATTCAGAATTCAGAAAAACAAGAAATAAAAATATCATATATATATATATATATATATATATATATATATATATATATATATATATATATATATATATATATATATATATATATATATATATATATATATATATATATATATATATATATATATATATATATATATATATATATATATATATATATATATATATATATATATATATATATATATATATATATATATATAAGAGAGGATTTACAAAATTCGAATAATTGTATTTACAATAAATGTTTACATCTATAATTTTGGTGAGTGTCAGAAAAACACAATAGTAAAAAACAAGCGAATAAAAAGAATACCAGCGGAAAAAACAGACCATGCCTGTTCCTTAATCTGGCATCTAAACTCGCCGTAAAGTGTCAGCACAGGAAATGTAACAAGGGAACCATACTATCTTGCGTATGATTCAGTAAACGAATGAAAAAAAAAAACCTGTGGAAAAAACTCGTTTCCCTGTCACAATTGCACTAGCAATAGCTTGTCTGTTTATGTTGTGTTAGTGTCGTGTGTACAAAAAGAGTACCGAAAATTTTTCTGCTTAGCAGCTTCATTCTCTCAATGTCGTCTTGCAATTCATGATTTCCAGGACTTCTTCACGAAGACAAGGGTGAAAAGGAAGAGGGATTGGGACTGGAAAAATCTGTTACAATGGAAAAAGAAAACCAGCAGAAAAATATTTCATCAAAACATACCTAACTCTTATATCTCTAAACTCACTTGAATCTAAGAACTTAACTAATGCTCCTCTGTTTTTCAACAGGGAACATCTCATACACCTTTTAGGAATGAAGCCCTACATGGGTGTAGCCCTTGCCTTATCAACATAGTGTGTACCATAGGAAAAAAAACACTTAGGGGGAGCAAAATCTAATCTCCTAAATAGACTTATAGTTCTCCACCCAGTTGATAAAATTATCTGAAAGGGAATGAATTTCTTGAAAACCACCCCTAAAATGGTAAATAGGACAATCGAGGACTATATGTCTTATTGTTTCTTCAGCTGCACCACATTCACATGCCGGACTTTGTACAGTATTCTATTTGAACAACATACTATTATTAAGACCATGTCCTGTCCTGAGATGATTTAATGACACCAATTTTTCCTACTTATTTCGAAACCTGCAACCCTTTTGGAAGACTCCTCTATGAGAACTTTATTGAAAACATCAACTTCCTGCCATTCATTTTTCCAAAGATCAACAGCTTTCACCTGTGTATGCAAAAAGTCAATCGACCAATTAGGTTTCCTAGATTTCAATCTCAGGTTAGGTGGATTTTGAAGATCGTGCATTATTGGAAAAACTTCTGGAAATGAGTGATACTTATCCCAAGACGATTTAAGAGCTAATTTCCTGCGAATATGGGAAGGAACTATATTATAAATAACAGGAAGCCAAGGGGTAGCAGTTGAACTGATACATACTTATAACTCTCATAGAACAGTTCAACTGAGAATCAATCTTATTGACATAAGCACTATTCAACCACACCTGACAGCAATATTCTGCTGCTGAATAAACTAAAGCTAAAGCAATAGTTCGCAAAGTAGAGACTCCGGCGCTCCAACTAGATCCAGCTAGTTTATGTAGTACATTGTTTCTTGTTTTCAACTTCTGACATAATTCATCAATATGAAATTTGAAAGTCAAAGACCGATCAAGCTTTACACCAAGATATGTTGGAGTGAAATTATGAATTAAGAGTGATTGATTGAAGAATACATTAAGTTGCCTATCCTTCTCATTATTATTCAGATGAAAACAAGAAACCTCAGTTTTCGAAGGATTTGGACATAAACGCCGTTTTTTGAAGAAAATGTTCAGAATATCTAAATCAGAAGTCAGTGTATGCTCAATTGTTTGGAAGTCTTAGTGTCAAAAAACCAAATCAATATCATCAGCATAAATAAACTTTGTAGAGGAAGTTTCAGGGATGTCAGACATATATAAATTGAAGAGAAGAGGTGCAAGAACAGATCCCTAAGGTAGGCCATCATTGAGAGTGTAAAATCTACTGCTCTTCTCACCGATGAAAACTCGAAGTCTTCTATCAGATAACATATTTTCAATCAACTTTACAATTTTTCCACATTCAACTACTTCAAAAAGTTTATATCATGTAAATGATAGATAGGAAGCAACGATCGAAGTGGTAGATGCTGTAACGGCCAACCTTCAATTTTGAGTAGACAGATAGAAGCAGAAACAGAAATTCGAGACGTCGGGCGCTCGGCATTCTGAAGGAGAACCAGTTTAAACTCTACAAAATTCGAGCCTCCCAATTTTTGAAGCCAGGGGATCTCCTCGTCTACTGAATTTCTGCAATTAGTATCTAAAAAATATTCAAGAACGCCCAGACTTTTTTAAAGAATCATATGTACAGATAAAGTTTGCATCACTAGCAATGAGATATTTAATCGCTCCAATGAACATTTGTGATTCGATGTAAACCCTCAACGCCATATTGATTTGCAGCATCAAGAATGATATGGTTTCAATATGTGGTGTGCACTGAAAGATAGTCGCGTTTTGGCGTTTGAAATTCTTAATGAAAATTTGAATTGAGCACGTTAAGACGAAACCATCAACAATAATATCATTGAAGGGTTTCTTGATCGACTTTCGTTAGCACAAAGATCAAAAATTTTTTTAACACGATGGTGCCCCTTTCCACCAAACAAGGGCCATTACTCATCTGTTGAATTTGAATTTTGGACAAAGTTGGACAGGGACCAGAGGTCCTATGAGATGGCCGCCTCGTTTCCCTGACTTAACGTCACTAGATTTTTTCTTCGGGGTCATGTTAAGGATTCACGCTACAAGAGGAACAGTAACAATTTAGAAGAGTTAAAACCGAATTTCAGGAACTGTCTTGCTTCTGAAAGCAATATTCATATTTACAATGCCTGCCGTAGTGTTTCTCGACGATGTAATTTATGCATTGAAAACAATGGCAACAATTTTAAATATTTGTAATAATTTCCCCTATTTGTATTGTTAGGACTGTTTTTTTCTGTTAAAGATTTTCGTATGTATGAATGTGTTCTTGTTTGAGAAAATTTTAACGTCATAGGTCTTGTTTTTCATAATGATATATTTTTTACTCGCATAACTATTCTAATTATATTTTAATAGAATATTACCCAAGTAACATGCATACACTCATATGTTACGTAGATTCCTGGGTTTGGCATGTTTCGAATTTCGAAAAATTTAATGTACATCTGTGATTCGATTCATGAAGAGGAGAAGTCATTGTCAAACTATAAGACCACAGTTAATTACTATGGTCTAAATCGAATCAAACCAAAGACATAACCATGATCTTAAAAAGATCTTTAAAATCTGTGGTTTTCAGTGATAGAACAATATAAATCGTTGATGTTCATGCACCTAATGAATGGAACTGTGGAAATTTCAGGTTTTTCTCTGAAAAAAGGTATTGAATGCAATAACTGTCTACAAGTGTTATATATTTCTGAAGAGGAAAAAAATTGCTGCATCCAATAGAGGTAAAATTCTTCATGGTTTGTATTAAATAAAAGTATGTTTGCATTAAAACTCGAAAACCGCTTAGCTAAAAACAGCACTGTATTCTACTTAAATAATTGCCTGTATAATGTCAAGCTTATTTTTATGTAACTTTGATGATGATCGCAATGGACGATTTTCCCAAAATTCGAGAAATTTTGAATAAGTCCAGAACAGAAAGAGATATCAGCAAAATTTTGGCAACACTAAACTAGTCCCTGAAAATAAAATCGAGAGAGGGGGGTTCATTTTTCTCTATCTGCAATATTTCACATAGCTGCCGTACAAATACATCGACATTTTCCCACCCTGTACATGTACATTTAGTTATTGTTGTTACTTATGATCCAAATTAGGAAAGATATTCAAGAAAATTGGCGTCTATGTGATGTTTAGATTCGATACAATTCTTTCGTTGTATGTTGTGAATCCTGAATATTGAAATACTAAGAAATATATAGAAACATAATTCAGTGAATACTTTGAAAATTTTGAAATTATTGAACAATCTATACGACTATAAGCGTTAGCGATTTCAATAAGTGTTGGCTTACTTCTGTTATGTAACCTTCATCTCTGATAAATTTTATTATTAATATTGCAGCTGCCCATTGTGTCACTGATCAAGAAGGAATAAATTGGACAAATATACTTACAGAGTTGCTGCAGGGAAATATTATTTATCTTATGATGACTCAAGAGATACTGATGCAGAATTTGCAGAAGTGAGTGATAATTTTCATTTTAAAATAGTCTGATTAAATTTTTATAGAGAATTCTTTTTTTTTTTACTTTTGGGATAAGAATACTTTTTATTCATTATTTTTCTTGCAAAATTTGTTTTTAGTAAAAAGGAGGTAAATCAATATATTTCAGATTGAAGAAATTCATACTCATATCGATTATAAGGGAACAGTCTACGATTACGATAACGATATTGCTATTTTAGTTACCAAGGAAGCTTTTAATATTACAGAATTTATACAGAGATGTTGCATGGACTTCAACCAACTTAGTTCGTACGAGTTGCAATTACTAGGGACAAATGGAACGGTAAGTTTTTTAACAGAAGCTTTATAGATACTGCTGTGCTCACCGCCTCTGAAAATTTTCTAGTTCAATTGCCTAATATGTTTGTTGAAATTACATTTCTGCGGTTTTAAGGTTACTGGATGGGGATATACCATTCGAGGAGGTAATCAATCTCAAGTACTCAAGGAATTGAGTCTGCCATATGTAGACCATACAAAGTGTTACCAGTCAGTGCCATATGATTATAGGAAATACGTTAAGTCAAATAGAATGTGTGCTGGACATAGAAACAAAGGTGAGATACAAACTTTATCAGTGTACATTGTTCAACAGTAATGAAGTCATAAAAAAATTGAATAATCCTCCTTGGAGGCTAGTTCGTTTTTATGAGAAGCAACATTTTGTTGGATAAGCTGTGATTTACTTGGAATGATCCCTTGTTATAAACTCTTCAGTTTCGAGTATCATCCTGCGACACCCAAATGAAATCTATTCATATTATATAAGCACATATTCACTATGTATATACAGTGGCGCTCTCTACGGTTTGGCTAGAAAAATCCAGTGCCAACATGAGGAAAATTTCATGCATTTAGCACCGACTATTCTGCCATTAAATATCGTATCTGCATCTGTAATAACCCTGCGGCAAGAAATGAACTCACGAAATCGAAAATTCAAATTTATTCAGAAGAAGCTTAGAAATATTGAAGCATTGTCTACCAACACTAAGGAATGCTTGAGAACAATCAAAACGAAAATTGTACTCATAGAAAAAGAAATTGAACTTATAACGAAAATTGTAAAACTTTCGGAAAAAAGTCCCTAAAAACCGGTTTATACCAGATATTTCCACTCCTGGCTAGAGGTACTGCATGAAATCTACGATTTATACTCAAAGTCAACTACCTTATGACATTCTGATCCATTTCGATCAGTCAGTCCCGAACCTCATTCACGATAGCTCGCTGGTTTTTTTTCTTAATCTTCTATTGATAATGGAATGGACTTCGTGCAGACCACTCCATTAAAGTGATTTTGAAGGTAGTTCCTAACAATATTTGCTTGGAGAGATAAACATACGTTGTTGTACATTTCTGAAAAAAATCAGTTGAGTGAAAAGATATCTGTTTGGTTTCTTTTAAAAGACATCCTGAATGAACTACCGATTTCAATTCAAATATTTTGTTTTTTCTTCGGCAGAACGACGCCACAAACAATTAGAATTAAGTTTGTCTTGTAAATTAAATTCGAAAATTAGATTAATAATACTTGATGATATTGTTTATGGATTCATTTTATGGAAATTCAATTCAATATAAATGAAATTTGTCTGATTTCCACAATGTTTATTTTTGATACGCACGGCTGGTTTCGGTTGTTATGTTATTTGTCTAGGGATATTTGCTTTGAGAATGAATGTGCTAACTATACCTGTTTCAAATGTTGAGCTGTGGGGAGTGATTCAATCCTTTTTAACTATGGGGAGTGGTGAATTTTCGATTTCTTAACAAAGTTTGTTAATTTCCAAACTTTCAATAGATTCATTGTTTTTTGAACGTATTTTAAAAATTTTGACGTGTTCGTCCTACGTTGTTGGGCATTCATTGCATTAAATTCTGTATATTGTCACATAGTGAAACAAAGAATCCTAAGAAATCCTCGAAATTACCCATAGACTCGAAATTATTGAAGAACTAGCTGATCCGGCGACTCTGTTCCGCCTTAAAGACAATAAATAAGCAGATTTTGAAATTTATTAATTTTTTTTAATGGAAAAATACAAAAAAAAAATTAAGTACCTACATTAATTATTCATTAATATTTCTGTTTTTTAGTACATAGGTTGCTCCTCACTTAAGTACCTTGTGATACACGACATTTTTGTTTTATTATCAGGCGGAAAAACAAACAACGCAGATGGTAATTGACCATCGGAAAAACATGGATGTTCTAGATTCAAACCACAAACTTTTAAGGATTAGCCTTGTGATTTGTTGATGGTCATAGCAAATGCAAGACGGATCAGAAATTGAAGTATTTTAAATTCGAACGGCATATCGGATGGAATCATCGGGATCCTCGGAATGAGAACTTCCTCACCTTTGAATTTTCCTTTCAGTATCGTCGCGTAAATTACATTGTTCATCAATTTTCTAACCACCAAACGCTTACCGTTGCACTGTTCTGGTTGGTTTATGTTTCGAAGCATGATTACTACGGAGCAAACCTTTAGGCGTAAATTGTGTGGTGGTAAGCCTGGCATATCAAAGGAGTTTAAAAACTCAATTGGATAGTTGGTGGCTTTATCTTCATTTGTGACGCAGTCAATAGACTTGCATGAATGCATTGTTTCAATGATCGTATTTTGAATTATGTAGTTCAGGTCATCTACATATTTATTCTTAGGCGCTAAAATTGCTCGCTCACTCAACCAGTCATTATTTTTGTAGTTAGAAATAATTTTTGGAAATACATTGTTGATATGTTCATCTTTTGATGAGACAGAATTACAGAAATTATTTGGAAATGATATCAATCCGCTCGATTCATCGACAGGTACTTGACCATTAGCGATAGTCAGCAATTGTTCCGAGAAATCTTCAGCAGATCTATCATTAAGCAATGTAACTCTCATGTTTGTTGTCAGCTGCAGTTTTATCACATAGCGCCATAGATTCGACGATTTGAGGCAAGCGTTTAATTCGTCGGCAGCCGTAGATCTTGGAATCACTGGGAGTGTTTGGCGGAAATCGCCAGACATTGCGTAAATCTTTCATTATTCGGTTAAGTGCTTCTAATGCATGTTTATGCGCCATTGTGCATTCGTCCCAGATGATATTTTCGATGCCGATAAAACGTTGGCCATTGCTGAGTGTTTTGCAATATTACACGTTGGTTCTTCAATAGTTTGAAGATTTAACGGTAATTTCAATGCTGAATGAGCCGTACGGCATCCTTGTAACAATGTCACTGCTATTCCAGAAAAGGCAACTGCAACCGCTATGTTGGATCTCGAACAAACAGTGGCTAAAACCACTGACATGAGGAATGTCTTACCAGTTCCACCAAGGGCATCTAGGCTTTTTGATATTTATCGAAAAAAATCAAATTGTCAATCATACGTCCAAGTCACACGGGAACGCTGTCGAACAGGGTAAACAGTATCCTATGTCCGTCTCCTGGCTCTAAGATACCTACCCACCAATTTTCAGCCATATTTGTACAGCCGTTCTTGAGTTATAAATAGTGTAACTAACACGACTTTCTTTTATATATATATTGATATAGGAACCCAAATTCTTTTCTTTATGATTCCATGTTTTAATTATTCCAAAATTACAATCTTGCATTTCTCATGAATGTCCCAAGGAAATATCGAGTCAGATGACAAACTGCTGATGCTCATTAGGGTGGTTTACTCTAAAATGGGGGAAAAATATAATTTTCTTTTGACTTTTAATAGGATAAAAACGTGTAAGTAATAGATATAAGATATAATATATATATATATATATATATATATATATATATATATATATATATATATATATATATATATATATATATATATATATATATATATATATATATATATATATATATATATATATATTATATTCTACCGATTATTATTTCTACAACAGGCGTTATTCCTAGAAATCTTCACAAAAGTATCGAGATTTTGGGTCTGAAGAAAATTTGTTTGAACAGTTACAAAAGATAACAGTCATCAAATCTTGTAATATTCTTCGTAGGTTTCTTTCCGAAAATAATAATGAGGTAGAGTCATAGGTTTTCTTTAGTTTATACTGCTCAGAATCTCATTTCATATTTTATTTATTTGTTTATATAAATGTAATATAATTAACTGACAATTTTGTCATATTTATATTCAGAGCAGTATTCTATTCGATCGTTCACCACTTCACACAAAGGAAACTATTAATGAGTAACATTCAGTGTTACTTGACTAAGGTCCGTACACTGGATTTTTCCGGGGAGAAAGCCTCTGACACTACTCGTTGGTACATTGATATCATTGTCTGATGATGCTATAGTATGTATATATTCTGGTAGATTGATATATTCTCATAACGTTTAACGTTATCCTAATATATAATAACTCCAGGATATGTTTCGATTAAAATCATTGCCTGGCAATGGTATTAATTACCGGGTGGTGGATTTATATTTTTCATGAAATCAGTTTGATTGCATGAACAGATATATGGGCAACTCGTCGGGGTAAAACCCCTATATATATATATATATATATATATATATATATATATATATATATATATATATATATATATATATATATATATATATATATATATATATATATATATATATAGACGAAGTAATACAGCTTCATAACAATCGGATATTGCCTGCTGCCTCCGGATTGACCTTTATTTTATGAAAAATAAAAAACTTCAAATTCGTATTATTCAAAACTCATTTTAACTATTTATTAATTGTTGTAGGATACATGAAATGAAATACAACCTTAATATTGACTATATTTTCTTAGATAATTAGGTTTCAAACAAGTACTTAAATATATTTTTTTCAGTTATTAGGTATTTTACTCTACACGAAAATCCTTTTTACTGTAAAATTTTGGCATAAATTTACGACGCTCAATCTTTAATGAAACCGTCAAGCTCTGATTTTGTGCACAGACTTCTTGCAGCTTCAGTAACAATTTTGATTGATCTCTCAATTGCTCGAGTGTGGCAAGGTGTGTAAAAAATCAATTTTGTTATCTTCTCCTCCAGAATTGAGAGATTGAAGTTCGTCATTCGACATTTGCTGTAAGATCGATGCTTCTGTAACATGAGCCTGCCAATTAATAAGGTCATAATAAAACTTTGCATCCATGTTTACCACTGGAACCTGAAATAACCTTAAATTTTACGCTTTTTCACAGCGTGCTTTTAGAACACGACGATGAGCCAATTCTCTTATATGCTTTTCTGAGTCTGATAACATTGCTAGCATTAAATTTTCAGTATGGGTGAAATAACTGTTGCGTTGTATTGCCGTATCCATAACAACCTTAGATTCTGATGATAAGTAACGAGACCTGAAGATTAATTGCCATTAATGCCTTCCTCCATCTTTGCAACTTGGGTAGCTTGGCATTTAATATCAAACCATGTTGAAGCGTAAACTTTGAGAACATAAGTTGCTGAAGTAACAAGTTCATCAGATGGAGCTATTGTTGCATTGTTCAAACGCAGAATTCTATTAGCACGCTAGCTATCTGGCATGAGACATTTTCTCAGACGATTTTGAACTAAGTCTTCAGAGCACTTACCAAATATAATGGCCGATACTATTCTGTATAAATACAGTTAACCAGAACTGAGATCTTTCGTATCTACCTCTGGCATTTGAGCTGAAATATTTTGAAGTCCAGCAACAGCTTTCTCTTTGAAACTTTCCAAGGCTTTCCCAGTTTCACCAGAAAATGTTCTTGGGCCAGAAGTTAAACCATTCACAAACAAAAATGAATGTCAAAACGGTAATTTATTCATATGCAGCAAGCACAAAATCCATTGTGAAGGTCTATTCAATGTTTTTTCCATTAATCTAATCACATCACCAAATTTTCCAACATTAACAGTAGTACCATCACATCCAATAGCCATCAAGTGGTTCAGTGATACCTCTTTAGTACGAAAATAATTAACAATTTTTCTTTCTATAAATTTAGCACTTTCAGCTGCTGGAATGATATAGCCGAAAAATTTGCTATCTGGTTCCTTAATTAATGATATATGTTCGTCAACTACTAGGTCTCTGTAGTATTTTCCGCGTTTTTTCCTGGTAACCAAAGTCCTATCTTTTCGACCACCAAAGTATAACGCAGGAATTTGGCAAACTTTTTGTTTCCCAACTATGTGTTTCCGAGATTTCTTTCTTTCTCTTCTCAATTTATTTTTGTCAATAACAGGCATATTGTTATCTTGTAAAACAACTGAGGCTATAGCTCCGGCTACTCTGTCTGATACCGAGTACCGATCACAAGTTTGAGACAGTGTAGAGTAGCTTTTAAGACTAGAAGATTCTACCTTCAAATTCTTTTTTTTGCTGGTTGAAAAACCTCGCTTTCGCTAGATGTCTCACTTGCAGAAGATAGGAAGCTATTATCGGTAGAAGCAGTGATTGTTAGGACTTTTGTACTTACTCGTGGGTGATTTTGTTTTGATGAATTTCTTTTTTAGACGTTTTCGATTTTTCCTAGTTATTACGATATCTGCATTCACTATTACCATTTTTCTTGCTGATCTTTGGTTCGTAAGAAAGCTTTGTTTGTTCAATGGAACTTTTTTCCTTAGAGCAAGTACATCTAGTAAAATCTGAACATTTGCAAGAAGAAATATCAAATAAACCTTTGCTAGAAGCGATAAAATATGCTAAACGATTTTTACGTATTTTAGGATGAGATTTTAAAATGTTTTCGAATTTGAGATGATAAGCTTTGAGCATTTGTAGCACTCTTGTATGTAATAAATAATAATGATGCTTTCTTCCATATATTTTCTATTTTTGAAGTGATCATATCAGCAACTTCTTGAAAAGTTGGTTCTTTTTTCGTTTTTTTTGGTCATTTCAATATCTCTCTCAGCAAGAATCCAGCCGGCCAAGATTGACTTTGAGAACGACTTGTCAAAGAACAATAAAGAGTTTTTCAAACACTTACGATCAAGCATGAACGGCAAAGTAACTATTTCTCTAGTCAGGAACTTCATGGAGATATATATCAGGACGCGACGCAATCAGCTGACACACCAGCGGAGGTTATCTCCTCCTCTTACACTATTGAACCGAATGACCAGATTCCAGCTTTCGTAAACCCATTTCGTACAGAACCCCTCAATCAAGTCAAAATTACCGAAGAACTTGTGAAAAAAACACTTGCAAAAAATTAAAACGGATTCCGCTCCAGGTCCCGATGGTCTGTCCCTTATTAACTTCATAAATGTGCTGCAGAACTCGCCAGGCCTATTTCCATACTGTTCCCAAAATCACTCTCTTCTGCATCCCTCCTTTGCCATTGGCGTAGGGCTATAATCACACCAATTTCAAAAAAGAGGATAAACTATCGCCCCACAACTACCGCCCAATAAGCATGACATCTGCTGTAGTGAAAGTTCTTGAGAGGATAACATCCGAAAAAATCATTACTTCTGCTCTAACCAATGACATAATTCCAAAAGAGCAACACGGTTTTGTTCCTGACTTTTCAACCTTTACCAACCATTAACCTGGTTGTATGCATCAACGACTGGACGAAGGCTTGGGAGGCTGGTATTCCAATTGATGAGCTTTATTTAGATTTTTCGAAGGCATTCGATCGTGTCCAACACAAATGCCTCCTCGCCAAGCTGAAACATCTAGGTATTAGAGGCCACTTACTGGACTAGTTGAGAGCATTTCTCAGCGACAAAACTTTTCGTGTCAGAGCAGGAGATGCATTTTCGACAACAGAATGGACTATGAGTAGTGGTGTTCTTCAGGGTTCAGTTCTTGGTCCCATCCTTTTCCTCTTGTATACTTCAGACATCCCTGCTTTGATAAGGTCAAACTGTGCCTTCTTTGCGGATAACAGGAAAATATACAAGTTCCCAACAACAGACGCTCTTACCCTACAGAATGAACTAGATCGCTTCAATCGCTGGTCGCATGAGTGGCTTCTCCCGTTGAACTTGGAGAAATATGTATTTCTGCATATAGGTAAATCGAACCCGAAACTACCATACTCAATTGATGGGCATCCTCTAAAAGGAGTATCAGACCACGTATATCTTGGACTGACAATATCTGATGACCTATCATGGTCTCAGCACACCTCGGCCCTCACTGCAAAGGCTTGGAGAATTAATTATTGCCTTCACCGTAGTTTCAAGGACTGCAACATACCAACTGCAAAACTTCCTCATCAAACCTATGTCCGACCAATTATGGTGTATGATGGTCCGGCTTGGTGACCCACCTTCAGAACCGATGAGTTTGCCTTGAGATGGTGCAACGTTGGAGCACAATACTTCCTTCTGGTAGGACTCGCCAAGGATATGATGATCGCCTCTCCATTTTCCGACTCACCTCCTTCCAAGATCGCCGAACGCGAGGTGACCTCATCTTCACCTACTTATCTGTGAGGAGAGTCCTCCGGCCGGATATCAGAAACCTCTTTCCTTTGAACGACAATCATCTTCGTGGGCATCGCTTCAAATTTGTCAAGGGAAACTTCAAAACAAATCAGTGCCAGGGATTCTTTCATAACCGCGTTTTCGTCTTATAGAATCGCCTGCCAGATTCAATAGTGAGCTCCAAAAACCTCAACCTATTCAAAAACCGATTAGATACATGGATATCATCGAACAATTAGAACGAGGCCCGATTTCGCCGCTGTACTCTTTCTGCACGGAACACTTCGTCGTCAATTTTCATTTTCTGTTTATATTTAAATTTATATTCTTTGGAGTTTATAGGCTAAAGCCTCAACCCTTGTATTTTCTAATAATAATAATAATAATATTATTGATATTGATATTATTGATGATGATAATTTTAAACCAAGTGGGAAAAAACATCAATACCTCCCAACATACTCTCGATGTTTCAACGGTGGCCCAAGCCAATATGCCTACGACCACGAGAGCCGGACTCCCTAGGAAACGCATAAAGTGGACCCCAGAAATGAATTCCTTCATTATGCGTTCCTATTACAAGATTACAAACTTGGAATCGGAAATGACAGCATACAGATACGCGTTACATCTTGCGTTCGTAGAAAAATATCCTCAATTACAGCACACATGCGGTAGCGGGTCTTCGACTACACAACAATAAGTCTCCACAACTCTGATTCGATCTGAACCAAAAAGCGTCCGAGAACCACCATGGCAAAAACGGCTGGAGAAGGATATTGACAATATTAGAGCTGAGATCGGCCGCCTCACAGAATTCCTGAAAAACAAAAAGCCTTAATGCGCTTGAAATTCCATATACGCAAAATTCATAGAAAAATTGGTACAAACACAAAACACTCTGATGACAAACATATCGACGTGTATATGGACACTTTGAAGCAGAAACTCCAAGCAAAAGCAAAGAGGCTCTCAAGATACATCAAGTGTACTGAAAGGAAACATCAAAACCAAAGGTTCCTTCAAAGCGCGGCCAATTTTCATGAGGGAAATAACAGAACTGCGAACAACAATAACAGAGAAGTACCTGACGCACAGTGTACAGGAGAAAAAGTCCATATTACAGACCTTGCTTTTTAGATCAAGCAGATGTGGCACCTCGATGAGATAGATATAGTTCCTGTCATCGTACCATCGACTGGGTTAATACCCAAAACTTTGCATGATAGCCTTAAGAAATTAGAATTGCATAAGAATATTTATATAGAAATGCAAAAAGCTGTAATTCTTAATACATGTAGGATAGTTAGGAAATTTATGTCAAATATATTATAATCGAGCCTATTCCCTTTGATTGCTGAATCTGGGAAAGGTGAATTATATCCAGCTAACAGCTGAAATAATGCATAAGTCCACGATAATAGTAATAAGAAAAGGAAAAAGAAAGGAAAGGTAAATTTAATCCAGCTAACAGCAGAGATAGTGCATAAGGCCACGATAATAAATAATAATAATAATATTAATTTCAAACGAAGTGGGAAACAACATCAATTCCTTCCAACCGACTCTTGATGTTTCAAGGGTAGCGCAAGCCATTATGCCTACGACCACGAGAGCCGGACTCTCTAGGAATCGCATGGAGTGGACGCTAGAAATGAATGCCTTCATTATGCGTTCCTAATACAAGATTACAAACTTGGAATCGGAAATGACAGCATACAGATACGCATTACATCCTGCGTTCGTAGAAAAATATCCGGAATTACAGCACATATCCGAACAGAGAGTTTCGGATCAACGAAGAACAATCATTAAAAACAGGCTACTTTCTTTAGAAAAGCATACAAGAAGAGGTCATAATGGAGCTCAGAAGTGAAGATGATACTAATCACGGAATACCTACCATCAATGAAAGTGTTACAGATAACATCGAAGCCATGAAAACGAATATCAACAAGAGCATCCCCCGGAGACGAACCTGCAGAACGAATTTATGTATTTAGCGCGATCAGAACTCAACAGAGCAATAACTGAACTCAGTAGTAGCAACCCAACTAAACGACCTAAACTGCCCAAACTCAAGACGAACAAGAACACCAATATCACCCTAGCAAGCATATTACGTCCAGATGCGAACAAGTGGCCAATACGGACTATTTTCACAGGCATAATCAAGTGTGCAACATTATCCATCAGAAAATTGCACACAAGTACGGACTTTGGAATACCTTCCAGCCATGTTACAAGTATCAACCGGCACCCGTATTGGAAAATGACTCTATCAGATTATACTACGATAGGCCTGTTATCACTGACAGAATGGTGCCTGACATAGTGCTGTATGATAAGAGAGCCAGAACAGCAATGCTGGTGGAAGTTGAAATACA
The DNA here is from genome assembly GCA_013387265.2 of Cryptolaemus montrouzieri. Taxonomy (NCBI): domain Eukaryota; kingdom Metazoa; phylum Arthropoda; class Insecta; order Coleoptera; family Coccinellidae; genus Cryptolaemus; species Cryptolaemus montrouzieri. The sequence goes on along the minus strand of JABFTP020000021.1, from coordinate 70,554,697 downwards.
CAGACCTTGCTATTGAGATCAATAAAATGATTGCTGAATCTGGGAAAGGTTAATTATATCCAGCTAATAGCTGAGATAGTGCATGAGTCCAAGATAATAAATGATAATAAACCTCATCCACTCATAACACTCCATTATCTCTCCATAAGTTGGAAGCACTTTTTCCTTTAGATTCCTTGTATCGCCGAATATAGGACATTTCCAAGCTTTTCGAGTACAATTCATTTTAAAAGTCACACTAACAGACCTTTGTTCTATTTGAATACAGCACAACTAAACGACTAAGGAAATCGCTTAAATATCTACATCTACACTTCAATATCTACACCAATCCACAAATATTATGTTTAAGTTTTCGGTACTGTTTGTAAGATGACATGGTGTATTTAAAGTATAAGGTGAGTATATATAAATACTATTAGGATAATTTTCATAAACGAGCTAGTGTATTGAAAATACTCTCGTATATCGAAACTTTAAACCTGATGCGGAGGCAGTTATACTACCGATTGCAATAAAATTTCATACACATCATTTCAATCCCAATTGACAACGAATTATCGCATTAGAAATTGCTATTACACCCACCCTAATGCTCATTTTTCAACCTTTGATGCATTCGCATTCACTTTATAGTTCACAGTCATCATTAATTCATATATATTTTTCTTATAATTTCTTTGTGGTGAAAAAGTGCCGCCATGCTGGAAAGTTAAGTGGAAGTCTTTTAAAATAAATTCACTATTATATTAAACATTTCTTATTTGCCAACGCTTTATGTCTGTCTCTGGTTTTTTGATTCACTAAAAGTGTACCCTTGTCTTCCATTCTTTATATTAATAAACGGAAAATTATTTTCTACTGCTTTTCCTTTCTTTTCAAAATTCACTCAGCTACCTGTACAAATAATGGATTCCCCACTTTAGGGAATTAGCGCAACCCTAACGGTTGGCAATATACTAGACCGTTTGAATTTATTCGTTTTTCATTTAACATTTGTTAGACATTGGTATTTATTTTCTGGTTTTTTATAATGGAATATAGTAATTGAGAAATTTGTTTTTGTTCTTGGCGTTTAATAATATTGCTTGTGTGGGAGACTGAAATATCATTATTTGATGCAATTTTCTTGATGGTATTGATTTCTGTATTAACGCCTGTTTCGGATATTGAAATGAAAAAGGCTCTAAAATCATTGTATTATAAGCGGCTTATTTCTGTGTGATGTGGCTAAAAATATCTATTGGGATTGTTGAGTCTGTGGATGTTTCTTTGTTATATACTCGGCGGAGGGAAAAGTAACTTATTTGGCAATAAAGAAAAAATTTTTTTAAATATTTTTTTATTTTATTCAATGTAGTCCTCCTCAAGCTCGATACACTAATGCCGGCGATTTTAAACTTGATCCCGTCCGCAAAAGTAATTTTACAAAATACTTCGCAGCGTCGATGATTTTCTCTCGTGAGCTGAATTATTTATTGATTAGCCGGGATACGGATGCCGAAGCAATTGGAGCCCTAAATCATTGATTTAAGCCATGATTGCGATGCTCTTGTGGGCCTGCGCATTGTCTTGCAAAAACAACATTTTTCCACTTCATATGAGGCTGTTTTGCTGCAGTTTTGGACTTCAATCGCTCCAATAGTGAACAGAATACTCGTTATTGAAGATTTTTCCCTTTTTCGAGATACTCCACGAAGAGTATGCCATGACAATCTCAGAAAACTGCGCATTGAGTCTTCCTTGATCGCTTTGGAGAACTCGTGCCGACATCAGTTCATTGTCGAGCACTCATTCTTGTTTCTGGTGTGTAATAGTGAATCATCTTTCAACTACAGTTACCAATCGACGCCAAAAATCCACCCGAGTTCGCATCAGCACTCTTTCGAAATGCTCACGCGTTCGTGTTTTTTGTCAGCACCCAGCGGCATGATACCTTTTTCATATGCAGAATCTCCTCTGAAATATGACGCGTGCGCTCAGTACTAATTCTTTGCAGCATCTGTTAGCTCGCATATCTTCACTTTCCGGTCAGCCAACACCATGTATTTTTTTGACATTGTCCTCTGTTACCTCATCGGAAGGTCTGCCGCTGCGGACTGCAGCCACCACGAAACACTCGAAACCAATATTTGACGGACCATTACCCCAGTATTATTTATTCATTTTTTCTTTTGTTCCCTTCGCTGTTTCTCAATAAATAATGTTTTATGGGAAAACGAAGACAGTTTTTGTCCATACTCAACTTGATGGGAAACACTTCAACAACAATCAGCTATCAGAACAAAACTAAGGCCGGTATCACACTGAAATTTGGTACGTCTGCCTATATATGAACGGACTACAAGGCAGAATAAACTTTTTTCAGTAGCAGCGGATTCTGGCGGTCAAGCAGGTTACTTTTCACCCCACCTAGTATGGTGTTGTCAATCAAATTTATTGTACCATTGCGTTCAATTTCAGCAGTGAACTTATTTTCGATTGGAAAATGCGAAAACTGAGCTATTTGTCTGTTAGAGCATTGAAAATCCACAAGAATATCATCAACGTATCTATACAAAAAACTAATATGTTTTCCTGCCAATTCATTAATAATTATTATGGATTTCTCAAGATTGTTTATAAAAATATCTGCTAATAAGGGAATGCGTGGGGATTCCATAAGGTGTTTTGTTTGAAAAATTTTGATTCAAAACGGAAATACTGTTGTCATAAACAAATCTCTAAAAGATTACAAAACTCATCTATACGTGAAATATGATTTTGGTTAAAGATTTTTTTATTAAGGTGGACATTCATCTGTTGAAATGTTTGAGTACATATTTTCTATATCAAATGAGACGAATTTAAAATCATAATTTGTAAGTGTCGATTATTTATCTATAAGGTCTGCAGAATTTGAAATGTATTGCCGATGAAAGTTGGTGAGTTTCATGAATTTGTGGTTTGAGAAGGCTGCTAATTTACCTGTTGGAAAGTTTGGTTATTAACAAATTTTGTAAAAACCTAGAATTCACGACTCTTTATAGTCAACTAGAACTAAATCACTCCCCCCTACTCAACATGTAAAAGAGGTTTAGTTAGCACATTCTTGCTCATAACTGTTAGTTCTAGTCACTGGATAATGACCTAACTGTCGACACCGGTCGAGTATATCAAAAATAAACATTTTGGAAATCAGACAAAAATGTTTCATTTCATTTATATATTTATAATACTGAACTTTTTCAGGAATTGGCGTTTGTGAGGGTGATAGTGGTGGAGGTTTAGTGTTTCGAAATGTTGATGATCAGCGATTTTATTTAAGGGGTGTCGTCAGTATATCAGTACAAGAGGAGGGTAAATGCAACGAAAATGAGTTTGCCATCTACACCAAAGTATCATCATATTTGAAATTTATTGCGGAAATAGAGAGAAAATATAGGCATTAACCACCTTCTGCAACTACAGAGGGCTAGTTTTCCCATTTTAGCTTCTACATACACTTGATGATTCTCAGTTTTTTGTTATTGTTCTGTTACAGTGAAATGTCTCAATAAAGATTTCAAAACTCGCTTTATATGATACTTTTATGTGCAGAATATACAGCATTAACTAAAATATAGAATAGAATCTTGAACTTATATAAATATATAAATTGTGACAATGAATGAAAAACACACTTCATTAGGTTAGGTTAGAGGTATAATGTGCCATATTTACTGAACTATCAGACAAGTCTGGGAATTACCCTGAATAGTAAACTCACGTGGAATTTGCACCTGGAAAACACAATACACAAGGCTAGACATTTCTTGTGGGCATGTCAAATGACCTGTAGAAAAAGGTGGGATCCTGTCCAAAAGAAACTTCAGTTGCTACATATGATGGTGGTTAGACCACGTATTACGTACGGCTGAATTGCTTGGTGGGAGTGCAGTCTTAAGAAGCAATCCCAACCCAAGCTCTCTAAATTGCAAAGAACGGCCTGCATAATGATTACTGGAGCCTTTCGCTTAACACGCACTGCGACCAGGGAATTGATATTGGGCCTTGCCCCTGTTCATCTGGTGATACGAGGAGTAGCTAGAATGGCTTACTAAAGATTCCATCATCTTTCCCTAAATGAAGCGGGTAAGTTTGGCTTTGTGCCCGGCGCCTTACAGTCTGAAATCGAGGAAAATGAAGTGCAGTTTATGAGATCTGACACTGCAACACCTAAATCCAACATAGACAGGCCATTCCAGATCATCATTCCCGATAGACAGAAATGGACCAGCTCCAAAGACCGTCTACTTAAGGGTTCTTGTTGGTACACGGGTGGCTCAAAAACTGCAAAAGTTGTTGGAGCTGGTGTCTACGGTCGAGGTGCTGCCAGGGAACAGTCGATCTTTCTTAGTGGGCATGCGACTGTCTTTCAAGCAGAAATATTCGCCATAGATCATTGTGCTTACCTCTTACTCTCGTGCGGATTAACAAATAGGTCGATTAAATTCCTCACCGATAGCCAAGCTGCACTAAAGGCATTGGTATCTGATACCTGTACGTCACTTATGGTGCAGGAATGTCGCTCCACCCTTGCCAAACTAGGAGATCGGAGCAGGCTCCGTCTAATATGGGTGCATGGTTTCTCAGGCATTGAGGGAAATTAGCAGGTAGACTCATTGGCCGCTCGAGGAACTGGCTTGGAGTTCATAGGGCCGGAACCTGAGCTCGGAATTCCCCTGGAGACTGCAAGGATGGAAAACAGCGGATGGCAGGACCTGAAGGCATGTGAGCACTGGATCAGTCTGTCAGGTCTCAGACACGTTCGACGTGCCATCAATAGAACTTTCGCTGCGAAAGCCAAAGCCTTGCTTAAACTCTCGAGGTTGGAACTAAGAGTCTTAACTGCAATACTAACGGGGTACTGTCGCCTAAATAAGTTAGAATTCATTGAGGATCCTTCATGTAGGCAATGTGAGGAAGATATAGAATCAATAGATCATGTTATGTGCGAGTGCCCAGCTGAGGACAGTGTCAGGATGAAAGAACCTGGATCTTGCAAACTGAAGCTGACTGAGCTTATCAAGCGCTCACCCACAAAACTTGTATCCTTTACGAGAAAGATGGAGCTCGTGGATGAAATTTAGGACAGAGTGTGCCACAATAGACCACTGGGTCGCAGTAGCCTGGTTGCTGTTCAGCCCTCACTCATATGATATCTATCTATCTATTTATCAGACAACTCTAATTTTAGCTAGCATGTCTTACATATACTGGAGATGAAGAGAAGGATAATTTGGTGAAATCTGGCGTACTGTTCCATCATTTTCTACAATACTAAGAGTACTGATGAATATTGAAGTGTGTTGCAAGGTTTACTCTCCTAAGCAACTTCTATAACTTTTGTGAAGGAAGAAAATTCAAGTATCCTCCAAGTAGAAACATTCCTTTCTTGTTACAAACTAAGATCAAGTTTCAATATGGAGAAAAAATGGACAAAACTAAGCAAATACAAATCCTCATTCGCACTGAACAGAATGTTTGCTAGTTTAGTTCTGCATTGCATAAAACGAATGTTCAATCTTACAGAATATGTATAAACATTAAGTATTATCACATTTTAGAAACCATCTATCAGAGATTCTCTAGGTAATGAATTTTTTAGAATATTGTTAGGCGCAAATTATCACATCCACATAATACCACAACTTTTCATGATCCAAGATCCAATTCTGCTGAGATATTCCTCAAAAAATTCAAAATGAATTCTTCGTTGAGTGAATATCAACCAACAAACTTCTATGACTTATATGCTAATACATTTATTACAAGTATGTTTCCATTATATACAAAGTCAATTTAAAAAGAGCTTGTAATAAAATGATCAACAAAAATTAATTTCACCAAATTATCTTTCTATTTCATAGCTGTTTCTTTATCTAGCTGCAGTCCGAAGCATTAACTATTTGGGAGTTTTCTGTTTTTTAATTATATATCGAATTTTCATTCTTCACTACCTATAAAGACTGTTCATAATCCAATTTCAAACTGAACACTTTAAATTTTCATCATTTCTATGTCCTTGAAATTTCCTCAGTTCATGATGTCCTAGAAATGTTAAATTGTTATGTAAATAGGTTACTTTTATTAAATCAACTTGAACTATCTCAATTTTCATATTTTTGAATGGGCTTATGTTCTTTGTGAAGAACAATGTAGGTAGGATTTTATATTTTGAATTGGTATGAATTGTAAGAAAAATCAAAGAATCAGTCGAGATGTGAAAGATATCTCTAAATATTTCCTATTCAAGAATTCAATCGACGTGGCTTTTACTTCATACGTGAACAATATTATTAAACGCAAAGAACAGAAATAAATTTTTCAATTACTAAATTCTGTGGAAGAAAAACGAGAAAATAAATATCGAGGGTTGGATAATAACGAACCTATAATTGGGAAACTGTTTGATATTTAAAGAAACATAATTCAGTAATTACAAGAACATTTTTCAAGTACACATACCTTATAACAAAAACTTCTAAAATTTAAACGTAAAGTAGTTATTGTAAATTTACAAAAAAAAAATGAGAGGCGTGGTATTGTCAATTTGGTCCTCTAATATCGTGCCTAAGTTTGATAAATCGTGCCTACATTAATTACACACAAATTGGTAAGTGGCAAAATTAATAGTGATAAAATAATACAATTGAAAGTAATTTTCTTGCGTGAAGATCGGCAGACTGATATCCTTTTCTAGAAATTAAATCACTAGGTGAAGTATCACGTGAAATGTATTAAAAAACTTAAAAATATAAAAATAAATAAATGATAACAAAACGTAAATATTTTTTCATAACCAGAAGTTTTAGTTAGTTGGATTATATATGGAATAGTCAGTCTCAAAAACACCTAAAATTAAGTAAATAACAGACAGTATCAAGATGTATTTATTAATAGCAACAAAAATCACACAAAAATTTTTGGCAGAATCTTTTCCGCTACATTCCTTATGTATCCAATTCGAGCATCTACAACAATGAAGCCTGATTTCTCCATTACGATCAAACTCTTGAAATACGGCGAAAATATCACGATTCTCTATATCGTCATCTTCAACATCATTGCACAGTTGAGTTAAGAGAACATTATACATACCGTCTTCTTTGCTGCTATCGATACATTTCTTTGACGTTAGTTTTTTTTGACTGTCTTCTCCTTTCTCAATGTTATCTTCATCCTGACCACCTTAGCAACTATTCAAAACCTTGCTCTTGGCAGATTTTCATTTAGCTTGCTTCTTCTCTTCAAATTATCTTCTGCAACGTTCTTTTCTTTTGCTATCTCCATTTGTCGCTTTCGTTCTTTTTCTTCTAACTGGTCCTTTAATGAAGTTGATGAGAGAATAATAGAGTACTTTTTTTAACACGTCTCTGTATTTTATTTTCTTATGTGGTAAAGGGCTCAAATCTTTTAAAATACATCATGAAAAGCTCGGTTCAGAGATATATTTTCTGATACTTTCATTTTAAGAAACTAAAGGCGTGTTATCATTTGCGGTCAATGGTATTCTGGATGCTGTTTCAGCAAACATATGGAAAGGGTTCTAGTGGGCTTATCTCCGGGAAGTATGGGACGTAATTTCGTTGTGCCCGGTCTAGAACTGATGGTGACGATGCTAGGCTATGAATGATTTCATCATAAGCAATTACTGGTTCCATAAAGTTAATTTTGACACCTGATTGACTAACTTGCTTGGATGCTTCTTCAATGATTAGATCAACAGTTAATATAGCTTCGAAAACATGATGATTCAATGAGTATAACCAAGTCACTTCACAATTGACGGCCTTTTCCATCGTAGCCACTCCAGTATAAACTTTATTGAAAATTGAAGCTACATGGTCATGTGTAATTTTTTCGGATGCATTTTCATGAATAAATCACACTTACGAAAATATGCTGATTTGAATGAGCCATAAAATGTTACATCGAGTGGTTGCATCTTATGTTAGGTTTAAGGATGCAGGAACAAGAGACGAATTTTATTTTTGCGACGAAATTTATATACATCGAGCAATTGATGGCTGCAATGATTGTCTAGAAAAAGAAGTGTTGGATTTTGCTCATGAGCACCAATACTTGTAACAAAATGATGCAACCATTCCGTGAAAAGATCTTCATTTATCCACCCAGATTAAGAGCATTCATAGAGTGCTTCTGGTGGGCCACCAATGCTTAGAGAAAATTTAGTCCACTGCCGGGGATAAATGAACATGGAACATATATACCTGTCGCGATAAGTGCACATACTACTGTCACGTTTTGGCCGCGTTCTGCACTTGTAGCCTTGACTTACTTCAGTCCTGTGGGAGCATAAATTTTACCTGGTTTCTGAACGTCACTGATGCCAGTCTCATCAACATCGAAGATTCTATTGGTTGGAAATTCATTCTTTGTCATGAGTGTCTCTAGGTTGGAAAAAAAAGCTATTTCGGATTTATTGAATACCGAAACCCTGTTTAGGCTAGTTGGCTCAGGACGCCTTTAAGGAATTCCCAGATTTCTTTTCAAAAATGAATGCACCCAACATTTTCCAGCCATCCTTTCCTCTGACGCAAAAATATTTTTGATTTTTTCCGCAACGGCAAAGTCACATTTTTTCTACCAATAAAGACTGTTCATAATCCAATTTCAAATTAAACACTTTAAATTTTCATCATTTCTATGTCCTTGAAATTTCCTCAGTTCATGATGTCCTAGAAATGTCAAATTGTTATGTAAATAGGTTACTTTTATTAAATCAACTTGAACTATCTCAATTTTCATATTTTTGAATGGGCTTGTGTTCTTTGTGAAGATCAATGTAGGTAGGATTTTATATTTTGAATTGGTATGAATTGTAAGAAAAATCAAAGAATCAGTCGAGATGTGAAAGATATCTATAAATATTCTCGATTCAAGAATTCAATCGACGTGGCTTTTACTTGGTAGTATTCCAGCCTTCACCCATGAACAATATCATTAAACGCAAAGAACAATAATAAATTTTTCAATTACTATATTCTGTGAAAGAAAAACGAGAAAATAAATATGGAGGGTTGGATAATAACCAGCCCATAAGGACTTGAACCTATAATTGGGAAATTGTTTGATATTAAAAGAAACAGAATTCAGTAATTCCAAGAACATTTCTTCAAGTACACATACCTCTTACTAAATACTTCTAAAATTTAAACGTAAAGTAGGTATTGTAAATTTACAAAAAAAATGAAAGGCGTGGTATTGTCAATGTGGTCCGCTGATATCGTGCCTAGGTTTGATAAATCGTGCCTACATTAATTACACATAAATTCGTAAGTGGCAAAAGTAATAATGATAAAATAATACAATTGAAAGTAATTTTCTTGCGTGCAGATAGGCAGACTCAAATCCTTTTCTAGAAATTAAATCACTAGGTGAAGTATCACGTGAAATGTATCAACAAAACCTTAAAAATATAAAAATAAATAAATGATAACAAAACGAAAATATTTTTTCATAACTAGAAGTTTTAGTTACTCTTTGGATTATATATGGAATAGTCAGTCCCAACAACACCTAAAATTAAGTGAATAACAGAGAGTATCAAGCAACAAAAATCACACAAAAATTTTTGGGAGAATCTTTTCCGCTAAATTCCTTATGTATCCAATTCGAGCATCTACAACAATGAAACCTGATTTCTCCATCACGATCAAACTCTTGACATACGGCGCAAATATCACGATTCTCTATATCGTCATCTTCAACATCATTGCACAGTTGAGTTAAGAGAACATTATACATACCGTCTTCACTGCTGCTATCGATACATTTATTTGACGTTAGTTTTTCTTGCCTATCTTCTCCTTTCTCAATGTTATCTTCATCCTGACCACCTTAGCAACTATTCAAAACCTTGCTCTTGGCAGATTTTCATTTAGCTTGCTTCTTCTCTTCAAATTATCTTCTGCAACGTTCTTTTCTCTTGCTATCCCAATTTGTCGCTTTCGTTCTTTTTCTTCTAACTGCTCCTTTAATGGAGTTGATGAGAGAATAATAGAGTACTTTTTTTAACACGTCTCTGTATTTTATTTTCTAATGTGGTAAAGGGGAAGAAAATATGCTGATTTGAATGAACCATAAAATGGTACATCGAGTGGTTGCATCTTATCTTATCTTAGGTATAAGGATGCAGGAACAAGAGACGAATTTTATTTTCGCGACAAAATTCATATACATCGAGCAATTGATGGTTGCAATGATTGTCTAGAACAAGAAGTGCTGGATTTTGCTCATGAACACCAATATGTGTAGCAAAATGATGCAACCATTCCGTGAAAGGCTTTTCATTTATCCAGCCAGATTAAGAGCATTCATAGAGTGCTTCTGGTGGGCCACCAATGCTTAGAGAAAATTTAGTTCACTGCCGTGGATAAATAAACATGGAACATATATACCTGTCACGCTAAGTGCACATACCACTGTCACGTTTTGGCAGCGTTCTGCACTTGTAGCCTTTGACTTGCTTCAGTCCTGTTGGAGCATAAATTTTACCTGGTTTCTGAACGTCACTGATGCCAGTCTAATCAACATTAAAGATTCTATTGGCTGGCAAATTATACTTTGTCATGAGTGTCTCTAGGTTAGTAAAAAAACAGCTATTTCGGATTTATTGAATACCAAAACCTTGTTTCGGCTAGTTGGCTCAGGACGCCTTTAAGCGTTTTCAAAAATGAATACAGCCAACATTTTCTAGCCATCCTTTTCTCTGACGCAAAAATATTTTTGATATTTTTCGCAACGGCAAAGTCACTTGCCAATTTCTGTAACTGTTGCTGAGTTATCTTATAAAACTTCTTTACCATTTGACTAATATATGAGACCATTTCATTCTCTTTTTCTTTTATAAATGTGGTCTTTCTACTTATAGGAGGGTCATAATTTTCTCCTAATTTAAGTCGATCTCTAATTTTTGATTCAGAGATACTGATGTTTTTAGCAACTGTATTCATTTCTATTCCGTTTCGTATAGCCTCAAGTGCTGCCTCCATATTTTCGGGATTCCATGACTTCCTATTTTTCTTTTTCACAAATATTCATCATTCTGAAACGGAAATGAAATAAAACTTTATTATTTCAATTTGTTTACTTAGTTTAATCAAATTAATTATATTAATCACAACAATCGATATCACACACAATTGTTTGTCTCTAACTCAATTAATTACTCAATTTGATTTATTTCCAGCTGAGATCTGAAATACCAAGCGACAAACAGACGCATGTTAATATGAAGAAAATATAATTTTCATAGTTTACAATTCCGCGCCTCGACTGATAATACCGCGCCCCTGTCGCGAAATTTTCAAACTCAATGATTTTATTTTTGAACCTCAAAATAATATAGAATATATTAAAAAGCATTCTGACATTAACTCTACAGTATATAAGCATTAAAAATGTATAGTATCAAAGTATTAAAATATAAATACGGTATAACTTACTTAGAAAGTAGAAACGAGAAATCGATATTAGACTACATATTAGTAGAGAAAAGCAACCTGAAAAAAATAAAAGACGTTAGAGTGAGAAGAGGAGCTGAAATAGGGAGCGACCAGTTTTTATAAGTAGCTTATGTCAAAAAGTAAATGAAAGACGACGGTAAAGAGATATCAGTTAAAAAAAATCGAATATGAATCGATAAAGGCTTACAAACTCGCCTATCCAGAATACGACAAAATTTTCGAGCAAACCATATCAAGAAAACTAGAAAATATAGAAGATGCAACAGACAATATGAGCACAGAAGACATGGAATTATTTCAAAAGCACTTTACCCGATTCTGCTAAAGAAGTATGTGCAAGCAGCAGAAAGAGAAATAACGCAAAACAAACGGCATGGTGGACAGATGCAATTAGAGAGGAAATGAGAATTTAGAAGAGAACATGAGCAAATTATCTCAACTGTAAAACTATAGAGAAATATGAGTTATACAAACAAGCAAGAAAACGAGTGAAAGATCTAGTCTTGTCATCTAAAAGAAGAAAATGAGTAGAATTCTGGGAAAAATAGAAGCCGAGAGCAAAGCAAACCAAAAGCTATTCTATAAAATAGTTAAATCATGTAGAAGGAAAAAGAACTCTGACATTTATAACATCAAGGACAAAAATGGAGAAATATTCATAGGTGACAGGAAAGTAATGGAAAGATGAAAGCAATATTTTCAAGAGCTACTTGGGAGCGGAGGAAACGGATTAGAGACAAAAATAACAAAGATAACAAAACAGGAATTACAGGAAGCTATAAAACGCTCGAAAAATGGAAAAGCCCCAGCCTATGACAAGATTACGACCGAAATTAACAAGAATATGGAACAATATGGACAAGACGTGCTTTTGAAAATATATAAAAGGGTATGGCAAGAAGAACAAATCCCGGAAGACTGGCAGATTTCAATGATAATCCCAATTTACAAATCAGGTGCTACATTCGTAGCAACTACAGAGGAATCACGTTATTATGCCCGGCTATGAAAATATATGAACAACTAAAAGATATGAAGCTGAGACCAATTATTGATAGAACATTGGGAGAAACACAAAGTGGATTTCGAAAAGGAAGAAGTCTTCAAGATCATACATTCAGCATAAAGATTTGATAGAAAAATCTAACAGAATGAAGAAAAGAATATACCTAGCATTCATGGACGGGGTGGGCTTAGTCCCCTGTTGTTTATAATCTTAATGGATGAAATAATAAAAAATTGCTCGACAGAACTGAGGAAAATCCAAATTGATATTGAAACTCACAGCAAGTAGAAGTATCAGAAAGGGCATACGCGGATGATATAATGATAAATCTATATATATATATATATATATATATATATATATATATATATATATATATATATATATATATATATATATATATATATATATTTTTTGAAAATGAGAGGATTCACAAAATTCAAATAATTGTATTTACAATAAATGCTTAGATCTATAATTTTGGTGTGTGTCAGAAAAACACAAAGTGTGAGCTCAGGAAAATGTAACAGGGGAACCATACTATTTTGCGTATAGCGTATTTCGCTATCTTCCGGGACTGAATTTACCACCACCAAATGCAAATTATGTTTGGAGCACAGTGTATATTTATTACCTTCAAATATAGCTCTCTAAAATTGCGCATTACATAAAAATGATCACAAAACAGCAGAATAATAATAGCAGATTGTATAGGAAACTGCTCTGAATTGAATCTTTCACTTGGTTGATCAGTTAATTTTGCAGAGAATATATAACCAATCCATCTTGAAGCTCTATATCCGAATTAATTTGAATGACCTTTATTTGTCAATATAGGATAATAGTTAGTGGATCACATCGGAAGCCAAGTGATTGTCATGATTTATCGTAATGGTTGTCAATTCTCTGTGCTTATATCCCCCTTTATATTGATTAATAATTTGAAAGGCTTTAATGCTGACTCCAAGTCATGATCCAGAATTCCTACTATAATTTCTCGAAGCAAGAAATCAGTTTCGTTCTGATAACCACCAATGTTTTTATAAATTGCGAATCTGGAAGGCGCCCGAAGCAATTTCCATATAAATTTCTATACAACCAAAGATATAATGTGAAATACATCCAAATTGGTTTATAACATTAACTTTTACTAACACTGTTGTATTTAAATTTCGGATGTTTTAATTAATACAATTTCAATGTAAATATTTCTTTCCTCGATTTTTCTCACTACTTGACTCCTTGATGTTTTTTGCCTGGCATTTATGCCTATCAATCTGTAGAGTGGCTCAAATCAGTGGCGGATCCAGACCAGAGGTGAAGGGGCGATAACCTGATACCTTGTGAAATTAACACATGGAGAAAACTATCCAATTAATAAGCTACTAGCGTATTATAGACAATCAATTTACTTTTCGAATCTGAATAATTTGCTTGAAGAATTGAAGAATCGTTTTATTTTTGGCATGAATAATTGACTTATTCAATCTTTTTTCAGTTTGTTAATCTTTATTCCCAATTCAAAAAATGACAATATTGCAGTTGAATATTCAAATACTAAATTGGCTATGATGCTTTTCTTTTGATAGCACCATCTAAAGGACGGAGGAATTAATAACTTCTGAGTTAGACTTATGATTAGTGTAAAATGTGAGGTAATATGCAAACCTTTGATTTGAAATTCCAAATGTTGTATCAAAAATCACAAATAATCACGTGTGTGTCTTAGGCCAAAAAATTTCAGTTTTTTTGCGAATATGTCGCTTTCAACGCATTAGACAATAATTCTCTACGAATTGTGTCTCGGATCTTCTTCGAAACGATTAACTATTTTTGAGAGCAGGGAATGCATATTTACTGACGTATATGGCGTAATGTCAGGTCTACTGTGAACCTTAGTGAGGTATTATATAGTATAAACGTAATTATTCATCACAAAAACTATATTTATTAAAAATTCATTGTTTGCGAATAAATACGCATTAATTTTAATATTTATAATAACTGTTATGTCATTAGAATATGATTTAGTGAAACTTACTTTTATGTAAGGGAGAACGATTTAGCGCCAACTATATCTGGATTAAGCCCAATCAGGTGAAGGCTACCTGACACCAGGGTGCAGCACGTATAAAGTGATGTTGAAGGGATAATCGGCAAAAAAGGTTTCAGTTGTGAAACTTTCAACCTGTTGAGTTTTTCATCTAACCTAATCCATAAATTTTAGTAGGAAACAATTGAAATGAGCTGGTCACCTTGTACTTTAAAACATATAATAGCTTGTACTTTGGGACGTGTCGCACAGTATCATTTCTTCCATTGACAAATACTAGAACAAAATGAGTAGTTATTAGTACATATGTCTTATTTTTTCCAGAATGCTAGAAAGTGCAACTGGATGAAAATTGACAAAGCCTGGAATGATATTGTAGTTTCAGTAGATGTAATTTTGAGCCATCCAGTGCCTATTCGAACAGAGGTAAATGTTTTAAGGGCGGAAAAATCTACCATTCGAGACATGTTAAAAACACGAAGCCACTGGACACGAAATATTTATCAACAACGTTTGTCAGGATGTGAGAAAACTCTTCAGTAGAATGTGGAGCTGGTGCCATATAAGTTTGAAAATGCAATAGTGTTTGTCGAGTACAAAAGTAAAAAAACTTGCTTTCAACTAAGTCTTTGTGAATGCTATCGTTCATTTCATCTCTTGGGCTACGAATAAGCAAGCTGGTAGAATCTGGTTTGGCTATTTGAATAGGCATTCTATAATCTCTTCGAGAAAGCCTCTAGCAACTAGCTCGGCTCGTTCAACATCAAAACCATTTTTCATAAGCTAGACGATGTCATGGACAGACATAAAATTTCCCCTCATGATATATATAACGTTGAAGAAACAGGAATATCTACCGAACAGACATCTAACCTATAACAGTTGTATCAACGAAGGGAACATAACAAGTAGGAAGCATCGCACCCGCTGAATGTAGGGTAAATGATTTCCTGCATCAATTCTATCGGAAATACGTTGCCTCCACTATTCATCCTTGATTATTTTTCAAATACGTCATGCTGAAAGAAGCTCTCCTTGGTTATATAGATAATGCGAACTCATATATCTCCTCATTCTTCACAATCTCGAAAGTCATATCACTGTCGAGACCATAAATTTCGCGAATAGTGGAATTATTATTATTATATTTCCTATACATACCTGTGCAGATTGCAAACAACTGACAGAACAGTATTTGGACCATTAAAAAATACTATAATACTGCTTATTGTGGAATCATTGTCACACATTTCCTGTACATATTTCGACCGTAAACAAATACTACAGTATTACCTATAACAGATGGCTTCTATTCAACGCTGGAAAGACTATGACATTATAGAATCCTGCAGAATGTATAAGCAGAGTTGTTTGTGAATAACAGTAGCAATAAGATCAAGGCATGTTGGGACATCAAATCGAAAAGAAATTTGAATAAGTCGAATCATATTAGCATTCAGCCAAACGAGATGAATTCTTTTTTTCTCAGCATTCCAGAATAAATAAAAAACAATATTCCGAAATGTCATGAAACATTAGAAAATTATTTGAATAATAATGTTCATGCTGATAAATCACATTTCAGTTTTGAACATCTATCGTATATGAACGTCAGGGACACAATATGCAAAATAAAAAACAAGAAAAGCCGAGATCATTATGGTCTGAACATTGAATTTGTCAGAAGCGTACTGAATATCATTGTCTATCCTTTGACGAAACTGTATAACCAAGGCATTGACGCTGGAAGTTTTCCAAATTCCCTGAAAATGTCCAGAATAGTTCCAATTCATAGGGGAGAACCTGATGATGACCCCAATAATTTCAGACCCAGAGCCATCGTACCAATTTTTTCTGAAATATTTGAATCGAGCCTAAAATCACAAATAATGGAATATTTCGAGTCATCATCGTTCTTATTTGTTAGCCAATTCGGCTTCAGAAAGAATAAATCCACCAGTGATGCAATAGTCAAGCTTATTGGGTACATTGTGGTGGGTATGGAAAAGGGGTTTATAGTTGGCTCCTTCTTTTATTATCTCACAAAGGCGTTCGACTGCGTGTCATCTTATATTCTGGTCAGAAAACTCAAGAATTACAATTTCGATGCTTTGAGCTGCGGTCTTATAATATCTTTTCTGTCAAACAGAACTCAGTACAATGTTATCAATGGAGTTGCGTCCGACCGCGGTGAGGTTATCAGCGGAGTTGCACAGGGATCGATGTTAGGACCAGCACTATTTCTGATTCATATAAATGATCTTGCCCAAGTTGTGGGCCGGCCGATCTCCTGCTTTTTGCTGATGATACCAGCGTGGTGGGACGTAGCCAAAATGAGCATAAATTGATTTTCTCATTAGAAAAGATTCAGAACCGACTTTTGAAGTAGTTCAATGTGAACCAGCTTACTGCGAATGTTTGAACTTTCCTGTATACATCCTGTGAATCGAAATTTATTTACGGAAGATGAGTTTCGTAGCTCTTGTGTGAGAAAAGACAATTGCCAAGCCAAACAACTTGTACCTCAGCAACTGGATAGATTCATCTTGATTCATCTTTGCGCCAACCAATAGAATATATTATACACCTTTTTAAATGCGTCATTTCCCCAAAACCATCCCGAAAATCAATGCACGACTGTCACGGATAGTCTCAAAAAAGCAGGGATACAGTTGGCGTGTACAACTGAAGACATCAAGACGAAGAAATTACTGGAAACTGAAATCAAAGCAAGAAACATTTTCGACAGTAGCTGCTAAAGTTCCGAGGAAGATTTGCAGATGGCGCCGGAAGATTCTCTGTCGTATATGTCGTTGGATGATATTGACGTAAAAGATTCTATAGATAAGCTTCCAAAAGTGCAAGATTATGTAGTCTTAAAGATTGCAACAAAAAAATCAGTTAACCATTACGTGACTCACATAACTAAACTACATCAAGGAGACGGTAACGTCAAATATTTAAATAAAAATAAATTTGTTGATTACTTCGTATGGCGATTATGAATTGCAGAAGGAGGTATCATTTTGAAACTGAGAAAATTCGATTAGTTGGTATCACTGCTAGAAATCAAAAAGTGTTTAACATTGATTTGTCACTCTTGAGAGTTTGTTACGAAGTACAAGAGACAGTGTACCAAAGAACATTCTTACGATTGTACTTCGTGATATATGCTACGAGGACGGTTTGATATGTCAGTAATTTTTTGAGTTTTCTGCTTAGTAACTTCAAATCCAACAGTGCTTCCGTCAACTGTAATCTATCAGTGGTTAACTTCCTAATTTTGAGAAAGCTACTTCGTGCAGTTGGTGTTTGATAGCCTCGTGAAATTTTACGAGAATGGAAAAAAGTGAATTTCATTTGCTGATTAAGCATTACTTTTTACGTCAAAAATCCGTCGCTGATACTACCAAGTACAATGGTTTTCCCTACTTTGAGTATATTCAAATTACATTCTAATATACCTTGAAGATATTTCCAGAAGATGAACAATTAAATGTTATTCTTTTAAATAAGTTCTTATATTGCTATTAAAATTATACCTGAAGTATAAACTACCATAATATGATTATGGGTGTACTAAAAGATGATGAAAATCCAAATTTGAATTTTTCTTCCATCGTGAAAAATGTATTATTATATACATGATTTCTTAATAGAAATATGTTTCCTGAATTGCTTGTCAGTTTGAAATTTGAAGAATGTATATTAGAATATTATTTAAATATACATACAAGTGAATTTAACTTAATTTGTTTTAATTATGATAGAAGCTTTTCATAAATTATATAAATCATTGAAATGAATTGTGAAAATATTATCAACTCAAATGCAAATGCTCAAACACATAGACATACCCCTGGCTCCATGAACAGAGATGATTAGATAGAATAAAAACTGGTTCGGGCTTAAGCACGTCATTTGGGTTAATTATTTATACACCTACAACTCGAGTACCACTAAATTGCTTGTGATAAGTATTTTGATTAGTTTAAGAATTTCTTAATATACGTTTTGAGTTAGTTTTATGATATATGAGAAAATATTAATCAATATATTTATTTATGAGCGGAACAAACCGTTTCACAAATTGAAGAGGAACGAAAAAATAATTAATAACAATAATAAATAATAATTGAAGAAAAAGCACCGGGTCTTATCGCATTTTCAAAAACTAAGAGGAAATTAAAATATTACCATGTCATGTATTTCTAAGAAATAGATGAGAGAAGTGGGGGCATACGGACACAAGCTAGCCGTTAGTTATTGGTAGGTATTGTTGAATTCATAGATTCATTAATTAGGCGCTGTCGCAAATGGATCGATATGTCCTACATTTCGAACAATTTCTCATATAATTTTGTTGTTGAACGCCATGGATTAAATCTGTTATCCTTGTTGAAGTTTCATTAAAATAAGAATTCTTTTAATTCTTCACTCGCAAACGCTGAGTCGTACAAAAATATCACAACAGTGCTTTTTTCTTCCAGATTGAATGGAGAATCCAAAACTGATTTTGGTTTGGTGAAAAAATAGTGGCGTACCAATTTGTTTTCGAGAATATTCAGTGACGTGTTAATACGGACACCACTGAAAAAATTAAGAATAATATTTTCATTGCTTTACCCACCTGGACGGCAATTAACGTCTTCAACGTCTACACATTTTCATTCAAATATCTGCAATCATTTGGAAACAATTAATAAATTTGAATTTTTTGCACCAATCTTCAATGAAGCATTTTTCGAATATAGTTTATACAGCAAACTCATGTTATTTATCGAATATCTATTGGTGTCTTGATTTTTGCTTTCAGATCCTGACATCAATGTGTGCACTCAATCATTCATGCAGGAATGGATCTCTACATCCCTCATTCGATGAAAAGAACAACAGCGCAAAAGCCATGGTTCAACAAAGACTGCGAAAGAGCCTCTGCAGCCAAGAGCAGACCTTACAAGTCATGGAAGATAAGTCCAACAGAGGAATCTAACTACCTTCGTATGAACAAGGAACGTACGCAACCTGACAACTGCAAGAGCAGAGGCCAATTTCAACGAAGGGGTAACTAATAAACTCCTTGAACAGGCAAGCGGAACTTGACAATTCTGGTCTATGGCGGAGACTGTCAGTGCCAATTTCTGCAAATCTGCGTTTCCGCCTCTCGTTAGAGATGACGGAAGTATAGCATCAGCTCCGAAAGAGAAAGCCGATCTCCTTGCTCTCATGTTCTCAAAGAATTCTGTGCTAGATTCATCTAACGCAATACCACCGAACATTCCACCTACAAATTCTTCCATGGCAGAAATCAAGTTCAGAGTCTGCACTGAAAGTGTGCTCCCGAACTGGCACCCATTCTTAACCGTCTGTTTCAAATTTCTTATGAAAGCCAGACTTTTTCGAGCAGCTGGAAAATAGCGAGATATCAACCGACCTCAAAGAAGGGAAAGAGGTCCTTGCCCCAAAACTAATGCCTTGTTGCACTTCTTCCCATTATATCCAAATTGATGGAGAGAGTCATAAATGATGAACTCATCAAATATCTTAAGTTGCAGGGAATTATTAATGACCGTCAGTATGGTTTTCGCAGGCAAAGATCGACAGGAGATTAGCTCACCTACGTCACTCATGTTTGTACATCAACGATGGAAAACCATGGAAAATAGATCAATACAAGTTGTAGTCGACGGTATAACATCTGGTTGTTTCCAGTTGCAAGAAGGAGTACCTCAGCTATAGCTAGGTCATCATCAGCTAAACTTAGTTTTCTGTTCAGAGCCAACCGATACTTCACCTCATCTCAGCTGTTGCTTCTATATAAGGCGCAGATTCGACCTGCTTTGGAATTTTGTTCCCATGTATGGGGACCTGCGCCCAAACTTTCGTTACGGATGTTGGATTGTGTGCAAAACGGGCTGTGCGCCTCATCAATCACCCGGAGATCACCCGTAATTTCCAACCGCTAGCTCTCAGAAGACAAGTTGCTGACCTTTTTCTGTTTTACAGATACTTCCACGGAAGATGCTCCAAGGAGCTGAAAGATCTTAATCCGGGAAAACTCACGTTTTTCAACAACCCCTCGAACCTCTCTCTATAAGAATTACTTCGTTTACAACGCCGGTGAGCTGTGGAACTCTTTTCAACATCCTACATTTTGGCGCTTTTCAATAGGCTAGTAAACAGACACCTCAATTCCTCCCAGGTTCTCCTATTCCTGGGAAGCGCGAATAAAAAAATGATCTTCTTAATGGGTTCAGGTTATAATGTAACTGTATTTTCGAATCGAATTTAAAGTTGAAAGAAAAGCGCAAGAATCTTCATTCCTATTCGAAAACATTTTCTTTTGTGCAAATGAACAAGCACATTGTTGAAAGTTCAGGAAACAATGAACTCACTGGATGAAATATATTATAATACTTAACTGGGAAGATATCGAAAATTTCAGGCGATTTTTCGTTCAAAAGAATAGTTATTAGGTATTAGATTTCAGCTCGTGAATGTATAGTTTCCCAACTCTAAGCGGAGACTGGAAGCTGAAATCTGATATTTTTCGCTTGTATTACACACAATTCGTTTTCTGCGACGATTTATTTATATATATATATATATATATATATATATATATATATATATATATATATATATATATATGTGTGTATTATACGTAACAGAAAAAATGTAAACAACTACACGTTGTTTTGAACAATATAAAGTTAAAAAATGTCAAATTCCGAGTGTTTGCTGATGACGCCACCGGAATCATCAGGAGAAGGAAAGGTTGAGTCACAAAAATTATTTCCCGGTGAATTATGGAAAATTTACGGAACCGTGTAGTCAAGATTTATGCATACAGTGTTATTGGCTGATTTTTCATAGCTGGCACAACAACAAAAGAAATCGACAGTGTGGTTTAATTATTCAATGATGCAAAGAATGGTGGCAAAAACCAATATATGTGTAGACATATGACAATATTTCAAACCAACTTTTGTTTATTCAAAAACGTTGTTGTATTTGGGATTGCAGGAGCATGTCGAATTATCGAAATCAACAAAGTACTTTTGTTATGAAGGAAATATAACCTTTGTATAATAACCGCCTCGGTAGCTGCACGGTTAGTGCGCAAGCATATTGAAACTGCTATGCCGCGGTGCCTGGCTTGAATCCGGGTTTAAGTTATGCATGTTATCCTTGAACAAAAAAATGAATTTGACAAAGACATACATTGAGTTGTACACATGGCTACCGGCTAAACCCATATACCATCGAAGGCCAGATAACTTGTAATCCAGAGTGGTAGCAGTTATTATTATTGCACGGTATAGGTGAGTGGTTCGGAATCCTCATAAACTGTAGGTCCATGGAACAAAACAATCAAACAAACCTTTGTATAATACCTCAATATCTGATAACAGAATGCATTTTTTTCTCGTTTGAGCTAGTCACAGATGACTACCAGAACCACCGCGATATTTCGCATTCTACGGTAAATTGAATATTGGTTCCTGAATAAAAGTATTCAATGCGTTCACACATATAGCGATAAATTTCGCTTTTTATCGGATAATGAGAATGGTTTAATAGCCAGTTGAGTAACGTAGCGTTAGATTATTTTGACCAGCATCGAGCTCAGTGTGTATATTTGCGGTGAATAATCAAACTAGTTTCGCTTCTTTAAGTTCTCATTTTTCCATCTACACTTTGTCTTCAAGGTTTCCTGGTAGCTCAAGTAGCCGTCTGTGTCAGTTCGTTGGGATGCGCCACATGTATATGTATACGAAGACATATACTTGATACAATCCAACGAATCGATAAGAGTAAGTGATCATACTTGATGTTGTGAATAGGTATGCAACACTGACGAGTCTGAGCGAGAACGGAACTATAGTCTGTTACTCATATTCATGACATCCGACTAGATTGTACCATCACTATTGTAGCCCTGGTTCATGACGATTATGAAGATTAGATCAGCGAACCAGCTTCTTCAGTAAAAGAGAACATTCTAAGGAAAGTTGAACATTGTTCCCTGAATAAAAGTCTCATTTGTATGACAAAATATCATACAAATAAATATCTATTCATATTATTATATGAATACACATTTTGCCTGTAGGAACCTTGTTAAGCAATAGAATTAATACTCCTTAAAATCAACGAATTCAATTACCACCATTGAATAACAATATCATTTTTGTCAAACCAACTGACATCATCTAGATAACAGCTATTATACATAAGATGAAAATAAAGAATGGTTGTGTTGATAACATTGGTTCCAAAGTTTTGAAAGCTGTCGTTGATATTAAAAAACAGTTTATATATGTTTTGGTAACTACTGTGATAGTGTACCTAATAATATACAAGTAGACATAAAGGAATAGCAATAGAGACCGTAGAATCATGTTAATATTTGGGAGTTATTTTTGATTATAACCTATGAAGGTATAAGCATATTGAACATATCATGTAGAAGATAAAATATATTTTATATATATTATATAGCATATCAAAATTCATGCAATCTAGAACTTTAAAACATATTCATTATGCTTCTTTCATAGTGTACTAAATTATGGAATAATTGCGTGGGGAGGTGCATATATAAAAATCCTGGAAAATCAAAAAGGATTCAAAACAGAAATCTAAAGATTGTAAAGAGGAACAAATTTGTGCAAAATAACCCCTAATTTGAAACAATTATTTGCATACGAATATTTAAACTACTACTATTCGGAACTTAAGGAGCAATAAAGAGTTTCAAAAAGTGGAACTAGAAATAATAGTATTATCTTACCGAGATCTACCTGAATTGTTAACGATAAAAACAAACTATATTTAGGCAATGAACTGCCATATAATGAGTCAAATCTAAAGGTGTTGGATATTATAACAAAAGCCAACAAAAAATTAAAAATTTGATAAAACGTAATATCTACAGGGTTAGTACGCGTATAGATATATTAATTAGAAAAAAAAGGAAAATGGAAATTTCACTAAGATTTCTTTACTATGATGTATAATTGCAAAATGTGCAATATTAGTTGCTAAGTTAGTTGTAAGTTGCCGGACCTGCGAACAGATAACCCTGTGAATCTCTGCAGGATTACAGCGCTTTGCATTGCGTTTTTTTGTAATAATTCATGATTTAATTTCTGGTAAATGAAGAGATGAATGAATAAGTTTATTTATATATACCGAGTGAATCAACACATTTTCGACGGAACATTAGGATATTTTACGGCAGATTTCAAATTTCTTGCGCAGAAATATGTATTTCTGTAGTGACAACAACATATCAATATTTTAAGTAAACAGGCTGTTACATAGTAACATAACAAGCATATGATTTTTTAATAATAATTATTGTTTTAATTTAATTAATTTTGTTTCGTTATTGATTTTGTGAGCATTCCTCATACAAATCCTAAATAGTTTCCAAAATATTCGACATTTTCTGAAACTTGAGGACTTTTTAAAAAATTTTGTGCCCTCAATATTGATTACAAAGCTTCAAATATACTACTATTTTAATAGTAGTTGTTGTTGCTTGAACATATGACATATTTTGTTGATGTATGTGACACAGGATGGTTAATAGCTTACCCCATACCTAAGAGTTGACTAGATGGTATGTTCTAATACCCGAATGGTACCTAGGTTCCCTATACCTATTTTCAACGATATATATATATATATATATATATATATATATATATATATATATATATATATATATATATATATATATATATATATATATATATATATCTTTTGGAAAGAGAGGATTTACAAAAATTTGAATAATTGTATTTACAATAAATGCTTATATATATTTATAATTTTGGTGTGTGTCAGAAAAACACAAGTGTGAGCTCAGGAAATGTAGCAGGGGAACCATACTATCTTGTATATGATTCAATGAATGAGTGAAAAAACCTGAGGAAAAAACTCGTTTCCCTGTCGCTATTGCACTAGCAATAGCTTGTCTGTTTATGTTGTGTTAGTGTCGTGTGTACATAAAGAATACCAAAGATTTTTCTGCTTAGCCGATTCATTCTCTCTTGCATTCCATGATTTCCAAAACAAGTGTGAAGGGAAGGGGGTTTGGGACAGGAATCAATCAAACTTCTTATACGTTTAAACAAATCTAAGAAAAGATTTTACATAGCAAGCAAGGTCATGAAAAGGACTAAGGAGATAATAAAAAAAAACATAACCTGCGATATTTCCTCAAATTCCCTCTCTGTTTGACCGAGAGAGCCCCGATGGCTAGGTTCAGTCTTCCAAGTGATGCCAATTATGATCTATAGATGTTTTAGAATCATTATAGACCATCTATATAACTACGGTGTCGTGGATATTCGGAAGTTTAGCCCATTTTTATCGACTTTCAAGAAATATTCCGATTCTCCACACCTATTTCTAACTGAACTGATTGTTGTCTAACAAAATCAAACCCAATCAGATTAATTCATTCATGTGTTTAATTGTCATGAATCTCAACCATCGAACAAATATTGATTAAAAAAATTGACAAAAAACCGCGTTCATAATATCACATCAATTCGTACTTCAGACCTAACAATAAAAACGAAAGATTAACAAAATAAAGGTAGAAAGACTTTCGTTATCATTTTACATAAGATGTTCAAAGTGGCCTCCATTTTGAACGATATACAATGTTAACATGTCTTCAAATGATCTTCTAACATTACTTAGTACGTCTGGTAATGCATCTCTCATTCTCTCTCTCATATCAATTTCCTTCACATAACCCCATAGGGAAATGTCAAGGAAGTTAGAGCAGGCGATCTTGTGGGCCAATTTTGAAATCCACCTCTGCCGATCCAATTAGGCATTTATGTGTCCATGAAATTCCGCACATTGGCAATGAAATGTGCAGGAGCTCCGTCCAATTGGAACCACGTTCATTGCCTTACGTCGATCACACATTTTCTAACAATTTGTTTAAATAAGGGCGAAGAAACATCAAAAATATATTTCGTCCGATGACATATGATTGCGCCATAAATATTAACCGGCAATCGATGTTGCATGTACGGCTGACGAAAGATATATGGATTGTGATCATCGTAATAATGAAAATGGTTCCGGTCACTACGGAGTAGTTGTGGAGAGTGCATTCATTGGAGAATATAATATTTTCTGCAAAATTTTCATTTTTCCTGATCATTTCCAACATTCATAAACAGAACTCCCCTTCCGATAGCTTCTGGTGGACTTGAACATGATAGGGATAGAAACCGTGATTTTTCAAGATTTTGGATACTAATTCCTGTTTCATCCACAATCTTCCGCTGACTAATAGTTGGATTCTCAACGACGGTCGCTACAACTGTCATTTCGTTTTCTTCATTCTCTCACCCGATTTTGTCTCTTCGTTTTTGGATAAGTTAAGATGCTGAAATGTTTGTAGTAGTTTTTGGAGGGAATTTCTGTCAGGACGTCTTCGATTCGGGTAACTTTCGAGGTAAAGTCTTGATTCTAAAAAACTGCACTGTTACAGCTCGGTTGGATATCATTAATAGAGTTAATAGACTGCAGTTTCCGTCTCATTTGACCTCGCAATGTTGTAAATGGATATTGCATACCCATTTACAGCATCAGGCCATACTGCCACCTACTCATCTCAATTCGTTGGAGCGTTACAAAACATGTAAATGTTATTGTGCCCTCTGAAGAGCTGGGACGGAGGCCACTCACCATTGCCACTGGGAGACCATGATAGCAAAGGGTGGATAAACAGAAATCTTCAAGAAGTCACACTAGTTCGACTATTTATCCCAACGATACACACCGTGTCAGCAAGGAAGCGATTTGTCGAAAGACTAACGCTCCTTATTCATATCTGTTTATCAACCAGGCATACAGTATCATCTCAAAAAAATGATAAATTATAATTTGCGAAATTATCTTTATGTCTGTAGATACATTGAAGAATTTTTATTCAAGAAACAATATTCAACCTTCCGTATATTTTAAATATCCTTCCCTGAAGGAGCTGGTTTTCCGATCCACCCTTCATAATCACCGTCAACCAGGGCCAGACAGCAGCGGTACAGCTCGGTCGGATGTCATAAATAGGAACAATAGACTGCAGTTTCCTATTCATGATATACGACCAAGCTGTACAGCCGCTGTGTGTCCCTGGTTGACGGTTATTAGGAAGTTTGGATTGGAAAACCAGCTACTTCAGGGAAGGATATTTAACATTCTACGGAAGGTTGAATATTGTTCCTTTAATCAAAATTCTTCAATGTATCTACACATATAACGATAATTTCGCAAGTTGTAATTTTTTTGAGATTGTAGATCTCGATTGTTTAATTGCCTTGATGCGATTTGCCGGTATTAAGCATCATCCCATCAACAAAATAATTTTTTTTTAATTTGACTTGACATAAAATTAATTTACATCAAAGTGTATTTCAATTATCGTCATTGAATTTCTGGTTTCAGGCTTGTTCACAGTGATCTCGAAAGATTTTCACTTGATATTTAACCTATAGCTGCGGTAAGCATCTTCCGAGCTGAATTTTAACGAGAATTCTACTACTCCTTTATTTCGATACTGACAGAGGTTTCGATGCTCAATTTTCACCCCATCTTGTTATGCAAGAAAAAACTCCTTTTTCTTTGTTTGTTTGTTCTATAGACCTACAGTTTATAGTGGACTCCGAAACATTCACGTGAACCAGGGGTGCTCAAACTCGAACTGTTGGCGATCTACCTCAATATTTTTAGACTACTTACGATCGACTCTGAGAGGCTGCAAGTATGTGTGATGCAGGGTGGTCGTACATACACGATACACCCTACCTACCTATCTAGGTAGCGTGTACCGTAGCATATATAGATATAAGTTTTCCGCACAATATACATTATTTTAGTCAAGGTTTGGGTTAGGTTTAGCTAGGTTTCTCTCTATAATATCAATGAAAAATCTCATAGTTATTCAAAATTGCAAGTTTATCGGTTTTACAAAACAAAAGAGTTACATATGGTGTTAAACATAACTAAGGAGTGACTTTGAATGTTGAAGCGTGTCACTGCATGTCCTCCACATACTTTTCATAAGATGGTACGTAACGCAAGCATGATGACATATGATCGTCAGTTAGTCGATTGCGATAATTGACTTAATTATCTTCATTAGAGAAAATGCAGACTCACACAAGTAGGTTGACTTAAACATTGCAGTTAGGTGAAGGGTGATTTGCCTTGGATTGGGATATTTATCTTCAGATATCAAACACCATAAATTTGTATCAGATACTGTAGCTTCGAGATGTATATCTGATATAATCTGCACCAATTCATTCTCAACAGAATATGAGTTCATATTAAACTGACTTGCTATTTCAGTAGCTAATTCCTCAATGTTTTCACATGAAAAATGATGCCATATTTGCCAATTTACTGCCAATCATAAAAACGCATTTCGAATTGTCCCATATTAATTGATAATTCAGCCTCATACATATCATAATTCAACAAAGGAGTCCTTGCTTTCAAAGACAGAAAATGTTTCAGATCCTTTCTTTTAAAGCATCTATCATAAGTTGCAATTTACTTTCGAAAGCGTTTACAGCACTAATCAACTCAATAATAGTTTTTCCTTTACCTTGAAACCCCAAGTTAATGGTGTTTGAGTGCATTGTGATATCAGTCAAAAATGCCTAATCAGTCAGCCATTTTATGTGTCACCACCTCTTTCGTCTAGAACAGCTGTTATTTCGGGCAATAATTCTTGAAACCTTTCTAGGAATTGTCCGCGACGTCCGTGTGAAAAACTAAATCAGTGTATTCAACTGACTCCCTATCTTCCAACTGCAACTTAAAGAGCTGCCGTTGTAAGATACCTGCACGGATGGAATTCACAATTTTTGTTGCAATGCTTATAATTTCCTCTGTGTTCAAAACTCTGGAACACAAAACTTGTTGATGTATAATGCAATGGAATGAAAAAAAGAAGTAAAATCTTCATTAGCTCGACACAATGCCACAAAACCGTTTTTGTTTCCAGTAATTGATGGTGCTCCATCGGTTGTAATGCTCACTAATTTATATATTGGTAGCTTGTAATGTTTTACAAAATTGAGGAAAACGCCACGGGTCTTCCCCTTCAGAAAAATGATTGTCAAAAATTCTTCCTTATTCAACATTTCATTGAATACCATCCTAATAAAATACACAGCTGGGCAGTGTCTGTCATACCGGTGGATTCATCGAACTGTTGAGAAAAGTATGTACATTTCATGATATCATGTTTTAGTTTATCTGCCGTGTTCTGACTCATGACTTCAATACGCCTTGTGACAGTCGGACGAGATAACTGAAGGTCTCTAATAGCAGACATAATTTCTGTTTTATTTTTAAAATCTCCAATTAAAGTCTCACCCGCTTCCTTCACAACCGATCCATCTTCGAATGGTTTCTTGTGTGACGCGAGCTTGTGAACATGGTTTATTCTTTTTTCAAACAAGATATCAAATCATGTGCTTTTCGTTTGCTCAATTCACTCTGTGTCGTAAAATCCTTTTCATCGTTTTTGTGAACCGTTTTATGATGCCTCCCTAAGTTACCACGCTTAGCTATTGCAACTGATGCACGATGAATAAGACAAATTCACTTATCCTTCACCGTTCAAAAGAAAAATTCTTGCTCTCTATCGTTAGTAAAATTATATGTTTCAGATTTCTTCGCTGCTACTATTTTTTACTATTTTTTTTCACGATATTGTACTATTTAATAATAAACTTTGGATCGGCGTAGTATTGCCTTCAAGTTACAATTCAGAATGACTCCAATTCCTGCAGGCGCAACAGTTATATCGGCATGAACGAAAGTCCCGTCGAACGCACCGCGAAATTTCTAGAAAAGCGGCAACAATAAAAAACGCGGCTTTTCTTTGACAAGCACGGCGCGTTCTATTGATAAAACCGCCTTGTGCCGTTAGCAGAGTGTCATTTTATTACGTAATAAATTTTTATAGTTTAGTTACCTACTTATTAAAAATTTTTTTTCTTCTCGAGATCTACTTAAATAGCACTCACGATCGACCGTTTGAGCACGCCTGACCTAGACCGTGCAATTATAACTGCCATCTCTCAGGATTACAAGTTATCTGGTCTTCAGAGATTATGAACTCAACCTATCGGTTACATAGGTTAGGTTAGGTTAGATGTGTGTGTGTGTGTGTGTGTGTGTGTGCATGGGAGTCAGTACATCTACTAACTTACTTACAGAGGGAGATCTCTTTGAATTTTTATTGAAACCGGTTAAAAAAGAGAAATAGCTTTCAGTGTTCCAAAAAAAAATACAAATCTATGTCTTTATCTGCTAAACTAAGGGGGAAAGAAATTTCGGAATTTACAAAAAAAGTCTGAATAATAATAATCATTATTGACGTGAATTCCTAACCGAGATATCGAGTATGGGTGAAATAAGGAAGTTATCAAATTTTGTGAATAACTCGAAAACCACATCATAAATATTTTATTAAATCTAATGAATTAATATAACTGGGATATTGTTAGTAGCACTCTCCAAATGAATGAAAAGAATATACTGTATATTGTACAATTCTCAATTAGTACCCTGTAGTATCAGCTGAATAGTATAGGTTCTAGCTTACAAAAAAACTCTGAAGCAATTCATATTCTGCACTCTGAATATCAGAAAACTTATACCAAGGAAAGGGAAATATTTTTCCTCAGTTTCATCGATAATGTTGAACTTATTTAATTGCTTAGATGAGAGGTCAGATTCGAATATCATAAATATTCTGGACACTCTTAAGATTTTCAGAATATCTTGTGCTATACCGCACTACCCTATGTGAAAGAAGTCAAAATATGAATGTGTTTATTTAGATAATCAAGGTTGGGTTCTTGAGCCTACTTGCGAAAAAATAGAAGTCACACATGTCCCTTCCTCTCCCTTGAAGCTACGAGCATGATTATAATTTTTTTGCTTTCGTCACTTCAATAGTGAATCATATCCTTGGCAATTTCATCTTCAACGATAGGTAATCGAATCTCCGACGTGAGATAAATTGTGGTAACACTGGCTGCAATTCGAATAATTTCGGAAAACATTTGTTCGACTCGGTACTGGATGCACGAAAGTGATCAGCGTGAACAGCAGGATTACCAGGTATGCCATTTCAAAAAAACAGTGAGATGAGATTTGAAATCACCCCAACTTTAAAAAACGTTTCCAACTACTTGTGTAACATAGATCAACAAAATGTGTCATATGTTCAAGCAACAATAATTACTATCACAATAGTTTTACATCTGAAGCTGGGGGTACAAAATTTCAAATCTCAGAAAATGTCAAATATTTTGGAAACTTTTTGAAATAGGTAAAGGGGATTTCGAACAAAGTCGAAAATGAAACAAAATGTAGGGTGTCCCATTCAAAAAATCATAGCGTCAGTATGTAATTTCATTATGGAACACCCTGTATAGTTTAAAATATTTTAGTTTTTTGTCACTACAGCACTGCATATTTCTGCGCAAAAAATTCAAAATAGGTCGTAAAATATACCTAAAATTTCGTCGCGAATGTGGTAGTATGTAATTCCGAGAAGATAGTAATATAATGAAAAATTATATTTGGTTACCTGTCAACAGAGATAAAATGTCAAACATTTTTCCCGTCACAGAAAAAAAGTATTTTATTTAATTTTTAGCTAAGTATCCAACAACTCTCGTGTTCACTGTCATAGTCATACAGTTGCAGCTTTTATCATTGTCACAAATGAACATGTAAACGAAGTAATTGAATTACTTTATGACTGCAATATTAAACACTTGGAATTGAATTTTAATTAATCTGCATCTGGCCTTGTTCCAGAGGCCTTGTTTCAGACTTTAAATTCATCTATTCCAAATGTTTTTTGTCGGATCTTTCTCTTCCATATCAAAGAACTCGATTCATTTAAATTGCATTTCAAAGCGAATAGCACAAGTCATGTCAGTAAAGTTCCATGAAAATAAATTCAACATCGTTTTTATCATAAGCTACCGAATGAATAGCCCAACCTCAGAAAGATTCTGTGCGTTATCGCTATAGGATATCAAAACCAATACGGTCTTATGTAAACCTTTTAGTTTCGAATTTTCGGATTCAGATCACAAAAGAATTGAGAAATTCCCATGTGTCGGCGTTGAAAATCTGGAAGAACGTGAATCGAATCTGCTAGGAGAAATGGCGAAGAAAACGGATCTTACGTTCTCTAAGTGCTCTGTTCTAAATGGTGTCAGATTGAGTTCCCTACTTCCCCACCTTGTTATGAGTTAAAATATCAATTTTCCCCGTAAGCTTCGAATCGAATTACAGATTATCATTTATGAGGTTATTATCATTATATATTATTTTAAATTTATAGTATTAGTGTGAGTGTTTGTGAAGGAGTTACAGAATGATTGATTGAAAAAAGTGAACTGTTAAAACTAGATAGATTTACAGATGAAGGGAAAATAATGAACTATTTTATTCACTCGTTTACGTTTTGCTGTACAGGGTTGCTCAAAAGTAAAATTCATAATTTATTGATTGCCGATTTTTAGTAAAAACGCTCGTACAAGTCGATTTTTGATTTTTGATACTAAACTTTTAATGGTTAAGTGAGGAGATTACACCCAACTCCCAAACCCATAGCCAACCTCACATTTTATTTTCAAATAGCAACCCCCATCTTGTGATTGCTCTTTTTAAGGCCCTGTAAAGCTTCTAGATAAGCGTGCAAAAAATTCCGGAAAAAATATTGCTCTCTTAAATACATGGTGTTAAAATATCCAAACTCATGCATAATATTGATGAGGTCTGGGACCTCATATTTAACCATTCGCAATTGAGTTTCAAATTAATCAATTATTATTATTAATCAATTAATCAAATCATGAGGCGGTGTGACGAGAATGATGGATATTTAAGAGCGAAATATTTTTTTCTGGAATTTTTCGCACAGTTATCTAGAAGTTTTATTGACCTTTAAAAAGAGCAATCACAAGATAGGAGTTGCCATTCAAAAATAAAAAAGAGAGGGTGGCTTGTGATTAGGGGGTTCACTCCCCAATTTATCATAAAAAGTTAGGTATTGAAATTCAAGAATCGATCTCTGTGAGAGTTTTTGCTAACACCGAAAGTCAACGAATTATGAATTTTATTAAGAATTTTCGCCCAACCCGGTTTAGTAGATCTCTCGAAAATATTAATGGAGTGTGTTTATTATGTAATAAAGAATACTTTTGAGAGGAGAAACAACATTATTCATAGCCTTCACTTCTGACTGACTACAGCTAGAAGTCTAAAGCTGTCAACTCAAGACAGAACTAGGAAACCAACTTTGAATAACTGATTGTTTCAATCACTATGAGGCATGATTTTTTTTTATTCTCAACTTCACATGTCACAGCTATGACCACACATGATGATTAAAATTTTAAGTGATGTTATGTTACACAGTACTATTTATATTTCATATTGTCGAAGTCCAAAGCAGAAAAGAGTGACCAATACACAAAATATTGGTTACTCTTCATTGGAACATGATTTTGAAGAGCGAAACTTTGTGGGAATAATTGAAATCGTTTTCGTTTTACTTGAATCTCCGATTAGCTGATAATCGATGCTGGTCAGCATACCCTATGTGGTTGTGGAAGTGTTCTACTATTGAAATATTCAAGCCAAGCTGCATCGGGAGTGGTTAGTGCTTGCGAGTAGTCGCATATATATATATATATATATATATATATATATATATATATATATATATATATATATATATATATATATATATATATATATATTTACCCCCGACGAGTTGCCCATATATCTGTTCATGCAATCAAACTGATTTCATGAAAAATATAAATCCACCACCCGGTAATTAATACCATTGCCAGGCAATGATTATAATCAAAACATATCCTGGAATAATTATATATTAGGATAACGTTAAATGTTATGACAATATATCAATCTACCAGAATATATACATATTATAGCATCATGAGACAATGATATCAATGTACCAACGAGTAGTGTCAGAGGCTTTCTCCCCGGAAAAATCCAGTGTACGGACCTTAGTCAAGTAACACTGAATGTTACTCATTAATAGTTTCCTTTGTGTGAAGTGGTGAACGATCGAATAGAATACTGCTCTGAATATAAATATGACAAAATTGTCAGTTAATTATATTACATTTATTTAAACAAATAAATAAAATATAAAATGAGATTCTGAGCAGTATAAACTAAAGAGAAAACCTATGACTCTACCTCATTATGTTTTTCCGAAAGAAACCTACGAAGAATATTACAAGATTTGATGACTGTTATCTTTTGTAACTATTCAAACAAATTTTCTTCAGACACAAAATCTCAATACTTTTGTGAAGATTCCTAGGAATAACACCTGTTGTGGAAATAATAATCGGTAGAATAAAAATTTTCTTCATTTTCCACATTTTTTAATCTCGTCGCCAAGCATCATATATTTAGACATTTTTTCATTGTATTTATTTTTTATATTATGTGTGTCGGGTATAGCAATATCAATTATATATGTTGCTTGATTCTGTTTATCAGTAAGAATGATATCTGGTCTATTGTGTTTACAGCTCAGTTGCTAAGAATTGTTTTATCGAAATAGAGTTTATATTTGTCATTTTCACAAATAAGCTCAGGTTCATATTTGTAAAATTTTTTCCTTTTGGGAATTAGGTCATGTTTAATTCCTAGTAATTTGATTTAGGAGGTCGTTACTTGATGAAAATCGATATACATATTTTCAATGAAATAAAACTAAAGTATTTAGATTTTCACTATATTAACAAAACTATGACCGGTTTCACCACACTGTGGTTTCATCAGATAGATACAAACTAATGAACGTAAACAACAAAAAGTAATAAATCCGGTGTTTATAAACTGCCTTGCGGGGATTGTAATAAAGTTTATATTCGTAGAACTTTTCAGAAATTTCAAAGTTAGATTATCCGAGCACAAACGTAGTTTTAATTATCATAAATCAGATTCCCATTATTCTAATCACTTACTCGAAGAAAACCATAACTTTAATGATGATTTCAAAATTTTACACAATGAAGAAAATTTTAGAGATCAACAAAGAAAAGAATTCAGGTAGGTTACTTAATAGTCGATTAGATCTAAGTCCTTCTCCTTTAATCAATCTTTTCAATTCATAAAGTAAGCAACTCCGATGGGTTTTCCAACATACCTCTTGTACTTATTGTAATATTAAGTAGGAAATAAGACTAATATATAAGGAATAACTCTGTTCATTAGTTTGTATCTATCTGATGAAGCCACAGTGTGGTGAAACCGGTCATATTTTTGTTAATATAGTGAAAATCTAAATACTTTAGTTTTATTTCATTGAAAATATTTAATTCCTAGATTAAAATGAATAATATTATGTCTTTCTAAATAATCTGTTGAAGCAAGGACTGAGCAAGATGATAATATATGAAAAACTGTTTCTAAAGAACAGAAACATCTACGGCAAGAATCATCTATATTTTGTTTGATGATGTGTTTTCTATAATTCCTCGTGAAAACAAGCTGATCCTGGATCGCAATTGCCAAGCCTTCTGTTTCAGCAAACAATTCTCCAGAAACTAACCATTTATTCGATGCGATTGCATCAATATAATCATTTTTCAATTCTTTAGGGTGCTTTCCGTGTAATTGCTCTGCATCCAACTTTCTCTTTTTGAATTATCATCAAATATATCAAAATCTACCTTTTGCATTGTCAAGTTCAGAGGTGTAAGATTATAATCTGAAGCAACAACAATATCATGTAATTTAGACGTTCTCTGTTTATCATGAAAATGGGAACGTAGATGAAAAATCTGTTTACTATGAAGATTACTCAAATCAATTAATCCACGACCACCAAGATGTCTAGGTAGTGTAACTCTCTGAACAGCTGATTTTGGGTGGTGCTTATGATATTTACAGAGCATTTTCCTCGTTTGACATTGTAATTCATTTAGATCAGTTTTAGACCATTTAATAATTCCAAAAGAAGATGTAAGAATAGGAACTGCATAGGAGTTGTGCTCTGAAAAGGTTTTTACTAGTTAAATGACTCTTGATGATAATTCTAATTCTTTTGTAATATTAACTTCTAATATTTTCATTAGTGCTGCTATGGTTGATTGTCTTCTCTTGACCAAATCCAAGATATTTATATGTATCTCCTTGATGCATTGGCTCGATTTCGATATTGGAAATCTTTATATAATCAGAGGTGATCTTTCCTTTTACAATAGAAAGATTTTTACATTTTGGAAGCCCAAATTTCGTATGAATATCATTGGAATAGTTGAAAGTAATCTCGAGTAGACTTTTTAAATGAGATCTGGTTCCGGCATATTATCTAATATCATCTAAATAAATTAAGTGACTTAATTTGAATTCAGTTGATAGACTCTTTATTTTGAAGCCGAAACTAGTAGCCTTTAATTCATGAGATAATGGATTAAGGCAAAGACAAAACAAAGAGCACTTAAAGAATCACCTTGAAAATGCCTCTTTAGATTGGAATTACTTATATATATATATATATATATATATATATATATATATATATATATATATATATATATATATATATATATATATATATATATATATATATATATATATGTAAATAAATAATTATCAAAATTTTAGGACTCACTGGGTTATTACTGCCGTAAGATCATAAATTCTTGTATGGCAATTTTTTTTTATATAATGTTACGGAATATCACAGTTGTACACATTGTACCTTATAGCCGTTCATTATTAACGATAACAAATAAAAATTTTAGAGAAAAGAAATGAAGTTTCCGAGGTTCATAAGATTTTTCAAATGCTCATGGAGTAATATGAGGAGTATAGTTTTAAAAGATTATTGATATTTTACATGTAACAATTACATTTTACTTCAGATTTTTCTTTACAGCAGATGAAAACTTTTATAACGTATGAGATGTCCTTAACGTCATTTATTACTGCACGGCATTCGAAAAATTTCGTTCGTAATATCAAATATTAATAAAAATCATAATGCCGTACGTATGTATACATTTTGAAGACACATTACATATAATAAACCTAGCAAGTGAAAAGTGAAAGTTATTTTGATTTTCTATGTTTTGAAATACCATATTCATCAAAATGTTTTCGCAAATTTTTCTTAAAATTAAACAAGTTCCACGAAGAAATAATATATGGGCAATGTCAACCCAGATTCTTGGGTCCATAATGATCCTAAAACATCTATAGATCATAATCGGCATCACTTGGAAGACTGAACTTGGCCATCGGGGCCTCTCGGTCAAACAGAGATGGAATTTGAGGAAATATCGCAGGTTATGTATTTTTTTTATTATCTCCTTATTCCTTTTCATGACCTTGATTGCTATGTAAAATCTTTTCTCAGATTTGTTTAGACATATAAGAAGTATGATTGTTGAAATATTTTTCTGCTGGTTTTCTTTTTCCATTGTTACAGATTCATGTCCCAAACCCTCTTTCTTTCACCCTTGTCTTCGTTTGGAAATCATGGAATGCAAGAGAGAATGAAGCGGCTAAGCAGAAAAATCTTTGGTACTCTTTTTGTACACACGACACTAACACAACATAAACAGACAACCTATTGCTAGTGCACTATCGATAGGGAAACGAGTTTTTTCACTCGTTTATGAATCATATACAAGAAAGTATGGTTCCCCTGTTACATTTCCTGAGCTCACACCTGTGTTGTTTCTGACACACACCAAAATCATAGATATAAGCATTTATTGTAAATACAATTATTCAAATTTTTGTAAATCCTCTCTTTTCAAAAGAATATATATATATATATATATATATATATATATATATATATATATATATATATATATATATATATATATATAAGATAACAGTCATCAAATCTTGTAATATTCTTCGTAGGTTTCTTTCCGAAAATAATAATGAGGTAGAGTCATAGGTTTTCTTTAGTTTATACTGCTCAGAATCTCATTTCATATTTTATTTATTTGTTTCTATAAATGTAATATAATTAACTGACAAATTTGTCATATTTATATTCAGAGCTTTATTCTATTCGATCGTTCACCACTTCACACAAAGGAAACTATTAATGAGTAACATTCAGTGTTACTTGACTAAGGTCCGTACACTGGATTTTTCCGGGAGAAAGCCTCTGACACTACTCGTTGGTACATTGATATCATTGTCTGATGATGCTATAGTATGTATATATTCTGGTAGATTGATATATTCTCATAACATTTAACGTTATCCTAATATATAATTACTCCAGGATATGTTTTGATTATAATCATTGCCTGGCAATGGTATTAATTACCGGGTGGTGAATTTATATTTTTCATGAAATCAGTTTGATTGCATGAACAGATATATGGGCAACTCGTCGGGGTAAAACCCTATATATATATATATATATATATATATATATATATATATATATATATATATATATATATATATATATATATATATATATATATATATATATATATATATATATATATATATATATATATATATATATATATATATATATATATATATATATATATATATATATATATATATATATATATATATATATATATATCAATAAAATAATAGAACGTTATTAAACGAGCGTGAAACGATAGCTATTACTCCCGAGAATGAGCGAGTAATAGGCATTAGACGCAAGTTAAATACTGTACTTTATCTACAACGAATATAAGTAGAAATTAGTTGTCCAAAAACTTTCATTTCGAAAATTTATAGAGCGCGGAGACCATAGATTATTAATAAGCTAACGTCAAAGATGTTGTGGCTCAATCATCTCCCGCATATAATATTATGATTGTTTTTTGTCTATGGGGAGTTATACAAGAAAAATCATAATTTTTTTATTTGAAATAATTTTTCGGATAATTATTAACTATCGAAAGTGTACGGCATTCACCTTTAATTGATGGTTGTCCAAAGTATAAACAAGCTATGTTATTGCCGTACAGATAAAAGTCACCGGAAAATCACTCTTTTCGGAGGAAGTACCTAATTTACCCCATACACCAAAGTGTTTCACTAAAAATGTACGGCATGCTGAAAAATGTTATATATTCGCAAAGTTCTCTCGAGATCATTTAATTTTATGTTATTTTATATCACCTATGCTAATCAGAGATAAATGTTGCGACCCTTGGCTTTCGACCCCTACACTTGAAATGTGTACGGCGTTCATGGGTGAAGCATCTGTACATCTTTACAAAATGAACTACACAAATGCCGTACAGTTATAAATAACCTATATTGCTTCTACGCAATTATCGGCGAATTGAAAATTTGCACTGACTTCCGGTACCACCACTTTTGTGAGGCACTAGGTTTTTCGATATTTATTTTTAATCATCTATCAAACTGTAAGAAAGCCGTACATAAATAATTAGTCGTAATTCCTCATTAGTACCTGAAAAATTCCATTTACTCACGTACTCAAATGTACCACTCAAAAGTGACGGCATAGTGCTGATAGTTATTTTCGTATACAGTAAACAACCTTCTAAGCGTTATTCACGTTGGGTCATTTCACAGGATAATTTTTGCCATAGGCTTGTAGTCTATAACATGGAATAACAAAACGCAACTGACATCTGAACGAAATGTTGTCTTTGGTTAGTTGAAGATTTGGCAATTTGAAATTTCAAAGATGACCGGTTGATGTGTTAGTTTCTAGTTTCTATTAGCTTATATGATATTATCATTACGCGACCAAGACGATCAAATACGACAATCGTTAAAGCAATGATCTCTGCATCTCCGAGTCAGATACGCTAATTATTTGCTATCATCATTTCGGCATGCTTTCCATCGAACCCATCTAACCTGTGGCACAAATACAAGGATAATATGTCAGAAGACATTTTACATCAAATTCGTTTCAGTTCAAGAAACCCCAATCTTCAGACGAATGAAGAGATACATAATTGGGCTTTGCTCTTGATCGAAGATATGTGTTACCTCATGTGCGGTAGTTTATTAGTCAATTAGAATTAGAACGGAATATGTGAATATGATCACCTGGAATAAGATTTAGAAGTTCATACGAATGTACTCCTGTTGAATCCCCAGCAAAAAGAAGTTTATGACGCATTAATGAAGACAAGTGATAATGGAAATGGTAAGTTTTATTTCCTGGATGCCCCTGGTGGAACTGGAAGACATTCCTCATAACAGTAGTTTCAGCCACTGTACGTGCGAGGTCCAACATTGACTCCATAATTGCTTCTTCAGGATAAGCAGCATTAAAATAGCCATTACATCTTCAAACTATTGAAGAACCAACATTAGGGTCATTTTCAAGTGAATGTAACAGAAGAGTAGGTAAGTACAAGTACAGAGTGAAAGTTATCCTAGATAATGGAGTAGTGGGGATACATTAAGCTCTAGTTGGCTGTTGAGGGTAGTAAATTGTGGGTTTTTACATAGTTTATTAATCTCCAAACTTTCCAACAAATTCATCTCTCTGCCCTTGTTACATTTATGAAAGATTTTAAGGTTGCTTGATGACATCGAGTGGTTAGTTGATTTTATGTGTTCAAATATTGGCGAATTTTTATTTGAAGAAATATTATTACTAAATGCCAAACAAAAGAACGATAAATTCAAGCAATCAGGAATTTATCAAATCGAATGCAATGAATATCAGGTAGCCTATGTCGGACAAACAGGGAGAAGTTTTGAAGCTAGATTCAAAGAACATATTTCCTCAGATAAAAATTTGCCAATATTTGAAAATCAACCAACCTCTCAATATCATTAAACAACCTTAAAATCCTTCATTAATGTAGCAAGGGGAGAGAGATGAATTTGTTGCAAAGTTTGGAGATTAACAAACTATGTAACAACCAACAATTTACTACCCTCAACAGCCAACTAGAGCTTAATGCACTACTCAATATCTAGGATAATTTTCACTCTGTACTTGTGCTTACCTACTCATCTGTTGTTGTTGTTATTCAATTGTAAATGACCGTAAGGTCGAGACCGTGATTATTGAATAAATTGTGGAAAAGTGACAAAAGTGTCTCATTTCGGTTTACTTTGAAGATGAAATTCCATAAAGCAAATAGATCATCAATACTATCAACCAACATGTAATATTGCAAAACACTCCGCAATAGCCAAAATTCATCGACATCTGAAATCATCATCTGGGACGAATGCACAATGGCACATAAATTTAAATATCTACGCACTGATTCGATATGTTTGGGAGGCGATTTAACTGTGTGGCGATTTTCGCCAAACACTGCCAGTAATTCCAAGATCAACTGCTGCCATCGAAATAAACGGTTGCCTCAAATAATCGAATCAATTACGTTATGTGAAGAAACTTCAGCTGACAACAAATATTTACATTGCTGGATAATGCATCTGTTAAAGATTTCTCTGAGCAACTGCTGACTATCGGTAATGGTAACTGGCGATGAATCGGCCGGATCGATTTCATTTCCTCCGAATTTCTGTAACTTCGTCTCATCGAAAGATGAACTCATAGACAAAGTATTCCCAAACATAATTACTTACCATAAAAAATAACAAATGGTTGAGTGAGAGAGCAATTTTTGCGACAAAGAATAAAGATGTAGATGACTTAATCTCCATAATTCATTGGTACGCTGCATTAATTCAAATCTATTCACTGTGTAACAAATTAAGATGAAACCAGCTACTATCCCATTGAATTTTCAAACTCCTTGGATGTGTCTGGCTTAGCAGCAAACAATTTAAGACTAATATTTGGCTCCGTAGCAATCATGCTTCGAAACACAAAACTGTGCAACGGAACGCGTTTGCTGGTAAGTATATTGATGAATAATGTAATTTACGCGCCGATACTCAAAGGAAGAACCGAAGGTGAAGAAGTTCTCATTCTGAAGAGCCCTATAGTCACAATCAATATGCTGTTTGATTTTAAACGACTGCAATTTCCAATCCATCTTGCATTCGCCATTACCATTAACAAATCAAAAGGCCAATCCTTGTAAGTTTGTAGTCTGAATCTAGAAAATTCAT
The DNA here is from genome assembly GCA_013387265.2 of Cryptolaemus montrouzieri. NCBI lineage: Eukaryota > Metazoa > Arthropoda > Insecta > Coleoptera > Coccinellidae > Cryptolaemus > Cryptolaemus montrouzieri. The sequence goes on along the minus strand of JABFTP020000021.1, from coordinate 70,512,963 downwards.
GTTTTCTCCATAGTCAATTATGTGGCATGTTCACGGGTCGTAAGACAATCTGCGTTATTTGTTCTTGCGTATGATAATAAAACGAAAAACTTCTACCATAAGATGCTGCACTGAAGAGTGCAACTCAAGAACCAAATACATGGCTAACAAAGAATGATTGAAATACTTGGTTTTTTTTTAATTATGAAGACTGTCGTCTGTTATTTTTCTGTTACGAAATTTAAAACATCATAACTATGACAGTCAGCACATACGAACTACATATTTTGCTCTATTTCATTTTATACTATCGTATGGAGTTATCCTATGGGGAAATTGTGCAAATGTTACCAAAATTTTTAAACTTCAGAAAAAAGCTGTTAGAGTAATTACAGGTGCGCAGTATGATGATCTCTGTAAGCCACTGTTTGTTGCGAATAAAATCATGAGTTGGCCATCGCCGTTTGTTTATATTACTGTCACAGAGATACATGTTCGTTCGGGTAGTCTATTTACAAACAGTGATTATCACAATTATAATACTAGAAATAGAACAGACTTGGTAATCCCACGCTACAGACTGGTCAGATCTGCAAAAGAACTCTCTAAATCTAAAATTATACAATAAACTCCCGGCAAAGTAGAGACAGTTTTCAGTTAATAGAATTAAGAAAACGGCAAAGGAATATTTCGGGAATACCTGTCTTTACTCAGTGGATGGATTGTTGAGACTTTCATAGTGTTTTTGTGCCGATAACGGATTGTTTCTATGTTTCGATCTGTCTTTTTTAATATATCATCCTTACCGTTTTGTAAGGATACCGCGCTCTGATTGTCTCTATATTTATATCATGTTCTGATTGTATTTGTTTTTTACTCCTATTCTAATCTTTTTGTGATTATATGTTCTTATATGTTATTGTTCGGATGTAATCTATACACACAGTGTTTGTCTCAATTCAAGTTCGAATCTATTAATGTCGATTTTTGATTTATATATATATATATATATATATATATATATATATATATAAAATCTAAAATCTGCTTCTATTTTGCCTCTAAGGCAGAACAAAGTTTGCCGGAACAGCTAGTTTAATATGCAATAAAAATGTAAATAATTATTGGTCGGAGTGCCAATAAATGTGTGAACCAGACTAATTTTTATGATTTTCGTTGACTAATTATGAAAATTCAATTTTATATACCACAATCAATTAGAGGTTGCATTTCACACCTCCCGCCAAGGATTAATTGTTAGATCTTTTTGTTTGTTCTCAAATAATTCATGATGACAAAAAAACCTTCATTTCATAATTATTATATATAATATATTTTCACAAAGTCTATGAACTGTGTGTACCATAAAGGCCCCAATTTCAAGAATAATACTTTAATTTTGAAAATAATTTGATTGCCATCTTCTGACCAATCTGTGAACTATCTATCAGATTCTAGAGAATAAGACAAGATACAGATGTCGCCGTTTAGCTAGGCTGCAAGCAAATGATAAAGAAACCTATGGAGAAATTGATAGCGAACTTTTATAGGTTTCTACAGAACGGTTGTACAGAAGTTATTTATATATCTGGAAGATGGTACGCAGATTCGAATTAAATTGTCTAAAACGACCATGGAATGTCGATAAAAAGTTCATTTCTTCCCAGAATTCTCCTAAAATATTCAATAATTATTCAGATACTTAATAACCGCTTGAACAGATTCGGATGGTTTGGGTACCTAATGGTTTTTTCCAAGGGAATAATAATTCAAATTTAATATGAATTCAATGATTAAATTTATACTTGAGTGCTCTGTTTGCAGAACATATGTTACTCATCTAGTTAACTAAAACAACCTGGAGAATTCTAATTGAAAAATATACCTGAAATAACTCACACTTTTCAAACGAAAAATATAAAAATTACTCAATTGAGGGGAAAGGATAATTCACATCTGAATATCCCTATCAAATTCCTATTTGAAAGGATAGGTACTGTCGGCAAAATTTGAGAATGTTTTAATCAAGATCTCAGTGCTTCGACCAAGCTCTAGAAGAAGATTGACAAAAATAGAGGAGCTCGGTATGAGCAGATTGTTCAAGATTATATTCATAATAATAACAAAGGTACTTTGAATATTGCAGTTCTATACTTTGATATGCCAAGGCAAAACATATGACGATGTATGAAGAAAAAAGATCAGGTCGTACAAAAGTTTTCATCGTCTACAAGAAAACCCACATTTACCAATCTGGCAACCAGTGATGGGAAGTACTCGAGTACTTCTGTGCTCGACTGCCTTGCAAAACAAAAACCAATTAAGTCAACATACTTGGTTTTCTAGATTTTCACACCACAGGATTCCTCGTAAAAAGGTCTGCAAGATGCTTCGTTCAGATGTGAAATATTCAATCCGTTGGGAATTTGTGAACAGTTACTTTTTAGGAAGCAATGCTTCTTTGATAATAAATTATAAAATATCAATCGAAAAACCAAGTCAATTTTTAATTTCATAATTAAAATATATCAATGTTACATACTTCTCAGAAGCTCTTGATATTTTCCAATATAGAACCTAGTATGTCTACTTACTCTACTTGAATTGAACAGGATGACTCTGGTGTAGGTAGATACCCGCAAGTGGGATATTCAATAAATACAAAACAAAAACTTAGTTAGTCAACAACTGGCAATGAAAAGACAAATCCTCCAAGAACGTCTTCCCCTCTGAATTGAATAACCAACACCAATCAGAATGCAGAGTAAAATCACATGATTTCTTATTTCGCGTACTTAAATCATATTATTGTGGTGGTTCTGCAGTAGGTCTCTTTACTAAATTACGGAGGAGATGTAATCAAGCTCTTTTTCAGTGCTGCAATAACGATTTCGCGGAGCGAGCGTCTTCTGAAAATGGCACTTGAAACGGCGACAGCTCGGACTTCATCTAGTCTGTCACCTGTTTCGCCAATGGACCCAAATTATAGTCAATGAAACAGAAGACGGAAGAGAGAACTTGTTGATTTATAACCAGTTCCTCCTGAAACAAATACCGAAAGCCGCAAAAAAGCCGTTTGTATTTAAATGATGGTGATATCTCGTGCAAACCAACAGAATTTGAACACACCTCATTTCTAAAAAGAATAAGAAATGAAACACTACATCAGCTGAAAGAAAGTTTGGAATGCCGTGATTCACTAGAAAATACTGATGGCGACATGATTAATTCAATAAGAATTAACAGTACTGACCAAACTGAACCTAATATTTCAGAGAAGATGAAAATCGAAGTTTAATAAGACCAGTTACCAACAGAATATGTACCCCAATCTGTACCAGAAATAGAAATCAGAGGTGGAGAAGATTAAGTAGGGACAGAAAATATACAACAATAACACTGTAACAGAGATAAAGTTACCTCGGACTAAACAAAAGCAAAATCGAACTAAAACAAAGATTTTACTTCCACCATGTCCAGACAGTTGTAAAAAAAACTGCTCCCGAAATATATTGAAAGAACAAAGAAGAATTATTTTAAGTTACTTCAACTGACTCAACTTTGCAGAGAAAATACTCTTTTTTGGAAAAAACCTCAAGAAAATGCCTGTCAAGATCTATAAAAGAGACGGCGTTGGCCACAAGGAGTGCTCTGTAGTTTATACTTTACCTTTTAAACCAATCACAGCAGAACAGAATGATATTGTGCTGAAAGACACCGAGGAGCAGGAAGACACAAAGCATAATGAAGTTATAGATCAAGTGGGAATAGACAGAAATACAGAGGATACTGAAGAAATCACAAATTCAAATGGAGAAACCGCAGAAAAATCTATCGATTTGAATGTAGAAGGGAAATACTTAAAAACACAAACACTTAAAACACAATTAGACATTCATCGGATGCTATGGTTTCTGAAAAATCCGGAGTTCCAGTGTGTTACAGATAAAAGAGGACTTAAACGTGGTGAAACGATGAAAGAAATTTCAATTATAAAAAAATCAAAGCTTATATTGAGAGCTATTATCCAGTGGTTTCACATTATAACATGAAACATGCTCCTAACAGACGGTATCTTACAAGCGACATCTCGGTGGATAAGATGTGGGAAGATCTGAATGAGAAACTCCTGAAAAGAAAGTATCATATGAAACCTACAGAAAGGTTTTTCATCATGAGAATATTGGCTTCACTAAACCATCACAAGATGAATTTCCATTATGTTCATTGCACAAGAATCATGTCCACCATGAAAACGTAAATGAAGGGGATGATGCGAACTGTGAAATTTGTCGAAACTATGAAATACACAAGAGAAGGTACACTGAAACAAGAAGCAGATTGTTCCGAAGAATGGCCAGAAGATAAAGAAATTTTCGCAGTTGATATGCAGAAGATATTAATAATTCCGAAAATGGTGACTAAGAATTCCTTTTTTTATAAGTCTTACAATATGTTTCAATGAAACATTTTCGAGATTGAAGAATCATGGACAGAATGTGTGTGTACTATGGCATGAGGCTATTATGGGCAGAACTTGCTCCGATGTTGTATGCGCATATTATAATTTCATGAAGTCTCTTGGGGAAAATGTAAAAAGTATTGTATTTTGGGCAGACAATTGTGCCGCACAAAATGAAAACTGGACACTCTTTACGACATGTTGTATTCTACTTAATAAAAAATGGGGTCCAGAGACTATTTCTTTCAAGTTTTTTGAAGCTGACCATTCATTTATGAAGGCTGACTCGGTACATGGGCTGATCGGAAAAAAGTGGAATAAGTCGAAGGTGATATTAGATTTCGATGATTTAGTCAATTTAATCATTAGAAGCAGTAAGTACAATAAACCACTCATTCTCAATTTGACTTTCTTCGTTTCGAAAACGGTTGCCAAACCCGTTAAAAAGGAGCGGTAAGCAATGGTTACACTGCTGTACCTTTTCTCCGTGACCTGAAGGTGTCAATTCAGAAAAAAATTCGAGATTACTGTACTTCAAAACCGAAATAGATAGTCTGGAGTTTCAGAAGTCACATTTTTCAAAACCAAAATTCAAACTTCAGTTGCCAGTTAACAAATTATCATGCCGGGGTCTGAACAAGGAAAAAAAGAAAGGATTTTGAACGAACTACAAAGTTTTTATAATCTTTTCACCTATTTCTGTATTTATTTGAAAGTTCATTCGATGTTCAATATTTGTTACTTTTGTGTTCTGTTTGATACTGAAAAATTAATTCTTTGTTACGTGTTTCTGCAATAAAATATTCAAATGTAAATTGACTTACTTGAATTTTGTCTTGAATTTTTCGACTTACTTGTTTTATGTTTTTTAAAAGCTTCGTGCGGATGTGATAATCCGAAATCTAGTAACAGAAAGTGAGCGTCCACTTTGAATTTGGCGCGAAGAATTTTGAATTTAGTACGCTCACTGAATTTCTAGAATTGAGAAGTAGTAAATGTTTAAGTTCGAAGCTTCTAGTTAGAAGACTTTTTGAGTAAGCGTAATCTCTCTTATTTGCATCATGAAAATAACTCTGCTGAAGAGTTGGAAATTTAGAGTTACTTGGTTTTTGCTTTGTAGGGCAGCGAGTACAGTAGCTAATTACTTTTAGTGTACTCAGTATTCGGGAATTAATTCTTTTTGGAGAAAATAACTGTATTATGTACTCGAATACTCGATCCAGGAAGTAATCGTATTCAGTACTCATTTTCAGGCCTCATGATTACAATTCAGTACCCATGATTACAAGATGTACTCATGAATACAGTTTGTAACCATAAGTACAATAACCGTACCATCTTTCCCTCGAAAAAGTTCCTCGAGTATTTAAAAAAGTTGGCAGTCGCCAGTCGCCTCAAGAATCGTTGCAACTGGTTGGTGTTACCGCGCTTTTCACGAGTTCCTCTTTTACTTAGATTCCTCGATCTATCGCTACACTTCTGTGTAGCTTCGTAGCCTTGTATATTCATTCAGTGTTTTACTTTTATAAAAGTGGTGAAAGAAGTTTTAAAATAATGGGTCACAAACGATTTGTGAAAGGTTGAGAAACCTTGATCATGTCTGTACAACAGCCGATATTTGGTCAGCTAAGAGACGTAGTTTTATGGGTGTCACTGTTCATTGGATAAATGATGATTTCACAAGAGGATCAGCGGCTCTTGCATGTAGAAGAATTACCGGCATACACAACTTTCAAAATATTGCTGAAAATTTGGAAAACAAACATTTGAAGTATGTATTGAATGTAGTATTGAACGAGAAAAAGATATTTTCTACAGTCACTAATAAATAACGTGACCATACGTCCCGTTTTCAACAAGACAGTCCCGTTTTCTGGCTCTCCGTCACGGTGTCCCCAGCAGAGGCTTCCGAACGCTAAATTGTCCAGTTTTCAAAATCTCTCAAAAATCCATCCCAACATGAAGCGCGTAGAAGTTACAAGTAAATACAATTCAGTAGACCGATAGTTGGAGGAGTAGGATGCGATACCCCTGTCCAATTCTAAAAACTGAAGTTTTAGACAGTACTGCAAGTTAATAAAGGAACTTATTTCCGCGCCACCCCGTTGCTAGGATACGCTAATAAGCTCAAATACGAACAAAGCGGGACACGCGTACAACATACATCACATCATATAATTCAAGTGAAGATTGAAATCCTTTTCAGTTTTTATTAACTCGTTAGCAGAAAGGCGGTGATGGTAGCTTTTTATACCTTTAGTTGTTTGTATCAATTGTATTTGATACCTAGTTGCGTAATATTTGTAGTGGAGAAGTTCTACAAACTTTTTAACTGAAGATATTCGTTTTCGAATCTTACATTACCATGTCGAAACGCAAATGTACCTTCAATGAGAATTTACAAGCATAATACACATTTATTAAGAAAACGAATTCTCCTTCGGATACTTATAAAGTCATTTCAAATTCAGCACATTTGACACAATTGATATGTTATAATATAAAAGCATGTCGCGAGATATAAGTATCCGTATTTACTTGCTGCCTATTGAATTTTTAAAACTAAGAAATTAAACAAGCCTTCAAATTATAAAATATAAATTGTGTCAAATGTGTTAAATTTGAAAGGACGTCATAAGTTAACAGTAAAATTTTAGTGTAAAAGTTTTCTTTTATTAATTTTGACATTCCGCATCTATTCCAAATGAATTTTTGCAAATTAATTTGAGATGAGGGTATGAAAATGCAGTCAGTTGTTACACACGTATTTTTCTGTTTGTTAACCTCAATTACAACAATTACTGGTAATATATTGATATAAAACAAACAAATTTGTTGACTTGGTTGGAGAATTTCAAAGCTTGTTCTAATAATATTCAGAATTTTTCAATAACACAAGTAGATTGTCTTAATCCTTTCCTCTCTCTTGGCATCAAATCAAGTGAAACATTTGATTTTTCTGATGTTCATAACTTTATACACATAGCAACTACCTTTTTACTGAATTAGTTGGATATAATATCTATACAGATTGTTGTGTATTTCTGTATCGAAAGTTTTCTTATCTAATTAATAATAAAGAGTTGCTTTCAGAATGATCTTCTTGTTAGATAATTAACTGAAAATTTTGCAAGATTCCATATTGAAACAAATGTTCTTCTTCAAGAGCATTCTCTGTTAGAAATTGAGATATTGAATATCCACACCGGATATTCGTGATTACCATATATAAGGAAACGGATGTAATATAAAAAATATTTTCAAGTATCATCGCAGTTTTGCACATTGATTGAAATGAGTCGAAATTAGGTACAAAAATAGATCAGCAGAAAATACATTTGGTAACTATGTCGGCTATAAGCATGCATTGAGGACATTATGTGTATATTAGATATTATTGATTAGATATCTCTTCTGAAGTCATATCGAGTACAACTCTTAGATCAACAACTCGACTTTTAGAAACGGAAAGGTGAAATGACAGAAGTCGCAAAAAAACGTTCCTTATTTGTGACTTGTTAATTATTCAAAGTGAGAAACAAGGTTCATCTATATTTTCTAATGTTAGACATGTGCCCTCTCAGACAGGATAAAATTCTTCTACACAGTTTGTATTAATATATTTATATTTATCTACATCGTTTTTGCGAAGAGAATATTTTTTCTGCACGAGTCGTCACGTGCCTGTGGCACTTACTGAATAGAGCATCGGACAGTATAGACGTTTTCATTGCCATTCATCGACTTCTATCTTCAGGAGATCTTTGATCTAGTATCATTTAAATTCATTTTTCCGAACCGAATATTTGCCTGAAACTTCAAAATAAGGATATTTCGCTAGATTCAGTGTCTCAGAGGACATTCGATATATATTGTTGCCGTTAGCAAATTCATCAGAATGTAAAATTTTGGTTACCAAAGATCACATCAATATACAACTACTCATAAGCAAAAACAGATAAAGTCACAAATAAAAATATATATGGCATGAATTAAGGAAACAATCAGTATCTGAATATTATTAAAATTTAATGAATTTGACAATTCAACCTCGACGTTCTTCAGAGACAAACAATGGAGTAACAATTTTTTTCCAAAACAACGCAACTAGACAAAATTAAAATCGCAAACTCTATCAAAGTGTCGGACTGAATTCAGTGTTACCCACAGCGGTGGCGGTGATGTCGAACAGCATTTAAAGTCGGAAAAAAATAAAAAATGCTGATCGTGCTGCCGCTTCCTCATTATTGAACTTTTTCAAGAAATCAAACGAACCAACATCGAAAGATTTGGATATCGCCGCGGCAGAAGGCGTCTGGGCCTATCATACAATTCAAGAAAACCACAGTTTTCGCTCTAATGATTGTGCATCGAAATTGATTCAGACTTGTTTCGATCAGAAATTCAGATGTGCGCGGACAAAAACTGAAGCCATTGTAGTGAATGTTTTAGCGCTAGCAGCGATTAAATAAATAGAAGATGATCTGGGGAAGTCTCACTGTATAATAATTTCAACTGACGATTCATACCACGGAAACAAGAAAATATATCCCCTTTTAGTGTGCTTTTTTCAACCTTATGATTAATTGTTAATTGTTTACTTCAAGTGTTGAGAGACAATAGTTTGACTGTAAAAATCGTGGCATTTTGTGGGAACAATGCCAATGTCAATTTTGGGGGTGCAGGTAGGCGAGGGACAAATAATGTTTTTGCCAAACTACAATATAGTTTGGAGAAAACGTTGATTGGTATAGGATGCGGAGCTAATATTATATATACATAACGCTATTAAGTCTGCTGCTGATGGCTTACCTATTGATTACGAATGTATTATTGTAAAAATAGTTTCATTCTTTTATATTTATACTGTTCGTTCTGTTGAAGTCCTAAAAGAGTTCTGTGCCGAAACTGAGACAGAATACCAAAATATATATATATATATATATATATATATATATATATATATATATATATATATATATATATATATATATATATATATTTATGGACACTTTTCAATGCTTAAGAAATAACTCTTCAATGGATTGAACATTTTTAAAACCCTTTCTGTAGCAGGCATTATCGCAAGCCATCTTGTTTTGCTGTATACGAGCAAGTTTTGGTATTCTGTCTCAGTTTCGGCACAGAACTCTTTTAGCACTTCAACAGGACGAACAGTATAAATATAAAAGAATGAAACTATTTTTACAAGCTCACAAGTGTGAGCTCAGGAAATGTAACAGGGGAGGAAACGAGTGAAAAAACCTGAGGAAATATATCCGTTTACCTGTCGCTATTGCACTAGCAATAGCTTGTCTGTTTATGTTGTGCTAGTATCGTGTGTACATAAAGAGTACCAAAGATTTTTCTGCTTTGCCGCTTCATTCTCTCTTGCACTCCATGATTTCCAGACGAAGACAAGGGTGAAAGGAAGGTTTGGGACAGGAATCTGTAACAATGGAAGAAGAAAACCAGCAGAAAAATATTTCAACAATCATACCTCTTACATGTCTAAACAAATCTAAGAAAAAATTTTACATAGCAAGTAAGGCCATAAAAAGGACTAAGGAGATAATCTAAAAGTACCTAACCTGCGATATTATCATTATATATTTTTTTACATGAATAACTTGATTGAATAATATGTTTCATTGATTTTTTTCTTATATCGTTTAATATTTGATGAATTGAATTAAACCAAATAAAAAACTTTTCTTACCATCATAAGTGTTCCAACTTCGTGTTCATTTTTTCGTTAACTGGAAAAATCTGTGGATTACCAAATAGTACATAATATCTGAAAAAATTTAGTATAATTTTTGAGACTGAAAAAATTTTCGCCTGGGGCGCAGCAGGCCGCAAAAATCCACCTACTTTTTCATCTATGACATTTGTCATATTTTTCGAACGACTCTCAAAATTTTTCCGCAAATTTTTCTTTATATTGAACAAGTTCCACGAAGAAATAATAAATGGGCGATGTAAACCCAGATTATTGGGTCCATAATGGTTCTAAAACATCTATAGATCATAATCGGCATCACTTGAAAGACTGAACCTGGCTATCGGAGCCCTCTCGGTCAAACAGAGAAAGAATTTGTGGAAATATCGCAGGTTATGTACTTTTTTATTATCTCCTTAGTCCCTTTCATGACCTTGCTTGCTATGTGAAATCTTTTCTTAGATTTGTTTAGGCATATAAGAAGTTTGATTGTTGAAATATTTTTCTGCTGTTTTTCTTTTTCCATTGTTACAGATTCCTGTCCCAAACCTTTCATCCTTGTTTTGGAAATCATGGAATGCAAGAGAGAATGAAGCGGCTGAGCAGAAAAATCTTTGGTACTCTTTATATACACACGACACTAGCATATCATAAACAGACAAGCTATTGCTAGTGCAATAGCGACAGGGAAACGAGTTTTTTCCTCAGGTTTTTTTTTCACTCGTTTATTGAATCATATACAAGATAGTTTGGTTTCCCTGTTACATTTCCTGAGTTCACACTTGTGTTTTTTCTGACACACACCAAAATTATAAATATAAGCATCTATTGTAAATACAATTATTCAAATTTGTGTAAATTCTCTCTTTCCAAAAGAATATATATATATATATATATATATATATATATATATATATATATATATATATATATATAATTCTCCCATGTTACAGCCATGTCCTGTATTCAGCAAGGAAACTCATGGTCACGTTACTAATAACGACAGTAATTTCGTTAAAGAATTCAAAGAATTTGACGCAATTACAGAAGCAGAAAACAAAAAAATGACGATCAATAGCAGCAACAACAAAGTGCAACGAATTTTTAAAATATTTCAAGTATGAATGAAAATGACCCTTTCCTCGAAGGTGATGAACTCGAATATGAAACTACCAACATAGGAAGAGGTCTCCTGAACCTGAAACATGTTCTTCCTAGCCACAAAAGATGCGCTTCCCACACTTGCAACCTTATTGCGACGGTCGATTGCCAAAATGCAATCAACAGTGATCCAGTACTGAGGAACAGGCATATGCATATCTTCGAAAAATGTTCTCAATTATGGGAAAAAGCAGATAGGCAGCAATTTTATTCTATTTTTATTTGGCGCGATATTATGCACTGGTTCAAAAATAATAGAATTTTCTCCGTCTGAATTTTTCATGATGCGAAAGTTTGCCCTAAATGATTTGAACTTTCTCCGTTTTCAATTCTGGGTTTGTAGATTTTGAAAAATTTATTGAATAAACGACATCATCAGTTCATTGTTGTCTGGCTCCTATTATTCTATATCATGCAGCTTTTTTTCGATATTTCGTTCAAAGAAGGACATTTTCAGGAAAACCAAACCAAAAAAGTGACATTGTAACAGAAGTGCTAGGATCTACACTGAGCTATCCTGGACAAACTAGATGGAACTCCTATTATGAGTTTTTAAGGAAAAACATAGACTACCTACTCTTTGCAGCAGATTGGGCATAACTTATTTCAGAGAAACAGAAATCCAATATATGGAAGAGTATGCCGAAGTTATGGCACCATTAGCGTCTACTCCAGAATTTCTTCAAGGAGAAGAAAATAACTATTATGGCTATTTACTGCCGAGCATCATTTCGTTGGTGAATAAATTAGAAAAAATAAAATTAAAATTTTAAATTTGGTAGGCATATTCTGCTCTCAGCAATTTTGGCCGGTATAAACGAGCGATTTATAGAATCTTAACTTTGAATTCCACAGTTGCAATTATAACATCTGTTTTATGTTCTCAATTCACACTGAGACGGTTCAGTTGCATAACATAGTGGAGTATATAAATTGGAGAGATAAAAAAAATTATCATCACGTTGCTGAAGATATTGCTTTAACCTCACCCGGAGAGGAACTCGACCGTAGTTCTTTCCCCATCAATGATGAATTTTCATCTTCAATGAAGACTTTTCCAGAGAAAATTCCAGTTTCGTCAGATTTCCTGTTCAAAATACAAAACACGTTCAGTGTACGAAAACTAGAGCTTGTCAAATATTCAAATGACCACCGGAAGAATTTTCGAATGTTGAACGACTATCCGAATTTGAAAAAAATTTCTGAAGTTCAACACAACCTTCGTCAGCCCTGTTGAACGAATGCTTTCATTCGCATCAATAGTAAACGCTCCACGCCGTAGTGCTCTAAGTGACGATAATTTCGAGAAACTAGTTTTACAGAAAGCAGATTATACAAGTATTTTCGAATCAGTTTAGTGAGCATGTCTATGCTGTTGCAATAAAATTGGTATTTTCATTATGTCTCTCATTTGTTAGTAGAGTACCTTTCATATTATAACAATAAAACTTGATATTCATTAGCAAATGTTAACCCATTTTAATGAAACATAATAGTAATAACTGTACTTCACCAACACAAAAAAGGTTAGAGAAAGAACTCTGTGCTCACTAAAGTATTCATGTAAGTATTCGAACAAGTACTCGAGTACAATTGTAATCAGTACTCAATTACTTTCTCACGAAAGTAATCGAGTACAGTATTTGAATACTATTTAGACGAAAGTAATTGTAATCGTACTCGAATCCGTTTTTTTGTACTCATCCCATCACTGCTAGCAACTAGCTTTGAACAACGAGATCATTCGGAGGTAGGTTATGAAGTATCTAAAATTAGAAAAATGGCTTCCGCATAAAATGGTTCCTGTACACGAACTCAACGAAGATCATCCAGATCCGTGAGTAGGATTTTGCGATTCAATGATGGGTTAATGCAATGAGAATAGAGCGTTGCCCTTCAGAATTGATATTTTCATGATGCAAATTTCCCTTGGAAGGAGACATCAATCCAAATTGGACGCGTAAAAATTATACTCAGCATCCACAGGAACTCAATATTTTTGCTTGCGTAATAGAAAATGGAATATTAGGACGATGGCAATTTTTGGAGGGAACATCTTATACCCGCTTTAGCTGACCTATACCCCAATATCTCTCATATCGTTCCCAGCGTGCCACTTGGAATGGCTCTTTCTCGTGTCCCTTTTATTTTCATCGGGTGTTGGCCAAGGTACCCACCTAGGTCATATATTATTTCTCCTATTTAAAAATCATCTGAAGGAATTTTTACCGACTAAAAATTTCTAGTTTTAGCGAAAATCAGATTATTCTTCGAGGCAATTTCTTTTAATACATGATGTAGTTCAAATGGATTGAGTCTAAATATTTCTAAGTGGAAACAAGTTAAATTTTTAGGCAATTATAGTCCTTTAGTTTCACCTATATAATCAGCGGTGTTCCCTCGGAAACAGTTGGTTCCGTCAAGGATGTAGGTGTTTATCTTGACTCGAAGTTATCTTCTTAGTCTGCACATCGATTCTATAGTTGCTTGTGGGAACAAATTGCTTGGTCTGATCTCCAGATCAACCGGATCTTTTCGAAATTCGCTCACTTATTATCCTGTATGTTTCTATTGTTCTTGTTTACGGAGTGGATTTTTTTTTACGCTAATAGCTATGAGCATCACCTAGGCCATTTCTTCCTTCCATATCTTCTTTCTCATAGATCCTATTTTGTCGTCCTAGACCTTTTTACTCCTCGTGTCCCTTCATGAGCTAATAGCATTTCAAATATTGACTTCCATCACACTTTCTATGGTCATCAAACACTACTTTCAATAATCTGTAGAAGGACAAATTCTATGGAAGACGTCGATCTCTTCACAGGCAGCATCTCAGCATTTGAATCCACCTGAAAAAATCAGTTCGAAACGTATAGTGTGAATATGGATTATTATGTATCATTTATTATTTATTATTTTTGTAATTCATTCACTTTCAAATGTTGTTTTTTATTGTGAAGTGTGTAATTACTTATCCACTGAAGCTATATGTGTATTCAATGGATTCCGTTAATAAATTATTATTATCATAATATTATGATTTTTTAGTAATAACCCAGACGTCGCCGATGAATCGATGTGGTTTCGGCAAAATTGAGCTGCACCACACAATGCTTCACCAGTGCGAAACTTTTTGAATGAAGTCTTTGAAAATCGTTGGATTGGTAACTGCGGAATGCTCAGCTCGTTCTACCAATTCGAATCTTTGCGAATACGGGGATACGTAAAAAGTAAATTTTATGAAACATAAGTTGGTAATCTACTTGATTTGAAGGCGAAAATAAGGCACAAAATCATATGATATCCCCAGAGTTTTTGTGAATGTCATCTATGAATTTGAGAACCGATTGGAACTTGGTCACTCTGTTGAGGGTGCTTGCTTCGGACATGAATAAACTTTTAAGGTTCTGTTTTTCATCTTATGGTTTTTCTTCCATTCGGGTTCATGCAGAATAGATGACAGGGTTCATCGCAAATCAATCCAACAAAGTATTCAGTTCACACGAAAATTTTTCAGTTTGTTTCAGAGGTAATAGTTTTGAGAATTCATCTTCTCTATGTAAATGAAAAGAAAGAAAGAATGGTATTTTGATTTGAAAGAAAGGTCGATGATGTCATATCGTTGTATAGAAATTCAAGTGTCCTACATCACATTTTTGTGGGTATTGAGTTAGGAGTTAATCTTGGGGTTTTGAAATACGCTGAATCCATTTCCGTAATTGAAAATAAGAATTTTGGTCTAATTTTCATGACAACCGATATATCATAGGTCTATGTGCGCCAGAGTATTCATTGGTGTTCTATAAATGGATCGAAATCTCAGTCGATATATGGTATTTGCAAAAATATTTACCGCAAATCATTCACATTCTATTATCTACCTCCACTTTTTGATATATATCCATTTCAAATCAATGAATTTAGTAGAGAATACGTTAATCTAAAATGTTTTTCTGACAACTGATATTTGCCTATACTTAAAGAATGTTTTACTGTCGTGCTATCAATTATTTTTAGTAATGGATATAATGTGATGAATGATGAGTCTCTAAGCCAACGTGATTGTATATGGCATTTATGAGGAGGGTTTCAATAACTCGATGAAGGAAGAAAATTGAAGAGGAGAAAGAAACAATGAAAACAACACATTTCATTATTATTCTCAAATGAATGATGCCGCCATCAGAGTTTACAAAGACTATTTCGTAATCCTCTGAATACTAGCAGGTGACGGATTTATTACTTTTTCGAAAATAGAATTTCTGAACAAGGAATCGTTGTTAGCCATCGTACAGAGAAAGAATATCGAAGTTAGCTGTACCAAAAGTAAAAATCGATTAATCATATTAACAGTTTTCCTGTCACAGATTACCACTATACCACATCCTTCACGAAAGGATACTTAGAATATACCTTGAGTGTTGGAGAAATATATAATATGTATTTTGACTTATTATCACCCGAAATAACAACTACAACCTTTCATTCCATAAGTCGAAAAGCGACTTATGTGATAAATGTGAGCACTACCGTTTTACCATTGAGAAACCACCACAAACTGAAGGAAAACATCAGATACATTCGATCAATGTAGGAAGGAAAGAAGAGGGACGAAGAAAGTTTGAACACAAATACGTTTCTTTTGGTTTTTAATCTTGAAAATATGTTTGTTCTCCCTAAAACTATCTATCAACTTCTGTACACAGGAGAATACGTCCTATAATTTCAGCTCATTGTCAAAACAATGGTCTCACATATTGAAGCCACGCCATGAAATGGACGTCAACTCCAAAAACAAAAAAATCGACCCCGAATTCGCCAATGAAAATGAAATCAATAAAAAATTTATGTGCGAATTACAATACCAGATCTACATCAAATCTACGAATAGAGCATCTTTACTGGTATCGAAAAAGCAAATTAGAAGAAGAAAATCTTTTGAAGATGAAATGAATGTTAGGCCAATTGAACGAAGAAATCAATACGAAGCCGACATATCTGGCCAAGCCGAAAATCCTGTTTCATCTCTACTACACCTGTGTACATTTCTTCACCATTGCAACAGCCAAGATGGTGGAGTTACGATATGAATTGCTCCCGCATC
This sequence comes from Cryptolaemus montrouzieri, assembly GCA_013387265.2. Classification (NCBI taxonomy): domain Eukaryota; kingdom Metazoa; phylum Arthropoda; class Insecta; order Coleoptera; family Coccinellidae; genus Cryptolaemus; species Cryptolaemus montrouzieri. The sequence goes on along the minus strand of JABFTP020000021.1, from coordinate 70,496,535 downwards.
CACTGCGTATTTTCTTGAGTTGGTTCTCAGTGATTTGCATTCGTTAAAACAAGAAAATATGACTCGGAGGATAGTCTTCTAGAGAGAGGGCTTCAGCTCCACCATCGCCTGAGAAAGTTTATAACCCAGAAAGCAGATTATGCTAGAAGTAAATTACATCAACTGGATGTCAGTTCTTTTTTCATTTTATCTGACTTGAATTCATTCTCCTAGATATGAGCAACTTGTAAAGGTAAAACTTTGTTATCCATAATAATATATAAAATAAGAATATCTACATCTTCAATGTGTAAAGTGATCAGTTGTGCGTTTTTTTAAGGTAAGCTGCGTCGTTGGAGATTCATCGATCTGTCTCAGCGAACGAGGAATGCGCAGCAAGGGTGGAAGGTCAAACGACAGTCGATGGCAGATAACAAATCGATAAGTCAATCCAATATAGTGTTTCAATTTTTTCTGAAATATAATCTCAAAAGATTGTTGTTCCATTATTTGAATAAAATAAATATTTCAGGTGTAGGGGGGTCATTCCCAAAGTCATTCAAATTGTGTTAATTTTCTTTGTGATTATGTAACGAAATGGTTAGAGGAGAAATGAAGTAATCAAGTTCATCCAAGTCCAGTTCCTCTGGCGAGAACCCTTCAGCATGTTGTTTGAAATCAATGGAAAGACCACCGGGAAACCGTGAACGTTAGTCAGAAAACCACCCAGGAAAGAATAAGTCGAAATAAAATGGTTCTAACAATATTGATGGACAATTACGCATCGCTTTTCAAAAGGACACAGCTCGCAGCTCTACTGGTACTCTGATACCAAACTAACACGCCCTTCAACCTTGCCTATGAAAACGATGGTGGAGAAATTGAAGAATCTTCTCGAAATGATAGCTCTACTAGAGTTGGCGACGGACAACAACGTCTAATGCTAAGAAGCGATTTGTATTTCTGAACTCGATACCAAGAACGAAAATCTATCTGCAATGAAGTGGCTCGAAAATATTGATCAACTAAAAGTTATCAATAATTGGGATGATATCACACAGAAATCACAGCTTACGGGAATGACAAAAAGCTGGTACCATGTTTGACAGCATATCCGAGTTCGTAGATGGACTGGAAAATTTTGTGAGGTAAAATTTTTCCACACTATGTCGATTATGCTACAATACTTTGGATTATGTCGATCTGCACGAAAGAACGACGGGGACACTATGATCAATTACTACTTCAATGAAATGTATAATTTAAAAGGTTGCCAGACTTGAGGTAGAAATGCAGTTTTATGTTTAATCGGCGACATTTCAGATGTCATAATTAAAAACGGAGGAGCTGGTCGTTACAAAACGCTTTTCAAAAATATTTCTCGACGTTACGTGGCGTCAATTTTCCTGAGAATGAGTCACTTTTTACGAATGCTGTAAAACGTCAGAGCAAATTCCCAAGTGAGATTGGTCGGATAGTAGGAACTAGCTACCTAGGAAAGCTGAGCAGTGTTATGTGTTATGTTTGTTTGTTCTATGAACCTACACTCTATAGTGGATACCGAACCACTCACCTAGACCATACAATGATTACTACCACCACTCAGGATTACAAATTATCTGGCCTTAATGCTTTGAACATATGAAGTTCAAAATATGCCAGTAAGAGTAGGGAACCATTCATCAATCATGAAAATGTCACAGTTCACACACTATATTCATGGGAACCAAATTCGTTTCTAGAGTAAAGATAAGCAAATGTAGACAAAACGTCTCTATTTCTGAATTAATTAGCGCCAACTATATCTAGGATTGATTTGTGAGCTGTTGAAAGAACTGTGATGCAGCCCCATTATGATCTAGTTTGCACTAGTGATTGGTGATGTTTCTTACCCCAAAAATGTAACATCATACTTCGATACATGGTCAATACCCAGGGTAGATATTACATACCAATTTTCAATTTAACCGGTCAAAATGACAATATGATAAGGCGCAGATTGTCGCTAGGTGTTACGCTTTATACGAAGGAGCTTACACCCTCACTACAACATTTTTGACAATTGACATTTCCAATTTTGAACCATGCATTCTAAGTGATATCGAGAAGCAATTAAATCCTAATCTTACTAATAATTTTTCAGAACTTGGTGAAATTAATGCGATTGAGAGGGCAATTAAATCAACGGATTGTACATCACCCACATATTGACGTTGTTGAATGGCATTTACAGAGCCAGAATCTGCTAGTGATATGCTTATGGAATTACAGAAAAAACAGATAATACGCGAATCAAATTCACCATTTGCAGTTCTGATTCTCTTAGTCAAGAAGAAAAATGGTGAGTAAAGTATGTGCGTAGGCATTAAATAGAAAAACGGTGAAGGGTCAATATCCGCTACCAAGCGAGTGACAATTTGTTAGATCCTTGAAGTAAAGTTATAATTTCACGAATCAAATCTGACATCGGGGTATCATCGAATTTACATGGAAAAAGACTCCATGCCGAAAACAGATTTCGTGACACCTGACGAGCATTATGAGTTTGCGCATGTTCCATTTAGTTCAGCAAATGCACCGGCTGATTTTCGAAGAACAATTAATCGATTATTAGGAACCTTTCTATTCGAACTAGCTATATCTTGATGATATATTAACATCCTGAATGACGATGAAAAAAGGAGGCAGAGAAGTTGACACGCATTATAGACTTATTCAGATCAGCTGAACTTACTTTGAAACTGAAGGTAAATGTAATTTTTTGCTGGAAAATACTGAGTACTTTGGTTATAAAATATCAAAATTTGGCTTCCAACCTCGAATATATAGAATAAAAGCTGTATCGGAATTTCAATGACCAAAATAATAGGTCTAACTAGCTACTTCTGGACGACATTACAGTCGAGCTACAATCTTATCGGAAAGAAATTACCACTTTCATGAATAAGAGACCTTAGCGGTGGTCAGTGCTCTGAAGAAGTGTCGAATATACCTACTAAAAACCTAGTTCAAAGTTGTTAAGGATTGGAATTCATTGCGACATACTCTAAGGAAGAAGGATCTCATTCCACGAATGACCCGATGGTGGCTGGCATTTCAGGAATTTGATTTCGAAGTTGATTATAGACTTGGTGGTAAAATGATACATGTTGACGCTCTCAGTCGAGGGGCGATAAGCAACGTTGAGATGGCTCCAGTAGATATAACTGACGACGATTAGATACTTCCTCCCCAACTTCAAAATCCTTCATGCAGAAAATTGATAGAAAGTAATGAAAATTAACTGATGATTTAAATCGAAATATATTCGAAAATATTGTCAGAAAGATAATCAGCTCTACAGAGTCACACCTAAAGGTTGTGAATAAGTTGTACTCAAATCCTGAACGTAGAATTTTCATGTATTTCTACGACGGAGCTGTTCATTTAGACCTTAGAATCCATCAGCTCAAATTATTGGTTCACGTATATGCAAGGCTACATTAGAGATTATATAAAGCCATGCTTAAATTATATTTTTAGAAGAAAGTTAAACCATGTATTACGAATGATCTGGTAGTTTCAATAAAGCATCGTGACAAACTGAAATTGAAGTTGAAGAATGATAATATTCCAGAAAGAAAACTTGAATTCATTACATACAGGAATTCGTTGAACAAACTTTTAAAGAAAGCTAAGAGTCAATATTACTGTAGGAAATTACATGATGCGGGCAATGATTCGAAAAAAATGTGGAAGTTCATACATGAGATAAACAATAATACTGAATCAAAAAATAATTGCGATTTGATGGGGAAAGATATTCAATCAGGGAAAAAAGAGACAAGGCCAATAAGTTTAATGAATTTTTCACTCATATAGGGAAAAACATGGCAAATAAAATTGAAAAACATGACAAATTCAATTTCCCTAGAATTTTCAATCGATATTCTATGTTTCTCAATCCAATAACTGAAGAAGAAATCATCCTGTTGATTCATTCCCTCAAAAATAGTTCATCCCCGGGTCCTGACAATATAGCCTCAATCACTTTGCAAAATATTCATCTTCATATTGTAGCTCCGTTAAGGCATATTATTAATTTAATTTTTGTAACGGGAAGTGTGCCGAGAGAATGGACAAAAAGAATCCCATATAGTTTATGTACATAAATCTGATGAGAAAAAGAAAATGACGAATTATAGGCCCATTTAAATTATTAACGACATCGTCAAAATTTTCGAAAGGAGTTTTAAAAATCGATTATTGCATTTCTTGAATAAATTTAACTTACTTAGTCCTAAACAATGCGGTTTCAGAGAGCATATAACTACAGAGGATGCAATAGAGGATCTCATGAGAAATATTTTGTTTGTCATGAATAAAAGTAGAAAATTTTTGACGGTGTTTTCAGAACTAGCAAAGGCCTTCGACACCGTTGACCACGTCATTTTGTTGGAACGATTAGAAGGCATTGGTGTTCGTAGAAGGGCAAATGAAGTCTTACAAAATTATCTTTCGGATAGAAGTCATAGGGTTGGAATCGACGGAGTTCTGAGTGTAAATATAGGTATTCTTCAGGGTACGGTTCTTGGACCCGTTCTTTTCTCGGTGTATATCACTAACCTAACTTATCTGTTCCAAACGGTCAGATAATTTCATATACTGATGATACGGTGATAGTATTCAATTGCGAGAGTTGGGAGGAAACTCATGGTGCTGCGGTAAGTGGCCTCAGAACAGTATACGCATGGTTAAATGACAGTATGCTGAATCTGAATACTAAAAAAACCAATTTTATTGCTTTCTCGGTAACCTCGACAGGTCAACCGATATTCACCAGCCTACCGGTATATTTCCTCGAATGTAATAAATTAGAACCATTTAGCTGTCCTAAAATAGCCAAAGTTGAATCCACTAGAGATTTGGGTCTTTATATTGATCTTCATTTGCGATGGGATGAACATACTGAATATCTGATTCGTAGATTGAAGAGACTTTTCCATATGTTTTATAACTAGAGAGATATTCCCGGTACTGGAGGGATCTTGTCGGTCTACGACTCAATTGTAGAGTCGATACTTAGGTATGGTATCACTGTATGGGGTGGTATGTTAGTACGCCATTGAATGAGTTGGAAGTAATTCAGAAAACGGTTCTTTAAATCGCGCTGGGAAAAAATTGGTTATATAGCACAGATCAACTCTATTGTGATGCCAGTCGTTTCCATTTACGGCAAATATATATATTTCAGTGTCTATTGAGGACTATACAGAATGAGAAACAATTGGTCCAACATTCTCAACAAACTAGATACAAGTTGAATGAATCACTCATTGTACCATTCTTTTGTGGGACACATCTTCAACGTAATTTCTTTTTTCATGGGCCGAGGTTGTATAGTGTTGTCCCCATAAATTTGAAAAGAATTAGCATTAAGAACAAAAGACAAAAAACCAATCTGGAAAATTTTATCATTTCAAACTACAACGAATTTGCACACATTCTTGTTTAAGTTTCTATATTTTTTTCTTCTCTGCAGAAATCAAAATTCTTTCACCTTTCGTTTATTTATTTTATACAACTTTTTGAACAGATGCTTCCTGAAACTGAAGTTTTGACGATTCGTGATCTTTGATAGAATTCTCTGAAAATTACCTTCCATTTGATATACTCTTGTCCGTACTCCTGCTCGCTGTTATCGTGTGGGCACTGAAATATTTTTCTGATATCCCTATGTGTAGACGAATGAGTAGACTGAATTCATCTTTTAGTTATGATACTTTTGTGACATACATATTATTTAAGTGGCCTAGGTCATATATCATATTGTAAACATAATTTATATGTATTCAAATCTGGAATGAGTAGGTAAGAAATTGAAATTGAAATTGAAATTGAAATATGTACAATGAGTTTTTTTTTGGGAAACGACCCTCCTTAGAAAAGATTTACATCCCAAGGAATGTTACACATAGATCATTTAGGATCGTTTACGTCCATTATCGAAAATAACTCCTATTTAATTATTGCAGTTGATTCATTTACTAAATTTGTCTTTCTTAAAGCAGTACCAAACACGAAAACTTTATATGTTGCTCGATTTCTAGAAGGAGTAATAGAAAAGTTAGAGGTACCGCGAAAGATAATTTGTGATCGAAGTTAATCTTCACATACACAGAGTGACGAACAAACTCCACTGTTAGTTCTGCAACCAATAAAACGACATACGAAGTGTTTTTTGGCTGCGAAAATATGAGGTAACAAGCAGATAACGGCAAAGAAACGTTGAGAATCATCAGATATGAGGTCTTTCATCTAATTTTCGAAGAGGAGTATTACTCCATGAAAGAGGTATACGGTTTGTCAACATGTGTTATTTTAAGCCAAAAACTCTGATTTACGGACTGAGTAGGAAGCTAGAACCACGTTATAAAGGACCCCTTATGAATACGGAAATACTCAATAATGATCGTTACGTGGTCAGCGAGCTTCCAGGTTCCGAAGGTTGTCGAACTGCTTATTCAGCCATCAGTCCCTCGGATATAAGATGAAAGTTTTTGTTACGAGTATTTCAATGAGCGAAAAAAGTGAAGACGAGGGAAATCACAACGTTTGATATATAGCTATTGTTAGAATAACCTGAGTTTTTTTTGTACTTCACTCAATTTTTAATTTTTACAGAACAACTAACTTCACATGGAAGTGAAGTAATGTCAGATTAGGCCGATTGCCCACTTTGAAGTGGTTAGTTTTGCGTTTTGCCGTTTTCTTTTGGGTCAGCTGCGTCGTTGGAAATTCATCGGTCTGACTCAGCAGCCAAAGAACATGCAGCAGGTGTTGAAGGGCGAGAAAATAGGGAATCGATGAGGTAATGTAATGAAGTGTTTTTAATTTTCTTAAAAATATTCTCTAAAGGTTGCGGTTTCATAAATTGAATAAAAACGGCAACAAAATAGATAACAAATGCACATGAAATATATCTATCTGTTCTTAAATTATGAATAATAGTGAATTGTTTTCTTTTTAAAGTTTGTTAGATTTTCGATGTCGTAAAGCGCTCTCTGTTCAGAACACTGCTAAACTTATGACCGTTTGCCGGTGAACCTCTATTTCATGGCTCAAATGTTTACTAAATATCAATTTTTCTATCAATTGAATTCATTCATACGAAATATTTGCATTAACAACCTGATCACATTCGTGATTTTCTTGACGCCGGGATTTTCTAGTAGGTACTCTGATCAACAGGTGGCGCGAAGATGAATATAATGCAACGATTCGTACAAACCGCAACAGTCGTCAACATCGACAAGACCAGTTCGACGTGGGAATGTATTGTAAATGTATGTATGTAAATTTGAATGAGGGGTTTTTGAATACAAAAATTGTTGATAACGAAAGATGTCATTTTTCCGATTGTCAACGATTGCGAATGGAGAAGATAAATTAAACCTATACTTCATGAAATTAACCCTCGCAAACGTTCTCTTATTGTTTTGAATCGTCTAAATATCATTGTTCATGGATGAAAAATGCTTGTGATTATCGTAAACTTATGTTTGATGTGATGCGGAAATTCGTCGTCAAAATCGATTGAAGAACCAAAATGCAAAACCAGGTAGAAAATTGACACAAATAATTCGCTGGGCACTTTTTTCAACTTACTACTTACATCTAAAACTATAAATTTATTTTTTAAGAATATTTTAGTTCAAACATTCATTTGTATCCGAAAGTTTCTGTAATCAATAGGAGTAAGTCAATAGAAAATAATTCATTCCCACCCTCTCCAATCCTTCCTCTCCTGATGGAAAAAGTTTCATCACCTCCACGTGGTATCCATCGGACAATGACACCTTTGTTAATTTAAGCAAACAAAATTATTGAGCAGCATATATCACGAAGGTTGCATTGACTAAGCATGAGACACCTGTTTAAAAGTTGAAAATAAATAATAAACACATGATCGATAAAGTATGATTGATTTCATTGACTAATGGTATTGACGACGACTGCTGCGGTTTGTAGGAATCGTTGCATTATATCAAAGAATATTCATCTTCACGCCACCTGTTGGTCAGAGTACCTACTAGAAATTCCCGGCGTCAAGAAAATTCGACATCTGGGCTTATAGGTGGGACCGTATTCTTAGAAGAAAGTTAAATATTTTATATTGACCGTTCAGACTCTCTAGTCGATGTCGATACAAATTACATACAAACAACGGTTGAATCGGCCTTCAAAATCGGTAGCGAGGAGATTACAAATTTGTGACAACACTGCCAACCTAGTTTACAAATATATCCATCTCGCTCTGACATCAAATAATATTTTAAATTCTAACATGGGTCACGTGGGTCACGTCAGAATTCATGGTTAAGTTTAGGCAAATCTCGTATTTCTGTTTGTGTTGATGCGTGACGGTGTAGTGAATGAAAATCACATAGAGTGATCTGTAAATCTGTGTTCAGTTTCTGTTGCTTTTCATTCACCTGATGCAATAGTATTATAAGTATAAGTATTATCCATGCCGAAGTATAGCGCAGAGGAATCAGAATATATTTGTTTCCTGACCGATTAATATTTTTACAGTATGATTTATGTTGACTGTTAATTTTCTGCTTGACGAATAAGGGTGAGCTTTAATGTTTTTCACCTAAATTTAATTTCCCATTAAATTTGTTGCTACTAAAGGAAAAAACTATTAAATTATTTGAATTATTTTTATATACAGAAAATATCGGCGTAAATATGAAGAATCAGATGTTTTTGTAAATTACACCAACCAGTTCAAATTCAGATGAGCAAGAACATTGGAATTTCCTTTTCAATTAATTATTATTGTTACAGATCATCGTAACTACTGAAATTTTTGGGAAGCTGTGGGAGTGTTCATTGTTATATGATATCAATCGATTACATTAGTAAGATTCAATGAAAATTTCAGCGAATTCTGAAAAAACATGGAAAAAATTATTTATTGATTTCAGATTTAAGGCTCCTATTACGTTAATTGCGACTAATTCTGTAATTTTTCGGTTGTTTGGCTTAATGTCGTATTTAAATTAAAGTTATATTGAAGAAACGAATTTCTTAGATTATTTATTCTTAGGAATTCAATTTATATTTATATTTCAAATATCAATACGAAAGAGCAATTCTGTGATTAGTTAGGTATTGATAATTCAAGTTCAAGAAAATAAAAAGTACGAGGTGTGAAAATCTAGTGATGTAACCGGCAAAGTATCTTCCGATCGGGCAACAATGTGAAGATGCGGCTTTATAGAATCACAGATTAAAACTACATTGACCTTCTGTTTTGTGCGGTGTAGATCGGGTGATTTGAAGAAGCGGAGATTCGTCCTTATTGGATGATTTGGAGATTAAGCTCAACACGTGATCTTCTCCGCACAAAAGACACCTTAAGTAGTTAACATAATAACATATAAGCAAATTGAGTACAAGTTTGAACTTGCTTGAGCTCACTTGTCACTTCCATTCCGCCATGTTAAGAAACGCGACTACGTTGCATTGGTCACATCGATTGACCGGATTCCAATAGGAACGATAATTCGGAGATATGACATCGATGTATACCTTCACACATTTGAAATACTGAAAACTATGAATTTTAGCAGTTAATATTGAAATAATATAGAAAAGAAATATATTGAAATTCTGTATTCGAATTTGAATTTGAATTTTTTTATGCTCGCTTCCCAGGAATAGGCGAACCTGTTACACCTGTGAAGAATTGAGGTGTCTGTTTACTCGCTTGAAGAGGGCCACATTGTAGGATGTTGGGAAGATGTTGGACGGAAGCGAGTTCCACAGCTCTCTGGCCCTGTAAACAAAGGAATTCTTATAGAGAGAGGTTCGAGGGGTCGTTAAATGTACTGCCATATGATGGGAACTCTTTGCCAGCCTAGTGTTGCGGGAAAACACGAGTTTTTCCGGAACAAGATATCTCAGCTCCTTGGAGCATCTTTCGTGGAAATATCTGTAAAACAGAGAAAGGTCAGCAACTTGTCTTCTGAGAGCCAGCGGTTGGAGATCACGGGTGATCTCCGGGTGGTCGATGAGGCCAAATGTTTTTAACGGAAATATAATTTCGAAACAAGGGGTAATAAATTCATATTGAAAAAGACTGGTATTAGTTGATTTCCTATGTTTTATGCCGCCATGATAATTTTTCAGATTTCAGTCTGCAACAGTGGATAAAGTTCTTTTTCACTCATTTATTTATGTATTTTTTAATTCTCTGCGAAATATTGCGCATAATTTCGCATGCTATTGAATTCTTCCATTATTTTCAAGAATCTTACTGCAAACGTGAACGAAATTCATGACAGAAAACCATTGAATGGAAAATCAGAAAATAATAATTTAATGAAGAATAAAATATTATTCTTCCGTGGCCTTAGTAAATTCACACCTGTATACTAATGGAAAGTTTTAAAATTTGTAAGAATTTTTTCGGCAGTTTTAATTCAATATCAATACATTCTGTCAAAAAAGTACCGGAAACTCTTCAAAGAATGCCCTTTCCGAAATAATACATTTTCGCCAACGAATATTCCAATCATCAAAACATTTTTCGAACCCTTTTCCGGAACCGACTTTAGTTCATGCTGCGAATTATCTTTTATGTCTTTTATCTATCTATTTTGGAGAAGGAAAAGTCGGCCGGAGTCATATCAGGTAAAAACGGTGGTTGCTCGATTGTATTTGTTGAGTTTTTGGTCAGAAATTCATTCACAATGATAGCCTTAAGAGATTGTATATTGTTGTGGTGCAAATCCATGAGTTTTCTTTCCACTTTCTGCTAAGAATTCCGAGTGCACAACATCGCGATAATCAAAGAAAACAGTCAACATTACTTCTGATCGACTTTGTCTTGGTTTCTTCGGTTTCAGTTCAGTTGGAAGGCGCCATTCCGAAGCTTGTTGCATGGTTTACATTTCAGACTCATAAACCTATGTCTCATTACCAGTTACAATGCGTTTTATGAATGTGAGGTCGGAATTGACTCGTTTTAGCATGTCTTCAGCGACCTTCGCGCGATTCAATTTTTGAAGAAAATTCAGGTATTTTGGAACTAGTCGAGAAACTCGTTTTATGCCCAAACAGTTGTTTAAAGTGGTATGAATCGATTCTTGAGACACAGAAAGTTCATTGTCTATCTCTCTCAAACTTGAATGATGATTTTCAATTTTAATTTCCTTTACTTTATCGATGATAATTTTAGTTGAAGATGTTGATGGCCGACCAGAGCGAGGAAAATCTTCCACCACATCCCGGCCACTGTTGAATGCTCTGTACCAGTCATATGCACGTATTTTCTATAAAGTCGATTCACCGTAAGCCTTGTGTAACATTTTCAGCGATTCGGCGCACGAAATTTCATTTGCAATACAAAAGTTGAGACAAATTCTTTGTTCGATATGTTTATCCTTTGTAAAAATCTCAAAACACACTCGTCAGAATAGACAAAATCGAGTACTGTAAACTGAATGACAGATCGCGATCAACCTCCTCGTCTATATAGAAAACAGCAAGAAAAATGTTGACAATCGTTTTAAACAGATGTTTGAAAAAATCAATTCCTGGTATGTTTATTCATCAAAGAATTCATATCAAGTAATTTTTATTATTAAACAGATATTTAATATTAAATGGATGGCTTCATAATGACTAGATGCTTCCAATTTTTAATGTACAAGTTCTACCATCTGAAACGAGTCTCCCTCTATATTTTTACCTCATTACCTCATAGTGAATGGGAAAATTTGCCGAAACCTTTCGAATGATCGAGAGAACACTTTTTGGCATTTATTTTAAACTTCAACGAGCGCTTCGCCCCTCGAAATTGAGTAGGTCCTTGGGGTCGAGCGATACCTCATTTAAAAATTCTTCGAAGCCTCTTTACAACGGTGTATGAAACAAGATATTTCGACGAATCTTTTTCTCAATAACAAATCAATTTTGTGTTGATGGTAATTAGCGCCTGGTACATTAACCAGTAAATTTATTCACCTTGAGGATAGGGAAAGTAGCTTCTGTTGTAATATCTATTGAAAACCCATTTTACAAAGTAGAACAACTCAAAAAGATTTTATTGTTTCATTTTTTATTGTTACATTTGTTTCTCATTTAATGAGGAAAGGTCCCCCAAACTATGTATAAGTGAAAAAATTTATTTTGACTTAATTTTTTGTTCTTAGAAACAAGGTGTTTGATAGTATATGACAGGGGTGTTCAAACTTGAACTGCTGGCGATCTACCTCAATATTTTCAGACTACTTACGATCGACTCGGAAAGGCTGCAAGTATATGTGAGGTAAGGTTGTTGTACATACACAATACACCCTAACTACCTACCTAGGTAGGGTATACCGTAGAATATATAGATATTGTTTTCCGGACAATATACATTATTTTAGTCAAGGTTTGGGTTAGGTTAGGTTAGGTTCTTTTCCATAATATCAATGAAAAAACTCATAGGTATTGAAAATTGCAAGTTTATTTGTTGTTACAAAACAGAAGAGTTACAAATGTTGTTAAACTAAACTGAAGAGTGACTTTGGATGTTGAAGCGTGGCAATGCATGTCCTCAGCATACTTTTCATAAGACATTTTCAACAGAACATGAGTTCATATTAAATTGACTTGCTATTTCAGTAGCTAATTTCTCAATGTTTTCACATGAAAAAAGATAACTCATAAATGATGCTATATTTTCAATTTACTGTAATCATAAAAACGCATTTCGAATTGTCCCAAAATATTTGATAATTCAGCCTCATACGTATCATAATTCAACTGAGGAATCCTTGCTTTCAAAGACGGAAAATATTTCAGATCCCTTCTTTTCAGTTGATCTATCATAAATTGCAATTTACTTTTGAATGCGTTTACTGCGCTAATCATCTCAATAATAGTTTTTCCTTTACCTTGAAGCTCCAAGTTAATGGTGTTTAAGTGCATTATGATGTCAGTCGAAAATGCCAAATCAGTCAGCCATTTTTCGTTTTTCAACATCTGAGTGTCATCACCTCTTTCGTCTAGAAAAGCTGTTATTTCGGGCTATTATTCTTGAAACCTTTCTAGGAATTTTCCGCGACTCAACCACCTGACGTCCATGTGAATAACTAAATCAGTGTGTTCAGCTGAATCCCTATCTTCCAACTGCAACTTAATGGCCGCCGTTGCAAGCTACGTGCACGGATGGAATTCACAATTTTTATTGCAATGCCCATAATTTCCTACGTGCTTAAAACTTTTGAACACAAAACTTGTTGATGTATAATGCAATGGAATGAGAAAAATGAAGGGAAATCTTCATTAGCTCGAAACAATGCCACAAAACCGTGTACCATCGGTTGTAATGCACACTAATTTATATATTGGTAACTTGTAGTTTATTACAAAATTGAAGAAAACGTCACATATATCTTCGCCACGGGTCTTCCCCTTCAGACAAATGATTGTCAATAATTCTTCCTTAGCCAACATGGCATCCGAATAACACAGCATAGCTGGGCAGTGCCTGTCATATTGGTGTATTCGTCGAACTGTTAATAAAAGTATGTACATTTCATGATATCATGTTTTAGTTTATCTGCCATGTCCTGACTCACAACTTCAATACGCCTTGTGACAGTTGGACGAGATAACTGAAGTTCTCTGATAGCAGACATGATTTCTGTTTTATTTTTAAAATCTTCAAATGAAGTCTCATCCGCTTCAATAAATGCTTTCTTCACAACCGATCCATCTTCGAATGGTTTCTTATGCTTCGCCAATATATGAGATATTTTAAATGACCCGATGGTAGCAGCTTCTGATTGTTTGGCTGGTCTTGTGAACATGAACAAGATATCAAATCACGTACTTTTCGTTTTCTTAGCTCACTCTGTGGCGGAAAATCCTTTTCATACTTTTTATGAACCGTTTTATGATGCCTTTCTAAGTTACCATGCTTAGGAATTGCAACTGACGCACGACAAATAAGACAAATGCACTTATCCTTCACCATAAAAAAGAAAAATTCTTCCTCCCAACCGTTATTGAAATTATACGTTTTAGATTTCTTCGCTGCACTCATTTTGTACTATTTAATAATAAACTTTGTATCGACGTAGTATCACCCTTCAAGCTATAATTCAGTATGACTCCAATTTCTGCAGGCGCAACATTTATATCGGCGTGAACGAAAAACTCGAATGTTCCCGTCAAACGCGTCGCCCGAAATTTTCTATATTGAAGATTGAAAACGCGGCTCTTCTTTCACAAGTACCGCTTAAAACTTTCTAAAATAATTACGGTGCAAGAACGTGCTTACCTGGTAAGCTTTTATTACCAAAATCAAAATGGTACCACAATGGCAGGAAGGATATTCAACCAAAACTATCTTGAACGTAACCATCGCTATAAATGCGTAATGGAATTGACATCAAAATTCAGTTCAGTAATGGATAAAATAGGTTGCCCATCGGAATTGTGAATGATGAAGCAGTTATGAAAACGCGTCATCTTCTAATGTTAGACTAACCTATATAACTGGTGATTTTGGAGCGATACAAATCTCCTCATGCATTTCGAGAAACCAACACTCAATTCCTGATAGTTGGATTGGAAGAAGAGGTCCTATAGAGTGGCCTACCCGATCTCCTGACTTGAACCCTCTAGATTATTTCTTGAGGAGAAATCTTAATTTTGTAACTCTGCCTGAGAATTTGGATAACGTATGCCAGCGAATTGTAGATGAGTGTCGTTTGAAACAACCCCAACCCCGGTCTACAAAAGACGATGCAAAATACATCGCCTTTATGTAAATTGCAATACCTGAATTATCTTATTTTCTTCCCACATAAATTACAGCTGAGACCGAATGAAATCGGTTAAATTAAAAGCCATGTAATCGTCTAGTTCCTGATCTTGCCTTGAAGTTCTTATAAATAAAAAGGACCCTTTTCTTTGATGTGTTGTGTATTTATAGTAACCTATACAAGTTTGATGTGATATGACCAATTCTTCGTCGGTTAAACCATAGGTAAGTAAATTAAAAAATTAAAAAAACAGATTCGGTTATAATATCTATTTAATCTTTGCAACATTTGATTTAATTCTTATCCTTGTATTCATTGACGTCTTAGAATGAATTTAATGAAATGTCAGATCATTTAGATACAGGCTTATTTTGCCCTCATCCACATTTTGAGTGGAAGTTGGGACATAAGATTAATATAAACAGACCTAATCGGCCCTCACCCATATTACGAGTGAAAGTTGAAATATTTGATTATTATAAACAGGCTTAATCGACCCTCACCCATATTATGAGTGGTAACTGACCCTCTCTAAGGGTTTTGGTTATATGATATCATGCTTTATGAATAGGTTATTGTCCTTATATTCGGAAATGTGATTCTAAAACTCTATGGAACACGTCCACAGCTGACCACTTGCAAGCGTTAATTAGCTCAAGTATTTTTAATCGAATTCAATAATTCGTATAGTTTTACATTGTACGTAAGCCGTACGTGCTCTTTTTGCTCAACTGAGCGCCAATGGGCCACATTATGTCACTGACTCCGAAACGTACTCTATTCTCATATTTGCCGATTTGCCAACCTGGAAATCATGCCCTCTGATCATACACCTGTATGAACCACAAACATTACATATATTCCACCAACTCAGACTTTCTTCGAAACTTTCATATCGACTGAACATACAAGCCTCAATGCCTGTGGGTTCATATATGCCTATCGTCCCTAAAGCCATTTCTTTATACTACTGAGACAGGTTATAATTCGAAGGCGGTTATTACACCTAAGGAAAGTTCCATTGTTGAGCTTAAAAGTATCGGACATCAAATTAACATTTTGAGAGTAAGAACCTTCCCTATTGTTGGACAGTTCACGACTCGATTACAATAAATAATATTAATATTTTGGTTACAGTTCAAGTAAACTTTCAGCTAAATAATAAAATGATATAAATATAAATACTGAATAAATGGATTATATTTCAGATAGATAATTGGCCCATTCATAGAAGCAAAGATGAGAATCAATATTAAATGTTCTCACATTCAAATGTATCATTCATCAGTTTATAAAACAAAAGATTTGGAATAATATGAATACTTTTGTAACAATTCAATCAAAACAATTTTCTGAGTTATAAAAGTAAAGTTTTGAATCTGTATTAAACTTCATAACATTTCAAATTCAAGTAGTTACCAAGTTATTGGAATCATTATACAATCGTATTATTGCGTGTCAATAATGTTGCAAGTGAATCAGTCGAACATATCATGGCAATATGCCCCAAATTCTCTGAAGAGAGAAGACTATATCAGATTCCCGATAATACTGAAGAAGCACTTGGACCAAATTGCAACTTTGAAAATACCATCAAGTACCTACAAGCTGTAAACATCGGGTCGATGCGATCTTTGTTAAATGAAAAAAAAATGTTGCAAGTTAGGTAAAAAATGTTATAAATCAATCTATGGAAATAACTCCCCAAAATAAATATCAGATAATGTCAATGCAGTTCAAATAGATCATTTGCCAAGTAAAGAGAAAAGTGTGAAAATAATTCGGAGTATGAGATATCATTATTTCAATCCGCCCTCAATGCATTCATAAATTACGAAGCATATATTTCAAGACAATTCGTGAAAATTAAATAGTGAACTCTTATACACCTGTATGTACTAGCGTTGCTCAGAAGTGCTGAGCCCCGTACTCCCTCTGTCCTTGGTACTCAAGTACCTGTTACAAGACTCATTTAGAAACGCGTTCCTTCGTTGTGACGTGGGAATTGCTGTTTGAGAAAATACCAGATGGTGTCTGCGATCTTGAATACGAAAGGGTGTTTAGTAACTATCGGTGATAACGTCGAATATCGTATACGCTGAATTTCTTATCTGAGTTGGGATAAATTCTTTCGTCCCGATTTTTACGCTTTTGGGTGATTTTCAGCTGCTTCAAAAATACGTAATATTTCACTACATTGAGAATTCAAAATGAAATTATTGAATTATTCTGGCGAAGTACCTTATTTTCACTGTAATTTTGAATTTAGATGAACTATGTATATAAAATGGTATGCAAGTAGATCTACACAATACAGTATTCACAATCGATAATTAAATTCAATTAGATTAGAACTAAGAAATATATGGGTAGTTTTATCAAATGAACAAAAACAAAATAGTCCCCGGTTCTGGGTCGTCCCACGTCAGGTAACTCCAAATATGCTGAACCATGTAAGAAACGGCTTTCTGTTAAAATTTTATTATATATATATATATATATATATATATATATATATATATATATATATATATATATATATATATATATATATATATATATATATATATATATATATATATATATATATATATATATATATATATATATATATATATATATATTCTTTTGAAAAGAGAGGATTAACAAAATTTGAATAATTGTATTCACAATAAAAGCTTATATCTATAATTTTGTTTGAGCTCAGAAAATGTAACAGGGGAACCATACTATCTTGTATGATTCAATAAACGAGTGAAAAAACCTGAGGAAAAAACTCGTATCCCAATCGCTATTGCACTAGCAATAGCTTTTCTGTTTATGTTGTATTAGTGTCGTGTGTACATAAAGAGTACCAAAGATTTTTCTGCTTAGCCGCTTCATTCTCTTAGCATTCCACGAAGACAAGGGTGAAAGAAAGGGGATTTGGGACAGGAATCTGTAACAATGGAAAAAGAAAACCTGCAGAAACATATTTCAACAATCATACTTCTTATATGTCTGAACAAATCTAAGAAAAGATTTTACATAGCAAGCAAGGTCATGAAAATGACTAAGGAGATAATAAAAAAATACATAACCTGCGAAATTTCCTCAAATTCCATCTCTGTTTGACCGAGAAAGCCCCGATGGCCAGGTTCAGTCTTCCAAGTGATGCCGATTAAGATCTATAGATGTTTTAGAATCATTATGGACCCAATAATCTGGGTTTACATCACCCATATATTATTTCTTCGTGGAACTTGTTTAATTTGAAGAAAAATTTGCGAAAAAATTTTGACAGTCGTTCGAAATTCATTTATTATATATATATATATATTTATATATATATATATATATATATATATATATATATATATATATATATATATATATATATATATATATTGTAGTATGGAAGTAAATAGAGGTTGTTTTGAACCTTTGTATTGAAAGTATTGAATTTTGTTGTAACAGGGGGCTTTCAAAAGACGTTAAAATAAAACTAACTTTCTTTATCTAAAACTTCAAGGTAATTGTTAATGCACGCAGGAGCTAACTATACTCGAAAGGTTTCCTTTCAAAACAAAAGTTGGTTAGGTTTTTCGCTCATTTTTATCAATAGTCTTTAAATAATCAACATATTCATGGTGGCTGGTTAGAGATGAAAAATGATTTCTTGCGAAAAATATTCGTATTAATCAGTTTTCTCTCATACCGTTGTGAAGATGATCAATACAGAATAAAAAATATACAGGAGCGCTTATTTGGATGAAAAACGTAGTATGCTGGGAGCTTATTGCACCACGAGAGCTTAATGTTCAATGCTAATGTCAATCTATGAATGGTCTGAGCGTTTCGTCTTTTAGCATAATGCAGAGGTTAATTCTATCTGAGAGGAGCCAGTTTTTATTTATACATCATTTTGCTTACTTACCCTAACTAAAATTGATTTAACAGCGTAAAATATTTTTTTTGAATGGTTCAATTACAATAAAATTTATGACAAGGAACACCCCCGGCTTATCAAAATTCAACTAATTTATTATTTCTGTGCTTGATTTTGTTGGAGAGTTTCTTTTGTCCCGTTTTTATTTACTTACTTTCACTGTTATACCTACGAGGATTATCCCAAAAGTATCTGTCCTACTTCCATTTTTCTTCCCCAATGTTATTTACCTCATCTAGGTCCTGATATCCTTCGAAACAGCCTGCACTGGTGCTCGCTTTTAGGCATTACGTTTGTTCAATTGTTGTTCGTCTGTCTGTATGTTTGTTTTTTCAAGGCGCTTTGCTCAGGGAGAATCGTAGGTATCATACTAAAACTGATACTAAATACTCAAGTCGACAATCTCTTGTAACCATGAAAAAATCAAACTTCTAAGTCAACGCAGTTCAAAGATAGGTCGCTTATGTTGCATTTTGTGTCATATTTTAAAACTATCGAGATAAGCAAAACTTATAAGGTAATTCCTGTTCCGCATAACTGTTTTCCAGCATTAAGCAGAATTTAACCCAAATTGGTAATTTCCAATTTTCATCATCCTTCGCAAATAGAAAATACGACAATCTCAAAAAAGACGCTATAAATGATCGTACACCCTTCATAAACCAAGTCGTTCTGCCAATAAGAAAAGCCCACAGGAGTTAGTGAAGACTTAGTAGTTACGTTCATGCCCCGAGATCGGTTGGACGTTCTGACCCTCAGAATTCAATTAATTAATTTGGTTTTCAAAATAAGTTGAGATTCAAAAATTCATATTAATTAAAAAAATCAAACTTAACCTTTTGGTCACATTACACATGAATCCTATGAATTCGTATTACATTTAGATTTTCA
Source organism: Cryptolaemus montrouzieri (assembly GCA_013387265.2). Lineage (NCBI taxonomy): Eukaryota > Metazoa > Arthropoda > Insecta > Coleoptera > Coccinellidae > Cryptolaemus > Cryptolaemus montrouzieri. Next base: position 70,476,924 of record JABFTP020000021.1, on the reverse strand, counting down.
ACATTGAAATTATTGAATTGAATTAGAATAAATAATTATTATTAGAATAAATAAGCATCGTTTCATGGTAAGTTTAATTGCAAGTCATCATAAGGATCAAATATTGGAGAAAGCAGATAAATTAACAAGTAATTCTTCATTGGATGAAGGGGTAACGATTTTGTCAAGATCGTTGGCGACAAGGTATAATATACACCACATCCAGCTATAGGTCCCGTGAATTGGTCACCTGTGTGACTAAGTTTCGGGATCTGGCGGATGGTCCGGCTTCCAGGGTGGAAAGGATTGGCAACGAAGCATGATGAGCTCTTTTGGGACAAAATCATCCGGAGTTTGTTTGTTTTTCCTTTAACGTGCTCTGTTTCTGCCTTTCGGCTAATGACACGCCGGGGAATTCTGTCACCTCACTAACCCGGGAATTTTGCTGATCCCCTCTCGTCTCGAGGGAAGGGATATTTAATGTCCAACACATCTCTGTTAGACAGGACCGACAGCTTTACATCTCCTCCGAAAGATCGACACTCAAGCGATTCCCAGAATCCGAAAAATCGCACCGACTTTGTGGGGATTGAACCCAGGTAACTCTGCGTAGGAGACGAGCATCATTTCCCATACGCCACCGAGCATCCGGAGTTAAAATAGTATACCAGTTGGATCTCCGAGGAGACTGCCTCGAGGGGTTCATTATGCGGGTAAGTCGAGCACTCCTCCGTCGAATTCACTGATTCATTCACGTTCTAGAAAATAAAGCAAACTCTTTATAGAGTTCTGCAATATCAGAGGACTGGGGCACAACAACGTGAATGTCGATGCAGTCTACCAGCATCTGCAAAACGCACAACCCCTTGTGCTGGCCCTAACCGAAACCCAAATAAGTGAAACAACCGACACAACGTATTTACGTTTTAATGGGTATGAGTTACATACGACATTTAGGTTTAAAGGAGGCCTCTGTGTTTTCGCCAGGTCGGATGTTGCATGCCAGAGAGAGGACACGATGGAGGACGACGCTTTCGACCTTGCGTGGTTTAAAATCTGTTTGCAGGATAAAACACTGTTCTTATGCTGTCTATATCGTTCGCCAAACGATATTCACTTCCCTAGACTGTTTCATTATCTAAGTAATAAGGTAGATTGGATTCAGACACATCATCCAGCAGCTGAGATCATTGTACTGGGTTACATCAACGTTCACAAACACCAACTGTTTCCGGCACTCCAATAGAACAGATGAAGCGGGAAGACAGGCTGAAACTTTCGCAATCAGCCATAATCTAACGCAGCTATTCGACGAACCGGCCAAATATCTAATCACCCAACCGACTTCCCGAACACTTTGGATCTTTTTTTGTTTTCAGATCCAGATGATTTTGGAGTGAAGGTCTCAACACCGCTAGGCTACTCAGACCACAACCTTATATCTACTACTGGAGCCATTGTGCTGCCGCTAAACCTGAACCACCCGGACGTATTTGGTACTAATTGCTAATTGGGATGAGCTGCGTGAATTCTTTTCGTGTTTCTCATTCAATGATGTTTGCCTTTCAGATCCTGGCATCAATGTGTGCACTAAATCTATTACAGAAATCATTTATGCAGGAATGGATCTCTACATCCTTCATTCCATGAAAAGAACAACAGCACAAATGCCATGGTACAACAAAGACTGCCAAAGATCCTCTGCAGCCAAGAGCAGAGCTTATAAGTCATGGAAGATAAATTCAACAGAGGAAACAAGAATAACATTCGTACGAATACGGAACGTATGCAACCTGACAACTGCAAGAGCAAAGCCAATGTCAACGAAGGGATAACTAATAAATTCCTTGAACAGGCGAGCGGGACTAGACAATTTGGGTCTATGGCAAAGACTGTCAATGCCAGTTTCTGCAAATCTGCGTTTCCGCCTCTTCTTAGAAAAGACGGAAGTATAGCATCATCTCCGAAAGAGAAAGCCGATCTCTTTACTCTCTTGTTCTCAAAGAACTCGGTGATAACGCAATGCCACCGAACATTCCACCTACAAATTCTTCCATGGCAGAAATCAAGTTTAGAGTCCGTACAGTGAGACGGGCTCTCAAGCAGCTGAACCGCTAGAAGGCAGTTGGTCTAGACGGAATTCCGCCAATTGTCCTGAGAAACTGTGCTGCCGAACTGGCACCCATTCTTAACAGTCTGTTTCATATTTCTTACGGAAGCCAGACTTTTCCGAGCAGCTGGAAAATAGCGAGAATACAACCGATCCCAAAGAAAGGAAAGAAGTCCTTACCCCAAAACTACCTCCCCGTTGCACTCTTTTCCATTATGTCCAAAGCGATGGAGAGAGTCATAAATGATGAATTCATCAAATATCTTGAGTTGCAGGGAATTATTAACTACCATCAGTATGGTTTTCGTAGGCAAAGATCGACAGGAGATCTGCTCGCCTACGTCACTCATATTTGTTCATCAACGATGGAAAAGTATGGGGCATCTAGAGCATTACCCCTCGGCATCTCTAAAGCCTTCGATAGGGTTTGGCATGCAGCCTCGTTGAATAAACTTTCTGCATATGGGCTTCCCGAAATTGTGAGGTTGGATAAGTAGTTTTCTTTCAAATAGATCAATACAAGTTGTGGTCGACGGTTTAACATCTGATTGTTTCCGGTTGCAAGCAGGAGTACCTCAGGGGTCCATTCTGTCGCCAACCTTGTTTCTGTTGCAGGTAAACGATCTTCTGTCATCTACAGAAAACAAGATCTTTGGTTTTGCAGACGATTGTACCCTGGTTTCGTCTTTCAGTAGTCTACGGCCGATTACAGCTGCGTAATCTCAGCGTCAGAGATGTCAACAAATTAATAACTTAAATTCTGACTTACAGAGGATATCTGAGTGGGTTCAGTTGAACCTGGTGAGCTTCAACGCGAGCAAGACGCAAGCAACTACGTTTTCTAGGAAGGTCCCCGCTGAAAACCTCCTCTAACAATGCAACGCCAACAAATTGTATCCAAAGATTCGATTCACCTTCTCTCAATAACGGTCAACTCCGGGTTTTGCTGGCAGGAACATGTATCAGCAATAGCTAAGTCGGCATCAGGTAAACTTGGTTTTCTTTTCAGAGCCAAGCGATACTTCACTTCATCTCAGATGTTTGTTCTATATAAGGCGCAGATTCGACCTGCTTTGGAATATTATTCCCATGTATGGGAATCTGAGCCCAAACGTTCGTGCGGATGTTGAATAGTGTGCAAAAACGGGCTGTGCGCCTCATCGACCTCCCGGAGATCACCCGCGATCTCCAACCGCTGGCTCTCAGAAGATAAAATTCTGACCTTTCTCGGTTTTACAGATATTTACACGGAACATGCTCCAAGGAGCTGAAAGACCTCGATCCGGGAAAACTCATGTTTTGCCGCAACACTAGGCTGGCAAGGAATTCTCATCATAAGGCATTTGTGCATTTAACGACCCCTCGAACCTCTTTCTATAAGAATTCCTTCGTTTACAGGGCCGGTGAGCTATGGAACTCGCTTCCATCCAACATCTTCCCAACATCCTACAATTTGGCCGTCTTTAAGAAGCGAGTAAATAGACACCTCAATTCTACCCATGCGCCCACTCATGTGGTGTAACAGGATCGCTTATTCCTGGGAAGCGCGCATAAAAAAATACATATACATTAAATTAGAATGAATAAGCATACTAGGTATAATTGCGAGTCATCATGAAGATCAAATATTGGAGAAACTAAATAAATTATCACATAATTCTTGATTACATGGTTATTGTAGGTTAGATTAGATTAGGTTAACGATTTTATCAAGATCGTTGGCAACAAGGTATAATATACATATAATTAAATTAGAATAAATAAGCATCGTTTCATACAAGTATAATTGCAAGTCATCATAAAGATCGAATATTGGAGAAACTAAATTGATTATCACATAATTCGTTATTAAATTAGATGTTAACGATTTTGTTAAGATCGTTGGCGAAAAGGTATAATATATAAATTTATATGGACGTAACAGTACGGTACAGAGAATTCTTCAGTGTTGCATACCAATCTGTGATATTTAGTGAGGTTCACGTGAGGAGATATCAGTGTTTTAGAAAGTAACCAAGGATTATCAATCAGTCGGGTCCACATCTCAATGAAACTGGTAGCTTGAAGGACGCTACACAAATCGTTCGAAGTTAAAATTCCAACCCGAATTTTCCGATTTTACATGGCAGAAGAGAACTCAGCTTTATAACATCACTATTAGCTCAAGAGGGATACATGGTGTACATATTTCTGAACAAACTGTCAGAAATCAGATGTATGAAGATAAATTCTACTGAGACCTAAGTCACCGACTTTTCGAGAGCAAATTCCATCGGTTATATGAAAAATCGAATAGTTGACATACATAATTAGGTTTGTCTTAGCTCACTTGAATTTGTCCAATAAAAATGATTTAATTACTTTCAAATATTGCACTGCTGGGCTAGCGCACATTTGAAGGCGTACTTTCTAATTCTTGCAGATGCACTTAAATTATCAACTATTTTAACCAACCTATTCATTGTATCAATTGTAATAAAAATATAGTTCGGCAATATGGAAACAGTGGCTGCGCGCATCGGTAGGAATGAAACCATGTCAAAGAAACCGCGTCATAACGTCATTTTACTCTCATTGCCGGCGTTTATTTCTGTTTGCCAATGCTTATATTTACAGTATTGCCATAAAGGCTGCATAAACGCCTTCAGTAAAATCATTAATTGAAAAATATTTATTTTGTAGCTTTTGGTAGTAACCTATTTATTATAATATATCGTTTTCGTTGCATATTGATTCATTCCAATACTATCCATATTAGATCATTCATATTAATTAGAAAAATTGAACTTAATCGTTTGATCATATTGAACCTCAATCATATAACAAATTTGCATCACAAAATGAAGTTTCTATCAATGACCTATTTGGTCGATTTACTTTTTGCGTACACAGGTGAAGGCTGTTGATCTTTGGAAAACTGAATGACAGGAAGTTGATGTTTTTCATAAAGTTCTCATAGAGGATCCTTCCAGAAGGGTTGCAGGTTTCGATATAAGTAGGAAAAATTGGTGTACATTAAATCGTCTCAGGACAGGATATGGTCCTAATAATAGTTTGTTGTTCAAATGGAATACTGTAGAAAGTCAGGCATGTGAATGTGGCGCAGCTGAAGAAACAATAAGACATTTAGTCCTCGATTGTCCTATTTACCATTTTACGGGTGGTTTTCAAGAAATTCATTCCGTTTCAGATAATTTCATTAACTGGGTAGAGAACTTCAAATCTAGTTAGAGATTAGTTTAGTGTTTTTTTCCATGGTGTATGTTGATAAGGCAAGGGCTTCACCCATGAAGCCCTGCTTCATTCCCAAAAGGTGTGTGAGATGTTTCCTGTTGGAAAACAGAGTAGCATTAGTTGAGTTCTTAGATTCAAGTGAGTTTAGACATATAAGAGTTAGGTACGTTTCGATGAAATATTTTTCTGCTGGTTTTCTTTTTCCATTGTTACAAATTTTTCCTGTCCCAATCCCCCTTCCTTCTCACCCTTGTCTTCGTGAAGAAGTCCTGGAAATCATGGAGTGCAAGATGACAATGAGAGAATGAAGCTGCTAAGCAGAAAAATTTTTGGTACTCTTTTTGTACACACGACAATAACACACCATAAACAGACAAGCTATTGCTAGTGCAATAGCGACAGGGAAACTAGTTTTTTTCCACAGGTTTTTTCACTCGTTTACTGAATCATACGCAAGATAGTATGGTTCCCCTGTTACATTTCCTGCTCACACTTTAGGGGCAATCGTAGGGGGCATGATGCGAGTTTAGATGCCTGATTAAGGAACGGACATGTTCTGTTTTTTCTGCTGGTATTCTATTTCTTCGCTTGTTTTTTACGTTTGTGTTTTTTCTGACACACACCAAAATTATAGCTATAAGGATTTATTGTAAATATAATTATTCGAATTTTCGTTGTGCGGATAATGAGAATATCCCATCCTCGTCGCCAATTATATTTTTCGAACACTTGAGATTCTTTTTAAAAAATTTTAATTTGAACGTAAGTTACAAGTAGTATGTTTATGATTCGATACAATGCATAGAACTTAACGGCTAACTACACTGCGGCTCTATTTATCTCCTTCCGCAAGTGGTAGGCGTCTGGATCCAGGAAATGATGTCCCATCAATTTCTTTAGTATGGTTGAGGGTTCAAATCTTGTAATTCCTCCCCTTTTTGGAGAACCGAGGCTGAGAGTTTCTTAAACTCATTAGAAGGTAGCAGGTATCTCTTATAGATATAGTGGAGTACTGCTACGAATAGTAGGAACACAGACAAGGACAAATATCATCGTGGATAATGCAATAGTCGTAGGGTGCGGTGCCCATTGGTAAAGGTTCTTTAAGGTAGTTATAGCTTCTGTTTGAAGTTTTCCTTCTGAAAATTCTTCCAGGAGTGAAATGTTGATTGGTAACAAGTCGATAGTTCGTTTGAGCTCGACAGTGTTGGTAGGATAGATCTTTTCTGAATTTGGGACCATACAGGAGCTTTTCAAAATACTCATTCTTGGAACTTTGATCCTCCTGACGTTGTTTCCACATTGTTCGAATACCCAGACATTATTCTGGCTTATAATGGAATTGTCTCCTAATTGGAATAGATCAGTCACCATAGGTGCTGGTATTCTTGTACAATTTTCCTCAAGATTCTTCAGTAAGTATTCCAAGCATTTGGAATTGGATTTCAGGTCTTCTTGCTTGATTATGTAGAAGTCTTCGACTGGATATATTTCTGGTAATTCCCATTTGATTCTTTCGTTTTGTACAAGTGCGTACGGATGTATAAAAGGTATATAGGTATTTCGGAATGGGAGATTGTGTAAATGGAATAAGTCGTATACATTAAAGTCCAGTATAGGTACAAAGGGTAAGAACAGTAATTGGTCGTCTTTTATTATGACTTTGGTCGGGCAGATTGAATAAAATTCTGTCATATATCTGAAAGGTTTCCAATTATTATTTTTCAAAATATTGGTGAAATTACGTTGGGGTATTATGTCTTCGTGTAAAAGATGAAGTCTTCCGAAGCTGATTGCATTTTGAAGTTTGTTAAGAGTTATTTCAATTTCCTGCGATTGCAAAATTACTAAATGCAATGTAAAAAGGATAACACTTGATTTCTTAATTCCTTCAAATTTATCTATTAGATGATTAAACTTGTCGGCGTACTGTTTTTGCATATTTTCAACAACATGTAATACTTTATTCTGATTGGTCTGAACGATTTTTTTCGTTAGCTTGAATCGCTTTAAAATAATTCAAATATGTTTCTTCATCGTTGGCATCTAGAGTACCAAATGAAAACTTCGAAATTGTACCACCTAAGTTTATGAATCCTCTCTTGATACGGCTCTGATACATCATATTGGAATAAGTGAAATTGCTATTTTGAATAGCTCGTACTGCTACCTTATAATATTGCTGTACAGGCTCGGTGAATTCAGTAAAATCCAAGTTGATTTGAAGTTTTATTTTGTAAAAATAGTAATTTAGATATTCCTGAAATATCATAATGGAATATCAAATGTTTCGCTTGAGTAGCGACATATGCCTTGCCTAAATAGACAGGTATCAAGTTATGTTGTAATTCAATTACTTCGATTGCAAACAATAAGGATGGTAATAGAAGAGAAGGAAATATTCTCTTCGAATTACGCATCTGAAATATAAAATGAAATCAGTTTTTCCTTTATTTGGTTTTTGATTTGTGATAAATGCGCTTAGTTTGCGGTTCTTGTGCTTGAATATCGCTAATAATATCAATAGCCATCTTTTTGTATACCGGGTCTTATTTTGCTTGAGTTGATATTTGCAAATAAACATCTTTATCTTCATTCAATTGTTTATTGTCTTGACGGTTGATATTGAGTTTCTCATTGCGTTGAGCAGTTTTATCTATTGATTTCTTAACGACATCTTTTATTTCTTGCATGTTTTCGCGATAATTTTTAACATAATCATCAATTCTTTCATCGATTGTTTTCTCTACAGGGAGTAAATAATGCAAATTGCCTTTAATAATTTGCATAGGAGTATAAGTCAAGAATAAAATCTTTCAACTAATGCGTTCGAATTTGGGTTATAATTCGTAATATAATGTAAAGAGATTTTGTGCGTTCTCTCAAATTCCTGAATAATTCTATTCTTGAATTCGGTACCATTGTCGCATGTTAATTTTTCAGGTATTCCGTGGTTACTCATAAATTGTACTAATTTATTCATTATTTCTGTAATAAAGGATAACACTGTCCAAATTTGGAAAACGAGTGTATAATGGTTAGGCATGTAGATTTTTCTAGACCAAACGTATCAATATAAAGATGCGAGAAAGGTTTATCACCTATAGGGTTGCTCTTGAAAATAAGTTTTGTCGGAGTCCGTTCATATTTATTTCTTTGGCATGTCTCACAAGTATTAATGTATTCATGCACAGACTTTTCTAGATTGGGCCAATAATATTTACGTTTGATAGCATTAATGTTTTCACTTATACCTCTGTGTCCGAATTTAGCAACATGATACAATTCCAATTTTTCTTGTCGATTGTTTATATGGTACACATCTTCTGAAAAGGTGTTGCAAATTTTCAAGTCAAAACTTTTTGTTTTGAAATTCTTCTGTAAGAGTTAAATGAATGGTTTTTCTAGATTTTTGTGTTGGAAATGTATGTTATATGGTGTTTTCAGTTTCATATATTCTCTAATGAATTTCACGAAATCTTCACCTTTTGTGACGGCTACTGTGAATCGTGTTTCATTATTGAAAGGTTAAGTTTTCAATGTATAGTAAGCTTTCGTAGTAGGTAGACAAAACAATTTGATTCTTTGCGTAGTTAAGGGAATGTTCTGAATAAGGAATTTCCGAAATAGGGTTTTCTTCATTACTATGTATCGTAGGGGTGTATGAATCATTTTCTACTGAAGATACATGTTCAATAAGTTCATCCATTTCTTGTTTATTCATTTCTAAGTCCTCCGCGTTTATTTCCGGTAATAATGAAGAAATTTCGTCTTTCTCTAATACATTTAATTCATTTGAATTAAGGCGTGAATTTGGTTCTTTCAGGGAATTGAGCCAAACAAGAGGTTTGTGATCTGAATAGATGCTGAATTTTGTACCTAAAGATAAGGTCTAAAATGTTTTGTTGCCCATACTATGGCAAGTAATTCTTTCTCTATAGTGGAATATCGCGTTTCTGCATCATTGAGTGTTCTACTAGCATATGCAATTGGTAGATCATTAGGTGGAGTACCTTGTGATAATATGGCTCCTAGGACGTATCCTGAATCATCAGTCGTTAAACAAAATGGTTTGTCAAAATCGGGATATATCAGAATAGGATGATTAATTAACAAATTTTTACTGATCTTAAAAGATTCTTCGTATTCTTTGTCAATCAAATCCATTTTTGTATCTTTACGCAGGTATTTTGTCATAGGTTTTGTGATTTTGGCGAAATTAGGAATGAACTTTCGATAATAGCCTAATTAGCCTAAATAAGATATTATTTCTTTTGCATTTTTTGGAAGTGGAAATTTTTCAATGATGACTATTTTTCTTGGGTTAGGTTTTACTCCTTCAGGTGTCACTAAATGTCCAAGGAATTCAATTTCAGTTTTGAAAAATTCACATTTGTCTAATTGAATTTTTCGTCTGCGAAAGTGATTAATAAAGTATGAATGTCAGCAAGGTGTTGTTCTTCAGATTCTGAAAAAATTATAACATCGTCCATGTAAACATAACAAATTTTTCCTATATGTTCTCGTAAAAGGTTATTCATCAAACGTTGAAACGTTGCCGGTGCATTTTTCAAACCAAACGGCATTCTCAAAAATGCGTAATGTCCGTTATTTACAGTGAAAGCCGTTTTTTCGATTGGTTCGTCGTCTAACTGAATTTGGTGGAAGCCACTGGCTAAATATAATATTGTAAAACACTTTGCTCCTTTGAATTTATCTAAAATAGCATCAATTTGCGGTGAAGGGTATTTGTCATCAATAGTTTTGTCATTTAGAGGGCGATAATCTATGGTCATTTGCCACTTTTGTATTCCTGATTGGTCGGGTTTCTTTTCAACCATTACTACTGGAAAAGACCAGGGAGAAATGCTAGGTCGTATGATTTCCTTTTTTAACATATCATTAATTTGGTTTTCGATTTCTGTACGATGTTTTCCTGGATATCGATAAATTTTGGAATGAATAGGAATTTCATCTTTGGTACGAATATAATAATATAATCTTGCTTGTAAATTCTAAGGGATGGTCTGGAAGTTGAAATGCTTTTTCAGTTACATTGAAAATTTTGATCAATTGATTACGTAATTTAGGGGAAAGATGTTTCAAATCTATTGGATAATTGTCACGTCGTGTGATTACTTTTTGAGAATATATTGGTAGTTGACAATTCGAACCAATTAAAAGTCGTTTTTGTAGATTAATAAAAAAACCGTTCTCTTCTGAAAATTCACATCCAATAAGTTCATCATAAAGTGTATGGAACTTATATAAAAGTCCAACAGCCAGTATCTATCGAAAAGTTGCGTTTTGGATTTTCTAGTATTATGTATGGTAAATGCACTATTTATGTCCACGGTGTATCCAAGACGGTGTAGTAAAATTTTCATCTTGATAATCAAAATCAGTATTTTTTTAACGTATTCACCTAATTCTTCAAGTGTTTCAAGTTAATCAGCAATTTCCGGCTCATTTTCCTGAATGTTAGTTAATTCTTCAGAAATGAAATTTGGTGGTTTGTTACCAGATTGAAAGACGCTGTGTGATTTCTTGAATTTTGATGTTGGATTACGATTTGTTTGAGTAGAATTAATATATTGTCTCTTTTCTGGATAATTCCTATGAGTTTGTGTAGACAAAGGCGTAGGTTGATAATTCGGTGTCACATTTCTAGGTTTGAAGACGTTATCAGTTTTTGGTTGGTTACCAAATACTTATCTGTTAGTCGGATAATAGTTGGTAGGTATTCTGTTCTTTTGATTTACTTGAATAGGTTGTGATGGAAAGCTATTCAAATGTTGATTCTGATTCTGAAAGTGCTTATTGAATGTTTTATTCTGGTTGCGAACAAGATCTAATTGCTCTTTTTGAATGATATAATTTTCAATCATATTTACTGCTCTATCAAAGGTTAAATTAGGGGTTGTTAGCATAGCGGTTTGTAAATCTATAGGAACATTACTCATTAAAACGTTCTTAGCTAAGCCTTCTACTAACTGTTTATGCAACAATTTGAGCGCAGGGTCAAAAAGTACCTCAGCGTCAATTCTGTAATTAATGCGTACTCTATATGCCTTAACTCTATCAATGAAAGTAAACAAATTTTCGTTTTGCGCTGTCCATAAAAATTGAAATTCGTCCTTGAGAACATCAAGACTAACTCTATCGCCAAATTTCGTGTTGAGAAATTCTTTCAATGCGACCCAAGTGTCAGCTACATCAGATCAGAGAATGAAGTTCATCCGCTACTTTACTAATTAACTTATTTTTAATTACAGCTAAACAATACGTTTTTACGTTTAAATCACTAGCGTTGAATTGTGTCGAATATATATATCGCAAGTTTTCACGAATGCATTGAGTTTCTTTGAATCGACATCAAATTGGTTAATAAAACTCCAAATTTTGATGCAATATCTAAATTTTGTGCCACTGTTGACGCTTGTTGAGTCATTTCGTGTGACTGTTTTTGTGTTTGGGTGTGTTTGTGTGATCTGCTTTGTCCGGGTAGGAAAAGGAATTCTTATGTTTCAAGCTAGGAAACTTTCATAAACTTGGAAGTAGAATGCACTTGTACTTACGGTTGTCTTCAATTGTTCCAAGAGGGATCGGGTTTGCTAGGCCTCGATTTGCCACCTGTTCGAATCTCGCCTTGAAGGTTGGTCACTAGGGGTCGGGGTGTAACTTCGTTTCGCACTTTTCACACCACTGTGACTCGAGAGTGAGCTTTTGTGTTCTGGGTTCTTTTGATACTCTCTTAAGAATTGAAATTTACCTAACTCGTTGTGCGGTTAATGAGAATATCCCATCCTCGTCGCCAATTATATTTTTCGAGCACTTGAGATTCTTTTTAAAACCAATTTATTTTGAACGTAAGTTACAAGTAGTATGTTTATGATTCCATACAATGCATAGAACTTAACGGCTAACTACGCTGCAGTTCTATTTATCTCCTCCCGCAAGTGGTAGGCGTCCTTATTCAGGAAATGATGTGTCATCATTTTCTTTAGTATAGTTAGGGTGCAAATCTTGTAATTGTAATTGTATATATATATATATATATATATATATATATATATATATATATATATATATATATATATATATATATATATATATATATATATATATATATATATATATATATATATATATATATATATATATATATATATATATATATATATATCATTCTACTACTATGGGACAAAACATGAAATTCACTCGCTTCAAAAGTTAGTTTTCATCAAACCGTCAACTTGTGTTATCTATTTTGTTTTAAATTTAGTTTGATTGGCACGTCATTTCAACATTTGCCAACAGGTTAATTTTATATATTCATCAAGAACATGTACAACACCCATGCCTTATCCTCAACTGTCTCACCCAAGAAGGCAAAGAAGACAAATTATACTCATAATATTCAATAATAAAAAACAAGTACTGTGTTTTAAGGAATTTTACTTAATAATTGCGATTCGTAACGCGTTTCACTACACCGTAGCTTCTTCAGACGAATGATTATGCAGAAAAATGTAACATTTTTCTGCATAATCATTCGTCTGAAGAAGCTACGGTGTAGTGAAACGCGTTACGAATCGCAATTATTAAGTAAAATTCCTTAAAACACTACTTGTTTTTTATTATTGATAATGGAATTTTACCAAGTAAAAGCCTCCCAAATTCAAATCTCATAATATTCATATACTTTCTGTCAAAAAAGTACTGGGAATTGATTATTTAAAAAATCTGCTTGAAACGATTGTCAAAATTTTTGTTGTTGCTAAGTTGGCAAAACTGTTTCCTATACTAACGCGATTTTTACAAGGGAATATCTTGATGGCTCCTATAGCCTATGGTCATTATGTCAGAAGTAACAATGTTATTGTTGAAAAATCTAACCTAACCTAATGTTAACATAGCCCTGTACTAGAAATGAATTGCTTTTTTCAAGCGTCAGGCCGTTGGATATACAACTACAAAATCAAAAATTTTATGATTATGATATACAGAAATTCTTGGATGAAGTGCCAGATAAAAGGTTTTCCATGAGAAATGATTTTCTAATTGTTGTCATTCAGTGTAAATCTTGAATTTTCCAGATACAAAAACGTACGCAATTCATGTGTTAATAAATTATGAAAATAATGGGATCGATTTTTTGTTTTTTTGAAGATATTGTAATGTAATTGGGAAAACGCAAAAAAACAGACTACTCTCCTTAATTTTACTCTGGCCACACTTTTCGAAGATTGTCGGCAACTCTGATGGTTAACAACGGTGGTCATATTTTACTGTTGAAGCCGCATGGAGGATGAAAAAGATGCAGTTTAGCTAAAGCATACGTGGAAGACATTAGGAAATAAAAAAGATACAGCCAATAGCGGAATCATCGTCATCGTTGTCAATTCTTACTCTTCGAAATGAACATTTTGGGCAATACAGTAGTTAGACTTTTTCAATAAATTCTTAACTACTACTATCTCGGAAGATCCTCTACAGGCACTGTTATTAAAGAATGCAAAAATTGCGCTTCCAACTTTAATGCTGTTAAAGATAATTAATTATTGCTGATGTTGAGAACATTAAATTTTATAATCTCATTTAAAATAATCTACTGTCTGAAAATAGTTTCAGTAACCTACTTAATGTGCAATTTATGGTTTTTTAACATCAATTAAGGAACATATTCCCATAGTAAGGACGAAGTTGAAATATGTTGTTCCATTGCTGTGTCATCGAATTTAATCATATCACAGCTATTGTGGTTGTAGTTCTCATCGACGATGATCTTGATTAGCTAAAGAATTAGCTCTTATGGCGATTCAATGATTAACTAAAAAAAAGTTCAGTTGGATATTTATAAAGAGAAATTCATTTTTCTCATTTCATCATTAATACTCAAAATATAATCAAGATTAGTTAATGACCTCTTCAGATCTCTTTTCTCTATATTTCAGGATAGTTTCTTTGAAGAACTCTTAAAATACCTCCTTTTTATTTCCCTGAAGGAAAATTGAATCTTAAAATATGGAGTTCGTATTAGGGGGAGCCGCAGCGGTCTCTGCTGGGTTCTTCACAAATCCATTGGAAGTTATGAAGATAAGAATGCAATTACAAGGAGAACTAAAAGCACGAGGTCAACATGCTGTTCATTACAAAAACGTTTTCCATGCCGGTTATGTAATTGCTAAACATGATGGCATTCTAGCTTTACAAAAAGGACTTGTACCTGGCCAGCTCTTTCAATTGGTTGTGAATGGAAGTAGATTTGGTAATTGTGACAATGATCTTATAACGAAATGAATTAATGAAAACTGTATCAAAGTATGAATAATATTTAATTCGTTATTTATAAGCTTTGAGGGTTAGTTATTTCATAAATACATTTGTAGGTTCCTATCAAATTCTTCAACAAAAGGGATTCATGAGCGATAAAGATGGAAATCTTGTTTTTTACAAGAGTGCAATTATCGGTGGACTATGTGGATCATTTGGGGCATATTTAGCTAGTCCTTTCTACTTGGTTAAAACTCATCTCCAAGCTGAAGCCTCTAAAGAAATAGCATTTGGTCATCAACACAAACATACCGGAACCTGGTCAGCATTCCAGAATATCTACAAGAAAGAAGGAGTAAGCACTCAGAACTTGTGATTGAACTTGTTTCTTTGCTATTTTTTGCACGGGAAAAACAGATTTATCATCTTAATAGAAACATTTTTACTATATTAAGTATAAACTTCAAAGAGCAGAACTAAAACCGATTTACAAATCAAAAGAATTAAACTAATACATAAAACTTAGATACATTAATTCAAATCGAATCTTACCATAAGTTTTGAAAAAAATTTAATGAACAAATATAGGCGATACCTGACATGTAATATTGGTTTATGAAATAGTATCCAAAGAAGACATGTCGGCAAAAGATGTCGAAATTGACAACAAATTTCTAAAGCAAAGCGGTATATAACGCCGAAACCGAAACTGATACTCAAATACTTATATTTTCACAGTCCCAGAAAAAGTTGAAAGAGATTGAAAAATACAACGCAAAATGGTTTATTTCTCTCAGTGAACTTCTCGATCTTTAATCGTGGTGTGTTTTCATTCTAATCCTGGGCGTTATGTTGTTGTTTTGAATGTTTTTGATGAAATAGTGTGATTTATAAAATACACAACAAACGTAAGTATATCTCGATTATTTCGTAATATGAAGCTCGGAATTTGATCTTCCATTCACAATATATCAGAGAATGAAGTTGACGTTACATAATTATTGGATAATCGAAATGCGTACCAACTTATCTAATGAATTGAGATTTCTATAAATCAAATTTTTAATGCCAAAGTAAAAGTATTTCAAGTTTGTATAAGTTACATGTTCTTCAGAACCAATATTATTTACTGGTTGAGTGGAAGAGTAGCCACGGCTAAACTCCGCCAGTGTAGAGCACTATTTGTACACTTTGTAGGTACAGTAAATAAAGACGATTTATTATTATTTATTATCGTGGACTTATGCACTATCTCAGCTGTTAGCTGGATATTTATATAGATATAGATATATAGATTCAGCAATCGAAGGGAATAGGCTCGATTACAATATACTTGTTTTTCAGTATCTGATAGGAACGGTAGATTCAGCAGGTCAACTCTGGTAGCAAGATTTAGAGGTGTATATCCCTTATCAGCCAACGATACCACTCTATGGAGGTCAGAAGTGAGAGCTTTTGCTGAGAAGAATTCTCTGAGATTTTTTATCTGTTCGGTGTGTAAATTGACAACATCTATTAATCCCCGTCCTCCTTCTTTCCGCTACAAAGTTGTTCGTATCACAGACGATTTTGGATGATGGTTGTTGTACTTTGTCAGCATCGTTCGGGTCTGCCTTTGAATATCATCCAGTTCTGTCTTAGTCCATCTGATTATTCCAAATGAGTAAAGCAACACTGGAATGGCATAGGTGTTAATTGCCTTGACTAGATTCCCCGAGTTCAACATCGATTTCAGCAAAGTCTTCAGACGCTGACTGTATTCTGAATGAATCTTATCCTTTGATTGTTTTTGGTCTAGCAATCTGGCTTGTTGGTATCCTAGATATTTGTATGTTTCGCCATCCCTCATGCACTGTATAATATCACTGTTTGGAAGTTGTGTTTCACCATCTATGACTTTCCTTCTTTGAATGTTCAGGGTCTTACATTTTTCAATCCCGAATTTCATATGAACATCTGCCGAGAACTCACTGACAGTTTTCAGCAAATCATACAATTGCTTCTTGTTCGAAGCATATAATTTGATGTCATCCATATACAGCAGGTGGGAGACTGTATAATAATTCCTATCTGTTTTTATCCTAAATCCGTATCCTGTTCTATTGAGCATTGAGGACAATGGGTTCATAGCTAAACAGAACCATAGTGGACTCAAAGAGTCTCATTGAAAAATTCCACGACGTATGGGTATCTCGTCGGTTATAATTGATTAATTGTTCATGTTGACCTGCAGAGACGTGCGCCAGTGTGTCATTGTTGTCTTCAAGAACTCTACCAGGGCTGGGTGAATTTTGTTTATCTGCAATACCTCAACAAGCCAAGAATGGGCGGTACTATCGAATGCCTTCAGATAATCGAGAAAAGCTAAATGAACATTCCGATGCCCTACGTGTGCCTGTTTCATTATCACAGAATCGATGATGAGTTGTTCCTTGCACCCGTGGTGTTTCTTTCTGCATCCTTTCTGCTCCTCTGCTAATATATTGTTGTCGTCAAGCTGTTGGTATATTCGATTGGATATGCACGAGGTGTGTATTTTGTAGAGTGTTTGCAGGCAAGTGATTAGCCTATATTGAGACGGATCCTGTGTTCTATCGCTCTTAGGTAGCATATATGTTGAGCTTTGTGTTAGGAAAGTGGGCGTTTTCTTGGGATGTTGAAGAACATACGTGAGCTGTTTCGCTAGGGCTCCATGGAGCTTATCAAACTTTTGTACCAGTAGTTGTGGATATTAGCTATACCTGTCGCCTTCCAATTGTTGGTCGCTTCAACTACTGTTGTGATTTCTTCCTCCTTTATTCCTTCGAAGTCCATATGTTTGATATCAAGGCTTTCTTTTTCATTCGTGATCCATTCGTGATTCCATTCCATCTCTATTGTGTTCTTTTGGGTGCGACCATAGTGATGACCAATAATCGGTCAAGCACTGTGCGTCAGGTACTTCTCTTTTATTGTTGGTCGCAGTTTTGTTATTTCCCTTATGAAAATTGGCCGCGTTGTGGAGGAACCTTTGGTTTTGGTGTTTCCTTTAAGTACACTTGACGTATCTTAAAAGCCTCTTTGCTTTTGCTTGGAGTTTTTGTTTCAAAGTGTCCATATACACGTCGATATGTTGTTTTTGATCAACCGATTTCTGCTCTAATTTTATCAATATCCTTTTCCAGTCGCCATGGTGGTTTTCTGACGCTTTTTGGCTCAGCATGAATCAGAGTTGTGGAGATTTGTTGTTTGTGAAGTCGAAGAACCGCTACTGCTCCACAGTAACTCAAAGTGTGAATCTTCTCCAAGGTATTCTGGTCGGTATATTCTTCAAACACTGAGTTTACGCTTGCTAGGATGAGATTGGTGTTCTTGTTCGTCTTGAGTTTGGGCAGTTTAGGTCTTTTAGTTCGGTTACTACCACTGAATTCAGTTATTGCTCTGTTGAGTTCTGACCTTGCTCAATACACATATTCGTTCTGCTGATTCGGCTCAGGAGGTCCTTCCATATTAATATTCGTTTCCGTGGCTTCGATGTTATCTATAACACTTTCATTGACTCCGGCAGGTATACCGTTATGATTATCATTTTCGCTTCTGAGTTCCATTATGACCTCTTCTCGTATGCTTTGCAGCGTTTCTGAAGAAAGTAGCCTGTTTTTAACGATTGTTCTTCGTTGATCCGAAATTCTCTGTACGGATATGTGCTGTAATTCAGGATATTTTTCTAAGAACGCAAGATGTAACGCGTATCTGTATGCTGTCATTTCCGATTCCAAGTTTGTAATCTTGTAATAGGAACGCATAATTATTATTATAATTATTAATATGGGCCCAAAAGAGGAAACTAGACTGCCCAAAATGTATGTGGAAATAAATAGTCCTGATTGTTCTAGTTGTAGTGATGATCCAAATTATGCGAATGAAAGTGAATCGACAAGTAAAAATGAAAAAAAGAATAACGATCAAGAAGAAACTCCAGAAAATGACCTGAGATCGGAAGTTTCAAGTAATGATGAATGAATTGACCTGGAGACTAATACTGGAATTCAATTAATGTTTGAAGAAGATGTCCCTTCTCCAATTGAGTGTTTCGAAAAATTATGGAATGATGTGGTAATAGAAATGCTGGTTCAATATATCAGCTCATACAAAATATAGCCGTTCTTCTGAGGTAACAGCAAAAACTGTTGATGAACTGAAATACTTTCTTTCGTGCTGTATATTGCAATATCAGCTTTTTCCTCCATTCGAAGTTTTTTTTCTATGAACTGTCTTTATTACTCTCCTGCATGCCACGTCAAATTATCTGGAAAGAAATAGTGGGCATCTCTCTCCCCGAAGAAGTCACAAAGAAGAAATTGAAGAAAAGTCAACATCGTTGGAAGCGAAAAGGATGAGTTTATGTTTTGTAATAAAGGAACCTTAGAGATGGTCTATGTGTTACGACGAAGTACCAATAATAATTGTTCTTTAGATTTAGGAAGATAAAAATGACGCCAGGAGAGACGGCTTCGTATAACGATAATAGGTCTGGCATTAATAGAAACGACCAAATAATATGCTTTTATTCCTTACCAAAGAAAAGTATCAGGTGGTACGAAAAAGTTCTCTTTCATTCAGCTGACATAACTGTTTGAAATTCATATAATAATGAAATATATCTTCAACAGAATTCCGGGGGAATATAATTAAAAATTGACTGGGTAATGTAATGAAGCTGGGACCACTCAGAGCAGAAGAACGGCCAAGAAAAGGGTAGCAATCGACGTTCCTAGGGAAATGCATTTTCCAATCCGAAAGAATCGAATGAGTCATCACAAGTTAGGTGATAAACAAAGTATCTATTAACATATTCGGAAAAGGCTTCTCTGTGCATTGTTCTATGTTACGTGGTTTTTCATACTGGCCAAATATTTTCCGTAGCTGATAATTTTGTTGAGCATATTTTTTCAGTATTTGTAATATTTTTTACAAAATAAAATAATTTTCTTGAATTATTTCAATTTTCATTTGGTCTTGTCTTGTCCCTGCTCTAAAAAGAATGAATATACATGGATATGACGGCGAATACCGAAATCACTATTTTTCTCTTGAAATTCATGAAATGACAAAAGAAAACTTTCAGTATCATAAAGATATAATAACCTTACCGAATCTTTAAGAATCATTGTGCGTTTCAGAAAGCCCCATAATATTGGTGAGTGTCCGCGAACGTGTTAATAATGAAACACCAATTGATAAATTGTATTAGCACGAGATAACGAGCCATCTCATTAGAGATCATGACAAATCATTTTATAATAGATAGTGCAAGTAAATAGAAGTTGTAGGAACTTATTTAATTGTGATTTATGCAGTTCCACAAGGAACAATACTGAGACCTCGTCTGTTAATTTTTTCCATCAACGATACGTTACGAAATATGCTCCATATTTCCTTGAACTCATTATACAGGGATATCCACCGGGACCGTCCGTTAAAAACTTTTTAAGTTCCAATTACAATATCAAGCTGAAATTTTATACGCGGCCATAACTAGCGATTTCCAATTGTAGTGAAATATTTTCGAAGTGATACCATTTCCGGTTATACCGGAAGTGGGTCATCACTTTGTTATTTCGAATAGCAATCTACCATTTTTATTATACATCTAAAAAAATATCCAAGTTGTTGGCACTTATCTGTCAACACTTTTGACAGATTTAATTATTTTTGTTATAAACTCGATTTTTGAGAAACATTTAAAAAAATTGTAGCTCGTAGATCTTTTGCACTTCAGACACAATTTTTGCTTGTGTGGATAGAAGAAGGATCAAGGAATTTTTTAAGCAATCTACACATGTCATATGTTTATTGCGTTGTTTTGTATGATTTTTTCAATTTGGCCTTTTTCAAACAGCAATAACTCAATTTTTTCAAATTGCACGTGCCAATTTTTATATAGCCATCAGATAAAGCGTCAAATTTCAGATGGAATTGTATAAGTATGTACTATACCCATCTCTTATAGTTCCGAAATAATTTGGGAATACATTGAATTTTGATGATTTTGCAAGAACTAACAGAGAATGCTTTGAAATATTTGAGTCAAGTAGCTGAACTGGCTACGCTCACCTGACAGGTGCTTAAAATTAATGTACTTGTCACTTCGTTCATTCGAATTTGATATTTCAACAAGAATTGTCGTTATTTCAGATTGAAAATATCCAAAAAATACAACATAAACAAAACCACTGGTTATTCAAACGAAGATATATTTAATCTATTTTTAATTCATTTTAGAATGTCAAAAAGTAGTGAGTAGAAATTGCAGGCAATTCAATAACCAATTTCCAAATTTACCGGCTATAAGTTAAATAAAATTTCTAAGCATTAGAAGCAATTTTCTACAATTCGGATGAATAAAAATTGTAGGAACTAAGCGAAAACCAATCATCGAAGATAATTACATTAATAGGAATAAATGATAACAAACATCATAGGAGAAAACTAGTTAACGATCTGAATAAATATTCAATATGGGCCCCATTTTGCTCGATACACTTGACAGCTCGTATACGAACATGATGAGTTACCCTCCTAGTTTCCTCAGGATCAATATTACGAAAAGCATATGAAAGCGCTCTAGCACTCTTCTTTACTTCTTACAAGAATAAGAAACACTTCACTCTTGATTTTGCCCCATAAATAAAAATCAAGGGGCGTCAGGTCCGGAGAACGCGGAGGCCATAAATTTGGTCCTTGATTACCCCACCATCTATCCTCGAACATTTCTGTTAGCTGCCGATCTACAGCTCGTGTTTTATGTGCTAGTGCACCATCCATTTGGCAATAGCAATTCCTCAGAATGTTAAGGGGTAATCCATCTAAAAATTTGCTAATGTTCCTCTCAGAATTTCCAGGTATCTTCGTCCATTAAGATTTTCCTCATAAATGTGATAAGCCAACAAATCATTCATTAAAATTGCAAAAACGTTCGCGCTGAATTTATTTTGGAAATCAATAACCTCAATGAAGTGTGGATTTTCTGTGACCCAAAAATGTCGGTTTCTCCTGTTGATTATTCAACTTTCATTGAACATGGCTTCATCAGACCATATAATTTTTTGCAGAATTGTCTCATCTTCTTGAAGCCGAATTGATAAATTTTCACAGATATTCAGCCGCTTGGGAAGGTCAGGTAGTTTCAATTTTTGTAGTCTGATGAAAGCATACGGGTGCATGTTATGTTTCTTAAGGATCCTTCGAATGGAAGTATAACTCAATCCAATATCCATTGATGCTGACTTAATGGACGCATGTGGATTGGTACGAAAATACGCGAATGTATTAATTTGATTGTCGTCGTCCCCGAGAATTGGTTTTCTTCTAGTTTCTATGTATTTTGTTCCCCCAAATGGCAGAAAATTGCTTCTAATCCTTCAAAATTTTGTTTTACTCATAGGCGCCAAATTTGGAAATTGGTTATTGAATTGCCTGCAAGTTCTATCCACCACTTTTTGACATTCGCCATGAATTAAAAAGAGATTGAACATATCCTCGTTTGAATAATCAGCCATTTTATTATCAATCTGGTGTTTTTCAAAAATTGTCACTTCAAATTACCAAAAATTCTTGTTGAACTATCAAATTCGAATGAACGAAGTGACAAGTATATCAATTTTAGGCACCTGTCAGGTGAGCGTAGCCAGTTCAGCTACTTGATTCAAATGTTTCAAAGCATTCTCTGTTAGTTCTTGCAAAATCATCAAAATTCAATATATTCCCAAATTATTTTGGAACTATAAGAGATGGGTATAGTACATGCTGATACAATTCCATCTGAAATTTGACGCTTCATCTGATGGCGATATAAAAATGGGCACGTGCCATTTGAAAAATTGAGTTATTGCTGTTTGAAAAAGGCCAAATTGAAAAAATCATACAAAACAATGCATTAAACATTTCACATGTGTAGGTAGATTGCCATTTGAAATAACAAGGTGTTGACCCACTTCCGGTATAACCGGAAATGGTATAACTTCGGAAATATTTCACTCCAATTGGAAATCGCTAGTTATGGCCGTGTATAAAATTTCAGCTTGGTATTGTAATTGGCTCAAAAAGTTTTTAACGGACGGTTGTACGAAATTCATATTTCATTGATACGTATATAAAGCTTCTAAATACCTGTGCAAAAAAATTCAGAAAAAAAAAACGATTGCTCTCTTGTATACAGAGTGTTAAGATACCCATTATTCTCGTCACACTGCCTCATTGTTTCCTCACAAAATTGTTTTGGGGTTGTGGGGTTGGAACTCAGCTCGTGATTAATTTGAAATACAATGAATGATCAAACATGTGCTTAAGACCTTTTTTGTACTCATCAACATTATGCATGAATTTTGATATCAAAAATCGACCTGAGCGAGCGCTTTTGCCAAAAACTGACAATCAACGAATTAAAAACTTCACTAAGAAGTTTCGCGCAACCCGGTATAGTATTTCACAAACTTGGATGCGCAATTATTTAAATGAATTTGCATTAGAAAATTGCCCTTGAATATGAAAAAACAGCTCACAGAATTTTCTGGATTTGATGAAGAACCAGAAAATAACAACTTTCAAATAAATGGTTATAGAATTAGACAGGTCAGGGATCCAAAATACAGGGTGTCCGCGCTAATGGGCCCGTTCGAAGTCTCTGGGGAACGGGTGTAGTGTGCTTTGCAACTCGCTTCCATCAAACATCTTTCCGATAACAATTTGGCCCTTTTCAAGAAGCGGGTGAGTATATATCTCCTCTAAAGCGTTAAGAATAATAGAAAAATTCAAATTTTGGAATAAGAGTAAATGGATACTGATCTTCAGCTTGCAATTGTTTTCAGAGCAGTACCACTTCCTGTTATACCGGACATCGACTACAACCTTGCTATTCCAAATGGTATGGTGTACTTTTTAATTGGCATTCTTTTCACACATCTTTTGTTGAGCTTTTTCCTATCTAAAATTGACCACCATCAAGCTATGATTGTTTCATCAAAATTTGCAGAATTGTAATATTCTTTAACCATAAAAATTGACTTAGATTATAACTTTTTTCAGATTAACGAGAAAAGCGTTATTTTTGAAGGCAACCTACTTCTCGATACTATTTTATATGCAGGGTGCTCAAAAATCAACTCAATAAAACTAAATCGTCAAAAAAACGTTTTTTCAAATACGAGTACCTACTTTTTTAATATAGTAGAACCGTATTTTAATGAGTATTGATTGGTATTAGGATTCCCTTCGCCTAAAATGGCTTGTAATCATTTTATTTGCGATTTGATCGGATTTGCGGTTTTGTTGGAAAATTAAATCGTTAGGCAGTCAAACATAGAAACTGGATTAAATTTCGATCCAGTTTTTATGTTCCACAATGTTGTTCGTGACGTTTTATGAATTTAAGCCTCACTTTGACTTTGACTAAAACTTGCAATAATTTATTTATTATTTGAATTTGGGAGGCTTTTACTTGGTAAAATTCCATTATCAATAATAAAAAACAAGTACTGTGTTTTAAGGAATTTTACTTAATAATTGCGATTCGTAACGTGTTTCACTACACCTAGCTTCTTCAGACGAATGAATATGCAGAAAAATATAAATGAGAATATAACTATAAATGTTCCTGAGTAATTAAAAGCTTATTGAGTTGCTTCTTCTTAAGTGGAACATTTATGACAGGTATATCAATAAAATTAAAGATTCAAATTACTCCCGAATCATCTCTTAGAAAATAATCATTCTTTCGACTTGTTCAGTTTGAGATTTTGCTGAGTGATAATAAATATTGAAGGTAGATCTACCTTCAAACTTTAGAAATCAATAAATACAAACACTCAAACTGGTAGACTCATGAATGAACAAGTCGATTTATGCCCTTCACCTCTATTGAATCTTTTCGGGAGCAATCTATTTGAAAATTTTATTGATATTCCGTCATTCTAATAACCACTTTGAAGAAGCAACTCAATAAGCTTTTAATTACTCAGGAACATTTATAGTTTTATTCTCATTTATATTTTTCTGCATATTCATTCGTCTGAAGAAGCATACGGTGTAGTGAAACGCGTTACGAATCGCAATTAATAAGTAAAAGTCCTTAAAACACAGTACTTGTTTTTATTATTTATTATTTGTTCACATTGGCCATGAATCTTCGTTTGAGTATTTATTTGCCATTTTATTCTACAAAAAAAAAAACTATACACACACATATACAAACAAAATTAGTGCTATTTTCAAACGTCAAGCTGAAGCCGAAATTCATAGAACATTAAAGATAATATTATTTCAACACAGAAAATGACAATGAAATTTAATATACCCTTCCGTTTCTATGTCACGGTCTAATGATTTCATTTTCCGAAGGAATTTCAGGTTTTTGATAAAACTGCGAATAAAAGGAAAACGGACCATATTAAGTATATCCAAACCTACTACTAATCAATGATAATTTAGAATACGTTTCTAATAAAGTAAAAAAAAAAGGCACACCTATCTGAAAGAACGTTTTTCGACAATTAATTTTATTGACATGAAAAATAGAAAATGAAACTTTTTCGTTAGAGTAAAAATAAGTTAATCAAATCTGAGTCAATTCTTTGGGCAAAGATGAAACTAAAATTCCGAAAATTTTGATAAAAAATCAAAGTGATTCATTTCAACTAGAACATTTCTTACCCAAGGATGCTTGACAAATAATTCTCTTTAAAAGAAAAAATAAAAAGTACACCATGCCATTCGAAATAGCAAACTTATAGGCGATGTATCCATATACACTAATGGTAAGATTTGAAATTGATCGATGAATCCGTTTCCCATATACTTTTAATATGCTTACCCTGTATTTCGACCTAATTTTCGATTACGAAGCAAAGCTTTTTTAACTAACACACTCAGATGATTTTCTTGCTATTTTTCATAGTACTATTTCTAATTATGGGATATTAGCTCGGGTAAAAAAAAAATCTTGGGTGGTTTTTTCAGATTATAAGACCACTTTTTTGTTGAAGATTCAAGAGAGTCCTAAACTCTGCTATAATGTCTTTAAGTAATAAGTTTTTTTGGTGAGTATTTTCATCATAATATTTTTTTTTCCATAATAATTCATGAGAATAGGCTCTCACATCATCGCATGCTACATCGGCCAAGTATAGCTTCATTAATGAATTGAAATATATTGAAATATTGCGCCATACTTTTGTAGAAGTAACCCTATCTTTATCTTCGACCATTTTCGAAATAAAAAAAAATAAACTGAAATAATAATAGCAGAGGTTGCGGAAGAAGAGTTTACATATCATTATACTTGATCAGAGAAATGGAGATATTTCAAGGTAGTCGTGTATGAAATACGTAATAGATTGGTTTTTAGTGAGATAATCTACAAGCTGTTGAACTATTTCAATAAGTGTTCGAAATGTTGCCCGTTTCTTTGTAGACACAACTCAATCCTTCTGAGGAAAACCGTTGAACTCTCGACAACATTTGCGGATTAACTGACTGAAAGGCGTCGACTATTCTCTGTCTCATATCCAACTGTGTTGTAGAAGGAATCTGGTAAACGATGCCCACAATATAGCCTCACAAGAAAAAATCTATACTTGTGAGGTCCGGAGACCTAACTGGCCATCTAACGGGACCACCACGTCCTATCCATTTGTTTGGAAATACATGATTCAAATACTCCCCAACCTGATGTGAGTAATGTGCTGGTGTTCCATCCTGTTGAAACCATAAATCTTGTCTTATATACTCAGGTACATCGGTAAGTAACATTATTAGATGATTTTGCAGAAAATCTAAATAAATTTCACTATTGAGGTGCCCGTCAAAAAAGTGCGGCCCAATTAGATATCCATCTACTATAGCGGCCCATACACTCAAGGACCAGCGATGCTGGTGATCTATTTGTCTCATGAGGTGCGGATTTTCCGTGGCGTAATAATGAAAGTTGTGCCTGTTAACAAGCCCATTCTTGGGAAAAGTTGGCTCGTCCGAGAAAAGAACTCTGCTAAACATATTTGGATTTTCCTCTACTTTTTCACTTGCCCAATTACTAAAATTGATTCGATTTTCATAGTCTTGATTTCAGTTCCTGGTGTAGCTGTACATGATATGCATGAAATTTATTCACTTTCAAGATTCTTTGGACGGAAGTTTGACTTATATCTGTTAACTGAGAAATCTCTCTTTGACTTTTAATAGGTCCTCTGTCACTGTCAACAAAACTGATAACTGGTTTTCTTCAACTGTAGCAGTTTTTGGTTTTTCATGTTTTTTGTAAGCGATATTACTCGTTTCGATAAATCTAATTAGAAGTTTTTCAAAGCATCTTGCAGAATTAGGTGCAAACCTCACTTTAACAATGTTTAATAACGAAACACTGATAACTTCACCATGTAAAATGCAGAATATGATATATCCGGCCACCTGACAGAAGGCACAAATAAAGAAAAATATCAACACATATCTTGATTTACGTTTTAATCATCTTGATTTAATCATTCGTTAAAAGAATTATCTTATTTAGGTTTCATTTTTACTACTTGAATCATTACAGAAAAAAAACTTCTGTGCAAATAATGATACATGTTCATGAGTTTGATACGGTTTGTAGAATTTTCATCCGAAATCCTTACAAATAATCGAATATTTCGAAAATGATCGAAGATGAAGATAAGGTAACTTCTGCAAAAATATAGCACAAGATTTTATGCGTTGACATGAATAATAAAATACAAGGTGTATTCATCCTCTCTGGCCGAAGGAGCATGCGATGATGTGAGAGCCTATTTTCATGAATTTTTACGGAAAAAAAAATATTGTGACGAAACTACTCACCAAAAAAACTTATTACTTAAAGACAGTATAGCAGAGTGATGACTCAAAAGAAAGGTGGTATCTTTGTTTACATCGCATTGAACGAATTTCAATTTTTAATAGAAAACTGTAAAAGATACAGGGTGAGCAACTGAAAGATAGGGAAGACTATTTCCCTAAGACTATTCAAGTTTCAGTGAAGTAAAATGAAACAGATCCATGCTGATCAATGGCAGTCATCATCAAGTACCATCCTCATCTCGAATTTCAACCCCTAGAGCAGGGGTGACCACCCTTGAATATTTGGAAGAGGGTAGATGGGTCGAGTGATACCTCGAAAGGAAGGTATTATCCTTGTCTGCATCCCTGTGAACGAATTTTTATTTTTGATTGAAAACTGTAGAAGATACAGAGAGAGCTACTGAAAAATAGAGGAGACTATCTATCGCCCTGAGCTATTCAAGTATTAGTGCAAAAAAATGGAACAGTTTCATTCCAGATCAAAGGCTGTCATCTTTGATCTAAATGAATCTATTCTAGTTTTTCGCACTAATACTCCAATAGTCTTGGGGCGATAGTTTTCTCTATTTTCAGTGGCTCACTCTGTATATTCTACAGTTTTCAATCAAAAATGAAAATTCTTTCACGGGAATGCAGACAAAAATAATACCTTTCTTTCGTGTTATCACTCGACCCATCCACCCTCTTCCAAATTTTCAAGGGTTGTCACTCCTGCTCCAGGGGTTGAAATTCGAGATGAGGATGGTGCTTGATGATGGCTGCCATTGATCAGCATGGATCTGTTCCATTTTACCTCACTGAAGCTTGAATAGCCTCAGGAAAATAGTCTTCCCTATCTTTCAGTTGCTCACCCTGTATCATTTACAGTTTTCAATTAAAAATGAAAATTCGTTCAAGGCAATGTAGACAAAGATACCACCTTTCTTTTGAGTCATCACTCGACCCATCTTCCCTATTCAAAATGTTCAAGGATTGCAACCCCCGCTTAGGGGGTTGATATTTCAGGAAAGTATTGTACCCCAAAAGATGTCCCTCTTGAAACAAAAATTGACCTGTTTTTGCGTCTTGATCAGAAATGAATATCTTGGTAGACATAGCCTCGGTTTAGTTGTCGTTGAAGCACCCTGTACACAAGCACGGGGGTTCCGAACCTTCGCGTAATTTTCGCTTTGTTCAAGATCTTCGTTCGGGAGCCTTTTTTGAACGGCAACACTGGTATTTTCAGATCTTTCTTGAGTTCTCTCGAAAGTGCATCACAATTCGCCACTCTGCCGGGCAGTGACAGGGCCGGCTTCTGGGACGATTCACTATCGTTACAATATATTAAGTTTTATTGTTTCTTTGATCTACTTTATCCCTAAATCATTTTCAACTATTTGAAACAACGAAGAGCAGAGTACAATGTTTTCCTAAGATAGAAAAATTAATTACTTTTACGTTTGATTTTTTTCTCGTTTCAGGTAAATGGGCTCTTTAGAGGTAGTACTTCGGCCATTGTCAGAGCGTTTGTTGGCTCAACAACACAACTGACTTCATTTGCTTACGTTAAGCAGTACATGCAAAAACATGATATACTACAAAACTATCCTATATGGGGATCTTTTGCAGCAAGTATGATTGCAGGAGTTGCAATCAGTGTAGGAATGACCCCCTTTGATTTAATATCAACTAGACTATATAATCAAGGTAAGAAAACTCTTGAAAATTTTAGTTCAATGAAAAATAGTCCAAATTCTTCAATTACTATCTGAACGCTGACAAATTAATACCTTCAAAAAAGGCTGCCAGTATTCACCAAGTTAACCCTAAAATAATTGTGGCACTATTCTGATGGAATCAAAGCTCGTTCGACTACGAATCAGACATAAAAAAGCAATGAACATGTCCCTGTAGAAAACTTCATTTACGTAAAACTGAAAGAAGAGTAGCAAATAATGATGAAATTAATTCAGAATATGTTTTCGTTCTCTTGATCCATTAGCTCCTAGTCCTGCCTGATTTTTATACTTTAGATTTAATTTTTCTAGCTAAAGAAGTTTTTAGAACCTTCTGAGCAAATAATTCACTAGTTATTCTAGAGCTCCAGTATCTTGTATAAAATACATAAAGCCTGTAAATCGATCAGTACCCACTGATGTGATAATTGATTTTTTCGTTTCAAGATTCTCATCTTATTTTAGCATGTTGGTTTTCTTGAATCTACTATCGTTGCTACTGTGTTTTGGCGATCTTAGTCGACAGACCTCTGCGATCCACATAAGTAATCTGCGTTATTGTTACAATTTTCTCTTAAAATTTTCTTAGAATTGGTGATATTATACTCAACGACTAAATTGAGTGTTGTGAAACTATAGGAATGTGCTGTTTGACGAAATAGTTATTCTCTGGAACATTCAAATGTAAGTTTCGTGTTTTCATCTCGAAAACTATCAGTTTGATTCATAATTCGATTCAAAAATAAAAACAATCAACACATTGAACAGCTGTGCTAATTGTAATCAACCTACAGTCGACCGAAGTGCTCGTCGTGCTCGTCCCACCACTCTGTGCGATAGTTGCAAGCATGAGGTTCACGCTAATTGCACCGGCCTATCAACAATGCGACAATCGCATCGTCACTCGCGGCAGAATACGCAGTGTCAAACTTCTCTGTAATGCATGTAGCTCAAAGTTCGATCTGATATAAGAGCTCTCTTTGCGTCTCTTAGTTCTGATCTTATCGATCAGAACTAAGGGTCTCGAAAGCAAATTTAACGACCTCGAATCTGAAATACAAAATGAGAAATCGAACCAGAAAATCTCAGGTCTTTAACCTTGAACTTGTAACAGAGGAGGCAGTTGATGGCATAAGCCGCTCTAAGAACATCATCATCTTCGGCATCCCCAAAAATACTGAACCAATTGAAGGAAACTTGGACAAGCAGAAACTGAACGATGGTCTCAACGTGATCACTCATGTTTCTCTTCCAATCAACCAGACTCTTAGCATTTACAGAATAGGTAAAACCCCTTCCGACGATGTGAATGTACCGCGTCTAGTAAAAGTAATATTCAACGACACGAACACAGCTTGCAAGATACATAAAAACAAAAATAAAGCACGCAACACACCAGCTATGCGGAAGATTCGCATACAGGATGACAAAGCTTCGAACCGAATGAATTATTTGAACGATGTTCGAGCTGATTTGCAGAAGAGGTCGAATGAGGGCGAAAACAATTTGACCATTAAATATATCAAAGGTATTCCACTGATCATAAGTTTAGATAACCTGCCAAAAAACGGCCATACATCCTCACAGAGTGGAGTATCCGGCACACAAACATAGCGAGCATTCCTGCGAAATTTAACGAATTGAACACCTATTTGGAAGATGAAAAACCCGCATGCTTATTTTTGACCGAAACCTGGCTACAAAACTTCATTGCGAAATCATTATTCGAAGTTAAAGACTACTCTATATATCGTTCAGATCGACAAACAGGAGGAGACGGAGGTACATGCGCATATCTGAGGAATAACATTTTCGAAAATTATGAGGTGACACAACTGCACCTTCCAGGTGGTACTATTGATAGTTTATTCTTATGCATATCGAACAAAGAAATTAAGTTCCATTTTTTATGTATGTACAGATCCCCTTCCACCTCTAATACTGACGAACCTCTTTCTGTAAAAAATATCAGAGCTCCCTAAACTAACTAATCTTATACTATTGGGTGACTTCAACTTCCTGAATTTAACATGGCCTGCCACCTATATCACTGAACCCAAACTTCAAGAACACCGTTTTTCAAGCTCCCTACTCGACACAAATCTATCTCGGCTCATAGCTCATCCCACACGTTTCAGACAAAACCAAGTTTTTTCTCTTCTCGGACTTCTCATCACGAATGACCCTCTACTTTTTTCAGACATAACCTACGACCCCCCTTCGGAAAATCTGATCATTGCATAATAAGCACGAACCTTCAGTTCTTTTCTTCTTAAACTCCTGCAATTCAAAGAAAGATCATAAAGACCACTGATTTCACCCGTGTCTGCTCGGATTTGAGCGAATTAGTTTGGACGGATATATTCTCTGTCCAAGATGACGTTGATTCACTCTTTTCTTACCGTGACAAAGTCTATGATATCCAAACATACAGAATCAAAGATTGTTAAATTCAACTCCAAGAAACCATGGATACAGGGTGAAGTTCTAACACATATAAAAACCAAAAAGAATTTATGGCGTAAATACTTGAAGTCACGAAGAACTAAAGATTATAATATCTTCAGACAAACATCGAACAATCTTTCTAAGGTTCTTAGAAAAGCCAGAGAGCAATATGAACGTAACCTCTGCTCCGGGGACAGAAAAAGACTGTTCAAGTACATTCGTGGGACTTTGAACAGCACGGTCAGTTTACCTCTTCTCCGCAAATCAGATGGACATATATGTAAGTCTAATCTAGAAACTGCCAATATTTTAGCTGAAACAGTCGAATCCGTGTTCCCTCAAGATTCTGCGAACACACAATTTCCACCTATTCTCTCCCCAAGAAATCAGAACAGCATAGAAAGTATTGATTTTTCGCCCGACTCAGTAGAGAAATATTTGAAAGGACTTAAACCAGGAACCTCGCCGGGGCCTGATGGTCTTACTGTGAATTTTCTAAAATCATGTGCAACATCAATAGCATCTCGTCTAGCCCAAATTATGTCTGTCTCTTTTGCCACAGGAAAAGTACCCTGTGCCTGGAATAATGCAACAATTACAGCTATATATAAAAAAAGGGAAAACTAAACAGCGAAAACTATATGCATATCAGTCTTTTTTCTATAGTGTCCAAAATCATGAAGTCGATTGTACGGGAGAAACTCATTGAATTCATGATGCGTGAAAAACTGATTCCCGAGGAGCAACATGGTTTTGTGCCTGGAAAATCAACGATAACCAATCTCTTACGATGCCTAGACGACTGGACAAAACTTCTCGACGCTGGTTTTCTAAATGACGTAATTTACCTCGACCTGGGTGAAGCTCTCTCTAAAGAGTGTCATGACTTAGTGGCGTGCCCCAAGGTTCAGTCTTGGGGCCCATTCTATTTTAATTATTCATTTCTGACCTCAAATTCTACGTCAAATTCCGATTTTCGTGCTACGCAGACGACATGAAAATATACGCCGACCCACCTAGCGAACCCGATCAATTACAGGAGGACCTTTACGAATATTAAATCTTGGTGTGACAATTGGCTACTACCTCTGAATTCTTTAAAATGCGTAGTTATGCATATGGGCAAAAATAATGTACGATTGTTTTTAGATTCAGTTGAATCACAGAGGGAGTTATCGTAACAAATGACTTAAAATGGTCAACTCACATCGCCGATGTTTGCAACCGTTCTAGTTCGCGAATTCATATGTTGAAAGAGCTTTCGAAAAGGGGTCTTTTTTGACGTTTGTTGAACTTTATAAAACTTTCGTCCGACCAATGCGCGAACATGGCGGCCCGGTGTGGAGCGCAAATTTAGTGCGTGCTAAAAATGCACTCGAAGCAGTTCAGCGTCGCGCAACAAGAGTTTCTCCCGGTGCGGTACGTTCGAATTACGAAACAAGACTCAAAATGGCTCTAATATTTAAAGCTTTGAACGCCGAAAACTACGGGGTGATCTTATAATCACCTTCAGAATACTGAACGATTTCATTGGTGGCGGCCTTTCGCATAAGTTGAACGCGGATCCTCGGCTTCGCGGCCACGGTTTTAAATTGGCAAAAGAAAACTTCAAAACAACTACCAGGCAGAATTATTTAACTCATCGTGTTCAACATTTGGAACGGTCTCGGCAAATGATTAGTGCGGAGTAGGTCAATGCGTTCAAGAATAGATGCAATGGGTTCATTGGTGGAGTTGATATTTGATATCACGAGTTTGCTTGTACCATCTGATAATCTTTAGTTTGATGTCTCTTTTATCGGGTCATGTCTGTCCGACTTTACAAAATGTATTTTCCTACTTATCTTTCGAACCATATAGGATTATATGTCATTGGTTCTTTTGTACTTACTAATAACTAGTGAAACAGTAGTGTCATTTCACTAGAGTTGTATTCAATTCTTTATTATTTTTCTAGGAGTTGATGCTAATGGGAAAGGTCTGTTATACAAAGGATACTTGGACTGTGTCGTTAAAATTTGGAAGTCTGAAGGTTTCTTAGGTTTCTACAAAGGACTAGGACCCAGTTATTTCAGATTAGGGCCACATACTGTTTTATGTTTAGTTTTTTGGGATGAATTCAGAAACATTTATAAAAACTTCAAAAGTGAAGAAGAATCTATTTGATTATAATCTGTAAACAAATGAAAAAATGTTGATTGAATAATATAAAGCTCTTTAGAAAATAATCTTGTTTCCTTCACAAAAATGGTTAAAATTTTGTGGTTTGACTTAAAAACAGGTTTCATTATATATATATATATATATATATATATATATATATATATATATATATATATATATATATATATATATATATATATATATATATATATATATATATATATATATATATATATATATATATATATATATATATATATATATATATATATATATATATATATATATATATATATATATTCCATCACTTTATCGACGTTTTGTTCAGTTAAAGATATATATATATATATATATATATATATATATATATATATATATATATATATATATTCTCTTGATAAGAGTGGATTTACAAAATTTGAATAATTGTATTTACAATAAGTGCTTATATCTATAATTTTGGTACGTGTCAGAAAAAACACAAGTGTGAGCTCAGGAAATGTAATAGGGGAACCATACTATCTTGTATATGATTCAATAAACGAGTGGAAAAACCTGAGGAAAAAACTCGTTTCACTGTCGGTATTGCACTAGCAATAGCTTGTCTGTTTATGATGTCTTAGTGTCGTGTGTACATGAAGAATACCAAAGATTTTTCTGCTTAGCCGCTTCATTCTCTCTTGCATTCCATGATTTCCAAAAAAAGGGTGAAAGGAAGGGGGTTTGGGACAGGAATCTGTAACAATGGAAAAAGAAAACCAGCAGAAAAATATTTCAACAATCAAATTTCTTATATGTCAAAACAAATCTAAGAAAAGATTTTACATACCAAGCAAGGTCATGAAAGGGACTAAGGAGATAATAAAAAAATACATAACTTGCGATATTTCCTCAAATTCCATCTCTGTTTGACCGAGAGAGCTCCGATGGCCAGGTTCAGTCTTCCAAGTGATGCCGATTAAGATTTATAGATGTTTAGAATTATTATGGACTCATAAATTATTTCTTCGAGGAACTTGTTTAATATAAAGAAAAATTTGCGAAAAAATTCGTTCGAATATATATAAATGACAAGTTATTATTATTATTTACAAGTATTTTATAGTAATAATATCTCTATATAGAGTAGAGTATTCTCTGTCGTATTCAGTCGGTCGTGATTTTAGGAAAAGTCGCACAAGCACTGAATGAACCATATTCAGGAAGCTGGTTGAGTTCACAAATGAAATCATTCAGAAAATAAATACAATTACAATACAATACTCAGATTGATCATGAGAAAGTTGGAAGTCGAACTTGTTCACAATATGTAGGTTGCTTTTAAAATTTTACGCCTGACAAAAAAAACAAGTAACTTAAAAAAATAGCTTTATAGTTTTTCAAAGTATTCTCCATGAAGATCGATGCACTTATACATGCGCTTAAACCAATTTTCAAAACACTTTTGCCACTCCGAATGAGAAACCTCTAAAACATGATTTTGGAAGGCTTTTCTCCGTCGAAAATCGTTGCCCACGCAGTTTTTATTGATGTGCACAAACAAAAAGAAGTCGTTAGGTGTCAAATCAGGACTATAAGGTGAATGGTCCATTAATTCAATGTTTTGGGTGTTTAAATACTTTATCGTATGCGCTGAAGTGTGTGAGCTTGCATTGTCATGATGCAAAATAATTTTTGTTCTTCGATTCGATTTCCTCAACTCATCGAACACTTACGGCAAACAAGTGGTTGTATACCATTCAGAATTGCTCTGGTAGCGGCATGTCCGGTTGTCCTAAAAAAACAGGCGACCATTTGCTTCGAAGTGCTTAGTACACGAACAATTTTTGTTGGGTTTGGTTCGTCTTGAAAGACCCCTACTGTCGATTGTTGTTTAGTTTCGGGCTCGTATGCATATATATTCAAGATTCGTCGCCTGTAACGATTTTGTAAACGTCTTTTGAAGCACCGCGGTCGAATTTTTTCAATATTTTGCACAAAACGACACGAGCCTTCTTTGAGCAATTGTTAAGTTGTGTGGGATCCAACGCGAACATATCTTTTTCACAGCCAAATGTTCATGCAAAATTTATTTCTCATCGAAAAACTTACATGAGATGTCAACCTACATACATACATCGAATCTCAACAGAAAGAAAAACAGAAAATATAAAAAAAAGGAAACAATGAAGATTGCAAATTTCATAAAACTATTTCATCACAGATATTCAGAAATTCTTCTATTAAATGGCAGACATTTTTGAGCAGAAAACCTTTGACGGTCCGCTTGAATTTTTTTTCTTTTATTACTCGAACTGCAGCTGGTAACGCGTTATAAAGTTTTATGCCAATATAGTGACAACTTTTTTCTGTGAGGGAAAGTCTATGATAAGGTATCAGTAGTTCTTCTTTTCGTCGTGTTTCATAACAGTGTAAGTTCTTCTGTGTCGTGAGCGAGCCTCTACGATCATGAACATAACACAGACATGCCAAGACGAAGCAGGATGGAACCGAAGTATATTATATTTCACGAATAAATTACGACAGCTATGTAGTTGATTGACTTCCCCTTTAGTCCTGATGGCTCTTTTCCGTTTCAGGAAAATTTCAATTGCTTCGGTTGCTGCGCCCCAAAGAAGGATGCCGTAGTTGGCTATGGTGTGGAACTTTGCATGATATGTGAGTATGGCTGCTTTTTCCCCTACTATTTGGTTTATTCTCCAAATGGCATACACTGCAGATGAGAACTTCTTTTCCAAATTTACAATATGACTAGCCCACGACAGTACATCATCTAGCTAAAATCCCAGAAGTTTTATCGGTTCATTTTCTTTGTCAAGTCTTCTTTTTGTGACAATCAGTTCCTGCGTCTTTTCCATATTCAGACATATTTTATTTGCCTCGAACCATTTTTGAGCCCTCCTTATCGAACTCTGAGATTTGACATGTAGGTGATTTCTGTCTTGATCTTTGTCTATTAAGGTTCTGTCGTCAGCAAATATATATACTTTGATGGTTAATCGTTCATATATAATATAAACAGAATAGGCCCCAGAATTGAGCCATGGGATACACATGTACTGACTTCTTTTTATGGATTTAAGCAGTTTTCCTACTCAACAGACTGAAACCTTCCTTCTGAATAAGATCTGAGAATTTTGCCGACAACACCTCGGAACCCATACTTTTCAATTTTGGGAAGATCAATGTGGAGGTTCATGCAGTCAAACGTTTTTCCAAGATCGCAGCATTTGATGCTTGCTTCCTCTTTGCGTTTCAAAGTTTCCATCAGAAACTCGATTATTTCCATAAGGGCAGTGGTGGTCGATCGTTTCTTTCTAAGGCAATGTTGATAATCGTTAACTATTGCAGTTTTTTCCCTAAAATCTACCATTTGATTTTTCAATAGTGCTTCGAGCATCTCTGAGAAGATAGGTAAAATTGAAACTTGTTCGATAATTTCCGAAGTCTTTCTTATCACCTTTTTTGCAAATAGGAATGAGTTTTGCCAGTTTCAAACAGTTTGGAAAAACACCTTGGATGAAACATAAATTGATTAGGTCACTCAGAGGCTCAGCTATTATATGTATTATTTCCTTCAATAAATTGACGTTCATTCCACAAATATCGCATGTGGACTTACTTTTAAATTCCTGCAACCACGTTCATCACCTCTTCTGGAGTAATTGCGCGGAGAATCATCGAAGTCGTACTCATACGAACTCCTCCCACTAGATCCTCTGAACGATCTACACCATCATCGAGCGCCGATCCGATGGTCGCAAAATATTGACTCATCATAGTGGCATCTAGAGGACTTGTTTCTCTTCCTGAATTAGATCCTTTAATATTTTCATTTATCACTCTCCAAATTGTTAAATTCGTTCTAGATTTTCCCTTTCAATTTGTTTAATTAATAAAATAATATTGAATGTACGCTGGTGGAACTAATGTTTAGGGTTGTTCCAATCTTACGGTGAGTGACATGGAGATCATCGTGTATCATTTCGCGCTCTGTATAGATGGTTTATGGCAAAGCAACTGATTTTGGACGACCTTCACGAAGTTCGAAAATCGTAAATAATCAACGCATTATAATATTCATGTGTTAATTCAATTTTTGTCCGAGTTGAATTTTTCAAAAGACTATAAACAAAACAAAATTCATATGTCAAAGTGTTCTGAATACGTTTAGGTTAAAAAATGTCAAAATACACGACGCAGTTGTCGGATAGGAGCTGTCAACAGCAAAAGTTCTAGAGGCGCAAAATTTGGAAGGCAACCTACGTAGTATACATCAATATTTGTGCAAGAAAAAGCGCTATGCAAAGGCGGGTGATCAGTTTCTAATGGTATATCAAATGTTAGCTGGATGGTTGTTTTAGAGCGAAAATTTGGGAGTCTACAGGTGACCTTACGTCGATGTTTTAGTATGGAATCCGTATTGAATACATTTAATGACTTCATACGGCTTCTATTGCATGCGAATATATAACCTCAGTACTGTACACGTAGAAATTTCATTAAAATTAGGCCAAAGTGATTTTTATATATAAGTGTGTAATATTGTTTCGCGCATTTCGGAAACGGCTCTAACGGTTCAAATCAAATTTTGTTTTTAGATCAGGTTTCACTCTTTACAGAAATTATTCCTGAAAATTTTAATCTTACAGAAAAAAAAAATATTTCAACTAGCTAAACTAACCTACCTATTGAAATTGAGGCAAATCTACTATTTTTTTTTCAAT
This sequence comes from Cryptolaemus montrouzieri, assembly GCA_013387265.2. Taxonomy (NCBI): domain Eukaryota; kingdom Metazoa; phylum Arthropoda; class Insecta; order Coleoptera; family Coccinellidae; genus Cryptolaemus; species Cryptolaemus montrouzieri. Next base: position 70,438,420 of record JABFTP020000021.1, on the reverse strand, counting down.
CCCTTTTTCGTATACTTGGAGGTAGTTTTCACTTGGTAATAAGTTCCTCAATACAAATTTTTTATGTCTTTAACGCATTTTTCTCAGTCTTAAGGGAGGAGTTTCAAAAAAAATTAACCAATGTCTGTCCCTGAAGTTATCAACTTTTGTCTATCCGTTCTGTGGTTTAGGAAGTCTTATATATAACAATTATTTTGGAGATCTCGGAAATATCTCTAACGATTTGGACGAATTCTTTTATTTAGATCTGATACGTTTTTCTGGGTTCATTTGTTCATATTTTTCCTAAAAGAATACAGCTCATAAAAATAATCTTATAAACTGAATGAGCAATTTCTGTATTTGATACGTGATAACACAAAGACAAGCTATATACCAAACCAGTTCATCCCTAACCGTAAATAAGTTTGACTAATAATCGAAAATCAGTTCGATCTAGGCTAAACAAGTTAGGTCAGGTTATGTTATGTTAAGGCTTAAACATTAAGGATTGGCCTATTTTAAAATGGTATAGTCTGACATGTGCACAATAAGCCGGTTTGGCATTGGATATATTAGTCTGAAATTATATAGACTTATTTCTTGAATATGACTGAAGTTTTAGAAGTAATATTATATTCAAGTAAGGTTTTGCTTCTAAGGTTTATCTATGTAGGTGGTTTACTAGAAAAAATACGAGTTTACAAAAAAATGAAGTAATGAATTAATTTGATCCAGAAATGAATTTATTTCTTATTCTCCTCGTACAATAATAATCAGGAATTAGGAATTAATAACATCTAAAGAGTTTCTAACTAATATTTCATTCTATAATTGTAACGAATAATAAATGTAAATAATTTTCCTACCAATCTTATCAATACTACTTGATTCGACAAATTTATTAGAATTTGATTTACCGAACTCTTATGTTTACTCATATCTCTTTTGATTGAAATATCCTTGAAACCGTATGTGCGATGAATATTTATTGATTGTATTGCGTCATTTATAAAACGAGCAGTAGCAGAGTTTATATTCTTTAGACGAGGTTGTAGATCATTTGAAAGTGTCCATGTTTGTCTTGCTTGACTCTCGACGTTGACTGTACAGTTAATCAGCCATGATTGCGGGTTATGCTCGTCGTTTGCCGAACTGCAGGAATTGTGAGTAAACACAACATCATATGAACTTAAGGAAATGAGAAATACAGAAATGAATCTCAGTATTAATAATACTGAATAAATTGATTCAAGGTCTCATCATGCTCAAATTCATCTCAGATCGAGCTGTTGAATTGATTTGACGATTTTATATAGAGGATTTAAAACAACACTATATTTCCCATTTATATCTAAAATTAATTATAAATTATCAATATTTCTCGAATAATAACTTCTTGATCAAGAACATTCAAAACTAAAGTATGGATACATTCCTTCAAATTTTTGCCTTCAATATTTTGTTACCTACATATGAATGTTTTGAATTAAGTCTCAAGTGAATTATTTGCTCTTTAGATGCAACCAATCGTAAAATTATCGTACAAAACCCAATAGTAGAAATAGATGGAGATGAAATGACAAGACTCATCTTCAACACCATCAAAGAAAAACTGATTTTACCTTTCCTGGAATTGAAGAGAGATTACTATGACTGCAGTTTAATAAACAGGTAAGAGTAACAAAACGAAAATATTAATATGTTATGTGAATCCATGTTAGGTTATAATTTCTTTCACGTCAATCTTGGAAAATTTTCAAATGCATTTCAGAATATTACATAGAACTAGAAATAAATGTACGTGTCGAAATCAAATAGAAACCGCGAAAAAAGTAATTTTTTCCTTCTATTTGAATTTTAGGAATAAGACTGAAAATCAGGTATCTAAAGATGCAGCTGCTGCCATATTGAAGTATAATGTTGGTATAAAATGTTCAACCATAACACCAGGCCCAGAGCACATAAAAGGTTGGTAAATATAAAACACATAGCGACTTTCATTTATGCTTCTATAGTACACACCTGTTTTTGACTTATATAACATAAATTGAATTCATTTCCAGTTTAAAGTTAAAATATATTGATCTCAAAATTAAGATAAACGCCTTCAATTAATTGAAAAAAAAATTATTGGTTGTTTAAAGGATAATGAACTTGCAATTTTTACTACTCATGAGAAATGGTATTCTCTTCAATTCTCGTTTTTTTTCGATATGAAGAATATACTCGCCTTCTGTTATTTTATCTTCTTTGCGGGCTCTATAGGTGTTACATCGATCTTTTCGTGGTTTGTGTGTAGATATTCAGTAGAACTCGATAATTTTTTTTTGCTACAGAAAAGAATTCTTTTTCATTACAATGAATTCAAATAATCATTTGATCAGATTACAATTTCTGTTGAAAATGATCGACAGTAATGACTGACCCTAGGAAATTCACTCAACCATGCGTTCACGCTATTATATTGTTTGCATTTTCTCTGATCGGTTAACTCATATTCTGTCATTTTATTTCTTAATACCAACGTTTCCAAGATCACATTAATAGGTTAGGGATATTCGTACTGTGAAAACTTAAAGCTTCAGATGTTAGGAGTTTCGAAAAGACCAGGTTCCTTTTTTCAATTGTTAAATAAAGGTGCTATAAATTTTGTTGGAACAAAAAACTTACTATAAGTTATGCACCATGAGTTGTAAAAATGTAAATTTGGATGTTTACGAATCGCTAAGTAAAATACGCCATGTGCGCATGTGCAGTTTACACAAGCGCAAGTCTATTGGATGGCACTTAGCTTATTCCAAAAGCTGAGTATAGAAATGTTTCCAGGAATGGATCACATCTGGGATGCATATATATATATATATATATATATATATATATATATATATATATATATATATATATATATATATATATATATATATATATATAGTACATCTATCTTGATCATTCAAAACTTTATTTACTTTGTTATAATCCAATATTGTCTGTTTCAAAGTAATGCACATTGACACTCATCCCAGATGTGATATATATATATATATATATATATATATATATATATATATATATATATATATATATATATATATATATATATATATATATATATATATATATATATAATTCGAATAATTGTATTTACAATAAAAGCTTATAGCTGTAATTTTGGTGTTTGTCAGAAAAACACAATCGTAAAAAACAAGCGAATAAATAGAATACCAGCAGAAATAACGGACCATGCACGTTCCTTAATCAGGCACCTAAACTCGCATCATGCCTCCTACGATTGTCCCTAAAGTGTGAGCACAGGGAATGTAACAGGGGAACCATACTATCTTGCGTATGATTCAGTAAACAAGTGAAAAAACCTGTGGAAAAAACTAGTTTTCTTGTCGCTATTGCACTAGCAATAGCTTGTATGTTTATGTTGTGTTAGTGTCGTGTGTACAAAAAGAGTACCAAAATTTTTTTTGCTTAGCAGCTTCATTCTCTCATTGTCATCTTGCACTCCATGATTTCCAGAACTTCTTCACGAAGACAAGGGTGAAAAGCAATGGGGATTGGGACAGGAAAAATCTGTAACAATGGAAAAAGAAAACCAGCAGAAAAATATTTCATCAAAACATACCTGACTCTTATATGTCTAAACTCACTTGAATCTAAGAACTTAACTAATGCTCCTCTGTTTTTCAACAGGGAACATCTGTGTGTGTTTGACATATTAAAAAACAGTGTGGGAACCATTTTTAAATTCTATCTGGCCAGGTCTATTTGAATTTTTGTTGTTTTTGCATTATGAATCAAGAACTTTTGTTCAGCTATAGCTAATCTTTTTTATTCTGATCACATTAGTTCTGATGCACCTATTCCAGAAATTTGACTTCAACAAGATGGAACTACCTGGGAAATATCTATTAAGGAAAATGGTTTGATGGGATGCTATTGAATAAAGTGCAGTCACCTGATATGACATATTTCTGTGGAGTTAATCTAAATGAATATTTATTTTTCATGCACCAAAAGACAACTTTATTAAAAACATCAACTTTCTGCCATTCAGTTTTCCAAAGATCAACAGCTTTCACCCGTGTACGCAAAAAGTCAATCGACCAAATAGGTTTCCTAGATTTCAATCTCAGGTTAGGTGGATTTTGAAGATCTTGTATTAACGGTGAAACTTCTGGAAATGAGTGATACTTATCCCAAGACGATTTAAGAGCTAATTTCTTGCGAATATGGGAAGGAACTAAATTACAAATAAACGGAAGCCATGCGGTAGCAGTTGAACTGATATATCCACTTATAACTCTCATAGAACAGTTCAACCAAGAATCAAGCAGTAGTTCGCAAAGTAGAGACTCCAGCGCCCCAATTAGATCCAGCTGGTTTATGTAGTATATTGTTTCTTGTTTTCAACTTCTGACATAATTTATCAATATGAAATTTGAAGTCAAAGAACGATCAAGCTTTACACCAAGATATGTTGGAGTGTTTTTATATATAAAACGTTCATAGTATTGTGAGATGTTAAGCTAGTTTTTGACTTCTATTCAAAATCGCACCCCATTAAATATGAAATATGTTTTTCTCCACTAAAATCAAGCAGTCATGAAGTAACGCGTGTAACTAGTCAGACAATCATTTCCCAATGTAGCGATATTAACATACGGTAATTTTCCAAGGTTATTAATCAAAACTAAAAAAGAATTACGAAACAAAAACCCTGAAAATGATTCTTCGAATAGTCTCCGTTTGTTTTCAAAAATATTATTCAAGCCGCTAAAATGTTTAGTTAGTCATTTTACTTCAATATCAGTTGCTGTATTTTGATTCTATATTCAACAAATTATTACCTTAAATAATTGAATTAATACTTACCAAGATTGAAAAGAAAGGAATTAAAGCTTAAGAAATAATTTTTCAATTTCCTATGTAATGATTGATGGCATTTATTTACTTTCTCATAGAATACAATTTATCGAGTCTTTGGCCAAGTCCAAATGGAATGCTCAGAAATGCTCTAAACGGAACACAATTTAGGGAATCTGTGATTTGCAAAAATGTAAAAAAATATGTACCGGGTTGGAAAAAACCCATTGTTATGGCAAGGCATCCTTTTGGTGACCAATATGGAGGAACGAATATAACTGTTCCAAGAGGAAGTCAGGTAACAATACTAAGCACATTTCACAATAGAATTCTTTACATAATCGCTGACTGGGAATGACTATTATTAACTAAAAAATATGATAGAAAAATATTAAAACATGAAAGTCATAAACTTTTGACAGTCTCCTCTTTTTTTTCTTGTTAAGTCATCTGAGACTGATTCAATTTGTGATTTTAATTTTCTGCGTATTTTTCCCATTTTTTTAACATTTGCAAAATTGAAAAAATCTCTTTTTACATAACAAAAATAATACTATCATAATAATTAAAATATACTAATTGTTTCAGTTGTCAATCAATTTGAAAAACGAAAATGTGGAGGAAAATATAAAAGTTTTCAATTATAAAGCGAAGGGTGTAGCAATGATGACATTCAACACTGAAGATAGTGTTAGGGCATTTGCGACATCTTGCTTCAGAATGGCACTAGAGAGAAAATATCCATTATTTTTCGCATCAAAAAGTACACTACTGAAAGAATACGACAAGTTATTTGACGAAGTCTTCCAGGATATTTATAATAAGTATATGAACATTATAATTATAATTTATCCTTTTCTGACAGATTTTTCATAACAGAAAATATTTCACTCCAGAAAATTTATATGTAATATACATTAGCCTTGAAGCCTATCTACTATGACAGTGTGTGGCTAATACAACATTTTAACATATAATATGTTCACCAGATTAAGACACTGCCTCTTGGTATACGCCAATGCCGTCCTTACTGTATAGCAGTGAGCTGATAACAGCTTAGCTATTGTGACCTGTAGTTTCTTTGTTTCTTTCTGCTTCTATCTTCGTCTTCCATACTACCTCCACTTGTCTGTCTATATTCGTCCAAACTGGGCCAATTGATTCTGGCTTATTATATTCATGACGCCTTTTACCTATAGACCATTTCTAATATCTTGATTTCTTATACTGTTTTCATGTAACTCCCAATGTCTTACGCTAATATTTCATCTTCATTGCCTTTGTGGATCTTTTAAGTTGGTGTTTGGTAGATGCAGATTCTCTTTTTCATTTCTCACGAATATTGCATCTGCAAATGCACATTCAATTATTTTCACAGGAACTAGCACACTTCCTTGTCTCTGTCCTTGGTCCATGACAAATACCTTCGATGTTGTGTCTTTCATGCGGACGACACTTCTATACATTACATAAAGACTATGTAGTGCCCTCAGTGAGTTATTCTAACATAACCTACATTTCTTTGTTTCAAAATGTACCAGAATCGTGTCAAACGCCTTTTCAAAATCCTAGAAGGTTGCCTATGGGCAATCACACAAGATATGTTTTGTGGTTATATTTTATTCGTCAGTTCTTTGATAATCAAGATATGATCCTAGATGCTGTAACCTTCACGGAACCCATTTCACGACTCGATGAAATTTAAATACCGTTTAATTTCGATAGAATCTTAATCTCTTTTCCACTAAAGGCGTAGGTGAAACATCTCTGATTAAAAAAGAAGCTTTTGTTCAATGGGTAACAATTTCCTGAAAATATTAAGAGCCTCTTGCCATAAGAGTTTGATTCAATAAACATGGCTTCTCAAGATATTTCTTGATTGTGTTAATAATGAATGACACCGTCATCTTCCATATCTGGATTAGAACGATGCTGATATTGTTTAATTCTTAACACTTTCAATTTTAATATTTTTGTATTTCAGGCATTATAAACAGCAGTTTGAAGAAGCTGGTATATCTTTCGAAATACGCTTGATTGACGATATGGCAGCTCAAGCTATAAAATCTAAAGGGGGATTTGTATGGGCGCTGAAAAGTTATGATGGTGATGTTCTCTCAGATGTTGTTGGGCAAGGATTTGGATCCATGGGTCTCATGATACATAGTATCATTTCTCATGACGGTAAAACAGTACTTACCGAGCCCGCACATGGTACTGTAACAAGGCATTACAGGTGAGGAATCTGAACTCAAAAAAAATCAGATATTTTTAGAATAAAACTTTCAATTTCCATTATTAAGTTTTCTCCAGTTCAGAACTTAGTGACATTGGTGCCTATTTCTGAAAAATACTAATGCTGAACTCTGTAGTTCAGACCGGACATTTATATATTCACCGTTTACAAAATTCTAAGAAAATATAATGTTAAAAATTTACCGAAAAGAGAGTGGTCGAAAGTTCATGAAAGTATTCAACTTTATTTCCTAATGTTGTAAAATCAACAACTTATTTTTGATACAAGAATAAATCACACACCTATACACAATTTGCCACAAAGAAAACATCATCCATACAGTGTTGGACTGGTACTAGAATTAACTTCGAAAATAAAAATTTGAAACCAATCTGTAAAGAACATGAAAATTTTGCCAAAAACATTTTGGTCTCAGAAGAATGTACCTTCTTTTGATGGTAGTGAACAGACAAAACAGTCTGAAAAAAATCCACATTAAATTCGGAAGTTGTTGAAGTTCATAGTTTACAAACTTAAAGTGTGGGTTTGACATATTAAAAAACAGTGAGGGAACCATTTTCAAATTCTATCTGGCCAGGTCTATTTGAATTTCTGTTTTGTTTTTGCATTATGCATCAAGAACTTTTGTTCAGCTTCAGCTAATCTTTTTTATTCTGATTACATTAGTTCTGATGCACCTATTCCAGGAATTTGACTTCAACAAGATGGAACTACCTGGGAAATATCTATTGATTAATATTAATAATTTAAATGAATATTATTCCTCATGCCCCAAAAGACAAATAAGTGTGTCGTCAATGAACAACTAATTATTTCAGAGATACTTATTTATATTGTATATTTGTTTTGATAGAAACTGTTTCAAATATTTTTTTATAACCAAGAATTATCAGGTAGTTATTTTTCACATTCGATGCCCATATGGTTTGTTTTCTTAAGCTTCTCTATAAATTCTAAATTATTCCTCTAATTCTGTGAACCTTAGATAATAATAAATAGAAGAGCGGAACTGCTTAAAAATTCTAATATAAATCTTATCTCCATTCATATCATCAATAGAATAATGTATTTTTATCTTCAGGCAACATCAGGAAGGAAAAACAACTTCTACAAACCCAATTTCTTCCATTTTTGCCTGGTCGAGAGGTTTGAAACATAGAGCACTACTGGATAACAATGAAGAACTTTTAAATTTCACGAAGAGTTTAGAATCCTCTACAATCAAAACAGTAGAAAGTGGATGGTTCACTAAAGATTTAGCTGCTTGCATCAAAGGCGAAGGTTTCACAGATTCTGATTATCTCTCAACTACCGGTTTTATTAATGCTGTGTCTGCACATTTAATACAAAATAAATAAAATTTTTGAATGTTTTTTAAAAAAAAATTTTTCCTGGATAAGGAACGATTGAAATTATTTTGAATATTGGATTGAATTGGAAGGTTAGGTTAGAACAGAAAAACTGAACGTACTGACTACAGATTTATACCTATTAGGAACTCATCAGAATACCATAACTATTCCAAAAAGGATGAGCCATGTACATACGTACGAGCGACGCCTTCTATAGACCCAGAACGGTGATGCTGCGACGAGGTCTCGAGAAAAACAACATAGTAAATACATGTGAGGATGTAAAATCAATTCGCTCGTTAATCGCATTATAAAGTTTGTTCTAACACAGGCTTGAACTAGTTCGGAACTGGGTGAATTGTGTGCAAATTGAAATTGACGTTCCTACAAACATCCGAGTTGATTCCTACAATCATTTTAGAACTGATTCTTGAATGATGAAATGAGTTTTTGATTCTTGGGAGGAACTGAAAATGAATTATAACGAGTATGTGCACTGCGAAAATTATTTTAAGATTCAGTTGTCAACTTGTCAGTTTAGTGTTCCAACGCAGTCAAATCGTTGATAACAAATCAGTTCTGAAATAGTAATTATCCACAGTCCACACTGCATATACTTGATTTGGAATAAGCTCAGAACTGTCATATACCTACTTGTTGAAGCAAACCTATAGTTTCCTAGAGAACAGTCCACTCAGGTGTGGTGATCTTCGAAGGGGAGTTTTTGCATCACTGCTAATATGAACCTTATAAGCATCATGCACATTAGGTTTGAAATGATTTTAGAATTTATTCTTCAGGAAATTCATATCTTAATGATTATTGAACAATTCCCTTTTTCTCAAGTTTAGAATATCGACTCAACGCTAGAGACATCACAGAAGGTATTTCTTTTATCCAAGTATTGATCTACAGGTTTATCTTTGAAGTCCCGGCCGCCGAAAAGTGCCAAACGCGACCGGATTATTCTCAAAGTTAAATTCTAAATCCTGTCAACCCCCAACATCTGGGCTTTTCTAAATATAGCCTATTCTTTTGAGATTTTGAAATGGTCATTGTCACACCTCCATGTGATTGACACTATAATATCTGTAATACTCTCAAGGTGTGTAACATTGCAGTAAAAAGATGTAGATTCAGAAGCCTTGAAGCGAGCGAGAATGCAGAAGTATTTTGTCACTGAAAACCTCTCATTTCTTTAATCTCTATGTTTAGCAGACAGAAACCTATCTGTTCTTCAATTGTCCAGACCTGTATTCCAAACTCAGTCATATAGAAGCATAGCTGATTGAGCTATGCAGCATGTTGCATGGGTGAATTGGAGGTATTGCTGGTCTACCTGTTTCCTGAAACTGAGGGCCGCCTTGTGGTGATATAGGGCAGCCAGCCTTCTCATGAGAATGTCTCCGGCAGATCGAATGTTCCGTCTACTGATGAACCTACTGATTCACAGAAAGTATTGGAATCTCAGGAAATTTTGCCGAGAAAATCTTAGAGTGAAATTGCTGATCAAAGTCAAACTAATACTAATGAGAATGAAGTACAAAATCAAGAAAAATGGATCACTGTACCTAACAAGAAACGTGACACTCGTTCAAAGGCAATCGTGTACGGGCGCTTCGGCAACTAATAAGAAGCCTAGCTTTCAAGGAGCAGTAAAAAAATATTGGTTATATGTCGAAAGAATAGCCGAAAGTGATGTATTCATAGAAGCAATCAAAGACTATTTGGGAGATGTTGGCGAGAATATAGATGTTAAGAAGTTAGATACTAAGGGTTCAAACTCGGCCTTTAGTATCAGAGTTACATCTGAAGACGTATTCAATACTGTAAGTGAAGATTTTTGGCCAGAAGGAGTTCTTATAAGAGAATTCTCTTTCCGGAATTTTTTCCAGAAGGGTTCTGCCTCGAGGAATCCTATCTAGGGGACCATTTTTTACCACACATTGTAACCAATAAATCAGAGAACATCTGCTTCTTTCATCAAAACTTGCGGTCCTTAGGAAATTCTACAAGATCTAAGATTAATAAACTTGATCTTCTGTCTGATTTTAGTGCTGATATATTTTTACTGACTGAACACTGGAGAACCCATGACGAGTTGGAGGCTCATGTCTTTAATGGATATAAACTTGTGTCTGATTTCTGTCGTGCGGATCTTAACCGTGGTGGTGGTTGTGTGATCTACTGTCGTGACAACATTTGTTTTAAAGACAGGCCAGATATTAATCGTCTGGCTAAGTCAAAGGTCTTTGAGTGCTGTGCATCTCAGCTAACTGTGAGATCCACGAAAATCTTAACTGTATGTATTTATCGTCCTGATACTGAACCTTATTGTGATGTGAACTTGTTTTTTGATAATCTAGCATGGATTTTAGAAAAGTGTATTTCTGAGAGTAATTTATTCTTAGTGGCGGAGACTTCAATATTGACCTGCAGGAGTCACGTGCCCTTTCTGCATTTTAAGAAATGTTTAATTGTAGGTTGCTCTTCGATTCTCCTACTCGTGTAACCTCTCACTCTGCTACTTGCATCGACAATGTTTTGACGAATATTAAGGGAGGCACTGCGTCTATCTATGAGGCTCATTCATCTGATCACTCTGGGTAGAAGTTTGTGTTTCCACATAAAGCTTCTCCCTCGAATTCCTCGGGTTCTCTCCTGAGAACGTGAGTGCTTTTCTTAATAGCCCAGAGTCACAGAATTGGGAGAATATATGCATTAATCTCTCAGATGCTAACAAAATGTTGAATGATTTTTCTTCCATTTACACGTCCATTTTCAATTTCAGTTTTCCGCTTACTAAATGCAAATACGTAGATCTTTTACAGCTACTCTTGAAATAAAGCGTTTGAAAAGGCTCTTAGACTATTATTATATTTTGTCTAGACAAAAGCTAGATTCGTTGGAGCTAAGTAGGAAGATCAAAATTCAATATGATCTTGAGATTCACAGGGCTAAGCAATCCTCTTATGAAAATATCATTTCTACAGCTCAAAATAAATCTCGAACTGTCTGGACTAATGTCAATAGTTTGATTTCTGAAAAGAAGGTAACATCAACACCCCGCTTACCTCAGAGTGAAAATTTGTGTACGCTAGCGGAAGAATTTAATCACTCCTTCATAAATTTGGCCCCTAACCTGGTTAAAGATTCAGCACCTTCTGGTCCTAAATTGTCATAGATAGATCGAAAGAGACTAGATAAGTCTTTTTACATGTTTGACATCAGTGAGGATGAAGTATTGAAGGTTGTGAGTAGGATAAAGAACAGTAATTCTGTAGGCCATGACGGAATACCCATGAATATTCTTGAAAAATCCATTCACCTGATAACGATGCCGCTTTCATTTATAATGAATAGAGCTATCCTGAAAGGCATATTCCCCGGTGCTTTAAAAATTGCTGTAACTCGGCCAATTTTCAAGAAGGGTGATGCCAATTATAACAGTAATTATCTACCTATAAGCATACTAACAGCTTTCTCTAAAACATTTGAAAAAATCTTGCCACTACGCCTGATTAATTTTTTCAAATAATTTCAGGTGATATCCAAACATCAACACGGTTTCACTAAGAACAAAAGCACAGATACAGCTATCTTTGAATTTGTTCACAACATCATAATCGCACTTGAACGGGATGAATTGCGACTGCTCTCTTATTAGACCTTTTGAAGGCCTTTGACTGAGTCAACCACAAGCTTCTAAGAAAGCTAGAACTGAATTGCATTAGGGACAATCAGCTGAGGTTGGTTGAGAGTTACCTAAAAAATAGATGGCAGAAAGTCTTGTTGATACAAGATGGCTCCAGTTGTTGTTGTTCTTCTGAAGTGCTGGTAAATCTTGGGGTACGTCAAGGAAGCCTATTAGGCCCTCTGCTTTTGTATATATATATATATATATATATATATATATATATATATATATATATATATATATATATATATATATGAATGATGTTCCAGATTCCTTTTGTAAGCCACATAATGACAGAATTCAGTCTGTTATATATGCTGACGAGATTTAAACTACATGTTTTCTGCTCCCAGTGTTTTTGGTCTTTATGAATACTCAGTGCTAGCTCTCAATACATTTCAGGATTGGTGTACTGATAATCAACTTATCATTAACAAGAACAAAATTGAATGCATAGTTTTTTCTCATAGTAGATCACGCTTTTTGCCTCCATCAGGATTCAGGGTTGATGATATAAATTTGAAAATTAGTGATACTAAGTTTCCTTGGCATCCAAGAAGATTCTCACTTGAGCTGGGAAATTCATATTTAAAATCTTGTCAAAAGGTTGAAAGCTGTTCTGTTTTCACTTAAAGTACTAAAAACTCAGGTTTCACTGGAGGTTCTTAAGATCATATACTTTTCTAATTTTCGGGTGATGTTTTCTTATGGTTTAATTATATGGGGGGTTCTTCCTTCCCTGATTCTATATTTATAGTCCAAAAGGCTGTTTTGAGAGGGTTACTCTTAGGTTATAGAGTCATGTCGTGGTATGTTCAAAAGATTGGGGTTGTTCACCTTTTAAGGTATGTACATCTACAAAATTTTGCAATTTATATTTCAGTTACCTCATTATTTTGAAGAATGCAAAAATTACAACCATACAAGGCGGGTTTACCCTTTCACAGTTCCTATCCACTCCACCTCTTTGACTGAGAAGAATTGCCATTACAACGCAATGAAAATATTCAATGCAATTCCTAAAAACTTCCAAAGCATGTCAGACTTGAGAGTCTTCTTCAAAATTATTCTGAATTGCCAACCTTATTCTCTAAATGAATTTTATATATTTTGTAAGACAGCTCATTGATTTATAGTTTATTGATTTATAATCCATTATACTTGTACTTGACTTGTTTCATCTTATTGTTTGTCGATATACAATATTTGTGAAATAAATATTCTTCCTATTCTATTCTATTATTGATATATATATAAGAAATGTCGTGATACTGCGTCTGTCAAAGGTTTGGAAAAACTTTGAAAACATCAAACAAATTACATTGTTGGACCCTATACTTGCCCCCACTGTTGATATTGACAAGCAAAACTCAATGACTTAAGCAATTGCTATGAAATTGGGTCTTCTTAAGGAATAAGTGAAGTGTTATAAGCCAAGGATCATTCAGGAGGAAGAGTTCTATAATATCACTGATTTCATCAGCGAATGGATTGATAGGGTCTCATCTTGCTGAAGGTACATGTAGGTTAAACCTTAAATGAGTCTATGTCAACGGTGCAGAGGAAATTATATGAACAACAAGAATTGTGTGCAAATTCCTGAACTATGCTTTGTGTTGTTATTTTAGCAACCAAATATTATATTCTACTACTGAAATACAGGAAAAGATTTACATCAAAACTAAATTTGGATAACAATTGTATACTTCGAACAAATTTAACATCACACCGAATGAAATAAGAGAATTGTCAAATTTAGATAGATGATTGAAAAGTAATTAAAAATGACAAATATACCTCCAAGTCAAAATATCAAGCAATTTTGGAATATTTTCCAAAAAATGCCTTTTTATCTTCCAAATTGACTAATTTGAAAATTCTGATTTCTATTCTAATAATATGATTTGATATGAAAATTGACACATAGCTTTCTAATAAGTCACTAACATTAAATAAAATTTCAAAAATTCAACTACAATATTACTTTTGCTTCTCTGCTACCTTTGATATTCCATGTTGTTCAATGATGTCTACATGATCTTTATGTTTAACATATGACAAAAAGGCATCATAGAGAAAAGTTAAAAAATTAATGTACAAAACCTGGTATCTGACAGGAACATAGTAAAAATTTATGAACTGACTAGGCGGCCATATACACCAGTCCACCTGAAACAATTGAAAATATGAAACTATGATATTATGTCAACATAATTTATGCTTCTTAGTTCAAGAAGCAAGACAAAAAAAAATTAAACCGACTTCAATGAGTGTTACTATCTAGGTTAAGGAATTTCAAAGCTCCTAATTGACAAAAAGAATTTTCCTCGTCAGCTCATCCAAAAATAACTTGAATGAAAAAAAGGAATAGAAATTAATGAATTTAAAATTTATAATACTTGAAAGAATTATTTATCCACCAATCCTAACCAATATAGAGTTGGACCTTCTACTGTCAGCTCAGTAACATGAGATGACTACCAAATGCAAATATCTGAATAGAATATATGAAAAACATTGCCATATAAAACTCGGAAAGTTGCTCTTGATTTCTTTGGGATCTCATCATCACATCCTGACTTGGTGACAATGAGTCTATCCGAAGAGTAGACCCTTTCAATTAAAGAATTTCCAACATTGGTCCAGAAATGTTATAAAAATTGATAAACATAGAAAAATGCACCCAGCAGAACATCCTCTATATTTGAGGTAGGTTCAGAAAGGGATTATTCAAAAAAAATTCTCTTTTTAGAAAGTATACTCGTTTGAAATAAATCCTCACCAGGTATACATCGAGAAACTTATTTTTAATTTCATTCTTCATATTATTGACTGTTTTTCCTTCTAAAAGTCCCATTCCAGAGAAGAAAAACACAATACATACAGGTCCCATCAATAACTGATCCACCATTATTTTCTTAAAAATACTATTCATGGTTCTCCGGGAATATATTTGTTCAAATTAATATAAAAATAATGATGCAAGGGACCAACTGCTAGTCCAATAAACAGCATTCTACCTAAAAGGAAATACAATACATATCCATAGTTACACTATAATTTGCCGTAGGCGAATTTATCAAATAAAATATAACAAGATTCTGAAAAAAAGTATATTCGATTAACTCTTCAGTAGTTAGTAATAATTGTTTTTGCTGACCTAGTCTCCCGTAGTCATATCTTTTAGATAATTTGCCTTGTTGGTATTCCAACTCCTGTTGTAATAAATCTCCAAAAAACATAGTAGCACCCGAACTTGTGATGTTTGTGAAAAGTAAATATTTTCCAAATGCATGATGCTTGTAATCTTGAACCAAATTTGTTTTTTTCCTAAACATAGATGTTAGTATGCTCCAACGCTTGAACATTTTTAAATGCAAAAAATCACCACACTGTACAAATTTTACGTAATGAATGAATTTATTTCTATAATATTCAGTTTTATCGATAGTATTAGTAACTTTCCATCGTTTTCATGGGCAAATAATTTGCATTGTTTTTAGAATATTCTCAATTGGCGAACTCATCGTCAAAAGCTCTCAAAAAGTATCATTTAGTTTTTATTATATTTAGTTATGGATTTTCCCATGAATAGACTATTATACTAATTATTATACTAATCTTTACCCCATGATTTGAATTGTAACAAGAATTTCAACATTAAGGTTGAGGCAGAGAATACGATGTAATCATCGATACAAGAAATTTCTAGTTAATAGAGGTCTGCGGAATCTTATTTGTAGCCATAAGAATTCATAGGCAACGATTTCAGCTGATTCATAACGAATTATCACTCCTTTTCGAGAATAGATCAAATTTTAATAAGCCTTAAGATAAATTAGTAGATTTTCCTCCTACTCCAAAAGTAGGATTATTTTGAGAGATAATCAATATAACATTATAGTGTATCGCGGGTTGCGAACGTTTTCGCAGACAGTACCGCGAATTGGGGTAATAGGTGAGGCCAGAGGGTGAGAAAAGAAAAAGAACCCTTAACGAATAATCAAAACAAATCCTCCCCATCCAGATATTGATATTTTTGAAAGAAGTTTATAGCCGATTAGAGGTCAAATGAGACTTATTTTTGATGGTAGAGCTAGTTCCTGAAAAATCAAGAGCCATGAGTGTGATAAATTTAACAAGTGATTTGATTTTAATTCAATTATAGTAGGAAGTATTTTATAATAGTAACAAAATGAGATGATGCTTATCACTGCCCATTGAATTAATTTAGAAAATGAGCGATATTGTTGAGAATACTGAAGCTCCTTCTGAGGTTTTTGAAGATACGGAGTCAAAGGGAGCGGAGGAAGTCGATGCAGCAGTTGAGGTGGAAGCAGTTAGTGAAAATCTAACGGAAGAAAACGTAAGTGATTTTTCCCTGACTACTTTGAAGCAAAATTCACTTTCACCAAAGAAATTATCAACTCACTCATTTCCAAATAGGTAAATGGGCCAATTTACATCTGGAAAGTTTCTCAACACCAGATTCTACAGGAAAAATCATTCCTTCCTCATAGGTCCCACAATTTTGTATTTCATATTGTATTACAAATAATCAGCTCATTTTTAGAAGAATATACTTATATTGTAATTGCGAATACTTCATTCATTGGATAAAATATGGAATTTTACTTAGAATTAATATTTAAGAAAGTGTCAAAAGTAGACATCGAAGAAGATTCACAACTTTTTATATCGATGAGAAATATGACCCTCAACTGTTTATTCTTGTGCTTCTACTAATTTCGCCAAAGCATGAATGCAGTTTTCTATTATTTTGAAATCAGACAGTTCCTATAATCATTATAATGAAATTACATAAGGTAGTTAAATAGTTGGTGAAAAAATCCAGTATTTCGATTAAACATTCATCTTCAATGATTTTTTTCTTTGAATTTTCATTAAAATAATAAGAAGAACAGCTTTCAACTATCTACTATAGAAAAGGCTCTTCCAAACTTTATGTATTGTCAAATTATTCTCATTCGAATACTCAAAATAAATTGAAAATATGGTGATTTAGATTGAATTCAGTCACTGCTTTTCAGTATTCTAAGAACTCATTTCTAATAAGAAAATGTATGATTTCTAATATATTCATCATAGGGATTTCAGTCCTTCAACTTGTGTCTTATGGTTGGTTCATTAACAAAATAACATAATATATTCATGAGTACTACATACACTCATTCAATTTCAACAATTACCTCCTTGTAACTACTTGTTATCTTGAAAGAAATTCCTAAATTCAATAAATGTCAATACAACTATAAGTAGCCTTCTGAAAATGTTATCTTCCTTGCATCTTTCAATAATCATTGCTAATTTAGAATATTCTGAGATTGTAACTTTGAGTAGATAGTATGAATGAGAAGTCAAATTGATAGTCTACATTTAATATGTTCAAACTTTTTCTATTCTCAAATCCCTTTCCTTACTTGGGATGGTCTGTTCCTAATTTCCTATTATCATTATTTCATAACATTTATTTACATTTCATATTTCACTTCCTCAAATTGATGATAAATAGATCAGTTAATTTGGCACCACTATTTGACCATGGTTGACTACCAAACAGTTCCGTTTGACCATCCTCCATAACAGAAATAATTTAATTTTTCAAAGATCTAAAGGTTTGGCATGCCAACTTCATTCTAGCATCATTTTGAAACTTGGACAATACTATTACGTGTGGAATATGCTACTGTTCAAATATCTACCATGGGCTCATTGGCACTGATGCACCAAATCAGTATTTCACCAATAACTCAGCGAATGTTCTCTTCTAAAAATTATTCAAAGACTGTGGCCCCAAAGAAAATAATCGAGGTGTGTAAAATCATATGATCTTGGCGGCCAATTCACTAGTCCTCGTCATGGGATGATCGAATCGCCAAACCTTACCCTCAGTAAAACTAGCGTAGCTTCAGCTGTGTGATACGCAGTTCTTATGTTCAGGCCACAGAAATTTTAGTAACATGGACCTATAGTGATCACCTTGCACGATTACGGCGTTCCATTATCAGCTTGAACGCAATACTGTTCGAAGACGCTCACAAAACCATAAACCGCTTAAGGTCGGTGAGTTTTTCAGATTCCAACGCAATTTATGGCTCGTTCTCGCACCAATAACGGGAATTTTACTTCTTCCCAAAACCACCCAATGAAAAATGTGCCTCGTCTGGGAAGATGATTTTTTGAACAAAAACAGGATCGTGTTTCAAGTTTTTCAAGGACCAGTCAGCAAATTCTCTATGCAATCAGTGATCATTTGGGCGTAGTTCTCTAGTCGATAGGATTTACGTGAAAACCTTTCCACATTGCGGCAGATAACCTGCGCTGAGTACCGATGAAGACGACCCAATTCTCTAGTGACTCTAGTGAGTAAACATTGAATACCTCCAATTGAGCAACCACTTTGGTAATATTTTTTCATATTTATTGAATTTAGGAATTTCTTTCAAGATAACAAGTAGTATATATGTATATATATATATATATATATATGTAGTATATATGTTAGACTTTGGCATCTCACAGACTCTACTGTCGACTTTACATATATATATATATATATATATATATATATATATATATATATTCAGACTTTGGCATTTCATATATATCGATATATATATATATATATATATATATATATATATATATATATATATATATATATATATATATATATATATATATATATATATATATATATATATATATATATATATATATATATATATATATATATATATATATATATATATAAAAGTCGACAGTAAAGTCTAACATAACTACAAGAAGTTGATACAATAATGTTTGAGAAAAGTAATGGGGAATAACGAAGGGCCTTCCAAGTATGTAAAAGGTCTTTATAAAGATTTCTCGATTCATCATATATATATATATATATATATATATATATATATATATATATATATATATATATATATATATATATATATATATATATATATATATATATATATATATATATATATATATATATATATATATATATACATTCAAAATTCAAAAGCCGACTCCAAAAAGTTATACTTATAGGATTCACAAGCGTAGAATCGTTTCTAAACGAGTTTAAACTTAATGTTCTGTAATTATTAACTTCAAAAATTGAAAAGAGTTACGTAGGCATCCCTTTTCAAAACATACAAAGTCATTCATCCATTCATCTCTTCAAACTCATTCCTCTTGAGTTAGTTAAACGAGTTCGTAGAAAGTAGATATTCTTGATTTTCATGGTTGAACGAAAAAAATTAGTCAATACACATCATTTTAGCCTAAACATATTTCCAAAATCCACACAATGCAATTCGCGAAATAAATAATTTTCAGTATAGTGTTTCCCTGTGATCTATTCATTATATTAATATTAGTCAATTTGTGTAGATAAGTAGGAGTTGTGTTGCCAGATTTGAACATCTCTCATTTTCAAAGTGAATCAACAGATGGCTCTTTTCATACTTCAAGAAACAACAAAAGTCAATTTTATAGTGTAATGCCTTTTTGCCTATTGAAATGATTGTTGATATACTATGGCCGGTGGTGATTTTAAATCTCAGTATCACGAACAATTCCGTATGATTTTTTAATTCATTATACTATATTGTTCGAAATTGACCATTTTCACAATATTTAATTCAGAATAATCCAATACCTAATTGCGTTAAAGAGATTACATCAATGATTTTTAAACCGCATATTCTAGTGTAAGCATACCAGAGAAAATCAACTAGTCAATTATAAAGTGCCGAGATTACGTGAAAGTGATCAATGGGTACAGGGTATAGTTTGTGGAGTCAGTACAGCATCGCCTATCGCGTTTTTACTGGTCGTGAGCGAAAATGGAAAAAAGAAAACGATACCATGCGCCCGGTTCTGATCAATTAAAATTATGGAGTTTACATCTGTAACTTGTCGGTGTGATGAGGAAGAAAGTGAATGTAGCATAGCGGTGAATACCTGCTAATGAAACTCTTTGATATTTTATCAACTTTACTGTATCTTTGTTGAATTTTTGAATTCTTCGTGTTCATTCACCTGTCAAAATTTATTTGTCAACGGAATAAATAATATGAAAAATATTATTTGAGTTAGGCTGACAACTTTTTCTATGGAAAATAATTCGGTAAAATTGTCATATTTGTCACCGTAGATAATATTGAAGATTCTGCAATCAAATTAAGGCTTTCATTGCTATAGGGTGATTTTTTCTAGAATTACTGTAAAACATTGGCGGTCTCTTAATGTCTACATATTGGATGTAATAAGAAGAAATATGACCAAGCCGTTTAAGAGTTGAGTTAGTGAAGTGTCAATAATAATACTAAAATACATTCAATCAACATTGAATGTATACCAAAATGAAACACAAATTATTTATTTATCAATAAAAGTTTATTTACCACAGCTCTATTCAAATGTCTTCGACATTCTTATAAATATTTCAGCGTTTTCTAAGTGGATATCTAGAATGATATTTATTTGCCTACAAATCTAACGAATTAAATAATTTTTGAAAATACACTGTGTGCCTTTTGAATATTTCATTTGTTTATCTATGTTTAGACACCCTTTTGCAAAACAATAGTATATGAGACTGATTTGATCATTATAATTCTTTTATTTTGAGCCCTTCTATCTTTTCAAATAACGAAGTTAGAAGTTGCCATATAAAATCCCATATATGCGTTATATACAGGTGTTTCTCGAGAACGCCGATCGCGATCAACCTCTGCTTTTAATCCGATTGACAAAGGTACATGTTGAAATGGTTTTAAAGGGCTATTATTGTATTATACAATACTGAATTTTTTCAAAGCAAAGGGAAAGTACCGTAAAAACCAATTTATTTTAGTTGGAATCAAATATTTTCTTTTTTCTGTTTAGAGTATATTTCTTTATACATCGTTCTCGAAAGTTAATATTCTCCTATTTTTTGTACACCATTTCGAACGATGCAGTGAAACACAAATATTTCCATCAGAGCATAGATAACAATAAATTATTTCGAATTTCATTTTATTCTTCACACAATTTTGATACCTATTGATTCATATGATATTAATATTGTTTTAAAGCTTCCAAATAAAAAAAAATAATATTGATTCGAAAAGCCAAAGAAGTTATACTTATAGGATTCGCAAGCTGATAATCATTTCTAAACGAGTTGAAACCTAATGTTCTGTAATTATTAACTTCAAAAATTAAAACGAGTTCCGTAGGCATCCTTTTTCAAAACATACAAAGTCATTCATCTCTTCGAACTTATTCCTCTTGAGTTAGTTAAACGCTTAAAGTTTCAAGAAAATAATCCATTTTAGCCTAAACCTATTTCCAAAATCCACACAGTTTCTGCAATGCAGAGCATATATAACAATAAATTATTTTCAATGTCATTTCTATTCCTCATACGATTTTGATACTTATTGATTCATAGGATATTAATATTGTTTTAAAGGTTCAAAATAAAAAAGAATATCAACGTAAAGACAGAAATCATACAATGTTATTTGAAATGTAATTAAAATTCGAATCAAGTTTTGATATCTTTATGCTAGACGTTTTTTGACAATATCGCAACAAGTCAGGAAGTTTAAAATATTGTAGGAGAATTAAAGGAGATTAGGAGCCTTCAAAAACCTAAAGTTATGGAACGGAAATTCAAGGAAAACAAAGAAGACTCGAATGCGTTTTCGCATGTACAAGAAAAACCCGAAGCGTCAGAGAGATAGCACTGAATAAGGAATTATTAGTACGGATTGCTAATGTAATTTAACATTCGGCAGATCCGACGTCCCTTGATTTCTGGTTTTAGGGATATCTAAGGAATTGGGTTGGCATTACACCACCAATTGATGCAAAAAGATTTGAGGAGAAGAAATTGTTAATACTTGAATTACCTGAAATTTTATTTGCGGTGTATTAAACGAAACGGCGGTCATTTTGAACAATAATTATAAATGATTATTTAATAATAATATCATCTGCTATTTAGATAATATCATCTGCTATTTAGATAATATCATCTGCTATTTAGATAATATCTGCTATTTAGATAATATCTGCTATTTAGATAATATCTGCTATTTAGATAATATCTGCTATTTAGATAATATCATCGGCTATTTAGATAATATCATCTGCTTTTAGATAATATCATCTTCCATTGACGTTTTTGCATTTTTTGTACATGTGAAAGCACTTTTTATTTTCATTAAATTTACGTTTCATTAACTTTAGGTTTTCGAAGACTCCATATTTTCTTGAATTCTCCTATATTCTTTCAAAATTCCTGACTTGTATTTCATCGGAAAAACACTCAATATACATTCTGTCAAAAAACTACAAATTCATTGTATCGCCTTCAAAGTAGGCGCCTTCCGAAATGATGCATTTCGGAAGGCGAATTCTCTTTTATGTTTTCTATCGATTCAAAATGGGTATTTACAAGTGGTAATTTGAGTTTTGGAAAAAGACAAAAAGTCGGCCATATTATTGCGTTTTTGCGCCATTCCGAAACTTTTTAACTGATTTACATGTCAAACTCATAAACCCATGTCTCATCACCAGTTACAATGCGTTTTATGAATGTAGGGTCGTAATTGACTCGTTCTAGCATGTCTTCAGCGACCTTTATATATATATATATATATATATATATATATATATATATATATATATATATATATATTCCTCTTCGCTCCTGAGTGGAGCATAGGACCTCTACGAAGGTTCGCCGTCTGGTCCTGTTTTGGGCAGTTCTCTTGGCCTCGTTCAACGATTACTCACTGCTCTTCAGTTCGTGTGAATAGTTCGCCTCCAGGTGTTCGCGGGACGTCCTACTCCGTTTTCCTTGGGATTCTATTCTAAGGCTGTCTGCTCAGTTAGGTGCAGAAGATTGCTGTTGCCGATTGTTTGTGGTCAGTATATATTAAGAATCCGCCGTAGGCACTTGTTAACGAAAAACTGGATTTTGCCAGCTAATTGTTTGCTCATCTTCCATGTCTCACAGAAGTACAGTCTTTATGTTAGAGTTGAAAAGTTTCATTTAAGTTTTGGCTGTTATATGTCTTGCGTTCCAAATACATCTCAGTTAGGCAAATGCTTGTTGTGCTTTTTTAGTCTTTGTTTTATGTCCTTTTCCGCTCCTCCATCTTTCGTTATTATGCTGCCCAGATATGTGAATTCGGCTACGTCTTCAATTTGTCTTGTGTAGGTCTGGAAAGCGTCTTGCTTCGTCACGTTTAGGCGCATTGATTTTGTTTTTTCGACATTTATACTGAGACCACATTTGAAGGCTTCCTCTTCAACTGCCTCGAGAATGGATCGCATATCTTCGTATGATTGAGTGGTCAAGCAAATATCGTCGGTGTAATCCAGGTCCGTGAGGTACGAGATCATTGTCCACCTTATTCCGCGTTTGCCTTTGGTCGCTCGGCACATTTTCAAGTCCTGTAGCGATAGGATGCATCCCTGGCTAACTCCTCTGGAAATGCCGAATTCAGCGCTCTCATGGGGTACAGGCTGCATTTTCGTAGAGCTGGCGCACGACAGTTATTATTATTTCAGGTACTCCTCTCTCCCTCAGTATGTTCCAGATACATCTTCGAAAAATGCTGTCGAAAGCTCTTAGAAAGTCGACAAGGTAGAGGTAGAGCGGAGAGCCGAATTGTACGGATTGTTCTATTATGATTCTCAATGTGCCGATCTGATCAATGCAGGAATGATTAGGCCTAAAGCCAGCGTCTCATCAGGGGTTCTAGAGTCTCATGAGTCGACCGTGTATGATATGTAAGAGTACTTTATTTATCGTATTGAGCAGCGTTATTCCTCGCCAATTCGTGCAGTTTATTAGTTCCCCCTTTTTGGTAGTTTTATTATTAGGCCTTTCTTCCATTGATCAGGCATGTTGTTAGTTTCCCATATTTGTCCCAGGATCGGTTGCAGGAGATCTGAAATGGTTGTATGATCGTTCTTCATCAGTTCAGCTGGAATGTTATCTGGCCCAGCAGCTTTATTGTTTCAAGCGATCTTATGGCCTTGAGAATTTCTGCTCGGGTAGGTGGGACGGTGAACGGGACGAAGAATTTGAAGAACAACCACCCATCTTGAATAGAAACATATTCAAGATGGGTGGTTGTTCTTTAAGTTCTTCGTTTTCATTCCAGTTCTCTGGTTCGCTGGATGCCTCCATGAAATGTTCCCTACATCTTTCCAATTGTTGTTCGGTGTTTGTAAGTATTCCCCCATTTTTGTCTTTTACTAGGTTGACTTGTCGGTTCATTTTTCCACTCACTTTCCGCGTAATTTTTAAAGTTCTCTCATGTTTCTGTTTTCAGCTGCGTTTTGTGCTTCTTTAGTTAGTTGTTCTGTCCACTCTTATCTCTCCTAGTTGACCTCTTCACCCTTTTGTTTAAGTCTTGGTATTGTTTTCGTCTTTCTTCTTTCTCTAAAGTGTTCTTGCTGTGAGGGTGTGTTTCTTCTTGTCCTTTCTTTGCTCTATCAGACTCCATGGTTCGTCTTGTATAAATCCCTTCTATTTTTCTGTTTATGTCTCAACACCAAATCCGCTTCATCGCTTCTTCCAGACTTTCCCATCCATCAATGGTTCCTCTTGTCCTCTCTCTAAGTTCGGTCTTGTACTCTCTTCTAGTATTCTCATGATTGCGCTTCTCCAATATATGTTTCGGTCCTCTACATTTATTTCTTACTTTGATTTTCGTGATCTTCACCCTGAGTTTGCCTACCATCAGGTAGTGGTCACTTGCTATGTCTGCTCCTCTTCTGTTTCTAGTGTCTAGAAGTGAACCCCTCCATTTGCCTGAGATGAGTATGTGGCCGATTTGATTCTGTGTTCGCATGTCTGGCGACGTCCAGGTGGTCTTATAAATGTTCTTGTGCGGGAAAATAGTTCCTCCTATTACCAAGCTATTTTCCATGCAGAAGTTAGTCAGCATTTTTCCGTTCTCGTTCATTATTCCTAGTCCGTGCGTGTCCATTATTCTTTTCCAAATCTCGGTTTCCGTTTCCTACTTTGGCGTTAAAATCCCCAATGACGATGACTACATCACCCTTCGGAAGCCTTGCGTATGCAGTTGTGAGTTGTTCGTAGAACTCTTGTTTGTCCTCCTGAGAGCTGACTTCCGCGAGGGCGTAGCACTGCATAACCGATATTTTTCTGAATTTAGAGTGAAACCTCGCCGTGATGATGCGGTCTAATAATGAGTTCCAACTTGAACAACGCTGCCTATGTTGTCTTGCCGAGCAAGAGTTCAACTCCGCTCTCATGACGCTCATCTGGGTATTTCCTTGAGTAGAGGAGAAGTTCCCCCGATGATGTTAAATGTTCGCCCTGTCCGTTCCATCGGACCTCTGACATGCCGAGAGGATCCAGTTTGTAACGGTGCATTTCTTGGGTAGCTTGTGCTAATTTTGTTTGTTCATATAATGTCTTTACATTCCAAGTCCCGAATCGAAAAACATTTTTGGCGTTAGCAAGTGTCGTCAACAGTTTCTCCGTCCGGTTGTACTTCTTATAGGTTTCAGTACTCATTTCGAATTCAAATGAGTGGATGATTGGTCCACTGCACCCTAGTCTGATGCTGGGATTGCCAACTCTAGCCCTCAGACTGGCCTCAGATAATCTCACAGGAAATTTTTCAGTTCGCTTCGACATTTCCTTCGAACGATAGTTATGTGAAGTTGAGGTTATACCGCCTCTCTTCGGTCGTCAGAACCCCGTTTGTTTTCCAGCAGGGTGCACCACGAGCAGGTGGGGTTGACATTTGGGACACTTTGATGGAGGAGATGTAGAGGTGCCCCCTTACACCCCACAGCGACCTTTACGCGATTCAATTTTTGAAGAAAATTCAGGTCTTTCTAGTCGAGCAACTTTCATGCCCAAACAATTGTTTAAAGTGGTACGAATTGATTCGTGAGACAAAAAAGTTCATTGCCTATCTCAAATTTAAATGACGATTTTCCATTACTATTTTCTTCACTTTATCGATGTTAACTTCAGTTGAAGATGTTGACGGCTAACTAGAGCGAGGCAAATCCTGAACCACACCTAGGTCGCTGTTGAATGCATTCATATGCACGTGTTTCTGATAAAATGGATTCACTGTTAGCCTTCTCTAACATTTTCAGCGATTCGGCACTCGAAATTCCATTTGCAATACAAAATTCGAGACAAATTCTTTGTTCGATATTTTAATCCATTGTAAAAATCGCAAAATACACTTTGGGGAACTGACATAATCGAGCCCTGTAAACCAGCAGATCGAGTTCAAGTTTCGCGTCAGTATAGAAAACAGTTGTGAGGACTTAGCAGCAGGAAAAATTCCTACTACTTTTTTGACAGAATGTAAGAGCATGCGGCATGATTTGAGTTTTAGATACATTCAGAATGAAACTATAGATAATACTAGTAACTATAACTTCAGTTTGGCAGTCCTTTCACTTTTTATTATGATCCTAGAAATAACGCCCTTTTCACGTATTGCATTTTTGGCAGATTTAAATGACGTTCACAATAATCTATTATTATCTCTTCTCTGATTAATATATTTGCGTGTCACAGCAGCCTCTGAAACTACTTAATTCATTAAAAAAGATATTTTTACATATTTTTTGGTTTATGAAAAAGGAAAGTAGTTACTTTTATGTGGCTATATTTAAAAAAATATATTTCACGCAATAATAATGTATGTTACAATTCAATATAAGAATTTTTTTTTACAGGGCTTTGCTCTTCGTGAAAAAGTTTGGTTCATCCATTTAGACGCGCTTCAAAACCATTTGTTATTGCAATTGGCGCTTTTAGGATACAGCATGTATATAAATATATTCCCAAAATTCAACAAAATCGCCTTATCACAACATTATAAATAAATTATCATGCTCAGTCACGGGAAATTGATAGTTGGTCATATGATTCGATATTATAGTAGATAGAGGGTGGCATTTCCTCATTCGAAATCTAAAATAATTAATTGTAAATTTATTAACGACCAAAATCTTTATCAACTCCAATACCTTTTTATCTCATTTATCATACCGTAAAGACACTGTCTATTTCTGGGAAGTATATCAGAAAGAATAGGGCAATGTAAAAACATATCAGGTGAGCCAGAGGACGAACAGATCTTACAGCATCCTTTTAATAATATCATCAAAATATTTGGGAATGTTTTATATTACATTTGTTTTCAGAATGTTGTATGCTTTGATTTTGCGTTGTTTTTTAATTTTATGCAGAGTGCGTTTAGATAATATCATTTTTATTGCTAATTCTTCAATTGACGTAGTTGGTTTTATGTACATGTAAAAGCACATTCAATTGTTTATTTCCATTGAATTTACGTTTCATAACTTTGGGTTCCCGAAGGCTCCATATTTTCTCAAATTGTCCCCTAGTCTTTCAAACTTCCCGACATGTTGCAATATCTTATCGGAAAAACGCCTAATATACATTCTATGAAAAAAGTATCAGGAATTGGTCAATGATACAGAAAATATTTATGTTTCATCCAAATTTATTGTATCGCCTTCAAAGTAGCCATATCTAGTGTATACGGTGGTTGTTCTTTGGTATTTGTCGAGTTTCAAACACAATGATATCACCTTTTTAATAGCCCTTCAAAAACCATTTAATTATGTACTATTGCGATTGGCGTATTTAGGAAACAGCCTGTATATAAATATATTCTCCAAAATTCAACAAAATCGCCTTATTACAACATTATAAAGAAATTATCACGCCAAGTCATGGGAAATTGATAGTTGATCCAGCTCGATCTTATCTTAGATAGAGGGGGACATTTCCTCATTCAAAATCTGAGAATAATAATTATATATTATAATAAATATATATAAAATTATAATAAAAATAATTAATTGTAAATTTATTAACGAGCAAAATCTTAATCAACTCCATTACCTTTCTATCTCATTCATCATACCGTAAAAACACTGTCTATTTCTGGGAAGTATATCAGAAAGAATAGGGCAATACAAAAACATATCAGTTGAGCCAGAGGACGAACAGATCTTTCACCATCCTTTCAATAACGAAATCATCAAAATATTTGGCAAAGCTTCATCACATCAGGTATTTTCATTTTGAAACGTTGGCCATAGTGCTGTTTTATACATGGCATTGCATAAGTACGCGAACCTTCTTAAGGTGGTAATTCCTCAGCTAAAATGCAATATAAAATATAGTCATAATGTGTGAATTTTTAATTCATTCGTCCACCTTTGGAAACGGGTAAAATCCGCAACCTTCTCGTTTTTTATTAGAACCTCATTGGAATGTATAATTTGACCATACAATAATTATTTTCTAAAAGGCACGGGCACACAGGCAGCGGTGATCTGCGATTCAGCGGTCGCCGCGGCGGTCTGAGGTATGGGAGAGCCACATAGAACGCGATTTCTGTGGGAGGGGAGCGGTCCCGGGTCCAGTCTGAACCACTACCTTCCAGAGAGTACGTGTTACATTTTCATATTGTTATTGAATATGAGTTCGAACGAAGAACAACTCCTTCTGCTGTTAGCATTGCATTATGTGTTCAATTGATTTCAATAAAATGAAACTTACCTGTCTTATTGAATTGTTGAGCAATCTCATTCCATGCTTCTGCCTTTTTTAATGCATTTTTGTAATTTTCATGAGAAGTATCGAACAAAATCGGGTATTTTCCTACACTTTCTATTAACATTTCCGTTTGGTCACTCATTGTAGGAAGGCGGTAACGCGATATCTGTAATTTTGTACTACTAGACCGCTCGTCGTCGCGATATATTTTCCAGGAAGACGGTAGACCGCGCTGTGTGACCGAGGTAATGCAACATTGTGCAATACAACGAGACCGCCTGACCGCCGCGGTCGGATATCGCAGACCGCTCCCTGTGTGATCGAGCCTTCAATTCTTCGCTGAAACACAAGGTAGAATCTCCGCAACACGGGATCAGCAGGTGGTACCTACTAAAGTCTACCTGAAATACATTATGGGTCAGAGTATCGACTGTAAGAAGTGTCGTAGATGTTCAGGCGTTCGGAAAATAATATGACATAACTTCTCGTCGTGGTCAACGTTGGTGCCTGGAGCATATACTCTAACCCTAAAGTATTTATTGTATTTATTATCAGGCAATAGGCGAGAAGCTTGAACTAATTGAAAGCTAGTTCAGCACTTCCTCTATAAACCTTAAAATCTGCTAGATAATAAAGTACACTAATTAAATTACACCACGATGGGAATCGCCAGACCTGTAGCAAGTAGGACTGATATTGTATGGTTTACAAGCAGGAAAATACTGCTTTCCTTTATAATAATCTATATGGAGAAGATAAATGCATAGGGGGATTTAGCCCATTAACTGAGAGAGCCAGTGTAACTCTATTGGTGGTTTTAGTGAATGATTCACTGGAAGAACATATTTTTTGATCAGAATTAGAACGATTGAGAATAGACAGCATTAATAGCGACTGCATAAAACGAAGCGATGTTTGATACATTGCAAGAAGGTGTCTTAATAATTCAGCACGATACCTTGGTGATATATCATCCAGCTATTTATGTAATTTATAGAGTTTCTGTGAAAAAATATGAATTGTCTGAAGGGCTGATTTTGCCGATCTTGCTTCATTACTCATAAGCTAGAAAAGACACGTCCGTGTCATCTGTTCTTAATGTTCTACCAAAAGGATGGTCCCGATATTTGTCTAGAAAGCAGGGTAAGTAGCCACAATTTCTGTTCAAGGTAAAAGCCCTGTTACTTCCTATTGATACTCAATAATTCATTTGCCGCAATTGTTCGCTAAGTTTTCGAGGAAGAGAGTCATATTTAACGAAGGCAATGATGCAAGTGAATTTTCAACGCAAAAAAATGTCGATGTTAGACCATCCACCGTATAGTTCGGATTTGAGTATAAACGATTTATATATCTTTGCGAAAGTCAAGAATGGACTGTCGAAACTTCTGTGACCTTCAGCTACACTGGAGCACTTTTATCCTCCCCGCCGCTTTAAATATAAAATATCGCCGCCGCCGTTGATTTGAAGAGTTGCCGATGTCCTTCGAAAATAGTTGCTAGTATACAATTATAAGTTGGCAGTTTTGAATATTCAGTTACATGCTTCAGCGTTATCCCTATTACAATCATCCCAACTAGTTGTTAAGTAAACTTGACAGGATGTTTTCTTCGTCAGATCGCATGTATATTATTTTGTTTCGCAAGTAGACAAGAATGGCACATGGAATCGAGAATCTTTACGATCAAAACTAAATTCTTATCTCGGAAATTACTTATCTTCATTTTAACAATTTCATCCTAGCTACGTGCACCGGCTAAACCAACAATTAAAAGACCTTTTCAATTTAATGTAGTTTGATGGATATAAAAGTCTCGCTAATCACTTGGTGTGAATTTGTTTTTATTAGAAACTTAGTAAAAATATTTCACCAAATGATTAGCGAGACTTCTATATCTCTCAAAATATATTTAATTGGAAAGGTCTTTTGATTGTTAGTATAGGCGGTGCAGGTAGCTCGGACGAAGTTGTTTAATTGAAGATTAGTAGTATCAAGAATGCAAATAATACAAAACTCGCAGCTTTCTATAGGAGAATATTACTTGAGAATCAATAAATATCATAATCATCTGTGGTTTAACAAATAGTGCTCAATCAATCATAACCAGCACAAGTATATGAAAATAAATTGTAAACATCATTCAATTGAATCTACAATGAAATCAGTGATCAAAATTTGGCTCAAAATCAAGATGAAGAAATGGTACAAAACTAGGAGCAATCATAAGTAAATTTCGAAGGTGGCCATAATGAAATTACCTTTCGAATGGATTCGGTAGCGTTTGAACATCTATACCATACAAGAAGAAGTAAGGATAATAGGATATGAACTATATGAAAAACAAATGAAGAAACTCCATCATCTTATTATTCCGCAGGCCTTTCAATGGGTTCTCCTCTTTTAAATGGAACTTGACCAATCTTGAAACTAAACTTTTCGCTTCATGTAATATTAGAATTTAAAACGTTCTTCACTGAAGAAGATATGATAATGATATATTTTCTTGTTGCACAGGTACTGATAAACAATTAAATCTCTATTTAATATTCTTAAATGGAAATTGAGAATATGCATCAAACAGTTAATTTCTTAGATATTTAAGTTATGAGAATAGATAATGATCTTGCATTTGATATTTATCGAAAACCAAAGTTCACTGATACCCCAATCCGTAATAGTAGTTCTCATCCACATAAAATCAGGATGTTCACGTTTCATTAATTTATACATAGATAACTCACGAAAATCCTCGATTTAGCCCACCCTTTCGGTTCACGAAACAATAAAATATCACAGCATTTATTATGTCCCACAAATGCGTACCGAATTATGTCATATCATATTGAAACTGAATAAAATAAACATAAAATGTACGAATGGGAAAAAATCTATATTCTTCACCCTTAGTTAGTAACAATTATATAGATCAAACTGTTCATTCCATCAATGATAGAGCACACGAGCAGAAATATCAATAATTAATAATAAATTAATAACTCGTTTCTTATCTTAGATTCCACAAAAATCCAAATTTCACATTCAGGTAACAAAAGCAAGAGATTAGATTTCGTAGAAATTTCTTCAGCCCACGAACATAATCTATTAATAACTAACCACCAGCTTGATTTCTGTTTGTTTTCACTTTTCTCGCCTGTTTCTCTGTTTAAATGACATTGTGATATTTCAATTTCTTCTTTGTTTTCGAAAAAGGGATGAAACCTGAAGCATATATCAAACATATTTTTATTTATTTTGTTTTGTGCAACTTAAGCCTAGTGTTTTTTTCAATTTCACCTTGCACATTATCCAAGAATTTTTGTATTTCGTCATCATCTTGATCTGTTTGACTATAATCAGATTTTATAATGCTTAAAAAAAGCATTTAGTGTCTTGTACGGGGCTATGTCAATATTATGCTTTCAAGAGAACATTGTCCCTTACATTGAAATCTTCACCATAAGCTAGATGACTTCAGTAATTTTGCTTTCTCTGAAAAATAAGCCATCAAGACATTCGCTGATCATCTTCTCACTCTTTGTATAATGCACCTTGCTTCATACTATTTTTCTAATCAAGTCTTGATTTCTGTGAAATTGAATCCATGGACGCTTTTTCTACGATATCCAGCCCAATATTTGGGAAATAATCATCCATATCCATGCTACTTTAATGAATTGATTATAAGTAAATAGTTATAAATATAAGTTTATTTGACGAAACAAACTGATGAAGCAATGAAATTTCATATTTTGCCACTTTGAAGCCATAAAGTGAAGTTCATGTGACGTTTATCAGAAAACGTCAATTATTCGCTTTTGGCAGGGGGTGATAGAGGCTACTTTATTAAACAATGGCAGAAAAAAGTGCATCGATCTTATAGAATACCTCAATTTGCCATTTTACCCCAGTATCATATGGAAATCTTTAAAGACATCCTTTGTATCATGAAAATTTGACACATATTTAAACTAGAGACAAGAAAAATTATTCCAAAATCCGTAAATCAATGAATAATCCTTCTTGATAGGAGCTAGTTCTAAAATCTGCCTATCATGCACGCAGCAATCAAGACCCACAATAGTGCAATTAAACGACAGGAGGATTTTCCTGAAAACGTCATGGTCTAGAGCACCGAAGCCAACAGGACTATTTAGCTCTGTTGAACAGATACGCGATTCAAGGACCAGCGGCAGATGGCCTACAAGTGTTGGAATTTTCATGTTCTCACATCTGCTAGTTATTGTTCGTTGCTTTTCTCGAAGTCCGGTAGCGGGTTCACCGTCTCGATCCATAGATAGCGACTTATATATGTACGAGGTGCGTCTTTCCTGGAATCGTTAGGGTGTTCCGATGTGGTTGGTAAGGAGCTGAAAAGCAATATGTGACACTGATGAGTTCCTAATAAGGACGGAACTGCAGTCTGCCGCTTCGTTTTTCGGCATCCTGCTTAATTGCACCATTGTGGCTCTTGTGGCTCTCGTGGCTGCGTGCATGGCAGGCTTTTGTCAGTAAAGATTATTCATTGATCTACGGATTTTGGAATAATTCATCTTGTCCCAAGTTTACATATATAGGCTCCACGCGATGGGTAACGCGGAAGATATTTGTTTTATCATTTAACACATATTGTTTTGAAGGTTGATATTTCCTAGAATCAAGTTGATTTTTCAACAAATTTGCTATCTAGAAGTCATTCAATGATGTGACTACTGTCGAACACACCATAACAGAATTGTAATAATTGGACTAACGCAATCTGCAATTTTCAAATATTCTACAATCTGAAAACAATTTTGATGTATTTCGAAAATTGGAATCAAAGAAAACACACGGTTTGTCGACATAGGTTGTGAAATTCGACCTGAAAAAATAAATTACTCAAGTAATACAATTGCAAGTTATATGTTATTGCGAATACATTCTTTATTCAAGTTAAATCATCGCTATATTGCGGTGGTGTAGAAACGAATTTCCAACTAATTTAGATCGTTCACATACCAGCAGACGCACTTTATTTGAAACGATATTTCTTACACGCGTTCGCACACCTTGGGGTTCTTTTACCGAGAACTGTCATTCGTGACATTCTTGGGTACCACAGGTTTAACCACATTTTTAGCGGAGGCAGGTGCACAACTCATCATTTTCAACGACCGTCTCACTTGTGGGTACCTACTAACATCGGGGGATTCAAATTGTTCGATTTGGTTCACCGAATCTTGGAAGATTTAGATACAGGGGTAATGAGGGAAGTAACTTAATTTGAATTTATGTATATATTCGATATATTCTCGTGTATCTCACATATCACCGTTATGGTTCGCAGGATGAGCAATAATATAGCAATATATGTCCTATAAGTCTGGAATAAATATTGAGATGATAGTGCAGTCAAATCAAATAATCCGCCAAGTGCCAGCTGGACTCGCGTACCGATGGTTTCGTATAAGTTCATTATAGTCCTGTAGCTGTGCTGAGACACTGATACTGGTCGAATTTTATGTTTCTAGGACAACGGGGAGTACCCTACAGATTTTGATTATCTATCAAAATATACCGGTAAATGGAACGTAAACTGTCATATATTTCGATTGCGTTGAATTATAAGTTTGATTTTTTTTTACTGCTCCAATAGGTTGCCGCTTCAAGTATTGGATATCAATTTCAATTGATTCAATTCAATTGGCAGGAAACAAGGTGCTTTAGTTAGGTAGCTCTTAATTAGGTAGCAAATAAAATATACTACTGCCTAACCTCAAAAATTTGCAAGATATTGCCGTGCGTTAAGACGTGTTCGTTCTATTTATAGAATCATTGTTATGGACGATCATAGATACTTAACTTTATCCAATTTAGAGGTGAAGGGTAACGACAGCTTCTACATGGATAGCATACAGGAACATCCAGATGATAAAATTTGGGGAGAAGTCACATTTTCTGAAAAAAACTATTTCCGAGTTTGGTTTTTCCTAGCCGTTTATCGGACGCTATATATGAATATCTATTTATATTAACAATGTTTTATTAAAGACTGGCACCTGAAAATCAAAATGAGTTTTCGGCCATATCTAACTTCTTGTCTTTATGCAAGTGACAAACTGGATGACCATCAATAACAGAAATTTTGTTCCAAATCTATAGTAACGTCGCTGAGTCCATAATAAAATTTCATTGAAAAGTATGAACATTATATATAATTCAAATTTATGGCTTTATTGTACATATAATGGGTTGAAGAAGAAATATTCATCTTTGGCTTAAGTTTCTGCATTAGAACCGAATCTGTCTTTTGCGTTTTCAATTTCTTCGGGCGGCTCTGTATGTATTGATAGACCCATTTTTAATTGAAAATTTTTTTTGGTCAGAAAAGAACCCGAATAGCCCTCTGAATGCGTTGTTTTTATTCAATGCAAGCAAACGTGGTACCTATTCCTTCGAACCGTGCTTCTTTATGGAAATTAGCAAGTTAACTCTCTTCTGATATTCCAAGATGTTAGCTGTCTTAACTAACTTCAATTTACTATTAGCGAAAACTATTTTCTGTCACTGCTTGATCTTTCTAAAATCGGTACGAAACAATGACACGTCAAGGATTCGTTTGGCTGTTAATAAAATCATCAAAATGAGAATAAGCTCTAACACTTAGAATGATTTCTCTCTAAAAAGCTCCATTCACGAATCACTTTAGCTCTGTATGCTTCTAACTGCTTGTTTCACTTAATCTTTTTTCAAGTTTGAAGGTAAAGATCTAGTGAGTGCACGCACTAAAGAATATATTGCGATATGCAATTGTTATCCACGACGCCGAGTCGATGTGTCTAGGCTTTCAAGAGCCTATTTAACAATGAAATTCATCAACGCTAATCTTGAAACTGTTAATGTGTTTCTTGCATCATTTCTTACGAAAATTCAAGAAATTTAGCGGCATTAGGCACACATATTCTATATTACCATTAAGGGCTCTATCAATATGTGGAAATTGTTGAATGTAGTCGAAATAATTCCAATAGAAAATTAATTCCTATTAGAATTTTCGTGTTATAGTGAGTTATAATTATATAGTGAAAACTACCTCGCCACATCGCGTAACAGATCATCTGCGTGAATGACCCCATTAATTCATTTATTTATAGCAACATTTTTTCGCACTTTTCCTCGACCTGACAAATGATTTTCCTCTATTAACCTCTTCAAAATAACTAGTGAATTTATGATGAAAATATCACCACAATTAAGTATTTGGGAAGATAACTCTACCATTTTCGGGTTCATGTTTTACTTTTTGAAGATACGAATATGTTTTATCTAACTCGAAGACGCCTAGAAAAATTAACCTCTGTATGATATATACTAGAAAAAATTTTGGTAATTATGAAATTTCCTCAGCTATGGTAGACTTGCTATTTCGGAAAGCTGAAGAGGTGATGGTGCTCATTAATTTGATGTACCAAAGCGTTTCCAAAGTAATGTTAAATATTGTTGTGGATGATTCGTTATCCAACTTGAAAGAAAAAGCTCACATGAAAATGTGCGATAAGTTTTGTTCAATAGCTTACCTAACCTATAATACAGATGATAATAATAAGACACAATATTTTACACATGTTAATCAAAAAAAACACACATAATAAATAGATATAATAAAGTTAATGTACATAGTTTCCTAAATTTTCAACATAAAAACTATGTGTTGAGATGATTTTCGCGTCCACATCAAATTGATGATCAAAATCACCTTTACAACTCTATAAAATTTCAAGATGAACAGAGATAAATGGGTTGAACACCACAATTCTCGACATTTACTTGTTAATTTCATTTAACAGCTTTGTGCTCTTGTATCGAAATTTCATCATTATGTATTTCTGTATCGCCCTCGTAGATCTTGCAAGAAATACCTGCTGCACTCCTTCTTTGTACGAAAGCCAAACTTGCGTTTACAGTAGTTCTCAGGTAACTTTCGCTAGGTGAACATCGTCTGTGGACCGCAGTGTGCCGCGGGTGACAACCTCAACTGTTTTCATCTCGACGCCAACTGGGTTAACAGCGTTTTAAATAAGTAACGTAGAAAAGTGTGCAACCAGCGACCCGTAAAACCCGAATGTTAATCGGGAAGCTATTTTCAACTTCACGGCCACCTAGAAGACGAATCGGTATGTTGATATTATGAGTTTTGCGATAATAATTTGAAATAATAATGGTTCATGCCTCGGCTTCATTATCATTTACCCAGTCGAAGATATTTCGTTCGATTGTTCGGATATTTTTGCCTTTGCGCTTCCGAGCTGCGTAATTCGTGTGTAAGTAGTGAAGAAATGAGTTGTTTTTTGTGTTGTTGTTGTTCGAAAAAAAAGGGGAAGGAATTGAAGTCGTCGATGAAAATGAAAAATGTGCAGGTGATTTCAATGTAAAACATGTTTGCTATGTTGTTACGCGTGTAGTGACGTTTTTATCTCATTCGCAAATATCGCTGCATGCAAGATATGTTTTCGATCATAAAAATTGAAACGAATTTCACTGTTCATTTAATGAAATATTATGTGCACGATCACATATACTAACATTTCTACGGTAGGTTCGTGAAATGTAGAAAGAACTATATTTTAAAAAGCCGGATTTGTCTCAATTTCGAATATAATTCAAAATAAAATCTGTACTCTGTATTTATTATTTGTTCAATGCAGAAGGTGTAACGAACATAATCGAATCAAAAAGTTTCGTTCAATAAAATATTCATTTTCGAAGTATCAATACTAAATAAATTTTTCTAATTTTACTATCATGTGCCATGTGTTATCATTTTAGTATTTATTGGCTCATAATAATTACAGTAAGCTACCTATATTTGAGATTCAATTTTCTCTTAGAACCTCAAAAAACAGAATTAATTGTAGTACTGTCACTAGTTATTTTACTGTTAACTGTAAACCAGATGTAAGTACGTCAAATTTGTTTTCATTTTGCAATAATAAAAACAAGTACTGTGTTTTAAGGAATTTTACTTGATAATTGCGATTTGTAACGCGTACTACGGTGTAGTGAAACGCGTTACGAATCGCAATTATTAAGTAAAATTCTTAAAACACAGTATTTGTTTTTATTATTGATAATGGAATTTTACCAAGCAAAGCCTCCCAAATTCAAATTTCATTTTGCAAGTTAACGTTAATGTCTCTAGATAAAATAGGTGGAAGTTTACGAAAATTTTGTTTAAATAATTGAGAATCCTTTCAGTAATTTTAATAACGATTGATGCATTAAATAAATTTATATTTTACATATAAACTGAAGAAATGTCTTCAGCTTAGGAAGGCCTAATCTTCAATTCATTACCATTTAATTACATTAGTTCATTCCTCAAGTTCCAATTGGTACTTATTCTTGATTAAATTCCGATTACAAAAGTATAGTCAAATATTTTTTCAAGGATATATAAAATTTGTAAAATTATCAGCAAATTAAAATGAAAATGAGGTATTCAGGTTTTCGCGAATAATTCACAAAGTGTTGATAGTTTAGAATAATTGAAAAGTTTCTTAAGGAAGACGAAATTCTGATCAAAGAGTGTCAACTTACGAAACTTTATCTCTCTTATTTATAAACTCAATTTAAGACTATTCAATTGAAATCTTTTCTTACTTGAATTGTTTTCGATAATTTATTAATTATTAACAGTTTCTGAATGATTTTCGGAAACGTAAATAACATTTCTTCAATCTCAATGTGCTAATAATTTTTACAATTTTTCATGAGCTTAACTAACATTTGAATAAATTTTTCCAGACATCATTCCGTATCTGATGAGTTATTCTCAATTATGTTTTTGGGATCATTATCTAGACTAAACATTGATTAGAACTTAGGAACTTGATTTTTCCTATATTTTGAGTATAAATCTTGACGAAAACCTGCCTCTTCTGAATTTGTAGTACACATGCTTGCTCTTCCTGTAGTTCTATTTCCCAAAACTTAATTGCAATTATGAGTCCATATAACTCACGTATGATTCAGAACAAAAACGAATGCATTTCAGTGAAATTTCTACGTGCTCGGTATTGAGGTTATATAACCGCCTACGCACTCGTCTGCTCCGTTGTTTTT
Organism: Cryptolaemus montrouzieri; assembly: GCA_013387265.2. Taxonomy (NCBI): domain Eukaryota; kingdom Metazoa; phylum Arthropoda; class Insecta; order Coleoptera; family Coccinellidae; genus Cryptolaemus; species Cryptolaemus montrouzieri. The sequence goes on along the minus strand of JABFTP020000021.1, from coordinate 70,399,527 downwards.
CTGTTGAAATACTCGCACACTTACGCATAGTTTCGTTACGTGACAATTTCTGCCATAGCCGCTTTAAAGAACCTTATCAAATCACACAATAATTTTCTTGACATATGAAACAGTAACTTAGGCAAATGTCGATTTTATTTAGTAGAATAAAGAATAGTTTTCTTCATTGAATACATTGATTCCCTTGTCTAGAATTTCCATGTTTTCGTACACAGATTCATTTTTGACCTTAACGTACGCTTCAGTTTCGGCGATCACATCTTCATTGGAACCAATTTTTCGCCTTGAGGCATTCTCCTTAAGTGTACAAAATATTATTGTTAAGATCCAGTTCCGGGGAATGAAGAGAATCGGGAAGCAATTTAAGGTGCAATGCTTTCTGTTTTGCTATTGTTGGGATCGAGACGTGACACGGTTTCTTATCTTAATGAAATATTATGTGCATGATCACATATACTGACATTTCTGCGGTAGGTTCGTGAAATGTAGAAAGAACTTTCTTCTTAAAAATGCCGGATTTGTCTCAATTTCGAATATAATTCAAAATAAAATCTGCTCTCTGTATTTATTATTTGTTTTCAATTACAAAAAGCTACCTATACGAGGTCTGGCTATTAAATAACGACTCTGTGCACCTAGAGGGCGCCCTAGAGTAGTGGGGAAAAAACGAGTAGTGAGTTGGGTATCTAGATATCTTGTGTAAGCACTTACCAAAACACGTTTTCGTTTCTATTATAGTATTTGTGCAGTAGCGATTTGAAACGAACATGATTTTTTCTCGTGCCGAAAACCTTTTGTGACAAAAACCAGAAGCAACGTATCAATCTCAAATTTCTCGTTAAATTGAATAAAACTCCGACTCTATCTCGTGCGCGTGTTTTTGAGTGGTGTAAGCTCTTCCGTGACGGCAGAGAGAGCACTGAAGATGACCAGCGCCCAGGTCACCCTGTCACTGTTTCAACTCCGGAAACAGTAACCAAAGTCAATCAAATTGTGCGTGCAGATTGTCGAATGAGTATCCGGATGATAGCAGAGGCTGTAAACGACTATAAACGTAGATGAAGAAACGCTTAGAAAAATTTTAGACGGGGAATTTCACATGACAAAAGTCTGTGCGAAGTTGGTGCCAAAAAACCTGCCCATAACGCATCTGTGAAGCAGTATTTGGCCAGTAAGTGCACCGAAGTGCACGAACACGCGCTGTACTCGCCCGATTCGGCACCGTGCGACTTTTTTTTGTTTCCGAGGATAAAATCTGCTTCGAAAGGGATCCGATTCGAGTCGAAGGAAGCGGTTAAGCAAAAAACGACAGAGCTCCTGAAGGCCCTCACCAAAGAAGATAACACTGCTTCGATCAATGGAAAGGTGTGTGGAGAAAGGAGGGGCGTATATTGAAGGGGAGCATTCGAATGTAGAATAATTTTTATATTAAAACCCTTTTTCGTAACCAGTCTCGTTATTCAATAGCCAGGCCTCGTATTTGAGATTCAATTTTCTCTCAGAACCTCAAAAAAACTGAATTAATTGTAGTACAGTCACTAGGTATTTTACTGTTTACTGTAAGCCAGATTACCATTTATACTCAAATTAAACGTAAATGATACAAATGATGTTAGTGCGACAAATTTGTTTTCATTTTGCAATTTAACGTTGATGTCTCTAGATAAAATAGGTGGAAGATTACGAAAATTTTGTTTGAGTAATTTAGTATTCCTTTCAGTAATTTTAACAGCGATCGATGCATAAAAAATTATATTTTACATTTTAACTGAAGTATTGAAGTTATATAACCGCCTACTCACTCGTCTACTCCGTTGTTTTTCTCTTGAAATACTCGCACAATTACGCATAATTTCGTTACGGGACAATTTCTGCCATTGTTGCTTTAAAGAACCTTATCAAATCACACAATAATTTTCTTGACATATGAAATAGTAACTTAGGCAAATGTTGGTTTTATTCAGTAGAATAGTTATCTTCATCGAATACATTGATTCCCTTGTCTAGAATTTCCATGTTATTTTCGTACAGAGATTTATTTTTGACCTAACGTACGCTTCAGTTTCGGCAATCACATCTTCATTGGAACCAATTTCTCACCTTGAGGTATTCTCCTTAAGTGCACAAAATATTATTGTTAAGATCCAGATCCGGGGAATGAGGAGAATCGGGAAGCAATTTAATGTGCAATGCTTGCTGTTTTGCTATTGTTGGGATCGAGACGTGACACGATTCCTTAACTTGATGAAAGAGCATTTTTTCTCACAATTTAGGGTCACTTATTTTTCTTAATTTCTTCGAACACTACAATGGCGCCATATAATATTCGCTGTTGGTGGTTTGTTTTTCTCAAGTCGAGTCAGGGAAAAAATATTTTCGGTATTCCAAAATACGGTTGCCCACACCATACTTCACTAATGTATTAAAAATTTTGTATAGAACCTAATTTGGGACCTCTCATTCTATGGAAGAGGTATTTGAGCTTTCTCCATTTTGTGCTGTGGTAAACTTCAGTGGTGTTCTCTATATTCTGTGATGGGCCCTGTAGTTTATTCATGTAAGCTTTCTTGAGAATCCGGGATTCACTTTTTTATTTCTCTGAAACAACGTCATGAGTACAGGTCCAAGCGATTTTCTTGAGGAAGGCCAAATGGGGTTCATATAGTGGACTATAGGACCATTATAGAGCTAGTGTTTCCCCAAGAATGGGTTTTCAATAAATTCTGGGAGTTCAACCGAATTTTGACAATTAGAGGATCAGGATGTTGTATTTTGAATTATGAAATTAGCAACATTAAAATTATGCGATCTGAACTTTCGCTTGTCATCTATCATATGAAACTTAAATCCCAATCATTAGATATTAGCCGATTGTGTAATTGTCAGAAGACAAAGAATTAGGTCGTATAAAAAAAAAACAAATTATGAGGACGACATCGATTTTCTCCCACTGGATCACTAATGGCTTTCGAAACCAGAAAAATCGTAGGAATGAAAGAAAAAAACGATTTTTCGCGAATGAAATCAAAAGGCTATAGGTGTTGGAAAGATCTATCGATTTATTATTTATTTCATATCGATCTGTGCATAATTTTTCAAAATACATCAGAAAAACCGTCGAAAATCGCCTGTTTTTGTTATATTTCCTGCGTATTAATGTTTCGTAACTTGTAACCCAGGCATACCAAAGAACTACATATTTATTTCTATGAACAGAATTCGAAACTTCATCAATTTTTCTAAAATTTTCGAAAATCTGTTGCCTGTTGCGGCTGTTACGAAAATCTATTGCTGGCATTCTTAGTTTAATTAAAAAAAAAACATTTCTCTGTCTTCGTTCATAGCCGAAGAAGGATTTTTGTTCTTTAATTTCCGGTAAAAATGCCAGCAATTGATTTCCATAATAGTCATTATTTATAAAAACAGTAACCGAAAAAAATTTGATTCCTTGGAAGCCTTTTTTGAACAATTAAAAATTAATAAAATTAGCACAAAATTTTCTACCGTGATAGTGTAAGTCTTTTGATAAGAAAATAAGTGCAAAGTTGTTCTTCTAGGGCTATCTGACGAGATGTGACAGCTGGTTTTCGAGAACTTTTATTTTCGTACATTGAATATCTCAAAAAAAAATTGGAATTCTTTGGATTGAAAGGAAAGCGAACTCTATTTTGGTTTGTCTTGAGTAGCATATACCTCCTTGATCAAAAAGTTCCCGACTTTGTTAGCGTGTGGCGCCCTAAGGCACCCGATTTCAATTATTTTCTTTTTGTTAGGTTGGTACAACTGTTGTTCATATTCCCTCTAATTTTCAGCGTCATCGATTGACATTTGACAAAGTTACGTCGTGTTGTTTACATCAACCTCTCAGTGTGTTTTCGATTCTTTTAATTTTTAAAAATGAATACAAAACAAGGGCAACGAATTTGCATTAAATTTTGTATTAAAAATGAAATCAGTGTTCTGAACACGTTGAAAATGTTGAACAAGTGTTTCGGCAAGAATGCTTTGAAGCTACAGTTCGCGAGTGGCATGGACGGTTCAAAAGCGGACGCATGTCCATTGCCGACGATGACCGTTCTGGCAGGCCATCTACATCAACGAATGAGGAAGGCGTCGACAAAATTCGTAATTTGTTAGCTACAAACCGTAAATTGACCATCAGAGAGATTGCAGAGGAGTTGAGTATCGCATTTGGTTCCGCTCAAAGCATTATGGTCGATAAATTGGGCTTCAGACGTGTCTCTGCAAAGCTGGTGCCTAAAGACCTGATTTTCATGCAAAAAAAGACCGTGTTGATGTCGCCAAAGACATGATTTCCAAGGCTGAATCCGACCCAACGTTCATCAAACGCATCATTACGGGAGACGAGACGTGGGTTTATGAGTATGACACGCGGTCCAGACATCAAGCGAGTTAATGGCGTGCACAGAATGAGCTGGGACTGAAGAAACCACGTATTTTTCAGTCAGAAAAGAAAGCGATGCTCACGGTTTTCATGGACTACTATGGTGTTGTGCACCATAAATTCCTTCCAAAACTAACAACAAGGAGTATTATTTGGGCGTTATGAGACGTTTGCGTGAAGCTGTTCCCCAAAAACGACCAGAATTGTGGCAAAACAACTCATGGATTTTACACCATGATAACGTGCCGTCTCATAATGCCTTCATTATCCGTGACCATTTGGCTAAAACCAGCACCAATACCATCCAACAACCACCAAATTCACCTGATTCGGCTTCCTGTGACTTTTTCCTGTTCGGTCGACTGAAGAAACCGCTCCGGGGAGCGCGTTCTAGCAGCCGAGAGGAAATAATGGAAAAATCGAAGATGGACCTGAAGGCCATACAGCAAATCGAATATAGAAAGTGTTTTGAGGATTGGATCAAGCGCTGGTATAAATGCGTTGCAGTCGATGGAGAGTACTTTGAAGGAGACAATATTGATTGAATAACTTTGTATTTTTGATTTTATTAATAAAAGTCGAGAATTTTTCGATCAAGGAGGTATACCAAATGGCACGAACTGTTAGGTTTCAGGAAATACGGCGAAAACAAAAGGATTATACGATTCTTCTAATATAACTCAACAAATAATAAATTAAAAAATGAATCGATATATCTTTTCAACACCAAAATCTTATTATTTAACATTTCCTTTTACGAACCCTAGCTCTACTCTTTCTCGCGAAAAACAGTTTTTTGTCAATTTTTCTGTTTATGAAGGGCATTAAAAATTCACTTGAAAGAAGTCATTTGTCTCAGAAATTTCTCCCTCGAAACTTTTTGTGTATAAGACCAGATTTTTTGTTTTCTGTTGAGAATTTTGTGGAGATCTTACAGTACACCAATTCATTAGACTGTTAGTTCCTTCAATAATTATATAGCGTTTATTTTGCGATGTGCAGCGTTTTTGATCATCTTGATCTTTATGATACAACTTTTGTAATATATTTACTTATCTTTATAGAAATTACTTGTGTTAATTATGGGATGTTCGAAGTTTTAGAATGTCATGAAACTACAGAAAAAGAGCATCCATCGTTTTTATGAAGAACATATTTTCTTTACGTAGAAAGAAATTCATGAGATTTTTATCGGTTGTATTTACTCGTAGATCAATTTGTTTGAAATAATGAACCAGACATCAATTGAAAAAAAAATCTATTGATTTTTTCAAGATCTGTCTATCGATTGCCATGCTTCTTCAAATCGTTTTAGTTGTTTACGTGATGAAATAAATTAAGTAGTGACTTTCGGCGTATGTGTTAGTTTTTATTTGGCTCTCTATTAACTGCTATGTCTACAAGTTAGTTTTCCCACTAAGCGTTGTGATGGCCTACTCGCTTCCTCTAATTTTTTCTCGAAATATACGGTTGAAAACACCCATTTTTTTGAAAACTGTTACGAAATATCAATTCGAACTAATCAAAGTTTATATCGAGCCAAAGATCTAGGTACGATATTTAGGCAAATATGTGTTCCACCTGCAGCTATAGTTGATATAGTGTGAAAGCTTCATTTCCTGAAAAATCAATTTATAAATCTGACCATGAATAATAATGAATAATTAATAAGATGGGAATTGCATTCTCATCATGAGTGTAACTTCGTTGGTGCACTGGCAAGTTGATTAATAGGGACGAGCTCTAAATTACAAGGAATAATGAAATAATTGTATGTATACTTGTTTCTTTCTATTCATTATTCTTTCTAACCATCAACAGTTGATATCACCTAGTAACCTGTTATTCTACAAGGTTTTCTTTAAAGTGAAATTATTATATAAATTTATTGGCAAATACAGACATGAATTAAACATTGATCGCCTAATCTTATAAAATCTCAATCTTCTGACATCCATAATTCGATTAATATTCAGCAATTTCTAAAAAGAAAAACATTCTTTTATAGAAGTATGAAATAAAATTCATAGTTATCTTCACCAATGATTGAGAGAAATATACGGATGAATTTAATTTTGAATATTTTCCATTTTTAGTGGTATATTCAGTTTTCAATATGAGTTCTTATCCATCTACTTCAATTTTAAATTTCTCCATATCGTGTGGCAAACTGTTGACTTTGAAAGCTGAAAAGGCTACAGTTAAGAAAATTGAATCGAAAATTCATGTGTTGCCTTGCAAGAGTTTTAAATGCCCCTGTTAGTATGGAAGTTGTTCAGACCAAATGATGAATTTTTTTGTGGTAAAAATAGTATTATTAAAAAGATTGAATTTCAGTGTATTCAGTATATGAAGAGTCAAGAAGGATAATTTTCTTTTGCAGTGGCACTCTGATGATATTGATTTGTTTTAAATCGATCGATGCATCATTTTTCGAAATATATCTGAAAAACTACCAAAAGTTGACTATTTTTGTTTTCAAAGTATTTCTTGCAAATAAGCGTTTATTAATAAGCTATTTGCTAAGAACGAAATTAAAGTATTTGTCTCTAAATTGAGATTTGAGGTATATAAATTTCTCCAAAAAAGATGTTCTCGAAAATCAGAAGTTACATCTCGACAAATAGTCGTAAAGGAAGTTGGACTAGTTCTTTCTTATATTACTAGAGAAAAAAATCATGGATTTCATTAATTTTTAGTATACGTAAATTACCGAAAATTTAATTTCCTAAAATTTCGTATTAATCTGGAACAGGTTTAAAAGACTACGCAATAATTTCCCCACTATGTCGTTTGATATGATCAGGCTTCGATATTCGAAATTAATTTCGTGTGAAAATGTCGACAATCGATTTGAATATTTGTTGTTTATGAGGAAGTGGAAATTGAAAGAAGTATTCAAGAAAAACGTGATAAAAAAAATTTTTTCATATAGTTAATGACATAACTTTTAAGAAAAGAAATTAGTCCAAATTTGTTTTTTACGACTATTGTCGAGAAATGATAGTGTGATTGGTAAAACCAATCACACTATTTTTCGTAAAATGATTTATCTAATCAACTTTTCAATATCCTCATTTTCTAAAAAAAGTATTTTATTGCTTTACCGTTTGTAAGAACGTTAATAAATGTTAATTTGCAAGAAAATACAGCAAAAAATTCATTGTTGACTTTTTCCTATATATCTCGAGAAGTAATTCTACGGTCGATACAAAAGAAAAGAGTCGATAGATCTTTTAAGTGCCTACAACTGCATTATTTAATATTTTTGTCTGAGATATATATATATATATATATATATATATATATATATATATATATATATGTGTGTGTGTGTGTGTGTGTGTGCGGTGACCGACGCACTAAAGACTAATCCAAAAAGAAGTTAGAGAAGTCATTTGAAAATCTGCTGGCGCATGCAGATTTGTATATCAATGCAGAAGGCGAATATATTTGTTAATACAAAAGATTTGTATCAAAATTGATTCTGGTTGTTTCTATCTTAAAAAAATTCAGTTATTTTTGGAATGGAGGGTGTATACCGAACGTCTCCTTTTATTCACTGCCTTTCATACTTAATAGTTCTTTATGCTATATGGAAGTCATATATTGTCTCACACATCCTTATCATTAACCATAGAAATTTCAACACTATTCACTATTTCCAATTCGAAGGGGTACATTCAATTTTGAGATCTGATCTTTCTCTGATTAAGCTAGCATAGGATAAAATTAGAAGTTCAAACATTGATTCAAAAAAACAGATTGTTAGCCACCCTTTAGGCATGGAAATTTGATCATTAAGAACTCAATTAATAATTCAAAATATCTCAAAACTTCGTTTTAAGCACGAGAAAAGATTTTGCAATAACGCCGGACAAATATTCAGCCAGCAACTAAATCAGTGAAATGTATGTTTTTGTGTTTGGGTATATGATGAGCATGAGTATTTATGATGAAACTTCTACCAGTTTATTAAAAATACTCTGGGGAGTATTATTTTGAACTAAAAGAATACCGTGAACAACAAGCATTTGATAACTCATTTTCAGCAACTTAAAATTGTTTCTTCTTCATGAATATCATTTCCTTGATCGTTTATTCCGATTGATTTGTTCCTAGTTACCATAACACAAGCCAGAATACATTATTTTCTAAATATTTATTAAATTCACAGTGTGTGAATTCCATCATATTTCGTCTAGGGAAGTAGAATTATCTTCAGGTTCCCTTGAAATATTTTGTAACAGAGCTGCTAGAGCCAACTGAAAATCTGAAACCACGTTCTCGAAAATAATTGGCTATTTGTTGGGATATCGTAGGAAAAAGTTCATGTTGCATCCATGGAAGTAGTATACGTTTTATTGTCTCCTTCAGTAAAATTTAGCATTTAGGAAAGGAAGATCCGCCTGCGATTGCTTTCACACTGTGTATCATATCTTAATCCTTTAGTTGCAACTTTGAATTCGTGTTAGCCGACATAAACACCGATTTCATGAAGTGTAAACCATTCACTCGAGAGATGAGTAGTGCAGTTTTTTAGTAGCAACAGAATCTTCTTTATTTGTTCCAATTCATTCAATTCCTCTGAGTCGCTAATAAAAAGTCATGGAAGCATTCCTTGTGATTTTATAATGTATTAAATGTATCGAGTGAGTTTTTGATTTCCAACAATTACTCTTTTTTCATCAGGTGAAATTGTAAGAACAAAAATGGTAGCCTTCTTTTCTAACACATCTCCTGCACAGGTTTTTGATATTCCTGCAGCAACAATTCTTTTAGTTTCGAATTTTATGCAAAATTTTTTGGAACTCCCGCTCGTATTTCATCAGTTCCTTAAAAGAAGGTTTACAAAAAGCGGCATTGATGTGTTTCATAAATTTGGACGATACTGTATATGCCGAATGGATAAATACTTTCTCTATCTAATTAAATGAACCCTCTTTTTCATTGAACACAAAATGGTATTGAACCAACTTGAGATTAGAATTCTGAATGTAATTAGTGGAATATCTATTAGTTCCTCTTTGAAATTGAAAAATTAGTTTGTTGAAACCATAGCACGTCCATTCGCGCCACAACGAATCGATTATCACGTCTCCGCATCGCAATTTGTTCTCCGTTACTTACCGTTAACCATCTTCTTTGTAAACATTGAATATGACGTCCTTTGGAAGGATGATTTTGTGATGAAAATCTATGTACTTTTCCAAGTTATCTGCAGCCCACACACACATATATATATATATATATATATATATATATATATATATATATATATATATATATATATATATATATATATATATATATATATATATATCTTCTGAAAAGAGAGGATTTACAAAATTTGAATAATTGTATTCACAATAAATGCTTATATCCATAATTTTGGTGTAAGTCAAAAAAACACAAGTGTGAGCTCAAGAAATGTAACAGGGAACCCTACTATCTTGTATATGATTCAATAAACGAGTGAAAAAACCTGTGGAAAAAACTTGTTTCCCTGTCGCTATTGCACTAGCAATAGCTTGTCTGTTTATGATGTGTTAGTGTCGTGTGTACATAAAGAGTACCAAAGATTTTTCTGCTTAGCCGCTTCATTCTCTCTTGCATTCCATGATTTCCAAGAAAAGGGTGAAAGGAAGGGGGTTTGGGACAGGAATCTGTAACAATGGAATAAGAAAATCAGCAGAAAAATATTTCAACAATCATACTTCTTATATGTCTAAACAAATCTAAGAAAATATTTTACATAGCAAGCAAGGTCATGAAAGGGACTAAGGAGATAATAGAAAAAAATACCTAACCTGCGATATTTCCTCAAATTCCATCTGTGTTTGACCAAGAGAGCCCCGATGGCCAGGTTCAGTCTTCCAAGTGATGCCGGTTATGATCTATAGATGTTTTAGAATCAGTATGGACCCAATAATCTGGGTTGACATCGCCCATATATTATTTCTTCGTGGAATTTGTTTAATATAAAGAAAAATTTGCGAAAAAATTTTGACAGTCGTTCGAAAAATATGACGAATGTCATATAAATTATAAGAGGCGATAACGAAATGGTCGGTCATTCGACTTTTAGTCTTTAGTGAGGAAGATTTCTTATTTCTCTCGAAAATATTGAACAATATAATTTTCGTTCCTCTCAACGTATTCCATCTCAAATATAATACCAATACTTGTATTATGCCAGGTGCTTGTTCTAGTCTTTCAATTATTTTTGTAACTCAACTTTCGGCATAGAATTAAGCTCTTCCAACGATGAAATCTTCATCGCCTCAATCGGGAAAAGCCCTTTTTGCTTCCACCCACTCATGGATCTCTTCAGTTCTTATTAACAGAGAAAAGTCGCAGATGGCGAATCCGGTGATTTTGAGGTTGTTTTATTCCAAAAATTTACGAAGAAGGAATGATACGTGATCGAGTGTATTATCTGAAGCAAAAACCATGACAACTATATGAAAAAACTGTATGACTGAAGCCATATGATATGACTTCTTCAATAAGTGCTCTAATAGTGATTCGAATAATAATTATGTTCAAGAAATTGTACCACTTCTAAACATTGTTTTTAGCCAGATTAGATTTGCTAAATGCTTCAGTCAACATTTTGAATGTTGGCATAATTTATTTTAATAGCAAATAATTTCCAAGCACACCAAAACTCTATACTCTTAGCTTTATATATGCTGAAAACAAACTAAAAATTCTGAGCAGTTGATAACGAACTAAGAAAGAAATCGATGTTTTTAGCCTGCAAAGATTAAAAAGTCTCCTTATTATCTGATCAGACCTCGTATACGCCTAAACAACACACATTAAATGTGTAGAGAAAAGGTTAAAAACCCCAGATAGTAAATTGGGCACAATTGAAGGAAAGACCTTGTTTTTTATGAAGATTTCTTGGTGTGAAGGGAACTATCACCTTTCAAGTTCGTACGTAACGTATTGTCGTTATTTTTATGACGCTATTAAGCTCCGGTTGGGGGGCAAATAATTTATATTGTAAAACTACGCGATTTATCCCACTTTCGATCAGGCTTGAATCGAGACTTCAGCCGATATAGTTACTCACAATGAATATTCTCATGAAGATGGCTATTTTTCTTTAATTTTTCTGTGCCCAATAAATAACCGTTCCTGCAGTAACAGTTCTAAAAATGCTAATATTCACGAATATCCTATCTTTCTGTGAAACTATAATTTTTTTTTCTTTCAAAAGTAACTGTTTTACAAAATACCTATCATTCTAGAGATTCAATTGGAAATCAAACATTCAAGGATGGAGATAAAAGGGGCCATTATCAAGTTGAAGAGTTGAATAGTTCAAATTAGCGTATAAATAGAGTAGACAAGCTGCTTGAACGAAATCTATTATAATTCTGACTGTAATAAAAATCAATAATGTATGAGATGAATATTGCAATATCATCATGAATGCACACCTATATAAAAAACAAGTTTTGAATCAAAATTCGTCCAACAAATATTCATTCGTTTATTAAAAAAATTTTGCATATTTTCACGGGCAGTCCACACCAATGACCTCAAGTTCATCGATTTGACTTTTAAATATTACTCATAGCTTATAACTCAACTTGGACATATTCACACATATTCATATCTTCTCCGGGATTCGTACCAGGAGGGTGGGTCTCTGTGTTGTGAACTTTCAACGTAATTTTCATTCGTTATACTACACATTAGGATTGATTCGGATTTTTCAATGTAACATGAATTTATCAATATTATTTAGACCAGTGTTAACCAAATTTATATTTTCGAATGAAGAAATTATCAAGATGTTCTTTAAGTACAAAAATGTCCTTTGTATATTATCCACGGCTAAACTCAACACACATTTATATTTATAGGCATTTTCAGCCCCAAAATTGAATGACGTATCGCCTATACGTCTATACCAAAATATTTTAGATTACTTTGGAAATACTCTGTATATATGAGTGATGAAATTTAAACTAATGTAGCCCTATATGTGGTAATGGTGTCCAAAAGGTCTACCGATTCATTTTAAATTTTATATCGGTAGGTAAATTACTTTTTGGAATACATCAGAAACACAGAAAAATTTCGAGAAGTTTCTGAGGAAACGAACAAAAGATTTTGCTGTCTCATCCTGTCAAAAACAAATTCAGATTTATTTTTCTTGAGGATTTTACTATAATGCCAAAGAGCAATAATTTAATCAATTTGAAGTGTCAGTGACCTTGAAATAATCATGTTTTTCAGTCATATTTTTCTTGAATTCCTCCAATTTTATTTCTCGATAATGGAGGTTTCTGAAATCAGTTGCTTCTACTTCATCACGAATCAAAAAGAACATATATCTCGCTTCGACTCTTTAACGGAAATGTATCAGAAATACACCAAAAATAAAAAAATCGATTTTCTAAAGGTTTTCCAATATATCTCGAAAAGTGTAACATTGATATAAAACACGAATCGATAGATGTGCTTAACACCTAAAACTTTATCTGCTTATCTGCTTTTTTTCATTTACGAAAACTCATTATTTTCGCTTTTGCAAATTGCAAATATTAAAGTGCAAAAAACCCTATGATTCTTGACATTTTTTCTTGTATACGACCATATATTTTGTTTTCTATCAAGATTAATGGGAAATTATACATTGAACCGTTACCTATTGATGGGACTATAATTAGTGTTCCGTGAAAAACGCCCAAGCTCTAGCTTCAATTGTTGATCGATTTCAATGAAATAAAAACCGAAGTGCTTTTTGATCTATATTCTAACAGCCTAAACCATTTTCATTGGTTTGTCTCTTCCGGAAGTACCGAAAGTTGGACTTTTTAAATGGTAACACAATCAATTTCGAATACTTGCTGCCGAAAAAAGTATCACTCAAAACGCGTTTTGAGTGAGAAAAAGGAATAATCGAAAAATTTCGCAAAAAAACTCTCATTTCCAATTCATCGCTGTGATTCGTAGAATGGGCGACTGTTTGAGTTTGTGATAAAACTTTTCTGTCGCAGAAAGTATTTTGGTCATTATTTCAGTTCGGATAGCTAACATTTTGTATTTTAGATAGAAAACTCAAAACGTTACAGAAGATTTTAGGAATTATATCGGTGAATTGGAGATGTTAGTTTTCTTCCGAAATTCTTCCATAATTTCTTTTTTCTTGGAAAATACATCGTTTCAAATGATACTTTTTCGCAGAAGGTATTCAAAATTGAATAAGTAATCGAAAAAATGAAATGAAAATATGGCGTTATCGTTTCACAATCCCAGTGAAGGTCAATTTCCGGTATTTCCAAAAATGACCAATGAAAAATTTTCATGCTGTTTAAATATCATACGATATGGAATTCGGATTTTGTTTCATTGTAATTGATGGACAATTATTGGAGCTATAGCTTGGGGAGTTTTTCACGTTACAATCGATATATTAGCGTCATCAGGAATGGGGCTGATAACGAAATATAATTACTACTTTTCATGAGGGGTTTCCGTTCTGAATTCGAATTCAGTTGGATCCATCTCATGAAAACACCTGACTAATGAATATTCAATTCTTTTTGAGTCAAGATCGAAGTAGCAATGTTTGAGTTCGGGTTGCCTAACCTAACCCTAAGAAAATCGTGATATATTCGCATTTCCCAAATAAATCATTGTTATATTTTTATTTATTTTGGAAAATCTGCTTTCAATACTCCTTGAAAACTTGGCAATATGTTTGCTATTGTAGGGTGGAGGACTGTAAACTCCTTGATGATGTTTAAACATAATTTGCCAAATCTGTGATGACATTCAGTTGTGGTGAAGTTGTGATAGGTTTTCAATTTGTTTGGAAGATTTCGAAAGACACCATTACCACTTAAAAACTCTCCTTATATTATTCTCAGTTGTCAAAGCTATGACTAATTGTGGGATTAATCACGAGTCGAAAGCTTGTACACGTATATTATTATTATTTATTATCGATTCTTATTTCCCGTTTCATATAATTAGACCGCAATTCAACTGTGGATAATCTGGTGTCGTAAACATTATTTTACAGATAATATTTTCTAATTAACCACTACATTCATTGTAAAATTTTCACTTTCCTCCGGAATATTCTATTGTGCCTTAATTTATGCATGTTTTCATAGCTTTAAACTGTTATGAACTCGTAATGCGTTAAATCTCCAAGAATTTTCATGCTTTATGTTTATTGTCTCTTTTTCTCCTATTATACTTATAACGATTCTTGATGTTCTAGAGTAAGCAGAATTTTAAATAATAGTGACTGTGAATAATGTGTCTACTTGGTCTTTAGTCTAGTTGGTCCCAACGGTCACTGACGCCAAAGATATCTTGAAATATGGTTATGAATTCATAATGGTTTGAAATTCTACTTATTCGATTTTTGACCATTTTTCCATATTAGAGAACGATTGCCGTATATTGAACCTTAACTAAAAAGTAGAAGAATTATTCGTTAATTATTTACTTGTATCACAGAATGAGTTTGGAATAATGCATTTCTGTGTTTACACACTTCTTCCAGCCGTGTTCTCATCTCTTCAACCCGATCAAATGCACACACACGTCTATAATGATATTTGGAATACATATAAATTCAAGTTAGAAAATTTGAAGAAAATCAAAGGGAATTAAATCTAGAGTTTCTCGTTTTGAAATTTATAGTTCTGATGAAGGTAGCATTGAAAGAAAAAATCGTAGAATGGACTCCTGTTTGAGATTGTGATAATTTTTTTCTGTCCTGCAACGTCTGTTGATTCCTATTCCATTTCGGTTAACTCGCACGATTTCGTATTGTAGGTAAACAAAGTCTCAAAACGTAACAGAAGATTCTCATGAATCGTGAAGTAAGCTTTGTGGAGGAGTATAATCAAAAATCCTAGCGCAATCTTCAAGGAATTATAATGGATGCCATTTGCATTTATTAACGAGAAATTATGATAGATTAGATACCTACCCGCTTATTCTTGTTATTGTTTCGTTCCGAGTCTTTTTCACATGAAAACATGACACAAGTCTTTTTTCAATCTAACAGAAATAGGGCTCGAGCATTTCGACTCTATCGGGAACGATTTCCAGATCGCGATGAATCAGAACGCCTCAAGTTTTGAAGCGGTCAAGATCATCCCAAAGATCGACAGTAACGAATGAGTTGAAAATTGAAAAATGCGTTGGAATTATTATGATATTGTTTATTGAAGAATAATAAATCAATTTTATATTTGTAGAGCAATGTGAATTGTCTAAAAATTCTTAATTTTAGTTTCAACTTTCTACTCGTTCCCGTATTCATATTTCAAATAAGTAAATCACCAAGCTTAAATTATTTCGAATGAATATTGAAAAATGACCCGATCTAGCAATTGTTATTGTCTACTGAATTGTCCAGTGCTTAAAGTGAAGTGATACCAGGACTTTGATCGTTTATGTCAATGTGATTATTAATACTAAGACATCCTGTCAATCGCTATCAATAATACGTTCGTTGTCGAGAAATGCAAATTTATTATTTATCTGAGTTCATAAACAATTCTATATTTGAACAATCGAAATAGAGGGCATTACTCACTATACAATGGATTATGTTAGGAAAACATTTGATAGCAATATTATCCAATATTATTGTGAGAAAACGAGTTCGATAAATATTTATCCAGTAATAGTTATTACTATTTTTGAAATTCCTAAATAGTTGTTTATTCGTGAGTATCTAATCTAATTATTAAGTGACATTTTAAAGGACTATTATCGAATAATTCTTAAAACATTAAAATTTAAAGATTCTTATCGAATGTCGTAGGTGGAAATGCGAACAGTAGTAGGTCTTTCATTTAATGCTAGCATTTTTATTCATTCGTTTAAAAGAAATATAATTACAAGAACTGAAAGACCACATTGATAAATAATGGTGTTTTATGCATGAAAGACAGTCTGTTATTCTATGCTGTGATATTCAATAAAATCTGCTCCTTTTGGAAAGATTATTTTAATGTTCATAGTTATTGAATACTTCATTGAATACTCAATAAGTGCTTTACAAAGTATCAATGTACATAATATGGTTTCTTGTTTTTCTGGTTAACCATGAGATGGCACTACCAGATTTTGCTCTGCATTTGTATTTTTATTTTCCTATTGTTCTGCTAGTAGTCGAGGAAACGAGGCTCTAAAAAAAGCCTCAGTGTCGATTTTTTGCAAAGTAAGAAGAATTTTGATGCGGAAACTCGCGTTCGATTCGGAATGACCTCAGGAAAATTTATGAACAATTTTCACTAATTACTTTTGAGAAACTGAATTTTTGTTTGAGGAATATTCACTTTTCCTACTGCATCTCGAACGGCTATATGTTGAAAAATTTTAAACTCGGCAATCTTGGTAATTTTCTGGAGTTTTGGGAACAATTTTTATAAAAATGATTAAAGCTCCTCAAGTTGGGTGTTTTCGAGGTCGGTGCGCAAGAATTTTATGACGACAAGTGTCCCCGATGTAACTGGTACCACGGTAACATTCATCCGGCCGTCTCCTGTAGTTTTGTAATTTTTATAAAAATGATCAAAGCTCGTTTACTCACTGAGCATGAATCTCACGACGACAAGCGTTTCCGGTGTATATTTTACTGATGATTTACATGATTTGAAATAGGTTTTTGTAATCAACTTTTTGAAAATTGAAATAAACAATGAAAAACCAACGTAAAATACAATTAGAGAATGAATAAATGCATTCATTTTTAATATTAAAAAATTACAAATACTTTTTTTTAATCGCTTCCTTCAGGTAAACGTTCCAACTCTGCTGATAACATTCCCTTGTTGGATCCTGCACAATTTTTACATGCTATGCTACACGTCATCTCGTTCTTCCTGCATCCACACGAATTTCTGCGAATTTAAACTAATGTATATGAGTTAAAGTAGCGACAGATCGAAGGGTTCACTCCACCTGAAGCGATTTACATTACATCAATGTTACCAACATTATTTCAAGCGCCAAGTTTCAAAATATTCATCATAGAATAACCACGCTTGAGCTACTTATGGAAACATATAAAAAAATACGCTCAGCGACCTTGAAAACATTGGAGTTGACGAGCTTTGATCATTTTTATGAAAATTGTGCCTAAAACTCATATTCAGCGACCCCAATAACCCCCAAATAACGAAATTGAATTCGATTCCGCCCTCATTTACCGAGTTTTGATTTACTCATCTATAGCCGTTTGGGATGCAGTTGGAAAAATACATTTTCTTCATGCTTGAGCGGCAAGCTTCCTGATAGGGAATTCAAAATTGAAAAAGTATCTAGAGACAAAAGTCCAAAATCATCATTCAAAGTTGGAATTGACTTTGAATTACTGGACCAGGTGAATAGGGAAGAATTTTGGCCTGCAGAAATTCTTGTGAAAATATTCCTGTTTTTTCTATCGCGTCAAGGACGACAAGCTTAGGGAAAATTTTAAATTATAGAATTTGAAAATACGGTCCATCAATGGGAAGATCGATCAATTAGAAGAGCTATTGAATGAGAAAAAAAATAAATATCGCAGTTATCACAGAACATTGATTAGACAAAGCTATATGCTAAAATTTAAACCTCCATTATTACCGGGTGGGGTCACATTTTTCAAGAAGAAATGGATATGGGGGTGCACTTATTCTCGTGCACGAAAAATTGAATTTTTGAACGCTTACCACAAATCGAGATATACTCGGAGTAGGGAATACTTGAGATATGTGGAATAATAAACAGAAAACTTGAAAAAACTATATTAGCAGTCTACAGGCCTCCCAGGATCAATTAAAAATTTTCTGGATAAAGTGAGACAATGCCTGAAGGAGTTGTGTGAAATAAAATATTCATTCGTTTATGTGGCAGGAGATTTCAACATTGATCTCGTCAAAGCTAGTAGAAATAGAGCTGATCTTGAACAATACGAAGAATTCGGACTGAGACCAATGCTGGAGCAACCGTCGGGAGTGTCCGACTCATCTGAAACATTAATCGATAATATTTTCTCAAACGAAGAAAACGTAAAAATACTTATCTTTCAACCGCATTTGTCATATTACAAAGCCCAATTTCGGAAAGGGAACGTGAAACATGATCATGAACCTGTAAAAGGGGAAAAAATGTTGATTAGAAAATCAATGGTAATAATATCTCGAAAATGAACGACAAACTCCAAAGACAAAACTGGGACGCATACAGATCGGCCCCATCGTCTGAAGAAGCCTTCAATGATTTTTGGAAAATGTTGATGAAAATCTTCGACAGGACTTGTCCCGAACAGTGGATAAGCAAGAATTCAAAGGAAAAGAGGAAACCCAGGAAGAGTAAGGAAATTTTAGATCTGAAAAATCAATTGAATGCTCTAGATGTGATCAAAGATGTGAAAAAAGATTGAGAGAGTAGAAATGCATATAACACTTCAAAAAAGAAATATAGGGATAAATTGGAATAAATCAAAAAGAACTCAAACTCACTCAAATTGGAAGAACTCATCAAAAGATTTTTTATAGGCGCTTTCAGGGATGGCCTTCACCTTCTTCTGCTAATTAATTCTCCGTGAGAACGACTCGAAATGAAACAATAACAATAGTTAGTGGGTAGGTACCCAATCTGTCAAAATTTGTCATTAATAATTGCGAATTATATTTCTATGAAGATTGCTTCGTAATTCCGCAACAGAGCCTACTTCACGATTCATTGGAATCTTCTGAATTGTTTCGAGTCTTTTTTTAACTAAAAGACAAAATAATGTGAACTGAAATAGTGGCCAAAGCGGTTTCTTGAACAGAAAACGCTGCTTGCAAACTCACAACCGCCCATTCTACGAATTACATCGATGAAATGTAAATGTGACTTTTCGTCGAAAATTTCTCGGTAATTTCTTTATACTCGGAAAATACAGCGTTTCGAGTGATACTTTTTTCGCAGAAGGTCCTCGAAATTGAATAAATAATCGAAAAAATTGAAACACCAGATATACAACCACGTACGGTATCTTTAAGATAATGAGCTATAAAATCCACCGGAATACGGAGAATCTCTAACATTGTATTCATTCATAACAGCATATAAGAACAAAGGCGTCATAAAAATATTACGCAAGCAGAATTCCAATAATTTTCAACTTTTCCGTTCTCCTACCTTCGGAAACAGTGCTATATATATTTTCTAGTCACATTTTTGATATTCACGAAACAGTTATAAAGTCTCGAAATAAGCACTTTGAGTTCAATGCACATCTTTTATTATATTATTACCATATGAACAATATTATTTTTTTTGTTCTATTCAAAAATACGGTAATTCAAATTACTCGTCCTCAATCCATGACATGTGTATCAATGACTACGTCTACGATGACATTACTCGCTTTTATCATCTTTCGTGCTTTGGATTTCCCCCCGGCTCGCGCTGATTTGCCCATTTCGCTCCTTCAAAATTAACAATGCAACACCTCGCGAGGGGGAGTAAGCAATGATAAGTAAAGAGACAAGTAGATTTGTCATAAGTGTTTAATTCAGAATCTACTTAATTTCCGAGATTTATCTCTCACCCCCCGTATCATCTAAAATTAAAAGAGCCATGACCCCTTTTATACTAACGCAATACTTGAATGGTCCTAAATCAATATAGTAACAAAATATTTGAATTGGGCTGATAAGTTTCTACAAATTGATTGATCTGATCCAAATACAGTACCCAGAAATGAAAATTGAAATTTTTCGATTATATTCACGCATCGCATCGAATATGGACAAACTTTTGAAAAATTTGACTATATTATAAACCCGTTGTGATATATAAGACGCCGGAAATTTTCTATGGCCAAACTTGGCTATATATATATATATATATATATATATATATATATATATATATATATATATATATATATATATATATATATATATATATATATATATATATATATATATATATATATATATATATATATATATATATATATATATATATATATATATATATATATATATATATATATATATATATATATATATATATATATATATATATATATATATATATATATATATATATATATATATATATATATATATATATATATATATATATATATCTACTAGAGATAGATCACGTAGGAATGGTATGTGCTACTACAACAAATGCTTTTGAAACTCTCTTTCTACCGTAGAATGTGCTGAAATCTGTTTCACGCGAATTAAAAAGGTGTGTTTTCCAGCCAGAGTGGCCACTCATTATCGTATGAAAACACAAACGAACCATAGAACGGGTAAGGTGTCTTCTTCTGCAGACCTCTCAACTCCGGTAGCGAAAATCTGTGTGATCTAATTCAGTAGTACTATTTCTTTAGTGCCACAAATCTCCTCAAAATAAGCATTTAAGTGGCTTTGATATAATTCAACTGAGTGCCATTTTTTATGCTAGTGAAGAGATAGTTGGTAGGGGTTCAGTCTGATGAATACAGTGTATGAAGGAATCATTCAAACATCAATTCATTCATTTAAACTTGAACTATCTAACCCACCAACAAATTTCAGATATTCAGTAAATCAAAAAACAAGGCTAGACTGACTCATTACTCTAGTAGTAAGTAATTTGAGTAATTGCAACCATCTATAATTACTCAGGTATTATTTTCAAAATTACTGACGATTTCTGTAAAATGAATTAAATCACCTAATACCCAATTATGGGATAATATTTCTTCAGCATAATCAATCGAAGCAGTAATGGAAAATGTCAATTTAGAAAGTAGGTACTGATGAATATAATTTTGATTGGCGAATAAAATTATTTTCGTCATTTTATTAATTTCTTCAACTAATCTATGTTATTCATAGTTCAATATGAATAATATTGATGAACGCACTTCTTCCATAGACGTAATGAAAGATAATTGAAGCTTGAACTACGTGATAGTTGATAGTCATAATGGATAATAAAATTAAACGAAGTTACTATGTTTTAACTATTTCCAATTTATTGACGTTAAGAATAAAAAATTACATTGGTTGGACTGGTTTCGGACATACGTCCATTATCAACAACAAGCTAATGAAAACTCAATACTTATGTACAATACAGGAACCACATTTTGATATTCACGAAACAGTTATAAAGTCTCGAAATAAGCACTTTGAGTTCAATGCATCTTTTATATATTATTACCATATGAACAATATTATTTTTTGTTCTATTCAAAATACGGTAATTCAAATTATCGTCCTCAATCCATGACATGTGTATCAATGACTACGTCTACGATGACATTACTATATATATATATATATATATATATATATATATATATATATATATATATATATATATATATATATATATATATATATATATATATATATATATATATATATATATATATATATATATATATATATATATATATACTTAGAGATAGATCACGTAGGAATAGTATGTGCTACTACAACAAATGCTTTTGAAACTCTCTTCTACCGTAGAATGTGCTGAAATCTGTTTCACGCGAATTAAAAGGTGTGTTTTCCAGCCAGAGTGGCCACTCATTATCGTATGAAAACACAAACGAACCATAGAACGGGTAAGGTGTCTTCTTCTGCAGACCTCTCAACTCCGGTAGCGAAAATCTGTGTGATCTAATTCAGTAGTACTATTTCTTTAGTGCCACAAATCTCCTCAAAATAAGCATTTAAGTGGCTTTGATATAATTCAACTGAGTGCCATTTTTATGCTAGTGAAGAGATAGTTGGTAGGGGTTCAGTCTGATGAATACAGTGTATGAAGGAATCATTCAAACATCAATTCATTCATTTAAACTTGAACTATCTAACCCACCAACAAATTTCAGATATTCAGTAAATCAAAAACAAGGCTAGACTGACTCATTACTCTAGTAGTAAGTAATTTGAGTAATTGCAACCATCTATAATTACTCAGGTATTATTTTCAAAATTACTGACGATTTCTGTAAAATGAATTAAATCACCTAATACCCAATTATGGGATAATATTTCTTCAGCATAATCAATCGAAGCAGTAATGGAAAATGTCAATTTAGAAAGTAGGTACTGATGAATATAATTTTGATTGGCGAATAAAATTATTTTTCGTCATTTTATTAATTTCTTCAACTAATCTATGTTATTCATAGTTCAATATGAATAATAGATTTTCATTGATGAACGCACTTCTTCCATAGACGTAATGAAAGATAATTGAAGCTTGAACTACGTGATAGTTGATAGTCATAATGGATAATAAAATTAAACGAAGTTACTATGTTTTAACTATTTCCAATTTATTGACGTTAAGAATAAAAAATTACATTGGTTGGACTGGTTTCGGACATACGTCCATTATCAACAACAAGCTAATGAAAACTCAATACTTATGTACAATACAGGAACTAACTTCAATATAATACTAGTAGAGGTCACAGTAACTTGAATAAAGGTGATTGGTAGGTGATTAAGTCTATCTGGTCGTTAAGGAGCTTAACCCTTTCTACCCTAGATACTTCGAAAATTTACCGATTCAAAGAAATTGAGTTTATAAGATTTATCACAAGAATGAAAAATTTTTAGCTGTTGAAGTTCTGGAGAAGGATGACATTCATTCAGACAATGTGCAGCTAAAGCAGAATCATATTTCGGATGTAGGAATGACCGAGAATGTTCTTTGCATGTATTCTTAAAACAGCGTTCTGTTTGACCTATTTAAAAGAACATGTTAATTGCTATACTCCAGATTTTTCAAATTTATCGGTTTTATCTTTTGTGTTGAAAAGCAGGCCCGACAATTTGCTAACTTGTTTGAATGCAATATGGACTTTTTTACTATTAGACAAAACTCTAGCAATCTGTTCTGACGTCTTCCCGTTTCTCATTAATAAGATATATTCACAAAATAATGGTTTAGCTATGGGTTCACCCCTCAGTCCCTTTCTATCTGAAATTGTCATGTCTAATTTGAAAAACGCTAAAATTATGACTTCACCTTTGACGAAAAGGCAGTTACAGTACCTAGGTATCTTGGTGGTCTAACTGCTTCAAGCATACGGAAAAGATTATTCCACGTTCTCATTCTGATAATGAGCGGAGAACGTCTGAATTACATCGCATTGTTGTTGCTGCAAATAATAACTTCTCACAATTGAATTTGAAGAAACAACAGGTTGCTATAAGAAATAAATCTAAAAAAAAAACATAAGCGCTGAAGAAATTACAAGGAAAACGTCTCAAAGAATAACAAAACGACTATGAAATTAAACTGAAGTCGCTTCTAATAAATTCTTTTTATTTTAAAAATTGTTAGCTGAAACTCTAGTACTGGCAATTGCTATCCAATATCGTTTTATTTTCATAAGGAACTATAAGAAACGAATCCCCCAAGAAAAATGATTATAAGTAATCTGAATACGGAACAGATTATTCTACATTCTCATTCTGATAATAAACATAGAACGTCTTAATAACATCCCATTGTTGTTGCTGTAGATATAAATCTCTCGGAGCTGAATTTCAAGGAAACAACAGGTCACTATGGAAAATAAATCTAAAAGAGAAAATTGGAAACAGAAGGGACTACAAGGAAAACATCCCAAAGTATAACGAAACGATTATGAAATTATGAAGAAGTCGCTTCTAATAAATTCTTGATATTCGGAGAATTGTTAGATGAAACAGCTGGCTGGCAACTGCTATTCAAATCAAATTATTTTCACAAGGAACTATAATGAAAAAATCCCAAACAAATATCAAGATGATCCTAAGCCATCTAAATACAGAACAGAATAGTCTACGTTCTCATTTCGAAAAACAAACAGAACGTTTGAATTACATCGCATTGTTGTTCCTGCAGATAATAGTTTCTCACAACTGGATTTGAAAAAATAGGTTGCTATGAAAAATAAATCCAAGAAAAAATAGATGATTCTATATTTGATAAAATTCAATTAACGAAGACTTATTGTTTCTAAATATGCAATAATCAACTAATTCGCTACACTCTTTCTTTCATTCCACGCGGTACCATAGTATTATTTTCCCCCTAACATTTAATGAAGCAAGAAGAGATTTATAGTTTGTCAAGATTCGATTCGCACGTATTCATAATGTCACAGCATTGCAATTTCAAGGAAATTATAACTGGTGCATTTCCCCGACGATATCTACAACACTTTGCCAATTTACTTTCTCCACTTTTACGCTTCGGTACTTTTGTCACAGCGCTAGGCTGCAGCTGATAATGAATGTCATTACCTTAATAATGTTTTACGGTACTCAACGTTGAAATTATGCCTCGGAGGCAATCAGAATCCAGTCGGTTAAGACCGTGCCATCGAAAAAAAGATCTGAACAAACTTGAACTTTCCAAGTAAACTAAGGTATTTTTGATTTGGACAGTATGATATTTCGGGTTCTCTCATGGAAAATATGTTATATAAACGTGAGAAAACGGAGGCACTCGTCACACCCTAGATTTATTTTTAGTATAAGTGTAAACTATAAAGATAAACCTATAAACCTTATAAACCACTCCTCAGTTCGTGAAAATCGGGTTCATTTGCTGTTCATGATAATTGGATGGGGTGAAATTTTACTATCTAGCACGATTGATTCTATATTTTTCTCCACAATGCAATTTAGGCTTCCAAGTTTGATTGCAACCGGGCTGTCATTTATAAATTCCTTTGGCAATGACGATTTGAGTTTAAAATTTCATACTAAACAAGAAACAAAAGTAGTAATTGAGAATATACAACGTTAGAAAAATTAAAAATTTAAAAGCCGCGATTGAGAAGAAGGATGAAGGAAATTTTCTTTAATGGATCTTACAGCAAAAATAAATTTCAATAAAATTTTGCATTTCCGGGTTAGCAGATAATATTTGCAGAATCGAAGTCTTTTCTAAATGAAATAAAATTTTCTCATACTCAAAGGGTAGAAATAAACTTCATCTCAGAAATATCTTAGTACTATTACAATGTTCAACACTGAAAACTTTTGGAATGTTTTAGTTAGGTTAGATTTTTTTCTGTCAAATTTAGTCTACTGTTTACGAAAATAACACTTTTCTCGACAGTTCTAGTTTCAAATATTCATATTGAAACTTATTACTAAAATACCATTTACTTTATTTGAAATAGATTGACCAAAACATGTTTTTTATAAGATTTTCTCGAATGAAGTGCCTGTATTAGATCCCAACAAAGATTCGAGAAATGGTCAGCCATCATTTATATGTTCCACCTCCCCTGGTGGCATTCCTCCATTGTGCGAAAATCCAGATGAAACCTTTCACATTGCCCTTGCCTATATTGAACAAGCTTTTTAGGAAATCGATCCAAAGAAGAATGTAAACAATGTAGTTTAATGCTCATGGTACACCTTACATGTTTCAAATTAGACAAGGTATTGTTAACTAATTGCAAATGGTTTTCTGATTTATGATTCCCAACAAGTTTTGAATAACTGAAATGAAGCATTTCCAGGTTCGCTTTTCAAATTCGCTCACATATTCGACAAAATTTCGATCAGTTGTTTGTTTGTGGTCCACCGAAAATTCCTTTTATCTATCCAAATTTTCTTCGAGGTAAGCAACCATTCGGCCATTTTTATCGACGGCTATTATGAATTTCTTTATAATACCGAGTTTACTAACTCCTTTCGAGTTTACACCTTTTGAATTCAATGGTTGTTTTTGTTGCTGCTGTCCCACACACATGAAATACAGGTATTCAATACATTCCGCCTGTTTTCCCAAGAGGAAATTCACCATCTTCAAGTCACAAATTTTTCAGCAATGCTTTTCATACTTAAATTTTTATAACACTTGAGAAATATTTCCATATTATTTCATAGAGGTTGAATGTTTTATGGGTATAGAACAATTCTTTTTTAAAAAATTAAATAGATTGGGCCGTTACTATGTGATATGTTATTGACATTTAGAGATTTGCGAATATCACTACGTAAAAATATCACTGTTTAAGATGGAAAAGTTTACACAATATCATAGCTATTTCGAGCTTTCGCTCATGATCAGACAAGCATGAGTTTAAAACTAAAATACAAAGTTCGCAATTTTCATATGTAAAGGTACAGAAAATGGATTAAGGAACAGGAAATACATATTAGAGATTAACACCGGGTACTAATTTATAATTGTAACCCACTTAAAAATCCAAAATATTGAGGAAAAACATAAATAAGTCAGGTCGTTAAGTATGATTTGATTATTGTCTGTGTTGTGTTTGGTTTTGAATACTTCTAAGGATTCAAGATAATGAGTTTTATACTTTTTTGTGCTTGTTATAGGATCTGTATAATTGTTTTCTATGCAATATTGTACCAGAGATCTGTTTTGTTTTTACAAAAATGTGAATGATGTTCCCCATATCTATCTTGAACGACCTGCCTGTTTGACCAATATAAATTCCGTTGCAATTGGGGCATATTAATTTATACACTCCTGAATTATCTAATTTTTGAGTTTCATCTTTGGCATTGAAAAATATATTCGATACTTCTGGATTTGTAAGCTGATTATACATTGGGGATTTGGATGTTATTTGAAATTTTTTTAGAAATTGCGCCGAAATAGGTTAATGAGGAATATTGATGTGTGTGGCTGTCAGAACTATTTTGAGGATAAATGCTGTTATAGGCTTTTTGCAAACGTTTTTCAGAAACAAGTTTGTCTATCATTGAGGGAAAATAGCCGTTATTTTCTGCTATAGTTTTTATTAACGAAATTTCTTTATTGAGATTTGTAATGGGGATAGGTAATGTGAAAGTAATTGAAGGCAGCTAATTTATTTAACAATATAATTTTCGAGCAAACCCATAGAATAGGATGAGATGAATCTCTGTGAAATATAGAATTGAAGGCAGCTAATTTATTTGTATCAAGAACGCTTCCCTAATCGAATCATTCCTGATAGGCGTACGTTTTCTGACATCCACAGAAGATTGAGAGAACGGGGTACATTCAAACCGAATCATGACTTGAAAGGGGCAAATCGGACAATAAGGACCCCGGAAATCGAAGAGGCAGTCCTAAATTGTATAGATGAGGATCCCCAGCTGAGTACAAGAAAAATTGGAAGAGAGTTGAATATCTCATTTGTATCGGTCTGGAAAATTCTCCATGATTTCCTGCTTTACCCATACCATATTCAACGCGTCCAAGCTCTACTACCCCGCGATTTTCCTCTGCGACTCAATTTCTGCCGATGGTTCCTTCATAACATTGCTCATAATCCTTTTCGATAGCGAAATCATCTTCACAGATGAGGCGTCCTTCTCGAGAAATGCAATCAGGAACTTTCATAACAATCACTATTGGACTGAAGAAAATCCCCATATGATTGAGGAATGTCACCATCAAGAACAATTTTCGGTTAATGTCTGGGAATAATTGGGGATTTCCTGATCGGGCCATTTTGTAGAATAGGATGAGATGAATCAAAAGGAATGCAAATGTCTATGCAGGTAGGATTCAATTTAACAATATAATTTTCGAGCAAACCCATATCCAGACTTCTAGACTACAAGCCTATGGCAAAAATTACCCTGTGCAATGACCCAACGCAAATAATGCTTAGAAGGTTGTTACTATATAAGAAAATAACTATCAATACTATGCCGTCACTCTTGAGTGGTACAGGTGAGTACGTGAGTAAATGGAATTTTTCAGGTACAGATGAGGAATTACGACTAATTATTTATGTACGGCTTACTTATAGTTTGATAGATGATTGAAAATAAATATCGAATAACCTAGTGCCGTACAAAAGTGGTGGTACCGGAAGTCAGTGCAAAATTTTAATTCGCCGATAATTGCGTAGAAGCAATATAGGTTATTTATAAATGTACGGCATTTGTGTAGTTCATTTCGTATAGATATACAGATGCTTTACCCATGAACGCATGTACATTTTAAGTACAGGGGTCGAAAGCCAGGGGTCGCAACACTTATCTCTGATTAGCATAGGTGATGATATAAAACAACATAAAATTAAATGATCTCGAGAGTACTTCACGAATAGATAACATTTTTCAGCATGCCTTACATTTATAGTGGAACACATATGTGTATGGGTAAATTAGGTACTTTCTCCGAAAAAAGTGATTTTCTGGTGACTTTTATCTGTACGGCAATAACGTAGCTTGTTTATACTTTAGACAACTATCAGTAATAGGTGAATGCCGTACACTTTCGATTGTTATTAATTATCAGAAAAAATTTTTCAAATGAGAAAAATTATGATTTTTCTTTTATAACTCCCCATAGACAAAAAACAATCATAATATTATATGCGGGAGATGATTGAGCCACAACATTGTGTTTCGTTACTCATCTTTGACGTTAGCTTATCAATAATCCATGGTCTCCGCGCTCAATAATTCATTTGCGTTCTGTCAGTTTTGCAAACATCTCGGATCCTGCGGACATTACCGATTCATTTGAAAATATGACAGACGTTGAAGAAAAAATTTGTTTTATTTGTGGACTAACGGGTGATCCAATCAATAATGAATTAAAAAACTTATCATGTACTATACTAACTCATTCCATAAACGCAATTGAAGTTAGAAAAAGAGTCAGTGGGATAGATCCAGAAAATCTATAGATGCGTCAATAATTCAACTGCCCAAGGACATGGAAGAAAAAGGGTATCATCAAGAGTGCTATAAACAATTGACAAATTTATCTGGAAAAAGAAAATTCGAAGAAAATTATGATATATCTCAGTCTAATGAGGATTTACAAGACAGTAAAAGGTAAAAATTTGTTATTATAATTTCTACATAAAATTACAGTTTCATTTCTTTTATAAATGGTTCCTTTTGGAAGCACGAACTGAAAAACTACAAAAATCTGCTGTAAAGAATAATCTGTTAAATGTACGGCATCTGGTTTTTGTCTATTTATATTTGTTACTTGTAAAATAACAATAATCTTTTAAAACTATACTCCTCATATTACTCCAAGAGCATTTGAAAAATCTTATAAACCTCGGAAATTTAATTTCTTTTCTCTAAAATTTTTATTTGTTATCATTAATAATGAACGGCTATAAAGTACAACTGTGATATTCAGTAACATTATATAAAAAAAGTTGCCATACAAGAATTTATGATCTTACGGCAGTAATAACTCGGTAAATCCTAAAATTTATTTGCACAAATAATAACGATAATTTTGGACGGCATAATTATTAAACATTATTGTCCGTGTTAAATAATATTTTGAATAAGATGCCTTACATTTTATAATGATCTTAAATCACATGGAGTGTAGGAAAAGGGTTGCGATCCCGGGTTTTCGACCGCTGCACTTGAAATGTGTACGGCGTTCATGCCGTACATCTGTATATCTATACAAACTGAACTACACAAATGCCGTACAGTTATAAATAACCTATATTGCTTCTACGCAATTATCGGCGAATTAAAAATTTGCACTGACTTCCGGTGCCACCACTTTTGTTCGGCAATAGGTTTTTCGATATTTATTTTCAATTATCTATCAAACTATACAAGCCGTACATAAATAACACTGTGCTAGTTCAAAATTCTAACACGCGGGAGACATTCCTAGTGAACCTATGTCGGGTACGCTGAATCCAGTGGTAACCACCGTTTTTGAAAGTTAGCTCCTGTTTAGGAGATATTCGCCTTTGAAGTTTTAGCTATTGTCATGGCCAACAACTTTTCTGAATATACCAACATAGAAAAACCTCATTCAAACACCGTTTCTTAACAAAATGTCCGAAATCTTTGCCATTTTTTTCGTTAATTTTTGTCTAAAGAGTGAAGAAATCAAGGGAATTTCGCTTTAGAATCTCAAAATAAGAAAACACATTTCCTAAAGTTAAATCAAAAAATTTGAACGCACAATCATGATTTCAACTCTAATTTTTATTCCAATTCCAACAATTTTCAACGAATAAACATATAAATTCATGTTCATTCTTCCTCTTCTCCATCTTTATCTTGCTGTGAATTCCAGCAAATGTCTCCTAATAGAGAATCAAGTTTTTTTCCACTACACCAGTGCTCAAGCTTAGCCGTCACCTGATGAAACCGTTCACCATGCTCATCTGATTCACATGGTGATTGTTCGGCAAACATGTCTGCATGGTAATGTAAAAAACGAATTTTCAGAGACATTTTCACACCGATATTACGGAAAACAACGAGCATATTTTCAACGTGTATGCGCCAGTTTTCATCACGATGAATCCCAAGTACATTTTCGATTACTCCTTTGACGCAATCCCAAGCAACGAGCTGCAAATTCGACAAACTGTTTTCAAATTGTTGGTCTCTCATCAAGCGTCGAATATCAGGTCCATTAAGTATGCCTGTAATTAAATAATTCGCAAAAATATGTGTTAAATATTGAATAAGCTGGGTTGATTGGTACGTATATAGTTTCACGCAAACCTTCTTTTATTTTCATTCCACTTAATCTTGGGAAAATTCGCTTCATCTCATTGAATGCATTGCCTTCAGGATCTAAGGCCTTGATGAAATTTTTAACGATCCCAAGCTTGATATGCAGAGGTGGAAGCAACACTTTTTCATTTGGCACAATTGGAATTTCAACGACGTTTTCTCGACGCAATCTGAACCCTTGTCTCATAGGCCAGCTTTTATTGGCATATTGGTCGCCGGCATATCGAGTATCCCATAAACATATAAAACACATGTTTTTCGTATATCCCGTCTGCATTCCTCTCAAAAGAGTTATCACCTTCAAATCTGCACAAATCTTCCAACGATGGTCTTCATATTTCACCAAATCAAGGATTTTTTTCAATTATTCGCAATTTTCTTTCCTTTTTGTGCTGATGGGAATCGGGACACTGTTTTTTTGAGTTTCTGACATGAAGCAAAACCGCCTTGAGACTACTTTTGGACGATTCGATGAAAAGACGCCAGTCTTCTGGTTTATACTCATGATGCATTTTTAATACCGATTCCTTGATATCAGTGCAGTACGCGAATGAATTGTCTTCGATGGATTTGAATAAAGCAGTGAACTGTCTATGACGGCCGATTGCTCCATATACTTTCACATCAGGTGCTAAGACATTCTTTTTTTTCAATTCCTGAGTCAAAATAATGGACTGACGCTGCGATAATTTCAATCGACGAATAATTTTATCCAGATCTTTTTGAGAAAATTCGGCCTGATTAGATTGTGGAGATACATTTGATGGTACATAAACCGATGCAGACGTTTCGCCAATAGTATCAAAAGTAGAATTTGAGTTAAAATCATGATTGTGCGTTTAAATTTTTTGATTTAACTATAGGAAATGTGTTTCCTTTTCTTATTTTAAGATTTTAAAGCGAAATTCTCTTGATTTTTCTATTATTTGGACGAAAATTAACGAAAAAATGGCAAAGAAATGGAGTTTTTTGAACATTTTGTTAAAAAACGGTGTTTGAATGAGGTTTTTCTATGTTTGTAAATTCAGAAAAGTTGTTGGCCATGACAATAGCTAAAACTTTGCCGAAGACTGTAAAGCTATATTCCGAACGGTTTGGGAATTACAAGCATATAATGTACTGAAGTCATAAGCGACGAACCCTACTAAAATTAGCTAACTTCAAAAGCGAATATCTCCTAAACAAGAGCTAACTTGCTAACGGTGGTTACCACTGGATTCAGCGCATCCGATATAGGTTTACTAGGTATGTCTCCCGCGTGTTAGAATTTTGAAGTGTCATTTTCACGCACTGTGTAATTAGTCGTAATTTCTCATTTGTACCTGAAAAATTCCATTTACTCAGTTACTCACCTGTACTACTCAAAAGTGACGGCATAATGCTGATAGTTATTTTCTTATACAGTAACAACCTTCTAAGCGTTATTCACGGTGGGTCATTTCACAGGATAATTTTTGTCATATGCTTGTAGTCTAGACGTCTGGCTATGGGTTTGGTTAGATTATATTTATTGTTAAATTAAATAAGATTTATCCATTTCTAAACTAAACAATCTTCTTACCTTCGATATATATCAATAATATATCGTGAACCTACCTACACAGACATTTGCATTCCTTTTGATTCCTCTCATCCTATTCAACATAAATTAACTGCCTTCAATTCTATATTTCACAGAGCTTTCACATTACCTCTCTCCTTTACAAATCTAAATAAAGGAATTTTGTTAATTAATACTATTGCAAGAAATAACGGCTATTCTCCCTCAATGATGGACAAACTTGTATCTGAAAATGTTTGTAAAAAACCTTTAACAGTATTCATCCTCAAAATAGTTCTGACATCCACACACATCAATATTCCTCATTAACCTATTTCGGCCCAACTTCTAAAAAATTCGCAAATAACATCCAAATCCCCACTGTAAAATTAGCCTACAAATCCACAACTAAACTATCAAACATATTTTTCAATGCGAAAGATAAAACTCAAAAATTAGATAATTCAGCAGTGGATAAACTAATATTTCCCAATTGTAACGGAATTTATATCAGTCAAACAGGCAGGTCGTTCAGAATTAGATAAAAGAAACATAATTCACATTTTTGTAAAAACAACAGATTCCGCTCTGGCACAACATTGCATAGAAAATAACAATATTTTTCCATCAATAGACAATCTACAGATCCTATACCAAGCACAAAAAGGTATAAAACTCAATTATCTTGAATCCTTAGGAATATTCAAAGCCGAACACAATACAGACAATAATCAAATATTACTTAACGACCTGATTGATTTAGGTTATTTCGCAATATGTGGGATTTTTAAAGTAAGTTACAGTTATGAATTAGTACCCAATGTTGAACTCTTATATGTATTTCCTGCTCTGTTAAACCATTTCCCTGTACCTTTGCATATAACAATGGCGAACTTTGTATTTTAGTTTTAAACTCATACTTGTCTGATGTTGAGTGAAAGCTCGAAATAACTATAACATTGAATAAACTTTTCCGTCTTAAACTGTGATATTTTTTAAGTAATAATATTCGCAATACTTGTTTTCGTCCATCAGTAGTACACACTCAGAGGAAAAAAAGACTCTACCTTTTTTTCACAAGTACGATGGAATGAAATTTCTGTATAAGCTGCAGATAAGATCTGGTGTAAATACATCTTTTTCTTTCAGACTAGATGCCAACATGGCTTCTATAGAGTGCAAATATTCACTCCAAAGTAGTTAAAGTACGCAGATTTGAAGAAGTCCTTGAACAATTAAGTATAAATATGAATGTATATTTACCACAACTAACTAGAGTGCAGATATTTACTCCAAAGTAGTTAAACTACTCAGATTTAAAGGAGTCCTTGATTAATTAAGTATATATATGAAAGTATATTTACCCGAACTAACTAGACTGCAAATATATACTCCATAGTAGTTAAAGTACGCAGATTTAAAGAAGTCCTTGATCAATTAAGTATATATATTAAACTATATTTACGACAACTAAGTAGAGTGCAAATATTTACTCCAAAGTAGTTAAACTACTCAGATTTAAAGAAGTCCTTGATTAATTAAGTATATATATGAAAGTATATTTTCCCGAACCAATTAGAGTGCAAATTTTTACTCCAAAGTAGTTAAGCTACTCAGATTTAAAGAAGTCCTTGATTAATTGAGTATATATATGAAGGTATATTTACCACAACTAACTAGAGTGCAAATATTTAATCCAAAGTAATTAAACTACGCAGATTTAAAAAAGTCCTTGATCAATTAAGTATATATATGAAATTATATTTACCACAACTAACACAAACCTGCCTGGATTGTTTGAACAAAGAGTGCTATACGCATTTTGAAGAAACTTGAAATGAGATACCCTGATCTTCAGGGGTGGACATATCAATCAGACTTGCTTCTTCAAGGTTTCCCTAAGATTGCGAAATAAGGATTGAAGAACGTATGTATTAGAAATTTTTTGGTTTTAAAGTCAAAATTATATAAACTTATATTTAGAATCTCAATAAAAATGTGAGAAAACCGGGGTATCGGAACAGTTGAAAAATCCAGTTTTGAATGTTAAACAGATGTTGGAAAGTTTGTATATTTCCCTATGTTAAAGTTTGGCGCATGTAAGAAATTTTGCGTTTAAGATCTTGATTACAAAGGAAAAAATCAGGAAAAGTTTTCCCGAATGAGGCGAAATATATATTGGAACATTGTATATCTCAATTAAAATGTGGAAAACCTGGGTATCGGCAGTTTTGGAAAATCCAGTTTTTGATATGAAATAGAATGTTGGAAAGTTTGTATGGTAAGTTTGGGACATTTAAGAGATTTTGCGTTAAAGATCTTGATTACAAAGGAATTGTACGTATGGAATTCACATTCTGTTAAGTTGGATATATGACAATTTGTAATCAAAAAAAGCAAAGAATAAGTGTTTCAAAATTTCTGTCGAAACCATATCTTAAGGTATGAAATAGGTGAACTTACGTGGTTGGCAGGTGCTGGTGTTAGAAAAAAATAATTTTTTGGATTTTAAAAAACTAAATTTTTTCATCGTAATCTTCCCCAAGATTGGTGGTTTCTTCACAATGCTCCAAATCTCTTCAAAATATCTTATCTTTCGCTAATTTACCTTCCTTTCCTAATCATTCAAAATAATACCTTTCAAATTCCAGGAAATAGTTGTTCTTATATACAATTGCCTTTTCCTGATTTGAACTTTATCCACTAGGTCTAGCTCAAGGCTCTCACATTTTCAAGAAAAAGAATCAGTTTTATTTCTTTATATAAATGAACATTTCTTTTATATTATCAAATTGTCATTTATAAACTAGGGCAATGTCCTTATTCATTACATACTCTGGTAAACTGAGTGGCAATCCAAATTGTTTAGAGGTCTGTAGAGGAATATTCATAAAGACGATAGCTAGCGGGTGTTCAATCCATCATTCCGCCATAAAGCATTTTTCTGACAATCCGCTCAGATCTCTGGAAAAAACTTTGTCACAGAAAAAGATTGGAAACCTATTTTGTCATAGTGAGGGGGGTTTGAAATTATATGATTCTCGGATAATTAACAAGGTTTCTGATCTTGTATACATACTATCCGTCAGATGCAATTAATATTTTGGTACAGAACCTCACAGTATTTCAAACTAGAATAGAAATCAATGCCAAGTAAAGAAACTAAACATATGTTGCCTTAGTAGTTATATATGTAATGCCAGCAGAAAAAAATGTTTGAATCTTCCTCTCATTGAAGTTGATGAGGTTCAGTTTCCCTTCCGAATATTCTCCGTACGTAGTAACTCAAGCTCAGGATCGGTTACCATCCTTGACATTGTGATATCTGCTCAGTGTTTGGACGTTGACTATACAGTATCAACTCCAAAGCACATTGATCAGGAAACGCATTAATATTATTTTCAATAGAAAATAGAATCGATTTCGATAATTAAAAAATTACAAAGAGTACGGAGCAACTGGACTTTTCCCTTTTCATCTGAAAGCAGACAGGCATCTCATAGTTTGAAGCAATTAATTTCGAACCCTTCCATTGGATATATAATATCTCCAGCTATTTCTCCTAGTTTCAATCAGCGTTTTACTAACGGCCATTTTGATAGTTGTGACCTCCATGCGGCGTCGTGAGCTTGAATCATCAGACCTTTTCCGAGTTCTCGAATTCTCAAAGCCTCTCTTTCATAGATTAATATCATGAACCAGAGTTTTCACTGTTGAATATTTTTTTCAAGTTGCGTAGACGTTTCTGATGACAGCATGATTCTTCAATTTTTCTACTTTATGTACACAGTCTTCAACAATAAAATGTCAGATTGTTTATTATCAAGATTATTTGTACGAGGTAATATACGATAGTCTCTATGACCTTGAACTTTTGAATTTCATAAATCTTAACACGTACGAATTGTAAAGAGGTAGTAGACCTGGTCATTGTTATTTGGAATGAATGTTATTTTCCTACATTCTTGTTTTCATTTGACAGTTGTTTCATATATTGTGCGGCCACCTATACTCGAACTGCTTAAGACGTGGTTAAGTAAAACTCGTGTAACCGAAATACTATAAATTCAATACTGGAACATTGAAAAGTGAGTATCTATTTGTAATTTCTTCAGAACGATCAAAGTGAAATGTTTCGGCATATTCATAGAAAATACTTAATTGATGGGGAATATGTGTGGAATGATATTTATTAAAAAGAAAGCATTTGATTCCTGCTGATAAATTATGGGTTTAGTATGGTATTCATTCTGCAATAATAGATATAAATGAAATATTATTGATGTGCATTACTTTTCATAGAAGCTTCATAATAAATGAGGTATAATCATGTAGTTTCTGTTCACTCGGTACTACAGATCTCTCTTTCTCATTTGGCTCATAACAATAGTTCATTAGAAGTCCATATAAATCAAAATTAGATAATGTTGGTAAACGAATCAGTTAAAGCGAAGATCTGCTCAGTTTTTCACATAAGTACCATGAACTTGTTTCGAAAATCTTTCGTATTATTTTGTGTGAGCTGTTGTATTATTTGACTACTTCTAATAAGGGTTTGTATATTGTGTTTAGATTGTCTAATCCTGTTTTTTCTATTAACTGCAACCGTCATTGTGGATCATAATTAATTCTTCTTTTTGTAAGTTCATTCACAAAAGTTGCATCAGACATTAATAACAATTGAAAATTCACAATTTTATTTCTCATCATGAAAAAACTATTGACACTATGTATTCGATGATATTGAAGTATTACTCTCTAGTCTAATTCACAACTTCAGATGGGTATCTTTAGCTCCATAAAATATAAACGATAGTTCAATACGTCTTGGGAAATTGAAATATTTTTACAGCAGTAATTAGCAAGTTGAAAGGAAAGAAGCAAGTTTTCAATCTTTCACAAATAATCCAAAAACTTGATGATTTAGAATTTATCGAAAATGATTCCTTGTGGGGACAAAAATCTCCGATAAAAAGTCTTAACCTATGAAAGTACTAAGTGGGGTGGAAAGTAACCTCCTTGGGAATGAAAAAAAAATTATTTTTAAAAATGTTTTTCTATTATTGTATTTGAATTTGGGCGGCTTTTACGTGGTAAAATTCCATTATCAATAATAAAAAACAAGTACTGTGTTTTAAGGAATTTTACTTAATAATTGCGATTCGTAACGCGTTTCATTACACCGTAGCTTCTTCAGATGAATGAATGTACAGAAAATAAGAATGAGAATATAAATATAAATGTTCTCGAGTAATTAAAAGCTTATTGGGTTGCTTCTTCTTAAGTGGTTATTTATGACAGGTATATCCAATAAAATTAAGGAATAGATTGCTCCCCGAAGAGATTCAATAGAGGTGAAGGGCTTAAATCGACTTGTTCATTGATGAGTCTATCTGAGTGTTTGTATTTATTGATTTCTAAAGTTTCCCAAAGATCTAGCTTCCAATATTTATTATCTGTATGCAAAATTTCAAACTGTGGGCCGAAAGAGTGATTATTTTCTAAGAGATGATTCGCGTAATTTGAATCTGATTTTTTATTTGAAAAACTGCGTTTATGTTCCGATATTCTAATATTAAAATTTCTATGTGTTCTACCAATGTAGAAATTATAACAGTCATTGCAATTCAATCTATAAACACCTGATTTATTGTTTTACCTGGTTTGGTTTATTATTTTTATATATTTGCCTAAATTATTATTAGTTTGGAAAGCTATGTTGAAATTATTGCTACTCAAGAATGATTTCAGTTTCTCATATAATGCCAACGTAGGTTAAGGTGTTGAATTTTTGTTTCAATTTATCGACAGGGTAAACTTCATTCAATGCGATTCTACTTTGTTTTTATTTAAAATATTATTTATTGGTTTCGGATTGGAACCATTATTTTTGGCTATTTGTTCAATCAAATTTAATTCTTTGTTAAAATTTTCTGGTGATAACGGGATGTTAATCAATCTATGAATAAAACTATTGAATGCTTACATTTTATGTTGATACGGATGAGTATTATAATATCTGTATGTGACGGCTTATGGTTAATTGCGAAAACATGTTTTCCATTTTCATTCGAAATTGTTACGTCTAAGAAATTTATCAATTATTGCTTTCTATTTCAGTTGTGAATCCAATTTTTGGATGTAATGTATTTATATGATTTTCGAAAATTTTAACTGTCTATCTGTTCCTGTGAAGCACATAATGATATCGTCTACATAGCGATACCAGTATAAACAATATTCATTGAGTGGATGATTATGAATTATTTCTCTTCTTCAATAGTATAATATTTGTTATTGAATGGAAATAATTTTGATTTAAACAAATTTGTAATAATGAATTCATTATTATAAATTCGTTTAGATCAAAATTATTTTCAATAACAAATATTATACTATTGAAGACGGCTTGATTATGGGCAATCCGTTAAGTCCTTTGTTAGCAGAAATATTCATGAATAATTTAGAGAAATTAATTCATAATCATCCACTTAGTAAATATTGTTTTTATTGGTATCGCTATGTAGACGATATCATTATTTGTTTCACAGGAACAGATAGACAGTTAAAATTTTCGAAAATCATATAAATTCATTACATCCAAAATTGATTCACAACCGAAAAGAAAGCAATAAATCGATAAATTTCTTAGACGTAATAATTTCGAATGAAAATGGAAAACATGTTTTCGCAATCTACTATGAGCCGTCACATACAGATATTATAATACATCACTGTCGTGTCATCCGTATAAATATAAAATATCAGCATTCAATAGTTTTATTTATAGATTGATTAACATCCCGTTATCACCAGAAAATTTTAACAAAGAATTAAATTTGATTGAACAAATAGCCAAAAATAATGGTTACAATCCCAAACTAATAAATAATATTTTAAATAAAAACAAAGTAGAATCGCATTGAATGAAGTTTACCCTGTCGATAAATTGAAACAAAATTCAACACCTCAACCTACGTTGGCATTACAAGTGAGAAACTGAAATCATTCTTGAGTAGCAATAATTTCAACATAGCTTTCAAACTAAAAACAATTTAGGCCAATATATAAAAAATAATAAAACCAAACCAGGTCAAAACATAAATCAGGTGTTTATAGATTGAATTGCAATGACTGTGTTAATTTCTACATTGGTAAAACACATAGAAATTTTAATATTAGAATATCGGAACATAAACGCAGTTTTTCAAATAAAAAATCAGATTCAAATTACGCGAATCATCTCTTAGAAAATAATCACTCTTTCGACCCACAGTTTGAAATTTTGCATACAGATAATAAATATTGGAAGGTACATCTTTGGGAAACTTTAGAAATCAATAAATACAAACACTCAGGTAGACTCATCAATGAACAAGTCGATTTAAGCCCTTCACCTCTTCGTCTGAAGAAGCTACGGTGTAGTGAAACGCGTTACGAATCTCAATTATTAAGTAAAATTCCTTAAAACATAGTACTTGGTTTTTATTATTTTCTATTGTATTCAATGCAGTCTCTTTTAAGCTCATTTCAGTGATTTTCCAGCTTCTTCATTTCGTCCGAAAAATAATTTTCCGGAAGGTCGGCAAAATACTCTTTCGCGGCGTCGATGATTTCTTTGCATGAGCTGAATTTTAAGGTTTGGGAAGAGATAATAATCCGAGGGAGCCAAATCGGGCGAATATGGAGGATACGGAAGCAATTGGGGCCTAAATCATTGATTTAGCGCATTGTCTTGCAAAAACAAATTTTTTTTTGAAGCCTTTTTGTAACGATTTTGGTCTTTACTCGCTCCAGTTGTGCCCAGTAATACTCGCTGTTGGTGGTTTTTTCCCTTTTTCAGGGTAGTCCATGAAGAGTATGCCATGACAACCCCAGAAAACCGACGCCATAACTTTTCCAACCCATTGATCTTTCCTTGTCTCGACGCCAATAGTACGCCCTATTCTGCATCAGTTCAAACAAGCAGCAGGATAATTTCTTCATATGCAGAATCTCGCCCAAAGTATGGCGTGTGCGCTCAGTACTAATCTTTGTGGGGTCTGCTAGTTCGCGTACCTTCACTTTCCGGTCAGCCAACACCATTTCATGTACTTTTTCGACATTTTCCTTTGTAACCGCATCGGAGGGCCTGCCGCTGCGGACTTCACCAGTAGTGGAGTTGCGGCCACCACGAAACTCCCAAAACCAATATTTGACGCAGTAACTTTTCTTTTGTTTCCTCCGCCATTTTGCCTCTCGAAAAACAATGGGAGAACGAAAATCGTTTTTGTCCATACTCGACATGATGGGAAACACTTGAACAACAATCAGCTGACTAAACAAAACTAAGGCCAGTATCGCATTGAAATTTGGTATGTCTGCCTATATATGAACGAATTACAAGGCACCATAAACTTTTTTGCAGTAGCATCGCATTCTTGCGGTCAAGTAGGTTACTTTTCATTCCACCTAGTCTGTCTCTTATTTATAATCCTAATTAAACGTTGATATAGGGCTTCGTTCGATATTCACGTTAGGAACGCATAGTCTCCAGATTGAGTCAGCATCTCAGACACGTCTTCTTTATTGTATTGAATATCAATTCAAAAATTTGTGATGTATCATTTGAACATCTGAGAAAACTTGTTGGCAAAATTGTAATACTAAATTTTCAAAATATGAAGCAAACATTTATTAGTGAAATGATTTTGGAAATTTTGTCTCCAATGAAGAATACAAAAACGCTGAAATAATGGATCTAAAACTTTTCACTTTCTGGGGCTTATTTCATATATGAACTTGACTCTCGTCAATTATGAATGTTTAATATTAACAAAAACTGTATAGTGACTATCTTTGGTCAATTTTCAAAGTTTTCATTGAACATTGTTCATACATCCTTTTCGTTGATATTCATATAGTCTTTAGAAAAGAGATTCTGTTTCATTAGAAAGCTTTCACTGTGAATTTTGCAGTGTATTGTTGAAATCATCAATACACAACAAACACAACATCAACTTATTTTACAGTGGTAGACTTGAGAGTCGACAATAAAAAACGCCAACGGACGCCAGTACAGAGAGATAGAAATAGGTGATTGGCGTTTTAGGAATTAGCGTGTGATTAAGATTATAAAAAGGCAATCAGTCGTCTTTTGGAAGCAAGAGTAAATAGAAATTCTCGATAACGTGAATTCTTTTAATTGATCGGATAAACGTTCATTACACATTGGTATTAGCATCAATTCTTTGAAATTATCGTGTCTTTCATGGCATTGTCTTTGTGGTTAGTTTTTGGGAGAAACAATGGTATTATCCCAACATTTCCGCAGTGCCTCTTCTGATATTATGAAGCGCTATTGACCACAAGTACTACAAGTAAATGAGAACTTCATATCGAACGAAGGAGAACGAATTCAAAACCCCAAAAACTATAACAATGTATTATATGTAAATGCAGGAATATGAATATCTACATCCCTGTCTATACTACTCTGCTTGGTCCTAATTGTATGTTGAAGCTTTTTGTTAGTTTGATATATGAAAATTTTCAAGATAGCATAGTGTCACATGCAGTTTCTATAACAAATACATTTGGAGATGATGAAATATCTTACTTGATTGATTTTTAGGAGATCTTCGGATAGTCAGTTCTTGTTCTTTGAAAGAAAACTTCCAGCAACGCATTCATTCTTAAAAATATTGCATTGACCCAAGAGGACAGATGCAAAATACAGTACCGTTTTTTAGCTACACATCAACGATTTTCTGATGTTTTCTGTAATTTTCAGCGTCAACTGATAGTACCTAGAATTCTCCTATCCTACCCAAATTTTTGGATGAAACAAAGGGGTCGTGTCATACCTTTTTGAAGAGATGATACCATTTTCCATACGACCACGTAAATATTAACTTACTAAACTAACAAGTGACGAATTGAAATCTAGAAATCTCTGGAAAATTTCCATGTTTTCATGAATCCGTTTCAGTGAAACATTTGTTCAAAATCAATTTGATCGAATCGGAAGAATTTTTGTTACTCCTTTGAACGTTTACATATCTACCCCACCCCTCTTATCAAAACTGTTCGAAGTGGCCCCCATTACTTTCATGCATGGGTACAATCGAGATTAGAATGATTGCCTAACATTTTGCATCATTTGTGGTGTTATCTGCTAACATACCGGAACAAGTATTTCTCTTGAAGTTTTTCGAATGACTTAAGTGGCATAACATAAAGTTCAAACTTCGATGATAACTGTTATGAGAGGATAAATCCAATTATCAAGCATTACCAAATAGGTTTTGCCGTCCAAATTTTCCTGTATGAATAAGGGTTCTACAATATGGTTTCCCAAAATTCTGGGTATGATTCTCCCTTTTCAAATGGGAATTAGTATCACTCCATACTCTACAGTTAAAGCGATGCTCCCGCTACTCAAGAAGAAACCCGATTTGTCAAAAAACAAACATCTTAAAGCAAATTCGGATCGTTATTGATCATTTCACTGAAATGTTCGCAGAACTCTAAACGACGATCGAAACCTTCTTCATTCAGAACATTTACAAATCCCATTTTATATGGATGGACTTTGTACTTGTGTGTGAAGAATCTTGCGAATACTTGTCCGGCATACTATAGATATTTGCAACAATCTTCAGGCAGTTTGTGTATTCTCCATTATTGCAATTTCATTCAAAACGGCCTCACTAATTCCTTCGTCATTCACATCTCTGATAGGATTCTTTTTTATTGATACAGTATCAATGCTCGTTAAATCGATTCCGTTTTTTTGCCTCAAATTTCTTCCAGTGGTAATTTCGTTGAAAGTTACGTGTGCTCTATCACAGTTATTAGTTTTGAAAAACAAACTCACAATTTCAATGGATTCCTGCAGTGTGTACATCATCTTCAACTGAATCACCGTAGTTTCTGGTTATCAAAACTATGGAAGATACTACCCAACACAAGTCACCTTTGTTTTAACGAATAACCAAAAGTAACTAAATCTAGAAGATCTGGAAAAAAATTAAAACATGGAAAGATTGATAACAAACCGACATATGCTATCAAAATAATTCACCGTTTTCATTTATTGATTCAAACAGAAGAAATCTAGTATTTCCTCATGAGAATGAACCGCAAGCCCCATGTTTCTTATTCCAGATCAGCGGAATTATTAACTCTTCGAAATATCGACTTGATAGATCCCAACATAATCCTCAATGAATTTTATAAAATGCAGTAAATTGCACAAGTTTTCAAAGAGGTATCACACATCCCCTTTCTACTATGAACATATTTCTGGTTTCTATCAAGAATTTCCTCAAACGGAGATCGAGCGGATTGATAAAAAATTGAAATTTTGCAAAATAATTCTCGATTTCAATTTGACAGATGTTATTTCAGAAAGTAATTTATTTCACGGTTGCATATAGAATGGAATCACCTTCTCAAAAAAGTATCACACGACCATTTTTCCCTATTCAGATTTGGAGTGGAAGCTACAAGGGTAGTATTTAAAGCAAGGGATATGGGAGAACGAAAAATGGAATAAAACATGACTCCCTCAAATCAAAAATCCACCAGTTTCAAGAAATTCACAGAAAAATCAAACCAGCTAAGTTATTGAATGTATTTCGTTTTCATTAGAGCGCACTGTATATAT
The DNA here is from genome assembly GCA_013387265.2 of Cryptolaemus montrouzieri. Classification (NCBI taxonomy): domain Eukaryota; kingdom Metazoa; phylum Arthropoda; class Insecta; order Coleoptera; family Coccinellidae; genus Cryptolaemus; species Cryptolaemus montrouzieri. Next base: position 70,355,440 of record JABFTP020000021.1, on the reverse strand, counting down.
GAATAAATATATCTGTACAATTTTATATGCATTAATCTACTTGGTCGTTATTTTATGTTGAAGCTCCTTGTTGATTTGATATATCACATACAATGTCTATGTGAGGTATCTAAGGAGATGATAAAATTCCTGACTTTTACAAGATCTTTGTCGGATGGTCAGTTCTTGTTCTCTGAAAACAGCAACGTATGAATTTTCAAAAATACACACACCACAAAAATTGTCGCATCACCTGGTATTCTGAATTCCACGATCGATTAAGCATCTCGATCGCAGTTTCTTTGTCAACATATGTTTTAGGACATATGAGGGGGAAAAAATCTTATCTATATAGTAGCATTTGTTTCCATATGATCTCAAACACGTCTGAAACAAGAATGAGTTTATTTGACTATCAGTATTCATTCAATCTCTCTTCAGTTTTCGCGCTAAATTAATTCAAGTTTTCTGTGTTTCTTGTTGATTTTCGAATCTTTGAATTTATTGTAATGGCTGCTGAACGTCCTGGACGCTATTTGAGTGATCATGAAGTGGTAAGAATTGTAACACTAGAGGAGGGGCGAAGCCAACGTTACGTTGCTAACTTGTTGAGTGTTAACCAAAGCACTATCTCAAGAGCAATAAATCGGTACTACGAAACAGGGGAATATGGATGAAGGGCCGGACACGGAAGAAATCGGATAACAACACCAGTTGATGATCGTTGGCTTCGTTTAACTGCACTAAGAATTCGGCACTGTACGGCTAGAATGCTATAAAATAAACTTGCACTTTCCAGAAGTGTGCATATTTCATTGCAAACTGTTAGGAACAGGCTCAAAGAAGACGATATCAGACCGAGGGTGGCTTCTACCGGCCCGCGTGTCACCAGAGAGCATCGAGTTGCAAGACTTCAGTTTGCAAGGGAACATGCAAATTGGGGTATTCCAGAATGGTCGAATGTTCTCTTTTCCGACGAGTCCAAGTTCTGTCTAGTATCAAATGATAGACGCATGCCTGTATACAGACGACCTGGGGAACGGTATCAGCAATGCAATATCCGGCAGACCGAAAAATTCGGAGGGGGCTCAGTAATGGTGTGGGGAGGCATTTCTTTCCGTAGTCGAACTGAGTTAGTCCTTGTGAATAATGGAAGAATGACAGCGGCCAGATACATCGCAGATGTCCTTGAACCCCATGTTGTACCCTTTGGCTCATTGATTGGCGAAAACTTCATTTATATGCATGATAATGCTCGGCCTCATGCAGCTAGAGTAGTTACAGAATTTCTGCTAAATGCCGAAATTGATATTTCAAGATGGCCAGCCAGGAGTCCCGACTTGAATCCCATAGAACATGTTTGGGACAACATGGGGTGGCAAATCCAGCAACGTAGGATGCCTTGTAGAACACTCTTAACTACTAAAAAATCTGCTTCCTGAAATTTGTAACTCAGTGACTCAAGAGTACATCCAAATGTTGTTGGAGGAGTTTCCGAGACGTATGCTGGCAGTAATTAGGGTCCGGGGAGGAAACGCTCAATTTTGAAAATGATTAGTAACCATTCGATGTTAGTTGACAGGTCTCTTCGCGAATGTTTTAAGATGGTAGAATTTTTCAATTTTTCATTAACTCGAAAATTGTTGATATTTTCCATCATCAACTCATCTCTTTTGAATGATATTTTCTTATTTACACTTCTGAAAGTTACCAAGCAATTCTTGAATGACAAACCTAAAAGTTTATATAGTGTTGTCGTAAAAGTAGGGTGATGTGACAGTTTTTATGGGGAGTGTATTTCATTAACCCAAGAGGACAGAGACAGAGAATAGTACAGGGTTTTTATGCAATTTCCTTACTTTTCAGCCTCAGGTATGAGATTATGCAACATAGACTGTGGTTTTATTGAATTGCGTTGACTTAAAGGTTAAAGATTATAGACTTTGATATTCGATTTTAATGCCAATTAGATGCAAATCCCAAATACTAAATGAAATCGATTTATTTTGGCATAATGCAAGCGCAGGTTTATGCTCGGTCTAGAAAAACGACCTACACTTGTGAATTTGGAGTTGGTGCAATCAACCCCTATTTCCAGCATCCCCAACTCAAAAAATCATTCGATCGAAAATAGGTCAAGTGGCACCTCGTTGGAAAGGTATTTCAATTTTCTCTTCGAATTTGGTATTTTCGAAATTCAGAATCAGCATACAGGGTGTCCCGGAGCAGGAACACTGAAAACCCAAATAACTTTTTGAAACTGGTTCATTTCGGTATAATACGAGAACATGTTTATGTTTGATTCGAGAATAAGACTCTCTTGCGTGAATATGGAATTTTTGCAATCAATCTCTTCCATTCAGCATCCCCAACTCAAAAAATCATACAAGTGATTACAGGTTGAGTGGCAAAGTTCCAGAAAGATTTTTCTATTTTCTGAATCACTGAGGCATTGGTTTCAGTTTGGCAATCGAGGTTTTCTGGCGTGAGGATCAGGATGAGGGGATGATGGAGAAACTGATTGATGCTCATCTAAACAAGAAAACGAGATTTATTGAACTTGTATTCAATTGAAAACAAAAACTAACTTGATTATCATATACGTTGGTTCAGAAAGAAATTCAGTTTTCACAGAGATTGTAGGCTTCTGTATTTCAGGAATGCCTTAATTAACCTATAGATACAATATCCTGATATATGATATATATATATATATATATATATATATATATATATATATATATATATATATATATATATATATATATATATATATATATATATAGTATATAATATGTAATATATAATATATAATATATAATATATAATATATGAACAACCCAATGGTCTCGCGATGGGACCTCTTTTGATCCCACTCCTTGCCGACGTATTTATGTCCAACCTAGAAGAACAAATTCTGAACAATAGTCTGCCAGTCCCAATCAATTGGTGTAGATATGTGGATGATATAATAATGAGTTTGAATGTTACTTCTCGACAACTTAACCTATTTCTCAATCTTATTAATAATATCCACCCCAAAATAAAATTCAAATTAGAAGAAGAAAGCAATAAGCAAATCTCATTCTTGGATCTTTCGATTTCTCACTCAAACGGTTGACTCAATTTCAATATTTTCCGATAAGCCTTATGCACTGATATATGTATAACTTCCGACTCCAACCACCCTCATTCACAAAAGATATCTGCATATAACTCTGTAGTATATATATTAAATACAATGTTCTTGTCTGGTGATTTATTTCTATTTGGATTAATAACTTATGAATGAACATGATAAATTGGTAAGAAATATTCTTCTCATAACATGGAGATGACGTAAGCATGATTCTATTCCGTCCATTATATAGACGGTGACTTTATCATCATTCATTACTATTTTAGAATTTATTATCCAATTTGAAATCAGCCTTGGCTTTCATTATTCGATAATATATCGCTGGTTGCCAGTTCATCATATTCGCGACCCATAAAAATACGTAAGAAAGTTGATTACATAATAATTCAAATTTTCGTCCCAAGATTTCTCGCGTATATGAGAGCAACTAATTAATTTGTAACAAATTCGAATAACTTTCATATTTCGAAGTTAATTACGATTTAGTGTTGGAGAACGTATCATTAAACATTGGCTGAACGATACTTCCCATAAGATCGAATATGCAGAGAAGAAAAATATCAGTTGCTCGCAGATACGTACAAACTCAGTCTTGTAGTATTTGGTCGGTTAGTTAAAGAATTAACTACAATCCAGTGTATCGCCGAACAAATTAACGTTTCCAACCGAGATTAATGAAATTCAGTATGCGAACGAGTAACGGTACGTACATATCTGTTAATACGTTTTAAAATTTCGAGTCGTTTACCTAAGTTGTTTTCGAAGTTCGAATAATATGTTCGGTGTTAACTACTGAAATATTTAAATTTTATCAGATACATATAAATTTTTTGTTTTCTTAATTAAATTTTGACAATAATTCTATGCTGATTAATTTAAAAATTAATTAAGATAAGCATCTTTCTTTGGCATTGAAGTTCAACAATATTACGTTCTTGTTTGAAATATTGAGGTTAATTGAATTGACTAGACTCGTTTCGTAACAATATGAATTTTACAAGTTTTTCAAGATAAATTTATGAATTGAACACTAAGTACTTTTAATCGATCTGCTTAATAAGTTAGGCTAAATGGAAGTAAAAATGGAAGAGTATTCCTTAAGGAATTTAAGAACTATTGAAGCATCATGAGTTCATGTCAGTGTTCATTCTTGATAAAACTCTTAAAAATTTGAGCGATTGCTCATTTGATTCGGGACAACGTTTAAAAAAAGTCATACAAAGTAGATTAATTATCATCAAATACGAATGAAAAAACAAAAAAGTTTTTCTCAAATAATGCTATTTTAAAGATTTCTACCAATCCTATTATGCGGCAGGGTTCAGCAAACTAGAGCAGCGTTAGTCGAAGTGTAAAAGTCTGAAAGAACCTTCGCATTTCTCACGAACTTTTAAAACGTTTCAAAGATTGAAATAAATACTTCAATAAATAGATTACATATTTCTTGTTATTTTCAATGAAGTATTAGTTTCAAATTTAGTGGCGTTTATCGTCATTGATTTGAAGACGACCAGTATATGAATAGGAGAAAATATCGGCACCGATTTTCCTCCACTAATAACTTTATTCCAATTGAAAAGAACACCCTTTTCTTCTTTTTACTTCACGAAACAAAGTCTTGCCCCAAACCCTGAATCGTGGTTGGAAGGGTTGAAAATTTTAAATTGAAGCATTGAAGAACATTTCATTATAGACTGCTTAATAAGTTAGGCTAAATGGAAGTAAAAATTATAGAGTATTCGTTAAGGAATTTAAAAACTATTAAAGCATCACGAGTTCAAGTCGGTGGTCATTCTTGATAAAACTCCTAAGAAAAATCGGTTCGGGACGAGGTTTGAAAAAAACACAAATGCTTTAAGTAGATTAATTATCAGCAAATACGGATGAAAAAACAGGTTTTTCGTTTTCAGAAACTGTTAATAATGTAGAAATCATCGAAAAAGATATTCAAAAACTGGGAATTTCTGATCAAAAATTTTACTCACGAAAGTGCTCCATAGTGAGCACAGTATCTAAAATAATTATTTTGAAGTATTTAATATAAACAAATTATGGTTGTTTGAACACTTGAGAGAGAGAGAGAGAGATTTTTTAATCAATTTTTCAAAATGCAATTGCAACTAACGAAATGCATTTTTTTTATTTTAAACAGGACGGTGGTCAAAACTGGTTTTAATCAGTTCAAACACTCGAAACAGGTTTTAAACATTTAAACCTTGTTTCGACTGAATTGTATTGTAAAATAGTTAGACAAATGAAGATAATTTAAAAAGTCAGAGCAAACTGAGGGAGCTGGCACAGCTGGTGCATATGTAAGGTTAATTTCACACTGCGCCAAGAAATTTAGGCTCAAGTTCAATGTTTCGAAAGTGTGTGGAAGTGTTGGAATGCCGTTTTTGGTTAAAACTCACAAACTGCGAATGACGAATGGGCCGGAGCATTGTCCTGATGAAGCGCCAATCCGCGCTTCGCCAATTGGGGTCGTTAACGAATCACGCGGGCCTTCAGACGTTTCAAAACTTCAATCTAGAATACTGCATTGACTGTCTGACCTGCTGGAACGTATTCCTGGTGTACAACTCCATTAATAACGAAAAATGCGATGAGTAAAGATTTCACTTTCGATTTTGTCATTCTGGCTTTTGTGGGGCGCTTACCCCCCTTCTCTACCCACTGCATGCTCTGCCTTTGGTCTCAGGGTCGTATTCGAACACCCACGACTCGTCACCAATGATAACATTCGTCAATTCGAGAAATCGTGTCTTGACAGATGGATAATCGGAGCTCTTTCTGCTCAACTGTGAGAACTTTGGGAACCACTTTCGCACACAGCTTACGCATCTCCAAATCTTCGTGTAGTATCTGCCAGATCGTCTCCCGTGATGCCGAACTCGTCTTCCAACATTCTAAGGCTTACCCGACGGTCCCCGAGCACTCAAGAGCGCAGCCGATCGAGGTTTTGTGCGTTTCGGCAGGTGGATGGGGCTTCCTCGCGCTGATCATCCTCCATTGACTCTCTGCCGCTTCTGAACCGCTTCGCCCAATCGTAGACATCTGACTTTTTCATACAATCTTCCTTATACACATCGGTTAAATGTTTCATCATTTTCACGGAAGTTTCGCCGCGTTTCACCAGAAATTTAATCACTTTTCTTTGCTCAGTTATTTTATCACTCATCTTCACGACGGTGGGTCAGAACAGGTCGATGTTCAAAGGACAATAAAACACGAAGTATACCACCGATCAACACGAAACTTGCACAGGCTGACGCAGAAATGAATTCTGTTTCGAATGAAACCAATGCGAACGCTGCAGATTTACCAACCGCCGCAGCATTGCCAACTTCCGCGAACTAGATTGACATACCTCGTACGCAAGAAAAGGGCAAAGGCTTGAGCTGTCCTATTCTAGTGTTTCCAGAATGATCCGCTGGTATAAGGAGACTGGTAGTCATGAAAGAACGACCTCGAGTAACAACGGTGATCCATTACTGTTATTTAAGAAGTTCTTCATTGAGACAATGGTTCGCTACTGCTAAGCACCTTCAGATGCTGCTTCAACAATACAGTGAAGTGCAAATTAGCACAGAAACGATACGCCCTCTCAGTGAATTCGGTTTGAGGTTTCGCGTCGTTGTTCTTACCGTAGCACATCGAAGATTCCGTTTGAATTTCACCAGGTAATATGTCAATTGGTTAGAAGCGGACTGTGGGAGAGTATTGTCTAAAGATGAGTCAAGATTTTCTCTTTTTGATTGCGATCGACGTCCTCTAATGTACGTGGAAATGACCTATCTATGGTTTTTCAGGAGGTTCAACAATGATGTGGAAAAGAATTTCTTTGAATGCCTACAGTAATCTGGTCGTCTTGAATAATGTAACCCTGAATGCTCAGAGAAAAGACCACCTCTCCTTCTTTTTACTTCACGAAACATAGTTTTGCTCTAAACCCTGAATTGTGGTTGGAAGGGTTGAAAATTTTAAATTGAAGAATTTAGGAACATTCTATTATAGACTCTGTTATGTGTCTGCATAAATCTGTTGCATCGCCAGCAGTAATCGAGATATTTTTCCTGCAGCTTATGGCACCCAAGAATACGAAACAAAAATTGAGGCTTTGAGGGGAGTACTAAGCTTGTGAGTGTGAGAATGTTGAATTTCAACAATTGGAGGAAAATGAAGTTTTGGTTCAAATTTTTGCCATGTGAGAAATATATATATATTTTTCTTTTACCCTGATTATAAATATTTAAAATTTAAAAAATGGGAAACCATTTTACTTATTTTCAAAATATTATTAAAAACAACATATTTTAATACTTCTATGACCCGACTATGTTAACTTTGAAAAATTGTGTTAGGGGCAGTGAGCACTGTGGTGACTAAGCGTATTTATTCCGATTAGAACTTGTGAACTAGGATGAATAATATCTTTTGGTAATATATTTTTTTCCGAATGCGGTTGTTTTAAGCGATAGTTTGTTGTTGAATATTTACAAAGGTGCATTTTGTTATAGGACGAATTAGTATAGTAGAGGTGTAAAACAAATTTCATTATTTGACATTTTTCTCGTTCGCGATATCCCGAGAAATGACTCAAGAAACATTATGAACATTAAAAACGACTAGTTCGGCAAAAAAGAGGTTGAGAATTCTACCTTATAGGAGCAGACAGAGCCATATTATTTTAAAATATCGTTAATCAATGTGAAAAAGGTCGTCGCTTAGCGAGAAGAGATTTCCAATAAAGCGTTCAGAAGCACCGAGCTCTAGAAACAGGTCGTACGAAATCCCATCCCCAAAGATTGAAACTTTATTTGTTCGTGAGGATTACCTTTTAAGTTGACCCAAAATTTTGTTTCCCACATTTCTGATTTACTGAGAGGTGGGTCTGAAATAGGTCACCGTGCTTCTGAGAAGTAGAACTACTATTTATGAAAAATAAAATTTTAGTTGATAACATATACAAGGCGATTCAGCAGGAAGGGGAGATACTAAATTTTAATTGGTGATGGGGGATATCCGTGGTTTGTTGGATGATTCTTTATTTTGACCAGTAGGCCGTATTAGATGAGATAAATCTAATCTATAAATGAATATACAGGCTGATTTGAACAGATGTGTAGATTTTCTGTGCCTCATAACTCTAAGACGGCTAAATTGGTTCACATAGAAATGTTTATGTTAACATTCACTTCATTAGGTTCATTCAACGCAATTATTACTGTTTCATTTTTCGATAGTAGAGCTTGAAACGAAAAGTTCGTTTTATGGTCGGAAACCACCATGTGAATTATATGCAAATTCGAAAACGAAGAAATTTTTCATTTTTCAGGAGTACAGAGTTTTGGACCTAACGTTTCTTTCGAAGCGTTATGGAAAAAAATCATAAAATATATTTGGTAACTGAAATAATATTTTTTCGAAACTTTCAAATCATTCCGGAACCTTTTGATGATACCTCCAATGGGAATCATACATTTTTGTCGTTCGAGGTAAAGAGAAATAAGTGTTGAAATTGATATAGAAAATATAAGACATGAGACATGAGAATTACATGAAGAGGAACCTAGCTACTCATTATAATGCATTTTCCAGCTCTCTTTAAAATTTTTCCATTGGATCGCCGTATCAGTTCCACTTTATTCCTTAAATTTACACAACACCATGTGATCCTTTCAATCAACTATTCCCTCGATTAGATTTCAACTTTATAGAAACTGTTTTTAGATAATCCAACAAGAAAAAGTCCAGAGAGAAAACACTTTGTTTCTGAAACAGGGGTGACCTTCATCATCTGAAAGGACATTCCCATTACTCTCAGTCCATTCAGTACATTTAATAGCATATTTTAAAAGAGTTGAAGTAAATGTTCTTATTCAAAATATCAAGAAACGCGGACCAATAAGAAAATTGTTCACTATTGCCAACCAGACAGTCAGAGAAAACTGATGTTGGAAATGGCTTTTAGCCGTCGTTTTAGTCAGAGGTTTTCTTATGCCATCCATGGAAATTTTGCCAATTGAAAATACAATTTTTTGTAGCATAATCACTGAATGAAATTCGATACATTCGAGGCCGGTGAAGCGATTCATCGTCAAAAAGTTACGATTCAAGAATTATCAAAATATTTTGTTATGATTTGAAAGTCTCCAGGAAACATTCTTTCAGCTCCAAAATATTTTATAATTTTTTTCCATCAACTTTGAAGTAATATTAGGAAAGTTTTACTCACAAAATACCTGGCACGTGACAAACATGTATCATAAAGAGTCTGAAACAGCAATCCTTTATTTTTCAAATGTACATATTTTTCTTCATTTGGATTAAATACAGAGTGTTGTTTTGGCATCCGACAATAAAAAGAATTTTTCGAAGTACTGCCCAGCTCTAGGAACAAGATAACAATTGGGTTGAATAGATCTAATGGACACAAAGAAATTATTATTCAAGGAACAATATTCAACCTTCCGTAGAATGTTAAATATCCTCCCTTGCAGGAGCTAATTTTCCGATCTACTCTTCATAATCACCTTCAACCGGGACCACAGAGCAGTGGTACAACACGGTCAAATGTCTCGATTAGGAACAATGGACTGCAGTTTCGGTCTCGTTTGACCTCGTCAGCATTGTCTACCCATTCGTAACATCAGTCTATGCCGTTACCTACTCATCTCAATTCGTTGGAGAGAACGTAAGCATGTAAATGTCACTGCGCCCTCCAACCAACCGAAACAGAGGCTACCCCACCATCGCCCCTCGAAACGGTGAAAACAAAGAGCAGATAAAACAGGAAAACGTTAAGTGGTCACACTAGTTCGATAACATACCGCCATGCGACACTCACGTATCAGACAGAAGCGGCCGTTGAATGACCGACGCTCCTCATTCCTATGTGGTTTACAACCAGGCATACATAAACATCTCAAAGCAAAAGGTTACTATATGCGAGATTTCGCAATGTGTAGGCACATCGAAGAAAATTATTATTCAAGGAACAATATTCAACCTTCCGTAGAATGTTAAATATCCTCCCTTGAAGGAGCTAGTTTTCCGATCTACTCTTCATAATCACCGACAACCGGGGCCACAGATCTAATGGAATTGACGTAATGTTGGAATATTAATGCGAATCGATTTAGCCGTTTTAGAGTTATAGGGCATGGAGAATCCACCGTTTATGCGGAAAACAGCTCGTAAATTTGGTACGAAGCAGCAGTGGTCAAAACAAGGTCGCTGTTCTTATAAGAATCGTTCTTCTTATAAAGGCAGAATGCAACTTGCTATCTTCTAATATCTTCCCAACATCTTATAGATAAGACATATTCAAGAGAAGAGTTAACAGACATCTGCAAACTTCTGCATACCAAGCTTGACATACCCTTGATGATAATAAGTAAGAATAATAAGGAAGTTAAAACAAATTTTATGGAGATATATAATTCGAGAGAATCAAATTGTGGGTTATGTGAATTCGAGAATGTATTATAATTGTGAAAAGTCAACGAGATAGATCCACCAGGTCATTCAAAATTGGTACCTTTAGGCTTTAGACTGACATGATAACTTACCTGGTTGCCATGTTGAGCGAGATTTTTTAATTTTAGTGATATCTCTTATTATCAACCCCATTGGAGTGGTCGTGAGAAAGTTGGCGGAAAGTCGACAATGTCTGAATTGAACTTTTTTGTCGTGCAATTCCGTACGGAACCAATTGGCAAATGAAAATGGTGCCAAGGTTGCATTGAACACTTAATTCATGACCATTGACCATCAAACGGTGCTTCGAAGCATCCTAGGAATTCTTGAATACAGTCAACAGCAGCATTGCATTCCCTTCATATTTATAAGATGGCGGTTCATTCTGTTCATATGTATAACTTTGTCTATTTCAAATCAGAGTCCTATGATTTTTGATACTCTATTTCAAGCATTAATGCCTATAATCCTTTCCTGACGTATAAATACATTTACTAAAAAGATTGGATAATATTTTCGTTCCACGTAGTCCCCTTTCAGTGCAGCATAATTTTTCTATCAATGCTTCAACATTCTGATAGCATCCTGGAACAATTTATGAGTTTTGGGAATAATCTGTAGTCACTTAGGGTAAAATTTGCAGAGCTCCACAGTTTCGAACCTTGCATAACGAATAGCATTGCAGTCAAGGACTTATGTGTCGGTGCGTTGTCCTGATGAAAGAGTTCACTATTTCTCTATTTTAACTTCATGCAATTTAGGTTTTGTTTATAATAGCTCCCTTGTCTAGATTATCAATAAGTAACGCGCGTGTATCCCAGAATATTGAGTCCATTACCTTTCTAATTGAATTTGCAGCTTTGAAGTTCCGAAGAGGAGGCGATCCCCTACGTTTTCAATGCTTACTCTTGATATTCGTCTCTAGATTATGATGGGAAGAAGTCTAAACTTGTTAAATCTAGAGATCGTGCAGGCCTCTATATTGTTCGTTGTCTACCAATCCAATCGTGAGTGAAAAGGTGAGATGAAACACATTAATTTTCAACTGATGAATTGAAACCCAAAAAACTTATGCTTACGTATTTTTGCATTATTTCGGCACTAATAATTCTTGAGATATCTTGGATGAACTATTTTCAGAAAAGTCACCATGTATATCAATACATTATCGTCTTATGAAATTAACATAGTTAGCGAAGTGAATTTGTTTTATGTTTCATTCTAGCGATTAATATAAAATAAATATATCTATTTCCTAAATCATAATGTTACAGAATTACGAACTTCACTTCAGGCTTTCGATTGAATGCAACTTTCAATTCGTGTAGAATTTTCCACAATTCGAATTCCATTGTCTTCGGAGAGTTATTGGCTCTTAAATCTGCCGGTTGAATTTAACTGTAGTTTCACTTTTACCATATACGTAACATGAAGTTGATGGTGAAAATTGCTCGAAGTAAAATAATATTTTGATTTACTTATACCCTTGCTTTCGAGGATAACCCGTGAGAAATGGATTAAGCCAGTTTTACTGCTAATGAAGTCGTTTTGAAATGCAGTATTTCTTCGGCGAATTTATAACGGGGATTAAAATGCAGTATCATAAAACTGGATTCTTTTTAAGTATTCATTATTTGAAGATTGAAGTTCCTTTATCTTAAAATAAAATTTTGTGTGAAATTAGTTTTTCAAAATATTTTGTCATAGTCTATAGCGTCCATTATGCTTGCTTCAATGATTTTTCATTTTGTTATGGTTAACAGAATTAAATGAAATTATTCGTCGCCAAATTAAAACTGTATTGTGTTTTCATAAATTGCTTGATTTTAGGAATGCAGTCACTTCTAAAGAATATAGTCTGGGAGGACGACATTTAAAAAACGCGGCATATCGACAGAAACTGGTGTTTCTGTCGATATGTTTGATTTTGGATATTTTCTGAAACAGTGAAAACTTCCATAGGCACTTTTTCATGACAAATAGGAATAGAAGGCTCAAACATTTTCAGTCAAAAAATCCTCGAGGTATGACATGCATCTTTGTTGTTGTTGTTTATTAATCCTTTAACGTGCTCTATTTTCGCCTTTCGGACAATGACACACCGGGGAATTCTGTCACCTCACTAACCTTTGTAAATGCGAACCATAGAAAATTTAATTTTGAAAAAGAAAACTGAATTTTGTCCCTCTGTATGTTGAATGATTCGTATTTGAAATATAAATATTCTGATACTGAAATACCGAATCTGTCTGATATTCGAACATAAAAATGATTCCCTCCGGACATAACTGTAGAATTTTTATGAAAATTCTCGAATAAAAAGATCAAAGAAACAAAACTCAATATATGATAAGAAAAGATAATATTCAAATCGTTCCAGAAAGTTCGCTATGCAGATTCTACATCTTCTGACGAAATTCGCAGCATTTATTAGATGAATTGCTGAAAATTTTCCAACAGCATTTTGAAATTTGTAACAAACTCTATGCACTGAACGTACAATGAAATTTTATTTTTATGAAATCCCCATAGGAAAAAATTCTAAAAGGCAGAGGCAGGGGATCTCGTAGGTCTCTTGTGTCTAAAATACACACACCACAAAAATTTATGAGGGGAAAAAATCTTATCTATGTAGTAACATTTGTTTCCATATGATCTCAAATACGTCTGAAACAAGAATGAATTTATTTGACTATCAGTATTCATTCAATTTTTCTTCAGTTTTCACGCTGAATTAATGCAAGTTTTCTGTGTTTCTTGTTGATTTTTAAATTTGAATTTATTGTAATGGCTGCTGAACGTCCTAGACGCTATTTGAGTGATCAAGAAGTGGTAAGAATTGAAACATTTTTAGAGGAGGGGCGAAGCCAACGTTACGTGGCTAACTTGTTGAATGTTAACCAAAGCATTATTTCAAGAACAATTAATCGGTACTACGAAATAGAAGATTATGGAGGAAGGGCCGTACAGGGAAGAAATCGGATAACAACACCAGTTGATGATCGTTGGCTTCGTTTAATTGCACTGTACGGCTAGAATGCTACAAAATGAACTTGCACTTTCCAGAAATGTGTATATTTCATTGCAAACTGTTAGGAACAGGCTCAGAGAAGACGATATTAGACCAAGGGTGGCTTCTACCGGCCCGCGTCTCACCAGAGAGGGAGAGAGTGCAAATTGGGGTATTCCAGAATGGTCGAATGTTCTCTTTTCCGACGAGTCCAGGTTCTGTCTAGTATCAAATGATTGACGCATGCCTGTATACAGACAGCCTGGGGAACGGTATCAGCAATGCAATATCCGGCAGACCGAAAACTTCGGAGGGGGCTCAGTAATGGTGTGGGGAGGCATTTCTTTCCATGGTCGAACTGAGTTAGTCCTAGTGAATAATGGAAGAATGACAGCGGCCAGATACATCGCAGATATCCTTGAACCCCATTTTGTACCCTTTGGCCCATTGATTGGCGAAATGCATGATAATGCTCGGCCTCATGCAGCTAGAGTAGTTACAGAATTTCTGCAAAATGCCGAAATTGATATTTCAAGATGGCCAGCCCGAAGTCCCGACTTGAATCCCATAGAACATGTTTGGGACAACATGGGGTGGCAAATTCAGCAACGTAGGATGCCTTGTAGAACACTCTTAACTACTAAAAAATCTGCTTCCTGAAATTTGGAACTCAGTGATTCAAGAGTACATCTAAAATTATTGCCTATTGCCTCTGGAAAAATGTTGTTATAAACAAATAATACAAATACAAATATTTTAGGAAAATTTGCAATTAGATTGGAAATTAGATAACAATGCAGACTATAAAAAATTGAATTAGGAATTTCTAACCATTGTTTGTCATTGCTTCTCGGTTGAAACTTCGTTAATTGTGAACATAATATTGAAAAGAAGAAACGCTTATAACAGGGGTGCTCAAACTTGAACTGCTGGCGATCTACCTCAATATTTTTAGACTACTTACCTACCTACCTAGGTAAGGTGTTCCGTAGCATATATAGATATTAGCTTTCCGCAAAATATACATTATTTTAGTCAAGGTTTGGTTAGGTTTAGTTAGGTTCTCCTCTATATTTTCAATGGAAAAACTCATAGTTATTCAAAATTGCGAGTTTATTGGTTGTTACAAAATAAAATAGTTACATATGGTGTTAAACTTAACTAAGGAGTGACTTTGTTCTCACAATAATTTTCATAAGATGGTACGTAACCACTGAGTGCTAATCACAAGCAAGATGACATATGATCGTCAGTTAGTCGATTGCGAGTATTTTGACTTAATTATCTTCATTTCAGTAAAAGCAGACACGCATAAGTAAGTTGAGCCAAACATTGCTGTCAGAAGCCTTAGCTTCGAATATTTATCTTCAGATATAAAACACCAGAAATTTGTATCAGATGCTGTAGCTTTGAGATAATCTGCACCAACTCATTCAACAGAACATGAGATTATATTAAACTGACTTGCGATTTCAGTAGCTAATTCCTCAATGTTTTTACATGAAAAAGGATTACTCATAAATGATGCTATATTTGCCAATTTACTGCAATCATAAAAACGCATTTTGGAATTGTCCCAAAATATTTGATAATTCAGCCTCGTACGTATCATAATTCAACTAAGAAATCCTTGCTTTCAAAGACAAAATGTTTCAGATCCTTTCATTTCAGTTCATCTATCATAAGTTGCAATTTACTTTCGAATGCGTTTACTTCGCATTCGCATTCACATTGAAGCTCCAAGTTAATGGTGTCTAAGTGCATTGTGATGTCAGTCAAAAATGCCAAATCAGTCAGCCATTTTACGTTTCTCAACATCTGAGTGTCATCACCGCTTTCGTCTTCTTCAATTCTTCAATTTTCCGCGACTCAACCACCTGAAGTCCTGACTAAATCAGTGTGTTCAGCTGACTCCCTATCTCGAACTTTTCTTAATTCACTCTGTGGCGGAAAATCCTTTTCATAGTTTTTATGAACCGTTTTATGATGCCTCTCTAAGTTACCATGCTTAGGTATTGCAACTGAGCACGACAAATAAGACAAATACACGTATCCTTCACCATGCAAAAGAAAAATTTTTCCTCCCAACCGTTATTGAAATGATACGTTTTAGATTTTTTCGCTACAGTCATTTTGTACTATTTAATAATAAACTTTGTATCGGCGTAGTATTGCCTTCAAGTTACAATTCAGAATGACTCCAATTCCTGCAGGCGCAACATTTATATCGGCGTGAACGAAAGTCTCGAATGTTCCCGTCAAACGTGCCGCCCGAAAAAAAGTTACCTACTTATTAAAAATATTTTTCTTCTCGAGATCTACTCAAAACGCACTCGCGATCGACCGTTTGAGCACCCCTGGCTTATTCGTTGTGCTGCATTGTATTCTATGTCAACTGTCTATTCGAATATGTATGAAGAGAAAAAAGTTTGATTCACTCCCAATTGAAAATTTGTCAGATGCTGGTTTGCATAATACAAAAAAAAAGTGAGCTGGGCGTGGGTGGGAAACCCGTCAGATGAAGCAACGAAAGTGTTGCACAGGACCATTCGTTAAAATAAAATATGTTTTGTCCTTGATGGGAAAAGCGTTTGACGTTTTATTTCTGTTGATAACAAAATATATATATAAATACTTTTTTCCTCGTGAAAAATTGTAGGTACACATAAGTAACAGTAGATATTTTATTTACTATTAAACATTGGATAATTCGACCACACTGTTGATAGTTTTTGTTGTGCTAATTCCGAAAAATAAGCCAATAACGGCGTGTCCGAGAAAGAACTGCATGTTTCTTTCATTTTCTATTCCATTCCATAAATCTTGTATAGTCGGTTTCGTAAAATTCCCGCGATTTAATTTGCAATAATTTGCTGCTTCTACTAACTCCGGTGATGTCAAAGAAAACTCGCATTCAGAATTTAATGTCACAATTTTCAAGTAAAATCGAAACTTTTGATCGTTGAAAGTTCAAATTTTGTAGATATTACAATCGGAATGAAGAATACTTGCCGACTTACGAAGAGGAATCCATATCAATGTATTAAAATTGTAAGAGCTATTTCTTTCAATCGATTAGCTATAAAATGTATTTTCTGAAATCGGATTTCAGTGAATAAACGAAAAAATTGCATAATGGTTATTTGGAACGAACGTTATTGTTCGAAATTCATGTTTTGCTGCGCTCGAATCACATCCATAAGCGAATGTAAACAATAAAATAAATACCGCAATAAAAGTTAAATGATCGGAAAAACCTTGGGTGCCTACTTTATTTCGAACTTGGACTTCAATCAGACTCTACGAGTATAATTGAAGAACAGGTTCTATGACTTATAAAAACGTCGATGATCATTAAAAACGCATCGAGAAAGAATCGCTACCTATGTCACCGTATGAATAAATATTTTCCTCGAGGCAAGGCTTGGAAACTAGAGCTGTTCTTAATTGTGTCCTCGTTGACTTACAGTTAAGTTGATTTTATGTTATTTGAATAATGATATAGTGTGCGAAGCGAATTGTTGGACTTATGTGAATAACTTTCCCTGTCTGGACTAGACATGGTAAGAAGTTTTGTTTATAAAACTTTTCCGGGGAAATAACTGGTAAATTACTTAATGATCTTTTAAATTGAATATCACTTCATTAAAGCTTCCCGCGGTAAAATCATCTATCAATTTGCGGCATAATTATCTATCAATTTGCAGCGAATTGATTGAATCATGAAGCTGTCTTCTTTTCTATTCTTCTCATCAATTTGAAAACATCGCTTGTTCATATTTTCCAATAATAAATTATATTGTCTTCATTGTGTGATTGATTTATGTATATGTATACTAGAGGTCTGCAAATTAATCAATGACTTATAGCAACTTTGTGCCTCATCTGGCAACACTGCGTAGGCGCACCTTGTAGTTTGATAATTTAACTCGTAAAAGTATATTTACAGTATTTACTTTCATTCGGCATTTGTCCATCGAACTGTACCGATTCTGATTTCATTTGTTTTAAAACTATTAAATGTCACTTGGCATTTCTTAGTTTTCACTTCATAATTCACTTTATCCTGTGAAGAATAAAATAAATATACCTAGTTAAAAAATAACGTTACATTTCCTAGGTGTTGTTTCCATTTCCTTTTCTATTCCTGAAATGGGTAATGAAAAAGATCTATTTTCTGCAGTTGTTGCTACAGTAATTGACGATTTAGCCAAAATCGACGACGACAGCTTAGAGACTGGATTCGTCCAAATCTGCGAAGCCATGAAAGATACTGATGAACAAGGGCAATACACAAGGTTGATCACTTCATTGTCAGTATACTCCTTTTCAGGTTTCCGTACCGCCAAAGGAAAAACGAAACCCTCAACTAATACGGTACGGCCGTTTATGTCGTATTCTGCTGCCTTTTTACGGCACCCGCTAAGGAATCAAAAGCAATAGGTTATTTCCTGTTTACCTAGAATCATGGAACTTGGCAAGAAGCGATGTCTTATGCCTTATGAAAGAAAAATTACAAAAACTTTAGATTTGGAGTTTTCCCCAAATTCAAAATTATTCGCATTTTCTCGGGCGCAAGTAAAGGAAACAAGCAAAACGTTAAATTGTACCTACATAACAGAAAAATTATTTGTTATAAGATTAAAAGACCTTATTCCCGGAGATATTAATTTTCCGCGATTAAGGAAACTGAATATAGAACGATGACTTGTACGAGAAGTACAATCATCCAAAGCCCTAAGAGATTAGGAGTTGAAACAATCAAAGAAGCTTGATATAGATGATTTACACAGATGTGCAACGTAGCAGTATCGTTTTACCATATTTTTCAGAGATCTTTAGAGATCAAGATTTTACTTGGTTTGAGGCATTTTCAAGAAGAAGAAAGTTTTAACCACTAAAAACACTTGTCAGATTTAAATGCTTGTGACCTCTTTCTCTTCCCGAGATTATGAATTCAACTCGTCAGCTCATCATGTAGATAGCATTCAAACGCCCAAAGCAATCATCTGAAGGCTGTTCCAGTAAATAAGTTCAATTCCGCATTATTATGAGGCATGGGAGAACTATCTCCAGTGCTGTTTTGGCCTCCTAACAAAGTAATTTAGAAGGAAAATACCGAATCGTAAATGTATTCGCATAAAAAATCGGTCACATATTTTGATAAACACTTTAGGAATGCAGAGTAGGTCGGTCTCGTTCAAAAAATTTGATTAAAATTTGTATATTTCATGGAATATTTTTCTACAAAATAGCAATGTGAGTGAAATTTTCGCAAATATAATCCTAATTGAAGTTCTCAAATTCTTTCAATATTTTCACCCAAAGAATATTATTCTTATAAGATGGCGGAATGGACTCGGAGGGATGCAGTTACTCAGAAAACGCATGCAAGAAAATAATTCATTGGAGAATCATCAAATTAGAAGTTGTTCGATCAAGTTATACACACAACCAAATCTATATGGAATCACCCGATATTTTTAATATTATCTCAGGGATTTTGGAAAATTGTAAGATAAAAATTTATTGTTAATTATGATTATAACAGACAAACTATATTATAAATATTTCAAATAATTAACCTCAAATAACAATATTATCTTTTTCCAACCGAATCAATATCTACAGTTTAGTATAACTTCATATTCCAACTGAACCATAAATGAATTGAACCTACTATTCTCACAATCTTTGAATAATAATTCAATTCTAAAATTAATAATAAATTTATATAAAGTAATAATTATTATTCTATGAAAAACATAAATGGTTTTGAATAAATTTTCGTTTAGGTACATTGAATTATGTTTTCATTTATGTTAATAACTATAGACGGGTTGGACTGCTCATTCTCTCTACTCAAGAAACTTGCATATGGAATAAACAAAACTGCGCAGTACCCTGCGTATTTGGCCGTATTGAAACGTACGGAGTATTTGGGCCAAACGAATTTGGTTTGACGTCAGGGTTTTTTTCAGTGTAGGTACGTAAAATTAATTTTTTCGCCATAACTTGAAAACTTGAAATCTCAGGTACAGGGTATGTATGAGGAACTTCATTTAGTTTACGGCGAATCTAATGAATTGAACAAAATATGGGTTACAATTTGAAAAAGCGTAGTTTTCGATGTTTTTCGATGTGTTTGTTTTTTGTTTCGAAATGTGAGGCGGAAAAAAGAGCACTCTGTATACTGACTGAGATTCAGTCGGACATGAGTTATGCCTGCATGGTTTCTTGTTTGCAAAACACCTTTCATTATTTTGGTAGCTCACGCCGTTCTCGAGATATCTCAATTTTTTCGAAAGGTAAAAAATCGATAGTTTTCAAGTGAAACTAGGATATTTCATGAACGAATCAAGCTAGACTTATGTGTTAGGTGTTTTTGTAATTGGAATAACAAGTGTTTTCGAACCAGTCATCAATATACAGGGTGCTCTGTATTGAATAACAAAGTTTGTATGCATTTTCGGTATAACCAGAAGTGCCATTGAAGTGAAAGTATTTCAGAAATAGAGTTTCAAACCGGCTGAATCAACTACCAAAGTTCCAGTACTATAGCATTATTAGTTCTCCATAAACGTCTAATAGGCCACTCAACTTGGGATACCCTGTAGAGTACAGTGATTGAGTCTTTACTATGAATAATTTAACATATGCAAAAGTTCGTTGGTTGAGTGCCCACTATGCATATTACTGATCAGAAAAATTACCAACTAAAGTAATGGAAAGTCTCCTGCCTCACGACACACTTTTCAGTCAGCCAAGTAGTAGCTATTCAAAAACACTTGGTTCCCGTATTCCACGCTGTTTATTCACAAACGCGTACATAGAAATATAAACAGTTTCAGTCTTGGTCAGATTTCTATCAACACTCTGTACGTTATTGCCACCGTATTGACCCATAAAAATCCCTTGCAAACATCTGAAAATAGTTCTGATACATTATTCATAGCAAATATTTCTCGAGCAAACATCATTCTCCTCGGTCCGCAATATGTTTTTCAATTAGTATCGCGAGGACGTTGAATCTACAAGTACATTCCTAATTATTCGTTGACTGGAAGGTAACTCAGAAAATGGAAATTGCGTAACAAATTGCTGTTGTTATCGTGAACCAAAGTGTCGAGTGCCCATTATATGAGAATTGTGTCGCCATTGTCGAACGTTGAACGTCCGTCAACATCAAATTGGCATATAATGGTATGTGGGGAAGGTCGACAAGGTGTTGTTGATTGTTTCAAATCCTGAAATATTTTTCACATTAGAGGAGGGGGCTTTTGAGGGAAAACGTAACGTATGCCTCGAAATTTTTGAAATAAATTATATCTAACTCGACATACTATGTCCAGTTTTATCGATAATGTGTATGAAAATTCTGATTTCAAGTGTTTATCCGAATTATTCGAATTTATTAATCGTCGCGAATTGTATCCTGAAATTAATTTATTCAAATTTGTTTTCATTTTCCGACTACTTTTGTATTCATTATAAGATTTTTCTTCTAAAAACCTTTCTGGGACCATGAAGAACAAATTATAAAGAAATTATTGTCTTTCACTTCATCACTTATTATCTAAAGTGCTCTCAATAATTATAATTTTTGCAATTTGTCTGAACTTTTCATTTCACTGTCCTGAATATTTCGTTCTTCAAAAGATTTCCGGGATCGTAATGAACATAACAAAAAGAATATCCCAATTTATGTAATTTCTATCCTATCGTTCGTTTCATATCGAAGAAGAATGATTTTTTTCCACTCGTCCAAGTTTACTTAGTTTGTTATAATGCCGGTTCGTTGCTGATTTCTACAATCAGTCCAAAATTTCCTGCTTCTGTACTTTCTTGTCAGCTTATCAGAGTTTCATTCACAAAAATCGTATTTCGAACTCTTATAACCACTTTGAAATAAGTTTGAAAATGACTGCATTTAATTTTTTTTATGAATCAAGGATACAGAATTCTATTTGAAATATTTTTGAATGTCTATTCAACTCATATTGAGGGGTTGAAATCTTCAAGAAACGATGTTCTTTCGGCTAGATAAATTGTTCATACTTTCAAGAACAGCCTTGAAGCCTTTGAAGGATCCAAATTACTATTGGTATAAAAATTAGGAGTGAACTCGTCAGGGAGCCTACCGGAAATTCAGTTATCGTTCGGTCCGTTCCGTACTCATCTATCTTCAGCAACAATAGAATTAATTCCTTTGGAAAGATCCAATTAACCGAACACAGGTAAAATCATTAATATGAATTCTGACTCGCCATTATATATTCTATAGGTGTAAATTAGGGTACACAAGGTTGGAACTGGTTTACATTTCTTTCACGTTTTTCTCGGGATTACTTTTCCTAAACTGGTGTACATTATTTCCCAAAATCTACTAATCCGATTCAGCTTGGCAATATTGGGAACTCGGCGCTGTTTAATAGTTGGAATTGCTATTCTTTTCAGATTGAACAGTCGTAAATCTTGTTGACATTGCGTCTTTCATGTGTCGAATCATGATTGGTTTGCATATAAAGTTGGTCTTAAAATGTCTCCCAAACTTTGATTGTCTAATCTAACGAGATTTTGTACTGCGCAATACTTTAGAACTGTAAGCATCGCCGTTCACTTTCTATTGAAAATTACGTACTTTTTTCTGTCGGGGCACTTCATAACAATTTTATAAATTTGCATCTTCAATAATGATGAAAATTGGGTCGAACTCTATGTGGTTTGTGATGTCATTATGATTTTTTTTTCATGAATTGCAAGTCTTTTGGAGCTACATGATTTGGCTCAGTGGATCCAAATTAGATGAGATTACGGTTGATTCTCGATTTGCAGTAACATTTCTTCAGTTTTCTCACATTTTCGTAAGTATTTAATACTGATGGCCTCCAACGCCATCGTCATAGTCGTACTGCAAGGTTCTGTTTTAGGTTATCGTCACCCATTCTCACTATTTCCACATGGTTTCACCACGAACACAAAAACTGAAGCTTTTGAAAATATATCATGCAAACAAGAAAATATTGAACCATCTGGTGGCAACCTTGTTCAATATCATGTCGGTCGGTATCAACAACTATTTCTCCGCCCATCAATAAAAATTTTCGAAAATCATTTGGTTCGATCATTCCCAGTTCATAGAGTAATGTATCATGGGTGTACTTCTTCCTACCAATAAACCACTGTCTGGTTCATTTCCTGACATTTCGGGTCGTGTTTTTTTTGCACTAACGCCCATAGCTATAAGCACACAACAGAAGACAGTATCACTCTACATGACTTCATGAAATAATTTTTTCGGAAAGTAATTTCAGTCATAACTATCACAGTATATTGCCAATATCATTATACGTCAATGCTCGCTTTTACGCGAAATTTTGCACAATCATTAATATCACGTACAAAGGATTCAATTCTTTGCCAAATATTGTACTATAATACCGAAAATGTCTAATGGCCACCGTCAAAATCTTACGCCACTTTACTAGCTTCAAGTTGTTGAAATTTGGTGAGGGATAATAATGACTAATTTGTAAAGCTAACAGAAGCAGGGTTATTTTAGAAATGCTATGGCCAAGGGGAGAAATCTATAAGTTTACAATACTTTCAAAGATGCCTCATTACTCTCATTAATCAGAAATTAATCTGCTTGAACGTAAGCTATGGTAATACAATTGATATATTCGTCGGCAATTTCCAATCTATTTATTTATTTATGAAAATTAATTATGTTATGTACTCGCTGAAAAGAAAAAAATCGAAAATTACTCAAATTGTTTTCAAGTTATGTGGCATAGCAGAAAATCATTGAAATCTATAAAAAAATCGGTTTGAGATATGCAGGAACATTTCCTTCGGGAATTAGAAAGTTTTCATTTTTTCCATGCCTAAATGGAAGTTGTAATACGAAATAAATCTTCTCACATAGGAATATGTTTATGCAGTATTTCAACGCGGTCCATAGACGGACAGTGTTAGTGTGCAATATTCTAGTTTATATTCAATGGAACGTGTGTAGATTATTTTAAAAATTTCTGGAATTCGAACTTTTGAGAGTATATTGTGCGAACGAGAAAGTATTGTACCAATTGTTGGCAACAATGCACTATATTTAGTCGCTACTATCAAGTGGACGAGTACATATTATCATGGGTGATGAGAGGAGTTTCTCGAATAATTCTCAGTTTATTGAGTGTGGATGTATTTTACCCTAACAAGAAACCACTGTTTACTCTATGTCATTTTGCGTCTTCCTTTTCTTTTTCCCACTGGCTCTCAAATCTCTTAAAGATAGCAGAATTCAGCAGTACCCAACATCATTTCACGTAATTCTGGTAGGGACTGATTTTTGCCACAGCTTTTACAATATGTGATTGAATGTATGGCGTTTTCTCGATTAAGCAATTTCGATTCCATCTAATTAATTTTTTTGCACTAGTTGAACTATTGTACAATAATATTCGACCGTCTATAGATCTCCGAAAATATTGTGCAACATACATTGCGCAATATTTTTGTTCTTCTGTGGACCATTTTACGCTGATTACTATTTTTTAAGAGGCTTCAATGATGGAGTATGTTTCAAACCTTGTTCAGTATTCACACAATACAGTCTTAATATAATTATGGTAGAACTAAGCAATTAACCAAGGTACACTGGAATATTACAAAGGTTAATTAATTCCGGGACAATTAAAATGGAATTGGATTTTAATACCTGGGAAGATACATCGGTTATTTCACTTTTCATGTATTTTTCAGTACTTGATATAAATAATGGCTTTCATGGATGTCTAAATGGAATCTTCCTTTTCAATAATAAAATGATTACAATGAAACTAATTGTTTTTATGTTGTTTAAGCAGAATGTATTTTATGATTTGAAAGTTTTGCAATAATATATTCTGTACTGATCGAAATAAAATTTAATACAATCCCTATTCCTTTTATTCATTTTCACAATAATATGTGCATGGCAAAATACCTCATATGTATCTGTCTCGTGAATATATTGGGTCTAAGGAATTGGTTTTGTATTACGCCATCATGAAAAGAAATATGTGATGTCTCTGATGTTGGGAAGAATTTCTGTAAATATCTATCTATATCTCCAATAGCGCATCAAGAGAAGTGCAACAGAGTTTCGAAATTCGTAGTTGTGGGTTGAATACGATGCAAACGGTTGTTTTTGAAATTGAATCTTGCATTTGCTTAATACACCGTTTACCACCCGAAGAAGAAACTGACTACACATCCATCTCGAATTTGAAGATTAGCGGATTATGTGTAGGTGTTCCATCTTGCTGAAACCACATTTTTCTTCCTGAAAGAGAATTATTCCTATGTTAAATATTCCTGAAAATGATTTTTCTAAAAAGTCGAGATACATTTGGCTATCCAGATTGTTTGAAAAAATGAGGACCGATTCTTCCTCTCATTGTTCGTATCTAGACATACATCCATTTTGAATTTGACTTGGAAATTTCTGTTCCATATCTAATATGGATAACCATTACTCCAATAATGCATATTGTGTAGATTTATTTTGTTGGGGTCATTAAACATGCGTTCATCTCTCGAGAGAATATTGTTCTGGAAATTTTTGAATTCTCCCCACAACACGAACATTCGGCTATAAAATCTTATCGCCTGTGATAATCAGCTGCTCTTAGTTCTTGAATCAAAATCATTTTGTAATCATGAAATCCGTTTTCTTTTAGAATTCTGCTGACAGATATTGTTGGAATATATTCCTGCTCTGATTGCCAAGAGTAAAGAGTGGGTATTTTCAATTTAGTGAAGCAAACTCTCTATTTCTATTTAGGGAATTGTCTCTGACATGTTTGTTTTCCTCTTCATGTACGATTCATACCTCTTACGATTATTAAGTTTTGTCATCAGGGGAACGTCTTTCAGTTTTTTTCAGCGTTCGTGGACTGGATTATCTCAATTTCGTTGTATAATTTATCAATTCTTATTGAACACTAGCAAAAATGAATAAGAAATTTTTTTCTCGAAATAGTTATGACAGGTATTATGTCAGTCACTTCTGACAGTTGGTCACAGAAAAATGTTGGACTCCCTTTATTATTGGTTGAGTTTATGCAAATTCGCAAATATATCATTTTATTCAAGTGATTCTACTTTCATTTATCGATGGGCAGGAAGAGAAGTATCCAAGTTATGTTATTTATGTTATTAGCGCACTTGAACTCTATTGCGAACATTCTGAAGAACTAACTTCTTCTATTACTATTTTTGAAATAAAAACAGTCTTAAATATTTTATGTTATTTTACTCCAAACGAAATGTATTGATAATAAGGTTAAGGTGTTTCATTTATTAGATCGCTCTCAATGCACAGGGTGAGACGAAAATAACGGAAGAAAATAATTTCTCCATGTGTTTTGTTTTACGAATGTTTTTGGCTGAACTAATGAATCATTTCAAAGAAATACCTTCAATTTGAGATACGTCCCAACTATCCATCTAGAGTTAAAACTAACAAAGTTATAAGCTACTATACTGGCTACTTTCACATGGCGGACCCTTTATATTATAATATGAAAAATATATGGATTGCCTCTAATAATTAAGTTATCTTGAAGTTTTACGAGAAACGCTTAGACAGTTGATTTTTCTTCATGTACTGATAGAAATTTCTTTGTTGTCATTGTCAAAACTATGACGCCATCAAAATTTTTCCCCAAAGACAATATATGGCTAGTGATACGTCATATGCAAGCTCCCGTTGTACTCAGAATGCTTATACTCATTTTGGGTGAATAAGTGATACTGTTTGAATAAATTGCGATCCTTAGATTGTAGAGAATTCCCTTGATTGACTACCAGTAAATTAAACTTTTTTGTTTTGTTAGAAGAAACATATACAGGGTGCTTCAACGAAAACTAAACAGAGGCTATATCTACCAAGACTGATTTCTGATCAAAACGCAAAAACAAGTCAATTTTTGTTTCAAGGGGGACATCTTTTGGGGTAAAAAACTTGCCTGAAATATCAACGCCCTAAGCGAGGGTTGTAATCCTTGAACATTTTGAATATGGAAGATGGGTCGAGTGATGACTCAAAAGAAAGGTGGTATCTTTGTCTACATCGCCTTGAACGAATTTCCATTTTTAATTGAAAACTGTAAAAGATACAGGGTGAGCAACTGAGACGATTCAAGTTTCAGTGAAGTAAAATGGAACAGATTCATGCTGATCAATGGCAGTCATCATCAAGTACCATCCTCATCTCGAATTTCAACCCCTGGAGCAGGGGAGACAACTCTTGAAAATTTGGAAGAGGGTAGATGGGTCGAGTGATAACTCGAAAGAAAGGTATGATCTTTGTTTGCATTCCCGTGAAAGAATTTTCATTTTTGAAAACTGTAGAAGATACAGGGTGAGTCACTGAAAAATAAAGAAGACTATCGCCCCAAGACTATTGAGTATAAAAAAAACTGGAAAAACTGGAATTTTGATCTAAATGAATCTATTCCAGTTTTTCGCACTTATACTCCAAAACTGGAATTTCGATCTAAATGAGTCTATTCCAGTTTTTCGCACTCATACTCCAACAGTCTTGGGGCGATAGTCTTATTTATTTTTCAGTGGCTCACTCTGTCTCTTCTACAGTTTGCAATCAAAAACGAAAATTCTTTCACGGGAATGCAGACAAAGATACCTTTCTTTCGAGTTATCACTCGACCCATCTACCCTCTTCCAAATTTTCAAGGGTTGTCACCCCTGCTCCAGGGGTTGAAATTCGGTATGAAGATGGTACTTGATGATGACTGCCATTAATCAGCATGAATCTGTTCAATTTTACCTCACTGAAACTTGAATAGTCTCAGGGAAATAGTTTTCCCTATCTTTCAGTTGCTCACCCTGTATCTTGTACAGTTTTCAATTAAAAATGGAAATTCGTTCAAGGCAATGTAGATAAGGATACCACCTTTCTTCTGAGTCATCACTCGACCCATCTTACCTATTCAAAATGTTCAAGGATTGCAACCCCCTCTTTGGGGGTTGATATTTCAGGCAAGTAGTGTACCCCAAAAGATGTCCCCCTTAAAAGATTGCCATGTTTTTGCGTTTTGATCAGAAATGAATATCTTGGTAGATATTTCCTCAATTTAGTTTTCGTTGAAGCACCCTATATATGGTATTATTATTAGAACGCATAAAATGAAATGATAATTGAAACCAAATTATTACAAAGAATATCATCATTATCAATAATAAATTTAGAATGATTACATGTGTTGTCAATTTGAAAGATGTCTCAATGTCATTGTATTTGTTTAAAAAAGTCAATGATCAACAAAAATCATTGTGTTCCTAAAATTATGAAGCTTCCTTTTCAAAAAGCCCATAATATAGCTCATTGAATAAACGCTACTGAAATTCTGCACTGTTGTGAAGAATACGCAGATCTTCTAGCGAGGTATGTGAATTTTTCAATGTAATCCATTCTCATCGAACGACAATTTCTCCATTCAATGTTTACAATATTTCAAGAATATATCAAGAACATGGTCATGTTGAAAATTCACCTTAAGTGGGAGGTCGAAGAAGCTCTTGAAGAAAATCCGCATAATGACAGTCTGCAACTAGCACTTGATACGGGAATAATTCACACGTCAGTGCAAAGAGTTTACTAAAAAGGATGCTAACAGTGCAGAGTCGGTCTCGTACCGAAATTAAATAAGTATGATTTCGACCGAAAATTGCAATTATGCGAAATCAAAAAACCAATTTGTAAGATGAAAACTTGAACGCAAATATCCTATATGCGGACAAAAACAAAATTGTCGATAAATTTTTAGATAAAAGCCACATCATTTCATTCTCGTAGCTCACACTCGAGCACTTTAGAAACATGAAGTATGTTCGGCATATAGAAAAACATTTTCAAGGTCCCGAGCCTAACCTGTGAAAATACATTTTGTTTTTCAATATTCTAATTAATCATCAACATAGTCGCCTTTACGGATGATACATATACTTCCAACACTTTTCGTATTTTTCACTATATTTTCTGTAGAACGATTTGTCTTTCAAAATAGGTTGGAACCTCGGCAATCTATAACTAGTAGTTACTGCGGGCCAAATCTGGAGAATACGCTACTTGCTCAAGCATTCAGAAGCGCAATTCAATCAATTGAGCCATCGTTTCCATCGATTTGTGGCATGTGAGCATTCTCTTATATTAACCTTATAGCATCATTTTCTTTTGTATTTGAGTTTTTTCATTTGTTTCATCACTCAATCGATCCAATATCGCTATGCTTTATTTACTATTGTTGGTTTCAGTTTTGTCATATATCGAACAAAATATCTTGCCAACTGACGAGTGGTTGATCGCTTAAGACGACTGCTGTTTACTCAGTTCTTTTCGATTCTGGTGTGTTGTATATCGACGCGAAAATTCTACTTACCACTTTGATTAATAAAATCAAAAATACAAAGTTATTCATCAAAATCAATATCGTCGCCTTTAAAGTACTCCCCATCGACTGCAACGCACTTATACCAGCGCTTGATCCAATCCTGAAAACACTTTCTTACATTCGATTTGCGGAATGGCTTTTAGGGCCATCTTCGATTTTTCAATTATTTCCTCTCGGCTGCTAAAACGCGTTCCCCGGAGCGGTTTCTTCAGTCGACCGAACAGGAAAAGTCACAGGGAGCCAAATCAGGTGAATTTGTTGGTTGTTTGATGGTATTGGTGTTGTTTTTAGCCAAATGGACAAGGATAATGAAGGCATTATGAGACGGCGCGTTATCGTGGTGTAAAATCCATCAGTTGTTTTGCCCCAATTCTGGTCGTTTTTGGCGAACAGCTTCTCGCCCAAATAATACTCCTTGTTGTTAGTTTGACCTTTTGGAAGGAATTCATAGTGGACAACACCATGGTAGTCTATGAAAACCACACGGTAACAGAGTCAGGAACTTTTTGATCAAGGGGGTATTCCGCTTAAGAACGTTCTGAATTGTCGATTCGGTGTTGTTCATGATCAGCTCTGAGCCAGCGCGGCACCTATATCATACAAAACTCTTTCATCTTCATGTTTTTATGTTTTCTGAGGTCGACCTATTGTAGCATTGAAGGTAGTTGTTCGATTTCGTTCGAAATAAGCATCCAACTTTTAACCGTTGTTCGATACGCAGAGTCTGAGTTACATTTCATCAAACCATTGCTTGGATTGAATACTCTTTTCACCCAATACAAAACTGGTTTTTATCTTTTGCTCAAATAAAGGCAAATGTAGCGTCACTTAACCTTCTACATATGGATAACGATTAGTTCGACTATCATGGAATTTTTACACATACCCATTAAAAGTTCGTAGTAACGAAAAACAAGGCGGCATGACATTGGAGGTGCCATCTATGTGGCAGTCCTGGGACTTATTGAGTAATCTGATACTTGCAGTTTTACAATTCTCCTAGTCCAGTAATTTGATTTATAGAGAATTTCCCGATTGGATGGAAATTTGATTAGTCGACTGCAAATCACTGAATACTTAAGGCCACTTTGATTTTAGAAGAGATGTCTATGGTTGACAATATGAAAATTTACTCAAATAGGATTAATATTTTATCCTCAACACATTGTTCTCCTTTCCTATCGAAGGTTTTTGTTGAGTTTTTATTTAATTTTTCATTTCATATTATGATTTCTTGACGATTAAACTATTGTGAACGTAACAAAATACAAATAATTCGCTCTAAAATCTAGGAGTATACTGTTTAAAACAATGGTGTATTGATGGCAATTGGTTTTTTAACGTCGATGACAGAAAATGAATTTCATTTGAAGGTAGAAAATAAAAAAGAGTTGAGAGCATTTTTCTCAAAACCTTAACACACAAGTTTGAATTGATAAGTAAGCTAAAATGAAACAAAAACGCACTTCTTTCTACTGGGTCATTTATTTTCAACATAAATTCTTTTTCAGCAATTACTTACTAAAGCGATTCTGGAGGTTTTTGATGCCCTCTTTGTAGTAGTCTTTCCCAAGATCCTCGAAATACGTTTTTCTTCAGGAGATGACTTTCGCATTTGCTGAAAATCCTCGTTCTCCTAGCCATATTTTCATGTTTAGAAATCATTAGGATCCTGATCAGGGGAAGGTTGGCTTTTGCAATGCCGAAGAATGGCTTTGTTTTGATTTCCTCATTCAATTCGCCTAACAGTGATGTGCGGTACTCTTCACTTATGGACTTTCGTTTTTTGAGGAAATCAATGAAGATCATGCACCTTGCTGGCTGATGGCATCACCTCTGCTTCTTCGGATGCTCTGCCAACGGCCTCATATGTCCCTTTGGAATTGCTGCTTCGTCTCAGGCGTTCAAAAATTAATCCATGTTACATACTCCGTAATAAAACGGCACAGAAACTCATCTGGATCTCGTTCAAAGAACCGAAAATTAGACTGCGAAAGTTGCACTCTGCCACGTTCTTGGCCTATTATCATTAATCACAGAACCATCTTACCGATAGTTTTCTCATGTACAAATACTCTTTCAATATATTCGGCTCGGTGGCGTAGAGGATATGATGTTTGTCTCCTGCGCAGAGTAACCTGGGTTCAATCCCCACAATGTCGGTGCGATTTTTCGGATTCTGGGAATGGCTTCAGTATCCATCTTTCGAAGGAGATGTAAATCCGTCGGTCCTGTCTAACAGAGATGTGTTGGACATTAAAGATCCCTTCCCTCGACACGAGAGCGGTTCGGCAAAATTCCCGGCTTAGTGAGGTGACAGAATTCCCCGGCCTGTCATTGGCCGAAACACATAACAAACAAACAAAACTCATTTATGTGAGATCTTTATAGTCGTATCTATTTATTTCAAATTTGCAGTATCTTGGGCTTTTGCAATAATTTCACACCTCAGTGGCGCGTCTAGGACGTTGGAAATCTTCGGTGCTTGTTCTGACTCAACGGGTCTGAGTAAACCATTAATGGATCGCCTTAAGTGATGAAGAAGAATCACTACAATACCTATCGAGAGATCTTCTGGTCTTCTTGCAAAAAAAGTTTTATCACCACCGATGCTTACTTTTTTCCGTTTTTTCCCACACAGAAGCAATTCGTTTGAATGGCTTTCAAATCAATGCTGATTAACATGTTATGAAATTTTATATTTTCTTTTTTCCAAGCATTGCATGCTAGTGGAATTCCTGAAAAACGTGGCCAGAATCAAAAACATGAGAAGTTGTTATTTTATATCTTGAGGGTCGCTGATTACGATTTGAAAAATTCACAATGGCGGGAAAAAATCGGTAGACATTTTCGACATATGTTCAATCGATTTTCAATATGAAACGGTATATTTTTGTTATTGGATACAGTAAATTTTGAGTTTAAATACAATATGGCCGACATTTTATTATATATTTCATTAATTATCACATAAAACTGTTTAGATAGGTTTTTGGGGTTTCGAATAACCGTTGTCAGGAATCCGTAGATATCCCAGTTGTTGCGCGGCCTTTAATTGCTGTTTCAGTCTTTCACGTTTTTGGTATATTATCATTAAATGCGACACCATCTTGCCGATAGCTTGCTCATGTGCAAATGCTCTTGCAATATATATAAAGGTCGTTTATGTGAGATGTTTACAGTCTTCGTTATTCATTTCAACTTTCCGAAGGTGATACCATAGTGAGGCGCCGTTTTCCCAGCTTGTTCTGCCGCAACGAATCTAAGCAAACCATTTGTAGATCGTCTTAAGTGATGAAGAAGAATCACTATTCTTCAAATGATCATTTGGTTCCTGTTGGGTTTTTCTTGCAAAAAAGTTTTATCAGCACTCGATATTCACTTTTTTCTGTTTATGTTTTCGTCCTCACAGAAGCAAGTCGCACGGTACCATTGGCTTTCAAGTCAATGCTAATTAACATTTCCTTATGACATTTCATATTTACTATTTTGAGGCATTGCATGCTGGTGGAATTCCCGAAAAGCCTGACCAAAATAGTTGTTATTTTATATTTTGGGGATCGCTGTTAACGATTTGTATATCGGATTCTGAAAATTTACAAAAGCGGAAAAAAAATTGCATTCATTTCGACATATGTTCGATTGATTCCAATTTAAAGTGGTATACTGGGTTTCACCAAAGTCCGTAATAAAATTCTTATTTCATTGATTATCAGTTTTCAGCAAAAACGCTCGCACAAGTCGATTTTTCATTTTTAATTCTCAACTTTTTATGATGAAATTTTCAATTATTTTCAAATGGCAACCTTCATCTTGTGATTGTTCCTTTTAAAGTTCTATAAAGCTTCTAGATAACTGTGCTGAAAGAAAGTCCAAAAGAAAACTATTGCTCTCCCAAATACAAGATGTTAAAATAGCCAACATTCTCATCACACCGCCGTATGATTTCCTCACATTCAGCTCGTGATTAATTTCAAACACAATGTGCGAATGGTCATACATGTGCTCAAGACCTTTTTCGCAATACCATATTCATCAATATTATGCTCGAATTTTGATATTTTAACACCCTATATTTAAGAGAGCAATCATTATTCTCTGTAATTTTTTGCACAGTTATCTAGAAGCTTCATAAAGCTTTGAAAAGAGCAATCAAAAGATGGGGTTGTCGCCTGAAAATAAAAAGTGAGGGTTGCTGGGGGTTGGGTGTGAACTTCTCAATTTATCATAAAAAGTTTGGTATTAAAAATCAAAAATCGACCTGTACGAGCATTTTTTCTAAAAACCGACAGTCAATGAATAATGAATTTTATTGGGGATTTTTCGTAATCCGGTATATGGGTTTTCGGAGTCGTTGATATCGATTTTGTTATCGAATTCAGTAAAATAAAAATGACGAATACAATACGGCCGACATTATCATCATATATTTTATTAATTTTTATGTAAAACTGTATAAATATGTTTTTGGGGTGTCTGATAACGTCTGTCAGAAATCCGTAGGTTCACGTAAATACGAGGATTGATTGATAAGTTTCCGGCCTGACCAAGGAAAACAACGTTTTTAAGAATTTTTTTTAATTCTCAACATAATCTGCTTCAAGCTGATACTCATAGCGGTGTTCTATTCTAGTAATGTCATCTCCATAGACTGATTCGTCAAGTTCCTCAAAATACCCATTTACAGCTTTGATTACTTCTCCATTGCCCGCAAATCTCTTACTGCCAAGCCTCGTTTTGAGGTTAGAAAACAGGTAATAGTCACTCAGGGCTAGGTCTGGAGAGTGGGGTGGGTGCGGTATCAATTCGAACTTCAGATCATAGATTTTAGCCATGGTAACGTGCGAAGAATGCGCTGGTGCTTTATCGTGATGAAACAAATTTTTTTCTTCACAAAATGAGGTCGTTTAATTTGCACCTCGTGGCTAAAACTATAAGCAATAAGACTGCGTAGTATTGACCAGTGATAGTTTTACCCTTTTCAAGGTAATCAGTGTATATAATTCCTCTTGCATCCCAAAAATCCGTAGCCATATGTTTGCCGATAAAATTTTTTTTTTGCCTTCTCTGGAGTTGGTTCCCCTGTTCCAATCCACTGTTTAGACTGTTGTTGGTTTCAGGAGTGTAGTGGTGGATCCAAGTTTCGTCAAAAATAAAGAATCAACGCAAAAATTCACTTGGATTATGCTTATGCAGCTCCAAATTGGCGGTAGAAATGGTTTTTCGAATCAATTTTTAGTAAACGCGGCACCCATCTTGCATAGAGCTTTTCCATATGCAAATGTTGGTGCAAAATATTTTGCACACGTTCACATGACATCTTACAGGTCTCATCTATCTCACGCACTTTTGATCTGCGGTCTTCCAGCATTATTTTATGAATTTTTTCAATCATAGCTGGAGTTGTGATCTCATTGGGGCGTCCTGAGCGTGGATCATCAGAGGCGCTCACACGACCCATTTTAAACTCGGAGACCCACTGCTTAACGGTTGAATATGATGGGGAGGATGTCCCCAGTGTTGAATCAATCTCTTCTTTAATTTCCTTCGGCGTTAACTCCTTCAAATGAGATCATTTGATGACATCACGCTTTTCCAATTTTTTCATTTTCACAAACAACACGGAGCCAGCGTGCTCTCGAACGTAAACTAACATGGCGATCAAGCTGAAACTATACCTACAAGCTATTTAAGGATGGTACTGTAGAAAACTAATTCTGAAGCAGGCCTAGTGGCGCTATCTCTTGGTCAGGCCGGAGACTTATCAATCCAGCCTCATATTTTATGCATTGTTTATATTCAATTTTCTCAAAGATATTGTTCAATTTGTGCTCATAATCTCGAAGTATATACGTTTGGCATTATTCTCCATGTCGAAACGTAAAAAACTGATCACTTTTTCGTATTGTATGACCAACTAAAACTGCATGCTTTATTCAACTCAATGATCTCAGAGTTTGGACTGATAAAATCAACTTTGAGTGTACTAAAGTGTGCAAATATATAAAATTGACCATTTCAAACTTTGAAAGTTTTCGATTTTTACCTGGCTTATCAATTCGGCTTCTTAAGTGCTAGAAGTAGGCTATACTTCATTACACACTGTATATTAAGGAGGAAGTGGTGTAATCCAACGATCTCACGGAAATTTATGAGTGATTATTCTGGTCTTTCTGATAGAAGCCGATTGGACTTTACAACTAGTAATGGTATTCGGAAATTCTTGGAATAGATGTTTCAACAATAGTTATTCATGTTCATTGAACTAGCAGTAATATAAGTAGATTCATGTACAGCAATATAACGTTTTCACAACGATACATAACTCATTCTCGGCTTGGAATTGTAACTGCTAGTTATATTTAGGATTCAAACTCGATTACTTCCGAGGCAGTTAACATGCAAATTTCAATTCACTTCGGTATGCAAAATATTCCGAAAATAAATTTTGATAGAGTGAAACTATGCGGAGCATATTTTTAGTCCGGAACTGGGGCTTTTTACGTTTGTGGTTCGTGTAATTTGTTGATTCGTTATAATGGAATATCCTGTTGTTTTTATATAGTAGTCACTCAGAAATTGATGGGAGAGTATAATTTCTTGCGTTATTTATGTTTCAAATATTAACCTATTCCATGTTTTAGCACCGCAGCTATGTGAAACATTGGAGATACAGAAAAATGATCCGCCTCCTCTCGAACTCGATTTTCCATATTCCGGGATTCTCAATCCTCCATCTTTCGGATCCTAAAATATTTTCTCATTCTACAAGCACTTTTTGGGTAGATGTATTCGAAGTTTTTCTGCCTATCGGTTTCTGAGTTATGAAGCAAACTTGTATTTTTTCAAATACGAACTATAGAGATGATTTTGGTATCAATAGACAGGATTATTTCTTTCTTTCCAAATATATATCACATTCTATATCAATTCCTTCAACTAATACCTTTAGCACAAAACAAATCGAAAATTCAAATCTATTTACTCGAAACATAGCAGGTATTCACAATCTCATGGTAGAAGAGGTTCGTCTGTGTGCGTCAAAGATCCCATTTATTCTATTCTGTGTTCCTCCTTAGAACATAAAGTCTTTTCTTGAAAATTTTGATTTTCAAGTTGAAAGAAAATATGTTTTGACAAAAAGTTATAACTATATACACAATAAATTCGATCAATAAACGAAATCTCATGAATTCGAAAGCATTTCCATTATTTAAAATAAGGAATTGCAAAGCTTGTCAATACTTCTGCATGCGTTTCCTATATAAATGTTAATCACATGATCCAAACAAATCCTAAAATTCAGTTTTAACTCATATATTTTATTCGTTTTCTCTTCATACAATAAATTCCCAACATGCCCCCTAGGAAGGAATCTAGGAGATTCAGATATGGGGAACGGGCTGGCCATTTCAGTAGATGGGATACGGTTCGTTTCTGGTGTGGCGGTGAACCGTCATGCTGAAAATATATATTTCCTCTCTGCCCTGATAGCAATTCATTCAATATCCTTTCACTATATTCTCATCTAAAATACGATGGTAAATTTCGCTATTAAGGTTGTTGTCAAAAATAGTGTATGCCAAAACACGTTCTTCTAACAAAGCGCACCACACATTAAAATCGTATCGCCTTTGATGTTGAATATTCGACTGTCGATAGGAATTGACGTCCTACGAACAGTGCTCATTGTGCCTATTGAAAATTCCGTCTCTTGTTATGCGAACTTCTTTCTGGGTTTTCTTCTATTTTCTGAAGATACTAGTGATCAAAATTAAGTCGTCGTTGGTTAGCAACAGGTTGAATGAATTGCGATTTTCTCATCATATATTGCCTGAATTTATTCTCCTTGATAATTCTGAGAGCCCTTAGCTTTGAAATGGCAGTTTCAATTGCCATTTGATGGCTTGAAAAGGCTGAGCTGCAACTGCCCCTGAAAATGTCGACGACAGCATCTTCTCTATTTTAAATTTCATATGTTTTGCTCCGTTGTGCTTTGAAATCCAGCAATTAAATTGTCATTCAGTCTTTTGAACTGACTTATGGGGATGTTCCTCTCAGAAAATCTATTGAAATAAGATTCTTCCGCAGCATCAGAATCAATCAAACCCATTCTGTATATAACATTCCAACATCTCATACTTTTCGAAATTTTGGAATTGAAGAGCCATAACGGATGAGTGATTAGTAGGAATTTGCGAAGCAGATAAAGAACGACATAAACTTATGACATGAATAATTATTTTCCCAGAATAAATGCTATTGATTGAATATTGCTATTGTTTCAAACATAGAATCGTGTGAATCCATATCCATAAGATTGAATAGTTGAAATAGTATTATAAAAAGAGGAAAATGTTCTGAGGGCGAACTCTATTGTTTTTAATAGAGAAATAAATTAGTGAAATCTCTGACGCACATAGATAAACTTCTTCTACCATCAAATTATGAATATCTGCGATATTTCGAGTGGATAGCTATTAATCTTCGATTTTTTAATGATAGTGGGTGATGTTGAATGAAGTATTAGGTCATATAATATATATTTGGAAATAAAAAAAATGCTCTATTTAAACCAAAATCACCATATCTCAGAAACCGAATTGTTTCGAATACGGCCCTGCATTCTACTCAAAAAAGTGCCTCTTGAATGTGAAAATATTTTTTACCTAACTTCGAGATATCGTCACATGTCGAAACCCTGAAAAATCCAGAATTTCTGAATAACTCGAAAACTGAAAACACTAAAAACCCCGTTTTCTACTAAGGAATTTTTCTGCCGTACTAAAACATCGCAATTGGTTCACCCTATGTACATGTAACTGTAGTTTTAAGGTTATTTGGATTGGCAAGGCACCAAGAACTTAAAATATTCACGTATATCCCTCTTAGAAAATATCTTGGTTACTGGACACAGGCAGCAATAGTATACTATAGGAAGACAGGACTGATGCATTTTACTTGTGACTTAATATCTTAATATTTCTATACAGGGTGCTTCAACGAAAACTAAACAGAGGCTATATCTACCAAGATATTCATTTCTGATCAAAACGCAAAAACAGGTAAATTTTTGTTTCAAGGGGGACATCTTTTGGGGTACAATACTTGCCTGAAATATCAACCCCCTAAGCGGGGGTTACAATCCTTGAACATTTTGAATAGGGAAGAAGGATCGAGTGATGACCCAAAAGAAAGGTGGTATCTTTGTCTACATTGCCTTGAACGAATTTCCATTTTTAATTGGAAACTGTAAAAGATACAGGGTGAGCAACTCAAAGATAGGGAAGACTATTTTCCTGAGACTATTCAAGTTTCAGTGAGATAAAATGGAACAGATCCATGCTGATCAATGGCAGTCATCATCAAGTACCATCCTCATCTCGAATTTCAACCCCTGGAGCAGGGGTGACAACTCTTGAGAATTTGGAAGAGGGTGGATGGGTCGAGTGATGACTCGAAAGAAAGGTATTATCTTTGCCTGCATTCCCGTGAAAGAATTTTCGTTTTTGATTGAACACTGTAGAAGATACAGAGTGAGCCACTGAAAAATAGAGAAGACTATTGGGGTATTATTGCGAGAAACTGGAATAGATTCATTTAGATCAAAGATGACAGCCTTTG
The DNA here is from genome assembly GCA_013387265.2 of Cryptolaemus montrouzieri. Taxonomy (NCBI): domain Eukaryota; kingdom Metazoa; phylum Arthropoda; class Insecta; order Coleoptera; family Coccinellidae; genus Cryptolaemus; species Cryptolaemus montrouzieri. Next base: position 70,316,754 of record JABFTP020000021.1, on the reverse strand, counting down.
ATCTGGAATTAATCTGTTCCATTTTTTTGCACTGATACTTGAATAGCTCAGGGCGATAGATAGTCTCCTCTATTTTTCAGTAGCTCACTCTGTATCTTCTACAGTTGTCAATCAAAAATAAAAATTCGTTCACGGGAATGCAGACAAAGATAATACCTTTCTTTCGAGTTATCACTCGACCCATTTACCCTCTTCCAAATTTTCAAGAGTTGTCACCCCTGCTCCAGGGGTTGAAATTCGAGATGAGGATGGTACTTGATGATGACTACCATTGATCAGCATGGATCTGTTCAATTTTACCTCACTGAAACTTGAATAGTCTCAGGGAAATAGTCTTCCCTATCTTTCAGTTGCTCACCCTGTATCTTGTACAGTTTTCAATTAAAAATAGAAATTCGTTCAAGGCAATGTAGACAAAGATACCATCTTTCTTTTGAGTCTTCACTCGACCCATCTTCCCTATTCAAAATGTTTAAGGATTGCAACCTCCGCTTAAGGGGTTGATATTTCAGGCAAGTATTGTACCCCAAAAGATGTCCCCCTTGAAACAAAAATTGAACTGTTTTTGCGTTTTGATCAGAAATCTTGGTAGATATAGCCTCTGTTTAGTTTTCGTTGAAGCACCCTGTATAGTCGAGGAAACGAAGCATTAAACCTACCAATTTTTCCTAGCAAGATCAATCGCTCTGATACTTTTTGCATTCGTTTTGAAAAAGCTTCAGAAAAGTTTGTGAACTTAATCGGGAGTGGTAAGATCAAAATTGCATTTTTTGTATAAGAAAAATGCATTTTCCAAAGTGCATATAATTTGAAAAATTTGCAACTCGGAACATATTGACGGAAATGAGTTCCAATTTGTTACTCGGGGGTTTTCGAGGTTGCTGAACACGAATATGATAACGGCGATGGTCCTCGAACTACCTGGTGCACCTCGTCTCTTGGAGTTTTGTGTTCTTTTCATTAGAAATTAGTCGAAAGTTATTACGCAGGGGTTTTTGAAGTTTCAGCGACCTCGAAAACTCCCGAGTAACTATTGCGAGAATAATATCTGACAACGAAGCTATGAATGAATGAGCATGGACACCACTTGGGATTCACTAGTACTGGACCGAGATAGTCCATTCATTAATAGGTATAATATAGATAATATTGCAATGGTTTTTTGAAACTGTCAAATTTTTCACATTATCCCGCTGTGAAACTATACCAATCTCTACGGATGAGAGGATCCCGCGAGGGAGTTAACTCCTTCCTAATGATTTTCATTCCCCGTAAAAGTAATTAAAAATTTTACTAGTTCACATAGCAGCATATTGGGTTACTAGATCATTTTCTGTGAGAAGATATCTATCGGGTAGTTCTCAATACACAAGAGGCATTCATTTTCGAGAACGTCGTCGATCCTGTATGGCAGTAATAAAGGGTGTTCCGCATAAAGTACGTACGTATATATGGGATATTCGGCATCTGTCAAGGCTTTTGGTATATAAAACGTAAACAGGAGAGTTTTACAAAGTATAGTTAATATACACGGTGTTACATAATAGTATGTCAGAACTTGAGGGGGTAAATCTACGTGCAATTTTAAGAAAAAAATTTATATAAACATAGGTCCGCATAAGCTTCGTTACGGAGCACAGGGTGTTGAAATTTCCGGAAAAAATTGTTTTTTTTCTTCAAAACTCCTGCAGTTTTTGATATATTCAGCCCAAATTTGGAATGCAAGCTTTTTTTTACAGCCTCCATTATAACACGTCCTAAATTTTAACTAGAATCCACAAGGTATTCTCTTTTCCGGAGCCATGTCTTCTTTTAACCTTTCAGACTTTTTTGCAGCACGCCACTGATCAGCGTACAATCAATTTTCGTTATCTTCGTTCAATTTAGAAACTTTTTTGACACTTGTATTTTTCGTATCTCCAACGGTTCTCGAGCCAAAAATTATTAAACGATTATATGCATTCGCTGAATTGAAAGCACTTCTAATTAAATAAATGACTAGGAGGCTTTGATTTTTTTCATTTATTTATTTATTTTGACAGTTGCTAAAGTTGAACCAGGAAACACACACAACAGAAGCTAGGCGATTATACAGGTGTGCTTTCCAAACGAGTAACACCAGACAGGCGAACATTTTTAAATATCCACAGAAGGTTAAGGGAAACTTGTACTTTTACTGCAAATTTAAAAGGTGCAACTCAAACTATGAGAACTTCAGATATTGAGAAAGCAGTATTGAATTGTATTGATTTGAATCCTCATGTGAGTACTAGAAAAATTGGAAATCAGTTGAATATTTCACATTGTCTAGTTTGGAAATTCTCCACGACTTTTTATTGTTCCCGTTTCATATTCAACGCGTATAAACTCTACTTCCTCGAGATTTTCCTTCAAAACTAAATTTCTGCCGATGGTTCTTAGATAGGAGAAAATGCTCATTTTGACAGTGAAATAATATTCGCAGACAAAGCTAACTCTTCGAGAACTGCTATCACGAATTTTCACAATAATCATTATTGGGCTGAGGAAAACCCCCATTTGATTGAAGAATCTCATCATCAAGAACAATTCTCACTAAATGTCTGGGTTGGAATAATTGGAGATTATTTGATTGGGCCATTTTTTTGCCTAACAGACTAAACGGTCCCGCTTATCGGCAATTTCTTGATGAGGAGTTACTTTTATTGCTCGAGGATGTGCCACTTTTGGTGAAAAACATAATGTGGTTCATGCATAACGGGGCACCAGCACATTTTAGTGGAGAAGCTAGGGAATTTTTGAATAATACATTCAACAACCGATAGATAGGTCGGGGTGGGCCAGAACCATGGCCTTCTAGGTCTCCATACCTAAATAGTTCAGACTTTTTCCTATGGGGATAAGTTTAGTTTATACCACTCCATTGAACACTGTAGAGAAATCGAATAATAACCTCTTGTGACACGATAAGAAATACCCCAGGAATATTTCAAAGAGTGCGTGATAATATGCGAAGGACAGAGGCCTGCATTCTTGCAGGTGGAGGACACCAGTCATTTACTTAGTTTCTAATTGTTTTTGTTCTTTTAGTTTGATATGGAATAAGTATAAGTTGAGTCTCAGAAGATGAGCTATCAAAATAAAAGCAAATTTTGGGCATACCTATGGAGTATTTCTATTATTTTTTTTATTTAGCGAATAACATACCATTCAAATAATTCAAATTCAATAAATTTTTCACTCGAAAAAACGGTTGAATATACGAAAAAATTACAAGGGTCAAAAAAGTTTCTAAATTGAACGACGAAAATTGTTTGTACGCTGATCAGTGGCGTACTGCAAAATAGTTTGAAAAGGCAAAATTAGACAGGGCCTCGGAAAAGAAAACACCTTGTGAAATTCAGTTGAAATATAGGACGTGTTATGATGGAGGCTGTTAAAAATAGCTTGCATTCCAAATTTGGAACTGCAGGAGTTTTGAAAGAACCATTTTTTCCGAAAATTTCAACTGTAGCTCCGTAACGAAGCTTTTGCGGACCTATGTTTATATCAACTTTTTTTCTTTAAATTGCACGTAAATTTATCCCCTCAAGTTGCGACATACTATTATGTAACACCCTGTATAAAAGAAATCCAAGAAAAACTTCCAATTAAAAATATTCACGTGAGAAATAGATGTCACACGATGATGAAAATTAATGTGGAGTACAACGGCTCCCCCGGAAAGGTGGACCGCTACTGTTAGGGAAGACCATCAAATTATATCCTCATACTGCTTTGCTTTCTCTACGCGCCACTGGCCCAACTTCCAGACTCATTCATTAAGACTGAAAGGTGATTCAATGTATACCAATGTAAGAATAATTAATAGTTAATTATGTATTTCATATAAAAATTCGTTGCTGTTTCTTTCAGAAAACTGAACTATATCATAACAGCTCACAAATCTGGAAAACATTGCATCTCCCTTATTCATCTACGATTTACATTTTTACATCGCGTACGGGTATTGTGTAAACAACAGATCGCTCTGCATTTACTCAGTCTGACGAGCGTATATCTCAAAAACGTCGTATGTTCCGCACCTTTCTCGTTACACGAATCATCATTTCGACAACATTCCACATTGTCGTTCATTTGTTTTGATGATATAAAAGAATCGGTTGCTCGCCGGATTAGCGTTCCCTCTTTCCAACAGATTTTTATCTCGCTTTTCCGGTGTTGATACGAGTATGACGATCTCCTACTTTTCAGTCGTTTTCAATTTGTTAAGCGCTTGTATCGCGCTCTAGTTCGTGCCTTCGGCGTTGTCGCGACTTTTCATTGCCCCTTTGTAGGTTGGAAAGAGTGCCGATTTGGGAATACTTGACGCGGTTGACGCGGTTCGTTTTTCATGGACGATTCGATCGGTATCGAGGAGGATAATATAGTACATGTAAGTCTCTTTTTTTCCGATAGAAAATGTGAGAGTAAATTACTCACTTCTGTGTAACTCAAGTTTCATTTATTCAATTTTAATTTTCTTTGGATTGTTTATCATCCATTTTGTTCTATATTCTTATCTCCAACTTCAATATTATTTTTGGTTTTATTCAAGTAAGAACTAATTTCTTAAGATTAGGATCATTATCATAGAACTCTGGTGCCTAGTGTCTACCTAATAATTGAAGGTTTTTGTATTCTATCTTCCTATTTTTAAGGTAAGTTATTTCAGAGATTATCACCAATAAGCTCTTGAACCTTCATATTACTCTAGTCCGTTATTTAAGGTTGTCAAGAATTTCACGACATTTCTATAGTTAGTTGACCAGAGAAAGTCTCATGTTTATTCACACCAGAATTTTTATGATTTTTGTGAGCTACCACTGACTCCTGCACATGTAGCTGATCATTAATTTTACGACTTGTTCAGCATTTAGTTTTGAATGTTTTCATTGTTTAAAAAAAAGTAAGTTTTAAGGATTTATTATACAGGGATATCCACCGGGACCGCCCGTTAAAAACTTTTTAAGTTCCAATTTTTTACGCGGCCATAACTAGCGATTTCCAATTGGAGTGAAATATTTTCAAAGTGATACCATTTCTGGTTATACCGGAAGTGGGTCATCACTTTGTTATTTCAAATGGAAATCTACCTTATTTTATACATCTAGAACCGACATTTGAGCAAGGCATAAAATACCCAAGTTGTTGTCACTTATCTGTCAAAACTTTTGACAGATTTAATCATTTTTGTTAAAAACTCGATTTTTGAAAAACATTTAAAAAAATTGTAGCTCGTAGATCTTTTGCTCTACAGATACAATTTTTGCTTGGGTGGATAGAAGAAGGATCAAGGAATTTTTTAAGCAATCTACACATGTCAAATGTTTACTGCGTTGTTTTGTATGATTTTTTCAATTTGGCCTTTTTCAAACAGCAATAACTCAATTTTTTCAAATGGCACGTTCCAATTTTTATATCTCCATCAGATGAAGCGTCAAATTTCAGATGGAATTGTATAAACATGTACTATACCCATCTCTTATAGTTCCGAAATAATTTGGGAATATATTGAATTTTGATGATTTTGCAAGAACTAACAGAGAATACTTTGAAAGATTTCTATCAAGTAGCTGAACTGGCTACGCTCACTTGACAGGTGCCTAAAATTAATGTACTTGTCACTTCGTTTATTCGAATTTGTTATTTCAACCAGAATTGTCGTTATTTCAGATTGAAAGTATCCAAAAAATACAACACATTTAGAATAAAACCACTGGTTATTCAAACGAAAACATATTTAATCTTTTTTTAATTCATTTTAGAATGTCAAAAAGTAGTGGGTAGAAATTGCAGGCAATTCAATAACCAATTTCCAAATTTACCGTCTATGAGTAAAATAAAATTTCTAAGCAATTTTCTACAATTCGGATGAATAAAATTGTAGGAACTAAGCGAAAACCAATCATCGAAGACAATTACATTAATACGAATAAATGATAGCAAACATCATAGTAGAAAACTAATTTACGATCTGAATAAATGTTCAATATGGGCCCCATTTTGCTCGATACACTTGACAGCTATTATACGAACATGATGAGTTGCCTCCTTGTTTCCTCAGTATCAATATTACGAAAAGCATTTTGAATGCGCTCTAATAACTTTTCTCTACTTCTTACAGGAATAAGATATACTACACTCTTGATTTTGCCCCATAAATAAAAATCAAGGGGCGTCAGGTCCGGAGAATGCGGAGGCTATAAATTTGGTCCTTGATTACCCCACCATCTATCCTCGAACATTTCTGTTAGCTGCCGATCTACAGCTCGTGTTTTATGTGCTGGTGCACCATCCATTTAGTAATAGCAATCCCTCAGAATGTTAAGAGGTAATCCATCTAAAACATTTGCTAATGTTCCTCTCAAAATTTCCAGGTATCTTTGTCCATTAACATTTTCCTCATAAATGTGATAAGCCAACAAATCATTCATGCAAAAACGTTCACGCTGAATTTATTTTGGAAATCAATAACCTCAATGAAATGTGGATTTTCTGTGGCCCAAAAATGTCGATTTCTCCTGTTGGTTATTCCACTTTCATTGAACTTGGCTTTATCAGACCATATAATTTTTTGCAGAATTCTCATCTTCTTGAAGCCGAATTAATAAATTTTCACAGAAATTTAGCCGCTTGGGAAGGTCAGTTGGTTTCAATTTTTGTAGTCTGATAAAAGACTACGGGTGCATGTTATGTTTCTTAAGGATCCTTTGAATGGAAGTATAACTCAATCCAATATCCATTGATGCTGACTTAATGGACGCATGTGGATTGGCACGAAAATACGCTAGCGTATTAATTTGATTGTCGTCGTCTTCGAGAATTGGTTTTCTTCAAGTTTCTATGTATTTTGTTCCTCCAAATTGCAGAATATTGCTACTAATCCTTCAAAATTTTGTTTTACTCATAGGCGCCTAATTTGGCAAATTTTTTATTGAATTGCCTGCAAGTTCTATCCATCACTCTTTGACATTCGCCATGAATTAAACAGAGATTAAACATATCCTCGTTTGAATAGTCAGCCATTTTATTATCAATCTGGTGTTTTTCAAATATTTGCATTTCAAATTACCAACAATTATTGTTGAAATATCAAATTCGAATGAACGAAGTGACAAGTACATTAATTTTAGGCACCTGTCAGGTGAGCGTTGCCAGTTCAACTACTTGATTCAAATATTTCAAAGCATTCTCTGTTAGTTCTTGCAAAATCATCAAAATTCAATATATTCCCAAATTATTTCGGAACTATAAGGGATGGTATAGTACATGCTCATACAATTCCATCTGAAATTCGACGCTTCATCTGATGGCGATATAAAAATTGGCACGTGCCATTTGAAAAAAATTGAGTTATTGCTGTTTGAAAACGGCCAAATTGAAAAATCATACAAAACAACGCAATAAACATATGACATGTGTAGACTGCTTAAAAAATTCTTTGATCCTTCTTCTATCCACCTAAGCAAAAATTGTGTCTGTAGTGCAAAAGATCTACGAGCTACAATTTTTTTAAATGTTCCTCAAAAATCGCATTTATAACAAAAATAATCAAATCTGTCAAAAGTTTTGAAAGATAAGTGCCAACAACTTGGGTATTTTATGCCTTGCTCAAATGTCGGTTCTAGATGTAAAATAAAAAAGGTAGATTGCCATTTGAAATAACAAAGTGATGACCCACTTCCGGTATAACCGGAAAAGGTATCAATTCGAAAATATGTCACTTCAATTGGAAATCGCTAGTTATGGCCGCGTATAAAATTTCAGCTTGATATTGTAATTGGAACTCAAAAAGTTTTTAACGGACGGTCCCGGTGGATATCCCTGTATAAAATGTGGAACCTCTTCATTTCGGATAGTTGGGTAGAAATGGGCTTGTTCCAAATAAAATTATTTCTTCATATTCTAAAGAAAATTATAATAGTCCTAAAACACTTCTATATGTTTTGGTTCGTCAACTAAGTGAAATATTAGAGTTGAATTAACTTCTTACTCGTAGATTTTTCTGTAGGGAAAAAGTAACCCTTTTCCTTCTAACGTTATATCGTTGTCTGTCTAGACTGCTTTCTCAAGAATCTATCTACTCAATATTGTAGTTACATCACAAAAAAAAATTGCTATAGTAAGAGTATTCACCTTTTTTTAAGAAACCTCGCGATGGTGGCAAATATTCAGATCTTGAATCCGTCAATCCGTGAAAAATCTTTTGAGTAAACGTAGCCGGAGAAAACTGCTGTTTTAATATGCATACTTTACTCTCGCAAAGAAATCAAAAGCTATAGGGTATATCTTATTTACCTAATCGTGGAATTTTGCAAGCAATGTCGGTTATCCAAAGTGAAAGGACAAATGCAAAACTGAATATTTGTTGTTACATCACAAAAAATTACGATGATGAACTTATTCGCATTTTCTCAGAATCTAGCAGGCGTATGAAGTTGAAAGTAATTAATAATTCCTATTGTCTTATAATCATAAAATAATGCAAGAAGCATGCAGTGAAGGGAAATTTTGATAACTCTTAATTTGTAGTTACATAACAGAAAAAATTATTCATTTGTGATCAAATATAATCCGTTCGTTCCAAACTGTGCAGGGATTGGAAACTGAACTGGGAATGGTGATTTTCAAGAAGACCCAAGAGTTGCATACTACGGTTGGAATTCATAAGAATAACAATCGAAAAGTAATGGGATAAATTGCGAAGTGAAACAAACACGGCCGGCAGGTATTTAATGATTTAGACCAGCGGTCGGGGAACCGGGGTAAATTACTCCAAATGGGGTGAAAATTAAATTTTTGGGGGTAAAAATTAAACTTTTGTGAGTAAAAGGTATATATTTTTATTTTGCTATTTTATAAACCTGTTAGTATTTTTATTTCAACTTAAACAATTTAGCGACATATGCAGGCCACGCTATCTCACTACCCATCACTAAAGTGTTTTTGATTTATATCTTCGCGCAGTAAAGCTCATCCCCGGCTAGCTGCTCAGTCCGTGCCATTCCGTCATTTTGATACAAATACATTGACGAGTCAGAGAGCGATTTTTTACTAGCTAGTTGCTGATATGACAACCATTTTATCATTAATCATCGATATATCGATCAAGGTAAGCCGCAATTTAGAAATTTAATTTAAGTATTCTACAAATATTATTTTCTGTCTCCATTTCGATAGCAGCAAATAGAAAAAGAGCATACCAAGACGAATTCGTTAATTATGGTTTTACACAAATAGAAGACAATGGTACAATGAAACCACAGTGTATTGTATGTATGAAGGTACTTTCAAAAAAAGTCAATAGAAGAAACATTTAGATAATTTGCATTCACACTTGTCTTCCAAACCGCGAGAATACTTTGCAAATTCAGAAATATCTGTTAAAAGACAAAGATTGAGAGCAACTTGTTTGGTACATTCGATCAGCGTTCAGCATCAAGGGCTAGCTTTGAAGTAGCCTGGTTGATTGCTAGAAATAAGAAACCATACACTATTGGTGAAGATTTGGCTAAACCAGCTACTGCAAAAATGGCAGAGATAATGTGTGGTCAAAAAAAGCGAAGAATCTGAATTCAGTGCCCTCGTCTGCGAGAATTGTGAGAGAACGAATGTCTATAATAGCAGAAAATGTGAAGGAACATGTTATTTTCGCATTAAAACAGTCTAAAAATTTTGCTTTTCAGCTTGATGAAACAACTGATTTTAATAGCAATTCACAGCTAATGGTATATGTTCGGTACATAGGTGCAGATAATTTTGAAGAGGAATTACTATTTTGTTCTCCTCTCAAGTTGAGATGTCGTGGAATTGATGTCTACAATAAAGGAAATGAATACTTCAATGCGCAAAGTTTAAAATGGGAAAGCTGTATTGCTGTATATTTGGATGGAGCTCCAGCTATGCTGGGTCATGTTAATGGTTTTTCGACTTTCGTAAAAAAAAATAACCCAAATATTGAAGTTACTACTGTATGATCCATCGCCAGGCCCTTATTGTCAAATATTTAGAACCTACACCGGAAGCTGCCATGCATGATGTCATCAAGATTGTAAATTTTATCAAGCATTGAACACGCGGCTATTTCGTGAATTATGTCAGGACGGTAAAGCTGAATATACGGACCTACTTCATTATACAGAAGTAAGGCTCTCTGGCGGAAATGTAGTAAATCGAGTATGGCCTCTCAAAACTGAAACGAAAAAAACTCTTCCTGTGTTGCATATCTCGCATATTTAGCGGACATTTTTGAGAGTATAAATATATCATACACGAAATAATATTAATATCATTTCAGCGAGATAAATAGTGTCAGCGTTTGAATTAAAGCTGCAATATTGGAGACAGAAAGTAGAACAGAACAAGATAGCTTCTTTTTCAAGGTTAGCTTTTTTTTTTGGAAGATTGCGAAAATATTGCTTTAGCTGACATCAAGGATACAATTATAAGACATCTTATCAAACTCAGAGAGCGGTTTTCAGATTCCTTTCCAGATCTTGATACACGTACTATCAGTTGGATTGTAGATCCTTTTAAATGTGAAATTGCTATGATACCAGAAGAACCTTCAGGTTTGGCAGAAGCAATTTTTGAACTTCGATCTAATACTGAAGCACGTATTCAATTTGTGGGTAAACCAAATCTGACGTCTTTTTGGATTTCAAAAGCTGCAAAGGTCTTCAAAATTGCACATGAAGAGAAGGTTAAAAAATTGCTGCCATTTGGAACAACATTTTTGTGCGAACGAGGCTTTTCCATTCTAATGAACATAAAAACGGAGAACAGAAATCGATTAAACGCCGAAGGCTGTATTCAAATCGCTCTTACATCACATCGAAAAGTCCTGATTTTAAAGCAATTGTATCCAACATGAAACAACGTCATTTCTCCGAAACGCGAAGGAAGAATGTTTTCAATTACTCTCTTTTTTCTAAAATTTTCAATTCTATTAGTGTTTGTACCACCATTATTATTATTATTACTACTATAATTTGTTACAGTACCCCAAATTGTCAACCCTCAATTGTACTCCAATGGGTTTCAATTTGCCATATATATTACTTATAATATAATACTATTATTATCGTTATGTATTACTTGGTATGACATTGATAAATTGAATAAATGATGTTTGAATCAAATTTATTTATTGTTTTCTTTTCAAAATTATCAGGGGTCTATAATATGAAAGATGCTAAAAATGGCGATTTCTTTTTTTTTTACTCATCGCCATAGAGTAATATCACCCTACACGAAAATATTTTGGGTTTATGGTTAAAAAAGTGCCCCGACCTCTGATTTAGACAGATGTGCGGTGCTATTGATTAACGGCACATCACAAATCTTTGAGGTAGTCAATTTCATCAGAGAATTTCGGGGTTGACAACAATATTCATCAATTTCTTTGGTAACTATCTAACTATTAATATGCCTTCAATGTGGTGGCGTCCAGAATATTTTCTTCGTCCAACGATTTTTAAAGTTAATGCAAAGTTTATCTTTTCTAGATGTTCATCATAAGCGGTCTACATTTCTAAAATTGAAAAGTTTTTTTCTTGGCAAAAATATATAACAAGTCTTTCAAGTCATTCAATAAGGTACCTTCATTTTGAAACATTTTTTCAACTTCAATGTTTCGCCTAGCGATCAAACAAAATTTTTCCTCCCTGTGATACTCTAAAAATTGTTCAATGTTATCAAATCAATTGAAATTTTATTCCTTGTAGGTCAATCTGCTTCTTGGTTTTTTGAACTGTTTCGTTCTGTTCCTTTAGTTTTCAAATAAACATAAAAATGGTGAGATTTGATTTTTTGGCATACATATTATATCCTTATTAAATATGACACCAACAAAAATAAATGGGATTTCATTGACTCAAAACGGTAAAGTTGTGTAACGAATCAATCGTTATTCCTGGGAACCTTGGTCAGGATATTGAAACACAAACTTATTAAATTATTGAAAATAGCCATCGGTCTTGGATAAATGTGCAAAATTTCAATTTAATTTGACGTTTAAAAGTTAAGAAAGTTGGTGTTGAAAATTCCGTTAGAAGGAGGCATATGTATTGGTGAATCTGATAAAAATATCTTAATGAAAATATAAAGGGTTCCACAAAAAAGTGCCAAACGAATGCTTCTTTTATGAAACCAACTTATTTCAATATATGTTCCTAGTCTTCGATGCAGCAATTTTCAGAGACTATAAAACACATGAAGGAATGGACTAACCGATTTCCGTTGTTCATCATGTAGGTCGTTTTCAAACCGCGTATGTTCATCAAATAAGCATACTGCCACGATAAATGATATAACTCCGCTTCCAATGAAGCGATTGTCATAATATTCTCAGTGAGAGTGGAGAACGAAGCTAACGCAATAAGTCTCGCATTATAAGTGGCTATTTTGAAAAATCTCTATTTGCAATGGAAGTTTCATGTAAATGTACTGATTTATTTATTCCAATGAAAGAGAGTTCCAAAAAAATAAAACCCAGAAGCAATGTTATGAATTTATGTATACGACTACGGCTATTTATTGTATACTGATATCACATTTTGTAATAAACTGATTGTCAATGAATATGTAGGCGGCAATACGTTCTTATGCAATAGCAAGAGATAATTTCTGTAAGGCTATTTCAAAACGTGTGCATAATAAATTTATTTCGTTTATTAATGTTTAATTGTTCCTTTCTTCGTTGAATAGGTTCGAAGAGATGTTATTTGGTTATTTGAGCGACACTCCATAAGTAAAAAGACCCACTGCTCTGGGGGAAAGAAAACAGTTTATTTTCATGAAACACGATTCTTCTTTTCAATATACCAACATTTATGTACTTGTGCTGACGAGTTGCCAATTTTTTTTATGAGCTACAAAGAATTCTTCATGATTGTGTCTGAGCTAACTTTTTGTGTAATGCTACCTTCAGTAGACTGAACAAAATGTACTGAATTGGCGCTGTTAGGGGGATGTGGCATTTCCTGCCAGTAAATTTTATCAATGGATTCACGAGTTTGCTGGATAGCATAAGGACGTTCATTGTCTCATTGGAAAATATCTGAGTAATATTTGCAGTTTATTATGATATAAGGTGATTTTTAATAAATCACAACTACCGCCGCCAAAAACGATGTCAGTCACCACACTTGTGAAACTTTAGGCGGTTCATACAATTTCCATCCTACAGTTTTATAATTCAAGAGTGAATATTAACTGGCTTTCCACCTTCAGTAAGAAAAAACGCTTAACGTTATGTTATTAAACTCATTACCTTAACTCAATTGTATTTTTCAAAAATTATGTTTCACTGGAAGTCCTGACAATTCAAGATTTCGTGAATGTATTCTCTTGTATGCCCCGATATAAGCGCGTGCTCATTCTACCAATCGCTTATTTATCAAACACAATTTTATCAAGTTTAACTTTATGGAAAAAAGATGTGTTACGAAGGCAACAGTAAATGATGTACATATTTTGTTGAGCTTCAAGCATGAGGAATCAGGAAATAGTACGTTGTGTTAAATAATTCACTAGCGTTACAAGTTGGTACGAAGGAACGATTATGCAGTATCAACTCATATTATAAATTTTCTGTTCAGGAAAACAAACGATCGAATTCAAACAATTCCTGGGTGAGGAACATGTTTATTTTATAGGCATGCCAAGAGTAGATAAGAATATCTATGAGTAATGAGTTAGTCATATATTTCGATCTAATAATAAGCCTACGTTAGTTGATTGAAATACTGGAAACTTGAATGATGAATCAACACCTAGAAACGAAAGAAGGGAAAGAATGACTAGCGTTGAAGAGTACTGGTATAAACGAAGCAATTTAAGATAAAGTTTATATATTGAACGAATATGAAACGAATATTACTTTTATTGGGTGATGAAAATCGACAAATCAATCAATATTATTATTATTATCATTAGACATAATTTAAGGCTAAGGACTAACCTGCTATATAAGTCAAAGAAAACAAAATTATATATTATCATAACCCTCACGGAATTAACAAACAAAGAAATTTGGTTTAAATTTAGGAAGAAAAACACATTACCACTTCAATTAAATGTCACTTCAACAAACAGACAGCGATCCAATGAGTTCTTGAAAGTGTTAACCTAGCTAACTGATATCAACTCACTCAACAAGCGATTCCATACATCAAAAATCTGGTTGGAAAAGAAATGCTTCCGCGTCCTCGTTCCGAACTTTTTCCCAATTTCATTTTAGCCAATGACAATACAATACAATAGTACAAAAATGTCGTGTAAGCTTGAGTAGTCATATTTCATGATACGAAGACATCGACGTCTGTAGGACAACAATCTCGCACTTCTTAGTCGTTCCGGGTACAATAGTCGCAAGGCACCCAGCGAAACCCGTACAGCACGCCACTGCACCCCCTCTGACGTTTGGCGATCGCGAACAAGGATTGGAGACCATACAGGACCAGTGTAATCTAGAATAGGTCTGACACATTTTATATAGACAAATTAAGCTGGCAGATGAAAGATACGAAAAAATTCGACGGTTAAGATGAATTGAAGTTTCTTTCTGCAAATGAAAAAAACGAGCTCAAACCATGTTAGGTCCGAAGTTATGAAAACGCCTAGGTCCAAATGTGCTGACACGGCTCACAGTGGAATTTCATCAGTACATATTAGTCTATATTGAGTGGCAGACGCCAGTCCGATCACCTATCAGCTCTATTTTAACTATATCGAAGGTTTTAGCGCAGTCCAAGTATAAGAAATAGTCAAAGATACTGAATATATAGCCAATATCAAACAACTGCTTCTACGCTCAACTGATAATAAAAACACGTGTGTAAAGAAAATGCAATATATGAATTGATATAATTGATTTTTGCTTTGGCTTTACCACTTTGAATTATACAATTCTTCTTCTCACTTGAAATGACTAAATCAATACCTTACATCTGTATCAACAAAAAATTAATTAAAGATCAATTGAACCAAAATATTTGTTTTACACAATTTTTTTGATAGTATGATATTATATTCCGTTTGATACTCTTGTCTTATATCAATGATATCAAGCAGAAATAGTATTTTGTTTGAGTAATCAATTTAAATGTGATTTTAGACTACTCTGTTTGGATTACTATTTATGAATTATCTTATAGATCATTTAATGTTAATCTTGATCATGAAAATCAATAATATCAATTAGTTTGATAATGTTCCGTTCTTTGTTATCTAGATCTGATGTTGGTCGTTGTTTAATTTATAGACTATGCTGTTACACGCAGCCCTTTCGTTCTATTGGTTGCATTGAATGATTATGTATTTTGATATCATTGTGTTAGTTTGTTGTCAATTTAAAATTTGTGACTGGATCTGAAAAATCTTTTGAATATTCTGCAATTTACTCTAGGAATTTAATGTTTGGATAATCCGACTCTGATCGATTGCTTAATATTAGTCCATCCATTTTCAATTTTCTTTCAAATAGTCAAGAATGAAATCCCATTTTTATATTTTATTTGATCAGCATATCATTCAGTATTCTCAATTTCAAAAAAGGATGGTATATAGAGTACCCAACTCACCATTATCTTTAATTTGTTAGATCAACAAATACTTCACTTTTAAATAGGGATACTATTAGAAAGATCTAAAATATTACTATATTGTGAAAATCATACAGCAAATTCGATCTTTTCTATCAGAAAAAACCCCAATATTTCATTAAAAACTTTTGGCATAGGAGGCTATATTAAAACAAAGCAAGACAATAGCCAACTTATTAGATTTTACGAGCGTTTACAAACACGACTGTTCTCCTTTTATCATTTATATTTTGTCAACATGAAATCACAAACATCGGCCCCCACAATTGAAATATTTGAAATAGTTTTTGATACTTATTCGGGATGGAGAAAATTAATGAATATTAAGAAATGAATATTAAAGAGAAATTTGTTGTTTGTTTCGAAAATAAAAATGTTCGATAGTAATTTTTACTCACCGCAACAAGTTCATGAATTCGCTGTGTCTAGGTCTATACTTTTGATTCATAAGTGGCGCTATTCGTATATCAATATAGATATACACGGTGTCCCACAACTGAATAACAAAACACCATTTTTGTTATTCAGTTGTACCCTGTACACGTTAGACGTGAACTAACACTGACCTTCCAATCTTGGGGGCTGAAAGTTCAGCATATGTGATTAAAATCTCGAATTCCCTAATCTTTTTTTTTCAACTCAAAAACGGTATTCGTGTTATATCGAAAAAAAAATAACTTGTGGAAATGGATTTTAAGAATGTAAAGTGACACGAAATGCTGAAATAAAATTGTGATTAATCGAACTATAATACTGATTGGAAACGTGCAATATTCCAAAAACGCTTTCAAGAATATTGTGAAATTCTCAAATCAGAAAATGTTCTGCGTTCATCCTACTGGGATTCTTCCTTCAAAATAGTTATATTTTCATTGGGAATTTTCTTGATTGTATTGTAAGATTTTCAAGGTTTTTAGAAAAATACTTCATTTACATTACCTGTTCAAAGTGGCAACTTCTAAATCTGATACCTTTTTGGGCTCATGCATAAAGAGATTTCTGCATTTTCGCATGAGGGTCTTTATGGGCCAAAAAATGTAAATCCGTTGAAGGAAACGATTTTATCGTTCGAAAATATTTTTTTTTCAACTTAGGAAGTGAATACCTTAGCAGGCATGAGTCATAGGAAAAGGTCTCTCATGAAGTTATGGTTAGATGATTTTGATGAGTTGTATAAAATTCCGATCGAATGCTATCTTCTTCTGAGACAATCTTCATATGAACTCTTTTGCAAGGCTCAATATTGAGTTCAAGTGGTTCTAATTTGGATGTCCAGGATAATATGTGACAATGATCTGTCCCAAACAAGGACTCACTATGCATGTATTGTTGTAGCTCATGTTAGCGACAATTTCAAATAACAGATAAAACATTTCAAATGATGTCATTTGAAAAATTTATTTTCGTTCGTTTAATATTGTTTCATTGTGTAAACTATGATTGTCTACAGAGAATTTGACTTGGTATGAGTATTATTTTCGTACGCCAACAGTGACGTTCCACTGGTAATTAATATTCAGCTTCGGCTTTGCCCATTCACTTTTGAAAGTGGAGAAAGAATATTTCGATAAGTTCAAGCATGAATGAGTGTTGACAGCTATGAACTAGGTAACCAAAACGAACATGATTGTTCATGCTTATTAACCCGATAATCAGGTGATTATTATGGGAGAAACAAGTGGATGGCAATTGCCCAGTTGCATAAACGAAATGTACTCTTTGTATATAGAAAAGGTCCGCTTGAAAACAGACAAAGAGCTAACTGTTCGTCAAGTGATTTACTTTAATAATTTCTCTGTAATAAAGTGCTTTCTTCCTGTGATTATGGAATCATAAACTTTTTCGTTATAAACATAGAGAACTCTGTATATGAAGACAGTTTTATTGGACCTTCATTAGCAATTTTCAATTGATATATTATTCATTGCATTAATGAGCGATATAATTTTTTAGGTAAAGAATAAATTATTACGATACGAATGAAGGAAATGCATGTACATATCTTAACTTCCTTGTGATTTTTTTATTATCAACTGATATTCAATTTTATATAATGTATGGATATGTACCAAGCACGCTTTTTGAATCTTCTCGGAGCCCTATTGCCTAAATTGCGTCGAACCAGAATGGGACCTTTGTTGACGTGTGTACGCAGTTCATCAGCTGGTGGCATTTGCTTAGTTGTTGATTAAATCGAAGTAGTAACATGTGAAGAGAGGTCCCATTGCGATGTATTTGTTCGCCAGCTATGCTGCATCAACATCAGAAATTCATGATGTACCTACTATGCCTATGTCGATTTTGTCAAAGTTTGTCCTATACTAACGATGCACAAATCACAACGCTCTGAATCGAAACTGAGTTCAGACATTCCCCAAAATTTGGTTCTAGTTCTTTAATGCTGTAATTTCTCGTTTTATAAATCTTATATATATATATATATATATATATATATATATATATATATATATATATATATATATATATATATATATATATATATATCTTCATATCCAGAAAGAGATAATCTAATGGAGACAAGTCTGCCGACCGTGTAGGCCATAACACCGATCCCTTAGTTCCGATTCAGTCCGTCTTTAGATGCAAATTAAGTACCTCACTTACTGCTTACTGCTCTGGCTTGAAGTGGTGGCACACTATAATGCTGCAAATTTAAAGCTTTTCTCTGAACTTATGACATTTAATAAAAACACCGTCAATTATTTTATCATTTATAATTCGTAGACACGATTCGGCACATAGGTTTTCTTCAAAAATCTTGTAGGCTAGCACCCGATTATCCATTATAGTACCATACAGTAAATCCATATCGAACTTAATACTGAATTTGTAAATTGCGGTGTGGATTGACTTAACTCCAATATTGTTCCATATTACACGACGATCTAAATCTGGTTGTTTTCGTAAGATCCCTTAACATAAATTATTCTCCGTCGAGGATCTCCCGGTTGCAAAAACTGAGATTTCCTTTGCTTGTATGGCCAAATTCTCTTTCTTTTTAAAATAGGCTCTACGTCGCGATACACCATTGTCCTCTTCAATTTGTCGACTTGAAATTGATGTATTCGATGTCACAGTTCCTATGACATAAAGGGTTGTTTCTTTTTCATCTTTAACATCATATTTCTCACTTCTTTTCCCACTGAATGAACTTCCGTTGATGGGATTGTCCTCAAGTCTCAGAAAAATAGTTTCATAGGGCTGCCTCCTCTCAAG
Source organism: Cryptolaemus montrouzieri (assembly GCA_013387265.2). Classification (NCBI taxonomy): domain Eukaryota; kingdom Metazoa; phylum Arthropoda; class Insecta; order Coleoptera; family Coccinellidae; genus Cryptolaemus; species Cryptolaemus montrouzieri. The sequence continues at coordinate 70,297,891 of JABFTP020000021.1, read as the reverse complement.
AATATTATTTATTATTATTATTTCCAATTACTATGGGAATTGAAAGGACATTCGCGTTTCTGACAGAAATTTCCGACAACACGCATTTTTCCTACGGAATATTGCGTTGTGGAAAGTCGTCAGAAGTATTCATACTTTGTTTTGCTTGAGATATATCCGGTCCAACGAATAAACCAACAGGCGCGTGGCTACCTGATATCGATTTAATGCTTCGATTGATGTTTGCTCGGTGGAAAGTTTCTTTATTGACAAGAAGTGATTACTTTCATTCGCCATATCATCACCAGTTCTATCTCTAATTGACGTCGGCGTTTTGGCAACGCCAACTGCCTAGATTTCACTTTTACGAATCGTTAAACCCGTCGATATTTTATTCATTCGCTTCATTCACCCGCCGCTCCGTTCAGATGTTGCCAAACATCGGAAGTATTATCTTATTGTTAACTTTACTTCCAGCATAATTCATTAAATAAATTTATGCTCATTCTGAATGGTGTGAGATAATCATTACTTTTCTAGACGAAACCAAAATTATGTAATAGATGGTGACACATAATTTTAATGTTTCTTAGAGATTGAGTCGGTATTTCTAGAAACTTCAATGAACGAAGTCAGCGCTTAATTTCTCAGCGTGAAATCATTTCTGCTTAAATCATGGTCGCACAATTTTTCGGTTCTGATGAAATTAGGTTATTCCTTTCCAAATTTCTGTATTCAGTTATATACATGAATGTTGTAATTGTGTTAATTGTATAATTTCGCGTAGTTGTATTGCGTATTAAACTTGTGAAAATATTCATATGACCATACGAAGTCTGTTTCCGAAGTTTCCTGATCCAGAAAAGGCACTAGCAGCCCTAAATTTTTGCATGTGTTAGTGATATTGTTCCTGACTAACCAATCAATTATCAAGTCGGTTACGCAAATCTATTATCTGAAAAGTTCACAGATTCTTTCATAAAGGAGCCAGACATTCTGCCTAGTCCAACCACTATCAGATCTTTTCCTGCTTTAAGTGATATTGAATTTTCCACTTAAAACATCTTTCGCGTCGGATTGCAATGGTGTTTCTGTCACAGCCTCAATGAACTGTGCTTCGTCATTAACGTGACCTTTGCCCTTTATTTTTTCCAAATCCTTCTCATACCATTCTTTATCTTCATCTTGGCTCTGTGCTCTGGTGACACCAATTTTCAAAAAAAGAGATAAATTGGATTCCGACAGATGCCGTCCCGTCAGTTTGGTTCCGATTGCGGCTAAAATATTTGAAAAAAATTATTCTGGAGCGAGTTCTCGACTTTGCACTGATGAACCGTTTTATACCAGACAACCAACATGGTTTTATGCCTGGTCGTTTCGTGATTACAAACCTGATTAGATGCGTCAACGATTGGAGTCCGATGCTTGACATTCGATCGTGTCCCGTAAGAGAGGCTCTTACTCAAACTAGAATATCTGAGTTTAGGAGGTAACTTGTCACTATGGCTAAGAGCATTCTTCAGTGAATTTTTCTCGTCTGGGTTGGTGATGCTTCGTCCGTTCCCAAACTAGTTATCAGTGTTGTCCCCCAAGAATCGGTTTTGGGGCCCCCTCTTATTTCTTTTATACACCTTCGATCCGTACGTTCTTTTAATTCAGAATGTTTTGTGTTCACCGACGATACCAAGATCTACATGTGGTCATGTGATTCACAACGACTTCGACAGTATTGTGAACTAGTCAAACGAATGGCTCTAAGTATAGCAATACGTACTTTCAGGATCTGTGATCTAGAATGAAAACCGACACTGCGATTTAGGTATCATCTTTAGATTCGATCTTTCTTGGTCTGATCATGTTGTGCACGCTGCCAACAAAGCAAAGAAGTTTCTGTACTCGTTGAACAGATCCTATTCTGGGTGTGATCCGAGCACTTGTGGTACCCTCTACATAACTGTCATCCGTCCTATACTTGAGGTTGGTGGTCTCGTATGGAGTCCTTCACTAACACGCGACTCAGACCATCTCCAAAGCATCCAGCACGGGTCCACCAGGATTCCGTGCGGTTTCGCCTGTCCCAGCTACTAGAAGGTAGTGCGACTGATAGCATCTCAACCTTTGCCGACCGTCGGAATTGTGGGGACCTCATTATTACATACCGACCACTCCACGGTGTGAGTTTGAGTTCACTTTTCCCCATTCATACGCTCGTTTACGTGGTCATAACTTCAAACTCCTAAGGGAAAAGTTCAGAATTACATGTCGGGAGAAGATTCTCTGTAATCGTGTCTTCCAGTGGTGAACCGACTTACCCTCCGAATGTGATAAACTGCAATAGTGTGAATGGTTTCGAGAGTGTTTTGGACCAGATAGTTTATAGTGACTGGGTGTTCATCAATTTTCAATGTTTCTAATTTTTATACATACATTTTTGTTACACATATATTTGTATTATTTATTTGTTAATCATTTGTTGTTGACTGTATAGGACTCAGTCCTCCACTCTTATTTCAAAAAATAATAATAATAATACTCTTCGATGCAAGGTATGTTCAAAGAGTATCACGAGCTTTGTTTTTCCGTAAGTATTTATTCATGAATATCTATTTTGTACCCTTCGGAGAAATTCCTCTCGGATATAATACATTTAAGCCAACGTTTTTTCCTGTCGTCGAAGAACTAAAAAATCATTTGCAGTGATCATATTCGATGCTGTCATTATCACCTCAATTGTGTTGTTTTCGGCAAAAAATTCGCGCACGATCAACGATGTGTGAGTTGGGGCGTTATCATTGCTTCTCACAAATTAATATTGCAAAAAAACCTTGCAGCAAAGCCTTCACATTCGACTAAACTTGGCGCACTTTTTTCGGGGTTGGCTCATGCGGCAGCTTCGTTTTATATAATTGAGTTTTGGTTTCCTCGTTATAACCGTAAACCCATGATTGGTCACCTCTGGTGCAAATTTGGGTCGTTTTTGACTGAGTCCAATAGATCCTGAGCAATATTAAAGCAACGCTCGCATTGAGCAATTTTGCCTTCGAATTTTGGAGCAACTGTTACCATGCCCAATCATGCCATCGACGAACCAATCGATATGTTCAGGTCCTCAGCAACTTCTGTAACGGTGATTGAATTTGAAAACGAGCCAATCAAAATAGCTGTCCAAAAGTCGGAAATCGAATATACGTAGCTTACATAATTGATTTATTTCTTTTATTAGCGATATATTTTGAACAGACCTCAAACATGTTTGATAATCTATTTCAGAAGCCTCCTCTGTTTTCCTAAGAAAATTGATTGATTAGAGAAACGCATTCAAATTGAAGAAGAAATAAACCAACATTAAAAAATTCTCCCTCATCGAATTGAAAACTGTTGAAAATTGTATTCGAATATCAGATTCATAGTGAGTGAAATATCTGAAGGTAATACCAATTAAACGTACAACTTTTTCATGTGTCGTATTTATGAAATTATAGCTAAAATCAAAGAATCGGAGTACTAATCAGTTCCATGCACCAGATTTAGTCCTCAATGATTATCTGCTACTTCTCAATCTACCGCTTTTTGGTGATTGATCTGAAGCATATGTCGAAATCTTTTCTCTTTAGCTAGAGAGTGTGGTAATCACAATATGGATGTGGGTGATCGATATATAACTGAAACAAAAACTATATCCTACATCCGAATTGCATCATTTTTCTGAACTGCCTGACTCTGAAAACCAATTTAAATTCCCATCAAAAATCGCCAAGATCAGTTATGTCTAATAAAATACAGAAAAGAAATTTGTGTTTCGATATCTCGTCTCAAAAGATAGATAACGGAAATCATACTTACATTCCGCAACACTTGTAAAGGTAGTCATAAAAATTTATCATTGCTATGTACATATGCCATTAAAGTATTTGGTTTACTCATAAATCTACAAAATGTCACGTGTTTGTGTTAATTATCCTATTCTATTTCGTTATATGCTCTCAATTTATTTTCGAAAGTAAAAAAAATTATTTATCCTTTGCTATTGAAGTTTATTCTAAAACTGTTATTAAACATCAATTGTGTGCGCTTACCGTATGTTGTATGAGCTATAACGGGCTACAAATAGCGCACACGTAGAAGAAAAAAGGCACATCTCAAAATAGGTGTCTGAATCACCATGGAGACCTCTCCTCAGCGGGCAGTATAAAATGCGCATCAACAGGCGCTCTAGTAGTGACTTTTAGCAACGGAATAACAAGGGTAGGATAAGGTTTTGTGATTAGCCAGGAAATGTAAAAAAACCGTTAAGTGCGAGTAGAACTCCGTAGAAGATTGAAGGTATATACGAATATAATAAAGAAATTGATAAATATCATTGGAGCCAACCCTGAAATTTTCCGATGATATTTGATTTCTTCAAGATTTCTGATATATTATCAATGGAAGGCCCAGAAATATCTATCATCAAATATCTACCAATACAGAAACCGTGTTTGTTTGATTGTTTCAACTCGTAATTCATCGCAGTTTTCGATCATTATACTCATAATTTCATATGGTAGTATGCTTTAAAGCCTTCCTTATTGTAGAGTTTCATGATTTTAAGACCACAGGAATGATTATTCACAAATTTATACGCCTACGCGATTCTGAGAAAATGCGACTAAGTTCATTATCGTATACTTTTGGTCATGCTACTACAAATCAACAATTTTCGTATTCTCCCTTCACTTTCGAAAAATGACATTGCATAGAGGAAGTACCTTATAGCTTTTCGAGATTGGTATGAACAACATATTTTCAGGTTGTGAGACTAAAAATTTTTTCCACAAATCGAAGGGATTGTGGATCTAGATGTCTGGTATCAATTTCAATATTCTATCTTTTCGCGTCTCTCAGAGAAAAGTGAATTCTTTCATTCATAAAAACTTTCTGGTAATAATACTAGAGTTTTCGGATTGTATCTGTATTATAAGACATTAGTACTCGCTAAATTCCATATTTCTAGGTCAACGAAAAGTTTTCAATAGGATTTGATTCTCTTGGCGGTGTTAAAATATTCTGAAAAATGCATCATATACTGTCTCATCTTTGGATTGCGATGTCTTAGTTTTTGTGTTGCAAGATATTGCTGAGTACTGCGGTATCATATACCTTCACGTGTTCCTGAATAAAGTGTCTTGACCGACATACGGACAACAAAGTGATCCTAAAAAGGTGGTTCGTTTTGGAGTACGGAATCCTAAAAATGAACCATCCGTATTACGGAGAATATTTTCAACAAGAAAGTCCGAGAAGCATTATCAGTATAGATGGGGACTAACCTAGTACAATACTGTTACGAGTCTTCAGAGGGATGCTGTTGCTACTAACTACCATAGAAAAGAAAAATATTTTTCTATGTAAAATATAAATTTGTCATTCTTCGATACAAATAAAAATTGAAGTTAATAAGTGCCCTTTACCACGTGATTTTAACAATTTCTTTCAGACAGCTAAATTTACTTTAAGATGACGGATCATGTTAGCGTATGCATCCAATAAAAGAATATTCAATTCATTGAATGGTGCGATTATTGTGGATTATTTAGTCTTAAGGATTTATGAGGCCAATTTGCACTCGTCTCTTCTTCAAAACACAAAAACTCTCGTATTCCATGGAAATTTTCGAGTTTGAAAGCGAGTATCATAGCTAATTTGGAGTATTTTACTTCGAACTGATAACAATCCGTTACTGTAAAGTGCATTCATTTGCTTTGGTTGATCCCGAGTCAACGAATATGATCCATAGCAAGCAGATAATATTACAACCTCCCAATACAAGTGAAATGAAATGATATGATACGCCATCTGTTCCATATTGCAACTGTTCCCACAATTATGCGGTAACCGCTTCGTTAAGAAATCCTTGAGTGATCTGGCAAGGAAACGCAAAGAAGTCGACGGTGCAAAACGAACACTCGTAGTCTGTGAAAAGATGCAGCCGGCGAGGTGAATATGAATAAAATGCATAAAATTACGATGTTGAAACTCTGGAGCATATTTGTGCAACACTAACTGCAAGAACGTGCGGTCTGGCATCTACTTTTTTTCATACATCACGTGTTATTAGTCCAGTCATTTAAGCTTAAATTAGGTAAGAATCTCGGAATTCGAGATACCCAGATGTAAGTCTGTAAATACTTGTATATTGACATTCCAAAAGTTGTCCCAAAACCTACATACGGTAGGGTGTACGCAACTATTAAATTTCAAGGTCAAAGGTCACAAAAATCGTTTTTTTTTCGCTTTTTTTGTAAATATCTCACTTCCTATAGGTTTTTTTGCTATTTGTATTTATTGTCAATATTGTAGAGTACAAAATTCTCTACAAATTTTGTTTGAAAAAAAATTTTGATACGGTGAACCCATTTCGAGATAGAGGGCGGAGAGCGCGCGGTCACAGCATCACTCCGGTCAAAAACGCGCCATATATAGTTGATGAACTATCGATAAATCAATGATTCTAAACATTTTTTAATGTCTATTAACTAATATATTATATTTTATCATGTTTTTCCTAACCTATCCACTTTTTATTCAGTATTAATTTATTTAACAACACTTACCTGCCCATATAATTGCAGAATTGTTAATGTAAATATAGAAATTATATTTGAATTTAAACATAATCAATATTAATAACTTCTCACATGATGAAAAAAACAAATAAATTATGAATTAATCTTTTTATCAAAAAATATCATTCAACACATTTATTTTTATTAAAAGTGAAAAATGGAATGAAGGGTAGAAAAACTACAATTCATAATTTTAATCATCTTCTTCCTCTTCATTGTCGTCTTCCGGCTGCTGGTAAATTTCAAACTGGTCATCATTATATATCCGGGGATTCCCCGGAGTCTATTACAAAGTATGCATAATATATCGTTGCTTGTGCAATATAATCTATTATAGATTTAGATTATAGATCAGCATTTAGTTCTTAATCATTGATATGTTATTTTCTTTATTTATTTAAAAATTCTGAGCTCGCACGCCTTAGGGATAATCCGCCTCTGGACTTTCATGAATTCGATGCCATGCTTGAAGTCGTCAATAATTTTCACTCTTTATGATTGATTGTCATTGATTTGTACTATCATGACCTGCGAAGGTTGCCTAACAATGTGCTTAATCTTAATCATAGTGAATAGTCTAGTACAAAATTCAAGATAAGTGCGAATTAATACCTTTACTCTTTTATTTATTCGAGTGAAAAGTAAAATAAATTTTAAAAGAATGACACTATATTGCTTAATCTTAAATTTTGATGTGTGTTGAAACGCAATCGGAAGAAAGTATTTACAATGGAGAAACATCCAAAACATCATAAAGTGTAAACTCAAGGAAATGAAAAGAAGCGGGTGAACCATACGTAAACTTTTCTATGATTCAAGTGAACAGGGAGAAAATACTTGAGGAAAAATACTGTCTCGCTAGTCTGTAAGTGTGTTGCGAAAAAGAGTGGAATCAGAATGATTGTGTTTACGTTTCAGTCTTCATTGTTACCAGGTCTTCGAATGGTGGAAGTGGAATGATGAAATGGCAGGAAGCTGAAAAGTGAAAAGAAAAACGGTAGAAGGACTTCATGTCAATGGATTTTAAAATTTCAACTCATACAGAGAAGGAATCTCATTCCATACGTATTTGTTCAAAACTTTCTGAATATCGAGATATAAGACAGTCCAAGACTAAATGGCTCGTAGTTTTCTTAGCTGCTTTACACTCGCTATTTGGTCTCTCAAAGTTTTCTGATACCAAAACCAGGAGTATTCCTAGAAGCATTTTGTATGAGGAATGTATTGAAAACGACAACTTCATTCCATTCGCTTTACCAAAGGGCTAACACATCGAAAGGACATGTGCAGGACATGTAGCCAGGGAATTAGGGCTGAACTTATGATCCACTTTTAATTTTTATATCATAATTCTTTTCACCTAAACATAATGTAGTCAGACAAAACAACAGTATGGTACTCAGCCTTAGAAAAGACCAGAACAAGAGCAGCAATTCGAATAGTGTGAACATCGGCACCACAATTGATCCTCACTAGTTTTTATGGAATATTGTTCCTTGTTTTCAGCTTTTGACTTAGATCATTAATATGTGATTTGAAGGATGATGTGGATCATCAATATATTTGGGATATAAATGATGATTCAGTGGAAAATCATTAAGTTCATCCAATCATCAAATTATTTTTCAAACGCTTTTTCCGTAATCGACTTCAGTTCTCGCCGCGAATTCTCTTTTATGTCTTCTATCGATTCAAAACAAGCACCTCGAATTGGTAATTTGAATAAATTGAGGGAAGAAAATAGTCGGTCGGAGCCAAATCAGGTGAATACGGTGGTTGTTCGGTGGTATTTGTTGAGTTTTTGATCAGACGTTCATTCACAATGATAGTCTTGTGAGTTGGTGCCAAATCCATAAGTTTTCTTTCCATAAAGCTGGTATTACTCGACGAATTTACTCTTTCAAACGCCGCATAACGCCCAGGTAATATTCTTTATTTACCGTCTGACCTTCTGGCAAGAAGAAGAGTGCACAATATCGCGATAATAAAGAGAACAGTCAAGACTACCTTGACTCCTGATCGACTTTGACGTGATTCTTTCGGTTTTGGTTCAGTTGGAACGCACCATTCCTAAGCTTGTTGTTTGGTTTACATGTCACACTCATAAACCTATGTCCCATCACCAGTTGTAATGAGTTTTATGAATGTGGGGTCGGTATTGATTCGTATCAAGTCTTCAGCGACCTTAACGCAATTCAATTTTTGGAGTTAAAGATGTTGATGGCCGGCCAGAGTGAGGCAAATCTTTCACCTCTCGGCCGCTGTTGAATGAAATGTACCACTCATATGCACGTGTTTTTGATACAATCGATTAACCGTAAGCCTTCAGTAACATTTCGAGAGATTCGGCACCCGAAATTCTATTTGCAATACAAAATTTGAGACAAATTCTCTCTTTATTCGATATTTTTATCCATTGTAAAAATCGCAACACACACTCGTGAGAACTGACAGACATCGAGCACTGTAAACAATCTAAATGACAGATCGCGATCAAACTCTGCGTCAGTATAGAAAATAGTTGTGCCACATTAGCAAGAACAAAAATTTTCACCATCGTTTCAAGCAGATTTTTGAAATAATGTATTCCCGGTACTTTTTGGACAGAATGTAATACCCTCAAGTGTCTATCCCTTTATAATTGTTTCAATGAAAACAAGATATCTTAGTTTTCAAGTGATTACGGCATACACGATTTTGCCGGAAGAACTCAAAAATTTCCAGAACAGCAGTCAAAACCTGTTCAATAGTTCCAAAGTTATCGTGACGGAAATGCAGGATAATATCGGAATGAATGAATAAATGATATGATTATTAGTCGAAGTTGAATGAATATCGCTCGTATATAAGTGCAAAAACAGATACCTGCGACCGTTATTGAGAGTGCAAAATGACTACTTTTCTCTCCAACGAAAATACGAAGCCTTCTGTTGGACAACATATTTTCGATCATACATAAAGTTCGATTGTGGTTATGAGTAGTTTCAAAAGATCCTGGCTTTTAAAAAAAATCAATTTGTTCGATTTTTTCTGAGTTCCCTATTCAACATTCATATGAGCTTTATACTACAATCTTCCTGATACACTGATGGCAGTTTCCCTAACCACATTTATAGCATGTTGATGACTTCCTCGTTGTTGACAATTCTGTTACTCCCAAGGTATTTTTTGGAGTAATGTATTCACGTTTATCCTTTGAGCATTACTTGAAGAGCTATAGGAAAATGGAGGAAACCGTAATCGTAACAGTGGGATTTGTTTTCTTATTCGAATTGAATTGCTGAATTATGCAGAGCTTGACGATTTTCGTACTTTTTGCGTATGGACAAGCGCATGCCAGCATCTGCTAAATGTAGTTAGGCCGATAATTTCAAGAGCATATGAATATACCAACTTCAAACCGTTTTGCTATCAGAACAGGTATTACTCAAGCCGAATCTTTAGTGGCATAAACTTCGTGCCCGAGTTCACACGCAATGATTTCATTGGTTTGCGCTAGCCTGTTTGTACAAAAAGCTTAATTGTGTAAAAGATATTTTCCATTAGAGTAGAGAACTGTTAGAACCAAATAGATAGAATTTATTAAGGAGAAGTTACACATGCACGTGCCAAAATTAAGTATACATTTTTTTCCGTCTGAATTAAAATCTTATCAAAAATAAATAATTATTCAACGGTTCGTAAATTATCGAATAATCCGCTATGAGAGGTTGTTTTTTAGTCTTGACAAACAAGATCGTCGCCATTAAGAGCCAAAAGATTAAGTTTTTAGCCTTGATTGCGTGTTGATCCTTGTTGGTAATTCTATAACAAGCACCCCAATAGTTTTTCAATCATGAATGAGTTGCATAAAATAAACTTGAATTTTATTACTATAATCATTTGTTGATATTATTACATTTGGAGCGTGTTAAACATCAAGTACATAATTCTTTCCGGTTATAATATACAATGAAAAATTTTCGTTTGATCTCTGTACGAGTCATAATAATGAATCAGTCTAGTGTTTATGGTACATTAGGTACGAGGGCGGTTTGATAAGTCAGTGACTATTTGAATTTCCCGCGCAGTTACTTCAAAAACAGCGGTGCTGCCCTCTACTGTAATCTATGTCAGTGGGCAACTTTTTAATTTTGAGCAAGATACGTCGTGCAGTCGTTGTTTGATAGCCGTTCGAAGCAGAAAACCTCGAGAATTTTTACGAAAATGGAAGAAAGTGTGTTTCAAGTGCTGATTGAGCATAACTTTTTACGCAAAAAATCCGTCACTGAAACTAAGGAAAGACTTCATAAATACTACGGGGACTTGGCACCATCAATGTCAATCGTAAAGAAGTGGTTTACAGAGTTCCGTTGTGGTCATACCAGCACTAGTGACGCCGAACGTTCAGGTTGCCCAAATTGTGATCACGCCGGAAATCGTCGATAAAATCCATGAAATGATATTGGACGATCGGAGAATGAAAGTGCGTGAGTTGACTCATGCTGTAGGTATCTCAGCTGAACGAGTACACCATATTTTACATGAATATTTGGACATGAAAAAACTGTCCGTGAGACCAGTGCCGCGGTTGCTCACACTCGACAATAAGCGCAATCATGTGACCATTTCGAAAGAGTGTTCAGCGATGTTCAGCCGTAATCCGAACGACTTTTTGCGCCGTTTTGTTAATGTGGACGAAACATGGATCCAACACAATAAGCCAGAGACCAAGAAATAATCGAAACAGTGGGTTGCTCGGGGTGAACGTGGACCAAAGAAGGCCAAATAGAGTCTGTCAGCCAACAAGGTCATGGTCACAGTATTTTGGGATGCACGCCGTGTCATTCACATCTATTACCTCGAGAAAAGTAGAACGATCACCGGCGAATATTATTCAAAGCTTTTGAACAGATTCGACGTTAATTTGAAGCAAAAACGACCGAATAAACTGCTGTGCCATCAAGACAATGCACGTTTGCACACTTGTCTAGTCACGATGGCCAAAATCCACGAATTGGAATACGAACTGCTACCCCATCCAGCATTTTCTCCAGATTTAGCCTCCTACGACTATTTTCTGTTTCCAAACCTAAAGAAATGGCTGGGCGGTAAAAGATTTGAGCCGAATGAAGAAGTTATTACCGAAACAAACGCGTATATTGAGAGCTTTGAGAAAACCTATTAATTGGAGGGAATAAAAAATTAGAAAAACTCTACACTAAATGTATCGAGCTAAAAGGTGATTATGTGGAAAAATAAAATGTTTATTTGCCGAAAAAAATTTGTTTCATAAGTCACTGTCTTATGAAACCGCCCTCGTAGTTATGCGGTAGACTCGTCATAAGTAGAGTTCTCAGAGAGATAGATAACTTTGCGTTGCAGTAAATTTAAATACTCTAAGTTGGTAAACAAACTTTATTGCTATTCAAAGATCATTGACCTAACGACGCTGCGTTTGGTGTCTATTACAATTGCAAACTATCATTAATAATATTTCGAACCATCAGAAAGAAATGGTTGGCTTGACAAGAGAAAAACACCCAGAGATTTCTATGAATAAATGAATGATGATAGTGAATGTTCGTTTTTAAGTTCATAGCTGCATTTCGAATGTTCTGAACGTCATTTATTTTTTCAGGATTTGACAACGAAGTCTTCCATTACTCATAGTGCAATCGAAGAGTTAAAATCAAAGCTCATAACAAAAGAAGTCGGTAAGTACAAAAAATGATGTATAAAATTAAGTTATAGTTGCTTATACAACTGTAAACAAAGAATTTAACAGTAATTCGTAAATTAGAAAATAATTCTCTAGAAGAGCTAGTTTTCTGCTCTGTCAACCAAGGTCGTTGCCGACATGGGCTTCAACGTTATTGGCAAGATTTATTTAGATATTCCAGCATAGTACGATATGTAGTTTCGTCCCTCTTAAGTCCATTCGTGTCGTGCACTTTCCTGAGATGTCCAAGATAAATCAATCTTACTATTGCTCTATTTCTTGTTCTGTATCCAATCTTTACGGTTACAGTGATCAAGAAAATAGTTTTATATAATCACTTCGTTTCCTGTTATCTCAGGTACGCATATAGTTTTAATTATAATCAACATTAAAACCTCAAATGGTGAAACTGTAAAAAACCGAACTAACGAATGAATCAAAATCTTCCTGCTGATCTATTGTCATGAAGCTCAGCAAGAAGCAAATCTCTTGGTACTAATGGAGGGAAAGTATCAAAAAACCCGTAAATTACCAGATATTCCAATTTTGAGGAATGATATCCAGAAAAGAACTTGAAACATACTCAAAAAATCGAAAATGAACTATTCATATAGCTTTAACCTTATGCGTTGTATATTTGTTGATTAGTTGAATTGAGTGCGATAAAGATTTTTGACTGAACTAATTCAGGTTGCTAAAATAGTTTTACACGATTTTCAAAACTCGTATCTCATGTCGATTTCTGAAATTTTCGTTAGTGGATATCAACTCATCATGCAAATGTAGAGATTTGCTTTTGGGCATTTATCCCGAAACGGGAAAGTTTCTCACTCTTTGCTTCACGAACCATTTGTAAAGTTTGTTTTCTATCAAAGGATATTCAGCTTTTCTTGGAGTAAACTTCTTGATCTTGATTGCGTACAAAGAAAAATTTCGCGATAGTAGTTAAGCAGAGTTTATGCTTAACTACTATCGCGAAATTTTCCTTTGTATATTTTCAACGGAGCACATAGTGGATTTGGCTACCCGAACTGTTTCAAAAGAGTAGTGACACTGACACCTTCTCTGACATGTTCTATAATTTAAGATTTCTCAACAAGAGTCAGGAAATTTTTTGTTGTTTTACATATTTTATCGGTGAAATCAATTACCAACTACTGAACACATCTGTCTTTGAACTCCAACAAACAAATGAGTGTATTTGATACAGGTCTCATGTCATCCCTGTAATAATGCAGTTCTGAACAAGTTAATTCCTGTTCACAAAGAAGTGCCACTTGTTCACATTACATAACAGAGCGCTAATGCAAACGATACTGTTTTGATGATTTGATGTTTTAAAACTTCATTTCAACCGCTCCATGTGATACATTTCGAGTGAAGATTGTAAGTCTGAAAGTATCAGATTATAATGAGTTCTTAACATTCGTGACTATGCTATGTGGTGCTCTACGGAATTCAACTAGTAATTCATAGATACCATCCCTCGTCATGGGGTTGTTTTTCTCGGATTCTTGAAATTCGGGCAGACAGACTCGAGCAAGTGCACTTGCTTCCTGTTTTTTTTTCTGGTGAAGATGGTTAAGTTTTAAATTCTTTCGTTCGAAATAAAATGAAAATACTTTCAACAAGAAGCTTGGATTGAGTTTGAATCTAGAATGATATACACACCTTAGTCATCTATAGTGATCTGCTATTGTATATTTAAAATCTCTGATCTGGTGTCTGACTGATGTGTTCCAATTTTGGAACATGGCCGCTAGAAGATCGTCGTTTTCATAACGGAGCAATGAATATTAGAACATTTTTTGGTAAAATATGTTGCTCAGCGAGCAAATTATTTATCTTGTTGGGTAAATAGGAAGATGAGAAGAATTTTCGATTCAGTCGACATTTATAAAAATCTGCCAGTTTAAGACTTACAAGAGAATTTAGAAACATCTATGAAATAATATGTGCAAATTTCCATATATTTCGATCGCAAAAGTTTCTCTACCCCAGCGGAAGCATCATTGAGTGCTAGAGGAAGCTTTGAGGAGAAGAATCGACAAAAGAGGTGCTATTTGTATGATAAATTTCCTCGATTTCATACGAAACATAGCGGCTATCTACTTATTTTAAAATATTGAAAGGAAGTTTGGATATTCCGAAAAAACAGATATCAGAATATTTCAGATTAAATGCCAAATAATCTGAATGTTTCATGTTACGCTTGGTCACAAAATTTAGCGATATAAAGAGTGTAAAATGAATATAACATTTGGATGTGGTGGTTGCCTTCTAAACGTAAGCGTCCATTGATCCACATCGGACGAATCGCATCAAACGTATCCGTTTGTAGGCAATACTTCCATATATTTGTCGTAGTTAGCAAACCGACACAGCTGGCCAGCCATCTCCTTATTTGGTAGCAGGTGGACGATTGACTCATCAGCTTCGGTAAAATTGCAACTGCATTGGCATTACCGATAGGCCGATTCGTCTGATCCGTTCGATGCGAATAAGTGGACGCAGTTTCATTAATCTCTACATAGAGCATACAAGAATCCGTTGTATACGATGCGTTCGTTGCGCGTTGATGTCTTTGAAGAGTTTTCGTTTACAAAATGAGTAGGAGTTTCTTGTATCATCGTTTTTTTTGAATAAATAGATATTTTCGCTTTTCCGAGAAAAGCCAAGAGCCAGTTTTTGTATAATGTATTTGAATTTATTTTTTTCATATTTTTAATATTGTCTTGAATCTTATGTCAGCACAAATACATAGAAAAAGCCAATTGAAAATAATGTTCACGAATAGGTTAACATACCAGTAATGATGATGATATTGTGGAAAATAAAGATTTATTATTGAAAAAAAGGAAAGAACAATAATGTTGAAATTCATTTATTGAAGTCATGCCCTGCAATTTTTCCAAATTTTCTTTCGTGACGTGTAGTAGCAGATGATTGACATTTGACTCTCCATCAACGTATCTCTTAAAATCTAGATGTCAACCTCATTTATTCTAGGATTAGAATCAGGAAAATAGTAACACTCCTATTTGTGAATCAACTTTGTGGTTAAAGGTGCTTCATTCATTACTCTTATGTTGATAAATTTCTCATCCCAGGAATTTTTCTCTAAATGTTGTTTTCATGAAATAAACTCCTAATCTTATTCGATGTCTGGCACACGATAAGATATATTCTCGTATGTATGATGTTGAGGCATGCCTATTAACAAATAATCATGAGAATATTTGCACAAGAAATAAGTGATTGCGAAATTGAATGAGCTGAATGCTGCTTTTTGAATAAAAGTAATACCCGGTTGGAAATAGACACAAAGGGCCGACATATCCCCCAATGAATTCATACAATAATTTCTGCATTATGAATTACTTCTTCTCCGAGTATCTTCCTGTAATTATGGAATCATTGCTCTTCTCATTATGAGCATAAGTACCTTATTTATTGGTCCAGTTTCATTGAACCTTCATCGTGAATAAACCCATAATTATAATGAAATCATCCTAAGAAGTATAAGAAGTAATCATCATTTGTGTTATATTTAATAATGTTCTCGTCTTATTCGATTATGACTTTTTATTTGTTGAGCTACATCATTTTTGAATTATAACTCATCAAAGTGCTCATTTGCTGGGAAACTTGACAACCGCAGAAGAAATTGTATTGATGCTATTGAAAATTACTCAATTATGGACTACAAGGAACTGTTGTTTCATTGAAATTTTTATATACGTCTGGAATCGTCGGCCCCACTTAACTTGTCTTAACTTGGATTGTCGAATCCACTAGTTCGTAGTATATGTAGTATATATACTACACTCTGGAATACAGTTCGCTATTTGTTGAGTGACAAGTAGTAGGTTATTTAAAAAACATTCGAAGCACCCTGTCAACAAAAACAAAACATTTCGGGGGATAGACAGTTTGACATTCATTTCATAGGTACGTTTTGCGAGCCTAATGTGTGCCTGAAAACGGAATCTCTAGAACCAACCTTGTCAGTTTTGTGGATGAACACATTTGTAATCATTTCTGGAAGCCAAAATGGGAGGAATGGTGTCGAAATATTAACAAGAAGTCGCATAATACTAAATTTTTAAGTAAGGCGAATGTGAACAGACGTATATCGAACAACTCGCGAATCAAAAGAAATTTGTGGCAAGATGCATTGTCGTGATGAGGAAATACTTTGTCCATTTTTTACGTCTCGTCGCAAATCGTTTTGCAAACATCCAAAATTTCTCCGTTCAAATTCGGAGTTTGTTTTTTCTCTTGAAACGAAGACTTATCACACCATGACCTCACAATTGAAGAAACAATTGTTATTGTGTTTGTTAGTGTTGAAAGCTTTATCAGCAAAAACAATTCCGGGCAATTATAAATGAAGTTAAAAAATTCGAATTAACTGTAACATTTATATTTTTCTACGCATTTTCGATGATGACTTACTAAAGATATGACATATTTTGTTAATTTTTTCCCGTTCTGTTCGTTCGTTTCGAATGAATAATAAGAATAAGTCTGAAAATCTGGAGAAATTTCTGAAAATAAATCTACAAAAAATATCATTATGTAACTCAACGTTGAGAAATCAAAATATTTGAACCCAAATATACGATTTCACTACTAAGAAATTATGAAATTTAAAAAAGTATTACTACATACTCAAGTCGATACCGATACATGGATGATCATCATTTTCAAAATACATCAACAATATCCAATCAAAATTATATTCAAAATTGAATAAGGAATAAACAACACAATATCACTTTTAGATGTCTTAATTTATCATTCAAAATGTTCTTTTAAATTCGATATACAGGGTGTGGACTATAAATTAAACAAATTCAGTAATACGTTAAGCCATATTTTCTGTGAAATTTCTCGAGATACACGATTTTTCCTTCAGTTTTGTTTTGCAAATAATTTAATTTTTCTTGGTAATGTGGTAACTTTCTTCTTCAAATGGCATGATGTGTCATGTTTCACCTGGTTGGAAAGGTTTCTACAAATGTGATGAGCTATCATTTTTAACATTATCACATGACGTTATCTTATGGATTGTAAGAAGCGTTAATTTTTCTCTTATTACTTTTAAAGATATATGGGACCTCTTTTTTTTAGGATACAGATAAATAACTTGATAACGTAGTATCTTCTATTTTGATCGTAGCTCTGAGTGAATTTTCAAACAACCGAATCGCATAAAATTGAAATTTTGATATTAATTGGTTATGGCGCTATGGAACCAAAAAGTACTCAAGTTGGGGTTGTTCGATTACTTCCACAAACTTATCCAGATTGATCTCCATTTCGCCATGAAGAAAATGAGACATTATCGAGAATTGAAACATGTGAGGTTAGGTTAGATTAGGTTAGAACATGAACAAAATGGAGGCACAATACCTAGAATTGAAACATGGAGACATATATCTAGAAGAAGACAATCTATTTTGAATATTCTGCAAATCATTCAGAAAAATGAAACAATTTCTGCCCCGTCAAAGGCTCGCGATCATTATGTTCACAATAAAACAGTATTGAAAATCATTCACCAATATAAGATGCATCCTTACAAAATAGAACTTACATAGGGTCACTTGGCTTGAAATAGATACGGCAAGGTAGATCGTTAAATCGTCAATTAGTCTATATAAAATTCTCACTGGAATATGAGCACTCATACTCAAAAACCAGGGAAAATTACCATGTGCAGGCATAATTAGTGACCATATTACGATAGGTCCAAAATTCCAGTAACATATTCCCTGGAGAAAAATATCTCAATTTTGACGAGATGATTTAATTACATCTTTAGCCACTTTGTTCCCGAATGAATCAGACTCTGAAATCTAAAATAAAGGATTTTTGACACTTTGACTGTCAAATGACGCGCTGGCCGTCATAAACACATATGCAACGATCTGTCGCGAAATATTTCTTTTACAAAATAGTTTGAGTTTGTGATAAAAATTTTCTATCCTAGAAAGTGTTTTTGGTTATTTCAGTTGGGATAACACACATTATTTCGTATTTTGGGCAAAAAAGCACTCAAACGAACACAGGATTCTAATGAATGAATTATAATGGAGGTCATTAGTCATTCATTACTAACGAAAAATTATGACAAATTAGGTATCCACCCGCTAATTCTTGATATTGTTTCGTTTCGATTTTTTTCACGGAGAATTAATAATGAAAATGAAGTGAAAACAGACATGATTCAAGTTTATTTTCAATCTAACACAAATAATTTCAACTCTATCGAGAACGATTTCCAGATCCTGATGATCTAGAGCGCTGCAAGTTTCCCATGCTCGAAAACACTTAATAAAGTGGAGTGCTTCAATAATTCGAAAACATTGAAATAAAAATTTCTATCACACAATTTTTCGTTGAAATTGTTGGAAATGCTCTCCATGCTGTTAAATACGCATTTGTAGCATTCAGAACGGCATCTGGAGGAATTTCGAGACAGGCTGTTCTTATCTTTCTTCAACACGTTCAAATTTTCTTGAAAAGTGTGGTGAACTCGATCCTGTAGGTATTTCCAGGGCTTAAAATCAGGTAGGGTCGAATCTGGGGAGCCGACTTGCTATCTAACAGGACCATTTGCTCGTATCCATTGATCATCAAAATGAGTTTTCAGCTTGTCCACCATCTTTGTGGAAATACTTTTTTTTCGTTCTTCCGGAGAGAGATTATCTAGGAAATCTCTTGTAATGTTCGAAAAAGAATTTCACTGAAATGTTGCGATTCAAGTTTTCTTCAGTAAAGATTAGTTAGATTAGCAATTCTAATAAACGGCGCACCGAATCTATGCTGAAAATTATTGTTCATTATGTTGTGCGGATTCTGCTGACTCTGTAACCTACACAATTACTCATAGAATGTGAACTAATAATAATGAATTTAATTAGAAAAGGTTCACACTTTGTGGTTTACCCTGCTCAGTCGTTTTAGATGGGTCATGGATTTTAGTTCCCTTCAAGCATCCAATGTTGACAGTTCCTCCCCAATAAAATGAACACAATTTATTTGAAATTATCATTTTAATGAATATCTAGGCTTCACGAATGGAAATGGACTTATCTTTATAGTGATGTGCTAGCACATAACATGGAGGGTATTTCAGCAGATTGGTGGCTATCCAAGGAAAAGATTGATCTCCTCTAAAAATGACGGAGGTTGCTGGCTATCCAAGAGGAAGATTGATCTCCTCTAAAAATGATGAAGGTTGGTGGCTATCCAAGAAAATGATTGAACTCCTTTGTCCTACCCAAATTAGAGTTGTTGAATTTGTCCTCTCCAAAAAAAATATAGTTGGTATTTTGTCCTCTCCAAAGAAAATATGGCTCTTCTTTTGTCCGCTCCAAAAAACCCTTTTATTTTAAAGGGTTATTAATTAATTCACAAATTATTATGATATAAATTTCGAGTGGTTTCAACGAAGTCTTCAAAGGAAATGAATGAACTCAGTTGTCATTCTTCGATAGTTACCGATGGTAGAGGGGATTATTCTCGAAATGAATGGTCATAGAATCAAAGTGATTTGCTATATGTTAAACTTGCAGCGTGTTAATCCAAAGGTTATTCAGTTAAAGTAGTAGCCCCCACTAAGCACGCTACAACTCCAAAGTCTAAAATTATTCCTTTTGAAATGACGATTGTTCTGAAAAGTACATTCGTCAGACCAAATGATGGTTCTGGAAAAGAAATATTCTAAATGCATTCTATCTATAAAAAAATTCGAAAACTCGAGGCGTCTAACACTGTCAAAACAGATTGAACTGCCGTCGCTGAACGGTTTCTGCAGAAAATTGTTCAACAGATGTTTCTGCTTTCGCTTCTAAACTCCACAAGATATGCAATTCCGTTTCTTCATTAATCTTTCTTCTGAGAGTTTTTGATTTTTTGAATGAACCGTATTTTCGATCTAGAAATCTCTCCTGATAGAGTCGAAATGCTCGAGCCCCATTTCTGTTAGATTCAAAATAGGCTTATATGATGTCGGTATTTACTTTATTATTAAAATCTTCTATTTTGAGTCTTTTTCTACCCGAAATACGAATTATCCGAACTGAAATAATGACCAAATACTTTCTAGGACAGAAAATTTTTATCACAGACTTAAACAATCCCCATTCTACGAATTACATCGATCTATTTGAATTGTGATTTCTCTTCCGGAAGTATTCAATGATTTCTTTTTTCTTGGAAAATGCAGCGTTTTGAGTGATACTCAAAATTGTATAAGCAAATGGAAATATGGGGTTAACATTTGGAGCGAAGTGAAGATCAAATTCCAGTATTTCCGGAAGTAACAGACCATTGAAAATATTTCATGCTGTTAAAATACCATTAAAGATGCAATTCGGTTTTTGTTTCTTTGAAATCGATCAACAATTAAAGGAGCTATAGCTTAGGGCGTTTTTCACGCAACTACCGATATATACGTTCTATGTACAGATGTACATGGAACTATGTACTTTATACCTGTTTGAAGACGAACGAGACTTCAATACAGCAAGTTTCAATTATTGTATTTCTTCTGTAGTAAAATATAGTAAACACGGTATTTTTGTTTTAATTATGCTAAACTACTAAGTTGTAATGGGTTGATATATTCAGTAATAGGTTCATTATTCTTTACTATTCATAATCGATCGTACCAATGTAAATAGAAGAACGAAACGTAAATATTTCTTCAATATAAATCGACGTTATCTAAACACCGACTATTTACATCGTCACCAACGAAATAAAGTGTAAAGCATTTGAGTGCCGTAATTCCCGAATAACCTCATTTCATGATGAAGTTTGTTCCGAACGAGTGCTCGTTTTCCCATCCGAAGAACGGTTTTCCATGCACTGAACACTTGCACTTACATCCGGTTCGTTCGTGTCGTCGTCAACATTTTCATCAGGCACTTTTCGATGCCATCATAATGATTTGGATGCAGCTGCGGAACATATAATTTTCAATTACGTGATACCGCGTTCGGTAAACAAAGTGCGCCCGATAAACAGACTGGTCTATTTAAAATAATCATTTCCCACAAAGTTATGCGGGCGTTCTCGTTCCTTGTGAATCATGAGAACCATTACTTCTTTATAAATTTCTTAAGGATAGATGCTGGCTGGAAGAAATTAAAGAATAAATTTCAATGCTTTGTATAGTGAGATTTAGGCGGAGGTCTATTTATTGCTCAATTTTTGACATCGAAATATCAACTTTAATTTAACTTTCACGCGTTGGAGAAGAACTCTATTGGAACATCAAACGGATTTCCATTAATAATCCATATCTTATTTAAATATTTTAAGGCCTTTCCAATTTCGTTCTTTGATTAGAGCAAAATGGGAGGGGGGAAAGGGTCATATAAGAAAATGTATATAGGAAATTAATAGATAACACTATGCTATAACTGATAATTAGAGACCGGATTTCATGCAATATGAAAACTTGTTATATGCATGAAAATACACCAAAACTGGCAGAATATGTGACATTAAAAGATGAATTTTAATAACCCAAAAAAAAAGATAAAAGTTTTCATTTTTCATTTCAAAATCAGCATAAAATTAGTAAATTATCTTTTCAAAGGTGATAATAGGTACAGTAACTCTACATGCATGACATTAATCGTAAACAATCAAGTATTGTTCCAAATGTACCGTGGTAAGATTGTGCCTTCGATTCTTTAGAATATTTTTGTGAGTGGAAAAGGTTGGCTCCACAACCACTGAGGTAACTGGGAAAAATTTCAGCTTTGCTGAAACAACTAACACCAACAGTTTCTAGCAAAAGTTCTGGCGTCTCATCAATGAACTTATCAATTTGACACAAACTTTCAGAACCTGGATTATTGTTCCATACGTTATCAAACGTTTCTTTAAGTTTATGCAGAAATGCCATTGGTAATGTGGAGTTTGTTTGGCGGATTTTATTCATTGTTTGGATATATTCAGTCAGTACCAAACCGCGAGTTTCGAGATTTTTAATATTTTCAGGTATATAGGAAAAATGAGTTCAAATCACGGCTATTTGTTTTTTCATTATAGAATCCTTGAATGCTTCCTTATACTGATAGACTGCTATTGACTAGGAACTGTGGAAGTCATTTACTACACCTTTAACAGCCTCAAAATGTTCATTGCAGTGCAGCACTTCTTCGATCCACGGTCCCCATCGAGTTATAACTGGTTTGGGCGTAGTGGCATGTTTAGCAATTTTTCTTTTAGGCTTTATTACGAGCAGGTGCCTTCAGAAAAACTTTTTTTTGTTGGTGAAATCACTTTATCGTACTTCTCCAGCAAGTCGATGTACTCCGTGAGCAAAGCACGTAACATGAATCATATCGGGATAGAATCTTATAGGAAGCAGCATCTGTCAGAAATATCAATACTCTTTCTTCTACAGCTGATTCAGGAAATATTTTTTCTATAAATCTACAAATCTGGTCATCGTTGTCTTTTCCAATTCTCTGCAAGCAATCAAATAGAAAGAAGCAAGCTCTATTTTTGATGTACCAATAATCGAATTCGCTACTGTCGGTAGTTTAGTAAGCTGAAATTCAACTGAAGTTGTCTTTGAATTCAATTCGTATTTATTCCATAACTTGTTCATAAACTGGTGGTACATAATTTGTACGCAATGTTTTCGATTTGAGCAGAAATTGTTTGAGAAAAGGGTTGTCGATTTTATGCAAATGAATATTACTTGCAAGCAATGCTTCACATAAATCCATAATAAATTTAGAGCTAAATGTAGACGTGGTTATAAGTTGTTGTCGTCGAAATTTCCTTTGCAATCAATCGATTGCCTATTTGACATTTTTTTGTGCACGAAATATTTTTGTCGCAAGTTCGACAGTATAAATTATTTCCGTCGTAAGTAAAATTTCCAGGAAAGTCAGTTATCCACAAAGACATTTTTTTTTCGGAGGCATGTTACGCATCAAATCTCACACAAATAAATAAAAGACTAAACTGCAGATCAATGAGCATGCACGTCAAGAATGAACAAGTACCAATTCATATGCGTAATAGCTGGAACGACTTAGTAGTAGGCGAGCGTGATGCTCTTCTGTCTCCATCTTTTTATTATCTTAACTGTCAAAACAGAAGACGCTCGCGGCTACTGACCCCCTGCGTTCCGAAATGTAGTTGAAAAGATAATATCGCGAATCCGACCGAAAACACTATCATAACTTCATAGCCCTTATATTTTGTGACTTTCAAATTTGGTCGAATTCGCGATGTTATCACTTTTATCGCATTTCGAAATGCAGGG
Organism: Cryptolaemus montrouzieri; assembly: GCA_013387265.2. Taxonomy (NCBI): domain Eukaryota; kingdom Metazoa; phylum Arthropoda; class Insecta; order Coleoptera; family Coccinellidae; genus Cryptolaemus; species Cryptolaemus montrouzieri. Next base: position 70,274,298 of record JABFTP020000021.1, on the reverse strand, counting down.
TGAGAGCATGGCATTCGAAAAAATATTATAAATGTACCAATATTATGCATCATAACTATCTTAGGTAAAATATTCTATTACCGCTGAGAATGGCTCAAATAAGCAAATGCATATGCAAATATGCAAATTCATCTAATCCGGTCCCTACTAATAATAGTCAAATAGCAGATTCTCGAGAGTTTGTATTTTCGTTGGAGGTTAGTTAATTGTAATGCATTGGGCGAAATCTCGAGTTGTCACCAATTATTGCTGGAGAAGGTGAACATTAGGTTTCTTTACTATGATTCTCTCAAACTAAAAAAAATCAAGAGATCTTGGTTCAAAATTTAGTTGTAATTGAAAATAATACTAGGTGATGGGCATATAAATACTTCCTGAATAATATAATTCAGTAATAGAAAAAACATGTGCTCGGATAGAAAAATATTGAATTATACAGTTTTAGGTAAACTCAGCGTCGACTATAAGTGAGCGAGAAATATAGTAACCCTTGTGAGTTCCGTCAGATGCCCAGATGAAGTTTTGGCATTGGCGCTAGAATATGAGTCAAGCTTCAAATCATCGATGAATTTGGAGGTGTTAACGAAGATATCCTTTCAATACCGAATCCTAGGTAGCAAAATTGCGACTTGTGACTTGTCTGTCTGATAGCTAAACAAAGGAATCCTATCTTCTCAGAAAACAACAACATTGAAAAATGTAATGATAGTCTGTGCTATAGTGAATACCGAATTGAAAACCACGAAATTTCTTAGGTTAGGTTTTTCATCAGAATAAAATACAAACCCTTTTGTGCATATAATATCGAAGTAGGCCAATTTTATCTGAATAAAAGAAAAAACTTCAACGAAAGCAGAACAGATATTGAACTTCTTCGAAAATTGTCTTTTCAGAAAAACAATAACAGCTAACAATACGTATTATACCAAGACGTGACTTCAATTTACACACTAAAATCAGACGCAGAAGAATCAGAATTGTAAAAATATCAGCCTTAGAGAACCTGAACGGTACAAATAAGCTCTGAAAACAAACAGAAATTTTTAATGCCACATGTCGCACATGTGGCATTTTATGGTGGCAAAATGATGATCTCGATTTTCCGACGTAGATACTTCATAGATCTCACATCAGCCAAGGTTTCAAAAAATTTTGCCGAGACAATTTATTTCCAGCTAACCAGAATGAAACCAAGCCGTTTACTGCTTTTATATCAACCACACCATAAAAAACCTTATGAGCCAACAACAAGAGTACCTGTTATATAACTGTGGCACTTTCTGTCCGAACAACCAATTCCTCTTTCTGTCAGATTGTAGAATTCCTTGACATCAGGTTCCTGTATAACAGGATTCATGGTTCCAGAACCATGCATTGTGGGCAAAAATATCGCATTTCCGTTTTTGTTTTCGGAAGTGCCAAATTTAATACCGAATTGTAAACAACAGAGCTTTTATATACACCAGAATAAAATATAAACTCTCTTAGGCATATAATATCGAAGTAGGCCTATTTCGTTTTAATAAAAGAAAAACCTTCAGCGATTGCAGAACAAATATAAAACTTCATAGAAAATTGTATTTTCAGAAAAACAATAACAACTAACCATACGTATGATACCAAGACCTGACTTGAATTTACAAACTAAAATTAGACGTAGAGAAATATTGAAAATATCAGCCTTAGAAAATCTGATGGGCACAAAAAGCTTTAACAATAGTAACAAACCGTAAAAATACTCAATGAAAACTTCCATCTTTGTATCAGTCTTCTTCAGAACCATTTTATGAATAACATTTAACACACGTCAAACATGATCGAATTAGTTAGATTAGGGCAATAACATTTGGTGCATGCGTTGTTGAATTTCCTATCCTTCGATCTGTCGCACATGTAGCATCTTGTTTTTTTGAATGGTGGCAAAACACAAAGTGTTGGTTGGTGGTACATAATATTTCAATAATGATCTCGATTTTCTGATGTAGAGGCTTAGTTCTCACATTAGTCAGGGTTTCAAAAAATTTTGTTGAGACAATACAAATCCTGCTGAAGTGAATGAAGCCAAGCTGTTTATTCCCTTCATATCAGCATACCATAAAAATACCTCATGCACCAGCAACAATTGTACCTCTTTGTTATATAACTATGGCACATTATGTATATTGATTGTTAAATTTCATGACATCAGGTTCCGTGTAACAGGATTTATGGCTCCAGAATCGCATTGTGGGGAGAAATATCTCATTTTCGTTTTTCGATTCGGAAGAGTTGAGAATTTGGTTGGTCTGGTAAACGAATCTTGTCATGAGATTCAATTATTTCTCAGCGGCAAATGCATGAGTATCTTTTTTGTCGTTACGTGCCATGAGGGCGAGTTTACATTTAGTAAGCTCGTGGGATGTAAATCAATTCTCTAATATTTCCCTACGTGGAGAATTCCTCTGCAAAAATTTAGTGTGTGACTTGCAAAGGGACACGATCTTCATCTTTATCATATATCCTGTTTAGTAGTGATATCCTTTGGACGAACACTTCCCTCTCTAACCAAGAAAGGTTTCATCAGTAGTAACATATTTCAACGGCGTATAGTATTTCTGTGAATATGTACCACACTTCACGAATGGGAATAAAATCATTTATCATTTATCCTCCATTTATCAGATCACGTTCCGTTGTTCTTTGGAATAAAACTTTAAGTGTGGGAGAAAGAATTTGATTCTGTTTTATAGGTAACTGCAGATTGCTCGTAAAATAATGTAGGTACCATCAGAAATTATTCCAAATAAAGGAGTATATTTTGGTGAAGCAGTAAACGAGTAAAAGTAACAGTAAGAATCAAGAAACATAACCACAATTTTTTGGATGTGCAACAAAACAGAATAAAGTTTTACTGCTAAGAAGCGATCGTTGTGTCAATTCATAAATATCACCACTGCAGTGTCTAATATGTTACCATAATATAAAAAGTAACATGTATGTAAGGCCAATCGATTGAAAAATCGACGACAACAAAAGTGCATGATTATGCCAAACGTTTTTTTATCGTGAAAGCCCACGTGAGGTCCGCTCATACCCCAACAATGTTTTTCAACAAAATAAATCAATTCGAAAGACTAACCTGGGCTACTTCGTCCACCTCTGGAGTACTAGTGAGTTGGACGGTACTCAAAGAGCATGTACCGATAGAGAACAAGGGAGAAGAAAAACAGTATACATAGAGTTCGCCTGGAACCCAAGCATGTGATCGAAGCAGGGCTAAAACTTCTATCAATTCATTGATTTTTTATTTCGATGGCTGTTTTAGTTTTCGATATATATTGAAAAAAAATTGTCGAAAATCGCCTGTTTTAATTCTTTCCGTATTTCTTGTAAGTTTTTGTAATTTGCTCCTTTGCTGTGATTAAACATAGCATGGCAAATTTAAATAGTACGCTTTTTCGAAATTGAAGGATGATGAAAAGTCTTCCAAAATTATCATTGTTTCGAAAAAAGACGATATTGAAAATAGTTCTGTCACATTTCGACAAACACAATACAATAACATAAATCGGTAATGATTCTTTTAATTTTGTAGAGCCCCTAAATGGCAAAATGAAGTCGAATTATAGGAAATTTTGTAGGCTAACTGCATTTATTATTCCAAAGCAGGTATAAGGGACCGTACGATATTACCCACGCCGACGCTGCTCAACTCCAATTATCGTATTGTTACAGGCATCGACAGCATGCTATGTTAGGTACAAAGAATTGTAGTCTCCGTTATGTAGTGTATTTCAAGTATGAGTTTGCAAATAAAACCATTTTATAATCTTCTTTATGAATATATTAATAACTGTACACTTTTCAAGTGTTCCATGTTGTGATAGAGATGCCACGCCATGTTCATTCTTCGGTTTTTGATACCAGAGCAAAAATTGTATTATTGTATTGCATTAAACTTTGTATTGAATATGGTTATTTCGGTTCCTTTAACTTTGATGAGAATGGCATTTGGTCACAATACAATATCTTGTGTGAGTATTTTTGTTTGATATGCCAAAAAGACATGATTTATACGATTTTTTTTTATTTTGTGGAAACATTGATGCAGCTTTGCTTCTCATAACGTTTAGCATCAGAATTTCAGAATCCAAAAAATTATCTTGCTGTTAAATGAAATGTCTGGGAGAGCACTATAGCGTATTATTGAATTAGTAGACCTATCGGTGCCATCTCTGAATCATGTTAGGAACTTTTGAAACGATCCTCCTACAGTTGTTTGAGGTGCTTTTTATTTGTAAAGATGGAAAGGAAATAATTCTACGATGCCTCTGTTATAACGATTTTAAGAAAGCATCATCATGACAAAATATCAACACTGTATAATGTCCGAAAAGCATCATTACTGCAAGATCAATAAATTCCAACCCCTATATTAAATTGTCGCAAATGTCACAGGATCAATTGCGTCATTGAACTGTACTTCTAAACCTCATTTATTCCAGCTGTTTTCCACATGACGAGGACGAGCCTAATGTTCAGTGTTTCTTCATAGACGTCATCATTGACGTCACATCCAATCTCCCCCGGTCGTTTTCCCAATTTACGCTTCAGCGTTTTGGATTTATGTGCGACATTTAGCCCACTTCAATTATCTAATAGATTAGCTTGTAGATAATTCCTGACCATCCCGAAAACGGTTAAAAATAGCGATAGTGCCGTGACCGTCGAGGGCACGAAACGCGCTCTTTTATATTAAAATGGCAGCTGGAAGCCTTTGACCTATCACAAAGCCAATTAGAGACCTTGTAGGGACTGATATCGGTAATGTGATTTAGCATATTAGATTAATGGATTTCGATTCTTACTGGATCACCTACCAAGAAAATGTTACGAATATTTCCATGCTAATGCTATTGACTATATGTTGTCCTCAAAACCCTTAAAAACTTTGAAAACTGTTTAAATTAAATCATGCAAACTATAAAAATAACTATATTTTTCACATGCCTGAAAAACTTTATCTCAATCTTTCGGCAAAACAACTAAGTATTTGATATCTATAGATAGATATATAAAGTGGGTCACCATATATACCTCGGTTTATATCTCCTAAACTCTTAATTTTTTCTATATGGTTTCTTCCCAACACTTACTATATAATATATTAATTGAAGATGTTATCGATTATACAGGGCGCTCAGATTTCGATGTTTTAGTACTGCAGCAATCTAAAATATTAGGAATAGGAATAAATGACTCCCCCCAAAGGGCGTGAGGAATTCATTGTTTCAAACATATTCAAGGAATCCTTTTTCGTTTCCGAATTAATTTCATATTTTAGAAATCAATTGAGTGCCAATACTTTGGTTGTTTTTGAATCTGTGTAGAAATGGTTTTGACATTCTACAGGCACTCAATAACATAGAATCGAACTACGTGTAGAAATGTTTTTGTCCAACAGTTTTGAGTTGTAATGCAAACTTGCGTTTTTTGAATGTGAACCCATGTGGTAATTTTGACTTTGTTGAAAAGAATGTTTTTCTTTTTCAAAAATATATCACATGTACCATCAATTTTTTCATTCAGTACGTGTTTTAATGAAAACCGAAAATTGTATTACGTTTTCCTAATTTTATCCAGTATTTCTTATGTCCATTCGAAGAATTTACTCGGATTGATTTCGTTCGAAGATTAATTTAGCAATGAAAATTCAGATGAATTATTCAATGTTCATTTATCCGATTTACAACTATTGTATGAATATAGTATCATTTGTGATAACGTTCAAAATAATCATGATGCTGATGCTACAGAAGCTGCTTATTCGAATCGTTTCCTGATAGGCGACAACCTATTAAAAGTATATTCAATAAATTGAGGGAAAATCTCATAAACCACGTTACATTCAACGTCGCAAAAATATATAAGTCGAGCGTTCAGTATTCTCAAGAAAAATAGATATATACCTTATGAAATAAGAATATCCCAGTTACTGGCAAGAAATTTCCAACGACGACTCGATTTTTGCAAGTGGTTTCTGCGAAAATCTGAAAAAATACGCAGTTTTACCGAGAAATAAATCAGACCGATGAAGTTTACATCAGTAGTAATGGAATATTCAATCGTCAAAATGAACATTGGTAGTCGGATGTAAACCCTATCGGTGTATTAATATTCAACATCAAGACCCACATGAGTTCAAAATTTTCGTACGGCATGTTCGCTTCGTTATTGCAAACGATATTATACTCCCATAATATTTGAACTTATGAAAAAATATTAAATCATTGATCTGAATTGTCGTTGCTAGAATTAATTTTCAAACCGTCACAATGGGAGCAAATACTTAAGCTATTTGAATCATTCCGTTAACATTCTGTAAATAATTCCGAAATAATTTGGGAATATATTGAATTTTGATGATTCAGAAAGAACTAACAGAGAATGCTTTGTAATATTTGAATCAAGTAGCTGAACTGACTACGCTCACCTGACAGGTGCCTAAAATTAATGTAGTTGGATTTGGTTTCAATTTTTCTAGTCTGATAAAAGAATACGGGTGCATGTTATGTTTCTTAAGGATCCTTTGAATGGAAGTATAACTCAATCCAATATCCATTGATGCTGACTTAATGGACGCATGTGTATTGGCACGAAAATACGCTAGCGTATTAATTTGATTTTTGTCGTCCTCGAGAATTGGTTTTCTTCGAGTTTCTATGTATTGTGTTCCTCCAAATTGCAGAAAATTGCTTCTAATCCTTCGAAATTTTGTTTTACTCATAGACGCCAAATTTCGAAATTTGTTATTGAATTGCCTGCAAGTTCTATCCACCGTTTTTTGACATTCGCCATGAATTAAAAAGAGATTAAACATATCTTCGTTTGAATAATCAGCCATTTTATTATCAATCTGGTGTTTTTCAAAAGTTTTCACTTCAAATTATCAACAATTCTTGTTGAAATATCAAATTCGAATAAACGAAGTGAGAAGTACATTAATTTCAGGCACCTGTCAGGTGAGCGTAGCCAGTTCAGCTAGTTGATTCCAATATTTCAAAGCATTCTCTGTTAGTTCTTGCAAAATCATCAAAATTCAATATATTCCCAAGTCATTTCGGAACTATAAGAGATGGGTATAGTACATGCTGATACAATTCCATCTGAAATTTGACGCTTCATCTGATGGCGATATAAAAATTGGCCGTGCCATTTGAAAAAATTGAGTTATTGCTGTTTGAAAAAGGCCAAATTGAAAAAATCATACAAATTAACGCAATAAACATTTGACATGTGTAGACTGCTTGAAAAAATTTCTTGATCCTTCTTCTATCCACACAAGCAAAAATTGTGTCTGTAGTGCAAAAGATCTACGAGCTACAATTTTTTTGAATGTTCCTCAAAAATCGAGTTTATAACAAAAAAAATTAAATCTGTCAAAAGTATTGACAGATAAGTGCCAACAACTTGGGTATTTTATGCCTTTCTCAAATGTCGGTTCTAGATGTATAATAAAAAAGGTGGATTGCCGTTTGAAATAACAAAGTGATGACCCACTTCCGGTATAACCGGAAATGGTTTCACTTCGAAAATATTTCACTTCAATTGGAAATCGCTAGTTATGGCCGCGTATAAAATTTCAGCTCGATATTGTAATTGGAACTCAAAAAGTTTTTAACGGACGGTCCCGGTGGATATCCCTGTATAATAACTCAAAAATCCTTGGACAAAATAAATTTTGCACGTAGTTTGAATCAAAGTAAGAAAGTGCCTGTAGGATATCAAAACCGTTTTTACCTAACTTCAAAACCGAGATATTGCCAGTTCACTGATTCCGAAAATTTTCAAAATCTCCAAATAACTCGAAAACGAAAAAAGCTATCTTGAATCTATTTGCAGCAATAAATTCCTCACGCAAAAATAACATGACGATAAGGGGGTTACTCTTTTCATAATATTTTATATAACGTAGTACGTCTAAATCTGTCCATCCTGCACAGTGTGTTTCCTTACTGAGATTTATATCAGAGTTGTTTTTCTATTGGGACTGATGCCCTTCATTTCCTGTTATTTCTCAATTACTCACACTAAAAAATTAATTATATCTAATTATTATATCTAAATTCTGCGGTTTTTTCATGTACCTTAGGACCATCGATTCCATTGAGGTATCAAAATATTCTCAGTGAAATGAATTTTCATGAACGATTAAGTCGTTGTTGCCGTAATAAAACAGGGTATTTATTTTCGAATGTCAAACTGTTGCACTAACGTCATTCGTTTCTTTATTTCAAATGGCACATCCTGTATTTCATGAACAAATATGGAAGATGTTTGTTGTGCTTATTGAATGATAAAAGGGTCACTATTAGTACTGTTTTTAAGATAGAATTGGTTTTCAATTTTTCTTATGAAATTTCGAATTTCGCATTTAACCTTATTGATGAAAGTGATATTCTCTGATGATAAACTGAAAATTTCTTTTATTAGAATGAAACTACTAATGGAAAAATTAATAATTTTTGATTATTTTCATGATTAAAATTTAAAAAACTTCACCAACAGAAAATCGAAAGCTATTGCCGCACAACCTGAAAACTTGTAGTGGTTTCATAGAAGAACCATCACCGAATGTAGTCTTTCGAAAGTTGAGATTTTTGGAAATTTCAGAAAACAATTCGAAAATCATTTGTATGATTTTATTAATGTGGTTCCAGCTCATTTTGACAAGTGCTTCGACTTTTTTGGGTGCCTTTTTTCTATTTTTCATCTTCAAAACTGTGAAGATGTTTCATAAAATTTGTTTCTATTCCTTCCACGTGTCTAGAAACGAGCAAAACGTTACCCCGATTTCCTATATCTTCCATCTTATCACTAAAATACCTATCTCCAAGTTCTTCCGCATCAGTTGAGTTGAACAATTCAACATAACGTTTCTGAGTAGAGCATTGTAAGACCTTCTCAACAAAGTTCAACTCGACCTACTTTTCCTATAATGAATTCTGAGTTGGGGGATGCTGAGTGTGGGGGTTCGATTTCACATGTTCCGTATAATACTTGAAAACGATCCTACTCGAATTAAAAATTGACATCGTTTTCGTCTAGAATCACTCTTTTCAGAATCAGAGAGGTCATATTTACGATTTTTTCTGTCTACTGGATGTAATAGGCTTCAAAGATTTCAGAAAATCAATAATTTAATATATCCCATAGAATCTCAGCATTTTGTTCACTATTAGTTATCGAAGAATGTGTATATATTAAAATAAAGGGTTTAACCGCAACGAGCTGCCCATATATCTGTTCATACAATCAAACTGATTTCATGAAAAAATATAAATCCACCACCCGGTAATTAATACCATTGGCAATGATCATAATTAAAACATACCCTGGAATCATTATATATTAGGAAAACGTTAAATGTTATGAGAATATATCAATCTACCAGAATATATACAAACTATAGCATCATCAGACAATGACATCAATGTACCAATGATTAGAGTCAGAGGCTTTCTCCCCGGAAAAATCCAGTGTACGGACCTTAGTCAAGTAACTCTGAATGGTACTCATTCATAGTTTTCTTTGTGTGAAGTGATCAATGATCGAATAGAATACTGCTATGAATATAAATATGATAAAATTGTCAACTAATTGTATTACATTTATATATACAAATAAATAAAACATGAAATGAGATTCTGAGCAGTATAAACTTAAGAGAAAACCTATGACTCTACCTCATTATTTTTTCGAAAAGAAACCTACGAAGAATATTGCAAGATTTGATGACTGTTATCTTATGTAACTGTTCAAATTAATCTTTCTTCAGACCTAAAATCTCAAAATTTTCGTGAAGATTCTCCTAGGAATGATACCTGTTGTGGAAATAATAATCGGTAGAATAAATATTTTTTTATTATCCACATTTTTTAATCTCATCACCAAGCATCATATATTTAGACATTTTTTCATTGTATTTATTTTGTATATTATGTGTGTAGCAATATCAATTATATATGTTATTCAATTTTGTTTATCAGTAAGAATGATGTCTGGCCTATTGTTATTTACAGCTCTGTTGCATAGAATTGTTTTATCAAAATAAAGTTTATATTTCTCATTTTCACAAATAATCTCAGGTTCATATTTGTAACATTTTTTTCTTTCGGGAATGAGGACATGATTAATTCCTAGTGTAATGAATAATATTAGCGACGGCATTTTGTCTTTCTAAATAATTTGTTGAAGCAAGGACTGAGCAAGATGATAATATATGAAAAACTGTTTCTGAAGAACAAAATCATCTACGGCAAGAATCATCTATATTTTGCTTGATAATGTGTTTTCTATAATTCCTCGTGAGAACAACCTGATCCTGGATCGCAATTGCTAAGCCTTCTGTTTCAACAAACAATTATCCAGATACTAACGATCTATTTGATGCGATTTCATCGATATAATCATTCTTCAATTCTTTGGGGTGCTTTCCGTGTAATTCCTTCTGTATCTAACTTTCTCTTTTAGAATTATCAAATATATCAAAATCTACCTTTTGCATTGTCAAGTTCAGAGGTGTAAGATCTGCAGCAACAACAAGATCATGTAATTTAGACTTTCTCTGTTTATCATGAAAATGGGAACGTAGATGAAAAATATGAAGATTGTTCAAATCAGTTAATCCACGACCTCCAAGATGTCTAGGTAGTGTTACTCTTTGAATAGCTGACTTTGGGTGGTGCTTATGATATTTACAAAGCATTTTCCTCGTTTGACATTGTAATTCATTGCCCATATATCTGTTCATGCAATCAAACTGATTTCATGAAAAAATATAAATCCACCACCCGGTAATTAATACCATTGCCAGGCAATGATTATAATCAAAACATATCCTGGAATAATTATATATTAGGATAACGTTAAATGTTATGAGAATATATCAATCTACCAGAATATATACATACTATAGCATCATCAGACAATGATATCAATGTATCAACGAGTAGTGTCAGAGGCTTTCTCCCCGGAAAAATCCAGTGTACGGACCTTAGTCAAGTAACACTGAATGTTACTCATTAATAGTTTCCTTTGTGTGAAGTGGTGAAAGATCGAATAGAATACTGCTCTGAATATAAATATGACAAAATTGTCAGTTAATTATATTACATTTATATAAACAAATAAATAAAATATGAAATGAGATTCTAAGCAGTATAAACTAAAGAGAAAACCTATGACTCTACCTCATTATTATTTTCGGAAAGAAACCTACGAAGAATATTACAAGATTATTTATTATTATTATATATATATATATATATATATATATATATATATATATATATATATATATATATATATATATATATATCATATCATATTATCACCACGCGAGATGGGACATTAAAAGTATATGGGGAAAGGAATGACCTATTGAATATTTTCTTGATATCTTGAATGTTATTCGAACTAACTTCCGAAATTATTTTTATGGCTGTGGCGGTTATACCCGAATTTGAAACCATCTTTGTTATTTCAAGTGGCATAATGTATGTTTCTATTTTTTTAGTGTAGAAACTTAAATTCTGAACAACTTTTTTCTCATATCTTTGCCAGCTGACAACCGAAAGGAAGATATGAATTGTTCAATCGGAATTTTGCGATTTTTGGTTATCTCTAAGAAGGCATCATAAAAATAACAAAGATCATTCAATTCGATTATTTCTCGTTCGTTGTAACACAATTCAATCCATTTAGAGGCTTCACGGTATACACGGTGTTTCCAAAGCATGTGGCAAGTCGTAGTACATTCAAAGGTACTAAAGTATAATTTTTATCTTCAGCGATTGCGTCACTGGATTCACCTTCAAAGATTACAATTATTTTCTTCAATTCGTATAATTCAAAATTATGGAAATTTTAAATCTTACTACAGACTGTAATAATAGTTCTCACCCAATTTTTACGATTAAGAGCTGTATGCACCACTTTTCTGCACAAAAGTAATGCTTTCGACACATATTTTGAACTAGAAATAGTCGGCTTTCGATAATAGTCGTGGATAAAAGATATTTCAAATAAATTTTCGAAGTAATAAATATCTATCTCTATTTTCTTTGTTATGATGATGAAGAATTGATTAAACTATCGACATCTCAAGAAGAAACTGTAATTAACAAGTCTTGTCGATTGCGTCTATTCTCTCTCACGCAAGTTAAATTCTAAAACACTCGAATAAATCTGTCGTCAGTTCAGTGGGATACTAAACGATTCATGCTTTTTGCAGCAATAACAAGTATTTAAAATTTACGGACTACTTTACAAAACAACACATGTACGCACATAAATGTATGTGAATTTTGAAACAAATTTATTGAGAAATTAATCGTTTCTCTAGATCACTTGAAAGAACAAGATATAAACGAAATTTATTAGTACCCTGCAGAGTGGCTCATATTCGTGAGATGTAGAAAAGAACAAGGGGCACAAGTCTCTTTTCCGAGAAGTTGGTGAAGATCATTTTCCAATGACATTGATATTTTTTCGCAAATAAACAAGGATAATTTCCTAAATCTATTATAACCTTTCTATTTATATATATATATATATATATATATATATATATATATATATATATATATATATTACTTAAAAAGTTTCTTTCGAGACTCTTTCATTTGAATAAGGAGATTTTACGAGGAGGTATTAATTCCTTGATTCCTAAAGCAATGTATTTCTTATTTCAAGTATAAATATTAGTTAACTAAAAATACAATTGATAGGATTCAACTGTTCATCGAAATTGTGCCCATAATACAACATAACTGACTAAAATGCATGTGTCAACAATAGCATCACTAAAGGGGACAATTATCGGTTTATTAGCCGTATCACGATATAGCACGTCATTCATTTTTGAATTCTGCTGACCATCCACGACTGTGTGACAATCTAAATATATTCCAAGCTAAACACAAATCGAGTGTCGACCAAAGCTCGTCTTTGGATTTAGAAATTGCTTCACATGACGCTGTCCTCTTTATATCCAAATCTTCACACGTCCATCTGAATGATACAAACAAAATGTCGACTCATCTCTGAAATGGCAAGTTCTTCGTCAATGTGTGGTCTGATGTCAATCGGCTCGTCGTTGTCGAACTACATGATGCTGCTGCATCGTTAATTGTGAACACCTGGTTCGTCTTCTAGTACCTAAACCAACCCCATGCAATATTTTTTTCTCTGATTGGATATGATAGCTCCAGTACGATCTTTTCTTACTGTTGTTTCCAAGTATCGATCTTCGGTGGTACTTTTTTGCCACCCTTCATCGAGTATGTATGTGGGTGGTGCATTTGTGATATATCGATTCCAGGCTCTACTCATCCCACTCTGAATATAATTCAAGTACTTCACGTTGTGTCAATTCTTTGGTCATTCAACGGACAATTTGTTTCAGCCGGACGGGTCTTAAGCATGTTCGAGGTATAATGAGAGAATTTCCTGTCTAATGAACCGTATTTAAATACAAAACAATTCGAACTGCTTGAATGATAAAAACATATAATTATTCCTACATCGACCTTACACTTGAAGTAGCTTATCAATTTGTGGAACTGTTCGTAATATATATAACTTTCGTCACAATTCAAGTTCCAAATTCACAATTTTATAGGTGTTAGGTAATATTGTGAAATCCGTAACTAAGGTAGTCTTGAAAACATGTTTTCACGATTGGCAATTCGTATATTTACTTTCATGGAGTTTTTCGGTTATTACTTAAAAGTTAAATATTTTGAATTGAATTTTTTCACAGAATATTATCATATTTGAGAAGGAAGAAGCGAAGATAAATAAGTTTTCTTGAAGTGGATTCATTTGTTGCAATGCTTAATCTGACTGCAGGAGTCGTAGTTAATAAAACCTCCATTCTGAAGATTTTAAATGACTACAACCTTTCAGAATCCGCTTAGTTAAAGCATTGCGTTTAAACGATTTGGTACGCCGGTTAGAATTTACCGGTCGTAGACGATAATGAGATTTTCTCAAATGAAATTTATTGAGGAATGAAAGCTGGTTTTCTGATAAGGTATCGTCGATTAGTAGCATGCTGTCTACCCTCTTTTACCCTCCTTTAAATAAACTAGTTTCAAATTCAAAAGGTATCTGTTATGAATCTTACTTTGCGTTATCTTAAACGTGATGATGTCATATTCACGAGAAACTTAACTGAACAATTGAATTAAGATGTTTCGTAGATCACTTTACTCGATTTACTATATATATATATATATATATATTCTTGCAGTACAAAATGCTCATGAAGTGGCAACACGCAACAACACAACACGCTGATGTTGACAACCAGAAATATCATGTTTTCAAGTGGTTTCTTTGTTTTCCTACTTGATAGCCTGAGCTGTTTCATATCAATCCATCCACAGAATATCACGTCAGTATGTCAACGAGATCTCCCGAAACGACATCTAATTCCACTTCTCCTTCAGCAATTCGTGCTCTACGTATAGCATCATTTCTACCATCTCTTACAACTTCTTGAAATTGATTATACGGATCGTGGTTACAACCCAAAATTAATTCGGTGACATTCGAAACCCACCAGTATCCGGTGAATCCAGTCTTAGGTTTTCCAGTTACGAACTCTTTCATCACGAAAAAATTCTGCGCACAACTTTGTAGATTTTGGATCAATCTTATCAATCAATATGCTAAACCACATCCATTTCTACAACAAATCTGCGTGACAGATTACCTTCTCCATTTTCAAATGATTTAATGATTCATTGTAAAATTCTGTTTTTATACTTAATTAAATTGAGATGAGTAGATGGCAGTCTAGCATGGTGTTGTGAATAGTGCAATACTGACTAAGTCAAATAAGACGGAAACTGCAGTGTATTGCTCTTATCTATGATATCCGACCGGACTGTACTACTGTTCGGTGGCCCTGTTGACGATGATAAAGAAGGATGGATCGGGAAACCAGCACCTTCAGCGAAGGATATTCAATATTCTACGGAAGGTTGAATATTGTTCTCTGAATAAAAGTCTTCAAGAGTATTAGATAGTGCTCAATGCATCAAGATCAGAAATGTTGGAAATACACTTTTGGCTTTCATTATCTTATAATAATGATAATAACATTAATCGAAATCCGTTCAGAAGTATGCATTCATATACACTTGCTACATAATATAATTACAGCGTAATTTAATTAATAAAAATAATAAAAATTGACATAGCCGAAATCGTTGAACCGATAATGGTGTCATTTAGCCGATATTAGACCAATATTCAACCCAATAAAGGACTGATGAACTAGTTTATTACGTAGATGATGGATACTTTTTATAGGAAAATAATATTCCATGAAACACATCTATACAAAATTTAATGGATACGCCCTGTAATTCGATCTTTGATAATCTCACAGATATCTTATATTTAACATTAGCAAGTATCCTATATATTAATTCAGATGATGAATAATCTCTGCTAAATTTCATGCATATTTGCTCAGCTGTTTCTGCGCATACAATCTTTCACATTTGTCATAACAAAACTCTACGCTCTGCTACTACTACTACTACTCTAAATAAATAAAAAGAGGAGAATACAGAAAAAAGAGCAAACATGTGCCATCACTGTAATCATGGCGAGCGTATACCTTCAGCTATCATCCTTCTCAACTGACTGAGACGTGTGACGAAAAACCGAGTTTTTCGTTCATGGACTTGATGTTCGAATTTAATTTTGTCGTATGTCAAATGAAGGTATTTTACTATTTATAACTTTATGATACAGGTTCAAACAGTGCGGACATCTGCCGTTCTTTGTCTATGGACAACCAACATTGTTCGTTCAGTTTTTGAGCACAGAGTCGTACTTCCTTATATAAAATCAATCCATGTTCTTGAATCGATTCAATAGCTTCGATATTTTTAAAAGCGTTCACACAAAATAGTCTTCATATTTCTGTCCAGAAAATCCCTGCTTCCATATTTTATTTTCAAGTTCATAAATGCTTTTTTGATAAGGTAGTTGATTCGTGAATCGGAATGTGTTATCCTAACGCAACCCGATTCACTTAATTTAATTTTCTCTTGGTACCCTCAACTCCCAGTCCTGCTATTCAAATCCTCAAATTGTACACTTCTAAATATTACCTCTAACTTCGTCAGTCATAATACTGTTATGTATCATCAGCATAGGTGTCTCAATCAGTTCTTCAAATAATTCTCCGAAAAGTATGGAGCCAGTGGACCTTAGAAGACCCTTACAGTATAACAGAAGGTACCCTCAAGCACGGAGACAGCTGATTTCTATACTTGATGTATTGGACTTGGTCGAATAATTTCTTATCATATTGGTAGCTTTATCATTAAAGCCTCTAAAATGCAAAAATGTTGATGGGAATTCATGACAAATGATGTCGAATGCATTTGAGATATTAAGTACATAGAACAAACAGTTGACACAAAATCATTTTGTGACATTTAAATACTATCTATAACCTGAAGCATTGTAGTGGTGAAGAAATGGCCATTCCTGAAATGCTGACTTAGGCTTCGGGATGTTAAATTAGCTCATGTATTCGTATATCTGAGCCGCAAGAACGTGAAATGTTTCGGGCTGGACCTTTTTTGGTATCCGGACTACATACAAAAGCTCTTTCGGAAGACCAAGATATTCAGACATCCAGGTAACTTATGAAAATTCCAATCGTCTCAACAAGCGATCTAACAAAATATATCGCCAAACTTCTTAATCTTGAAGTCTTCCCTAAACCGAGACAAACTGAACACCTTGAATCTCATATATGTATGGAAGAATGGTTTAGTTTTTCTAACCGAAATATCTGTGCTGTGACCTAACTCACTAAACATCACCTAATATCCAAAATACTCTGTTCACTGATTTTTTTGGCGTATCGCAAGAACATCGTCCAATACTTTCGAAACGGTAGACAAAATGCTGATTGGCCTGGAAACGTGAGAAGTTTCAAGCTGTACATTTTTTAGTATCAGAACCACATAGAGAAGATTTTACAATGAAAAAAAGATCATTCATTTCAATGGAATGATTAATAGTGATGAATATACTTCACTAATCATCAAGTCATCACAATCAACCGCAGATGTTTTTATAGGTTTAAGACCATGCTAGATATCATAAAAGCAATTTAGTCAGTAGTGATCTTCGAACTTTTATAATTTTTCAATTTTTTATCATGTCTTTCAGAAGAAGTTTAACATATTCAGACATCCAGGGGCATTTCGTCGGTTCGTCGGGTAGTGACAAGGGATGATTGTACATAACATCGTTGGATATATATATATATATATATATATATATATATATATATATATATATATATATATATATATAAATCCTTTACCATCTGAAATGGTGTAGGATCTACAATATATTAACATTTCAAGAAAATTCGATATATCCAATTTTTGCGCTGTTGCCCCAATATTTCCGCTATTACTGCATCCCATGTTTGTCGTGGTCTACCTCTTTTCATCTTTCCGTTAGTCTTTGTCTCCCATATACGTTTGACTTGCCGTGTATTATCCATTCTCTGAAGATGTCCCCACCATCTGAGCTGCCTTTTCTCTATAAATTTCAAAGTTGATTCAATTCCTAATTCCTTTCGTATGTCAATGTTCTTTAGCTTATCTCTCTTTGTGAGTCCTCTTACCCTCCTAAGATCTTTCACTTTCATTTTAACAGCTTGAATTTTATTTTTTTGGTTTTTATCTAGAACTCATGACTCACATCCAAATGTACGTATTGGCCTATAGATAAATGTGAATACTCTCATTTTTGTGGCTCTTGACACTTCTTTCTTATTTATGAAATTTTTGCTGATAGCATAATATGCCTTCATGGTCTTTTCGATCCTATCATTGATTTCAGCATCTTGCTATCCTAATTCTTCGAGTTCAACTCCTAAGTACTTATATTTTTCCACTTGTTCTATTTTTGTCCCATCTATCTGTATATTTATGTCTTCATTTCTGTTCCAATCACCATTACCTTAGATTTTTCTTTGTTCATTTTCATATCACTCTTCTCTAATTCTCTGTTCCATATATTCAAGTTTTTCTGAAGATCTTTTTCATTGCTGGCCATTATCATTATATCATCCGCGTATGTCCCTTCTGATACTTCTACTTGCTGTAAGTTTCTATATACAATCTGGATTTTCCTCACTTCTGTCGAGCAATTTTTTATCAATTCATCCATAAAGATTATGACCAACAGAGAACTAAGCTCACCCCCCTGTCAAAGTCCCTTCGTTGTCTTAAAATATACGATCTCTTATAATGCAATTTGTTTTACTTTCATATATATTTATTATCAGTCTTATAATTTTTGCTTTGATTCCTCTTCTACGTATTATTTCCCATAATCTTCGTCTAGGCACCCTATCAAAAGCTTTTTCCAAGTCCATGAACGCTAGGTATATTTTCTTCTTTATCCTGTTAGATTTTTCCATCAATATCTTTATGCTGAATATATGATCTTGAAGACTTCTTCGTTTTCGAAATCCACTTTGTGTCTCTCCCAATGTTCCTTCAATAATTGGCCTCAGCTTCATATCTATTATTTGTTCATATATTTTTATAGCCGTGCATAATAACGTTATTCCTATGTAGTGCTACATTCATGTTTGCCACCTGATGTGCAAATTGGAATTATAATTGAAATCTGCCAATCTTCCGGGATTTGTTCTTCTTGCCATACCCTATTATATATTTTCAGAAGCACGTCTTCTCCATATTGTCCCATATTCTTGATCATTTCAGTCGTAATCTTGTCATAGCCTGGGGCTTTTCCATTTTTCGAGCGTTTTATAGCTTTCTGTAATTCCTGTTTTGTTATCTTTTCTTAGTCTCTACCCTCTTCTATGCAAACTTCACTATACTCTAATCCGTTTCCTCCGCCCCCAAGTAGCTCTTGAAAATATTGCTTCCATCTTTCCATTACTTTCCTGTCATCTATGAGTATTTCGCCATTTCTGTTCTTGATGTCAGAGTTCTTTTTCCTTCTACATGATTTAACTATTTTATAGAATAGCTTTTGGTTTGATTTGCTCTCGGCTTCTATTTTTCCCCGAATTCTACCCATTTTCTTCTTTTAGATGCCAAGACTAGATCTTTCACTCGTTTTCTTCCTTGTTTGTATAACTCTTATTTTTCTATAGTTCTACAGTTGAGATAATTTGCCCATGCTCTCTTCTTAATTTACACTTCCTCTCTAATTGTATCTGTCCACCATTTGTTTTGCGTTATTTCTCTTTCTGCTGCTTCCACATACTTCTTTAGCAGAATCGAGAAGAGTGCTTTTGAAATACTTCCATAAGTCCTCTGTGCTCATATTTTCTGTTGCATCTTCCATATTTTCTAGTTTCCTTGATATGGTGTGCTCGAAAATTTTGGCGTATTCTGGATAGGCGGGTTTGTGAGCGTTTATCGATTCATATTCGATCTTTTTTTCAACTGATATTTCTTTACCGTCGTCTTTCATTTAGATAAGCTACTAGTAAAAAATGGTCGCTTCCTATTTCTGCTCATCTTCTCACTAATTTTTTTCAGGTTGCTTTTCTCTACCAATATGTACTCTCTGATTGATTTTCCGTTTCTACTTTCTACTTGTCTCGTATATTCATGTATATCGTTCGATAACTTGAAAATCCATTTCTTCTCATCAAGCAATCTAACAATGGGGACAAATTAAACCCCTTGAAAAATCTATATGTACGAAGGTAAGGTCAAGTTTTTTCAAAAATGTCTACTGTGCTCAGTTCTGTATACAAATAATGAAATCGATCAAAATTATACAAAAAGTCTGTAAAGTTTCATCCGCCATTTCTCCGAAGGAAGCTAACGGATCATCATTTCATGTCCTCTTCAGGTAGTATCTGAACATCTAAACAATGAAATCCACTAATGTATGTAATGATTCCGTATTTTGTGCAGAAATGCTGATACTATATTCTGAATTTTGCTATATTGAAACTCCACTTACTCGAATATCTTCTCGCATGAACTATTTCGTTACTCTAATGATTTTTATCAATTCACTGCTACCTCAAAACGAGCGAATAAATTTGATGCTATTAAGAAATTAAACTATGTATTATACTATCACAAGAGATTCATTGAACATTGAAAATCAGGATTGCAATGTTGGTCTCTCGACCACCTTCAGCTGACAACCAGTACTGAACTAAGGTTGAAAATACATACATACATAAACAGGTAGATACAAAAGTAATGAGGGTGCACGATCTACCTGTTTATATATGTATATATTTCAGTACTTGTTGCAGTAATTTCGTGTCAAAACTTCAAAGGAACTTCTGATTTTATTTTCTATTATGTATACGCTGATGCATAAAAAATTGATCATAAAAAACATTTTCCGGTGAGGAGACACACGTTGGTAATTTAAGATTGTTTTGTTCAACTTGTAGAGCCTTTTTCTAAGTGACACATTTTTCTTATTATCATTCCCATAGTAGCCTCAGATGAAAATGTATCCTGTTTAAAAATTCAGCCCCAACCTTCAAGTCTGTCCTGGTTACATAAACGGTCGCCTGCTACAATTTTTTCAGCGGGCTTTCCCGCGCCGACGTAATCACCTAGTGTCTGGAATAAACGTACGCCGGAGTAGGAATCCTTCGACATGATAACGAAAAGCCGACTATGCGGTGGCGTTTGCTCCTCCAGTAATCACGGAGCGGCAAGTTGTGTAATGTGAATCATCGAGATTCTTCTCTCGTGTCTTGCGGGCGGTCGTGGGATGAATCGGAATCAATTGACTATGGTCAGTGACATCGTGCATTTCTTCGAAAATTTCGAGAACAAAGGTAACGATTCAGGGTCTCGTTGTGTTTACTGCGTTCCTGAAACTTCGAAGAAAAATACCAATTTTATATTTTACGAACCTTGTGATTCGGAAAATTTTCGTGAAATTATTGATACCTGTTCTTTCATAACAACTAATATATTAATATAATATATTTCTGGAGGATGTGAAGAGTGCTTCAGTTTTGTTTAACATTTTGGAAAAATTCACCCAAAGATATACGCTTTTTGGTATAATGTGCGAAGTTTTCAGTGATTGTGAAAATATTTAACTCAGAGTGACATACAGGGTGAATTAATCTTCTAATCACCAGTTGGTACGAAAAAGCCAATCTATTAAAGATCGACAACTTCTTAAAAATCCAGCAAGGAGTTTGTGGTAATCGTTATTTGGTCAGGATAGGTTTTGTTTGGATGTCACATGTTGTCATGTGGCACACTTTCCGTTTTATGATACCACATCCAACCGTTCTGGTGGTCTTGTCGATCTCGGTGAACAGATACGAGAATTATTTGTTTATTGGCAAATTGTTGTGTTTATTCGGTTTTTAGTAGCTTTGAAATTATTTTTTTTTCTGTGCATTCTGACTCCTTTCGAGAAAATTAAGAATTGAAAGCATTTCTTTCGATCTGCTTTTTTGAAAATAAGACTGAGCGTGAAATTCTTCTATAACCTCAGAGATCAATTTTTAATCGACATTTCTTCCAACGATTTAAGATATTATATGTTTTATAGCGAAATTCAAGTAGTGTATTGTGCTTTAATTTTGTATTTCATTAGAGTACCTATGTGAAATTTTGTATACTCCGATTGTTATTCATCTGTCCCTTTTTCATGCGTGTCATTTCCATAATCTAATCTCTTTCGAAGTATTTATAGACCCTTTGCACAAAATTTGGATGATCTTCATCACTCTTTAGAGTCAGCGTTATTTTTCAAAAACTGTATGAAAATTGAATGCATTTTCTTAGACGAAGTAAAATAAAATGTTCCAAGAAATTAACGGACGAAATCGAAAATTCAAATTTATTCAGAAGTAGTTCAGATATGTTGAAGAATTTATTTTTCCAGTTATCCCGTCACACTAAGGAACGCTTGAGAACAATGTAAATCAAAATGAACTCGTAAAATTGAAATGGAATTAATAATGAAAAAATTTGGAATTTTAGTACAGAAACCTATTAATACTGGATATTTTCTCCCCTGGCGAGAATTACAGTATGACATCTACGATTGATACTAAAAATAAATGACCTTATAGCATTCTAATCCATTTGGTTCCAAATTTTTATCAGTCTGTTCTGAACCTAATTCACGGTAGTGCAGGTCTGGATTTCGTGTAGGCTACTCCAATGAAGTGATTTTGTTAACTTGAAGGTAGTTTTTAACGATATAAGCTCGTTCAATGAGTCTTTATAAAATGCAATAGATGACGCGCATTGCCTTTCAAATGGTTTGATTTCAGATTCCTTCCTAAATATTTGGCTAAGTTCAATAATATTAATTGAGTGACTTGGTTCTTGCCGTTTGGCCGAAGTCAAGAGCTTTTGTTTGTTTATAAAAACGGAATATAGTGAGTTTCACATTGATTTAATACATTTATTTAAAGAAATCAAACCTGACTGTGCGTTCATAGCACATCTGCCCCCGTCTTACAACTATTTGTAATGGGCTAGTTTACATTTTTTTAATAGATATAAATTGTTCATAATCTAAATTATTTGTTTAGAAAATGGACGACGTCACGAACACGGAATGCGTTTGCGGAGCTTGAATGAAAACAGAATTTAAGTTGAATTTTTACAGTAAATTTTCACCTTCCCTTCATCAAATTCGGCATAACTTAGACTCCCATGCCAAATAATATTTGCAATAAACTTTATGTTCATAACTTTTTATTTGGACAAATTTAATACTCATACAGCTACAGGAGTTGAATATCGTTTGGGACGTTTGCACTACCCCCGAAATGACGAAAAAAAATCTTCTGATTTGCGATTTGAATCCATCAAATAATGAAAGTGTGCGAAATGAAATCAATAGGTAACGACTCAATGTATGATTTTTCAAAACTCTTAACAAAAAAATAAAAATTTGGTAATATGAAAGAAAAAAATTCTATAAAAGAGCGTTTTTCAGGGAATTTCTGAACCCCTTTACATTTAATTTATAAAAAAGGTTGAATTGAAAGGAAGGTATAGCGCTAATGAAAACTTTAAGGTTGTAAGTGTTAAAGAGATATATCCTATATCGTGCATGACTTTCCTGACAAGTAACTGATGTAATCAAGAATACGTAATAGAAAAAAGGAAAACGAGAAATCAGATTCAATCCACTTCAATAGTAATTGATTTCGCACTTTTTCTCGCAGAATTCTGACCAAAATTACTTTGATGAAGATTTTGAGAGATCGAAATGAATTATTTGAAAGATTTCCGGTCATATAATCTGCGAATTTCAAGGTTCTCGCGCGAAAAATTGTAATTTTTGGGATAAAATCGTAATAACTCAGAAACGATGCATTTTAGGTATAGGGAAATATATAACAGATCGATGCCTATTAATATTACGAGTTAAATAGTGTCTGCAAAAAAAGGGAATTTAATTTGAAAAAACGGACTCCTGTACCTTTGAATGTACTACGATTTGCCACATGCTTTGGAAACACCCTGTATACCGTGAAGCCTCTAAATGTTTTGAATTCTGCTGAATGAGCCTCTCTACTTACAACGTGCTAGAAATAATCGATATTGAATGGTCTTTAGTATTTTTATGATGCCTTCTAAGAGAAACTAAAAATTGCAAATTTCCGATTGAAAAATTCATATCTTCCTTTCAATTTCAGGTGACAATAATATGAGAAGAAATTTTTCAGAATTTAATTTTCTACAATGAAAAAATAGAAACATACATTATGCCATTTGAAATATTAAAGGTGGTAAAGGTATAACCGGTAGTGCCACATCATTGAAAATATTTTCGGAACTTAACTTTGAAAAAACATTCAAGATAACGAAAAAAATATCTCCAATCGGTCATTCCTTTCTCCATATACTTTTAATCTTCCATCTCGTGTGAACACCCTGTATGTACCCCAGAGCAAGAACAAAAAAATAGTTTTTTTTCAAAAATAAAAGAATTTGACAATTTTCTGAGATATATCTTTTTTCAAAAGTTCTCGACAGGTAGTCCTCGAGTTTGGAGATGTCTTTTAAGAAAAGTTTTACTATCACGGTGAAAACTGAAAAAGAATTTCATGAACCTGTCAGTATTCGCCCTAAGTCTCATGACAACACTTGCATGCTGGTCGAACGGACACAGATATTATAACTGTTTTTCTTCGCCTAGAATAGCTCAGGCGCCAGCTTTTGTTTGTCGAAGCTGTCTCCTCGGGGAAACGTATTTGTTATACATTTCTTTCCAAATTTGGCTCTGGTAGGCGAATAGTTCGTTGCTACCTAAGGCGTTAGGAATAACCAAGATTGTCAGTTTTCAAGTGGGCTTTAAGCACTTGGTAACTGGAAAGGAAACTTCTGTTTTGCTATGGTTTGAACAGATCTTACTCTTGGCTTGCCTAGATAGAGATTGAAGACAGACAAGATGTTCTATGAGTATATTTAATGTCCAAGACAATATTACTTCATATCTTATATACACAGTCGGAGTCAATTCCAACAATAATATAGATACATGCATATAAGCCACAAAGCAATAACCTTAACCTTAAACTCTGTACAAGGGTGTGAGCGAGCAAGGCGAGAGTGGTAGGAAGTAAACAAAGCGATGATGAGTAGAAAACTACTATACAGTTTCATCTACGCACATGAAACTTACATTAGGGGTACAAATAATTCGATATATGCGAAGATATGTTGTGGTTTATTAAACAAAACAATGATAGCTCAACTAACTACGTGCTGCTATCACTCGCAATTTCAATCGGTTCAATAATTCAACTAGCTATAACAGGACGGCTATAACCCGTTCTATGTCTGAAACGAAAAAATTCAGCGAGACCCTACGAATACCACTACAGCGTGTGTAGGGAAAACAGCACTACACTGCGCGGTAGGTACCCGTGTACTATTCGTGAAGGCCTAACAGCACATCACAGAATCAGCGGAAGCATCGGAAGTTCGTGTGGAGTATTCGAGACCCTACAAATACCACTGAAGCGTGTGTGGGGGTAACATCACTGCAGGGAGAAGTAGACACTTCAAAACCCGGATACCGCATGGGTAAGGAAACATCATAGCACTGAATCAGTACGGATTTGTCGAGATCTAACGAATTCCACTGTAGCGTGTGTAAGGGGGAAAAGCACTACAGGATTAGGCACTTCCAGATCCATATGTACTGCGTGTGTAGGTGTAACAGCATAGTGCAGAATCAACGGAAATGATTACGCAAATGAAACAAGATGAAAGAAAATATACTGTTGAATCAATTAAAGCAAAATAGTTATCGGTATACGTAAATCTCTCTAGGAATTGTTAATAGCAAACATGGAAAAACACGTGGTCATGTGAAAACTGTGAAATGCTTATTTGACAAACACTCAAATAGCCAGAATACACTTCACAAACAAATACTACCGATTTGAATCGTGTTTGATAATTTATTACTTTCTGGACTACCGTATGTTAAATTTCGGAAAATAGCAGCATCAATTTTATCACAGTGTCGGTCCATGGCGGGCGACTCTCATACGATTGTACGAGGTGCGTCCTTTCTGGAATTGATGGGGTACCCCGATGTATCTTGGTAAGATGCTGAGAAGCAATATGCGACACTGATGAGCTCCTAATAAGGGCGAAACTGCAGTCTGCCTCTTCGTTTCTCGGCATCCTGCTTAGTTGCACTATTGTGGCGCTTGGGGGCTGCGTGCATGGCAGGCAGATTTGGGAACTAGCTTTTGTAGTAGGGATTATTTCTTCTTGTCTCAACATACATATTATATATATATATTATTATATATATATATATATATATATATATATATATATATATATATATATATATATATATATATATATATATATATATATATATATATATATATATATATATATATAATGAAACATTCTTAACGTTTAGAAAATCTGACAAAATATATGTTTCACATCAAAAACATTACTGGGGTTTTATAGAGAACTAATCAACTTTCTATCCAAAAATATTTGGAAAAATAAATGCTAGCAGGACATTGACACGTCAATTTTGTTCATACGCCGTAAAGGAGATGGCCGAAGTATGAGTGACTTATGAAATAACTTGAATGTACCTGGTCAATCAATCCAAAACTGAAAATAACAAAAAGTAACGGATTAAATACAAGTTCTCTGGCTCATTTCGACCCATGTGCGATACGGCGGTTCAATTTGTGACCAAAAATGACTGCAGTGAATTAATTTTCGGCACGTTTTTCTTGGATACTTCTTCTAATTTTCCTTAATCGATAATAATAATAATAAATATTTCTCTACCACCTTCTGAAGTCAAAAAAAAAGTATATTTTCTTTAACTTGTGTGAAAATGCCAACATTTGATTTCCGTATCAACTATTATAGAAAAAGGACAATTGAAATGAAATTTCGAGAAAAATTACCGAAACAAATTATTTTATAAAAGCCATTTTGAACACTTGAAATTAATCAAATTGCCACAATATTTCATCACCATATTAGTAGGAATAAATTTTTAAGGAGAAAATGAGTTCAGATTTTACAGGACTATCAGCCGGAATTTGACAGCTGACGTTTGAAAGATTGAAATATGTAAAAGAATTGAATTCCTTTAATTTCAAAAAGCCGTAGGTTTTTGGTTTACCCTGGAGTTTAGAACTTAGAGATCCACTGGAAAAAAGCTATCTTTCTAAAAAATATTTCTTGTTTACGAGAATATTTTTTTCTGCTGAGAAGTTAGAGTAGCTCTTATACTTTTATTGATTGGACTATTGAGACCAGAAGCATATTTCAAGGTACAGAGTTTAACATTTTGATGAAAGATTGGATATGAAAAAAATTTCATCAAGATTGCTCTCAGTGGGGACTCGAACGCAATTGTGTAATCTGCTTTGAATCAGTTTTTATCCCTCTTTTATTTTAATGAGTTTCTACGTTGATACATTAGTATAGACTAAATATGAATACAATACTATGATCCAAAGACAATGGAATGGTCAAAACAGATGGTTTCTCAAGTTGGGAATGCAAATTGATTGCTGGGAAAAAGTGAAAATAGTACATATATAGTATTTTGCGTCGTTATTCAACCGGTTCATTTAAGAAATCAGAACAAAACATCCTCAATTGAAAAAGAAAACAACTATTTTCTTACGAAGATAATGGACAAATACACAGGCGTAGTTGCAATGGCTGAAATCATGGGGTTGAGGATATTTACTGTGCCTATCGTATTCACCAGATCTTGTCCTTAGTAAGAACTTTCGGCGATTTTAGTATGCTTGAATAAGTTAATTGAATGATTGCAAAATATAATGTCTGTGAAGGATATTGTTGAAAAGTGAAAAAAATTTACCTGACAAGTTGTTTGACTGTATATTCTTAAAAATTATTGAGATACCTACTCTTGTATTTGTAATAATTTCGATGAAAATTCGTAGCAAGTATGATGAATTGAAACTGCTGAGATATCGAAACAAAATTGACTTTACATGATATATTCAATATAGATTAGAAAGAAAATGTTGTCGATTCAACTAGGTCACTTCGTACGTACCCAATTTCCACTGCATGGAGTAATCCGAAATTGTATTTCATGCACAATTCTATAATGAATTGACTTCATTGTACCGAAAAAGCGTTTTCCCTGCATTGGCTTATAGAGAGAAAAAGTTACGTATGGCTGTATGCCAAGGGCCAAGGCCGTTTTCCTACGGCAATTTCAACAACATATTGTAACTTTCTGCAGAGCCAAATTCAGGGAAAAGATATATATCTATTTTATTGCCGCAGATTTTAATATTAAATTCTTAATTTTTTCAGACGCAGACGGAACCATGATCCCAGAAACGGATAAAAGGGCAAGCGATCACAACCACTCAACAACACCCCACCTCGACGAAGAGGGTCTAATTATACCAAGGAAACCAGCAAACCCCGTAAAAGAAAACCAAGAGAGGCAGAACCTTCATAGGGAGTTAGTGTTTAATCAAAAAATGTAAGTTGAATTTTTTAATCTTTGTAAATAAATAGATTATCTGTTTATTATTTTCATGCATAAGAGAGTCATAATTTTCGTGAGAAGAGGTGGTAAGATTCAAAATTAATAACCGATTATTTTTACTATAGAATTTGCATTCTTCACCTGCAGATACTAATTTTTGCTCCTATTTTAAGTTTGCCTTAATTAATTCTTGTCCTACTCATCCGACGAGGTTAATTCCAGAAGGATTCAAGCTCTATACACTTCTTCCAGCGATGTTCAATAAGTTGGATATCCTGATTATAATAAGAACCGTCATCAAGTACCTATGAACATCCGATTTCACTTCATTTTCGACCACTCAACCATTTCTTC
Source organism: Cryptolaemus montrouzieri (assembly GCA_013387265.2). NCBI lineage: Eukaryota > Metazoa > Arthropoda > Insecta > Coleoptera > Coccinellidae > Cryptolaemus > Cryptolaemus montrouzieri. The sequence continues at coordinate 70,245,864 of JABFTP020000021.1, read as the reverse complement.
TTATTTAGGAAATGAAAATAACCCGGGTGGGCTAAATCTATCAAATATTTTGAATTGAAACTTTAACTCATACATTTGTTCCATTGTAACAACTAATCTGTGAGATTTTGCATTGTCTTGATGAAACAACACTTTCTTATCAGTCTTGATTTCATCACTCGAACGTGGCAATAAGTTCGCATTATACTCACTGTTGATAGTTCTTTCTGTTTCTAGATGATTAATGTAAAATCCCCGACGCGCATCAAAAAAATTAACGCCATGTGACCTTGTCTACGGATGGAACGATCTTCGCCTTCTTTGGAGCAGGTTCTTCCCTTTCAGTTCATTGTTTTGACTCAAGTTCGAAGTGAACCCATGTTGTTATCCATGGTTAAACAACGCGAAGAGTCTGTTTTACTACTGTGAAATTTTGCTAAACACTCGTTTTTGCTCGAGTGTATGCAACTTTTTCATATTCAAATTATCAGACAGTATGCGATATACCGCACTTTTTGGAGTGTGTACCATTCTATTAGCTCGCGAACTTTCAATTGACGATCAATTCCAAAACTGCTTTGGGAATTTTCCTCATCATTTCTGCCGTGTTCATCCTAGTTGGTCGACCACAGCGATATAATCATCTTGGCAGCTCATATGGCCTCGTTTAAACTCTGCTACCCAATATCTTACTGTCGCAAACAAAGGAGCAGACTTTCTGAGAGTGGAATCTAGTTTAGCTTCATCACTGATTGTTTTCAATCAAAGACTAAACAACGTAGTATTTCAAATATGAAAATATAGAATGTGTACGTTCTAAGAACTACTGCCATCATTAGATCAGGTCTAGTACTCTGGGACTGTCCTCATACATTTCCCTATTGAAATCAACTAAGAAAGAATCATCAAAATATGATATGACACAGTGAGATGAAATTTATCTCTGTACATGTTTCCGAGCTAATGGGTCACCCAAAAAGTAACCAGGTAAATACTCTCAAATAATGTTAAGGAGCTAAAGGTCTGGAAGAATATTAATAGCAAAATTGGGAAACCGAAATGTTCGAGCAAGTAAAAAACCTGAAAGTATAGCGTATAAAAATGTGGCATAAAAGTTGACCCTCGCATTGTTGAGGAGATGAATGCCACATCGCACCTAAAAACTCGTGCGGACAATGGGCGAAAAAACTTTGAAAATGTTACGCAGTCAAGGATATTCTAAAGGTCCCAGATTACGAACTCGATGTTAAAATTCCGGTAATCAAAATGGAGAGTGACATATTAAAATGTGAGACCCCCTTTACTGTAAAATTTTCATGCGCAACTTTCTGTGTTTCTTATTTGTTAGAACCTCTCGAAGTATCATTTTGCTCCTAACATTTCTTCAGACCTCTTTCTTCGTTATTAACGTTTTTCGAGACTATTTGCCTCGTTACTTTTTTGTCTGACCCTTTTGCTCGTAAAGATATAGAGGCACATATTGATATCACTGTGTCTTACTTATCGTTATTTATCTGGAATGCCTACTAAAATATGATATTTCAGGAACTCTCAAAATTTTTCCATACTGAATAAAACACGAAAAGAATCTTCCTAATATGTTCAGTTATTATCGAAACTGTATTAAAAATTTATAATTTTGTAACTTTCAAATTTTTTTCTGAAAACTCTTCTAGATTTATAGCGTATTGAAAATGAAAGACTTCGTCGATTTTATATTCATTATATATTACTATTGCCACTTTGTCCAAAATTTTTCGAATATTTGATCATTTTTACAATGTTCTCATATATAAAAATATAATTGAGACTGTCATGAAGCTTTCGAATAAAAATAGCTAAAACCATCCAGCCGTTCTCGATTGAAAGGAATCAACTCTATTTCACGAAATTATGCACATAATATCATATACTAATCAATGGGAATTCTAATGAGAAAAAACGTCAAATGCAAAATGAGAGATAATAAGAAAAAGCGATTGTGCAAAAATGCAGAAAATAATTATTATTCAAGTGATTTACAGCCTTGAAGTCCTAATATCTTGTTAGCAGTTCGCGATTCAAAAGCTTAGAAGTTGCCCTTATCCGAAGAAGGGCTACTTTAAGTTGTTGGAAGGCTTCGGGTAGATTATGAAGAATTGAAGTAAATTGCCTCAACATTGTAACTCATACAAAACATGTTGAATGCCGTTAATATCTGGAAAACGTGCTGGTCATAGCACCCCTACGGACTGACTAACAGCATCCCGAAAAAGACAATTTTTGATTAAGCGAACATATCGTGATATCGCATACCATTCATTGAATTCTACAGAACGGGGTGTATACAACGACCTAAACCTACTCCACACCAAACAAATGAAACCACCATCAAAGTCCGTCTCCGGCTCCCTAAATTTCTTCAGGTAACACCCTCCTCGTTTTCTCAAATCTTCCTCAAGTCCATGAGAATGATACAAGCTAAATTTCAACTCATATGTAAAAAGACAATTTTCTCATTCATTTAAGATGCCTCCCGATGTTTTTCGGCCTACTGTTGTCGAACTACATATTGCTTCATGAGTAACTGTGGATGCCTAGGTCGCCTTCTAATACTTGAACTAATCGCATGCAATCTTCATTGTTTGATTGGGTATTACTGCTCTAGTTGCATTTGTAAACGTGTAATCAATGCGTGATTCTGACCAAGTATATGTTCTTTTCTAATGAGTGGGTGCTTACCCCAAAGAGAGAAGATGAGTCGACTCATACATACACTCCCAGTCGCCTTCATTATTGTATAGATTTGGAATTCGACCACTTCGGAGATGAGGGATTGTTAGTACTATATAGCTTGAGTGAAGAATTTTTCATCTCTGGATCAAGACTGACACTTCTCAAATCATTATCTCACGTGAAATATGAGAACATCAATTGTTCTTCTTATTATGACACAGGATGGATCAAATGGACGCACAATTAAAAAGAATTGAATGATTTGATTGAGGAGGTCGTTACTTGATGAAAATCGATATACATATTTTCAATGAAGATAGATACTATCTGATGAAGCCACAGTGTGGTGAAACCGGTCATAGGTTTGTTAATATAGTGAAAATCTAAATACTTGATTTTTATTTCATCGAAAATAAGAATTAAATGCTTCTGAACAGCAGGTAATACTCGATTTCTAGTCGCGATGGAGTACTCTTCTCATGAGCTGTGTGTATTCTGTATAAAAATTCATTACGGATACGTGCACTATTGCTCGGGTCTATTTCGCTTTGAGTTTTGATAACATTAGCATTATCAGGTCGTGGTTCAGAATGTTCGAGTCTACTGGTTCGGCTCTCATTCAAAAACCCGCGGAATGTTCAAAGTGGATACGAACATGAAAGAAAGAGTAAACGAAATTGCTGCATCCTTACTAAGCGATCTCGGATTATCATCTCGAAAAAAAACAGCGGAACTGGCTGTATCAAGATCATCTATAGTTAGTGAAAAATTTGCAACAAAACTAACAAGATCTTCGTTTTTGTCAGAATGTTGAGTGATTTCGACATTTGGAGTATTGTGATGCAACTCCAAATGAAAAAATCATCAAAATATCATGTCAGATGGAGGAATCATCATTGTTGCTTTTTTTAAAGATGATCAACGCCAATTTTGATCTGACTTCTTATACTAACACAACAATGTTTCTTTCCACATATGATAAATTTGAAGCCTGTAATTGTAGAACATGGTTTTATTCCAACAAAACTTCTATAAGCAATACGTCTACCAACACACATTAGAAATAGGCATCCAAAATACGCGATTCCATAACGTGTTCAGGGGTTTCCGAGACTAGAAAACCTGCCCTGAGGTATATAGCACCTGATCCATCCGGAGTGGCTTTATAAAAGAGAATTAGGTGAATGATGAACCGAATGCCCGGGTTTCTAGGAATCATTCTGATGCCCGGATACGCTTTAACTAGTTTTTTGAGTAGTTTAGTTTCTCACTAGAGGTCAGCGAATTCTTTATGAGCAGTTGAAAGGAAATCTGTTACGCATGAAGCGGTATAGAAAACAACATGTGTTACCGAAGAAGTGATAAAAGGTATCATAATATCATCGCCAAGAAGGAAACTTGGCGGGAGATTAGTGTACCTGAAGAGACAAACGTAACGAATGAGTTCTCTCATTCGAGGAAAATAAGGATGAATTGACTAGAAGAACTAGCCACATTTAAACCTTCATCATTGTCCATGCAATATTCAACTAGGGCAACAGACGAATCTCATTTGGTGCACGAGCAAGTCAATTCGCCCTCTCCTCGCCTCGGTCTACCTCGTTCTAGTGTGTACTGGCTTTAACGAATCGTTAGCAGTCGTAAATGATTTGTTTAAAGAAAAGCTAAGCACGCACATTGGATATATTCTTTGTACACCGAGTAATCCAGAGGTCAAGTCACTAGATGTCTTTATCTGGGAATACATCCAGCTTTTCCTTCGAATTGAAATTGCAAACATTTGCCGGATTTGCAGGAGATATTCCTTATCCCAATGTACCACCGTTTATTCCTTATTTAAAAATATGCTTAGATGATTCATTTATCAGTGATGTAGTTTTCGAAAAATAAATTACCCATCTACTTTGATATGTACATATAAACACCTCAAAAAAGTCTAGGGATCTCTTCTGAATATCGATATATCGTATCCAGAACGATCAATATGGATGATTTTTTCAAAAAATGAACACCTGCATCAATTTCTCACCAAATTATGTAGAGTGCCGCAACAGATTTCAGTTTTTTTTTATAAAATACTAAAAATGCAGCAGATGCGACGCTGCTTTATAATCATTTCATGTATTCAGTGTTTGAAATCAGTTAGTTGGAACTTTGTTTCTGTTGTAAGCACAAATAAAAGATTCAAGTTTTGTGATTCGACCATGGAAAGACGACATTTGACTAGAGAAGAGATGTTACGAGCCGTTGGCATGCTCCAAGCTGGGAGCTCACGACGGGAAGTATCCAGGGTTCTGGGAAGTAGCCCAAATGTCATACACCGTTTATGGTCGCATTTCAATGAAACAGGTAGCGTAGAAGAACGCCATACAGGTCGTTTCAGAATTACTACAGTCGCCCAAGACCGATTTTTGGTTTTACAAGCCAGAAGAGATCGTACTACCACAGCATCTCAATTAGCTCAAGAGCTAACACGAGTTCATAATGTACAAATTTCCGACCAAACTGTGAGAAATCGACTGCACGAAGGTCTACTCCACTCCAGACGTCCTTTAAGAGTTCCACAACTGACCCATGGAAATCGCGCTGCTCGTTTAGCTTCGTGCCAAGAACACGTAAACTGGGATCAAGAGAGGTGGGCGACAGTTCTCTTCAGTGATGAATCTAGATTTAGTTATTATCCCGATTCGGGAAGAATTCGAATATGGAGGGAACCTGGAAAGCAAAACAGTCTCCAGCATGCTCGAGAAGTTGTTAGACAGGGAGGCGGATCAGTGATGTTTTGGGGAGGTATACGCCTTGGTGGAACAACTGACCTCGTTTTTATACAGAACAACCTCACGGAAAATTTCTACGCAAATGAGATAGTTTTACCTGTAGTGGTACCGTATCTCCAAACAATGGGTCAAAATCCACTCTTCCAACGAGATAATGCCCCTCCTCATCGTGCAAGAGTTGTCTTGAAAGTTCTTGAAGAGAATGATTTCGATCTTCTACCGTGGCCATCCTGCTCCCCAGATCTGAATCCCATCGAGCATATGTAGGACACCCTAAAAAGAAATCTCCTGCGTCAAAACGTCTTCCATCATGAACAGAAGCTTCGATTAGCAGTTCAGGGGGCTTGGAATGACTTAGGCCAAAATGTAATAGGCAATTTAATATTGAACATGCCGCGTCGATGCCGAAGTGTCATTAATAACAGAGGTGGAAATTCTGGGTACTGAAAAATATAAGTGCTTCCATATCGTTTCGAAAATATTAGTTCAGGATTTTTTTTGTGTTTCACCAAATTTCGTCATTTTCAAATTTTTTTTTATAATAGGTGCTTTGGAGAAGTCAAATAATATTTTGTTTTCTCGAGAATACATTATATACAATACATCCCAAAAAAAAAACCGAAAGATTTCTATAAATTCGAATCATCAAATTCAAATTTTAAAGATATTGGTAAGTGTTCCCTAGACTTTTTTGAGGTGTTTATAGGGTCATTGCCAAACTTAGCATATTAAGTGTTTTTTTTTCTAGAGAAGGTTTTTGGCAGTTTATTTTACTCAACTCGCCTATATATGGCGCTGCAGTGAATCAACTTCCATGTCGTTTGAAAGATCTCCATGAAAATTGATATTCATAAATGAAAAAGTAATGGACCAACTGAGGAATTTATTATTGTGATAATACACTTATTGATCCTACAAACAGTATGTTACAAGTATGAAGTTAGTTTTTTATGTTTAGTGTAAGAACACCAGAACTACTCACATGTATTACCTCTGTAGGATTATTATGTAATATGCAAATTCTGGAAATAAATTAAATGGAATTGAAATTTCAAGACAGGTAACTTTTGTTGCTATCTATTTCGCTATAACTTGAATACAACTAGTTTTGAGCTACATGGCATTATTTTATATACTCTTTACGAGTCATCATGAAAATTAGTACAGGCCGACAAACCTATCTGAAGTTTCCCCTTCCTTTAGAAAGATATTCTAATTGTTTGCGCAGTGGAGAGCGCCTTTCAATGTTTAGTTTATCGAAGCTCTCGTGGAGTGAACATCGTGAAATACACTCCGTGCAATTATTTGGTATTAGGTATTCGAGAGTGGAATTCAAAAGGAAAGTGGCGAATAAAGTGTTGTCGGGCCAATCTAGGGAAGTGATATCAAATGTGATTCATTTCAGGCAGCAAGAGGCAAGAAATGATGAACCATTAATAAAAAAATTGAAAAAAAAATGAGGAGAGTGCTGCGAAGGCAACAGGGGTGAATTTGAGTACAATAAAAAATATTTCTGCAGAAATGAGATCTGTTGAAAAAGTAGAGTCGTTATCCACACCGAACAAGAAACGAAAAAGAGTTGCTCCATCGACTAATTTAGATGATTTCGATAAAAGGTTTCTTCGTTTTATGATAATAAACTATTACATAACGGAAAAGCGAATTCCAACTCGAAGACGTATTCATAAGAAATTGGTTGATGACAATGGGTATTCTGGATCTCTAAAAAAAGTGATGAAAGAGATGGAATTTCACTGGAAAAAAAACCAAAATAATAAGAAATTAATTATGGAAAAACCTGAATCCAAATAGTAAAAAAAAATTTTCCTAGAGATATGAACAAGTTCGGACACGAAAATCGGCCTATAATTTATATGGATGAAACATATCTCTACTCTTCGCACACACAAATGAAAGCATGGAGGAGCGACAATTGAAATGAAGGTCTTTGTCGCCAATTTTCAATAAGTGTTAGAAAATCTCGACACGTTGTCTTGCGGTTAAATGAGGCATTCTCAAATTTAAGATATTCACTCAATAATAAGTGATCAACTGGCCTTGTTAAAACCTCTAACCGCTCCAAAACCAACAAAAATGAAATCTGCATCTTCTCGAACCCAGCACTATGTACAATAACACATCCAAGATAAATACTGATCTTCATTCTTATCATTTTAAAAAACGCAAAAAATGTTTTTTTGTCAATTCGTAATAATAGAGGAATCTATCAACTTTCGTTCCCCATCAAGATTCTTATGTGAACGGGTGCAGATGCGCAAGTGGTCAGTATGCGTCCGGCGGTCAAAAATATGACCCACTTGCGTCTCCGGTTTTGGCCCACATTAAGAAACGATCGCAACAAGTACATACCTATTTTCTTATAAATAGCAAAAGATATTCGCCTGAGGTTCAGGTCAGGTTAGATTTCGGAGTAAAAGTTGGGTTAGGTTAGGTTAGAATTCAAAGTTCAGTTCTATGTTCTATAATTCGAATCCTAATCTTTATCAACTTTTGGATCACATTTAAAAAATAGAGCTTATAAGAACTGGAAGAAAAATCCAATCTCGAGTTACAGGATAACATGATCTCAACAAATACATAGTTACCCATTTTCTTATAAATGAGAAAAGATATTCACCTGAGGTTCAGGTTAAGTTATTTTTCGGAGTAAAAGTTGGGTTAGGTTAGGATAGAATTCAAAGTTCAGTTCTATGTTCTATAATTCAAATCCTAATCTTTATCAACTTTTGGATTAAAATAAAAAAGCAGCCACATTTTAAAAATTAAGCTTATAAGAACCGGAATAAAAATCCAAAAGATGAAACTAAAGTTGAATATGTGCGTGTCAGGAGCATTTGTAAGTCAACAACAATATAGATGAGAAAAGACACTTAAAGAAGATCAATGGAATTTGTCAATTCTGGTCTATGGCGAAGGCAGTAGGCAACAAGTCATCCTTACCGCCTTTGATTAGAGATGACATCATCACCTAAAGCAAAGACAGATCTCTCTGCAAGAATATTTTCGCAAAGTTCTGTTGTAGTTACATCAAACGCAGTACCATCTGGCATCTCACATGTTCAATTGAATATGTTCATATGTAAGAAAGCAGTGGGTCTGAATGGAATACCACCAAGTGTTTCATATAAATGTACTCCAGAGTTAGCACGTGCTCTTAATCGCCGGAGTGTTGGAAAGTTGCGACAGTACAACCGATTCCAAAGAAAGGGAAGAAATGCCTACTCCAACGTTACTGTCCAATCGCATTGTTGCCCATTATGTCGAAAGTCCTGGAAAGAGTGATAAACGATGAGCTCTTAAAATATCTCGAGTTACAGGGTAACATCAGTGATTGACAAAACAGTTTGCGTAGACAACGATCAACTAGTGACGTCCTTGCATACGTTAAGCATTTGTGGATATCAACAATCGAGAAGCAAGGTGAATCAAGAGCCATTACTATTGATGTTTCGAAGACCTTCGACAGTGTTCTGCATGCAACATTAATGAATGAACTAATCGCTTATGAACTTCCTGAAAAGTTTCGTGGTTGGATTAGTAGCTTTCTTCTCAGTAGTTCGATTCAAGTGGATTATTTCACGTTAATGCAGGAGTAATCCAGAGCTCCATACTCTCGCAAACTTTTTTTCTGTTGCATATAAATGATCTACTCTCCACCGGAAGCAGAATGTTTGGGTTTGCGAACGACTATACTCTGGTGTCCTCATTTTCTAGTCACCGTCTTATAACTGCTGAGTAGTCACAGCGACACAAAGATACCAATAGAGCATCTCATTGAATTCAGGCTTGGAGGATATCACAATGGGGCTGACGGAAACGACGCAATCAACAACGTTCTCCAGAAAAGTCACTGCTTCAATCATGCAAGAACATCGAATTTCCTCAGAAATGAACATGAATCTACTCGGTATCACAGTTAACAGCAGCTTTTGCTGACATGACTATGTGTCAGCCTTTGCGAAATCTGCTTCTGCTAAACTCAGTTTTCTTTTCAGGTCTAAGCAGTACTTCACGCCTCACAGTTCTTGATTTTATACAAAGTACAGGTGCGTACTGGTCTGGAATACTGTTTCTTTGTGTGCAGCTCATCACCGAAACATTCATTACATCTATTGGATAGTGTCCAGACGAGAGCAGTGCGCTTCATCGACCACCCGATCACGCATGATCTCCAGCCTCTCGCTCATAGGCGGCAGGTTGCTGATCTTCCTCTTTTTTTACGAATACTTCCGTGAGAGATACTCGGAATAATTGAAAGGCTTGATAGATGGTAAATATTCTAAAGAACTGAAATCTTTGGTTCCGGAAAGATTCCAGTTCCAAAAAAAACAGATTTGCGGAAAATTCTCATCTATGAACGATCCAACTAGCGACAGACCCCCTTCTATAAAAATTCTTTTATTTATAGGGCTAATGTGCTGTGGAACTCGCTTCCATCAAACATCTTTTCGATAAATTATAATTTCGCCTCTTTAAGGAGCGAGTGAACACACAAATTAAAGAAAAAAAGACCCTACAATAAAAATGGAAAAAAAAAAACTGGGGGTATAATTTGAAAGAATGGCCCTATTTCAAAAAATTTTACTGAACCAAAGAATTTCGGCTAAATATAAAAATCGACTTATCCGAACATTTTTTCTAAAAAACTGAAGTGAATTTTATTTCATACTTTACACTCATATAATGGACAGAATTACTTACAAGACACTTAATTTTTAAGTCCACTGAGGTATTTAAATTATCCATTTATTTTGACGCATATTTTCATATTATACAGGCCACATGTATTCTTATATCGTTTTCACACATAGGAATGTGTAATTAAACCAGTAGAATTCGAATAATAACTAGGCGTAAAAGTGTTGAAGCGGTAAAGCCTTATTTCTCCAACAATCTCGTCCTTGTTGAACCAACCCATTCTAACACGTGATCCTCGCCATTCTTTCAATAGAGTATGTATGCACATTACCATTATCGTGGTCGGCCTTATAGGGTTGTCCCAAATGCCCGTTCCGAATAGAGCGTTTAGATGTCTAAACCGAAATCTACATAAAGACTGGGTAAAGTATGAAACGGGGACAAGTGAATGAATTAGAATTCAATTACGAGTAATGATCCGTGATTAATCGATATCAACGTGACAAGAAGCGGGTTACATAGATAGTCTCAATGTGGAACACTTAGTCCCTATTTTAAGAGGGTTATTAACATAATAGCATGGTTTATCAATTATTACCTACGTCCATGTAGGTTCTAAGTTCGTCTTCTTTTCATTCGGTTCTTCGAAGAGAAAGTTGAATATTCGCAGTGCCCTTTCAGACATAATCAGGTGGTATGTGTCTAAACATACTACGGAAGAACGCAAAGCAGCAGTGCTACAATACTAAACAAATTTCCTGTACGCTATATGTATACACAGGTTGTTTGGGATTAAGTGTCCATCCTTGAAGGTAGAGATAGTTCTTGTGAAAATATGCACAAATTATAATTTCTCAACATAATCTCCTTTAAGGCTGATACATTTCTCTTAGCGGTGTTATAGTCTAGTAATGCCATCTCTATAGGCTGATTCGTCAAGTTCCTCAAAATATCCATTTATAGCTTCGATTACTTCTTCATTGCCCGCAAATCTCTTTCCGCCAAGCCATGTTTTGAGGTTAGGAAACAGATAATAGTCACTCGGGGCTAGGTCCGCAGAGTAGGGAGGGTGCGGCATCAATTTGAACTTCAGATCATAGATTTTAGCCATGGCAACGCGCGAAGAATGCGCTGGTGCGTTATCGTGATGAAACAAATTTTTTTTTCTTCGCCAAATGAGGTCGTTTAATTTGCACCTCGTGGCTAAAACGTTCGAATAAGTCTGCGTTGTATTGACCCTCTTCAAGGTAATCAATGTATATAATCACAAAAAACAGTAGCTATACCCTTGTTTGCCGATAAAATTGTTTTTACCTACTTTGGAGTTGGTTCCCCGGTCCCAATCCACTGTTTAGATTGTTGTTTGGTTTCAGGAGTGTAGTGGCGGACCCAAGTTTCGTCAACAGTAACAAATCGACGCAAAAATTCGTTTGGATTATGCTTATACTGCGCCAAATTGGCGGTAGAAATGGTTTTTCGAATCAATTTTTAGTAAACGCGGCACCATCTTGCACAGAGCTTTTCCATATGCAAATATTCGTGCAGAATATTTTGCATACATTCATATGACATCTTACAGGTCTCAGCTATCTCAAGCACTTTTGATCTGCGGTCTCCCAGCACTATTTTATGATTTTTTTTTATCATATCTGTGGTTGTGATCTCAACGGGGCGTCCTGAGCGTGGCTCATCAGAGGCCCGACCCATTTTAAACTCGGAAACCCACTGCTTCATGGTTTATTATGATGGGGAGGATGTCCCCCACTGTTGAATCAATATCTTTTTTAATTTCCTTCGGCGTTAATCTAATCTAACCCCTTCAAATAAAAGTATTTGATGACAGCACGCTTTTCCAATTTTTCCGTTTTCACAAACAACACAGAGGCGTCTTGTTCAGCGTGCTCTCAAACGTAAACTAACATGGCGATCGGGCTGGAAATATACCTACAAGCTGTCTGAGGATGGTATTGTAGAAAGTCACCTCCGAAGTATGCCTAGTGGTGCCATCTCTTGGTCAAGCCGGAGACTTATCAATCCAGCCTCGTACTTCTCGGTTTCAAGTTCGTCTTTTTATTTCATTCTTAGAAGAGAAAGTTGGATTTTCATAACGTTTCGGTAGAGCCTCTTCAGACATAATCAGGTGGTAAGCGCCTACACAAACTTGGAGAAAGCTAGTACGGAAAACAGACGTGCTAAAGTACGAATTACATTTCTTTTTATTTTATTGTTAAGCCTCTGGAGGAGGCGATGTCTACCGCTGTGGCCGCCTAAGATGATTTAATGTGTGTGTTCACTGGCTTCTTGAAGAGGGTCAAATTGTAAATTATCGAAAATATGTTCGATGGGAGTGAGTTCCATATCAAACTATCCGTATAACACAAAAATTTTCATACAGAAAGGTCCGTGGCGTTTGTAAGTTGGGCTGTCCGCTGATGAAAGTTTTTCGCGAGGGTAGTTTTTCTTTGAAACCATCATTTATCTGTGAGAGAGAAAAAGATCCGCAACCTGACGCCTTTGAGTGAGAGGTTGGAGATCAAACGTAATTTCTGGGTGGTCAAGGAGGCATAGTGCTCTCTTCTGGACACTATCCAATAGATGTAAAGAATGTTTGGGCACATAGCTGCACACATAAGAACATTATTACAGACCAAATCGCACTTGCGCTTTATATAAGAGCATCTGCTTCGATAGCGTGAAGTACTGCTCAACCCTGAAAAGAAAACTGAGTTTAACAGAAGCAGATTTGGCAATGGCTGCCAGATGGTCATGCCATCAAATTCTGACGTTAACTGTGATGTCTAGTAGGTGCATGTTCGTTTCTGAGGGAATCGATGTCCTTACATGATTAGATGAGATTCTCCAGCAGTAACTTTTCTGGAGAACGTTGTTGATTATATCTGGGTCGCGTTAAAATTAACCAAGTTCAATCGGCCGCACTTTTGGACGCTCTATGTAGACACGGGGTGTTTCGGAGTGTCGGTCCATCGAAATAGGAATAGTTTTCATGACAATATGCACAATGGTCCTTCCAGAAAAGTCGAAAGTTTCGCTTTCAAAATACAAGGTTTCGAATTTTCGATTGGTTTCCGTTTTTATCAATGTCTCTTTTTCTTTCTAGTTATTTGGCTCAAATTTGAAACGTAGGCTATTTTTTATCTATGTACGGAGTGATATTTTTCTGTGGCCATACCTCCGCGTAGAACTATCTTTCAGTGCGCCTTTGCCTGTTCTATTTTGATATACTGATGTCTAGTTCTGTTTAGGAACTTTTTTCTCTTTTGCAAAATTCTGATCATATGTTGTTGATTATTAGTACCTGATTAAGAAAGATATTAATATATTAGAAGAAGCAAATCGGTATTTTGTATTCCCCATTTGTTTGAAGTAATCTAACAAATCTCATTCTAGAAATGTAAGGCTGTGGTCCGACAAATGTTCTGTTTTTGTTCTGGGATTCCTTTTTTTCAAATGCAAGTGTAAATCTGCTTGGAAAGTTTTCCAAATACACACTTGTCACTACGATCTAGTGGTATATTGTGGCATACTCTTTCTTAGATTTCATATACAAGTTCAATCTTTCCTAAAAAGTTTATAGCTTTGTGAAAATAACTTAAAGAATTTCTTCACTTCGTTTATGTATCCAAGTTCCTCCAGTCTGCTGCTGTCGCCAGCCATTCATTCGCACAAGTAGTTTTCTATTGATTATTCATACTCATGGTCTAATCATCAAGGGCTTTCTATCAATTCTAATTGCGTCGTTGGCAGTTAAAATTCTCTAATTTATTTTGAGAATTTAAAGTAAACCTCGGCAATCGAAGCGGAAGTTCACTGATGACAAGCCAAGAGTGTTTGAATCATGTGAGGCTCAGTTAGCGCCCCTCTACCTACGGGCGTATCTACTGATTATGTATCCTCCAGCATGTATCGGTTTCCAGTAGGATGTTGAGCCTAGGTTCCGGCCCAGTGAGCTTCAAGGCAACCCCTCTGGCAACCAATACGTCCACCTTCTCACTAAGCCTGCTGCCCATTTCAATCTGTCTGGGGTTAAAACATCATAAATTTAGTGAGGTTGTTGAATGCCAATGACTTCAGTGCATTTTAGCTATCCCTAATGATTTTTATTGACCGTCGTATCAATCATTATGAAACAGAAGATCAGTTTAGTAGTCAATGGTTAATATTTCTGTTCAAATCCTTCAAGATAGATAGACTGTTCTCTAGAAATTCTTCGACTGTTTATGTCACACTCTTCTACTTACTGCTAGTGGTTCCCCTGTATATGAAGGCATTCCAGGAATTACTAAAGGTAGTCTACAAACTATAGAAGATATAGAGGCGTGAAGTTAAAAACTTTATTATTGAGAATGTTAACTGGAGTTTTTCTTCATTTCGGATTGAATCTTTATTGGATTTTTTACCAGCACGCAATAAGGACTAGATTTTCAAAGAAAAGCAGTACTCCACCACCCAATTAACAGAACAACTACGAAAACATAGGATTGAAATAGATTTGAATCTGATCTGAAATAAGAAGAAGTGCACTGCCAATAAGTCCATCACAGTAAACAAAATATTATTCGGGTGTTTCCTAATCAATTACTGATTCACGGACACTCACTGTGAATTATAAACTGTAGCAACCCATTTCACTATTCACTATACACAAAAGGAAAAGCCAACCATACTCGATTTGGTTAGATACTAGAAGACAAAACACCGCTAAATGATCAATAGTCAATCTTGGACTCAGACCATTGGAATATTTATTGTATGAATGAAAATAGCTAGTTTTCATCTAGTGACATAATATATTCATTTTCGTTGTCATTCATTTTATTTGTTGACTCCAACGATATTGAGATTTCCTCATGATCTATAAGCTATAGATCTGTCGTCAACACATTGTTCCAAATTCATTATTGATTGTTATTTGAGGAGTGTCATTATACTTGGACTCAACTTAGGGTAATTTTTGCAGTTGGACGGTCGGCATCTGGAAACGACACAATTAAATCACGTCAAAATTTCGAAGCATACGAAGATTGATTTATGCGGAGGCTCACGTAACTAATGACATTGAGCTTTGTCGAATATTGCCGCTCGAAATTTGATGAATATGCTAGCTAGTGCATTATCGTAATGAACCAACCAGTCAACACTCCAAATCTGTAGCCATTTTTTTTTACCGTCACGCGATCTTTTCAGAACTGACACAAATATCAAAGAGCTATGTCAAATTTATGCGGAGGCTCACGTAGCTTGTGACTCTGGGTTGCCAATCTGTGGGAAATTTTATCCGGGGAAAGCGAAGATGATTGGGGAATGTGTAGGGAGAGCTGAAATTTGGGGAAAAAGCGGGGAATTTAAGTACGAACACAAATACTTTATACCATACACAAATGATTAATACCGAATTTCTGATAGTCTTGATTGATTTCCCTATGGTTGGTCGGGGCTCTCGTCTCGGGGGATTCTCTATACCTATGCAAGAAACCTTTATTTGGAATAATTTATTCACTCAGTGTTGAGCTCGACAAAACGAAGATCGTAGTTTAAGTAGTTTCTACTTTATTTTTATTATCATCCATCTGTTATTTAAAGTAATCTGTGATAACCAAAGGCGCAGTTTTTCAACCAAATGGATAAGTTTTTCATCAAAATCATATAGAATGGTATGTTTTATTTGATTTTCTAAATGTAATGAGTATTTAGAATTTACTCCGAGTTCTAAAATGTTGCACAAAAAGTTTGGTTTTGAAACTTTCTTTTGTTTTAATAAATAATAAATGAACCTATGGACCGGCCGCAGAGAGAATACATTCTGGATAGGTCGTGATTTAATGAATATTGTGAATATATATGCATTTGTATTTGCTTTCTAACGTAAAGGTTTCTTTTCATTGGAGCATTTTGACTTCGATTCGAAAGGTCACGTGATTTTCAGCGTTGATGCTAGAGTGTTAGGAGTTCTAACCTTACCTACCCTAACATAAATGCAGACGCTGGAAGAAACAAGTGACATTTTTATATTTTCGGCCTTGAAGGGTTGTCAATATAAAACCCGAAGTAACCAGTTTTCTTCGTTACGAAATGTTATGTGTCCATTTTCGTCGTCCAGTTATTACCCCACATCAGCTTTCAATACTCTCACAATATTGTTATAGATTTTGAAAAAAGGATTTTGCCATTTAAAAGATCAATTAATGTACAACAATACAAAAATATTTCATATTCATAAATTAACTGTTTTAACCTGAAATAAGTGACAAAAGACATTGCGCCACTGAAAATACCTTTTCATGGGAGCGTCAAACTAGCGCCAAAACGCAACAATAATGAAAAGGCAACTTTGACGAATGATATAACTTCACAGGAAAGTTACACTAGTGCGTGATATCTGACAAATGTCAGAAATGCATTTTCAGTTGTTTTATTTCGGTGAGGAATATATGGGGAATTATCATTCTTCTTTCCCCAAACGTGGAGAATTTCGACAATGCTTTTGGGGATTTTAGCATATTACTGTCTGCAATCCCGCGTGACATTGTGCTTTGTCGAATATTGCTGCTCGAGATTAGATGAATATGCTAGTGCATTATTGTAATAAATCAATTGAATCACTGAAATTTCGAAACATCGAGGATTGTCCCAAAAGTATGCGACTTATCTCCCTGGTGTTATTCTACGTCATTAGGCTCATAGTGGCCTTCGAACTAGTCCCTATTGAATTAAACGACCCGTTACAGACAATTTTTCCAGTTCTGGAAACAGTCCTGGCGCTCGCTTTTCGGCATCACCTTAACAGTGTTCGTCGCATTCGTCTGTTTGTTCTCAAATCAGCGCCCTTGGAGCTAGGTTTCTATCTCAAAAACGGCCATTTTTTCTACTGTCACGCGATCTTTTCAGAACTGACACGAATATCAAAGAGCTATGTCAAATTTATACGGAGGCTCACGTAGTGTATGACATTGTGCTGTGTCGAATATTGCTGCTCGAGATCTGATGAATATGCTAGTGCTTTATCATAATGAACTAATCATTCAACATTTTTCCAAAGCTGTAGTAATTTTTTGTTCTGTATCACGCGATCTTTTCAGAACTTTACCAAAATATTCCTCGCTGACCTTCAGGATCATTCTCGTGGTCTACAAGACCATTATTATCAAATAAACTGGTGATCATTGATTTGACTTTGCTTCGATTTTGACCTGCTCTAATAAAAGTTTTCAATGAGAAGACTTATATTTGATTTTGGGATCAAAACGATAAACCCACGTTGAATTACTAGTTATAATATTTTTTCAACAGATTTTCCTCATTATTGGACTTTTCTAAGATGTCTTGAAGGATTTGCGACAGTTGTTTTGCTCATCCATCATCACTTTTGGAATGAATTTTTTACACGCGGATCATGTGCAATGTTTCATTTGAAAGCCTCCAAACAGTGCTTTTCAATATTTCTTCTTTTCACATCCTAGTTCTCGTACAGTAAACGACGATCTTTATTGATTGCAATTCACACAGGCTCAATGTTTCTTTTTGTTTTTGCTGCGACGGGCCCCTGAGCCATCTTTGAAACGTTTATACCATTCTTTGATTTGTGTTTTGACATGATAAAGCTCAAACACTTTCGAGACTACTCTTTATTGAATAAAACAAGATGATGTATCATATACAATATAGTATTCAGCAGAAATGTTGGTGACGTCTAATTTCTGACTATTGCCAGTAAAAATCCAGTAAATTCTATCAAAAAGTTGAGAAAAGTTATGTTCAAGTGCTTAAAATGTCCCGTGTTTCATAAATCCTGAAAATTACCTCATTTTTGGAAAAAGTCCCCTCCTGTTTTCACACTGTATTAATTTTCAAAATTGCTGCTATTCCCAATTCCATTTCACGAACATATTTCTGTGGAAAAAATCCAGAACAATGGTGACTCATGTGAAACTGTTACGGTTATTCGATATTTTCTCCCTTTTCAAAAATAATTACGATCGAGTGCCTTTGGGCAAAATATGCTTTGACGTACTTAAGTTGTATAAGAGACCTGTAAAGGATATGTCCTGTTTCGCGGACAATGACACAAGTGTGATACTTCGCTTTCAGGCCTCGCTGTTTTAATTGGGCCCTAGCTTAATTATGAAACTTTCCTTTTACGTGACATTCTCGTTGTATTTTGAATACGTACTTCCCTTACGTACTGAGCCTAATCATTATCGAAGTTCTTACGACTGAAGTGTTACTAAGTCAACGAAATTTTGCATGTAGCACTTAAGTGCAATGTTGCCTGAGTAGCTATTTGTGTGTACAAAATGGTAAACTAAAACAAAAGCTTTAAAGCTATCACGCGAACATATTCATTCACAATTATTCTTGATGTGCGAGAACAAAGCAAAATCTTTGGATGCCTATAATAGATGACAAAATAATTCTATATTTAAACGGGATAAAATAAAATTGTTCTCTAAAATTTATGAAAAGAAATTGTGCACGTGAATTAAGGAAATATTTTCAATAATTTTGCGATTTGTTTGGAAGATAAAGGTGAGCAAATGTTCTGATGAAAAATTCAAAATCAAAATAAGAGAAAACGCAAAATTGTCACTCATATCATCACGATATATATCAAGATATAACACTACAAACAGATAAATTTTCCGCTGTCACTGGCTCGTGAAATACTCCTCATAACACTGTCTTCGTTCTGTCCAAACCATCACACGCTCATCAGACTGATACAAGCAAATTTTCGACCTTAATGTAAAAAGGCAAGTACTTCTAATCATTTATGGTTCAGTTCTGATCTATTTCGGTCATTTGTTGTGTAAGACACAATGCTGCATAAGTAACTGCGGATGTATGGCCCGTTCTACTCCTGAACCAACCGCAAGAAACCTTCTTGTCATTTCTCGTTGCCGCTAGCAACAAGCATAGGTCCTTGGCGGGGGTGGTAAGGTGTCGCCCTCCACAGTGTATGTTTGTTGATGCTGCATTTGTTTGATTCCTGACTTCACTCCCCACAATACAAACACATAGACACTTCACTCTGTGTCACTCCTTTCAAATATATATAATTCTAAAACCAAATAGTATAGAATGTAGAGACAAATAATCTCGGAGCAAAACGTCAGGAAAATACAAAAACTTAATGCCCACTGAGCCGGCATTCAAAGAATTCTGAAAACTGCACGTCGAATCTCCACAAAATTTGACAGTCGAGGATTTTCTATAGGTCGCAATTACCAATGGGAAGTTAAAATTTCCCCAAATAGTGGAGGACGACATTCAGAAAAAATTTAATCCATTCGCCAGAATCTTCACATTGAAGTTTTAGGGAGTTTTGTTAACTTTTTACGAAATTTTTATGCCAACTTCCAGCGTTGCTTACTGGCTCAATCCTTTCGGTGTCCCATATTTGCTCCTCACATTTTTCCGGACCTTGTGCTTCTTAAGGATCTTCGAGACTATTTGTCTTGTTACTTTTTGACGAACGCTTAAACTCAGAAATATATTGAGAGACATTCTGAATCACATCATGTCAAACGAAGTATGATCGCCATCTATTGTTGAAGACTATATTTGGAGAGCTGACATGGTCATGGTGAAGAAGGTAGCAAACATGTATATTTATACTATTCTGTGATTATTCGGTGACGCCGTAGCTATCTGTTTATTTTCACAGATAACCGCTTGTTTCTTAGTTTATGACTTTGTATTCATATTTTATCATTTGGCATTCATGATCCATTTGCATCGGAGAGTATCTTACAATCTTGACTTGGCATAAATTTTTGATCCCTATATGCGCTCCTTGTATAATACACAGATATATGGCTTGATAAAGTGAATTGTGTTTGGATATTTCAGAATGCACCCGTGAGAGGTGTGAAGTACTGTGGTATGTTCCGATCTAAGACGTCTGATTATATTATCATTATATTGCACCCCTTCTAGACGATTACTCTGATGAACAGATTTGAGAACTAGCTCATCATGGGAGATTATCAGATTATAACTTCTCCATTATAAAGTCTTTATGTATGAGATAGTATTTTCACCCTATGTTTGATTTAATAAAATTGCATATCATCACTATGCAATCACCACATTTTACGTATAGAACATCTATCTAGAATTTTCTTCTACATTGAAAATTTCAATAGGAAAAACTTTCTTTATGTTAAATATTATAACACATAAATATTCTGATGTTGTTTTCTTTTCTTTACAGCGGAAAAAATGTACTAAATCAAAAATCTGAACTTCAAAGGGCGTTGGAAAAACAAAAGGAGAACCTTGCCAAAAAAGAACTGGAAAATAGCATACAGGCCCAACAGCCAGAATTGGAGAAAGTAATAGCTGAAAGAGCGAAAAAATTAGAAGAAAAGAACAACGATTCGCAGGTAACGAATGCCATTTGCTGTTATTGGTTGATTGTTGATTGGCCTTCAGTTCAAGAAATTTAAATCTAAAAAATAAAAGCTTTTTCGGGGACAATTAATAATTAAGTCTTTCGTTTCATATAGTTGAAGGAGATTCAAATTAAATCATTACTGAATTATCTTTTTTTACAGAATGAAGACGACAAAGTACTCAATAGTGAGTTTCTGCAAGCTCGAATGAAATTAAAGACTAGAACTGATACAAAATGAATACATTTTCATTGTTTTTTTTCAGAGTTATCTTCAATGTGTATCACATAGTTTACTTGCATTTAGTATAAATATTAGATTAATTATTGTATTGTGATAAGTATTTGACTAAGTTATATGTAATTTTAAGCAACTTGCATTTGTAAAATATAATATTTTTCTATTTTGTTTTCTTATTTTTCATTAAGTTGGTAAAGGACTAGGCACACAAAATCTTTGCAAAATGACAGTGCATCAGTGAGTTAGTTTTAAAAATATACATGACCAGATTATGCCGATTTATCCCTCATTGCACACAAATCAGTTAGAATACCTCCTACGTAAACGAACATTGTCGTTATGTACCAGATGTGTAGTACAGGGCGAAGCATAAATATGATTACTCAGTAAACCAGTACCAAATCATAAAAATAGAATAATGTAGTATTATGAAGGAAAATATTTAGGAATTTCCTATATGCTTTAAAAAAAATTAAAATGGAATCGTAGTTTTTGTAGTTTTCTTCATCACAGAAATGGTTTATGTTATTTTTGTAGTTTTATTAGTAAGCCTGTTTTAGTAAGGTAAAATATGACATACCGAAAAGTCATGAATTCAAAATACTATTTATCATGTTCGTTAAGAATGGAAAAAGACTGAAGACTTTTATTCAGGGAACAACATTCAACCATCCGTAGAATGTTGAATATCCCTCAATGAAAGAACTGGTTTTCTGATACACTCTTCATGTTCACCATCGACCAGGGCCACATAGTAGTGGTACAGTCTGGTCAGATGTTATGCTCCTATTCAGCAGGGTGTTATCGTCCTCGTTGAGAACTTATCATCTATAGCAGTCCAGCAGATTTTTTTTTAATAGATGTTCTTGATCATCGCATTACTCTTATTATAAACTATGTATATGTAATTTCATATGATTGAGTCAAACTTCTATATTCAATTCTATTAAATATCTCATTAATTAAAATTATATTTTCTCTTCAACCCATCTGTTATAAAAGAATGTTTTCAATTTTTAGATCTATTTTTATATTTTTTGGCCAATAAACAGCTTATATTTTTAGGGATGGCATACCTCTGCTTCCAAATTTTATTAGTTTCTTTAGGGTTATAACTTCATAGGAAATAGTTCGAGGCTGAATGTATTGACAGGGTTAGATTCGATGCCATGCAAGACATGCAAGATACAAAAACTGAAGTTACACCACAAGGTATACTAAATACAATACAATTTAATTTATATCAAAAGTTTTTTTAAATTGTTTATTATTTTTTCGTAAAAACCACGAAATTAGTTCAAATTTGATCAATGTAGTTCATTTTAAAATCCTTGAGATACACTTTAGATCGAAAAAATTAAATATAAGTTTTGAGGAAAACGCAATCAGAGTTTTCAGTTAAAACACGCCACATCTATCAACTTAGTAGTCCCAATCCCCACTTGGGTGATAATTTTCACAGACGCACCAGACTGACCTCATCACAACCTACATAGTGCAATATCTCCTTGGTACTAAACGTGACATTCAATTCTGGACGTAAACGAACATATATGAAAATATATACAACCTATTAGGGCGTTGAATACAATGGACCAAATCTTAAAAATATATAACCTTACGTATACTCCCTCAAATAAAACAACAAAAATATTTTTGAAAATTTTAACAGACAATCAATACGAAATGCCAACAGAAGTGGAAATAAAATAACAGTGTGAATTTTTGTATTTTTCAGTTGATTTCCGTTCCAACAATAAATTACTGAAAACTGAAATCATTTCAAATAAAGTTTTTCACAACTATCGACTTTCCACGCAACAAACATATAGATTTTTTCATTGTATATTCAATGATAAAAACCAAATATGTATAATTATAGCTTGACGTTAAAGCGAGCTCGCACTAGGGGCCTGTAGTTTTTACTTCAAACAGAGCATGGACATGCCGATGTGCCCGAAGTAACTCATTCTACAATGATTTTGGTTTTTGTGATTGTAACAGAACAGATATTGCAGCGAACTATGGTCACTGCCATAAATTTTTCGTAAATTTAACCTACTAAATCCACAGAATTATTTCCATTCTGTCCAGAAATGTAAACAAAGTTGATTAGTATAACTTTCTGAAATGGATATAAGGTATTTCCCGTATTTTTCTTCGAAAAACCCTTACATTTGGATCTACAGCTTGTACTCTCTACGACATTTTTTCTCAACTTGGTGGTTAAACCTCCTGGGTAGCTGCACAGTTACTGAGCAAGTATGTTGGAAATGCCTTGGTGCCTGATTTGAATCCGGGTTCAAACTATGGATGTTGTCCTTGAACAAAAAAATGATACTTGTAAAGAGTCTCTTAAAGAGGGCATTAACTTCCAAAGACCAGATAACTTGTAATCCTTGTGGTTGCAGTTATCATTGCACGGTCTAGGGGAGTGGTTCGGAATCCACTATAAGCTATAGGTCCATTGTGTAACTGGGCTAAGTTCCCAAGCACATCGTTAGAAGACGAAACAAACAAACAAACCTGGTGGTTATAAATCTACAATTTCAAATATTTTGCAGCCCTCTTGAAATAAGTAGATAATTATTAAAAAACATTTTCTTTCATTGATGAACTTCATTGAGAATTTATTAGCTGACAACCACTCTGTGACCATAGTAAACATTATACTTCAAAAATTTAACACTATACTTATAATTATTCTTGTATTTACTAATATTAAAACGTTACATAAATTTCAAAGCACTCGGAGCTGCGAATAAGTTTTTTAATTTTTCGAATGGTTTCTCTCAATATCAGAACTACAATATTTAGAAAGTTCCAACATGTCTCAAATAATTAATCCGATGAAATCATTAGGTCTGTTATGACTACTTCAGAATGCAAATCCATCCTCACTACCGCCACTCTAACATGCATCCAAGTAAAACTGGCAAAAAATATTTCATAACACTATTTTTGAAAAATTTCAGATTAATTATCATGTTTTAGATGTATTATAGAATTATTATGATTGAATAAGTGATATTCATTTTATATTTAGAATCTAACACGTATCGACATTTTTCAGAAACAAATGTTGGCATAACTTTGAGGCTCCAAGCATGAGTAGCTAAAAAAAAGAATTTATTTTTCCCAAAACTAGTTTCTCATTATGTGGTTCTAGTATTTAAGTGGACTATTGAAGAAAATTATGGTCCTTTGTTTATGCCTGTTCATATCAGCATGAATGGATCTTGTACTGAAAAAATATTGAACACACACTTTATGAAAAATGTCAAGTTTTCACGATTTATTTTTCATCCTTGTTAGTTTTCAGGTTTCATCCTTTATCATTTGGTTTCAAATTCTATTCAAATTTGATTCTTTCCTCATTGAATGAAACACTCAAATGATAAAATTTCAAATAATTCCTACGAAAAGCTGAGCATCTATTGCATCTTCATGAAATGCTATTTTTTCACCAAGTGGCGAAAAGCACAAGAAGGTTTACCATTGATTTATTTACTTATAATGTTCTACTGTTCAAGCATAAATACCTACGTTATAAAAACTAAAAATTTTGGTATTATAATAATTTCTTGACGATTTATTTCTTTCTGAAATTATTTATGTTCTAACTAAAAATGATAAAGTCTAAATTGATTCTCGAACAAATTTCAATTTGTTTTAATGAAAGTTTCTATGGATTAGGCCAATTAAGAATTTCTGAATACATTACTGATAGAAAATTATAAAATATAACTTCTCATCACATGAGTATTGAAGACTCTATACTATATAAACAGATACTGGCCAAATTATTAGATGCATGCGACTTTTTAACGAATCACTAATTTTCGATGGGCATATTTATAATACTACTTCAGTTTTCTGATTAGAAACGATGGCCTTTTGGAATTACACTATTCAGTTGCCAGAATACATTTTCATAACGTTACTATATAGTTGGCAGTTATAATGAGGATGAACGTGGTGAGTTGTGCGTGAACAGGAACGCATGTTTAGGTTAGACGCCTCATGCCACGTTTCGCGAATAGTTTGCATTTTAATCAGTTGAAAAATTTTATACTGCGTTTAATTATGTTTGTTTCAATGAAAATATCTCATTAGTATTCGTGATACTGAGGTAAACGATTGATTTGAATCTTGAAAAATCTGTAACGGGAAAACTTTGGCTGAGTAACACAGTCTCTGAAATCCAACAAGTTTTAGAAGACTGTATACAAGTTTCAGAGTCATCTGTGCTACGAAATCATTCAAAAGGAAAATATGGAAGAAAGTCCATATTTAATCTAAGATATTATTTATATATTTGCAACCATGAATCTAAAGTATAAACTGTGTACCGTTCATCAGTTGGTTGAAAATGTCGAAAGATGTCGCAATTGCTGTGATCGGTTTCTTTGATATGGATTCCAAACGAAAACCGCGAAGCATGTGGTGTGAAGAATTGAAGAACCTATCGAAGGAATCGTGGAAACTTATTTTATTCTTGGAAAAGATACGCCATTGATTGAGAAAAAAAGACTCCACTCTGGTTTCATATGTTTAATGTCTATGATATTTACTCTTTGATGTTTTCATTACTAATATTTGTGAAGTAAGCAAACATTGTAAGTTAACTATTCGATAAATATTTATTTGATCAACCTTAATTATATTATTAGTGGCAAATACCATATACTCATTAGGTTTCAAGCACATCCTGACCACGACACTATCAAATAAAGCACAAATCAGATTCGTGCATCCCTATACATACTTTCTTATTCGTATTACGGACAGGGTAAATTGAAAGATCAAAATCACATCGTTATGTTAAAATGTCAATTTTTCTGTGAGTAAAATTCGATAAAAGGCAACATGGATAACATTCAAAACACCTTAAGCATCTTACGCTCGCCGTAAAAGTAAAGTCAGGATAATGAAAAGCAACGGATGAACCGCATATAATTCATTATATAATTCAAGAGAAAAAGCCTGAGAAAAATACTTCATCTAACCCGTAATGACATATCTATGAGTGTGTTGTGAACAGAAAGTGTAATCCGAATGATTGTGTTTATTTTTATTTTGCTAGATTCTAACCAGATCTACGGTTAGAAGTGTAATGAAAGTAATCTGAATAATCAAAACAAAGGGAAAACAGCAGTAGAATTTGATGTAAGTAATAATTAACAGGTCTCAACGGTTTACCCTAACAAGAAAGAAGTCTGATACAATTTGTTTATGTTGGAAACCGTTTGATTATCAAGATGTAGATAGCCCAAGACAGCATCATCACGCTTCCAATTTGTTTTTAGAGAATTCCATATGAACACCACCAGCTAATTGTCAGCGGATATGTGGAAGAATCACGTTGCAGAGCATATGAAGCCAAAAAATTGATGTTGAACTAACGATACCACTTATAATTCTCATTAGACAAATCAATGGGAAATTAATTCTACTCTTATTCCACTATTTAACCAAACAGAACTGTAGTACTCAGCTGTAGGAAAGACCAGAACAAAGACAGCAGTTGTAGAGTGTAGAGTGTGAACATCCCCATTCCAAGGAGAGCCAGCTATTTCTTACAGAATATTCTTTGTTAACTTTGGAGTCAGTTTATTAATGTGGTATTTGAAAGTCAAGGAAGGGTCCAGTGTAATACCAAGATATTCGAGATAGAAATGATTTAGTGGAGAACCATTAAAACTCCCTCTTTTTTCAATCTTTTCATGATTATTTTGATGAAAATATAATACTTCTGTTCTCGAAGGGTTAGGACATATACGATTCTTGCCCAAAAGATTGCTTATTGTCATGATCGGCAGTCAAAATATGTTCGATAGTTTCGAAAAGAGGAAAAGCCATTCGTCGACATAAATGAATTAGACGAAATTGAAGGAATATCATAACTATATAAATTGAACAATAGTACTATATAAATTGAACAATAGTACTATATAAATTGAACAATAGTACTATATAAATTGAACAATAGTACCCCCATGGAAGACAATTATGGTGTGCGAAATCGAATACTTTTCTCTTCGACGAAAACCTGAAGTCTTCTTCGGTCAGACAACACTTTCTGGATCAGCTCTACAGTTTCACTACATTAAATAACCATTTACAGAACGTATTTCCACACCGTAAAATGAATGTTGCAGAAAGTTCCAAGAGATTATTGCCTCATGTTGTTAGATTCTGAAGTTAATCCAAACAATTCAAGTTTTTTCTGAAACCGTCTTGTGAATGCGTCACAACTTCATCTATAAAAATATATATTATAACTAGGTTTACATATTATACGTACGTAGTAATGAGAATATTGGGTAGATATTCTTTCAGCTCTAAATTGGAAATTGGAGAATGTTCATTTCAATAAATGGCATCTAGATTATGTGTCATGAAACAGGAGTTTGCTCTTTGTTTATTAAATTAAGGAAGAGAATATTGATGATAAATTTGTCAGACGTACGGAGTTTAGAAGCGAATCCACCAAAACAACGTATACAAATTATGATACCAACAATACCTTGTCGAAATTCTTTGATTCTCAATTATATGCGCGCCATCTTCACATTCACAATATAACCAAGCATCTGCGCCACCTAGTGGAACATACCGCAAAGAGTGGACCTTGCGCAAAGTACGAGAAGACAATTTTATGTGCCAAGTTCATTTTGACATTCACAAATTCAACAAACAATGGCTTTCCAACAGATGAGCGAGCTATTGATTTGAAGTCAAACGACGGTGCTGGCGTTTTTGAAAATGTGATTAGTGTTGTGAAATTGCCAAAAATGTGGGTAGCTACGAAAACGAAAAAATATGGCGTTGGTAAGTCATATTATCAGTTATGTCACACAATCTTTACGAAAAACAAGAGTAAGCTGACGTTTTGATTGGCAGTATTTTCTTCCGAATTTTCCACCGATTTTCCACTTATTTTCTCATACCGCCTCGTACCATTGCTTTTGATTAAAAGTTAACTTTCGTCTAGTGAGATTTTTTGGAAATTAATCGAAAAAGCTGTATTTATTTGTGTTTCAACATGTAAGGTTATTTTATGCAAATTGTGATATCCACGAACCGAGGTAACTCGGAGATAATCATTTATTATTTTATCTTATTTGTGTTTGTTATAGTTAATTACGAAACGATTTATGTAGTTAATGTACCGTGTGTATGTTCTATTTTGCAGTGCATGCATTATTTTCTGAGCGGCATACCCAGGCAATTTAAAACATCTTTGAAGTGACGGGATATTATGATTTGATAGGCCCTACAGACTTGACTTCCGGTCTCGAGAGCTGCACAGCATCATAAATACACTTTTTAAATATTATTTCCTCTGCGGCCATGATTTGAATGTCTAATTAACGAAGAGAATGTAAAGAATTAACTTGAAGCATAATTTTTTGTTTACAATTCATCACACAGCTCCGAAAATAAATTTCTTTGGGTTTTCAATATTATTTTTGCTAATTGAGAAATATTTGTTGTGTGAAAATCATTATAAATGATCATTCTTCTTCGAAATTAATTATGTTTGGTATGAATTAGAACAATTCTGCAAATAATAGCTGTAAATCTGGTTTTTACCTACTTGTACTTTGTGATATTGGATATTCGAAACTTCCTGTTCTTTTGTTGATATCTGTGTGTTTTATAATGCGGCTCGACACGTACAATGGACTATAGTAATGGAGCTTCTGATAAAGATGTCATTAGGAGTATTTGTTAAAGCATTACAAAACAGAGTTGAACAAGGAACACAAAAGATGTTGGGGTGAAATACCTAGTGATTTCTATTAAATTCAAGAATTCCAAGTTGGGAATATAATAAAATATGAATAAAGGAATGAATTTGTACAGATTTCTCTTATTGAATACTTATATCAACAATACATTTTGATAATTTTGAAATATAACTCATCACGTGCTACAATTATAAAATGATACAATTTTTTGAAAAAATTACTACGTATTGCAAATAAGTCATTTTTGGAAGATTTCGGACTAAGTCAGCATGGCACTTGATTTGAAGATTCTGTGCCTGTTCTCATGAAACTTTCTAAGCATTCAAACATACTGAACCAATAGGATCGAAATATTTTCATTTAAATTTTTCTTAATGTTGTTGAAGGAAGTGTTTGATTCTAATTTGAATGGAAGATTTAAATTCATTCAATCTGGGGAAATAATTGCCAATGTCATTCATTTCGTGATACGAGTAAATGAAGAAAACGACAAAACCTTACGTGTTATAGGTTTGAGAACGTGTTGCAATAGCAACAAGAATGCGATTGCGAACTGTTCAAGAAGTTTCGACTGAATGAGAGAAGAAAACAGTTTTCACACAACATCCTCTGGAAACAAATATCATTCACATTAATAGAGTTCTGCTTCATCGTTATAAAACAGTAGCTATGCTGAAAAGAATCCGCTTCATGTTTATGAATAAAAACGAATATACAGCATCATATGATAGCATCCACAAAGTTTTGAAAGGAATTGAATTGCGATTGATTAAAATAAAGACCCTTTGAAAGTTTTTAAGGATAAAATTTAAATTCAACATCAAATGTTGTTGACAATGAAACATGCCAATAATTTTCACGGACGAAAAATACAGGATGATTCTTTTAAGGGGATTGTCAGAATATTTTGGATTCTAATAATAATTTTGCATGCAGTCTTAATTTTGTCCTAAAATAGTTTTAGAAAATATTTTCACAATGAAGGTTCTTCTAATTACACCGGAAGTTGACAGTAACTTTGTTATTTTCTTGGAAAGAATAATTTTCCGAACGTTTGTTACAACTTAATTTTACTGAGAAAAGATAATTTTTCATTTCGAAAATTTTCAGAATTTTTGTTTTGTTCAAAAAATCCGAAATAAATTATTTCAATTCTGTTGAAGTGTTTTTTTACACAATCAAGAGAGGAATGATGGTTAGGTTAGGGTCTTGAGTTGTCACAACACAGGATGTTCGAAAATCACCCGCTAACTTGAGTAAATTTGATGATGAAAAACTTTTTTCAAATGTACCCCAACTCTTCTTTTTTCAGAGCTGCATCGGATTTCCCTATACTCAACATTGTTTATTTCGGAAATCTGGTAATTTACGGGAAATCGAGGGTTTATTTACCATGGCTGTGAAATCTAACCTAAAATGGTTGTTGTTGTTGTTTCATCTTCCAACAATGTGCTCGGGAACTTATCCCATTTACACAGTGGACCTACAGCTTATAGTGGATTCCGAACCACTCTCCTAAACCGTGAAATGATAACTGCCACCACAAGGATTACAAGTTACCTGGTCTTCGGAAGTTTATGCCCTCTTTGTGCGACTTTTCCAAGCACCACAATTTTTGTTCAAGGACAACATCCATAAGTTGAACCCGGACTCAAACCAGGGGCCTCGGCTAAGCATACTCCTACATACTTGCTCACTAACCGTGCAGCTACCGAGGCGGTTAACCTAAAATGGCTCGTTTAGAAGTTATTAATGTTTACCTAAAATTGAATCATTATTTACCTTGGCGTAGCTGAAAAAATTTATTCTCCGCATTCCTATTTCAAAAATTGGAAATTTGATAAAAACATCATGAAGTGGGATAAAGTTTTAAATTATCCGGGTGAATTCTTGAATTCCGAAATTTCACTATTTTCTGTATTTTAAGAATTAGCCAATTAAAAAAATTTTGAAAATCCCGAATTCGTGAAATTTTGAATTATCAAAAGTTGTCGAAATAGATGACGGGCAATAAATTTTGGTTCGAATTTTTACTAAACTACCTTCTTATTATCAGAACCTGAAATTTTTGGAACTGTCTATGCTTTTTCAAAAAATAAAATTTTCAATTTCATAAAAATATATTTTAATAATTTTTATATTGAGATGAAAAAGTCGTGTAACTTTTAATTTCGAACACTTAAAGTTTCATTTATTAGAATAATAATGAACAAAAAGAACATTGATGACATTTTTGGAATCAATTCGAAAATTAATCTCGTAAAAAGTGACACCTGTATTATCATTTGATGTTTAAGTGAAAAATAAAAGTGATAACTGTAGAGTGACCTTTTTAAGTGTAAGTAAAAGTTAACCTTTCTGATTTTGATTACTTGGACAGTCATCGTTTAAGTAGCAGTCGGGAAAAAAAACTCTTTTTAACTTCCAAACTAAAGACAATTCTTATTGAGTCTTAAGTTATTATTATTATTATTATTAAATAGTGCTTGAGGCTTAGGACGAATCCTATGAAGCCTTAACTCAAAAGAAACGTATGGTAAAACAACAGTGAAAATAATAAAAACTAAAAAGTGAATAAGATTAAGGTTATGAGCTAAACATAAATTGGTCCATCTTGTTCTTGAACTCGTTAACAGAGAGAGAGACTCGACGACTTCGCTAGGAAAGTTGTTACAGGGAGAAAAAATGCGGTTGATCAGGAAATGTTGCCGTTGCCTTGTGTTGAATTTCTATTTTTTTAGTTTGAGATGATGGCCGCGTAGACGGGAGCCACTCTTCAGGTTAAATATGCAACTGAGGTCGGCATAATTTTGTCTGAGCAGGCGGAAAGACAGTATGAGGTCACCTCGAAGCCGACGGTTTTCAAAAGTTTGTAATTTAGCTCTATCCAATCTCTCGAAGTTGATTGGTCGAACACTTTCAAATGAGACTTGCGTGGCCGACGTTGGACGCTCTCCAGCAAGTTGCCGTCACACACAAGTACCGGATGCCACACTGCACCGGCGAACTCCAAAATTGGACGGACATAAATTTTGTAGAGATTCATCGAGGTGTCAAAAGAGAGATGCAAGAAGGATATACGGATCAAATGCGAGAGAGTATTAGAGTATTAGCGCGTTTTCATATACCGATAATATGCTTCGACGTAAGTCACATCCATGTCCACATGCGATGACACATAACGTAAGATAAAGTTATCGATGTTATACTGATGGCACGATTTGTTAGAACTTTTGTGTAGCACAACACATTTTTCAACGTTCAACGGCAACAACCAGTCAGTGCACCACTGAGGTATCGAGTTTAGGTCGTTCTGTAAAAGCTGCTTGTCCGTTAGTGGGTTGCCGTATATCTTGTCATCACCATAAAATGATCTCCTGCTCTTTATTTGTAATGATAGCCCACTCTCGTAAACAAGAAAACAACAAAGGTCTGAGAACCAACCCTTGGAGAACACCGCTAGTTGCGTATCTTTCTCGCGAATAAGAGCCACCAACCCTGAACGTGAAGGTTCTGCCTGACATGTAATCCTCAATCCAGAGAAGGAGCCTACCACGAATCCCAACGCTATCCAGCAGAAGCAACAGTGTTTTAACCGTCACCATGTTAAACGCCTTGGCAAAATCGAGGTATATGGAATTTTTTCGTCAAGTGCAAGGGTCCAGTCATTTAAGCAGGCAAGAAGGTTTGTCGTGGTGGACTTGCCCTTCACGAAGCAATGCTGTTCAGTTGAAATGATGGAGAACTTAGTTAAATAATCTGTCAGAGTTTCCACAATAATTAATTCCATGATTTTGGATGGGATAGAGAGGAGGCGAATGGGTCGATAGTTGAGAGGGTCAAGTTTGTCGCCCTTTTTGAAAACGAATATAATCATCGCCAGAGGCACACAAAGCACATCTGCGAAAGTCTTGAGGATGAAAGAGTTGAGGCCATCGAGACCAGGAGAAGAGTGACTTTTCAAGTTCGAGAACATCATTTAGTTGAAATTATAAGTGCAGAACTAATGGAAAATCTGTTACGGAAAATCAAAAGTGCTCAATTGGATTTTTCAAGAATGGGACATGCTCTGAGGAAAGAATGATCGATTGCAACGATTTTACTGATGATGATCGGATTGCTCTGAATTCTAGCAGAGGTACAGAAGCCAATTTCATTTGCTGTGAACGTTACAAACGTTATTGTATCAATTACGTTTCAAACCAAAAAGCTTGCTGAGCACTTTAAACTTCATGACGGTACAGTTCGTAAATCTTTAAGACCAATCAGTTTTAAATTGTTTCGAAAGTGTGAGGTTAGTGTTCCGTCTATTATACCGCAAAGTAAACTATGCATTTCGTGTACTAAGCAAGTCTATAGCGAATTACCAGAACATGCAAGTGAAGTTGCAGCATTTCAACAGACTGTGAATGTCGAAAGAGGTGGTCCAATCGAAAGTGTCTCTGAAGGTCCCGTTTTTAAATCATCTGAATCTTCTGAAACACCCGACTAAGAAGTTACTCCACTATTCTTTCAAAGCTTGGTGAACGAAAATATATCTTCTAATTTATCAGTTGTTAAATGTTACTACTTTACCATCAGAAATTTGCAGCTCAAATGAAAACCCTTATACCAGCTGAAATCGATCTCGATCTCCTCAATTCTATTCTGTTTTATTTCCTATTAACAGGAAGGATCTAGATCGATCAAAAACATACGATCAACGGAAATATTATGACATAAAACTGCTTTGAACATCTTATGAAAAATGATTCTAATACGACTAAAAATGAACTATGGAACGTTGACGATTATCCTGAATTAACTGAAAAATGAATAATGCTGCTGAAAGAAAATTAAAATAACTGCTGAAGTGAGTGAAAATTTACAAATTCTATCTTTTTTCTATTAAGTTGGCCGACAGAAAAATTTAACAATTGTTCAAGCAGAATCACCCATTTTAAAGGTCAGTTTTTCAAAATTTGCTAGTTTAAGACCTCCCGAATGTGTTTTTGCTGGTATACCTGACACTCACGTAGTTTGTGTGTCCCATTCACGAAAATTCCAAACTATCATTTCATGATGCAAAACTCGAAAAATTAAAAAAAAAAACGATGGATGTCAACAGTTCTCTTGATATCGTGATGTTCTGAAAATGGCTATTTGTCCATAACCCACGAGTGATTACCATTTGGAAACATGAAATAACTGTTCTGGCTCGACAAAATTAAGAAAACAATCAGAAAACTGCTTATTTTTAAACAAAAACAGAGAGTCTAACAGCGATCGTCCTATTCGCTTGTTATTATAGAAAATGACGACAATATTATACCTCTAAATTTGATGATAATTTCAGAAAAGTTGATGCATAATACAACAGCAGTTATAGTTTCTAGGAACTATTAGCATCGTTTCTGGAAAATGAAATATCAAATATTTGTAAAATAATTTATTGCTAAACTTTTTACACCATGAGAAAGATTTTCAAATACCAGCGGTTATTTTGAAACTTCACATAGAAAGAGTCCAAATGATGGTTTGGGCGGAACATTGAAGCGAAAGGTTGATAGAGCCAACCTTCAAACGAAAGTTGAAGACCAAATTCAAGCACACGATCTGCTATTCCAATGGGCAAAAGAACATGTTCACGGAATCTATAGCGTCTTCATTTCAGATGAGCAGATTCAGCGCACTGCAAGGATGTAAACCTTATCATCTTTCGAGCAGGAAAAGTATTTTCGATTTGAAGATATAGATACCTACGAGTTCGAGAACCAAATGTTGAGAGCAGGTAAAAAACTGAAATTTTGTGTGTTACTACTTCATCGATATCAAAGGATTTAAAGATTAATATCATATTAACTTATTTTAGGTTAAGAAAAAGAAGACGCAACAGGAAAAGAAATTTGAAGAAAAACAGAACGTAATTTAAACTTTCACTCTTAATTCTCTCTTAAATAAACGGAAGAAGGATTTGCATCAGTGTTCCTGTTGCTCATAATTATGCTGATAAGTGAAATTTTAATTAGGAATTACACTCAATTAAGATGAAAATAAGGTTTATTCAATATAATTGAAACATTTATATTTTTGAGAAAAAAAACACTCCGCTAATTTCAGAATCTTCCAAAATTGGTACAAGTAAGTTCACAAAAAAGTTTGAGCCGAAAATTCTTCGTCGATCGCCAATTTTGACAAATGTTAGAGATTGAAAATATCAGGCATTCTGGAATTACCAAAATGTTTCTTCGGAATCTCCTTTTCTTGTCCCTAAAATTCCCCTTCGAATCAGACCATAAGTTTTTTATTTAATTGCAATAATTTTCCAGATATTTAAAACATATGTCTGAAAAACGGGAAGAATTGTTAGTTTTGGATTTTGCATAACTTTTGAGAAAAACTTCAGAATAAAAGATAAGTTCTGACCAAAATTGATCCAAATCTAAGGTGTCGATTCCATCTATTGGTTGATATGACTTTGAATAACCCTTATATTTTCCACTGGATTGTTGTGGAGGACTTCAATAAGCATAGATTTTAAAAGAAGTATTAAGATGCAATTGTGTTATATTTCTCTTCTTTTGACGTTATCCCAATCGCTTTAATAATTAACAATGAGAACTCTTCTAATTTCGATATAAAATTTAGTACTATTAATTTCAATCACCAGTCCCAATCATAATTCGAATTGAATTAAAATTTTATTTTCCAATTTTATATAAACTTTCAATAACACCGCATACCAATTTTGTAGTTTTCACAATAAATGTTGAACGTAATGTAGGAAAACGATGACTGATTTCTAAAAAAGATTGTCTGAAGACCAGATAACTTTTTTTCGGTAAGTGTAACGAATATTTGATGGAGTTCCTCAAAAACGGATTCCCTTCAAGAA
Organism: Cryptolaemus montrouzieri; assembly: GCA_013387265.2. Classification (NCBI taxonomy): domain Eukaryota; kingdom Metazoa; phylum Arthropoda; class Insecta; order Coleoptera; family Coccinellidae; genus Cryptolaemus; species Cryptolaemus montrouzieri. The sequence goes on along the minus strand of JABFTP020000021.1, from coordinate 70,210,451 downwards.
AATTGTTGACCATTTGAAATACCAAAGTTGCAGTAAACTTACCTCTACTGTGAAAATATTTTCCACAAATTTTCTAGTATATTTTGAGACTGCATTGAAAATTTCCGAGTTCTACGATTATTAGAAGTCAAAAATATTCTAATGGTCCACTTTAAAGAATCACCATGTATATTTGCTCTTGGCATTACGCAAATAACTTCGAAAAATGGTTGAAAGAAAACTTATCCCAAATGAACCATATATCGTTCCATACTATACAGGGTTAGGTAAAAGTACCGGAACGGCTAATTATCTCAGTTATTTACCAAGCGATATTTTTGAAAATTGGTATTCCTAAATTGTGAAGCATGAAGAATTCAGTGTTAATATTTTGAGCTCAATAGTGTAAATGACCGCAATATGAGAATTTCAAATATAACACCGTATATGTTTATTTATTTCTAGATTCAGAGGACAAAACTTCCTTTGAGACAATCAAGAAAAATGCTTTTCCTCCATTGTTGTATTAATAAAAAAACCAAAATGGCAACAATTATTATCACGTAAATCAAATTACTCTCGAATTCATAATCAACATGACAGGTTGACAATTATTGTCAATAACAATAACAATAACCTAATCGATCACTGAAATTTCTAAGAGAATTTTGCAGAAATTATAGGGGTATCAAATTGATTTCTTGTGTTATGCGACGCCTTAACTCATCTAGATTGGCAGGTCGTTCTCTATAAACTCACTTCAAGTGACCCCATAAAATGAAGTCTAGAAGCGATAAATCAGGTGAACGCGGGGGCCACTCGATAGGACCTCTTCTACATATCCATCTTTCTGAAAAAACTTCATCCAGATAATTTCGAACACCTACCGCAAAGTGTGGGGGGGGGTTCCATCTTGTTGGAACCATACAATATCAGCTGGGGTTAACGGATTATTTAAATTTGAAAGTGAAGCAGTTATGGCTGGCACAATTTCATTTATTAACTATTCCAAATAATGCTCTCCATTTAAATTCCCTTCTATGAAAAATGGACCAATTATTTGGTCACCGATAATACCGGCCCAAACATTCAATTTTTGTGGATGTTGTGTATGAACCGTTCTAATCCACTTTGGGTTGTCTCTCGACCAAATACAGCAGTTATGCCTATTTACTATACTGTTGAGGAAGAACGTAGCTTCATCCGAGAATACGATTCTATTCTAAAAATTTGGATTCGCCATAATCATTTGGCTGAAGGTCTCTGAAAATTGTACTCTACGGTCAGGATCGTCTTCAGTAAGCTCATGGACGAAATTAATTTTATATGGTTTAATTTTTTCTGCTTTCTGTATCCTACAAACTGACCTCTGAGAAATATCATGATTTAAGGCAAGTTTATTTGTAGAAACCTGAGGATTTTCCTCAATTGGCAGTAAACTGTGTTTCTTCGTCAGTGGCAGACTTAGGGCGTCCTGCTCTGAGAATATCTTTCACTTACCGACTTGCTTTATATCGCTGAATAGTTCTGCATACTGTAGATTCACTAATTTGAAGATCTGGGTGAACAGTATTGAACAGACTGCGAACTTCTTGGTAAGATCGTTGTCTGTCACCATATCCTCGCATCATCAAAACCACGATTAGTTCTGCTTCACTGAGCTTGAATACCATTATTAGGAATTGAAGTGCAAAAATCCAAATTTCAACAAATACTTTACATTATTTGTCAACCTTTCCCGTTGATTATTAATGCAAAAGTAATTTGATTTAGGTGATATAATTTTTATTATTTTAATTTTTTTTGAAATCGACATTGAAAGGAAATGTTTTTTTGGTGATTGTTTCTAAAAAAGTTTTTTTCTCTGAATCTGAAAATAAATGAACATATAGGGCGTTACATTTGAAATTCACGTTTTTTGGTCATTTCCGGCTACACCGGAAACACTAGAGAGAACAAAAATCAACAGTGAATTCTTTATGTTTAGCAATGTAGGTATACCAATTTTCAAAAAAATCGCTCGGTAAATAACAGATAATTAACCGTTCCGGTACTTTTGCCTAACCCTATATATATATATATATATATATATATATATATATATATATATATATATATATATATATATATATATATATATATATATATATATATATATATATATATATATATATCCGTATGTGCAAAGTGAAAATATCGAATTGGAATGTTGATTTCTCTATGAGAACTGTGGAAAACTGTGTGTTAGTTAGGGTAGTCAAATCAATAGGGGTAAGAGCTACTTCTTCCTGTTAGCCGAAAACAAAAAATATGGTAGTATAGGAGAAAAAATTTCAAGAAAGAATGCCAGCAATTGATTGAAGTAACACTCATGAAGGAGAATTGGAAGGAATATTCGAGAAAAGCGTGATAAAAAAAATTGATTATTCAATGCAGGACACTCAAATCAACAAAATCGTCACCGTTTTGTTTCACCATGATAGTAAAATTCTTCAAGAACAAAAAGAGTCCAAATTTGCTTCTCCAGGACAATCTGTCGAGATGTTCTTCAACTTCATGACAACGCATTATTTTCGGATAGTCAAATATCTGATATGGAAAACTTCATTCGCGACAGCAATTCTGAATCCATTATGAATCACTGGTCGACAGATATTTAGGTGCTTGAGTATTTGAAATTGATTCAATATGAATTTGATGCCCTGAATTCAAATGTGGCATTAATTTTTCATAGAAGCTCAAATTTTTCTGAAATATTTGTTGAACTATTATGAGTTGAATCTATGTATCAAAAATAAAGTATTTTTATTTTTCAATTACATGAATACTATTTTCATACATATATTAATATTTTAATTTTGAAAATTATATTATGCAAATATTTTTACTTTCAATGATAGAGGACAAAATGATAGATGTGATCAATGCTTACTGAACATGTCGGAAGCTTCTTTTCTGTGAAAATCTTGAATGTATTTTGAAATAGTCCCTCCTTTTGAATTCCAACAGTAGTCACCAATCATGTGCCTAATCCATCTTCCTTGATAGTGGTCCGTCATAGTCCCTATATCTTTCACCCTGTTCCTTATTTGTGTCTCCTAAATTTTGAGGAAAACGACCAAAAGGCTAGGGAAATAGTGCACATGGGTGCACAAGATATTTAAAATTATTAAGCGTTTAGTTTACAAGTTAAATATAGTGTTGTTCTTGCGTTTCCTCAGGGGAATTCTAATAACTGCAACAAAAGAAATCTAGGCTTTTCGCTCAGCCTCATTTATCAAATTTATACGAATAAGGGATCCTTACTCAGTTGTCTTCTTTAGGCGCGTTCAAATATTCTTGCTCTGATTTTTTCGTAACTCAACAGAAGTCTTTATAAGACCCTTTGCAAACTGCCTCTTAGAACATTACTTCTGAATCAGTAATGGGCGCTGTACCTGCTATCCCAAAGACACAAAAAATAAGGATATTTTCAAGTTCAAACAAATCATCCATTGTTCAGGATACTTTATCTTCTCGAAGAGCAAATCATATGGTTGCTATATTCTTCTCTAATCTTCGTTGAGTAAGCAATTGGTATTGAACCATGTTTATTTCCACCGTGTAAAAGTACACATTTCCAACTTCGCTTAGGCGACAACCTGGAAAAAATTTAGGAACACCCATTCTTTCTTGGAAATCTCTAAAATAGTGATAAAACACAAGATAATCTTGAGGGAAAGAAGGAGTAGACTTATTTTTCTTTTTTTCTAGAGCAAAAGATAATTTGTGTTTCTTGCACCGGTAAATATTTTTCATTCAATCTGAAAACCAGTAAATCAGGAGCTTCTTTTGACAGATTTAGATCGCTGGTGAGATCATTTAACTCATCCTGATCAGCCATCAATGCCATCTTATGTCACCTTCAAAGTATCAGAAGGGTGACCCAGGAGACGGTGTTCAACCTCAAAGAGCTGTGGTAGCTGGTTGGTAAAATCTTGGGATCGGCACTCCTCTGAATAACCCGGCGTCTTTCATACACTAAATCAGGATATCAGGATCAGTAAGTGGGCTTCACTGGGGTTGTTTAGACTAATTCCAGTAATGTTCATTAGGCAGAAATCACAGTCATTGAAGGTGTCTTTGGGCACCCTCCAAACCATGGGTACGCCGAATTTGGGACTCTTTCTTTTTCTGTTATTCTATTGTCGTAAGTGTTCTGTACAAGTTTTTCAGGCTTTAATCGATGCATAATTTTTTTATTATTCATTTATATGTTAATTTTATTATTTATTAATTTATAACACGTAGAGTGCAACAAATTAGGTGCTGTTGTGGCTAAATTTTCTTTTATTCCCTAGAATTTATATTCACTATATATATTGGCAAATATATAAGTTTTCTCCTCAAAAACTTATATATTTGCTAATATATATAGTGAATATAAATTCTAGGGAATAAAAGAAAATTACCAAAGATTTTTCTGCTTAGCAGGTTCTATTCTCATCTTGCACTTCATGATATCCAGACGAAGACTAGGGTGAAAGGAAGGGGGTTTGGGACAGGAATCTGTAACAATGGAATAAGAAAATCAGCAGAAAAATATTTCAACAATCATACCTAACTTAACCTGACTCTTGTATGTCTAAAGACACTTGAATTTAAGAAAAGATTTTGCATAGCAAGCAGGGCCATAAAAAGGAATAAGGAGATAATCAAAAAATATATAACCTGCAATATTTCCTCTTTCGCGGAGATGTTCTTCCGTCGCAATGTGAGTCTCCTGAAACATAATCACTTCCTTGTTCTTGCTTGCCAAACAATTCCCCCTCTGTTTGACCGAGTGAGCCCCGATGGCCAGGTTCGGTCTTCTTCTAAGTGATGCCGATTATCATCTACAGATGTTCTATAATCATTATGAACCCAATAATTTGGGTTGACATCTCTCATATATTATTTCTTCGTGGTTTTTGTTTAATTTGAAGAAAAATTTACGAAAAAATTTTGATAGTCGATTTAAAAATATGACAAATGTCATATGTATATATATGTGCACCATGGCCATAACAACGAAATTCTCCATTTGGGCCATGGTAGGTATACCCCAAGTACCGCAAAGTATTAGCGAGTGGCAATAACTTATCTTTTCCTGTTTGCAGAAAAAAATGAATTGAAATTCGAAGAAAGTTTGCCAAAAATAGCTTCACTCGCACAAAGTTTCGTTACTGAGAGTGAAAAAACAATAATGCTATTTGCCAATTCATTCGTCTAATTTAAAGTGAATGAAACTGAAAAGATTCCCAATATCATTCCTAATGAGCATACATTAGTTTCAAAGCATTCTGGTTCATCTATAATGACCGCACCGCAGTGACATTTGATTTCAGAGTTAGTGCCTCCCGTTGGGCACCATGGCACTCTATTACGGTCCGATATTCGTGGATCACATTGATTTGGTTCATAACTAAGTCGGTATCGGTTTTTGCAGTCGTAAAATTTCGGTTCGAATTTTAAAATCCGTTCTGATTCAAGCCATTACAAAGAAACTAGTTGGCTATTATGACGGTTTTCACCGTTTATAACGAAAATTTTCTTAGAACTTCCTAAGATCTTTTTTTATTGGTATGGTATTTGAGTATTTGAGTTACTCGTTGAAAAAGCTATCTCATCGGACTATATTATATTTCTAGAGTAACTTGCATCTTCATCTGAGAGATCAGAAGTTCAGTCTCCTATCAAAATCACCAGGGAATAGCTGATGAATCATTCTTATTTTATTAAGTTTGAACATATATATATTATTTGGTTCATGTTGCAGGTTATCAATAGTTGGTGCAATTTGTTCCTTATTTTCTTTTGCATATCTTTTAGTTCGCGGTTCTTGAAAGATCCATAAGTAATCGATTATACTTCAGTTTGATGAAAATTTGAAGATCTCGTTCTAGGTATCGGATATCTTTCCACTCCTCCATAAATTGTACGTATATATATATATATATATATATATATATATATATATATATATATATATATATATATATATATATATATATATATATATATATATATATGTATGTATGTAATACATACCCATAAATGAATATTAGAAATTCTCAAGATATCACTATCTTAAACACTTCATCAAATAACTAAACAAAGTAACACTATAAGTTAACAAATTTTCTGCATAAAAATTCAATACCTGCTTTGATCCCGCATGCCATATTTGATATAGCAGCAGTTAAATCCTTTTCCATTAGAGTATCTTAATTTGTCAGTCTCTTGTTCTTGATGGGGCTTAGTGATGATACATCTAAACGATAAACCGATCCAATTAAGCAGCATTTGCATCATAATTATTTTGAATATTTAATTAAATCATATTGAACTTTTCAGAATGTTCATACGGCATGGTAGCTTCGTTATTATAAACAATACTATATAAACACAATAGTTGTATCTTGATGAAAAACATTGAATAATTTATCTGATTTATCATTACAAGAATAAGCTGTCAAAATGAAAGCATAGAACATACAATTTCAATGAAACCATGTAAATTATGTGAATACACATAGAATCACTAGATAAAATTAAGGAAAAGTTATACAATTTTTCGTTTTTATGAAAACAGCTTGAGTGCACATGTGATAAATTTTGAAACGAAATTTATTCAACGATATCAAAGGTACATATGGTTCATATTCAAGAAAAAGCAAGTTTGCATTATAATTCAAAAACTGTTGGACGAAAAGAAATTCCTTGTCCATACTTGAATAAGTTGAATATAGTTATTAGAAATTGTACATGAAATATGTCTAGGATTTTCTGAAGAATCTAAAATTAAATTATGTACAAGGTGTTACATTCAAAAGAAAACAGTTGGTATTGATCATAGTTACATAACACACTTTAGGAAAAACTGTTTTTGAAAAAGAATGTAGAAACAGAAACCAATGACTTGTTCGAGTGTTTTCCCCATTCATTTAATTTATCATTGTACGATGAGTGGTTCGGAATCCACTATAAACTGTAGGTCCATTGAACAAACAAACAGACAAACAAACTTTAAAGTTATGAACAAAAATGCTAATACATTAGATGTTCAGGACTCATCTCAGTGGTGTCAATTGAAGTTCCAAAAGTGTCAAACTTGCCTCTATATCAATTTGTTGTAAAATTGATTATTTCTCGTAGGTAGTATTTCGTGTTCTTGCCGTAATTATAAACATTACTGCAATAGCAGTTTTTTCGTCGTCTGGAAATTGTAATTGATTAATTAAGTACTTTGGAACCTGAATCAAAACCAAAGGAATTCGTCTCGTTTGAAATTATATATAATTTGTTCATTCATGAAATTTCTGGCTAATTCAGACAAAACATAATACTTGAGAGTAAATCTTTCAAAATTAGAATACATGATTAATAGGATCGAATTCCTCGATCGATTGCTATTATGAAAATAGGTATAACAATAAATAAAGTTTTATTCGAATAGTTTTCCGATATAAAGTACGTTGAAAATTTCATTGAAATCGTAAATCTTGGAGAAAAATCTCAAATATGTGCATTCCTCAGAGAATTAGAGCAATAAAAATGAAAATTTCGCGAAGGTATGTGAAATATATCATTAATATTTAATTGGAATTTTCTTGAGGGGGCAGAGGAGATTAGAGCAGTACAAACATTGTTATTCATTTTAACGAAGGTCACTTGTCATTGATATTCAAGAAATGAAGATTGTTGTAGATTCCTTTTTTGGAGCAACTTTCACATTCTGATATTTAAGGTATCAATTTTGGGAGCATATACTCATTTTGCATTCATTCGCTTGATAGTGTATATTCAACAGGATTTGTTAATTATTTTATGAAGAAAACTAATGGATTGATAATTATAGATTGTATTAATGTATAACTGAAAAAATGTTGGTAATAAATTTTTGAAAAACATGAACAATGTACAGGGTGAACAGATTTGGACGTTTTAATACTGCAGTTTTGTGAAATGAGCACCATCCATTCCCCGTGTTCTTTTGTATTGCTGCAACTCTTTTCTGAAATGAAGTTTTGACGATTTTTCAAATTTTCATCATGGATCTTATTATATAAATGAACACTTTGAATCTTGATGTTAATATCTATTCGAAATTGTTTAAGTTTTTCAAGGGAAACAAAATTATTAGGATCGACATTAGAATGAGGGTGATACGGGAAAGTGTTGCTAAACTTTCGGTCCATATTTCAGGAGAAAATAATGAATTTTCAGTAATATGATAATAAGAAATTAAACTATATATTATATTATCACAAGAGTTCTCTCAACTCTTGTTATAGTATAATACATAGTTTAATTTCTTATTATCATCATGTTTAACTATCACGTAGTAACGGCGGTATCAATTAACTATTTTCAGTGATATAATAGTCGGTTTTAATTTCACTCATTTTGTTTCTATAATCTATAGTCAAACCGAGTTTTTGAATTTTTCTGAACCAAGCCTGCCAAAGGTGGAATCTACAACCGATAATCTTTGTTACAGACCAAACTTGTTCAATTGCCTTGTGAATACCAATTTCAAAGTCTTTTTTTTGCGAGCGGGATTACACCATACGGCGTTTCTCGCAACCTAGCTTCCATATCTTTCTATCTTGCCAGCCATTTTCTTGAAGGTTTCTTTCTGTCATGGCTTTATCGACGGCTTCGTTCCAACTTCTTCTCTGTGCTGGCTGCCAGTTCCATATTCTAAGAGGCCATCTTTCTTGTGTCATGCGTCTCAGGTGTCCATACCACTTAAGTCTTTTTGCCTCCATTCTATCAATTATGTCTAAGTCCACTTCTGCTCTCTCCCTGATTTCTGTATTTCTTACACGATCGAGTCTTGTGAGGCCGCAGCTTCTGAGCCAATAGTTCATCTCCATTGTTTGTAGTCTTTTTTCATTTCTTTGTCATCTCCCACACCTCTGATCCATATGTAGCCACTGATTCTACAATAGTTTTATATATCCTTCTTTTGATAGGTTTACTGATATTCCGGTTCCAAATAACGCTGTGTAGTTGTCTAATCGCTACCTTTCCCTTTATTATTTTGTCATTTATATCCTCTTCACTCCCTCCTTCCTTTGGAATCAATGTTCCCAGGTAACGGTATTTACTACAGTTTTTCACTGTAGCTCCATCCTCCATTATCAAATCAGTTCCATTTCCTCCCACCACGAGACACTCAGTTTTGTTAAAGTTCATCTGCAGACCCCATTTTGTGTATTCTTCGTTGAGCTTCCGCAACATATAAATGGCGTCATCTTCATCCCCTGCAAATACCTGGTCGTCTGCAAAGTTGAGCGAAAAAAGCATATCATCATCTACCTCTATCCCCATATTTCCACATTTTCTCTTCCACTCCTTCAGCACTTCATTCAGGTATAGTTTGAACAGAGTCGGAGCGATACAGCAGCCTTAGTCCCTTGGAAACCTCGACTCCCCGAGAACGTAACGATCTGTTCTTTACGTAGCTGATGTTGTCACTATATAGGTTTTTGACTGCTCTAATTTAGCAGTGATTTATATTTTGTGCTTTCATTGCCTCCCAGAGTTTACATAATGGTATGCCGTCATAGGCCTTCTTTAGATCGACAAAGAGGAGGAAAGTCATAAGATTGTGGGCCAAGCGTTTATCGGTGATTGTTCTTATACTGAATATGTTGTCAACGCAGCACCTCCCTGCTCTGAAGCCGCTCTGGTCCTCCACTTCCTCGAAACTTCCTTTTATTCTGATTTTAAGTAGTTTTCCATATATTCTCCCTATGCTGCTTAACACCGTTATTCCTCGATAGTTCGAACAATTCCTTCTATCTCCTTTTTTATAAATATTAGTTATGTACCCCTTCCTAAAATCTTCTGGGAGTTGTTCTCCTGATGAACATCTATTGAATAAATGAGTTAACCATTCGAACAGGATATTCGGACCGCTCTTCAGTTCTGCGTTTACCTTCCCCGGCCCTGATGATCTGCCGTTTTTTGCAAGTAGATGTGGGTCTTGACTTCTTGTGGAGTATTTTTTTTTTATTTCGGTGTTTTGTTCGTTCAGTTCCAACTCCGTCCTGTCAAATTGTACTCTGTCCTCCTTCATCTGTTGCTTGTAGTAAAGTTCCCATTCACTTATACTTATTGGTTGTAAACTCGTTCTGCTATTCTCGTTGGTTCTCAAGTTCAAGAGCCTCCAAGATTTCCTCGATCTGCTGCTTCCCAAGTATTGATCGACTTCTCCACATTTCGCATCCCAAAATTCGTTATTTCTCTTTATTATTTCTTTTTTCACTTCCCTACTAATTCGCGTGTTGTATTTTCTGTCTTCTGAATCTTTTGTTGTTAACCACTTGTTGTATGCTCTTTTTTTCCCCTCTATACTTTCGTTTCACCAATATAGACTTTTCTTCAATCCATTATCCAGTTCCCCAAGACTGTCTTTAGCTGCTTGGTGGATTGATTTAACTAGACCGTCATACAGTTTCGTTGGTGTGGAATCGTCTATTGGTTGAGCTTCTGGCTTAATCTTAGTTTATAGAGAAAAGCCACTGAAGGATCTTGCAGAAGGTCCAATTCGTATCTTTTAAGCTGGCATTAGCGTTCTTCATCGGTGATTTCCTGAGTCGGCGGTATCATATGTGTATATTGGGCAAAATAGAGCTTAGCTTTGATGAAGTGGTGGTCTGAACCGCATTAGCAACTCTATATACTCTTACATCGTCGACTCTAAGTAGTGATCTTCTTCCTAGAATGTAATAGATAATAGATTTGAAGTTCCTTTTTGTCTTTGTCCATGTATATTTATGGACGTTCTTATGATAAAAAAAGCCATTCCATATTTTCAGATTATATTGCTCACATGTTTTTACCAATCTTCTTCCATTATCGTTAACTTCTTCCTCTCCATGCCTTCCGACAACTTCACTACCAGTTAGCCTTCCTGTCCTTCCATTAAAATCGCCTATTAGAAATAATTCTTTCCTATTCCCTACTTTATCGAGCAGAGTACTTAGGTTGTCATAAAAGTTAGTTTTCTCCTCATCTGAGGAACTGTCATTTGGGGAGTAGACTCCTATTATTACTATATCTTTTCCCTTCATTTAAAGTTCTACTTGCACAAGTGACTCATTGATATATTCACATTTCTTTTTACAGCGTTTGAATTTCTTCCTGATTACTAGGGACACTCCTTTTTAGCTCTTATTTCCTTATTTACTCCACTGTATATATGGATATAATTTCCAACTTCCTCGATTCCCCTTCCTTTGTTTTTAGTTTCTGACAGCACAGCAATATCGACATTCAGTCTATCCAATTCTTAGAAACCTTCATCTTTTTTTGTGTTTAGGCCCTGTATGTTCCATGTACCAATACTCATATACTTTTTTCGGTTACCATGTCGTTTTCCAATAATTCCATCCGGTTGCTCTCATTTGCTAGGTTTTTTAGCGGTTTTGAATTTTTTTTTGGAGGGCAGGGGTGCTAACCCTACGACTTAATCCCCATGCTTGGAGGACCAGGCTTTTCTTTCGGGGTGTGCTCCCTTAGTCGGTAGTTCCAGTTTGAAGGCGCTGGATGTTACCCTCATCCTCTCCCGTTTGCTACATGATATTGGAAAATCATCATGCATTGCCCAGGGGCCACGCGATTACTAATCTTCTAGGACGAGGGAATAGGGTTTGTTGGCAGAGCAGATTAGATGACTAATTTCTGACCTTTTCGTCAGATATCTGAATGAGATGTTTTTCAGGATTTTAGTAAGACATATACACCGGCCGCATATGTCTCCCCTGAGACCCTTACCAACCTTTGGCCCCCACTTTGGAATTTCAAAGTCTACAATAGGAAATCTAACCCAGCCCTTCTCCAGAGGGATTTGGGTGTGTTGCTTCCGCTCTTAGTGAAGAGACACACAGGCGTGTGCTGGAAAACAGCAAGAGTAGTGTTGTATCGAAAATTAGAAGAGTAATCCATATTCGGTAAGCGACTATAGGCCTATCAGTTTAACGTCATTCGTTCTCAAAGCTCTTGGGAAGCTGTTTGATAGATTTCGTCAAATTAAGGCGTTTAACACTACCGGTACGCGTACACTGCTGTTACTATCTACAGATACAGCATTGAACTTGGCTATTCGAATTATTGAGCAGCAGTTGGATAAGGAAGAATTTCTAATGGCGACGTTCCTGGATGTCGGGGAGCTTTCGTTTATGCCCCATCGAAGACGGTTCGGAAGGAGGCGGTGGGGCTTAATTATCGACTCATCTAACGGAATGGCTCATGGCGCTTTCAGTGAGTGAAAGGATTACCTCGAAGATCGGAAATCACATCGTCATAGGAATGACGAGACGAGGCTGTCCGAAAGGCTGCGAGATTTCCCCCCAGTGCACGTAACAGATCTCACATCAGATGTAGTAATAAAAAAAGGCATAAAATCTTGTGAAACTCGTCGAATTACTACTGGCTTTACGGATAAATCGTTAACATTTCACATGGAACAATGAACCCGCATTTTGGCGGTTCATAGATTGTAATTTTGGAGTTGTGATAATGTTCTGAGATATGCCTGGTCAATGTAATATTGGTATCCACTGGCCCCAATGTCAGAATGAATGACTTACATTTTTTATCCACGCAGGTATATCGTTGTTCTTGTAGAAACAAGAATTGAAACATAAGGGTAAGGAACTGATTTTATAATCACTTGGTCCATTGAAGATGGGCGTAAATACAGAATTAATTTCAATTGGAGCATCCTCCAATATCCATTGCATATGATTGGTTTCAAGAAGAACCTAAACAAGGGATTATTCATTTCCGAAAATTCCTAATGCTTAAAAACTCTAATAACAATATTTCTATGCGTAGCACATAAACTCATTGGTCATTCGACATGCATTATTTTTGTCTCGAGGTAGGCTCAGAGTCCTGAAAGTTCGGGGGGTAAATTACATGTCGAGGGTTGCAATTAGACATAAACCTTTTTGGTCCCCCGTTCAAGTGCAACATTGTCGCTCTTAAGAGATTATCGTTCTCTTACTAGCAACGATGTATCAATTTGCTCTTTAAATACATAATTGCAAAAACTTTAAATATGAGTATTGACGATTTCTGAAAATTTCGATATAACTACGCCCGAGAAAGGAAGGAATTTGAATTATTTTTAACTAAAGTACAACTTCACTAGTCCGGGCAGATATCGTTCCGGCGCATGCCCGGACTATCGAAATGCCCGAATTTCTGAAGTGACTTTAATTTGTTTCATTTTCAAAATAGAAACAACCCAAAATCTTTTAAAGCCGAGTTTATTATAAAAATATCGAAAAGTTGAACAAAAAATAGTTTCTATTATAAAACAGAATCAAATTATATTTTTCCATTGATTATAATCTTTCCTCATAGAAAATATAGAATTTATATATAAGCTAGTGTACATAAACAACATGCTTTTCCTTATGATGTTTAAAATATCCATCGATTTTACTCTGGACCTTTCTCGATGTTGCCATCTGAACTGATTTTTCCTTGAGCCTTTTCAGGAGCAATACGTCTTATATAGGACGATTATTTTGTTTGGCCCAACTGATAATCCGGGAGAACGCATTGACAGTATCTGCATGTTTCACTTTTACCGTACTATTTAAACCATCCTCTGAGTCAGAAGATTCCTCTACGTTTTCAATATTCCTTCCTAAAGCTCTTCTTCAGTTCAATCGATATCAAACTCTGTCTCCCACAGCCTAGTTGGTAATGTTCTCAATGGTTAAGTCATTTTTTGGATCGATGACCCTTAATGATTCGGTAATATTTCTCAAATTATTTTCACTGATTGGACGAAGTTTTTTCTGAAGCTCTGAGAGTGGAATATTTTCATCATTTGATTCTTCTACTTCTGTAGTGTCATGCCACAATGCTGTCCAACTTTTTCTAATATTTTTTGAAGTAATGGCTTTTCAAGATTGTTCACGGCATCTATCACGGCAAAATGGAGTTATCTCTTCACCTTCATGCGAAATGATATGATTAAGAAGGCATTTTCTATACGACACTTAAAGTTTTGAATTCAATTCTGATCCATAGGTTGGAGAACGGCAGTACAGTTGGGTGGCAAAAACATAACTCTGAAGTTAGGATCAGTATTAACCTCTTCCTCAGGTGGGGCGATGGTGCATTGTCTACCATTAACAGAGCTTTAGAGGGCTTGTTAAACTTATTTACAAAATTCTTCACCTCGGGGATAAAAGATGTTTTAAACCATTCATTAAATAATGGTCTGGTCATCCACCCTTTGGTAGATGCTTTGTAGACAACTGGTAATAAACTTTTGTTTTTGAATGCTCGTGGATTTGCCGATTTTCCCAAGACTAGTAAAGGTATTTGGTGAGTTCCAGCCGCGTTGCAGCATGGCATGAATGTTAAGCGGTCTTTTGAGACTTTTCGACCTGGTGCTAATTTTTCCCCTTGATGAACCCAAGTCGTGTCTGGTAAACATCTCCTAAAAATTGTCGATTTATCAGCATTATACACCTGTTCTTTGATTAATTCCATCTGTTCAACAACCGATAGAAATTTTTCCTTAAATGGTATCACAGCGGAAACATCACTGGATAGTTTTTCATCACATACCTTCAAGAAACGAATTTCATGTCTAAGCTTGAATTTATCTAACCATCCCGAACTTGCCAGAAAACTTTTTTATTCTGTGATTTGTTCATAAAACTGTTTTGGTTTTGCTCTCAATATGTCTGACGAAATTGGTACATGTGCGTTCGGTTGTTGAAGAAACCAGATATACAATCCAATTTCAACATCAGGATTCTCAGCTTCTCTAATAATTTTTCTTTTTCCTACAAAAATACCTTGGATACAATAAATTCGAGAAAAGTTATATTATAAAATAATATTCCTACAAGGGATGCACCGAGGGCCCGGTTGGGCCAGTCGAGCTCTCGGCCGTGATACTCGGCATGCAGTAATTGTGTTTGGCCGAGAGCTCGGTACTCGGTTTTTTGTGAAAACCCTTGCTCGGTGCATCCCTGATTCCTACCTGTTTCTTCATACGATTTTGATATAAATCTCCTTATTTTGTCCTTGTTCTTTTTTATGTCAAATACTGTTGATTTTGGAATAGTGAACTTTGCTGCTATTCGACGAGTACTCATTCCATCATCAATAAAATCTATTATTTTCGATTTCTCTTCCAGTGTGATAGTTTTATAATTTCTCTTGGTTGGAGGCATCATCACGCACCCCACCGGCGAGATTGAAATGCAAAATGCAACTGTAGAACGATACTCGACACTCTTAGATAGTACAAGTACAGACAGGAAAATTATTATTGTTTGTATATCAGCCGGCGTCGACGTGCTCGGATTATAGAGGTAAAATTCTCTAAGTGCCCGAATGAGTCGCGTGCCCGAGTTACTGCAGTGCCCGATATAGCGAGTGTTCGGACTAGTGAAGTTGTACTGTATCATATTTCACTGTCGTATGGAAACATTTGAATTTACGAACTCTATAAATTGTGGAACTTACTCAATTCAATCAATGAATAGAATAATGAGTATCTAGATTGATATGAAATCAAACAAATTTATATTCATTTACACCTATTTGAATTTCGAAATTCAAAAGAAAATCCATGTTGCTTCTTGGTATTATCAATTCCCAATTTTTATTTTCCATTCCAATATTTATCAAAACATTCGATTTTATATTACTAACCCAATCCATTCAATAAATAAGTACATTTTCACTAAAATTGATGCTGTATAGCGTATGTTAAATCATCGTCGTTTTGGTGAATTGTATTCGTTGATAAGACGAAGAGTGGTTATCTATATCGTTTCAAAGTTTAATAAAGGTTGGCTATTTTCTATTTTAAAACACTATGACTTTGGTGAATCAGTCTTTGCATAGTCCATAACAAAAAGAAACATTCCGAATGTATATTTTATCAGACATATGTGAGTCATCGTATTTTGTGTAGAAATAAATAATGCTTATTTCATCAAATAATTATAGTTAACGATGAAGCTTATCTACTTGTTTCGGCAAAATAGATATTTACCTGCTTGCATTCTTTATCTCTACAATTCATTTCATTGAAGATGGTAGGGCCATGATATTTCGATTAGTTCTCGTTATCTCATTCTATGAATAATACGATCTATCGTATTTGTAATAAAGGATCTTGGCGGTCTCTTATCTGGTTCATATTTCGGAATTAAAATAATTAAAATTATGTAGTGAAAGAATCTATCTTTTTTCTGAGATTTCCTCATCTTATAAGGTTGAAACTTACCTATTTCTCATTGAAGATTCGTGAACTTTGGTTGATTTTGGTAGCGTACTCTCTGCTTCAAATTACCTACATGAAATTGCGGAGTTTGCAGTAACCACTCCCAAAGCTTTCAACTTCTTCATCATCTTGATTATTGTAACTTTTTCTCGGAGTGCATCGAAACGACCAGTGTTTAAGAGATTGACTTTCACCCAAACAATCGTTTAAAATGGTACGAATTGGTTTGTGAGACACAGAAAGTTCATTGCTTGTCTCTCTTGAAATTAAATGACGATTTTCAATTACTATTTCCTTCACTTTATCGTTGTTAACTTCAGTTAAAGATGTTGATGGCCGACCCGATCGAGGCAAATCTTTCACCACACCTCGGCCGCTGTTGAAAGCACTGTTCCACACATATGCACATATTTTTGATATAGTCGATTCACCGTTCAGTAACTTGAGCCCTCAGTAACATTTTCAGCGATTCGGCACTAGAAATTCTATTGGCAATAGAAAATTTGAGACAAATTCTTTGCATCGCAAATAAACTTGTGAGAACTGAGAAAATCAAGAACTGTAAGCAAACTAAATGACAGATCGGTTGTGCCAACTTAGCAAAAACAAACATTTGGACAATTGTTCCAACCAGATTTTTCGAATAATCAATCCCGGTACTATTTTGACAGAATGTATGACCTCCAAGAAATCATTTCTTATTAAAATCTTCATAAACCAATAATGAACGGATAAATTTTTTTAAAATTTGTCATTTCAAAAATTTATTTATTTCTGACAAGGAATACTATGATTTGCATATTGAAATTGATGTAAATTTCGTTCTTAGCCAATTTAAAATATCCTGAATCTTCACGCAAATCTCGTAAAGAATTTGTTTGGTCAGTTTGAATTTGTCTTTGTAGAGTTATATCCATTTAAGGTTCTTCTGCAGTGACACATTTTATAGACTCTTGATAAAGTGCACAAAAACCAATTGAACTCGATACTGAGGTCAATTTGTGCAAAAACTGCATGGTATAGATACATATGCGACTATGAAATTGTTTAAATTAAATCAAATATGTGAATCGAACGAAAATTAAATTAAAAAACAGTAATCTGTTATCTTGTTGCCTTAGAATCTACGATTGTATACAAATGTCGCATAAAATAAAAGATTGAAAGAAGATATTGCTCATCAAATGTAGTAATCTCATCCCATCAGTCTTGTTGGAAGATGGACGTCCCGATAGAACAACCCTTGCTGATTTACAAAATCTTTTTTCTACAAAAGTTTTCGAATTAAGCCTAGTTCCTTGATCCAAGTAAATTCCAGTCCAATCCTACTTCATATACCGATCCTTGTTACTTTGTATAATTCAGTTGGTAGGTATATGATGATAATAAGAAATTGAACTGTGTTGTACTATCACAAGAATATCCTAGTTTATATGCCGGATGTTCCTTGATGTATCATAATTGTTATATGGATCATTCAGTTCTCCAAGATACTGAAGGGGAAAATGTGCTTTTGTTAAATCCTAAATGTTTACCAGAGTGGTGCAAAGACGTATTCTTTGACGGTCTTATCTGGTTCATATTTCGCAATAACTCTGAATTAAAATTATGCTGTGAAAGAATCTCTCTGTTTCATGTTAAAATTACATTCATTCCATTCATTCATTGGAATGTTGGAAGCGGAGCAGACAAGAAGCCGTTTTATTGAAAATAAAACTTGGTTTTGTTCTCTACAATGATTTACTTATTTGTATTTATTCATCTTTATGCCTCTACATTTGATTCGCAGATCATAAATGAGATGTATAATTATTTACTGAAACAAGCTTACGTTTACTGAAACTACCGTTAGTGGTGCATCCACTGCGAGCAGTGATTTGAGGGTCAGAGTCCAGCAAAATCTGGCGAATAATGATAACATCAATAAATTTAATATTTGTTTCAATAATATTAATTCGAAGAAAGTCATGTCATCAATAATACTCAGTTTTCAGTATGGGGCCATGTTGATTCACCCGCTTAGAACAGAAAGCACAATCTCGAAGTCACTTATGTCATATTATACCTTACAGTTCACGAACTGTTAATTTGGCGGTTTACACACTTACTTATCATCAAACCTTCTTGTGGAAACAATTACAAAATTTAATTCCCTCTTTCTAAACTGTCATCTAATATATTAGTCATATTTACGAGGGTGTGTAGGTCAGATAAAATGATACAAGAATTCAATTTTCACTACTTGGTGTTATTCAATTTTGTAATCCCCTTTTAGGGCTGTACCCTTGCTACGGCTATGCTGGAGGTTTTTGGATGCTCTCTTTGTAGTAGTCTTTCCCAAGGTTCTCGACATATGCCTTTGCGTGATGACTTCCGAATCTGTTGATAATCTCCGTCCTCCGAGACATAGTTTCATGTTCAGAAAATAATATAAATTGCTGGGACCAGATAAGGAGAATATGGTGGATGAGCAATTCATATCGTTATTCCACCTGCTTGGATGTTGCATTGTCGGAAAAATGGCCACGGAAAATATCGTGGTGAAATAGGATTTTTTCTTGTCAAGATGTGGCCGTTTTGTTTTGATTTCGTCTTTTATAATGCGTGATACTCTTTATTCGTGGAATTTCCTTTCCAAAGAAAATCAACGAAATTAATGTCCTATGCATCCCAGAAGATTCGCGTTCTTGGTGATTCCACCGGTTTCCAGCCGCTGTTGGCGTGGAAACTCATCTGGGTTTCGTTAAAAGAGCTGGAAATTAGCCTGGGAAAGTTTCACTATTAGAAGATGCTGAGTATGAAGTTTGGCATAGCAATTACCAAACCATTCCAGATCATCATTCTTAGTAGACAGGAAGGCTCCAGTTCCAAAGAACCGTCTACTCGAGAGTCCCTGTTGGTCCACAGACAGATCTAAAAGTGCTCAAGGCTGTTGAAACTGGTGTATATGATTGAGAAGCTGGCATGAAACAGTATATCTGTCTTGGCAGGCTAGGGACTGTTTTTCAAGCAGAAATATTTGCCATTGCCCACTGTGATAACCTGCTTAAGGAATCACAAGAAAGCTAATAAAAATCAACAGGAATAGCCAAGCGGCACTTATGGTGCAGAGACGTCGTTCAATCCTTACCAGACTGGGAGAAAGAAATAGGTTCCGTCTGATGTGGGTCCCGAGGCACTCGAGCATTGAAGGCAATGAGAAGGCGGACTCATTAGCCGCCCTAAGGGCTGTCTTGGGATTCACTGGTTTGAATCCTAGGCTCGGAATTCTCCTGGAGACCACAAGGATGGAAAATAACCAGTGAATAGACTTGAAGATACAGGAGCACTGGCTGAGCCTACCAGGTCTCAAACAGTGTCGGCTTGCCATTAGTCGACGTTCCACTGTGAGACCTGAGGCTTAGCTTAAACTCTCCAGGACAGGCCTGAGAGTTCTGATTGCCATTTCAACGAGGCATTGTCGCCTCAGAAATCACCTAAAAGAGTTAGTATTGATCCAGAACCTTTCATGCAGATTGAGCGAAAGGGAGGTAGAGTCAACGGTCGTCATTGCGAATGCCTAGCTGCGGACAGTATCGGGCTTGGGGAACTTGGATCTCACAAACTGGAGCTGACTAAGCTTATTAAGCTTCACCCATAAGCTCCTAATCTTCATATGAGGGCTGCAGTTTTGAGGTAAAGTTTAAGGTATAGTGTAGCTCACTGGGTCACAGTGGCGAGGATGTCAATCAGTTCAAACTAAAATCCCTGTATGTATCTAAATTTAACTCCCTCACTGTTTTGACCAGTTTTCATCTTCAAAGTTGTAATTTAAATCGGCCGTTCGGGGCGGTGGGCATCTTTCATTCTTGCTCTGTCGCATCTAAATTCAGTAAATCATTTAAAAATCATTTCAACAGGAAGAAAATAATCACCTTAGTACTTACCTAGTGATCTATTGCTTTCCAGGATGGTTATCTAAGCACGCAATATCAACTTTTTTGAATTTAAGATAGATGGAACAACTATTCCGGTTTGACTTGCTGTCAATCAACACTAATAAGCATATCTGTATGAAATTTCATGTTAACACTTTCAAGGCATTGTAATGTCCAAACATGTTATATCTTGTGTACTACACTCGGAGGCAAAATTAGCGGAACACTCGAAAATTTAACCAAATTCGAAGTTCGATATTTTTCCTAATTCTCAACCGATTTAGATGATTTGTTCGGCAAATTATAGATCAACTCTTCTGCTTTGTAGAAATTATAAGAGAAAACAAAAAAAAATTGAAAAAAATTTTATACGGGGGCAAAACTAAATGTGTTTTTTTTGTCAAAAATTCGTAACACCCTGTGGAATTTCGTGGTCCGAGTTGAAACGTACAATATCATGGTCTGTCAAGACACATCTTCCTACAGTAACCCCCTTCTTGTTTCACGCGTTTATCTCTATTTTTGCAAAATATATTTAATTTCAAGTTTAAAATCACCATTTTGGAGAAATTCCATTTCATCAAGAAATTGTCATTAAAATTCGTCTATCAATTTGGAATTTTCTTATTATCACTCAAGCGTGTCGAAATTGTCGTTTGCGATTTTTATGTTCGAATTGCATTAGTTTTTGATGACAATTTGGTTAATTTGGTGAAAATTAGGAATTCATAGGAGATAACAGTCGGTAGGTATTAAAATACACAACCGAATTCTGGGACCATTGATAAAACTTTTCATTTACACATGTGCACACCTTTTTTTATCTAATATGAAATACAACACACGTTTTTTTGTATATGACCACATTTGCACTTGTTTAAAGAATGAGAGTTTTCCATTCTTTGATTTGATACAAATTCGATCGGTTGCGGTGTTTTGTGATTCTTTTACTGTTTACGATTCGAAACGGTATTTTTCATTCAGAATGAGAGATTTACCACCAACCTCAGTAGCAAGGGCAGTTACATTGATCGAGGAAGGGCGCACCTACCGCTCAGTCGGTACCATGTTGGGTGTCTCGACGTCGGTTATCCATCGAATCTACCGACGTTACAGGGAAACTGGATTGTACGTGAGGAGGCGAGGACAATGAAGAAATCGGGCAACTCGCGCTATACATGACCGTTTCATCGTCAATCAAACCATAAGAAATCCTCGTCTTACTGCTGTTCAGGCACGTAACCTTTTACAAGCAGTGGATAACATTAACGTCAGTGTGAGGACAGTCAGAAGACGATTAAATGAAGTTGGTCTGAGATCATACGCGCAAGCAAGAGCACCAAGACTCGATAGAGCCCATCGGGTAGCAAGATTGGCGTTTGCTAGGGAGCATGTAGCATGGCCAATCAATCAGTGGAGACGAGTTTTATTTAGTGATGAGAGCCGATATTGTGTGAATTTCGTGGATGGTAGAGATAGAATATGGAGGCATAGAGGGGAACGGTACAATCAAGCGAACTTCGCAGGAACTGAGCAATACGGTGGAGGGTCAGTTATGATATGGGGTGGCATATGCTTGGCAGTACGAACAGAACTGGAGATTATTGGCAATGGATCACTTAATGCCCATCGGTATATAACAGAAATCTTGGAGTCCCATGTTGTGCCTTGTACTCCTTACATAGGGGAAAATTTCCTTTTTATGCACGATAACGCGCGCCCTCATACTGCGCGCATAGTGATAGAATATCTCAATGAAGTTGGGATCACACGAATGGACTGGCCGTCGCGGTCACCGGATTTAAACCCGATCGAACACGTTTGGGACATTCTTGGAAGAAGGGTTCGACAACGGAATCCAGGCAACGTTGAAGAGCTGACATTGGCTTTGGTGGAAGAGTGGGACAACATACCTCAACAGATGATAAACAACAATATTGGGAGTATGCGAAATCGTATGCGCGCTGTAATAAGAGCCCGGGGGGGTCATACTCGCTACTAAAATCAAATGTTTTTTTGTGGGTCATCATGAACATTTTTCTCAACATGTTCATTTCATTTCACGAGTGTATCGCCAGGATACACACCTGCTCTCAATTCTGGACAGAAATGATAATTATTATAGAGTGCCACACAAAAAAATTCAAAAATAAATGTGCAAAATCAACGATTTTTCCAGTGTACTTCGAGTTCTCCCGGAGCGTGAAATTGGCCAGTGAATTTCAAAAATTTTCATTTCGTTAGATTTCCGCTTCTCTAATTTTGATTTTATTTTTTGGCTAACGTCCGATGCTATGCACCTACTCAAGATTAAAAATAAATTCTTGAAATTTGTGACTTTTGGATATCTCTTGTAAAAATAGAGATAAATGCATAAAACAAGAAGGGCGTTACTGTAGGAAGGTGTGTCTTGACAGACCATGATATTGTACGTTTCAACTTGGACCACGAAATTTCACAGGGTGTTACGAATTTTTGACAAAAAAAAACCCTTTAGTTTTGCCCCCGTATAAAATTTTTTCAATTTTTTTTGTTTTCTCTTATAATTTCTACAAAGCAGAAGAGTTGGTCTATAACTTGCCGAAAAAATCATCTAAATCGGTTGAGAATTAGGAAAAATATCGGACTTTGAATTTGGTTAAATTTTCGAGTGTTCCGCTAATTTTGCCTCCGAGTGTAGTATCACCACTCCATTCATATTTACCTGACTTATCAATTCGCTTGCATACTATCCATTAGTGTACAGTGTGTCTTAAAATGAAGAAGGTATCAATAAGTCGAGATTTCATGTGATGTCAAAATAATGCCACTACCTGAAGAAACAACATAATTTTATGTAAAATCGAAAGTTACGAAAAGAAATGATCCTATCTGTAACAAGTTTTTGAAATCCATCATAAAATAAATTCAATATATATGAAAATACCTAAGTTAGTTACAACAACTTTGTCAAGAATTCAATTATTATTAAATTCTTTACCTACCAATATTCAAACTGACTCTAAATTCAGCTAATATTGTTAGGTCAATGGTGTCTTGCGTTCAAATTTTACATACTGAGACATGGAAGGAAATCAAATGTTAGCAAACAGTTTTCAAGACAGGAAACATCTGCGAAACACACTCCCCACAAAAATTGTCGCATCGGCCTACTTTTACGACAATAATAAAGTTTTAGGTTGGTCATTGAAGAGTCGCTTGGTAACTTTAAGAAGTGTAAAATAAGAAGATATCATTCAAGAGAGATGAGTTTATGATGGAAGTTAATGAAAAATTAAAAAATTATATCATCTTCAAACATTCGCGGAGAGACCAATCAACTAGCATCGAATTGTTACTAATCATTTTCAAAATCGAGTGTTTCCTCCCCGGGCCCTAATCACTGCCAGTATACGTCTCGGAAGCCCCTCACCCCATGTTGTGCCAAACATGTTCTATGGGATTCTAGTTGGGGCTTCTGGCTGGCCATCTTAAAATATCGATTTCGGCATTTTGCAGAAATTCTGTAACTACTCTAGCTGCATGAGGCTGAGCATTATCATGCACATGAATGAAGTTTTCGCCAATCAATGGGCCAAAGGGTACAACATGGGGTTCAAGGATATCTGCGATGTATCTGGCCGCTGTCATTCTTCCATTATTCACTAGGACTAACTCAGTTCGACCATGGAAAGAAATGCCTCCCCACACCATTACTGAGCCCCCTCCGAAGTTTTCGGTATGCCGAATATTGCATTGCTGATAACGTTCCCCCAGGTCGTCTGTATACAGGCATGCGTCTATCATTCAATACTAGATAGAACCTGGACTCGTCGGAAAAGAGAACATTCGACCATTCTGAAGTCTTGCAACTCGATGCTCTCTGGTGGGACGCGGGCCGGTAGAAGCCAGCTAGAGTAGTTACAGAATTTCTGCAAAATGCCGAAATTGATATTTAAAGATGGCCATCCAGAAGTAGAAGCCTGACAGAATGAATGCCAAATTGATATTTAAAGATGGCCATCCAGAAGTCCTGACTTGAATGCCATAGAACATGTCCAACAACTAGAAAATCTGCTTCCTGAAATTTGGAACTCAGTGTCTCAAGAGTACATCCAAAATTTGTTTAAGGGGCTTCCGAGACGTATACTGGCAGTAATTAGGGCCCAGCGAGGAAACACTCGATTTTGAAAATGATTAGTAACCATTCGATGCTAGTTGATTGGTCTCTTCGCGAATGTTTGAAAATGGTAGAATTTTTTAATTCTTCATTAACTCGAAAGTTGTTGATATTTTTCATCATAAACTCATCTCTTTTGAAAGATATCTTCTTATTTTACACTTCTGAAAGTTACCAAGCGACTCTTGAATGACCAACCTAAAAGTTTATATAGTATTGTCGTAAAAGTAGGGCGATGCGACAATTTTTGTGGGGAGTGTATTAACGAAGCTGAAAGAGATTTCAGTAAAAAAATATAGTGTGTGTAATCCACAAAAAGAAGAAAAATTTTTAATGAATATTATAATCTCAGAAGAATTATACTTAAGGTCAATTGTGTTCATATATGTTCGCCTCTAAGTTATGCAACTATATTTCATGTAGTAGTCATTCTGCGCAAATGAAAGAATTTCAATATTTTGTAGTTAACTTTTAATTCATGTTTCAGGGTACTAATCCGTATTTGTTGCTCATTCTATTCATTGATACAGTATAACTTTTGTGGGAGTTATCTCGCAAATATGATTCACCTTTTTATCACGAAGTCCGACTAATTTTTAATTAACGCTGCAACACATTATTATGTTTATCTCATTAACATTATTGCTTCAATTTCGAATACAAATGACCAATTCCACATTTGATAGTGTGTAGACGAAATTGAAAGGCTGTGTAATATATTCTACAAAATTAATAGTTCCAAATTTTATTGGGCGAACTGGAAAATATTGTGCTTTCTATATGCTACGTTGCGCTATATTTTAAAAGTTGGTAATAACATTCGTTCATTTTCTTCTTCGTCCATCCATTTAATGAATGAAGCTTCGTGATGAACTTCTTCCTATCATAATCCATTGTTCTGAGTTTTCTGCACCTATCATCCCACAACAAAGGTAAGTACCAATCAACACGACCTCCCAAAATTCTAGGGCTACTGTTTGCCAATGTGCTCACAACTGCGCCAATTTTTATCCAGCCGTTGATATTGCCTCCATAAAATTCAATACTTTATATAATAATTTACAAGGCGTTATATTATGCTTAAAGCTCGACATAAGGGCCCTACATGTTTTCCTCATTCGTCACGATAATATAAGACAAAATACGAGTTTGATAATAAGAAATTAAGCTATGTATTATACTATCACAAGAGATTCTTCGAAAATCAGGATTGCAATTTCGGTCTCTTGACCATATTCAGCTGAGAACAAGAACTGAACTAAAGTTGAAAATACAAACATACATAAGCAGGTAGATTCAAAATTGACAAGGGTGCAAAGAAGAGGTAATAAACTACTTATGATAGAGGGAGGTATTATTCAAAGATATCAAATAAGGACGAATAATCCGGGCCAAACTGGTCGTTTAGAAGATAATCTTTATTGGGGTTTTTTTTAGAATTTTCGATGGATTCCAAGGAATCTAACTTTCGTCCCTTGAATATTCTGTGAATAATTGATCTATGGATCGAAACTGATGATTATTTTCGATACAATGTGAGCCGAAAGTAGATTCGCCAGTTCTCTGGTTATTAGAATCTGATTGATGCTCTTTGTATCTACTTTTGAATGAATGACCAGTCTGACCTATATAGACGTCTCTGCAAGCCATACAGGACAACTTGTGAACTCCAGGTTCGTAAAATCTTCCAGTTTCATCTTTGTGCTGTTTTGAAATCATTTTTGCAATATTTTTGCTAATATGGACAAAATATGTTGATGAAATATATTTATCTGTTTTAGTTGATTATATACGTAGGTAAATATTAAGAATTATGAAGAATTTTCTAAATGACAACTAGTCCCTTCGTGTATAGTTTTCGTAAGTTTTCTCACAACGGTTATATGCCTTCCTAATGTTTGTTATCAAATATTCTAAACAAGTTGTTGCTGTGATTCAGAAAGTAGGTAACGATAGCTGGTTGTATGCTGTCCCACATCGTTTGATGTTCAGCAATGATTATATCTTCTTCTTCAAGTAACTCAGGAAGATCATCTTCTAAAAATTGTAGGTAGCGTAACCCATTCAGGGTTTCACCAAAAAGTTGACGTCGGATTACTTGTCCGTTATACAAAGTATATGACACATAAACGCCACAAACCGTTTGAAAAAATGATTTCTGAGCTCAGTAAAAATGTTCTGCCGAGCAAAACTCAGTTGTAATGATTAACGATACCGTTGTTGAGAAATCTTAACTTGTCGCGCCAAAAAATTAGATTGCCTTTCTAAGGATTATCATGGAGTGAAATATTCTTCACGAAGTAGTTCTTCCGTAGACCAAAACTGGCAGGATAAACAGGATTAACAATACCGTTGTTATGGTATCTCAACTCCTCGGTTCACATAATATGATTGCCCATGTCATTATCATTGAGCATGATATTTATTAAAGCAATTAATTCTAATCATCCCTCGAAGACTTCTCATTTCGCAATAAATAATAATTCAGCGCACTCATTGGCAAAATGAAAATTAAATTTAAGATTTAAATTTAGATATGTTACAGGATAACGTGAAAGTCAACAAGCTATAACTGTAACTTTCTAATTCGTTTTTATGATTAATTTTGATCTTTTTTGTCCGTTTCTTGGACAGGCGGTGATCGTCGATTAAGAAAAATGGAAAATCGTACATGTGATAAAGTTAACAAAGTGCAATTTCGCTTTTGTCTAAATCTCTATTTACCATATCAAATGCCAAATCAAAAACTCCGAAACGGCGTAAATCAACTAAGAGAAAGTTGCCGTTTGAAGAGAAATTTTTTTTCATCTTTATTGAGTCACCCTATAGCCAAAAAATAGTATGGATCGTTATACTTCTTTTTACTTCTAAATAACGAACTCATCAGTTGTTACATAAAATCGAGGAATCCCTGTACATGAAGCATTGAAATAATTACATTAACAGAAAATCCTGTTTTATTTTCAACGTTAAATTATACGGCAAATGACTTTTTTCAGGAAACCGCGAGATGTACATGTTCCCCACTTCCTGAATGTTTTCGTCTAAGAAATTTACAGTCCGAATAAATGTGATTTCCATTTAAATTATTTTTATTGTTATTAACACATCATGAACGGGATCGCATGTTTCCTGGATGGTATATGGAAATACTTATTTATACAATGAGTAATTGTGGTAACTATTCTTGTCTTCCTTTTAAACAGTAATTGTTGATTGAGTTATAGACATTATTTCAAGATATTGTTGAGAAGGGGCGAGTGTGCCATGTGCTGTTCAGATACTTCTGAAACTAAACTCACTTGAATATTTTTATCTGATTATTGTTCTGTTGGCGGTCTGCCTGTCCCTCCAGAGCTTTTTTCTCAAGAACGGAAGTAGGCATCAATATAAATTGTTATTCGATTCTTACGTTAGGTTTTCGGTCTCATGGAGAAGTAGAAAAATCAAAGATATAAATCAACGAA
Organism: Cryptolaemus montrouzieri; assembly: GCA_013387265.2. NCBI lineage: Eukaryota > Metazoa > Arthropoda > Insecta > Coleoptera > Coccinellidae > Cryptolaemus > Cryptolaemus montrouzieri. The sequence goes on along the minus strand of JABFTP020000021.1, from coordinate 70,182,626 downwards.
ATGAAAATGAGATCGAGAGGAATTGACGAACACGTCATAATAAGCGGACGTCATGCAAAGCGTTTTGTGAAGAAAAACCCTTTAATGTAAAATGTACATAAATACTTTAATAGAGAAACAGTAAATACATATTGAATCGAAATAGAAATTGCACGTAATAAGTATTTTTTAATTTAAGTAATCTGTAATTTTTGTCTGCTTTTGTTTTTTCATTTTATTGTTAGAACAGTCTCTAATATTATTGTGTATAGAAGACATCACCATGGTCAAATTATCATTTTCAATATTGCTGTGAACAAATCGTGATAATAATTTGTGCATCTTTTAATGCCTCTTCTGCGGTAGGTAATGGTTCTTCCTCGACTTCCTCTTCCCTATCACGTTCGAATTGTTCTTTAGCATTAATGTCCTTTACGATATTTTTATCGGTGGGTTCTTCGGATGTGAGGAGAGCGCTATCGATGTCAACATAATCTTCCCATATTTCCGGTTCTGCTAAAGAATCTGAATTTAGGTTTCGTGACCACAAACATAAAGGAACGTCATCTTCATCATCAAATTCGTGTTCTGATATTTGAATAGGTAAATTGTTGTGGTTTTGAATGAATCCTGCATGTTTGAAACAGTTGTGAATGGTACTTCGTGACATTTTAATATAGGCATCATTAACCATCAGAATTGCACCTAGCACCGTTATTTCTGTAGAAGAGTTATTTTCAACAGCATCAAGACAATTAATCATTTTGAGCACAAGGTTCTTTCTGAAATTCTTTTTGAGTGATCGTATTATTCTCTGATCCATTGACCGTAGTACTGATGTTGTATTCGGCGAAAGGAAAGCAAGTGTTATAGACTTTTAATATGTGAAATTTGGATGCGCCGGGCAATTATCAAGCAGCCATAAAATATTTTTCTTCTTCACCAAATCACGATTCCAATCTCAAAGACATTTTTCAAAAAGTTCTGACGTTTTTCAAGAACGTTAGCATTATCGACAGGTAATGTGACACCTTTAAAACATCAAATAGTCCAGTTTCATGAGTATTAAATGTCTCATCAGAAAATTGTCATCGTATATTCAGCCACACAGATGTCAACCAGTTGAATTTTGATCAACAGATGAAGATTCACCGACATTTTTTTCCGCCACAATGTTATGTTGAACTTTAAAACGACTAATCCAGTTTGCAGAACAATTGAAGTCGAGAATCCTGTAGCATAGGACCGCTGACAGGAATTCCTTTGTTTCTCATTATTTTAAACCACTGAATTAATCCTTGATTAACATTGTCTTGCCGCAATTTCCGAAGTCTCTTCGGTTTCAAAACATTTGAATTGAACGATTGCTTCATGCGGTTCTTGTTTTTAAAAATCATTGAGATTGTCGAATAACCCATGCCAAATTCCTTTGCGAGAGATGAGTTTGATTCTTCATTTTTCAATCTGCATATTATTGCTCCTTTCTCCTCATTCGTAGATGCTTTACGGCGTTGATATGAGATTTTTTTCATAGTACAATGAAAAACACAAACGACAAATGGAAAATGAACTACCTTCAAGTGACAATCACTTACTCAGATTCAAAACAAAAAGAGCCACGTGCTGAAAGTCGTCGGGAATCAACGAACATTACCGAAGGTCATTATAACCGGGCATAATTTATTAAAAATGTATCATTATAAGCGACAGGTCACTATCATTACATCAGACTTTTTTATTAATAATTATATATGAAAACCAAACTTCGTAGTAAAATTACGTCATAATAATCGGCTGGTCAATACAGGCAGAGTCATAATAAACAGATTCTACTGTATATCGATAATTTTTATTATATCATGAATATGTTATGTATAAGGCTTCTGTACAACATAATATATACGATAACAATGACAATTCTAGTCAGATAATTGCAGATTTTGACACTTCAAAGACATCTCCCAACTACAATTGTGTAGCCGGCTCGGTGCCGTATGGGATATGATGCTCGTCTCCTACGCAGAGTTACCTGGGTTTAATCCCCACAAAGTCGGTGCGATTTTTCGGATTCTGGGAATCGCTTGAGTGTCCATCTTTCGGAGGAGATGTAAAGCTGTCGGTCCTGTCTAACAGATTAAAGATCCCTTATCTCGACACGAAAGGGGTTCGGCAAAATACCCGGGTTAGTGAGGTGACAGAATTCCCCGGCGGGTCATTAGCCGAAAGGCAGCAATAGAGCACGTTAAAGGAAAAAACAACTACAATTGTATAACCTTTCTCCTCTTCAGAACTGTTACTTTTACCTTTAAAAAGCACAAGTAGTACTATGGGAGACAAGCAACTTTTTTTCCAAGTTCGATGTACACCGTGACCTAAATTCGATATTCGTAAGAGATATAGAAATAGAAAGTTTATTCTTCTGAGAAAATCTTCAAGTTTTCCAAATACACTGCTCAAAATGGTCTAAAGAACAGTAAAAATATTAAGCGTAGGTCATACAATTCGCATCAACAAATTTTTACATGGTATAATTAATACATCTTTTTAGTCACTGAAAAATTCGAAATAGAATACAAAACGAATATTGATTCCGTGAATTTAAGAAAATGAACAATCGCATACCAAATAAGAATTTCTCAATTAAAATGAAAGAATGCTTCTCCAAGTTTTTTCCAAGTAAACTCAAACTAATATCTTGTATGACCACCACGAGCATTAATAACATCACGACATCGTTCTGGCATGCTCAGAATGCAATTATCAATTGCATTCTGAGGAAGTAGATTCTATTGTACCATTAAGGCATTTTCACAAGCTAGACCACCTTGAATATTCGCTATAAATTGATCAAGCCTCCGCTGAAGCATGTCCTAAACATGCGCTATGGGGTTCAGGTCAGGAACTGTGGTGGCCATTGTAAAATATTGATATTCTCCTCTGAAACCATTCTCGTACTGGGTTTGTAGTGTGTGGAGGGGCGTTGTCATGCATATATAAGAAATTTGGTCCAGCCGTGTTTCGAAATGGTAAAACTACAGCTTGGAGAACATTATTAATGTAGATTTGATGATCCATATTCCTTTGAAGACAAATGAGGTATGTTTTTCATGCAATGCGATTCCATTTCATACCAATATAGATCCACATTTGTAACTGTGTACTTCCTGGAAGTGCCTGAGCCTTTCCAATGAACCCTTTTGACGCCATACCGTTACCCTTCTACTATCCAGGTGAAATCCGAACCGAGACTCATCGGTGAATAGAACGTTGGCCCATTCTGGTTCACCCCAAACAACATGCTCCTGTGTTCATGCCAGTCGGGCTGCGAGATTGCCAGATCTAAGTGGAGGGTCTCTGATTGGTCGATGAGAATGAAGACCAGCTACATGAAGACGATTTTTGACAGTTTAGTCAGAAATGGCCACTCCATGTGTATCTTGGAAATTTCTAGAAATTTCACGAGCTGTGATTGAAGCAGTCCGTCTGGCTTGAAGCACAATAAATCTATCTTGGGCAGGTGAAGTATTTTTTCTAGGACCTGTGTGTCTTTCCTCCACATCATCAGTATCCAGATACCGTCTCCATAATAGACCTATCACACTTTTTGACACCGCAAATTCACCCGCTACTCGGCTCTGAGAACTGCCACCTTCAATCATACCCACCTCACGTAATTTTTCAAATGTCGACGTTGCATTATTTTCTAATACCCTAACTCACTAAAATTCAGTATGACTCAAAGGAAATAACGAAATGAACTGAAGTTTTGAAGAATAATAAATATCACATTTTACGGTATCTTTTCAACATCTGTATTTTTTATGAAAACATGTGTTGATCTCCTTGAATCAATATCCACGGCTGTCTTGATTAACTACGTAAGTCCACCAGGAGCAAAATCTGATTTTACGAAGACATCAGAGTGGTATTCATTAAAATTATTCAAATAATCTTGTTGTTCCCTAGACCATTTTGAGCAGTGTATTCCAGAGAGTATGTTCATCTGATTTACTTTTTGTTAGATTTAGTTTAGTTTAGTTTAATTAAAAAATTTCTTTCTTGGTTTTTCAAAAATCATTCCAAAAAATATATTAATCTTATTTATGTGAATGTCCTTATTGTATATCTGCATTGCTTCTAAATAACGGTACAGAAAGACTTGAAAATGAGTACAGTTCTTAATTTATTCTTATGGAAGGTTTTTGAAATTGTTTTGTTCGGAAACTATGTCCTTAATTAAATAATGAAGTACACTATAGTAGAGTTTGGAGGGCGAGACTCGGTAGCATCACAGCATGCTTTCTGAGCTACAAAAAGTCATCGTTTTTGATGTTTTCGGCGGACGTTCGAAATGTGTTGACTTTCAATTTGTCTCCGAAACTGAACGGAATATTTCAATGGGAATTCGTGTTCAGGAAAGACGGTTTTGGTCGTATTTCGTCTAAAGAGCCCCCAGGCCGATTCCTGGCGATTTCGAAGATACGTCTTGCCCGGATGAGGCACAAAGTTTCGAAAAAAAAGTGTGCTTCCTCGATATACACTGTCTGCAACCCTGCGAGAGGAAAGGGAAATTCTCGATCTTTCCAAAAAAATTGTTTGTTTTCGGAAAAAAACAATATTCCACTCGGAAAATCGCATCCCGATTCTTCCTGATACTCGATACGAATAGGTAATCTCGAGATTTTCTAGGAGACTTTCTATTTAGGCTATTATAAAAATAGAAAAATACTTATTAGACAATATTTAAGGACAAGAAGATGAATAAGTAATCAGTTCAAGTTGACGACCATAAATTATATGATTTAATTATTGATGGGTTGAAGGTCCAACTGAAAAAAACTAGTTTGATTAAAAGGTCAACAGTTTCGATTTGTATTTTAAATCTTCTTCAGGGCTCTTGAAGAACGGAATAATATATATACACACATATATATCAAGATACATATTATACAGATCTTTCGAAATTTGTGAAATTATTTTCAAAAAAAGTTAAAGTTGTGTGCCACAGACACAACTAATGTATGGATAAAATATTATAAGTTAAAATGAGAAAAATATATAGACAGATTAGAAATGACACATGCAACCATTAATGTATAAATAAAAATAGAAAAATTTTTTTTAAAGGTTGAAATTGAAAACTACAGTATTTATGGGTTGAATAAAAGAATTTCAGAGTTGTGAGTTACCTACATAATCGTTTAGTTTTTCGTGTCACCATTACAAATAAATATTTGAACGAACGAACGATACATTTCACTGCTACAAGACGGGCCGAGTGCAGATATCAACTGAATATTAGGCAGCGGACGGTCTTCAGAGATTATCAACAACAACAAAAACATATTTTCTGAAGGATAGCAATTATAACACTCTATGTGTTTTAATTTTGATTTTACTAATAAGAATATGAAGTATTTAGATGTTCTATATCGGATCTCTTATTAAGTGAATTACTCTCTTTTTTGATTTTAATCATCTCATGCAATAATCTGATATCGTTGGATGTTATATCGTTATTTACGAATATACCTATCGAGCTTGCCATAGCATTTATTAAAAAATACTGGAACCGAATTGAAGATCATACCGGACTTACTATGGATGAATTTCTTATGTTGTTTGACTTTTGGGTGAAGAATAGTGGTTTTATCTTTGATTGTGAAGTCTACAAACAGACCTTCGGTCTAGGAATGGGAACTTCTCTCGCTCGTTTCTGATATTGTTATGTCCGAGTTACAGGATGGATGTCTAAATAAATTGTCGTGTTATGTTCCTTGTTATCAAAGATTTGTCGACGATATCAGTACCGCAGTTCCTAAAGACAGAGTGAACGAAATACTTCATGTTTTTAATAGTTTTCATCCTAGACTGCAATTCACTGTAGAGATGGAAATGGACGGTAAGCTACCGTTTTTAGATGTATTGCTTATAAGAGAGAATAGAAAAATAAAAACAAATTGGTATCATAAACTGACATTCTCAGAAAGATTTCTGAACTTTCATTCTCAACATTCACTATCACAAAAGTTGAATATTATTGAGAATTTAAAATTCCGAGCTTCAAAATTATCGCATCACAGTTTCCTCAATTTTAACTTTCATAAAATTCGAGAAATCCTTATAAGAAATGATCATCCTTATACACTAATTGACCGAATTTTGAGTATGACTGTAGTTGATGATGGAGCGATAGAAACTATCGTGTATGATGATAACAAAAATTTTTCAAAATATCTTTTATAAATATTCGTTCCTCTTAAGTAGAAAGAATCTTAAAAGATGGTAATGAGAATACTGTTGTAACCTTAAAACCTGAAACACAAATAAATGCTTCTTTTCCAAACTCAAATCTAAATCTCCTAAAAGCCTTATGAGAGATATCGTTTATAGAATTCCGGGTGTGAATTCATATCAGAGGGATATGATTAATGATAATAATTCGTCAAAACGAAAATCCAATAATACAGCCCTAGCAGAGCATGCATTTGCAATTTCAATGAGGTTGAAATACTGGGTAGACAAAATGTGTTAAATAAAAGATTATTGCATGAGAGAATTGAAATGAAAAAAGAGAGTAATTCACTTAATAAGAGATGCGATATAGAACATCTAAATACTTCATATTTCAATCTTATTAGTAAAATCAGAATGAAAATGCATATAGTGTTATTGGTTCTTAAATCAATTGCTATCCTTCAGAAAATATGTGTTTTTGTTGTTATTGATAATCTCTGAAGACCGTCCGCTGCCTAATATTCAGTTGATATCATGCACTCGTCCCGTCCTGTAGCAGTGAAATGTATCGTTCGTTCGTTCAAATATTTATTTGTAATGATGACACGAAAAACTAAACGATTATGTAGGTTACTCACAACTCTGACTTTTTTTATTCAACCCATAAATACTGTAGTTTGCAATTTTTACCTTTAAAAAAATGTTTATCTATTTTTATTTATACATTGATGGTTGCATGTGTCATTTCTGTTCTGTCAGTCCTTAAATAGTTCTATATATTTTTCTCATTTTAACTTATAATATTTTATCCATACATTAGTTATGTGTCTGTGGCTTTATTTCATAAAGTTCTTATTGATTTTAGCTTAACTCTTTTTTGAAAAAATTTCACAAATTTCGAAAGATCTGTATAATATGTATCTTGATATATAGTATGTATGTATATATTATTTTTCCGTTCTTCTAGAGCCCTGAAGAAGATTTAAAATATAAATCGAAACTGTTGGCCCTTTAATCAAACTAGTTTTTCTTCAATTGGACCTTCAAACCATCAATAATTAAATAATAAATAAATAACTTAGTTTAATACCGCGAGGGTCGGTTAGTAATTAATAAGTGCAATTCGCAGTAGGCTTAGTAAGTAAAATAAACTAAAAAAATTCCAGGTGTGAGGCAGAGATTATCAGATGGTTGACGAACAAAAACATTCATTCACTGCGAATTAGATTCCTTCGAACAAATATAGGCCCAAGTGAGTGAGAGTAGCTGGGAATAACACACATTTCAATTTAGAGGACGTTAACCTTCCTATGAACAATGCAATAAAGCATACATCTGAAATTTGGAAAAAGGTATAGACCACGTAATTGAGGAAGAAAATGAAATGTGGGAACTGGACCATATTCTAGATATTCCAACTGATCCTTTTGTTATTATTGGTGCTGAAGATTCGTATTCAGAAGATGAATATTCTTTAATGATGTAAATGGTTGATTATTACTCAAGTCAACATTGGGATTAGAATGTATTATTATATATAGAGAGTTGAATAATATTTAACCGAAGTAAAATAGTTATTTCTCTGTTCTTGTGTCGTTTTGTATGAATAATCATTTCCAAAAAATCTGATTCTGATACTTCAGGTTGGAAAGCATGAGTATGAATTCAATAAGTAGCCCAATAACCCAGCTAAATAAACACTATGAAGCTTTTTATAAGTAAATAGAATAAAGACTAAAAGAAGCTCATACACATCAGAATGATAATAAGAAATTAAACTATGTATTATACTATCACAAGAGATTTATTGAAAATCAGGATAGCAATTTCGGTCTCTCGACCATTTTCATCTGACAAGAAGTATTGAACTAAAATTGAAAATACATATATAAACAGATAGGCACAAAATTTATAAGGGTACGAACAAGAAATAATGAACTAATTATCATAAAAGCTGGTATTATTTAAAGATTTCAAATAGCGACGAATAAGCCGGGCCATACTAGTCGTTCAGAAAATTATCTCTATGGGGGTTTGTTGCAGTTTCAAAATTTCGGTGGACCCCAAAAAATCTAACTCTTGTCCCTTAAGTATTCTGTGAATAATTTGAAGTTGATCTATAGTTGGAAAATGGTGGCCATTTTCGATACAATATGAAGAGAACGTAGATTCGTCTGTTCTCTGGTTATTGTAATCTGATTGATGCTCTTTATATCTCGTTCTGAATGAACGACCTATATAGACGCCTTCACAATCCATACAGGACAATTTGTAAACTCCAGTATTGTCAAATTCATCAGTTTTATCTTTACTATTTAGAAATTCCAGGGAGAGTTTCGAGTGGGTCTTGAAATCTACTTTTTTATTCTGTGTTGAAATGACATTTGCAATCTTTTCGCTGATGGGACCGAAATATGTTAATGAAATATATTTCTCTGTACTGGTTGATTCTATACGTAGGTAAATATTGTGATAAGCTATTTGTGTTTATTTTTTTCGGATCATTCAGTTTATTATATAACGGCGGAATCAATTAACTAGATAAAATCAGTTCATTGAATTGTTGTCAATTTATAATAAAATAAAATTTGAAACTCGAAACTAATCGTTAGTCCCAAGGGCTTTATCAAACAGTTATGTGCCGAAAAGTAAAGTAAGCTAAAAATGATTTAGAGAAGATTGAAAATATCTGTTTAACACCAAACCGTTTTGGTTTTGCTGCTGTTGGGCGACTGACACGGATAGCTGGTTTCCCAGAGGTATGATGTATCCATGAGTTGAGTGAGTTCTGTTAGATTTCAAATTCACTGAACGAATACCAAAAGAGCAAAATAATGGCATTAAAAATTTGATTTCTCCATAAATCCACTTCAATAACGGTCTCCCCCAAAAATCAACTTAAAAGTCAGTCTCAGTCAGAAAAATTCAATTTACCACATTTCGGTTTCCACAAAAAGCTAAGAGAATTAAAGAAAATCACAACCTGAACAAAATGTATGCAAATTATTAAGAATTTAAATTGACTAAATTACTTACTGAAACGAAATTAAGGCGGAACAATCCTTTAAAGAATGGAAATAATAACAAAGATCTCTCTTCACGGTTTGTTATGATACTGAAATTAAAACTGAATTATCAAGGTACATCGAATCAGAATTAAATGAAGTAGTTGCATATGTGTGAATGAAATTAAATAAGGAAAACGTAAATATTCCAGAATAATGAGAAACCGAATTCCTGAAATTATTTTTGAATGCAATAATTTAATAAATCTTGAAGTAATAAATGTTTTGAAATCAATCAGTGAAATGGACTGAAAGAAGGAAAATATTAATGTAATAGACGATTATTGAATTGCAAAATGAAAAAAATTAAAATCGAAAACGAAATTAACCGTTTATGCAAGGATTCCGATTTTAATCATGGCTAAGGTATCTGAAATACGAAATAAAAGCAAAAGTTTCAAAACCACGATGGCATCAAAATCTATAATTTCAAAAAATAGGAGCCGTCAATCGAGTTAAATAATTGGACATTACATGAAATGCCTTGTATAATTCGAAGAAATACTTAGGCTTATTTTAACAAAATATAAAACTTTATTTATAACTAAACTGAGAATGATGTTGACTCGATGACATATCAAGTAGACAAGGCCGGAAAATTGAAAAAATCGAGTGAATTGTAATGTTAGAAAGATATAATTCACCGTGGTCGAATCGATCTTTCGGACGTCATGACCTGAACCAAGATTTTCAAAGATCAGTCCATACAATCATACTCCAATCTAAACGGAATTTTGCCAAATGACATAGGATACTTGGAACGCTACAGTCGCAAATAAAAATCATCTCGCGTTACATTTTTCCTCAAACTGGACTATTCGGAAAACCTCGACGCTCTTCAAACTTTGACAAACCTGAGGGAATCTGAACGGATTACTCATCCTAAACTGTCAGCTGTAACAATTTTTATGTCATCGGAAAAACGCATAAATGGCAGGAAATTTTAGGAAAATGTGAAATACATTCTGTGCAATACTGGGATTTGATTATTCAAAAAATTTGCTCGAAACGATTTTGAAAATGTTTGTTGTTGCTAAGTAGGCACAACTGTTTTCTTTACTGATGCGGAGTTTGAACGCGATCTGCCATTTAGTTTGTTTATAGTACTCAATTTTGCCAGTTCTCATAAGTGTGCTTTGCGATTTTACCATGGATAAAAATATCGAAGAACGAAGAATTTATCTCAAATTTTGTATTGCAAATGGAATCTCGTGTCTCGAAATACTGTTATAAAATGTGACTGTTGTAGAAATGCTAAAGGTTTTCAAGTTTCTGATCAGAAAACCGAGGGCTCTTTATGCCAGTTTAGATATATAAGATAGACATTGAATTCAAAATTGCTCTGGAGGTACACTCCAAGGTCCCTGACTTCAGCCCTACGTTCAAGAATATTGCCTTCTATATGATAATTTGCTTAGATGATCTTTTTATTTCTGCAGAAGGTCATATCTGAACGGTTCTTTACGTTTAAACTCATTTTATTTTCCTGAAACCATTGAACAACCTCATTAATGTCTGACTGTAGCTCCTGTGTATCTTCAGGTTTTGAGATAATTTTAAAGAGCTTAAAATCATCAGCAAGTAAGAGGCACTTGGAATTCTTCATGCGCTCAGGTAGGGAATTAATAAATATGGTAAATAGCAGGGGACCCAGGATGTTACCTTGAGGCACTTCAGATGTAACAAGTATCTCATTATAGAAACACTGACCAACTCTCACAATTCAAACATATATGCCCCCTTGGAGAATCCAGCATACGCTAGTTTATTTAGTTGTTTGGAGTGATTCACCATCCATGTAGATCACCTCAAGTTGTAGTTTGTTGCAAATTGCTTCCGTTACACTCTCCGAGAAGATACACAAATTTTTAATGGTGAATATGTCTCTCATGAAAACATGTGCAGGCGACTCACTTTTGATTCAAATATTTTGGCTAAAACATTAACTAAACTTATAGGTCTATAATTTGTGATCTCACATTTACTTCCACTTTTTTGAATATGACTCATCAGCGCCACCTTAAGGTCCGTGGGAAACTCTTCATTCTTAAGGGACTTATCAAAGATAAAACTATAAGGGGTTGAACCAATAATTCAGCAAGACCTTGTAGATAAAAGATGGTATATTGTCATTACCGGTTGTTTCTTTGATTTAAGTTCTTTAATCGCTGATATGACTACATTATCCGCAACTTTGGGAAAGTTGTACAAGTGTTCATCCGACTATGGACTAAATTTAGTTTTCTCTTCAGAAATTTCATAGATTGATTCTAAATACTTAGCATTTTCTTTATCGTTAGGATTGGTATAAGAATGATCTTCAAAAGACATTTTTGCTGGTATTCTTCCGCGATCCAATTTGTTGTTAATGAAAGTCCAAAAGGACGTTGGGTTTGTATTGAAACTTTCCTTTACTTCAATTTTGTGTTGATTGAATTCTTGGTCTGTTCTACATTTTATAGTTTTTCTCAGGTTCCTATATGAGCAGAGTTCATTTGGATTTGATCGATTTTTGAGGATTAATCTATGTAATCTATTTTTTTGTTTAATGGATTTAATCAGATCTCTGGAATACCATGCGAGAAACGTATTCGACTTGTTTGAACGCCCTCTTACCCTATACGACATCTAAGCATTTATATATATTTTGATGAAACATTTTTAATGAATCAATCTATTATCTGGTTTAATTCAATCAAAATACTGCTTAACGACTTTCAAATGACACTTTGGTATGATTCAGATTAAGTTGATTTTTGGTATTAATAGCTTTTTTTCATCCATTTTTGATTTTTTTAAGGACATAAATATTCATGCATCGCGAAACCTTGTAGTTTTAAAATAGCAGTCTAACATTACAGATTTGTATGCTATTTCTGATGGAGACTGTTGTGACAGCTTTTCGTTTTCTCATTCATTTCAGGTGAATGCTGAAGGAATCTCCCCCATCGTATCTTCCGTTATTTGCTTAACGTACAAATGGTCAGCATCTGTCTGGGGCGGTTTACTTTTGCAACTTCCTCCACCGGAAGTAGTCATTAACGGGTTAGGGTAACTCACTAACATGCCAGTGTCGGCTATTTTTCGTTGAGACTTCTGATCGTTATGTAGAGCTTAATATAGACTTGTCCCAATATTGGAATGGTGTGTATTTTCACTGTAATGAATTTGAACTACCTAAGAACTAACTAAGTACGCTTGTCCGTCTACAGGGTGGACAAATTTTTATCATTCACAATGGCGGTTTTTTCTGTGAAGAACATATTTTCATAAACAAATTAAAACTCGTTGAAAATTATTTGAAAATTTTCAAAATATTTGGATTTCGTGATACTCAATCCCTTTATTGTATTTGAAATTAACTAAACTAAATTTTGTCAATCTGGATGCAATCAAGCGACGTGCAGAAAATTCATTTTCGTCTATCATTTTCGGGTTATAATTTGAATCGCCATATTTCAAATGTGATCCATCGGTGACTTTCATGAGGTCTATATTTATCTATCGTGTTTTCATGAAGAAAAAATTGTATATTTTTCAAATTGTGATTGAAATTGATTCTATACAGTGTTCGAACATCTATTCTCAGCATAACACTTGAAAAATTGTTGAATTTTGTTTCACCAATTGACAGCAATAAATTGTATGGATATTAGAATTTGGTACGAAATTGGTCAGGCAGTACAAAAATTATGTAATATATATATATATATATATATATATATATATATATATATATATATATATATATATATATATATATATATATATATTTCGATATTGAGTTTGTTTTTTGGGGTTTAAGGTTTATAAGAATATTTAAACGCTATCTAAAATAGACGTTTCGGATTTTCTCTTCCTTCAGAATTCAATCTACTAATCTTTGGATGATTGTTTTATTTTTATTTGTGAGCATTGTGGAAACTTTGTGTTTTAGAGATGTCAGTTTTACATAACCTCCGAAAAAAAGATTAGTGGATTAAATACTGAAGAAGGAAGAAAAATCCTGAAACGTCTATTTTAGATAAAATATTCTATAAACCTATTTTATATATATATATATATATATATATATATATATATATATATATATATATATATATATATATATATATATATATATATATATATATATATATATATATATATATATATATATATATATATATATATATATATATATATATATATATATATATATATATATATATATATATATATATATATATATATATATATATATATGTATATTCTTTTGAAAAGAGGATTTACAAAAATTGAATAATTGTAGTTACAATAAATGCCTATATTCATAATTTTGGTGTGTGTCAGAAAAAAAACACCAGTGTGAGCTCAGGAAATGTAACAGGGGAACCATACTATCTTGCATATGATTCAATAAACGAGTGAAAAAAAACCTGAGGAAAAAACTCGTTTCCCTGTCGCTATTGCACTAGCAATAGCTTGTCTGTTTATGTTGTGTTAGTGTTGTGTGTACATAAAGAGTACCAAAGATTTTTCTGCTTAGCCGCTTCATTCTCTCTTGCAATCCATGATATCCAAACGAAGACGAAGGATGAAAGGAAGGGGGTATGGGACAGGAATCTGTAGCAATGGAAAAAGAAAACCAGCAGAAAAATATTTCAACAATCATACTTCTTATATGCCAAAACAAATCAAATCAAACAAATCTGAGAAAAGATTTTACATATCAAGCAAGGTCATAAAAAGGACTAAAGAGATAATAAAAAGATAAATAACCTGCGATATTTCCTCAAATTCCCTCTCTGTTTGACCGAGAGAGCCCCGATGGCCAGGATAGAATGCTATATTCAAAATGGACAAAAGTCAGATGCATCACAAGCAGCCTATTCGAATCGATTTCCTGAAACACAGTCCTGTTTACATATTTGCAAGATTAAAGGATATTTTCATCAGCAGTGGTACATTTAAAGTGACAATGAACAAGGAGTATGATCCTATCGATGAAGAAGAAGCAATGATTGATGTAATAGGTTAGGTTCAATACTGAAATAACGTAAGATTCATTAGTTAGAAGCATGAACCAGCGGCTCCGCCCGATCGCAGCGATGAGATTCGGCTGTCGGATGGCAACGCAGCTTTTCCTACCTATATTTACTCAAGAAATATTGCATATTTCCTCTTTTTTCAATATATTTTCTGCGTTCATATTATAACATCGGGTTAAGTATTACTGGTTGTCAGATACAAACCAAGCACCCTATTTCAAAATTCTAAGGGGTGGTTTCAGAGAAAACTCTGAAAGATATTTTCTTTGTAATCAATATTCAAAAACATTTTTAAATTCATCAAACTTTGGATCTGATGTTAATCTTATTCAAATCTTTCAACCCCTATTTAGCATTCTTTTGTTTTTTGAAATTGCTGAAACTTATATTTCTTGTTTTGTAATCGAAATCTTACACACAAGTTCCTCAGAAGTTGAAATTGTTCCCATACAAACTTTTGATCTTTTTTATGCACCATTTACAGTGAAGTTTCGAAAAAAGTAGCCTGGATCCGTTTTAATATTCGTAACCGCGAAAGTAAAACAGACAGACAAAATTACTTTCTTGAAATTTAGTAAGGATTAAAATGAAAACATCAAAAGGAAATTTAAATAAAGTTTGCTAACGAATATGAAAAATTCCTCAAAACAACCGAATCTCAAAGTTTGGTGAAGAGAGAAAACGGAATATAATTAAAATTTCAAATCGCAGAACGAACTACAAAACTCAATAAACAAAGCTAAAGAGCGCAAATGAATGAACTACTATAAAAATCCAACTAATATCGATACTAGGAAATCGTGAAGAATTTTTGCGTAGTATTTGATCGGCGTCCTGTTAGTCAAGTGTTTTAACGATACGAGAATATTAACAATAGAAGGTATTCCATTTCAAACGAGTCACCCTGTATATTTCTAGTCCCGTAGTAGTTAGAAAAATTTGCCGAAACACGTCGAATGATTTTGTTTGGGGGACATTTTTTGAAGTATACAAGGCTTTAACGAGCAAGCCCCGTAAGATGGGGCACTTCAACCCCCTCAAAATTGAATAGGGCGAATGGGTCGAGCGATACCTCATTTGAAAGTTTTTTGTAGCCTCTTTACCGCGGTGTATGAAAAAGGCAATTTTGACAAATCCTTTTCATCATCATTTTTCATCACAATTGAGCCACCTTGGATATTTCACCTCTTTTCAAGATTATGCAAAAGGGGAAAGCAAATAATAATAATAATGATAGCGGCAGCGGTTCTTCGACTACACAAACAACAAAAAGCATGACTTAACATACTAACAATACTAACTACCCATAAGATTTTGTGTGTATACCTGCAAAAACACTTTAAACTTCCTCCAACTGCACGATGTTGAAAGCGAAAGAATTAGACTCCTTGAATTGCGTGTTACTGTAGTAAATTTTTGTTTTGAAGGGAAATATTACGACGGTTGTTAGCGCCTGCGTGCATTAACAAGTAAATTCACATACCATGAGGATTTACATAAGGAAATTAATTTTTCTTGTTTTTGTCTTTCGAAAGCGATTTTTCAAACTTCAACGATCTTAAGAAGATTTTATTGTTTCATCATGTAGATTGAAGAAAATGAAATCCTATAACTTCAAATGAAATGTTCAAACTGTTCACTATTTATCTTCATACAATAAAACAATCTTGATAGAAAACCGCCTCTAAAAAGTTCAGTATATTTGGAATAATTCGTCGACACTTATCTACAGTTCGCTGGCGTAGATCTTCCAAATTTTCAAGTTATCGAAAGAATTTTTTACTTAAGATGTCCCTATAAAGAAAAAACTAGAGGGTTCAGATCAGTTGATCAGGTTGTCTACTCTATAGGATCTCCTCTCCCAACCCAACGACCAGGAGGACATTACAAACTGAGGTATGGCAAAGTGGTGTGGCGTAGTGAGGAGAATCTCCGTCTTGTTGGAAATGCAATTGATAAGGTAGTAGGGGACCGTTTTTAAGTTTTTCTGTTATAAACAGATCAATTGCATATCGGGATAAATTTCGCCGTTTGAATTACCACGAATAAAATATTCAATAAGGTGGTTCCCAAAATTCCAAACAAACATTTAGCGGTTTCGGATATTGAGTGTGTGTCTCTCGAAACACATAAGGATTTTCTACTGCTCCAATACAGATATATTGTTAACCTCCCAATGAAATGGAAAAGTGCCTTCGTCAGAAAATTAAACGTTTTACAAGAAATTCTGGTTAGGTTAGATATGTTTGGTCATAAATTCGTAAAACTTTTGCCTTCGATTCAAATCATGATACTGAATTCATGAAATTCTTGAATTGATCTCATTTTGTACGCATAGAACTTGTATCTATGTAAAATTCTGAAAGTACAAATTGGCAAAGATCGGAAGTTGCAGAAATTTGTGGTACAGATTGTTTGGCATTAGTAGGGCATGTCCTAATACCTATCCAATAAAGATATATTGTTAACCTCCCAATGAAATGGAAAAGTGCCTTTGTCAGAAAATTAAACGTTTCACAAGAAATTCTGGTTAGGTTAGATATGTTTGGTCATAAATTCGTAACTTTTGCCTTCGATTCAAATCATGATACTGAATTCATGAAATTATTGAATTGATCTCATTTTGTACGCATAGAACTTGTATTTATGTAAAATTCTGAAGGTACTAAATTGGCTAAGCCCAGAGAGAAATGAGCAATGAGACTCTAATTCAATAATTGTCACTGAAATCTTGGAACAAAAGTCAATGAAGTTCTACTTAGATATTATATTAATTACATATTATAATTATGATACATAATGTCACAAATGCTTCTTTATATCTTATATACAGTTAATAAAACTTACCTTGGTGAAATAGTTCCAAAACGTTCTTGTTCTTACTGCTGCATATGGGGGAAAACCTCTATTTCAGCTTCGGATGTGGATTTCTGGACTCCAGATAAAAGTTCTATGATCTCAACCTCTGAGCTCCATCTACGAGTCTCTACCTAGGAATCTCTGTCCATGAGTCTCCACCTAGGAATTTCTATGTACGAATCTCCATCTAGGAATCTCTGTCTAGGACTCTCCACCTAGGAATTTCTATGTACGAGTCTCCACCTAGGAATCTCTGTCTAGGACTCTGCACCTAGGAATCTCTGTCTAGGGCTCTCCACCTAGGACTCTCCACCTAGGACAAAATTTCACAAATTAGACATGTATCACCAAGATATTCTATGCTCTAACGTAACAGCCAGCTACACCAGGGAATTTGAAGTAACAAAATAACGTGGATCTAACATGATTTAAAGACAAGAATTAATAGGAAAAGTTACAGAGATTCTAAAAAGTAAACTCGTGCTAGCTGTTCAGGTAGGTGATAGAATTTGAAGGTAAGTTACATAAAAAGCGAGGAAGTATCTACAAAAAACTATTTCCAATTGAAAGAGAAGCTACTGAAAAGCGAGGAAGCATCTACAAAAACTATTTATAAAAAATTAAAGATGTTTGGCAACCATGTTGAAAATTCGGAAGAATTTCATGATTTACATGATAATTTCACGAAAATTGTTTGAAAATAATGATTGAATATTGGAGTTTGAGTTACTTTTGTCGTTTTCTACTCAGAAAACTTTTGATCGATCTATTAATGAGAAATCTATCAAGGTCATCATAAAAAATTGTAGAAATTAAAGGAATACAATTATGAAATCCATCGTGAGAAAAAGACAAATTCTGTAGAGCAGAATTTGAATTTTTAATAGCTACGATAAGGCATTCAAGCAGTTAATAAAAAAATTCTGTAAGGAAAAATTAGATTTTCGAGGAGTGTGGCATTTTGCTAAATGAACTTTCAACCTGTCCTATATTTTCGATATAGGTCACTACATATATAGAGAATTTTAATATAATTTAATTATTTCAACTACAATTCAAGAGGATTTTCAAGAACGACTAATTAGTCCGAAGGACGGCAAAGAAAAGAAGGGTAAAAATCAAGAATCTGAATCTGAAGAATTCTCGTAGCACATGCACATATCATCTGATAGCCGGAGTATGCGCATCAAACTGTTAACCAGTGGCGTGACACAGATAGAGGTTCGAATGGAATCAGGTGTTTCAATTCAAATTATTGTGACGTGATCTTAGCACGTTACAATAGGTTTGCCCACTCAACAAGATCTTGCCTTGTTTGAACCATAACTATTTCAGAAATTTTAACCATACCAGCAAACTAGTGACTCAATGATTGATTCACAATGCATCAAATGATCGTACAAACGCTTTACCAAACACCTTGCTTCTATGAACAAATGACTAAGTCAAGACAAATGTTTTCATTTTCTTTTATTTATACCTAGTTTGAGTGATTTTCTTTATTGAATGAGGAAAAGTTGCAATTCAAGTAAAACAAAATCTTTTTGAGAACGTTGAAGTTTGTAAAAAGGTCTTTCATAAGACATTACAACAAAATCTACTTTCCTTATCGTCTGAAACCTCAACATCAGCACGTAGGCGCTTAGTACCCTCAAAAGGTTTCTCTAAAAACGAAAATTGAATTGTTTTCCTTTCATTTAGTGATCTTGAAGATATAGAAGATGATTTAGCTGAAAAAAAGGAAATTCCTTTTCTCATACATCGTTTTAAAGAAGCTTCAAATTGATGTCAATTCAGGTATCGTTCGACCCTTTTAATTCCGCTATTTTTGCTTTATTTATTTTCGAGGGGTTGAAGTTCATTCTCTTAGTGGGTTGCTCATGAAAGCCTGAACGATGTATACGTCAAAAGATGTCCTCCAAAATCATTACACATGTTTCTGGAAATTTTTCCAATCACTAGGATAAGAAATACACACAGTGACTCGTTTGAAATGGAACACCCTGTATATCGTACAACACGCATTAATGCGAGTATCGGGCACATGCGGATTTCATTGAAATTGGGCTCGTAGTGAGTTTGTTTTAGATTAAGATGAACGATACTTATCATCCCGTGTCATGTTCCTTATGATACATCTACATCGAATTTTGAGTGGTCACGCCCTTTCAATCATTTTTCGATAATCCACAGGAATGTAATATTTTTTCAGGTAGAAAAATATCCTCTGTGTTATCAAGATGATAAACTATGTGTATTTCAAATCCCTTCAGCGGTTTCTGCGTGATTTAATTACAAACATTCAATTATACAAACAGTTACATTTATAAAATTGGTTGGACAGAAAGTTATTGTGGAGATTGAAAATACTTTAAAATCTACAAAGTAGAGGGTCCTATCTTGCATTCGCTGTTTCGATGAAATTACAATAAAAACTTATACTTCTTGCGTTCTTTCTTGGCATCCGAAGATTAATTTCAGATAATAGATAATCGGCGAGACTGTTCATTATCTTTTGAAAAATTCAGAGATCAGTGTTTCTCGTATCATTGTTAGTGAAGGACTTATGAAAGCATAGTTCAAAAGAAGTTAATTCTTTTGCCAATATCCTTCCAAGAGCAGAAGGTATTGCAGAATTTCAAGGCTGGAGTTTTGATTTTAGTATATATTTTTCGGTCATCAGCAAAAAATAATATTTCACAAAAGTTAAAGGGTTTCTCTTATTGAATTAAATATAAATTATAGAAAATAACAGTGCTCAATGACTCTCCGGAGGTACACCTGATATACAAGATGTTATATCAACCAAATGGGATTCATATCTATCAATCGCTACTCTACTCTTCTACCTGTGAGATAGCAACGTAGTCCGATTATATGAATTACCACATAACCTCTTCTCAAGCCTATTCAATAATTTTGATTATCATATGATGCGCCAACATCCGGAACGGATAGGCACGCTCAGAAGAAGATCATATGATGAACATCTTCATCAACGAATTCATATGTTTCATTTAGGTCATGGAATTGTCCAGATATGTTTCTTTTTTGTTAGCCGGAGTTAGTTAATTTTCACAGAAAATGAAAACTGTGAACCTTTCTTTCATTTGCAGGACTTATGCAGGATGTTTTCTCCCTGTGTCTGCATAATATATTTGAAAGCCCTATTTTAAACTTTCCGATTATCCCTGTAACATCTATTCACTATTCATTAAACATGTGTGTGATAATAGATGCAGGAGTTTAGATTGGACAAAAATATACACATTGCACATCTGATATAATCAACACTTCTTTCAACAATCTCTAAGAGAAACGTAGTAAGTCATATTTTAAACATGAATGATCATAAGCACCCGGAAGCGTTTATAGCATGTAATTGGTTTTTGTTTTGTTTCTTGGTATGTAGGATGGTCAAACTTGGGAATAAATCAACTCATCTAAAATTATCGTACTCAACGACGTGACACGAATTCAATGCAACTGCATTCTTAGAATGGAAGTTAATTCTCTAAAGAGTTTGTGAGCGAAATTAAAGACGAAATGAAAAAATATTGAAGTACTCAATCAAAATATGAATATAAAAATCGTTGTTTTCAGTACCATGTTTTTATCTGTTGGAATATTATTTTCCGGAAATAATGTTTGCACAGATAATTATGAAAAATATAAATTCCAATACAATCGAGAAATTTCTACAGTAACAAGTAAAATCTTCGATTTCGCGCTGAAACTGAAATACGGGGTGGACCATCTAGCGTTTGAAATTTAAACCCATACTTATTTTGAAATAGAGAGCCGATTTGACACTTATGAAGTGACATATTTTTAGTAAAAGATTTGAAACTCACGAAAAGGGTCGCTTTTCGCTTGGAGATGGGAAATATTAAAAACATATTTCCAAAGTTCTGAGTCTTTGACTCAAACCGTAAGAAATCTGCGAAAATTTTTCGGCAAAATTAAAGTGCCATCAATTCAGTTTGTGGGTCAATTTGTCAAGCGTGTTCGTCAAAGTGGCTCGTTATTTACAAATCAACTCGCGTATGTTCCCGTCCAGTGCGTTCGAAGGAAAATATTGCAGCTGTTGCAGTATGGTCGAGCAGCTATCAACATCAACTCGTCACCGTACGATACAATTGAAAATTTCACGCACTTCTTTACGCCGAATTTTGCATAAAGACCTCGGTATGAAGGCTTATAAAGTTCAATTGGTTCGAGAACTGAAGCCTCATGATCAGCCAATGCGGCTGAAGATCGTTTGGAGGAAGATGAGCATTTTTACCGAAAAATTGTATTTTTCAATGAGGCTCATTTTCACCTCGGAGGGTATGTGAACAAGCAAAATTGCGAGTGACGGTTTTCTGCGGTTTTTGGTCCGGAGGCACCATAGACCCATTTTTATCTGAAAATGAGCAATTAGCCGCCATTACAGTCAATGGCGAACTTTACCATGCCATGCTAAGAGACTTTTTGTTCCCGAAAGTTGGAGAGGATGACATGGAGGACATATGGTTTGACCAGGAGGGCGCTACGTGTCACACAGCGAACGATACACTAGATCTTTTGGGCACTGTATTCGAAAAGCGCATAATCAGCCGAAATTCGGAAGTCAATTGGCCACCTCGCAGTTGCGATTTGACGCGGTTAGATTATTATCTCTCGGGCGCTCTGTTACGCAAACAACCCCGAGTCTATTGCGGCCTTAAAATACGAAATCAAAGCTATCATTGAAGGAATAGAGGTCTCAGAAATCGAAAATATACTGCATTAATGGGTAGATCGAATGAGGTACGGCAAGCTGGGGCAGCAATCTTAACAATGTTGTCAATGATGGGTCTTACCAATAAAAAAATAATTTCGATAAAATGTCTACTAGTATCAGTTTTCTAGCGAAATGAAATTTCAAATTCTAAAAGGCCCTCCCTTTAGAACATCACCAAATTCTCAGCTACAGTCAAACCAGGTAGTTTGAGGTTATTCCCGCTTCCTTATTGATTGATTATTGGTAGAAAACTTTTTTGAAGATACTACCTCATTATGGCTTCATTTTTTTCACGTTCAGTCAACAAGATTTCATTAAGCTGTATTGACGGTTGAAGGTCAGACTGTGTTAATGTGCAAAATAAATCGATCATTTCAAGACACTTTGGCTCAGAAACAGATCAACCAGTATCTTCCATTGACTGTTCGTAGTTTAATTGTGAGATTAAAAGATGATGAAACTACTATTGATGAAGAGTTTGTGAAAAATACGGTTATAGAATTTTATAAAACAAGCCGTGAATATCTGGAATAGTGGACTTGCTTTTTTACTAAGGAAATGAAATATTTTATTGGCTAGGTTTAAGAAAAGTACCTGCATGTAATTGGTTTTTGTTTTGTTTCTTGGTGTGTAGGATGTTCAAACTAGGGAATAAATCAACTCACGAATTCAATGAAACTGCATTCTTAGAATGGAAGTTAATTCTCGAAAAAGTTTGAGAGAGAAATTAACGACGAAATAAAAAATTATTGAAGTACTCAATCAAAATATGAATATAAAAATCGTTGTTTTCAGTACCATGTTTTTATCGGTTGGAATATTATTTTCGAAAATAACGTTTGCACAGATAGTTATGAAATATATAGATCCCTATACAATCTAGAAATTCTTACGAGTAAAATCTTCTTCACGAAGAGTCGATTTCGACAAAAGTGGTTAGCGCCACGAAGGAATAGAACAGTAGTGACATTCAGCTGCAATATAATCCTGGTAAAACAACTGAAGGAAATCAATTTTAACCCAGACAAGTTTATGAATACGAGTACCGTATTGTAAGAATAATCTGCCCATTTATTTTGTAACTCAAAACAGAACCTAGGTTTTTTACCTCAGTTACTTGGTTACATAAGAAAATAAACACAAATTTTTGATTTTATTCATATAGAAAAACTCTGCCTTAATGCAATTATTAATAACCATTATTATATTTATATCAGTTACATGTTTTTTCTATTATAACAAGTTGTAAAAGAAATCAATCACCAGCTTTATTATAGCAAAGTTCATGTGGTAGTAATTATTGAATTACAGGTATGCAACATATTTTCGTAAATTGTAGTTATATTGTTCAGAGGAACAAATTTGCTTTTATAAATTAATTTGTATGAGGTAGACATAAACTATATTGAGTTAAAATATAAAAGTTTTCATGTTGAAGGTTGATGTTTAAATACGTCCACCCACAGAGTTTCTGTGGAGACTTTCAAAATGTCCCATTCGGTAATTTTTTGAGAAGTGACGTAGCTTGAGAATAATGTATTTTCGTCAAATACTACAGTATCTACATTTCAGTGAATATTTTCTATTTAAAATCAATACATCCAGTGCTTTATAAATATTTTCCCATGCAGGTACTTTTCTTAAACCTAGCCAATAAAATATATCATTTCCTTAGTAAAAAAGTCCACTATTCCAGATATTCACGGCTTATTTTATGAAATTCTATAACCGTATTTTTCACAAACTCTTCATCAATAGTAGTTTCATCATCTTTTAATCTCACAATTAAACTACGAACAGTCAATGGAAGATACTGGTTGATCTGTTTCTGAGCCAAAGTGTCTTGAAATGATCGATTTATTTTGCACATTAACACAGTCTGACCTTCAACCGTCAATACAGCTAAATGAAATCTTGTTGACTGAACGTGAAAAAAATGAAGCCATAATGAGGTAGTATCTTCAAAAAAGTTTTCTACCAATAATCTATCAATAAGGAAGTGGGTATAACCTCAAACTACCTGGTTTGACTGTAGCTGAGAATTTGGTGATGTTCTAAAGGGAGGGCCTTTTAGAATTTGAAATTTCATTTCGCTAGAAAACTAATACTAGTAGACATTTTATCGAAATTATTTTTTTATTGGTAAGACCTATCATTGACAACATTGTTAAGATGGCTGCCCCAGATTGCCGTACCTCATTCGATCTACCCATTTATGCAGAATATTTTCGATTTTTGAGGCCTCTATTCTTTCAATGATAGCTTTGATTTCGTATTTTAAGGCCGCAATAGACTCGGGATTGTTTGCGTAACAGAGCGCCCCAGAGATAAATCTAACAGCGTCAATTCGCAGCTGCGAGGTGGCCAATTGACTTCCGAATTTCGGCTGATTATGCGGTTTTCGAATACAGTGTCCAAAAGATCAAGTGTACCGTTGGCTGTGTGACAGGTAGCACCATCCTGGTCAAACCATATGTCCTCCATGTCATCCTCTCCAACTTTCGGGAACAAAAAGTCACTTAGCATGGCATGGTAAAGTTCGCCATTGACTGTAATGGCGGCTAATTGCTCATTTTCAGATAAAAATGGGTCTATGGTGCCTCCGGACCAAAAACCGCAGAAAACCGTCACTCGCAATTTTGCTTGTTTACATACCCTCCGAGGTGAAAATGAGCCTCATTGGAAAATACGATTTTTCGGTAAAAATGCTCATCTTCCTTCAAACGATCTTCAGTTGCATTGGCTGATCATGAGGCTTCAGTTCTCGAACCAATTGAACTTTATAAGCCTTCATACCGAGGTCTTTATGCAAAATTCGGCGTAAAGAAGTGCGTGAAATTTTCAATTGTATCGAACGGTGACGAGTTGATGTTGATAGCTGCTCGACCACACTGCAACAGCTGCAATATTTTCCTTCGAACGCACTGGACGAGAACATACGCGAGTTGATTTGTAAATAACGAGCCACTTTGACGAACACGCTTGACAAATTGATCCACAAGCTGAATTGATGGCACTTTAATTTTGCCGAAAATTTTTCGCAGATTTCTTACTTTGGAAATATGTTTTTAATATTTCCCATCTCCAAGCGAAAAGCGACCCTTTTCGTAAGTGTCAAATCTTTTACTCAAAATATGTCACTTCATAAGTGTCAAATCGGCTCTCGATTTTAAAATAAGTATGGGTTCAAATTTTAAACGCTAGATGGTCCACCCCGTATTTCAGTTTCAGCGCGAAATCGAAGATTTTACTTATTACTGTAAAAATTTCTCGATTGTATTGGAATTTATATTTTTCATAACTATCTGTGCAAACATTATTTCCGGAAAATAATATTCCAACAGATAAAAATAGGTACTGAAAACAACGATTTTTATATTCATATTTTGATTGAGTACTACAATATTTTTTTATTTCGTCGTTAATTTCGCTCACAAACTCTTTAGAGAATTAACTTCCATTCTAAGAATGCAGTTGCATTGAATGCGTGTCACGTCGTTGAGTACGATAATTTTAGATGAGTTGATTTATTCCCAAGTTTGAACATCCTACATACCAAGAAACAAAACAAAAACCAATTACATGCTATAAACGCTTCCGGGTGCTTATGATCATTCATGTTTAAAATATGACTTACTACGTTTCTCTTAGAGATTGTTGAAAGAAGTGTTGATTATATCAGATGTGCAATCCGTATATTAAATCCTGCATCTATTATCACACATATGTTTAACGAATACTGAATAGACGTTACAGGGATCATCGGAAAGTTTAAAATACAGCTTTCAAATATATTATGCAAAGACACAGGGAGAAAACATCCCGTCTCAGACCTGCAAACAAACAAAAGGTTCACAGTTTTCATTTTCTATGAAAATTAACTAACTCCGGCTAACAGAAAAGAAACATCTCTGGACAATTCCATGACCTGAATGAAACATGTGGATTGGTTGATGAAGATGTTCATCATATAGAATCGTAGAAGAGTAGAGTAGCGATTGATAGATATGAATCCCATTTGGTTTACATAACATAAGGTGTATATCAGGTGTACCTCCGGAGGGTCATTGAGCACTGTTATTTTCTATAATTTATATTTAATTCAATAAGAGAAATCCTTTAACTATTGTGAAATATTTTTTTTGCTGATGACCAAAAAATATATACTAAAATCAAACCTCCAGCTAACTGCCTTGAAATTCTGCAATACCTTCTGCTCTTGGAAGGGTATTGGCAAAAGAATTATTGGCATCCTGCTCAGTATCACTATTGCGGCTGTTGGGGGCTACGTGCATGACAGGCAGATTTGGGAACTAGCTCTTGTCTGGTCAGGATCATTCATTGATCTACGGATTTTTGAATAATTCTTCTTGCCTCAAGTTTACATATGTAGACTCCACGAAGTTATATATATATATATATATATATATAT
This sequence comes from Cryptolaemus montrouzieri, assembly GCA_013387265.2. NCBI lineage: Eukaryota > Metazoa > Arthropoda > Insecta > Coleoptera > Coccinellidae > Cryptolaemus > Cryptolaemus montrouzieri. Next base: position 70,156,259 of record JABFTP020000021.1, on the reverse strand, counting down.
ATATATATATATATATATATATATATATATATATATATATATATATATATATATAAACAAACCAACTCTATATTCGTTTTTCATTCAGACTAGTTAGAAACATTGATAGAGAATTGTGCATTCCTACTTAAGATTAGGTTAACTTTATCAATGAAGTAGGTGGCGCCCTTCGATAATTGATTATGCATCATAACAACGTCTGATGACCCATCTCTCTAATGAAAACCGGGTAGTCCGTTCGCAAGGTGTATCTTTTTATTAAAAAAGATGCTACAAGTCCCGGGAAATACAGAATTCCTGATTATCTCAAAATCAAAAATCTAGATCTAATCGGTTTCACAAATGCGTTTCTCTCGAAAATCGAACTCGGAGAAGAGGTTATTACGGTTCCGTACTCCAAAAGAAACCCTTATAGGATCACTTCGTTATCCTTCTGTCCGTCCGTCTGTTCGTCTGTCTGTATGTCTTTCAAGACACTTTTATCAGGAACACGTTTAAGTAAATAGTTGAATTGAATCTTGCTAACTGTGAAAAAATCAAACTTTTAAGTCAACAGGGTCTAAAGATAGGGTCGTTTGTGCTGCATTTTGCGGCATATTTCAACCCAGCTATCCAAACTAATAGGGCACTTTTAGTTCATCCAGAAACATGAAATTTGACAAGAAGCAGTGTTTTTTAGTACAGATATGGCAAAAAACCCAAAATTACTAATTTGTACTTACCATCACGAAATAGTTTTTACCTAATGAACGTATTTAACTTTTTCAAGCAACGCGTGAAGGTATCAAGTTGAAATTTGTTCTGCAATCCGTTCTGCGACAAATCAAACTTTTGGGTTGACGCCATAAAAGAATACGGCTGTTTATGTTACATTCTGCTGCGCAGTCGACACTCGCAAATGAATTTGAAACTAAAAGGGTACTTCGCGTTAATCTAGAAACATGAAATTTAACGAGGAGTAATGTCTTTCAGCGCAATACGGGGAAGAATCTGAAAACTGTAAATTTGTAGTAACATCAGAGATCCCTTCGATCTGTGAAAAAAGTTTTAAGACAACGCTTCCAGATAATACGGCTGTTTATGTCTCATTCTGCCGTATATTTTCACTCTAGCAGGGGAATCAAAAGCTGTAAGGTATTCACCTCATCATGAAATTTTCCACGAAGCAATGTCGTATTCAAAGTGAAACATAAAATATATATAAAATTGTAGTTGCATCAGTGAGAAAAAATGTGCTAATGACCTTATTCGCATTTTCTCTAGATCGCGTAAACCTATGAAATTGAAATAAATTAATCTTTCCTCTTGTTTTAGAATCATGAAGTTCTGCAGGATATGCTTTAAAGCCAACCACGGTGGAAAATCGAAATCCACGCGAAGAAAATATTAAACAAACACTGTTTGTTCAGTAGTTTCGATAATCGATATATGACAAATCTTTGAGGCTTCGAATTTTATCAAAGAATTTCAGGGTGGACATTATTAATAAACTTCCAAGAAATTAACGGCAAAATCGAAAATTCAAATTTATGCAGAAGAAGTTTGGATTTATTGAAGAATCATTTCTCCAGTAATCCACCAGCACTAAGGAATGCTTGAGAACAATGTAAACGAAAATGGTACTCATGAAAATTGAAATGAAACTAATAATGAAAAACGTGAAACTTTTGTCTCTGAAAACATGGATATTTCCTTCCTGGCTAGAATAACTATATCACATCTACTATTCATACTCAAAATCAATGACATCATGGCGGTCTGATTCATTTCGTTCCAAACTTCGATCAATCTATTCCGAACCTTATTCACAGGAGTTGGCTCGTTTTGCTGACTTCTTAATTCTTTAATGAGAATGACCCAGACATATTTGATGGGGTTGTGGTCTGGGCTTCATGCAGGTCACTCCTTGGAAGTGATTTCATACTCTTGAAGGTTGTTCTAACGTATGGGCTTGTTGAGGTTTGGTTTGGATTTTAAATAATTCTTCTTGTCTCAAGTTTACATATGTAGACTCCTCATGGAGTTTATCGCGGAAGATATTTGTCCAGTCATATATATATATATATATATATATATATATATATATATATATATATATATATATATATATATATATATATATATATATATATATATATCAACAAACCAACTCTATATTCTTTTTCATTCAGACTAGTTAGAAACATTGATAGAGAATTGTGCATTCCTACATTCCTACTTAAGATTAGGTTAACTTTATCAATGAAGTAGGTGGCGCCCTTCGATAATTGATTATACATCATAACAATGTCTGATGACCCAGCTCTCTAATGAAAACCGGGTAGTCCGTTCGCAAGGTGTATCTTTTTATTAAAAAAGATGCTACAAGTCCCGGGAAATACAGAATTCCTAATTATCTCAAAATTAAAAATCTAGATCTAATCGGTTTCACAAATGCGTTTCTCTCGAAAATCGAACTCGGAGAAGAGGTTATTACGGTTCCGTACTCCAAAAGGAACCCTTATAGGATCACTTCGTTATCCTTCTGTCCGTCCGTGTCTTTCAAGACACTTTTATCGGGAACACGTTTAAGTAAATAGTTGAATTGAGTCTTGCAAACTGAAAAATCAAACTTTTAAGTCAAAAGGGTCTAAAGATACGGTCGTTTGTGCTGCATTTTACGGCATATTTTAACCCAGCCATTCAAACTGAGAGAGACATGAAATTTGACAAGAAGCAGTGTTTTTTAGTACAGATATGGCAAAAAACTGAAATTTTGTACTTACCATCACGAAATAGTTTTTACTCTAATGAACGCATTTAACTTTTTCAAGCAACGCGTGAAGGTATCAAGTTGAAATTCGTTCTGCAATCCGTTCTGCGACAAATCAAACATTTGGATTAACGCCATAAAAGAATACGGCTGTTTATGTTACATTCTGCTGCGCAGTCGACACTCGCAAATGAATTTAAACCTAAAAGGGTACTTCCCGTTAATCTAGAAACATGAAATTTAACGAGGAGTAATGTCTTTCAGCGCAATACGGGGAAGAATCTGAAAACTGTAAATTTGTAGTAACATCAGAGATCCCTTCGATCTGTGAAAAAAGTTTTAAGACAACGCTCCCAGATAAAACGGATGTTTATATCTCATTCTGCCGTATATTTTCACCCTAGCAGGGGAATCAAAAGCTGTAAGGTATTCACCTCATCATGAAATTTTCCACGAAGCAATGTCGTATTCAAAGTGAAACATAAAATATATATAAAATTGTACTTGCATCAGTGAGAAAAAATGTGATAATGACCTTATTCGCATTTTCTTTAGATCGCGCTAAACCTATGAAATTGAAATAAATTAATCTTTCCTCTTGTTTTAGAATCATGAAGTTCTGCAGGATATGCTTTAAAGCCAACCACGGTGGAAAATCGAAATCCACGCGAAGAAAATATTAAACAAACACTGTTTGTTCAGTAGTTTCGATAATCGATATATGACAAATCTTTGAGGCTTCGAATTTTATCAAAGAATTTCAGGGTGGACATTATTAATAAACTTCCAAGAAATTAACGGCAAAATCGAAAATTCAAATTTATGCAGAAGAAGTTTGGATTTATTGAAGAATCATTTCTCCAGTAATCCACCAGCACTAAGGAATGCTTGAGAACAATGTAAACGAAAATGGTACTCATGAAAATTGAAATGAAACTAATAATGAAAAACGTGAAACTTTTGTCTCTGAAAACATGGATATTTCCTTCCCTGGCTAGAATAACTATATCACATCTACTATTCATACTCAAAATCAATGACATCATGGCGGTCTGATTCATTTCGTTCCAAACTTCGATCAATCTATTCCGAACCTTATTCACAGGAGTTGGCTCGTTTTGCTGACTTCTTAATTCTTTAATGAGAATGACCCAGACATATTTGATGGGATTGTGGTCTGGGCTTCATGCAGGTCACTCCTTGGAAGTGATTTCATACTCTTGAAGGTTGTTCCTAACGTATGGGCTTGTTGAGGTTTGGTTTGGATTTTTAAATAATTCTTCTTGTCTCAAGTTTACATATGTAGACTCCTCGCGGAGTTTATCGCGGAAGATATTTGTCCAGTCATATATATATATATATATATATATATATATATATATATATATATATATATATATATATATATATATATATATATATATATATATATCATTGTCTGATGATGCTATAGTATGTATATATTCTGGTAGATTGATATATTCTCATAACATTTAACGTTATCCTAATATATAATTACTCCGGGATATGTTTTGATTATAATCATTGCCTGGCAATGGTATTAATTACCGGGTGGTGGATTTATATTTTTCATGAAATCAGTTTGATTGCATGAACAGGTATATAAGCAACTCGTCGGGGTAAAACCCTTTTTTATATATATATATATATATATATATATATATATATATATATATATATATATATATAAACAAACCAACTCTATATTCTTTTTTCATTCAGACTAGTTAGAAACATTGATAGAGAATTGTGCATTCCTACTTAAGATTAGGTTAACTTTATCAATGAAGTAGGTGGCGCCCTTCGATAATTGATTATGCATCATAACAATGTCTGATGACCCAGCTCTCTAATGAAAACCGGGTAGTCCGTTCGCAAGGTGTATCTTTTTATTAAAAAAGATGCTACAAGTCCCGGGAAATACAGAATTCCTGATTATCTCAAAATTGAAAATCTAGATCTAATCGGTTTCACAAATGCGTTTCTCTCGAAAATCGAACTCGGAGAAGAGGTTATTACGGTTCCGTACTCCAAAAGGAACCCTTATAGGATCACTTCGTTATCCTTCTGTCCGTCCGTGTCTTTCAAGACACTTTTATCGGGAACACGTTTAAGTAAATAGTTGAATTGAGTCTTGCAAACTGTGAAAAATCAAACTTTTAAGTCAAAAGGGTCTAAAGATACGGTCGGTTGTGCTGCATTTTACGGCATATTTTAACCCAGCCATCCAAACTGAGAGAGACATGAAATTTGACAAGAAGCAGTGTTTTTTAGTACAGATATGGCAAAAAACTGAAATTTTGTACTTACCATCACGAAATAGTTTTTACTCTAATGAACGCATTTAACTTTTTCAAGCAACGCGTGAAGGTATCAAGTTGAAATTCGTTCTGCAATCCGTTCTGCGACAAATCAAACATTTGGATTAACGCCATAAAAGAATACGGCTGTTTATGTTACATTCTGCTGCGCAGTCGACACTCGCAAATGAATTTAAACCTAAAAGGGTACTTCCCGTTAATCTAGAAACATGAAATTTAACGAGGAGTAATGTATTTCAGCGCAATACGGGAAAGAATCTGAAAACTGTAAATTTGTAGTAACATCAGAGATCCCTTCGATCTGTGAAAAAAGTTTTAAGACAACGCTCCCAGATAAAACGGCTGTTATCTCATTCTGCCGTATATTTTCACCCTAGCAGGGGAATCAAAAGCTGTAAGGTATTCACCTCATCATGAAATTTTCCACGAAGCAATGTCGTATTCAAAGTGAAACATAAAATATATATAAAATTGTACTTGCATCAGTGAGAAAAAATGTTATAATGACCTTATTCGCATTTTCTCAAGATCGCGTAAACCTATGAAATTGAAATAAATTAATCTTTCCTCTTGTTTTAGAATCATGAAGTTCTGCAGGATATGCTTTAAAGCCAACCACGGTGGGAAATCGAAATCCACGCGAAGAAAATATTAAACAAACACTGTTTGTTCAGTACTTTCGATATTCGATATATGACAAATCTTTGAGGCTTCGAATTTTATCAAAGAATTTCATGGTGGACATTATTGATAAACTTCCAAGAAATTAACGGCAAAATGGAAAATTCAAATTTATTCAGAAGTTTGGATTTATTGAAGAATCATTTCTCCAGTAATCCACCAGCACTAAGGAATGCTTGAGAACAATGTAAACGAAAATGGTACTCATGAAAATTGAAATGAAACTAATAATGAAAAATGTGTAACTTTTGTGTCTAAAAACATGGATATTTCCTTCCCTGGCTAGAATAACTATATCACATCTACTATTCATACTCAAAATCAATGACATCATGGCGGTCTGATTCATTTCGTTCCAAACTTCGATCAATCTATTCCGAACCTCATCCAAAGAAGTTGGCTCGTTTTGCTGACTTCTTAATTCTTTAATGAGAATGACCCAGACATGTTCGATGGGATTGTGGTCTGGGCTTTATGCAGGTCACTCCTTGGAAGTGATTTCATACTCTTGAAGGTTGTTTCTAACGTATGGGCTTGTTGAGGTTTGGCGTTATCATGCATAAACAGAAAGTTTTTAACTAATGTGTATTTATACAATTATAATATGCAAATCTTGAATAATAATATCACCTGAAATAATATCCAAGTGAATAGAGTATATAGTGTGAAATTTCTTGGAATAACCATAGACCAACATCAGAATTGGAAAAAACAGTATGATGATGTCTGCGTAAGGCTCAGTTCCGCATGTGGAAGCTGCATTTGAAGGTGTCCCGTAGAAGCGAACCGTTATCTCAACGATGAAATTCTCAAATAACGGTCATGCATCGCTGTTGTTGCTCGAGGTCGTCCATGCTTAGGTCTCCTTAAATGACTACCAGTCCCTTTGTACTTGCGAATCATTCTGGAAACAGTTCACTGGAACACTCCAAGCTTTTGGCCTATTTTTGTCCAAGCCAACTTAGGTCTAACTTAACCAAACCACTGTCGGTGTTAAATTTCGCGATTTGCGTTGCATTGTTACCGAAAATTGAAATTTTGATGAACAAAGGTTTCTCGCGAAAATTGATTTACAACTGCTGTAACCAATATATGGTGAGTTCCTGAATGATCTCATTATATTTCTTTCATTTCATTTCTCATTAGAGGAACATGTGTGCCAAGAAAAAACATCAAAATTTTGTTGGCATATGTCCGGATACATCCGAAAGAGCCGGCTGGGTGGCGTATGGGATATGATGCTCGTCTCCTGCGCAGAGTTACCTGGGTTCAATCCCCACAAAGTCGGTGCGATTTTTCGGATTCTGGGAATCGCTTGAGTATCCATCTTTCGGAGGAGATGTAAAGCCGTCGGTCCTGTCTAACAGAGATGTGTTAGACATCAAAGATCCCTTCCCTCGACACGAGAGGGGTTCGGCAAGATTTCCGGGTTAGTGAGGTGACAGAATTCCCCAGCGGGTCATTGGCCGAAAGACAGAAATAGAGCACGTTAAAGGAATAACAAACAAACGAACATATCCGAAAGAAAACATGTGTTGATAATTATTTTTCTACCAAAAAAGAAATATGAAATATTAAAATTGCGCATTGTTGGTGCAGTGTTTTTATGAATTTCTTAAGTTTGTAACTATTGATATACCTTCAATCTTGTACGAAACCCTCGGTGTGCCAGTCCCACTCGCACTTGATGGATTATTTTTCTCCATCTGAAATATTTCAGATAGTTGACGTACTAAATTTTGTCCAACCAATATAAAAATGTATGATCGGAATGCCGATAGATGTAAAAAAGAAATAAATTTTAATGATTAATTATAAATTATAAGATTTTAATTTATGATTCTATAATCAAAATCCTTCCAAAAAATACTGCTATTTCGTAATTTTAATTTTCCGCTTCTATCTGTTCTCACTTAACCTAAAGGGTGCCTGTTTTAGTTTTTACTCTAGAATAAATATTCATCTTGAAATATTTTCACTGAATTTTCCGTCTTCCCAATTATCTGAACTTGAACTTTCGTTCTGAAGAGCCTGCTAAACAATTCATGCCATACTTTCCAGGCAAGAAAATTAGTTCCTAATCTAAATTATTTCGTTGATTGAACACAATTCGAATTCAATCCATAACAACTCGATAAATAATAAAAATGACCTTGTAAATTAAGTTTTTAACTAACAGGTTAAGGAACTATCATATCTTTCCGATAACCATATTAGTGAAACCATCAGAATATTATTATTGGCACACTGAACATATATTCCAAGGATATTTGGGTGTCTTATGAAACTAGAAAATTGTGATTTCGTCGAAGGTGTCAGATACGACCTAACAGAAAAAGTTAAATTTTTGTACAACATGTGTTTACAACAAACTGATAACTGTCGTAAAACGATTGTCCAGACACGAACAGATACGGACCGTGTCCTGTCCGTAAGAATATTTAGTCCATACGTGTTTGTTGGCACTTGCAGGTGAATGTGAATACAGCATACGGACAGAGGCATTACTTACTTATTCATATATTTAGTCGTTTTAGAGAGAGTTTTGACGAGTCGAATCACGATCAGAAAAAAGCACTGTGTATATTAGAAATTTTCAACCATTATGCGCTTAGCCTTCCCTGGTCGCTTTTAAAGTATATTATCAAGAAAATTAAAACAAAAGCGGATGCGGCTTGCGTTGTATTGTATATCATTCCAGACAACAAGGAGATTGGCCTGAGCAAAAACCTTGCCTCGTTCATCAGAGATATACTGATACATCAGGTCAGTTTTCAGTCGGTTTCAGTTATTGTGAACTAAAAATGGACATAGAATGATTGCGTTTACATTTCATTCTTCTTCATTCTAACTAAATATGCAAGAGGTAGTGAGGTAGTTGTAATCCGAAAAATAGAAAAGAAAAAAACGAAATACTTGGTGCGAGTAATACTAGATAGGTTTTAAAGTTTCATCTCAAGCAAAAAATTAATGTAATATGTATATGCTGAAAATCATGTGAATATCGAGATATAAGACAGACCAAGACTAAATGACTCATAGTTTCCACAGCTTCCTCATACTCGCAATTTGGGGTCTCTAAAGAGTTCTACTTCAACAGCATACCACAAGGACCACAATGCCCACTCTTGTTCTCAAGGGAATGGAGGTACACCAAATCTTTCTGACATCAAAACCAGTCCGGAACTTTATGAGTAGAATCTTGTGTGATGAAATTACTGCAAACAACTTCATTCCATTCGCTTTTCCAAAGAATTAACGCATCGAGAGAAGTACGCAAAAATCAAATCAAGCGAATTGGTTTTATAAAACAGGTGAACTTCGGAGTTCAGAAATCATCACACCCAACTCTTTTTCAAAGCTGATTGTCTACGGATATGTGGTGACATTAAATCAAGAAATTAGGGTTGAGCTAATGGTACCACTTTTAATTCTTATTGCATAATGCAATTGGGAAACAAATTCTGAAAAATGTACCAAGCTACGATATTCCCCCTCTAACAGAGCTAATCTTCGATCGCAGTATATGTTTCTTCTGAAGTGATTACTTACGCTCAATGGTTTTTTGGTAGTTGGAAACAATCAATTTTTCTTTTGAACTACCTGCAATCTTCAAATTTAATAATATCCTTTCTCTGTTACTAGGAAGATCCTAGTGACCAGGTCCGTTCTTCCAAGTAATAGTATGTTCAACTCATGAAACAGAAACATTAAGGCCCCAAAAGATGAATTATCCTGTTTCTAATTGAGGAAGAATTCTTATCCACAAATTCATGAAAGATTTGGGGCAAAACTTTTCACATTTAAAGTACACCCTCCATTTCCAAAAGTAGCCGAACTGTTTTAATGAAACAGTACTATCTGCTTTCTGTTGTAATATTGTACACATCGATAACTTGATACTTGTTAAAGTTAAAAATGTTAAAAATTTCATGACATTTGTATGTAAACTACTTGAGTTATTGCGTCATGTTTGTTAGTGATTTTTGTACATCGGTCGAGAAATGAATTTTAAACAAAGAACTGCAATTGAGTTTAGTGTTAGACTTCGTTAATCTTTTACCGAAACGCACCAAATGTTACGAACTGCATATGGTAATGATTGTGTATCCTGTATGCAAGTGAATATCTTAGTGACCAGGTCCGTTCTTCCAAGTGATGGTTAGTACGTTTAACTGATGAAGCATAAGCATTATGGCCCCCAAAAGAACAATTATCTTTTCTCTAATTGAGGAACAATTCTTGACTACAAATCAATCAAATATTCATGGTAAAATTTTTAACATTTGAAGTAATTTCACTGACAGTTTTTTTATATTCCGTCTGACACGTCACATGTCTGGTACGTTCGATGTTTGCACATAAGTATGCACTATGTCGATGTTCTTTTCAGATTGATCAACAGCTAGCTACAGGCATGGACGGTGCTGGCAAAATAAGCTTTTTGTGATTGTTGTCCGGACAGTGTTACGATTGATCTAACAAATACTTTATTACGCAATAAGTATAAGAATATTATTTTGCCTAGTGAGACACGTGTTTGGCGCATTTATACCGGGGTTCCCAAGTAAGAGGAACTATTTGAAAAGTTTATGGAGAATGGATTAGAATATTTTCATGAAGTTTTTACAGTGTGATTGGTTTTTGACAAAGTACATTTTAGAAATATTTTCATTTATACCATTTCCGGTTATACCGAAAGTTTACATAAGCTTTCTTAGTCCGAATTGAACACTCCGTATAATTTTCCACAATTGAATTGCCCTCGCAATACTGATTTCTTAAATGTACCACTTCATAGGAATAGTGTCGCAGGTAAAGTATCATAACTCGAAAATTATACAGATAAAAAAAAGTTCGGACAAGTGGCCTGAAAGTTCAGGGAGAAAAAATATCAGCGTTATAAATGCATACGTGAAAAATCTTGAAAATTGCCAAAATTAATTAGGAAGTTCAAACTGAGAAATTGGGAAAAGTCCCTTGCTTCAAATTACAACATATGTTTTTCATTATTCAAGTGGATTCTTCTTGAATAAATAGATAAACCACAAAAACGTTGTCTGAACCTATATTCCAATCCAGTAGGAGTTGTAATGCGAATTCTAAAAATCCAAAAATTATTGTTACATTCGGTAACGAAGGCCGTGGTTTTCTTCTGTGGAAGGAAGGAACACGGAAAGTGTTCACTTTTGAAATAAGTAGAAATAATTCTTATTATTTGCTTAAATGGTGTTTAATTCAGTTGACGAAATATGAACTACACAAATCAACAAATCATTAATATTTTTGTTGTAGCTTTATGACTAGTGTCATAAGAAAATTAGTCAATGAAAGAAACCCAAACGAAAGTCCATTAGAAAGAGATTACAAAGAAACATCATAAATTTTTGTTCTTTTTTGAAAAGATTGATTTTTTGGGACCGTGAGGACGGAAGACATGATAATTAATCTAATAATAATAATTATATAATTTATTTTGAGGCTCATCCACAAGCCTCGATCAGTAACGCTGAAGGAGAATTAGGAATACCATGGTTCACAATTCGGAGGATTCTCAGTGAATTCAAGATGCAATCCTACAAATTTACCAATACAAAGTCCAATCATTGCTTCCAGAAGATCTTCCGAGAAAAATCGATTCTTGTGAAACATTTTTCACGATGCACAATCGTCTTTTTTTTTTGAGAAGAATAATATGGACCGATGAGTCGAAATATTCGATTACTTATTCAATAATTGTAGAAACGAACATTTTTTGGGCAACCGAGAATCCGAATATGATTTTGGAAACCGGACATCAAAACCAAGTTTCAGCAATAGCTAAGTCTGCTCAACTAAACTTAGTTTTCTCTCCAGAGCCAAGCGATACATCACGTCATCTCAACTGTTGCTTCTATATAAGGCGCAGATTCGACCTGCTTTGGAATATCATTCCCATGTATGTGGATCTGCGCCTAAAATTTCGTTGCAGATGTTGGATAGTATGCAAAAACGGGCTGTGCGCCTCATCGACTACCCGGAGATCTCCCGCGATCTCCAACCGCTGGCAGAAGAAAAGTTGCTAACCTTTCTCTGTTTTACAGATACTTCCAAGAAAGATGCTCCAAGGAGCTGAAAACTTATGTTATTCCGTATCACTAGGCTGGCAAGGAGTTCTCATCATATGGTGGTACATTTAGCGACCCCTCGAACCGGTCTCTATAAGAATTCCTTTGTTTACAGGGCCGGTGAGCTGTGGAACTCGCTTCCGTACAACATCTTCCCAACATCTTACAATTTGGTCCTCTTCAAGAAGGGAGTAAACAGATACCTCAATTTTTCCCAGGCGCCTACTCATGTGGTGTAACAGGTTCGCCTATCCTGAGAAGCGCGGATAAAAAAAAGTCAGCTTTCATGTATTTGCTTTAATGATGAATGATCAGGCACGATTCGTCTGTTATGACGAAAATTTGACATCTGAGAGACATATGGTTTCTTAGCAACGGACCTTGAATTGGCCTCTAAGGAACTCCAACTTACTCCCCTAGATGTTTATTTATGGGCAACAGTTAAAGGGAAGGTTTGTGAAACTCCTGTGAATACTTGAAGGGAGTTGGAGAATCGAGTTATTAAAGCACTTGTCAATCTCAATCCTAACATAATCAGAACAAGCTGCACAACTGCTGTTGAACGCAGAATTTTGCAGTGTTTTGAAGCAAACGGCCAGCTACTTGAACATTTGCTTTCAAACAAGTGGTGATATAATCGTTTTTATCAATCATTACCGTACAGTCTATGCAGGAAAATATCATCGAACTCACCACGAGAACAATAAATACTGTTATTTCTTCTTTTCAGTTGATTGCAAGACATTTTTTCTGTATTTATTCCTTCCATAGGAGAAAACCACTACCTTCCCTACCAAACGTAACAATAATTTTTGGATTTTTAGTTTTCACGTTTTCAATCCCACTGGATTGAAATTTAGTTTTAGGCAATGTTTTTGAGATTTATCTCTTTATTCCGGAGCACTCCTTTTGAACATTAGAAACATAGGTAGTAATTTCAAAATGCTCAGTTTTCCCATATTTTCGCTTCGAACTTTTCAACTGATTTTAGCACACCTTGTATATTTTCAAGAACTAATCGCAAATGCATTTGAAACACCGACATTTTTTCTCTCTGAAAGTGTCCGATTTTTTTTCATCTTGTGTAGTTTTTGATACTTTATCTGCGCCACGTCAAGATAATTTTTTTTCACTAAAAGTGAAATATTTTCAAAACCGTACAATTCATTCCTTTGAAATGGTATATTTTACAAATCAGTATTGACAAGGTAATTCAATTTTGAAAAAGGATAGTCAAAATAAAAAGTTCATGTCAACTTCCGATCTAACCGAAATGGTAGTTAAAAGTATATTTGAAATAAATTTTGAAAATATCTTAACTCATTCTTCATAAACCTCTAATAGGCCATCTAACTACTGAAAGGTGTATGAATAGTAATTCATTGCAAAAGGACATAAGAGACGTCTTGCATTGTTCCTATACCCGAGTCACATCAACGGGTAGCAACATACGAACAACACGTGCAGAATCACGCAAACAAAATATTATTTTCGTGACATATATATGAAAATTCATCGTATTAAATTTTTATGTAGTTTGTTAAACTCTAAACCATATCAAATCTTGTTAAATATTGTGTATGTAATGTATATTGTGATGTAACTTATCTGCCATCCAAGAGTTTATCAGGTTATTGTCTGACATTAACTAATCACTAAAGTGGATCATTTAACATCTGAAAAAGTCGATATTATCAAAACTACAAAACTATAATAATGCTAAAGGGAAGGAGTTTATTCATAGTCCGGTTATGTCTTGTGGCTCATTATGGCGTATTTTGCATTTTAAACCTCAATCAGTGGGAAGTCAAAAACTCAAACCTGATAGCCATCCTTAAGGAGTAAGTCGATGGTTACAAAACAAGACATTTCTCACTTAATAGCAGAATTAACACATAAGGAGTTCTGAAAATCTACAAACACTTAAGAAGAAACCGTTGTATCCACCAAAAGTATTTTGGTCTATCCATTGGGCCGTATTTTTTCGAAAAAGACACAGTCTAACTATCATCATTAATGCATAATGAGGCCATATAATTACCAACACATCCACCTGCGATAGAAAATCTTAACTTGGATGACATGTGGTTTTAACTAGAATATATATTTTGGTTGCCGAGAACGCCACTGTATTTTCTTATTGCAAATTTTGAAAGGATCATGTTTACGAGGATGACTCTCAAACTCCAGAGCATCTTATAGAAATATTCGTGAAGTATCATTGGAACATCACAAAATGACTGATTGTTTCAAGCAATATCTGGTCGGCTCTTATATAGTATGCAACAAAAAAAAAATTCGATAACTGCAAAAATGATACATTTCCGAGTAAAACGTAAACACAGCTCTTTCTGATTTGAAGCAGGGCATCTATAGCATGAACCCTTAGACCCGAGTGCGCCAAAATTGTGATATCTTTTGAAAAATTGAAGATTTTCAACATTCAATTACCTGCATCGCTATCTTCGGTGATTTAGATCTCCGATGTAATCCGACTAGAAAATTATAGAGTAATGAAGACAATTTTTTAAGAGGTTGTAGTCGACTCCTATCGAAAGATCTAAGGGATAAGAATCCCTTCATTAAAGGATTGTATTGAAGATGAACATGGTTTCTAAATAGATACCCATTTTTTAATGAAAATTGAGACTGTATTTTCATAATATTGTGGTTGAGTTCAAAAATTCTTTCACAAGTATTTATCAATTCAAACCAACTTTACAAGAAGGTGCAACATATTCATTCCTATTCATAAATTGCTGTTAGGGTTGGTGTAATCGCTAAGCTGTAAATGTTTCCTACCAAACAAAAACCGACTTGTTTTTACAGCGAATTTATAATTTCGTTGTTATCGTTGCCATATAGTGGTTTACAAATAATATCAGAATCCCGTCCTTGCGATAAAATGAATATTTAATAGAGAATTTAATTTTGTACGTGCTTTATTCCATTCAATTTTGGAACCGCAAATTGAATATCATAAATTTTCTAATCTCGTGACTGTTTGAATAAGCTTCATTTTAGTTATGAATCAATAACCAAATTAATCTTTTTTTTTCAGCCATATACAATTGGAAAGGTGAAACCCGTCTAGGATTATCTTTAGAAATCGGAGAGACTGTACAGATACTCGAAGAGTATGCGGGTTGGTATCGAGGATTCTCCACTAAGAATAGATCCGTCAAAGGCATTTTTCCACAATCTTATATCCACTTGAAACCTTGCAAAGTCGACAATGAGGGTTTGTTCGAAAGCGTCGTGCCGATCGAGGATCCAGTTATTAGGGAGGTTACGTTAGTTCTTCGAGAATGGGGAGACATATGGAAGAAATTGTTCGTGGTAAGTTGCATCAACTGGAGACACGTACGAATAAGTGGAATAATCACGATTATTCATAGCATTCACTTATGGAAATAAAGATATCCAGTTACAGAATCCCTTGCGAAGGGATTGGTGATCATATGGTATATGTTTGGTTTTTAATTTCGCAAACCCTCATAAAGACGCGGTAACTAACGATCTTAATTAAATAGAGTGGTAAGTGTTCTTCGATCTGGTAGCCACATTTTGCTATGATTTATTTTAAATGCAACTTTAGGATAAAATTGCGTCGAATCTTTCTAAAGGCAGAAGGGAAAAAACGAAAGCGCTTTATAGACTGACTGTAGTTTAATATAACAGCAATTTCTTCGAAAAACAAAAATTTAATTCATTTTAGAGTTCTAAATTAATACTAATTAATAATTCTACTTCGATTTGCGCATTGGAGTTGAAACACAAATGATTCTTGGTCTTTCCATCCATCGAATGGTATAATTTCCTCGTCACTGAGTGCCATTCTTTTATAAGAAATAGAAAACACAGAGATTACCATTGTCGGAAGAAACAACGAATAAACGTACTTCCCCCAATAATATACTATATCTTTCTTTCATTAGTAAATAATCGGTTGGTTAACCTGCATTTGATTCGTTTACATTCCTCGCCTAGTAGTATGCTCAGTTTCTCTATGAAATACTGGAAATACCACATATCCGCAAAGAAGCTACAAGCATATCAAGGAGTGCAGTATAAAGAATAGTTTAATTTTTAAAGGCCTTATGAAAATTAAGGTGATTTTTTTCTTTCTAACTTAAAACCGATGCATTAAAACAAGCGTTAAATTTTTTGTACAAAGTAAGGAAGAACAAATAGTGAAAATATAAAACATGGAAGAGGTGAAAAACGAAATTTTTTCACAAAAGAAATTGAAGATGGGTAGTAGAAATAGAGTAAATCCATGTGAAAAGTCAGCAACTTCTCTTCGTGGGTTCTAGAAAATCAAATTTGAATGATTAACTATAATGGTGCAGAATGTTCGAATTGATGTGTTTTTTTCAATTGATCAATACCAAAAGCGTTCTCTTTGGACGAACATGAAAAAATAGTTAATAGACTGTTTTCTGTTTTCTTAGAAGTCTGGTCTTTCTCAAAACTTCGGTCTACTGGAACTATCGGTATTCAAATTTCTACAAAAACTGTGAATTTTGGACGTAAAAATCTGCAAAAACCACTTCTCTAATATTTTTATGCATGAAGCAACGTTCCATCAACACTCAATAATCTTTATTTGAAGAGTATTTATCTTCATTAAAAGCAATGCACTTTCATATTGCTTTTAATGCATTAAATGGTATTTGCAGTGTTTATAAAATTTGTAGAGCATATAATTCTTGACATTTTGTGTTAAATCATTCATTATAAAAATATTTATGATAATACATATTTCTGTCACTCTTTTATGGCTTCTGGAAAGTCAAATTTAAATGATTAACTGTAATAGTGATGGATGAAGAATTTTTATTTTTCGATCAATACAAGATTGCCATTGTTATCAATCTACATTTCAGTTGGCCAATCTCTGTGCCAGAAAGTACTGTTTTGAAAATTCAATATTTGCAATCTTCAATTGTTCAAACTCTTAAATTTTTATCTTGACAATTCATCTTTTGATTCGCATGAGATACCTCAGAATTTGATATTAATCTTTACCTCAGAATTGTTTCTTCCTTCATTGGAATCTAATTTATTTTACCTGGAGCTCAATTTTCTGGTCTGACAACGAAGAAAATTCCTGTTATTCAGATCCAAAAAATAAGGCGAATAGGGAATCCTTTCGATGTGGAATCCGTGCAATTTTGCTGTTATTGTGTTAGACCTGTGGACGGTGGATGGCCTTGGTCTTTTATCGTGCTGAAACAGCTCCAGAAAGCTTTCTCAACGTCGATTTTTTTTGATTCACCAACAACAAAAGCGTTCTTTATGGATGTATGTTCATGTAAAATAGTTGAAAGTCTGTCTTCATATATCTTAGATGTCAACTCTTCTTCAAAATCTCGGTCCACCGAAACTATTGGTATACTTTTTGAATGATTTCTGCAAAAACTATGGAATTTGGACTTAAGAATTTTGCTAAAACAGAAAAACTACTTTTCTATCATTTGTCTCCATAGAACAAGGTCCCATCTCTACTGTTTATCTCAATTGAGCAGGGTCACATCAACACTCGTTCAGTTTTATTTGGAAAGTATTTGTTTTCATTGAAAACAATTCAGTATCAACTTCAAAATTCACATTTTTTTCATTGTCCTCAAAAATTTAAAAATAGTTTATTAAATTGCTATCATTTGTTTCTCTTATTGTGAACTAATCATTATATTGTCATGAAATGTTTACAGATTATTTCAAGTTTAATACTAGTTCTAACATAGCAGTGTAATCATTTAAGTCAAAAAAGGGGCCAACTTCGGAATAAAGCTGAAAACTTGTATAAACCTTCATTATGGCATTCAAGATGTTGTGTCAAAAGTCACATATTATCAGGAGTACATCTTAATATGTTGAAGAACAAAGGTTAAAAACCTAGTTTTTGCCAATATCTTGCTTTTTATGCATTCAAATGGTAATTGCAGCTTTAATAAAAGTTGTAGATCCCAGAACTCTCTACAATCTGTATCTGGGATAAAGAGCAGAGAACGCGAGCGCTCGTCTGTATATGGCGTAGATCAACCGTGAATTCCAGTCAATTTCAGTTTCTTCTACGATAAAAATCAGAGAAATTTTTTTTCCGATTAAAGTTTGCTTTTGTAGGAACTAGAGCAATTTTTCGGTAAAATTACTGGTTTTTATATTTCTTCTACAATTTCACTGTAAATTATAATTAGAAAACATTTTCTTAGAACAAGAGTCGGTTTTATTCTAGTTTTGTGATAGACAATAGCATATAGAAGTAAAATAACAAAAAATTAATATCTGAAAGTGAATATTTTTTGTATTTCTGTTATGATCGTATGAGCTTTCTCGTATTAAACCCCAAATGTAATCTCCCATCATATTCTTGTTGTACTGCCCTTGATATCGCCGTTCAAAGTCCATCACATCTTTGTGAAAACGTTCCCATTGTTCCTCCTAGTAGTCTTCCATGTTGTCTTTAAATTCATCCAGATGAGTATGTAGCATATGAAGTTTATGCGGCATTCTGCAGCCCATCATTTTAAAGCTTTGGAGCATTTTCTCAATCAATTCTGCATAGTGAATAGCTCTATGATTTTCAAGAAAACCGCCAACTATTGCCTCAAAACTTTCCCAGGCTCGGTTTTCGCAAGCATTGAGAAGCTTCGTAAAGTCATTACTCTTCATCATTTGTTTTATTTGCGGACCATGAGAATACTTTCTTTAACCCATAAATATTCGAGAGCTTTTGAGTTTGAATCCAGAGATTTTACGAACTGCTTCATCAACTCTAATTTTATATGTAGAGGTGGCATCAATATATTTTGGGGCATTGCGATTGGTTCCGTCTTTCGTTATGTTTTACAATATGAAATTTGACGTGATCAGGCCATTTACGCTGTTGATATGGTACTGAGTCAGCTCTGCTGTCCCAAAACAAAAGTGACAAGGGTATTTAGTATATCCACCTTGCATTCCTATTAGAAAACCAACCTTTTAAAAATCACCTTCCATTGGTATTCTAATTTTTGTAGCATGATTTTCACACTATCAAATTATAGCTCCCTTTTAGCACTACAAAGTGTGCTAGAGGAATTCTAGGCAATAGGTTTCCGTTGTGGAGCAGAACTGCTTTTAAGATTTTTGAAGAGCTATCGATAAAAAGCCGCCATTCAGATGCTACGAATGGTATTCCGATTTCATTAAACAAATCTGTCACATTGTTGCAGTAACAAATACCGGCTTCATTCGTAAAAAAACATGAAAAAGTTCTATGGCGCTCTCTTTGGTCAGTTAGTTTTACGTCATCTTCTAGCAGGTTCCGCTGCTTTAGTCGTGAACCTAGAGTTTCCGCTTTGCTCTTGGATAAGTTCAGGTCTCGCACTAAATCATTATATTTACCCGAGTTAATAAAATGAGGCCCAAAACTTTGCAATTTTGTCTTGAAATCAGTACCATCAGTGTCGGTTAGTTGTACACTATATTCAGTTGAACTTTGTTCCGCTTGAACTTCAAAGCCATCTAATCCTGAACGTGCCGGTACAAGCAAATTATCATCATGATGTGTCGGAGACAATGTTGAAGGAAGATCAGGATAAAAAATCTTTTCTTGCATTTTCACCAGATGGACGCTTACTTGGATCAATCATACAAAAATAACAGTCATGGACGTGATCACTAGGTTCCCTCCAAATCCTTGGCATCGCAAACTTGATGTCGATTTTCTCCTCGATACCAAGCTAGGAATAATAAAATTCAAACCGGTGCAATTTAATTCGACAGTTTTAAAAATCTTGAATTTTGATTTTTTACCTTTTAAAGTATTTTTACAAGTAACGCAGACGAAGTGAGATACCCAATTTTCATTTTGGTTACTGATTTTCAGGATAAAATAGGCTTCATGTTCTTCACAAATTTTTAAATTTATTGATAAAACGAATTTTTTACTCCTAACTAATAAATTTACTGCAAATTGAACAGAATAAATCACTGTCTTGATGGCATTTTTCAACCGAGTAATACACAAATATAGCTGTTACAGCTGTAATAAACAAGTTGACATTGACTACTATGTCCCTTACAAACAATAGAACATTTTACTTTCAGGTTAATCATGCTGCCATATTTCGTTTATGAAATAAATTAAAATTTATTTATCGACGTAAATCAGACCAAAGCAAACTTTAAGATATAAAACTGATTATTCAAGTGTTTTTCAATGTCTATAATTAGAATTTAAGCATAAGAACAAAACCCTAAAAATTTTCTTTTTTCTTGAGTGGTGTTAAATATCTATAATCATACTTCTGGTATGTGATTCAAAAGTAATTAATCGAAATTCATTTGTATGTACAATTATATTCAAGTTACATTCTAATATATCTTAATTATATTAGTAGACAAGCAATTTTTCTTCAAATGTGTAAACTCTTGAATATTTATATTACTATTAAGATTATACTTGAAGGTGAAAGCGTGGACTCTATAATGATTATGACTCTGGGTACGATACTCGTATATAGTCTCTTCAGTTTCGATTTTTTTCTATTTATAGTAAGTTGGAGCAGATATTCCATTGTATAGTTGAGGCCGGCTATTTCTTGAAGAGCACCAACTTCAAACATGAATGTGGTTCGCGTTGTGGATGTAGGATATCAGGTCTTGTGGCCATTGTAATGGGCATGCTTGCCAAAACGCATCTTCATATTTAAAAAATCTTGACTCAAAAAGCCCAGAAATAACAATTTAATGAAAACCTTACTTACTATTCATCTTCCATTATTAAAAAATGTAATTTTATTACTATTCCTTAGTATAAATATATTTCCTGAATTGTTTATCTACTTTAGATGTTAGGATATTTCAGAATGTAATTAAATATTTTTGGAGTACACATAAGCATATTTAACTTAACCCTAGATCACTAACCTACGTTTACAATGCTTATTACTAATCTTCGTCGTTTCGACTACGCCGTATAAAAGGGAGGCTTCTAAAGGTTCATGGAATAAAATTTTTATATATGTTTTACTTATTTATTACAATAATCATTTGTTAATATGTATATAAGTTTTTTATTAACTAAAAATCACATTTGAATCAATTCGACAGCCTTTCAATTGAAACCAGACTTAAAACTCATTTTCGTTTTTCTAAATGCTTAAATCTTATAAACCAGAAAAAACAGACTTAATTAATACATTTGTGACAAAAGTCATGTTTGTTTTCGACGACTCATGGTGGCTGGAACGGCGCACACAGGGCCCCTACACAAAAAACAAAAATGTATGCTCTTACCCTCATAACAGATGCAAATTCCATTCAACGCATTGAACGCGAGATAATCGCAAAAAACAAACTGATTCTTTTGACATTTTAAGACGCGAACACATGATTACATGGGAGTTTTGATACAATATTTAGAATGCCAAAACAAAGGTTCATACAATTTTGAGCTCAGTACCTCTCATTGGACCTAACCTGACTAGATTATGTTAGGTCTTACTAACTTTTCCTTCATCTTTATATACAGGGATATCCACCGGGACCTTCCGTTAAAAACTTTTTGAGTTCCAATTACAATATCAAGCTGAAATTTTCTACGCGGCCATAACTAGCGATTTCCAATTGAAGTGAAATATTTTCGAAGTGATACCATTTACGGTTCTACCGGAAGTGGGTCATCACTTTATTTCAAATGGCAATCTACCTTTTTTATTATACATCCAGAACCGACATTTGAGCAAGGCATAAAATACCCAAGCTGTTGGTACTATCTGTCAAAACTTTTGACAGATTTAATTATTTTTGAGGAACATTTAAAAAAATTGTAGCTCGTAGATCGTTCACTACAGACACAATTTTTGCTTGGCTGGATAGAAGAAGTATCAAAGAATTTTTTAAGCAGTCTACACATGTCAAATGTTTATTGCGTTGTTTTGTATGATTTTTTCAATTTGGCCTTTTTCAAACAGCAATAACTCAATTTTTTCAAATGGCACGTTCCAATTTTTATATCGCCATCAGATGAAGCGTCAAATTTCAGATGGAATTGTATCAGCATGTACTAAACCCATCTCTTATAGTTCCGAAATAATTTGGGAATATATTGAATTTTGATGATTTTGCAAGAACTAACAGAGAATGCTTTGAAATATTTGAATCAAGTAGCTGAACAGGCTACGCTCACCTGACAGGTGCCTAAAATTAATGTACTTGTCACTTCGTTCATTCGAATTTGATATTTCAACAAGAATTGTTGGTAATTTGAAGTGAAAATTTTTGAAAAACACCAGATTGATAATAAAATGGCTGATTATTCAAACGAGGATATGTTTAATCTCTTTTTAATTCATGGCGAATGTCAAAAAGTGGTGGATAGAACTTGCAGGCAATTCAACAACCAATTTCCAAATTTGGCGCCTATGAGTAAAACAAAATTTCGAAGGATTAGAAGCAATTTTCTGCAATTTGGAGGAACAAAATACATAGAAACTAGAAGAAAACCTATTCTCGAGAACGACGACAATCAAATTAATACGCTAGCGTATTTTCGTGCCAATCCACATGCGTCTATTAAGTCAGCATCAATGGATTTTGGATTGAGTTATACTTCTATTCAAAGGATCCTTAAGAAACATTACATGCACCCGTATTCTTTTATCAGACTACAAAAATTGAAACCAACTGACCTTCCCAAGCGGCTAAATTTCTGAGAAAATTTATTAATTCGGCTTCAAGAAGATGAGACAATTCTGCAAAAAATTATATGGTCTGATGAAGCCAACTTCAATGAAAGTGGAATAACCAACATGGGAAATTGACATTTTTGGGCCACAGAAAATCCACATTTCATTGAGGCTATTGATTTCCAAAATAAATTCACCGTGAACGTTTTTGCAATTTTAATGAATGATTTGTTGGCTTTTTAGATGGACTACCCCTTAACATTCTGAGGGATTGCTATTACCAAATGGATGGTGCACCAGCACATAAAACACGAGCTGTAGATCGGCAACTAACAGAAATGTTCGAGGATAGATGAGAGATAATAAGGACCAAATTTATGGCCTCCGCGTTCTCCAGACCTGACGCCCCTTGATTTTTATTTATGGGGCAAAATCAAAGTGAAGTGTATCTTATCCCTGTAAGAAGTAAAGAAGAGTTACTAGAGCGCATTCATAATGCTTTTCGTAATATTGATCCTGAGGAAACTAGGAGGGCAACTCATCATGTTCGTATACGAGCTGTCAAGAGTATCGAGCAAAATGGTGCCCATAACATTTATTCAGATCGTAAATTAGTTTTCTCCTATGATGTTTGCTATCATTTATTCGTATCAATATAATTATCTTCGATGACTGGTTTTCGCTTAGTTCCTACAATTTTCATTCATCCGAATTGTAGAAAATTGCTTCTAATGCTTCGAAATTTTATTTTACTCATAGACGGTAAATTTGGAAATTGGTTATTGAAATGCCTGCAATTTTTACCCACTACTTTTCGACATTCTAAAATGAATTAAAAAAGGATAAAATATATTTTCGTTTGAATACCCAGTGGTTTTATTCCAAATGTGTTGTATTTTTTGGATATTTTCAATCTGAAATAATGACAATTCTTGTTGAAATATCAAATTCGAATGAACGAAGTTACATTAATTTTAGGCACCTGTCAGATGAGCGTAGCCAGTTCAACTACTTGATTCAAATATTTCAAAGCATTCTCTGTTAGTTCTTGTAAAATCATCAAAATTCAATATATTCCCAAATTATTCCGGAACTATAAGAGATGGGTATAGTACATGCTTATACAATTCCATCTGAAATTTGACGCTTCATCTGATGGCGATATAAAAATTGGCACGTGCAATTTGAAAAAATTGAGTTATTGCTGTTTGAAAAAGGCCAAATTGAAAATAATTCAATAAACATTTGACATGTGTAGACTGCTTAAAAAATTCCTTGATCCTTCTTCTATTCACCCAAGCAAAATTGTGTCTGTAGTGCAAAAGATCCACGAGCTACCATTTTTTTAAATGTTCCTCAAAAATAGAGTTTATAATGAAAATAATTAAATCTGTCAAAGTTTTGACAGATAAGTGCCAATAACTGGGGTATTTTCTGCCTTGCTAAAATGTCGGTTCTAAATGTATAATAAAAAAGGTAGATTTCCATTTGAAATAACAAAGTGATGACCCACTTCCGGTATAACTGGAAATGGTATCATTTCGAAAATATTTCACTTCAATTGGAAATCACTAGTTATGGTCGCGTATAAAATTTCAGATTTATATTGTAATTGGAACTCAAAAAGTTGTTAACGGACGGTCCCGGTGGATATCCCTAGATAAGTTTATCCTAAAGTAGATTCAAGTTCAATTCTCTTATGATCATGCATTTATATTTCTTTTTTATTAATTTTTAGGGTAGATGAAATTTACAGGTGAATTCATTTCCGTGATAACGATGGGCCTCACTTCAAGAATCTCTGATTATTTGCTAGATATACAAAATGCCTGTATTATATTCAATATTTATTATATATTTCTTCATTTGTTTCCGTTGGTTTGATGATACCAAATTTGCACGATGAATCTTTTTACTTATCTGTACTGTCCAGACTAGTTCTGCTGAAGAATCCTATACGTATTTCAGGCAATTACACGCTTCAAAATGATAGACAACTTCCCTTCATCACTGCAGAAAATTATGAAACAAGGTGGATATTAGGTGGAGCAAGAACTAATT
The DNA here is from genome assembly GCA_013387265.2 of Cryptolaemus montrouzieri. Taxonomy (NCBI): domain Eukaryota; kingdom Metazoa; phylum Arthropoda; class Insecta; order Coleoptera; family Coccinellidae; genus Cryptolaemus; species Cryptolaemus montrouzieri. The sequence continues at coordinate 70,131,637 of JABFTP020000021.1, read as the reverse complement.
AATGAATACATGACAAACGGAAGGATTACTTAGAAGTAATCTTTTCGGTATCTACATTTAGGTCTGTGTGTTTTCCGATCAATGTGGAGTCCATATTGTGTAAGAATTCATGTCAAGAAATGGATCCTAATATATTCTTCTGCGGGCGACTTTGAGGACTCTATCTTCCACTTCGTGAATTCATACTTAATACGGCTAAATACATAATACTAAATACAATGTTGGTCATATTATCTGCTTAAATTCACGCTCGGATTCAGCATGAAACAACGCGAGTGTGGATCTAGAGTTAGGTTTATATGTATTTAAAGTCCTTCAAGATAGGGGGATAGGGTTCCAAGTTTCACTCTTCAGTTTTTCGGCGTGTTTCCACACTAAAGTTCAACGTGAAATTGCAACAATGCTACCAACGTATCTGTCTAACTGCTATTCAACTTAGTGAGTGATTTGGTGGGATTGTTATTTGCCTAGTAGAATATAGTCTACAAAAAATAAAGTTATACTTGAATCTAGTACAACAATTTTTCTATTTAATTCAAATAATGATAGTTATGTTCTGATTCCAATTTCAGTTATTGAATTAATACAATCAACTATCGCATACAAGATTTCGTGCATTAAAATTAGAATATTAGAACAGTGTTTGTTCGGCTGCAGGAAATGTAAGTTCCTCATGTTGTAGCTCATTTGTACGATGATGCATTGACACCATAAAATCTGGAATTCGAATTTAACGGCTTTCATTTCCGAAATTGACTGCGAAATATGATCATAAAACCTAATCGAAACACAGGAATTTATATCGACCTTTTGTATAGCGTTACGACTTTCACGTCATGATGCACGTGCATAATTCCGTTCTTATTATACGATACAAATGTACTTGGAAGTATCTCTTGTTGGTAGGTTTCAATTTCTAAGATCTACATCGATATAGCCCTATTCAAAAATTTGACATTAGAAATTGCCCTACCAACAAATTGTTGTTGAATTCAGGTTGGACAATTAAAAAAGATTGAAGAGAATAATATTTTGAAGAGTTTATTTGTTCAGAGGATTGTGACATTTATAGTTCTGATACAGGTTAAATTGAAATAAAAAGAGAAAATATAGGAATGGAATGAAGATTGCAGGAACTTTACTCAGTTTCAGAAACTTTATATATCAAACTAATACTCTGGGTCGAATGGTAGCTCTGCTTATTCTCCTCATGCTCAAAATGAAGGATCTTGCTTCTCTTGGGGAGTATTATTCCGTCGTCTTGTAATGCTTGGAATAGTTGCTGCCTGTTTTGGAAGTAATTTGGATTTTGAAGAATATCCCTTGCATGTTCTATGGGATTCAGATCTGGCAATTTTGCCGGCTATTTTAGGACATTCATATTATTCCCTTTGAGAAAATTACGTAATACTGCTGCAGTATGATAACGAGCATTAATATGCAAGAATTAAATTCGGGCTGAAATTATTTGCCTCTCTATTAACAACATTCTGAAGAATTACTATACCGCCTCTGTAATTGTGAATTTCTTGTACATTTGCGAGTCTTGTTCTATTTCCTGGAGATCTCCATATCATATGTCTTCTCGAATATTTTCTCCGATGTGAAAACCATTAGCCTGATGTTCATTGCGCAATAGAACATGTTCTTGTGTTGTTTAGGGGTTGACATCTACAAGTTCCCGACAGAATAAATTGGCTGTTTTTTCTTACACTACTGGTCTCATAACATCTAGACCAAAGTCGCGAAACGACACCTTGAGTGGTTCTTTAGCTTCGGGATTGAAAAAGGTTTGTTTGAAGCATACCGATTACCCGTAATTTATCATTTTCGTAGAAATGACGCCTAAGCCGGAGTGAGAAACTCGAAAATGCTACCAGTAAATGAATATATTTTGATCTATCTTTGTGATGATATCGAAATTATCCAAATTATCCATATAATCACTATTTGCAAAGCAGATTTGAAACTTACTCCTGAAAACTTGGTACTCGCTTCCTTATAGTGGGTCAGTTCACACCGCTTGATAATGGAAAGTTAATAAACACACACACACACACACACACATATATATATATATATATATATATATATATATATATATATATATATATATATATATATATATATTTGTGTGTGTGTGTGTGTGTATGTATCTATGTATGTATAATGTATATGCCTATACGTTCACAATGTTTTTATGTTCGAATATTTGTTGGAATTTTATGACAATCCTTGTATTTTTGAAGGAAAATAAAATATATCAAATATAATAAATATACCCTCTCTATCTCAAAATGGACTGATTTTGGCGGAAGAAGCTGAAACACGTTCATTTTAGATTGGAAGAAGACCAATTTCTGAGTTGGATCGGAGCATATAAAACCCCCTACTCTCAGCAACAACTAAGTCAAAAATCATTTTAGGGTGTCGAGTGAGATATCTTTGGAACGATCTTTTAATTCTCAATTCAAAAATAGTTTATGAACATTGCAAGTCCAATACAACGAAATTTTGTATTTCAACGAAAATTTTAAAAGGCCAAAACTCAAATTGAATGCTCAAATATCCTCCTCCTACTTCCATACAATGGTACAAACGATTTTCGAACTCTCCTCTAACATTTTGAAGAACTTCTGGTGTAAAAAGTCTGCATGTTGTGATGATTCTCATCCGCATCTTTCAAATCACTAACCTGGCTGGCCACTCAACTGTTCCTCTTCTGCCACTCCACATACCTGGGAAATTTGCATCCAAATATTGTCGCATACGAACATCGAAATGTGCAGGGGCACATTTCGATGTTCATTCTCCAAAACTTCTGTGAGCCTGGGATTAATTAATTCCTCCAAAAATTGCAAATTAGTGTATCCATTGAGCATACCTTTAATGAAGAAAGATCCTACAATATGGTTTCCATTAATTCGTCGTTTATGTGTAGGTTTGGCTGAACCAATGAGGATTCTAGGTATCTCAATGTCGACAATTATGCTTATTCACTTCACCGTTGAAAGTAATAGGTATTTTTGTCAGAAAAACAGGTATTATATAGAATATGTGGATTATAAATGAGATAAAAAACACAAGGTTTAACTTTAATCTACACTTTATTTGAAAAAATTCGACCACGATATCATTTTTGATAAAGCTGCTGTGTCAGCTAAACGTCGTCGAATTTTTTCAAATAAAGTGTAGATTAAAGTTAAACCTTGTGTTTTTATCTCATTTATATCATGGATCTACATCAAGTAGCGGCCTTCCACAATTCAAATATGTGGATTATTGTTAACATTTTCACTTAAAATTTCACAAATTCCAAGCGGCGATCAGGATCGTCTTCGTTCATTTCATGAACTGGTTTCACTTTATAAGGGTGAAATTGTTAATGTTTCACGATTCTGTAGACTGTTGAAGTTGATACACCAGACAAACGTAATAATTTTCTGTTGGAAGTAGTGTTTTCCATTTGTAGGTGGCCCAAAACTGCCATTTCAGTTCCTCGTTCCATATAGGCCGATGTTGAACTTCATGTTTTTTATTAGCCACCAAATCCGTATTTGAAAATTTATTCATCAAATATGGAACATACTGGTGTCCTTCCTGTTTTACAAGATCGTTCACATTGAAATCTTGCCTAAGGGGCACGAGTAGTAGGATTGGAAAATTTGTTGACCCTTAACTTCCGAAACGGAGTAGAGGGAGGTTGAAATTTTCAAATCATCAATCTCTTTTAATCTGCAAGATACACCTATTAGGAATTCATAGGTGTTTTGTCCTTAGGTATATCATTATAAAACACCTTTATTTGAAAAGTTTTCCTCTTCTCTTCTAGACCACAAAAGTTATATTATTTACAAAAGTCTTTATAGTTTTGGTAAGCTGATTCCCCAGATAAGAAAATGAAATCTACATTTGACAGTAGGCTCTACCAGAAGGTCCTTTTATTAATTCTTTTTCATTTGAATAAATCTTACATTAGGTATAACGTTATTGCCTTATTTTTCGTTGAGCGAATAATAAAAGCGTGATGAGAATTCCTCCGAAGATCACTTTTTGCGCTTGTTACCACCATGCAAGGTTTTATAACAATATTATTGGCGAAAGTACTACTTGTTTCGTTAGAATAAGGATATAACTGTCGATGCATACTACTTTGAAGGATTACACATCGATATGCTCAATCTTCAAACTTTCAGTATCGTCACATGTACACACAACCAAATTTATATGGAAGCACTCGGCATTTCACATTATTGATTGTTTTTAATCATGACTACTTGTGAAGAATGAAGTTTTTTCTTGTAAAAGAACTGGATAGTATGATAACAAATGTTGAATATCACATATTCGGGATCTTGATGATGTCGTAGGAAGACCATTTCTAAAGAACAAGACCGAGTTTTGTGCCAAATTGCAAGAAGAAACCCTAGTGCGTCGTATCCCATACTCCAAAGGCAATTACTGGAAGCAACAGGCATCAGTGTATCAGTCGAAACGATACGTCAAATACTTCATTCAAAAAGTTTATACAGCTGAAGACCCTCAAGAGTTCCAGAGCTAACCCGACAACAACAAATTAACAGACTTAATTGGTGTATCGTGCACCAAAATTGGAATATTGAGAATTGGCGAAATGTTCTTTTTTTGGATGAGACTAGAATTGGTGTTCGATCAGATGACCGGGTTTTAAGGGATCGTGGAAGACAAGCTAGACTCCGAGCAGCAAGACAAATTCCGAAATACTTAGGGAGCAGTGTGATGTTTTGGGGGACAGAACAGATTTGATTTCGTTTCCTGCGAGTGTAACGGATAGAAATTACGTAGACTCTGGCGAGGTGCTCACGGTGGGAATTACACTTTTATGCAAGATAATGCTCTTCCGCATACCAGCAACCTCGCGCGACATAATCTTGAAATAGAGGGAATCGCTATTTTGGACTGGCCAGCTTGCTGCCTAGACCTAAATCCTATTCAACATTTAGGGGATAATCTCAAAAGGAAAATTAGGTCAGGCCAGGATAATCCAAGAACCCCACAACAGCTCATCCAAGCCGCCACAGAAGAGTGGCAGAATATAACCCCAGAGGAGATCGAAAACCTAATCCAAAGCATGCTTTGACGGATTCAGGCTTGTATCAGGGCAAGAGTAGGTAGTACAAGCTGCTGAGGTCGAGAAAAAAGACCTACTCCGTGAGAAAACAATTTTCAATTTTTTTACTACATGCAGAAAGAGTCTCTTATTTTCTTTCATTTGTTGCTTTCTTAAAATAAAATTTAATTTATTTCTTTTTTTCAATTGAAATATCTCAAAAAGAAACAATTCTAACAATCCTTCGAAATTTCCAAAATCCCAGGGGTAATATTCAAAATATCGGGTGATTCCATATAAATTTGGTTGTGTGTATGTGGAATTATTGATTCAAAGAAATCGTTTCAAACATGATGATTTATATCACGTCTTAACTTTACAGAACAGAGAGAACTACAAGTTCGAAACTGTTGGAAAGGTAATGAGGGACCTCTTGGAATGGAGGAGGCAGCTTGTATCTGGAACACTTACCCATGATCAGACAAACGAGTTAAAACTCAAGATTATCGGAAAAATAGATTGGGGAAACCGGTAAGTTCTTATATTTTGTAATTGATGAAAGCGTTTTGAAATAATGATAGAAATGACGACGATTTAATTCTGGTAAATATTCCATCATCTACATTGATTTTCGTTCGAATGATTCGATTCGTTTCTTCAGGAATGCCTCCTATGGTACAGAGTTTGGTGGATGCGCATTAGTTTCGTGCGTTATACTAATTTAGAATTAACTTTAAGAATGATCTTATTTGTAAAGGGGCGATCAGAAAATGTATCAGCTGAAAGGTTTTTGTTGTTTCAATAGGAATGAGGGATCTCTTTGAGTGTTGCGTAAGAAGTTGAAATAAAAAAGAAGATGAATATTGTATGCTTCACGACCTTTCTCCACGGAGTCTGTCCTTCATTTTCGGAAAGGTAGAACAATTATTCCCTTCATACAGGATGATTTAACAGTTTTAGAGCTGCATGCGAACCTTTCTGTTGATGAAAAACAATTTATCGTTCGGTGTTTTTTTTTTAAGCTGTGCAATGACTAGTGGCAAACAAATGGTTGTATTCCACTCGGTAGTAACGGTATTTGAGATTGTAGAGTGGTAGTGGTTACATGACCCGCTCCCGGGATAAATGGAGCGACCATCATTTCAGAGATACTTTGAATACGTATAATTCAATTTTTTTTACACTCAAACATATATCCGCCCAACCGTGCGGTTGCTGCGGTTACCTAGTTAGCCGAGAAGTTCCTTTATTTTAGAAGCGATATCGGATCCGCAAGAACAAACTACTATCCATCAACCTCGAATCACAAATCCAAGATTCATTCATAATGACGATGTACATTTTCAATGAACAGATGCTGTTCTTGCACTCACAGTTCATCAAGCAAATACTTTAAGTTCAGCTCTTTGAATTCCGCAACTATGATTCAATGATATATCGCATGTTGATTTTCGTTGTGGATCTGGACAGCAGAATCAACGCTTTTCGAGATACCGTTTTTGTTACATCTGATTCGTTCACGACAATTGACGACTGATTTCCGTAAAGGAAAACCAACTCAACGACACATATTATTGATCGAACCGAAGTGTCCCTTTTTGTTTAACTCGATTTTACAATTAACTTATCAATTTGAATAGTTCGCTGTAGCTGCAACATGACACGTATCGCACTGAAATTTAGATAATATAAGTTGTTAGATAATTTTCAGTGTATTTTATCCATTGTAAAAATCGCTAAACACGCCGAACAACAAAATTTTGATAATCGTTTTGAGCAGATTTTTAAATAATGAATTCCCGGTACTTTTATGACAGAATGTATATATAACTGAATAAACTATATCATATATATATATATATATATATATATATATATATATATATATATATATATATATATATATATATATATATATATATATATATATATATATATATAAACTATTATATGTTAACAATAATGGTAGTTTCTAAATAATATGTTTTTTTCTTCACCTTAGCAAAATAAAATATAATATAAAATTCCAAACAGACTTGATCCACTTTCCCATCCTAACCAAATAGACTTTATCGTCTATACGTATAGTCTTCATCGGGTTTTCTCCATCAAGTAGTGTTCATTGGGTAATTATCATTAGGTTTTCCCCATGTAGGTAGTCCTCATTAGATTTTCTTCATTTAGGTAGTCCTCAGCCAAATAGGTGTACGATCTCTGTCCTATATGCTTTTCTGCTCTAGGTGTTAGTACTTGAGATGATTTAGTTCTTGTTGAGTATTCGTGTTTTGTATTGGTGATTGAAATGCTTCCCTTTATGACTTATAAAGGATTTTCAGAACAAATATCTGATGCATATCAAGAACTCCTGATATCTCAAACAATTCTTCACTATGGAAGGTTAGCTCCTTTCCATGTATTATCCGTAATATCCACTTCAATCTTCCTCATATAGCAATGATATGCTCATCCCCATCCCAAAATTCCATAATTGTGATTCCACCAATGCATAGTAGAGTCTTCAAATCGCGAACATCGAGAAATTTTTTCATATATCTGAACTTGTGAAGAAGACCCATCTCATGTTTCTGTCCATTACAATTCCCAGGTATGTCAAATTTTCTGCTTCGGGTATAGAGGTATTAATATCTACCTGAAGATCACCCATATCCGGTAATCCATATTCGTATGAAGCACTTTCGCAAATTCAGAGTCAGCAGGTTGAATCGAGACCAGTCCCTTATCCTACGGAAATCTATTCCAGCTTCCCATTTCAATTCTTTCCATGAATCTTGGTGATGAAAAATGTCTGCATCATCTGCGAAGCAAATAATTTCATCTTTCTTCTTCAGTAGAAGTAAACTGTTGATATATATTATGAATAATATTGGGCCCAGTACAGTTCCTTGTGGTACTCCAAATGTTACTTCCCTCATTTCGCTTTGCTCATTTCTGATGACAACACACTGCTTCCGACCACTCTGATAACTCTAATAAATTATAAGCTTTTCCTCGGAATCCAAGCAGGTACAGTTTTCTCAATAACTTCTCATGCGAAACAGTATCGAAGGCTTTGGATAGATCTATGAAGATGCAAAGAGCCGGTCTCCCTCGATCTAGCCAACTGTATATTTTCTTCGTAAGCTTTTCTATCGCATCGTCCGTTGATCTGCCTTTTCTGAACCCATATTGGTTTTAAGATATATATCCAATTCTTTCTATGAAATTCACTATTCATATCTTGAGTATTTTCTCTAAAAGTTTTGCTAAATTCGATATTAATGAAACCGGACGATAGTTCTGTGTCATGGTTTTTTCCCCTGATTTGAATAAGGGCTTAACTGCTCCAACCTTCAAAATGTCAGGAAATCTACCTGTCTCAAAACAGATTAGTTAAATACGTAATGTGTTGGACACTTTTTTCTTCAACTTTTTTAATAGTTCTGCCCGTATACCATCTTGAAGAAGAATATTGTGTTATTGTTGTGTATTTCTTTTTCCTGAAATTGATTCGGCTTCTCTATTTTCTCTGCATATTTCCTTCCTATTTCACTATAGTATTTGTTGAATTCTTTTACTATTTCATGCCTGTCTTGTATTTTATCGCCTTTCTGTCCTTCCAATTCTTCAATATTTGTTATAGGTTTGGACTCATTGCAACTTTCCTGAACTAAGTTCCATAATACTTTCGATCTATGCTTTGCCTTCACTATTTGTTTTTGAGTGTAATCTCCCAGCCCTATTTATGAGTTTATGAACTAGATTTCTGTCTTTAGTGTATTGCATTTTCAATTCTTGGTTATTCGCTTCTCCCATAAGCTTTTTGTATGATTTGTAATTTCTATTCACAGATTTCAAAAGTCCAGTAGTCATCCAACCATTTTGGCTATTCTCCTTCTCTTTGCGCTCCCCGTATATATATATATATATATATATATATATATATATATATATATATATATATATATATATATATATATATATATATATATCTCTCTGTGATATCAAAGACATACTGAAGATGAGTTTTAGCAAATGAGAACTAAGAAATCAGAATTATGTAGTTCTCACGCGATTCAAAGAGTAACCAAAACCATTGCTAGGCGATAAATTACAGCCTCAATATATCTTGGCATGACGATAATAGATAATATTGTGAAGGTTTTAGGGATGCTTTGAAAGCGAGTACACAAAAGCAGATCTACTTGAAAATTACCAAATAAATAGCTTCTTTTATTAACATTTCTATTTGTATAAATTTCAAGGAATTTAAATTATTAAATGTAAAATAACTACTTTCTTCATTTTCGTCACTTTGAAATAATACTCAGCGCTTCACAAGTTGTAGGAAGAATACACAGAACTACATGGAATTGCAACCATACATACACTTGAGGAATCGATTTTACTTTTTTATTCACGCTTTGAGTTCTTGGTTATTTATGAATGTTCTTCACGCCTTTGAATTTAGTTCTACTAATCTACTAATCTCAAAGCTAAGTTTATAGAGACATTTGTCAGTGTCAAAGTCCACAAGGTTCACATCGAATAATTCATCTAAAGCTACGTGATTCTTAGTTGCTGATGTGCAAAAGTTGACAGATTCAGCAACCTCTACTTCACTTTTCATGTGCTATCCCGAACAAGAGTAGGGTTATATATAAAGTTTTACTAAACAAGCTAGCAGAACTTTCCACACACAAAATAAATTTGTATTTGTATCCGTCAACATAATATGCAAGGATTGCAATAGTTAATATAATGCTGTCTTCACTTTACACTATCAAAGAGGATACCCTACTTCAGCAAAGGACAATATTGTTGGATAAGGAACTTCTTTTCATTTTGTAGATGTAATCTATTTACGATCTACTAAAAGTAAACAATAACAAGCGACAGAGTGCTAACCGGACTTTGACCGAAAAATATCTACTTAAAATAGAAGAAGGCAACACTCTGATTCAGACAGAAAGATGAAAGCTCTACATCGTATTGTATAAATCTTGAAACATTCTTTGAATAGAAAATCGAGACTTAGAGAATTCGGGTATTAAATATCATTCAGCATGAATTAGGATAATTGGGGGACTATGCAGCAATTGAATAAACAAAGGGCTGAAGAACAAAGAGAATCATCAAATAATCTTCAACAGAATACTGAATTTCAAGTTTAATACCCATAATAATCCAATGAAAGCATAACAGGGAAATTTTTTTGAATATATCTCAGCAGCAAGAAGATTCGTCCTTATTGCACAAGTTATTATTTCCTATGTATAATCGAGCTGTTTTGCTCTTCATGATAAATAACATACACAATTATTTTGACTGCGAAATTATTGTCGTAAATGAATGAAACATTCAAATGTATTTTACACACTACATTAGGAATTTTCTCTTTGAAAAATGTTGCTTCACTTTTCTTAAGAATGTCTGTGAATTTTAATTGCATTGCAGTGCAACCGGTAAAAAATACAATTTTTTCAATCTGTTCTAAAATATTTCAAATCCTCGAGGGAAGTTTCCTGGAACTTAAGTACTTAAGACGAGATAACTTAAGGGCAAATAAATACCGTAGGTCAAAATCCGATAAGTGGGAATAATTTTTAGAAATCAGTCAATCATACTGTTAATTGCGACATGAAAAAGGATTCTAGGCACTTCACAATACAAGTAATTTTTTAATTTTGTACCAACAGGTAGTGAAAGGCAACTGCTTAGAGTTATGATTTAAATTTATTATATTTCAAAAGTAAATTTAAATAAAAAAATATGGTATATATATAAGGCACAGTAAATTTCCTTCTACCTAAATCTATTCAAAGTCTTATGTTGTGATAATACAATCATGCATCGTTCAATTAAATCTAAACAAATTGTCAAATATCGAAATATAATCACATTCGTTAAGAATTTTACGATTTTTTCTGAGAAATCTTTCGTCCGCTTTTTGTCTCGCTTGGGCAGCACTCCAATCGTATTTTCAAATTCTTCTACTTAGAAAGCTATAGGTTGGCAGTGAGGTTTTTCATAGAAGAAATTATTTACCAAATTGTGGTAGTGGTACCCTCTGAACCCGAATCGCCTAAAAGAATATCTCAATTAATTAATTGTTTAACATTGTATTAGGAAATTTAGCTTACTTATTAAATTAGCATTATATCATCCATTTAAACAAATTTCGAAAAAAGATTTTGTTCTGAAAATCACTGTCTACAATAAAAACACATGAAGAATTAACTATAAATTTATTGATTTGTAAACTCTTATTGTCAAATGAAATAGATACAGCAATGATTATGTCGAGCAGAATCTAAATTAAATCTGTATAAATCCTATACAACTGAGCAAAGCGGAAAAATTATATGCTATAGTGAAAAAGAAAAACCTAATAAAATAATCACAAAATACATTGTTTAACCTATAAGGTCTCAAAATAACGAAGAGATCCTAGTTAACATGGCATAAAATAACTTACTAACTAAGGCATTCACATTTTCTTCGAATAATTGGAAATCAGTAATTAATTTAGAAACTAAATCTTAAGTTTCAGTCTCTTTACCGTATTTCTCGATTTCGGGGTACATGGGGGTCATCTCCAACGTACTCGGGGCCGACGGAAGGTTGCTGCTACTTCCGAAATTCAATCTTCTAACCAATTCGTCCAAAATCTCTCCAAATACCAACAGATTCATGTTTTGTCCCAGAAAATGTAACAATAGGAAATCTCCCACCTGAAAACAGATATTTCTTAAGTTAAGATTGAAAACCAACAGGAAAAGGAGCAAAACCATAAAATTCCCATTTCACCGCACCATCATTAAGAAAACGTTTGGGTTAAGTTGAAATAGTTGTGAAATCAGTTATAACGTTATAAATGACAATTATCCGTGTTCGAAGATTGACTAATGTTGCGTATTATGAATGGATAGATAAAATATGATTGAAAATAAATAAACAGAAATCTTATGCAAATAACACGATAAATAGCAACGGCAATATTTTCACCTGTGTTCTTCTGATGATGGTGTCCACGGAGTTGATAGCACCAAACCTGAATCTTCTTCTCAAGATCGTTTCCCTGGTATTCGGTAGTAAGACGACAGCCGCCGAATAGCATATAGCCAAACCAGAGAGGACAGCAACAATAATGAACCAGAACCATAAAAAGATATAGATCTTCTCGTTCAAGATATTCAGCGCCAGAACGCAGAGAGCATCGTGCTTTTGTATGGAACCGGAAGGACCGTATTTCGTAAACGTGCACTTTGTCATGCGGGGAAATATTCTAACCATGGGATCAGTTCGGTTTTCCTGGTCCATATTCGAAAAGCTAATAACGTCGGTACCGTAGGATAAGAAAGCTCCGCCTAGGAATTTATCTGTCATAATGATGTTGACGATCTACAAGAGAATCAATTAGAAGTTTAATCTATGGTTATTTGAACCTATTTGTGATGATAACTAACAGTTGTGTTCACTTACCACGTTAACAAAATTTAAAATTTCACAAAGGAAATATCCGAAGGCATACGTATTGTGTAAATGCATGCTTTCCATGATATATTGAACTAGTCTATTTTGACGAGCTTCTCGTTCTTCCCTGGGTCCAGGAAGAGAGCCACGAAGACCGTCAGTGATCATTCTGATTTTTCCTTGTTCCCAGTTCTTCCAAATCCAGTGAGGCAAGTAGAACATGATACCCTGGGTGAAAAAAATGTATAAGCAATTTGTTTCAGTATTCTAACTGCTAAGCAGTCTCTAAAAAGGAAGTGGACGCAAAACTTGTAGAAATATTAGGTTAGTTTTCTCACCTGGAAGAATAGAACAAAAGGTACCCATTGGTAGTAACTATGATACGTTTTGTCCTGATTTTCGTTGCCTAGTCCGGGAAAAGCCACTTCGGTTCCAACTTTTTTACCTTGCTCGTGAGGAAGGGTGAAGGTATATGTTATCCAACAGAATGTGTTTATCACATGGGGGTGGTTCACTCTATCGTGAATGCATTGAATTGGATAACCTGGAATATAAATACTTTGTTAGAACATACTGGTTTCGATTATTATGTTAGCATCGAAGACTATGAGGTATCATCTTAGAAAGTTTTTATTTCGCTATAGATTTTCAGTTCGATAGGCTAGGTTAATACTTTTCATCCTTCTCATATTTATTGGAAAATAATTATTTGCCGATTTTTGGAATTTTGTATAATAATCACCTCTTGAAAGTACAGTAAAATAGAGTATTGATTGGCTATAGCTTGTTTATTACTTATCTGACTCATTTTTGAAATCTCTCTTCTCAAATGTTTCTATTTGGTGTAAAGAATATGAGAATATTATTTTAATGAGAACCAAAAATATGCGGTATAGCTCATTTTGTAATTGTCGTTTTTTCATTTTAAGTATCTTATTAAAATTGGAACTTTTATGTAATCTACTCAATTTCACGCAAATAACTGTAATATATCCTATATAGCTGACTCTATTTGTTTCATTATATTGAGCTATTTCAAGAAATCATTTGGTGATATAGAAGTAGGTTTATGTATAATATCATTATAAGTAGCTATTTTTTGGTAATGAGGATGTGCGGAAGAACTATGAATGTTGATATCTGCATGCGATTGTTTATGGAAATCGGAAAACATATGTCTGGAGTTGATATCAGTTACAGTAAAATTGATTAAATTATCGCTTTCCATACGGACAATGTGGCGAACTGTGTCATGAGTTTGTGAATACTTGGATAGTATTGTCTTATTAAATTGAAAAGGTTCTACGTAGTCAGAAATTTTGTAATATTTCAATGTCTGTGATGAATTATAATAGTCATGTGTTCTTTTGGTATACACACAACTAAATTTATATAGAATCACTCAGTATTTCACATTATTGATTGTTTTTAACCATGAATCTTTGACTACTTATGAAGAATGAATTTTGTTTTAAAATGGATAGTATGATAAGAAATGTTGAATTGTCATAACATGTTCGGGATATTATACTCAGTCGTCACTGAGATTTGAAACTGTGAAGTTCAAAATTTAAAAAAGCCTATAATCATAATTGAAAATGCCTTACGTTGGATTGTCCGATGTGCAAAGCGGTGACACAGAGGGATATAGCAATGGGGTATCACAGGGGGTGATCTCAAAAACTTACGACCGATACATGGAGCTACAATCTCTGCAAAATAGGCCAAGAAGACACCCTAGTGCGTCACACCCCATACTCCAAAGGAAATTCTGGAAGCAACAGGCATCAGTATATCAGTCGAGACGATACGTTGAAGACTTCGTTCAAGGGGTTTATACAGCAGAAGGACCTTGAGAGTTCCATAGCTGACCAGACAACAAAAAATCAACAGACTTGGTGTTTCGAGCACCAAAATTGGAATATTGAGAATTGGCGAAATGTTCTTTTTTAGGATGAGACCAGAATTGGTGTTCGATCAGATGACCGCTGGATTCGGGTTTTATGGGGTCTTAGAAGCGAAGCTAGACTTCGAGCAGCAAGACCAATTCCGGAATACCAAGGGGGGCAGTGTGATGTTTTGGGGTGGCATTATGCTGCGAGGCAAAACAAATGTAATTTCGTTTCCTGCGAGTGTAGCGGCTAGAAATTACGTGGACCTAGTGCTGGAGCCCATAGTTTGACACTGGCGAGGTGCCTACGGTGAGCATTCCACTTTTATGCAAGATAATGTTCCTCCGCATACCAGCAAACTTGCGCGACATTATCTTGAAACAGAGGGAATCGCTATTTTGGACTGGTCAGTTTGCTTTCCAGACCTAAATCCTATTGAACATTTATGGGATAATCTAAAAAGGAAAATCAGATCGCGCCAGGATAATCCAACAACCCCTCAACAGCTCATCGAAGCCGTTACAGAAGACTGGCAAACCTGATCCAGCATGCCTAGACGGATTCAGGCTTATGTCAGGGCAAGGGGAGGTAATACAAGCTACTGAGGTGGAGAAAAGAACATCTACTCTGTGAGAAAACAATTTTCAATTTTTTTACTTCATGCGAAAAGAATTTCTTATTTTCTTTTATTTGTTTCTTTCTTAAAATAAACCTTAATTTATTTCTTTTTTCAATTGAAATATCCCAAAAGGATCAATTCTAACAATCATTCGAAATTTATTCATACATATCTTCAAATTGTTGCTGCTCTTATATATAAAATCAAATTGAGCTTAGGAGGTTAGGAGTCAGGAGTTATTTTTCAAATGAAATTATTTTTCCAGATGTTTTCAAAAATATCCTTAACTGAAAATAATTCAAGGATGAATTTTTCGTGTAAGGCAAAATCCTTAATTGAAAATAATTCATTATAATGAATCTTTTCTGGAGAGAAATAACTTAATAAATATTAATTTATGAAGAATTACTTGTATTATTGTTTAATTCGCAAAATAAAGCATTATTGGTTCTTCCATAAAATTAAAATTATTCAGATTCACTAATTATCAAGTGGAATCATCTTTATCTGTAAAGTATTGAAACCAAAGGATATATTTGCATTCTCTTATCGTGTTAATAAAGAATAATGGAAATGTTTGATAACCACTGAGACGGGTCATTGATGCATTACTCATTACGTTTTTGAATGCGAAATAGGTAATTTATACTCAGCTAAAATATATTTCTACTCGTGGTGAAGATTAAGAATAGAACATGTCATTTCATAACAGTTATTTCAGATAACGATTAATAGAACCTAATGCCGTTTTCATCAAATTTCCTTTCGTAACCTTCTAAACATATGATGTAATGTTATATGCAAACTTGAAAATAAGAATCGCTTACCTATTAAATTATTGGCAGTAACAATGATGGAGGAAACGAATAGTATCGCTGATGTTAACCTATAGTGTGTTCTAAAAACCATATTATCTATCGAAGCTTTGTCTATCGAGTAATGTACCTTGATTAAGCCGGCAACAGCCGACATCATCCCAAGAATCGTCATTTTGAGTTATTTCTGAAACAAAAAAAAATTGGGCTATTTCACTGAAACTTCGTCATTTTGAGTTGTTTCTGAAACAATATATATATATATATATATATATATATATATATATATATATATATTGGCGTTGTTGAGGTTAGATTTTCGCGGACGTAGTTAAATGTTGATAAATTCTTCCGGTTTCTCGTCTGTCGATTCTGGTTGACAGTTGAAGACGAATCTTTGACTTGAAGATGGCTGGTGCGATCCAGCCGAAACGTCGTCAACGACAACCAACGAATGGTCAATACCAGGATCAACGGACGAGAAACCGGAAGAATTTTATCAAGAAAGTTCAGAAGTTTGACTTCTGTATAATGCGATAAAAGTTCTTCGCGACTTGTGTTCATTCGAATATTCAGCTTTGAACTTGAAGGACTAATCGACCACAACAATACTTCAAATTACTTTATGAAAACCCTGTATTGAGGTTTATTGAAGATCACTAGGTTATCAGGAACTTGAAATTTTTTCTGTAATTATTGTTCATATTTACGCGAAACATGAAATAATGAGATGATAATACAAAGTTTGTCGTATTTACAGCATCAACATTGCAAGAATACTTTATCTTCAATGTAATACATTCGTATAAATATACATCAAATATCATAAATATATGAAACGATATATTTGTTATCTACAAATTGTACATTTCCTACATTTCTAGGAAGAATTATCATCTATTTGAACATCATTCCGGTTCTTTTAAATTATTCATGGAAGTGTGCAAAGTTGAATTCGCTTAATATAAAATGCAATGTAATTCAAAATGGAAATTGTATACATATTTTGCTTGATTTCATGCAACAATATGTTTTGGAATCTCATCATGTTCTTTGCAGAATATTAAACTTCTTGCCAGTATGTTAACCGAAATTCTTCAATTTCAATTTCATTCATTATGACTGGGTCGATTAAGTGTTAAAATTCAATTGTCTGAGATTATTCAGACGTTTTATTCCCTTGAAAAATAAATCTTGAATTTCATTAGAAAGTAGTTTTTTCACATTTGATGACCTTCGGGCAAACTATTTAAAGCAAAGCTCTCTCTATGACCTTTTCCCTTGGGGTGAAATGTTGTCGTGTATCAATTATTTGAATAAAATCTGAAACTTTTGTCAAGTATTTTGACTAGGCTTAACTATCATATTACAGATGATTTCTCATTAAATTCCTTGCGCACAAAATTTAGCAATATTGAAATATTTTCTTTAAGAAAGTACCTTTTCATTAGCCATATTTGGTATATTTTAATAATGAAAAATAAGAATATTTCAGAGTATCAATAATTTATAATATTAAAATAAAAAATGAAGCATCTAGAATGAATGATAGAAGTGTAAAAAAGACATTTTATGTCATGAAATTAATGGGGCATTTCCACCCCTCGCTCTGAAAACAGCATTAATTTTTTCTGGAATACTGGGAATAAGGACATCCCAGCGTTTCCGAAGAAAGCTCATCAAAGCTGATGTTCGCGAAGAGGTCGTCTCAGTGAAACCCAGGCATGTTTGGTAGGATTTAGATCTGGGCATCTTGTGGACTCTGATCATGATTGATTTCGTGATCTTGCAAATCTTAATTTGATTCGTGTGATGGGACAAATAAAAGTTTTCACGAATAGTGCCTTGAAAATATTGTAAAACAGTTTGAACAATGTATTGAGTGAACATAAACCGTAAGTAAGCCATCTAGAAATGGAACGGTTCTTTGCATACCGTTGTTAATGTCTTTCCCCAATTCTCTACTAGACAGGAATACTTCGATTATCAAAATTATCTAATATTGATTCTTGTCCAATAGGTACGAAATTCCATTCTTCTTGTCAGTGTTGCCGATTGTGGATGGACCTTGATGTACATGTAAGGTTCCCACTTGAGAAACAATTATAGAAAGGAATTCGTGTATTTATTAGCATAATATAAGGACCGTCCATTTCTAGGTCCTTAAGCAGCTTTACCTGTCCCCAAGAACCAATTCCATATTCTACTTATCACACTTTGGCTAACAATTTCTGAGGCAATACCCACCTGCCGCATTTCAACCACAATTGTTACATCTTCCTTTGATTTTAGTTGAATTTAGATTAAACACAGATCACCTGCAAATTTTTGTTGTGACACCAATAAAAGGCATGAAAGCAGTAATATTAAGAGGTGGACCTCACTAATGTGTTTACATATTCATACTTCTTAATATCCATAACTTTTTGTGTACAGTCCTTATATCTATTGAAAATACTGAGATTCATTTGGTTACTATGTAAGAATTCACATTGGCTTATGGTATAACAATTTTTAAAATTACTCAGTGAAAATATTAATCTATGGAATGAGAGATCTGTATTGTTCGAGATACTAAGAAGTTCAAAACTGTTTCTACCAAAAATTAATTAAAATCATTACTATTGGGATTTCAGTTAATCTTGACTTCTAGTAACTATGTGTACAATTTTTAATCTTATACCACTCAATATGAATATCATTTTGATTAAAATAGTATCGATAGCTTCATGGGCAATAGGGTTGTATTCGAAAGGTGTTGCATAGGAGTTCGTTCAATCTGTTGTCTATTTCTCGACGATATAGAAGAAGTGTCATGATTGTTACACGAGACGGAAATTCTATACTTGTAAACAAATATCTGTATCACTAGTTAACCCACATGCTATGTCTAACTCATTTCCTCGATAGATTTGCGGCTACTACGTTATTCTCGAATCTGAGATTATACATATATTTAAAAAATATACATATGTACATATAATCATATCGTCGCTCTAGAGTTTTGAATTATTGAATTAACTCCCTAGCAACAATGGACTGTTAAAATCGTAAATCACAGATGTTTTCCTCAGTATTGTTTTCGCTGACATTAGCAATATTCGTGATTCAAGTTGTAATGGAAAAATAGGTGTATAAAAATCATCAATAATTCTTGATATTGTTTATAATTACGTAACTGGTTTTTAACGGATTCAGTTAATCCTGAATTACTTTTTTAAATAAACTAATACTAAACATGAATTTTCAGAGTCAAACTTGGAGTGGCGAAAAACTTGATTCTTCTATGTAATTTCGGAAACAGAGATTTATCATTGATCCATTATATATTTAACACAGATGTTTCTGGTTCAGTTTTTAAAAGACTGTATTAATCCCTAGCACAAGTATTATATAACCAGCATTCGTACCGCAGTCGATTCTGGGAGAAGTGTGGATGTTATGATTATCATTAGTTTCACCAATAAAGACTAAACCTATGTCAGATTATTGTCTAAAGATGGTTCCACAAGGTCTGAAGGTCAAGGAAGGATGAATATGATTGATCCCTTATTGCAACAAAAAAATATAAGATAATTTATTCCATATTTGAATAGAGAAGTACATTAAAATTTCGCCTCAGATTTAAAAAATTAGATGCGTTATTCAAATTCACATTAGAATTCATCCGTCAATTGAATTACTGTCAATTCTTTACGTTTTCATGAAGACTAAATATTTATTCTTGAGAAAGGAATAAAAGAATAGAACTTCGAACTAGGAAGAAAATAATTAATTAAAATGATGTGAATTATTAGTAGATTATACCACCTTCACGGAATCAAATTATTATTCATGTTCAAGTAAGTATTTATACAGCTTTTAGTCATTGATGAATATGCAATATTCAATCCAATAATCATTACAATTACGTGATAAAAGTCAGAGAGGAAAGATATATGAATCTTTTCTTGGTTCGGTATTGCCGCATTTGTAGTTAAATATTATATTTTTCATATTCACTAATTTGTCATCTTTTTTCAAAATAAACATGCATAAATTTTCATCATCTAACAGACTAAATTATAAAGCTCATAATTTTTCATAAAATTCATTTATTTTGGAACGTGCTAACACAAAGCTTTTGCTTAAACATCCGAGAAGTTGTCATAGCAATGATTGAGAAAATTGATTAAATTCAATCAAGCGTTTGACTACCGTTTAACTACGACTGGTCATCAAATAATTTGATTTGTGCACTGCCCAACGAAAAAAAATTATTTTTCAAAGGTGGTTTTTTACAAACCTAGACTGAATTACGTCTGACTAGGTTTGACCATTTGTCGAAAAATATTTTTACCCTTCAGTTTCGTCAGACCGCCCTATAACTAAATAAAAAATTGAGCTCCGTGTAATTGACTCCGTATTGTTAAAGAATATTAATTACGCGCCTGACCATGATTAACAACCAAAAAAGTTTCGTTTGACATGAATTCTTCATTTTTAAATATCGATTTATACAAACACGGGGTTACATAGTTTTATTTGATCATTTAACCAGGTTCGACTATCTCCCGAAAAATATTTCAAGCCTCCAGTTTCAGCCAAACGAACTATTTGGTGATCAATCATGGTCAAACGTGTGGTCATCAATTTTCTCCAACATTGTGGTGCCAATTTCACATATCTTTTTACTGAAGCATCCTAATTATCATGGGTGTCATTGAATTGGATCAACAGCATGGTTATTATAAATATTTCCCATTATTCGTAGTACTTAGATGAAGAAAGCGGATAAGATGAAAAGATTGACATGCTACAGTGATTGTAATAAAAACTGTAATTAGGTCTGAGGTTTCCATAGATTAATATTCAGGTTGGAAAAATTTTGAGAAAATAAAGAGCATTCACGAAACTGAAAATTACGGCATATAGATTTCACGGAAAGAATAATGTTAACTTTAGTTCCTGATATATCTATAGTAAACATGACAAAATTTTCAAAAAATTGTATACAGAAACTGTTGAATTAATGTTTGATAATTCTATTCAGGTCATCAATTTACGATCCGACAATAATAATTAAAAGAAATAAAAATATTATTTGTCTCATAGAAACTAGGAAAATAGTAACTCTGCAAATTTGAATAGATATACTAAAACTTTTTTTAGTTGTAGTTGCTAAGCAGAAAGAAAAGTTAGTATTTTGTTGGACTTGATTAATTTCGTACATCAAACAATACTTTTTATTCATTGATAAATTTTTCAAATGGATTCTGAAATCAAAAAATGTTCTGAGAATAAGTGGTTAATTCAAAACTGTTTATATTGTTTGTTCATCTTGCTAGCTAAAAGGAACACAGTATTTTTTCATCGTATGTTTAATTTTGAATATTTGTTCTTGATAATCCAAGAAATATTCTTGATTAGACCTCTTCTAACTTACGTATCTCTAAGGAGAAGAGACTGTCACACGAGCATTGTAAGTATGAATAAACAATTTGGTCCAACGTCGAGCAATGTGACAATTGTTAACTATCTGACAAATAAAATAATTACAAAATCCGTTACACGAGTTCATGTACGTCATATCCTATGTGACGTATGTCTTGGAGAAGGACTAAGAAAATGTGACAGAAATCAAATCATAAAATTTACAATTGCTGTGAGTAACGTATCGTTAATATTATGGGTTTCGATTCAACTGCCATGGATTTTCTTTCGATAAAATCTACTACTAAAGGAATAGAGATTATGGTTTAATTACCGAATAAGGTTCATGAAATGATGTGAAACGCGCGCAGTGGTAGCCACAAGTCACACTAAATCAGGTCAACTCCGTCCAACAAGCATTTATAGGCTTAATTTATCGATCGTTCAAAGTAAATGGTGAATAACTGGACTTCGAATATTGATTGCTTGGTAATGACAAGAGGTCTATGAAACTTTATGACGCTAGTATTAGCGCTGCACTTTGGTTATTTCTTGTCTGCTATTGCAATAACTTCATTGAAACTATAAATCTTGTCTTTACTTATTTTGTTTTTTTTTATATTGATAAGTCAGGTATTTACCAGATAAATTTGTTATGGTGGCATCCGGGCTCAATAAAAATCATTGTGACCACGAAGAACTCTCTGGATAAGCTGGGATTGTTGAAATGTTTATCATAAAATCAAATTAGCTTCAATATTTCATTTTAGTTCCGAATACATCATTTGAAGTTTTCAGTTTCCTCCTACTGAATCTTTTCCTTGAACTTAATTGTTTTCCATTTTAGAATAACATTCGTGGTCAATTGAGAAAGAATCATTTCTATTGAAAAATTTTCCATTTATTCGACATTCAATATGAATTTTGTAGCACCCTCGAAATGAACAAAAATATTCTGGCTTTTTACAATTTCATGAAAATTATATTTAGCAATCATCAAAAGATATTGATAAATTCAATTAATTAATTAATTAATTTTAATCGAATATCAATATCGATCTAGAGTATGTTTTCATCTTTTCACGAAAAGACCTAACCACCACTTTCAATGAAATATATTAGAAATGTTATATTGGTGTACTTATTTTAAGTTTCAAATTCTCAACTGAGTTCTACTTTTCGACATTTGTCGAATGACAATCAAATTATGATTTTCTTCTGATCTCAATACGAAAACAAATCACATTGTTTCTATTCCACAAGTAATAGCGTGAATTTTCTTGACATATTTGTATAGAAAAATACAGTTCACATGATTGAAGCCAATAGGCCATTATGCAATTGCAGGCAATTATAGTTATTATTTACGATTAGTAAAATGGTAGGCAATTTGTTTTTATGACTAGTTTGCACAATACCTTCCTGAATCTAAATGTGGTTAAAATTGGAATTCATAATCGGCAGACTTCGAACCATGACATTTAAGAACGTGGTTGTCACGTAATATTTTTCTTACAAAGGAGTTTTTGGTCTAATTATGAAACAGTTTTTGTGATTTTAAATAAGTTCAACCGTCATGAATCAGCTCAAACTCTCGTTTTCCAATCACATTTTCAAACGATTTCAAAGTACCAGGTACCTGAGTAACTTATCTTCAAATATCAGGTAGAGGGTTGGTACCATATTGTAATACTTCTGCTGAACAAGAAGGTAATATTTATAGCTTTCAAAGTGCCTTGTCAGGACCGGTCATATTACTCCTTAAATAATATATATAATAATATAAAGCTTATAAATATTATCTTTCGAATACCTCACTCGCTGCACGTACCAAAACTTGATAAAAATATTTATGTCTTTGTTTGAACTCAAATAAAGCCGATCCGCAGTTGAGATGCAAGAAGGAATGGAAATTTCTGTTTGGTGACTCATTCTTGAGAAACTCAAACTACTTATAGATACAATACAAGAAACGATATAAGTCTTAATTTTCTCTTAGGAGAACAAAGGGTAAATATGTTTATGGTTATTCATATTATTTCATTTGCATACATGTGTTCGGAATAATCATCAAATAGTATTTGTGTGTAATTGATAAAAGGATAAATATTTTCCTTGACAAGTTTCTGCATAATATCGATTTTGTTTTTTCGCTTCATTTATTTCTAAAAGTTCCATGTGTTTTCTTTTTCGATACTCCGGTTTATGCGTGACTCAAGACTTCTAGAATTGTTTCATTTTTATTGATTTCAACTTTCTCAATTCGTAACGATTCATCCGTTACCATTAAATCGTTGATTTTACTCATCATTTATAATTTTCATATCAATAACCTACATTCTCTCCTTGTAAAGTTCATTTCATAATAGCACATGTTGGTATGCCATTGTTCTACCAGATACACAAGTAATAAAAGTGTTAACTATAACGAATTATCTAATAATGAGACTGAATTATGCCTAATGAAATAGTTAAATATTTATTTTAGAGCATATTGATGCACACTGCGTTGGAAGTATTGGTTTTTTGTAAGAAAACACTTTGTGGAGATTTTAATGATGGTCTTTCTTCGTGTTTACCTTTTCAACTCGATAGTAATCCACAATACTGTTTGCGTTAATCCTTCGCGGTCCGCCTACACCTAATTTAAGGTCACTTGATCACATAAATTAACTTAATTCACTAAGAGTCTCTGAAAACACTGTATTTTTCATAACATTTTGTTCTGACTGTCCCTACATCAGCCTGTTTCACAGCATAACTGGCAAACTCGCTTTCTTCATTCTCTCCTCGCTACTCGAGGGAAGGGGAGAATTCGGTCCTTGTCTGACTCTGAGGCTCGATGTCCCGTCTCTATTCATAAGCACTTTAAACTTGACTTAATGAAGGAATGCATCTTTAAGTCTGAGTTTGGATTATCATGACATGTTAAAGTATAATTCAAGTTGACACAGTATGTATTTTTTGATGGACTAAAATGTTTGTTGTTTCTATTGGAAATTTCATTGAATATGCATAAATAGGGTTTCGTGCTGAGGTAAAGAGCCATCTGCCATTCTTCCAATGCAGGCAGGGTTACCATCAGCGCTATACAAAGAAAGAAAAGTTACTAGAACGAGAAATGGATTCTCAATATTGCATCTGGGTGGCGAGTTGACTGGAATAATAAATGATGATGATGATGAATTCTTTGATTTTTTTTATATAATTTAACCAATGCGGGACCACCTTGGTTATATAAAAATATTTGCCTCAAAGCAGAGTTGATTCAGGATGTTGTGGATTCATTAGCGAAATGCTTATATCTTTTCTTACGTTCAAAATAAATAAACGCAGGCTTGTGTCAAAATCAGAAATTTGATTAAGCATTGATTAAGATTGTTAAAAAAACCTCACTCGTTATTTGCTTGATTCTAATACTGTCAAAGTATTGCCCGTATTCATTCAACAAACGACGAATTGAATCATCTAATTTCCTCGAATGAAAATCGGTTTACTTTATAACATCATTAGTGGTGCATTATTGTTCATCAATTTTATGCAAGTGTCAACACACATTTCACTTGATTTGAACACGAAAAATGAAAGGAAATGAATGTGAGTCAATAGTTTCAACATAAATTGAACTTTTGTAATCTTTAAGATGAAAAAATTTAAACTCATTTCAAGTTTGCATCGATTGATGAATAGAGAAAGCTGTTAACGAAAAATCGCATGGAATGTTAAATATTTTCTAGACATAAATAAGGAAATGAAAAAATTCGTTTCAGTTTTACAAATTCAGCACTCACACTATCTTCAATTGCTGATGAGCAAAACCTTGAAATTCAAGAGGAAAAATATCAGGTATCTTTTCGCGAATGTTTTCCGTAGCATGAATCAGTTACAAAATAAAATTGATTTTAATGTTAATGATGCAAATATATAACCAGACAGTTACTTTGAACATTCGAAGAGGAAGCAACACAGATATCCTGCTAGATTTCTATAGCTATTGTTAAGCCTTTAATTCAATTCTGTAGAAGCTTGATCTTGGTCTTACGTGAACCAATTAACTGCAAAAACTCTGTTGGATTGTCTGGTTATATATTTCGAAAGCCGTGTTCAGCACCCTAACTGATGCTTTTAAAATACTTCTCTATTTACCAACTTCAAATGTACATATAGCAGGGCAGCCAAAATTTATGCGTACATATTAGAACGGACAGGGCACTTAAACCATTTCTAGAGCTGTCACTTCATCATTAACTCTGACTATATGATACCAGCATTCGACTTTATCAGTTCATGGAAGGGCTATTTTTATAATTACTGACTATCCAGCTGAAGTTTAAACACTCGAATTATAGCGGATTACATCTATAATATGAAATTCTAACCGCAACTTGCAATATTTAGCTCGGAACAAAAATCTCATTGTTGAACCACTTAAGCCTTATAGGTAATGCAAAAATAATCGCCCTGGTCGGCAATTGGCAGTACGTACCGTTAATAGGGTCGAAACCTAACTGAGGCTTTCCCTGTGAAAACCTACGCACAGAGGTGGGTAAATGGTTTATCAAAAATACATTTCAAGTTTGGTGATCAATGCTTGTAAGTACTACGAATTAGCCCTCTAAGAAGCTTCGGATCTGTATTCCCTGAATTGAAAAGAATTCTTCGTCTTCTTACTGGACACTGATACCTGTGTTGGTACTTAAATAGAATCGGAATCCACCAGGATAGCCGACTTTACTGATGACATAGAAAAGATTCCAGGATTTAGGTTCGCCTAGTATAAAAAAAAATCCCATTGGTCCATCTAAAGTCAGATAAGTTATTCAAGAGTGTCAAAAATACCCCACTCTTTATTTGCATAATTTCAACATTGTACTGCTGGCAGTCATTCGACAATTGAGTAATCTAATTTCAGTGAATTAAAATTTATTATCTTCTAAATTTTTGGTGTTATTGTTCATTAACGAAATTATCAACGAACATTTTACCTGATTTGAGCGGGACAAATGAATGGAAAGAAATGTCAAACGTTTTTTTAACATGAATTGAACATCTCTCTTTGTTATCGCCTTTGAGATAAAGGTAAAACTAAAAACATGTTAAAATTACATCGATTAATAAAATAAAATAAGTAATCAACGTAACACCAGATATTATTTTGAAAATTATAAAGTCAACGGAATATTTTCGCATCACACATGAGGAAACTGCAAAAAACTTGTTCCCGTTTCACAAAATCAACATTCATACTCTCTGCCAATGATGATGAGTAAAGCCTTGAAATTTAAAAGAAGAGTGTATTATTATTTGTGTATTATTTCGTATCTTGAATCGGTTACCAAATAAATTTGAATATTAATAATCAAAATGTATAATGTAATGTAATCTTCTATTTACTGTTCGCAATGTTAAATTTTTTCAATATTCATATTATGGCAGGCTATAATTGATGTCAATCCGAAATTATGAAAATTGAATGAAATATGAAGTTTTATTGATATTCTTATTGAGAAATAGTAGCTCGAATAATTTTTCCAAATGTGAAGGAATATAAGACATCTTATGTTGTTCAAGTATGTAGTTTAACGGATAAAAATCAATATTGGGCAATTAGACAAGTAGGTGCTTGGAACGACTTTGATATGTTAGCTAGTTTAATATGTTTAAAAGTGGCGATTGATCCAAATTTACTTATAGGAACTTTACTGAATTTGAATTTGCAGTTATCAATTTCTTTAAGTATAAGATAAAATTTGACCTTTGAAGATTCTTCTATTATACTTTATATTGTTCGGGTGAATTGGGTAATTCATGGACTGTGATATAAACAAATTTTTATTATCCGTTCATGAAAGTGAAGTGGTTCAGGAGTGACCACCGACTCTATTACGAGTAAAGCTAAAGTGGTTCAGCGAAACCAAGTATTTCGACTTTACGACCAGATTCTTACTTCGAACGTTCATCTAGAGATGAACAGCTAGAATTTTAGAGATCTGTTAAGTTCATGATTCAAGCCTGTAGAAGAGAAGAAACTACTGCGAAAACTCGGTTGGCTAGTGTGCTGACATCGGCGTAGCTTCCCAAGAGGTATCAATTCAATATCAGCTCTCACTATAAGCGTCCTTTTCGGTCAGTCATACCTCCCAGGAAAAAGTCAACCGTGAAAGCACTGCTGAACCAACATGAAGAAAAGGGTTTTTACGGTAATGCCTACAGAAAAAACTAGATGAGCATACCAGTGTTCGTAGAGTAACTCCTGAAAGCTTTATGAGCATAAACCTTGGCAGACACTGCACTATATGTTGGCAGCAGAATGTGCGATTGCCTAATGCGCTCAGGTAAACATAAATCTAGAATACCACGAAAAGGCTGCAGCCGAATCATATCAGATAACTTTTTTTTTCGCGCTTCCCAGGAATAGATGAACCTGTTACACCACATGAGTGGGCGCCTGGGAAGAATTGAGGTGTCTGTTTACACGCTCCTTGAAGAGGGCCAAATTGTAGGATGTTGGGAAGATGTTGGAGGAAAGCGAGTTCTATATATTCCATTATTGTAAGTGCTGCCTTCATCGGTTAGCACGGGACATCACTCTTCTTGTCTGGTCCGGTCGGAAATGGGTAGAGGGCTCCGCGAATAGGATCAGAACCTGCCTGAGGCATATCCTATGTAGGCTCACTCACAGAAGTGGGCATATGTATTTCAAGTTTGGAAATCAATGCCACGTAACAGACTTAAAAAAACTGGGAATAAGGCTTTCTAAAAAGCTTTTTTCGGATCAACTACCACTCAATATGAAACTAATGAGAAGAATTGTTGATCTTCTTCTGGACACTGCTATGTGCGTTATTACTTACATATAATTGAAATCCACTAGGATAACATCCGGAAAGTTCACCAAATGGTGTTAAACGACCGATTTAAGATGAAAGAGATAGATAAATAACGTGTTCATCACATAAACACCTCAAAAAAGTCTAGGGAACACTTCTGAATATCGATATATCGTATCCAGAACGATCAATATGGATGATTTTTTTTAAGAAATGAACACCTGCATCAATTTCTCACCAAATTATGTAGAGTGCCGCAACAGATTTCAGTTTTTTTATAAAAAACTAAAATGCAGCAGATGCGACGCTGCTTTATAATCATTTCATGTATTCAGTGTTTGAAGTCAGTTAGTTGGCACTTTGTTTCTGTTGTAAGCACAAATAAAAGATTCAAGTTTTGTGATTCGACCATGGAAAGACGACATTTGACTAGAGAAGAGATGTTAGGAGCCGTTGGCATGCTCCAAGCTGGGAGCTCACAACAGGAAGTATCCAGGGTTCTGGGAAGTAGCTCAAGTGTCATAAACCGTTCATGGTCGCGTTTCAATGAAACAGGTATCGTAGAAGAACGCCATACAGGTCGTTTCAGGATTACTACAGTCGCCCAAGACCGATTTTTGGTTTTACAAGCCAGAAGAGATCGTACTACCACAGCATCTCAATTAGCTCAAGAGCTATCACGAGTTCATAATGTACAAATTTCCGACCAAACTGTGAGAAATCGACTGCACGAAGGTCAACTCCACTCCAGACGTTAAGTTACTTAAGATTAAATATGGTTACATGACTGTAAGGCCAAGGTAAAACACAGTCAAAACAGTGAATTGCGAAGAGAAGTCCTCAAAAAGAGCACAAACTGGGAAAATGATGGCGACTGTTTATTGGAATAATCATGAAGTTACCTCAATAGATTATTTTCAAGCAGAAGTAACCATGAC
This sequence comes from Cryptolaemus montrouzieri, assembly GCA_013387265.2. Taxonomy (NCBI): domain Eukaryota; kingdom Metazoa; phylum Arthropoda; class Insecta; order Coleoptera; family Coccinellidae; genus Cryptolaemus; species Cryptolaemus montrouzieri. The sequence goes on along the minus strand of JABFTP020000021.1, from coordinate 70,102,569 downwards.
AGAAGCATAATACACATTGTTACTTGATCAGTTACAATTACAGAATAATATTCACATTGTTCGACAAGAATTCTGTTTCACCAAGGCAAGGCACCGTCTCCCACCATAGCGATTGCTTTCTTGAAAATCGCATGAATTACGGCTTGAGCTATTTCATCACGTAGTATCACTAGGTGACTTAAACACACATCAAACGTAGGTGAAGATTAAATAGAAATATTTGTTTATATGAGCCCAGTGTTACCATTTCATAATGAAAATCATTGTTATCTTAGTAGTACCTACTTTTCATATTGAAATGAAGAATGCACATTATGCAAATTCAAATCTAAATTTTTTCTTTCGTCTTTCTTTTCACTTGGTTAAATCCTTTATTATTTTCCAGTGAATTTTGTTTTCTCCTAATGGACAGAGATATGCAATTGCTAACAATAGAGTAGAGTATCACAAATGCTTTGGGAACGAATCAGTCTATTCGTTTGTAGTTTTACTACAGGCGTACTGTCGATGTCAGAGAACATACTGGTCGACCAGAGTGACACAAAATAGAGATCTAATGCTTTTAGGAATTCCGAACACACGGTGGGTCAACTGAATGTAGAGACTAGTCCACCACATGCAAATAAATAGCCAGACTGTGAGAAACGGACTACACGAATCCAATCTACATGCCAGAAGTCCGTAGAATGTTTCTACATTGTTAAGAGGAAATTGCAGGACAAGAGTTCTTTGGACTAGAAATCATATTAAATGACATACTCACGTATGGAGACTTGGAGCTTGGTAATGCTCAGGAAGTTCATCACTGCCAAGGAGGTACGGTGATAGTCTGGTGTGGTTTAAGCGTTGGCGGAGGAAGCCATCTAGTTTAACTGGAGAGATTTGTAAACGTTATAACTTATTCTTGCATCTGTAGTAGTAGACTCTCCTACTGCTGCGATAGTCTTAGAGTACATAGAAGAGAATGCTATAATTCTTTTGAATTGACCTGCCCAATCACCTGCCCTAAATCCTATGGAACACTTGCGGGGTACAAGGGTTCTATCGCATAACAATCAAGTTGTCTGATATTCCAGATTCTGGTATATATATATATATATATATATATATATATATATATATATATATATATATATATATATATATATATATATATATATATATATATTGAAAAGAGAGGATTTTCAAAATTTGAATAATTGTATTTACAATACAAATGCTTATATCTATAATATTGGTGTGTGTCAGAAAAAGCACAAGTGTGAGCTCAGGAAATGTAACAGGGGAACCATATTTTCTTGTATATGATTCAATAAACGAGTGAAAAAAAACCTGAGGAAAAAACTCGTTTCCCTGTCGCTATTGCACTAGCAATAGCTTGTCTGTTTATGTTGTGTTAGTGTCGTGTGTACAAAAAGAGTACCAAAGATTTTTCTGCTTATCCGCTTCATTCTCTCTTGCATTCCATTATTTCCAAATGAAGACGGGTGAAAGAAAGGGGGCTTGGGACGGGAATCTGTAACAATGGAAAAAGAAAACCAGCAGAAAAATATTTCAACAATCTTACTTCTTATATGTCTAAACAAATCTGAGAAAAGATTTTACATAGCAATCAAGGTCATGAAAAGGACTAAGGAGATAATAAAAAAAATACATAACCTGCGATATTTCCTCAAATTCCATCTCTGTTTGACCGAGAGGGCCCCAATGGCCAGGTTCAGTCTTCCAAGTGATGCCGATTATGATCTATAGATGTTTTAGAATTTTAGAATTATGGACCCAATAAAAAAAAATATTAACAATTTAATTTTTAGTTTGCCACATTGATGTAGGGTGGTTTTGAATAATCGCTTCAAAGAACGAAATGTTTAAATAAAAATTGCCATAACCTGAAATTTTTGCTTAGTTTCGAAATTCTTGGAAAAAATTAGTTTTGTGATCTAGATGGGGTTATCAGATATTTCATATTGCCTATTATGTTTTTTTTGAAAAATCGAGAACAATTCTTTTGATGTGTGTATTTGTCTAGTAGTAATAGTTGAAAGTTTGATTGAGATTTGCATAAGAATTGTAAATTATTTTCGTTTCTTTAATGATATACCGTCCGAGATATCTCTCGACTAATTTTATAAAAGATTAGTCTTCCACTTCATTCTTGGAAAATAATGAAATTCAAAGGAAAAATATTACGACTAATTCGTTATAATAAGCATCAATTTTCTCTTGAAAGCTTCTATGGAATCGAATATATTCGATATCTTAACTTTAATTTCAATAATTTTATTGAGGAGGTCGTTACTTGATGAAAATCGATATACATATTTTCAATGAAATAAAACTATAGTATTTAGATTTTCACTATATTAACAAAACTATAACCGTTTTGACCACACTGTGACTTCATCAGGTAGATACAAACTAATGAACAGAGTTATTCCTTATATAATATTAGTATTTCCTACTTGATAATACAATAGGTACAAGTACAAGGGTATGTTGGAAAACCCATCGGAGTTGCTTACTTTATGAATTGAAAAGATTGAGTAACGGAGAAGGATTTAGATCTAATTGGCTATTAAGTAACCTACCTGAATTCTTTTCTTTGTTGATCTCTAAAATTTCCAATAGATTGAGATTTTGTCTATTATTTTCATTGTGTAAAATTTTGAAATTATCATTAAAGTTAAGGTTTTCTTCGAGTAAGTGATTAGAATAATGTGAATCTGATTTATGATAATTAAAACTACGTTTGTGCTCGAATAATCTAACTTTGAAATTTCTAAAAGTTCTACCAATATAAATTTTATTACAATCCCCGCAAGACAGTTTATAAACACCGGATTTATTACCTTTATCAATTTTAGATTTGTAGTTTTTGATATGTCGGTCTAAAGACTCTAAATGGTGTTTAAAACCCTTCTCTAGAAGTGAAACTTTATCTTCGGAAAAATTAGCATCTGAAAGATTACTGAACCTATCATAAAATTGGTGATCGGAAAATTTGGACTTGATTTTTGAAGTTTCAGGTTTATTACTCAATAAATTATTTAATTTTCTCAACTGAATTTCATACTTTTTGTGATTAATGAATAAACTTTGAATCTTGTTCCGGAATCTAAAATGTCAAATTCTACTGAATGCAATCTATGAAGCACCTCCGAATGGATTACTTTTAAAAATATGAAGTTGTCTCCGTTGGCTTTATTGAAACTTGATGTCTAACTTCAACCATTTCTTCTTGCCTTGTAGTACTCCATTTCGGGCTGCGGGGCTGATATTATGTGTCTTCAAACTCTCAAAATTCTTCAGTCCTAATAAATAAAATTCAGCACACGAAACTACCACCGAACGCTAAACTAATGTCATGGGATCTAGTAAATCTCTTCCCTAATGTTCTACCTAGTGATACAGTGAAACTCATCAACAACGCCCTTCAAATTAATAAAGTCAATCCGATAATTCAATCAAAAATGTTACACTTTTTAGAAATTTGTTTAGAACAAAATTATTTTAACTTCAATGGAGTATTATATAATAGTAAAAAGGTTTAATCATGGGTAATACTCTGAGCCCTCTACTCGCTGAAATTTTTATGGATAATATTGAAAAACTATCCAAGAACATCCGTTATTCAAACACTTTATTTATTGGTTTAAATATGGACGATATCATTTGTTATTTCACTAGCACAAACAGACAAATAGAGTCATTCATTAACAAAATTAACTATTACTAAAATTAACGGCAAACAGAATTTTTCTATTTTTCATAAGTCATCGCATACACATATTACTATTCACAGCTCATCTACACATCCTTATCCACATAAATTGGCAGCTTACAATAGTATGGTACATAGACTCATTAATATCCCAATGTCACAAAATAATTTTATAAAAGATCTAAATATAATTAAACAAATAGCAGTCAATAATGGTTACAGTCCAACTTTGAGTGAGGACCTGATTTCACGCAAAAAATTTCAAAAAGCAATCCAGGAAGTTTTTTCAAGTATAAAAAGTTCTAACACAAAATACAACAGCTTAACTCATATTGGTAATCCTAGTCTAAATTAAAATCATTCCTCTCGCATTATAATTTCAATATATTTCTGATAATTCTTTATGCCGACATATCAAAAACTGCAAATCTGAAATTGATAAAGGTAATAAATCCGATGTTTATAAACTGTCTTGCGGGGATTGTAATAAAATTTGTATTGGTGGAACTTTCAGAAATTTCAAAGTTAGATTACCCGAGCAAAAGCGTAGTTTTAATTATCATAAATCAGATTCACATTATTCTAATCACTTACTCGAAGAAAACCATAACCTTAATGATAATTTCAAAATTTTACACAATGAAAATAATAGACAAAACTCAATCTATTGGAAATTATAGAGATCAACAAAGAAAAGAATTCAGATAGGTTACTTAAGGGCCAATTAGATCTAAACCCTTCTCCTTCACTCAAACTTTTCAATTCATAAAGTAAGCAACTCCGATGGGTTTTCCAACATACCCTTGTACTTGTACCTATTGTATCATTAAGTAGGAAATAAGACTAATATATAAGGAATAACTCTGTTCGTTAGTTTGTATCTATCTGATGAAGCCACAGTGTGGTGAAACCGGTCATAGTTTTGTTAATATAGTGAAAATCTAAATACTATAGTTTTATTTCATTGAAAAAAAAATTAATTAATTTCAATTCATAACTCTCGAATACGATTATTCCATTAGCCGTGAAGTCATAAAATATGAATCTATAAAATAAAAAGGGTAGTTTTAATGTACAACTTCATTATATCTTTCGAATGTATAGATTTTATGAATTGTTTCACTGAGAATTATTGTTATGGTAATTGCTCCCCACAGCTGATTTAGTGTTTTACTTTCATTAAGCAGTAGTAGGAACATGGAAGGTTCCACCTCAATGCTACACAAATGTCTTAACTGGCCCGGACTGTTCTATAAATCAAATTCAACAGGGGCGGGTCGTCGATAGGAAGTCTGCTCTTCGTAACATAATCGGAGAATTATATCTCTTTTTTTATGTAAATCCATCAATTTATTTAAACATGACAACATGGAACCTTGTTAGTCAGATGAGTAATGTCATAATTCTAACATTTATCATATCAATAACTAGAGCTAATATAAAATATAAAAGTATGTCGAGAGTTCACGATCTTAATTAGTTATTTCAGTTTCATCTTCGGAAACTGTTTTTAATTCAGTAAAACAACCTATTTGTTCCTAAATTATTAGATTACTTGCCTAATTTTAGATAGACTGCTGAAGATATATGGCACCTGAAACCTAAGATTTTTGAGATATTCAAATGTCTTTAGAAAATATTCCAGAGCCCGAATTTTTTTTGTGTTGACTCCAAACCATATTAAGGTTAGAGACCTACGGTTTGAATAGTCTATTTTTGTCATGAATTGCCATTTGCATTATGTTGAGACTTGTTCGTTGTTAAAAAATTTAACCTATGTCTGACTATTTTGAATTGTTTTTTCAGAAGCCCTCTCTTAGGCAAGACCGTTGAATGATCCTTGAAATCTCCTATCTATCTCTAATAGCATACTATAAATTCGGATTTTATTCTAAAATTCCAAGAAAGAAAGAATATACTAGTAGTATTTAGTAGGCGGTATAGTCCAAAACATATTTCTATGAAGAAACGTTAGTTTGGTTTTGTAGTCAAACTTAAATTTTCGATGGTATCACAAAATTTCTTAGTTTTGTAGAATATACTGTAATATAACCCTCAAGATGTCATTTACGCGTGAAGAGATGATTGTTTTGATCGTGCTGAATCAGATAATTGTTCAATAATTTTAAGTACAAGATTTTTCTGAAATTCGATTTTAAGGCTCGCATAACACCCTGTTCCATTGGCTGCAGTACTGAAGTGGTGTTGGATGGTAGGAAGGCAAGAGTTATATACTTTAAATTACCAATTTGAAGGTGAGATGGACGGTTATCGATGAGCACTAAAATTTTTTTCTTCTGCTTAACCTGACCCCTTTTCGAAAACGTCACCATATTTTGCGATTATTCGCATAATCAAGTTTCTCAATTGTTCTCATATGTGCTGATAACATTATAGTTATTTAATCTTCGGACATTTCACCACCACTGCAAGATTCACCAGCTATTTTGCCTGATACAATCTTATGCCTTATTTTAATGCGATTTATCCAACTTGGCCAGCAATTAAAATTTTGCATACCAAACGCTCTTCAATTTCGTTGTTGTTTTTCTCCATCATCCATATTGTTGAATAACCAATACCAAATTTTTTACTAGTCAAGAGTTTGACTCACCATTTTCAAGTGTGTATAGAATTGCTGCCTTTTTTTTCTAGTGTGAAAGCTTTAGGATATTTAAGAGCCATGTTTTAGTGAATCTATACACATTACACATACACAGATGGCTTGCAACTTATGAGAATGAGAAAATGGCATAGGCGCCGCTTCTGAGACACGTGTTAATGCCAACTTTTTTAACCAACGTCGAGGGCAAGTTCGCGAGCACGTGGTGACTAAGTCACTATAACTGGCTAAATTTTCTAATATTATCAAAAAATACGTCTTTGTAAGCAACATGTCATTATAACCGATGTCTATGTAATGTGCAACAAACCCCTCCAAGGCTTGTGTGTATTTCCCAAGATGGATGACATTTTGAACAATTTAATGTATTTATAATTATATACCAGGTTATTTCCTTTCGCACTCTATTGTTACTGCGTTTCATTTTTTGAACAACAGCGTCAAAACATAGTGAATGCTTCGAGTTTGGAATTCGGCAATTTATTGAAGCTTGATGCAGACAACCTTATATCAAATAAAAGGAAATTCTACTCTAATACCTGACTCACCTTTGATACAAATGAATTGGAATCTAATTATTCAAGATTATATGAGGTGCTTTTTTCTGATCCTTAAACGTGCTCTATTTCTGCCTGTCGGCAAATAACACGCCGGGGAATTCTGTCACCTCACAGACCCGGGAATTTTGCCGAACCCCTTTCGTGTCGAGGGAAGGGATCTTCAATTTCTAACACATCTCTGTTAGATTTGACCGACGGTTTTAAATCTCCTTCGAAAGATGGACACAAAGGATTGCCAGAATCTGAAAAATCGCACCGACTTCGTGGAGATTGAACCCAGATAACTCTGCGCAGGGGACGAGCGGTATGTCCTCCACGCCACTGAAGCGGCTAAAAATAAGTATCTTAACAAAATTGGAAAAGATAAATATTTCAATGGCAGGGCTAACTTCCTCTCCCTTTTGTTAATGTAAATCATCCAGGGACGGGCTCAATCACACACAGAAAAATTTATAGCAATGAGTCCAACTGTTTGTGAAAAGTTCATGTTCATTCCAAGAAAATAATATGCTTACGAGTCAGTATGACTACAGCTATGATAGTAATACGAGGTAGCATAGCCTTTGTAATGTTACTCTTAGGTTAAATTGTACGTCTCCCATCCTCATTGAAGGCTGAAGTCTGCACTTTCTTCTTCGATAGGGTATTCTCTAATGAGGCTCAAACGGGATGTGTCCTCTATCTTCCTAAAAAAAAGGATGATTGCTTGTTTTCTCTCCTTGCGTGCATAAATTTCGCTGTTTCATTCTTGAACTATTCAGTGGAAATACGAATACTAAGACATTAAAATTGCCTGCATTTAAATCTCGATGTCCTCGTTGAAACCGAAAATTTTAAAAGTTAACAAAAATTGGAACAGAATTATATTTACCTTCCAATAATATCAGTTTCAATTGTCGTGATTTGCTGATGTGTTAGACAGTATCTTATTAAGCTTCGAAAAATATCAGTTACGATTTCTACGAGGATTGCCCCAAAAGCATCCAACTTACCCATTAGTGCATACAATCCGATTTATCGGATTCATCAATTAGGCAACCAAACATGCACAACAATATAAACTCAAAAATATTACCTCGTGCAATATGAAACTGAACGTGTCGTGTAATAGTTTTGGGACTTTTTGAAGTGACTGACGAAAAAAGAAAAAATAAAGTTTGAACAGAGATGGATCCAGACCTTTACCCAAAAAGTGCGGGAGGGTATATTCTGATTCCTTTACTTTTTCTGTGTTTTCCAAAACCCTTGGATCATCAATTGAGACATGTAAGGGTTGAAAGTATATATTTCTTGCAAATACTAGCCTTAGATTTATATTCTTCAGAAAATATATGCAACCATCAGAAAATGGGAAACAGGCAACATCTGCCTTAGATTTTTTCAGACTTTTCTTCAACAGTGAGCTACTATCACAAATTTTGAGACAAACAAATGCTTACTCAAGCCAAAAAAACAATCCTTTGAATGTATCCTTGGAAGAGTTGCTTGTGTTCATAGCTGGTCTCTTGTTTTCAGGATATGCCAAATATCCCAACAAATGATTGTATTGGTCCACACTGGATGACGTGCCTCAAATTTTACAGAAAAGCATGAGAAAATGGTGGATTACTGGAAAGTATATCGATAGACGAATCTATGATTCCATATTATGGCCGTCATTTTGCCAAACAATATATAAGAGGAAAACCAATTAGATTTGGTTTTAAGAATTGGGCACTTTGTAACAGCGATGGTTACTTGGTTTCTTTCGAGTTATACACAGGAAAAAGTGACGAGGTTGAAGAATTTGGAATCGGCGGCGATATTGTTCTTTCTCTAATAAATTCTGCGACTGTTCCGCCGAATCAACGATATAAGTTCTTTTTTGAAAACTACTTGTCTTCAATACAGTTATTTCAGCACTTGACATCGACTGGATACTGCGCAACTGAAACTATCCGTGACAATAGAGTTGGTAAATGTCCCCTCACAGAAAAATGTTATGCAAAAACAGGAGAGGGGTACGTATGATTTTAGGACGGATAGTGAAAACACAGTGTGTCTTGTCAGATGGAAGGATAACAAGGTAGTTACTTGTGCCACCAATTTCGATACCATTGCAGAAGCAAAGTGTTCGAGATGGTCTAAGGGAAGCCAAGAAAAAATATCTGATACTCAACTAAACATTTTTGTGAATTATAACCATAGCATGGGTGGCGTCGATAAAATGGATCAATTGGTCGCTAATTGTAGAACAAGAATGCGTCAAAAAAAATGGTGGTGGCCAATATTCTGCTACGTATTGGATGTATCGATGACTAATTCCTGGTTATTGAAGATGATATCCAGGAGAAAAGGATTGTGCTTCTCTTCTGATTTTTAGGAGGAATATAGCTATGTCTCTTCTACAAACTTACGGTAAACCTTCAGCAAAAGGTAAGCTGATGAAAAATCCTATGAACGATGATCGTTACGATGGTCTCAATCACTGGCCGAAATACATTACTACCGAAAGACTATGCAGATTTTGCTGTGGAAAGAGCAAATTCAATTGCACAAAATGTGGAGTTGGATTACATCCCAAATTATGTTTCAAAAATTTTCATACATTTTAAGTGACTTGTGCGCACAATCCGATTTACCGGTTGACGCTTAATTTTTTTCATATGAAAGTTAAATGTATTTTGTTTGTTGATTATATTATTATGACTACATATGTAAATTTGAGACTCTTAGGGGCTGCGTGCATGTTGGGCAGATTTGGGAACTAGCTCTTGTCAGGAAGGATTATTCATTGATCTACGAATTTTTGAATAATTCTTTTTTTTTAGAAGTTACCAGCTAGTCTTCGCCATATCCCTGAAGACGTTTCTTACCAGCGGAACGTCTCTGTTTATAGTGTCTTTTTTGCCTTCGTCGTATTTTCTTTTTGCGAAAAATGACGGAAAGATCAAAACAACGAGTTTTTGTTAAATTTTACTTTGAAGTCACAAACAGTTCTGCGGAAAATTCAGAAATAATTATAGTATTTGAGAATTAACATAAAATGAAAGAGTATTGTAAACGGTCCACTTGCTGCATATTTGTTGATAGCGGCCCACGTTCTGGGCAGCCCCCGATGGCGAAATTAGACGATACATCGAAAGTGTGCGATTTGCAATCAATGAAGATTCTCGGGTTTGTGCGAGACTTGAATGAGATCTTGGAATATCGAGAAGTAGAGTGTGAAACTAAAATCAACAGACCATTGAAATCACTCAGTATGACTTGGAAATAGTTAATTATAATGAAAGTTTATTGTTACTAGAAATAAATCGTGGGCTTCAAACATCAATCTTCTCGGTGAAAACCATTTGAGCCATGAGTATGTCTAATATTCTAAAATCAAGAGTATTAACTGAGCCTTCAAACACTCCAATTTTGCCCTCCAACGAATTGAAGTGAAATATTGTATCAACATTAAACATTACCTTAGTATTGAAACTAGAGATGTTATTCGATTATTTCCATTCAGTGAATTCTTCCTCGTTGACATAGTTCGAATTATTATTGTAGAATCTCATCTCATTTCAATGTTTTGTTTTGAAAATTTCATAATTTATCAACATAACTTCAATGAAGTAAATATGTTCGAATGTTGATTTCAACTATAAACATTCAAGTCGCAGTTATTTTTCGATTGATACTTCCGATAGATCAGGTGATTGTTTTTAATTATCTGATTTGGTAAAATCTAGGTTTATGTTTGGTTCCGTTATAGCATATTTGATAAGGTTGGGCACCAAAATTCATGACGTGGTTACCCCAGGCGCCTAATTCAATATAAGTGAAGGAGCTTGTTCCGTGTATCCTGCTTCATCCAAGTGTATACCAGTATATCAAACATTAATTGGGCTATCTCATATCCCAAGATATTGAAGGGGAAAAAGAGTATAGAGATTTTCTCATTATCAAGACTCTATGTAGCCCTGAGTTTGAATACTTTCAAAACCATAAAACTTAGAAAAGAAACTTTTTTTCTCGAGCACAGAACCGGAGAAGAGAATACGTGAGAATTCGAAAGGATCATCTTACTACAAACTGCTGCCAAGTCTACGTCGGGCATTGAAAATGAAATCTTGTCATTGTGTACCCATAAATTTGCAAGGTTAACCAGAGCCAATGACAATCTCGAAAGATGCAATGACGACACCGATCATAATTTTAGTCAATTCGCAACAACAACTAACTATTCGATCCTAAGTATCGGAATTTCACTGTGATGTGAAAGTTTAAAGTTTAAATCAACATTCAAACATGTTTTCCACCGGCAACTTCGCTGCAATACAGAAATTCGTTGACAGTTCATCCTGGTAATCTACAACATTTGCATTACAAAACATTGAAATAAGATCAGATTCTACAATAGTAATTCACAACAAGCTAACGACAAAGAATTCACTGAATGATTATTTGGAATAATCATAATCATTACTGAGATTAATGTTGATACAATATTTCACTGCAACTCATTGAAATACAATGTAAATTCTGTAAACTCTGCACGAATTGGATTGTTTGAATACTTTGTTCATACTCTTTATTTTAAACGTTATAAATGTTACATGCGATGGTCTTTTGTACTATGAGTATGCACCTGAAGATCGAACAGCAAGGAATAATAAATCGAAGTGTCGAAAATATTGCTTGACAGAATAAGAAGTAAACGTCTACAATCTTGCATATGCGATAATGATTGGCTGCTTCATCAAGATAACGCCAGCATATTCATCGAACCTTATGCAACTATATTAAACAGTGCACGGTCTTGTAGCTACATCTGGCTCTGTGCAGTCCTGATGTAGCACCCTGCAATTTTTCTCCTATTTTCAAGATTGAAAGCGTAATTCAAAGATTTAACGATTATCAACCATTGAAACAATTCAGACGAAAGGCGATATCGAAAAGCGTGTACCGGGGGTTCTCCAAAAACTGGAAAATGCGTTGGGAGCATGTTCTTCGAAGGATTCTATGAACCAAACGATGTAGAATAATATATATGAAAAGTATGGAGCTAGGTCGGATACTTTTGGGAAAATCTTCATACGAAATTATTTGCCGAATTTCTCCGCATACACAATCGTGAAAGTAAATGATTTTTTTCTCAAACGCATTTGCAATAAATCGTGACTCTACTAGGAACTGACCACAACGGAGCAATGTGCACGCGAGGCAGCATCATTCTTGACCCGAATAATTCTTGATTGAGTAAATCTAAGCACGACACGAGATTGAACAGGCACACCGATTTTGATATGTTGTTCGAATTCCTCAATTACGCATCATTGATCTCTATTGTTTTTAATAAAAAATGATTATATTACGTAGCGTTTTCAGCTGTTTCGTTGATTAACCAGAAGCAACGATGTGAGGTCTTGAACTTTTTTCATAATGGAATCCGAAACGATTTCGAATAAATAGTATCTTCTTTTTCAAAATTAAACTTAGTAATTTTCAGCGTGACCAATAAGTAAATGATAAATCCTCGTTTCTCAGTTTCATAATCATAATCATAATTTTGATAATCCTCGGCGAAGTGGAGCATATCACTTAACTGTGTACCTCAACAAAGATATTCCAAAACGTAACGAAAAATCAATGAAATTGTATTTCTAACATGAGTTTGAACAAGTTACCTATTTTGAAGAGAAAAAAATTAAAATTTGTAATTATATGAACTATTCAGTCAATAGTTATTCACACAGTGTCACCTTGAATCTCGCAGCTGACATAAACTTCATATTTCTAGGAAGGAAATTGAACTTGTACGAAAAAAACCTCTTAACAATAGCTTTTCTATGTTTGGAAACAAACAGGGATCAATATCACGCGTAGTTAACCCATGAATTTCCGAACTTCAAGCAACTCTATTGGAAATATATCCGGGTGTTTGTCACTTCAAAGCCTTGTGGATCAAAGTTATCGCATGGAACCTTCTTCTGTTGGTTATATTCAGCCATCTCAAGTCTCTTTTTTTGTCGGACACATGATCTCTTACCGTTAATCTGCAGTATTAAGGTGACTAAGTACCAACAATGCACTTAGTTGTGTTTTTAGGATATATCCAAGAAGGTCAAACTTTGGTATGAAGTCTTTAATACTCCATAACATTCACTTTTATATATATATATATATATATATATATATATATATATATATATATATATATATATATATATATATATATATATATATATATATATATATATATATATATATATATATATATATATATATATATATATATATATATATATATGAATATTTTATAAACATCTATTATAAACTTAATTATTGGGATAGCAGCAATGAGAAAATTAAAGACTCTTATATATATATAATATGCATATATGCATGCGAAAAAACACCAAGATCTCAGTTCATTCACTATAAAGCTCTTATAAATTTGAGCGTCATCAGCGGATTGATCTACGATACATCCCTCGGCACTTTCTACTTAAATCCATTCTATAAATAAGAAAGAGAACTGGTCAGAAGATAGAACCTTGAAGAACCCTCTAGTCTACCAAAGTGGAACCAGATTCTCTATTGTCTATGCCAATATATTGACACCCATTTGAGAAATAACTTCTTTAAAATTTTATTATTGCATCCGAGAAGCCATAATACCCTAGCTTTGTTAGTAACAATTCTCTATTCAAATTGTCAAAATCATTACTGCAGTCTAGTAGAATTAAAAGAGTAATATCAATAATATCATATTATCAAATAGCTTCGCCAATGCCGAAGTGCTATGGGCAACCCTGAAGCCAGATTGGTTTTCATAATTAAATTCATATTATAAATTTAAACCATTTGTGAATAAACCACTTTTTCTGAGATTTTGAACAAAACTGGTAGTTTGTTTACCGGTCTGGGATCACTTAGCTCTCTTGAATTTTAGTTAAACAGCATATAAACATAGGTTCGAAAATACTTCATTACCGGTTTACAGGGTGTTAAAGTTTAATCGGAAGATGCCGTTAAATTTGAATTAATCTTACACCGCTCGAAATATTGAGGTTAAATTTTTTGAGTGTCGAAAACTTTCAAAGACGCATAATTCTCAATACGAAACAATATTTCGGACTCACCAATGGCGCGCAGAAAAAACTGGTACACAACTGATTTTTTCTTCAAAATTAAAAACTATTTTTAAATTATTACTTATTTTCCAAGAAAAAATCTCTCTTGACATTTCTTCGTACGACGCCAAGTTTCAGAGTAAAAAATGATGAGAAGAATTAGAAAAGAAAGTCCATACATTTCACTGTACTACACACAGTTTTCAATTAAAAGAACCATCGTAGTGTATTTCTTTTTATCATTAAATAGCCTATGTTTGAATATCAAAAGTTTGATTCAAGCGTAAAACAAATACTTCTGATTATCACCAATAACTCTTTAGAAATTAAAAAAGCTGTTTAAAATGACCACATCGTATGCAAGATTCCAGTCTTCTCCTCATTAATTGGCATACTCTTTCAAAAACACCAGGATCTTTTCTTATCGAGTTGCACACAGCGATGATTCTATCTCTTAAGTCCTCAACATTTACCACGGGGTAGTGTGAAGCAAAGACTTCAAGTGACCCCACATAAATAAATGGAGGAGGCTTAAGTTTGGGGACTGTGCACGCCAGAAATGAGGTCCACCTCGACCAATCCAGCGATTTCCATACTCTTGAGTTGGAAAATCACGAGCAAGCTGACTAAAATGGGTAGGTGCGCCAACATAAAACCACATCGTTTGTCTCATTGCCAAAGGTACATTCTCCAAAAATTCTGGAAGTGCGTGTTCCAAAAAGTGTCTGTACACCTCCCCGTAAGTTTCCCTGGTAGAAATACTGGTTCAATTAAGCAGTCACCTACAACACCGATCAAAACGTCCAACGAAAACTGATGTTGAAATCGATCTTCATATGCTTATGATTATCATGAAATTTCCATATGGAATTTCTTGAAAAACTTACACAAAAACCATTGACAATACGCGATACGGGCAAGAAAATCGGTAAGAAGTCCATGTGTTGGTGGAATGGATACAACAAATTTTCTTGAAGAATTTTCCTAACAATTTCATGGCACAAGGGAGTGTGAAGAGCTTCTCATCGTTGACAACATCATCACGAAGCAAGCCATCAAAGAGTTGCGAAATATATCAGTTGATCGATTATAAAAAAGCATTTGACTCCATCCCGCATTCTTTGCTTCTTGAGTCCCTAAGAATATATGGCATATCCGAGACAATAATCAACCTTTTGGATTACCTCATGAAGACCTGAAGAACCTCACTAAGGATCTAAACCATCAACGGCGAGATAATTTCCCAGATATAAAAATCAAACGAGGAATATTTCAAGGGGACACCTCTATGGTTTTGTCTTGCCCTTAACCTCTTCAGCTTTATTCTAAATAACACGAACAACAGTTGTATTATCAACAAAGAAAGTAACATCCACATAAACCATCAATTATATTTTGATCACTTGAAACTCTATGCTGGTAATGCTGAGCAACTGCAAAGACAACTCGAATCTGTGGAAAAATGAGCGATTGTGAATATAAGAAGAGGTAAAACAGTAGAGGGTGAAAAAGGCACCACACTGTCGAATAATACAGTGATCCCAGCTTTCGTACCTGAGAAGGTATATAAATATTTAGTGTCCAACAAGTGCTGGAAATAAAAACCCCCGAGATGAAAGCAAACTCCAGAGATGAAAACATGCATGAAGGAGAAGCTATACTCTAGGATCAAGCGTATTATCAAGGTCAAACTCAACTCGAAATCGCTAATTCAAGCTATTAATGCATGGGCAATACCGAGTATAGCCTATTCTTTTGGTGTGCTGAAATGGTCCATAACAGATCTTAGACACATAGACACAAAAGCCAGGACTATCCTCACGAGGCACGGCAGACGCCACCCACACGCATCAGTTAGCCGATTGTATTTACCAAGAAATCAGGGGGGCGTGGCTTAGCATCACTTACACTACACAATACACTAAAGCAATATCGAAAACTTAAGAAAGTACTTCGCTACGAAAAACTCACCTTTTAATGGAGCGATCCGTGATTCTGACGAAAACTTCTCGGCTCTGCAGCTTTCCAATCTGACGTCCTAAGTAGAAGCCAGTTATCAGAAGATTGACATGCTAAAGCGTTACATGGTAGATACCCAAATCACCCGAAAAACGAAGGTATTGATAAAAAGGAGTCGCTTAGTTACCTGAGTGCTGGCTCTTGGTTCCCAAGGACGAAGGGAAAACATCAGATCGATGTAGGAAGTGTGGAAAAGCACAAGAATCTATTCAGCATATAACATACAGCTGTTCTAGTGCGTCGCACCCCATACTCCATAGGCAATTTCTGGAAGCAACAGGCATCAGTGTATCAGTCAAAAAGCTGGATTCGGTTTTTAAGGGGTAGTGGAAAACAAGCTAGACTCCGAGCAGCAAGACAAATTCCGGAATACCGAGGAGGCAGTGTGATATTTTGGGGTGGAATTATGCTGAGAGGCAAAACAAACTCGATTTCGTTTCCTGCGAGTGTAGCGGCTGGAAATTACGTGGACCTAAAGCTGGAGCCCATAGTGAGACTCCGACGAGGTTCCCATGGTGAGAATTTCACTTTTATGCAAGATAATGCTCCTCCGCATACCAGTAACGTCGTGCGACATTATCTTGAATCAGAGGGAATCGCTATTTTGGAATGACCAGCTTGCTCTCCAGACCTAAATTCTACTGAAAATTCATGGCATAATCCCAAAAGAAAAATCAGATCGCGCCAGGATAATCCAAGAATCCCACAACAGCTCATCCAAGCCATAGAAGAGTGGCAGAATATCACCCCAGAGGAGGTCGCAAACCTAATCAAAAGCATGCCTAGACGGATTCAGGCTTGTATCAGGGCAAGAGGAGGTAATACAAGCAACTGAGGTCGAGAAAAGAACACCTACTCCGTGAGAAAACAAAAAAAAGAAAAAAGAAATGCATTAAGGTTCATTTTAAGAAAGAAACAAATAAAAGAAAATGAGAGTGTTCTTTCAGCATGTAGTAAAAAAATTGAAAATTGTTTTCTCACGGAATATATGTTTTTTCTCGAGCGCATAGCTTGTATTACCTCCTTTTGTCCTGATACAAGCCCGAATCCGTCTAGGCATGCTTTGGATTAGGTTTGCGACCTCCTCTGGGGTGATATTCTGCCACTCTTCTGTGGCGGATTGGATGAGCTGTTGTGAGGTTCTTGGATTATCCTGGCGCGATATGATTTTGTTTTCGAGATTATCCCAAGAATGTTCAATGGGATTTAGGTCTGGAGAGCAAGCTGGCCAGTCCAAAATAGTGATTTCCTTTGTTTCAAAATAATGTCGTGCGAGGTGCTGGTATGCGGAGGAGCATTATATTGCAGTGAAATTCTCACCGTGAGCACCTCGCCAGAGTCTCACTATGGGCTGCAGCACTAGGTTCACGTAATTTTTAGGCGTTAAACTTGCAGGAAACGAAATCAAATCTGTTTTGCCTCCCAGCATAATGCCACTCTAAAACATCACACTTCTCCCTTGGTATTTCAGAATTTATATTGCTGCTCGGAGGCTAGTTTGTCTTCCACGACCCCTTAAAACCCGAATCTGGCGGTCACCTGATCGAACACCAATTCTGGTCTCATCCGAAAAAAGAACATTTCGCCAATTCTCAATATTCCAATTTTGGTACTCCACCCATTAAATCTGCTAACTTTTTGTTGTCTGGTTAGCTATGGAACTCTTAAGGGCCTTCTGCTGTATTAACCCCTTGAACGAAGTTTTTGACGTATCGTTTGGACTGATACACTGATTCCTTTTGCCTCCAGTAATTGCCTTTGGAGTATAGGGTGCGACGCACTGGGGTCTCTTGCAATTTGGCACAAGAAGCGGTCTTGTTCTTCAGAAGTGAATCTTCCTACGACATCTTCTAGGCCTATTTTGCAGAGATTGTAGTTCCACGTATCGGGCGTAGGTTTCATCGTGGCCGCTACATACCTCTGTGTCACTCCGTCTTCTACGAAAGTAATTATTCGACCCCTCTGCACATCGGACAATCCAACGTAAAGCATTTTCAATTATGCTTATGGGATTTTTCAAATTTTGAAATTCACAGTTTCAATTCTCAGTGGTAATTGAGTACAATATCATGTAGTGATAATTCAATATTTCTTATCATACATACTATCCAGTTATTTTACAACAAAAACTATATATATATATATATATATATATATATATATATATATATATATATATATATATATATATATATCTCATCTAGCGCAGAAAGATCCATCATGTATAAATATAAAATCTTAAACATATATAAATATATATATATATATATATATATATATATATATATATATATATATATATATATATATATATATATCTCATCTAGCGCAGAAAGATCCATCATGTATAAATATAAAAATCTTAAACTCTTGACCATGGAAAAAATGAGAACAGACTCGACGTGTTCCCCTTCTTACTCTTTCTTCCAGCACTGTTCTCCGTTATATACACGCCCCTGATTACCAGCAATTAAATGAAACATATTGTGTCCACATATCTAGTCAATGGGTCTTCCACGGTAGCTCAAGATGCAATTTGTACAAACAACCCAGTACAGAATTACGAATAATATGGCACGCGATCTGTCCATTAGTCTAACTCGAGCATTCGCGGAATTCTTTAAGCTTGAGGGCTGACAGAATGAAAGAGCGGATGAAGATTCATTAAAAAGTTATTTAGAGATTCTTGAAGAGGAAGGAATTTTTTTCAGATCAGCTTATCGACATTGAATCAGTATGTAAATGTACATAATTCAAGCAAGATAAGTAAAAAATATATCAAATATCGCACAATCTTCCAAATCTCACCTGAAAGGAATAAAATGAAAAAGCTTAAAATATTAGTCAGAATCACTTCCAGCCGCCGCATTTTAAAAAAGGGCATGAATTGGAAGGGGGTCTGAATCAAAAATGTATAGGTTGGGAAATTTTCAGCGTAGAAATCTAACCTTTGAAAAGTTTTTGCAATGAAATCAGGAATGAGTACTTCGAAAATTGGTGCAACCACCCAAATCTACCAAAAACTGGTGTTTCCCACTAATTGACGGGGTAGTTTTGTTCTTTTGGTTTGTATTTGGAGGCGTATCGGCTAAAAATTGGATCATTTCATGGTTAAGATCCGAAGAATTTCTGCAAATTATATTTAAGTGATGCAACTCATCAAGTACATTTCAATTCAATATCTCAGCCGATTCTAATAACATTTACACCAATCGTCTACGAGTCTAGTATGGTAGTGCATGCTGGTAAATGGTGATTTATTCGTGATTGGATTTTAAAGTTTGTGTAATACAATAATAAAAGGTTTTATGATATTCCCCATCTAAGCAATGGGTATAGCGTCTAAAGTAAAAAACAATTGCATGGGCGATATCTGATATCGAAAGTTTAGGTGCTACAACGCGATATGCTAATCTGTCAGTTTGCACGGCGGCAAAAAAATAAAATTTAGTCGGCTGCGTCAAATATTCAGAAATGTTAAGTGAACGCTATTAACGTTCCCATTCTAAAGACCAAACGAAAGGGACGCAAACTGCAATGCGAAAAGAATCACTATATCCTGTTGAGACCCCCGGTATCAGTAGTGATACCTTCGTTAAAATTTTTTTACAACGCTATCTATCGGATTACTGCAGAATTACGTTGATGAATAGATGTCGTAGACTTCCTTTTGTTTTCTCATCCGTTACTTTACTTGCTAGCTGTCAAAATTAAACAGTGTAAGATCTGTGCAAGTTTGAACATTTTTCTGTTCTGTTTTGTTTTCATGTTCTTTTGTTGAAATCTTATAGTTTTGATTGTAATTTAACATTTCGAGTAAACATTTCGTAATCAAGTCTCACTATTTATTACAAATTGACAAAGATAACGATGACAACGAGGTATATAATTGACACTGATAGTTGTGGAGTGTAAATCAACTTGTTCGAAATAGAATTAGTTGCATTATTGCTTGGCGTATAATCCGTATAATCTCACAGTGTGTCTGACATATCAAAAGTAGTATAACGCAGATTCTGTTAAAAACTTATGCAGCGGTTATTAAAAAGATTATTTTTTAATTTGCTATACGCTCTAGCATTTCCCATGAAATTATACTCAATTCTCATTAGTATTATTATTCATTGCGCTGAAGCACTATCTCAGTTATTGCTGAATATAGTTTTCCCGAATAGAAAAATTAGAAGGAATAGAACCAATTATATTGTAAGAGATCAGCATTTTCTAACAATGCAAATAATAATCAAATGATTTCTGTTGTAGACTGGAAGGTTTTACCGACGAACGTAAATAGAACTTACAGGAAAATCTATGGATTTTCGTGATTTCGTATGGGCCTGTGGACTGTCGAATCCTGAATGTTTTATTATTTTCTAGATATTCATGATATAGCAAATCGCGTATATTATATTCAATTTTAATGCGAAGTTTATCGTGACTTCTTATATTTGTTTCGTTGGATTCATGTTGCCTGGTTACTTTGCAGCAGCTCCAAGATCAATTCTGCCTAAGAATCAGATAAATAGATCAGATATTAATACAGGTTCTAAGAGGTTTAAGTAGGAAATTTCCAATTAAAAGTATTATGGATTGGCATAGATATACATGGGTTACGAAGGCATTATATACTATTTTGAGTATTCATGACAGTATTATTTCCCAATCAAATAGTCACTCGAACCTCAATCTAAATCGTCTTAACAACTGAGCAAATTGTACACAGGGCACTGGTGTTACCGCTTGAGCTCTTATTAACGGGATCCACTGAAACGGACTGATCTGGTCTGACTTCTATCTTCGGATAGCAAGAAAAGAGCCATGTATTTCTAAAGGTTCATGCACTTCTTCCTTTGAAGTTCAATAGTAGTATATAATATATTGAAAATTGAAAAAGATTTAGTAGAATAAAGACAAAATTATAAGGGGGTTCAATCTCGACGAGTTGCCCATATATATATGTTCATGCAATCAAACCGATTTCATGAAAAATATAAATCCACCACCCGGTAATTAATACCACTGCCAGCCAATGATTATAATCAAAACATATCCCGGAATGATTATATATTAGGATAATGTTAAATGTTATGAAAATATATCAATCTACCAAAATATATACAAACTATAGCATCATTAGCCAACGACATCAATGTAACAACGAGTAGTGCCAGAGGCTTTCTCCGCGGAAAAATCGAGTGTACGGACCTGTCAAGTAACATTGAATGTTATTCATTCATAGTTTTCTTTGTGCGAAGTGATGAACGATCGAATAGAATACTGCAAATAAATAAAATATGAAAAAAAAAAGATTCTGAGCAATATAAACTAAAGAGAAACCTATGATTCTAATTCATTATTTTTTCGGAAAGAAACCTACGAAGAATACTACAAGATTTCATGACTGTTATCTTCTGTAATTGTTCAAATAAATTTTTCTTCAGACCTAAAATCTCAATATTTTTGTGAAGATTCCTAGGAATAACACCTGTTGTAGAAATAATAATTAAGAATTGGCTGAAGGACCTTAGGTCGGTGGCCCATTGTCTGTAGTATTGTGTAATATTTACCAGGCAATAAATGACAATTATTATTATTAATTGGTAGAATTATTCATTTTCCACATTATTTCAATCTCGTCGGCAAGCTTCATATATTCAGAAATTTTTTCGTTGTATTTATTTCTTATGTTATGTGTGTCAGTTATATACGTTATTCGATTCTGTTTATTCGTAAGAATTATCTGGCCTTTTGTGATTTACAGCTCTGTTGCATAGAAATATTTTATCAAAATAAAGTTTATATTTGTCGTTGTCACAAATAATCATATTTGAAACCTTTTTTTCCTTGAGAATGAGGTCATGTTTTATTCCTAAATTAAAATGAATAATATTAGTGACGGATTGTCTTTCTAAATATATTGTTGAGGCAAGATGATAGTATATGAAAAACTGTTTCTAAAGAACAAAAACATCTACCGCAAGTATCATCTATATTTCGCTGGATGATGCGTTTTCTATAATTTCTTGTGAAAACAACCTGATCTTGGATCGCAATTGCCAAGCCTTCTATTTCAGCCAACAATTCTCCAGATACTAACCATCTATTTGATGCGATTTCATCAATATAATCATTTTCAGTTCTTTAGTGTCATTTCGTTCTGCATCTAACTTTCTCTTTCAGAATATTATCAAAATCTACCTTCTACATTGTCAAGTTCAGAGGTGTAAGATTATAATCTGAAGTAACAACAATATCATGTAATTTAGACGTTCTCTGTTTATCATGAAATTGCTGACTTTGGGTGGTGCTTATGATATTTACAAAGCATTTTCCGCGTTTGACATTGTAATTCTTTCAGATCAGTTTTAGACCATTTAATAATTCCAAAAGATGATGTAAAAGAATAGGAACTGCATAGGAGTTGATAGCTCTGAAAAGGTTTTTACTACTTGAATGACTGTTGATAATAATCCTAAGTCTGTTATAATATAATCTTCTAATATATTCTTTAGTGCTGCTATGGTTAATTGTCATCTCTTGAACAAATTCTAAATATTTATATGTATCTCCCTGATGCATTGGCTCGATTTAGATATTAGAAATCTTTATATAATCAGAGGTGATCTTTCCTTTTCAATAGAAAGATTTTCACATTTAGGAAGCCCAAAGTTCATATGAATATCATTGGAATAATTAAAAGTAATCTCGAGTAAACTTTTCAAATGAGATCTATTTCCGGCATATAATTTAATATCATTTATATATAAATAGTGTTCCCACATAAATAATCCAATGGTGACCTTGATCCTGCTTGTCACAACTTATCTATATCGGCTTGAAAGCAGCTAAGGTCGTTCTTTATGAAGCTTCTGAAGTTTTAAGTTGTTAGAATTCTTATTTTCAAGAAGGCTTACTATCGAAAATGATACATCAGATAAACATGATATGACAATATTCGTTACCTTTTCACTCAACTGTGGGAACTGATCAAAAATTGCATCCACATTCTGAAAGTTTTGGCCTAACCTAACCTAATTTAACTAGTTTTAGTCGCGTATCATTTCGCATGTCAATGAGTGTTCTTGTTCTTGAATTGAAAGTTTGTATCCTCAACTGGTAGAAAACAACTCTCAGATTTTGAATCCTCATGTCAGAGTCTGCTGGAAAATACCTTCGCAAATAATTCACTGACTTGATATAGGTAACAACAAGTGCCCCTGAAGGCTAAGGTTCAACAATGAATTAAAAAGTTCAAGAATATCAGCCAAAAAAGATAGCTCAACTTAATCTGGCTTCTTTTCATTCGAAAACCTAAATTTCCTCTCTTAGAAAAACACGACATATAATCGGCGCACATCTATGTGGACGAGAAGATTCGAATACATATTTAATTTTCTGTGCATGAACCCAGAATGTTTCTAGTTGTGAGGGATCCGATCGTTTAGTGCGCCACTCATTCGAATCATATGATAGGACCAGTTTTTACTGATTGACACTGGAATCAGAAGATGTATATGAAATTCTCATTCGAACATTACAAGATTTTCTCGATAATCTTTCTACAGAAGAACGAAGTAAAATCTACCTAAAAGAAGATGGTGATGTTTCTTACAACGCAGCTTTGAATGTGAACTGGCTGAACAATAATTTTAGTGATCCATGGATAGGGACAAACGGTCCTGTTAGGGGACCCGACCGCTCTGAATAAAAACCACCTGTTGTCCAAAAGCCGTTTTGAACCAACTTGCCGTATACAGTAGATGTCAATTGTGTATTCAACAGCACGGAGAGTATTTTTAACTATTATGAACATTTTTTTGATATGAGTTGAATGTTTTTATGTCGATGTTCTTGGTTTCCGAAGTTTTTTCGAGTATGGTGAACTTGCAGCGCTCTGGTTCGTCACGATCTAGAAATCGTTTCCGATATAGTCGAAATACTTGAGCATTATTTCTGTTAGATTGAAAATAAACATCATGACTATATTCACTTGATTTTCCTCCTCCATACTTATTAATTCTCCGTGAAAAAGGCTCGAAACGAAACAATAACAAGAATTAGGTAATAGGTACATAATATGTCTTAATTTCTTGTTAAAATTGCAAATGATATCTATTATAATTATATAAAGATTGCTCTGTGATTTTCGATGGTATTACGCCATAGAGCTTACTTCACGATTCATTAGAATCTTCTGTTATGTTTTGAGTCTCTTTTACCCAAAATACGATTTATGTGAGTTATCGGAACTGCAATAATAACCAAAACACTTTCTCTGATAGAAAAATTTTATAACAAATTCAAACAGTCGCCTATTCGACGAATTCGAGTTATGGCTTTTCTTCCTAAATTTTTCGATAATTTTTTCTTTCTTGGAAAATTCATTATTTTAAGTGATACTTTTCTAGCAGAAGGTATTCAAAATTGAATGAGTTTTCGAAAAAAATGAAAATTTGGCGTTACTATTAAATAAGTCGAAATGAAGGTCAATTTCCGGTATTTCCGTAAGTGACAGACCAAGAAAATATTTCAGGCTGATGAAATATCATTCACTATGCAATTCGTTTTTTAGTTTATTCAAATCGATCAACAATTGTAGGAGCTACAGCTTGGGGTGTTATTCACGGAACACCCGAGATACGGAAATACACTCAATCGTAGGACGGACTACCAGTTTCGCGTTAATCCGCAGTCTACTTTGAAACACTGTTTCATATATTTTCTCCTTATTACTTATATGATTCGGAAATTCTGAGGTTAAATTAATGTAAGATTCAAAAAAAAGGTAATATTTTGTGTTTTATCTCATTAAAAGTTCCTTTTGTTTCATCAAATCATAAACGAAGCTCTCAAACTACTTGTGAAAGAGTTTAATAGGAACATGAAAAAGCATTCACTTTTCCAAAACAGAATTATAATAGACAAATTAAGAAATCACTGTTTCCTTTTTATCTATCATCTACAAGTTGAGGATCATAAAAAACGACAAAAAGAAGTCGTCTTATTTTTTATCGACAATAAAATCCCAATGGAAGATTATCATGCAAAATGGTCGATTCACACAAACGCCAACCGATGGATAATTTCGGAATGAGATAATAACACATCGGCTGACCACAAGTGATATCTAACACCTCGATTAAAAGTTATAGGTAACCATGCGATATTTCTTGCGCTTTGTGATCGAATAACGTGAGTTTTAGTTGTGTAAGTCTGCTTGAATTCCTTTCACACGATCCAGTCAACTTTATCCATCTCTCTTTCACGTTGCCTCCTTCGGCTCGTATTTTAGTCATCCACTACTTTGAGAATACTGTTGTCTTGCCTACAAAAGTGGCTTCTTCATTGTTTGGTTTCGAATGCCAAGGCTTACCAGGATGTGGTGTTCATATTTTAATTGTTTGTCATTTTCTTGAGAATTGCTAGATAACACTGCATTAATAATTGCGTGTGATTTTTGAATTGTGTTAAGCGCCGCTTGTAAGAATGGTCCGGGTGTTGTAAGCAATGTTACCTCTCTTCTTCACCAAAATTTTCCAAATTGAAAATTTCTGATCTTATTTTCTAAACAATTAATTCATCTCAGAGGGAAAAGATATGAATGCAAACTGATAAATTAATTAGATGATGTTATTGTCTTTCAGTGTATTCATTTTGAACTATACATAGAAAATTGATAAATCGCAGGAAACAAAGAGATATTATCCCCACCAGCAAGTTTATAGATGACAAATTCTTGAAAATATGTTGATCGTTGAACATATGCTCGAATTTATAAACAGTCCAATATCGCATATGAGCAGAACAATAAATTCCATTTTTAAAAAGGTGCTTGCGTTAATCTATTCAGTATCTTCAGTAGATAGGATTCACTTTTTGAAGTTCTACCCACCTATGAACTAAATAAGATCATGTCATGAAGAAATTTTATAAATAAATAAATATTGTTTATCTTGTTAACAATTTTGAAATTAACCAAAGATTATGATTTTCTACTTTTTAAATTCAAGAATTTATAATCAACTAGATGAACAACATTTATGACTTGATCTTGTTTGATTTATATACAGGGTGTCCACGCGAGATGGGACACTAAAAGTATTTGGAGAAAGGAATGACCGGTTGGAAAAATTTTTTTTTGTTGTCTTCAATGTTATTCAAACTAAGTTGCGAAAATATTTTCAATGCTGTGGCACGTCCTGTTATACCATTAGTTGACACCATCTTTGCTATTTCAAATGGCATAATGTATGCTTCTATTTTTTCAATTTTTCTCATATCATTGCCACCTGAAACCGAAAGGAAGATATGAATTTTTTCAATTGGGATTTTGCGATTTTTGGTTGTCTCTTACAAGGCATCATAAAAATATTGAACATCATTCATTATTGATTATTTCTAGCTCCTTGTAAATAAACAACGCGATTGACCAGTCGATCGTGAGTGCTTTTTGAGTGGATCTCGAGAAGATAAAAATTTTTAATAAGTAGGTAACTAAACTACAAAAATTTATTACGTAATAATATAACACTCTGCTAGCGGCAAGAGTCGGCTTTATCATAGGAACGAGCGGTACTTGTCAAAGAAAAGCAGCGTTTTTTATTCTTGCCGCTTTTCTAGAAATTTCGACGGCGCGTTTAACGAGACTTTCGTTCAGGAATTGGAGTCATACTGAATTGTAACCTGAAGGCAATAATACGTCGATACGAAGTTTATTATTAAAAAGTACAAAATGAGTGTAGCGGAGAAATCTAAAACGTATCATTTTAAAAACGATTGGGAGGAAGAAATTTTCTTTTGTATGGTGAAGGATAAGTGCATTTGTCTTATTTGTCGTGCGTCAGTTGCAATACCTAAGCGTGGTAACTTAAAAAGGCATCATAAAACGGTTCATAAAAACTGAAAAGGATTTTCCGCCACAGAGTCAATCGAGAAAACGAAGAGTATTCGATTTGATATCTTGTTTGAAAATAAAACAAATCATGTTGACAAGACCAGCCAAACAATCAAAAGCTGCTACGATCGCGTCATTTAAAATATCTCATATATTGGCGAAACACAAGAAACCATTCGAAAATGGATCGGTTGTGAAGGAATCATCTATTGAAGCGGGTGAGACTTTATTTGGAGATTTTAAAAATAACACTGATATCATGTCTGCTATTAGAGAACTTCAGTTATCTCGTCCGACTGTTACAAGGCGTATTGAAGTCATGAGTCAGGACATGGCAGATAAACTAAAACATTATATCAAAAAAACTAATCTTTCGTTACAGTTCGACGAATCCACCGATATGACAGACACTGGCTAGCTGTGTATTTTTATTCGGATGGTATTCAATAACATGTTGCCTAAGTTAGAATTTTTGACAATCATTCCTCTGAAGGGGAAGACCCATGGCGAAGATATATATGATGTTTTCTCCAATGTTGAAAAAACTACAAGCTACTAATATATAAATTAGTGTGCATTACAACCGATGGAGTACCAGCATTGACTGGAAACAAAAACGGTTTTGTGGCATTGTGTCGAGCTAATGAAAATTTCCCTTAATTTTTTTCATTTCATTGCATTATACATCAACAACTTTTGTGTTCAAAAATTTTAAGCACGAAGGAAATTATGGGCATTTCAACAAAAATTCTGAATTCCTTCCGTGCACGTAGCTTGCAACGGCGGCTCTTTAAGTTGCAGTTGGAAGATAGGGAGTCAGCTGAACACACTGGTCTAGTAGGTCTAGTAGGTCGTGGAAAATTCCTAGAAAGGTTTTAAGAATTATTGCCCGAAACAACAGCTTTTCTAGACGAGAGGTGATGATACTCATGTTGAAAAACGAAAAATGGCTGACTGATTTGCCATTTTTGACTGACATCGCAATGCACTTGAACACCATTAACTTGGAGTTTCAAGGTAAAGGAAAAACTATTATTGAGATGATTAGCGCAGTAAACGCATTCAAAAGTAAATTGTAACTTATGATAGGTCAACTGAAGAGAAAGGATCTGAAACATTTTCCGTCTTTGAAAGCAAGGATTCCTCAGTTGAATAATGATACATGAGGCTGAATTATCAAATATTTTGGGGCAATTCGAAATGCGTTTTTATGATTGCAGTAAATTGGCAAATATAGCATCATTTATGAGTTATTCTTTTTCATATAAAAACATCAAGCTACAGAAATAACTAAATATGAACTCATGTTCCGTAGAAAATGAGTTGGTGCAGAATATATCAAATATACATCTCAAAGCTACAGTATCTGATACAAATTTCTGGTGTTTTATATATGAAGAAAAATATCCGAATCTAATGCAAATCGCCCTTCAACTGACGGCAATGTTTGGGTTAACTTTTTTGTGTGAGTCTGCATTTTCTAAAATGAAGATAATTAAGTCAAAATATCGCAATCGACTAACTGACAATGATATGCCATGCTTGCGATTAGCACTCAGTGGTTACGTACCATCATATGAAAAGTATGCTGAGGACATGCAGTGCCACGCTTCAACATCCAAAGTCACTCCTTAGTCAAGTTCAGCACCATATGTAACTCTTCTATTTCGTAACAACCAATAAACTCGCAATTTTGATATTATAGATAATCTAACCTAACCTAACTAAACCTTACCCAAACCTGGACTAAAATAATGTATATTGTGCGGAAATTTAATATTTATATATGCTACGGTACACCCTACCTAAGTAGGTAGGTAGGTACCAGTCTCTGCGATTATTCTTTTATCCAAACTGCATTTTGTATTTTCAATGGATAAACTATATTATTATTATTATTTTTATGATGCCTTCTAAGAGACAACCAAAAATCGCAAAATTCCTCTCGGTTGATTTCAGGTGGCAATGATATGAGGAAAAAATTGTTCAGAATTCAATTTTCTACAATAAAAACAATAGAAACATACATTATGCCATTTGAAATAACAAAGATGGTGCCAACTTCGGGTATAACCCGAAGTTCCACAGCATTAAAAATATTTTCCGAGCTTAGTTCGAACAACATTGAAGATAACAACAAAACTTTCTCCAATCGGTCATTCCTTTCTCCATATTCCTTTAATGTCCCATTTCGCGTGGACACCCGGTATATGAACTGCAGAAGATGTAAAGTGGTTAGACCAATTATTTGAATGTTTTTCGGAGTTTTGGAAGCGATAATCGGAAACATTTGGTTTGTTAGCAATGGCATAGGTTCATGCTAAATTAATTTTAAAAAAATCGAACGGGAATTTATTCTTTCAAGTGTTTTAAATTGATATTTTATACGATAAGAAATTAATTTAGATACTGTACTTGTTAAATTAAGATTATTATAATAAAAACTACCTTCAATAAATTATATTATCGAATCCTTCGGCACAATTTCTCGAATTTTGCTATGAATTTAGAATTTGTAGAACTCACATTATTTTGCTCAATAAAATCAAGAACGATTTGTTATATCAGGACATATGAAATTTACCGTTCTATTATAACATTCTTTAAATGCCTACCATTCACTCAAGAATTTATTGGATTTTAAATTCTCATTAGGAATTTATTAGTTTTTATTATTATCTAAGTATCCGTTCTAACATTGAACATTCAATTCAATAAATTACTACTATTATTATTATTGAAACTTGTCTTCCGGAAATCCTTATACATCGAAGAAACTTAAGTTTCTGCTGAAACTAGTATTGTTAAGTTCAGCTCTTCATTTTCAGAATTTATCTAATTCTGTTATTTGAAGTTATGCTAAAAAACTAATGCTTGTTGTGTTATCTTATAGAATAACTAGCATCCGAGAATATTTGAATTCGGACAGTATTATTATTACACAGGGTGTATCACATAAGGCTTTACATGGCTTGAGGGAAGATAGACGTGACTGATGTCATTTCGAAACACCCCCCTATTAACCTCCGAGGAGCTTCGTTTCAGATATACAGGCTGTTTTCCGAATTTCGCTTAATATTCAAAAATTGACAACTCTGCAACTGTTACACCGAATAATAAGAAATTTGGTACACAGGATCACCTTTGCAGGATCTATCCAAAGCGGAACATAAATTTCGAAAATTTCAGGACCGGACTGAATAAATGTACAAAATTGTGTTTGGAGCGATACAACACCCTGTATAATGTTTATTCAATGATTTGTTCACTGGTGCTCGACCCGCACAAATAGTGTGTACAAACTATGTAATAAAATTCTTTGGCACCATTGAAATGGCCTCGAAATAAATTTTTGATTTTGCTGAATGACGAAAAATCCATCTGAAAAAAATTGTTTTCGTTTTTTACAAGGAATTGGTGTTTGAAATCTGTATATGAATATATTTTAATTCTATTTCAATGTAGCATCATTTGAGACCTCAGTATTTCCTGTTTTATCTGTGTATGGTCTTCGACTCACAATACAGGTCCGGACTATTAGTCGAACATTTTATGGCTCATATTATGAAGACTGTCGCTATCAAAATACTGGAAGCATTAATGAATGAATGATAATTTCTCGGCGTTCTGTCATAAATCTGACTTTTCAAGAAGAAATTAGTTATTCGGCTATGGCAGTTAGATATCTATTAGTCACCAAAGAATAGGTATACTGTTTAATTTAAACCAAGAGATCCGTGCATGTTGAATAAATTAATGTTTATTTAAAATAATGGAACTTGTAAGCAAACTGATAGTAAGTGCATGAGCATTAAAACAGTTTCAGTCGTTTCAATACTTACTGTAAATTTTTGAAACATGCATATCCTTTCATTCTTTATAAGAAGCATCTCAATCCATTTTTAGTTTCAACCCACTGAAGCAATCAAAGGTACTCATTTCTATGAGAGTAGTAGACTTATGTCAGTATGAATAATTTTAAATTCGAAAATAGTAGTTTGTCGTTCTTCCTCAGAAAAAACAAATTTTAGGTTTCTTAATTAACCGAAATGTCGAAATTCTCTAATGAAGAATATGCTGATATTCTGTTCGTCTATGGATATTGCGACGGCAATGCCCGAGCTGCGGTTAGAGAATACCAAACAAGATTTCCGAACAAAAGACTTCCTAGCCATGTGACTTTCAGTCAAACTTAGCAGTTTTCGAGAACTCATGGGAAATTTCCAACTGCGTAGAAGAAACGTGATCGCCATAGAAATATTGATGACCAGGTCATTAACAGAGCAGTAGAGAATCCTTCCATCAGCGCTCGAAGGATCGCAAATGAAATGGGCATGGCGCACATGAAAGTATGGAGAATTCTGCATAAAAAACTACAAACCTATCATCTTCAACCTGCTCAACGTTTTGAACATGCGGATGAAATTCCGCGATTGGACTTCTGCAATTATACTATCAACCATAGAAGATCCATCGGTAGGATATTTTTTACAGGCAAGTCAATGTTTACGAGAGATGGAATATACAATTCTCGTAACAGACATTTATGGTCCTATGAAAATGCGAGAGCTATCTTCATCAATTATTGATGTACACTCCACAATAATCGACTAAGGACCTCATGTTTTCAATGAAACTTTTAATGGGGAACGGTATCTCGAATTTTTGAGAAGCGACTTGCACAGATTGATGGCGGAAGTTGATATGAGGGGTTTTATATTCCACCATGACGGGGTAGGTCCTCATTGCGCACTTCCACTTGAGGAATTATTTAAATCAACAGTATACAGATCGATGGATTTGCAGAGGAGATCCCATTGCTTGGCCACCTAAGTCACCGGATCTGAATCCGGTTGACTATTTCCTCTGGGGCTTTCTAAAAGAAAGAGTTTACCAGGGGGAAATTCACACAAGGGAAGAACTCTTAAAAAGAATCACAGAGAGTTGTGATTTTGTCAGAGGAAACCCTGAAATTATTCAGAAGGCCACCAGGCATATTTTCAGACGTTCGGAAATATGTATTAATGAAGGTGAAAGCTATTTTGAGAATAAACTCTGAAATTGGGCGTCGAAAATTATTAGTTTTAGCGGTCAGTACTTTCCTTCTGTTATTGTGTTATTATCTTGAAATATTCACACACTAGTATTGCAATCAGTTGAAACGACATTTATTTTTATATTCCTTATAAGGTGTTACTATTCATTTATTTCCGTGTGCTGCAATAATTGAAAATAATTTTTCACTCGCTTACTTATTCATAGTCTGAATTTAAAAACAAACAATCAAACTGCAATACCTTTACCAGAGCTAAATACCGAATTAACACATCACAAGTAAGATAGGTAGTAGAGTGCTGAACAAATAATATTATTTATGAATCAATATTCTCATTATTTTGATAGCAACAGTCTTCATTTAAGCAATAAAATATTCCACTGATCGTCCGGACCTGTATTGTGAGTCAAAGACCATACGTAGATAAAACAGGAAAAACTGAGGTCTCAAATGATGCTACACTAAAAAAAAACAAAATGGACTCATAACCAGATTTCAAAGTTTATTTCTTGTATAAAGCGATAACATTTTTTTTCAGGTGAATTTTCCGTCATTCAGCAAAATCAAAAATTTATTTCAAGGCCAATTCAATGGTGCCAAAAGATTTTATTACAGAATTTGTACACACTGTTTGTGCGGTTCGAGCACCAGTGAACAAATCATTGAAAAAAACATTATACAGGGTGTTGTATCGCTCCAACACACAATTTTGTACATGTATTCAGTCCGGTCCTGAAATTTTCGAAATTTATGTCCCGCTTTGGATAGATCCTGCAAAGGTGATCCTTTGTGCCGAATTTCTTGGTTTTCGGTGTAACAGTTGCAGAGTTGTGAATTTTTGAATATTAAGCGAAATTCAGAATATAGCCTATATATCTGAAACGAAACTCCTTAGGTGGTTGATAGGGGCGTGTTTCGAAATCACCTCAGTCACGTCTATCTTCCCTCAAGCCATGTAAAACCTTATGTGATACACCCTGTATATTTCGTTCCAACAGAATCCAGTTAACATTTTTGCAATAATAAACACCATTCACTATTGCAGCATAAGTAGAAGGATTCAAAGAAACATGAGCAACCTGGCCACAATGTAAAAGGGTGTGTGTTACTCGTCCCCGCACTTTGCTTATAATGAATTTATAGTTGGGGTTAGCAGGGGAGGTTGGTCTTCCGAATCCATACTAAAAGAAGTCACCGTAAATCAAAAATTGGACTGTCTCAGCTTTTTTTCGATGGAATCATTCCCTACAGAGTTGGAGGGGGTCAAATTTACACATTTGTGGATAATATAACAACATGATAGGTGCACTATCCCAGAAACAACTTTTCAAAGTTTAAGGACGATCGGTGTAGTAATACATAAAGGACAAACATAACTACATTCGTTTTTATATGTATTAAAATAAACGATAAATATTTATCGTGTTTTTACGTCGCCGAAATTCTCTTAATTATCACAACAATATGTGCAAATTGAATAACATTTCACGTATTTGATAATAATCGAATCCCGAAAAAGTTGATTTATATTTGAATATTATGGGAAATTAGGTCGGATACTTTCTTCTGGTTTCCCCCAACAAAACGATAATTTTTATTTATGGAACTTACCTTCTTGACGAATTTGGAATTCCCAGCAAACTTTCTGTTCAATAACCTGACATAGTTCCAGTCATCTATCAGGGTCATACTCATCGTGTTCTTAAACAAATTTATTTATTTGCTTTTAGTAGGTTCTGGATTGTTACGAATATGAATCGAAATTTTGTTATCCCGTTTTCAGACTCTCACTCGCTATTATATCGATACAGATGCCTTTCATAACACACATGATGATCCGTTACCGCTACCATGAAGAAAAACGAGCTTGATTCTTTTTCCAAACGTAGAAACGTAGATGTAAATAAATAGATACTATCAGTGTATGTGTTGAGATTCACTATCGTGGATCCCCATTCTTCATTTCATTGACCCCCATTTTTTTTTCGCTGACGTAGACCCCTTGCAAGTTGTCATAGACCCCTGGGGGTCGATATAGACCACTTTGGGAATCACTGCTCTAGAGTCTTATGAAAAAGGGCGTTCAGTTTTCCAAACTTTCAAAATTTCCTGAAAAACTTTCCCATTTTTTCTTTGCATAAAAACCAAATTCAGATCACTAAAAATACCTTTAAACAAAATAGCCAAGTCGGTGTAGTCGTTGTCAAGTGAATGTACCTTGAATATGTTTTCAAGTTTATGTTTTTAATAACTGCTTCTAAAATAGTGTAAATTCGATTAAAGTTAATGGAATTAATGAATGATTTGTCTGTCAATAAAACGCGTAAATATTTCTCGAATAACCCCGCCTTCACAACCATAACATAGTCCATTCACCGAACTAACCACTGTGAAGAAACTCGGTTTCTCAATTCGTATACTAAACAATTTTCACCTTATTGAGTTTCTTCAATCAAGAGAATAAGTGTTGTACTGAATTTTCATTAATAACATTTGTATCACTTCTTATGGTAACTTTAAATGTCAACTTGTTATTTTATGATCTTGTGTAGTCGAGTTCGCAGAAATGGAAAATGAAGTTGTTTGACTGGATTTGATGATTCGATATGTGTAATGGTTAATCGAAGAAATATAGCTACGAAAATGGTATGAAACTCAGTGTTTACTTACAAATAAGATTCTCAGAAGATGTTTTTAAAGACCATTGTTTGTGTACTTCACAGGGCCATGACTTCGAGCGAGTCTTTCACCTCCGTGCGTATATTCAGATCCCATCCTATAGATGCCTTTGAAATTTTCTTTAGCAGTTTTTCTTTACTATACCTGGCTGGCCTGGTGTCAGGAATTCTTTGAATCCCAGAATTTGGCACTCGAGTAGAAAGTGCATGTTCTGCAGTTTCTTCATTCTTGTCACACTATCGGCAAATCGGCTATTCTGAAGGATTCCTATTATGTATGTGATAATGTCCTGAAAAAAACACCAACAAGCTTCTTAGAAGACAATATTGATTGTTGAGCTTAAAGTTTATTATTTAAAGCAACCATTTAACCATCTCTATGCGTTTGTTCCTTTAGGAAATTCCTCAAGCAGATTTCAGTCCTACGAAGATTGACTTCATCCAGTCCGTCCGCTTTTTTATTGCCTGCATGACCAGAGTGGCTCGGAAACTGCGTAATAATAATGAACGGTGTTGTGCTAAGTTAGCCATTGAGGTTGTGCTGACGATACCTAATTACTTTAGTTGTTATACGATATGATTCAGTGCTTTAAAAGCAGTGAATATAAAAATTACCTTGCTGTGGCATTGTAGAATATTATTTTTCTGAAGGCTCCCAGTCGTGGCATATATCTTAGCCTGCTAGACATGCCAATTTCTGCCCAAATTTATGGCCGTGAACTTTTCAGAGTTACCCTTTAAATCTCAGTTTGGTACTACCTCGATGATAACACCATCGAATCAAATGAAAACACTTGTGCTTTCAATTCTATAAATATTAAACCTCAACTTTTCAATTATGTTGGTATATTCTAAGCCACGGATTAACGCTGAAACAAACTTAAAGTATGGTAATTAATGCTGTAATATTTCATAGTTGGGGAATTATTCATTACCTCCACTTAAAATCCTCTTTTAATTGAACCTGAATTCGAGTTGATGCATAAAGCATGTAATTCTAATCTGAAATGATTGTTACTGCTATATCAAAAATAAATCTCTTTCTCGGAGATATGTAGAATATCTTGATGTTGATGTTCCATTGGGAATTCATTGCATCTAAAAGAATGTCTGTAGGTTAGTCGTGTCCAAATATAACTTCCATGATGGTTTTTGTAAAGACTGTCCAACGGCGGATCACTTGAAGCAGTCAAAATTAGAAGGCGTTAGAAAGGAGTGGCCCTTTTCCATATATCTCTTTGAAATCTTCATATAAACATTAATATAATCCCCAGGAGAATATCAATACGATGAAGCTGCGTTTATCATCAATTTATGAAATAGTTCTTTCCACCATTTACTTCCTGTAGCAAAGTTATACATTGACACTTTTGGGTACTTCTTCCCTACACTTAATATGAAATAGCATGGCTGAAGAGCAAGTTACTGTCTCTTCAGAACCTTTTTTTGTGTCCTAGTTATTATATTTACAGTTTTGTTACGGCAATTATTGAGTACCAGGTCTCATTTTATTTGATTTCATTTTATTTATTCATCACGCTGAAGTATAATTACATACATGATTAAACGGAAAAACCCCCACTGTAGCAAAAAGTAACAAAAAATAGAATTAAATCCTAAACTTATTGTCATTTAACATACAAAACCATTGACATCCAGATAACCTAAAACTCGTACATCTGAGTCAATCTCGACCGGACCACACAAAAGGCAAGCCTTTTGAATGCAGTATTCAACAAGTAACAAAAATCCAAACCCACCACTGTATTTGTTGTTGTTGTTGGCGTAATTGTTCCTATGCATTCTAACCCTAAGCATAGATGAGTGTCTAGTACGTCTTGCGGGTATATTCAATTCTACCATAATCAACAAATCAGGACATTCGACACTACCATTCAGCAACCTATACAGAAAGCACAAATCGAATACCTCACGTCTGTGCTCTAAGTAATCGGAATTGAACATCTTTCTCACCAGATCGAGATCAAGGTTCGAAGTCCAAATGAGAGATCTGAATGCCAAGTCACGAAGAAACCTCCTCTGAGTCTTTTCTAAAAAATCGATGTCTCACAGGTAGAAAGGGAACCAATTAACAGAGCCGTACTCCAATATAGATCGCACAAGTGAACAGTAGAGCAACTTCAAGGAGCCTGGAGAGAACTCTCTGGAGTGATGTAGGACAAAACCCAGCTGCTTTCGAGCTTTCGAAGATGATGACAAGTTATGCTCCTTGAAATTCAACTGGCTATCTAATGTGATACCCAAATCTTAAATATAGGCCACCCTCTCGATATTATTGCTCCCAAGTTTGTAGTTGTAATAGTTTGGCGTTCTAGATTTGTGAAATGTAATGAGCTTGCACGTATCGATATTAAGAGCATTAATTTCCACCCACAAAGGGAAACTATCACTTTGAGACTGCAAGTTTATTGAATCACGGGAATGCCTCACAACTGAGTACAACTTGACTTCGTCGGCAAATGAATGAAATCTAGTGGGAATAAACTCATTTATATCTTTGATAAAAATATTAAATGAGAGAGGGCCGAGATGTGATCCCTGAGGTACACCTGATGTTACATGTGTTTCTCTGGAATAGAAGTTTTTATATTTTACACTCTGTACCCTATCATACAAGAAGCTACCCAGCCATGAGAGTAAAGGACCTGTAATGCCTATGGCCTCTAGTTTACTCATCAAAAGAGTTCATACAATACAGCAAAAAAACATTTTGAAGATTAACAACGAAGAGTCAAAACCCTTCGAAAAAAAAGATGAGTGAAACAATGTAGCTCATTATCATTTGCAGGGGCTTTAGATGATGCATTTAAAATGGCAAAACAGAAAATAAGATCGATGGTATTAGGACACTGGAAAATACAAAAATTGAATTGACAGATCTAATATTTGCAGTCAGATAGCGGACTCGCACGACAACTTACACCGTTACACCGTCCGTTAAATCCAATTTCCGGTATAACCGGAAATGGTCATCATGGTCATTTCAAATGGCAATCTACCTTTTTTATTATACATCTAGAACCCACATTTGAGCAAGGCATAAAATACGCCAGTTCTGTCAAAACTTTTGACAGATTTAATTATTTTTGTTTAAACTCGATTTTTGAGGAACATTTAAAAAATTGTAGCTCGTAAATCTTTTGCACTACAGACACAATTTTTGCTTGGGTGGATAGAAGAAGGATCAAGGAATTTTTTAAGCAGTCTACACATGTCAAATGTTTATTGCGATGTTTTGTATGGTTTTTTCAATTTGGCCTTTTTCAAACAGCAATAACTTAATTTTTTCAAATTGCACGTGCCAATTTTTATATCGCCATCAGATGAAGCGTCAAATTTCAGATGGAATTGTATAAGTATGTACTATACCCATCTCTTATAGTTATAGTTTGGGAATATATTGAATTTTGATGATTTTGCAAGAACTAACAGAGAATGCTTTGAAATATTTGAGTCAAGTAGCTGAACTGGCTACGCTCACCAGACAGGTGCCTAAAATTAATGTTCTTGTCACTTCGTTCATTCGAATTTGATATTTCAACAAGAATTGTCGTTATTTCAGATTGAAAATATCCAAAAAATACAACTCATTTGGAATAAAACCACTGGTTATTGAAACGAAAATATATTTAATCTTTTTTTAATTCATTTTAGAATGTCAAAAAGTAGTTGGTAGAACTTGCAAGCAATTCAATAACCAATTTCCAAATTTATCGTCTATGAGTAGAATAAAATTTCGAAGCATTAGACGCAATTTTCTACAATTCGGATGAAAAAAAATTGTAGGAACTAAGCGAAAACCAATCATGGAAGATAATTACATTGATACGAATAAATGATAGCAAACATCATAGGAGAAAACTAATTTACAATCTGAATAAATGTTCAATATGGGCACCATTTTGCTCGATACTCTTGACAGCTCGTATACGAACATGATGAGTTGCCCCCCTAGTTTCTTCAGGATCAATATTACGAAAAGCATTATGAATGCGCTCTAGTAACTCTTCTTTACTTCTTACAGGGATAAGATACACTTCACTTTGATTTTGCCCCATAAATAAAAATCAAGGGGCGACAAGTCTGGAGAACGCGGAGGCCATAAATTTGGTCCTCGATTATCTCTCATCTATCCTCGAACATTTCTGTTAGCTGCCGATCTACAGCTCGTGTTTTATGTGCTGGTGCACCATCCATTTGGTAATAGCAATCCCTCAGAAGTTAAAGGTAATCCATCTAAAAAATTTGCTGATGTTCCTCTCAAAATTTCCAGGTATCTTTGTCCATTAAGATTTTCCTCATAAATGTGATAGGCCAACAAATCATTCATTGAAATTGCAAAAACGTTCACGCTGAATTTATTTTGGAAATCAATAACCTCAATGAAATGTGGATTTTCTGTGGCCCAAAAATGTCGATTTCTCCTGTTGATTATTCCACTTTCATTGAACTTGGCTTCATCAGACCATATAATTTTTTGCAGAACTGTCTCATCTTCTTGAAGCCGAATCAATAAATTTTCACAGAAATTTAGCCGCTTGGGAAGGTCAGTTGGTTTCAATTTTTTTAGTCTGATAAAAGAATACAGGTGCATGTTATGTTTCTTAAGGATCCTTTGAATGGAAGTATAACTCAATCCAATATCCATTGATGCTGACTTAATGGACGCATGTGGATTGGCACGAAAATACGCTAGCGTATTGATTTGATTGTCGTCGTCCTCGAGAATTGGTTTTCTTCTAGTTTCTATGTATTCTGTTCCTCCAAATTGCAGAAAATTGCTTCTAATACTTCGAAATTTTGTTTTATTCATAGGCACCAAATTTGGAAATTGGTTATTGAATTGCCTGCAAGTTCTATCCATCACTTTTTGACATTCGCTATGAATTGAAAACAGATTGAACATATCCTCGTTTGAATAATCAGCCATTTTATTATCAATCTGGCGTTTTTCAAAAATTTCCACTTCAAATTACCAACAATTCTTGTTGAAATATCAAATTCGAATGAACGAAGAGACAAGTACAGTAATTTTAGGCACCTGTCAGGTGAGCGTAGGCAGTTCAGCTACTTGATTCAAATATTTCAAAGCATTCTCTGTTAGTTCTTGCAAAATCATCAAAATTCAATATATTCCCAAATTATTTCGGAACTATAAGAGATGGGTATAGTACATACTGATACAATTCCATCTGAAATGTGACGCTTCATCTGATGGCGATATAAAAATTGGCACGAGCCATTTGAAAAAATTGAGTTATTGCTGTTTGAAAAAAGCCAAATTGAAAAAATCATACAAAACAACGCAATGAACATTTGACATGTGTAGACTGCTTAAAAATTTATTTGATCTTTCTTCTATCCACCCAAGCAAAAATTGTATCTGTAGTGCAAAAGATCTATGAGCTACAATTTTTTTAAATGGTCCTCAAAAATCGCATTTATAACAAAAATAATTAAATCTGTCAAGTTTTGGAAGATAAGTGCCAACAACTTTCGTATTTTATGCCTTGCTTAAATGTCCGTTCTAGATGTATAATAAAAAAGGTAGATTGCTATTTGAAATAACAAAGCGATTACCCACTTCCGGTATAACCGGAAATGGTATCACTTCGAAAATATTTCACTTCAATTGTAAATCACTAGTTATGGCCGCGTATGAAATTTCAGCTTGATATTGTAATTGGAACTCAAAAAGTTTTTAACGGACGGTCCCGGTGAATATCCCTGTATAAAAATGTAGAAAAACAGAAACGATGATAATAGAACCAGAAATATGATGTCACAAAACATTTCAATAAACGGATGTGACATAGAATATTTAGGACAATAATATAAAGTAACGGAGGATTGAAAAAGAAATAAACTATAAAGTAGCTACCGTGAGAAGAATATATAACAACATAGGGACAATATTTTTGAAAAATTAGAAATAACAACAGATATCAAATTAGAACTGATCAAGGAGATAATAATTCCACCATTATTTTATGGCA
The DNA here is from genome assembly GCA_013387265.2 of Cryptolaemus montrouzieri. Taxonomy (NCBI): domain Eukaryota; kingdom Metazoa; phylum Arthropoda; class Insecta; order Coleoptera; family Coccinellidae; genus Cryptolaemus; species Cryptolaemus montrouzieri. Next base: position 70,061,898 of record JABFTP020000021.1, on the reverse strand, counting down.
GTAAAACTTGGAACCTCACGAAGAAAGAGAGCAAGAGAGAAGCATCGGAAAGAAAAAGAGAAACAAGAAAAGATAAAATAAGCCACGAAATATTCAGGAGCAAATAAAACCGATAGTGACGAAAACACAAGATAGACAACTGGGATGGCTAGGACATATACACAAAATGAAATACGAAAGGCTTGCTCAACGCACATACCAGGCATGAGTCCAATGGCCAAATAAAAGAGAAAGAACCAGAAACGCTTGGGATGAAGTCGCCGGAATCGGGAACATTGGGTGGAGTGACATTAGTGGCCTTGTACATAACAGGAAAAGATGGAAAGACTCGACCCCACAGTCTTATACCTAACGGTAAAAAGACTCAGTTATAAGATAAGAAAAGACTCTCTGATTGTCTTGTCCATGTTTGCTGCTCATTCCTAATCTTTTTCCTCCATATTTCATACTTCGAACTTGAACAAATTTTTGCGATCAGAGATCCTGGTCTCAACTGTTGGAAATGTGGATGTGTTCATCGAATACTTGCAGAAACAAGTAGCACCTGAACCACAAATGTCACATCTGGGGTACGAATTGAGAATGCTAATTTCAACAACTCTTTACCATAGTGTTGAATCGATAGGATTAATGGAAGTAAGAAAAATGTCAGAAAAAATTCAAAATCAGTCTCATCGAACTATGGAAATCTGGAAACACACATCCAGATTTATTTATCTACAACTGCATTCTGATGGCTACATTGCCAACCAAACAGGTTAAAATACCAGTGGGACAAACCCGATATTGTATTTAGTATATTTTTCAATAGCACATGTCCCATTGATGTGTATTGAAATAGCAATGGAACGTATGAGTCCATTGGTAGTGTATGGGTTAAACACAATTGAAGATCGAGCATCACAGTCGAAACAACACATTTATCAGAAATATACTTGAGGAAAAACTGAACTGCTAACGATTTAGAAGACTACCCGCAACTTTCAGGATGTCAAAATCCTCATGAAATACAGCCGTTATTTAAAACTAACAGCTAACAGACAGTTTATGTTTATGTTCAACCTGTTACATTTGTTAGTTTTGATATGTTTTTCATTTTTTTAATCGAGTGCCAATAATTTTATATTTCCGATATAGCAAAAATCATTTGAACTAGGAAACAATCGAATAAATTTACCATGGCTATCCAGGACCGATTAGAAAAAAATAGTCGAGTGCACTTCGTGGCGTTAGAGATAACTTAAGACTATGCGTTTTTGGAAGCCCTTAGTACAAGACAAAATGATACAGGATGGTTTCGTTGAAAAGAAGCAAGTTGTGTCAATTTCTCGCTAACTGTAACGCCCTGACAAAAGTGAGTGAATATGCCATTGGATTCTATGTGAAAATATCTTTAATTAGCCGGTTCCATATGCGGAAATTATTTCGTATCAGCTGAATAACTGACGATGTCTGAAAATAACAAATTTGCGCCCTTTAGTGCAGAAACTGTGGCAGCTAGAACACATCTGTTTGTTGCATCTTTTGTTTTATAAAACGAATTCGCGAAACCCATATCCCTCATAAGCGAGAAACACCGTAAATTCTTTCAAAATAATTAAACCATGCATATTACAAAAACTAATACATTTAGAGAAGAGAATTATGATGTTTGATTAGGTTTGTGTCATGTAATTCGAGTAAAAATGCTAGAAACTTATGCGTATACTGGGTGATTCACCAGTGGCGCGGTGCTCTGTAGCTCATACACTCTTGAAGATTTCATTTTAGTTCGAACGGTATTGTATTTAGAAAGTAAGAATCTACTTCAGCAATTTATTTTGCAGTAAACAGGGTGTCCTATTTTTTTTTTCAAATCTTGATGTGGTTTTTTCAGATTGGAAGACCACTTTTTTGTTCAAGATTCAGGAGCGGCCTAAACTTTGCTATAATGTCTTTAAGTAATAAGTTATTTTGGTGAGTAGTTTCGTCACAATATTTTTTTTCCGTAAAAATTCTTGAAAATAGGCTGTCACATCATCGCATGCTCCTTCGGCCAGAGAGTATGAATACTTTTTTCCTTTCGTGTTCTCATTGCCCAAGGATAGATCTATTAATGAATTGAAATAGATTATCCTCATTTTATACAGGAGTGACTCAAAAATATTATTGAATATTGTAATTTTAAAAATATCATATCTTGATTTTTTCAAATGGAACAATCTGTATTTTATTATTCATGTCAACGCATACAATATTGTGCTATATTTTTGCAGAAGTAATCTTATCTTCTCTCTTCATCTTCGATCATTTTCGAAATATTCGATTATTTGTGAAAATTTTGATGAAAATTCTACAAACCGTATTAAACTCATCAACATGCATCATTATTCGCACAGAAGTTTTTTTTGTAATGATTCAAGTAGTAAAAAATGAAACCCAAATAAGATAATTCTTTCAACGAATGATAAAATCAAGATGATTAAAACGTAAATCGAGGTATGTGTTGACATTTTTTTTATTTGTGCCTTCTGTCAGGTGTCCGGACATGTCATATTCTGGTGAACTTATCAGTGTTTCGTTATTAAACATTGTTGAAGTGAGGTTAGATTATGGTTATGGTTGATATGATTTTTATTATGGGTGAGTGTGATAGAAATTCTTTGTTGGCAAGTAGAGTTTATGCACAAAGGTTTTCTGATAAGAGGCACCCTGATGCAAGATGCTTTGAAAAACTTTTAATTAGATTTATAGAAGCGGGTAATATCGCTTACAAAAAACATGAGAAACCAGAAACTGCTACAGCTGAAGAAAACCAGTTATCAGTTTTGTTGACAGTGACAGAGGACCCATATAAAAACCAAAGAGAGACTTCGCAGTTAACAGATATAAGTGAAACTTCCGTCCAGAGAATCTTGAAAGTGAATAAATTTCATGCATATCATGTACAGCTGCACCAGGAACTGAACAATCAAATGACTATGAAAATCGAATCAATTTTTGCAATTGGGAAAGTAACAAAGTAGCGAAAAATCCAAATATGTTTAGCAGAGTTCTTTTCCCGGACGAGGCAACTTTTCACAAGAATGGGCTTGTTAACAGGCACAGCTTCGTTATTACGCCACGGAAAATTCACACCTCATGAGACAAATAGATCACCAGCATCGTTGGTCCTTGAAAGTATGGGCCGCTATAGTAGATGGATATCTAATTGGGCCGCACTTTTTCGACGGGCACCTCAATAGTGAAATGTATTTAGATTTTCTGCAAAATCATCTACCAATGTTACTTGCCGATTTACCAGAGCATATAAGACAAGATTTGTTGTTTCAACAGGATGGAGCACCGGCACATTACTCACATCAGGTTAGGGAGCATTTGAATCATGTATTTCCAAACAAATGGATAGGACGTGTCTAGATTTTTTCTTGTGCGGTTATATTAAGGGCATCGTTTACCAGATTCCTTCTACAACACAGTTGTAGTCGACGCCTTTCAGTCAGTTAATCCGCAAATGTTGTCGAGAGTTCAACGGTCTTTCCTCAGAAGGATTTAGTTGTGTTTACAAAGAAACGGGCAATATTTCGATTACTTATTGAAATAGTTCAACACCTTGTAGATCATCTCACCAAAAACCTATCTATTACGTATTTCATACACCACTACCTTAAAATATCTCGTTTTCTCTGATCAAGTATAATGATATGTACTAATAAACTCTTCTTTCCCAACCTCTGATTTTATTATTTTAGTTTATTTTTTTATTTCGAAAATGGTCGAAGATAAAGATAAGGTTACTTCTGCAAAAATATGGCACAATATTTTATGCGTTGACATGAATAATAGAATACAGGATGTTCCATTTAGAAAAATCAAGATATGATATTTTTAAAATTACAATATTCAATAATATTTTTGAGTCACTCCTGTATAAAATGAGGATAATCTATTTCAATTCATTAATATATCTATCCTTGGGCAATGAGAACACGAAAGGAAAAAAGTATTCATACTCTCTGGCTCAAGGAGCATGCGATGATGTGGCAGCCTATTTTCAAGAATTTTTACGGAAAAAAAATATTGTGACGAAACTACTCACCAAAATAACTTATTACTTAAAGACATTATAACAAAGTTTAGGCCGCTCCTGAATCTTGAACAAAAAAGTGGTCTTCCAATCTGGAAGAACCACCCAAGACTTTTATATAGAAAATTGGGACACCCTGTTTACTTCAAAATAAATTGCTGAAGTAGATTTTTACTTTCTAAATACAATACCGTTCGAACAAAAATGAAATCTTCAAGAGTGTACGAGCTACAGGGCACCGCACCACTGGTGAATCACCCAGTATAGTTTAAATTTGTGGATGCGTAATTGAAGAAACAGAAAAACTTGTAATATAAAAATTTCGTACATACGGAATACGGTGATGTATGATATTCAATTCAAACTTCATATCGGATTCAATTTTACATTTCAGAATGATTGATGAATAGTCACTGCGAAAATATCGCTGGGAATTTTATTTAAACATGAAGGACCTACTGGCGTTTCTCTGGGTATTATTAATTCTCATTTGAGTTACGTAAGCTTCATAGAGTGAATTACAAAAATAATCTGAACACTAAATAGGTGTTTTATTATAATGTTATCAATTATTTTACTTCCAGATTAGGATTACATCTCGAAAATGAGTTAACTGTTCATCCGAATATATGAGGTCCGTACAAAAAAAGGAGACTCCTCAAATTCCGCGGACTACGTAAATTAGATTTTCGATTTTGTTTCATTGTTAGTATAGATGACCCCAACATAATTATATGTTTAATTTGTCAGCCATTTGCTATGTTCAATTTGTTTTCCACAAATATAATTTGTTTTAGTGTGCTTGGCGATATTTTACTATAGAAATGAATGAAATAATTAGTACTTTTTGAGTAAGAAATAAAAATGAGTGCTCCGGTGCTATTACAATGCTGACTGCTGCAGTTGGGGAGTGCACTTCGTTCAAAAATAATGGTTTTGAGTAATAAAAGCTTTTCATAGCAGGCCCAATAAGATATAATGATAAAGCCTTTCATAAACGCACAATGAAGCCAATAATTGATGAAAACATTGAAGTACCGTTAAGAATTGTTGAAGTGAATCGTCGAACAGAAGTTTTTTTGGCATTTGGATCAAGATAATAAGCTTGCTCTCTCATAGTTACATATTCGTAAATTTTTTTCAAGAATCAACTCCTTAATTATGCCTCAAACACCGTGTTCACTGTTTCGAATTTTTTTGTTCTCAAAACTGAATAGACTCACGAAAGAGAGGTTTGCTACGATTGAGGAGATCAGGCCGTCAAGAAGTATTGAACACAATGTTTTTTAAGTACAATAAACTTCATTCAATGTCTTCAGGATACCAGCTATAATGAAACTCATACAAAAAAAGAAACTCGTGTAAAAATAGTTTCCCAAATATATCGAAGCCATTGGATATTTTCAGTGCGAAGAAGGTCTACCTTTATTTAAGATGAACTTTGACAATTTTTGGAGTATGCTTCAGACGGATAGAGTCTGAATCGTGACAAATCACTGAAGAGAACTGTGGACCATCTCTCTGGATACCGGTTCATGGTTTACCTTTATTGAGTAAATAGGTAGGCAGTGATGCTATAATCTTTTTTAGTTTTTGTAAAATCCAAAATAGGACAACCTGTATGTCGATATTCTAAGCTACTAGTTTCATTAAATCGCGACCACAACGATTGATAATACTTATGCTACTTTCTATGATTTCAAATATCCACTGCTGTGACTTCTGTGCTTGGAACATTTCAATGTCTTTTAACTTAATCTCTGCGCTGCTCAAATGCTGCTCTACTATCGTTCTACGAAAGTAAAATGTATTCCTTGTATTTCGAGATCTGATTCGGCATTTGAAATATCTTGCGATGCTCAATCAAATGCTGCACTACTATCGTTTTACGAAAGTAAAATGTATTCCTTGTATTTCGGGATCCGATTTGGCATTTGAAATACCTTGATAACGAATCGATGCAGCTATTTGTTTCATGAACTCTCTCCATAATCGTTGTTTCTAACATTATACGGGCTGTATCAAAAAATTATCGCGAATTTTGTGGTTTTTGAAAAACAGCTATATTTATTCATAAATATCTGTTTTGTCCCCTTAGATATAATACCTTTGTGCCAACTTTTTTTCCATTCCTCGAAGCACTCAAGAAAATCCTTACTTGTAAGTGTGTTCAGCTTCTCTTTCGATGTCGTAATCATGGCGTTGCGTCGTCCTTTCATGAGCCTGTTTAGTTATTGCTAATACAGTGGATGTGGATACTGCACAAGCAACGATGTATAAGCCGAGGCGTCATCATGGTGTAAAAGCCAATTTTCGTTCTTCCGCTAATAAGCATAACTCCCAGATAAACTTATGAACTCATGATGCACCTGCAATCAAAGAAAACTTTGGGCAAAAAACCAATCACATTATGCGGAGCTTCAATTGGAATGATTGAGTATTGGTTTTCAAGTCAGTAGCATAGACACATGATTTCGTCACCAGTTATGTCACTGCGGAGCAAATTTGGGTCCTCGCGGACCTAGTCCAATAGCTCCTGATCAATGTTAACGCTACAAAAACTACAAATCAAAATATTAGGCCTTAACGAAATCCGATGACCCAGCTGAGGAAAACAAAAGACCAAACATGGTGCCATATATTATTCTGGAGGTAATGATCATGATGGGGTGGCCATCATGATCACCTCCGAATTAGAAAAATCTGTTGTAGATTTCATACTAAAGCTAAAAACCTTTCACCGTGTTCTGAATATCATACAGGCATTTACGGATGACATGGTTGAAGACTTTTATGCCGATCTCGAAGAAGCCTTAAAATTAACGAAGAATGGCGAGATTACAATAATTCTTGGAGATTTTAATGCAGAGATCGGATCAGTAAATGACGATGGAGATTATGTCGGAAGATATGGTCTGGGAGAACGGAATGAAAGAGGCCAATGACGTGCACAGTTTTGCGCAGAACAACGACTAAGCATTGCCAACACTTTATTCAAGCTCCATAAACGATGTTTATACACTTGGCGTTCACCTGCTGATCGAGGCAGACATAATGTAAGAAATCAAATAGATTACATTCTCGTAAGACACGAATATGAAAAGTTTATTAAATCAGTCAAAACATATCCTGGAGCAGACATCAACAGCGACCACAACCCAGTTGTGATGGACATTAAAGAAAAAAGAAGAAAGAACACAAATCAGTCAAAAATTTGAGAATAGGTTGAAAGAAGTTGAGTGATCTATAGACAACGAATCGGATAAGGACATTGAGTCTTCATGGGAAGTTCTGAAGAAAGCGTATACTACGACCCAAGAGACCGATATTGGATTTGCAAATAACATCAAAAAACAGTAGTGGATGACCGATGAAATCCTCACACTTACGAATGTACGAAGAGAACAAAAATACAGATAAATATGACGAAGTTAACAGGCTCATTCGTGCGAAATGCAGACAAGCCAAAGAATCATGACTGTCGAACAAATACACGGAAATAGAAATACTTCAGAAGAAGCATGATCTCTTTAACTTACACAAGAATATCAAAGAGCTTACCGGCAGGCAGCAGAGAGGTCACATCGGAATATTAAGGGGCTCCAACAATGAAATTCTTATAGGAGCAGATGAGAAACTAAAAAGGTGGAAAGGATATACCTAAAATCTCTTTAATGACATAAGACCAGACTCACCCCCGGATATATACGAAATCAACGAAAGGGCTCCTGAAATTACAAAAGAAGAGTTCAAACATGCAATCAAACTGCAAAAAAACAGAAGAGCAGTTGGTCCTGACAATGTACAGGCGGAAACCTTTAAACTTGCAGCTGCCGAGGACGTGGTTGGTCTAGATCTCATTACTAATAAATTTAACCGAATGTACAGAGTCAGTGAAATACCCACAGACTGAATGATATCCACTTTTATTACTTTGCCAAAGAAGAACAAGTCATCACAATGTGACGAATACCGCATGACCAGTTTGATGTCTCACGCCTTGAAGATATTCTTGCGAATCATTCATACCCGTATATACAAAAAGTGTGAGTCCGTAATTGATCGTTCGCAATTTGCCTTTAGGAACGGAACAGGCACCCGAGGACATGAATGTCAATGTATTCGCATGCTTTATTGATTATAAAAAAGCTTTTGATTGTGTGTCACTTCAAAATTAGATCAAGAATTGCGCTAGCACGGAAAACTCTGAATTACAAGAGGACATTTCGGGCAAACCGAAACCTCAGGCTAGAGCTCCGGATCAGGTTACTTTGCTGCCTGCTATATCTTCCTTGTTCTTCTATACGGATGCGAGAGCTGGATCATTGATGCAACCACAGAAAAGAGAATCGATGCAACCACAGAAAAGAGAATCGATGCAACCACAGAAAAGAGAATCGATGCATTCGAAATGTACGCCTACAGGCGAATGCTGCTAATATCTTGGACGGCACATAAGACAAACATAGAGGTTATGCAGCAAATGGGTAAACATAAAGAACTCCTCACGACTATCAAGGAGAGAAAACTGCATTACCTAGGACATATCATGAGAGGCGAACGATATGAGATTCTCCGCCTGATAATAGAAAGAAAGATCGAAGGAAAATGGTCAGTCGGACGTAGACCAAAGTCATGACTGAGAGACTTACGCAGATTGTTCGGACAGACATCTATAGCGATTTTCAGAGCTGCGGTTTCCCGCACAACAATAGCCATTTGGATCGCCAACCTTCGTAGGGAGAAGGCGTCCTAAAAAGAAGAACGTTAACGCGATGTCGTTAACTTGAGCAATTTTGGCACGAATTTCGCCTCGTCTCATCTCATACCCAAATATTGGTAAACATCGAATGGCACGAACCAATCGATATGTTAAGGTTCTCAGCAACTCCTGTCACGGTGATTTGAAGACTGGACAATGCTTTTTTCTTTTCCTCAGCTTCTCAATGTTTTATATCAGTTTTCATCCTCTCAGTCCTCGGTGAAAAAATCACACCACCGATGAACGTTGCTCCGGTCGAAGGTAGCTTCATCATAGGTCACAGTTAACATTCGGGATTCTTTTTCATGCAAAATTCGATATAGATTCTTTGATCCAATTTTTGGAATATGCATAAGTCGAAGGAGTGCCAAAACACGTCCAAACACAGTGACTATCAAAAAACCACTAAACATTCAGAATGACCAACCTTGTCAGTATAAATGAGGGATGTTATTTGCGATACATTTAAAACAGTTGTCATATATCGATAACTACTGGTATTCCCTAGACTTTCTCGAGATATTTATTTGAGAAGTATTACAATGACGACAAAACACATGTGTGAATGAATGAATATTGTTCTGTTCGAAAGGAATGAACGGTCACCTTTTTATTTGACAAACTTCGTATATGTACGATGCATTTGATGTTTTGTTCGATGTTCTAAATTCAATTTATGTATCTTGAGAGTATGTGGGTTGTGAACAACGCGATGTTAATAAGGAATAATTGTTCGTCCTAATTCATCAATTAACCTATTATGGAATCGTTGTATGATGCCTTCTTTATATGATAGGTTGCTTCTGTACGTTTCTTTGACGAGGGCGCTACATAATAATTGAGTACCATTTTATTTGTTTTATTAATTTTTCCACAACAGATTTAAAATAAAATTACAGTATCTTTACTTCCTTTGCTATTGACTTTTTTGAAGTATGTAATCTCTGCAGCCATATTTAAGTAGAACACTGAAAAGACAACGAGATGTTTCCAACAGAAAATATATTTCTGATATACAGTCTAGGAAAAAATGAAGAATTGATTCTAACAATTTTTTGACATTAGTTACACTTACAGCAAAGATTTCGAATACGAAGTGAAAAAGCTGTGAATGTATCTATCTACCTGATTTGAATGAAATGTATTGTTAAGGCCTAATAAAAATCATATATATATATATATATATATATATATATATATATATATATATATATATATATATATATATATATATATATATATATATATATATATATATATATATATATATATATATATATATATATATATATATATATATATATCATTTTATGAAATAATCATTGTAAATTTGCTTCAAAATAAAAATAACTTCATTTTTCAAATAACTACATATGTATGTACACAAACTGATGTTGTCAATGATGATGTATATACAGGGTGGCCCAACGGAAACTTAGCACCTCGATTTTCCGGTTTTAAAATAAAAATATGGAGAATCGCTTGGTCCCGTCGATTTCTGATTCGAGGGGGAACAACATTTCCGATTTTTTCATCCCGGGGTGAGCACAACCCCCTAATTTTGAACAGGGATGAGGGGTGTTGCGATATCCTATTTTGAAGATCTTATCGGGTAATATCTGACCCTAAAAATTTTCGCTTCAAAATGTTCATCGTTAACGAAATGGCAGCTAAAAAAGTGGAAGACTACTTACTTTAGTTTATTAAGTGCTGAAAATGGGCACCATTCACTTCCATGCAGTAAAGAACGCTGGTGTGAGGCTAGCTTATGTTGAATTTACCTCGAGGTATGCAATGTTTTTATTTATTTGTTAATTTTTCGTTCCAAAAAGTAGTAAATTTGTAGTTGGATTAAAAGGTTGTATTCCGTAGAATAAAGGGTGGAAATGATAAAATTATTTTTTTGAAATAACGACTCTGCGCGATTTGACAGAGGCTTCATTTAACGGATGGCATTATGAAAAAAATGTATCCGCTGCTTACGTTATGCAACTGGTTCAGTCGGCAATCAAAAGAGGGTGTACGAAGGAGACGAAGCGAGGGAAGTGGCTATCTTAGGTCACGTAGCGATGGATCCGACCCTTAGTACTAGGAAATTGTCCAATGTGTCTAGTGTTTCACGCACAACAATCATGAGAGTTTTAAGAAAACATATGTCTCATCCCTTTAAGATACGATTGGTTCAGAAACTGTATGAGGATGATTTTGATCGCCGAGAGATGTTCTGTGAAGTGGTCAGTGAAACTATTAACAATAATCCAAACTACATGTTCCATATCTGTTTTTCGGATGAGTGTTCATTTTACCTTAACGGCACTGTAAACAGGGATATTTCGGTACTGGTCCGATGAAAATCCAAGGTTATTTCGTGAAGAGCATACTCAGCTTCCCCAAAAGTTAAATGTTTCGGCGGGTATTTATGGAAATCACATCATCGGCTCTTTTTTTATACCCGGTAATATCACTGGCCAAATTGATTTAGAACTATTACAGAACGCTATTCATCCAGCCCTCGTGCAAGTATTGGAGAATGAAGAAGACCTTGAAACGATCATTTATCAACAAGATGGCGCACCACCTCATTTCTTTCTACCTGTTTGTCAGTTCTTAGATGAAAATTTTCCTCAGGCCTGGATTGGAAGAAGGGGACATATTGAGTGACCACCCAGATCACCTGATCTGGCGCCACTGGTCTTTTTTCTTTGGGGTCACCTGAAATCTAAGATTTACGCTACCCAACCTGAGTCACTGGATGATTTGCGAAATCGGATCTTTAATGAAATTGGACCAGAAATATTGAGTAATGTACGTGAACGATTTGAGCAATCTAAGTGTCTTATTGAACAATGTTTTCATGGTAATTTTTACAATAACCCTCGTCTAATAGAACTCAGACTGCATCATCTTACGTTAAATTTATGCGTTCTTGAGTAAAAAAATTAAAGAGTATCACTAAAACCTAATAAAAAATAATCTAATCTTTCAAGGAAAATCTATCGCAAGTTATTAGACAACAAAACTGTAAAACTGTTTGGATTATTGTCATCAACAACGAAACAACTTATGAATAGCCTATTATTGAAATACTCTAGATTTCAAGAAGGTCTAAAAAGTAGCATAAGAAAAAGATAAATCAATTTTCTCCATCATTTCATATTCTTGTATTAATTTTGTTCAGGATTGTTTGATCCAAAAAATCTTTCAGATTTAGTTTTGACGAGAACGAAAAACGTTCTTTATTTTCTGCATAGAATCGAATGAACGATAAATTGTTGTTCTATCCAACATAAATAGTCTGCCTTTAGCTCTCTTTTATACTGGTAGCAAACGTGAAATGGGTTTCTCTCAAGGGTATCATTAGATATTTCATTAAATCACCTTGAATCAAATACAACACAGGTAGAGACTGTCACCGCCCTTCCGAATTACACCATACTCAGGTAATTCCAGCTAGATGACTAATCCATGCTGATACTTGGACCTACCTCTTGTCAACTTGGTAACGTGGTGGCAGTGGGGCCTGGGGACTCTCTCATAACCTGTTTCAAGGAGGCGAGAAGGGTATAGAGGTGTTATGCCGAAGGGTGAATATATCTAACTATAATAAAGCACATTTCCAGAACTGACCTGACCTATTATCATAGTTAAGTATGAAGAAAAAAACTCACATATATAATATATATATATATATATATATATATATATATATATATATATATATATATATATATATATATATATATATGACATGTGTAGACTGCTTGAAAAATTCCTTGATCCTTCTTCTATCCACCCAAGCAAAAATTGTGTCTGTAGTGCAAAAGATCTACGAGCTACAATTTTTTCAAATGTTCCTCAAAAATCGAGTTTATAACAAAAATAATTAAATCTGTCAAAAGTTTTGACAGAACTTGCGTATTTTATGCCTTGCTCAAATGTCGGTTCTAGATGTATAATAAAAAAGGTAGATTGCCATTTGAAATAACCAAGTGATGACCCATTTCTGGTATAACCGGAAATGGTATCACTTCGAAAATATTTCACTTCAATTAGAAATCGCTAGTTATGGCCGTTTATAAAATTTCAGCTTGATATTGTAATTGGAAGTTTTTAACGGACAGGGCCGGTGGATATCCTATATATATATATATATATATATATATATATATATATATATATATATATATATATATATATATATATATATATATATATATATATTCAAAAGTGAATTAAAATTTAGTAACAAAGGAATCATAAAACTCACAACACAATCCGAATTTTAATGTTCAGTGATGAAATAGAACGAAATCCAACCGATATTCTAAATCGTTAAGAAATCAGTTTTGAACTTTCTGATCGGCAAAATCAAATCAAATACCATGTTCATTAATTAATTCCTAAAACCGTCAATTCGAAAAATTCGTTCGCCGGAATAACATTACCTAGTCGAGTTATAAAGAATTATATATTATAACGATACGAATATGCATCAATGCAGAAACGGCTGACAGAGTTTGGCTTGCAGATACGTTTTTTCTAAATCAAGATAAAGGATACTTTTTATTATAGATGAATGTTCTAGAAGACACAAATTTCAAGTAGATGCGTCCAGTAATTCGTTTTTGGTATTTTTACAGAAACCTAACGTTTTTACGGGGTGCGAAGTATGCTTTGTTTTAATCAAAATAAAAAAACTATCCCTGTTCCAAATTCCGTCCAAACCCATTTAACCGTTTTTCCTTTCACATTTATATTATTAGTAGGGTAATATATAAAGTTTATAAACTATCCCAAGTCGAAATGCATCATTTTTGTGAAAGACTCAATAAGCGATCATCACAAACCTAAGGTGCTGCTTGCGACAAATTTTAAAATTTGAATTTATTAAGTGTATCAAGGAAGAAAACAGAAGCTGCTCTAGCTGTCAATTTTATGAAGTTTCGTTCTGTTTTTTTTTTGCGGTTGATATTGAGGTCTCTACCAATTAAATCTCATGTTTTTTTGATTAAATAAACCAATGATATTCAGAAACTTATGGCACGTTTCACACTGTGGCTTCAACAGATAAGTAGTCCATTCAAAAGAATGATATGTCTTATTTATTACATTGGTAAAAGCAGGTATTTAGCTCAATAGGAGGAAAATTGAAACAGGACTGTTTCTTTTAGGAACTGAAACGATTGAGTCATAAAAACGAATCAAGGTCTAATTTACTATTAAGTCAATTTCTGGAATTTTTATGTTAATTGATTTCCAATGCTTCCCATAGTTTCAATCTATTATTGTCATTGATAGCGAGAATCTGGGTTTCGTTTGTCGAAAATGCGGTCGTGTCCTGAAAGTATAACCTATTTTTGAAATTTCCAGAAGTCAAATCATCTACTAGAAGAAAATGGTACTTCTTATAATAAATTTGATCTTTTGCATAATGAAACTGCTTCTAATGAAGCATTGGAAATCAATAAATAGAAAAATTCCTGAAATGTACTTAATATTCAATAAGACCTGAATTCGTCACTATTACTAAATCTTTTCAGTTCTTAATAAACGCAATCCTGTTTGGATTTTGATTTAAATACTTGCTGTTACCATTGTAATATACAAGGCACATCATCCTCTCAAATGTACGACTTATGTGATGAAGCCATTGTATGGTGAAACGCTTCATAATTTTGTGAATATGGTGTGGATTTAAACATCATTGTTTTATTTAATTAAAAAATATATATAACTTTTCATCAAGTAACGACCTTCTCAAACAAATTAATTCTAATGTATTTATCATTATAAACATAGACTTCATTAAAAGTTCAATACATCTTCCATTCTCTTCAAGCCGAGGATAGTATTCAAATGAAATATTATTCTTCAAACTAATAATGATTTGATATTATTTATAACAAGTGGTTGCAGGTAGGGTGATTTACTGAGTACATTGTTATTTAATATAATAAGGGATGAAATAATCAAAAAAGTCTTAGTACAGGTTACCGAATAAGAGATCAAGAAATTAAAATTCCATATTATGCTAATGATGCCGTCATGTGTGCGGAAAATGACGATATGCAATGATTATTGAATAGGTTCATTTTAGCAGCGCAGGCGCTTAATGGTGAACAAAAATGAGAATTGTACGCAGAATCACTGGAAACATTGTACTTGACGGAGAGAGAAATGAAAATATCAAAAATTCTCAGACCTAGGGAAATATAAATGAATAGTCCTTACAAGGAGAAGAATAATGAAATTAAGTTATTATTCGTATTGCGGATAACAAACTACTGAAAGTTGCCAGATACAATGCTTCCTCAGGTGCAGCACGCCCCAATATCTTATTTGTTATAGAAATGAAAATACCAATGTCTATTCTCAGGTTCAGTTCCACTCATCACCAGCGTAATTGCTCCACACGCCGCGCACATCTAATATAAAATTTTTCCCGACAAGCGATGGCGTGTTTAAGCAAACGATCTCTTTCTCCTTTGATAATTATTGAATAGGAAATACTATTTCTAGAATGCACACACTACAAAAATTGTCGCATCACCTGGTATTCTGAATTCCACAATCGATTAAGCAGCTCGATCGCAGTTTCTTTGCCAACATATGTTTTTGGACATATGAGGGGAAAAAATCTTATCTATAGTAGTAGTAGTAGTAACATTTGTTTCCATATGATCTCAAACACGTCTAAACAAGAATGAGTTTATTTGACTATCAGTATTCATTCAATTTCTCTTCAGTTTTCACGCTAAATTAATGCAAGTTTTCTGTGTTTTTTGTTGATTTTCGAATCTTTGAAGATTGTAGTGGCTGCTGAACGTCCTGGACGCTATTTGAGTGATCATGAAGTGCTAAGAAATGTAACACTTCTAGAGGAGGGGTGAAGCCAACGTTAAGTGGCTAACTTGCTGAATGTTAACCAAAGCACTATTTCAAGAGCAATTAACCGGTACCATGAAACAGGGGAATATGGAAGAAGGGCCGGACAGGGAAGGAATCGGATAACATCACCAGTTGATGATCGTTGGCTTCGTTTAACTGCCCTAAGAGTTCGGCATTGTACTGCTACAAAATGAAGTTTCATATTTCATTGCAAACTGTTAGGAATAGGCTCAGAGAAGACGATATCAGACCAAGGGTGGCTTCTACGGGCCCGCGTCTCACCAGAGAGCATCGAGTTGCAAGACTTCAGTTTGCGAGGGAACATGCAAATTGGGGTATTCCAGAATGGTCGAATGTTCTCTTTTCCGACGAGTCCAGGTTCTGTCTAGTATCAAATGATAGACGCATGCCTGCATACAGACGACCTGAGGAACGGTATCAGAAATGCAATATCCGGCAAACCGAAAACTTCGGAGGGGGCTCACTAATGGTGTGGGGAGGCATTTCTTTCCATGGTCGAACTGAGTTAGTCCTAGTGAATAATGGAAGAATGACAGCGGCCAGATACATCGCAGATATCCTTGAACCCCATGTTGTACCCTTTGGCCCATTGGTTGGCGAAAACTTCATTTATATGCATGATAATGCTCGGCCTCATGCAGCTAGAGTAGTTACAGAATTTCTGCAAAATGCCAAAATTGATATTTTAAGTCATGCAGCCAGTCCCGACTTGAATTCCATAAAACATGTTAGGGAGAACATGGGGTGGCAAATTCAGCAACGTAGGATGCCTTGTAGAACACTCTAACTACTAAAAAATCTGCTTCCTGAAATTTGGAACTCAGTGATTCGAGAGTACATCTAAAATTTGTTTGAGGGGCTTTCGAGACGTATGCTGGCAGTAATTAGGGCCCGGGGAGGAAACACTCGATTTTAAAAATGATTAGTAACCATTCGATGCTAGTTGATCTCTTCACGAATGTTTGAAGATGGTAGATTTTTTAATTTTTCATTAACTCGAAAATTGTTGATATTTTCCATCATAAACTCATCTCTTCTGAATGATATCTTCTTATTTAACACTTCTGAAAGTAACCAAGCGACTCTTGAATGACCAACCTAAAAGTTCATATAGTATTATCGTAAAAGTAGGGTGATGCGACAATTTTTGTGGGGAGTGTATTTTGTTCGTAATAAATCAAAATATGACAGTGGTGATTAATAGATTTGAATTTCTTGTATACTCATTTCCATAATGGTGAATATTTTTTTTATATGTCTCTTTGAGTTGCGAAAAATCTCAATGAAACTCCTCATTAGTATGAACATCAACTAATATTGAAGAATAGGACAGTTGGTAGTTTGTTCTTTTCGGAAATTCATCAAGGTTAAGTATAACTCGATCAAACCCAACTTTCTACTATAACCGAGTCTTCAACACGGTCTATGCAATGAGAAAAGTAAGTGTAAGCGACCGTTCAAAGACTGTTTGAAATATCTTTCTTATTCAAGAATGTGGTCTTGTCCTTTGAGTTTGGATGAATTTGGAATTTTTATTTAATGTGCTAACAGCTGGACGTTTCAAACATACGAACCTACTTACATTATGTTGAATATGTTGAAACATTTAATAGAGGGATCTAAGATTCATTCAATTTTTTCTGGGTTTGAAGCATATTGCGAGTAAGCAAGAAAAACTGGACAATTCTAGGTCAAGGATTCGATACAAAATGGTATGTGAATAGTTTATCCAAAACTTGAATTAAATTTCGCTATATCTTTTTCATATCTCCGAATATATTAAGTTTCGACTAAACCCTAGATCACTAACCTAACCTAACCTAACCTTCGTCGAAACGACGACGCGGTCCCAAAAAAAGTAGTATAAATTTTGAGTCTGGCTAATCTCAGTCGACCTGCAGCTCGCGCGGCGCTCGTGTGTTTTTTGTGTAGGGTCCCTGTCGAAACAAAAGTTGACATTTGTCACAAATGTATTAATTAATAGTTTTTTCCTAAAATGTTCCTTTCTCTGGTTGATTTTATTACCTAATTGTAATATTTTAATATTTTTTCAAGTCTTTGTTTTTTCTTCATAAGATTTAAGTATTTGAAAAAACAATAATGTTCAAAGGAGTAAAAGACTGATCTCAAATGAAAGACTGTCGAAGGGATTGTGTGTGATGTTAGTGAAGAAAAACTAATAAATATGTTAACAAATGATTATTGTAATAAATAAGTGAAACACATAAATATTTTATGCCATAAGCCTTTGGAAGCCTCATTTTTTTTATACGTAGTCTAAACTACGAAGGTTAGTAATAAGCGTTGTAAAATAAGGTTAGTGTTCTAGGCTTAAAATCAGTCCCTGAAACGTATAACTACAATATTACCATTTTCAGGACGAGACTGATATAGGTCGGTGTTACCTTGGCTAACCATTATTTTATAATAAAAGTTCGCACACCACAACAGAGTGCTTTTGGAATGACTGGTACTCGGGTAATTGGAAAGCGGGGGTTATGTGTTGGAAAAAATCGCCCTCCTTGCGTATATGCATAATTTTTTAGTAAGTTTAGCATTTAGTCATTAAATCGGTATCACGGGCTTTTGGTTGCATCATAAGAAACTCTTAGGTCCCTAACGTTTAGTTCGTGGTCCAGAAATCGCCGATAAAATGACAGTCGGGTAATAATTTTTTTTGGAGCTATATCTCCATTTTATGATTCTCTGAAAAGCATTTATTTTCCACGTTCCACTCTATATCTTTTCCATGTGATACAACTATTAATTTACGATTTTCAAATATTTCTGTTACCTATGTTGTTATATATTTGCTCTTCTTGACGGATTACTAGTTGGTTTCACCTTTTCCTTTTGAGTGTCAGAAGTGAATTTTATTTGTTTCCTTTTGAGCTACAGAAACCTAAAAAATTTGAATATTATATGAGTTGTTAGACGGTACAAAAATAATAGATGTTGTCGTAATCAAGATCAAAAATGTACACCTTCTCCGACGTGGCTGAAATCTTGACAAATGAACAGCGCAAATGAGGTTATTATACTCTAAGGCGATTTCCAAATTGAGTTCTAAAAGATGTAATTAAAACCTTACAGCTACCGGCTGCTCGGCGCAGACTGCGTGACATGGTAGCCGGAGAATTCCTTTTCAGGACCGGCCACGAGAACCGGCCGCTGCAGAAGAAGAGACGTCGGAGGAGTCGCGATGTTCTTTCCAGACACACAGCGTTGCCAGCGAGGACGGGAATGTGGAAGATTTATTGTCGTGTCGCCATTTCTGCACTCGTGTATACTGAGTATAGTTGGTTCGAGAGAAATCGAATATTTGAAGATTTGACGTCGCCAACATCAATGATTTGAATCTTGTTAACATAATTAAAATTCTTTAAAACACTTTAAATCTACTACTCCCTGGTGCGGAAGCTATCATCAATACGAGGAATATATTTCCCGATATATGTTTATTGAAATGTTTTAATTGCACTATTTTGTATTCAAAAATCATTAGTACTCTATGAAAAAAGTATAATGTATGGGACTAACCTTCAGATGATCACAATTCCACACGTGTCAACCTAGATTGAGTTCTACACACCTGAGAAATCAAATCGTACATTTTATTCTGACTAGAGTATTTGTGTGTCCTAAGAGGGGAGACAAGTGTTTGAATGTCCCTTTTTTCAGTTTTTCACGTGTTTCTTGGAAACTATAACCTCTACAAAAAATACTCAATAAACAGAATCGGGACTAACAAAATTCTCTACGACAATGCATTTTTCTCTTGGAACTAACCTTTAAAGGTTTATGTAGTTCTAAATAGTAACCTTATTCCATAACGGTGATTTATTCCTATTCGAAACCAAATTACATTCAAACCTTGAAACATTAGTTTGAAGTGAAACATCAGTAAATTAAATTCAAACAAGTACGTACATCTAATGTATTGGATCATACAGTCCATAACAGTGTGTCAAGATAGTTCATGAGGCCTTCAGGGTATTCCTTCACCTCTTCTGCTCTACTTAACCTCCATTAGAGTCTCACAAAGGTGATTCCAGACCTCACCACTGTTGCATCTTCATTTATGAAACGTTTTGAGACTAAAATGGATAGGACTTTTGGTGAGGTATTTTGTCACGTCCTATTTTATATGCGATTTAGTAGTGGAAAAGGAGACCTTTAAACATTCTCGAGCTTGCCAAATCTCCACCTAACCCTACAAAGTTATTTCTAAAACTCCACCCATTTATCTAATTTGAGGTGGTTATTTACGACCCTCCATGAGAAGACACTTGGCAAAGACAAATCATCTGCGACAAGTCTTATAACATATATATATATATATATATATATATATATATATATATATATATATATATATATATATATATATAATCAATCAAACTGATTTCATGAAAATATAAATCCACCATTAATACCATTGCCAGGCAATGATTATAATCAAAACATATCCTGGAATCATTATCTATTAAGATAACGTTACATGTTATGAGAATATATCAATCTACCAGAATATATACAAACTATAGCATCATCCGCCGCTCCCACAAAACGTATATAACTGCTGTTAGTTCACCCCTATGATTGGTATACATAAAATCATTATTATTATTATCAGACATCAATGTATCAACGAGTAGTGTCAGAGGCTTTCTCCCCGGAAATATCCGGAGAGAAATATATTTATTTATTAAAATATTTATTTTTTTTTCTTGAGTATTAAGCATCGAACAGTGGGATGCAATTTCGTTCTTTTTTTGGACTCATCATTGCCGTTTTTTCGTGCGATATTTATTCTTATATGTATGACTGGCATCCGCAGATGTTGAAATATAAAACCAGCTGAAGCCGGTGGAAGCTCGATGGAATCAGTAACTCAACTATAATATTCTTGAAATCGTATAAATTTACTTCTGGCTATATTGAGGCACTCCGAGTTGCCCTAAAAACCAACATCAGTTTGGATGCATACCATAAAATAAGTGGTTTAGACAATAACAATAACCAAACCTGAAACTAGTTCATAATTACAACCTTCAATAAGGAGATTATTCAATGATTCGTTAATTGGCTAGTAATCCTCCATGGCAATCTGAATCGATAAACTGACTACCATAAAAACTGGTGCTACAACAACATTATCAAGATGTAATCGAATTTCCCAATATTGTTATAATATAGATTTTCAAAAAAATAGTGTCAACCTTTATTGTCTTCAATTATTTACAGCAAGAGTGACGTCACAGCTATATCACGATTATCGCTTTCATTTCAATTGAAATGAATATCTTGAATCCATTTAGAGCATTTATGAGAAGATATTCCTTAACGTGCTGAAAACTATTCGAAATATTTCTCTGATGAGAATCAATTGTCTTATTATGTTGGACACCGCGAGAACAATGAATGGGGCCCTGTTAATTAAAATTGTTATCGAAATCTTGGAATCTGCTATTTGTATTTAAAGTCTCTATTTTGTTACTGACTGTATTTTATTCTGAATATAAATAATAAATATTTTGAAAATTGATGTAAATGTATAGATGAGCCAGTTTGACTTAAAGAAAAATTAGTATCCATGAAGGAATTATGTATTTTTGAAGAAAATCATAAAAATTGCAAGTGAACTTAGGATTTTCAATATATTTCTCGCAGAAGATTTGGAAGATTGAAGCATATTCTGTCAACATTAACAAGAAAAAATGTTCGACAAGTACGTATACGTACGTTTTCGTTGATATAGACGGAAATTAGCTTCCACTCTTTCCACTACAGAACACCTTTAGATTGTGAAATATTCCCCCTTCAGAGAGATAGCTCTCTGATCTACTCATCAAGATCATCGTCAACCTACAATTCATTTGGATGCACTGGAAAACTACAGAATACAGCGTCGTTTTCGTTGAAACTTGTCAGTGTTGCATATCTGTCCATAATATCTCTCGATATTGCAACTGAGTCTTTTATTGATTCGGTAGAGACCCCCTACGAACTGAAACAGAAGGGGTCAACTTGGAAACGTACTTGTAAGTTTGGTTTGACTTCATACACACTTGTTTTGCGGTGTACCCTGAGAAATAAAGCACAGTGGGATAAGTCTGGTGACCAAAGGGAGACCACGGAACGTCACCGAACATCGAAAAAAATACGACTGGCAAACAGGATACCAAGTAAAGCCATTGTCGCTCTAGTTATTTGCATCGTAAACCTGTTCTACCTCAGTCACATATTTTCTGGTGCAGTTTGCCTACTTTGCAACTATGCGATTACAAAGATGTTAATTATTTCAATATACGTCTCGGATTTTATTATAGCGATAACTTCATTTTGCTCAAAAAACTAGGGACCCGTGAGTTTGCTCACCCCAACACCGACACATTTGTTTATTCACAAACATCATAATTTAATTTTCTTCTTCAATTTCAAGAATATAAAATACAATCGCTGGAAGTAATCATTTTCATTTAATTTCGTACTGATAGTGAAGTAACACCCTACACAGAATTCATTCAACTGTTCTTCTGATAATCCTTCTGAAAAAGGAAATAAACTCATCGTACCCAAAAATCATACTCGTAAACTATCCACGACCATGTTACTAAATGGAAACAATATGCTTTGAACCAAATGATGCAATATTACCTGTCTCACAAGTATCCAATCACCCGAAAACAAGCCACTTCAAAAACGCATGTGGCCCACCCTTCAAGCATTGTTTCATATTTATTTTATCATTTTCATTATTTGAGATACAGTTGAATGATGAATGAATAGCCAAATCTTCACACCAACATATTATTATGTAATTATAAACGATTAATTTAGGTAAACGTTGCGCTTTTAATGTTACATCTCGGAAGCAATCCTGTTTGTTTGTAGTATATGTGAAATCCCGTATTCTTTAAATGCCATTTTCGAAACAATAACTTATTCTATAGTAAACCAACTTATAGCTTGAAATTTGCTACTTCTTATGGCACCAATATTGGCAACGCTGTGACCAACAATGTGGGCTTATCCATCTGAATGTACTGAAGAAGACCGGTTACCTGAACTACAGGTATAGGTCCAATGAAAATTCCAATTTTAACTCACAAACGGGAGAACTCTGAGAGATATTCAACTTGTGTACACACATTTACAATGAATTTTAAAACAATTACGGACAATCTTATATTCAAATTTGAACGTGATGATGGTCGGTTTTCAAGTTATTGCGGTATAATCGACCCATAATCGTTCGCCATGATCATTGGGGTATGGTTGGGTGAAGAAGTGAGACGAAGCAAAATAGTGAATCGTGGGAACGGTATTTTGTCTGCCAGGTTCCTTTGTCTCATTAATAAAGCAAATAATAGCTGTACCAGTGCGCCCAAGGTGTTCGACTCGGTACAAATTACCAAATTAATCATGAGGATTGACTGCACGATGTTCTTTTGAACTTGACTTTGATGAGTTATTTTGGTCTAAGTTATCCTTGGACTTAGCACCTGACGAATCCATTTTTTTCTATCGTTTTCTTCAGATAGGAGTAAATTTTTCATATTTTCAAGTAGAATGGATGGCAACAGATCCTTATAGTGATTGCTAAATGCTTGCCTAATAGTTGTTTGAATTTGATATTACCAAATCCAGTTTCAGAGAGTCCCAAAAGGATAAACAAATTTCTTCAATTACCCTTGGTGATCTCATTATCTGACAAAGCTATCATTTTATATAAAAGAGAATATCCGTAGTCTATTCCAGCATCACATCCAAACTACAAGATGATATGAATTGAAAATGCGTACTGTTGCTACTTGATTCTTAAGGATTTTCGAACTTATTCTCGAAATACACTACACTATAACAAAATAGCTACGATTAATCTATCTATCTGGATGGATCACCACTAGAGGTTAACGCGCCAAACATATTTCCATTCTGTTTTGTTTGTTTAACTGATTGCATTCTTTTTTTCCGTTCGGAAAATTTCAAACGATACGTGATGCTTGCGACAGGACCTCTATTGTATTCTGCTGCCTGAGCATAGAGCTCATTCGAAAAAAGTGATGTGTGATTGTATTTCGATTGCAATTTTTTGGATTATTACTAAATCAATTTTCAATTTGATGATAAAGTGAGAAACAAAGAAAATGCACTGAAAATTCGCCAAATATATTGGGAAATTTAAATGCGAAAGTTTGAGAAGTTGTTGATAATTATAAAAGGACATTTTCGATATCAAAATGGAGGACCAAAATAAGAAGAATATTCATTGAGACTAATATACCCGGCTAACTTTGTACCTCCATTTATTTTTCTTGCATATTTTAGAAATTACTGAAAGATTTGCCTTACTATTTATCCTCGCTTCGGCTTCACTTCACAAATTGAAATCAATTGGATTATCCATAATTCCATTATATTGGCATGTTTGATGTAGCGAAAGGAAAGAACCCGACAAATTATAAAGTACCGGAAATGTTACACATCTCGTGAGATTTGAAATTCGAATCTCGCATGATCTTGGCATTTTCGAGATCTCGGGTGAAATTCAAAAGTATATTGTTTAACTCAAGTAACTAAAACGCAATGAAGACAGGTTAGTTGTAATAATGGTGATAGTAAAGTACAATACTAATTGGAAAATAAAACCCTTATTTTTTGTAATTACTTACTATTTTTTACTAATTGAGACATTCAAAAGAAATCAAAATTAACACAGACCTTTTTTCTTTTTCTTTCATTTAAGAGCGGTGTAGTTAACAATTACAGTAAAGATAAAAAACAAAGAGTGCTGTCTGACAAACGGCATCTTGTCAGTTGCTATATGACCAGCTGCAGAAAAAGCAGAGTTAGACTCAAACGCTGGTTGGTACCAGAGTTTGTGAGCTGTAATGATCAAACTGTAAAATTTTACCCCTTGATACCCCATCCTTATAAGGAGCCATTTATCTTTCAATAAGCGACCTAGCCTAGACTATAGAAACATGCAAAAATGGATTCTGGCAGGCTCTCAAAGCCTCTGACAACCGCCGTTCAATCTCGTCCAAGATCTCGTCATTTTATACTACGGAATTAATCTCGCAAAATGGGACGAGATCTCGCAGGATCGAGATTGCATTCCCTACTTACACAGTAAGTTTTCTTAATGGCAAGAAAATACTAAATTTTCCGTTTACGATATGTCCACACAATGAAATTAACTTACGAATAAATAATTCGACCATAACTATTACAATGCTTTGTAATGTACAATATTTTCCGTTTTTTCGTCTGGGAAAAAACACATAGCGCCGATGGTTTTCCGACTCTCGAACACTAGGCGTACACGTTCGGGAAGAAGTGGTAATTGTAGGTATATAATTGGAATTACGATATTACGTATGGTCTGTTTAAAGTTGTCAACTACACGTCATTCTGCCTCATTTACTCACTTACTTTTCATTTTATGAAATTAAAAAGGAATCAGATTCGAAAGGTATACAAACCTTTTCCTAACAATAATAAAAAAACAAATATCGAGTCATTCTTATTGATATAGATTGTTAAAATTCTATGACAATTCTTTAATATTTTATTTGGAAGAACAAGAAAATCATCTTTCACTGAGAACGCTCTTCAAATGATAGTGCTTTTCAATTTTCAATGCAATGATGAGAAAAGCATGCAATAATTTCACAAAAGTCACCCTTCCTGGCCAGTTCATTAGCGGTGCTGCTGCTGTTTTTTAACTTCCGCTCACGATCAACGCTCTCAGGGAAACCAACAGTACTGGTTCACAAAGACAGTGTTTTAAAAACCTGATTCACCCCTATATGCTCATATTATGACCCGGCTTTCTTAGGAAGCCGCAGCTCAAGATGGGTAAGGTCGAGCTCATTCGCATGAAATTTCTCATTACGGTTGATTTGTATTCGTAATTGTACAGTATTTGTATTTACAAATATGATAAAGACGGCTCAACATCAACGTAAAATGGTGTCTCTACAATACGTGACTATCATTTGAGTGATGCCACGGACTCGAAACTATCAAAATCAAATAAAAAGTATATGAATAAAATATTGAGAATAAATAGCGAAAATGATAATATGTGAAAATGAAACTTTATGTTGTAGCCGTTGTACCACAAAAAGAAAAAGTCGCGTGACTAATCAATAAAAATACAATTTTTTCTTAAAACTCGAATTTATTCATCTATGTACTCTCCTTCTACAATGATACAATCGTTCCAATTATTTTCTAACATTTTCATGCTTTTCTTGTAGAACGATTTATCTTTCGCCAAGAAATAGGCGTTAGTTTTCGCAATAATCTTTTTCCCTAGAGCATTTTTTTCAAATCAGCAAACAGCCAGTAATCGCTGGGTACCAGATCTGGAGAATCGGATGGATGAGGCATCAGTTCCAAGCGTAAATTCTTTCTACCACGGTTTTACCGATTTGTGGATTGGTGCATTGATGAAACAATGTTTTTTCTTTGCCATATGAGGTCGTTTGCGCTAAATCTCAATCGGTGGAGTAAAGTTATGTAACATTCACTGTTGATCCTCCGGCCATACTTCTGATAGTCGATGAACAGTATTCCATGCGTATTCCATAATACAACCGCCATAACTAGCCAGTCGCTGGGTTTTTGGATGCTTTCGACGGCTTTGGCCCTCCGCTTTCCACTCAGTTGATGCTCCTTTTAACTCTAGCGTATTGTGGTAGAACCATGTTTCATCCATGGTCACATATCGATGCGAAAAATCATTTTTATCACGCTTTAAAAATTCCAAACAACTCTCAGATTCGTCAATTGTTGCTTTTGTTTTACAATGGGCAAACGCGCATCGCCTCAAAAAAAATGTTCATGTCAAATATTGAATATGGTGCCTTTTAATATCTTTAAGATATCTGTTGTAATTCCACTTTGCCATCACCCAAAATAATTTTCAACACTTTTTTATAATGTCTCACTCACGTGGAACTCTTTAGCTTATTTTATGAAGAAGAAACACGCTATGAAATTGAAATGTCAAATTTGAAAAGTGTGAAGTCGTGACAGTGAATTATATTTACCCTTTTGAAATTATAATATATTCAGCTGATCTTGTACCACGCAAAATATGACCTAGTTGAGCATTATGAAAGAAAGAACTTCCTATTGAATGAAATCTAGCTTCTCTATTCTACTTAATGTCGTAAAATGTTAACTTGTTGCTTTTAACGTTTCGTCTAACCAGTAGCATACTCCTGTACACAAGCGGAGATGCTTGTTACATCTTCAGTCTATTAAATTTATAGTACAGAAATTTTTTCATGAACATTTGCGATTTTATTTCCATGTCCATATTCACAAATAAAATTTATTACTCCTTCAGTTCCGAGTCAACTAGTTTTTTGGAGTAATTATAAATTATCAATTGCCAACTGATTGGCAACACTGGGGGATTAACTGTTTGCGTTCGATGCGGTCACATGGCACGTAGCTTGCCACGCAATATGCCGACCGTATTTCCTTCTTGTGCCCTGCAGTGACACGATATACTGCATAAGGTAAATAATACATGAATACATTTCAATGTTATCAAATTTTGAGCATGACTTGACAAATCAAAGATTTGCAAAAATAAAAAAAATGACAGAGGATGCAATTCTGAACAAGTCATTCGTTCAGGAAATCGAAAAAAGAAAATGTTTGTACGATTACACCTGCGTAGATTACTCTAATAAGGATCTGCAGGAACAGAGCTGGCAAGAAATAAGTGATATTATTGGTGGCACCGGTAAGTTACATTAAATTTACATTATTCTATGATTTTTTAAATCAGATGGTCTCAATTATATCTATAGTTTATAAGGATACAGATATAAAATATCTACACTGAAAAAGATATTAAAAAATGTATATATTTTACAAATAAGAACATGATGCCCTTCAAGTCGAAATTATCTGAATTTATAATTTATTCAAAATAATCAATTTTTGCCTTGAAACTATTAGAATAATCTGCTGAATCCTCTGAAGCATCTTTAGGTATTTGAAGTTATTTTTAGAATTGTTCATTCATTTGTATTGCAGTTGATGATTGCAAATCCCGATGGAAAAATTTAAGAGGTGGCTTGACAAGATATCTAAACAGACCTCTAACTCTATCAGGTACACGCCACGTAAAAAAATATTACCTTTACGACTATATGAAGTTTTTATTACCATTCACAAGAACTCGAAGTCGTAACAACGTTGGAAATAAATCATCTGATAACTTGAACGAATTTATATCGCAAAATGAATCGCATGGAGATGTCTCCACTGATTTGGAAATGGACCTCGAAGAAAATTATAACGGCAACTTCCAGGAAAATCAATTTTATACTAATGACACAAACCATGCTGAAGTGGATGAAGACGCAGTGATTTCAAAGATACCAATGCAGAATGAAGATCCATTCGGAGAAGCTGTTAAAATGTACTTTGCGAGGAAATTAGCTAAAGATCAAAACCCTGATTTGGAGTTTTTCAAGAGTATCCTACCTGATATAGCGGATTTTAGTCCTTCTCAGAAGAGAAGGTTCAAACAGAAAGTGTTGAAAGCTATTGATGAGGTATCACAAGGCACTTAATTTTTCAGGAGTGCAAAGTAGTGTTTATCTATAGTTATCTGAATCGAACTAGCTTCAATATATATTCGATTACGAAAAATATATTTCATTGAGAACTCTATTACTGTATACATTTTCTCCTGTTCCTTACAATATCTTCAATGACAATCTTTGGTTATGTAGACTATCGCGGAATATTATAAATTTATCTCTGCTCGGATTGCTTGGAAATCGTAACTCCAGAAAATGTTTGACTCAAAAATCTGAAAACTAGAACCAGAGGAAATTGCGTCTATACCTGCTTTGAATGAACAAATATAGTTACATTTTAGATTTGTGATTATCTCTTTAAAACTTAATTCAAAATCATTTTCACACACTTAAAATTAATATAATTGTTATCATTCTTTTTATTGTAATGATACAACTCTATTATAAAACAAGTCCTTGTTCGTTTCTCTAAAGAAGTTACAGTTACTTTTCGAGGTCGCTGTTTTTCCGAAAAATTTTTATTTATCTTAAAACTTCTTATGATCTTGAAGAAAATGCTTTCTTTCTTTGCTTTGTATTACTTAAAAAGTTACGAAATGTTAATTTGCAATGAATACTGCAGAAACGAAATAGTAAATTTTGATATATCTCCAATATTTCCAATAATGCACCAATCGATATAAAAATTTGAATTGATGAATTATCGTGGTAGCTACAGCTCTATTATAATTTCTTTTCTGCATTTTTCAATTCGTGAATGTTTTATGTTATGAAGAACATTAGAGATTCACGCTATCTTTTTAAATTTTTTTCTACACGACCATATTTTTTCTGTCAATATTCTTAGGAAATTATACTTCGAGCATTTCCTTTTGCAAGATGAAAACCTTTTATGTAGAGATCATAATTTAATCATGACAGCGTTATATGGTTCAGATGCGTGGACCTTGAAAAAGGCCATCGTTATAAACACAATGCCTTGAAAATGTGGTATTTCGTAGGGTATTAGGAATTCCTCAAACAGATGAAATAACAAATTTAGACCGTGAGAAAATACAGAATAACACTCAGCTTCAGCTTACTATCAAAAAGTGAAGAATTGAGAACCTGGGCCATGTTGTTCCTGGCTGAAATTTTTAGCTATTTAAGTTAAACGTGGATGACGCAGATCCAAGAAAGAAAAAGAAAATCATCTCAATTGTGTAATCTTGGGAAATAGTCAAGTTGCTCCACATATTAAGTGTTGTTATTAAGGCTGAATAACTCTAACCTCTAGTAGGAAAGGAATATTGAGCAGAAGAAGAATCGTACTAAATGTATGAAACCGATATGCTTCTGACTCGTCATAATAGGGGAAAGAGGGGGGAATACGAACACCTAAGGGAAAACTGAAATAAAACAGTGAAATTTAATCACAAAGCTTCTTTAATTGTTTAATTATAAAGTAACTAATGTAACATAATAAGCATGAAAATATGAATAAAAAACAAAACTCTTAGTGTTCGGGTAAACACGAACCCCAAGTGGGGTAATTTCGTACGTAATTACAAAACATTATAACGGCAGTTATCACATTTATAATCCCTCGATATTGACTGTCCGTCGGTACAATTCTCGAGAGCGCATTTTCCACACACGTAACACATTACTTCTTCAACGGTTTGATCTATATATTTTTCTTCACAATAAAAAAGAAGTCTTCATTTCCCTTCGTATTTTGACTAGGTTCTTTTTAAATTCTTTTATATTCTTGAAATTTTTTAATACTCTTTTAATTTCTTTATTCAAAGGTTTCTTATCACTACATTTCAGTCTCTTTATTTGAGATCCTTTATTTGGTTTTTCTGGCTTTCTTCAGCTCTTGCTCTTTTTCTATTTTCATTTTCTTCTAACTGCTCTTTCATAAATGTGCTCGTCAGAAATAGATTTTCTCTTCCTAATATTGCGTTTTGATACTTTTGGTGGAATCACAGGAAATTCAACAGTATCTGATAGATGAGCTTCATGTGTGCTTGTATTTTCGCTTTGTGAATTAGCAAGACCTGTATCAGATGCTTGGGCATTAAAATCTTCAACACTGTGAACTTGGGTTACTGTAGCCGTATCAGCATTGGGAACTTGTTGAACTTCAGTTTCTTAGTTATTTGAGAGTTAGGTATTCCTATCAATGCTTTGTGGTGGGTTCATTGTTGTCTGTGCCTAATATTGGGATATGTTTGGCTCAATTGGATCGAACTCAACGGGGCGCAAAGCATATATTCCTGCAGATCTGAAACCACTTGCTTTTTTTGAAGGTACTACAGCAGTTAAAAGCATTTGTAAACAATTCTACTATGTCGGATTGTGTGATAGGTTTTCCAAATCAATTCTCACATTCTTCATTGTATGCTGTCTTGATAGGCCCCCCAAAATATAATCAAGTCCAAAGACTGAAGTTTATGTGGGGTGTGTTGTGGCAAACTCAGTATAATGATTCCTTGTTCTCTGCATAATGAATGAGCATCAAGACTTATGTGGCTTTCATGGTTATCCAATATGAGCAACATTGGATCTTCTTTTGAATGGTTTGCATATGAAATCAAGTGGTGTAGCCAATCAACAAAAAGGCTTTCATTTATCCATCCAAAGTCTGACACAGCTCCAATCGTGTTAGGGTTACTACCTTTTATTAATGAAGATTCATGCGCATTCTTTTGAATATAAAAAATGGTGGAATGTGTTGACCGGCTGCACTAAATGCATAAACCACTGTTGTAGACCCTCTTTCGGCACTCGTTACCTTACCGACTTGTTTCTGACCTCGTACTGCCACTATTTTCTGATTTTTCTGAACTGTTGATATACCTGTCTCATCGACGTTAAAAATTTTATTAGGCTGAATATGATATTTCTCTTGTACGTTCTTCAAATTATCATGAAAAACTTGAACGTCAGTTTCATTGAATGCTGTGATACGATTAAGTGAAGTCGCCGCAGGTGTCCTCATATATAGGCTGGGATGTCTTTTCATGAAGCTGTAAAACCAGTCTTTACCGGCTAGCTGTTTTACTCGGTCGAAATTGTTAGGGAGTTTGTTCTTCTCAGCAAATTGGTACGAAATTCGGCGAATTTTTTTATGGTTAGGCTGTAATAAAATTTACTGCATTTTAAGTTATAATCCACGAGTTCCGCTTCTTGCTCGTCTGTGAATAAAATTTTTCGACCAGCTCTTGGCAATTTAATCACTGGCTTTTTTAGGTAGTTTTTGGAACATTATAAGTTTCTGCAGCTTTGCCGGTGGTGAGTTCATTAGTTTGAACATCATCTATAGCCTTTTTGAGATCTTCTAGACTGTATTTCGTCACTGTTTTTCTTGTATTTACGACCTCGTAATTAATTAATTAAAGACAATATCTGGAACAATAATAAAAAATAGATTAACTGAGAACCAACAAAATGATGGGATAATGACGAAAGTTCGGGATTACCCGACACAGATCCAAAAAAAAATTGAAATAAATATTTTAGGTAAAACTACTTTTGCCTATTGCGTCATTGTTATTTAGCAGCTTAATATGTAGGTATTCCAGTAAGTTAAAGGTAAATAAATACTGTTAGTAGAAATCAAGTAATACCAAGTTGAATTTACGAAAAAATTACATCAAAATCTTGCAAAATATAAAAAATGCATACCTTGATAAGTACTTGCGTGAATCCGGTCATTGACTGGCACTCACAGAACAGACCCTAATGAGAAGTATAAACTCAGTGCTCCGACATAGGAAACAATATGACCGTCTCTGCATAGAAACTAGCGCTACACGTGCCATTATGGGAAACTGAACCGAAAGGCGCCGTTTTTGAATTCTAGATTTCCCACGATCGAATATAACTTAACTTAATTGAAATGGGGTATATGAACTAGTCTAATCGATGCAGATCATTTCTGCCTCAATTAGACTGTTCAAAAATTGAGAAAATAATGAGTATTTTTTCATAATAACACTTTTATTTTAAAATAACAAAAATCTCTTAAACCATATATACAGAAAACATTTCCAAAAATAAAATAAATTCTTAACACAAGTAAATCTAAAATATAAATCACATATCACAGAAAACAGGTACATTCTAATATTCAAAATAAAAAAGAAATTCTAAAATATTTTTGGCAGCCATAATATTGGTCCTACATTGCTATCAGTGGTCCCCCGTTGGGGGGTTAACTGCCTTCACTGTCATCTTCATGGCAGTTATCCCATACTGCTTCTGAAAATGGAAAAAAACGCAGTAATAACTGTCTTAAGAAGTTTTCATTTAAAAGAATTTGACATCACTCAAAATTGTTGAATATGGTAAAAATCGGCAATTTCATTACTAATCTTGGAAACTAGGGTTGCATTAATATTCCCGATGTGTTCAATTGATAGGTTCATAGTAAAAATATAGACCAAATATATAAGGTTTCGCCCGCAGAACCTTATGTGTAAGTAGGGTGTAAAAAGCCCATCGTAACAAAAAAAACAATATATACTCTGAGTAAAAAGAACTCAGAAAATTGAATTAATAATAACAATGTGTATATCACAAAATAAACATGAATTATAGATAACAAAGGGAATGTAGGGTGTAAAGGACCCAAAAAATTCAATTATTTGGTCACAGATCAATTTCTTTTCCCATTAGTGTAAAAGGTGCATGGAGAAAAATAAATAATATCATAGAGTAGAAAACATGTTTGTAAATTATAAAAGGGTATAAAAGCCTAGACAAAACAACATGTATAGTACCACCAACTGTATAAGATCGATGGTAAATAAATAACACGCACATAGTAGGGTGAGGATAACCCGCTCTTTAAAATCACAATAAACACCTATAATTGAACCCATCAAAGATTGCTGTCCTACTTGCTTCTGAACCTTTTGGATTTGCTTTCAGTCCCAGAAGTAACAGTTTCCTTCTTTTTGTCCTCAATGAATTTAAAAATTAGAAGAGTAGCCCTTTCAAAAATTTCATCTTTCACCGAATGTAATTGACAAAAATTGAATTTAGAAACATGAGACTTGTAAATATCTTTGAATCTGAAAGCAAGATTTTCCTGATGTCCCTGACTATTCAGGAAAAAGTAAAGTTTATTGTGAATGTCTTCTAAGAATTGAGAAACTTTTACTGAAGGATACGTTAACTTAACGACTTATTATCACAAAATTCCTTGAATGTTTATAAAAGTGTGTTGTTGTTGGGGCACGAAGTCATCCCGACAAATTCGAAAGTTGAGAACCTCAAGAAAATTTATATAATTCAAATTAACTATCTTTTCAGAGCTCGAAAAATGGCTTCCTCGGCTACTTTTATTTCCTCGCCATTCACAGGGGTCCTCTTGTATGGTATACTCCTTTCCCGCCGTACGCCAAAGGGGTGAACCTCAAAATTAAGAAGAAAACCGATAAGAATTGGATATAATCCAATTTAGGTACCGTAGAATCAAACAAAGCTCAAGTTGCACAAAATATCGGCTAAAACTTCACAAATTCAATATACTTACCATCAATTTTCAAGAGTATTACTAAACTTGAGTCCTAGACACCAGCAACGGAAACACCTGAAAAGAAAATGATTTTGGAAGCACAAACCGCAAAAATAAAATGGTGTAGAGGGAAACTGAAAATGTTGACATTGACAATTTATTTATTGGCGATTGAAGTTTGATCGACAGAGTTTGACACTTGACGTGGTTAAATTAGTGTCATCTATATCTATTATGGGAGTACTAGATAGATAGTTGAGGGGTCATGAGGGGCTGTTGAATGTTTTGGTCGGAAGTCGACCTTCTTATTAGGGTATGTTCTTTGCTGGCACTAGTGGAGGCGTATCTCCGAGATGGCGACAAGTGAAATATGCCTATCTCTTTCTAACACAACAGAACCGCTGCGTTCGGTTTTATCCCGAGTTCGTGTTTAATCCACTCTCCCCTACATTACGCAGTACTTCTCACCTCAAGATTTTTGTTTAAAAGTAAAATATTACCATGTAGTTCGTATCACAATGATCTTGATTGACAATTGCGATAACATGGAGGATAATTAAATAATTTACGAATTATTGAATTCCTCGCTAAATTTCGCAATTATTTTTAATTGTCGTTCATTTCAATATCATTCTTCAAACACAATGGTACTAAAATTGTATGAATTAACATGTCTCGAGAATAATATTTACTCAATCACTTCGCAACTATTTTCTCTCATTCATCTGAAATTTGCACAAATTACAGCATTAACTGAAAAGAATAATGACGAAATAGTGTTATACTTTGCGAAATTCACCCAGATAACAAATTCAGGCCAGTCAATGTACTTTAGTTTTCTGCAACTTCAGAAGCATAGCTTTCAGTGACCTTTGATTACCAGTCATTGACTTGACATTCAAATGAATATTATATACACTACGTACACTATCAGAAATTGCAGAGCGGCGTTTAGTATATTTGCAACTGATTGCATCATTATAAGATTAGACGAAACAGGCTGTAATAATTTACACGCATTTTGTTTCAGGCTAATCCTCTGTTGCGTCCAGTTATTTGATAATTATTATGTACGTGATGAGTACGCCATTTCTTGCGATTTAACTTTTCATAAATGAGAAGTTTTCTTTAGAACACCGATAGTTATAGCTTCTCTTTCTTTTGAAAATTCGAAAATTTTGTTGAATGGATTCATGAGATGGTCTGGGTCAGGGGTTCCCAAACTTTTTTGTACCACGCCCCCCTCTGGTGACCCCCACGCCGCCCTTTATAATGAAAATTAAAACAAGTATTTCATGAAAAACGATTATAATTACTAATACAAATTTTTACATTGTAACAGATACATTTTCAATTTAGGGAAGGTAAAGTAATAGGCCTACCTACTTACAAAAACAAAACATAAAATGTAATTTAGTGAGATGGGTGCGCTTGCATATTCTGGATAAGTTGACAGATCCTGTGTTGAGTTTCAGACAAAGCACATCGTAGGTCACTTTTGACATCAAGTTTGTTGCGGTACCTTGGTTTTGATCGCTACAAGAGTTGAAAATGCTTTTTCGCACATGTATGTTGTTGAATCTGAACAGCTTTCTCTGAAACACTGGGGTAAACTTTTAAGTACTTTAACCAAAATGGGGGCTTGTCCATTTTTTCAAAATCGTATCTTGCAGCAGAGTCATTTTTTATTTGTATTCCCTCCTCTTGCAACTCTCCTGGCAGCAACTGTATGTCCATGCTGAACGGGTCGGTTGATAGTCTGTAAAACTCCTCTGAGTTAGGAAAGTACCTGCTGAACTTCTCGTTGAGGTTCTTCAAATGGTCGATTATCAACTTTTTCAAAAGCGGTCCTTCAAAAACGTCCTCAAAACATGCTTCCTCTGAGACTGACACTACTCTGTTGAAACTTGAGTAGTTGCTGGGTCTCATTGACACTTTACGAATCCAAAGTTGTAGTTTCTCAACGTACATCTTGATGGCATCCCGATGTGTTACTATATTTGAATCTGCACCTTGTAGTCTCAAGTTTAGGTTGCTTAACGCGTCAAAAAGCCTGATAAATAGGCCAAAATCACTTGGTTACTGGGTTTTTGAACTCTGCACTAATCTCGTTTTGTTTCTGTAGTGCCAAAAACGTAATCATTTCATCACGGAACTCAAATAGTCTTCCCAACATATCGCCTTTTGATAGCCATCGTACTTCTGTATGAAATAGCAGCGTTTTGTAGGCACTTCCTAAATATTCACAAAGACTTTTAAACAGTTGAGTATTCAAGGCACTGTTCTTTACGTAGTTGACTACTGTAATACATAGCTTTAATACAACATTGAGTTCGTTTGGAAGCGTTTTCGCTGCCAAAGCTTGGCAGTGAATAAAACAATGAATCCCAACCACGTCAGCATTCTTCTGGTTGACCAACTGCACCAAGCCTGAGCGAGAACCGAGCAATGAAGGAGCACCATCTGTGTATACACCAATAAGTTTTGGCCAAGAAACTTCATGTTCCTCAAAAAAGTCTGATACTG
This sequence comes from Cryptolaemus montrouzieri, assembly GCA_013387265.2. Taxonomy (NCBI): domain Eukaryota; kingdom Metazoa; phylum Arthropoda; class Insecta; order Coleoptera; family Coccinellidae; genus Cryptolaemus; species Cryptolaemus montrouzieri. Next base: position 70,025,545 of record JABFTP020000021.1, on the reverse strand, counting down.
CTTTCATCACATCTACAGCTTTAGTAGTGGTCACCAGCTCAGTAGAAAACATCAGTTCATCATTCATTCTTCAATTTTCAAAGTAACGAACATATACAATCAAATGAGAACATTGTGCTACGTCTGTACTCTAGTCAAGCTGGATAGCAAAAAACGGGGATTTTTTATTGCATCAACCACCTGGTTTTTAATGTCGTCGGCCATATCATCAATTTGGCGTTTTACGGTGTTTTCTGAAAGTGGTATTTGTGATAGCTTTTGCCTACTATCAGTTCCAAGGACAACATCGGCTGTTTTCAAAAGGCACGGTTTAACAAGCGTTTCACCAATAGTGTGACTTTTCTTTTCCTTAGCAATAAGAAGAGATAATTTATTGGAAGCTTCACTCACTTTTAGAGATGACTGAGCAGCAGATCCAGTGCTATCTAACTGCGCTTTAAATTCTGAGATTTTGCAGCAAAAAACTCTTTAGGTTTGTCTTTTAAAGAGGCATGTTTGGTTGACAAATGTCTCAGAATACGATAAGGCCTCATCCCGTCATTGCTTAATACTTCATAGCAAATAACGCACTGAGGGCGATCAACATTATCTTTAAGCAAGGAAACAAATCTATATTGAATATAATCGTCAATATACTTGCGTTTCTTTGCTGTGATCATCTCCTCTGATTCAGCTTCACACAGAACTCACACAACAAAAAAACAAATATTCCAATTCAGACGTCGCAACAATTATAGAACACCCACAATACAGCAAACACGCTGACTGATATTTCACGGAAAGCACTCTGCCAGAACGGACTAGTTACAACTCGAGCACTGAACAAACTGCAAGGTTATTGACATTGGACTGTAGATGCGGTGGAGGTGGGAGTGGAAGGGGTGCGGAGACACTCGCACTCACACCAAGGCCAAACGGAGGTATCGGTACACACGGCCGTTGCCGTCGAGGAGGACGGTTTTGAGAACCTTGAACTCTTGTGTACTTTGTAGTTATAAAAACTGTAGCCTTCTTTGATAAAGTTTACAACTTTAGTAATACTTTACATAAACAATTATGAAAACTTAGAAAGACTTTATTTCAAAGATTTGGGGAAATTTTGTTATTTATTTCATTTGGGTGTCACGCCCCCATGGACTTTCTCCACGCCCCTCAGTTTACGAATCCCTGGTCTAGGTAGATAATTGAGTGTGGGCTGATTGATAGCCTGGCACTTCGACTCACTTGCACAGTCTCCTTAATTTCACCTCCATCCTTCTTGAAGTCTATAAGCTTTGTGGGTGAAAGCTCAGTAGGTTCCAGTTTATTAGATGCAAGTTCATTTTGCATGAATCTATCCCCAACTGAGCAGTCGCACATGGCGTGTTCTATTCATTATATATCTTCCTCTAATCGTCTACATAAGGAGTCTTCCGTCAATTCTAATTCATTTAGGTGATTTCTAATATGACAATTAGAACTCTCAGGTCTAGCCAGGTCGAAGTGGAAGGTCCACTGATAGCAAGCCCAGAGTGTCTGAGATCTGTGACGCTCAACCAATGCTCCCGTACCTTCAGGTGCAACCACCAGTTATTCTTCAATAATAGACGGATGAGATGGGGTAACAATCGTTCATGAAAAACTAGATTGAAATGATTGGATTGATTGGATGACCAGGTATTCTTGTCGGTTCGTCGACTAGCTGCGTTAGATATCGCTGATTGCGAAAGTTTCAGCCTGTCTTCCCGCTTCATCTGTTCTATTGAAGTGGCGGAGCCAGTTGGTGTTGTGAACGTTGAAGTCACCCAGTACATTGACCTCAGCTGCCGGATGAGGTGTCTGAATCCAATCCACCTTATCACCTAGATACTGAAACAGTCTACTGAGGTCAATATCGTTGGCGAGCGATATAGACAACATAAGAGCAGTGTTTTATCCTGCAAACAGATTTTAAACTACGCATGGTCGAAAGCGTCGTCCCTGGCGAACACACAGAGGGCCCCCTTTAAACCTAAATCTCGTATGTAAGTTATAATCATTAAAACGTAAATACGTTGTGTCGGTAGTTTGACTTATTTGGGTTTCGGTTAGAGCCAGCACATGGGTTTGTACGTTTTGAATATGCTTGTGGACTGCATCGACATTCAGATTGTTGTGCCCCAGTCCTCTGATATTGCAGAACTCTATAAAGAGTTTGCTTTCTTTTCTACAACGTGAATGAATTAGTGAATTCGCCGGAGGAGTGCTCGACTTATCCGTATCATGAACCCCTCGAGGCAGTCCCTCCCGGAGATCCGAATGGGAGACTATTTTAACTCCTGATCATTTTGTCCCAGAAGAGCTCATCATGCTTCGTTGCCAATCCTTTCCACCCTGGCGACCGGACCATCCGCCAGATCCCCAAAACTTAGTCACACAGGTGACCAATTCACGGGACCTATAGCTGGATGTGGTGGTATCACACCGGGCGACGTGGGTGAGGGCGCCTGCCAACTTGGTTGGACTTGAACAAGAATAGGCCAAAGCTAGGGGTGTCCCATTCAACTGTTTCCTAAATGATAGTATGTCACAACTTGAGGGGGTAAATCTACGTGCAATTTTAATGAAAAAAAGTTCCTATAAATATAGGTCCGCAAAAGCATCGTTGCGGAGCTACAGGGTGTTGAAATTTCCGGAAAAAATTGGTTTTTCCTTCAAAACTCCTGCAGTTTTTGAGATATTCAGCCCAAATTTGGAATGCAAGCTATTTTTTACAGCCTCCATCATTACACGTCCTAAATTTCAACTAGAATCTACAAAGTGGTCTCTTTTCCGGATCCATCTCTTCTCTTGCCCTTTCAAACTTTTTTGCAGTACGCCACTGATTAGCGTACAATCGATTTTCGTCATCTTCGTTCAATTTAGATACTTTTTTGACACATGTAATTTTTTCGTATCTCCAACTCGAGCAAAAAATTATTGAACGATTGTATGCATTCGCTGAATCGAAATCACTTCTAATTAAAAAAATGACTAGTAGGCTTCGATTTTTTTCATTTATATATTTATTTTGACAATTCCTAAAGTTGAACCAGTATTCAGTGTCTGCTCAAATTAAATTAACGATTAGTTTTAAGACTTTTGAAGTTATTGCTGTAAGAAAAAATGGCTAATTTTACTAACGCCGAATTGGCTGATATCCATTACATGTACGGTCTGGCCGACGGAAACACGTCAGAAGCTAGGCGACTATGTCAGGTGCGCTTTCCAAATCGAGTAACACCAGACAGGCGTACATTCTCAAATATTCACAGAAGGTTGAGATACTTTTACTGCAAATAATCATTTAAAAGGTGCAACTCAAACTATGAGAACTCCAGATATTGAGGAAGCAGTTTTGAATTGTATTGATTTGAATCCTCATGTGAGTACAAGAAAAATTGGAAATCAGTTGAATATTTCACATGTTCTATTTTGGATGATTCTCCACGACTTTTTATTGTACCCGTTTCACATTCAACGCGTCCAAACTCCACTTCCTCGAGATTTTCCTTCAAGACTGAATTTCTGCCGATGGTTCTTAGATAAAATTAGAGAAAATACTCATTCTGATAGTGAAATAATGTTCACAGACGAAACTAACTTTTCGAGAACTGCTATCACAAATTTTCACAATAATCATTATTGGGCTGAGGGAAACTCCCATTTGATTGAAGAACCTCATCAACAATATCTGGGTCGGAATAATTGGAAATTATTTGATTGGGCCATTTTTTTTGCCTAACAAACTGAACGGTATTGCTTATGGGCAATTTCTTGAGGAGGAGTTACCTTTATTACTCGAGGATGTGCCACTTTTGGTGAGAAATATAATGTGGTTCATGCATGACGGGGCACCAGCACATTTCAGTGGAGAAGCTAGGGAATTCTCGAATAATACCTTCAACAAGCGATGGATAGGTCGGGGTGGACCAGAAGCATGGCCTCCTATGTCCCCAGACTTAAATAGCTTAGATATACGACGAAGACGACCCACGCTTTATTGATTTAATGTAGTAGTTATACATTCTCGGTGCTAATGTTTGGGAGAAGTTCCCATTATCTATCTATGAAACTCAGTGTGCCAGTCAGACTTAGAACTCAAAATCCTCTTCTCGGGAACACATGTAGACATTCTCAGGTCGGCAATATTTCTAGCTGCAAGAAAGAGTTCTAAGTCAACTGTCCTTTTCGATAATAAACTTCGCCTTTCATCAGGAACGCTTGAAGGTATCGAGTTTATGATAATACCACATACTTGGGTCTTCAACCCTTTGGAATCGGAAAAAAATCAAACATTTCACTCAACGAAACCGGAAAATACGGCAGTTTATTTAGCATTCTGCTCCATATTTTGACACCCGGAAAGAAATCAGAACCTACAAAATCTTTCAGTTGACGTAGAAACATGAAATTCCTCTAGAAGCAATGTCTTTTAGCACGGATACAGGAAATGTATGAAAACTGTGAATTTGTTGTTACATCACATAGAAATTTTTGTGTGTGCTGTAATGAACGTTTACGGATCTCACAATGCGTGAGAACTATTCGCATTTTGTGGTTTCTTGATAGAGGAATAAACTAAAACAAATTTTGAGGGGAGAAACTGTTCTCAGTTCTCAGATTCTCATCTTAAATACTTTCTCAATACCACTCGGTCTAAACAGAAATAAATTGGACTTGATTGATTCAATCAAAATGTTAAAGATTGCGTTTTCTTAATTTCACACTATTAAATAGTTGCATTGCAAGTATCTGATCGCACAGCAACGAACACTTTATTATACCTCAGGCGTTAGAAAACGAATTTTCTGTGCGTGACTGTTGGGCACGAATATGGTTCCGTTTCCAGCTCAAGACATGGCAAAGTTTACAGGCGGATATTGCTTTTAGTAAAAGGTACCCGGTACCCGCTTCGGTACCTACCAACCGGCCGGCTACTTGGCTTACAGTGAGCGATTCGCATAGTCATCGGCCAATAACCTCCTTAGCAAGGTTAAGAGCGGACGACTTGCTGGTGCATGTCAACTGCATATATTACCATCAGCGAGAACACGGTAACACATCGTCTTCGGAGTCCTACCTAGATGATCTGTACCTGGGTAGTCCCAAAATTTATGAACTGAGTTTTATCAAACCATTTCTCAAATTAATAATCTCTCATTTTTGAATATTTTATTAATGACTCATAGGTACCTAATAGAAAACTAAACACAAAGAACTTCAACTTGTTCGTGTGAAATAGAGTTTATTACTTAAAATCTACACATTCTCATAGAATTTCTTATTTCTGTCTGTGTTGTTGTTACCTTTATGATTGTTTATTTTTCTTTATCATGATCTTCCTCAATTAATATAATACTTTTCGATAGACTTTATTCATAAATTATATATTATGTACGGAGTGTGCCAAATTTAATGGTCTAGGCTTATATTGGAAAAACGAAGAGCACGTAAAAAATTTTGACTGAGGGATTTCAAATGGGACAACATGAGGTCTCTATTGCATCGAATAAATTGCTTTTGTAATTTCTAAAAAACTGGAAATAACGTCATCAAATATATTTTTCCCAGAAAAATACTCATTCGATATTTTCAAAAACCTTTTTTACTCTTCTATCAAAACAATTGTTTCATGTTTTATTGGTTAAAAGTTACTATCTGAAATACAAGTACTTCCCCTCAAATCACTAACATCGTTAAATTCGTAGAGGTAGTATAACTGTATGGTTATGTCGTATGTATCACATGGACGATAATATGATTAGATTTTCTTGGACAAAAATGGTTCAGTTCAAGTCCAACAGTCTCTTGCTTAAATTAATGAGCTGTGTAATAGCCATTGCATTTTAACTCGTTTTTCAGCGTAAACTTGTTATTTAGTAACAATAATAATACATAAGGTACCTGAGGCAATTAACGCCCACCTAACTCAAAAGATTTTTTTTGATAAGAAAGCTTTCAAAATGGACCCAACCTTGTCATGTGAAAATTAAACATATATTTCTGAATTGAAAGATGATAGTTGAGAAGTGTAATTATTTAAAACTTCCTCGCTGATAACGTAATATTAAAAACTTTTATTTGGGCGTTATTGAAAATATTATTTTGATTAGCGCCCGCTTGCAAAATCAGATGCTACACGAGTAAAAAAATCGTTATGGTTAAATAATCTAATAAAACATAAGAGTCATTTATAAATTTCTTCATTAGATAGATAGGAATGAAGCTAATCAACATTTGATATAAAAACTTTGACATTTCTCAACACGCACAAAGTAACTTTAAACTTTTAATTGTAATCATTTTTCACGGAGTTTTAAGTTTTGTCATCAACAATTATAAAAATAATAGCAAAGCGAATGTTTATATGCATATAAAATATATTATGTTTAAACATACAATGGGCGTTATTAAACGATAATGGTCAATAGCGCCCTGAGGTAGCAGGAAAATAATGCGCAATAATGACAGTCACTGTCATCTACACTATTGAGTACTTAAAATATTATGAGATCTTCCTTCTTCTGCCCATGGCTTCCCTTTTTTTCTACACGTCAGTCTAGGTGGTGTCATTTTGGTGTTCTGTGAAATGAGTACATACTTATTAACAAAATACTTTGCTATAAAAAAAGGCAAGGGCAGAATAATAAAATAAGTGTATTTTTATTGAAGATTTAATTTTATAATGCAGATATAAGTAGGTTCGCGTTATTAGAGCAAAATTACTACAGAATTAAATTAAGTGTCTACTACTTTTTCAATGGTGTAAGGAAAGCTAATAGCGCCCACGTATGGTAATAGCGACCAACGGTCATTTGACTGGGCGTTAATATCCAAGTTGAGGTTTTTGGTATTCGGAAGTTTTTGCATTAAACTATACAAATTCTCTTTAAAATAAGAACAAGATCTAAAGTGAAACCTACACTCCATGACAAATATAGAAGCAAACAAAAATGTATAATAAAACATATGGAAACTTACAGTTTTGTGGAGCAATTTTTTACAACAGTGGCGTCTGCGACCGGAGTTTCGGAAACACAGCGGATCACTAGTAAGATGGAGGCGGGAGTGGCTAGCGCTCGCAGTGTGTTCCTGTTGGTATATTCTAAGTGTGCGTGAGCGTTGACGCGAATGAAACTAAAATTAAAGTACGTTTTCTGTAGATTGGGCGTTATTAGAAAGAGGGCGTTAATTGCCTCAGGTACCTTAAGGAAAAAGTTGATTCCTTACCAGTTTATGTGATAACGCGAAAGCATGGTAAAACGGCGATTCGAATTCATCCGAAACGATATCCTGACCTCACAACTCCTTAATTGAAGCCAGTGATTGTTAGATTTAAACTAACTGTCACTTTTTTCCATGAAGATCTTATAGTCCACTTGATTTTGAACGATATAACCTTAAAGTATACAACCTCTATAAATACAACAATATAACTGATTTGGGAGGTAAGTGCTTGTATTCCTGCTTGTAAGTTTTTAACGATTTAACATAAGAAAAAATTGATAATTGTTACTCAAAAAAACGTTTTCTGTGATAATATCGAATAAAAAAATATATTTCTGGTTACAATATAATCAATTGCGTCATATTCAACAATTCGAAAATGCTAAATTCCCATTTCAGTCACCGTATTCAAAATTACGTTTGGGATATTCATTGCCGGATAATAACCCTAAACCATCGAGTTTGGGACACCCTGTACAGGAAAATGGAGTGGTGCTAACGGGTTGCTAGTTTGAAAGAATTTTGAGAAAAACTATATATATTCTTGATTGCGTACGAAGTTTAGAAAGGAAAAAAGGACAGTGGATCATAAACCCATATATAATATCTGGTCTGGCACCAGAAAGTTTTAATCTATCGTTATTTTATTGAACTAAACGTACAAGGAAATGGGTTCAAAACGGGTAGAAAATATATTCAGAGAAAATTATCTTCTAATGAAACTCATGGCCTCCTCTAACGATAATATCACAAAAAATAAAATCAAAATAACTTTACCCTTATAAACCGCAATCAATTAACGAAATATTCAACAATTTCGCTAGTGACAGCCTGATAAAAATATAAGTTCTTCCTATAACCGATGAAACTTTCGAATTTATAATTTGATATGTCTCATGGTGAAATATTCACGTTAATGATTTCTTTTATCTTCACTTAAGGTTATGTGAATAAACATCAACACTTACGCTTCCACAAATGCTTTAAATTATTATCTAATTATCTTGATCATCATTTTTTATTAAAGAGGTATTCTTTTATTGAAACTCTAGGCAATTAATATTAATTATATTTCAGAACATAACATGACTATTTGATTATGTAATCTGCATTGGAAATTCCAGAGGCAGAATAGACGAGACAATTTTGAATGAATTTTGAAAAGAACTTTGTCACATATATTTGGCAGATATATTCAGGGAGGACGAAAATGCATCCATGAGTTATTTTAGAGAATTTCAAAAATTACTTTTGTTACCGAAAATAGTTCAATCTTCATATATTCTCGCGTTGGAGGACAGGAAGGACACATATGTTCGAGTAAACCCAAATGTTGCCTAGGAATTGTTTATAGAAAATGTTGAAAGCTCAGACAAAGTAATCTTCAAACCAGAACTGAATGAAAATTCAGCCCTGGAGCACTCTGGGCAAAAAAAATCTCAATTGACCAATCTTTTGTAGACATCTCTCCTAAGGACAAAATTATAAAATCCGAGATAAATTTGAAAACAGTGGTGACTTAATCTTAAGCGCCGCGATTCCACTAAAAATCCCTCTCAATACCATTGATTCCCACTAAAACACAACTGCTGTAGGTCCGCACGTAATTCCAATAAAATTGATAAAGCACATTGCTCATGTTAGTTCGAATCCTTTGTGTTATGTTGTACATATAAGCTTGCAAAGTGGAATCTTCCAGATAAACTAAAATGTGCTAAAATACTATCGATATATACAAACGGAGATAGACTGCCATAAGAAACTACAGAAATCTTAATAATTTCATCAAGATATTCGGAAAGATGATTTATAACAGATCACTCGGCTTTTCGGAACAAGAACTGATACCTACTACCCGAGTCACAATCTGAATTTGGAAAGGGTAAAAACACAATCCAGGCCATATTCATGAAATGTAGTATAACATATGTGTCGTTCTGGGGTCACTTAATCAAAATAAGCCTGTGGTAGTAATAGCGTTATACTTTACTAGGGCTTTTGACAATGTGGACAAAAGTTACCTTCTGACGAAACTAGAATTTATTTGGTTCTTGTAGATGATACTAGTACAATTCATTGATACAAATGTCATAGTGAATGGAAATGACGCAACATAAAAATTCTTGAACTTATTAAATTTTAATTTTTTACTTGATTATAAATCTCCATAAAGTGAAAATTCAAATTTTCATCAAATGCACTGTGCATTATTGACTGTTAAATACTCTTCATACATCATAAGAAATGTAGTATAACTTTCAAAAAGCGTAGTATCTCACTCAACTTATTCGTTTTCAACACCAACACACTTATACTACAGTGATAGAATGGACATTCCTTCCACATCAGGGATACCAGTCTATATTTACTGAAAAAGGTTTGGGAAATATAAGCAAAGGTCTTATTAGGACATTTCGATTTTTTTTTTGAAACGGTGGTTCGGATAACTTGTTGTGTCCTAAAGGTGTCCCAAAATCTACGCAAGATATGAATTGAATAAAAACGTAATGGAAAGTTTTAGGAAAAATAAAGATCATAGATGAGGGTTATGTATGGAATAATATCCATCCGCTGCTTTGCTGTCACATATGTACTCTTTTGTCTAAAATTGTCTTGACTATTTTGCGTAAATGTAACATGATTTCGTTTATGTAGTGTTGAATATGTTCCTTCATTACACGGTTGTGATTTTCTTGAACTTTTACCTAATTTAGGAGCTGTGATCGTTTAATTTCAAAATTTTATTCAATAACGATTACTTTTTTCTCTCTTGTAACGTTCCCAACCCAATTATCAACTGTCAAAATGGTTTTTTGGTTACTATCACTACACGTTTAAATAGCAGGATGTTCAAATCTTATGAATTTTGAACATGTTTCAAGGAATTTAATGATGATTAATTTGGTGTCGGTTGATAGACCGTGATTATGTCAAACTTGTAAAATCATTGTGGAAATGTTGACAACACGAGAATATATTATATTCAACAAAGTCAATAAGTCAATCAAGTTAGCAACAAAGTTAATGGTCTGTGAAAACTATGAAGCAAACAAATTGGAAGCAAAATTGACAACTTGATCATCTGAAATCCCTTTCATAAACAAAAATATATGCTCAATGTCAAGTTGACGTTAGACTCTTCCTTCTTATGTTTATATACTTTCGATCTATCCCTCGTATTAGACCAGTCCTAGCACCGGCACACGGAGAGAACTCTGGCCCTGAACTTTAAATAGATTTTGTCCAGCTGCTGAATAAATGTAGACGACACTCATGGCATGTGCCGCAATAGCGGAATTTACAAGATTTTCTGCCGGAGCGGCAAGTTTTTCGTGAAATAAAAAGATGTTGCAAATTGAACAAAAGGCTATAAAGCTTGTTCGTGACATTCAAGACTCCGCACGTACTGTAACTGTTATCAACGTTGAATTCTCCGAGCAGTAGGAGCAATTATCTATCACGAAATATTTGGTGTCATGAGTCAGTTCTTAAGGAGAGAACTTAACAGCTAATCATTCAATCTAACATTCCAGGAAATGATCGGCATACCTAGAACATGATTTGAACCATTCAATTTGAACTGGTGAATAATTTTCGACTCTTTCAAATTTTTGTTCTACTCGAAGGAGAACAGGCTTCTTTAATAAGATTCGGAAACATCTAAATCAGACTATCAGATATTTATGATAACTCACTGTTGGCGGTTTGGAAGATGTTATCAGTTTGCATGCAAATTAAATGATTTAATCTATTCTGTATGAAAACCAACAATTTATGATACTCTTCATAGACAATTCAATACCTTCTAGTTGATGCGATAAAATGATACCTGGGAATTTACATATATCTGGTATATCTGGTTTGAACTTGAGTCCTAAATTTTTCTTTTGTGATCCATAACGTTTGAATCGATTTTCTGCTTGCTAACCATGATATTTCGGAAAACATGGGGTCTGAAAAAATGGTTCTATTTTATCGAAAACAAAATTTCATAAATTTTTGTTTGCGAAGTATTTCTCCTCATATAATATATTGTTGTTTTCTTCAATCTTGGAAGCTTTTCTGGAATATATATTTATGTATGGCGTTGAGCTTCCAGCGACGTGGGAATTATGCCTCGATGCCTCATGGTTATTTTCAGTTATGGGAATATCATGTATGTATACCCGTTGTTGTTATTCAACAGCTATTGAGCGATTTTAATGGTTCTTTTGATCAAAATTCAGCAGGTTTCATGTCTAGAACGGCTAAAATAAGCATTACATAAGCCAACGGATATACCGATATCCTCAGCAATTTCCCTAATAGTGAGTTGATGATCAATATCAATTTCTTTACTACTTCAACGTTCTCATGTGTTATTAACGTACTGGGACGTCCAGGGCGGACTTTGCCATCAACATTTTTCAGACCTTACCGTATAAATTTTTTTTTGTTCAAAATGGACTCGCCAAAGGTCTTAACATTTCAAGTGCGTTGGAGCACTTAATTCTATTTTTTATATAATATCCGATATAGATACTTCAATCTATTTTTCTCGAAAACTCACAAATCACCAAACATGCCAAAATACTAAATGACTGACAATGTTAAGTCAACATATGTTGCAAACATTTGTTTCAGCATAACAAACAAAACTGAAACTTCAATGTACTTGGACTGCTGAATTTGAAAAACCTCCTTTTTTATGAACATACCCGGTACAAATAATACTTCTTTCTTGCGAGAATGATTCAATAATTCGTAAATTACCGAAATATTGCCATGAACATTGCAATTAATGGTTTAATATTGGATATTCCGAAATGTACTGACAGATTACAGTTTTTATGTTTGTTATGAATTTGCCGGTTGTACTGTGATATGAAGATAATTACCCCTCACTACGTATATGTGTATATCTGTGTACAATGATGTCCTAAAAATGTTGACACATAATTCGGTAGGGCAAAATTGTAATTTATCTTCGAATTACGTCGACTCTGAGCTGGTCGTTTAACACCGTGTGTGTGTTTAGATGTTTCATTTGAATATCCCTCGTCTGATAAATCTTCTAATGGTACTTATCTACCTATCTGAGATCATGTATGCATGAAGTCTTTCGAATGCTAGGGTTTGACACTCATAAAGAATACGTTAGGTTAGATATTTCACCATCGGCTTAGTCGTCTATCCTGGAGATCTCCATTTCATTGTGGGCGATGACGAATGTGGTTGGCAGTGTTCTATGAGAACACCAACAAATCTTCTTAGTTTTTTCTACTCAGTGTTTACAAGCGTCTGTTTTCTGGCATTGATTACAAAGCTAGAAGTGAACCATGTACCTATCTTTTGCTTACGATTCTATAACAAATGCCGCAAGCTGGTTTCAGAGGCGCGAGATAACGCTTGGAATGATTCTAATTGCTCCTACGACATCACCTTGAAGCACTCCCAACATCTCATTCTCATTTAAAAGGCATATAGGCATATTTAGATTAGTAGTAAAATACACAGCACAGCGATCATTCAAGTAGCAACTATCAGTTTCAGAATTATGTTTACTCATTTCGTTTCACATACCTTTCTCGTCAATGTCATATGCCTGTCTAACATATATGGAGTAGGAAATAGTGAATTGGACATGGATATTAGTTTATCCGTATATTGTAATCGTGAGGGTACGGTGCAAACCAGATATACTATATTGTCAAATAAATTTAATTCCTCGAATGTTCGTTCTTGGCCTCAATCGATTCCAAAGTGTTCCTCGAAGTGGCAATTCGAGTTGAGGAAACAAGTAAAAGTCACACGGATCCATATCTGATGAATACGGTGCTTTCTCAATCAAATGGTAGCTTTGTATGGTTCATCATCGTGGTGCGAAATCCAAGATTTACTTCTCTACAGACATCTCTTGACAAATACTCTCTCACAGACGCCTCATAAAGCCTAAGTACTATTGCTTTCTCATTTTCGAAAAATCGAAACAAACTTTGAGCAGCTTTGTAAACTGACCTCAATTTTTGATCGACTTTGTCTTGTTTTTTCGGTTTCGGCTCGATTTTGTCGTTAAATATTGAGTCACTGGCTACTCGAGAAAATGTGTTTTCAGCATCCGTTTTAAAATGTCTTGGCTTGATGGAACGTGTTTCATCTCCAAAGTATCGATCAACACCGTACGAACTGATTCGTGTAAAATGTTCAGTTCTTGTGCTAGCTCTATCGAGATATATTGACAATTGTTTAGCAACAATTCTTTCTTGAAGTGCTCGAAAGAAGCAAATCATTAACGTCTTTACGTCTCTTTTTGAATGATTTCTACCATTCATACACTTGTGTTCTCTATAAAATTTAGTCAGCGTAGTTTTTTACCAACGTTTTCAATGATTCAGGAAATTTAATGCAAACTCACTGCTCAATAAAATCATCTTTTATAAAAATCGAAAAAAGTGTGAACCAACAAAATCAAAATAATAAAAACTAGCTACAAACATTGCCTCAGTCTTGGATCGTTATGTCTTATAGTGGTGCAAATTCAGTGACAAAAAGAAATTTTACAATAGGCTTATGTAGAAATTTCAAAACGTAAATTGAATATCGTTCTGTTGTACTCACTTTTTAATTTATTTTTGACTATGGCAAATATTTCAAATCATCAAAAGTTTATCAAAACAAGATATCGCAACTACGTTTTATTCAGTTTAATTTGTTGTCTTACCATATTCAGAAATAAATGACTGAATGAGGTTGAGATAGTGAACTTCTTAGATATGACTTTTGGATTCTCACTTGTTTGATTTGTAATACACCCGCAATTATCTCATAATTTACAACATTATGAAACCTTGCGTAATACATTAATACATATATATATATATATATATATATATATATATATATATATATATATATATATATATATATATATATATATATATATATATATCGCAATTCAAGTTAGTGTTATTTATTTATCGACTTATGCATAAAAATATTTATTCCTTAAACATAGAAATGACAACGTAACATTAAGTGAGAGTACCCTTGGGGCTATAATAGATATATTAAATTTTAATTGAAGGCTATAATAGATATATTAAATTTTAATTGAACCTTTTTAACAAAAATCACAAATATATTTGTCTTCCGGGCCTGCATAGGCTATACGGGCCCATAAATTGTAACTCATGCGCTGAATCCACTCATCTCCACGTCCTGCGCTAGAATAATTAATTTCACAAAATGTGCAGCTGGTATCTCAACTTTCAGGCCTTGCTCATCATATTCTAAGTCAGTTTCTATGACTGCGTTACTTTCAGAGCTACTGCTAGATGTATCGATTCTCTGTCATCGATTAGCTTGGTTATTGCTACTCCACCTCGACCACGCCCAAGGTCACTTCCGTTCCCTCAACAACGTCCATCTCTACGACTTTGTTCTGTCGTAAGGTGATAATGTGATCACTTTTGTTCTTGTAGCTTCTCTTCCACGGTTATAAGTCCGAGTCTTAACCAGGGAGATTGACAGAATATCGTCTGGTAGAATTAATTTAATCGGTGTCCCTTGTACCGCTGTACTCGTTCCTGTGGCATTTTGGTCAACCACAATATTTGTACCTTGATTGTCTGAACAGTGACTTGACTGATTATTGTTTGATGATTTCGCTATAAAATCAACGTCTGTAAAAGCTTGCGGATTGAAAGAGTAAATCCCTATAGCACCAAAACCATTCACTGTGATTTTTCATGTGGTGCACTTGAGAAATGTGGGACCAAAAAGCTCAGTAATATCGTAAGGCTTGGGCATTCGCTCAGAATGAATAAGAAACTCGCGAACCTCTTCTCTGTAATTATTCTTAAGTGCACCCATGAATGTCTTATCTAGAGGCTCCAGTTTATGTGATGTATGAGGTGGAAGACTAATGATAGTAGCATAATTTTGCCGGGCCAGATTCACTGTTCAAAGTAATTATCAATAGAATTCCATTACCAAACCGATACACGTGTAAGCAGTCAGTAGACAGGTACTTAAAAAAACCTTGAAGAAGTAATCTCAATCTTCCTCAGTAGAGCGAAGTGATATCAAAACGGGAATATTCGATACGGACAAAGAAGATCGCCGATAGTTTCGAAATTGCTTTTTCCTGAGGTCAATTTCATGTAGTACGCAAAATTAATTTTGTAATTTTCGCGTAATAGGCAAGAAATTCCTGAATCAGGCGCTCACACCGACTCGTTGTAGCATATTTTCAATTATTATATTCTTGAATAGCTGTTTTCTCATTAGTATTCGTGAACAATTTTCTTGGTTTGAAAAATTGTATCAATGAATCGTTGATACTGTTTTTCGGACTCAAGAAAGGGGTCTACAAGTAATAAGATTTGAGTTTTTCAAACTTTTTTTTTGTTCAAAATAGTTCCATCACGTTTTTTAAAGTTGAAAGTATGATAGTAAGTGTTTTGAAACTTTTACATAAATGAAAATTTAGGTGCAAGCGATAGAATCATGTCATGAGAATCATATGAATAATATATTTGATTTTCATAAGAAAAACAGTGTATTTCCAATTATAGTTAAAAAATTCAGTTTATATCTATATCAGATCCTCTCTAAAGGAAACATATTTCTGATTACAGGAAACTTGGACTGGACTTGGTACCACGCCAAGGGGCTGAAATGGTGAATTCTGACTCCGTATCAGTAGTGGAATTATATCACGTACATGTCTCCAGTGCGGAAAACACAACAGTGAGTTGAAATAGTTATTTATTATACAAAAGAAAAAAGTATTAAGTTTTACTGTTGTATTACTAAAATCTAATATTTCATATACATTTTTTCTGTGATGGGAAAAACGACGATTTAATATTGAAAAACATTATATAACTGTATATGAAAGTGAGAATATTATCAAATTTGAAGAATTAAAGTGGTGGACTGTTGTCCTTATAATGACAATTAAACCAGCATTACTGAGCAAACCTTTGAACTTATCAAATATCTGTCTATTCAACTGTGTGATTTGATTTAAAAATTGCCAACCAAATGCTTGTTTATTAGTTATTATCAATAATACAAAGTTTAAAAATTATGATTCCGAGTTTCCTCTGACTAACCGGATGTATCTGAAGCAACGAAAGATTTTTGGAATGGAAATGGAAAAGATGCAGTTGTTTCTGGAAGACGGCATCATTGGCTTTTTTTCGGAACTGTAATAATGTAAACATTTCAAAATATTTCAATGTATTACTACACAAATTAGTCATTTTTTAATAATGCTCCCCATGAAGTTTATTTAATGGCCAATGTTATAGTATTCGGGATTGCAGGAGGTCTTCGAATTTGCAAAATCAGGCCGGTAATATAAGATTATATTAAAGATTCGGGAATGTTGAAACTTATGCAAACAAAGAATAATGCGAATAGGAGATTCATAGTTTCCGAAGAATATATATTGAATTTCACCGAATGTACCCAGATCTTCATCACGTAGAATTAATGGATAGCCTCCTGGTTTTTGTATATCGCAATGGAACACATTTTTAAAATAAAATATTCTTAAATTAATTACTATTATTAATTATAATTACCTCTACTTATGTGTACACTCTTTTTTCCCGGGGAAAAAAATAATTTCATAAAGTTATATTTTGTTATCTGTCAGCCGAGTTGAAATGTCAAACGTGTTTCCTCTCACAGAAAAAATATATTTTTTCATTTTCGCTTAAAAAACACAACTCTTGTTCTCCCCAGGCCCGAGGTACTCTGAAGAAAAAAGAAACCAAAAAAGTATTAACCCACCACCTGTACTTCTGCATGCGAGATTTTGGTCACCATATTGGTGAAGATACCGAAATTTATTTCTCTCTATATGATGCAGCGAAAAACAAGTATATCACCGAAAGATTTCTAGTCAGAATATCCAAAGAGGGCTTTTCAAATTACGTGGAGAAGCTACATAGCAATTGCACATTTTTCACGGTAAGTTGATATTGGTCATGTGCCTCGTTTTCCTAAAAATTATTTATATTCTTCTCATAACGGAATACCTGATGTAGATTAATTCTAAGTTATTCTATTATTGTCTTCTACAAACTTGTTTTCTATAGAAAACTTTCAGCGGGACACTTTAATATGATATTTATTACATTTGAAGAAAGGAAACGTGGAAAAATATTTGTAGCTAAATTTTCATTCAAATTGTTACCTATTTTTTTAATCTTTAGCTAACTAATTTCTGCAAGAATTCCAAATGAAGAAGAATGATTTTCAACACAGATTGCTCACAGAAACTAGAAAATACCAATATACTATTATGCTTCAGTATTCTATATCTATAGAACACATAGAGACAGTTTTCGTTATTCACCTAGATAGAACACAGGCATATAATTACGTTTTACTTGCACTTCGAACACAGAAACAAAAAATGATCTATTAAGATTTCGATTTTCAAGTATATGGAACGCTGAGGAACAGCATTATCAGTGTTGCTTCGATGGTCACACAGATAAATCATAGAGAAATATTGATCTGTTTCAACTACTATGTTTGCACAAATAGAACACAAAATCATTCAAATCTCGGAATCTTTTTAATTGTCTACACACATTTTGCGATAATGTTACGGCAAGAATTTTATGATTAATTGTAGTTTGATTATTTTTTTTCGTAAATTTTAATTGATATTTATCTTCTTCTGTATTTAGGACTTGGGAAATTCGGACTTAAATAGCGATATTTTCATAATTGCTCATATTATCAGAATTGGAAAAATGATCTATTCCGATACATCAAAAAAGACTGACAAGTACGCACCTATTCAACAACAAGTTTACAAGCGACCTTATGGAGTAGGTGTCCAACCTCTAGGAAAATTTTTGGCCAGTAAAGAAAAGGACTCTGATGAGAAAGAATTCAATATGAAGGTATGTAGAATCATCTTCATCGGATATAGAAGAACTTTTCGTCATAAATCTATGTATGACAATTTTTTCAGGTGTTTCAAGGAGAAGAAAAAGACTTCCATCAACTACATGAATTCATAATCAAACAGATCGGCAAATATAACGCTCTCACATGTCCACCCAACTACGGTATTATGATTTCTCTAAAAATTTTGCACGGTGAACTTAAACAAATCAAGGAGGACAACCAATTGATGTTCAAGAATGTTAGCTTAACGAAGAAATTGGGTTTCCCCGATGTAATAATGCCAGGAGACGTAAGGAACGATCTGTACATATGCCTGGAACGTGGTGAATTCGAGAGAGGGGGTAAATCGACTGGCAAGAATATTGAAGTTACTATCGCCGTATTGGACAGTGAAAAGAATAGGATTCAAGTAAGATATATTTTATATCAAAACTATTTTTTTGAATATTAAAACGACTGGCTAAGTTGAGAAAGTCAATGCGCAAGGGTCCCATTATTTAGCCACCAAGCGAAATTTTGCGTTATTTTCAAAAATATCATATAATTCCCAAAGATGAACTAGTTCCTGGGCCTGTCAACGAAGAATTTAGCCAAAAAGACTTGCACTATTGATGACAAGATTAATTGAACATCACAGTATAAGTCGACATATGGCAATTCCTTATTTTTCATCATTGCTGTATACTGCATCCTGAGATATATGAACACTACTCTTTTTTAATTATACATGGATTCTCGTAAAGCCCAACATCTATGTGTGCCCTTACTAATACTGTTGCAATTCTTAATATTGATAATTTGGATGTACAGACCCAAGTATTAGCTCATTATGAAGAATTATTATGATTAACATGTTCTCCTGATGATGAATTCTTTCATATCACATGACTATTTATTATTTTCATCTCTCGTATAACATCAATTTATTTTAATGCAACTTATATGCAGCAACCATGTTTTCTGAAAACAATCGCAATTTTCATTTCACATAAATAAAAAAAACAGTCAGCATCAATATGTTATGAAATGTCTTTAACTTCGAGCTTCACTTACGGATCTAACATCAAACAATATTTGTATTTCCACATTCAATTGTTAGTATTTTCTTCAATTCTAAATTTTTATCAATAGGATTGCTTGTGGGGTGCGTCAGGAATGGAAGGCTGTGCAATTTACAATTCGATGATCATTTACCATCATAACTCCCCAGCATGGGCCGAAAGTGTGAGACTTACTTTACCAATAGATAAATTTGCTGGTGCCCATGTTAGATTTGAATACAGACATTGTTCTAGTGAGTATTACCAATCTTGTTCATCAATTTTATATCAAATGAAAATTTCTGAATTTGCAGCTAGAGAAAAAAATGACAAAAAGTTATTCGGTTTCTCTTTCATCCGTCTCATGGACAAAGATGGCGCAGCTATTCAAGATGGTTCCCACGAACTCTATATTTATAAATGTGAAGACCCGCAAAAACTTGAGAATTGTGGATATTTGTCACTTCCAGCTTTTAGCAAAGATTATGAGGGTAACCATGAAGCTAGTGGACAGTTTTCTAGAAGTCATAAGGAAGCAGTGTTCGTTAAGACATTATTATGTTCTACAAAATTAACTCAAAATGGTGGGTACATAGAATTTTTATATATGCTGTGTTTCAAATTTTGATATTTTTCAGTTGATCTTCTGGCTCTTTTGAGATGGAAGTCACACCCAGAAAAAATTCAGGACTCTTTGCAGAGAGTCCTGAAGTTGGGAGATGAAGAATTGGTAAAATTTCTGCAAGACGTTCTGGACGCGCTCTTCGCTCTGTTTTCAACGGAAGACGGAAATTCTACCCAATATAGCGGACTTGTTTTCCACGTACTCGTTTCAATTTTTATCTTGTTGGACGAGTCGAAATTCCAACATTTCAAGCCTGTTCTGGATGCTTATATTAAAAACCACTTCTCCGCAGCTTTGGTTTACAAGTGAGATTGTTTTCAGCATTTTAATAATATTTTCAACAGATCTCTTCTGTATGAATTCAAATAACTGTAACATAAACATCATGAGAGACTCAGGAAATGTGCACTCAAAAATGTAGAGTTTATGCATACATATAGCTATAAAACATTTTTTCCGATTTTTATTTATTTATCTACTGAAATGAAAAATAGAGTTTGATAAAATTGGAATTATATTGATTTTTCATAATTTCAAATTTTGATGTGTGTTAAAACAGCACACTAGAAAAGCTTAGTATGTTGCTTGGATGAATTCATTTATTCAAAACAAATCAGTGGTCACTTTTAAAGTGTAAGCTCAGGATAATGTGAAAAAATGTGAGTCTTATGTAATATATTATTTCATTCAAGACAACAAGGAGAAAAACAAAATTGGGAAAGTATTTATTGTGCGAGGAAGAGACCTTGATACAGTCAGACAGTTTGAAAATAAAATTTTATTTACTTGAAAATATACGTCTTTTAACTAGGTTATAGTAGGCTGTGGCCGGTGTCTTTTTATGTACTTGTATACTTAAAGAGGTAATGAAGCATTTTTTTACACATCGATTCTTCAGCAGGTTTTGACGAATACTTTTTTCACATTCTTTACTAAATCGTCATGAAAAAAGTATTTCCTGATATCTCTTGCAAGTCTATCAATGTTATGGGCTGAAAAAGTCTCATGTATTTAATAGGGATACATAATATCAACATTTTTATGTCTTCATCATGTGTTCCAATTTCAAATTTGATTTACTCTACAACAACTTAATATATGGAATCAACATTACACCACCTCAAGCTTGAAATATTGAATATTCAATACTTCTAAGGAAACGTACTGAAATTATGGTTTTATAACTTGGAGAGGTGTATACTGAAACGATTAGAGGCAACCTATATTTTCGTTAAATAAATCTATTTGTTTTTCCCTGGAAAAAGTTTATGTTCTTTTAATGCGTGTTTAGTAATTTTCACGTGTTCGTCTATTTTTTTATCACAAGATATATCTATAAAATATTTCAGAGAGTTTAAAAAAAAAACATTGTCTCAGTTCAAAGTAAATAGGCAATATTCTTTTGATATTTGGGAATTTTCGTGAGATGTTATTTGCCCATCTCACAGCTATTGAAATTATCCACCAAATTGAATTAACTCTTCTAGGCAATTTGAAATTTCTATGGCGGTTTGAGAGAAAATTTGAGTAAATAAATATACTGTGACCTTAAATTTTTCACTAAATTGTTCGAGAACGGAGTTATATGCATTTTATGCCAAGGTTTCAAAGTATGCAGAAACATTTTATTTTTATTCACACAAAAGTTGCATGATATGTTATATGTAAATTGTCCTAGTTCTAGTCACGAATCAGTGTAGAGGTTCATAAAATTAAAATTCCTAAAAGTAAGTAGGTTATGAAGGTTTTACCCCTTGTTTTTTTTTCAGAGGTTTACTTACTAGTGTTCAACATTGCGCCGATTGGATTTTGTCCTTCGATAAACAGGAACCAATTCAGAAATGTTATAAGAGTTTGGAATATATTTTTAAACTCATTATTCAGAGCCGATTACTTTTTGCGAGGGCAACTTGTGGTCAATTCGAAGATAGTTTCAAAAGGGACTTGTATGCAGTGTTCAATTCTCTCAATAAAATGCTAATTATGTCTGAACCAAATATCATTAACACGCAGGTAATTGCCCTATTCATAGATATATAAGTTTTATTCAATACTTTTGACAAACCATCTATTTATCTAATTGTAGAGTAAATATTAGAAATATATCTACCACTCTGGTTGATAGCAACATATCATTAATATCAATTTTAAAGTACATTTACTGCATTTTTGTTCTCTTCGATTGATTTGAAGTGAAAAAATAATTGTTTAATTCCATATTTTTAGGTGGCTTTGTTATTGTCGATTAGTTCAGTTTATGAGCAGTTGGTAGATGTTTTACCAATACTAGAAGTTACAAAAATTGCTGCCACTATGTTAGATACCATACCAAAAGAGCTACCTCTTCTTTTAGTTCAAGCTAAATTAGCTTGTATTAGGAACTTAGTATCTAGCAAACTGTTTCAGGATGATGGTAAGTTATTTCAGCTGAGTAAGAAAAAATGCTTTGAATGGTGTTTCCCTTTTAGAATCCAGAAGTTTATTATTAGGATGCGCTTGTAAACATTTGAGATTTCACATAATACATAGAGATGAATTGACCCTTTGTACTGAAGTCCTATCTGAAATACTTGGATTTTTGTTCAAGCAACGCAAAATTTTCGATGAACAAGGAAAAATTAATAATTGTATACACCATGATGTCGATACTTTATGTATTAGTATTCTAGAAGTTCTCCTACAAACAGTATTGATGTTATTAGATAAAGATACAAAGATAATAGTAAGTAATATATCATTTTTTTGGGATTTACATATCAGTTATTTGAACAAGAGATACTAATACTTACATGCAGCATTCAAAATAGATGGTGAAAATTCATTTGATATACAAATTTATGAATAAATATTAATTTTTTCAGGGCTGCTTAGTTGCATGCATGCTAGGAATACTACAATTATTGGATGAATATCATTACAAGAGACTATGGGAAGTCCTAATGGGGCCTAGTCATGACAGAAAACTACTGAAAGATTTCCTGCTAAGAGTTTTCCTGGTATTTCGGAATTTAGTGGTACAAGAAGTATATGCTAAAGATTGGTTAGTAATA
The DNA here is from genome assembly GCA_013387265.2 of Cryptolaemus montrouzieri. Taxonomy (NCBI): domain Eukaryota; kingdom Metazoa; phylum Arthropoda; class Insecta; order Coleoptera; family Coccinellidae; genus Cryptolaemus; species Cryptolaemus montrouzieri. The sequence continues at coordinate 70,002,686 of JABFTP020000021.1, read as the reverse complement.
AAGATGGTCATGAATAATATCATTTTAAAGTCGCTGCAAGAGTTAGCCCAACCTTTAGCTTTCAAGTTTCTTGATACCCACACTGGCTACATTGACAAAGAAGTATGGTAAATATATTTCAAACAAACCGTTTCCTTCAACTTACTTTTTTGCAGCTGTGGACTAATTATTTCAATTTGGCTGTTCATTACTTAACACAAGAATCTCTACAATTAGAACAGTTCTCTGATGTTAAGAGGGAAAAAATTATTGAGAAGTATGGTGACATGAGAGTTCTAATGGGATTTCAAATATTATCTATGTGGTCCCAGTTAGGTAAGTTTTGAAAAATAAGATACATATTTTAAAAAAAGAAGAAAAAATTCATTTCTTCTGTTGTTTCACAGAGCCCTAAGGCTTTAATGTCTTCGATTCTAAGCGGGTCCATTGTTACCGTGTGTGTATTCAAATGATCCTTTTGACTGCCCCCATCAGTCTGATTAATAAACCTTCTGATTGTGCCTATCAGGAGCTTCCCTTCAATCTAACCTGCCAGGCGTAGGCCTTGAAACACACAGCACCAGATAAGATTATCTGGTATATGGACCCAGCTATCTGGGCAGGAAGGGATTATATAAAGCTTTGCTTTAAACTTTTATATTTTACACATTCAGGGAGCAATATTCAACCAATACTATGTGACCCTGATTGATGATGATTATGAAGAGTGGATCAGAAAACCAGTTCCTTCAAGGAGGAATGTTTAACACTCTAGGGAAGGTTGAATAATACTCAATAAAAGTCTTCAAAGTGTTTACACATATAGCGATGAAGTTCGCGTATTTATCGGATATTGAGATAAGATAATATTTTACTGCTTTTCTATAGCCTGAAATAGGTTTTTCCGTTTTTTTCACTCCATATATCAGAAGATGGCTAATTACATTCATACTTTTAATTATTGAAAAATTACTCTTATGTTACTCAAACTTATTCGAATAAATTGTTTGCGTTCTTCAAGTTAAAATTCCATTATGGAATTAGAAAAAGAAAATCTATTGTTGCTTTTAGGGGAATGTAAGCTGGCGTTTATCCCATCTATGGTTGGACCTTTTCTAGAAGTAACACTTGTTCCTGAAATAGAGCTTCGTAAAGCCACACTTCATATATTTTTCGATATGATGGAATGTGAACAGCGTGCCAGAGGAAACTTTAGACAAGTTGAAAGTGAACTTATAGACAAATTAGATACACTTATTTCGGAAAATAAAGGAGATGATGAATATAGAAGATTATTCAATACTATGTAAGTTATATTGGTAGTTTTAGAAGTCTATTACATCAACATTTCTATTTCCTCATGAAATAATTTTTACATGCTATCTTAGGGAGCATCTTAGTGCAGTGTGAGTATTTCACTTTACTGGGGTAATATTTTCTATAGGTTTCTAATTTGTTAATCTTTACCTGTTTTTTTATCAGAATGGGTCATCATTTAGTCTCTGCCATCTTCATTTTATATCAAAATACTACTTTAAGAAAAATAGAAAAATTGTATTCTTTATTTCTTGAGATTGTCTTCTCTATTATGGTGAAGTGCAGCACTGGCGTAAGGAAGAAAATATATTTCTTACATGTTGATTTATTTCTTTCATCATATTATTTGCCGCATGCATGAACAGTACTTTAAACACTTAGCTAACTGCAAAAATATATTATTATTGATTGATATAACAATACTTTTTCATTTTTAGGCTCCTTGGTAGAGTGCAAAGTGAAGATCCTACTTGGAAAGAAAGTGGAGCTGCATTCATTACATCTGTAAGTCGATTGTTAGAGAGGCTTCTCGATTACAGAAGTGTTATTCAAGGAGATGAGAATAGAGACAAAAGGATGTCTTGTACATTCAATCTTTTGGTAAACTCCCGCCAAAGTGCTCATAATTTTTTTTTAATTAATTGTCCTTTGTAGAATTTTTATAAAAACGAATTCGATAGAAAAGAAATGTACCTTAGATATATCTACAAATTACATGATCTGCATTTTTCTGCTGAGAACTACACTGAAGCTGGATTTACCATGAAACTTCACGCCGATCAGTTGAGCTGGACAAATCATGCACCTGTAACTGATCTCAACAATGCAAACCTAACTGAAAGTCAACTTAAGGAGAAACTTTATCTTCAAATGATTCATTATTTCGATAAAGGAAAAGTAAGGTTGAGTAAAAATTGTATTATTTTTTTCTCCTACTTTGTACTTTTAGTGTTGGGAAGAAGGTATTCCACTTCTGAAAGAGTTAGCGATGGTATACGAAGAACAATCTTTTGATTACAAAGCTCTGAGCGATATATTGAAGTATCGTGCTAAGTTTTATGACAATATTTTAACACAACTCCGTCCGGAACCTGAGTACTTCAGGGTCGGTTTTTATGGATTGAGCTTTCCACTCTTTGTCCGAGTAAGTTTTGGTAGGAATGTAAACTTAAGTTTTTTATGTGGCTTTTCATTTTCAGAACAAACAGTTCATTTATAGAGGATTAGAATATGAAAGAATAGGTGCCTTTACTCAACGATTGCAGACAGAATTTCCATCCGCTCAAATATTAATGAAAAATACTCCACCAGATGATTCTATAATCAATTCAGACGGACAATGTATCCTTTTCAATTATATTAAGTAATTTATGCACTTGTCAATGACTATAATTTAAAATAAAGTTCTATTACATATTATGGGCTAGTCTTGAGAACTGATTTGTAAAACAAGATTATTTAATGGTTGTTGAATAAATCTACATGAGAAAGTTTATATTCATGAAATTACTAAGAATTATTACATTTTACTTTTACAAATTTTAAATTTTGCTCATCAATATTTCTTCTCTCAACCTTCCTTAATAATATCCAGATATCCAGATATGTAATGTGAAACCCATACCAGAGCCTAATCCCATTATATTGGCAAATGGAGTATCTGAAAAGGTTTCAAGATATTATCTTTATAACAATGTACGAAAATTTCAATGTGATAGACCTGTTCACAAAGGAATGATCGACAAAGAGAATGAAATAAAGGTGAATTTAATTCATATTTTGCTCATTTGGATTCACTTTATTTTTTATTGTGAATGGGATGATGAGTGACAAAAGTCGTGAACTAGTTTGAAATCTTTCTTTAAGATCATTTAATCTCGTTCATTTACATCAGATGATCGAAAAATATATCTGAAACAATAACCTCAAACTGAATATAACAATACTTTCTAATCATGTTCATATTCCAGAGTTTATGGATTGAGAGAATGACTTTGGAGGTTGAACATCCACTACCAGGCATTCTTCGATGGTTTGAGGTTCTGAATAGGCATTCAGAAGAAATTCCTCCTGTTAAATATGCATGTGAGACCATGCAAAATGTTGAAAAAGAACTGAGGCAGCTCATCAGCATTTATGCTAAAGAACCCAAAAGAAATTTAAATCCTTTCACTATGCGTTTACAGGGTATTATCGATGCTAATGTTCAGGGTGGCATCAGTAAATATCAGCAAGCGTTTTTCACTCAAGAATTTCAAAAACTGTATCCAGAACATATGACATATGTATTCACGTTGAAAAATTTAATTTTGGATGCTATGCAGGTTATTGAAGAAGGCTTGGATCTTCATGGTAAATTAGCATCTGCTGGAGTACAGCCTTTGCACCAGAGACTATTAGAGAGATTTGCTCAACTGAGAGAAAGTCTTGGATCTATTTGCAGACCTAAAAGACAGAAGTCAGATAGCATTGTCAAGTAAGAGATGGAGAGATAACTAATTTCTCAAGTTAACAATATCGTTTTTTAGTACACCACTGCCTCCTGTACCTTTAGATAAAAGATATTCCGAGAATGGTACTCATGCAACTTATGGTTATCTAGGAGATTATAGTGAACCAGACTCTATTTATACAAAACCCATGGTAATTAGGTCAATCAATTTAATTATACAAAGAGGAAACTTTAAATCTTATTCTTCTAGGAGAATGAAAAAGGAATGCCCAGTAGAGAGGCTTTAGGTCTATCTTTACCAATGACAACAGGCGCACCTCCAATACCGCAAAGAGAAAACAGACCAAAATCTCAAGGTTTCAGTAACTTGTTCTCAGAAGTTCATACACCAACTAGAGGACCTTTTGAATATAATAGTTCCAGTTTACCTTCATTCAAATCCAGGTAGGCATATTTATTTCGGTAGTCACTAGTGTATGGTACACGAATATAATCATTTCTTTATTATTTGCTTTGTGAAAAATGTTAATTTACAGGGAATCTGAAATGTGTGATATACCTTTACCTCCAAAACCTTCACATTCAAGAGAAAGGTCACTCACGAAACCGCCATCTCCGAGATTACTACGACATAGTTCCATGACACCTACTGACGGTATTTCACCCTTAAGGAACTCTTGGTCAGATTCTGGGACAGAAGAGGCTCCTCCTCTACCACCTAGATCTCATAGTAAGTAATCTCTTTTCTGTAGATATCAAATAGAAAATTAAATGAACAAGAGGCCATTGTTTGTCAACATTTTTTGTGACTCATTGGTGCATTAAAGTTTGCAATACAAAAATTCAAGAATGTTTTCTTTTTATGAACAATAAGTATCATAAATTTTTAAATTCTTAGTGAACTGTCATACAATAGAATAGTTTTAAATTTGGGAGTTGCTTCTTGTTTATATACATCTATATGCCTGTCAGGCGCTCCTCTCCCTATCAAAATATACGAACGGTGCTGGCTTGTAAGTTTTAGCTGAAGTCCTTGTTTACAGCTCCTGACAAACGAGTAAACAGCTTTTCGAGCGATACTCCACCCCACGTACCTAAGAGGGCACAAAAGAAAGCAACGCCATCCATTTGCAGTGTTGATTATATGACACTGGACGAATCGTCTCAAGAACCAGTATCAAACTCATCGTCTAACAGTTTATTAATAGCTCAAACGGATGATGTGCACGATTTAAGAGATTCAGGGATAAGTATATCCGAACATACACAGTTGAATAATTTCAATAACAGTAGTTACGAAGAATTTGATCTTAGGGCTCATCAGCAGGAGATGAACATTGTGCAAAGTCCACTTAAGGATAACTCGAAAAGTAATCCACCTCCTATACCGCCAAAATGTAGCTTTGTAGGTAGTTCAAGTACGAATTCTTGTTTTGATACTGAAGGGAAAAGAGATAATTTGGGCAATGTTGTGAATTCAGATAATTATTCAGTTCCAAAAATGCAGTCTGAGAATAATAGTTCAAATGTTGAGAATTTGTGAATGACTTATCAATTTTATTAGTGCAATTGAGTCAGGCATAGAGATTATGTAATTTTATATTTTTATATCATGATTTTCAATATGATTTGAATCCTTTTTATTAGTTTTTCAATTCATATAATATGTACTTGTACTAAAATTTTTACATTATTTAATTCTAGAAAATGTATGCGCTAAAATACAAATTTCAAGCACCGGAAACATTTTTATAAATTTAAAATGTAGGTTTTGTACCTACAAAGCAAATGTAGGAATTAACATATTTATATTGTTTACCACCAATAATTATTAAGCATAATTGAAGATTGTACTATGAGTAAGAATATCAAAATCATGGGTTAATTTCACAATGAGTTACTTCAGTCCTTTTGACTAATCCTTCAACATTTTGAGGGTGTTCAATAAGGTATAAGTAAAAATTACATGTTTGTAGATATTTCGAAAGTATTATAGGTTCTCATAAAGATAAACTTCATATCATCAATAAAGATAAGATTGTATCATTTTTGCTGAGAATAATTCAAACTATTTCTGTTTTACTTGTTCCCACATCATTATACTTCTTTATCTGAGGCCAATCAGAAACAATAGGTAGTTAATTGGATGAAAAATGAAGAAACTTGTTATTTAAGTATTCACTGAAATTACCGATTGAAACATATTCACAATAATAAATACAACCTTATTTCCTTCATCTGTTTAAGCCAAAAGTGAATACATACCCATCCTTTGTATAACTGCACCATTAATCGATCACCATGAAACATATTTCGTTCAATAGGTGGCGTGTGTCGTTTCAAAAAATTGAATCGAATGCTGCAACATTTTATTTTTTCAGTGATTTTTACGGAATCAACCGTAAACGTTTCAATTTCAATTCTGAATGTTTCAACTTTTCTCTGTGAATATGCGAGCATCGTCGACAATTTCAGTTTAATTTATTCGTACGCATCAGACGGAGAAACAAAAAACATCATTTATCCACATTTGACCATTTACAACGTTTTCCAGATAAAAATTAAAAAATGTATATAAATATGACACAATGTAAATTGAATTTTATCATAATGACTTTCCATAACTTTTCTTTCTTCTGAAATGTATTAACGCGCGACGGGTAAAGTAGTCATCTATATAGAATGATTTTACACACTAATCATCAGAAGTCATGGAAAATTGAATGCATTTGATTTATATTCAAATTTTCATTTATTGCATCAATGGTTGAAAAAGTAACTATATTCCATAAAACTTTAAGATAACTACTGTGTATCCATCATAACATTCAGTTTTTTTCTATTAAATCATTTCCATCTAGGTGATACATATCTAGTCTTGCATTGAAATTTAAAACACCTAATAATTTATATTATACCACTCAACATATGCAGTGAGCTTCTTTGAAACGAGTGAATAAGATGGAACCTTCAGAATGTTATAAAACATTGCAATTCTTTTGTGTGATTTCATATTTCCGAACAATTTCGTTTGTTTTCGAGTGAATCACAAGTCATATATTTTTGTTCGTTATATCTTTGAAAGATCCTTCAGTTAAAAAAAAGAATTTATTATAAAACCCCAAAAATAAACCTACTGTATTTGACAATTATCATCTCCTAATGATGTCATAGTTATTGGCTAGAAGTAAAATAAAATATTCACCCAAATCTTATAAGTTCTTTAAAATTTGAAGGATTAGTCAGAAATCTCATAATTTGTTCATGAAGAACATCAAGAATTGCTCAAACGATTTTTATCCAAGAATGTGATTTATGAGAACCCTAGTTTATTTTATTCAGTTATTTAAATTCTAATTCAAGACCAGCATAAGAAAACAGAAATTCAATAACAAATACATCTTTAGACTATTGTAAGAAAAGAAATTCTTTTGTGTATGTCACACTTTGAAAGTGCGATGTTTGAATAAATCCTCGAAGCAAGTCCATGAAAATAGTTGGCTTGATTAATGCAAATAGCTTAAATAAAAAGCTCGAAGCGATTATCCTATATTCACTACAAGTTTCCTCACAGTGAAAATGTCCTCAATTACGAAAAAAATAATACCTCTTATAAATTTTACATTAGGTTCATGTTGATTATCTTATGGATTACGTAACATGTATAATAATGTTCGTGAACTTGATCTTCTCAGAAGTTTTCATTATTTTCAATTGATTATGCTAACTCATCATGAGATATTATTCTGTAGACAAGAATACATTTCAAGTAACATAAACAAGTTCCAAGATCCTTTGGATTCAAATATTTTGTAAATCAACTAAATATAAACTAATAGGCAATAGATAAACCTGGTGAGAATTAATATATTATAGCGTAGCTTAGGGCATTGCCTATTTGGTTTGTTGAATCACTTCTATCATTATACCAATTAACAAATTATATTGTGTACGACTTTTTCTTTAATCTAGTTTAGATTTTGAAATTACTTCAGGATCATATGTATTTTGGAGAAACTTATATCATATAATGTTTGTTCTAGATAGTCTTGATGTTCACCTATGTGATTGTGCCAATAAATATAAATAAAATATAAATGACCTATGATGGAAATAATTCAATCTAGTCAGTTTGTAAGAAATTCCAATGTAGGATCTAATTTGTCACTTGCACACTACTAGGGTTTAGAATTTTTTATCCTCTTCAAAATTAAGATGTTACAAATAGAGCCAGTTCACGGATATTCTATAAGATTTCAAGTTCTTTTTTGTTAGAGCTAGTTTCAGAATAATTCTCTGAGACATGATAGCTCAATCTACTGAATAAAAAACATTTCACTTTGTAATTGAATTTTTATCATGATCAAATAATTCTGGGAGTTTAAAAGTTCCATTCCTTGACTCCACTTGAAACCCTGCTTATGACTAATTGTTATTGACACTATTATTACCATAAATAAATAAGATTGATTTATTCTCTATTACTTCATATATAAAAAAACAAGAAATCATTAGTCATTTATATTCAGGAGGGCCAATGCTGTAAATAATTTCTTTTGGCACAAGTTAGTTGTAGATTAATATATTGAGGCGATAACTATTTTTTCTACAGATGGTCAAGTTATAAAGGACCAAATAAATTAGACATTTTATTGCTGCTACAAAAGTTTCAGTTGTCCGCTGGTACATCGAAGTTTGTATATATTGGTGCTATTTTTTTCCGCAAGCAGGAAAGAATTTTAATATTAATTATTGTAATATCGTATTTGTGTTAATTTAGCCATTATACTAGTCATAAAGATATTATATTCTATTTTGTATTACAAGTACCTACCTATTGTATTTTCTTATGAATACTTACTATTGTATTTGAAATAGATGTAGCTAATAAAATTCATTCCACAACTTTGTTATGTATTTAACCACTCCTAATTAAACTTTCTCTATTTTAGACATTTTATTATTAACAGGTTATAAAAATGTAATATTTTTTCACACATCAAGTTTACAAGTTTTTGATGAACAAATTGAAAATTTTAAGGGAGTAGTCTGCACTACAAGTAGCAACTTGAAGAATATCATTGTCGTCCTTTTTCTTACCTGTTTGACCTAGAACTGGTCGAAATTGTATTTTCTTCACAGTTAAATGATGTGCTATGCTGAAAGAGTATGTTATGTTAATTAATTTGCTTATTTCTATTGATCATTAAGCTTGGAACTTGTGGATATACAAATAAAAATTGGAAAATAATTTCATACCAAAAATTTGATTTGACCAAAATTCAGTTTTGAAGTTATAACAAATTTATTTCCACCTTAACCCATAAGGAGAAAAGAAGAAAAAATTATAAAACGTACCTTTCACTGAGGTCCAAAACAAGTTGCCATAAATTTTCAATAGTCCACTTATAGAAATGAATATTGCCTGATTCAAGTCCAACTGCGAAGAGGAACTGTCCTGATATCAAACAGGGCGCAGTAGCAACTGCTGTTACTGAATCCTTAGGCAATGATAAGTGCGATGAGGCTGATTGATACTGACCAAGAACATTTTCTATTGCTTTATCAGGATTTTTAGTCCATATGGCCAATTTACCTAAAAATTTGTATCTTTTATTACTTAAGTGATTTGATGATTCTTAAATTTCAAAATTCTGATGATATGTACATGATATCAAAATTTTATTTTTATATACAGGGAGAGCACATTTTTGAGTGAAATTCAGAGTGAAAAGAAACTCGGTTGAGCGGATTTCAGGATATAATGCAAACAAGTTTTTTTTTAATATGAACCATAGGCGATTTTAATTTTATCGGAAGCGATATTTTTTTCTTCTCAAAAATACATAGCTTATATAGTGATTGTTTGCATTCAGTGCCCTTTCTCAGGAAAAATCTAAAATTGGCTCTATTCTATTTATTTGGTGCATGTCTATCAACGATTCTCTTTGCTCTGACTGAAAATCCCAGATTTTTTATGTCTTGTCCAAGAGCATGGTTGTTTCTATGGTTTCATTAAATTTAGGCCATGGTTATTATCCGTGACCTTATAATTTAACAATCACTTGCGATTTTAGTTTTGAAATATATATATATTCTTTCAAATATCAAAATAGAACAGCTTGTTTGTTCAAATTTATTTCATTCAAAAATTTGTTGAATTGCATGCATGGTTCTTTTGAGATGCTGAATGAAAATCATAACTACGAAAATTATGGGAAATTTGATATGATAGAATGTTATATTCAAAGTGGGTATGATTCACCATATTTGAATCGGTTTCTTGAAAGATACAAGATTGATAAGTTTATTTTCAAAGGGTTCAAAGAGAGAAAATCTCATCAATAGCGGATCCTTCAAAGTACCGAGAAATAAAGCAATATGAAGTAAGAGCTAAAGGAGAAACAGCAATATAAAATGCGAATATCACAATTTTTGCAGCCTGGGGATCCCATTTGCCAACTAAGTTTCTGCAATTTGTATTTAGGAAAAATCCATGAACGCTCAGATTTTCGAAAATGTTGATGTAAACCTGAATGATGGTCGTTCTGAAGAAGTCATCAATAAGATTTCGACGAAACTCCTTTCCCACAAAGATATGTAATTTCTTCTAACGTGATGGTGCTCCTCTCCACCAAACAAACCCATCACTGACCTATTAAATTTGAATTTTTGTGATAATTGGATATGGGCTTGAAGTCCAGTGAGATAGCCAACTCGTTCTCCTAATTTTTCATTTCTTATTTATTATATTGAAGATTCACAAGATTAAGTAATTAAACGAGAGAACCAGTCACAATTGAGTTGAAACAGAATTTCAGGGAATGCCATGCTGCCATAGAATTTCTCGGCGATGTAATTGATGAATCAAAAATAATGACCATACTTAAAAACTAGCTATGAAGTTGTTTTCCTTCGTTTCAGACCGTTAGAACTGTTTCTTTTTTCTTTGAATATTTCCGTATGGAGTTTAATGTTATTGACCATATTTATTTTTTATTATATACTTCTTTTACATGCAACTTTTTGTAATCATCCAAATGGGATCATGTTAATGTAACATCCATAGAGTCGTAATGATGTTGCTCAGGTACCTAAGGAAGGAAAATTTTGAATTTCAGAAATGTACTTTTTATCCGAATTTGTATTCTATAGATTGAATCACAGTGAATGCGAAAACAAAATCGCTTATAGCACAGAAGGGTGCTCTAGAAAACAGAATCTATTGAAAATAATCAGAACTTAGAAAAGTACGATTCAGGTATTCAAAGTTTTCACAGTAACTATGGAAATCTATTAAAAACAAGGAAGTTTATTACCATCTCTAGATCCTGTAACGAAAAAACATGAATCATGGGTCCACGCGCAGCACCAAATAACTCTTGTGTGAATTCCAGTTGCTTTATTTGTTGTTGCAGCTAAAACAAATTTCTCTTCTTCGTTTTTTTCGAAAATTGACCATCTTCGGTCTCGTGAAACAGTCAGTATTCTTTGTGAATCAGGAGAGAAGCACATCTGAGTTACCGTTAAAGTATGCGATATCAATTTTTGAATTTGTTTCCAATCTGCTGTATCCCTATGAAATATAACAATATTAGTAATATTTGAATTTATTTCAGTTGAATAATTTAGGAACATGTATTTCTTTACACTAGGTAATAAAAACGTTTATCAAAAGAATTGCAGAATTGAAAAAAATGGGTTCAACAAGAACCATCTTCAGAAAGAAGAAAATTTCGATGAATGCAAGTGAATAACATATGCTGAATATTTTGAATATAGAGGTGATATAGTGGCACAGTATTAAAACTTTGTCAAATCTGGGGTTTATTGGCAAATAAAGAGGAATCTAACATTGACCTCATACCTGATTTCAAGATCATTTTAAGGTTAGGTTTAATTTCCTAAATTGTTACAGATATGTTGAATTTTATCATGAACTCAGTAGTAAACTGAAAGTTAGACTATGTTACTATGAAGTCTATAACATACTCTTTGTTTTCACTTTGGTGTAAATTTTGTTAGAATGATTCATTTTATTCATTGAAATTAAAGAGAAAGTCTGTTAACTATTCAATGATTTCATGAAAAAATTAAAATAACGAATGGGTTTCATTATGTAATAGTTCATTCAAACTTTTTCCCAGTTTCAATTAATTCTCAAATTAAAATAGCACACCTAATTTTTTGATAAAATCTTATGTTTGATCTCTTTATCATCCACGTATTTAGATACTAAGACAATTTGTTTTTAGAATGAGTGTCTAGATTGTTTTTTGAGTTGTAGCATCATTTCTATTTCTCTTTAAAATAAGAGTGATGACATTTTTGCAATCTACAGGAGGAAGTGATTACATATAGAGTATACTCAGATATATTACCACAATAAAACAGCAGCGTGTTCTTGCGTCGTGGATTTGCAAGCTGAGGCTAAATATTTTCCATCAGATGACGCAGATAAACCATAAACTTCATAACCATGTCCATAGAGTTTACGAATTTCAGGCCATAATGTATTCTGGAGAAGAGTTTCTTCTGTTGGAGGTTCTGAAAAAACATCCATACAATGCAAATGGTAATATGAAAGGGAAATAAATGACACTCCTCACCATCCAAATCCAGAGCAGTGAAATAGGATTCCTCTGGATAAATTTCTTTACTATTCTTAACTTGGGATTGTGCATTGTTATCACTAGTGAATACGGCTTTGTTGGAAAGGCCAAGCGAAGGCACTGAAGCTCCTTTAGCGGTAGTATTATCTGCTGAAGAGAATTATATTTTATGTTATGTAAGAGTTTATATTCATTCAATTCAACATACCTACTATATGATGATCATTATCAACTTTACAAATTCTTATATAATTATCGATGAAATTACTTGGGGCAGCAAACGTCCTTATAACTTTTTCTTCAGAAGCAGAAGCATATTTATATTTCGAGAACACTGCTATGGAATTCATATCATAACCATGTACTTGTGGTCGACCTATTTCATGCCATGTAATCTGTAAAAATTGAAGTAAAAAACCTAATGAATAAGATATAAAAAAAATAATTGCACAAGACTCACTGGAGACTTTTCAGTAGGCCAAGGCGCATGTATTCTACAAGTTTGATCCGAAGAAACTGAAAAGAGATAAGATCCTTTTGGATCCCAAGCTAAATCCACTACTTGTCTGAAATGTCCTCCTACAGTTACCATAGGATTCCAATCGACTCCATCATTTTTCCACATGTGAAAGGCTCCATGATATCCATAACCTGAATGATAGATTAGATACTGAATTTTGAACATTTTCAAGAAGTATATTAATTGGAGGTAATCCTGTCTTGTATGATAACGAGTTCTGCGCACCCAAAACGAGCCAATCAGCTGTTTGACGAATGCATTTGAATTTTATAAAGTGTTGTCAGATTAGGAACAAAATGATATTTGGACCCACTGGTTCACCAATATGCAAACACAATAATTGAACGCTCTTGTCTCTAGTAGACCTTTTTTCTTTTCTAGTTTTTAGTCAACAAATAATAAACTACTTATCTTATGTCATATTGTTAATACCATGAAAAACAAAGCTTACCGGATAAATTATTAACTAAATATAGAGAAAAGGAGATAATTCCAAAGTATTTTATTTATTTTATCTCATTAATAGTTTATCAAAATACGGAAATATACTGTGGGACGTACAAAATCATCTGCAATTTTTTAATTAATGTTGGAAATGGAGTTTTTCTCAAAATTGGTGATTTTCATTAGTGTTTTCAGATTATTTAGAACAAACATTGGTAACCCAGACAACAGTACAGTAATCTGGGTTGTAGGTATACTAGATGATTTGCTACTTTGCCATTTTTGGGAAAGTATGGACAGCTATTAAAACTTATAACTGAAAATATCTCGTTCTGTTTAATTGTGCGAAATCAGTTACTTCACGCGTGGACACGCAGTGTATATATATATATATATATATATATATATATATATATATATATATATATATATATATATATAAATCTATATATAAAATTTCCATGTCACAATATTAGTTACCGTACTCCTCCGAAACGGCTTTACCGATTTTTACCAAATTTTATATGCGTATTCAGAAGGTCTGAGAATCGGCTACTATCTATTTTTCATTTTTCATACCGCTAAGTGATAAGGATTGTTCACCCTTAAATTCTTTTTAATTTTTGGACGAAATTTTTGTTTTTATTTTTTATAATGCGGCATTGAAAAAAACATATAACCTTAAATTTTCACCCTTCTATCACCAACCCCTATTTTTTAATAGGTAATTTAATAATTTTTCATCCATATAAAATTTCATAAAAATCAGTCAAGCCATTTCGGAGGAGTATGGTAACGAACATTGTGACACGAGAATTTTATATATAAGATTCACCACTAGGTCGAGAATCGGCTACTATCTATTTTTCATACCCCTAAGTGATAAGAGTTGTCCACCTCTAACATTTTATTTTAATTTTTTGGACAAATTTTTATAATGTGGCATTGAAAAATACATATAACCCTAAATTTTCACTCTTCTATCACTAACCCCAATTTTTTAATAGGTAATTTAATCAATTTTTATCCCGCTAGATAACTGATCCATTATCGTCTTTTTGTGAATGTTTTTCACTCTAATAGGATTGAAATTTCCCCGAGCTTACGACAAAGCTAAATTTAAATACTTTTTAAATTTCCTGCGCTTTTTTTGTGGAGCAACACTCGTTTGCCAGATTATACGGGTGTCACTACCCAGTAAACAGCACGGACTACGGATGAGACCGAAGCCGGTCCCCTGTTTCTCACACTATACTCTAGGCAACCGAAAGAGAGACCACGTCAAAACAAATACAGCAGACGCCAGAAGATTTAGTAGCTCTGTAATTGGCCAAATCATGTTTAGGGAGTGGGATCTGAATGTTAGCAGTCTGTACAGGTGCGGCCTCGGTCCATCGGAGAGAAAATTAAATTTTCATTATTGTTTTGGAAGTGTTATTAATCGAGTGTTGAAAAGTGAAAATATTGTGTGTATAATGTCGTCTACGGATACTGCAGATGAGAGTACTGTTGAAAATTATTCTCCGAAAAAGCGGCCTAAGAAAGGTACTTTGAATGAAAAACAGATCATTTTCAACGTCTATAATAGACAAATGCAAATAGATTCTGCACCTATCAACGAAATCGTCGAACAAGTGGCAAATATTGTGGGAGTTAGTAAAACTAGTGTTTACAGACTCATAAAGGAGGATAAGGAGAATCATTCTTTTTCACAACCGAGGACGTACCCGAAAAGGGTGAAAAAAGTGCATCAGTTTTTTCATAGAAATGAATTACCTATAATAGATAAAATGCTGAATGATGTGAACAGTGATGTTGATCTGCCAAATTTTAAAAGAACAACATTCCGTAAAATATTAAAAAAAATGGACTTCAGATTCCAGAAGAGGGGGAGGAATGGATTACTATTGGAGAAAGAGGAAATAGTCTTGTGAAGGAGAGACTATCTTAAACAAATTAAAAACTACCGCGAAGAAAATAGAAAAATCCATTACCTGGATGAAACGTGGGTGAATGCTGGGCACACTAAATCAAGTGTTTGGGTAAATGCATCGGTCAAAACAGCCAGATAGGCTTTCCAAGAAGGTTTATTGACTGGATTGAAGAATCCCACAGGTGAGTGGTAGTTATATTATGCATGAATAATTCATGCATAATAAAATCAAATAAGTTACTCTGTATCAACAATAGGCACGTCATCAGGTATTTCATCATATTTTTTGAAACCATAATTTTTACCTAAAATTAACTGCAGAATGAAGGTTTTCGAATACCCTTTATGAAAATATTCCTGTTATTCCTTGCAAATTATGCTATAGGGTAAAACCTACACATACTGTTCATTATCCAGTACCTGGTACCACAACAATCCTGTTTCGAATTGTTAGCATGCCGCTTTCTTTCAAGGACGTTCTATATCATGTTTTCAATCTATATTTACAACAGCAATAGGATAATTCAATTAGGAAGAATAGATGGGATCTTATTAAAGATCTGTTGCTACTTCTGGGTTTTTCTTTATCTCTATTGCTACTGTAAATTAACTTAAGTAGGCTGTGTACCACCTATTTGTCGTATAAAGGTTTATCGGTGATTTAACTCAATTCTCTAATTATCAAAATTAAGTATTTTCTTGAATTATGAGATTCCACATGATTAAGTTAGATGAAAATAGACACATGCAATCATTAATAGAAATCATTTTTATGTCTTTGCAGGTAAAGGCAAGAGACTCATCGTTTGCAATATTGGAAGTGATACTGGCTTCGTTCGCGACGCACTGTGGTCATTCGAATTGAAGGAATCTGGTGACTACCACGAAGAAATGGATGGACCCAACTTCGAAGAATGGTTTGAAAATATTTTACCGAAATTGGAAGAAGTTTTGGACAATGCGTCTTATCATTCTAGACGCACAGAAAAACTCCCGACATCTGCCAGTAGAAAAGCCACTATTCAAGAATGGCTACGTTCAAAAAATATTGCTTTCAGGGATGATTTGATTAAAGCAGAGCTTTTTCGAATAGTAAAAACCCACAAACCAGCGTATAATAAATATGTAGTAGATAAAATGGCTCGAAACCAAAATCAAATCGTGATGCGACTCCCGCCCTATCATTGCAAGCTCAATCCCATCGAACTGGTTTGGGCTGAGATGAAGAATTATGTGGCATCTAAGAACACATCATTCAAATTCCAAGACATGAAGAAGCTTTTCGCCGAATCCATTGAAAGAATTAATGCTGTCAAGTGGCAAAACTGCATTAAGCATGTCGTAGAGAAGGTCAAACCGAGAATGTGGCAATTAGATCACATAATAGACGAGCAACTAGATCCTATTATTGTCAATCTCGAGAATGATTCAAGTTCATCGTCTGAATCTGATAATGACGATGATAATCCTTGATGTCCTTTTTTATGTAACTCTTGTAATATATATGTTTCAATAATGTTCTACTACCAGAAAATATACCTACAACATCATTTGCGTATTACATTGCCTGTTTTTTATGATAATTCAATCAGTCATATTGCGTGAATACTTCATTTTAGAATGAAATTTTACATCATTGATGTCCATTACTTAATTCAGAGTTCAATTTCGTGATCAAATGGAAGCCAGTCCCTGGATTCAACCCTGTGAGACATCAGGTTCAGGCCTCGTGCGTTTGTTTTGTTTACACTCTCTCTTTTCGTTGTATCAAGTATAGAAGTCTTCTCTCACTACCTCCACAGTCTTCAGCCATCATTATTGTTTATGCATCAAGCGTAGTAGTAACGTTTACAATTATCATTTTCTATCTCAGTGTATCTCTAGAATAATTATTCCTATTTCATTAATTATTAATAAAATTTGTTAATCTTGAGTATAATTCGCACGATTAGTTAATTAAGTGATTTACATAACCTCAAAAGTACTCAACACAGATTTTTATGGCAAAAACGTTTGCGGGTCATAAATATATATATATATATATATATATATATATATATATATATATATATATATATATATATATATATATATATATATATATATATATATATATATATATATATATATATATATATATATATATATATATATATATATATATAATAAAATGGGGAAGTCCCCAAATGTATATTTATTGCAACCCTATTACTCCATAAGATCATGTCGAGTCTGTAAAATATATTCTCTCACTCAAATGAATGAAAGAATAACTTCAACTAGTGTTTACTTCAATATTCAAGAGGATATATTTCACAAAATATAAATGAAAGGTCCTAAAAAGGACAGAAGTCTACCTAATTATGAGTGTAAAAGTGCTAAAATATTAAAAATACAGAGCGACATGAAAAAGGACAAAAGTCCAACTGGATACAATTAAAGTACAAAAGTACTTAATATATAGACCCGACCCGAAAAGTATAAAATCCTCAAAAATAAGTAAATGTATCAAGCCTAATTCAAGAGTTTACAGGTCTTTGCTCACTCAAAGTTGATTTTACGTAACATACAGAGTGTTTACAAAGCAATCTAAAATATTCTTTTGCAGGGTCTTTTGTCATTCAATTCTGAGGCGAAAACTTTTTATAAACATGCTTGATAAGTTTTGTTGTAAGTGGGAACCAAAAGTTGTAATTTATTTTTGTTTCGTTTTATTTCCTAGAAAAAATACAAGAATTGGAGATAGTCAAACAATTCTTTCAACAAAAATGTCTGTTTTGGAATCTGTCAGCATGTTACCAAAGTTCAAACGAATTGGAAATGAATGAGTACCTAACAACCTTCAATACCACTGACAAGTTTAAGAAAAAGCAAATAAAAGGTTACTAAGATATTCAAGATAAACCAGTTCTTTTTTTTAAAGATTGACAACCTATATAATGCATTTCCAGATCAATATTTACATGAACTTTTTTCCAGTTTCAAATGGAACGACAAGATGGCATTAATTTTACTTTGTAATCAAATACTTATATTAGAACTGATGGCATACAATGAAAATGTTCAAAGTTTGAATGGTTTTGGATATTTATTTAAACTTGCCTATTATGGTATCTCCATCGGGACCGAACACACCTCCAAAGAACCCTAAAGTATTTCCTCCAACTTCACCTACTCTTATGTTGTCTAACCATAAATTATGCTCCTTGTCAAATTCCCATATGACCATTGTCTTGTCCCAAGATGCTGATAATAGAGTATTATTTATTGGATTCCAAGATACAGAATAAACCCAACCTTCATGTCCTATCAGAATAGATTCAACATATATTTTGAAATTCCATTTTGACGTCTTCATATTGACTGCACTACTATTGAGTGCACTTTTTTCTTGTCTAGTCATACGCCAAATTCTGATGAAATTATCTTGTGAGGAAGATGCAAGTAGAAGATCTCCCCCTATAAAAATAACAGCAATAGAAAAGTCCAAAAGTTTGGTTATAAAATAGTTCTGATTTAGAAATGAAATATTAACCATCTCTTGTGAAATCCAGGCCACAAATCCAATCCTCATGTCCTTTTAACTTCGCAGCAGGTTTTAAATTCAATTCCTGTGAAGTATCATCTTCCAGAAATAATCTAATAGATGAATCATCCAGTGACACAGCTAATATAATATGGTTACTCAACAAATCTAATGTGTATATCCTCATTGAAATACAAATGTTATAACCAAAGTCTAAAGTTTGTCTTAGAACAAAGGCATCTGAAAATAATAAACTTATACTGTAAAAAATCAAACAAATGAAATATTGAATTATTCTACCTGAACAAGTTGGACGATACCAAATTTTCACATTACCTTCCATAGAACCACTTACAACTGTAGCCCCCATCCTTTCTTCCTGTCTATACATACCATCCACTATAGCTATATTAGAATTATGACCCTTGAGGATATTATGGGAAAATTTTCCATCATTAAGAGTCCATACAATAACATCTCCATCTGCACTTCCTGATACAATTTCGTTTTCAAATGGTACGTCCGAACCTTTTAACCATCTCACTGAATTAACTAGGGCAGTATGTTTTGCCAAGCTTTGTACTACTTTGCCACCTGATCCAAACTAAAAAAAAAACTACTTGGAATAAAAAGTCCAAATTTTCGTATTCACTTACTTCTGGATCATAAATGCACACACTATTACATGATGCATAACAAATCAAGTTATTATTTCCCCAATGTAGAGCATTAGGACACTGGTTGCAGTTGGAAGAGATATAAACATTTTCAAATTTACTGTTGGCCATAATATTTTTCGAACAGAATTTATAAGATCAATTGCATAATGATAAACTTTCAAATCATATCAAATATTAAATTTGTTATAAGGTGTAAAAACGTTGGTTCTTAGATTTTAGATTAACTAATTTGAATTAGGAACCAAAACACACGTTCATGAAAGTGAGGTTAGATTTGTTGTGAATACTACACTAGGGATGTCCATTAGAGACATCTGAAATCGATACATTTTTACAATCTCAACTGTTCAGACATCCTTATACAGAATTAGTACTTTTGGACTTCCGGTTTGGCTAGCGACAGGGCAAGATTGTTGAGGGTTAGAGCTAAGAAAATAAAGTGGTTTTGACTCTTTCTCCTTCCTTCTCGTGTGCTGTGAAATTGTAAGTAACCTTGTTTAATTCCCTATACTTTAGAGAGTATTCTAACTTGGCTTTAGTTGCTTCAGCTTGAATTTTTTAAGTAGTAGGCATAATAGTGAGGTTAGATAGGACGAAAACACCTTCCTTGATATAGGAGCATGTCAAATCTCAGCCCGGGGGCTTCGCCCCGGGCTTATTCTGTTCTCTCACCGAGAGCCCGTCACGCGGCGGAGAATCTAGATAACGAAATATGGAACTCCATAGATCTTTCCCTCCTTTCCCAAGAGCTAAATGCGCTCAATGAGCAGGCACGTGCCAACAGGGACCATGATCTCATAAATGAAATAAACATACTATCGAATAAAATCCAAAAAACGTGACTCAGGGCAACCATTCTAATAAACCAATATTCTTTTATTCCAATAAGGATAAAGGTCCGTATTCAGTCATGATTGAATCAATAGAAACAAACATTGGCAACCTAAACCCTGAAGGTATTGAGAAAGTATTATGCACGAAGTACAAAAATAGTGAATATAAAATAGTGAACATCAGCAGAAAAGGTATTAAAATAATAGGTGTTGATTTCAGCTCGTTTGAGCAGTCCAACAATTTTGTTAAATTTAATGATTTCGAGTACAACAAATATGAAGTATATATACCAGCTAGAATGGTAACGGTCATGGGCATTGTTAGGGATATAGGAAACGACGTCACAGAAGAGGACATTATTAATCACGGCAAGGGCGTGCAGCCTGAATGTAATGTAGTTAGAGTTCGCAGGTTTAACAGAAGAGTGGAAAAAAATGGTGTGTCAGAGTATATTAAAACTAATACATGTGTCATCACATTTGAGGGCACTGTATTACCTAAATTTTTTGAGATATTTAAAAACAGATTAGATGTAGAGATATACATACCTCCAGTTATACAATGTCTGAAGTGCCTGAGATTTGGGCATGTTAGGAAATTTTGCAGGGGCGCGTTTAGATTTTCTCGCTGTGAGGGTTCCCATAAGGATGAGACAAACTGTGATGGGGTAATTCGATGTATACATTGTTCAGAATCTCACTTGGCAACTGATAGGTTGTGCCAGGAATATTTACGACAAACTAAGATTAGAGAGATTATGGTTCTATATAACTTATCCATTTATGAAGCGGACCGTGCTTGTAGAACGAAAAGTGCTCCTATCCGTTCAGAATTCCCGACACTGAGTAATATGAATCAATCCCAAGTTGATAAAGTATGCCCTCAGGAGGTGACTCCTATTCCTTCCAGCTCCTAATCTCCCTCATATGCGTCGATAACGGCCAATAAGGCCACTTCAAAACAAAACATGATCAACAGTAATAAGTACAATGTTTCCCAATCGAGAGATAAAACGGTTAATATTACGATGAAAAATATTTCCACGAACAAAAGAAAAGACCCACCAACTCATACCCCAGGGTATGATAGGGAAGCTATCAATAAATGTCTTTATACTTACCAACCTAAACATATAAGGAAGGCGCTTAACCGACCAGAATCTTCTGATCTCTCACAAGAATCTATAGAAATGTCGCATAAAGAAATCGTTATCTTAGCGGACGTCCACAAAGAGGGTGAACCCTTTCAGGTTGATTCTCAGGAAAGTCATGACAGTGAGGTGGATGTGAGTGTGGTAGAGGGAGATGTTGCGAGGCGGGGAATGACGTATGGCGAGAGCTTCTTGCAGGAGCTCGCGTCGGGGTCCTTACCTTAATGCTGACCCCGTCCCTGGCTACTTCAACACATTTCATCTTACTTTATTATATCCTTGTTTTGATTATGTTTAAGGTTATTCATTGGAACATGAGATCCTTTTTTGCTAACTTTCTAGAGCTTAAAATCATTATTAGTGACCTCAATCCGGACATTATAGCAATCAATGAAACATGGTTAAAATATAACCAGGCAGTATCCATTAGTAATTACAACTTAGTAAGGGATGATAGAGCGGATGTCTATGGCGGTATAGCCTTTGCCATAAGAAAAGATTTGTCGCTCCAGGTAATACAAATTGACATACCTCGCCTTCCAAATAGGGTTCAGCTGATTGGAATCAAAATAGACGATTTGAATGTGTATAATATCTACATTCCTCCAGATATACACGTAGATTATAGATTTTTGATGAGTTTGACTCCTTTTCTTCAGGGATCATTCCTTTTCTTGGGGACATGAATGCTCAAAACCCATCTTGGGGTTCTGGGTGGTTAAACCATAATGGCTCTAACATAGAAGCGTTTGTAATGTCTGAGGATTTTGTTATTCTTAATGATGGCACTCCAACAAGGCTTACCGCGCCAGGGCAAAGAAAAAGTGCGCCGGATCTATCTATCTGTTCTCAAGTGATTCCTATCAAATGCACTTGGAGAGTCTATCTAGACTCTGCGGGTACTAGCGATCATCTTCCAACTATTATTGAAGTGGGTAACCCGGTTGAGGAGAGAAAGGTAAAGTGTTTCTTCAGGATTAATGACACGAAAAAAGCGGACTGGGTGAAGTTTTCGCGCTGTATTCTGTCTGAGAATGCAACAGGGTAGACAAGTCGAACTCCGGAAGATTTCATACACACTTTGCAGAGGGCAGCGGACGAAGCAATCCCCAAAGTCAAAAAAAAACGGATAAAAATAGGTTGTACTGGTGGGATGAGGAGGCGTCTGAACTGATAAGGGAAAGGAGGAAGTTCTATGCATTCAAACAAGTTCCTTCTCTTGACAACTTCATGGAATTTAAAAATAGTGTTGAGAAAATAAGATGCCTGCTTAAGAAGAAAAAGAGAATAGCTTTTAGCACCTTCTGTGCGAACTTAGCATTTGATAGGCCTCGTCAGGTATGGAGATTAATAAAAAAAAATTCTGGAACCCCAACAGACAGTTCATATGGAAGATTCTCTATTGAATGCCGAAGGGAGATCCTTAGGAAACTCACCTCTGGGGTATGTACACAGGTGCCTTTGAATATGAATGGATTGGACTCTCCGCACTTCTCGTTGAATGAACTGAATTATGCCTTAAAGGGCAGGAGAAATACTGCTCAGGATAGATGGACTAGACTTTAGGATTCTGCGATGTCTTCCAACCCTGTCTAAAATGGAAATGCTGAAAATTTTCAATGGATTCCTAGCTGAGGATGTTCCTCTTCCTTCAAATTGTCAATGATAATGTCGTTGTTAAAGATCCGATCGCCCTAACGCCATGCACTACCAAGATTCTTGAGGGTATGATCAAAAATAGAATAGAAGTCATTATTGAGAATAAAATTGAGCCGCAAGTCAACTCATTTGGTTTCAGATGGGGAAGGTTGGTATATGATTCTCACATTTCTCACCTCATATGTATACTCTGCCTACTTGGAGGGTGGGGTGGTCATTCTGATGTTTCTCGACATTGCCAGTGCATAAGATTGCGTTAATTTGTCTTTGCTGAGAAGATTGATGGTTGAAGCTAATGTACCTGATGATTTGGCGGGACTCATTTACAATCTTTTCAATGACAGAAGTCTATGTATGAAAAAATTAGATGGGAAGGGACTTATTGGTCCGCAATATGCTGGTGTGGGACTCCCTCAGGGTTCTGTACTCAGCCCCCTATTGTTTAATCTATACTCATTACTGCCATCAGGGTTTCTTCCGAGATGGTTGGCCATGATTGACTTTGCGGATGATAAGCTTTTAATGTGCAGAGGACGCAACATAAATGAAATATGCATCCTACTCAACATATTCCTTGAGAGGTTAAATCAATTATTTAGTGGGAGGAACTTGTGCATTTCCCCAGACAAATCTTCGGCTATGCTGATGGTCAGACATCGTACTGCTACTTTTCCCTTGCCGATTCTAAACATTAATGAAATTAAGATCCAGTGGGTTCAAAACATGAAATACTTGGGCTTCACCTTAGACCCTAAACTCAAGTGGAGACCGCATGTCTCCAATATGTGCCAGAAAGCTACGCAGAAACTGAATATCTTGAAAAGTCTATGTTGACCATCCTGGGGATCCAATCCGGCCTCTTTGATTACAGTCTACAAAGCTCTTATATTACCGCACCTAGACTATGGGGGGATCCTTTTGGGAGGATGTGCGAAGGACCTATTGGTGAAATTAGACAGAATACAGTATGCATCTCTCAGGGTATCGCTGGGATTAATGAGATCTACACCTACTAACATTATCTTGACAGAAAGTGGTGAACTTCCCTTGAAATAACGCAGAAAATGGCTAGCCTATAAATTTGTTACTAAAGCTGCCAGATTCCTGCAACACCCTATGTTTCAATCAATTCAGAATCGAGAGACTCTGTTAGGTTTATGGCCGAATGGCAACATCCCTCCGTTCATCCAAGCGTTATCGTTGCTTGGCGATAAAATAAATCTAATAAGACAATCTATACATCTCCCAGTTTTTGAATTAGATAGTCAGACGCGATGCAGCTCCTTCCTCATACTAAATTCAGGCCTCCCGAAATTTTCTCTCACTAACGAAGTGAAGTTTAGAGAATTCTTAGACACGAGATTTCCTTCACACACTATTATGTACACTGATGCTTCCCTATCCAGAAACCCGGACTCGGTAGGGCTTGGAGTTTGGATTCCGGACTTGGCTTTGAAAATTTGTGGCAGATTACCTGATCATTGGGCTATCATGACCGCGGAGATGTATGCTATTGGCAGAGCTGTACAGTTTATGATATCAAGAAAAATTTCTAAAGTAGTTATAGTTTCGGACTCCTTGAGGGCCTTAGAGAAACTTAAGGGTGGTAACCATTCTGCCAATACGGATACAATCACGGTTAAAGTCATAAATGCGTTACAACACGTTAAAGAACTGGGTTTTCACATAGCATGTATTTGGTTACCTAGTCATTTATATATTTTGCACAACGACACTGCAGACATACAAGCAAATAGGGGTAGATTATTACCAGAACCGGCTCAAATTAAAAGTGGGCCACAAGAACTATGGCCTGAGTATAACAAATCTTTATGGAACGACTGGAAACGTGAGTTTCGCGAAATTGGTCAGATAAAGGGAGCAACTTATGCATCTATGACCCCAGACAAAAATATTAATAAGAAACCATGGCATTTGAACATAAAGAAACCTAGAAAATTCATAACTACCCTTGTCAGAATGAGATCTGGTCATTGTTCAACCCCTGCTCACCTTTTTAAGATAGGAGTTAAGGATTCTCCTCTGTGTGATTGTGGAGAACTTGGTGAATTGCAGCATATATTTTTTGGTTGCCAAAGAAACTCGTTTACCTCTGACATATTATATAATACTCTATTAAAATATGATTTCAATTATCCTTTGAATATTATTGATTGTATATTCTCTCCTGTTCAGGAAGTGAATGATCTGATCATTCAGTTCCTACAAAGCTCTAATATAATGCTATAGTTTTGCTTTGCACAATAGTAACGCTTTTAGATACCGAGGTAGCACAAGTTAGATATGATTCTATTAAGTGTGAACCTTTCAGACTTCCAGATACCGTATTGTGACTCCCTCAACCACTGATATTCAACCCAAAAATAACCTAGCCAGAATAGACACTAGCTACTAATTGTCACAAGCTTACAAAGCTGCCGAGTATAGTAGATTCTAGACTCCTGCGCCCCCAGGAACCCGGCAGACTACCAATTTATGCACAATGAGATTGGGTGCATAGCCAAAAGGCTGAACCCAGAGCGCCTCCTCCTCCAGTACAGGGGTAGAATGTGCTGGTTGAAGACGCTGAGAAAAGAAGAAGCAGAAGAAGAGGAAGTAGTACTTTTTCGTCATCAATCTTTTCATTCTAAGAATAATAAGAATATGTTGAATTTTGGCATAACATGAGATATACATATTCAAATTATTAGAATATACATGATGAAGTCCCTTGAAATTATTTTGAATGAGAGTTTGTTGAATGATTTGTCTAATTTTATATTGTATTCCCAAAACATAGTGGAACAACTCCCTTTCCTTTCTTCACTTCATTTAACAATGTTCAAGGAAAGAATGTCCATCTATACAAGCTTCAATCTGTTTTAATTGGGCTTATCCCTCGATGAATCTTGTATTACCCAATACCCAATTAGGTTTTTCACAATAATTTATTAATTTTCAAAAAAATTTTGTACTAAACATTTATTACAAGACCTCCTTCAAATGACTTACAAAACACGTCTTACCGGACCTAAAGCGGAAGTCCATAGAGGATCATATACGAAGAGTTGACGCATTTTTGTTCATTCTATTGAAGGTAGTGGAAAAGAGTCTTTAATAGGGGATTAACTGTCTAAATGTAACTAGTAAGCAGAGAAAAGATCCATTCTGTTTTGTGCTTATAAGTTACAATTCAAAAAACACCCAGAATAGCGCTAGGCCAACAACCGTTTATAGTATGAACTAGCTGTTGTATACGATCTGAAGTACTTTTGTTGAGTAGAGTACTTGAATAATACCGCAGCACATAAAAAGTCAACTATTTACGTAGTACTAAATAGTTAAATAAATATAACCTGAAAACAAGCTTCTAGTGCTTGCTTTAAAATTTACCTTTTTGCGACAGTAACGCCCCCCTCATTTTACACCTTATTTCACTCTTCTCTTGAACTAAAGGTAATAAGAGGGATGATGGAGTTACAATCAACACCGATGGGAATGCACTGTTGGAAATATTGCAATACCGTTTCTCGTTTAAGTCATTAAAAGTAGAGGTAGTAAATAATTTCTTATCTTCGAATTAGAAAATAAATATGACCAACAACAACTAAGCGATCTGGAAATTTATGTCGTGTTCCTGACTATTGTGTTGATGGTGATTTAAGTAAAATAAAGTTTTGTAGATATTCTGTGCAGAGTTAGATCATCGAAAAAAATGTTGAATCAGATCAAAACAGTGAAAAGAATGGTTAGGTGAAAGTTGTTAATTTCAATTCGAAAATGTTGAGAAAGATTTAAAAATCAAGGGACCTTGTCATAAGAGCGTTTTGACGCCGATTTGGATGGTCACGTGATTTTCAGCGTTGATGCTAGAAAGAGCATCATGAGATTTCTTCTTCTTATTCTCGTGAAGTTATTCAAGCATATGTAGTTCCCCATATGATGAATGAACAGTACTGGACGAAAGTTGAGATTTCTGAACTTTATAGCGTGACGCTAGAAGAGACAAGTAACAAGTTTATATTTTCCGTCTTCGAGGGTTGCCAATAAAAACCCTGAGGCAACCAGTTTTCTTCGATTACAAAATGGCTTAGTCTCCTTTTATAGTCATCCAGTTATTGCGCCATATTAGCTTTTGATACTCGAACAACATAGTTAAAGGTCTTGAAAAGCGAATTTCTCAGCATATAACACTAAAGATTCCAGAAATCAATGGAAAATATACTTCATATTCATCAATTATGTGTTCTAACCTAAAATAAGTGACAAATGACATATTTTGACGCTGGAAACCACTTTTCATGGGACAGTCATGATTTTATAGAAAAGTAGGTCACATGAACATTTTGACTCTTGAAACGAGCGTCAAAACGCTCCAATGAAAAAGCACCTTCATACCATCTGTAATTTATGATATGTATGGTATCTCGGTTAGCAAAGTTTGCCAGAAGCATTTTACAATTATTCGGTAAGTGGCAGTGGCATCAACATATTCCTGAATATGTTTGTGCCATAAGAATTTTTCCAGCGTTCCTTACCTAGAATGTTGAATGTTTCAAACTCAGTCTGCAAAATGACAGACGTCATGGCTTGGGTTTATGTCCTCAATGAAAAACAAATATTTGAGTCGTTCTATGTTCTATTTCTTAAGAAAAAATAAAGGTTTATTCAGAACAAATAATTTTTTCCTACTCTTCATACTAGATTCTTTATATTATTACAATTAAATTCAATTTTCTTTGTTCATATAATAATTTTGTACTATAACACAATTATAAAACGCTTGTTAAAAACGCTGTTTTCTGCTGACGGCACTAGTAGGGATCGAACACCATATACCTACGTAGCTCATTTATATACTGGCAGTTCGCAGTTTCGTTACGTTACTATCCTCAAGTTGAAAGCCGCAGAATAGCCAAAACTCTATATGGAACACAGATAATTTATAAACTGACCGTTTGCAGCTAGTGACTTTGAACACGATGAAGTCTATCCTATATGAGTTTTTGGCTGTTCTATGGTTTTCATTTTTCGAATGGGAACAGCAGTGGCAACTGAACAGCAGGCTGCCAGTTTATAACTCATACGATATTCAATAGAACACATATTTTATTTTAGTTAACAAGAAATAAATAAGACTTGAACCCAATATCGGACACAAAAAGTCTCAGTTGAAAAAGACCTCCAACTAAGAAATGTTCTTCAAAGGGTATTAGACTTAAGCACACCCACATACATTTTTGGAGACTTCAATTACTCAAAAATCCATTGGAGGAACGTAACAGTACATCCAAACAACCAGTGTTGTGGGCACTTTCTCGATAACTATCAAGCAATGAATGCCCACCAGATGATCACAGTCCCTACAAGAATTAGTAATAGTATGGTATAATTACTCGATGTTTTGTTAGTGAATGACAAGAAGCTGGTCTATGGCATCAGGGATCGTCCTCCAGTTCGGTTGAGCGATCACACTGTCATTACCGCCAAGAGGCAACTGCAATTACACCTAAATCTACGTACACAGCCTATAAAAGATCCTTCTGGTCAGCTAATTACGACCAAATAAATGCATTTCTAAAGGAAAACCTCAAAAATAACTCTAAACACAAAGACATGACAGAAGTAATTAACTCTGCAGTGGATCAATATGTTCCCTTGAGGAGAAGAATTGTTAACCCTACAAAACCCTGGCTGAACAATGACATTTTTAGATTCATTGACTCTAACAGTAAACTGTGGCATAGGTTACGCTCAACAAATGCTGAAATTGATTATGAGCGCTATAGACCTCTGAAAAACCAGTTGAAGAAACGCATTTTCCAAACAAGAAGATACTACGAACAAAATATCTTGGACACAGGTGACACTTCATACTTCTATGCATATATCAAGCTATCATTGAATTCTAGGTTGACCCACTTCATACTGATATACGAGCTAACCAGCACTGTGATTACTGATGAAACCGAGGCGACAAGTAAGGAAAGCTATACTGTCGTTCAGAGATAACGCTTGCCCAGGAGAGGATGTAGTCACGAGTCTCTTTTTCAAGATGTGTGTGTCTGGCTTTTGGCGGACGCTTTGACAAAGATCTTTGAAGGAGGAAAACTTCCAAGAGAATGGAAAACCCTCATCGTAGTCCCAATCCACAAAAAATGAAACAAGCAGTTACCAGAGAATCATAGAACCATCAGTTTGACTAGCCATTTTTGTAAATGTATGGAAAAGATTATCTATCAGATACTGAAAAACAAGAGTAATGGTCTAGAAAGGAATTGCATTTACGACATCACCATGAGATTAATCAACCACACATCGACAAAGAAGCTTCCAAAAATGGTTGATGAAAGGAGAACTATTCCCAGAAACAGAAGGATTACTTATGGCCATTCAAGACCAAGTCATCGCTACAAACAACTACAAAAAATTTATAATTAAGGACGGCACAGTACAAACAGATAAGTGCAGGAAATGCCATATAAGATCGGAGACTATACAGCATATTACGTCCGGCTCCGAACAACTGGCAAATACGGACTATCTTCACAGACATAATCAAGTGTGCAACATTATCCATCAGAAACTAGCACACAAGTATGGACTTCTGAATGCCTTTTAGCCATATTACAAATACCAACCGGCGCCCGTATTGGAAAATGACTCTATCAGATTATACTACGATAGGCCTGTTATCACTGACAGAATGGTGACGAATAATAGGCCGGAGATAGTGGTGTAAGATAAGAGAGCCAGAACATCAAAGCTGGTGGATGTCGCCATAGCAAATAATAACAACGTGCTGAACAAGTTCCAGTAGAAAAAGTCCAAATACACAGATCTTGCTATTGAGATCAAGCAGATGTGGCACCTCGACAAAATAGATATCGTTCCTGTCATCATTTCTTCGACTGGGTTAATACCCAAAAGTTTGTATGATAGCCTTAAGAAATTAGAATTGCATAAGAATACCTATATAGAAATGCAAAATGCTGTAATTCTTAATACATGCAGGATAGTAAGACAATTTATATCAAATATATTGTAATCGAGCCTATTCCCTTTGATTGCTGAATCTGGGAAAGGTAAATAAATAAATAAATATCCAGTTAACAGCTGAAATAGTACACAAGTCCACGATAATAAAATAATAATAATAATAATCATTTGTTAAGGTTTTCGTTCATAGATCATAGCTTCTATCTTTTATTTTGATGATGGCTTGTTTTTTCTTTTTTATTTATTCCGAGTCAACCATATTATTTCGAAAGAATGTTTTTCAGTACAAATCGTTTTAGATGATTTCTATATTCCGATGGAAAATGGGAAACATGAAATTCGCGTAATCCATGAACATATTTCCGTGTAGGATGGAGAATGAGCGACGCTATACATTCAAGCCTCAAGCTAGAAAACGGAAAAGTTTTATCCGTTAGTATATCCATGGGCTGAAAATAATCCGACGTTCGCCTACACACTTATTGGATGTATCCTATGCTGATTCTTTAAGTCTACCAGCGAAATTTTTCTTTACTCATTTTCCGCAATATGAATTCAGCATTTTCTATCAAAAAAGATGGAAACACGGGTAGACGAGAAGCTTCGAAGATCCTTCATGATTAGTCGATCGATGTAGGAGAGTGATTCGTGTTTCTGGCTTGCATTTATAGGGTTGAGGGCTTTCTTATTGTTTATATAGCTTTTATCAGTGAGCTATTCCAAGAAGTAAAAAAAATGTAGATAATATTTGCTAGGGGATTAATCTGCTGTGATGTAGTGAATTGGAGAATAAATTGAAACATCACTTCATTCGATTTTAACTATCGCAATGACTGACAAATAACTATGTATCAAGGAGCAACGAGATTCTTTTCTAAGCCAGAGGTGGTCGATTTTCGAACAAATTCTTCTATGTATTAACCATTAGAAGTTCTACCATTTTCAGGGTAATCGATGATTATAATTGTCAAAAAATAAAGAGTCGCCTTAATCTTTTCAGAATAAAATGGTTTTGACCATCCTTGGAGTTGTCCTACCTGCTTTACTTCGTTGATTTGATTCAATAGAGTGAGTTGGCGATCACCGTCCGTCCACCGCGTCTGTGTAGACTATTTTGGTTCTCCATGATACCCAAATCATATTTCCTGAAATGAATCCAGCTTTTGAAAACAGTCGAGTATCTTGTTCAGCGAAGAGTCCTGAGGTCGTTGTGTTCTACCGAGAATTTCTACTACTTATATTTACTGAGGGGTTGAAATAATGTCCATGTTCATTAGCTTTTGATGGTTTTCAGGAACGGGCGATTCGTGACCTTAGAGAGTGACAATGCTGCAAATTATAGTTGAAGCTGGTAATGATATATAAAAACCAAGTGGGTTTTTTTTGAAATTCATATTATAATAACTTCTTACTCTAAATATCTGTGTAGATATATTAATAGATTAATATGTAATTATGCTGATAAAAATTATAAGTAATTTGTAAATTATGAAGATTTTGATTTTGTTCATGTAACAACATTGTATATGATTTTGAAATGATTTTTATATCCTATTTTTTTAATTTTACATTTTATTATAGTGTTTCAATAATAATATCGGGTTTGTTCGAAATATAACTGAGAACGGTTGGACCGATATTCATGATTTTTGATTTATTGGATTTGTCCCTGTCCTGAATTCAAGAATAACTATTCGAAACATTAGAGAATTGACAATGAATGAAATAGTAGAAAAATATTTTTCCATACAAAATGTTTATGGGTTTCGTTCCTGTTAAACATTTAATGTTATTCTGTCGATTCGGTGTACTCTCCCCTAAAATTAAAGGACATATTTGAAAAAAGTTTCGAATCGACAGGGTATAACTACAATATTCGGATCACTGCGTATTTTAGATTTTAAAGAATTGTGTCACTACTGATGGAACAAGATCGACTTATTGAATATCAAATATGTATGCATGCGTTCTGAAATTTATTTTGTATAAACTAATATATATATATATATATATATATATATATATATATATATATATATATTTACAATAAATGCTTAAATGCTTATATCCATAATTTTGGCGTGTGTCAGAAAAGTGCAAGTGTGAGCTCAGGAAAATGTAATAGGGGAATCATACTATCTTGTGTATGATTCAATAAACGAGTGAAAAAACTCGTTTTCCTGTTGCTATTGCACTAGCAATAGCTTGTCTGTTTATGTTGTGTTAGTGACGTATGTACATAAAGAGTACCAAAGATTTCTCTGCTTAGCAGCTTCAATTCGCATCTTGCACTCCATGATTTCCAGACGAAGACAAGGGTGAAAAGAAGGGGGTTTGGGACAGGAATCTGTAACAATGGACAAAGAAAACTAGCAGAAGAATATTTCAACAATCAAACCTGACTCTTATATGTTGAAGAACACTTGAATTTAAGAACATATTTCACATAGCAAGCAAGGTCATAAAAAGGACTAAGGAGATAATCGAAAAGTACATAACTTGCGATATTTTCTCTTTCGCGGAGATGTTCTTCCGTCGCAGTGTGAGTCTCTTGAAACATAATCACTTCCTTGTTCTTGCTTGCCAATTTTGAAGTATAATCGCAAAATCCCTTCAATATTCAAACTCAACAAACAATTCCCTCTCTGTTCACCGAGAGAGCCCCGATGGCTAGGTTCGGTCTTCTAAGTGATGCCGATTATGATCCATAGATGTTCTAGAATCATTATGATCCCAATAATTTGGGTTGGCATCTCCCATATATTATTTTTTTCGTGGTTCTTGTTCAATTTAATGAAAAATTTGTGAAAAAATTTTGACAGTCGTTTTGAAAATATGACAAATGTCAATACACTATACGATTGCCTGCAGGCCGTTGCCTCAACAGGCAACCGTAAGACCAATATCGGTGAGTAAAGTACACAGTTAACCGCCTGCTGGCGGACGTATTGACCTATAGATGCTTGCCTGAAGATGGCACACTATGCGTCCAGTGCCTTCAGGTTGGTCGCGTTTCAGGACTGCAGGCAAACTGTCCCTGATACCACTCAATTTTCCCTCATGCTTCATCGGAAACGTTGCGCTGTGCTCCTTTTATCCATTTTGAAGATCCGTCTCTCAAAAAGAGATTATGAATGGGAAAATGGCTCCAATATAGAGACGCTAGCTCTCAAATGTCATTGCTCAGCAAACTGAGGCGTTCCCACCACGAAGATCTCATAAATTATTTGAGGATGAGTGAGGAAAAAATCCAAAACATATTAGATTGCGCTTCACCAGAAATCAGTACATTGAACATCCATTTGCGCCAGGCAATCTCTGCTAAAGAGAGGTTGACTGTAACTTTTTGGCAATAGGCCAAAACTTCGAATACCTCAAGTTTCCAACTAGAATCTTACCCCGAGCGCTTGGAAAAAATCATACCCGAAACCTGCAAGCACATTTATCTTGCACTGAAGGATGGTTATTATTTGAAGGTAAGATTCAATTCATAACTACTTTATTCATAATTATGTGTTTTATTTTGTTCCATGACATTGAAAAATTCGGTACTTACCTATTGAATGCAAACTACAGAATTTAAAGTACCTAGGTAGTACAAGTCAAATTAGCAGATATCGGAGCGTTGAAACGTTAACTATTTCAACATTAAAAATTCAGAAAGGTGATTGTCATTGTCAACATGATCAGACATCATAAATACACGACATGAGGTATCTTCGACTCCAGTAGTCGGATTGTTGTTGTTGGTAGACTAGAAAAGGTTTCGATCAATGGAGTTGGGAACCATTCTTTCTGCTCGACGAGCAGGTATTTGCGGCTGCATAAACTTCAGTTCTCATAAATTTTATTCCTCTCGAAGCCTTTCTTTCACACCATTCATCAGCACTTTGTTGATCAACATTTCCGCCAACAGTTTTTGTTCCTCATCCATGCGGCGTAATTTGCATGCGACGCTGAGCCCAATGCCATCAAACTCATCGTCTTCCTTCAAAGCTTTCAAAGCTGCGTTGAGAGCTTGTTTCCTCTTATGCCCATTGCTCGATTTTTTTCGTTTTCCCGAATGCAGTTAATGGGCCCGATGAAGCACTGTCTGACAAGATGGAAGCTGGGGAAAATTGTGATGATGTATGGTGTGTAATGTGCCAGGTTTCCTCTAGACATTCTTCTTCTTGACTCTACTGGAAAATATAAAAAATTACATAAAAACTGGAAAACTCAAGCGTTTCAACTACCCTAGAATGTCTCTAATGTTATGGAAATAGTTTCCTAATTATCCCCGCTCATGATCGGAATTTTTGAGAGCTTCTTTTTTCTTGGTGTTAAGTGAGCTTCACAAAAGTGTAAGTTTTCAAAGATGTTTTAATTTCTGAAATGAGGAACATTTCGTAGCTTAAACACATCTTAAAAGGTCACATAAAAATTATGTTGTTTCAGTTACCAAAAACTCAAGAAGAATGACTAGGATTTCGAAAACAGATTGAACTTCCCCAATTGCGGTGGTGGCATCTACAGGAAAGATAATAGGATCAAGGAATTTCCAAAAAGTGGCTCATATTTTTATAACTACAAGGGGTTTTGCAGTATAGTTCTAATGAGAATCGTTACGCAGACTACGAGTTTACATACGTAAATATAGGCTGTAACGGCAGAGTTGAATGTATCACAAAATTGCTCATCAAAAGTCTCAATTTGCCACCAAATAATGCCAACATGAAGAACCTCAATTTCGTATTTGTACCTGACGACGATTTTGCTTTGCACGAAAATGTGTTCAAACCATATCCTCAAAGATATTTGACTAACGAAGAACGCATATTTAATTATCGTTTGAGAAGAGCTCGCCGAATAGCTGAGAATGCTTTTGGCATTCTTTCAAGTCGTTTCCGGATATTTCATACAGAAATCAACCTGCAGTCTAAAAAAATCGGTTTTGTTGCGCTAGCAGCGTGCGTTCTTCACAATTGTTTGAGGAAAGAAGCAAAAACGTCGTACAAGCCGGAAAATTCTCTGGATATAGAAGATATTGATTGTGGGGAAGTAATACGAGAGGTTAGAGAAAAAGATCACCTACTGAGTCTACAACAGGGATATAATAGACTTTTGTTTGAATAATTATCATCTTTACCTTTCTATAAACGGGGGTAGGCCCGATATAATTCAATGAATGTAAACTATGTTTGCGTGAAAATCGAAATGAAGGACTACCAGCCTCCTTTATGCAGAGGGAAACAGAAAAAAAGAGGACTTACCTTAAATGTGCGTTGATTGTCACTTGGTAGACTGCATACAACTATATTATGTTTGTGGAAGTAATAAGCAGGGAAGGAAAGAAAAAGGAGTATGAGGGAGTATCGTTGTTCACTGCGTTAATATCATAAAACTGGTAGAAAATAACACTCCAGAACAATAGAATATATTTCGATAGAGATCGATGTGATTGATATGCGATAGAAGAAAACAATATGTGTGTGCGTACGTATTCGTGTGAGATGCAGTTCTTTTTGTACAAGGTAATTGCGTATCATCAACAATGCAACTACCTTGGAAGATGAGTCTGAGTCGAAATCAATCATAGGTAGTTGTCGAGATTCAATAGGTATCTACGATATAAGTTCGAGAGAATTCGATGCCCATTTTGCGAGTGAAAAACCACCTGAAGCAAACATTGCATTTAGTTGTTCATAAAGATCAAATAATTCGGATTTCGAATCAATAGAACATATAGTCCACGAATGTATCTCGCTCTGTTACTACAGAAGCAAGTGGAAATCGACTTTTTTCAAGTGTTGACCAGAGACGAACGATCCTATTTGCTGAGTATGGTGAGCTTGTGCAACCAAAGACAACTTTGTTAATTTCATATACATAAAGTGGCTCATTTGGACACGATCTCCATATGAAACGTTGAAACCTACGATCTCTTTAATCAACCGTGATTTGCAATAACATGCGTTTTATATCTGCTGTGAGGACGAATTAAAAAAGTTTGAAATGTATGAGAATATTGAAAATATCTCCGTGCAGCTTGGGACCAACATAAAGCAGATCATTGAGCGAATAAGATGAACTTGTTGCGACAGATGCGTCATACACAATTCGAAGGGGTGTGGATGGATGCTGTGGACGACATACCCTATGATATGGCATGAAATAACTACCCCTATCGGATATTTCAGAAGCCTGACCCACTTTTGAAATAGTACCATCCTGAACGTACTCCTCAATAATGTTCACATATAATCTGTGCATTGACATATTGCGATGTAACCTACTCTCAAAGGATGAAAATGTTGAAATACAAGCTTCTTTTGAGGCATCCATTAATTCCGGAGTTTTGCGAAATGGTAAACGAAGTGAAAATGAATCATTTTTATTGCGAATATATGTTTCCATGTTTTTCACATTCAGCTTCCTCTACGCTCAGTAATTTTATATCAGAACCTCCTCAAGTAACCAAATTTTTTGACAAGTGAGTCAAGAGAAGATTGTGAGAAGAAACATAAATGTGAATTATCCTTAATTGCAGCTCGACCCATGATGACATAACCCAGCGTCGTTTCCAAAGCAGTCGGAGTATGGACTTCGCCATGTACCTTTTTGTTGCCAGCGATAAGTGGCCACTGTTCAGCACCGATCAATAGATCTACATCATGTGGATCGAAAAACCTATCGTTTGCGAGTTACAAATTTTTCAAATATGACAGCTCTGAAATAGAAACAGGAGCTAAGGGAACTCGATCACTAAGACGTTCAACTACTAGTGCGTGAATATCATAAATAGGTGAAGAATCAAATTTTGAGAAAAACTTCAAAGTAGCGCAAGCTGAAATGTTCAAAGGCGATCAACCAATTCCTTTCACAATTGATCTGAATGGCTTTAATGGCGGACCCAATTTGAGACATGCTTTATGAGTGAGGAAATGTGATTGCGAACCTCCGTCTAAAATATCGAGCAGTTTGTGCGTTTCACCTCGAAAATCTTTAACAGGAACTGTTACTGTGGCTAAAAGAACAGTGAATTTGTTCATTTCCCCACTTTAGTTCGGTCACGGACCAAAAATTATCTGCTGTAAAACTGACAAAAACGCCTGAATTCTGATCGTTCGGATCATGGGCCTTCAGGCGAACTGACAGTGTATGGCGAGAGGAACAATAGACCAACGACGGACAGATCCATGCCGGTCGCGGATCTCTTGACCGATCATTGCCTGCCTGGAGTTCACACACCTTCAGTTTACATCAACTGCGGTCCAAGGTCTTCAGATTAGCTGATAAGTGTGTGGGTGACCATAGTCGACAGCCGGACAGTCCATAGTCGACAGTCCAATTGACAGTGTATGACGCCCTAGAAATATATAAAGCTAGTTCAAAAAGTTTATATTTCAGAAATGAAAAAAATAAACAAAAATGTTTCTTCTTCAAGTGGCTCCTCCGCGTCGGAGGTTGGCAATCATCATAGCTATGCGGACTTTGGAGGCGGCTGCTCTGACGAGTTCACCAGACGTGCATCCATACCATTCTCTCAGGTTTCGCAGCCATGATATCCTCCTTTTTCCAACGCTTCTCTTTCCTTGGATTTTTCCTTGAGTTATCAACTGGAGCATGGTGCATCTCTCTTCGCGAACTATGTGATCTAGATATTGTAGTTTTCTAATTTTTATTGTAGGTATGATCTCCATTTTTTCGTCCAATCTTTTCAAAACTTCGGTGTTGGTAACGTATTCTATCCATGATATTC
The DNA here is from genome assembly GCA_013387265.2 of Cryptolaemus montrouzieri. Lineage (NCBI taxonomy): Eukaryota > Metazoa > Arthropoda > Insecta > Coleoptera > Coccinellidae > Cryptolaemus > Cryptolaemus montrouzieri. The sequence continues at coordinate 69,964,840 of JABFTP020000021.1, read as the reverse complement.
TTAGAATTCGCGGGTACACCCAGTATTCGAAAGATTCCAATCTTCTTGTGGTAGTCGCATTCAGTGACCAGCTTTCCATTCCGTACAACAGAGTCGAGAATACGTAATATCTCGCAAATCTAACTCTCACTTCTAACTTCAAATCTCTTGTGCATAATACTCTTTTCATTTTGTTGAAATTTGCCCTTGCCTTTTCTATTCTAACTTTTATTTCCTGGGAATAGTCGTTTGTGGAAAGTATTATTGTACCCAGGTATATATATTTTTCCACTTGTTCGACTTTGGTGCCATTAATGGTAGACTTCGTTTAGTTGAGTTTTCGATATTCTCATGAATTTGGTTTTTTTGATGTCCATTGATTAACCGTATTCCTCGCCATACTCGACTATCTTGTTCATCAAGTCTTTGAAGGTCTTCTAGGTCCTCTCTCAAATTTGGGCTGAATATCTTAAATACTGAAGGAGTTTTGAAGAAAAAAAACAATTTTTTCCGGAAATTTCAACATCCCGTAACTACGTTACGAAGCTTTTGCGGACCTATGTTCATATGAACTTTTTTTCTTAAAATCGCACGTAGATTTACCCCCTTAAGTTATGACATACTAATATATAACACCCTGTATTTTGTTTTCATTGTATTACTTCCATAAAATCCTTAATCAAGTTCAGTGAAAAAAGGTAACACAACATTGACTGTAAAGCGCTACGAACTTCGCCGGGTCAGCTAGTAAATTATTAAATCGAATTTTATGAATTCAAATAACTCATGTGTTGATGGTGTTGATGATCATCCAATATTGAAACTTCGATTCAAGGAATGAAGGAGCTAATATAAAATCAAAATGAACTTGAAAAAGTTAATTGATTCCGCCGTTACTACGTGATAGTTAATTATGATGATAATAAAAAAATTAAATTATGTATTATACTACCACAAGAGATTTATTGAAAATCAGAATTGCAATTTCTGTCTCTCGACCATCTCAGCTGGCAATAAGAACTGAACTAAAGTTGAAATAATGTGAACAGACATACAAAATTGATAAGGGTGCAAACAAGAGGAATAAATGAATTCTGTTAAAAGCAGTTATTATTTAAAGATATCAAATATGGACGAATAAGTCGGGCCAAACTGGTCACTCAGAAGGTTATCTATGAGGAATTTGTAAGAGTTCGAAAATTTCGATGGATTCTAAGGAATTTAAGTTTCGTATTCTGAGAATCATTTGAATTTGATCTATGGGTGGAAAATGATGTCCATTACAATGTGAATCGAAAGTAGATTCGTCGGTTCTCTGGCTATTGTAATCTGATTCTTGCTCTTTGTGTCTAGTTTTGAATGAACGACCAGCCTGACCTAAATAGGGTGTTACATAATAGTATGTCACAACTTGAGGGAGTAAATCTACGTGCAATTTAAAGAAAAAAAGTTTATATAACTATATGTCCGCAAAAGCTTCGTTACGGAAGTACAGGGTGTTGAAATTTTCAAAAAAAATTGTTTTTTCTTCAAAACTCCTGCAGTTTTTGAGATATTCAGCCCAAATTTGTAATGCAAGCTATTGTTCACAGCCATCATTACACGTCCTAGATTTTAACTGAAATTCGCAAGGTGTTTTCTTTTCCGAGACCATGTTTCCTTTTGCCCTTTCAAACTTTTTTGCAGTACGCCACTGATCAGCGCACTTGTAATTTTTTCGTATCTCCAACCGTTTTCGAGTGAAAAGTTATTGAATTTGAATTATTTGAATTGTATGTTATTCGCTGAATAAAAAAAATTATAGAAATACTCGATAGGAATTTTGTTAGCTCGTCTTCTCAGACTCAACTTATACTTATTCAATATCAAACTAAAAAAAAGAATAATCAATACTAAATAAATTGCTGGAAGTGACCTCTACCTGCAAGAATACAGGTCTCTGCTCTTCTTCGCATATTATCACGCACTCTTTGAAATATTCCTGGGGTATTTCTTATCGTGTCACAAGAGGTCATTATTCGATTTCTCAATTCTTCTACAGTGATCACTGGAGTAGTATAAACTAAACCTTTGAGATATCTCCATAAGTAAAAGCCTAAACTATTTAAGTCTGGGGACCTAGGAGGCCGTGGTTCTGGCCCACCCCGAATTATCCATCGGTTGTTGAATGTATTATTCAAGAATTTCCTAGCTTCTCCACAAAAAGGTGTTGGTGCCCCGTCATGCATAAATCACAATATGTTTCTCACCAAAAGTGACACATCCTCGAGCAATAAAGGTAACTCCTCCTCAAGAAATTACCGATAAGCTGGATCGTTTAGTCTGTTAGGCAAAAAAAAATGGCCCTATCAAATAATTTCCAATTATTCCAACCTAGACATTTAGTGAGAATTGTTCTTGATGATGAGATTCTCCAATTAAATAGGGGTTTTCCTCAACCCAATAATGATTATTGTGAAAATTTGTGGTAGCACTTCTCGGAAAGTTAGCTTCGTCTGTGAACATTATTTCACTATCAAAATGAGCATTTTCTCTAATTTTATCTAAGAACCATCGGCAGAAATTCGGTCTTGAAGGAGAGTCTCTAGAAAGTAGAGTTTGGACGTGTTGAATATGAAACGGGTACAATACAAAGTCGTGGAGAATCCTCCATCTATCAGGAATCCCAACAAAGAGATGTGACTTGTATCCTTTGATCTTTTTGTGGATATGGTCAGTTTTTGTGTTTTAGTTGTGTTGAGAACCATTTCGTTATGATTGAACCAATTCACTGCATGGCAAAGTATGCTGAATAATTCAATTGCGCCTCTGTTTCTGCCCTGGTGATAAATGTTGTGTCATCTGCATACATTTTCATTCCGTCTACTCTAACATTATGTACCAAGTCAACGATTTACAATATAAAGCGGATCGGGCCAAGTATCGATCCTTTGGGGACTCCGCAGTTGTCCTAGCCTTAGACTTTGTCCCATTCCTTTCAACCACCTGGCACCTATTCGAAAGGTATGATGACAACAGTGAATGGGTTGTTCCTCTTATACCTAAATGATCTAACTTTAACAGCTTTACTAAGATCTAAGCAGATAAGCATCGCTTCCTCCATATCATCCAGAACTTTAAACACAAAGTCAATAACTTCAATCATGGCTGTTATAGTCGATCGATTCTTTCCGAAGCCATGCTGATTTCCACTGATCAGATGATTCGACTCCAGATAACTAATTAGTCTGGATTTTATCAACGACTCAAAATTTTTCTAAATATCCGGCAAGATCGAGATTGGCCTATAAATTCCATATTCACTTGTCTCTCCATTCTTATGTACTGGGACGACTTGAGCGATCTTGAGCTCTTCAGCAAAAATATCCATCTTTGAAGCAACTGTTAATGACATGGCAAAGCGACCCTGACAACATCTTTATCGTCCTCTTGTCCTCTTCAAAAGTCTCACTGAGAAGCCATAAATGTCACGGGAGTCTGTATTCTTAAGCTTACATGCTTCTTCCTGAACCTCTTGCGGTATCGCAGGCGAAAGGAATATCAAGTTCGGCCAGCAACCGATTTGGCAACTATTTTAGTGTTCTGGTCTGACGGAGTATGTCTTGAAGCCGCTGCGCCAATGCTACAATGCTAGTAGAATAAGAGCTGAACTCCTTAGAGATAAGGCTCTGATTTTGTTCTTAGCAGTCGTTATTATTTCTATATAATATATATATATATATATATATATATATATATATATATATATATATATATATATATATATATATATATATTTGTTTGTCTGCATCTCCATAAACGAATTATTTTCATTTTTGATTGAAAACTGTAGAGGATACAGAGTGAGCTACTGAAAAATAGAGGAGACTATCTATCGCCCTGAGCTATTCAAGTATTAGTGCAAAAAATGGAACAGATTCATTCCAGATCAAAGGCTGTCATCTTTGATCTAAATGAATCTATTCCAATTTTTCGCACTAATACTCCAATAGTCTTCTCTATTTTTCAGTGGCTCACTCTGTATCTCCTACAGTTTTCAATCAAAAATTAAAATTCTTTCACGGGAATGCAGACAACGATAATACTTTTCTTTCGAGTTATCACTCGACCCATCTACCCTCTTCCAAATTCTCAAGGGTTATCACCCCTGCTCCAGGGGTTGAAATTGGAGATGAGGATGGTACTTGATGATGACTGCCATTGATCAGCATGGATCTGTTCCATTTTACCTCACTGAAACTTGAATGGTCTCAGGGAAATAGTCTTCCCTATCTTCCAGTTGCTCACCCTGTATCTTTTACAGTTTTCAATTAAAAATGGAAATTCGTTCAAGGCGATGTAGATGAAGATACCACCTTTCTTTTTAGTCATAATTCGACCCATCTTCCCTATTCAAAATGTTCAAGGATTGCAACCCCCGTTAAGGGGGTTGGATATTTCAGGCAAGTATTGTACACCAAAAGATGTCCCCTTGAAACAAAAATTGACCTGTTTTTGCGTTTTGATCAGAAATGAATATCTCGGTAGATATAGCCTCTGTTTAGTTTTCGTTGAATATATATATATATATATATATATATATATATATATATATATATATATATATATATATATATATATATATATATATATATATATATATTTAGTCCGGAGACCTAGAAGACCATCCTACAGGCCTACAGGACCTCCACGGTCTATCCAATTGCCCTCAAACCTATCATTTAAAAAATCGCGGACATTGCCGCTGTAGTGTGCTGGTGCCTCATCGTGTTGGAACCACATATTGTTTTTGATATTTTGGGGAACATTAATAAGCAAAGGCTCCAGATCATGCTGCAAAAAATGATCTGGGTATGAAAAAAGAGTTGATCTCTTACTTCGATGATGAGGAACATATTTCCTTCAGAGAATAATTATTGTCACACTCAAATGATACGGAATGAAGATTGTGAGAAGTTCTGAAAAACCTTCCGAATTCTCGATCTTTTTGATATTTTGACTTTTTGAACATTTATTGAGATAATTTCGAACTGAGTAATTTCAATTAGGTGAAGACTTAGCTCTGAGCACAAATGATAATATCGCAAATGAATCTTTTCTTGTGAAGAAATTTCGATACACCTTGAGAGAACTTAAATATCAAGTTTAAGTTTCATTGAACAGCAAAGAATCTAATTTTGTGTTGAAATTTGCATATTTCAATGTCTGAATTTTATCCACAGCTAGTTTATTGCAAGAAATACCTAAACCTCACACTAATTTCGAAATTTTCTGGGAAATCTCCATCGGATTTTTGAAAAAAAGGTATCGTTGTAAAGCTTATTGAGTGGGAATAAAATACGTGAAAAAGATACAGGGTGTTATATTTGAAAAAAAAAAGTTTTTTATGTTTGAAAAATTTCATTTTCACCGGGTTACTAGGAACACTCGGTATGAAAAAAAAATTTTTCTTCATTTGATAATAAGGTACAACACTTTCACCTCAAGAAAAAAAAATATCATGCGTAAATTATGCGAAATAAGGCATTGAGAATTTTTGAAAAAACTTCCAAATTCCCGAAATTATCGATATTTTAATTAATTGAAAATCTACCGATAGTTGTTTGGGCACAAAACAGATGTCGTTAAAGAGAGCATCTAAATTGTGATCAGAATATGATAACAAATACAGGGCGTGCCATTTGAAAAAAAATTTATGTTTGTCAATGGAGCAAAAATGGAACACCCTGTATGTACGAAAATAATTTTAAAGAATGCACACATACTTATGAAACAATAATCAGAAAAATTTCGCTTCTGTCTCAAATAGTGTCCGAGTATCCGATATATATATATATATATATATATATATATATATATATATATATATATATATATATATATATATATATATATATATATATATATATATATATATATATATATATATATATATATATATATATATATATATATATATATTTTCTTAAAATTGCATGTAGATTTATCACCTCAAGTTAAGACATACTATTATGTAACACCCTAATCTAACCCATCGATATTTTCAAACTCCTACAAACTCTCCTTAGAGATACTCATCTAAACGACCAGTACGGCCGGCTTATCCGCCTATATTTGATATCTTTTAATAATACCTGCTTTTAACATAATTAGGTTATTACCTCTTGTTTGCAGCCTTATTAATTTTGTATCTACCTATTCATGTATGTATGTATTTCAACTTCAGTTCAGTATTTGTTGCCAGCTGAAGATGGTCTAGAGACCTAAATTGAAATCCTGATTTTCAATAACTTTCTTGGGCTAGTATGATAGATAGTTGAATTTTCTTATTATCATCAAAATAAAATGTTCATACTGAATAGAACGGGCGAAAAAGTCGTATTACTTCATTTATTTCTTTTTGAATTGAGTCAACACGTTTGCATTTTTGCAGTAAACTTTTCAATCACTAGTTCATTTGTCACTAGATTCTATTCAACCAACAAACGTATCAGGGCATTAATTCAGATAAAATAAGTCAGCAGCATCTGATTTCTGTTGAAGCTTGTGAAAAATACCCGAAACGTTCAACTGGTTTACTATTTCTAATATTTAGAAGGGTTTGAAGAAGGTAATGACTTCTTCTGCGGTCTGTGCCTTTTTAGGAGACGTTCGTTTGTTATTTTCCTGGAAATCGTGAAGCTGCCGGCTAGTGGTTTCAGCGATCCAATAGTCCTCGCTGGTTCTCTGGAAAAAATTATGTGCACTCTATGAAATCTAAAGGTGCCACTTATAACATCACAAAAATGTCCCCACAAATTCCCTTTGACCGTTTTGATATATTTTATCTAATAAGTTATAGTGCTTCCATGTAATTTCTTTTGATTAACTAATTCATGTTATTTAGATTTCTGAACCGAATGTCAAATTTTATAACCAGAAAAACCGTATCAGTTAGATATACATAAAAAATGGGTTTGAAATTTCAATTTCTATTTTTTTCAGGAATTTCATTAAGCAGTTTGTGGAATGTTTGCCTACGTGTTCTCGTTGAGATACAATTTTCTGATGTTCAATATAATATAGAAAACAACTCGTAATGAGACTGGAAGACTCACTTCGATATTGCCAATATTAGGGAGAGGACAGCCCAGTTGCCCGGTGAGTGGAGGAACTGAGATCGAGGAAAATTAATATGAACTTGTCAATATCGAGTAAAATATCATAGTGATGCCGACGAATTTTCCTCAACTTTATGGTACCTTTTATTAAGTAGCTAAAATTCTGCGAAATTCTAAGAAATTAAATAAATAAACTCATGCACGAAAATGATGACAAGATCATTTCACTTCTATTATTTTATATCGAAAATAGAGGAAAGTTACGAGTTTAAAATTTTGTAAAAGTAATTATGAGGTTATCATCTTATTTGTATAATGTTTTATATGAATTCATGTAGGTAGGTGATATTTTTAGAGTTAAAACGAGTATTTGGGACGTTCTATAAAATCTTTTATTTAAACTAAACAAGATTGGAATTGTTGAAAGTACTTCTAAATGGTTTGTAAGCTATTTAATGGATAGATGGCAAATAACTATAAATGGCAGCTCATATACAACACATATTTGGCGTACCACAAGGAACAAAACTGGAACAGTCGTTCTTGGCCTATGTCATAGCTTCCCAAACTTTTTTGTGTCGTAGACCTCTTGCCATGTTTTTCGGGTTTCGGTAGAGCCTTTACTTACCTGATATTGATTTTTTGTAAATTTCTAACTGTAGTGAAGTTTAGTGTCAAACACTTGAAGTAAAAACACATGTTAATTTATACATTTATTAATTGAATTTAAATTAAAACTAGTCAAAATAAAATTTTGTATCTGTTATATAAAATATACCTAACATAAAATAAACTAAGCAATAAGTAATTATTTTTAGTGAGAAGGATGAACATGATGCTTTAATAATAAATTATTAACATTTGGCGTCAATTTTGTGAGGGTAAATCTTAAATCTCTTCGGCTAAGATGTCCAGTCTGTTTCTTTTTTTCGTTAGGAGATTGGTAACAGCGCTGAACTTGGTATGACGATGGAAAGGAAATTAAAAATTTCCTGCCTATATTCCATAATACGAGATGAGTAACGAGTATGTTGTTTTGCAGCCAGAATTGCTGATATCCGTTTTTAAACTGAATCTTAAGTTCTTCGTTGGTACTTAGTTCAGTCACTTCTTCTTGTATTATGACATTCATTTCTTCTATGTCACCATATGGATTAATTATCCACGGTGGTATTACCATTGTTAAAACATATTCAAACCTAGTTTCAAAATTTGATTAGAGGGCATTTAAATGTTGAACGTAGGTTGAAACGTAGTCTTCCTGGCAGTTTGTCTGTGACAAACTGGTGAATTGAGAAAATTCGCCCCGTCCAATATTTTGCTTAATTTAACTCTGGCAAGACACGCTGATAGGATGGACTTTGTTTTAATCAAATTTAAACTGTCGCCTTGTAAATGCAAATTAACCATATTAAATTTTGCAAACAAACCTGTTAAATAGGCGATGTCCGTTTTCCACTCCATTAAATTTTCTTTTAAAATTTTATCTTTAGTATCCAGAAATTCTAAAATAGTCTCAAAAACTGCAAAAAATCTGGTCAAACATAAGCCTTTCGACAGCCATCCTATTTCAGTGTGAAGGAGTTATTGATGAAATATTCGGTGTACTGCATCAATGACTAATTGAAGAGATTCATGCAATCTAACACTCAAATTTTTCGTAACTAACTGTTGTCGATGGATGACGCAATGTATTGCTAACCCCCTGACACATTTGTTTCAAATAGCTTATAAATCCACGATAACGTCCAACCATGGCAGGAGCTCCATCTGTAGCTACTGATATTATATTTGATAAAGGGATTGCTTTTTCAATAAAGTCATCCTTCAAACCATGAAATATTGATTCATCTTTAGTTGCGGTTATCAAAGTTCTTGCGAAGAGCAGTTCCTCGTAGATTTCTTGATTCATAACAAAACGAAGATATGCCAATAATAATGCTGCATTACCAGGTATAGCTGAGTCGTCCAGTTGTATAGAGAAATGGGTCGTTTGCAAAAAATTACACAAGAAGCTTTCAATATCAGAACTCATTTCATCAATACGTCTTTCAACAGTATTATTGCTCAAGGGAATTCTTTTAATGATATCAGATGCAGGTTTTGTATGAAACAATTTTCAAAACCTCTTCAACGGTTGGCAAAATTAACTTATCTCCGATAGTATGCGATTTTCCGGGTTTCGCTATAAGTAGCGGAATATTGTAAGACGCCCGCAAACCATCATCGTTTCTTTGAGACGTCGAAGCGAACATTCTGTCTAGTGTGGGTCTCTTCTGAAGTGTATTTTTGAGCGTTTGAAAGTATTTCAAATCTTTATCTGTTTTATACGATATCATCTTCTCAGATGATCCTACAGCTTAGATAGTTTCATAGCGTCATTGCCCAAAATTGTTGCATAAAAGGCACATAGGCAATTGTTTGTCCGACAATGATGGAATGAAGCCAAATTTCAAATAATCAACACTGTACTGTCTACATTTCTTTTTAGTTTCGGACATGGCATCAGTCATCTGTGGACAAAATTACATTATTTAAATAAGACTTAAATACCAGCAACTGTATATTAAACTTTTTTTTTTTAGATTTTTCCGCAAATATTCTATAATCCGAACATCTCCTTGCAGCAATTAGTTCGGATTACGGAGATTGTACTGTAATTATAATACCGGATTTGCTAAAACTTTCAAGAAGAAATTATTGAGGCGTACTCGTTTGATTCTGCATGATTGAATATTAAACTACTAATAACTGAAGTCATGATTGGCGTAATTTATCAATCTAACAGTACAAAACTAAAATTTAATAAAAAATAATTTACTTACTTTTCTCCGGCACAGTCAAACAAAATAACACTGATTCACTGTAATTTGTGTGATAAACTACCTGTTTACATTTTCTTAATTATTTTCTTAGCACTTTACTTTTCAAGATTCAGGAAGCGAATAAACGTATTTGTCCCACATTCGTATTTATAGAGTGACGAATTGAACAAATCAGTGCAAGTTAGCGAAGCACTGAGACTGCTCGTATAAGATGATAGTGGTATTTCATTATGTGCAGGTTTTTACAAGTACAAAATGTATTGCGACCACAAAGCGAATGCCTACATCCTACAACTTACACAATTTTATAAACATATATGACAAATTTTTTACTTCATAGGTACTTTTATAAATAATGTATATGTCTTTACATTATAAGATAGTATGATGTAAGTAAATAAGTACCATCATTTTTCATTTTATAGACCCCCAAATTTTTTCTCGCTGACGTAGACCCCTTGCAAAATGTCATAGACTCCTGGTGGTCGATATACATCTTTGGAAATCACTGATAGACTAATGATATAACTTTTTGTTCCTTGAATGCAACTCAAGTGAACTTTTTGTAAATGACTCTCTGGTATGAGTAAGTAAAAGACACAACTACTATTTTGCAGAGAGCTGTAGACCAACTCAAACCCTTGAAAGGGTGGCACCAAGAAAATAGTTTACTGATCAATATCCGAAAATCGAAAACTATCCTTATTGTTAATAAAGCAATATTCGAAGGCAATAATTTTCAATGTGTTTTCAGTTCAGAAAATCTTATTAAAAAATTACTAAGAGGATATCATACTTCAGAAAATCTCTATCCATAATAGATCTCCTCTTTGAATATTTTCAGCCATTCTATTCTAATTGAATAACAAAATTTGGGTACCGTAGAAGCTTGAAGATATATCCATACCTGTTTACTAAAGAAATTAATAAATATTATTTCTGTTAACCATGAAATTGTCCGATGAAATTCGATACTACAAGCTTTTTGACCGCCAATCAAGGGAACAGTACATCAAATCATCAAATATGCGCTAACATTCGTAGAAACCGTGTTCGTTTAGTTTTTTCAACTAGTAGTAATTTATCGCATGGCTTCCGACTATTATACTTATGATTTCTTACCGTTGTATGTAACCTATGCATCTTTTACCAAATTCACTTTACAATCGTGGCATAATTTGGAAAACCATTATGCTCCGCAAACGAGGAGTTTTTATTTGATCACAAATGATCTGTTATAGAAAGGAACGATTAGTTGATGTCAAATGTATACAGCTAAACGATCCTGAGAAAATGAGAGTACCTTCATCATCGCAATTTTTTTTGTGATGTGATGTTTTCGTATTTTTCCATTTGCTTTGAATAAACGACATTTCTTCTTGCAAAATTTCATGATTCCTGGTAAAAGCGATATACCCTATGGATTTTGATTTTCTTTGCGAGAGTCACCATGTCTAGTAGAAGGCAGGATTAGTAGCCGCAGTTGCGTTGACTTAAATGTAGAGATTGCAGAGTTTAAGGGGGTTCGACCGCAGCACGGAACTAAATCTGCAGTTGTCGCCTTCTTAGTGTCGCCGAGGCCAAACTATCAGCTCATTTGATTTCAAATTTTCAATCAATTTTCAATAGATGCTAAATAATGTACTGTACGATTTTGAAAGCTATCCATCGAATAGATAAAAATAGAAAAATCGGGATATTCTAAAATGTTTGAGAAAACAGTACTTACTTTAGGTTCCTTTATCTCAGTTACGGTTAGGCTCACTGCTTTCCGACTTCGACACAATACTGTAATAGCAATGAACTTCCTCTACATCATAAAACTTTTGAAAGTTTGAAAGAATTTGTCACCATTTTCCCATAACTAGTTTATGGCGGCAGCACAACCCACGGATTTTTGCGATTCACTCACATTAAAATTCGTTAGAATTTGAATTTTGAGATTTTATTTGTCTAAAGTACACGCGAGTAATTGTTCTTCCGACTAGAAAAAAAATTAGAACGATATCTCTAATAGTTTCCGAGATATTGGAATCAGAAATCGAAAAATTGCAATTTTGAGGAAGAGCAGTTTTTCTGAAGCAACCTCCCGCGCTGGGGCCCCAAAGGACGGTTGAGTTGAACATTATTTCTTCAATTTTCTCCACACTTTTCGTACTCAAGGATGTTCGAATATTTGATAAAGGCATCATTCAATTATTTCGGAACCACCGCAGCGGAGGTTTCAATAAAAATGAGGTTATGCTGTCACTTTCAGTTCCTTTCAGGTTCAAATGACTATTTCCTATTTTTTTGGCCGTATTCGGTTTTTATTAGTTTACGATTTCTTGTGTACTGGTATACGTGATTTCCGTGATACTCTTACTTTCTGAAAATGGGCCGTCCGAAACCAGTGTTCAAAAAATTGAAGGGGAAACCTCCGGGGCGTTGAATCAAATTGACTTCTTCAACTTCTTGTGCTTCCACGAGTCCCGATTCCCTACCAACTCCCGGTCATTCTTCGAGTACGGATTCCCCACATATTCCCAGTACTTCTTCGAGTACTGATTCCTCACATACTCCTAGTCATTCAGCTCCCAAGGTTTCTGTGTCTACAAATCGATCATCCACTGACAGGAAGGTAACAAAAACAGAAGAAGAGTATATAATATTTGACAGTACTGATATGCATGACATTGTAAATATTGCAGATTTCTGCGAAACTTTTATCAGCATGGTTGTGTGCGTTTGTCCTGAATGTGGTTGTTGCAAACATTACAACTACGCTTCGTAAACGTAGTAGATGGGCGGTATGCGAAGCATAGGTAAAGGCATGAGTGCTGATGAAGAATTTAGTGATGTTATGAACATGTCTCGACCTCCAAAATTCAACAAATATGAAGCTATTCTCATCGTTGTACCAGAAAAAGTGTGCCAGGAAAGTATGGATAATGCCAAGGAGGAAGCTGTGGCTTAGAACTCTGGAGATCGTGATAAAGTAGCTGCTTTTGACGGATCATGGCAAAAGCGAGGCCATACATCGCTCAACGGGGTGATAAGTGCTAGCAGTCCCTACAACAGCAAAATAAAAAATGTTATAATTGTTTAGAAGTACTGCAGATGCCCTCAAAAGATGAGCAACGTTCACAGCGACAACTGCTATGTAAATTATAGTGGTACTAGTGGTGGTATGGAAGCAGAGGGCATCAGAGCCGGTTACGAATGCTCAAAATCTCGTAATGTACAGTACGTGTACTATTTGAGTGACGAGGACTCAAGTACCTACAAATCAGTTGCAGATTTATAGCCGTATGGACTACTAAGAAAGTGCAAAAATTGGAATGCATTGGGCATATACAAAAAAGAATGGGGGCTCTGCTGCGCACACTAAAGAGGCTTCAAGCTTAAAAGAAACTCTCCGATAATAAGCCTCTAGGTGGTCGAGGGAGGCTTACAGATGTCGCAATAAACAAGATACAGACATTTTATGGTTTAGCTATTAGACGACACACTAATGGGAGTCTGGGAGCACTGAAACGAGATGTGTGGGCATTATATTCTCATTTTTCCTCTTCAAAATTTAAACTTAATCATGGCCTCTGTCCTGATGGTAAGGAGACATGGTGTAAATATAAGAAGGCCATTGCTAATGGGGAATCCTACTACCACAACACCCATTTCCACTTTTCTGGTACAGTTTGTGACGTGCTGAAGCCCATATTTCGTGACCTGAGTAGCCCTGAGCTTCTCCGCAAATGCCTACACGGGGGAACCCAAAACTGCAACGAAAGTTTCAATAATGTTTTTTGGGCCAAGTTACCAAAGAGAACATTCGTTGCCATCAATACCCTGAAGCTTGATGTATTCGAAGCGGTCATATCTTTCAACGAAGGAATTCTGGGAAAATGCAAGATTTTGTCTGAATTGGAATTCACGCCTGGTCATTTTTGTGTGCAGTTTTGAAAAAAAAAAGGACATTGAAAGAATGAAAAAAGCGCAGAATGCAGCTTTGGAAATGTCGAAAGAATCAAGGCAACAGAGATCAGGTTCGCTGAAACGTCTGGAATGGGAGAATCCATTTTACCCGCCGGGAGCCTACTTACGCTCCGTTTAAAAATTCATTTGAGTGACTTCTGGTTCGAATTTTTTTCTTTTTTCTTTTTAAATGTCCGTAAGACTATGCAGAATATTTCAAAATAAAAACTGAAAAACGAATTTTTGGTAATTTTTTGCGGTCGAACCCCCTTAATATCTGGTATTAATTTCAACTCTATTCCATCACGTGTTTCTTAAAGGAAGACGAATACGTATAAATCAACAGTTTCCGGACTTTTCCCTATATCCGTGTTATAAGACATTGACAAGAAATAAGTACCTAATAGGTTTCGATATACGTTCGCGTGACTAAGTTAACAACAAAATCCCAGACAAAGGGTATTTTTCTGTGATGTTGACAGAAAAAAAAAATGTTGGCAGACTCAAGGGAATGTAAACCTAAGTATTGCTATCAACTTCAAGTTGATACCACTACGCGTTTCTTAGAAAAAGGTAAATACGTTCATAATTTACAAAATTAATTTTGTTATGTAACTATGAACTACCGTTTCCAAAATTTTTCCTATGGCTGTTTCCTGTCAAATTTCAGGTTCTTATGTCAACGGAAAGTGCCCAAATGGTTTTGAATTTTTTTGAGATTTTCAATATTTGCCGCAAAATAAAAAGCATATCTCTGGATCACGTTGACTTGGAAATTTGATTGTTTCATAGCTGCAAGAAATCGTGGATCACGTTGACGTGGAACTTGGATTTTTTCACAGCTGAAAGAAATCGCGGATCTGAGTATTCGGTATCAATTTCAAGTCTATAACGAAGTGATTCGACAAGGTTTTCTTACTTCCTTTTGGGGGTACGAAATTCCTAAAAATGAAAATGAAATACTTTAAAAACTTTAAAATTCAGAATATGACAATGAAAATTATTCTGGGCAGTAATAGACCGACAACTTTGGCTTTGTGCTTGGCGCCCTACAGTCTGAAATTGAGGACAATGAAGTGTTGAGTATGAGGTCGGACATAGCAACACCTAAAACCAACATGGAGGGGCCATTCCAGATCATCATTCCCGATAGACAGGAATGGATCAGCTCCAAGGACCGCCTACTTGAGGGTCCCTGTTGGTACACGGTTGGTTCAAAGACTGCGAAAGGTGTTGGAGCTGGAGTCTACGGTCAAGGTGCCACCAAGGAACAGTCGATCTGTCTTGGTGGGCATGCGACTATCTTTCAAGCAGAAATATTCGCCATTGACCACTGTGCTAACCTCTTGCTTGCGAGGGAAATAACAAATATATCAATTAAAATCCTCACCAATAGCCAAGCTGCACTGAAGGCATTGGCATCCGATACCTGTACTTCATTTATGGTGCAGGAATGTCGCTCTATCCTTGCCAAACTAGGAGAGCGGAGCAGGCTCCATCTGATATGGGTTCCTGACTGAGCTTATTAAGCTCGCACCCACGAAACTCTATCCTTTACGAGAAGGATGGAGCCGTGGATGAAATTTAGGACAGAGTGTATCACAATAGACCAATGGGTCGCAGTGGCCGGGCTACTAGGCAGCCCTCACTCAAAGATAATATCTATCTATCTATCTAGACCGACAACTATCAACTTCATCTTAGAGAGTTAAAGGATTTCGAATGTAAAGGAGATATTTTGCTCAATGAATTATGTATTATGTTTTGTCTAATAGTACACAGGTTTCAACTTGAATAAGTGTCATCATACTTGTTTTTTGAGCGAAGTTTATAATTACAGTACTAGAATTAAATTATACATTAAAACGCCAACTAAGCAATCTCCATTAAAATTCCTGATTTTGGAAGGCTGCATCCGAATTTGTTATCATTGAATTTGAATAATATAGATAGATTTAGGCAACTATGAGCAGATTATATATAACAAAATAGAAGACTTCACCGAACAGGCTCAAGCTAATTCAAAAAAGAAGTTACATGAATAGAAATTTTCAATTATCAATATGAATGAAAGTCTTCGGCTCTGTCTTCGTTATTGACTCATCAGTGCCGAACATCATCTTATGATTTCCATAAAAAATCCACCTCAAAAGTACATTGCAATCCGTAAAGCCCTGACAGCTGTGTCTATTCGAGTGGCACCTTCCAGATAATTAATTATCATATTTCAGAAAGAGTATATTCCATTGTTTTTTGAAGTATATGACCAAGTGTATCCAATTATAAAAATGTTAAATTTATGCTCATGAATTTACGGTCAAGCGTAACTCTAACACGCATAATAAGTTTTCATTAGGAACTTTTATGATCCTGAAACGATTTAAAGCTTTCCAATGTAATTTTTTCATAACACATTGGGAGCCAAGGCAAATTCAGACAGTTGAAAAACAGGGGCAAGCTTGAGTGCAGTCGAGGCCGACTTTTCGAAGACAAAACATTATTTACCGCAGGGCTATATTAAAGACCGGAAATATATACAAAATGGTTTACTTTTTGTGATTGCCTTCATATTGCAATGTGCTACTCTTACTTATTCATAGGCCAGAACAAACTAATGATAGCTGAATATGACTGAAGAGTGACTCTGGTGTGGTGTCTACTTGGCACAGTGGAATAAAGCGCAAACAAATATCGGATTCTGCTTTGGTGCTTAAAGTGTTGAGATTACTCCTCACTCCTCCCTTACTTACCGAGGGGTGAGTACACATTTGCAGAATCGGTGTTCTCCGTCTTCCGTGTTACCTTGACTTATCATTATTATAATTTTTCTGATATGATAGTGATATAGCAAAGAGAATTCTGGGGCATTCGTTAACAATTCTCTCAAACTAATTTAAACTTATATAAGTTCAAACACACGAAATGGTGAATACCTTCTTGTCACATCACTAATTCAAACTGTCCTGGAATATCGGGATGGAGGTTATGGAACAATTTACGATTTTTCCCTTTACCAGTGGTGAAACCTTGTTCTTCACCAAATATCATGATTTTATGTCACCGAGAAATTTCTTACGTGATTAGGTAATTTTATTTATATTTGGACATATTTTCTGATTACATCGATATAGAAGCATATATTTCATTTCCAGCTGTAGGAACTGTAGACTCTAGAGTTTGATATTTAAATTTTATACCGTCACTCGAGAGAGGATCTAGAAAGACAGACACACGAAAAATGCTTTTTTAGGAGTTACTGTTTTTCTCTTTGAATCATTGATATGAATCTCCTCTAAAATTCAGACTATTCGCAGTAAAAATGAAAATGTTTGGCGTGTGATACCTGCGGAGGCAAAAATTAAATACAATAAACATTCATATTGGCTAAGGAAAATGAATTAGCATTGTTCTTTACATTTCAAAGATATTAATAAATTTCAACGTAAATTATTTTATGTTTCAATCATGTTTTCTTCGATACCTTCTATAAATTAATAGTAAAATATAGATCAGGTTCCGAAAACGAAAAAACTAATTTAGCGCAGATCTTTGTGAACACAGTGCTTTACAAATTATGGTGATTTTTATAACAAGCACTTCAAGTGTATGAAACGAATCCCGGCGTTTCAGTTTATACGAAAATTACTTCCATATATTCTGCATACTTTAATTTCTACTGATCTTCAATGAATATATGAAGAAGTCACTTTCGTTTCAGAGAAGCAAGTTTACAAAGTACAAAGTGAAACATGTAAATAGTTGTTGAACTCACGCTTTATGAAAATGTCAAGAATGAAAACAGTGTTAAGGGATAAATTATCAAGTCATCTTATATGAGTTCATTCTAATGGTATATCAATATTGTTGAAAATACTCATACGTCAAGGAACAACAGCTACGAGTTTTGTTATTGTTATTGGATTCATCAGCGTTCTATGAAATCTTTTGGAACTGTTCACAGATTCTAGTCAATCGTAAATACGTAAATATATGCGCAGCTAAGCGTCAGGTTAGGTTAGGTTAAGAAATCAGAAACCAGACTAATGAGTTGTGTTGCATATCTCATTTCGAACTTGAAAAGATCTGAGCACATATTCCGCATATTTTACCTATTTAACTCCATAACACTCTGAGTTGTATGTCTATTCAACTCTGTAGTTCGAAGGTGTAGTTTATGTCCGATCCTTGTTGTGGACAACTATGGACAATGTTAAACGCTGCGCTGCGCTTTGTCCTCATCAGATCTTTGTATTCCGATCGGTTAATTTTGGCTAGCCTTCTCAGATCGGTGCATGCGTTGAATAATGATACTCGTCCTACTTGTCAAAAGAATTGTACAGGTCTTAAGTTTCAAACCCTAAATTACCGTGAAAGCCAGTAATATAACTAAATGATTATAATCCAAGAAAATCACTAATGTGTACGAGTTTCCCTTAGAGACGCCCAATTTTTCAGGTATGTAGGGCAACAATTCCTATATCTCTGTATCTGTTACTGCCTCGTTACGATCTTAAGATACGAAAAAATTCTCCAAAAAACAGAGAAAATTTCCAAGTGGTTTGTGAAATAAGTGGTGTTATGAACTATAACTTGTTAAAATGTTTTAAATGTGAAGTATATTATTTTTCGAACAGATTATATCGCTTTTATATAAACATGTAACCAGGCGTCCTCCTTATTCCTAGAATTTCATAAACCGTCGATCAATGAATATCAATTTGATATTCATACCAATAACTTCGTCTAATAAGTTCATTAATGCCGACAATATTGCACCGTCAAAATAAGTTCGAAACCTTCGCACAAGCTGTAGTCGCCTATCTGGTTATTCAGAGTACTTTCTTTTATTAGTCATATATGCCCCTATCCTTCAACACCTGAGATATCATATTCACACGGGAATAATCATCAGAATCATAGTCAATTGCTAGTGATCTTAATACTTATCCACTGAATACTTTTCTTTATTGCAATTATCTTGGTAACACACTGGACTATTTTTTGACATTCAAATCCTACATCAATAAACAGAGTCAACACCTGAAAACATATTCTGCAGAGTTAGGCGAGTCCACTTATCTGCGGTGCAGATGTTTACGCACTTCAATTAGCTGCTTTGCTTGGGTTTTTTCTACAGCTGACTACTGTTGCTCTGTCTGGTTTAATAGATCATATGTGAGTATAACTAGTTCCTAGTTGAATTATACAATGAGAATTATGAGTGCTTGCATAACTTCAAGTCGAATATCTTCTGCAATATAATTCCTTCACATATTCACAAACAATTGGCTTCGTAAAAAAGTTGATTTAAGGAAATTTTTGCAATCATTTACTAAATTCGGAGTCCATATGTTTCAAGATTGAAATTTAGGAAACCCATCTGGTCACTTTAGAACAAGAGAACATGTGGTGAATGAATTCAGGAAGTTAGAAACCGCTGCAAGAAGAAAGGGTTTAATGATAAATGAAAATAAAACCAGGTATATGATAGTAGGACAACAAGAAAATGAAAGGCACTCAAATCTGCAAGTAATTAGTGAAGATAGGACATACTGCTTTGAAAAGGTAGAAGAGTTCAACTATTTAGGTGTAACATTGACGAGAACAGGGGAGGAGAAAGTAGAAATACAGGAAAGGATAGCTAAAGGAACAAAATGCTTAGGAGGATTATACAGAGTGCTCAGGTCCAAACATATGTCGAAAAACTGCGAAGAAGAAAATTTATCAGAAGATCATCAGGCCTGTGGTAACATACGGTTGGGAACTGTGGAAGTTGAATCAGAGGGAAAAATATACATTAGAAGTTTTCGAGAGAAGAATACTCAGAAGAATATATGGTGGAAAAAAGGTAGAAAATCGTTGGGAAAGGAGAACGAACGCCGAGCTTCAAGAATTGTATGGACAACCCTCAATAACGAATGTGGGTAGAGTAAAAAGAATGAGATGGCTTGGCTATGTTTTCCGACTGGGAGACGATAGAACAACAAGACAAGTTTTGACAAGGGGAATAACGGGAAGAAGAGGCAGGGGAAGACCACGCACAGAATGGATCAAGATGGTAGAGAAAGATATTGAAGAGCTAGGAGAAAAGGACTGAAGCCATGGGCCAACTTGGCCTGTAGAGCTGTTTATATATATATATATATATATATATATATATATATATATATATATATATATATATATATATATATATATATATATATATATATATATATATATATATATATATATATATATATATATATATATATATATATATATATATATATATATATATATATATATATATATATATATATATATATATATATATATATATATATATATATATATATATATATATATATATATATATGAATCTGACAAGGCGAATTATTCAAAAATCCGTAGATCAATGAATAATCCCTCCTGACAAGAGCTAGTTTCCAAATCTTCCCGCCATGCACGCAGCCCCCAAGCGCCACAATAGTGCAACCAAGCAGGATGCCGAGAAACGAAGCGGCAGACTGCAGATTCGCCCTTATTAGGAGCTCATCAGTGTCGCATATCGCTTCTCAGCATCCTACCAAGCTACATCGGGGTACCCTATCAATTCCAGAAAAGACGCACCTCGTACAAACGTACGAGAGTCGCCCTCTATGGACCGACACGGCGAACCCGCTACCGGACTTCGAGAAAGATACGAACAGTAACAAACAGATGTGGAAACGTTAAAAATTCCAAACATTTGGGAGACATCTTTCGGCGTTCCGTGAATCACATCAACGGTAGAAAACGTGCGAAATAATCCCGCTGGAATAGTGCTCTGTTTCCGAGATAACCCTCCCGTCGGTAAATATTTGGTCAGATATCTTCCGCGATAAACTTCGCGTGGAGTATATGTATGTAAATCTGAGACAAGACGAATTATTCAAATATCCGTAGATCAATGAATAATTCCTCCTGACAAGAGCTAGTTTCCAAATCTGCCCTCCATGCACGCAGCCCCAAGCGCCACAGTAGTGCAACCAAGCAGGATGCCGAGAAACGAAGCAGCAGACTGCAGTTTTGCCCTTATTAGGAGCTCATCAGTGTCGCATATCGCTTCTCAACATCCTACCAAACTACATAGGGGTACCCTATCAATTCCAGAAAGGACGCACCTCGTACAAACGTACGAGAGTCGCCCTCTATGGACCGACACGGCGAACCCGCTACCGGACTACGAGATGATACGAACAGTAACAAACAGATGAGGAAACATTAAAAATTCCAAACATTTGGGAGACATCTTTCGCCGTTCCGTGAATCACATCAACGGTAGAATCATTGATCTACGGATTTTTGAATAATTCGTCTTGTATCAGATTTACATACATATACTCCATGCGAAGTTTATCGCGGAAGATATCTGACCAAATATTTACCGACGGGAGGGTTATCTCGGAAGCAGAGCACTATTCCAGCGGGATTATTTCGCACGTTTTCTACCGTTGATGTGATTCACGGAACGCCGAAAGATGTCTCCCAAATGTTTGGAATTTTTAACGTTTCCACATCTGTTTGTTACTGTTCGTATCTTTCTCGAAGTCCGGTAGCGGGTTCGCCGTGTCGGTCCATAGAAGGCGACTCTCGTACGTTTGTACGAGATGCGTCCTTTCTGGAATTGATAGGGTACCCCGATGTAGCTTGGTAGGATGCTGAGAAGCGATATGCGACATGACAAAAATAGTAGTGTTTCAACTCCTGATAAAAGGAGAAGAAAATCAGCGAAGAAAACAGATGTCGATGACTTCGATAGAGCTCTGCTCCATAGGTCCGTCGTCAATTCTTACGTCGTCGATAAAATCGTACCCACATTCAAGCGAATCCATCAGAACTTCGTCGATAAGAATTAATATGCAGGATCACGAGAGAGCATTTGAAAAGTTTTGAGAGGAATGGGGTTCCGTTGGATTAAGACGAAAACGAATAGAAAGTTACTCATGGAAAAATCTGAAATGCAGCTACTACGTTTGAATCATTTAAGAAGCATCAAACGATACCGTCAAGAAAAGAGTCCTATAATTTAAATGGACGAAATATATATTCATTGCTCCCATAAACACAAGAAGGTGTGACGAGGCAAACGACGGCCTACGTCAGCCTGTTTCAAAAGGACTGATAATTTTGAACGCCGGTAGTGAATGTGGATTCGTACGAAACGCATATCTGGTCTTTAAGTCCAATTGTAAAACCGTTGATTATCTCGATGTTATGAATTTCGCTAACTACGAAAAAGTGGTTGAGAGAAAAACTTATTTCAAATTTACCACCAAAAAGTGTTAGTGATCGATAACGTCTTATATCACAATGTACAAACAGAAAAACCACCGATTATGGCTTCCCGAAAAGGTGAAATGAAAGAGTGGCTGCAACGTCGAAATATTGCCTTCGCAGATGGGATGCTGAAAGCAGAACTTTATAATCTAATTAAATTGCACAAATCCAGATATGAAACGTATGCTATTCACAAACTCACTGATCAGGGTCACGATGTACTTAGATTTCCCCCATATCATCCTGACTTAAACCCGATTGAAAAAGTTTGGGCAGACATGAAAGTTTATGTAGCTGATAGGAATGTTGATTTCTCAATGAAAAATGTGGAAAGACTGTGTGGTGAGTTCTTCTCTCCATTTTTCCCAGGTCAGTGGGAATCATTATGCGACAATACGCACAAAATTGAACAATCTTTCATGGAGAAAGATCCTATGCTGGATGACGTTATCGACAATTTCAGAATTACTTTGCAAGAGGACGATAGTGACAGCAACAGCCAGTCTTCTAGTTATGATGAAGAACTATCTGACAGAAAATTTCCAATTTTTCGTTATTTATTTCATTTGGTGCTTCATATTTGAATTTTTGGAAAAATTATCTAGATGAATAGAGTTTTTACCATTTTTAATGAATTTGTACTATCAAACCAACAACCAGGTTAATCCGAATCATTCGTCCTCACAATAGCGCAATACGATTGTACCTCTTAAAATTTCCGTTTTCCTTGTTATGTCGTTAATCCTGTGTAAACCCACTCAGGAATCACAAAGATACTAGGTACTTAGGAAAAACATAGTTACTAATCCTTTGCCTCAAATCCCTACTGAATAACAACCTTCAAATGCTATATTTCTTCCCATTGTACAGATTCAAGGTATTCTTGAAAATTTGAATTATAAGGAGAAAACAATAGTACTTATTATGAGGTTCAGTTAGAAATACCCCTGCCTCGAAAATGTCCTGTACTCTAACTGGTGATGAGTCTACGACTCATTTCTTTATAATAGAAATTAAAATAATCGAGTACCTTGAAATGCCATATACCTAAGAGGGATAATTTTCTCAAAAAGCCCTTACGCCGACCCTGATAGCTGTTTGACATCACATTGCAGAACGTATTCCTCCTCTTACTTCCTCCGCTTGCTTTCTCTCTTGTTCTTCGCTCGTGTTATAAGAATCTTAACCGCAGAGATCTTCTTGACGACTTATGGGTTTCACCCGTTTCTCGAGCAAGGGAGCGTGATTTGATTATCTATATGTTTTTCATACTACCTATACTTTCGTGCGATCGTGTTTTTATTAACATCGAAATTCGACATGATGACATCATTCATGAGAGTGTTCATTTCTAATAAGTTGTAACTTTTTTATTCATACAAATAAATTAATTGATTAATGATAATTATCAATAAGTATGAAAATTCATAGATCATAACATTTCATAAGGATGACATTATTATTTATTATATTGACTCGAAATCAGATGCGCCGACATCAGTCAGTAAGGTAGAGCAACATTGTTAGTTATGGCATTAACAAGCGACCGTATGACTAATCATGCGTAAACTATGCTTATGGGGAAGGACATTTCAATGCAGTGTTTGTCTAGGATGAAACGCAATCATTAGGATTCTTGGCGCTGGTTTGACAATAAACGAAATTTGAGTTATTTATTTTATATAGTGAAGGAACGCTGAAAAAGGTTAACTTAGATGGAAGCTATGTTCTCAAGGAAGTGTCCTACTTGCTAATTCCAAAAGAGTAGGATAAAAACAGAAAAATAAGACATTGGTATGAATAAAAGTATTTGCTCGCCAAGACAATAAGACAACGTCGATCGTTGCAACAATAAAATTCCTACTTTTCGAATTTGGTTTTCTCTTCAGTTTCCCAATGTGGAAAGAAGAAGAATGATCCATCATTCTTCTCCTCCTCTTTAATGAATATTCTGAAGAATTTGCTTCACTTTGATGAAGGCGCTTTAATTTTTTTATGGAACAACCATCTAAATGTTCTCATAAAAAAAATTTGAATGAACATTAGTTCGTAAATTTAATCTGGAGAGGAAATTTGAGCATGGTTTTCATTCTCATCACCAAATACAATTAACCTCTAAATCACGACGAACGCCTTGAATTCAACCTGACCAATAAGTACGCTTGAGATAATCAAATCTTTGGTAATAAGTATTTCTCGCTACCATTAACTGTATGTTAGACCTCTGGAGCTATGCATCGCCGGACGCGGTTAGTGGTTGGAGATTCACAACTTGGGATCATCTCGCATGAACGCTATTTCGATTTCTACTGAATAAATTGCCTAGAGAATATACATTTATAAAAATGGATAAAAATAAAATTATCTAATGACAAAAACCTATTTTTGCGTGTTTGCTATTTGCCTCCCGACATCACTGGTCCTGTTCACTATAAACACCTCAAAAAAGTCTAGGGAACACTTACCAATATCTTTAAAATATGAATTTGATGATTCGAATTTATAGAAATCTTTCGGTTTTTGTTAGGATTGTATATAATGTATTCTCAAGAAAACAAAATAATATTTGACTTCTCCAAAGCACCTATTATAAAAAAAATTTGAAATTTGAAAATGACGAAATTTGGTAAAACAACAAAAAAAATCCTGAACTAATATTTTCGAAACGATATGGAAGCACTTATATTTTTCAGTACCCAGAAGGTCCACTTCTGTTATTAATGACACTTTGGCATCGTCGCGGCATGCTCAATATTAAATTGTCTATTACACTTTGGCCTAAGTCATTCCAAGCCCCCTGAACTGCTAATCGAAGCTCCTGTTCATGATGGAAGACGTTTTGACGCAGGAGATTTCTTTTTAGGGTGTCCCACACATGCTCGATGGGATTCAGATCTGGGGAGCAGGATGGCAGGACGGTAGATCGATATCATTTTTTTCAAGAACGTTCAAGACAACTCTTGCACGATGAGGAGGGGCATTTTCTTGTTGGAAGAGTGGATTTTGACACATTGTTTGGAGATACGGTACCACTACAGGTAAAACTATCTCATTTGCGTAAGAATTTCCCGTGAGGTTGTTCTGTATGAAAACGAGGTCAGTTCTTCCACCAAGGCGTATACCTACCCAAAACATCACTGATCCGCCTCCCTGTCTAACAACTTCTCGATCATGCTGGAGACGGTTTTGCTTTCCAGGTTCCCTCCATATTCGAATTCTTCCCGAATCAGGAAAATAACTAAATCTAGATTCATCACTGAAGAGAACTGTGGCCCACCTCTCTTAATCCTAGTTTACGTGTTCTTGGCACCAAGCTAAACGAGCAGCACGATTTCCATGGGTCAGTTGTGGAACTCTTAAAGGACCTTCGTGCAGTCGATTTCTCACAGGTTGGTCGGAAATTTGTACATTATGAACTCGTGATAGCTCTTGGGCTAATTGAGATGCTGTAGAAGTACGATCTCTTCTGGCTTGTCAAACCAAAAATCAGTCTTGGGCGACTGTTGTAATCCTGAAACGACCTGTATGGCGTTCTTCTACGCTACCTGTTTCATTGAAACGCGAACTAAACGGTTTATGACACTTGGACTTCTTCCCAGAACCCTGGATACTTCCCGTTGTGAGCTCCCAGCTTGGAGCATGCCAACCGCTCGTAACATCTCTTCTCTAGTCAAATGTCGTCTTTCCATGGTCTAATCACAAAACTTGAATCTTTCATTTGTGCTTACAACAGAAACAAAGTGCCAACTAACTGATTTCAAACACTGAATACATGAAATGATTATAAAGTAGCGTCGCATCTGCTGCATTTTTACTATTTTATAAAAAAAAACTGAAATCTGTTGCGGCACTCTACATAATTTGGTGAGAAATTGATGCAGGTGTTCATTTTTAAAAAAAAATCAAACATATTGATCGTTCTGGATACGATATATCGATATTCAGAAGTGTTCTCTAGAGTTTTTTGAGGTGTTTATGAACTATTTTGAAGATGTAACTGCTCGGATGGAGAATCACAGTTATGACGTTTTTGTAATAGTTGGCGATTTCAACTTGTTCCTTGAATTGGTCATATAATGTCAACAACCAGTATATATAGGTGATTTAAATCAGAGTGAGGTTTGCTGCGCTTTCAAGGACTTCTGTTCTTACAATGCTCTGGCACAGTTCAATGGAGTAACGAATAAAAATGGTAAAATATTGGAACTTATGATTGCGAATGAAAGTGAAATAAGTGATTTGAGGAGCTCATTTCCGTTTGTTCCAAAAGACTCACATCATCCTGCTTTGGAGGTGTATCTTGGATTTAGTCTAGATAGGAAAACAAATTGTAAGTTTAGATCTATGTTCAAGTTCGTCAAAGCAGACTATGTTTCTATTAAAAATTAATTAATGTAGGTTGAATGGGACTCCATTTTATCGTGATCCAACGTTAATCACTCAGTAGAAAAGTTCTATTCAGTTTTGAATGATATCATCAATAGGAATGTCTCACAGATGACAAATCAGTGTAGTAAATTTCCTCTATGGTTTTCCAAAGATACTATTAGCTCAGTTTAAGAAAAGAATAGTTTTCATAATAAATTCAGAAATTTCAAAATGAAGTTGATTACAATGTCTTTACTGAGTTGCGCAGACAATGAAAAATTTCAATCAAGAAAGATCACGAAAGCTTTATGATTGTTGCTGAAAATAATATTGCGAAGAATCCCGAGTTGTTTTGGTCCTATGCCTCAGAATGTAAAAAAGTTGAAAAAATAGCAGAATTAATGACATTCAATGATAATATCTATGAAGGGAGCGAGTAAATATCAAATGCGGAAATGTGTCATATTCGTCTATAGCCATTGATCGTGTCGAAGTCTCAGATATTACCAAGAAAATTGCAATGCTGAATTCTTCTAAGGGATCAGGACCGGACTTGATCCCACTCATTTTTATAAAATCACATGGGACAGCTTTAGCTCTACCTCTTCAAATAATTTTCAATAAATCCCTTCAACAAGGAATATTTCTAGATAAATAGAAATTAGCTAAAATATTCCCTATCTTGAAAAGTGGTAAGAAAAGTTCAATTGATAACTACAGGCCAGTATTTAAATTGAACCATTTCGGTAAGATTTTCAAGTCAATAATTACTGATCAGCTCTCTCATCTCTGTAGAGCCATGCTGACAAGGCATCAACATGGTTTCGTTAAAGGAAGATCAGTTTTAACGAATTCAACCCCATATATCAACTTCCTATCGAAATGTTTTGAATGAGGGTCACAGGTTGATGCAGTATATACCGACATGGCTAAGGCTTTCGACAAGGTACACCATGAAATATTAGTAGTAGTTTTATCGAATTTCGGCATGGTTGGGTTGTTTACGGAGTGGATTCGGTTTTATTTATCGAATAGACTACAGTATGTAGCAATTAATGGTGCTTCTTCAGATACTTCCAGTGTTACTTCTGGCGTTCCTCAGAGCTCGCACCTGGGGCCTCTTCTTTTTGCAATTTATATAAATGATATCTCAGAATGCTTTCCGAATACATTACATCATTTATACGCGTATATATGGGAAAGCTTTAGCTCTACCTCTTCAAATAATTTTCAATAAATCCCTTCAACAAGAAATATTTCCAGATAAATGGAAATTAGCTAAAATATTCCCTATCTTGAAAAGTGGTAAGAAAAGTTCAATTGATAACTACAGGCCAGTATTTAAATTGAACCATTTCGGTGAGATTTTCGAGTCAATAATTACTGATCAGCTCTTTCATCTCTGTAGAGCCATGCTGACAAGGCATCAACATGGTTTAGTTCAAGGAAGAACAGTTTTAACGAATTCAACTCCATATATCAACTTCCTATCGAAATGTTTCGAATGAGGGTCGCAGGTTAATGCAGTATATTCCGACATGGCCAAGGCTTTCGACAAGGTACACCATGAAATATTAGTAGCAGTTTTATCGGACTTCGGCATGGTTGGGTTGTTTACGGAGTGGATTCGGTTTTATTTATCGAATAGACTACAGTATGTAGGAATTAATGGTGCTTCTTCGGATACTTTTAGTGTTACTTCTGGCGTTCCTCAGGGCTATCACCTGGGGCCTCTTCTTTTTGCAATTTATATAAATGATATCTCAGTATGCTTTCCGAATACATTACATCATTTATACGCATGCGTGTACAAAAAAATTGAGTCTCAGGCAGATGTGCAGTCATTCCAGGATGACCTGGATCGGTTATACACTTTTTGCGAATCCAGATATTTTGTGCTTAATGGTGATAAGTGTCAGCATATTCTATTCACCAAGAACTCGAATATTATCGAGACGAACCTGTCTCTTAATGGACTAGTGGTTAAAAAGGTTGATCGGGTCAAGGATCTCGGAGTTATTTTTCATGAAAAGCTCTCATTTGAGCATCATATTGAATGTATTATCTCGAAAGCTCTCAGAATGCTTGGGTTTATACTGAGAATAACAAAAAATTTCAAAAACGAGAAAACTCTCTACTTCACCCTAGTCAGAACCAATGTAGAATATGCTACGCCTATTTGGAATCCATATTTTTATAAATATATACATAGAATTGGGAAGATACAGAAAAAATTCATTAAAAACCTAAATTTTAGATTAAATCCGATTCTCTTGGTTAGAGATCTTAACGTTCGTCTGCGCCAGAATGGAATTCTCAGCTTGGAACATAGGAGAGTGCTATTCGATAGCACATTTCTATATCGCATTCTGAATAATGGTTTTGATTGCTTCTTGATTAATTGTTTAACATTCAATGTGCCGCAGTATCAAAGTCGTACGAGTGCACTCTTTTATGTTCCGAAGGCTCGTACTGCATTATATTATAATTCTGTATTATTGAGAATGATTCAGCAACTATCATTTGAATAGCATGGATCCTTTTAGCGTTAGTCTCCAAACCTTCGAAAGAAATGTTATGTTGTATTTGTTTTTTTTAATGTATAGAGAACTCCTGTTATTGGGATATCCTGTTGGGGTTCCTGTTTTCCTGATAAATAAATAAATAAATAAATAAATAAATAAAATGAACCATCCATTTACTTATAGTAATTCTCATATAAGATGATGTTGATGGCGCGGAGAGGTCAACTTACATATACACCTTCAACGGTGATCAGTTGAGCCAATTAGTATTTACTTCTAAGTTTCTATATTGGTGTAGAATAGGTGATCTGGGCAAAGCACTATTACTATTTTGGAAGATGAGAACCAAGGTTCGGAGTTAGTGAACTTTTAGAAAATAATGCCCCACAGGAACTCTCAGTTTAGTGCACCACCATTTGAAATGAAAATTTGCCGATATTTTCCTATACAATTTTACAAATTTTACCTCACTTGGGTTTTTGTATAATTACTCTTTCTATATTGTATAAGATGTCATGACTTTCCACTCAATCAATATTTTATTGTTTCTTTCAGTTAATATTATCAAAATTATCATTAGGAAAACGAAACAAGGACGTAAGGATTTCAAAAACCGAAAACCGAAAAACTTATTGCCAAAAAAATAGAGCAGGAAACCATCGAGTAAATATCAATGTCGGACTTCAAGATTTCGCTCAAAAACAACGCTTCTTAGGAAGCAAAGACTATTGGTTTGCGTAAAGACATTTCACTGACATAATCCACTGCTATTTGCTAGATGCAATGTTGTGTCATTGCTTGCTTAGGAAACCGCACACACAATATGGTTGCTCTACTACACTCTACTACCACAGAAGTAACGCTTTCATTTGCCATATTTTCGTTATCAAAACGAATGATGATTAAGCCTGAATTATTTATTCATTTACTGTTTTTGATTTTTCTACTGTAAAATGTCGTAGATTCTGATTTGCTCACACAGAAAACCTACATATCAAAAATATTCAGGGATTATCGAAAGAATAAGAAATATGGATTCATGTGACTGGAAACGCTTAATTTTAATTCACTAGATCACTTTATATAACAAAATAAACGAATAAAAATCAAACTCCACCCCTAAAGCTCACGAAACCATAAAGTATTACAGCATAAATTATGCGCTATTAATAAGTACTAAATTATGCCACATAATAAAACTGAGTAATATCAAAACAAAATGAGTGAATGAGAAAACCAACGTTCACTCTTAGTGAATAATAGAGATCGACTTGATACAGGTGAAAAAAGTGGTGTATATAAATTATATTGTAATGATTGTGCTGCTCTATAAATATGTTAAGCTAGTCGTTTCTTCAATATTTGAGTAGATGAGCATAAACGATCAATAACACTGATAAACAGTAACTTTATTAAACGAAATCAAGTCATATCTTCAAACACTACATCGTAGGAGAGTGGCTGAGCTTTCTCTTTTTTTTACAGGTATTTTCATGGAAGATGCTCTGAGGAGATTTCTACGCTTGTTCCTCCTCTCGTATCTGTTTCAAGGCCAACTCGCCAAACTAATGCCAATCATCCTTACGTGGTTGCAATTAAGACATCTAAAACGTCTTTACACCAGAAGGCCTTTTTCCACAGAACAGCGCAACTTTGGAACTCTCTTCCACGTAACGTATTTCCCCATGACTACAATCTGCTAGCCTTCAAGCGAAATATTAACCATCTCTCCTTTTCTGGTAGTCGCAGTGTCGTAGAGATATAATAGGATTCAGTTATACATCATATTAAGATGCCGAGAGTGTGTAAACCATCTTGATAACTTCTGTTATATTTGCGGTCAACTAACTGTTAAAAGTCAACGTCGTACTTTCACACCATTATCATCATCTCGTCATATGCCGTTCGCAGTTCCATTGATATGTGCAGAACCGAAAGACCATGTATCAGATTGTTATTTCTGGTAAACTTTTATAAAAGGTATTAATCATAAATCAAGGCACTCTGTGAACTATCCAAACCAACAAACTGCTCAAATAACTATTCCACACAGTGATGATTTACCTGTTCCTAAGCATCCAGCAAACATTGATGACGTGACCGAAGAAAATATATCCGAAAGTTCAGATTACGATCCGACTTTTGAGCCCAGTACTTCAAACAGAGAACCTCATTTTATAACTCAAAACGTTCTCAATGACTTGTTACGTGATTTGGATCTCAGTAAAAGACAGGTAGAACTGTTGGCGTCTCGACTACATCACTGGATTTTCTGATAAAAATACCAGAATATCCGTATACAGAACTAGACTTACGCACTTTTCAAGTTTCTTTTCTCAAGATGGCAATATAGTGTTTTGCAGTGACAGTCCCTCAGTGATGACGGAGTTGACTTTTGAATATAAAATATCTGACTGGTGGTTGTTTATAGATTCCTAAAAGGTTAGTTTAAAAGTTGTACTGTAACATAATGTTAATAAATACCCTTCCGTACCGGTCGCTCATGCAATTGAAATTAAAGAATTATATGAAAATATTAAATCACTGCTAGAACATATTAAACATTACCAATATTCCTGGAAAGTATGTGGATATTTGGAAGTAATTGCTTTTTGCAAAGTCTACAGCTTGGAAGTTTTGTTGTTTACTCTGTGAGTGGGATAGTAGATTCAAAAAAAAAAAATGTCAAAAACGAGTGGCCTAAGTGAGACGCTCTTATATCAGGTCAACCAAATGCTCTTCACACGCCTTTAATAAATCCTGAAGATGTATTGCTACCTCCATTGCATATCAAACTGGACTAATGAAACATTTTGTCAAAGGTATGGATAAAAATGGAGATGGTTTTTGTTACTTGAAACAAAAACTCCCAAGAATAAGTGATGCCAATATAAAACAAGGAATATTTGTGGGACCACAAATAAGAGACCTATTGGCTGATGAAGAGTTTGAACAAAAACTTAATTCGATCGAAAAATCCGCAATGACATGTTTTTGAAATATTGTTCGTAATTTCTTGGAAACCACAGGACCGAAAACTATGAAGAGTTAATCAACAACCTCTTAGCGGCTTACAAGGACATGGGCTGCAATATGTCGCTCAAGATTCACTTTTTACACTCGCATTTGATTTTTTTTCCTCAAAACTTGGGAGCCGTTAGCGACGAAAACGGTGAGTATCAGGACATATCCAACATGGAAAAAAGGTACCAAAGCAAGTGTAGTACGAACATGTTAGCTGATTACTGCTGGACACTCTAAAGTGATGTACCTGACGCTAAATATTCTTGAAAATCCTGAATAAAAGTAAATATAACTTATTTTTTCTTCATTTGAAACATTTTAACACCGTTTTTACTTAGAAAAAGTATAATTGCTATTGCAAAAAAACTGAGAGTGATCGAAATTTTCTAAAAATGCTGATTAGTTTCAGACTAATTGTAGATTCAAAATAACCCATCAAATCCATTTAACTTTCATCAAGGTCATTTTTGTCTATTAGTGTAATTAATTATAAATCAACTGTTTTTCTGAATATTGTATAAAAGAAAATCATTCCTAGATTTCACCAAAAACCCAAGTTTAACGTTCAGGTAACAAGAAATTGGATTTATTTGAATTCGTTGAAATTTTATCTGCTTACAAACATAATCCACTAATAATTAACAACCTATTTGATTTCCATTTGTCGCCACTTATCTCATTTATTTCTTAGGTATAAATGATATGGTAATATTTCAATTTCCTCTTAGTTTTTGAAAATGGGATGAAACCCGAAACACATGTCGAACATATTTTTATTTATTATATTGTGAAACTGAAACCTGTATTTCTTCTTCAATTTTTCAATTATTTGGTGAAAACGTTTCATAGAGTGATTAGCGAGATTTCAATATCGAAATATCGTTTAGATGTTTGACTTTCTTGTTCAAATACGCCGTAGAGCGTAAGCATCTAGATGAAGCGGTATTACAGATTCCTGTTAGCCGACTTTTGTGGGGTTTGGTGTAAGTTATTAGGAATGTGTACAGATAGCCTCACTGGCACTGGAATTGCTTATAAGTTAAAATCGCGCCTTTCTAGAGATCATTGTTGATGTGATGACATCAGCAGTGATTTTTCACCGATAAGTTAGGGTTGTGGGTTATTTTTCACAAGATAAGCGTAGTTTATGACATGAGCAAAACTGATTTGTATTCTCGAATACTTAGGGGTATTAATAAAAAATATATTTTTTCGGTTTTAAGTCAAAAAAAAATCGGAACTCTTATGGAATCTCTTCGTCGATCTTTTGTCTATCTGTTCAGACTCTTTTCTCATCAACAAGTGGATGTATACAGTAAATTTTTAGTTACAGTACGAAATAATTTTTTTTTCGCGAATATCGACCTATTGCAGAGTTCACACCAATAGTATATACTGATTTCTTTAGTATGTACACTCAGGCAACAAATTATAATTTTCGATTTTGGTTTGAACTGCCATTAATTACACTAATAATATGGTATACATTTTGATTATCAAATTTCAGTTAACTAAAAATATACTTGGGGAAAAAACAATAATGTACTCTTTATATACCTACAAGCTTCTACGGAACACTAAGTGCGATACTTTTTGTACTAGGCTGATTTTTTTTTGAGTACAGTATCGACATGATTCCACTCAAAAGAATCGATTGGGCTTCAGTGGGCATTGGAACGAATTCACATCATGTGTTTTAAGAAGGAAAAAAAAACTGCTTTGATTATATGTTCCACAGTATTGTCAATGTCTGTTCTTGTTTTTAAGAATATATTTTCTTTTATACATACTATATGAGAGAAACACCTAGTTTTACTTCTGGAAGAACAAGAATAAGATCAAGAGGTGAATGACGAAGGTAGAGATAGTTTATATCGATATAGATTTACTGAAGTCCTACTATATTATTGAAATTAATTCGAAACGCAAAGACTACTACGAAAAAACTCATCAAATAATTCTACAATTCTCATTAATCTGATTAGAATTTCACCCTTTGTCAAATTGTGAACAAGTTAATTATTGAGATAAAATATAGTATAGATATGTTGACGACATCTTAGTATGTTTCATTGGAACTGCTCATCAATTAGACTTATGTCTCAATTTCATTAATTCCATCCATTTGAACATTAAATTCACGATAGAAATTGAACAGAACGATTCCATTAATTTTTGGACTTAAAATCACTAAACAAAATAATAATCATGTTTTTCGGTCTTTCGTAAACCAACACATACTGATACAATTATACATAATTACTCATTACATCCAATTCAACACAAAGTTTGAGCTTTAAAAAGCATGGTACATCGGTTACTCAATTTACCTTTATCAGTAGAAGATTATAATAAAGAGTTAAACATCATCAAACAGATAGCCATTAATAATTCATATAATCCTGATATGATAGATCTAATCATTCGTAAAAACTGTATCAGAAAGCAATAAATGAAGTATATCCTATTCATAAAGACTATAAAATATTCAACAGTTTAACATTCTGCGGTTCTGCAAGTACAAATATTAAATCCTTTCTCGTCAAACAAAATCTTAATATAACTTTCAAAACTTCTAATAACTTAGGTATACATATTAAAAACAATGAATCTCGTGTTGAAAAATCAAGTAAATCAGGAATCTATAAACTCAATTGCGGTTCTTGTGATAAAATTTATATCGGTATGACCTATAGGAGTTTTGACATAAGAACATCTGAACATAAACGTAGCTTCCATAAAATAAATCTGATTCAAATTATTCAAACCACCTAATAAAAGAAAACCATTCATTCAATAAAAACTTTGACATATTACATATAAAATCAAAAGTTCAAAATTAGATCTCCTAGAAGCATTAGAAATAAATAGATACAAACATTCGGACAAGCTTCTGAATGAACAGGTAGATGTGAATTATTCACCCTACTTAACTTGTTCAATTAGTTTTTATTACCTTTCATACTAACTGTACAATGGCTCGGTGTGGATTTTCCTGTTATTCATCCAACTTGTTCTACGATTTGTTTATAATACCATACTCTTCATTCTGTTTTCATTCTTGATAAAGCTGCTGTGTCAGCGAAACGTCGTCGAATTTTTCCAAATAAAGTGTAGATTAAAGTTAAACCTTGTGTTTTTGATCTCATTTATATCATGGATCTACATCAAGTAACGGCCTCCACAATTCAAAAGTTAATTGTTATTTGTTAGAAGCAACTGTTAAAATATGTACTATTTATATGCGATAGCCAGAAGTCTATGAAAAAAAGTTTGGCATTATTTGATGAAAATAATGGTTCTTTGGAAGATTTAGAAATTTGAAGGTGTCACTTGCTATTGTGAGTCAGAGTTATAAAAAAATTCACTTGTCGTTTAGTCTTCGACCAAAGTCCTCAATGGTAAATTATTAAGTAAATAATCATGAACAACGATCTATAGATGCTGAATTAAAATGTAAATAGGATTGCAGGCTCAGACTTGTTCTTGTTCTGCAGTGTTAGCAATGATTCTGATAGAATTAGACCGTCTTCATCTTGATCCTATAAAAAATACAAGTACGAAACTAAGGATATAGGACCTTCACCGATTTTGGGCAACTCTACTAAAAATTCACAGTTAACGAATATATTGGGATAAGGAAACAAGATATCCAGCCGTCGCGGTTTTGATTTTTAAGATTAAATTCAACAAGATTATGAATAATGTTAATTTGAATTACGATACTCTATTGAAACGGAGGGGTTATGTTGAAAATGAACCTATGAAATTTCACCCCTTCATTATTTCATAACAAATAATTTCGTCAAAATTAAGTCTGAAGCATATAATTCGGTTCAATTATGATTCCATTCTAAGGAAAGTGTTCTTTGAAACAATATGTTGAGAAAAAACACAAAAATGGGTCATTCAAGTATCTACAACTGCAGAGTAAGTGGATTAATCTATGGCTTCTAGGTTTATGTAGGAAAAGGCATAATAACAAATTACACAAAATTTGACGTGGAGACTTTAGTTTGTTTGGTATGTGTAAACTTTCCGCAAGAATAATACAATTTTCAAGGTTTCCACAGACAATTGGTTCATGTCAGACATGCGAAAAGGGAAAACCTTCATTACCAAGTAAAAGCTCAACTCAGAAACTGATATCAATTAGTCGACCCATTGTTGACGTCAGATATGACTATATTGCACAGTATACGACACATCGAACCAAAAAAATATGCACAAATTATATCATTTCATTCTGTGATGTAACTTGTATGAACTGTAAAGTACCATTATGTTCAACAAATACCAAAAACAATTTATATTATCATACCAAGTAGTTTTTGTGTATGTTTCTGAAATAGTAATCATAATTTCAGAATAAAATTTAGTACATTGGAGTTATTATATTCCCATGGAAAATTCTTTCTCTAAGACCGAATTTCCGAGTATTTGATACTCTTCCTTATTTTTGAATATATTTGACAGAAACCAAGTTTTCTGTAGAAAAAAATAATTGATAATTGGATGAGAATTGAAATTTAAATTTTAGGGACCGGTCACGTCACATGAGAGAGAAGGAAAAATGGCATAAAGAAAAAGAAAGATATACCGTCGCCACGAAAGTGGAGCAAAAAAGAGCGACGTATACACAAATTCATGAAAAGGTAGAATGGGGACTAGTGGAGAAGAGCCAGCGCGCAGTGAAACAATGTGCATACAAATTGAAATGATTTGCGAATGTTCGTGCTGTCCAATTTTAATTTCTTGTTTCAGTCTATATTTTCCAAATTATTTCAATGAAAACGAAACATATCTTCAACGCATATAGATAGCGATGCCGCTCTTTAACTGCTTATGATCAACGCTCTCTCTGAAACCGATGCTATTTCTTAGTTAGTAGCTTCTAAAGACTTCGTTTCAATTACGTAATTCTGGGTCATATTGAGGCTTTACTTTGTTTGGAAATCGTTTCTCAAGATAGATGAGGCCGTGAGTACTGAGGTCATTCGCATGAAGATTCAAATTACTGTTGTGCAATTGTAATTGCTTAAATTTCTATCATTTTTGAACTTGCAAATGTAGTAAAGACAGATTAATATCTACACAATATGATTGCCCTATTACTCTACTACCAAAGATGCGGAGTCGCGAGCTAAGGCTATTTCAGTTTGAAATCCAAATGGCAGAATACGAATATCGTTATGGCTCTCACAAAATCTTCGACTTACGGACTTAAAGATGAAATAATAAATCATTGGTTTTATGAATCTAAAGGTCAATAATAATCGTATTATGGGCAAATATATCTTGTGGAGCGATGAGTTAAGATTTCACAACAATGGTATCGTTAATCGTCACAACTAAATCCACACTTGTTTAGGGCGTTAAACTTTCAAACCGTTAATATAAGCTGTACTTTATATAACAGATGAATTATCGCACCTCATTTTCTTGATGAATCCTTGAATGATATATAATTATAAAATTATGTAGTGGCAGCAAGATTGAGCCTTCATACATCTATTGTTACCAAACTCATGAACCGCCGATTTCGGATAGATTGATTGGTCCATTTAGATAGCCAGCACGTTCACCCGACTTTAAATGTCGATTTTTTCAAGGATATGTTAAAAAAACAGTTGATGCAGTATTTAAACTTGCTTGAATTATTTAAAAACTTGATATGGCCGGCTAGTAACTTTTTCATAGTACACATACCAAAGTATGCAAGCAAAACGTTGCTTTGAAGCTAGTGCCACTGCAAATTGTGGATACTTCGAAAATTCTTTATAATATAGGTCATTAATCAAAGAAAAAAGCTTCTGTCGAGTTATGGAAGACAATTTTCTTCTAATTCATTTTCTTGATTGGCATTTTGACGAAGTGGAAATCAACTGCAGTTCACATAAAACTTTCTTATTTTTATGAATTTCCTTTTTTTCAATTAGCCAGTTTTATGAAATTTATTGATGTGCGTTTCGAAAACGATCAGTTATTTCAGCTCTGTGAAGTGATGAAATGGCTGAAGAAACGAAGTAATGAAATGTTGGTTATGCCATTAGATAAAAAGCATTTTCATTCATATTGAAACAAATTCTGGAATCAATTGTCACATAAAATTGTGGACACTGTTTGAAAATTATGTGTACCATGTTCCTATTTTCGATTTTTCCCCAAATTTTTGAATTTTCAGTTTTCCAATTTTCTAAAGAAACTCAGTTTGCACTACTTTGCGCATTTTAGGTAAAAAAGACAAAATTGTACCAACTATTCTAAAATGATAAGACAATTATATACAAGTGTCTATGATTTCTTAACTATAAGATAAATGTGTAGCGTCATGTGGATTGTTGAAGCAGAATAATGACACATGACCTAAAACTAGGCTTAGTTGGAAATTCAAGAGTGAAATAATAATTCCCTAAAACACAGTTTATAGACATGAAATTCTAACATTTTCAAATGTAAGCTCCTCCCATTTATATTGAAAAATTAGTTTTACTTCTGTAAAAGATCGCAAAAAGTATTAACTTGGATTCAAATTTAATTTAGATGTTACCATAATAAAGAAAAATATCTCGAAATATAACGAAATGGTCCAAGTATTTCGTCAGTTGAATTGTCAAGGTTTACGATGTATATATCAAATGGCACCCCACGGAATTAGCATTGCCAGAAGAGGTTTATGCAAATTGACACAATTCTATTTTTAACCTTCTTTGCAAGTTGCAGAGAGATTCCCATCAAATATTTAATTCTTTCGTACAGAATGTAAAAAACCAACTCAAAGTTTCGATTATTCGGTAACTGCAGTAAAAAGCAGAATGAATTGAGGCACTGATATTTTATTTGATTTATCCCT
Organism: Cryptolaemus montrouzieri; assembly: GCA_013387265.2. NCBI lineage: Eukaryota > Metazoa > Arthropoda > Insecta > Coleoptera > Coccinellidae > Cryptolaemus > Cryptolaemus montrouzieri. Next base: position 69,925,911 of record JABFTP020000021.1, on the reverse strand, counting down.
TCCATTTAATCGAGTTTCTTCGAGTATCCGCTAGTTGCCGCCAAGTAATCGGAGAGGGACAGAGCAACAGCATGTCGAAGATTCGTAGACGTCCTAAAATGGATCTGTTCGCAGAATATCCGCCACATATAGGTGAGAGACCTTCCCGCTAAACGAAGGGAGATCTTCACGTAGAGCGAAGCGAACAGAGTAGGTCGCCTCGACCGGGCTCCGCTGCTATGTCCGGGAAGCTGCGACGGGGTGTGAGCTGAGAGCAGCACAGAGAGCAAGGGTAGGGCACGGGAGCTTTCAATGCGCCGCCGCAGCCTCCACACAGGTCCTAGCGCACGCACTCCAAGTTGGGCTGCTGTAGCGTGCACACCGTGGCTGGGCTTACACGCGCGTGATCGTGCCTCTTCAGGTGCTCTGGAGCCGTCTAAGAGCGTTGTTTTTGACTATGGCAGTGCACCATGCGTTTTTCACGTGAACAATGTGGTGGTTTTTATGCGGACTGGTTGTACTTGTCGCCCCCAGGCTGCACGACTTCCACGGAGGGGCAGTGCTGGCGGCCAAAGTCAATTCTAAAAGAGGTAAATATTTTAAAGTTTCGAATCTGTTTTAAATATGTGTTTTCGCAAAAGCTCGCTAGGAAAGTTCTTAAACTTTCAGGTAAACATCGAAAAACAAGAATGTGAGAGTGGGAATTACTGATAAATAAACTTATTTGAAATTATAATTATCGCAAGGCTCAACGTAAGATAACCTAATACTTTTTGAAATTCAACATGTTCGTAATAGTGAAAATACAGATTGGTGAATGCGCCGACACGAAATATGCAGTTATGTTAGATAGAATTTGTAAAATGAATCAAAAGTTTATTCGATAACTGATATGTTAGCACTATATATGCCATTTTATAATTATTTATGAAAGGGAATCAGAAGAATTATTTTGATGATTTATAAATCAAGTTTCAATAGTAGATAATATTTTCATCAGTTCTGATAGGAACTGTTATTTGCAATGAACAGTGTTGTTTCGAATATTATAAGTTTGATAAAAATATCAACTGAAATATTTTATTATTGAAATTATCTTGATTTTTCCTAAGATTGTAAATACTCATATAGCAGAGACATCAGCATTTTCAGAATCCATTATAATGTTCATTTTCTACGGTAATAATGGAATGTATTCTGCATTACTCTCAACCCATTGCGGAGGCGGAGTGTAATGTATTTTCGCAAACATTTATAACGATTTGTTGTGAATGTAGTTTTCGGGGGAAATGAAAATGGAGTTTTTCATTTAATGTTGTACTCAATTTGATTCTTGCCGAAGAATTAGGGTAATAAATAAATGAAATTCATACAATGTGATGACTTGTTGATGACTACAACTATATATTATATTTTGAGGAATTATTGAAATCAATCTATGAGCCTACTTATGGTCAAGTTGCGCCAATTTTGAATTCGCACTTTAGAAGGTAATATACTTGATTCAATAATATTTTTTCTCATAGTCGATATAAAAATTAGAATGGATAATTGAATATTATTTATTTGATTAAGGCTAGAATTCAACCTCTCTTTTTGAATTTATTCTTGATAATTCAATAACTACATAGACAATTTTATTTCTGCGAAAATTTTGCATGAATGCCGAATACTTATATCAATTCGAACGTTCAATAATTTTGATAAAAACTTTATTTGGTTAAATAGACAATTTTGAATGATCAACTGAAATTCTTGTTGAGATTTCAGCCTAGTATATTTTAGGAATGAAGAAGTTTTGATAGCAATCAGTTTAATCTTGAATTGAAATCGTTAGGTAATTAAGATATATGAGAAAGTTTTTCTTCAAAACCGACATTTCTCTATCAAAATATGAATACCTATAAATATGATTCATCTTGAATTATTCGAAACTAGCAGTCACAAGAATATCTCTGAGATGAAAATCATTTTAGTTTGAAGAATTTGAATTATTTTGATTTTGTTCATTTACATCGATATACAATTTGGTGAATGCGCAAGGCAAATTGTCCATATTATACATCATTCTGATTAATAACGAAATCTCAGAAAATATAAATACTGCAAATTGGAAATTTGACGAGTAGAATCCTTATAGGGATTAGATATCCGTCAAGAAAATTTTTCGAAAAGTTAACCCTTAAAAAGAAACAATGGGGTTGGAATTCTTGTGAAATCAAATTTTATTTTGAATTAAGTTGTGTAGAGAAGATCATACTCAAATTGTTCATCATTAACAAAATTAAAAACATGAGAATTCGTATAAGAGCAAACAAAAGTTCAGATTCTTTCCTGCTTTTAGTAAGAATAAGAAATATAGTTTTTTTATCAGCGATTGTGATAGACCTTCATTTATTTAATTGTAAAACACTAATCTATCATTAAAAAACCTAATTTAGTTACAGTTGTTTTTGAATGGCGATGTCATTACTTGAAGCAAATTGATGCACAATTTTCAGTTCAATAAAACAATGTAGTTCGAGTTTTCACTATATTCCCTAAGCTGAGACGCGTTTCGCCACACTGTGGCTTTATCAGATTAGCAAATCATTTGAAAAGAAGACGTGCCCTATATATTTATATTATTATACGTACATGAGGAACAGGTATTTAGGTGAATATGAGAAAAATCCAAATAAGATTGCTCATTTCAAAGTGAAAGGTTTGAGTAATTTTGAAGAATTAAGCTCCAATTGAATGGTTACTACATAAAATTCTTTTGTATTTTAATATCCAATGCTTTCCAAAGGTTCAATTTGAATCTATTATTTTCGTTCAACATAATTATTAGAAGTATGGATTTCAACTAGTAATGGTTTGCACAATGAGAATCTGATTTTATTATGTCAAAAGGGACAAAATCTAATTTGAAATATACCGACATGAATTTTGCTTCAACTACCATAAGAGAACTAATGAACATTGGATTTGCTAACTTTCTTAATTTTTAAAAAATTTTTAGTATGTCTGCTAAGATCCGTTCTGAAAATAATATTGAGAATCTGTGATGAGGAATTTTGAATTTCAACTAGGTTTACCAAGAAAGTCTGATTGGAGGGTCGTTACTTGAAGTTAAGTTTCAATCTATTATCTTCATATTGTAAAAAATATCGAAATTATTATTAAAAGTATTATTTGTAAGTAGATATATATATATATATATATATATATATATATATATATATATATATATATATATATATATATATATATATATATATATATATATATATATATATATATATATATATATATGATATGAACTCTCCATTAAGTAAACATTATCTAGCTAATGAAATACAATACTATCAACCCTGATCATACATTAACAATACAAATTTTCATTCACATCTAACCTCACTTCAACATTATTTCAATCAATTACATGAATTCATTTAGCTTTTTTCTCGGTTCAGTTTAGATGTCCCGATCTAGGTAAATTGATATAAGTGACACTTTTAACTCAGATCATTGTGATATAAACGTCCGAGCAGTTTTTGCTAAGTAGAAATCCTCAATTTCCTATTTTCTGAGAGGAAATCCATTTGATCAAAATATCAAATTCCTCACCATATGCTTCCAAATTCGCGGTAGCTATTTTCATAATTCTCATGAATAATATTGATATTCGTATTTTAAAACAAAATTACAATGTATCATAAACTATTTAATCCACTATGGCATAATAAAAAGAACCCAAAGTTTTTGAAAAACTGAAAAGACTAATTGTTCTTTTTTCTGGAATATTCAGGAAACTGAGTAATCCATTCTGGGATCGTCCCTAAATTATAATTAATATATTATATATCAATTTTCAAAATTGTGAATATGTATACACAGTGGTGACTCGTGTCCTTAGTTTATCAGTATAATATAAAATCAATGTAAATCTCGAAAAAGCAGACAAGCAAGCCGTTTTGAATTTCCCAATTTGATTTGAAAATTATTGTTTGAAAATGTTTTTTAATGTCTTACTGGTCATGTTCAGCGGTTTTATTGCTTTACATTCTGTCTTAAAATACCTGGTTTCATTATGTCTCGAAAGTGCTAGCTCTAACTTGCCTTAATCACTTCGTGGTTATGTTTAGCAATATTCAGCCAATATGTCTTGTTGTTCTTGGATATTGATACCCCCAACAAAGTAAACTTCATTTAATTAATCAAATGGTGCATCGAATTTCCATTACACAACGCTTTTCCTCTCAAAAATATTGAGTGCCTCACACTTCTACTTGACCAGTTTGAATCACCTTGAACAAGTAGGCTAGAGGAATAAAATAAACAATTTTGACTAATCTCAACAACTAGAACAACTGAAAAACTATGGAAAAAAATTAGCAAGGCTACTAGAACGCACACATGATGGCTCATTACTCCTGGAGCATTCAGAAGAGCTCACTGACTACAACATCTACAAGAAAATCTCACCGAAGAGAGTTTTTTCAATTTAAGAATTCGAGATAAGATCAATTTTGAAGAAGTTGTTATTTATTATCGAGTGAGCCATGTTACATATTTTCTAAACTAGAGCGGATACAGAAGTTTCAATCGCGGAATTGAAATATTCATTGAAAGTTAGGCTAATATTATGTGTCATAACCCAATCATCAGAAATGCTGTTGAAGCGCCTAGCTCGAGCTAATCGTATGATATAGTTGTTCAGAGGTAGGTAGGATACATGAAAACTCGAACTGATTTTATTTTGTATAATTGAAGTTGCTGTTATTATGTTGACTTGAAATTAGTATTTTTCTTGAAAAGAAATGAGATTTTTGTCTATAAAACCTATGTTGGACGAACAGCTACTATTGAGTGATGCGCTTAATAGTGAATAGCTTTTGATTTTTATTTATATAGACACTATAATTACAAGACAGACGTAATATAACTTAAGAAACTCAGCGGGACTGAATAGAATGTACAAATGATATAAAGACATATAATTATTATTATTTATCATGGAATTATGAGTACTACTTTAATTTAGTATCCTTGTGATATAATTCTTCCGCATTGTATGAAACTAAAAGTTTCAGTGATTGCAAATAAATTGTTCTCCCTAATCTCTGATAAGTTTATTACAAACAAAAATCACTAACAATTTTGATTGAACAAAATAAGCAGAATCATTCTTGATTTTATTAATAGATATTCGTGTAATAATCTCGCACTGAAAATATAGAAACGTAAATGAAATCTCTTAATCAGAAATTCCCCCTTTTTTCATAAGAAACAGAGCACAGAAAGCACATCAAATACAGATGATGCATCATGACTGAAATTCCCGACCCTATTTATTATGCAGACATATATCCTACCCGTTTACAGAGACGTTATAAATGGGATGCAGCAACAAAGAATAATTGATAATGGAGTGGCTCAGCAAATGACGTGCTACGACTAGTGGCGGGTGCTTATAAAAATCGAATGCAACATTTAACAGCTCAATTTCAATTCGTGCAGCATGAATCGCTGCTCATTCCGAAACCTGATACTGAATATATCAATTTAGAATTGCAGCATCTCTTCGCATTTATATTCCATTATTGTTATTTGCTGCATTTATAATTTTCATTCGCGGTATCAATTATGATTTCACTACAGTGCTTGAGACAATTTTTGATGTGTTGAATGAATTGTGTATTTTGCAAATACTTTAGAATTCTGACATTAAATTAGCGAAATATCAATACCGTGACATCAGCGTGAGTGCTCAAAACCCTTTGTCATCTACATCAATAAAAAAGACATGTTGGTCGGGAGCAAGAGAAAAGAAGAGAACTTGTGAGTGCTTGAAATATGTGGTTAATTCTTTATTTGTTGCAATAAAGCTTTTGCAGAGAAACTTAGAAAGCACAATCGGAGAGATCCAGTAGAACTTTTGAAGAAACTGAAACTGTGAATCATGAACTTAAACTGATGGAAATAATTATCATATCGACACATGCTGAGAAACTAGGATTATACTATAATTTTCCATGTATGTTAGGAGTATAAAGATGGTGTAAGCTTACAAATCAGAATGAACATGTTTCAAAAAATTTAAGTTAGTTTAGAGATAAATTATCACGTATGAAGCATGTAATTAAGTTTTAATAGTTTCCCTAACAAAACAATTTCAAGAAGTCAATAAACAAAACTAAAACCTCCTATTTAGTAAAGTATTTTACAACGTTAGGTAAAATTAATAAATGAATTACATAAAAAAATTAAAAATTGTTCTTATGCTGCTACCTGTTATGAAAGTAGGGAATGAACTAAATATTCGGAAGTAATGTTTTCTGTTGCAATCCAAATACCTCCTGAATCAAAACTGAATTACTTTCATTGGCCTGCCACATTTGTTCTGAAAAGTTGTTCAGTAAGATACATTTATGAATTAATATGTGAAAATATTTCATCAAGGTGCTTCGGCTATTTGTCTTTTCCGATTTCCATTCGTAATAAGTCAATAAAAGAATATTGAGGTTTGTCGATGTTTCTCTTCTTTTCTGTTAGAAGTTCAATTTCATCGAATTTCAGATTGAATATATCTGAATTTTCTTCTAAAGGGTCAATTCAACTATATCTGAAGATTTCAATCGAAATCACAAATTGATAAGACATAAACATTGGAACAGATATCAGCAGCAATGGGAAGTTTTGTATTTAGTAATTTTGTTCTGTTACTTTATTGTTTAACAATTCTTGGATTTCATATTTGTTTTCTTAAACATATTATTGAATATAAACTTCAAGAGGTCGAAAATGAAATTCATATTAATTATCAATTTTTAGTAATTAATCATAATATTGTTCTAGATGTTATTGATTAAGCGGAACTGATTTTTCAAATTAAATCAGTAACCATAACTATTCGGTAATGAATTTGATGATGTCCAATTACTGTATTATTTAGGCTATTGACAAGTATAGAACTTGTGATCAAGACAATCAATAACTAATTGAGTTTACCAATACTATGCTACTGTAAAATTTTTGAATTACTCTTTTCAAAATTGACTTCTAGAATGACACAGACTTGTTGCACTACTCTAACAAAGTTATCTTGATAAACATTTTAGGTGACGTACTTCCAATAGGGTCTGGTTATCTCAATGAATAGCGCCCCACTCATATAAATTTGAATTCAGGAACCTGAATTGAATGTTAAAATACTATAATCAAAAATAATTTGCCAATATTTGTGAATTTGAATATTTGCACTAAGATTTATGGGTTGATAGGTTTGAGTCTTATATTGATAAAATGAGTAAATTCATGGGCAAATTCAATTTCAAAAAGAAACTCAACACAGTACTTACTTTTAAAAAATGAAATTTATTATTTTTCTGATGCCTTGTTGATTTCAACGAAATGGAGGATGTCTGGTCGCTCAGTTAACAATAAATGTGGTTCGTCTACTCTACACTACCGGTTGCGGCACTGTAAAATCGTTCGTTGCTTCCACTATGTACTAGGTCACGGTATTGAATAATAAGACTGACGTTACTCCGGAACAAGTGTGCATGCACCAACCGCCATTGACTGACAGCTATTTAGTGTGAAGCTTTCTCTTCAGAATGCAGTTACTCTTGTTTGTGTAACCAAAACCGTTCAGTCATAACCTTCAATTCCGTTAGTGTTGTTAATTTGTTTTGCCCGAAAAATGATTAGTGTAATAATAGAGCAGAAAATGTATGTTGTTGCATTTCACTTTAAACTTGGAAAAACCGCTACTGAAATCTATAATTTACTGAAAGAAGTGTATGGTATTGAATTTTTATCATGGGCATGTGTTTTGGAATAGTTTGAGCCTTTTCAAGATGTCCAAAAAGACGATGAAGATGATTCCAGGCTACCCTTCAACTTCATAAACTGATGACAATGTCGGAAAATTTGAAAGTCGATTTGGTCTCACCATCGATTAAGTATCCATGAGATAGATGAAACTGTAGGCATTCATTAAAAATGTGTACGGCAAATCTTACGAGGCGATTTGAACATGCAAGAAGTGTGTACCAAATTGTATATGTAAATATTAAGCTGTATCTATCAAGAGATTCCATGCCAAGTACAGCATACCAGTGTTGAAACATCCACTTTACTCACCAGATCTTACACCATGAGACTTCTGTATGTTCCCTAAGGTGAAATCTGCATTAGGACGAGATTTCAGTCCATGAAAGCTGTAAAAGAGAGAGCGGCAAGAGATATGAAGAAGTTGGCAGAAGATGATAAGAGGTATTAATGTATAAAATGAAAATAAAATTTTTTACAACGTGAGTCTCGTTATTCAATAGCTCGTTTGTTAAAAGCAAGAAACCAAGTCTGTTTTCGCTAGGCTACACAGAAAATGTAACGAAATATATTCATGTGGATCGTTTTTGAACGAACACCACACTTTGGTTCCATCAGATAAGTATTATAAAGACAGCATTGTTCAATTTTTGGTAGAAAATTGAAGACCTCTCACTGAAGTATTTGGTTCCCTGATCTAATCATCATAATCATCGTTAACCAGGGCCAAAATAGTAGTGGTAAAATCTAGTCTTGTTTGAACTCGTTAGTGTTGCATACTCATTCATAATATCAAGCTAGACACCCACTTACTGGTATCATCTCGTTGGAAAGTATCAAGTATGTATACATATACGTGTGGCGTCCTCCAACATACGAACATAAAAGTCTACGACGGCCACCGGAAAACAATGAAGATAAAACATACATCAAGCGAAGAGAACTTTGGAAGTCTAACTAGTTCGACAATTTTCGAAACAGTACATACTGTGTCTACTCCATGTAGTGGTTAAAACCAGAGAACACTCCAGTACTTCATTGGCAGATTTACCTCATATCTTAATGTAAGATAAAAACCAAAGACTTTTATTCATGGAGCGATATTCAACCATCCGTAGAATTTTAGTTAGTTCTCCGATCTACTCATTAAAATCATGGTCATCAAGGGTCACAATAGTAGTGATAAAATTAAATCGGATGCCATGAATGGGAGCAACTGAGTGCAGCTCTGTTATCGTTGGAAGTCAACAGTAATGCATACTCTTTTAAAACATCAAGCCAGAATTCTCGATGTGAATGGGTATGCGCCACTGACGAGTTCCAACGAGAACGAAACTGTAGTGTGTTGTCCTATTCATGACATCAGAGTAGATTGTAGTTGATTATGATGAATATACTGAAGAACCAACCCCCTTAGTAAGGGATATATTAAATTCTGCTTCGCCCATGGTTTTTCATTTTTATATTCTAGATTCTTGATAGGTTGAATTAACTTTCCTGATAATTAGTAGAAAAAATAATTCGAATTCAAATAAAACAACGTGAATCATGAAACTGATGAAATCCAAAAATTTAATCTTATTTTTCAACTATTCATTTTAATCTCCAAATAATCATATCAAAATCAATACTACTCGATGTGATTATTTTGGTCTCGATAAAAAAACTCCTTGTTTTGTGAAAACAATAATCCAAAAATCATTAAACGAATATTCGCAATATACTTGAAACCATTCCGATTAAAAATTGTTATTTCAAAATCTACATAAACTCTATATAATAGCCGAGTTACAGTTTAATGAGAGCACTCCATAACAAATACGACATGAAAATTTAAAACTACGTTATACCGTTTTGTTATACGAACGAATTTTAAAACCGCAATATAAATTCGATATGGAAACTGCAAGGAGAAACTCATTAGAGTCTGTATTGAATATTTTAGCGTTGGAAAAAGTTTTTCAACGTATAATGTTACTTAAAACTTTTCTACAACACTATTATTTTGTATTCAATGATTTATTCTGTGTTTTGTTGCATCAGATTCTGACCTTATTTCAGGTAATAAAATGACTCTAAACTGATCAAACTTTTCATCTTTATGAGTAAGAAAACCTAATTCAAATATTTTTCTACGTCTATAGTTGAAAAAATGTTTTTACCCCAAACTCAGGTTCAAAAGTTGAAATGAATTTTTTTTACAAATTCAAAGTGCTTCAAAATCGGAGGAATGATATAGGGTGAACAAATATTTCTATTGTCTAATGAAAGAATTGCTTTCAGTGGATGAAGGTTGTTAGTTGAAACTTAATCCGAAGCTTTTCCGACGTATTTGATTGAGGAAATTGTTTTGGTGCACATTCCAGAATATACAGAGGGTTTCCTAAAAATTCCTCTTTATTTGAGATTGGAATATACACATTATTTTTTTTGTTGGTACCAACATATTGAAAAAATAATTTTCAATGAAATTCAGTTATTTCGAAGAGTGTTGGTGAACATAAAATTATTATAATTGTCATTTTTATTAAGTGAATTAATTATATTGATATTAATCAATTTATGGATTTTCAGTATTCTTTAAAGCAGCAACATTGAAAAGTCTGCGAACAGACAGAAATCATAGAATATTATTTTGAATGTAATTAAAACCCTAATCAAGCGACACTTCTTTCTGTTAGGTTTTTTCCTGACCGTAACAAGTCATGAAGTTTGAAAGACCTGTGAATAATTTAACAAGAAATAAACTCTTTAAAAACCGTTACGTAACGTAAATTCAATGAAGATAAAGAATCAGATGTGATTTTATATGTACATGGAAGTCCTAAAACGTCAGTTAGAGAGATAGCATTAAATACGGAATTATCAGTACGGATCGTGCACGGAATTTTAGGTAAACATAAGTTGAGAGCTTCCATGCAGAGAATGTTTATGCTTTCAGAAAACATTGATACTAATCGCATACTTTTTGTAAATTTTATTTAATCCCTCTATAAGTAAATCACCATTTTGGAAGAATTATATGAACCGATGAATGTTCATTTTCAAATAATGGCGTTTTCAACCGCAACAACTATTGATGTTGTAAGTAAGTGCAATAATATCAATATCGTGGTGACATTATCGAAAATCTTTTGCTGGTTGGATTGTTGGTAGTATTCTTCCAATATCATTATGCACCCCTCCCATTCCTTCATAATGCTAATTCAAATAATAATTGGCTGAATGCTGCATTTGGACAAAGATAGACAATAACAAACCGGATCCGTGCAGTGGCCTGCTCGTTCGCCATATCTGACGCCTCTTGATTTGTAGTACAGGGAATATCGACGAGACCGAGTTTACATTACACTACCAATTAATGAAAAATATTTAGGAGACAGGATTGTTAATACTTGTCTCAAAATACATGCAAGTTGTATTTTTGATACAATAGATGGAACAGGAAGAACGCCAACGGAGAATTCAAGGAAATGGTGATCACCTTAAACGATTATTTGAATTATTTTCAACAGTTGTATTGTTTTTATTTTTGCCGTAAAAATTGAAATTCGCATTTATATTGTACTCGTTTTCATTTATGTTTTTTTATTCAACTTTGTGTACAGTACGCTAAGGTGATATCATCTTTAGTGGTTACTGTCCACCTGTTATTTTGACCTTTCTCGTACAAGTAAAAGCAAATCCAAATTTTTTGTTTCATTGAATTTACGTTCTAAATCTTCTGGAATGATCCTTCATTTTCTCGAACTTCCGGAATTGTTGAAGTATTTTATCGGGAAAACGCCTAATATAAAAACTTGCGGTTTAATGAGAAAAAAGAAAACAATTGCCATTTTTGTTAAGAGCTTCAACAACAAATTGTATCATGAGCCCTAATTTTAGATGTAACCCAGGCAATATTATGCGATTTCTTGATAATGAAGGAGATTTATCACGCTTTGTTGTTCTGAAATTAGTGCTTCTCGAGTAGGCAAGTTCTTCTCAACTCACTGTAGATTTTCAGCTTTACTATTCCACAAGCAAAGTAAACAGGGATACGTTGTGTAACCATTTTGTTGACCTGAAAGAAAGTTGACTATTTTTAATTCAACACATATGATCCAGTTGATTTATATATACTTAATTTTGTCCAAAACCAAAACAATAAATGTATATTCTTTCACTTTAGAAGAATGTGCAATGGGCAACCAACCTAATGTATTCCCATTGTATAAGAGAACACATTTTAGACCTCATTTTGACAAATTCATGAACAAATCCCATTCATTACAAATATATTTTTATATCCCATTGGAGTCATTGAACCAGGTACATCTTTACAGAATAAAGAATCATCTTCATCGAAATATTTTTGGAAATTCTGTTCTTTGTTGAGGTAAGAAGAAATTATAATATCTTTTGTTTCTAAGTTCCTTACTTTTAGCCTAGAAGCCAGGATTTCTGAAGCAGACTTTGATAGTCCCAGATCTCTGATTAAGTCGTTTGAATCTCGACTGAATATTTCGGCGATTTCAGGTCACATTCAAAGTCACTATCACTACATCTGTTTTCGTCGCAATATCAATTAACGTCTGCTGTAAAACATTAGCTTGAGGTACGGAAGAAATTCTAGGGCACAGAATCCATCTATGCGCCGATTGTATGGAAAAATATTCCCCCTGAAAGTTTTTTTTCTTATTTGTCCATAACCAAAGAAACACAACGTATGTTTCACAAACCGTTTGAGGAACTCAAGACTCATCATGTGTTTCCATCGGATGCCCATAGTAATTATCGTAAGTTTCACGTACGAACACGTTTAAACGGTATTTTTTGATACATATTCCCTGAAAATGGAACAAAAATGATTTGAATCAATCTCACAAACTCTTCGACGATCTTCTTCCGTTTTGCTTGACGGCACGAATATCCACAGTAGTTCTCAATTTTAGTAGGATGTAGTGATGCTTTTTTTCTGAAATCGCTTGATGCTTAATATTTATGATAATGGATAGACACATTTCGCAAGGAAATGAATAAACTCGCCGCAAGTATAAAATTACAAATTGGCGAATGCGCCAGCGTGAGAATACAATAAAGTGACTTTTGTGTGATCCACTCAAACAAACAATGTTAGACTTTTTATTAATATTACCATTTTGCGTGAAATTGCTATGTCATTGAATCAGCAAATTGAAATCTATATATGAATAATTTTCTTAAAAATAAAATTAGTGGAATGAAGAGATGAAAAGAAGGGATAGAATTTATCAAGATTGTGGTGAAATTTTTCCAAGGACATTTACTGCCGTTTGTCCTACAAGTGTAAAGAACAGCTCAAGTATTGAGGTTTCTACGAAGTTTGGATATTTAGAGAGTCTATCGTTTCATTATTGGCATGTCTAACCGAATATTGTCGCCACTCTTATATCCATTCTCGTCGATACTAGATCTTCAAAGAGATAATAACGATTTACTTAATTATCTTTAGTAATATTTGCGTTCCATAACTTTATATTAGATTCTTTTATCCCAAACTGTTTCATCACAAAAAACTGAATTAAGTTATGTATATTTATTCTTCGAAGATCTCGTCGTCCAAATGAAAAAGGCAGATGCCATTTATGGGCTATAAAAGGAACATTAAAACTGATGAAAAGTATTCATATATTCATGCAAACGAAAATAGGCTCATCGTAGCGCAGATATCTGTCTATTTATTTCACTTCATAGCTGAGAAAGCAATACATCAGAGTAGATTCATTCCAATTTTCTTTTTTCTTCAGTTTATTGCTCTTCGTATTATCCATAAAAATTAAGAAATTAATCTAGATATACGAACTATATCTCATCTACAGATAGTGTTGTCGAATTAAGTTACTTAATCCGTATTATTGTATCTTAAGCTATGAACATGATCCCATCAAAAGCATGAAATATAAATAAATGTCAAGTTTTGGAAGGCAGTTTTCTCATATACAAAATGAAACAATTTTGTCTGATTTCCAAAATAATGTGTTCTATTTTATTCATATTAAAATGAATTTCCAAATTTTGTTTTTATTCCATTTCAAATCAATCAATAGTATCATTATATATATATATATATATATATATATATATATATATATATATATATATATATATATATATATATATATATTCTACATATTTATGATGAACAATCAATAATTGTGGATACAGCCATATAAGTTGTTCTGTGAAGAATGTCAAATTCTGTTTGAGTATAAATCTCATTATTTTTTTTTCGAATAGAATACACTATATTTAGTGACTGAAAATATCAGACAATATCTACTGAAATCCTTTAGGCCTCCTTACTTGATTTTCAATAAACTCAGAGTTGAACAGTTCTAACTAGAAACAATATCTAAGAAGTGAGTAACTTACAGGCGCTATAAAGAATTGTCTCTATCCGCTTCCCGAATGCACATTTCAATTCAATGTACAATATAAACAGAAGAAAAATGGTTTGATGTGTAGTTTATTTACACAATTGTCAATGAGTTCACAAAATGACAAAATATATAAGATGGACAGATTACGACGTTTTATTACTGCATAGTTAAATATTATGAATAGAAAAAAAATGATCCTCCATTCCTCGTATTCTTTTCTGGGTGAGGAATTCATTGCCGGAAAGATTCCAGCTAGCTATTTTCGTTTTCGAGTTATTTGGAAATTCAGAAAATTTTTCGGAATCAGTCGAGTGCTTCTCTCTATCTGAGTTTTTCCTTTTTGAACATATATACATGTGCACCTAATTTTTCATGTTTTCATGAAAAACCGAAAAATCTAGGCCTTGTCTCTAATTTCACAGAATTTACACGGAAAGTTAGGGTTCTTGCTATGACAAATCAGATGAATTTTTAAATGTTTTTCCATCAAGTTATAGCTTTTGTGTGGATATTGTATCGTTAGTAATAACGAAGCGACCATGTCGTACGAAAATTTTGAGAAGTATCCTGCAGACTGCCAAAATCTCAAGAAAAATAGGTATGAGCCTCAAGAATATTCCAATTTTTTGAGGTAGGCGATTTCTAACGTTGAGTTGATTTTTGCAACTGGCTTCTGCAGAAAATCCGTACAATTAATTTGGACTTATGAAGATCACATGAATAGCCAATCAATCGTCAAAATGAACATTAGGTAGTTGGATGTGAACCAACATCGCCAAGGTGTGCACTGATAGTTAATCGCGTATAAGATTATGTGATTTTCGATTAAAACCTTCGTGTTGAATTATATCATTAATAACAACATTATCAACATAATGTCATCATACAATAACAGTTGCTGATTTTTTTCAATTAAATTATGGCAATAATTGGATTGGAATTAGGGACCGGCTCTTTTCTTGAATTTATCGCCGCGGGATTATAATTTTGGGATTTATCAAGGACCAATTATATAAAAGAGCAAGTTAAAAGAGTTGAAGCAAAATTTCAGTCATTGACTTGTTTGGATTAACAATATTTAATGCGTTGTGAATCAAGCATAAAGTATATGAAGGAGATGAAGAAAATTAATAAAGCATACAGAATAATGTCAATACATTTGATAACCTTTATTGATTATTCATTTCATATGATAAAATATGTCGTTTGTTTTCTATATATATATATATATATATATATATATATATATATATATATATATATATATATATATATATATATATATATATATATATATATATATATATATATATATATTAGTTATTGAAAAGGATGAAAAATCTATTCAACGAAATCAGGTTTATGATTTATGCTTGAAAAAACATAAGTTTGCATCAAATCTCAAAATCGCTGAACAAACAGAGAAAAACTTAGATTCTACGTAAAAAAGACAATAATTTCACTTAACTTAATATTTTCGGAATTTCCAGATAATTCGAAAACAAAGAGGAAGTTTGAATTTGTTCGCGGCAATGAATTTTTTGTCGAATAAAACATTTTAAATTTTAAATAGGACTCATAATGAACAGAGAGAGATATGGAAGATAATCAATGAGGATTTAAAAGTAAGAAAGGGAGAACGGTCAAGCACTCATACAAATCTTAAAGCTGAAGATCTGGCAAAGTTTTCTCAGAAGTGAAAGCAAAAGTAGCAGAATCTATTCCTGATTCTAATCATAAGTCGGAATTATTTCTTGAAAATATGAAATCTAGTCATATATCTTCTTTAATTTTCATTTCCAAAGCTGAAATCAAAAAACATCAGATCTTTAAAAATAAGAATACGATTGATGTCTATAATATATCATCACACCGCATAAATAACCCCAATCTTATTTATGAGGGGTCCATACCACTTGTGAAGTTTCTAAACAAATGTGTAATTGAGGGAGTATTTCCGAGTGAGTTGAAAATAGCGAAAATAATTCCACTTTTCAAAAGTGGATGCAAAAACTCTTCCAAAAACTATAGACCTATAACAATCCTGCTATAGGCCTATAGTGTATAAAGAATAGAATAGTTCAATATTTCGAGAAGAAAAAATTATTTTCGCATAGACAGTTCGGCTATAGAAAAAATAAATTTGTGCAAAGTGCTATTGTTGAAGTTATTGATGCAATTATTGCAGCTTAAGATAACCAGATGTGCTGCAGGTTGACTGGTTGTGACTTGATCATTGATCACAGTTTGTTGTTGGGACAGCTGGACTATTATGGTATTAGAGGTACAATTAAAAAGTTGTTAAAGTCTTACCTGACGGAAAGATGTCATCGAGTTTATTGGGGCGGTACATGGTCGAAGGAGTTTACAACGATGCTTGGGGTGCCATAAGGGTCCAGTTTGGGTTCACTGTTGTTTATCATCTTCATCAATGATTTGGGTTTGCTGGATCTATTCCTGTACGCTGATGATAGCTCGTTTGTTTCTTAGGATGTTTTAAGGAATCTGCTGATGCGAATGTGAATATGGTCATAAATAACATGGGGGATTGGTTTACTGCTAAACGAATGCTTTTGTACAAAGAAAAAACGCAAACACTACATTTCTCAAGAACAAGTATCAAAACAACCTATGTGAAGTTTCTCGGAGTATATATGGACAGCAAATTAAACTGGAAATTTCAAATATAAAACACGCAGAAGAGGCTTAATAGTGTCATATATGCTATCAGACGTATGAAGAATTATGTCACATATCAGGCTGCTAGACTCTCCTATTTCTCTTATTTCTATGGCACAGTGTCTTTTTTCGTTATGTTCTGGGGAAATTCGGTTGATTCTCATAAGGTTTTCCTTCAGCAGAAGAGAGCCATTCGAGCCTTGACTGGAATCAGAAGTAGTGAGAGCTGCAGAGAATATTTTCGATATTCATTTTATTTTACTCACCATATTTGACACATAGCTGTATTACTTCAATGTCGAAACCTGTCCACCTAGTACATAAAATGCCTTGAAAATCATTGACTTAATTCGATGTTAACAGTTTTGCTTTAAGTGTGGTGTTATATTTTGATTTTTCATTTTAGAACGATGGATGTTAATTTCGCATACTATTAATTTTCAAGTTACTAATCATTTCAATTTTGAGAAGTTTCGGATTTTCTGAAAGCTAATTATTTTTAGTTTATTTCCGTAAACTTTTATACTGTGTCTGAATTTTTTGCTTCACTTTCTTGACTATCGTTATAAAATATACTATTAAAGAATCAGCAAACATGGTATATGCTATAGGAAATAGTCATTGGAATTGTTTATCGGGATCTCAAATTTATGCGATAAATTATACAGTATTAAGACATCCCCAGGTGAAGTACTTGAAAATATTAACTACACCAAGAATTAGTTGTAGTTGATAATAGTATACTAATAGTGAAATGGGTTTTGCGAATGGATTTGAATACACTGGAAGGTGATGAAAATTTCTTCAGATTTATTTCGTATGCTGATAAATGTACATTTCATAAAAGTATATTCGTCTAAAAATACAAGTTACATTGCTATAGTCGTGAAAACCCATAAATTGTTCATGTGGTCCAATTTTCATTATCAATGGTCTCTTAATGTCTGGGGATGGGTTGTTGATAATAATGCTGTCGGGCGTCACTTTTCCAATATGCTATGAATTTTTGCGATTTTTCATGGAAGATATTGCAATATTGATCGAGAATCTTTCAAACGCCTTGAAAAATAAAATATGGAAGCAATTAATTGGAACACCAGTACATTGCTTCATTGGTGTCCGTAATGAATTAAACATTAAGATTCCGGGGAAATGGATAGGTCGGGGAAGTAATGCCCATTGTCTTCAAGGTCTCCAGATTTTACATGCTTCACATTTTATTCGTGGAGAGCAGTAGAAACTAAAGTAGCCAGGATGAAGTATTTACATGGGATGGTATGTTGTGAAGAATTTGACGAATTATACTTCTCAAGAATCTCAATAACGTATGCAGAAATTTTGTGAACCGAATTGAAATGTGCACCTTAGAAGAAGATAGACACTTTGAACGATTTTAATAGCGTGTGTTATTTACTGTTTTCTCAGATACAGTGTTCAGTTAGGCAATGTTTGAGAATTTTAGTATTAAATAAGATAAGATTATATGAAACTTCTTGTAAAGAATACAATTTTATTTTCAACTCTAAATCTATTGAAAATAAATTAAAAGAAACGTAAAGTATTACAATACGAATTAAAACTGCATTTCACTTGTAGTCTTTAAATTTCCTATTCAAAATAAGAAAAATAATGAGGTTTAAAATTGAACTAAATTTGACATCCATCGTAGAAAAGCCTGTATAGCTATTTAGTATAGTATCAACAATTACTTGTCTTTCATAAATATATTGGTTTATGAGAATAATTTAGTATCAAAATTGATAATCTGAGAAGGTTGGTTTCAGTATATACAGGATATTTGAAAAATGGTATTTTCACAAAACGTCGGTCTGAATGAAACTCATTTCATTTAAAGTTAATACGAAATGATCGAATATACTGTATATTCGAAGATAATTTCAAGAGATGCAACAAATTAGCGAGGTTTTCATTTTGTATTTTTCTCAATTTTTCATCAGGAAAGAAGTTATGGACCAATTACGCGCTACAAGGACACCCGGTATATAGCGGATGCAGATAATATACTCAGATAGAAAAATTATCTTGATTGTAGCCTCAATGATATTTCATCTTTATGATGAATGTGTCAGACGGTTCTTATTTTATAAGTATTTTGAGTTCCGGATCCATTGATAAAAACCTCGTCATTCAGTAATGAGGAAAAATTGGATTTAAAAAGTAAAACAAAACAAAATGGAGCTCTATAGAAACCTACGTACTAATGTATCAATGCCTCAATGGGAAAATTTCATTTGAAATATTCTGAGGGTTATATTTAGAACAGTGAACTAAATAGAAAATTTTGTATAAAGCTTGATAAATCTACCACCTTTGCAGTTATTATTCATCATGAAATCAGGTCCAGGTTCATAGAATTCAAATATGAAACGATATGGAACAATAGGTAGAATGGTTTTAAAAGTTTTATGACATGGGATGAAATGTTTAATGAAAACCAAGCATCAAAAGGTTTATGGAGTGAAGTTTTTTGAGAAATTCGAACCGCATCAAATTCGGCGGTATAATATTGAGTGAACTAATATTTCAAATGCTGAAAGAGGTGGATGGAAGGTGGGTGGATTATTTCTCTAAACAGTTTTGACCTCACAACGATAATATACTATAAACCACAAAAATATTCGAATTAATTTTCTCTCAAGCCTTTGAATTGTTTTGCAAATCATTACGATTCCGAACTGCTGTTAGGAATGATAAACGGTCTTTTCTGTGCTCTTATTTGTTGGTTCTTTACATTTGGTTAAGTTTAAGTTTTGAAGGTAATGGTACTTATATTGCTATGTCGTAAATATTTCACCAAAGAGGTTTTTGAATTTATTTCTCTTTCTTCGATTTTTCATTGATATGATTTCGAAATCATGATAAATCAAATCTGATTACAAATATTAGGCTCTTTGAATTTTTGACTTACTGCCTTGAAATCGAAATATTCTAAGAATACATAAAACTCAAAATAACACATTATTCATCAAAATTCATATTGTCTCGCTCGGAGTTCTCCCCGTTGACCTAAACACCGCCTTGGTGGCGTGGTGGACATGACACTCGTCCCTGTGCAGAGTTATCTGAGTTCAATCCCCACAAAGTCGGTGCGATTTTTTGGATTCTGGGAATCACTTGAAAGCCCATCTTTCGAAGGAGATGTAAAGTCGTCAGTCCTGTCCAACAGAGATGTGTTGCACATTAGAGATCAATTCTCTCGGCACGAGTGGGGTCCGGCAAAATTTCCGGGTTAGTGAGGTGAAAGAATTCTCCAGCCGAAAGGCAGAAATAGATCACGTTAAAGGATTAAAAAAAAACTTACTGTGTTAACGTTCGATCCTGTTGTTGAATATCGCTACACGTGGTGGTTTTTTGACTCAATCAAACAGAAATAAGTCATAGGGGACAAATCAGGTAAATTTGATGTCTATTGGATGGTTCTTGTTTTGTTTCTGCCAAAAAGCTAGCAGATAACGATGGCATTGAGTGACGGTGCATTACCATGGTGCGAAATCCAAGATTTGTCTTTCCACAAATATTTTCTTTTAACGAGAATTTTGCACGGAAATATTTCATGATACTTATATAATCGTTTTCATCGACTTTCTGGTAACAATTCTTGATGAACGATGCCTGTATACTCCATGAAAACGCGAGGATTGGTTTTTCTTTGACTGAAAACGATGTAGTTTTTGTTTTAGGCTCACTGGGTGAAAGACATTTAATCGCCTGATATCTGTATTGCGTACTCATTCACCCATGTCTATGATGAATGTTGGGTCAGGTTCAACAATGGAAATCATGTCTTTAGCGATGTCATCGTGGTCTTTTTTTGCATGAAATAGAGTCTTTGGGACCAACTTTGCTGCAACAGGACACAAACCCAAATCATTGACCACAATCTCATGGAGAGACCCATAAACAATACTCAACTCCTCCCGCCGCAGTCTGATAGTAGGTTTGAGATAATGACGAATAGTTCGTCTATTTTCTCGGTGTTTTCGCCAGTATCTGATATAAACGGCCTGCTTCTACGTTCGTCATCCTCGATGAACTGTCTGCTAATTCTAAAACGTTTTGTTTGTTTGTTTTTCCTTTTACGTGCTCTATTTCTGCCTTTCCAACACATCTCTGATAGACAGGACCGACATCTTTACATCTCCTCCGAAAGATGGACACTCAAGCGATTCCCAGAATCCGAAAAATCGCACCGACTTTGTGGGGATTGAACCCAGGTAACTGCGTAGGAGACGAGCATCATATCCCATACGCCACCGAGCCGGCTCTAAAACGTTTTAGTCACTAGTAAATAACTGCTTTCTTAATAGGATCTTTGTCGAAACAGTTTCCCAATATTAATAAAGTCTTCTTACTATTGGATCTGATTTCAACTCAAAATTGAATAGGAACTCGTCGTAGCAAACTTAATTTTGCTATTGAAATTTTAAAAAATCGAAAACATGAACTTGGACGTACTCAAAAGGGCACAACATTCACAAATGTCAAGTTATGATGCTGAAATTCAATAGAAATATCAAGGAGAGATGTGACAACCTCACAAAAAACAAAACTCGAATTTTATGATTAAAATTGCTAATCTGTGACAATTTTTGGCGCTTTTTGATCAATGGGGTATAAGTTCGGATTCAATGTGGAAGAAAATGATTTTCTTATTACTTCTCGTAGAAAAATTAGTATTGACTAAACTAGAATACGCGTTGTTTATCAAATATGTAACTATACCATTTGAAGTCTGTGAAATATTCTTCGGATGGGGCTCTCTGCGTAAAAAGTTGTTTACGTTGTAATTTCTTTTGAATGAAATGTTTAAATACGAGGCCTGTCCGATCTACTAATATAGTTTTTCACCAGAGATATTCTATGTTGTCTGACTGAAGACATTCTTCGACATAATCTCTATTGGATTCAACAACAAATCTCTTTCGTCGCATTTGGTTCAAATCGGAATCCTTAAATTTTCATTGATTGCAAGTAGCACACGTACAATGCTATCCTTTGTTTTTTCCTTCAAACGTAATTTAGAGCGCGAGTCGTTATCAACACATGTGCTACCCTTTTCGAGTCGTTGATACCATTCATTTATTTGTGTCTTGACCATAAACTTGTTCACAATTCTTTTGGAGTTTAAAGCAAATTCGTTGCTTTATATATATATATATATATATATATATATATATATATATATATATATATATATATATATATATATATATATATATATATATATATATATATATATATATATATATGAAAGGTAGACACAATTAAGTCTAGAATAAGATTATTTGGATGTTAACAAACTACCGACAGATATGGACACTAAATTAAGACAATTTTTCACTAATAGTCTTAATAGTCTAATCTTGTAACGAATACAGACAAAATATTTTGGAAGAGAAGATTTTGGAATAAAATTGATTAAAAATTTTTCTTTGATCTTGTGTAGATGAAGAGTAATGAATAACAGCAAAACATGATAGAGTGAAATAAATTATCATGAAAATGTAAGATATTATCAGCATCAATTCAAACCAGCTGGGTGATTCATCAGTGGCGCGGTGCTCTGTAGCTTGTACTATCTTGAAGATTTCATTTTTGTTCGAATGGTATTGTATTCAGAAAGTAAGAATCTACTACAGCAATTTATTTTGAAGTAAACAGGGTGTCCCAATTTTCTATAAAAAATCTTGGGTGGTTTTTCAGATTGGAAGACCACTTTTTTGTTCAAGATTCAGAAGCGGCCTAAACTCTGCTACAATGTGTTTAAGTTATAAGTTTTTTTGGTGAGAAGTTTCGTCACAATATTTTTTCTTCCGTAAAAATTCATGAAAATAGGCTCTCACATCATCACATGCTCCTTCGGCCAGAGACGATGAATAATTTTTTCCTTTCGTTTTCTTATTGCCCAAGGATAGCTTTATTGATGAATTGAAATAGATCATCCTCATTTTATACAGGAGTGACTTAAAAAAATTATTGAATATTGAAATTTTGAAAATATCATATCTAGATTTTTTCAAATAGAACACCCTGTATTTCATTATTCATGTGAACGCATAAATTATTGTGCTAATTTTTGCAGAAGTAACCTTATCTTTATCTTCGATCATTCTCGAAATATTCGATTATTTGTAAGAATTTTTGATGAAAATTCTACAAACCGTATCAAACTCATCGACATGCATCATTTTTCGCTCAGAAGTTTTTTCTGTAATGATTCAAGTAGTAAAAAATGAAACCTAGACTAGATAATTCTTTTAACGAATGATAATATCACGATGATTAAAACGTAAATCGAGGTATGGGTTGATACTTTTTTTATTTGTGCCTCCTGTCAGGTGCCTGGACATATCATATTCTGTATTTTAAATGGTGAACTTATCAGTGTTTCGTTATTAATTATTGTTAATGTGAGGTTTGAACTCAATTTCTCAATTGACTGCCATGAAGTTCTCCAAAGAAGAAATAGTTGATATGATTGTTATTTTGGGTGAGTGTGATAGAAATTCTTTGTTGGCAAGTAGAGTAGAACAAAGGTTTCCTGATAAGAGGCATCCTGATGCAAGATGCTTTGAAAAACTTCTAATTAGATTTATCGAAACGGGTGATATCGCTTACAAAAAATATGAAAAACGAAAAGCAGCTACAGCTGAAGACAACCAGTTATCAGTTTTGTTGAAAGTGACAGAGGACACATATAAAAGCCAAAGAGAGATTTCTCAGTTAACAGATATAAGTCAAACTTCCGTACAGATAATTTTGAAAGTGAATAAATTTCATGCATATCATGTACAGCTGCACCAGGAACTGAACAATCAAGACCATGAAAATCGAATCAATTTTTGCAATTGGGCAACTGACAAAGTAGCGGAAAAACAAAATATGTTTAGCAGAGTTCTTTTCTCGGCGCAACTTACCACAAGAATGGGCTTGTTAACGGGCACAACTTTCATTATTACGCCACGGAAAATCCACACCTCATGAGACAAATAGATTACCAGCATCGTTGGTCCTTGAATGTATGAGCTGATATAGTAGATGAATATCTAATTGGGCCGCACTTTTTCGACGGGCACCTCAATAGTGAAATGTAGTTAGATTTTCTGCAAAGTCATCTACCAATATAACTTGCCGATGTACCAGAGCATATAAGACAAGATTTGTGGTTTCAACAGGATAGAGCACCGGCACATTAATCACATCAGGTTAGGGAGCATTTGAATCATTTTTATTTTTTATAGGACGTGGTGGTCCTGTTAGATGGCTAGCTTGGTCTCCGGACCTTACAAGTCTAGATTTACCAGAGTCCTTCTACAACACAGTTGGATATGAGACAGAGAATAGTCGACGCCTTTCAGTCAGTTAATCCGCAAAATATTGTCGAGAGTTCAACGGTCTTTCCCCAGAAGGATTGAGTTGTGTAGATCATCTCACCAAAAACCAATCTATTACGTATTTCATACACGAATACCTTAAAATATCTCCATTTTTCTGATCAAGTATAATGATGTGTACTAATAAACTCTTCTTTCGCAACCTCTGATTTTATTATTTTAGTTTATTCTTTTTATTTAGAAAATGGTATATAATATATATATATATATATATATATATATATATATATATATATATATATATATATATATATATATATATATATATATATATATATATATATATATATATATATATATAGATATATATTCATTGATAAATTGAAATAGATTATCCTCATTTTATACAGGAGTGACTCAAAATTATTGAAAATATCATATCATATGATATTTTCAAAATTACAATATTCAATAATATTTTTGAGTCACTCCTGTATAAAATGAGGATAATCTATTCCAATTCATCAATGAAGCTATCCTTGGGCAATAAGAAAACGAAAGGAAAAAAGCATTCATCCTCTCTGGCCGAAGGAGCATGCGATGATGTGAGAGCCTAGTTTCATGAATTTTTACGGAAAAAAAATATTGTGACGAAACTACTCACCAAAAAAACTTATTACTTAAAGACATTATAGCAAAGTTTAGGCCGCTCCTGCATCTTAAACAGAAAAGAGGTCTTCCATTCCAATTACTTTCTAAATTCAATACCGTCCGAACAGAAATTAAATCTTCAAGAGTGTACGAGCTACAGAGCACCGCGCCTAGTGAATCACCCAGTATATAATATATACATATTATGTTCAGATGTTTTTAATATTATTTTATATATATATATATATATATATATATATATATATATATATATATATATATATATATATATATATATATATATATATTATTGTTTTCATCTATATTGTAGTCTATTTCAGTTGTTTATCACAACAATCTATACTATGTATCATTAACACAAGTTATCAATAAAGTTTATTATTATTATTAATATTATATTTTAGCAGAGTCAATTATCCACGAAGACACACTATGACACGTTCAACCTTGCGCAAACAAATAAAACACTACACTGATCAAACAATACTCACAATTCTATTGCGTTCAATAGTGGGAGAAACAGGGCATTAGACGAAAGCGACGCAGAACGGTATTGTCCGTTCTTGTCGCATGTGTGTTCGCATTTGTTTCGGTCTTAAAAAAAACTGTGCTATGAATTTATTTAGTCGTCTAAAGTGTAATATTTAATTCGGTCTAAAATATTCTAGATATTGGTTATATAGCGAAAATATGCTTCATCGCAAGATTTTTCAGTAAATTATGTAATATGACTGAGTAAATACGCTAAATATGCTAATGCATAACCAAATATGCAATTGCATAATAGTCGGCCTGTATTCATAACGAATCAGAGTTATAGATTATGGAGTGGTGGATTTATAAGTTAATAGGCAGCTTATTGTGGAAACGCCAACTGTATTGGCGGTTTCATGGAACAATTTATAACTCTATATACTGAATAATTTCTATTTAGAGTCTTTATTGTCCAACGAACTCTCAACCTGCTCGAGGGAGTTCCTAATTGATTTACCTTGCAACTACTGATTGAGATGTCGTGTACTGGTTTCGGATGTGCGTTTTCAAGCATCGTAACTAACCTACAGGTGATAATTTGATGGAGATAATTGATTATTCGACTGATATTATAATATATAATTATAATTATTATAACATATGTCCCAAAACATTCACTTCTTTTGTTTGCATTTCACTATTAGTGATCAACAAGAAAAAAGCATCAACCAAAACATACAGCCATTTGCAAAGAAGCACCAAAGATGATTAGATCTAATGTGACTAAAAGATTAAAGTTGTTTTGTAATTTTTTATTGAAAAAAAAAATTTCATCGTATTAGGCGTTTTTTGAATGAATATAATCTTATGACTTCGCATTATTGACATGCTGTTTCGAGTCACGCTGTATAGATGTAGGGTATACTCAAGCATATTTGCAGTGGTGGCAAAGAGTCCTATGTAGACTTTAATGCATGAAATCAACTAGGAGACTTCAAGAGGCCACAGATTGATTGGATGATTCGTTCACCAAATGCCAACCCTCTGAACTGTACCATATCTCAAAGGAGACAAGGTACTAACTGCGCCTGACGCTGCTTGACTTGCTTGGTATTGCCATGAATTCTCCATCGAAGTTGATAACCTAAATTAGTTGGCTAGCTGGGTTAAAGTGATAAAAGCCTGTCATTTGAGTGTTTGAAAAAATATCTACAGTTCATCGAATTGACGAAATCAACAAACATACTTTTCAATTTAGTAATTTGACTTTGCTTTATTTGTTATTTTTGAGTATTTGCTTGAAATGTTTAACCTTAACATCTCAAATTGATTTTAGAAAAAGAAAAATAGTTTTAGTTTTCTAATTAATAGCCTCTGGCTAGTTAAAATGAAAATAAATAAATAACTTCTAATATGAAGAATTTTTTGTGACACTTAATAATATACATTTCATTTTATCATCCTAATGTCGGCAGGCTAAGAATATATAATTTTACAAAACATTTCTTAATTAATCCTGATCTGCTCGAAGCACCTTTATGGATCTCTTGTATTTCCTCAGTTCTCCTTAGACATTCACCAGGAGAAGTTAGTGAACGTCAACTAATTGCATTGTTGTAATCGCTGTTCGTCTGATGAAGTCCGTTATACTCGAGGTCTGCAGATTTCAATGTTACAATGTTAGTACTTTTTCTACACGAGTTTTTGGATATTGTTTCAAGCTGTATATCCCCAAATTGATGAAGCGTATGTTATCTAGACTTGAGGAAAGTCTTGAACAGTTAAAGTTGACCACCCATGTTGCTACGCTTGTTCATTTGCAGCACAGAAGCGCTCGAGCTTCATTCGCCTTGCTCGTGCTGTCTCAACATATGGCAGTCATGTTAGCCTTCGGTCGAGGGTGACTTCGAGGTATTAGGCCTAATTGAACCACGATATGGGTAAGCGGTTCATAGTGATCTGCTCTTTTGGGGCTTCTTCTTCGAAAAGGTGCAATTCAGGGAGTTGGTACTCGGTGAACTCATCATCTAATCAATATGTGGCCTCTTGGAGTCTCCTGGCTGATTTTATGTATATTTGCATAGGACCCTTTGCCACTGCTGCACATATGCATGAAAGAAACGCCTAATACGATTACAGTTTTTATTTCAATGGAAAATTAGAGAACAACTTGGTGATATGACTTCCGATCTTCTTTGATGCTTCTTTTAATTGACTGTATGTTTTGGTTGAATGTCTTTTCTTTTCGATCACTAACAGGTTCCAATTTGGATGAAAGAACTAAAACGTAAATATAAGAAGTGAATTCTTCAGGACTTATGACATTTTACTTCTGGTAACTGATTTACAAGTTTTGAATAAGATGTTCATTGTGATCCTTCCTTCATTTTTGCATCGCTCAGTTATAGACATTGACTATTGAGCTATTAAGCTCAGTAGGATATTTTATTAGGTCCAACCTGACTTTTTAAATGGTTAGGTTGTAATAAAGGTGTATATTTGATTCTTAGGTACCCTTCATTGGTGGCCCGTTTTTACTGTATAGTAAGAATTAGTTGCTCTACTCTCCAGTGAGCTGGTAATATATTGAATTGTGGCTGAAGCTCAGTTAATACTGCAATAATTTTTATATTGCCACAGAGCTACCAGCCAAATTTTTCATATTGTAGTATATCCAACAATGAAGCTTTTTTCCTTCATATGAACTAAAGGGCTACAGATATCTCAGGTCTGGTATATCTGTTGTGGGCTTCTGTTATGCATACTACTTTAAAGCTTCCTTTGAAAGACACATCTTTGAAGCCTATTTATTTCATTACTCTGACCATGTCAGTATACGTCCAAAGTATATTTCGTTGGTTGATGAAGTCTTTTTCGATTATAAGAAGAAGAATAATTCTAGTATTTGATGAATTGGATTCGCTTTCTGTTAGCTGAGGCTTAGATTTAAGATCAAGTTGCTTGAATAAGTTTGTTTGAATAGATGTGTTCCATTTGTGATTTTGGGACTGCACAAGGGATCAAACGAAATCTATGATTTCACCAAGCTTTCATGAGAAATTCAGTCCATTTTGAAATGGTTGATTCGAGGAAGACCGTTTCTAACGTAAAATTGAAACATATGAAATCAACTCACCACCATAAGTAGACTTCAATTCAATACTCATTTTGGGAAAAGTGGCTCTTTGTTAAAAGTTCTTTTGATTCTCCACAGTTATTTTAAAATGTTTAGCTCAATTGCTTCGGAACAACATATGAGCATTCAGTTGATGGGATGGTATAGTACGATATATAAGTAAGTTTTTAAACCTGAGAATTTCGTAAATGTAAGTAGAGAATGCGAAAATAGGTTAGATCATTTTATCCAAGCAAGTGGAAGCCATTTTAAGCAGTTATGATAATTTAGTATTTGAATTTTCGTGAAAGTTGTTTCTGATGTTCTTTTCTGTTGTTTCTATATCTACTCTTTGAGTAGAAAATCAATGAAGAGCCACTCGACACACTTTCCCTCAAATGAATTTTCAGTTGAGGGATGCTGAAAGTGGGGGATTAATTTTACATGCCTCGAGTCAACATTGAGAACGGCCTCCCTCTATCTTTCTTTTTTTAAGGAAATAAAATGTTGAACAAATTTTTAGGGACAATCTAAAGGAATGAATGATAAACATGCAAAGGAATCTTATATAATCAGTGATGACCTAATCTCATTTGTTTCCTTGGAATACTTGCTATTGTAAGTTTGTTCTTCACAAAGGGAAATTCACAGTGACAATCGAATTTCGTCAACTATTCCATTTCCATGGCTTTGTGGAAAGTATAATGATCCAAAATTTTGGATCAGTAACGTGACGTTCAACTAATTCTTTCTATAAAACTCGTGTCGACATGATGTTCGAGCCACAACTACGCATTATCGAAATATTCACTACGTACCGGCTAAACCTCAAATTTTAATTCCAATTTGTTGCCGAGTGTTACGTGGAAATTTCAAACGTTCAACCAATTACGTGGAAACGCGGAAGAGGATTGCAATTATATTATAATTTCCGGTTAGAACGAACCTGTGAATGAAGTGACAATACCTCCGAGGTTTGAAGTCAAATTTCATAAACGTGGTGCATTTTACACAGGTGCTAATTCCAAAGCAGTAACGCAGTATGTTAAATGCCAATATTCAATATGGCACACGGCACTTCATATGCAAATTCCTTTCTGTGAATTACATTGGATTGTCTGAACAAAATACACAAAATTTGGGTTGTTCTCTGGAAAGAATTTAGAAAAGAATGAACATTTTCGTAGAGTTTTAAATTTTAAGAAGTCTTTCTGTTCTTTTTTCGGGGCAAAAGAACTAAAAACACCGTATTTCAATGGGTTCAAGTATCTTTAAGACTGATTCCAGATATGATACCTAATCAAATATATGCAATACATAATACGTCGTTATTAGCATCAGACGTTGGTTTTGTTAGATAACGCTGCAAAATTTTCTATTTGCAGGTGTATATTGTTATTATTTTCGCCATTTTAGGAAGGATTTATATTATTTTCTCATAATAAACTCAAAATCAATACTTTTTTATGCTCATTCAAAAAATTGAGTTGATGAAGTCAAGTTAATGGAAATAATTTACACCCTTTTGAGCCAGATTACTGATATGAATAGAGCGTCCACGGCTACAGCAGTGAACGGGGTTAGCTCTGCTATTGCATCACATTGTACATATAAAAAAATTCATACATAAGGATGATATGCCTTATAGGACACATCATTCTCTACACTATATAAGTGTATCTTATATAGTGAAAATTTGAACCACATAGTTTTATTTCATCAAACGATTTTTTTCATCTCCTAAAGACTTTCTCAATCAAGTCGAATTGAAATCACTCCATCTATCTAATAGAAAAACAGTTTACAATCCATATCAATTCAAGATTTCACATTCCGAAAGTGAAGAACTCAAACTTAATCCTAAGGAATCATTCATGATCAATAAATGCAAGAATTAATGGGAAATCCGAAACGATCAGTAGGATGTTAATTATTGACCATTACTTAACCTTTTCTTGAAATTACCCACAAAATAAGCTGAGGTATATCATTTCAGGTACCTATACAAAGGTTACTTGATATTAGGGTTTCATCATAATTGGATTTGAAATTCAAGCTTTTGAAGAATTAAAGGTTTGCTTTACTTGGTTTCGAAACTCAGAAGCTTGATTTGACATAAAGCATTTTGAAGCTGATTGAAAGCTTGATACTTTTTTTTATGCGCGCTTTCCAGGAATAGGCGAGCCTGTTACACCACATGAGTGGACGCCTGGGAAGAATTGAAATGTCTGTTTACTCGCTTCTTGAAGTGCGCCAAATTGTAGGATGTTGGGAAGATGTTGGACGGAAGCGAGTTCCTCAACTCACCGGCCCTGTAAAGGAAGGAATTCTTATAGAGAGGGGTTCGAGGGGTCGTTAAATGTACCACCATATGATGAGAACTCCTTGCCAGCCTAGTGTTGTGGAAAAACATGAGTTTTCCCGGAATAAGAGCATCTTTCGTGGAAGTATCTGTAAATCAGAGAATGGTCAGCACTGCCCATTTTTTTCACACTATCCAACATTCGCAACGAATTTTTGGGCGCAGGTCCCCATATATGAGAACAATATTCCAAATCAGGTCGAATCCGAGTCTTATATAGAAGCAATAGCTGAGATGACGTGAAGTATCGCTTGACTCTGTAAAGAAAACTAAGTTCAGCTGTTGCCGACTTAGTTATTGCTGATACATGTTCATGCCAGTAAAATCCGGAGTTGACCGTTATTCCGAGAAAGTGCATCGAATCTTTGGATGCAATTTGTTCGCCATGCATCATTAGAGGAGGTTCTCCAGCAGGAACCTTTCTAGAAACCGTAGTTGATTGGGTCTTGCTCGCGTTGAAGCTCACCAGGTTCACTCAAATATCCTCTGTAAGTCAGAATTTAAATTATTAATTTGTTGACATCTCTGACGCTGAGATTTCGCAGCTGTAATCGGCCGCAGTCTACTGAAGGACGAAACCAGGGTACAATCGTCTGTGAAACCGAAGATCTTGTTCTCTGTAGATGACAGAAGATCGTTTATCTGCAACATAAATAAGGTTGGTGAAAGAATGGATCTCTGAAGTACTTCTGCTTGCAAGCGGAAACAATCAGATGTTATACCGTTGACCACAACTTGTATTGATCTATTTGAAAGAAAGCTACTTATCCAACCCTGCAATTTTTTGGGAAGCCCATATGCAGCATGTTTATTTATCAAGGCTGCATGCCAAACTCTATCAAAGGCTGTAGAAATGTCGAGGGCTATTGCTCTAGATTCCCCATGCTTTTCCACCATGAGTGGCGTAGGCGAGCAGATCTCCTGTCAATCTTTGCCTGCGAAAACCATACTGACGGTCGTTAATAATTCCCTGCATCTTGAGATATTTGATGAGTTCTTCATTTATGACTCTCTCCATCACTTTGGACATAATAGGAAGAAGTGCAACAGGGCGGTAGTTTTGGGGTAAGAACTTCTTTCCTTTCTTTGGGATCGGTTGAATTCTCGCTATCTTCCAGCTGCGCGGAAAAGTCTTTGTTTCATAAGAAATCTGTAACAGACGGTTAAGAATGGGTGCCACTTCGGAAGCACGCTTTCTCAGGACTATTGGTGGTATTCCGTCTAGACCAATTGCCTTCTTGCAGTTCAGCTGCTCGAGAGCCCGTCTCACAGTGCGGACTCTGAACTTGAATTTTGCCATGGAAGAATTTGTAGGTAGAATGTACGGTGGTATTGCGTTAGATGAGTCTAGCACAGAATTCTTTGAGAACAAGAGAGCAAAGAGATCGATTTTTTTCTTTCGGTGATTATGCTATAAACTTGTAAGAGCATAATTTTAAGTTAACTTGCTAATCGCTTATTGCCGTACCCGTACAGTCTCAAGAGAAGAAGGTACTATACTACTAGACAAACAGAATCTCTTAATTGTCTCTGGGATTTTAAAACTTAATACGTTTGATCTAGTCAATTCGTTTCACAGCGCAACAAGTAGATTCGAAAAGCTTCGGGTGGGAATTTGGCTAATTTGAAGGAAAAAGGGAAGGAATTAATCAGCTGTCATTTCAACAACAAAACTCAACAATATATTAATGTCCCCTACAACCTACAATAGATTTTTATACAATACGGAATGTATTCAAATGAAATGATTCGTTTAGAGGTTGTCATTCGTCAAAAACACAATATTCCTTGTAAAAATACATAGAAAATTAAAAGAAAATTTTGTAGTGTGGTCACCTACAGGCAGAAGTGTAAGTATAAACATCTGGCGATAAAGGTTAACTACGTTTGACTATATTCAACAGAATATAAGATATCTATTAATATATGAAGAAAAATATTTTGGTTCAGTGGGAATATAGTTTCGTTTATATCTTATTCTGTTTGACTTAAGTTTCAATATAGATATTTCTATTATTTCCACAGTAACTTAATTCAGATATTATTATTCTCACAGAAGTTTATTTCAATTGTTTTATAGAAAATTTATTTATTTAAGTTGTTTTTGTGATGCTATAGCTGTGTTTCATTTGAAAATAACGTTATGAATTCTATTCAGATTTTCTCGGAGAATTTTATCTTAATATTTCTTGATCACATATTTAGTAATTTTTAAACATTTATTCTCTCTCTTGTTGAATATAAGAGTCCAATGCTTTATTGCAATTGTGTTCTGATTCAAGCTTTTGAGTTTTGCGATTCAAGAAGCTTGAATTTTCAAGCTTTTTTGAAAACAAAATCTTGACTTGACTTGAATTCTTTAAACAAAAATTTGAGATGACAAGCCGTGAATTCCCAGTTTATATCGTTAACGTTATTTAGACTTGATAAACGCATAGAGTGTTTGAAACGCGTTATGTTCATATTAAGTATTTAGTAACTTTCGTCTTTTATTTGCTTAGAGCATTTCACACAAACCCTTATTTTTCAATTCTTAATATATATGTTTCACCATATATGAAAACATCATTAAGGTGATATGAACTGCAGACTAGGAATGGTACACTTCTTGGAAAATCATCCTTTTAGAGTAAGATATGTCTTTCCAATATGTGAAATGTTCTTCAAGTATGGAGCCAACACAAATTCTTTCTACCATGAAAGCAGTACATATGCATAATCATGTGCTTGAACATTGAACATGAATGCCTCATCTTCTGTTAATGAGGTTGGACAATTAGCAATCGTTATAGATTTGGTTCACTTTCGACAAT
Source organism: Cryptolaemus montrouzieri (assembly GCA_013387265.2). Lineage (NCBI taxonomy): Eukaryota > Metazoa > Arthropoda > Insecta > Coleoptera > Coccinellidae > Cryptolaemus > Cryptolaemus montrouzieri. The sequence continues at coordinate 69,892,240 of JABFTP020000021.1, read as the reverse complement.
AAAAATGGGATTTGAAATTACGGAGCTTTTTCATAAATTAAGAGAAAAATTATCGACCCCACTCAAGAGAGTCGTGTTCTTGTTTAATTCTATGTGGATAATAATAATGAAGTCATCGAAAACGTATCGAGATATTTCGAAAATAAAGTTCTTTTTGATAGCTTAAAACCAACCCTCATGTATTCGAAAATTTTTGGATGTGTTTTCGTATATTTTCATATTACATTCATGTCCAAAAGTTCCCGAATATCATATAAAATTGATATCAACTTACGAGCATCAAGTCTGGACGATATAAATCTTATTTAGAACCACTTTTCCCAGATTCCGGCTTATTCTGAAACTTGGCGTTGTACGCGATATAAAAATGTCATAGCATTAAAACCGAACTGGAGATAAATGTGAAATATTTCGAAAATCTTTTTCGGCTCGTATATGTTCCTAAAACGGCACTACAGGGGACTGTAAAAAGAATGTTACAAATTTATATTGGCAGGAAAGTAGCTCAATATTCTCGTATAACCCGAGGCGTCTAGCGGGGGTATAGAGGGCGCATCTTTTCCTAACGCGTAGATCGGTAAATGTTTATGCCTGTCCTTTCAGTAAATATTGCTCTACATCTACCGATAAAAAGATTTACTATATTGTCGAGGTGTATATGAAATAGTCGTATTTCTCTTTGAAAATATCGGGTTCTCCATAAAGATGTCTGGATTTGATTGTAAATCGAGATTCTTGTATACCTCACCTCCTACAATCGAATACAGTTAGGTCGTGAAATTGTTTTATTGCGCCATCTAACGTAACTGGCAGAATTTTTTAATTCCTAGGTTACGAGTTTTCTAGTAGTCTGTTTGACCGTAGATGTTGACAAGAAATCAATAATATCATTTATTACATAAATAAAAGATTTTCTATAGATTAATATAAAATAATTCCAAATTGCACTACAGCAAGTTATAATGATATTTATTATAATAATATTTATTATTATATATCGTTTCACGGGGAATTACTTGTTAGAATATGATAAAGGAAGTGTTAGATATTTTTGTGTGTTGGAATTTCGTCTAGTGAATAGAGTGTATCATAAAACAGTTACCAAAGAAAAATTCAAACACTATAATATCATATAGGAAATAAGGTCTCCCTAACTTGAAGTATAAAATAGCGAGAAATTCGAATTTCATTTTAGCATTATACATTAATCATAATTGATTCATAATAATAATAATAAATTACTTTATTGTGAATTAGTTTTACAAATGAATACAATGGTGGGTAATTGTCATACACCATTATTCTAAATAAATAAATCATCAATACAAAATAAAGTGAGAAAGTGAACTGAACTAAAAACTAAATTATTCAGGAATAATAATAATAACATTATATTAGCTAACATGTTCACATTTTAAGCCCATAGAAGGATTAATCCTTGTACATGGGAAAGATCGATTGCACAAATTGAATGGCGATATTATTTGAGGCATTTGATTGCGCTCAACAACGTCAAATTTAATTAATTTTTTCTAATAATATGAGAAATAAGACAATGACGAGAAGTAAACACATTTTTTCATATATAGCAAATAAAATAAAATTGAACAAGAAACATATCGTATATTTATGATTAATTCTAAATGAGAATTGGAAACAATTTTACAAGAATCAACATATCACATTCTAATAATGAGGGAAAGAACAAATATAACAAAATCAATATATCACATACTTATAATTAATTCTAAATTTAACAAGTGAAATATACAAATGAAGATTATTTTTGAACTCTTGCCTCTACTGGTTGTAGCACCAACGTCGGAGGTAAATAAATGTCCATTCTATTTGCCCTAAAATAATGCTGAAATGGAATTACATTCAACATGTTGAAATAGAGAATAGCATACTAGTATCAGATGCTGATGTTCAATTTATTAAATGATTACCCTAATTTATAGATTAACCATTTAATTAATAAATGAATGATCCTTGATAGCGAAAAAATGTATGTGTATTTATGTACAGAATGATGTAGGGTGCCCTTCAAAATGAATTTATTTATAAAAGAGCCTAAAGAACAGAAGATTACTTAACTTATGTAATATTGAGCATCTGGGAGTAAAAGGCCTATCACAACAATACATCATACAAAAAACATCACAGATATAGTGCATATGCAAGTCAATTCAGTCAGTCGAATGCGATTCACTTGGTCAGATATTCTTCCCGACGTGTGACTCTTTATTACGGTATTCGATAAATATAAAACTAATGCATTGAAATACATTTTCTACAATTTCGGAACACGCAATGCACCTGCTGTTTCAAGAAGTGGTATAATCTTCCATGGCCTTAGTTCTAAAAAGAAAATTCTATTTCAACTTGAAAAATATATTCCTTAAAGGAAGTGAAATTGTGTTTGTCTAAAGGGTGGTTACTTAGGAGATTATTTCTATAAATCTCATATTCTAAAACCTGTATTTGCCATAAAAGGAAACCAGCCAATTAAGGACTTGCGTTGATATCTTGGGATTCTCTGGAATTCTGTAAGTGAATTAGTTTAGCTAGTATCCCAACTTCTTAGCTCTCATCAAATTCTAGTTGCTCGAATAGAAGTTTGAAATCATCAGAACCAGTTTAATAAGGGTTGTTCTCAGGTATTTTCCTGTAAAAGGCCCGGATGCACGGAATATGATTCTTGAAGAAGGATGGTTAAAGATTCTTGAGTGATCACATTTCCCAGATTTTTATGTCAATGTCAGCTAAAACACCGTCGGGTGAATGGGTATTGCATAAAGGCCCAGTAAGGGGAATGGGAAGTTCGCAAGAACGATCATCAATCCCAAAGCAGTTAGGTGGGCGATCCGCTCGTTCAAGCAATATAAGGTCCATGGGGAGGATGGTATCATGCCTGCCTTGCTATAGTGGAGGGCGAACATCCACCTTCCATATCTCATTAGTTGTCAAGTCTTCTAGTTGAGTCTGGCATGAATGTTTTCACGACCAGCTGGGGAAAGGTTAGGGTTGCATAAATCTCTGAGGTGCGTAAATAGAAATCTCAGTCAAAATCGCTCGGATGGATAAGTCTCATGTTTATCGTTCTGAAAATCGTGAAGAAGGTATTAAGTGGATTCATCAGGATTGAGATGTCATCGCTGAACATTCTGAGCGAGTATAAATATGCCTTTAGCAAAGGTTAATCAACTGATCTGGTACTTAATAATCTCCGCAAAGAGATTCAGCTACCTCTAATAGTTCTGTATGTGAGGTTGTGAGAGTCAGAGGACTACCAAATATAATTACGGAACGGATTAGTAACATTCTAAATGCTACAGCGTTAAACACCTCTGTGAAATGATAAGTAGTCAGTTTTGTGACTGGTAGGGGCTGGCCTAAGGAATAAGTTCCATCTTATTTGCTGTGGTCCCTACTGGCAATAATCGGCCTACTGGACGTTTACGTCCAAGCAAACGCTGACATAAATAGTCATTCTCGGTAGCGGGGATGACGGCTATGTCGCAGACAGGCCGTAGGAGGTTATTTCAGCATTATTTATTTATTTTCTTCTGGGGGTTAATTTGAATAGTAAGCTTACGTGGAATTCGCACCTAGAAAATATAATACACAAAGTTAAAAATTCATTTCGAGTATGTGTGATGACCTAAATAAAGAAATGGGGATTTGCCCCAAAGCAACTCGAATGGCTATAGGTGAAGGTGGTGAGACTACGTATAACCTATAGCTGCATTGCTTGGTAGGAGTGTAACCTTAAAAAGCAATTCTAAATCAAACTCTCTAAATTGCAGAGAACGGTCTCCATGATGATCACTGTAGTATTCCTCTCTATACCCATTGTAGTCATGGAACTGATACTGTGCCATGTTCCTCTTTCCCGGTGATTAGCGGAACAGCTAGAACTGACCTACAGATTCCATCTAATGACGAATATGGTCAGCTTCATGCCTGGAGCTCTACATTCTGAATTTGAGGACAACGAGTTTGTGCGCTTGAAGTGTGATATAGCAATACCTGAATTGAACATTGAGCATTCAGCTGCAAGGAACGTCTACTCGAGAGTCCTTGTAGGTTCACAATCCCTCTATAACTGCCCAAGGTGTATATGGTCGATGTGCTGCCAAGGAATAGACTATCTCTATTAGCGAGCTAGCAATTTTTTTTCAAGCAGAAATATTTGCCATTGAGCACTGTGTTAATCTTATGCTTGCAGGGGGATTGACAACAAGATCAGTTAGAATCATAATGAGTAACTGCACTGAAGGTATTGGCATCCCATAACTGCGCGTCCTTTATGGTGCAGGAATGTTGTTCAACCCTTGTTAGATAGGGGGAAAGAAATACACTCCATCGGATGTGCATACCAAGCCACTCGGGCAATGAGGGAATGAGAAGGCGGACTTAGTGTCCACCTGGAAGGTTGCCTTGCGATTCCGCTTCAACTCTCCAGGCTAGACCCGAGAATTTTAATTGCAATATTAACGACATACTTTTGCCTCAGAAATCACCTACATAAGTATGGATCGATCGGGTGGCCTTCATGTAGACTATGAGAGGAGGAGATAGAGTTAATATAACTCGTGATGAGCGAATGCCGAACTGCGGACAGAATCACTTTTGGTGAACTTGGATGTCACAAACTGGAGCTGGCTGAGCTTACTAAGTTCTAACCCAATAAGTTTCTGACCTGTATAAGAAGAGTGAAGCTATAAGGTAGATTGTGCCACAATAGATCCCTTGGTGGCGGGGCTGTCAATCAGCCAACACTGAAATCCCTATATCTATCTATGTATCGATTCTTCATTATGAGCATAGTTACTGAATAACACTCAGATTTCTCACGTTTTTGTTACTGATACGGTTTAAACGATGAACATTTGCCATTGGGGAGAGCCGGGTGAGAGACCAAGAGCAACCAGTTGTTCGGATGTGTCTGAAAAGTTTTGGGATTTTCATTATTTAATTTTTTTACTGTTATTATATTTTGCACATTGTGTAAAAACAGTTTAGGATGTTATAAATTACGAGTGGGTTATTGATCGCATTATCGGTGTCCAAATATTAGTATTAATAGATATTTTTTGCATTTTCTATCGTTGTCTTATCGAAGATGAAGATGCGTTTTTGGGCTTCACACAATTAGCAGTTAAAATGCCGAATTTCTTAAATTACCACTTTAACATCATACAAAAGAATTCTGTCAGAAACAAAAGTACTCGACCTATAAAAATAGGTTAATTTCAAAGCAGTATGTGTATCTTTGTATGTGAATTGCGAAACTACAACGTCTACCAACTACAGACAAGCCACGGACCTCTCTATACAAGGCCGGAGCTGCTCATGTGGCAATAGCTCGTGACGTCACACTAACAGGGTTACATGACATTGAACTAGCGCAGAGTTTATATGGCGTGGGTATTTTGAATTGGATTCGCATGCATTTAAATGATACCATAATATGAAAACACTTGGAAACATGCACTTACAATGACAGAGAAATGTGTAAGAAAAATATTAATGATCTTAGTAGAAATAGGTAACTGAAAACAACAATAGGTAAATGATTTAAAGTACAGTAAGAATTTTCCGTTTTTTGGAGCACTCAGTTGACTAATGAAGTTAATTTTACTTGAGTATAATTATTTAGCAATATGTTAGACATAGTTTTCAATAACTTATTGATAACATCCTTAAACTATGAGCCACAAACACAGTTATCTTAATATATTTGGGAAGATAGCCTGGTGTTGAAGAGAGTAAAATCAAAACTTTTAATTGTTAATTGAATGAGGAGTTTACGTTTATTTTCGCATTTTAAAAATCCATTTGAAATTTTTTCGACATTAGAAGATTCATTACATAACATATATGCTTACTAAGTAAAAGAACTGTATCAGATGGAATAGAAAGCCTTCCCCTATTCAAATCATTTAAATATTTGAATAATCCTCAATTGTGACGGTAAATTCATGCACATTTCACAGAACGAAAGTTTATTTCTTATTTTAAAAGACGCATTCAAAAAGATCATTAATATTTTCCACCAGATTTGTAACGTTGCGTTGAAGTTCATCACATCCCTTAACATACTTGGTCTAATTAATTTATTTTCTAATCGAGATTATCTATTAATCTTGCTACCACCATTAACAACCCAATCCAAATCTTCTTTAGATATATAACACTTGTTTGTACATAACTATATACTCAAACTATCTTGCACTTTATACAGACAGGTACCAATGGAATATTTTCCAAATCAACCTATAAAAACAGACTTTATCACTCAAAACTTCACACTTCTACTATTGTAAATCCAGTTTTTGCCTGAAATTGTCTAAGAACACTGTAAAGTCATTAATAATGTCTCCACACAATCATTGTTCGATTTCCTGTTCCTCTCTCTGTAAGAACATTTCCTCTCGGACAGCAGGGACTTTCCGTACTTCTGGCAATTTCTCGCTTATATAAGAAGGTGAATTGGGAAATAATGCGAGAACTGCCTCAGGTACCACTGCATACCTTGATCTAGAAATAACTCTTTCCTGGCCTGTCGTATCCACATACTTCTCTTCTTTTAAAATAAAATGAGCTTCAAAATGTTTTTCACAAACAACAGAGTTTTTACCAGGAGTTCAGTTTTTTCTGGGAATGTTTTTCATCCAAGTATTCCTCAGCAAGTCATCATTTGGAGAATTAAACACTGATACTTTTTCGTTTTTCGTTTTGCGGTTTATAAATGCTTTTACAAGCTGGCACTACACAAGTATTCGGCATGTTTAGAGTCTCGAAACGAAAACTAAACAAAACTAGGCAGACACCATATACAGATGAATAAGCACCTGATTATTCAAAACTTGAAGTGAAGTTACACTCAAATGAATACAGTTGCTAATGAATTCTGTAGATTGTTTAAACAATGCTTAAAACTTCCGAAAACGAATAAAATATGAAATATCTTAAACGTGCTTCAAGCAACTGTAAACAATGGTCCGCATGATGCGCACTCGGTACGGGCCGTCAATAGCCCTGCTAGCAATATTGCCAATTCTCAGCAGCTCCGGCCTTGTATAGAGAGGGCCGTGGACAAGCCCAACCGATAAAAGCTTGAACGTTCATCAACCATTTTACAGTGTTACTGGTTATATCTATCTTTAAGTATAACAGTGCTTCATGATCAATCTCACCCTGACCGATACATCTCCTCCCCTTAATGCTTTTTTTTCAGTAGATGAGAGTGGAATAGTCGGAATTGTTAGGCAACAAGTGCAAAATACAATTGAACTATGCCAGTGCTACTATGGCGCACGTTAAGAGATCATTTAAAGTTTACGAGTGATTGTATAATTCTTTCCTATAATTTTGCTCAAAATAAATGGTCATAACACATGGCTCAGAGAAAATCATGAGACTAACCAACAGAAATAGTTTTCGTTTTGAAACTCGAATGCATTCATCTATATCTTCTCTTTCTACAACAATACAATCATTCCAACGATTCTCTAACATTTCAATGCCTTTTTTGTAAAACGATTCATCTTTTGCCTCAAAATAGGTGTTAGTAGTGGAAACAACCTCTTCATCAGGGCCAAATCTGTTTCCCTGGAGCATATTTTTCCAATCAACAAAGAGCCAGTAATCTGGATGCCAGATCTTTTCTTTGCCGTATGAGGTCATTTGCTCTTAATCTCACTTAATCAGTGAAGTAAGGCTATATAGTAGTCATTGTTGATCGACTGCCCTTTCTTCAGATAGTCGATGAACAATATTCCATGCATATCCCAAAATACAGGCGCCATAACCCTGCTAGCAGATTGTAGGGTATTTGGATGCTTTGGACTGCTGTCGCCCTTTGCTTTTGCACTTCGCAGATTCGCCAATTCAATGTTGATTTTGTTTCACCATGAGTAAAATGCTGAATATGGTACTTTTTGATGTATTAAGGATGTCAGCTTACTCATGGAATTCCACTTTTCTCTCACCTATAAGAATTTTCAAATCTTCATTTATTTTGAGTTTTTCGTTTAACTTTCAAGACATTATTAGGGTTGTACCGTATTTTTACCCAAAAAATAGCAATGTTTCATTAAGACATGAAACTTGTGTTGAATCATTGCTTACGAATGCACAAAAGTTTAACCTCAATATCTCCAAAACTACTGAACGAAATGTCATGAAAATTTTACACGAAAACACGAAACAATAGCGCATTCGATATTTCTGGTGCCATCTATTTATTAATCTCAGGAAGTTTCGATCCATGTGTTAGTATTCAGTGAGACAAAATGTTCTTAAATCACCTTGATCAAAAAAATGGATTGGATACTATTGATAGATACAACTCACTGGATATTACTGAAATTTTCGTTCGTCGTTCGCCCTCAGTGGAATTCGAAATCAACACATTTGTACTGAACGTAATTACTGTCACACGTTTGTAGCATTTACATCGCGATGTCGTTGCAAAACGACCTTTCAATTCAAACAAAAAAAAAATGGAAAAAACCGTTAAATGATTCTACGTTTTACATTTATTTCACATCGATGGAGCATTATTACGTGACCATAATACGAAATTGACGTTCGAAATATACTCGGTGCAATACATTTCACATTCTACGAAATGTATTCGACGAGTTTGCAATATGGCTGGGATATAATAGAAGGTTTTATTCATAGAATTTTTTGGGGTGATCGAATTCTATCCGGGATTGTTGCCGACTGTTCTACTTTCCTACGGGATTCGTGCCAATTCCGTGGGTGATAGAGGGGGAGAAATGGCCCGACGCGACTTATTTTCCATCTACATTATCGTGCCTGCTTTGGATCTGGATTAGATTTAATATATTGTCATATGCGTTCAACCTTGTGAATCCTTTCAACGGCTACTAATGACTTGGAATATATACCGAAGGAAAGGGTGACGGTGTCTCTAGGTCAGTAGTAACTCATGTTTTTGTATGAGAAGATGCAAGTAAAAATTTGGGAAAAATTGATTTTCAGGACAGATTTGTTGAGAATATTGAAATATTTATTCCTAAACATTGTTTTGAGTTGAATTCCATTAAGTGCAATCTTATGCACTCTACAGGGTGGGCTTTGACGTTTAAGTGAAATATTGTCAGTAGAGGAAAATGACCCTTTTACCATTGTTATTTTTATTATATATTATACATTCTATATATATATATATATATATATATATATATATATATATATATATATATATATATATATATATATATATATATATATATATATATATATATATATATATATATATATATATATATATATATATATATATATATATACACAACCAAATGTATATGGAATCACCCGATATTTCGAATATTACCTCAGGGATTTCGGAAATTTCGAAGGATTGTTAGAATTGATCTTTTTGAGATATTTTAATTGAAAAACGAAATGAATTAAAGTTTTTTTTCAAGAAAGAAACAAATAATAGAAAATAAGAGACTCTTTCCGCATGTAGTAAATAAATTGAAAAATTGTTTTCTCACGGAGTAGATGTTTTTTCTCGACCTCAGTAGCTTGTGTTACCTCCTCTTGCCCTGAAACAAGCTTTAATCCGTCTGGGCATGCTATGGATTAGGTGTTCGACCCCCTCTGGGGTGATATTCTGCCACGTTTCTGTGGTGGCTTGGATAAGCTTTTGTGGGGTTCTTGGATTATCCTGGCGCGATCTAATTTTCCTTTTGAGATTATATCATGAGTGTTCAATAGGATTCGGGTCTGGAGAGAAAGCTGGCCAGTCCAAAATAGCGATTCCCTCTGTTTTAAGATAATGTACCGTGAGGTTGCTGGTATGCGGATGAGCAGTATCTTGCATAAAAGTGAAATTCCCACCGTGGGCATCTCGTCAGAGTCTCACTATGGGCTCCAATACTAGGTCCACGTAATTTTTAGCCGTTACACTCGCAGGAAAAGAAATCAAATCTGTTTTACCTCCCAGCATAATGCCACTCCAAAACATCACATTGCCCCTTGATATTTTGGAATTCGTCATGCTGCTCGGAGTCTAGCTTGTCTTTCACGATCCCTTGAAACCCGAATCTGGTGGTCAACTGATCGAACACTAATTCTGGTCGCATCCGAAAGAAAAACATTTCGCCAATTCTCAATATTTCAATTTTGGTGCTCGATACACTGATTAAGTCTGTTAATTTTTTTGTTTTCTGGTTAGCTCTGGAACTCTTAAGGGACTTCTGCTGTATAAACCCCTTGTACAAAGTCTTTGACGTATCGCGTCGACTGATACACTGACGCCTGTTGCTTCCAGAAATTGCACTAGGGTCTCTTCCTGCAATTTGGCACAAAAAGCATTCTTCGACGAAATTATTATTCAAGGAACAATATTCAACCTTCCGTAGAATGTTAAATATCCTCCCTTGAAGGAGCTAGTTTTCCGATCACTCTTCATAATCACCGTCAACTGGCGCCACAGAGGAGCGTTGGTCTTTCGACGGCCGCTTCTGTCTGACACGTTGGTATCGCGTTGCGGTATGTTATCGAACTAGTGTGACCACTCAACGTTTTCCTGTTTTATCTACTCTTTGTTTTCACCGTTTCGAAGGCCGATGACGAGGTAGCCTCTGTTTCGGTTCGTTGGAGGGGGCAGTGCATTTACATGTTTACTTCCGCTCCAAGGAATTGAGATGAGTAGGTAACGGCATAGCCTGGTGTTACGAATGGGTATGCAATGCTGATAAGGTCAAACGAGACCGAAACTGCAGTCCATTGCTCCTATTCGTGACATTTGACCGTGCTGTTCCACTGCTCTGTGGCCCCGGTTGACGGTGATTATGAAGAGTAGATCGGAAAACTAGCTCCTTCAAGGGAGGATATTCAACATTCTACGGAAGGTTGGATATTGAATTAACATGGAGTGATTGAAATAGCGCGAGCATGTTGTGTGCTCTCATTATGACAATTACTTCTTGCAATGATAATTCAGAAGTATTATTCAATTACTTTTCAATAAGTTATAATTTGTGTGCGAAAATATTATCGTGTGTAAATAAGTGACCATAACGCATGGGAAAATTTAAAAGTAATATGCAATCTTTAATTGGAAATGATCAATGTAGGTATTCGAATGTTATGCCATCATTCTGTAAGCGTAATTCATAACGGAGGATACTCCGACTCGCATTGGAAATTTGAATATTGGTAACCGAAGTAAGACAATCTCTGATTTTTTTTGATTGTACGTACTTTTCAATTTTGTGAATACATAATAGATCCTTGATATATCCTAGAAAGAAAAAACTCTAGCAGCGATAAATCCGGCGAACGGGCCATCCATCTTACTGTCCTCCTCATTACAATTCAATTGTTTCCAAAATTTAAGTCAAGTAAATCATCAACGGTCAGAGTTTTATGATGATGAGCTCCATCATGTTGAAAATACATGTTTCTTCGTTCAGCAAGAGACAGTTCATCAAATCAAAATATCCATGGAATGTTGTTATTCACAATCATGATATAATTCACCATGAAGATTTTCATCAAATATCACATATGCAAATAAGCGATTATCTTTCAATGCACATTATACTTTGACGATAGAATATTCCATTCAACTGTGATATTCATCAGATTATTTCTCGGAATTTATTTAAATTCTTCTTCAACAGTTGAAGAAGAATCTCTGACTTGTGGATGGCTGGTGCGATCCAGCCGAAACGTCGTCAACAACAACCAACGAATGGTCAATACCACTCTCTCGAACAAAATTCAGAATAATTAAATCTAAAATTACATAAAATTGAAAACTTGCAACGAAAACTGAAGAGAAACATGGACTCTTGCCAATTATAACACCTAAATATACTGGTATGGATTAATGTCAGAGTGAAATCGGATAAGAGAAATAGCCAAAGCACCTTAATGTGCAGAAATATTTTCACATATGAACTCATCAATGTATCTTATTGAACGGCCTTTCAGAACTAATGCGGTCAATGAAAGTAATTTAGTTTTGAACCAGGAGTATTAGGATTGCAGCAGAAAACAACACTTCCGAGTAATGAGTCCATCCCACACTTGACCGACCCCGAATAATCATGTCCGGACCATTTGTATCGTCTCCCCTTCTGTCGAGAAAACCGAGGGACAGTCGATGTCCAATTTAAGGTATGGATGGCCCGCATTTAGGGATCCAATTGGAGTTTGAAAGCTCTATATTTCATTGACTTTCGGTGATTGAGGTATACAGGGTAGTTGGTCAATGTACCAGTTATACAGAGTGGACATATAGGCTAAGTAAAAAGAAACAAATCGCTCACAGATCAATTTTTTGAATTTCTAAAGTGAATTCTCTCAACTCTTCATACAGTAGGAGTGAACTAGGAGAAATTTTCAGGTAATGAAATATCCGTTATGGTCTCTTCATGCAACTTCTGTTATATAAGAGTTTGTGTGCTTGTGTAAGTTTCGATATTCAAACATAATAACAATGGAGCAAGGAGTCCGCGTGGCCGGTTGTATTATCTATCTATCTATTATGTATCTAAATTTTGAATATCTAGAAACATCATTAAAGTACGTTTGTTAGTTGTTAATTCGTTCTTCTCTAATTAAAAGTTATTAGGTTTCATTGTTGCACAAAATATGAAATATTATCAGTTGATAATATTTATTTAGTTTGAATTGTGGAGGCCGTTACTTGATGTAGATCCATGATATAAATGAGATACGTTACTTGATGTATCATGATGAAACTTTGATTGATTTGTAAGTTATGAAATGTCAACATTATCTATACCAACAGAATATTGGTATAGATATGTTGACGACATCTTAGTATGTTTCATTGAACTACTCGTCAATTAGACTTATTTGTTAATTTCTTAATTCCATCCATTTGAACATTAAATTCACGATAGAAATTGAACAGAACGATTCCATAAATTTTTGACTTAAAAATCACTAAACAAAATAATAATCATGTTTTTTCGGTCTTTCGTAAACCAACACATACTGATACAATTATACATAACTACTCATTACATCCCATTCAACACAAAGTTGCAGCTTTGAACAGCATGGTACATCGGTTACTCAATTTACCTTTATCAGTAGAAGATTATAATAAAGAGTTAAACATCATCAAACAGATAGCCATTAATAATTCATATAATCCGGATATGATAGACCTAATCATTCGTAAAAACTCTATCAAAAAGCAATAAATGAAGTATATCCTATTCATAAAGACTATAAAATATTCAACAGTTTAACATTCTGCGGTTCTGCAAGTACAAATATTAAATCCTTTCTCGTCAAACAAAATCTTAATATAGCTTTCAAAACTTCTAATAACTTAGGTAAACATATTAAAAATAATAAATCTCGTGTTGAAAAATCAAGTAAATCAGACATATTACATATAAAATCAAAAAGTTCAAAATTAGATCTCCTAGAAGCATTAGAAATAAATAGATACAAACATTCGGACAAGCTTTTGAATGAACAGGTAGATTTGAATTACTCACCCCTACTTAACTTGTTCAATTAGTTTTTATTACCTTTCATACTAACTGTACAATGGCTCGCTGTGGATTTTCCTGTTATTCATCCAACTTGTTCTACGATTTGTTTATAATACCATACTCTTCATTCTATTTTTCATTCTTGATAAAGCTGCTGTGTCAGCGAAACGTCGTCGAATTTTTTCAAATAAAGTGTAGATCAAAGTTAAACCTTGTGTTTTTATCTCATTTATTTATTTAGTTATTAGTAAGATATCATTTTTTTTTATTTTCTTATATCAAAACATATTGAAGAATTTTATTCAGGGAGCAATATTCAACCTTCCCTAGAATTTTAGGGAGAAACTGGTTTTCCTATCCACTCTTCAGAAGCATCGTCAATTCGGGCCACATAGTAGTAGTACAATATAGTCGCATACCATGAATAGAAGCACAGGCGGCAGTTTTGAACTTGTTGGACCTCGTGAGTGTTGCATACCGCGTCACAATACATGAGGTTGTGATTTTGATCTCTGTTTCGAGTAATGACAGAGTACAGCGTTGCGGTTAAAAGTAAGACACTAGTCTAATTTTTTGAAGTTGTTTCTTGATCTACTTTTTATCTTCTTCTTTCACCGGCGGTAGTTCTCTGTGTCAGTTCATTGTGGGGCGCCAATTCGATATGTATACATATACATGCATTCGATACGTTATGACGAATTGATGTTAAAACAATTATTGTAGTTAATTTTTCTTCTCCAAATCAAAAGAATGGGCATATTACATTGTTATTCACGTCTTACATTCAATGAGGAAGTAAAATTCGTGCACTCATATCTTTTTCATCAAATACACTTGCTTTGAGTACATATTAATGACAATCAAGGATAGCATCAAAAAAATACAGTAATACAGTTTTTCGCGATACATCACGGAAATTTATCAACGTTATATTCTATTAAGGAGAATTGCACATTCAACATGTATTTGTAATTAATCTAGTATCTCCGTCGGAGGTGCCCTTTTGGAAAGCTTGAAATGGTCCTCGATTCGCTCTCAGATAGGTGAAGAAGTTGTATAGATCTCTTTGACAAATAGTCGATCAACTTTTTTGGTTACTCAAGATATAGAGTAGTTTTCTAGCGATGTTCCTTACACCTTTCAGTTTTTAACGTTTGTGTGGATTGTTCAAACTGCAGAACAGTTCATTGGCTATATCATATCTAACCTAACTTAGCCATATCGGAAGCAATTTCTTTACTCTCTACACTTTCATCGCCAGTGGAAAAGTTATTAGACAAAGATGGAGTATGGTAACTACGAGGGTCAGAGAGTTTTCACTTCCTGATTGTCTGTTAGTATATAAATCTGTGTACTGTTGCTTTTTCTTCGTAGCACAACGTTGAAGTAAGTGTTTCTGCTTGCAAGATTGTAGGAGACGAACTTAAGGGTACTAATGGCATTATATCCGATGGATAATTCTGGAGTTATATTACTTAAAATCCTAGATTTCCTCTTAGGTCATCTGTAAGTATCTGTTTCCGTAAGATTGGCATTGCTTCTCCACTTGTATGTGTAGGGAAGGGGGAGCCACCTTTAGGCAGGGGTGGAAATTGTTCTCATAGTCCTTGTTGATCACACTGAGTGCTGCAGTTCCTGCAGCTTATTCTAGATGACAAAAATAATCTCTGGTAATTTATTCAACTATGAATGATGATTCTCACAAAAAAAAACAATAAAACTGACAACATAAAAAAACCCAGTTTGGGTAATGGTTTAATTCGATGCATAATTGATTTAATTCAAGTTCGATATATACGAGGTTTTGGTGATCAAGCGGGTTGGAAGATATGTTGTTTTGCATGCATGTAATTTGGTTGTTTATGACACCAAGGTGATAAGACGGTGTTAGTTGCTATGCATCCTTCTTTGAATTCTCTTGATTGATATATGCTTTAGTTGTGTTTTTATTTACCAAGAATTATAAGATGATTGGCTTAAGAACTTCTTTTGAGATGATATTCAATCTGTTAATTGTTGATCCAGACAGCTGTAATTTATTCTTTCAGCTTTCTCTAGAAACATGAAAAGCGTTCTTTCATTGTTGCCTGTTGTTTTCTTTTTTCTGTCTAGTATTATAAGTTTATCGTGTTTTGTTATCACTGTATTTCTGTTCTGTCTTTTATTATCATCTTGCTCAAAAATGCTTTTCTTTTATTTAGGATATTCTATGGGTAATCGCCTATTATGTGATTTGTGGTTTCCTTCAGAGCTCCTTTCTGTTTGAATATGTCTATTTTTATGCTTAGTGTGGAAAATGAATATGTAAGTGAATTGTGTTTTTCTTTCTTCCTGTTCTCTTGATTTATTGCATATTTCTTCGGTCAATGTTTTTCTAACATATTACTTTATATTATTCAATTATTGATGGTTTGAAGGTCCAATTGAAGAAAAAACTAGTTTGGTTAAAAGACCAACAGTTTCAATCTATATTTTAATTGTTTTTTAAATTTATTTTAAATCAATAATTCAATTGGACCTTCAAACTACCAATAATTAAATAATATAATTTATGGTCGTCAACTTGAACTGAATATTACTTTATATGTTTGAGAATGATATTTCAGTTTCTTTGTCATGTTAGTTTTCCAAGAAATGGAATAGCAGAAATATAATTAATTTAAATTTTTATCTCAGAAATTAATTCATTTGAATATACTTTCAATTTTCAGGTTTCTGAATAGGTTTAAGATGATATCATAAGTAAAGCCAGTGGAACGAATTTAAAGTTGAATAGAGAGTATGATAAAAAATAATACATAACTTTACTCAACAGTTCCCTATTTCCGATTCGTCAATTGAATCTCTCAAATCGACATCATGCTCTCAACGAAGTTTGTGAGTAACGAATTAATTAACGGAATGTAACATTCGTTCCATCTAAAGCCTATTACAACTTGCAGATATTGAAGTAGTCCAAACAGTGCGATATAATTGGCTTTAGTTTGAGAGTGTAGAAAAACAGATGGAAAGTAATGTAGGAGAGACCTCCGAAAAAATTAGTGTAAAAATTTATTTCGGTTTGGACGGAGTGCTGAAAACATATAAAATATCGAATGGTTTACAGAATATTATCTGTTCTCTAGAATTTTCTCTAGCGATTGGATGAAAATTAGAATTTTCAATTTAATGGAAGTTTGAATGATGAATCCTATTAAAATATGAAATTTTCATCACCATAGAAAAGCCGTGGAAGTCAATATGGAAAAATGCATTATCATAAGGTATTACTGGACATTCACTTGAATTTTCGATATTCGTGCACAGAAAGTGTAATAATGGCATAATGGAAGAGATATCAAGAGTAAATGATGAAAGTGACAATGTGACTTGAGCTCGTTTAAAAAAATTTGTTTTGCCTTCACAATTTATTTTTTTCCCTTCTTCTGTTATTGATGTTGGACCATATTTAAGAAGTTTTACTTATCTACTGCTGATGTAAGGAAACTTGTCTCGTCTTAAGGATTCTGTGTAAGCTTGGATAATATCTATTTCCTTTTGTGATACCTCAGCTCCATATCATTCTTTAAGAAGTGAAATAAATAAATAATTGGATTTTTTTTCAATGAACTCGATCATCTGTTTTCATGTTGTGTTCCTTATCTCAAAGGCAGTTGCTGTTTTTCCCAATATCAGCGCCCAGTCATCTTCATAAGTGACTTCAAAAGTTTTCTTGTCTTCTTTTTTCTTTTTCTCCATCTCATTCTGTTAGTAGTTGACAGGTAGAGTTTTTGGTTTTTTCTCCTGCTTGTTGCTTCGATTCAGGATTGATGGGGCTGCCCTCCTTGATTAGCACATTTTGTTGCCATCATTTTTGAGTTCTTTTAGTGTTTTGTATAGTGTTCTTTTTCACATTTCATGTATTTGAATGTTGCTTGGAAATTATTCTAACCGTAAGGAGCTTTCATTTCTAGTACAGGATTGTTTCACTTCTTCTCGCTCAGAAAACTATATATACGTTTCTATCCTGGATATTTGAAGTCACAAGAACACCATAATATGAATACACTGACAATTGATACAGATAATAATTTTATTTTAAATTGTAAGAGAAAAGTAGATTTACTGATTCAATTTCGAAATATGAATGTCTATTCGTAAAATGAAATAATAAAAACAAAATTTTTAAATAAAACAAATGAATTGAGGAACTCATTGTTTCTGCTCATGTTACTAAATTACTGTTGCTACTATTTTTCTTCAGTACGAAAAAATTACGGTGAATTAGTGCAAATGAATACACCAAATTGATCCGAGAAATTGAACGTGCAATGTTACACCAGTTTTCCCTTATTTTTCATGCCATGAATTAAAAAGAGATTAACCATGTCCTCGTTCGAATAATCAGCCATTTTATTATCAATCTGGTGTTTTTCAACAATTTTCACTTCAAATTTCTAATAATTGTTGTTGAAATATCAAATTCGAATGAACGAAGTGACAAGTACATTACTTTTAGGCACCTGTTAGGTGAGCGTAGCCAGTTCAGCTACTTGATTCGAATATTTCAAAGCATTCTCTGTTAGTTCTTGCAAAATCATCAAAATTCAATATATTTCCAATGTATCTGGAATTATAAGAGATGGGTATAGTACATGCTGAAACAAATCCATCTGAAATTCGACGCGATATGAAAATTGGCACGTGCAATTTAAAAAAATTGAGTTATTGCTATTTGAGAAAGGCCAAATTGAAAAAATCATACAAAACAACGCAATGAACATTTGACATGTGTAGATTGTTTAAAAAATTCCTTGATATATTTTCTATCTACCCAAGCAAAAATTGTGTCTGTAGTGCGAAAGATCTACGAGCTACATTTTTTTTCAAAAGTTCCCCAAAAATCGAGTTTATAATAAAAATAATTAAACCTGTCTGTATAACCGGAAATGGTATCAATTCGAAAATATTTCACTCTAATTGGAAATCGCTAGTTATGGCGATTTCCAATTAGTTGTAATTGGAAATCGCTAGTTATGGCGATTTCCAATTAGTTCATCTTGATATTGTAATTGGAACTTGAAAAGTTTTCAACGGACGGTCCCGTGGATATCCCTGTATATATATATATATATATATATATATATATATATATATATATATATATATATATATATAGAAGTTGTATGTATGATGATATATATATATATATATATATATATATATATATATATATATATATATATATATATATATATATATATATATGAATATATATTTATAGAAACGAACAATAACAAACAGATGTGAGAATGTTCAAAATTTCAACATTTGGGAGACATCTTTCGCCGTGAATCACATCAACGGTACAAAACGAGCGAAACAATTCCGCTGAAATAGTGCTCTGGGCCACTGTTTCCGTATATATTTTTTTTCAGTGTCATCTTGTTTGCGTCACTATTCATTTAGTTTATCGGAGAAGTACTATTTTCGAGGTCAACATACTTTCTGATGCTATTTTATATACATGGTGCTCAAAAACCTTATGTCAATACAATGAAACTAAAATGTGAAAAAGAAGCGAATTTTGAATCGATTGAGTGGTATTAGGTTTACTAACCTATACCGTAAGTGGATTCATAATATTCGTGATTTTATCAAATCCTGCAGTTCTTTCGAAAAATTAAATCATTTGGCCGTGAAACTTAGAAACATAGTGAGTTTCTGATGCCTGTTTCTATGTTCCACAATATTTTATGGAAGATTCTATAAATTTCGGCCTGAGTTCGTCGTTTAGAAATTATTTAAAAATAGCTTTCACACTAATTTTGTTTGGGTATAGTTAGAGTGTTGATTAAAATGGCAAATAAGTCTCATATCTGAGCCGTCGAAATTCTATATCGAACGCGGGATCAACATTTCCATGATCGTTTTAGCTTCAATGTATTCTTCAATGTATAAAAACTAATATCAATATTCACTTCATGAACAAAATCTAATTGGTGTAAAATAATAAGAGATTTTAACTGCATTCGTTTCGGAATTCCTAGATAATCTCCCGTTTTGTTTCATGTTGATACCAATTAAATGTTATCAAGCATTAGATGGTCAGGTATCGGTAGAAGCTTGTTTAACGCCAGATACACAAGAAGACTCCATGGAATTGGCCTGTCAGATCTCCGGATCCTACTCCCTTTAGATTTATGTCTATAGGGCTACCATTTTTGTCTAACGATTCATGTTGCCAAAAAAATATCTCTATCATCTAAAGTGAGCTATCGCTGCAGATCCTAATTTGCTGCCCTTAAACGAAAATCATGAAGTATCAATTTTATGTAGACTACATCATTGCGGTATGACACTCATAAATCTTAAAATCCCTGATTTTCGTGGACAGATAGATGAAATGAAAAGAAAATCATTTTTGATATAAGAATGTACCTGGCTATTGTGAAATAATCTTGAAAATCCAAGAGAAAACAGACAAATTATACTTATATTCAAACCAATTATCTGAAATAACAGTTGAATAACTTGAAGCAGGTTAGGTTTGAAGGCAAATTGCTTTAAATATAAAACTAAAAATAAAACCAGGTTAAGATATGTGTGATCTTTACGTGTTACTTCATGCTTAAGTTCCTTTTTATTCCCAGAATTACCTCTTTAAGCTCTTGAAATTAGTTAATGTTTTTCACCCTGTTTATTTAAATTACTGACAATTTGGGCTGTTCATATTGAAATTCCAAAAAATAGCATTTCAGCAAAATTCCGTAAGAGTTTTCAACGATTTAGGACTGAACAAATGGCACATATTTTTCACGATGGAACAATTTTTATCGCGATGTTGTTCGTATCCATTTAATCGCAATATTGTCTGATTCGTGGTAAATTATGGCTTTTTATAGGACAGATAGCCTCATACATTGCCCCAAACGAACATAATTGATCATTCCATTAGAGTAACAAATTCGAGGCATGACATATTGACTATATTCGAGTTCTATATATTCAGTGTAACTATAGTTGTTTCGAGATTAACGGTTTGTTATATGCATCCTACCATAACTTATACTTTGAGTACGATATGGAATGAGTGAGTGAATCGCTGATTTGAGAACTTTCCAATGATCTTTTAAAATGAAACTTAAAAGAAAGAATTCGTTATTCTTTTTATTTATTTTTATTTCTGCTGTCAATTTGCTGTAAAAGAAATCATCCTCCAACTTCGTGCGACCCTTAACATAAAGAACTTGATAGAGTTTAAACATTCAATGTCATCTCATTTGAAAGGTCATGTGAATCGACAAAAAATTTTTGCTTTGTTTTTCAGAATGATGAGAATGAAGAGCTGTTTTTATCTTATACGAGTTATTGTACCGGTAAATGATTTTCACCAGATTAGTTGATAACTTTAATTGTGTGAATATCTTGAATGTGGCGATAAACGTCGTAGCTAGAACAACAAATACCCAAATTAGCCTTGAAAAAATCAATTCCGAGTTGGTAGAATTCAACACAACAATTAGGGACAAAGTTCTGTTAGGGATGGGTCCTGATGATTCCAGGTTGGACAATCTTCTACGTTCACAGGAGGATTCTCATCTACCATCGAGACAATTAGGTTTGGACCACGAGCTGAGTCGAAGATCAGTGATGAATTATTTGAAAATATACCCATATTTTTTTTCATGAACTAAATGAAGATGATCTTGATCTCCGGGTGTAATTCTGTCAAACAATGATAGAATTGCATCATCAGAATGGAAGGTTGCCCTACAGAATTGTTGATTCTGAAGAAGACTGACCCAAAAGGTATATGTTTATCGCCAGACTTTTTGGGCTGAGGAGAGTCCACAATGAATACACGAACAGCATTCACAGCATCGGCGAAAATTCAATGTGTTCGCATACATAGTGAAAATCAAGAATTAGGACCTGAGATTTTTAACGGTAATTTGAGAGAAGAAATGTATTTGAATTTTCTGTTTTTACGTTTACTACTTTGCACTAATCCAGTACGCAAGAATTTAAATGAGATTTTCGAGAAACGTTCGATTGGTACAAGGGTACCCGTCAAATGGCTTGTGTGCATCCAAGAATAGAATTCCTGTATCTTTTTCTTAGAGGGATACTTGAAATATGAGGTCTAGGAATCGAAAGTTGATAATCTTGACTATATCTGCATGCGAAGGAGCCACTAAATTAATTTAATCGTCCAAAAAAGTATCCTTGAAGTTAACAACGTCTTCAAACATTGATTGGTTATTAGTCAAACTGTGTCAAACTGAAGGTGATCATTTCGAATATTTGAACTTAAAAATTATTGAATGGATACAGAGGGCAAAAGAATAGTTTCTTTCATAACGAATTGACAGCAGATAGGATTTTTTTCAACTAGAAGATTTTGTGACCAAACATTGCGAGGTTTTGAATAAGTCATTGAAAAAATATCAATCTAAATTTTCCTAGGATAAAACACCCTGTAACTCGAAAAGTAATCATCGCAGACCGCACTAGGGGCATTCCAGACTTCTGGAAAATACTCTATTTAAATTGAAAAAAGAGATCTAATTTGAATGACGACGTCATATATTAAAAACAGAGTGACCAAAAGTGCAAAAAAGTATGAATTTTATGCTATACTTTACACTCGCTTTCTATTGAAAGGAAGGATGAACTGTATTACAGAACATTAAGATTTTACTTAGTTTATTTTTGAAAGTTTCATTTTTTCAGTGAGGATGTTGAGCGGTAGGCTAGGATGTTGGTTATAATTTACGTTAAAGCCAACTTTTAAAGTTAGTTTAACAACTGCTGAAGCTCACTACTATAGGAAATAAAACTGAAAATTAAAAATTATTCCATTTGAAAAATTATGAACAGAGAGAGAAAGTTTCCCCATTCAATTATATCAAAAAGAGTAGAATCATAAGGAGAAAAAATTATCATATAACAAGCTCAATATGCTAGATATCAATTGTTAAAGACATTTCTTCAACAGATTTTTCTAAGAGTGGAATTTATATAGAAGTACATAATATAGCACTGCACCATGTTTCCGTAATAAAAACATTTTGTTTGTCAATTCAATCTTATTTCAAATTCCGAAAATAATTCAACATTTTGAAGAGTTATCTTTCTATCGATGTTCAAAGAATATTATTGATTGAAATTTTTCTAGGTTTGATGTATCATACAAATGAGTATCTTAGTTTTCTATTATTATTATTGTCGTGGACTTATGCACTATCTCAGCTGTTAGCTGGATATAATTTATCTTTCCTAGATTCAGCAATCAAAGGAATAGACTAGATTACAATATACTTGACATAAATTTTCTTACTTTCCTACATGTATTGAGAATTACAGCTTTTTGGCATTTCGAAATAAGTATTCTTATGCAATTCTAATTTTTTAAGGCTATCATGCAAACTTTTGGGTATTAACCCAGTAGAAGAAATGATGACAGGAACGATATCTATTTTATCGAGGTGCCACATCTGCTTGATCTCAAAAGCAAAGTCTGTATATTTTATCCTGGAACTTGTTCAGCACGTTTTTATTATTTGGTATGGCGACATCCACTAGCATTGCTGTTCTGGATTTCTTATCATACACCATTATGTCTGGCCTAGTATTCGTCACCATTCTGTCAGTGATAACAGGCCTATTGTTGTATAATCTGATAGAGTCATTTTCCAATACGGGCGCCGGTTGATACTCATAATATGGCTAGGAGGTATTCCGAAGTCCGTAATTGTGTGCAAGTTTCTGGTAGATAATGTTACATACTTGATTATGCCTGTGGAGGTAGTCCGTATTGGCTAGTTGTTCGCAACCGGACGTAGTATGCTGTATAGTCCTCGATCTTTTATGACATTTTCTGCACTTATCTGTTTGTAATGTTCCGTCCGTAATTATAAATTTTTTGTAGTTTTTTGTAGCGATCACTTTGTCTTGAATGGCCATAAGGCATACCTCTGTCTCAACGAATAATTCTCCTTTCATCAACCATTTGTTGGAGACTTCTTTGTCGATTTGTAGTTGAATAATCTCGGTAATCAGTAATCAGTAATCAGGTTTATTGATGCTGTAACACAAATAAACAAGTTTATGTACAAGTCAGTAGTTAAGGAGAGAAACATCAAGTTTTTTATCAAAAATAGAATATAAATAAAATAAATATAAGATTTAAGATTTCATTAAGGTATGGTAAAAAGGGAAACATTTATATTCAAAAATTTTTCAACACTATAAATAACATTTGATATTAAAATATTCTTCAAAACACGTTCGAAATTATCAGCTGATAATGAACGAAACAATACAGGTAATTTGTTATAAAATTTCACTGACTGGCAATCCGGACCATTCTGTGCTCTGCTCAAACTGTAGAAAGGACTGCGTATGACGTCTTTATGACGAGTATTATAACAATGTACATCACCATTTTTCTCCCAACGACAGAGATTTTGGTGTGCATATAATAAACTTTCCAAAATAAAAAGGGCAGGAAGAATCAACAAGTGCAAATCCCTGAATGCCTTCTTGCAGCAATTAGTGTACTTAAGATTAACTTCAGTGCGAACTGCTCTCCCCTGAAACCTAAACAACTCATGGTGATGTCGTTCTTGCAATTCCTTTCTTGACCATTGCTCTTGTTTTTCAGTATCTGGTTGGAACGGATAGGTTTTCATTGGTAGCAAGATTCGAAAGTGTATATCCCTTATCAGCCAACGTTACCACTCTATGGAGGTCAGAAGTACAAGCTTTTCCAGAGAATAATTCTCTGAAATTTTCAGTCTGTTTGGGGTGTAAATTGACAAAATTTATTTTTCCATGTCCTCCTTTCCGCTTCAAAGTTGTTCTTATCACAGACGATTTTGGATGATGATTGTTGTACTTTGTCAGCATCATTCGGGTCTGCCTTTGAATATCATCCAGTTTGGTCTTAGTCCATCTGATTATTCCAAATGAGTAAAGCAACACTGGAATGGCGTAGGTGTTAGTTGCCTTGACTAGATTCCTAGAGTTCAACATTGATTTCAGCACAGTCTTCAGACGCTAACTGTATTCTGAACGAATATTCTCCTTTGACTGTTCTCGGTCTAGCAATCTGGCTTGTTGGTATTCCAGATATTTGTAAGTTTGGCCATCCCTCATACACTGTATAATATCACCATTTGGAAGTTGTGTTTCACCATCTATGACTTTCCTCTTTTTGAATATTCAGGGTCTTACATTTTTTAATTCCAAATTTCATATGAAAATCTGCCGAGAACTTAGTGATAGTTTTCAGCAAATCATCCAATTGCTTCTTGTTCGAAGCATATAATTTGATGTCATTCATAAACAGTAGGTGGGCGATTATGTGATAGTTTCTTATCTACTTTAATCCTTAATCCGTATCCTGTTCTATTGAGCATTGAAATTGATAGGTTCATAGCCAAACAGAACCATAGTGGAGTCAAAGAATCTTCTCGAAAAATTCTTCGACGTATGGGTATCTTGTCGGTTTTAATTGACTTATTGTTCATGTTGACCTGCATGGATGTGCGCCGTGTGCATTGTTGTCTTTAAGAATTCTACCAGGGCTGGATGAATTTTGTATATCTGCAATATTTCGACAAGCGAAGAATGGGCAGTTCTATCGAATGCCTTCAGATAATCGAGAAAAGCTGAATGAACATTCCGATACCTTCCGTGTGTCTGTTTCATTATCACAGAATTGGCGACGAGTTGTTCATTGCACTCATGGTGTTTCTTTCTGCATCCCTTCTGCTCCTCAGCTTCCAATTGTTGGTCTCTCTAACTACTGTTGCGCTTTCTTCCTCCTTTAGTGTTATTATCATTATTATTATTAAACTCATGAGAAGGGTTGAGGACAATGCCCCATACACCCTTTTTAACATTATTCAGATTTTGAAACTACAATAGTGTAGTATTGAAATATGAGTGATAGACAGTTCGAAAATCACCAAGAAAGCGAAGACACCCACAAATCACTTATTTTTGAAGTTATTCACAGATGTAGCATTAATCACAGGAGATTTTAAGTTTCGAAGATTCTACTGGAAAGGAATCTTGATCTGGTTTTAAAATTTTCCTTCTTCAACTTTAATCGATGACTGCTGAGTCTACTGTCTCTGTTTATTTTACATAAAGATGCTTAATTCCCGCCTATCAGTCCATTCTGGGCCCGGTATGCAATAATTTTGTCTCCACGTATCTTTCGCTCTTCAAACGGCGACATTTTGGCTATTGCAAGTCTTTCTTCATAAGACGGTGTAGTATTTATTACTCTAATAAATAGCAATAAAGAAGAAGACAATAACTATAATTATTCATAGTTTTATACAACTCGCGTTTTCTGCGGAAGAAGCAATGCATTTTACATTTTATGTTTTTTGAAAATCTATCTGAATAAAGATTTTCACTCAAGCGTAATAAATGAAGGTGATATTCATTCGGTGGGCTCCACGTTGTATAAAAGAAACAAAATATGCCCACAAATTCAAACGGAAAAGATGAAGTAGAAATATGCAAGTTAGTCGAGTTCGCATCTCATTTCGTTTTCAACTAAATGTGGACTCTATATTAAGGGCTTCGGGCCGGGGCGAATTTTTAAAATTCAAATAACCTTGTTAAATGCAAATTTATTTTAATATATGCTCCAAGAATAATGTATAAATCTCAGATTCTATCTGCCCATAATTTTTCGAATAATTCGTTGCATACGTTTTTCTCCCGGATTTAATGCGATTTCAACAGGAAATCTTCTGCGGGATAACAAGAAGTGGGAGAGCGGAAAATGAATATTAAATTCAGTCATTCTTATCAATTCACGAAATTTCCGAGACTGGAAATATCGGCCAGTTATTCAGAAGTTTTACAGCTCATAATGTACTGTGAAGTCCCTATTATACCGTGCGACTGTTACGTAACATAAAAAATACATAATTCCTTTCATTTCAGGTTAGATTTTAGTGAAAAGTGCTCGGACTAGTTGAATTTTATAATTTGCTCGAAATTTCGCGGTGAAAAGGCAAATTTGTTTACGTTTTGGACGAGACATGACCTTTGTTTTCAAAGTACAGCACCTATTTTTATTATTATCATTGTGAGGTACTAATCTTTTTGACATGAGTAAACTCCGATACACTGGTTGTTTGAATAAATATAAATAGGCATGGAATAAATTACCATATTCAAAACTCTCGAACAGATATACTAATTGGTTCGAGAATGATACTTTCTGATATCAATTTTAAATATATGAAGCCAAATCTAAAATAACCAAATCGTAACCCTCTGTCCCCACTCTCATGTAAGAATAAGAATTGGCAATTTCGGTCAAGTAGAATGTGATTCTAATCACGAAAATAAATCCTTTTTTATTGGTCATACCCAGTGTTTGAATAAAATGCGAGTTATTTCCTAAAGTTCGTTGAGGAAGAATTCGATTTCAATAGAAGTACGTACTTCTGATTTTACCTGTGCGCTCACATACGGATTCCTGATACGAATTTTGGATTTGAAATTCAGATTCGGGCACTTGAACATGCCGAAAAGTGCAAAAGAGAATGTCTGCACTGGAATGTACCCTAAAGCGAATTTCATTCACTTAAAATTCATAAACTTGAAGTACAGTTTTTTTGTTCTGCATCTGATATGCAGTTCTTATGTCACTTTATCCTTGCTTATCTCATGGTTTTTATAAGATTAGTTACTCATTTTCTATTGTATGTGTGTGATAGACCTCGTGCAAGTCAAAAAGTACGGATAGAAATTTGGGTTTTTCTCGGTAGTGGTGATGAACTTCGCATTCAAGAAGAAGAATAATAGACATCCACATTGATCTCAGCCAATAAAATACGAACAAAATCTTGGAAAGAAGGCTGCGTTAGAGATCTTACAAGACCTGGTCATTTAAGAGTTTCCGATGATATTTGATTGGACGTTATCATCAATCTACAAGAAAATTCACATCAGCCAATCCGGAAAATAGCTCAGAACCAGGGTATCAGTCATGGGTCGGCGATGAAATATCTAAAACTTGAAAATGGAAATCAGTGTAAAATGGTTCTTGTACACGAACTCATTTAAGATGATCCAGATCGGAAAGTGGTATCTTGCGATTCAATGATGGGTTTGTGCAATGAGAGTAGAACGTTGCCCTTCAGAATTATACCTATATTCCGATAAAGTAAACGCTCGGTGGCAATTAACAGAATATACTCATTTTTGAGGGAAACATTTCTTATTTGCTTTAGCAGTGCTATTTTCCTATATCTAACATCTTAGATAAGTCGATATGGTTTTAGCAAGATGGTGCTGCGCAACACTATGCTTCACAAGTGCGAATCTTTTTGAATGAGATCTCTGAAAATCGTTGGATTGGTAGGAGGGGACGTTAGGCTAGTTCACCCGATTTTAATCAATGCGATTATTTTCATGTGAATACCTAAAAAGTGCAATAAGCTTTTAATTACTTAAGAACATTTATATTTATATTCTAATTCTTATTTTCGATACATTCATTCGTCTGAAGAAGCTACGGTGTAGTAAAACGCGTTATGAGTCACTCGATTTTAATCAATGGGATTATTTTCATGTGAATACCTAAAAAGTGAAGGTTATAAAACGGAAGTTGGCACGAAATCCGTATGATATCGCTGAGAATTATTATGAATGTCATTTATGTCTTTGAAAACCGATTGACCGCATCCTATATATATATATATATATATATATATATATATATATATATATATATATATATATATATATATATATATATATATACAGTTTGGCTAATGACCTTTTCCGATCACTCCTGTATTCTTCTATAGATTGTAACCCTTTTTCTGTACTATTGTCAATGAAAAAAATTTCGTTCAAAACAGAAATCTTCTTCTTTGCTTACTCCTCATTAAGTTTGGTATGAAGTCCTGAAGAATGTTAATCGAAATTTGAATGATCATCTGGAAATGCTTCATTTACATAAAGTGCCATTTCCTCCTTATTTTCAGCACGATGAAGAATCACTCTATTAAATCAGGGCAGTGAGTGAGTAACCCGGCTTAAATCCTGTAATAATATGGAACATCAGTGATTGATCTGCTTGTTTAATAGATTTGCGTATCTTTAGGTTTTCAGAATTTATAATATGCTTTGTGTTTGCGATATGTTCGAAAACGGAGGAATTTTTGTCTGTATGTGTATGTTATTTGAAACGAGTCTTGAAGTTTCTACCGGTTTGGCCTACAGCATGCAGTTCATTCACTGAATTCAATTTTGCACACTCCAGATTTCTTAAATTCATTCAGTTTGGCGTTTGAATCAAACAGTAATTCTCCAAGGTGAGGTGCACTGGTGAAGGCAGTTTTCATATTAAATTTGGGTAAATAATTCTTTGATTTACAGAATAAACGTCCTCAGAGAGATATATTAGGGTGTTTCTGTGTCTATAATGAGGTGCAGAAGTTTCGAAATTCGGTTATTATTATGTTTGTGAATAGTTATTTCAACCAAATGGGTTAGAAAATGATTATTAATGGATATTTCTTTTATTGAATTAATTTATGACTTAAAGCTACTTTCTGACGTTGGTACTGTAAATGCTTTGTGGTTCGTGGAGTTAAAGGCTGCAAGTTCATGATTTAGGGGCTAAATGAATCAAAAGGAATTATGGCATCTGTGAACGTGTTTTTTCCGAATATTCTGATATCATTATTGATTTTGAATATGGTTAAGTATAGAAAGTTAATAGAACCGTTCGATTTGATTTATCAATCCGTTTCTTGAAACCCAACTAAAATATCATCCATGTATCTAAACTAGAAGAGTAT
The DNA here is from genome assembly GCA_013387265.2 of Cryptolaemus montrouzieri. Taxonomy (NCBI): domain Eukaryota; kingdom Metazoa; phylum Arthropoda; class Insecta; order Coleoptera; family Coccinellidae; genus Cryptolaemus; species Cryptolaemus montrouzieri. The sequence goes on along the minus strand of JABFTP020000021.1, from coordinate 69,862,875 downwards.
ATATCCTTTAGCCAGGTCATTATTCAGAATTTTTGTGTTTTCTAAATGGTCCATGAATATATCGGCTGAGAGAGGACTGAGAGTTGAGCCCATTGGTAAACCATAACTTTGACGATAGAATTTTGAATTGTTTCTGAAATAGTTCACACAAGTTTCAAGAGATTGAATACATATTTTCAATTTCAAAAGACACCAATTTGAAAGGGATGAAGTTGTTATCTTTGACATATGTGAATTTCTGTATTTAATCTAAGGAATTAATAACAGTGTATTTATGGGAAAAGTTGCAAAATTTCTTTCATTTATGTTGAGATATTTAGCCAATTTACGGGTGGAGGTTGTAATGTATGAAACAACATTGGTTCCATCAATTCGAAATGGAATGGAACGGTTCTATTATTTTTTAGACTTAGTTTTAAAATGTTAAGAAAAGACAAACTCACATATGCCATAATCTGTTTTGATTCATTAAGTCCCCTTAATCACAAGCTTGCAGCCTATAACTGCATAACCGACAAAGCGTTTACAGTACCAAAATCCGAGAGTAACTTTAAGTCAGAAATTGATTTAACCAAAAAAATAGCCATTAACAATCATTTTCCAACACAATTGATTGAGAGAATTATTAACAAATATAATAATAACCGGAATATGATATACCCCATTATAGACAAAGAAACATCCAAATCTAAGTTATAAAGAACATTTATCCTGTAAAATACAGAGTTATTATAAGTATTCCAAATTCAATATGAAAACTGCCTTCATCAGCGCACCTAACCTAAGAAAAATATTATTCAATTCAAAATCCAAACTGAATAAATTTGAGAAATCTGGAGCAAACAAAATCGAATGCAGTGAATGTACTCCATGTTATGAAGGCCAAACCGGTAGAGACTTCCAGACTCGCTTCAAAGAGCATACACATACAGAAAAAAATTCCTCCGTTTTTGAACATATCACAAATACAAAGCATGTTATTAATTCTGAAAACCTTAAAATACTACATATCTGTAATAAAGGAAAGAAATTTAACTTCTTTGAGTATTTGGAAATTAGAAGAAACCCACATTAATTAATTACCCATTACTTAATCTATAATAACCTCACTCCTTCTGAGTCTATCAGTAATATAAATGAAACTGTAATGTAGTAACTAGTCGTGTACCTAAACAATAAATAGTGAAAATTTGATTGAATATTGTGTATCACTTATCCATTTAGGATGGATGTTCACAAAAAATCAATCAACAATAATTTCAATTCAATCTATGTAGCTAACATAAAATTAAATCGGTGTCTGCAGTCTTGATGTCGGTCTAGTAAGAGAAATTACAATATTTTCACGAATTATTTTGTTTTGAAGAGGAGGAAAATTTTTCGCCTAATCAAATCAAAGCTGCCATAGTCTACATTTTAGTAAACGTGAGTTTACATTGGAATTCTAGAACTAACTGTTGTACAAAAATTCTGTATGTCACAACGCTACATTCAAAATGTGTCTTAATAATATCGAAATATTTTCACGAGACTTTAATAGTCTCTTGAAATAGTAGAAAACCATGTTACCTAGTGGAAGATTATTTGAATATTCTCCTCAAAGTGTGTATTTGAAAATCAAATAATTTTTCTGGAAACATAAATAGGAAAATCATAGAAAATAAGTAAGTATGGACTATATATAAAGATGTACATTTTTACATGATTTTCATTTTTGAGAGCTTTGATAATTCCTTCACCTACTACGAAAAAAAGTGAGAAGTAAATATAATATATCTTTCAAGAAATTTAAGAAAATCAGGCAGATGAATGATTTAATTTCAGTGTTTCCTTCTCGTGTGCGAAGTTCTTCAATAATGGAAAGCGAAAACTAGGAAACGTCCCGGGTCGAGCAAACTATCTCGTAAATGGATGAAACAGTTGCGTATTGCTCAATAGGGCCTACTTTTCCCTCTGTTCTTTCATAAAATTTGATTTCATTGTAACGAAAAAGGTCACCTTTTATCACATTGATTTATTTTGGCGCCCCATTCTGTCAGCCAACTTCTTTAGGATTGAAAACGAAATCTAATTATTTTAAAAATAGAGGTCGTGATTCCCAAGGTGAATAGAATACACTTCGTTTCGTGTAGTAATAAATCCGGTTGAAAAATACTTCCATTACATTTTCACCATTAACATAATTGGTTTAGGAATCGTGAAATGTACCAGATACTGATAGCTGAAAATGTTTTGAAAGGAGCTATGCTATCTCGATGAATTTTGAATCTAGTTGCATTTTATAGAAATGAAAAAAGCAAAGAACATTATTTCTGGTTATGATTATCATGAAATTAAATTGAAATTGACTGTAAAAACGAATACAGTTTTACAGAATGAGATACAGACTGAAAGAAATAAATTTAGCTAATTTTATTCTTATCAAAAACGCCAGGAAATATTTTCAATTTGGTATGTTCCTCATGTATTTTGTTTATTTCGGATTCATTTCTTATATTGAGCACTAGTAATTTAGTCGTTTTTTCACAACACATACTTGAAATTTTGGATCGTGCAGGCCAGTTCGATGTTATCTATACAGATTTCCAGAAAGCGTTTGATAGGGTAAATCAGTAGATACTTCTGCATAAGTTGAAGACCTGATTTGGACTTTCGGAGGCAAATCTTATCTTGTCGGTCGGCGGCAGTTTGTTCAACTGGAAAGTTTTCGTTCGTGTGAGTTTGAGGCTTCCTCTGGTGTTCCGCAGGGTTCTAATCTCGGTCCTATTTTATTTATTATGTTCATAAATGATCTCCTGGAGATTATTGATATTTTTAAGTTGGTGTACGCTGAAATCTTCGAGACCTATTCAGCAATGACATACCAACTAGCCTGAAGAGGAAACTATTTAACGAATGTATTCTACCGGTGCTGACATACGGAGCGGAAACTCACACATTGATCAGAAATATTGTTCACAAATTGGAGGTAACCCAACGGAAAATGGAGAGGGCAAGGCTGTGAATCAAACAAATTACAACGCTAAAATGGAAATGGGTGGGACATGTTGCACGGCTCAAAGACGAAAGATAGTTTATTGAAATATTGAACTGGCGACCAAGAAGAGGAAAAAGAAGTAGAGGAATACCTCCAACTCGCTGGAGCGATGACATTGAAAAAGTCGCCGGTCATTGGATGAGAGAAGCCCAAGATAGGACACATTGGATGCGCTTAATGGAGGCCTACGTCCAGCCGTCGACACAAAAGCTGGAGGATGATGATGTTGACTTTTCTCACAGTGTTTTGCGATTTTTAAAATGGATAATAATATACAACGAGGAATTTTTCTCAAATTTTGTATTGTAAATGGAATTTCGTGTGCCGAGTCACTAAAAATGTTAAAGAAGGCTTACGTGGAATCGACTTTATCAAAAACCCGTACACTCAACAGCATCGGAAATGTTGTGGAAGATTTACCTCGCTCTGATCGGCCATCAACAACTTCAACTGAAGTATACATCGATAAAGTGGAGAGAACGGTAATTGAAAATTGTCATTTGAGTCATTTGAGAGAGAAAGGCAATGAACTTTCTGCATCTCACGAATCAATTAGTACCATTTCAAACGATTGTTTGGGTATGAAATACTTTGCCGCATGACTATTTCCAAAATACCTGACTTTTCTTCAAAAATTGAATCGCGTGAAGGTTGCCGAAGACATTTTAGAACGAGTCAATTCCGAACCCACATTCATACGACGCATTGTAACTAGTGACGAGACATGGATTTATGAGTTTGACGTACAAAGCTGTCAACCAGCTTCGGAATGGCATCTTCGAACTGAACCAAAACCGAAAAAACCACGTCAAAGTCGATTTAAGTCAAGGTAATGTTGACTGTTTTCTTCTATCGCGGTGTTCTGCACTGGGAATTCTTGCCAGAAGGTCATACGGCGAATAAAAAATATTACCTGAGAGCTATGCGGCAGTAAAGAGAGCAAGTTTGTCGAAAAAGGTTAGATTTGTGGAAAGAAAACTCATGGATTTTGCAACACGATAATGCACCATCTCACAATGCTATACTTGAAAATGATTTTCTGACTAATAAGTCAAGAAATACCATCGAACAACCACCGTATTCACCTGATATAGCTCCGGCCACTTCGAGGTACCCGTTTTGTTTGTTTTCCTTCAACGTGCTCTATTTCTGTCTATCGGCTAATGACACGCCGGGGAATTCTGTCACCTCACTAATCCGGGAATTTTGCCGAACCCCTCTCTTGCCGAGGGAAATGATCTTTAATGTCCAACACATCTCTGTTAGACAGGACAGACAGATTTACATGTCCTCCGAAAGATGGACACTCAAGTGATTCCCAGAATCCGAAAAATCGCACCGACTTTGTGGGGATTGAAACCAGGTAACTCTGCGCAGGATACGAGCATCATATCCCCTTCGCCACCGAGCCAATGAATCGATAGAAGACATAAAAAAGAATTTGCTGCGAGAACTGAAGCCGATTTCGGAAAAAAAGTTTCAAAATGTTTAGATGTTTGGATTATTCGTTGACTTAAATATATTTTATCGGATTCGAAGGCGATGGAATAAATTAGGATAAAAAATTAATATTTTGTGTTTCATTGACTAATTTCCGGTACTTTTCTGACAGAATGTACATCTCTGTTGCACGCAGTCCTTCTGATAGGCCATGGATTGACGATAAAGAACTGCTTATGTTCACAAACTGTCTCCCTTCAAATTGGGAAACCAATAAGCAACCAAAGAACGAAAGGATAAGTTAATAAATTAAAGAAGTTCATGACTCTTATTCACCTTCAATCAATTTGTTGATGTTGAGAAAGTTCCTTGCATTGAATAAAGATTGTTGTTTACCTGAATTTCTAAATGAGAAAACTTCCCTGTATGTAGCACAAGTTATTTAACCATATCATTTAGTTTTAATTTCTTCTCATATTCTCCCAAGCCCATCATTTTTGATCTCTAACTTACATACGATGGTTCAATGGTGTTACATAGTCGTGTTTGTCAATTTCGAAAGCCATTTGACATTTGACATTTGGCATTTGAAAGCAGTTCCATTAAAATTGATAATAAGAATAATAATGAAGAGCAAAGCAAACTTAAACTCATCACCAAATGAGTTCTTCTAGTCTCGTCGCTTAGCAAATGTTGGCAGACAATAAGGCCCCTCCTGTCCGACCGCGTATTCCCTCAATCATTCCCTTCATTACTAGTTCTTGCAATTCGTATTTTTGGTTATGTATCATACGCACTTGGCGAAATTCTTGGGATATTCTATATCCCCCCTATATAGTTATTCAACTACTGGGATTGAGTGGTGAAAATATTACTACAAACGATGAATCAAAGTATAACAAGTATAAATTAGCAACAAAAACAAAAACCCGAATTAAACAAAAAATCAATTGAATATCCAAATTTTATCAGTTTTTCTAGAAATAATATTGAAACAGAAAAATCCCATCACATAAATACTGATGTGACTATAAGAAGAATAGGACGTGAATTGATTTCACCCCTGTACCTTCTAGGCATATTCGAAATTAAGTCATTGGGAGATTCTAAGAAGAAAGAGTGCCAAGTCGATTAGAAAGCTTCAGGCAATGATTAAATATTGTGTACATCATGTCGATCTTGTATAACAATACTCGTGATTTATCACAAGCATACTCAATAGAATTCAGGTCAAGCGATTTAGCAGATCAAGAAAGAACATTCATGCAGATTTAACAACTACATCACAGCAGATGTATAGTGGAGAGAGCCAAAATCATGCATGAAAAGAATGGCTGCAGTAAATGATAGATCACAGGAATGAATATATGATTTACGTAGAATTTTGCATTCAGATAGTTAACCGAAACGAGGTCAGTTCGATGATTGAATATATTAAACCCCCAACGATCACAGTACCCTCTTTGTAGTTGTGAGCAATTACTTTCTCTTGTTTGAGGCTGACAAATCATCTGGATTGAAGATTGGTTTTATGCAATCGCTGGAATTCCGGTGGTCGGTTTGTTGAAGAAAGCAGTGCTATGCAACTGTTGTTTGTTTGTTTTTCCTTCAACGTGCTCTATTTCCGCCTTTCGGCCAATGACACGCCGGGGAATTCTGTCACCTCACTAACCCGGGAATTTTGCCGAACCCCTCTCGTGTCGAGGGAAGGAATCTTCAATGTCCAACACATCTCTGTTAGATAGGACCGACGGCTTTACATCTCCTCCGAAAGATGGATGCTCAAGCGATTCCCAGAATCCGAAAAATCGCATCGACTTTGTGGGGATTGAACCCAGGTAACTCTGCGCAGGAGACGAGCATCGTTTCTTTCACGCCATCGAGCCGGTGCAACTATTGTATTACGATGTAAACCATGTTGTTTTTTCACACTCCCTGTTTTTCTACAACAGGTCATCAATCGAGAAATAATGCCTTGACAAGTGACCATCGTTTGTAAAACTTCTGTCGGTATTGCCCACCCGTAAGCAACCCAATTGGTCTGTTTCTGTCATCAACACCTAAATGATACCTCTCCATAGTTTTATTTAAGTACTTCACTATAGAAAAATGTGAGAACGAACGAATACCTCAACGATTTGAATCAACTACTTCTTACATGTTTTCCTTATGTGTGTGAGTGAAATATTACAGCTTGAGTTTCTTTATTGTGCTTCAATAGATATGGCCAAATATCCCTGATACATAATTTAATTAATGGAAAACTAAGACGACGCATGAATTTTGTAAGCCTTTAGGATATAAACTCTTCAAAAAGAGAACGTAGTAAATGAAAATTTCTTTTAATAAATGAAATCTTACATTTTTCCTCTCTTTTCATTAGTTTCGTTCTTCTTCATCCTTCAAGTGAATCTGGAAGTTACTACAAATATTACATTCATTTATTAGCATAGCAATATTATGAGTGAAATTTCTCAGTAGTCAAACAACAATGTTTCACAAACCCATCTGCATATGCTGAGTGCTGAATCCATGTCACATGTTTCATCTGCCAAATACATCACATAATGATTTGTATCAATCGAAATTAATTCAATGCCAATAGAACACTGAATGTTTTCTTTATTTTCTAATGGGACGATGTTTTTGATTGAATGAACCTTTTATCGTCAATGAGTTTCGTCCAGAAGCAATTGCATTCGATGAATTCAATATTCTTATTTTCCTTATAAAAGCAGAAATTCCAGATATAATAGAATTTTAGCGCTATAATATACGGAATAGCATCCAATAATTTCATTTTTATTGTAAAATTGTTATTATGTAAAAGCAATTTACACTACAATGCCATTTACCTTTGCGGACGAATAACGTGACTAAAGTGAAAATATATTGTTCAGTATTCTACACTTAGCCCGATAAATGCAATAAATACATTACTTCTTTTGGTTGAAAAATCGTGTCCGATTCGATTAATCAAAAAAATGTTTTCGTTCAGTCCGTTGTTGTAATTTGTTTTTCACACGCACTCGGTCGGGAAGAAGAGGAAGAACACGCGTTTTTGTTGATTGAGTTGGGTGCTTCTTCGAAAAGAGAATAGCGATTTGCAGCTTTTGATTTGAAAGTGATTGAGGTTCAATTCGAGCATTCATCCTAAAAAAATAATAGACTTATTCGATTAGCTTCAGCATTTCCGTATTTCCCCGTTCTGTCCTACTACACGGGGTTCTCGAAAATTCTATGAAAATTTGAAATTAAGCAAAATGATAGTATCTTTTAGCGCGCACATGTATATCATACAATGAATAACAACCAAATGGAATAAATTCGATGATATTAAAGAGGGAGCGTGTTCTATTGGATGTTTGTACCGTCCGTTGGTTGGTTATTCATGGTGTATGGTGTATTATGTAGCAGTGGTCAATATTAATATTAATTATGCACTAGCATTAGCTACTTGATGGAAATCTATTCCAAATTATAAATGAATCAAAAACTAAATCGATTTTGTTTAATTTTTATACCAACATTCTTTTTTGAGAGGAAAACGTTTCATTTTATTCAATTTCTGAATTCTTCAGAAAATTCTAGACATATTTCATGAACAAGTTTCTACGAAGACAAGAGATGATGATAAGGAGATTGTCATTGTTTCAACTGTTCAAAATAAATATCATATAACAATTCAGGAAAAGCTCTAATTTTAGATTAAAAATACGTATAATCTTACTTAACATTTCAGGCAGGAGCGATCTTATCCCAAGCATTACTCGTCTACTTAAATTTGCCGAGCCAAGAGACTTATATTTTTGTACAATACTTTTGATATATTCTCATGAGGAAAGATCTCACATCAGGTCAGGGTATCGTGCGGGCCATTCTATAGATTCTCACCTCTTTATTTACCGATTTAAAAATTAAAATTCAGTTGAGGTATTGCCGGATATGGATTTGTTAATCGAACCTGTTTCATCTTGCAGAAAAACTCACTGGAACTTTTAAATTTTCTGGATCAGGACATTAGTTTCTCAAAGCCAGCATCATTCTGTAGCAGTGATAAATAATTGCCACTCGATTGCTTTCAAAGGAAATGCGATATGATCTTCAATAATTCCTGTCGAAACATTAACCTTTCAGGCTATTGCGTACTCTCTTTTCTAGTGAGGATTTTCACTGGTGATAGTTTCGACGAACAAAACATATAGTAATTGAATCATATTATTATAAAATATTGCCATTCCAGAAACACGGAAAACGATGCATTATATATATTTTTTTATTGTTCAAAAATTCGCTGCCATAGCTAACCTCCAGCAATGATGATGTTTGCCTAGAAGTATGTATGAAACTCATGCTACTATTTAAAAAGATACCATTATTGATTAAAATGACAGCTGCTTTCAGGTTTACCTTATATTCTCTATTATACTAATTCTGGAATATGGCTGGCAAATTCGGAAAAGTTTTCAAGAAATGAGCGATCAATATACATTCGTATTTATCTGTTATTTCTACAAACAATCATCTCTGGGATTGTTATTTTGTGCATTTCTGTTTGGGGGTTTATTTTTCTAATATAAACTTCACGAAAGTAGTTAACATGACTAGATGATTAAAACGAAAGGAAAACAAACTTATTTTTTCATATTAGTAAAGAGTAATCCTGAAATGGGATTTGAGTTTTTTCTTTTATTAAGATCTAATCTTGCTTATTAATTTATGTGTGTTGTAACGAATTTTTGTGATAAAATGTTATTTCCTCAATATTATTTTTCTGCCAAGACGTACGCGGCGGCCAATTTTTGAATATAATGGAGTTCAATGCGTCTCCAATATTTACAGGACATGTCAATGAGTAATAAAATGAACTAATGAAGATAATATTACATATTTACAAAAAACAATTCAGTCTTAGAAACTAATCACAACATCACAGACATTAAAATTCACGTTCCAAGATCTGTGATTGGATAAATGGGACTTACTAGAAGCAATCTTTTCTCATTTAGCTTCTTAAGTTCAAACAGAATATTGTTGTTAATTTTGAGGCCCCAATAATTAATCCCCTGTTGTGTTCTTTTCTTTTTGTGTAGTGGAATCTGCAAGTAGTCACGCAGACTTCTTTGCGTTGTCTTCATTCACTTTTGCGAGGATCAAATTTTTTTCTTTTATCTTTCGTTTTATAGAACTCTGGTATGTTCGGTGGTGATATCTAGTTTTGGGTGAGTGTAACTGGAAAGAATTTTGGATTAGGTATAATTGGTGTCGTCTAAATTATTCAGGGTAATTGTGGATTCTTTCATCAGAATTTCTTTTATACTACTTCTGGCTAATTTTGGAAAAAATATATGACCCTTTTCCAGAACGTTCAGTTCGAAAGGTTCGAAGGTCGAGTCGGAATAATTTTGACTTTTACCACCTTCCAAATTGCTTTGTTTTTGTCTGTTGATTTTTCTATATATTTATTTATATTTTTCTCATACATTCAAATTGTTTATCTGGTTTTTACATTATTATGAAATAAACATTCATGAAGTCGCTTGTAGGGCTGAACGTTATCAATTTAATTTGCAAGATAATGAAAGAATGGATTACATTTCCCAATAATATGCGGTTATGCATTTATTGATTAGACAGGTATCTCAAACGTCTTTTGGGGATTTACTTCCAAACAGAACAATTGTACCATCTTTATAATTAAAAAAAAATTCCGAACGCTTCATCCAGAAGACTACTCCGCAAGAGCGCATTTTTCGAATTGGATTTTGAACCAATGAATTCAAATGCTGCTTTGTTGGGTATAACTTTTTCTGTGGTTTTCAAGGAGATAATTTACATTCTTAGAATGATGAGAACCTTGATTATGTAATTAAGAACCCGCAACGTTACGACTTCAAGTCAATATCGGGGGTATTATCATGTTGTCTGAATGGATATTTAGATTTTTTTCTAGAACATATGCAGGAGGTTCCTTTGTCAACATGTATTTTATACACGATATATTCCACCACATTTTAGCTTGGAGATATGTGAACATCTTAACATGACCTACCCTCATTTATGGAAAGGACTATGAGAACTTATCGCGTGACCTGTTCATCATTACAGATGGAGAGATATTGCTCAAACGAATGTTTCTTTCAATAGAATAATTCTGTCATCCTAACAACATTGAAAAAATTATAATAAAATAGGTAGCTGCTAAAATATTGACCTTATTGTTCAAATTCTAGTGGGTGGTAGGTATTATACTCACAATTTTAACAATTTTGAATTTGTACTTTATGAAAACCTATTTACTTCCATAATGGGTCCATTATAGTGGCTTGTTTTTCAATCGGTATTGGAGTTCGATAATTCACAATTTCATTTCAGGTTTGCACGGTATGATTCATTTTACTTGTTTCTTGTTAATTTTTTCGACATCCATCAATAATTGCATCAAAATTTTGTTCAAGAGAAATTGAAGGAACTTGAAAATTCAATCAAATCTAGAAATATTCCGCCTCATTCAAAATTAGACGGGAATAAAACTAAGGAGTTTTCCACTCGTAGTACACTGAAAAACTGAAAATGTATTGTAAAAGTTTATCTTTATGTGAATTCAGGAAATTTCATCAACTCAGTTGAGCGAAATAGATTTCATCATTTGAAAATTATTTAGTTTTCATCATCCCTTGAGTGAAAAATACAAGCAGAATTGGGTTAATGAAAAGAAATTAAATTAAGTTATAGCATTATTATACGATAATTTTGATCTAATTCCGGGAGATTGTTATTTTATTTTGGGGAAACTCTGTGTTGTGAGTAACTAGTTTTATACCTTGTGATATATCTATTATTTTAAGTTGAATCTCTCTGGTTACATGATGATAAAGGCATCTCGTCTGGCTTATACCCACTATCTATAATTTCCAAGTAGGATCACAAAAGGTGAGAAATTGAAAGATGGTACCCATCTCGGCACAGAACCCAGGTATAAGAATCTGGAATTTGGCGGTACCAAGCTGATATGTGATAAAATTTACATCCTATAATTTTTCAATCTGGCCAAACATCAAGCCAGGCATGGTGAATAGCATTTTCAAAATCAATCATTACTGCTGCAATTTTAAATAGTAGTTTTTTCATGAGTATAATGCATATGTTCAGAATGAGGTTAGTTCAAACATTTTATCATAAATTTATTTTCGTAATTTGCATCTGATTTCCATGTTGGGTATAACAATAGGCAAATTTTGAAATTTAATTTTTTATGTCGGTATTACTTCAATCAAAATTATGAATTTCAAATCAGTATCAGTTCAACCCATTTTTATTAATATTTCTAGAGTATTCTAGGTTAGGAAAACAGCACTGACATTGATATTTTTGGATAATATTTATTTAATTCTTCTTCATAGATTTCGAATATCATGTTTTGAGCGCAATTGAGTATCCTGTGAATAAGTTTGGGGATAGGTATGCTTATAATTTACTCCTAATAAGTAGAATGAAGAATTAATTTATTTTACCGGAGAGATGTTTTTTTGTTCCCGGCGCATTCGCCATTTTGAAGAAATTCATTGTACAGTAGTAAAGTTCTGTTTCGGCGATTAATAAATACAATTCATAGTCCAGTCATTATAGTAAGTCTACCTCGGAATCGGAAGAATCAATGATAGTCCAGACAATTAGTTAAGAATGTCGGAATTCGAGATACCCAGCTGTAAGTCTGTAAATATTTGTATATTGACACCCCAAAAGTTGTCTCAAAACTTATATAAGGTAGGGTGTACGCAACTATTAAATTTCAAGGCCAAAGAACACAAAAATCGTTTTTTTGCGCTATTTTTGTAAATATCTCACTTCCTATGGGTTTTTTGCTATTTGTATTTATTATCAATATTGTAGAGTACAAAATTTTCTACAAATTTTATTTAAAAAAATTTTTATACAGTGAACCGTTTTCGAGATAGATGGCGAAGAGCGCGCGGTTACAGCATCACTTCAGGTCAACTGGTGCCTCTGGTCAAAAACGCGCCATATATAGTTGATGAACTATCGATAAATCAATGACTCTAAATATTTGTTGATTTGTTACAACTATTATATTATATTTTACTATTTTCTTCCTAATCTATACACTTTTTATTCAGTATTAATTTATGTAACAACACTTACCTGCCCATGTAATTGCAAAATGTTAATGAAAATATAAGAATTATATTTGAATTTAAACCTAATTAATATTAATAACTTCTTAGATGTAGAAAAAAACAAATAAATTATGAGTTAACCTTTTCATTGAAAAATATCATTCAATACATTCATTTTTATTGAAAGTTATATAATATTTTATCATTTTCTTTATGCATTAAATCTATATCTTTTCAATAATACTGATAACCGTTTCCTAGAATTAAAAACTTGAACCATGATATAATTATATTCTCATTTACACTAATGACATTTTAAATAGAAAATAATTAAGTGCAACCTCTCTTTTTTCTCTTCTTTTTGAGTAATTGACAAATTTGGTTGATATAGCTGCAGCATTAGAGGAAGAAAATTGTTCAGCCCAGAGAGTATTAGAGAGTGGAACTCAAACCTTATTGGCAGTCTATAATGCTCCCAATTTCTGAACAAATCCAATCATCTTCGTTATATGCATTACGTCAAGTCTACAAAATTTAATTAACCTGTGCAGCTCTCAAATATTCTACCAACGAGTGCAGCTGCTCATCAACATTTCAATAGTGTATATTAAGTTCAAAATTGGTTAGGGCAAGATTTGGAACTCTAGATATGGGATTAGGCAATGCGAAACGATTTTCTGGAGCCTATCATGATAATTTTACCACCTGCTCCTGAAGATTTGGTCAATTCAATTTACTGCAACTGCGAGAGTGGTTGTGGTTCGCGATGCGGATGCAGCATAGCGGGCTTGCAATGCTCTTTAGCTTGTGACCAATGTAATGGGCAAGCTTGTCTCACTGCTGAACCTTTGACTCCGAAATCATGGAAGAACTTGAGAAAAATGTCGTTGAAGATGATTATGAAGACCAGTTTGAAATTTTGCCAGCAGCCGGAACACGACAATGAAGAGGAAGAAGATGATCAAAATTATAATTTGTAGTTTTTACACCCTTTATTCCATTTTTTACTTTCAATAAAAATAAATGTATTGAATAAAAATTTTTAATAAAAATATTAATTCATAATTTATTTGTTTTTTTAGATGTAAGAAGTTATTAATATTAATTAGGTTTGAATTCAAATATAATTCCTATATTTTCATTAACAATTCTGCAATTACATGGGCAGGTAAATGTTGTTAAATAAATTAATACTGAATGGAGAGCGGATAGGTTAAAAAAAAGATAAAATATAATATAATAGTTAATAAAAATTGACGAATATTCAGAATCATTGATTTATCGATAGTTCATCAACTATATATGGCGCGTATTTGACCGGAGGCACCAGTAGACCTGTGATGCTGTGACCGCGCGCTGTCCGCCCTGTAACTGGAAAACGGTTCACCGTATAAAAAAATTTTTTCGAATAAGGTTTTGAGACAAATTTTGGGGTATCAATATACAAGTAATTACAGACTTACACCGGGGTATCTCGAATTCCGAGATTATTACCTAATTTAAGCTTAAATGACTGGACTATCATTGATTCTCTGAAATTTGAACTGAATATGTTAAAATCAACTTTTTGCATGAAGTTGAGATATTCTTCCCCCAATTGAAATCTGTTATTGGAGTATCAAATTTCAACGAATCTAAGTGCAGACACAAGTATTCCTGCACCTCTAAACTGAAGTTTTATGGTGTACTTTAACTTCTCCCCAATTTTTTGAGATGATAAACTCTTACAAGTTTAGAAATGAGCTCTCAACACGGAGGTTATTTTTACGATGATTACTCTTCCTCCCCGTTCGTTTAGAGATGAAATGAATTTTTTTAACCCCAATATTCCCAAAATTATTTTATCAGATAAAAATGGGAATGTACCATCCGAAGGAAAACTCTAATAGCTATTATTTCTTAAGGTTTTATAGCGTACGTTCTTGACTTTACGATCCTACGGAGAAGTAGGGAGGCATATGGATTTCACATGTTTTAGGCTTAAAAGCACACAATATAATTTAGTTGCTCGATGTTGCGTCTTTTATGGGCCATCGGATATCAAGTTAACCTTATTTCCTCAATCGGATTCATTTTGAACTGGAGTAAATCCGTGATTTCATTATGAAGTATGTACTATGAGGAAATATCGTAACTTGGATCATATATGAAGCTCAGAAATATAAGAAAGAAAAAGATATTATTATATTAAAGGACATTATTCATTTCATTTAGTTGAAATAAAAAAAAAAATTAGAAGTACATTTACTGGAACTTCTCCACAACAATTTTTCATATATGCGATACAATATGTGGATTAAGCATGATGAGATATTTGTTAATTTTTTTGCACATGAACATTTCGACGCGGATGATTTAGGTTTCTGGATAGGCGAATGAAACCTCAGATTTGGAGAGCCATATATTCTGATCTCGACGTTATAGATTATTTCATTTAGATTTTTTCGTGATGAGAGGGTATTTGATACTAGTTGTCTATAATCAAAGTGATTCTATGAAAAAACAGATTCACCACCCAGTTATTAATACCATCGCCAGAAATGATTATATAAATATATAATGAAAACACTGAAAGGTGTCCCAAAATAAGGTATCAATAACTCGGAATCAGATCAAAATAATCTGATAACTTCAAATAAAATCTTCACCAGATAAAATTATACGAGTATACACTGAAAAATTACACAGCATGTCCCAGAATAAGATAAAAATTACTCGGAATCTGAAAGATCTTATCAAAATAATCCCACAACTTCAGATAAAATCTTCACCAAGGGTCAAATCCAACTGAGATATTCACCCTCAAAGTTGACACAAATTGATTCCATTCGATGAAATTTCTGATTCTTATAAAATCCCAATATCAAAATGAAGTTCTATAATATAACTCTTTTTTTCAATTTCATCAAGAACTAAGCGAGGGCGAAGATTACGTTAGGTTAGATCTAACCTACCTCAATGTTTGTTAGGCGCTGAAAGCTGAAAAGTTTTTTTTTGTTTCAATGTTTGTTTCTATCCAGTTATCACCGGAAGACTGCTTCAAAACTTCTAGGAAATTTTTTGTCTGGTGTGGGGACACAAAATCATGCTGGAAGTATTTCATCCAAGAAACTCTCGGCTACGTTTTCATTTATTATGTAAAACTTAAGTCTTCCATGAAGATTTTCGTCAAAAATGCTTGGTTTATTAATACACAATAAACATTAAAACCGAATTGCCCTTGGTGTTGAATATTCACTTCTCGGTGGGGTTGACATTAGAATAGTAATGTTCATTATTACGATTCGATTCGTCACCGGTCCATGTGATATACTGGTAGAATTCGTGATTTTTCATGATACCATCGGCGAAATTCTAGCCATCGGTCATAATCTTCTGGATGTGGAAACTGACGTTTCCTTATTTTATTAGATTTAAGAATTTTTTTTTGAGGGTTTGCAAAACCTCGGATTTTAGTATCACATACTCTGCTTTAAGTTGCCACAAGAAATTGAGAGAATCGCAACTGCTCCCAAAACCAAAACCGTTGTTTCAAGTGTTTCAAGAAAACCAGTGTTCATGAGATTCTGTTTTAATATTTTGAACATAAACTTGTCAGGTTGCGAATATAGTAATTTTCAGAAGGTGCATCAGAATCATATCCATTGTGAACGTAGCATTCTAACGTGTTGAATTTTTTGGAGTTTTCAAGATTTATTTATTTATTTATATGCGCACATATGTTTTACATTCTGCACACTATAATATACGGTGAAACCCATTAGAAAACTTAAGGCTAACAGAGCTCAGTAACAAAAACAATTTATTCACATTGAAATTATAAAGATGATTTATTGAGTAATATAACTAAAAATTGACCCACATATAACATGAAATCCTGGACTGCACTCAAGAATACCACCTACACTATCAAAGTAAGTATTACAACCCAAAGAAAAAGAAGAAAGCAAACGACTTAATTCAATAAACGAGACACTAATCCCTTGAATGACAGACTTGGGGTAGCAAAAAAATCTACTTTGGAGCAAACATTATTTGCGAGAAATATTACCCGATTTAAAAAAAGTGATCTCGGTAATTCGTACGAGCAGACACTGGATAGAATAACAAGGCATTTCGAGAATTCAGCCTAGGTACTGAGATATTTATGCGACTAAGCAACTCTGGACTATGCACTTCGTTGTTAAAAATTTTGAATAAAAATATAATATCCGCACATGAACGCCAAGAGCCAAAAGACCTCTCATAAATAGGTAGTTAATCTCATTCCCAGGAATATGCATCTCAAAGGTAACAAGTCTTATAAATTTATTCTGTGCACTGTCAAGACAGTTAATATAAAAGTTATATGTAGGACACCAAACCACAGGAGCATAATCCAGGATATTCCTGACTAGGGTACAATAAACAAGTCTGAAGATGTCTATAGAGAACGATGAGCCATTCCTCTGTACGAATCCCACAATTCTAAGAGCCCTCTTCCTAATATCCCTGATGTGATCGTGAAACAATTACTGGGAATCAAACTTCAATCCCAAGTCATTAACAGCACTGACTCTTCTCAAGCGATGTTCAGACAGACTATAATTGAATATGTCAGGATCCCCTTGGGAGAAAGTTATAGTATAGCATTTCTCCAAATTTAGTTCCAACCCATTGATTGAACACCAGTCACTGAGCCTGTCCAAATCAGACTGAAAACTTATAGCATCGGCTAGACAAGAGA
This sequence comes from Cryptolaemus montrouzieri, assembly GCA_013387265.2. NCBI lineage: Eukaryota > Metazoa > Arthropoda > Insecta > Coleoptera > Coccinellidae > Cryptolaemus > Cryptolaemus montrouzieri. The sequence goes on along the minus strand of JABFTP020000021.1, from coordinate 69,845,534 downwards.
TTGATCTGAAGACTTTCAGATCGTCAGCGAGAAGAAGAAATTGGCTGAAATGAAAAACGTCAGATATGTCGTTAATAAACAGAAAAAAAGTAAAGTTCCCAAGTGCGAGCCCTGTGGAACACCATATGGTATGTAACATGAAGATGACAAACAACTGTTATAACGCACGAAAAAGTATCTATTACGCAAAAAGCTTCCCAACCATTGATGCAAATTTCCTCTAATACCCATAGCGCAGAGCTTGGTCAACAGTAAGTTTATGTTAACTCGGTCGAAAGCCTTACGGAAATCTGTGTACACCGCATCAACACTGCATCGGCTTTCTAAGGAATTTGTAATCTCGTCTAGGAATAGTAGAAAATTTGCTTGTTTTTTCGAAAAACCATGCTGTTCTTGTGTTATACATGCTGAACACCTCCAAGTCAAAAACACTGATACCAACTCATCAAACAACTTGGGAGTAGGATACATCGTCTGTATCTCCAGATATATGAATAGGAATAATAAAACTTTCCTTCCAAATTAGAGGAAACGAACTTGAACACACAGATGACTTGAAGATATCAGCTAAGGGTCTCGACAACGAATACACGCAGTTCTTCAACAGAATAGATGGAATACCATCAGGGCCACAAGAATTACTAGACTTTAAGATGTTAATACCATCAAATATTTCAGCAGATGAAAACGGCACAGTCGTGAGATCTGAAACCTCAGGAATATTAAAGTTAGGAGAAACAGTATGGTCTGAAGTAAATACTTCACTGAAAAATTCTGCGAATAAGTGAGCTATTTCACCATTGTCATTGCTTGATCGGTTGCCAAGAAATATTGGTCCAGGAGACTTGTCCGAGCTTTTCATACTTTTGATGTATCTCCAAAATCTTGGATCAATAAGCGCCATAACGCTCAACACTTTTGACCTTACAACGATTTCTCAATTCGCGAAATGATTAGTAATCAGCCAATGAGTGAATGGATTTGTACCTGGCGTGTGCCTTCTTCTTTTAATGAATAAACTTAATTAAATTTTCATCAAACTAAAGATGAGAACGACTTTCACCATCTTTAGGAATGAAAGCTTCCATGGCTGAGTAAACAATATCATAAAAACTACTAACTGAATCATTTGCATTACTTGGTCTACAAAAATTCCAGTCTACATAATGTAAGTAACCATTCACGCTATAATTACCATTTTTGAAATTGTATGATGTATTCACGGTTGTAAATTAAAAAAATGAATCTTCATTCAACAATAACGTTAGTATCAGAAGAATAAACTAAATTTAAAAATGTATTTCTACTATTAGGAGAATAATTAACTTGAAAAAAGTCCATGAATGAGAAATAGTCCATTATGCAGCTAGCTGGACGTCCAGGTGAAGTTAAAATGAACTCACCATCAATCCATCTCCCCTCAGGTACGTTGTAGTCACCGCACAAAACAAATTTTGCACTGGGATTATTGAGGTAGATTTCCTCAACAGCCTCGCAGTGGAATGCATATAACTCAGTTGGTGGTGTAGCTGTATATATATGCCACCTAAAATTAAACGACATTAATCATGATCGATCGCAATAAATATATGTTCCACTTTCGGAGAGTCATGATGAATATAATGAGCTCTCAAGCCATCACGCACCAACACAAGACCCCCCTCCACTACTCCTCACACTAGTTAAATGGGATCTGTCTTGTCGAAATAACTGATAACCTGGAAACACCACATCCCCATCCAAAAAAGCATCACTCAAACAAGTCTCAACTATCACTGTTATATTATAAACAGAAGAAGAAACAGCAATCCTGAACTACCACCATCGAGTTCGTAACCCCCGCATGTTATGATAATACATTTTCAAATGGGATGAGTCTAGTTTTTTATCATATCGACAATTGCCGGAGCTCCACGAATATGCCAGATTGTTAGGTTCTCATCTTTTTCCTTCATCTCATCCCTAATACTCTTCAAGTGCTGTCGCTGTTGAATAGTCAGATCACCATCTATTCGTACAGTAAAGTAATTTCACGAAATTCACGAACATTTTTCAATCAGAAAGTTTTAATCAAATTATTTCTGAATAATCAATATGAATTGATTAGAAGAATAATTTTGACATTCATTGTAGTGAGATTATAATTGAAAAACAATTGGGATATTTTGTGTAACTTTGCTCCAGCGAAATAGATAAATTCACAAAATTTGCAAAAATTTTTATTGCAGAAAAGTTTAATATGGTTAAGGAAATTTATCAGGCATGTTATATAAATTCGGAAGAATAAAAGACTCTTACTATCATATCCAAATTCATCTATGGTTTACACTTATGAGAAGACCAGTTTATATTATGATTCGATGCTCATTCAATAATGAAAAAATGAATACGTGCAAGCGTTCTACCCAAAGTGCCACAAGAATGTCAATTTAGTTTTCATCATATTTTGAGAGGAACCCAGATATTAGGATATGCCGAAATCCCAAAAAGTCGAGAAATGCGGAGCAACTCGATGTGCTGCGTGTGTTTCCACTAATGAAATTTCATTGAAGAATGAAAACGGTGATAGGGGGGGTCATTTTATTCCAATTGCTGTATGTCACATAGCTGCCGTACTAAAACATCGAAAATAGTACACCCTATACATTAAGTTACGAATTTGACCTTTCTCCACTTATTTCTTTTTCTCGTTGAAACAAACATATTCTGATTAAGAAACTATCTCTATCAATAATTTGAAATCTTTCTACTTATTTTTTTGACATTTAGAAAGGATTATAGTTCTCTGTCAGAACTCGAGAATAATTAGAGAAAGCGTTAAAAACTGAAATTCAATTGGTCGAGAATTGCGAGGTTCAAAGAAGGCGAATTTGACACATACGTTACGTTAATTTGACAATTTGACGAGTCAGCAAACTGTTAACGAAATCTAATAACTCCGTAGATGTAGCGAAGCCGATATCAGGCTGGCTGCGTCGGCAAATTCGTTGACAGATGCCCGGGCAAACTAAGGTAATAATGTCTTTCATTTGTCTTCATTTGCTTAAGACTCTCAAACACGAACCACTTTGTTAGTTAAGATATTAGAAAAGTGACTCTATACTTGACGTCAGATATGAGGACATTTATTCTCTGATGAATCTGGGCACATTCGGTTTTCTGCTTCATCGTATACGTCTAACGGGATGATTCATGATGTTGAATGGTGGAAATGAACGAAGATAATGAACACTGATGAAAAAATCAGTTCATCTTCTAGACGTTCTGGCAACTCGGCAAATTCTCACTATATGAATATTATCACCCGAATTAATGGAATAGAATGAAGGGAAAGGTTTTGAATATTTCAAAACCAATGTGGTATGTTGTGGAATATTGAATGAAAAATTATTGTGCGTAGGAGGATATAAAAGATATAAACTTTTATTCACTTCTTTTCTGCAATTCACAATTTCATTGTTTTCTCGTGTGCAGCATTGCGCATTCAAAATTATTGAGAAATATAAAGGGATGCGCAATTATATTGCACCTTAATTTCAGTCAAAGTTCAAGTATTGTTTAAAACAAACTATAATATGTTTAGTATTTTCATTATCATGTAGAGTATACTCTGATTTCGAATGAATATTACATGGTTTGAAATATGAAATTTTGGGATCGTATATTGTATATTTCCACATTTTCAAAAATTAAATTTATCGAAAATTACGACAATTTGCAATTTGAATACAATAAAACGATGGTTTTACTATATTTACAAACTACTACGTTGTTCACCACACTGAAGCTTCATCAGATAAGTAGTTCATTCAAAAGGACGATGTTCCATTTATATTAAATCGGGTGCTTTGCTCAGTAGGAGAAAAATCCCAACTGAGTGAATAATTTCTGAATTCTTTCTGTTCATTGGTCTCCAATGCTACCTATATATATATATATATAATTATGTAAAATATTAAATAATTATTGAAAGTATGGTTTTCTTCAAGCAATATCAGATGGGACATTATAGGCCATAGCTACCATAACCCAAAAGATATCAGATGAACAAAGAATCAAACTGATTAAATTGTACATGCCAACATCCACTCATGAAGAGGAAGAAGTTGAGCTCATGTACGAGGAAATTTTCAAAGATGGAAAAGAAAATAAATCCCAAGAAGATATAGTAATGGGACACTTCAATGCCGTAATCGGACGACAAAGAAGGGGATTTGGAGAATATATTGGAAATCTCGGACTTGGAGACAGCAATGAGAGAGGACATATGCTTGCCAACTTTCTGTAACAAAAGAAACTAACCGCCATGAATACATTATTCGAAAAAAAACCACAGAGAAAGTGGACATAGATCAGTCCGGTTGGAATAACGAAAAACGAACGCGATCTCATATTAACCAGAACAATAAATATATCTTTGATTTCCAGAGACCACTAATCCAGAGATTAACCACTTTGAGGTTGCTTGACCCCAGTAATCTTCTTAACTTCTTCACTCATTGATAGCGAGCAAGTGTTTGTTACCAATAGTTGGACTATCTTACGTGTAATAATACTGTAGTGTAGTAAAATCATTAATGAAAAGATAAAACCAATTCCTGAACCATCTTTAGGAAAAAATTAATAAGTGTAGGCATCTGTAAGTGTTTCCGCGAAGTGCTTTACGAGTGATGGTATGCAGTACATTACCGTTTATATATAGAGATTGAACCAATAAAGGATAGTATATTTACGAAGCCAAAATATCTTTCCGAAAATTTGATCCATTTGAAAAACCTGTTGGTGAGATCATATCTCAAAACACGTGATACTTGTTAGCAATGAAGATATGCCACTGGCTAGAACAAAAATATAACAAGCGGTTAAGAGGTGATAACTTTAGCTTCTAACTAACCACAAGAAACTAGAGACTAGAGACCCCGAATGCCTAACATAGTTTTATAGTAGTTCTTTTCAGTTCAATATTGAAGCAATCTGGTTCCCCTGAAATATTTCATCCAATATAAAATTTCTGCTTCTAAGCGGGATAAAATCGAGGATATTTAGTTGAACTTATGACGATTAAAAATAATGAGACCGTAGTTGCAATTTTCGAACGCCACGAAGCAATTTCCAATAGATCTGCATCGATTTCACAGGCGTTATTGCCGCACGTTTCCAGCTAAATATCTTTCAGTGTGGTGTAATAATAACAACTTGCCCCTTTTCGTGCTTTCACGTCAGATGGTGGTGGTTTAATCGAACGATCTATATAATGTTTAGCAAAATAAGTTACAGAAGTTATTATCTTGAAATTTCAAGTCACTGACTCACCTGTGACTCTTCCCTTGCCTTTGTAGATTCCATTTCGAGAGTTTGATTTGAATGGTTTGATGCTGCGGTTAAATTAACTCAGACGTGAAGTTGGGTTAGAAGCATCGTTTCAAACGGGGTGCCCTTCGAATTGAAACTAATTCAAAACGACGTCGTCCCAACTTTCTAATAGTACTTCTGACTGAAATACTTGGTTACGATGCATTTTAGATCGTCATTTTCTTGATTAATCAGTAATTTCGAACTTTTACGTCAGCGATTTAATTTCATGGACTTTCAATGAGCAGAACATATCACCAATTCACCGCACCTTTATTTTTCGAAAATCCCTATGGTCATTCCTCTCACTACAGGGTTTTTCCAGAATAATTTGAAATGTTATTTTGGGCGACTCTATCTTCAATTTTAAGGAGAGAATTTTCCATGTGTGACAAGTTATCAGTGACATTGTATAGTTGGAGTTCCGTATGGCGCTATATTAAAAAAACCTTCAAAAGTTTTAGTGTTTTTTTATGTTTAATGAACACGAATATCACTTTTTCTAGAAATGTACTGGTTTACCTGCATATATGGTAAAAATATTTTGCTCACGGTGTTTGAAGTTAGTTAGTTAGTTTTTCCTTTAACGTGCTCTATTTCTGCCTTTCGGCTAATGACACGCCGGGGAATTCTGTCACCTCACTAACCCGGCAATTTTGCCGAACCCCTCTCGAGTCGAGGGAAAGGATCTTTAATGTCCAACATATCTATGTTAGACAGGATTGACAGCTTTACATCTCCTCCGAAAGATGGACACTCAAGCGATTCCCAGAATCCGAAAAATCGCACCAACTTTGTGGGGATTGAACCCAGGTAACTCTGCGTAGGAGACGAGCATCATATCCCATACGCCACCGAGCCGGCTGTGTTTGAAGTAATTCTTCGAAAGATACTATTTCTAGTATTATATGTATAAAATTATCATCAAAAAAGTATTTTCTTCGATTCATAACATAAGGTTAACACCTGTTTATCTTTTCAGTCCTAAAATTATTTAAATAAACTTTCATTTATCCTAAATTTCATAAGACATAGAACGGTAATCTTTGATACTAATCGGTACGTAGATCAGTCAGAGTTGCGCAGTTGCCAGATTGCAACATTTCAAACTTTTAAAGATTATTTAGTAAAACATTGAATTCGGCTGATTATTATATCCAATTAATAAGCTTATTTTGTCCATCTACTACATGAATAACAATATCGCAAAGGCGATATTGCGGTCATTTGCATAATTGAAGTGATCGTTCGGTTTCTTTTGTTCAAGTTTATTTTGAGTCATGAAAATAAATTATATGATTATGTTCGACAATAGCTTATTTCTTCTATAATCTTTTCCGCAAGAGACAATTATTACCTGGTATGATTTGCCCAATGCAAAAGAAGATGGGTTGCGCTTTGCAATAGAACAACTTTAGATTAGGTTAACTTAGATTTAGATTAGATCTAACCTAACCTAACCTAATCATGTGCTACAGCAAAACGCAATTTTCTTTTCCATTGGGAAAACCATGCCAGTTATTGATTATCTCTCGCTAAAAAGATTATAAAAGAATTAGTTATTGTCAAATAAAATCTTTTTGACTTACAATAAATCCCTCTTCTTTTTTTATAGGGGTAATTGTTCGGATGTTAAGCATTCAATTGAAAAATCATTACTCACTAATTTTGGGGCCCAAGATCCGAATCTGATATATTTCTTCCCACAAGCTTGCTTTTTCAGAAAAAGAAACCAAAATTTGTTCGAATGTCTCTACTTTTCGAATTCTATAATTGCTTCGTAAAATGATCTTGTTACTATTAATTGATAGTATGGATGATTTATTTATTTTATGGAAATTCATTTTTAAAGTAAAACGAAATGAGACACTTTTGTCACTTTTCCACAATTTATTCAATAATCACGACCGGTATCGACCGTACGGTCATTTTCAAGTGAATAACAATATAATACATGAGTAGGAAAGTACAAGTACAGAATGAAATTCATCCTAAATATTGAGTAGTGGGGATCTATTATACTCTAGTTGGCTGTTGAGGGTAGTAAATTGTAGGTTTTTACATAGTTTGTTAATCTCCAAACTTTCCAACAAATTCATCTCTCTCCCTTTGTTAGATTCATGAAGAATTTTAAGATTGTTCAATGATATTGAGTGGTTAGTTCATTTTATGTGTTCAAATATTGGCGAATTTTTATCTGAGGAAATATGTTCTTTGAATCTAGCTTCAAAACTTCTCCCTGTTTGTCCGACATAGGCTACCTGACATTCATTGCATTTGATTTGATTGCTTGAATTTATCGTTCTTTTGTTTGGCATTGAATAAAAATCTGCTTGAGAATGAAGTAGTTATGTTCAATTTAGAAAAGTAGTTACTGATTTTGTTAGAGAGTTCGCCAGTGTATCTGAGATATCTGTAACAAGGGGAAGACATTCATTCGTTGGAATGTTCAGGTACATATTTTTGACATCAAAAGAGCCTACCTTAATATCTTGGGAGATTGTGGGATTTTAAAGTTTATGTATGAGATCTACAGAATTAGAGATAGTGCTTGAAAATTCGAGAGGTCTAGAAATTTTTCATTCAAGAATTTTGCTGGTTTACCTGATGATGTGTTTATATATGACACTACAGGTCTTGCAGATTTTTCTTCCCTATGTAGTTTAATCAATCCGTACATTTTTGGAGCTTGAACATTCATTGGAATAAGTTTCCTCTTCTCCTATTCTGTGTGTGCTAGGTTTTCTTACAAACCTAGCTCTTCTTTGATTTCTTTTGTGAAAAGTTTGGTTAGACCTTTCGGTATTTCGGTGATATCCATTGTTTTCCGTACATCCTGCATCTTTTCTTCGTATAGGTCTTTATTGAGGCATACTATACTATTGTCTTTGTAAGCTTTAGTCATTATGAGGATTGATTAAACTACATAAGGAAGAAAAATCTGCAAGACCTGTAGTGTCATATATAAACACATCATCAGGTAAACTTGAAATTGAACTTAATATCATCAGAAAAATTGCCTCAAATAACGACATACCACAACATCTTCTTAATACAATAATTAAACGCAAAGAACAACGTATTACCTCCCAATTACTATATAGCATCGTAGAAACCCCAGAAAAAAATACACTAGTCTCAGATAAACCGGCGAACTCTCTAACAAAATCAGTAACTACTGTTCTAAATTGAACATAACTACTTCATTCTCAAGTGGCCCCAACTTAAGCAGATTGTTATTCAATGCCAAACAAAAGAACGATAAATTCAAGCAATCAGGAATTTATCAAATCAAATGCAAGGAATGTCAGGTAGCCTATGTCGGACAAACAGGGAGAAGTTTTGAAGCTAGATTCAAAGAACATATTTCCTCAGATAAAAATTCGCCAATATTTGAACACATAAAATCAACTAACCACTCGATATCATTGAACAATCTTAAAATTCTTCATAAATTTAACAAGGGGAGAGAGATGAGTTTGTTGGAAAGTTTGGAGTTTTACAAACTATGTAAAAACCCACAATTTACTACCCTCAATAGCCAACTAGAACATAATGGATCCCCACTACTCAATATTTAGGATAAATTTAATTCTGAAGTTGTACTTGCCTACTCATGTATTATAGTGTTATTCACTTGAAAATGACCGTAGGGTCGAAACCGGTTATGGTTATTGAATAAATTGTGGAAAAGTGACAAAAGTTTCTCATTTCGTTTTACTTTGTTACTATTATATAGGGTAATGTATATGGATATGTACCATGAATTAGTATATTTACGCTCAAAGACGCATTATTCGTTCACGAAATAGCATTTCAATTTGAATATTCACTTTTTTCAGTTCACCCGGGTTATTTATAAAGTTTCAATGTTGAATGTTGTATGACGTAGTGCTCGAAGCGATGAAAAAATAGATAGACTTACCCACCAACTCTCTCGTTCATAACAGAGAGGGAAATTCAAATGGAAATTTAACTAAACCTTACCTTGCTTACCTATAAGCTCTATTTAAAATTATAGTTTCAAATTAAGAGTAGCATTGACCTACGCAATCTGCGAATCCAATGATTTTTACTTCATATAAACAGTATGGAACGGATCACGATACGCCTCAAATTATAACTTTTCAACAAAATAAGGAGGGTGAACTGTCAAGAAAGCTAATATTAGTATTGAAATGAATTTTAGTGATAAAATAATTCATATTTGAACTTAAAATTTCTCATTAATGACACATATGCCTATATATTAACCAATGTAATAGTAACAAGGTCATTTACAAAGCAACGATAAAGTTTGAATGATAGACACAAGAGGTCTTTCAAAGAAATTTTGATTTTTTTTCTTGAAAGTGACAGGCCTTCGGGAGAAAACGTTTACAGATTCGGATTCTGGGCCGCAAAATTTCATAGAATTCTGAATATTCTGATAGGTTCAAACAATAACCCAAAATCATAGATTAGAGTAGATTATAAATTTGTTTCTGGAAACAATTCTTTCTTCTGTTATTTCGGACAAATTTCACAACCTGACAACTCTGCAAATTACCGATCCACCTATCAATGTATACCAAAATCCACCAAGTTCTATGAAAATTTGAAGATGGACGACTATTTGTCTACATCACATATAGTTTCACTATTCTGTGAATTAAAAAATATCGTTTTCATATTTTTCTCTTCATATGTCACTTCAAATCGTAGTTGTAATTGAATTGAATAAACGCAAGGAAATATTTTTTATATCGATAAATGCTCTTTCGAAAGTAACTTCATTCGAAAATAATTTGTTGTTTTAGACTGTATATTTGTAGGAGAAATGACTATCATTTTGGTGCTCAGGAAATCATAAAAAATACATAAAAAAATTATAAATTATGCTATGGCACCATATGGAACTCCAACAATGCTAATCAGGCACCAAAATGCATAAAAATATTATGAAGAAACTTCAATACTAACTCTGTAGTTAGAAGTACCACCTGATAACTATGAATTTCAATATCGGAATCACCTCCCCTTTTCATGATGAAGTTTATTATTCTGTTCATATCTGGAATTGTGATAATCATTTATGATGTTCAAAAACTTAAAATGATATAATTATTATTTTATTCTTCGTTTGATTCCGTGTTTTTATCAGCTTGTGAAACTATTATTTATTATTAATTTATCACTCTTAAAACGGAAATACACTTAGCAGTTAATAAATTGGCAAATGTCAATAAAATAGGCCATTAGGTTTGAATTGAAATTGGGTCTAACACATTTTTCAATGGTTACTATGAAGTTCGTAACTGTATCTTATGTAGCTCCGATAAGCATGCCATACTACACATTTATCCCTTATTTGTAGTGTGTGTTGCATACTTACAACAAATAAGGTAAATCAACATTTCATTCCCAATTCTCGTTATTCTTGTCGATGTTTCTCAACCTTAATTTGCTCATTGTGCACTCTGAACAAAAATACGATTTTTTTCTGAAGCGCGTATCTCAGGTTTATTTCCGATCTGTTGTAATTTTCAAACGGCTCTTGCCTCATTATATTAAAACTTGTAATATTAAACAATTTTATCATATTCTGTCTCTTTGAATAATTTCCCTAATTTTCTTTGGGTTCTTTACTGCCATTATGAATGTCTCAAATGGCAAATAGAGGCCATTGACATGTACGTTGAGAACCTTAGGTACCAATGTCATGGGCAATAACATTACCATGAGCACAATCGTAACTACAGAATGTTTTACGGTTTATATTGAAGTGTCTTAACAGAAATTATTTTCAATTATTCAAGCCAAATCGATTTACAATAATAATATTTGTCAATTAGGGACTTGTTCTTCAAATCTCAGCTTCACAAGAGCACTATAAATTTAGCTTTCAATAACTAAACTCGACCTGAAGGTGGATTCACACTTAGAAATCATGATTTTATGTGAGACTTTAGACAAACCTCGCATTTAAAGCTTATCACTTCTATTTAATGGAAAAACTTATTCCATTTTTCTTCCTGTAAAACGACCTCGATTTTTCAACTTCCTGCCTCATAACTTCGCATACGTTTTGATATATTCCACTCCAAAGAAATATATAAGTAACTTTCGAATTTACGTCGAGATCTGCTTATAAATTTCACCTGCCTCAAGGGATTGCCAGAAGAGTCCATTTTTATATCATGAGCAGTACTTCGAATATTGCACATTAGTAGGCACTTTCGTTATTAAAAGTTTATCCTAGCCCAGAATAATTTAAGAGAACGGGATCTTTTGATTTTAATTCAACATTTTCGGCTTATATTTCCTTGGAATATGAATAATGAGACTTAACTTCAGAAAAAGAGGAAAATAGACAGAAAATTCATCTGGAAACAACTTGGATTATTTCAAATATCATTGAGAAATATTAAAATTTACGGTGAGCACTTCCTAAAATACTGTTAAGGAATAAGTTATAAGCAATCCTTGACGTCAACTACTGTGCAAGTGTAGATTTGGTGAAAGACCATTAAAGAAGATGAATTTTTTGTGTCGAAAAGGAAAAAACTATGGGGCCATTGAATACTTTTTTCAAAGCATCACATAATTCATTTCATTTCTAATAAAATGGCATAAATAATGATGATTTTCTATTTTGCTGCTAATTTTGAAGACTTATAATTACCACGATAAATAATACGATTCAGACGAAATCTTGCTGAGTTTTTATGTGAGAAAATATCCAGAAAATGAAAAAGTTTCCCAATGAATAATAAAATAAAACAAGTTACTATGTTTTAACTATCACTAATTTATTGATGTAAAGAATGACGAAATTTTTACATTGATCGGACCGGTTTCGGACATACGTCCATTATCAACAACAAGCTAATGAAATTTGAATACTCATGTACAATACAGGAACTACCATCAATTAAATGCTAGTAGAGGTCACAGTAACTTGAATAATGGTGATTGGTAGGTGATTAAGTCTACCTGGTCGTTAAGGAGCTTAACCCTTCCTACCCTAGATGCCTTGAAAATTTCCATAGATTCAAAGAAAATGTGTTTATTAGATTTATCACAGGAACGAAGAATTTTTAGCTGTTGAAGTTCTGGAAAAGGATGACATTCATTTAGACAATGTGCAGCTTAAGCTGAATCATATTTCTGATGTAGGAATGACCGGAAATGTTCTTAGTATCTAGCCTTGAAAGAGCGTTCTGTTTGACCTATATAAAAAGAATTGCACTCAGAACATGTTCATTGGAATACTCCTGATTTTTCGAATTTATCGGTTCTATCTTTTGTGTTGAGAAGCAGGCCTGACAATTTGCTAACTGGTTTGAATGCAATATGAACTTTTTTACTATCAGACAAAACTCTAGCAACCTGTTCTGACGTCTTCCCAAAATATGTTAGAGACATAAATTTTTCCAGCTTTTCTCTCTTGGATTGGGGATAGATCATGTTGAGTGTGTTGTTGCGTATTTTTCGATTAATCAAACTCTCTATTGATTTTATATCGAAGCCGTTGGTCTTTGCTATTAACATAATGGTGTTAAATTCTGATTTTCGGTCCATGTCCAATAAAGGCAAAGAAATCGCTCTGTGAATCATGGATTTGATGGCTGCTTTTTTTTTGAGAATACGGGTGAAAAGAATCTATGGGTATGACATTATCCGTGTACGATGGTTTTCTGAAGATATAAATTGATAAACGTTTATCAATTAATATCTTTAGAAAACCATCGTACAGTTAAGTGAAAAAAAAATTTAACGGAATAATAAATAATACTTTTTAACTATTTTATCAATTTCTTATCGGAAATGTCGTCTTCGATAAGTATAATTACTAAGCTATTAACAGCTTCTGAAATATATGAAAAAACCCTTTCCATATGAACGAAAAGAAAAGTAATATAAATACATTTTTTTGGACATTATTTCGAATCAAATGAACTATGGATTAATCTAATCGATAGTTTCGTCAACAAAACGAGATATAGGCATTGTGCAATCGAAATTTCAGCAGATTCTGAATTGATTGTGAGTTTTTGTCGACTGATGGACTATTAGAAATCAACCAACTACAACTAATGTTAACAACTTTATCTGTGAATGAGATTATGGTAATTGTCTCTCAGATTTCGATAGGATTTATCGTCTTCCCTTTCTTGAGAAGAGATGAATCCCTATCTCAGTATACTGGGTTTAATGATTCGATAAAGTAAAGAGAATGAGGCGAAACGAAACATTTTGATTGATCCTGCCAATGCATATATTCTACGTTCGCGTGGCTGAAATAAACGAATTGAAATTTGAGTTATGTATGTATTTTTTTAGTTTCCAGAATTAGTAACAGGCTGTAGTTTTATATTATCAAATATCTAGAAATCTAACATCGAGATGCAGTTACGCTGTCAGTTTTTTTAGCTTCTATCCATACGAGGAAATGTCACTCTTGACCTACCGAGTAATTTTAATTTCATTTGTCTTTTCAAATCAAAGCATTTATATACCAAGCATTTTCACAGCTTCCGTCGACTCATTTTTATTTGGTGGTTTCTGGGCATGTTTAGGTTCAAACTAAAATATTTAAAAAATAGCTTGAAATGAACTTCAACTGTTTCAACTCTGGCAGCTTGTCAAAATGGTTTGATTCCGTATCTATATTCTAGAGAGCTTTGGGATGAATAGGTCAGATGGCTTCGTAAAACATCAGAGTCAATTTCATCAAACATACATAATCAGCTGATTTGGGTAGCTTCTAATATCAACACAAAATTACATTTACCGTTGATTGAAATTGAGTGTTAATTTCCTCAAAATTGTTAAAAAAATAGTTTCACCGATTTTACTTAGAATGAAAACTGCCTATACAGTTAGTTATTTGTTATAAATATAAAATTAATGACAAATCTCTACCAAAAAATTATTGCAAACGAATACTTCAACATCGCTTCATCAATTGAACATCGCCAAACAAAACAGCAGGTATCTCACACTTTCAATGCTTCTCAAAGTGTCTTTTGCAAAGCAGTTGGAAGATTTCGACAAATTGATAGTGCGAACAAAAACTCACGGGGTAGGAAGAAGGATCTTAAGTTACCCACGACATGATCGCTTATTGGTGACTACAGTCAAGCGAAATCGAAAATAGACAGCAAGAAAAATATGAACTACCATTTTGGTGCAGGTTTCGGTGTCATGAAGACACTGTCGGTACCGCAACTAAATTCTGCTCGTATCACAGCAATGGTCACATGAGGGAAACTGGTCAGCGTTTTTGGAAGCCAATATGGCTGAACATTTAGCATTCGGTGGGGAATCTGTATTAGCCTGGGGAAGTTTAACCGCTAACTCACGCACCGAGCAATTAATTTCATGAGAACATCTTTAAATGCACAAAGATATAGGAGCAACGTCATTTCACATATTGTTGTACCATTTGGGGAAGAAATTGGTGATAATTTTATTCTTATGGACGATAATACCTTTCTCCATAAAGTCAATACTATCACGGACACTCTTCAGTTCCACTATATTCACCGAATATTCGAACCAGTTCGATCTCCTCACCTCAGTGCTATTGAGCACACATGGAGTCGCTTACAATAGTTAATTCATGAAAGAAATGAACTCATAATGGAAACAAATTAATTGATGTTGAATATTTCATGAAATATGCATTATTTTGCAAGATGTATATATTGCTAGGCTTGCTATAATATTAAAATGAATATTGAATTAATCATTTCATAGTTACACAATAGTATTTTTCGAAAACAATGTTCCAATTTTGTTAGATCACCACTCTGTACATTCTTTGGAAATTATTTCAATACGTTGCTCCTTGAACGACCTGAAATATCCCTTCATTAATGTTATTCACATCTGATCTAATTATAAATGTAACGGAGAAAGCGTGGAAATGAACGTCATTTCTCATTCCCAAAGTCTGCAACTTTCATTTTTTGCAGCCCTATAAAAATTAATCGGACATGAAAACGAGGAAGTCAGTAGTAGTTTCTCTTTTTTGATTAGATTCTCCCGATTGAAATGCGGTTTCCTTTCAACCGTGGCTCTTCCGTTCTACCTATATAATTTCATTTTGTGCTGCTCAATGAAAATGGAATTATCGTACCCCGAATTTCAACTTTTAAAGTGCCACGTTTTTCCATCTAAAAGCTTTCAGCAATTGAAAAGAGGGAGAGGATGAGCGAGGGGCGTATCTTTGGAAAGTAAATATTATTTTAAATTTGGGGTTATTATTTATCCCCCTTTCAATATTTCAACGATGCCTGCAGGAGAAATGCTTAATATTATTTTGGATAGCTGCGTCACGATGACGCGCCAAAACAACGTGATCAATTTTTGAGATGATTTGTCGAATTTTCAATAATTCATAGCTTAATGGATTGTAATGATTATCGCATCAATGAATGATGACACATTCAAAATACAATTTTGAAGAGAGGGGTTTACATACGAGCTGAGAAAGCACGAAATTGAAAGAAATTTCATGTTAATCGAATGAGGATTTTCATGAAATGTGGACATAAAACATACTAGCCGACATATGTTATCCTGCTCTATCTAAACAACCATAATTTAATTTATATTTTTATATATATATATATATATATATATATATATATATATATATATATATATATATATATATATATATATATATATTGAATTTTAAATTTTCACGTGAGTATCTACTATGATTTACGGGTTTTATTTCGTGGACCATTTTTATTTTGGTGACGTTTCGACAAGTTGTCCCTTGTCATCTTCAGACGTTCGGTAGATGATGTCTCGAGCGTAAACCCCACCACCAGGAAATAAAAGGAGAACCACCAACAAACGTCGCCAAAATCAAAATGGACAACGGAATAAAACCCGTAACTTATCAAGTCATATAAATATATATTTATATATATATATATATATATATATATATATATATATATATATATATATATATATATATATATATATATATATATATATATATATATATATATATATATATATATATATATATATATATATATATATATATATATATATATATATATATATATATATATATATATATATATATATATATATATATATATATATATATATATATATAATATTGATACGTTATCCTAATATAATATATATTATTCCAGGATATGTTTTGATTATAATCATTGCCTGGCAATGGTATTAATTACCGGGTGGTGAATTTATATTTTGTTTGATTGCATGAACAGATATATGGGCAACTCGTCGGGGTGAAACCCCTATATATATATATATATATATATATATATATATATATATATATATATATATATATATATATATATATATATATACTTATCATAGGAAATTTGCCATCAAAAATCAGAAATTGACCTGAGCGAATCAATGAGTTATGAATTTTATTAAGGACTTTCGCGCAACCCGGTGTATGATTCAACACCCTGACCTCTGCAGGCTTGGAACTGGCTGTGACAGAACAGAGCCTCTTCCCACTGTGCCACGAAAGAGGCACATCGAAAATATTTTTTATTGCAAATAATAAACTGTAAAAATTCTTTCGGAAACTTTCTATTTCTGTTCTAATAGCTAAGGAGTACAGGCCAGGAAAGGGAAGTTAATTTTGGACGTTGACATTAAAATTGAAGCATTAAAATTGAAGTTGAGAAATTGTTCTTGCAAATCTTTAAATGATGCTTGACACCTACATATTGATTGATTTCTCTATGTTATTTACTGTTGTTTATTACATGATAATTATGAAAAAGTTTTCATGAAATACTTGGCAATTGGTCATCTTTTTCCTAATAAGGAATGAAATACTGAAAATAAATAATTCATTGGTCTCATTATTCGATTTTCAATATTCTTATGATACTTTGACGAAAGAAACTTGTGTCTTTCTTCACAAAGAAAATGGATACATGTAAATAATATAAAAGCCGAAGTATTAGCATTCTAGTATTTTGAGTAACCGCGTTAGCTTCATGTTCAGAGAAAATTCACAGCTCGGCGCGTCAGATACGTTGAATTTCCCGTTCCGCGTCACATCGAGGATCTTTGTTTCCATTTTTTTCTTTTTGACGTACACACAGTGTTTTTTGTTTGAAGGCTTTTTTACCCTCTAGCGGACTCGCATTATTGATTTGTAGTCAAACACGGCTTGAACACCGACATTCTGAATAAGGCCCCAGTTTCGTATTCAGTGGATTTCATGTCAGCGTTAGATGATACGCATTGTCATTTCCAAGGTTGAGATACCCTAGGTGAAAATTCATTCTGTATGTCATAGTTCCAAGATTATTGTACTACAATATAGACCCCTTTGTTTTCAGATTTTGTTTTAAGGTTATTCTAAACTGGTTGTGTTGTATTAAAATATTCAGATGTACCAATCTGTAATAGTGGAGAAAAAATCTTTTATTTTCATTAGAATAGGCTTTTAGTTTGGTTGTCTTGAATTGTTTCAAGTGTTTCTCTACTTTTTCTAGACTAATATGATATCAATTGAAAATTTTGATTATGAATACACAGATATACAAACAAATATGATAATTTTATTGCAGCTCTATTGGTATTTACAGTTGGTTAAGAAGTACTGCATATTTTTGATTGTTGTTTTCATCTTTCAGATCTTGTTCATGTATTAGCTTCATTTTGAATTATATCTCCGTCACGTCTGAAAATCGATAATCTTACAATATTAGCGATGAAATTTATCTTATTATTTCTTTCTGGTTAGTATATGGAAATATATTTTGACTCGTTTTGGACAATAAACATCAAAAATTACCTGATAATTGAATGCGATATTTTTGTAATCTTGTAAATTGCCTATTTCAATATTGGAATTCGTAATCAAGATAAAAATGGGTATTTCATTGTGTATGTAAGAAATGCGTCAAACACGTCAGACTTATATGATTAGAATACTTAGAATTTGGCGAGATAAAAGTCATAATGATGAATGTTTTATTTGTATAAGCAATGCTATGGACATCCACAAATGCAATCGCCCAAATTTATGTTTTTCTTCAGCAATAAGACCCATTTCTCATTCAAGAACTGTTCCAATGATATTAAACATGATTCTATTGCACATATCGACATGCATCTGAAAGAAGAAAAGATTCTTCTACAGAAAAAGAATTGATTTGTGTCGAATTTTTGCTGGGTCAATAAGAGGCCATATAAAGTACTTATTTCATGACTGAAGTAAAGCTGCTATTTAACTTCAGAATTTTGTTTGCATTATGAGCATAAAAATATACTACGTCAATAGCAATACAAAAATTTTCAATATAATTTATAAAATATTTGTGAAGAACATAGAGAATGCTCTCATGAAGATGCAAAAACAATGGAGTATAAGTTTCAAGTTCTCGTATGATAGCTGAAGATTGCTGTGGTCGTGCTTAAAAAATTTGGCTTCAGAAAATCACTCATAAAGCAAATGATTGATATAATTGTATAAACTAAAGGCTCCGCACTTATAGTAGAGTTGATTGGACGATCCTAATGGTTGGTCTCTAGACGTCATTGTGACAAAGCAACCATACCGTGACATGACATAACGTGAAATGACACGGGAATGAGTTAGTCGCTCGCGACCTTATCTTTCTTCAGCTGCGATTTCATAAGAGAGCGGTTGACTTCAGAGAGAGAACCTTGATCGTGATCAGAATGTTGGTAAGGGACATCACTACTTTTTTTTTTCAATTGGTATTGTCATAGTTTTATTTCCGCTGGCATAATCTCAATTCAACTAACGAGAAAATCATATATTAAGTGACTTCGTAATAGTGAACTTGTGAAAATTTGCGTGGGAAGGATCATATAGGTGATGAACATTTCGAAGAATGCAGAAAGTGTAAAATTTTGTGCGAAGGACGAGAAGAAAACTTGTCAGAAGGTTTACTATTCCCTTTTCGTGAATGTTCTCGAAATTTTACTCTAAATTCTCTCGTCCATTTTTCGATCATTGAATGTAGAAGTTTCATGAAAAAAGTAGGCTATAGGAAAGCAGCGTTACAACAACATTTGTGGAATAATATTGAAAAATATTGCCTGAGTTTTTCATATTTTTCAATCGCAGAGCACCGAAATTTGAGAAGACTTGCAATGGGAACGTCTCGATCTCACTGTTGCAAGTAAATGATTTACATAATTATGCATTTTACTAATGAGGATCGATCGAAGCTATATGGTACACTATTGTTCAGAATTGGCCCTAATCAAGAAAAATTTATCGATATATTCGTAAGTATTATCACAAGAGCTCAGATTTGGCCGGATATTTGTTTATGCTGGTTTTCGAATACTTACGTGCAGGCAATTCTACGAGAACTGGGCGACAAAATGATTTTGTCGAGCCGGTCGATTTGAATTACCGTAAAGTAAGTATGAAAAAAGGAGCTTGGAAAAATATCGTGCCAAATCTGAGCTCGAGTGGTATTTTCTGAAAAAATTCCGCGAATGACAAAACGTACAAATGAACTTTATTGATAAATGCATAAAAGCACAACGAGAAAATCATGAAGCATTTATTACAAACATGCTTAGTTATTATTGGAATGAGTAGTTATTGAAAATGCTATTACTATTTACAATTTTTTCACTCCGGGTCGATTCTATATGGGACGATGCCTGATAATTATGGAAGATTCAGCATTCGCAGAAGTTTTTCGAAAATTTGAAACGACATTCAAATCATGCTTATTGTTCAGTTGCAGGTATGATTTGGGGATGATTTGTGATGTTTTTATTTTTCGTATCCAGTCCAACTCTCTCTGCTGAAATTTTTGTCCATTTGGATATTTCATTTATTCCCAAAGGCATAATTTTGTACAAACCCTTAGAAGTACTGTATTTCAAAAATAGATTGGGAACCAGAAATAATCCATCACTTGTAATATGATCGGGTCTTTCCGACATTATCTTATGAAAAAACCTCACCGGACATGAATCTGGGTTTTCCTTATTTTTTTACTAGCCATTTACTATCACAGCATTTTTTTGAGCCGCCTTGGCAAGTTTTCGAGAATACTGGGTTATATCCAGTACGACCAGTCACTTCTCCGTCATTAAGTTTTCTCTCTTTAAAAAAGCGTACCTTGAAAGTTGCTGCTTCACCTCCACGCCATGCTAATTCATAAGCAACAATATGGAAAAATTTTTTCAACAAATCTACCGGGGCATTTTTTGGCCCAGTACAGAGCCATGCTATCAATTTTAGTTCTTGTTAATGCAACGGAACTTTCTTTGCTCTTTTCCACATCACCTTGTAACATCTTCCATTTAGAATTGCGAGCTTTACGAGCCTTTCTAAATGCTGAATCGGTAAAGGGGTTGAAACTCATGTGGAATTTTTCGAAATACATATTCTGCATTATTTTCGCAGTTGTATTCCACATTGTTTTGACAACGTATTCTTTGTAATCTTGTCCATTCATTTGTTTCATATTGAAACCCCAATCCATAAAAATTTCTGCAATATCTTCAATAGAATGCTGTAAATCGAAATCGAACGTTCGTTCCTTGCAGAACATACTGAATTAATTCCAAATCGAGCTGTGTGTTTTTCTTGTATTTCTGGGGATAGAGTTCTATATAGAACTATTTATTTCTGCTTCACTGGAGCTGCCAAAACGAGACATTTTAGTTTATATCGGCAGAAACTTTACAACAGGTACTAAAATGGTTGTCCTTGACAGTTTTAAAACCGTGCTATTTGTTGTGAATGTTGCGTTGCTATGAAAGCGCGAGGATTCTCTATGGGCAAATTTATCCAATAAAATCCTACCTTCCTTCCTATTTCTATGCAATTTATCCGATATCAAACTCGAATTTCTGTGTTCTTAAACGTGCATTTTGACACATGAGTGAAATTGTCAATTAAATAAATAAAATAATTAAAATATTCATCCAGATACGATATCCGTTTGTGATGGTTGACTCCAGTGATAGTAAATGTATGTATGAATTATTGACATTGATAGCATGCTATGTGAATTATCTATATTTGGATTATCTCACACATAGTAATACTGTCTAGCTGTTGAAGACATCTTCCGTAGTATATTGTAGTGTATTTCGAGGATAAGTTCGCGAATAATTATTTTCACAACCATCCTCATGAATAATACAATATCTGTATGCATTTTCAACCCTTTTCCTGATGTGGATTATATGTGATGCATACAGTACAGTTTTATATGTGATGCTGACATACAATTTAGTTTTGGTGAAATACACTGTCGTGTATTTCATATATTAAAGCAGACATCTACTTCTGTGGTTTTTTCCAGATTAACATACTTTAAATTGGAGTGTCATAACTAGATAATTCTCAAATTCCGTTGATTTGATTTGATCTTCATCTTCACATGTCCTGAAAATATTGGAAAGTTTCAGTAACGCTCAGAAAGTGTTTAATGTAGATCACGAACAGTCATCAAAGAAGTTGCGACAGGCTGTCGATATTAAACTGATGCAAACATTGTGAACTCGAAGCATTTTTAGAATATCGTGGCGTAAATTAACTATCAGAGAGTTATTGAAGGAAACCATCATCTCACTTGGACCTGTTCAAGACATAAACAATCAACTGGGTTTGACATGTGCCGCTGTATAGCTCATGCCAAATGACTTGTAGTTTATATGAAAAGGGTATCGTATCGATATAGAACATTCGAGGTCGAATTGAAAAATTCAATGGTGTAAGTAGACGATAATCAACTTAAATTACCGACTTAAATTAATTTTCGAGATTCGACAAATGTTTATCGAAGTCAAAGTGCCTTATATATAACAAAGAAACGAATTACTTTCTAATGCATTCATCTTCTGAACCTAATTTAGTTTAATCTTATGAAAGTTACGGATTCTATGTTTATGAAACATCTTTCATCTGTTATAGTCAGTTCGTGTACTTCTCTTCAAACTCGGGTTATCGAAGCTGATAAGTCAAACTTTTCATCAGAAAATTTCCATTCGCACATTTACATTCATTATATAGTCCAGGAAAGTAGGGATGAGTCGATGCTTTTTAATCCGTTTAGTTCTCGATGTTCCTCGCGAAGTCAGAGATTATAGAATTTAATATCGAAAAGATGTCGTGGAAGTTTGGTTCAATCAAACTTATCGCACCCTCTATAATTTGAAATCTTTGGAAATTGGCAGAAAAGTTCTGGCAAAGGATGAATTGTTAAAACTTTACTCGGTGTATGAACTATCGGCCAATATCGTTGATGGCATAAACTTTGATAAAATTAATATATATTTGGATAGTTGAAGATATCTTTCCCAACTCATCTATTAACAAAAAACGTCTGCATGTTTTCTGCCTGTTACTTGTTAATAATAAAAACAAGTAATGTGTTTTTAGGAATTTTACTTGATAATTGTGATTCGTAACGCGTTTCACTACACCGTAGCTTCTTTAGACCAATGAATGTACAAAAAATAAGAAAGGATATACCTGTCATCAATAAGTACTTAAGAAGGAGCAACCGAATAAGCTTTTAATTACTTAAGAACATTTGTATTTATATTCTCATTCTTATTTTCTGTACATTCATTCGTCTGAAGAAACTACGGTGTAGTGAAACGCGTTACGAATCACAATTATAGAGTAAAATTCCTACAAACACATTACTTGTTTTTTATAATTGATAATGGAATTTTACCACGTAAAAGCCTCCCAAATTGAACTGTTTGTTGTTATTTTAACGACCGCCCAGATGTGAAATTTCCCCTAAATGTGATCCCAGTAAAATAATAACTTCTTTTGTTCTGTCTGAAAAAGAATGAATAAAGTAAAAATTCTGGGACCTTACAACGAAAACTTCATAGCTAGAACCTAACTTAACCTAAGTTTCCAATGGTAAACTGTATGTCAGTATTACTTTTGGTAATATTGTTGAATTTACTCAAAGGAATTATATATATATATATATATATATATATATATATATATATATATATATATATATATATATATATGGGTGATACACCAGTGGCGCGGTGCTCTGTAGCTCGTACACTTTCGAAGATTTCATTTTGTTCGAACAGTATTGTATTTAGAAAGTGAAAATCTACTGCAGCAATTTATTCTGTAGTAAACAGGGTGTCCCAATTTTCTATAAAAATATCTTGGTAGGTTTTTTCAGATTGGAACACCACTTTTTTGTTGAAGATTCAAGAGCGTCCTAAACTTTGCTATAATGTATTTGAGTAATAAGTTTTTTTGGTGAGTAGTTTCGTCACAATATTTTTCTTTTCCGTAAAAATTCATGAAAATAGGCTCTCACATCATTGCATGATCCTTTGGCCAGAGTGAAAAAATACTTATTTCCTTTCGTTTTTTATTGCCCAAGGATAGCTTCATTAATGAATTGAAATAGATTATCCTCATTCCATACAGGAGTGACTCAAAAATTATTGAATATTATAATTTTAAAAATATCATATCTTGATTTTTCAAATGAAACATCCTGTATTTTATTATTCATGTCAATGCATAAAATATTGTGCCATATTTTTGCAGAAGTAACCTTATCTTTATCTTCGACTATTTTCGAAATAAAAAAATAAACTGAAATAATGAAATCAGAGGTTCCGCAAGAGGAGTTTATTAGTACATATCATTATACTTGATCAAAGAAATGGAAATATTTTAAGGTAAACATGCATGAAATACGTAATAGATTGGTTTTTGGTGAGATGATCTGCAAGGTATTGAACTATTTCAATAGTTGTTCGAAATGTTGCCTGTTTCTTTGTAGACACAACTCAATCCTTCTGAGGAAAGACCGTTGAACTCTCGATAACATTTGTGGATTAAATGACTGAAAGGCGTCGACTATTCTCTATCTCATATCCAACTGTGTTGTAGAAGGAATCTGGTAAACGATGCCCTTAATATAACCCCACAAGAAAAAAAACCCAGCTGGCCATTTAACAGGAGCACCACGTCCTATCCATTTGTTTGAAAATACATGATTCAAATGCTCCCTAACCTGATGTGAGTAAAGTGCCGGTGCTCCATCCTGTTGAAACCACAAAACTTGTCTTATATGCTCTTGTACATCGGCAAGTAACATTGGCAGATGATTTCGCAGAAAATCTAACTAAATTTCACTATTGAGGTGCCCGTCGAAAAAGTGCGGCCCAATTAGATATCCATCTACTAAAGCGCACCATACATTCAAGGACCAACGATGCTGGTGATCTATTTGTCTCATGAGGTGTGGATTTTCCGTGGCGTAATAATGAAAGTTGTGCCTGTTAACGAGCCCATTTTTGTGGAAAGTTGCCTAGTTCGAGAAAAGATCTCTGCTAAACATATTGGATTTTCCGCTACCTTGTCACTTGCCCAATTGCAAAAATTGATTCGACTTTCATAGCCTTGATTGTTCAGTTCCTGGTGCAGCTGTACATGATATGCATGAAATTTATTCACTTTCAAGAATCTCTGAACGTAAGTTTGACTTATATCTGTTAACTAAGAAATCTCTCTTTTGCTTTAATATGGGTCCTCTGTCACTGTCGAAAAAACTGATAACTAGTTGTCTTCAGCTGTAGCTGTTTTTGGTTTTTCATGTTTTCTCTAAGCGATATTACCCCTTTCGATAAAGCTAATTACAAGTTTTTCAAAGCATCTTGCATCAGCATGCCTTTTATCAGGAAACCTTTGTGCATAAACTCTACCTGCCAACAATGAATTTCTATCACACTCACTCAGAATAAAAATCATATCAATGAGATAAAAACACAAGGTTTAACTTTAATCTACACTTTATTTGACAAAATTCGACGACGTTTCGCTGACACAGCAGCTTTATCAAGAATGAAAAATAGAATGAAGAGTATGGTATTATAAACAAATCGTAGAACAAGTTGGATGAATAACAGGAAAATCCACACCGAGCCATTGTACAGTTAGTATGAAATGTAATAAAAACTAATTAAACAAGTTAAGTAGGGGTGAGTAATTCAAATCTACCTGTTCATTCAAAAGCTTGTCCGAATGTTTGTATCTATTTATTTCTGATGCTTCTAGGAGATCTAATTTTGAACTTTTGATTTTATATGTAATATGTCAAAGTTTTATTGAATGAATGGTTTTCTTTTATTAGGTGGTTTGAATAATTTGAATCAGATTTATTTTTATCGAAGCTACGTTTATGTTCAGATGTTCTTATGCCAAAACTCCTATAGGTCCTACCGATATAAATTTTATCACAAGAACCGCAATTGAGTTTATAGATTCCTGATTTACTTGATTTTTCAACACGAGATTTATTATTTTTAATATGTTTACCTAAGTTATTAGAAGTTTTGAAAGCTATATTATCATGGATCTACATCAAGTAACGGCCTCCACATATCAAAAAATCATATCAACTATTTCTTCTTTGGAGAACTTCATGGCAGTTATTTGAAAAAATGGGGTTCAAACCTCACTTCAACCATATTCAAAAACGAAACATTCATAAGTTCAGCATGTAAACTACAGAATATGATATGTCCGGACACCTGACACAAGGCACAAATAAAATATGTCATTACATACCTCGATATACGTTTAAATCATCTTGATTTTATCATTCGTTAAAACAATTACCTTTATTAGGTTTCATTTTTTACTACTTGAATCATTACAGAAAAAACAACCTCCTGTGCGAATAATGATGCATGTTGATGAGTTCGATACGGTTTGCAAAATTTTCATCAAAAGTTTCACAAATAATCGAATATTTCGAAAATGATCGAAGATAAAGATAAGATTACTTCTGCAAAATATAACACAATATTTTATGCGTGAACATGAATCATAAAATACAGGGTGTTTTATTTGAAGAAATCAAGATATGATATTTTTAAAATTACAATTTTCAATAATTTTTTGAGTCACTCCTGTATAAAACGAGGATCATCTATTTTAATTCATCAATGAAGCTATCTTTGGGCAATAAGAAAACGAAAGGAAAAAAGTATTCATCTGTTAAATTTCGTCAACAATTATCGAGTAGCTCGAAGAAGGACCATTTTGTCGTGGCACAACAGTTGATAAATGTCGTTGAAAAAACATTCTCACAAAAGAGGCGTACATTCCGGTGAAATGGAATGAAAACATGAAAATGTCTAGCTTTTCTCATCGTTGCTCTACTAGATACATATGAAATTGACAAAGCACATACAATTCAGATTACTTAAGCACACAGCTCCATCCAGGGCTTCAAAAAGAGGCGGCAGTGAGAATAGCGAAGGATATTCAGCTCCAAATTGCAGAGACTGACGATGTTTATCTTGAAAATCTGAGGCTTGGACAGGCTTGTCGCGTTGACACATTGTCAACGGCAAACAAGGGAACGGGTGGGGAAGGGATCGAAGTAGATACTTAGGAATGCAAATAAGTTATGTTAACATTTGCAGACTACGCCCTGCTTTCATCGATTAATAATGACATTGATAGA
This sequence comes from Cryptolaemus montrouzieri, assembly GCA_013387265.2. Classification (NCBI taxonomy): domain Eukaryota; kingdom Metazoa; phylum Arthropoda; class Insecta; order Coleoptera; family Coccinellidae; genus Cryptolaemus; species Cryptolaemus montrouzieri. The sequence goes on along the minus strand of JABFTP020000021.1, from coordinate 69,818,682 downwards.
AATAACGTTGCTGCTGTTAACGAGGCTGACGAGGATGGTGAGCGAACACTGCCTAAGGATGTCAATCAATTTTGTCTCCTTATAGTTCGTTACACCGGAAGGAGATGTATTTACGGAAAATATGTTTTGATTTTATCGGATATCGAACAGGCGCTTATAAAAATTTGCTATGTAAGCAGAGAAGCTCGCTTAGTGAACGGAAATTCACCAGCTACTTTCTAATTTGGAAATATTGGGTAATCTACCACATTTTATTAACAGGAGGGTTGCTGTTGATGTAATGGAATAAAAAATGAAAATCAATATTTATAATTTAGAATAGTTTGATTTCGTATTCTAAATACCGCTTGATACACTTCTTCATACAATTTCTAGTTACCAACAGTCTTTCAACAAATGGGCCATCATTTAATAAGATAATTGCGAATTACAAATCTCAACATAATTTTTTGAATAAACCTAATAGTCTTTCATAGAGAGCCAGTTCTCTGATCTTATTATCAATCTCATAGTAGTGGTGGCCTAAGTAATTTGCATGTTACGACACGAATAAGAGAGTACAGTCTTGTTTTTAATCGGCAACACATATGACATATTACATTCATATTTTAATGAGCCCTTTCAACGTGAATGTATACGGGTATAGCATCTAGGAATACGAAACTAATCATTAATAGTATTGCAACTCGCTTAACTCTTATAAAATGTAGTTTCAAGAGGATAAATGAAGAATAAAATATATTCACGGTAACACAGAATTGATTGTTATTTGAAAGAAGAAAAGTTACCGGAAAAATTCAGAAATTAAAATAACAGTTAGTTTGTAATACTTTTTCAAAAGGAGTAGTTTTCGAAACTTAATAGTCTGATACGACAATAATCACTCAAAATAATTTTAGCTGAATATTTTATTCCTTTTCAGAGAAATGGATGATAATCATGATGAATTCGATATATCTGGTTTTATGAGTATTATTAATACGGCAGTTGCTACGCACTCCACATAAGCTGGATATACATATATATAAATAATTTTGATATCTTATTGAAATATGAACAGATCACTTAAAAATTTCAGGCGTCACTCTCAAGGAGTAATTTTCCATTAAATTTTGAATTGGTTGCGATTTTTTAATGATTGTCTGAACATATGGAAGGTTGTAATAGTATTGAGGTAAAATCAGGCTCTAGATGATTCACACTAAAGCTGAAATTGTTGAATTTTCGAGAAGATATGCGAAATTGAGGAAAAAGACTGTTATTCAGAGGGAGTAAAGTCGCTGGCTTTAGTGTTCAATAATAGCATTAGTGCATGGCAGAGTTCTGTGATAGGTTAGGTGAGCGTTTGCTATTATTCGATCGAAGATCCCGTCTGTGGATTTGAATTCGAACGACTTTATGAATAATCTAATGCTTCCGTAGGGTATTATTATTAATCAGAGAATTCTATTTTCGGTAGTCCGGAAACTTCTGAAACTATTCTCTTGATTTTAAGAAATTATATTCGAAATATTCCAATAATTCATTAAAGGAAACTTGATCAAATTTTCTCTTCTATTGGGACATAAGATGTATAGGCTAAAGCTTTTTAAATATTAATTTTGGAAATTAGTGTAACATCTGACAGATTCCACATTTTTTCTTTTTCTCTTTCAGTGATCGTTTTATGATGATATTGCGGGTAATTTTCGTAAGTGAAGATTTTCATTCTAATATTGGTAACTCTCTTTCAATTGGTAACTCTCTTTGCCGCTTTACAACCTCTCATTAAACTTGACTTGTTTGATTAGGTTAGGTTAGATATTTGAAGCTTTTAAATACTATTTTCGGAAATTAGTGTAACATCTTACAGATACCACATATTTTCTTTTTCTCTTTTAGTGATCATTTTATAGTGGTATAAGGGTAATTTTTGTAAGTGAAGATTTTCATTCTAATATGTGTTTTTCTTTTTAACTCTCTTTTTTTCTTTACAACCTTTTATTCAACTTGACTTGTTTAGTATTTGCACAATATTGAAGCTCAATATTTGAATATTTTTTCGATTGCTAAAGGTGAAAGTTTTCATAAACATCCAATTTGGATACCTAAATCTCATCATTCTAAATGCATTATTAGTGTAGTTCATACGTTGAGATGGGTGTTCATTTTCAATAGAGCTCATAAAAATTGCAAACTTAAGTTAGAAAAAGGTGTAAATTAATAAATTTTCATCAGAAAAATCCAAACCACTCAAAATCAATTTCCTTATTTTTAATATTAATCAAACGTTGGCTGCGTGCGATCTTCACAATAGGCGCACATCATGCAGAGTGAGTACTGCACCTAAAACCTTCGTATAGTGGAGGATATCAATTTAAAAACTTGAAAAAATTAAGCTATCATTCCAAGAAGTAAAAGAATGAAGTCCTGTTCGACCAAAGTTTTTCAATTAATCCAAAAAGTTAGGTATTTATTAACGAATGAAATACTTTCGGATCCCCGTTTACATTAAAACGAAAATATGTTCTTATATGAAATACGTGAAGTAGCACTAAAACTTTTGGATAGAGACCTTTGAGATATATACCAATATGTTACAATGGCAGATGATAATGGTAAAATACAAACCTCCAAGATGATGAAAAGAAAAAGGAGAGCTCCTCAAAGTTCGAGTGTTTCTCCTCTATTCACCTACACAAGCCTTATGGATGACTTCTCAGTGCAATTTGCGGATGACAAAAATGTTATAATAAGTGGTACTTGATAATCTTAGACAAATATTTCAACATGAATAACCTCAAGCTAAAAACCCACAAAACACAGCTTTCAATTTTCTTGTTAAACAAAAATCGTGAGAAAGTCTCCTTTATCCAAAACGGAAAATAATTGAATCTGAAAGAAATGCGCTTTCTGGATGTTACCATTGACTCTAGACTCAAATGGTCCAGGCGTGCACAACGTTTTGCGGATGCAGTGGCGGGGTACTTCTATGTCCTAAGAATTTTTAGGTTTCATGTTAACCTGCCATCGTGTGTTATCTAGCAAACGCGCAATCATTCCGATACAAAATCATTTTCTGGGGAAATTCTAGAGAGGCGTTTCGCATGCCTAAAATCCAAAAAAGATGCTTAAAACCGATGTTGAACCTGAAATGCAGTGAAAGCTGTAGGGATCATCTCATCAAAAATTCCATAATCACATCACTCGCCTTATACATCTTTGCAGCAATCATGTTTTAAGAAATAACTCTGATCTATTTCACAAAAATGTACTTGAATATATAACCCATAATAAAGAAAACTTAGTATCTATTGAAATTAATCGTAATTACGTACAGAAAAATGCATACAACATGATAATGAAACTAATTATCAAATTGTCATATATAATACGCAATAAGTAGCAGGAACTTCTGAAAAAACATGTTCATGAACTACTAGTACGAACAGCTCTCCAAAGCATGATTTTCTGGTACAATTTGTGGATGACACAAATGTTAATATAAGTGGTAGTACTAAAGATCAATTGAAATGTTGAGTTTCAACTAATTTAATAACTTTAGGAAGTTATTTCAACATGAGTAATCTTAAGCTACCTCAATTCTCATGAAACACAGCTCTTGAATTTTTGTTCACAATGGAAAAATTATGGAAACTGTTGAAGATATGCGCTTTCTGTATGTGACCATCGATTCTAGGCTTGACTGGTCCAGCCATCTACGTCTTGCGGCTGCAGTGGCGAGGTATTCATATGTGAGCATGATTTTATGACCATTAATGGGGAGAACCTAATATCTAGCAAACTTATAAATTACTTTATACAATACGAAATAAGCAACCAGCACTTCTGAAAAAGCATATATAAACTACTATTACGAACAGCTCCCTACAGCACACAAGATTCCCTGAATGTCAAATTTAACTAAAACTGAAAAGACAATAAAACATCTAATACGCAGTCCACGTTGTTCTTGCTCCAATCTTATTTCTTCATATTCAATTCTTGTATATTGAATTTCTTCTTCTTATAAATGAAAGTTGGGAGCATTTATAACGTGATTGTCCTCTTTTATTCTCTATGCTCTAAGCTTTATGAAAAATTTGTTGTTTATTGTAAATTTCAAATTGGAATGAATAAACTACATATACTGTACATATACTCGGCACCATTCAACGAATTGATATGAGTAGGTAATGGTTTGGGTTGATATATTTGAAAGGGTATACAATACTGATGAATTGAAAGTAGAACGAAACTACAGTATTTTGTTCCCTTTCACGATATCCGACTAGATTGTACCACTACTATTGTGTTAACAATTTTAAGCCATGAAAGTTTTCGAACGTTGATAATTCTGAATATGTAGAATTAGTGGAACAAAGCAACAATAGAAGCAGCATAGTGTTTATGAACTTTAAAAACCAATACAAAGAGTGAAACTGTTTTCTGGGTTAAGCGCAAGAACAATTTTCTTGACATATGACAAGAAGGCCTCTTTTTTGTAGAAAAAAGTTTGAGCAGCTTAGAAGTGGAATCAGATTTCCGAAAACGTATACATTTGAGCACGCTTAGCTCATCTGTAGCAAATATGGGACGTATTTCTTATTGAAATTGTTCTAATTTCATATTAATCCATTGAACGAAACATCTTATATGGATTGAGAATCTTTTTTTTTTCTGTTTTCAAATTTCAGAGTTAATATCTCAGCAGGTATGGGTAAAAATATTATACAAGTTTGTGGGATTATTTCGACGACTCCTATCAAATTCAGGATGATTGCTATCTTATTCTTCATAACTGTATAAATCACATTCAACACTAGCTAGTACTAGAAATGAATACTTATTATTATTTAACCCCAACTGATATAATGAATGCAAGCTTTATTTTGATTTTTTCTCAATTTCTAATTTCGATAAAATAATCTGACAAAAATATTCTCTGATGAAAATTGACTGCATATGTTTCATTTCCATATGAGTAGAGAAGTCTATTAGGTATGAATTACATCAATCTAATATTTATATTCTTTTAAATCTCTATTCTATCCTAACAGAAATATAAAAGTGAAAAAAAAAATTTGCGTGAATCAAATTGACGGATGTTGATGTTTTACTTCCGACAGTCGTTTTACACTTCTACTTGGTATTTCGGCCGCAAATGAGGTAAAAATTCTTTCTTTCTCAACTTTCTTCCGATTTCGGTAAATCAGTATTCATAAACCATTCGAAACAGATTCACGACTCACCGAAATCTTGGAAACTATTAACATTTCAGGTAAGTAAGAGAGCAAAAGAGAAAGAAATCACTGGGAACATCTCAACTTTACATAAACTTAATTTGGGAACTTGTTCCAGTTTTTATTACATTGAGGAAAATTAACTCGGTTCTCCGTACTTTGCGGCTCGGGTTTCTGAAATATCTCGAAGACGAGATTTCCAACTCGAAGATCTTTCTATGTGAGGCAATAATTTATTTTGCTGTCGGTTGCAGATTTTCACGTCAAGTTTTTCTAAGTTTCTTATCGTCGCTCGGATATAAGAATAGTTCGAGCGAATGGTGACGATTTTCACGAACTAGGAAAGCAGAAAGGTTCGTTAGATATAAAATTTAAATAGAATCGATTCTGATGTTGCAATTTCCCCTGTTATGGTTCCTTATCGGTTTTGAAAGCTTATTGATTCTACCATGTTTTTGTTCCCAAATCGTGTATCAGTGTCCTATATTTCCTTCAACCTCGAAACAACTTTTTGATATTTTTAATCTTCCTAAATAAACAACGAAACTTCAATTCTGCAGATTTATTCTAAAATAAGTCCCAGTTTGCTATTAGATTATTAATCGAAATGAATTAGTTAGATGGAGAATAATCACATGGAAATAAGGCATGTGCTTTACGTTTCTTGAAATCTGCGCAAGTTAAAATTCGAGGATGGTTCGAAAGTTTTTGTCCCCAACTAGAGATACCCTCATTATTCTATATTTCTGCTTCTGACTAGCTAATGAAGAAACTACCAGGTCCTCGGATTGGTTATTTATTAGTTGACATAAAATTTTTTTTAGGAAATCATTGAATTTATGCACATATTTATGCTGCATTTCAGGAAGTTTATACCTAAATTATGCGTTTTAATTAATTAATCTCAACATCAACTGAAGTAATGGGAGCTAACATGCCAGAATCCAAATTAATAATGTATATATATATATATATATATATATATATATATATATATATATATATATATATATATATATATATATATATATATATATATATATGAGAATTGAAAAATGAGTAGACTGGAAAGAGAAGATGGAAGATGGATGGCTAAATTATTTCCACACAAATTCCGACATAATCGAACGAAAATATACTTTCGAATGAATTGATTGTATTCTACTAATATCTGATTGTTTGTTTCAGGTATGTCGATTAAATAAGATTTTCTCCTCGGAGTCTTTAATGTGTAAGTAAACCATCAAGATTATATATATTTAACTTTTTTGTTATTGATGATAAACATAAAAATGTCACAGAAAGATTTATCATCTGTTACCTAAACTCACCAGCTGATTTACACGTTTTGTATAACAGCTACACGTTTGAAAAAATGCTCAATTTGACTTGCAGAATTGCATAAACGATTTCATTTATGAATTTATTATTTAGATTATAAATTTTGGTTATAGACTAGTATCATACTAAATGTCCTTTCGAAAACAGATTGAATTTCTTCGTAAAGAAGAAAGATCTATTGTCGAGATATGCACCTATCACTTAATTTGCGAATCAGACTTCCCAGTTACCATATATAAGTAGGACGAATGAAAGGAAAGCCCTATTTTTACAGCACGACTATCGTTCATTTCTGGCGCAAGTGTGGCAAAATTGAACCTAGTTTGATTTCTGGAGAAGATGATTTTGAACGTTAATTTTCGATTAAAACTAGGATTCCGGACAGAATGCATAAAATTTCTAATAGGCAAGATATCGAAATATATATCAACGGAGGATTTCGCGAAAAATCCAATCTGGAAATTCGTTTTCGAACGGCTATTCGCGCCTATTTCTCAGGACAAAATTAGGTCTCGTTACGGAACTCCATGGGGCCTAAGAAAAGCCATTGTTTAAGTCGTTTTTGGAAGTCGTTCGGAAAGGGCTAATCCTGAAGGTGGATTTCTCCGCAACGGTTAGGAATATCGAAATAAGATGCTCGGCTAGCGTTTCTCTTTAGGAACTCGAGACTCGGAATCCGACCATTTTGGCTACCCCCCTAGTAATTCGGTCCAATTTTCGAGAGAAAATTATGTCGTTCGTGGCTCAGTGTGGCTTGACAACAATAAATGAATAAAAAAAAAAAGTTATCTGATTTATATGATACTTACTGCGTGAACGTCTGAGAGTTTTTAATAGACGGCACTGACACTAATTTTATATTATTTATTGGTTATCATATTACACAATTTAAGCTAACTAAAATACAAACTTAAAGTATTATAGGTACTTGTTTGCAATTGGGGTATGTTAAGTTAGGATTCTAGGAAAGGAGAATATCTTCAAGTTGGGTATGTGCAGTTAGGTAGAAAATTCTGACTAGCTAGGTGGTATTCAGAATTATAATCTTAATGGTACCAATATTATGGTATTGATTTAAAGAATGAAGAAATATATATTATATATTCGAAGTCCTATTGGTTTAAGTAAGCATTTATGAATGATGAAAACTTTCTATATACTACAGGGAAAGAATTAGTTGGAATCAGTCTATGAGGGATAACAGATATTTCAAATGGCCATAGTCTATTATTCCAAACAATTGGAACTGAAGTTCATATGTAGAAAAATGAGACCGTTGATCATGTAAATGTCGAATCATTTCATTGAATGGATTTTTTATCACCAAAAAATAAATTAAATTAATAAATCACCCTTATTGCGGTTTTGAACTCTCGTTCATCGTCGGAAAGTAAAAATTCAAGTACAAAGTGACATGAAATATATATGAATAGGTCGTTATTTGGATTGGGAAAAATCGAATATTTGGTATGCAGTTAACCACTTTTGAAATTTGAATACTTCAAAATTTGAAATTTACATAGATCAGTCTGAGTCAGATTCCTGAAAGTTGTAATTGAAAATAGATTATGAAATTTCATCTGATTCTATCTAATTGAGTTTTCTACCATTTGAGACAATGTATAGAACTTTCAAATTTACAATACTAGCAAAAATATATATATTGGATTCAGTGGATAGTAATGTTGAATCTTGTTTATTTTAAGAAAAGAGTTTGATGTTTTTATATTCAATTTTGAAGGAACTACCAGTCTGATCTATGTAGAGAATAGATTAATAAACTTCTGTATATATAAATATTCTACAAGAATTTTAGCATTCAATAAGATTGATGATAATTTATTTTGTGTTCGGCATTTGATTTTAGATTTCAATTTGGAAATGGTATTTTCGACATTTTCACTTATGTGTCCAAAATATGAGAGAGATGGATTTTTCGGATTTGTTGATACTTTTAATTGGGTATACTTTGCTATAGCTATATCCAATTGTGTTCGTTTTACTGTTCTGTCAATAAAGCCACGATAAAATCCAGTGTTGTGAACTATAGTTTCAATGGCTTAATTCTCTTTGTCCACTTATTCAAATGACAAAGGCATGGAAAAATGACCTGGGGATCATTGAATTGTCAGCCAAAATTTTATATGAATTTAGGTGGTTGAAATCCTCAAAAATACCTCAATTTGTGCTTGTAGGTTTTCTGAAGATGTTGATGTAAATTTTGTTAGTTGAGTAGGAAATTGACGGGTTAGATATATAGTGAAAAACGTCCCAAATTATATCTGCTAGAGTTGTCAATAGATTTCAATAAAATAAAGACCGAATTGCCGACTGATGATATTCTAACAGCCTGAAACATTTTCATCACTGGAATTATTGAAACGTTACCTTTACTTGGACTTTTTAAGTAGTAACTCCATATTACCACTTCTTTCGATTACTCAATCAATTTTGAGTACCTTCTTTTAAGATCGTATCACTTAAAACGTTGCATTTACCAGAAAAATGAAATTAACGAAAATTTCGGAAGGAAACTAACATTTTCAATTCATCGATGTAATTCGTAGGATTAACGCATGTTTGAGTTGGTGATAAAATTTTTTCTATCCCTGAAAGTGCTATGGTTATCATTTCAGTTCTGATAACTCTTGTTATTTCGTTTTTTGGGTAGACAAAGACTGGACGCTGAATAAGATTCTGATGAATCGTAAAGTAAGCTCTGTTGTTACCTAGGTGTTCATGTCGAAGTCGAATTGTCAAAAAAGCAATAAATAATAAATTGGTTCATGAAAAAATAAAACTCACGTGTTTTCGAAATTTGTTGTAACGGCAATAGTTTCTGATATATCTTGAGTGGAAACTTTTCAGAAAAATCACCACGAAAATAGACTCGTGTAGGAAAATTTGATGTCCAATTGTATTCTGTAAACAGAATATAAACCGAAACGCGAATTGAACTTTATAAGCGGTCATCTATCCATCCAATGATTGTTACTGGCTACTTCGCGGTATTAATACCGCCTAGGTTCTGAAGATACCTCCTTAGTGCAGTATTTTTATTTTTCAATACCATTTTGCTAACATTTCATTTGGTAAAAAACTTTTCCTTACAATTGTAAAACCAAAGAGAAAGAATTATCCGAATAACTGCCGCCTTTCCGAAGTTATGTGCGTACATACATTTGGCAACTGATTTTTATTTTTTTATTTGTATACCATGGATTAGTTAGATCTACCCGTCCTCTGAATCAATGCCCAAGAACGACTGAGTCTTCAATTTCCGTGTCCGCTATGAAGGTTCATGGAAGTATGTAATGTGTGTTGTATACTCAAAATATAAAGGTGAACCAACAATTGTTAATCTGGTTGAATATCTTCCCAAGATTTGAATTGAAAACAAAAAATATGATTACTGGTATCGATGTTAAACTTCTAAGGAAGTTACCTTTTTTTCCAGAGCATCACTAGTATCCTTTATCACCTAAAAAATTCGCAAAATTAAAAGGAGATTTCTTGCAACTAAAAAAAATTTAAAGTCGTACAGTGAAAATGTTCAGGTAAGAGATTGGAGGTGTAGAAAATATCATTCGATTCATTCCATTTTTCATACCGGTCGATGAATTACTTATCGAGATATATCGAAAAAATATTCGAAAATCGACCTTTTTGGTTTCGCTGTAGTTATTTCTGACGTTTCGTAACTTTTTGTGGCTCTCAAAATATATCACGTCAAACAAAAAAAGCACGTTATTTCAAATTAAAAAAAACCCAGTTTCTGATCAATTTTCCTTTTGTTTGTACTCAATGTTTTCATTAAAGAATGGCACTATCGTACTAAACAAGAATTAAAATAGACAATTTCATCAGATTTAAGTACGCGACAAATTTAGTTTTTTCCGTTACGTATTCTTTGAATATTCCTCATAATTTTCTTCTTCTGAAAATGGCTGTAACGAAAATTGATTTGGAATTCTTATACAAATGTAGGACCAGAATATATCTCTGCTATCATTTGAAACCGAAAAAGAGCTGCCTTGGTCGATGATGTGCAACACTGACGAGAACTAAACTGCCGCACGTTGCTTCTATTCATGACATTCGAACGGATTGTTCAACTACTATTGTGACCCTGGTTGACAATAACCGTGATGAGCAGATCTGATAATTAGCTCCTTCAATCAGGGATATTTAACATTTTATAGAAAGATGAATTTGGCTCTCTGAATAAATGTGTTTAGTTTGTTCATACATAAAGTAATATATATCGCGTTTTGTGCGATGTTGAGATCAGATGAAGAATATATATTTTTATATTAGCTACAGCCATTATTGAGAAAGAAAAATTGGAAGATATATTCAAGGATAACGCAACCAAGCAAAATATTATTATTTCAGAGTCATTTTTAGATACTCAAACTGAGTAAAATTGCCGTCGTAAATGTGATATTAAAATTTTCAAGAGACAATGGATCCAGATTTGTTTTTCCAGCACCCTTTGTTGAGATATAACAGCTGATTTCCTAAAACTCCTCTTTTTACAAATTTATACATCTCTAGACAATTTAGAAGAATGAACTTTTTGGTTTGCAGGTACATCAACAGCTAGCCGCAATTAAGAAAATATTAATCCGCAAAAAAATACGTCAAAAAAAAAGTCAATGTTCGTCCATTTTCCGATGAAAAATTATGGACTGATCGATTCGAAATGAAAATGAAGCGACAGATACAGCATAGATGCAGGTGAAGAAAATAAAAGTCGTGTTAAAAAGCAATTTCAATTCATAATCAAAATTCATTTAAAAAAAAAATATAATCAGTGAATCAGTGATATTAAAGCATGAAAGTTTCAGATATATTTTGTTTGAATTAAACAAACTGAAATATATTCTAAGTATATTATTCTGTACCCGCATCATTTAATGCGAAATCTTGGTATTAAACCGTCATCGACATAATTACACAGACCGGCCGTTCAAAACCAGAAAAATTAACTCCTTCAAATAATCACTTCCCACAGTAGAAACGTGAAATGTAATTAACACAAAATAACATCTATAGCGTAACGTTCTACTTATATTTCACGATTCAACTCTGAAAACATTCTGAACAAAAATCGATGTTTATTTGTTATATTCTAAATCAGGGAACTCATTTCAGAACCGAATTTCTCAATTAATACCTGAATCGAACCCAATTTTCTACTATGAAAGAGCTCAAATTGAGAAACGTTTCACTTAAGCACGTAGCAATCAAATGGATGAAGGTTCTTGAAGATTTCAATCTAAGCTATAGTATCCAGGTATTCTGTCGATTTGAACAGTCCTTGCCAAAGTATATTCTAGCAAATAGGAATCTACTAAGGTAGCCGAACTAATGAATGGGTGGACTTATACTATGCAAACGGATACCAAGTCAGGAAAATCTAATTCGTGAAAGGCATTTTAATTCTATTGAACATATTAACATTTACTCAAAAATACAGATTGTTTAAAGAATAGAAGAGCTGCTGAATTTTATGAAAGGGATGTAAGATCATTGTAAAGAATATTGAGAGTATATAGGTGTTCCATTCGCAAATAATTTCCATGGTTATAAGCAGCAGTAAAAAGAAACAGTCTTCGCTACACAGTTATACCAAAGATGCCACAAACAGCTTCGCAGTCCTACTTTCTGTGCCATTGCGAAATTTTGATTTGTTGTTTTCGCATGTAATCTAGCTGTTACCAAAATGATTGAAATGTTTTGAGTTATTGGCAAGATTTGCCTATCTTTGAATCCTATATCTTTTTTTCCAAAGAGCTCATTGAGAGAACAAATATATAACATACCCTTTTTAGTTTATGTCTCCAATTAACTTCACGAAAGGCATTTGGCCGTTTCTTATTCGACAATTAGTAGCCATGGTAACGTAAGGAACAAAATCATCAGTATTTTAATTTTTAGTATTATTGTTGTTGAAACGGTTTTCCTTACTCAGTTATTGAATATTATCTCTTGCGGTTCTTGTATTACATTAACTACTTAATTAACTTGATTGTTTCTTGAAATGCCTCAGAAATAAAAAATAATAAATATAAGAATGCCGTTTTATATTGTCTAGTGAAAACTGATGAGGAGGCAGATCTTCAACAAAGAAGCTAAGTTTTTCGGTATTCCTGATATTTCAGAATCAATTATTCCATTCCTTATTATTATTCCGTTTAATATTATTATTCCTTTTATTTTATCGAAGACAACCAGAAGAAGAATATTTCGGTAAATTCAAACCAATCTTCGATAATATGGATCTTTAAGTAAACCTGGATCATTGCAAGTCTACGCCAAAGAAAACTGTGAATTTCTGTCCAATGTCTTGGCTCTAGATCAATAAACTATTTTAATCTCATGAAAAGAATTAAAGATTGAACGGGAGCAATCACAAGTCAATTCAATCTTAACATTTCGGTGAATATCCCACCCTATCCCATAGCATTCGACTCGAGTTTCATGATCAACTGTGCAATTTTCTTTCACGTTGCCAACCGAAAACGGAATTTTAAATTCGGATTGTATTCACATGTCCCATAAAATTCCGATACAGTTTCACTAAGAAGTATATTTTGAAACTTCTCAAGAAGAGCTGAACGTCGTAGTTGAGATCAGAAGACAAGAAGTAGTTTTTGTATATCATCATATTTTTATTATTTTATTTTAGTGTGAAAATCAGTTCTCCAAATTGACTTTTCAGTAGCGCGAAAATTATATAACATTTCTGTACTGCAGAAACAAGAAATATCATCGAATAAAATTCATTTCAAATTTGCATTTGCTGATTTGGTTCGGAAATTTACCAACTATTTTCACTCCCTACGTTTTCCATCGAACTGGCAACTATCGTACAGAAATTTCAGTCAACGAAGGGTCTTCGTGATAACCTCATAGAGATTAGGATGGAAAAAATCGAGCCCATTCCATAACAAACATGCAATTAAAAGATTCGATTCAGCGTGGAAAGCTGCGAAAACAAGAAAATTGTTCCAAGTTTTATTTCGGGAACGAGACAGTTGTCTGTTTCCCCTCCGTGTTCTTACCATGGGAACCGAGGGCGTTCGAGGGAAATGAGTCGAGAAAATATCATTTATGTATCCAGAATTTGTTGATGGGGAAATTTCGGTGGCATGTGTTCCAAGTTATTTTTCCCCACTTTGGGAATTTCCATTCTGTGTGCAGGACCATCTTTTTCGCAATCGTGTTTTTGGACTTTTCTGGAATTCACCATTAATATCGTTCTCGAGTGCTGAAACATTGCTTTTATGATATTATTCTATTCCGAACTAAATTCAATAGGAGAAAAAGTATTGCTTCGAATAGAAATAATTTTTATACATATTAGTATGTTTTGTTAACTCTTGATGAAACATTTCTATGAATCAATAACTCTTTAACTGCATAAATATCTTTCTGCAGTCTCCGAAACGTATAACTACAACACTGCAACATCAAATTGCTCAAATCGAGGATGGGTGGCTACTGCTTCGTATCATATAATATTCTCACTCAAATTAAAGAAATTTAAGAACCGAAATAACGGCATGGCATTAGAATGATTCATCGAAGCTTATATCTTTCAAAATATATAGTTGAAAACTAAATGAGATATTTTTAGTGTTGAATGTTTTCTTTCGTTGGTGTGTCAGTTTTAGTGGACATCATAGAATGTTGTTCCAGTAATACATCCTATATTTGTTTATCCACTAATCTTAGTAATTTAATTTTGTATTTGATCGTGCTCCTGTGAAATATACGAAAATATACGGTTTAATGTGATTCTCGTATAGACTTATCCTGTTAATAAGATAGTCTGTCTCAAATTATCTCGTAAGAGACACTGGGAAAGGGTTTTTGAATTTTCAAATTTCACTTGCAGTTTTGATGATACTCTTCAAAACTATAACGGTAATTTAAGTATATGACGTGTTATTCATTTCGGCAAAACCCTACCAAGATATGACTTTTTCTTGTTCTATCAGAGGAAAAAACCTTTTGGCAGAGTGTACAGGCAAAGATAGATTGAGTTATCCAGTCTGAGAAATATTCTTACGAAGGAAATAGAGACTTTTGGGAATTATTTATTTTTTGTGGTCTAGAAAAGAGAAAATGAAAACTTTTTTTTATCATAATATTCCTGAGGCTAATATGAAATCTGCATAGGAGTATTTTGGTTATTATCGGGATTTGAAAATTTTTAATCCCCACCGTCCCGATTCGAAAGTTAAAAGCCGTATCAACAAGTTTTCAACAGTTCTTGATGATAACATGCTAAAGGATAATATGCAAAGCGCAAAGGTTTATCTTGGTTAATACTGGGGTTAAGGAGATTTGAAAACTTCAACTTTCTACGCCGTTTCGGATGTTACGAGTCGAATCAAAGAACTAATTCACCAAAGGTCTCTGATAAAAATATTTCTAAGGATAATATGAAAACTACATAGATTATCCGATCCTTCCCGATTTGAAAACAAAAAATATTCCAAGCAAAATTTTTGTTATTATGATACCGGAGGATAACATGAAAACGAAGTAGGTTCATCTTGGTTATTACCAGAGATATGGCGGTTCGAAAATTTTCTTCTCTTCTTCCTTCATTCGAGGGGTCATAGTGGAATCAAAGAATTTTTCAAACAATGCCTAAGAAGAATGAGAAAACCAATTAGGTTTAGCTGGGTTGTTACCGAGATTTTGACACCTTGAATAATATTGTAGAGTTTGGTAGCGGTCAGATCATAAATATCGTGGTTAGGGTTTATACAAAATTGATATAAGGCAAGAAGTACAATATAAATAAGATGAGCCACTTTGGTCTGATTTCCATAATGTTTATTTTCATTACATACGACCGGTTTACGACAGTTACGCCGTGCATATTTAAAATAAACATTGTGGAAATTAGACAAAAGTATTTCATTTTATTTTTGAAAATAAATTTTCATAGTATGAATCCATCAAGAATAGCATTAAAAGAACAACAACAAAAGACAACCAATAATGTAATAACATTTTGACAATAGGACAGCTCGATAACAAGATCTCAATTTAGTAAATGGTTGTTACCCCTCAACTTACAACGAGATCACGATATTTGTCATGTTAGCTACATATGTATTGCTGTTACATCACTCTGAATTCATAATTGTTTTACTGGTATCACATTCAAGGAAAATGTAAGACCAGTAGAATAGATTCGCACAGAAATCTAGAAATATACTGATTAAAGCAAGAGCTTGCGAATGATATATAATATGCCATATTTTGCCCATTGAAACATATATGTATGATGATATCTGACAGGTGTCATAGAAAAAAATCATCAGCAGTTGAAAGAAAACATAATCAAGTAATGTCAATAAAACTTGAAGACCACCTAGTCCACAGTTTTTTCCACTCTGCTTATTAATGACGGGGGAATTGATAACATAAAAACATACTGATATTCTAATAAATGGAAATAATGAACATATATCTACGATGATATCTGGAAGGTGTGCATAAAAACAACTCGCACTTCGTGGCCACGTTGCTGGCGACAACTGCTGAATTATTTCAAATCATTCTGAAGAAACATTTACATTATATTTGTAAAGGGTTGTGTTTTTGAACTTTTGAATCTACGGTTATTCGAAAACAGAGTTAAACTGATTCATGCTGATAATTGTACTGGATGATTAAGTAAATGGAGTTTTAGCTAATTTTTGAAAATCATATTTGTCAAGAACTCTAAGAAGCTCATTTAGTGGAAGGATAATAACTATATGAAACTATATGAAAACATTCCGATACAATTGTTAATCGATTTAAATAAAAACAAGAAAACTATAACCGCATTCTAGTTTGAATGATATTCTAACAGTCTGAGACATTTGAATTGCTCCATCACTTCCGCAAAAACCGGAATTTAACATTCACTAACTTGGACTCTTGAATAGTAATCCCAAATTTTCAAACCAAAAACACTCTACTTATACCAAAAAATTTTTCATAAAAATTGTTGGAAATGTCCCCCACGCAGTTCAATAAACTAGATCCTGTAGGTATCTATCGAGCTAAAAATCAGGAGGGGCTAATTCTGGAAGTGAGTCCAAGTGGAGGTCAATTTCCGGTACTTCTGAAAGTGACAGACAAATAAAATGTTCGAATATTGTTTGAGGTATATTTCGACTTTCATTTCATTGAAATCGATCTAAAGTTTCAGAAGCTATAGCTAGGAATTTTTCGCGCAACATCCGATATATTTCAATACAATTGTCCATTCCTTTACGGGACTATTCTGGTAATATTCCAACTATACGGGTCCGAAGTTTTTCCTCAAGATGTTCTACATTAGTACATTTTATCGTACTTCACTTTCTGTCCGAGTAATGAAATTTTCTTCTAAAGCTGTTCTCATGTTCCTTGCATTATAAAGAAGACATCTAGTTAGAAAAACTTATTTTGTTGTACATTATTCGGCTCATGTTGTGAGTCTTGTGAACATTTCGTGAAATGCTGGATAACTGTGTAACTAATGAAAGAAAAGCAGCACAACTATTTCAATCAGAATAATTCCATACATTCTGTTGATTCAAAGTGGAGACTTGATGTGATACATAGATGATCCCAAAACAAGGCAAGCTAAATGTATTAGAATCTAAGCAGATACTGCATTGTGTACCGAGCTGAGAAATATACCATTTCTCGGTGCAAATAGCAGAGTATCAATTTAAAATACTGTGAAAAGCGAGGCAATTATTCCAGATAACTTCTAATGTATTATGGAATTATAAGCAAGTTAAGGAATCAATTTCGAAAAAAACTAGGAATAAGGAGTTATGAAGTGCACTAGTTCTTACTTGAAGGGAATCAGAATTATTAGTATTAGGAGTACTAGGTGACTACCATCTTTACTTTGTCATCTTCATTGCCATTGTCAATAGTGATCTACGACAGGTTCATTGTCTTGGTTCAGTCGGTACAGACAAGATCTCAGCGACATCATCAGGTAATCAACATTCAATTTGACATATAAACGGCGACAAAGGACCCGCTAAGGGGTCGGCTTCACTTTTGCCTAAGGTACTTTCGAAGCAAAAAAACTCGAATTATATATTTCGGATAATTCCAATTTCTATTCATATTAAATTATGAATTGAAGTCTTACTTAAAGAGAGTTCAAGTAAGTAGTGTTTCGAAATGAAAAGACATTCAGATTAATTAAATATAATTTAAAATTTTAGGCTAGAGTTGAATAGATATATGCTCCTGGGAAGATCTAATTCAAAGAAATCTAACGTAAGCTACCCCTAATTAACACTTAGAAGGATTTTGTCAACGTGAAATCTAGAACAAAAGAAAATGAAGTAAATAGGTGTCTGAATCAAGTTTGGGGGTGTGAAAACTAGCATTCAAAGATTAACTAAAACAGAACTATTTCATATATATTAATAAAACCAAGTGCAAAACTGACAACCTAGAGATTCGAAGGGCGTCTCAAATTTTAGTTGACACATATTACTATTGATATAACAAATACCTCGTTTGCAGATCAAAGCAGCTTTCCGAGTTATATGTTTACAGGAAAATTTCATATTATGACACGTGAGAAAATCAACATTCTAGATGTGAATCATCGAGAGCAGTTGCAGCAAAGTTAGAGTCTGGGTAATGAAATAGTTGTGCTGTTTTTCTTTCATTTGTTACACAGTTATCCAGCATTTCACAAAATGATGAGAAAATTCACAAGATGAACCGAATAATGTACAACAAAGTAAGTTTTTCTAACTGGATGGATGACTTCTTTATAATACAAGGAACATGAGAACATTTTTAGAAGAAAATTTCATCACTCGGGCAGAAAGTGTGGTTAGATGAAATGTACTAACGTAAAACATCTTGCGGAGTTGTATTGAAATATATCGGATGTTCCGTGTAAAACTCCCAGATATAGTTCCTATAACTTTTAATTGCTTAATGAAATAAAAATCGAATTATATCTCAAACGCAACAGTCTGAAATATTTTTCATTTGTCTGTCACTTCCAGAAGTACTGGAAGTTGACCTCCACTTGGACTCGCTTCCAGAAGTAACCCCTCCTGGTTTTCAGCTCGATAGATACCTACAGGATCCAGTGTATAGAACTGCGTGGGGGAAATTTTCAACAATTTTTAAGAAAAATTTTTTGATATAAGTTGAGTGTTTTTGGTTTGATGTTTCCTCGAGTAATAGCAAAAAGAAATGAAAATTTGGTATTACTATTCAAGACTCCAAGTAGGTGAATGTTAAGTTTGGGTATTTGTGGAAGTGATGTAGCAATGAAAATGTCTCAGGCTATTAGAATATCGTACAATATGCTATTTGGTTTTTAATTTTTGTTATTACTTCAACTGATTTAAAATTGTATCGGGATGTTTTTATATAGTTATCCTCCTCCGAGTTCACGTGTTGTAATTCTAAGATATCAACAGTTTCTTAAAGTTTATGCCAAATGTGATTTTCGAAAAAAATAGCTATAAATATATTTACTTAATCATCCGGTACAATTATTAACATGAATCAGTTTATTTCTCTTTTGGATAACCCTAGACTTAAAAGTTCAAACACTCAACCCTCTACAAATACATTGTAAAAGTAATTTCCTTAATAATCTCCTACTATATCGAGAATCTTCGAGAAATTATTCTGAAGCACCAACTCTAAGAATCTCATTTCTCCAGAATGATTTAAAATAATTACATCAGGGCCAAGAAAATAATTCAGCAGTTGTCGCCACCAACGCGGCCGCGAAGTGCGAGTAATTTTTATGGTTTTCACTCGAAAAACCAACTTTCCGACCAAAAATAAAGTATCAGCCCTTCCCCAGTGATTCATGTACATTATGAAAGCGCCGTTTAACAAAGTTAGATTTCTGTTTGGAAGAAGGAAGCAGTAATGATTAAAACATCAACTTTTTCAAGCGGGACTAAATTCATCCTTCTCGGTCCAGTTGCTTCATTACGGGTTGGTTGATAAAACTGGCCGAAATATTGAAGACTCTAATTTAGGCGGAATTACTTTTCTGAATTTCTGATTGAGTAGATCTTAGTGCTCAAATCAGAGAACTCAGTCAATTCTGTTCACCTTGAAATTGAATTAACTTACATACGTAAAGTTTCTTTCGATATAATTATAGAACCTTTTGTTGTGGGATACTCTATACCAAGAGCATTTTAATATAATAAAAGCTCTAGATAAACCTATATATATATATATATATATATATATATATATATATATATATATATATATATATATATATATATATATATATATATATATATATATATATATATATATATAGGTTCATCTAGACCTTTTATTATACATATATATATATATATATATATATATATATATATATATATATATATATATATATATATATATATACAGAGTGCTTCAACGAAAACTAAACAAAGGCCATATCTACAAGTAAAATACTTGCCTGAAATATCAACCCCCTAAGCGGGAGTTGATGATGGGTCCAGTGATGACTCAAAAGAATAGTGGTATCTTTGTCTACATTGCCTTGAACGAATTTCCATTTTTAATTGAAAACTGTAAAAGATACAGGGTGAGCAACTGAAAGATAGGGAAGACTATTTCCCTGAGACTATTCAAGTTTCAATGAGGTAAAATGGAACAGGTCCATGCTGATCAATGGCAGTTATCATCAAGTACCATCCTCATCTTGAATTTCAACCCCTGGAGCAGGGGTGACAACCCTTGAAAATTTGGGAGAGGGTAGATTGGTCGAGTGAGAACTCGAAAGAAAGGTATTGTCTTTGTCTGCATTCCGTGAAAGAATTTTCATTTTTGATTGAAAACTGTAGAAGATACAGAGTGAGCCACTGAAAAATAGAGAAGACTATGGCCCCAAGACTATTGGAGTATTAGTGCGAAAAACTGGAACAGATTCATTTAGATCAAAGATGACAGCCTTTGATCTGGAATGAATCTGTTCCATTTTTTTGGACTATCTTGAATAGCTCAGGGAGATAGATAGTCTCCTCTATTTTTCAGTAGTTCACTCTGTATCTTCTACAGTTTTCAATCAAAAATGAAAATTCACACACGGGGATGCAGATAAAGATAATCCCTTTTTTTTTTCGAGGTATCACTCGACCCATCTACCCTCTTTCAAATTTTCAAGGGTGGACACTCCTGCTCTAGGGGTTGAAATTCGAGATGGTGATGGTACGTCATGATCACTGCCATTGATCAGCATGGATCTGTTTCATTTTACTTCACTAAAACTTGAATAGTCTCAGGGAAATAGTCTTCCCTATCTTTCAGTTTCTCACCCTGTATCTTTCACATTCTTCAATTAAAAATGGAAATTCGTTCAAGGCAATGTAGACAAAGATACCACCTTCGTTTTGAGTCATCACTCGACCCATATTCTCTATTCAAAATGTTTAAGGATTGCAACCCCTGTTTAGGGGGTTGATATTTCAGGCAAGTTTTGTACCCCAAAAGTTGGTCCTTCCAAATAAAAATTGACCTGTTTTTTTCGTTTTGATCAGAAATGAATATCTTGGTAGATATGTATGTACATATATATACAAATTTCAGAAAGGGTGATACTCGATACCTTAGTCTTATTGCATCTATTGTACATCTCCGTTTTGGAGAATTTTCTTATACCAGAACTAGAAGGATGCAAATAAGAGGTAACAAACTAATTATGATAAAAGCAGGTTTTATTTGAAAATATCTAATATAGACGAATAAGTCGGGCCATACTGGCCGTTCAGTAGTTTATCTATATGGGGAGTTTGCTGAAGTTTGAAAACTTTGATGGATTCTGAGAAATCTAACTTTCGACCTTTAGGTATTCTGTGAATAATTTAAAGTTGATATATGGGTGGAAAATGACAGCCATTTTTGATAAAATGTTTAGCGAAAGAATTGTTAGTTTTTGCTTATTGTAATCTGATTGATGCTCTTTGTATCTAGTTTGTTGTTATGTGCGGTCAAGATATATGGTTTAGTAGAGAGTGCATCAGAAGAAAAGTAACCCCAAAATATGTCAACATCACAAAAAGATCCACATCAATATATATAAGCAATCAAAATAGCAAAAACCACCTGGATAAAAGAAAAGGCCAAATTTCTATTCACCAAATGAGTCGTCATTCAACCTTATATAAAGGTTATTCATTCAGAATTATCATTTAAACACCATCCAATAGAATTCGATTTATTTGTATAACGACACGGTGCGAAATGACATTAAAACAAACTTATTCACGAAGAATTTGAAAATCAATTCAAGAAACTAAAAACCATAGAAGAATAAAATTCAAGTTTTCCGAAAAATTCATATAACGTTCAGAATACCGCATCTCATAAATACGCTGCGTTTAATTCAATGAAGAAGTCTCAGCTATAAAAAAATAGCTAAGATCAATGATTATCCCTCAAATATAATAAACGCAATGATCAGAAAGAAACAAACAACAAAAGCTTATCATGAATACATCCATTAACATATTCTAGCCTTATCTTTGTCAATTTGAAACAGCATAAGAAAGTAGTTTTCAAAACCCGCATGAAACTCTCACAAGAAATTTTCAATAGTAAAGATGAAAATGATAGATTTGACAATACTGGAGTTTACAAGTTGTCCTGTATGAATTGTGGAGGCGTCTATATAGTTCAGACTGGTCGTTTATCAAAACTAGATACAAATACAAAGAGCATCAATCAGTTTACAATAACTAGAGAACCGACGAATCTACGCTTCACGTTGTATCGAAAATGGCGATCATTTTCCACCAATAGATCAACTTCAAATTTTTCACAGAATACGAAAAATAAATTTCTTAAAGTTCATCGAAATTTTAAAACCCCAACAAACTCCCCATAGAGATAATCTTTTGAACGACCAGTATGGCCTTGCGTATTCGTCTATATTCGATATCTTCAAATAATACTTGCTTTTATCATAATTATAGTTCATTATCTCTGATTGCATCCTTAATACTTCTTTATCTACCTGTTTATGTATGTATTTATTTTCAACTTTAGTACAGTACTTGTTGCTAGCTGAAGATAGCCTAGAGACCGAAATTGCAATTCTGATTTTCAATAAATCTCTAATGATAGTATAATTCATAGTTTGATTGGTTAGTATCATCATCAAAGGAGTTAGAACGTCTCAAGATATAGTGCTCATATCATAATTTATGAGATTTATCAACCATTAGAAAACTTCATTGAAAAAAACAGGTTCGTCTCTTTATGCAAATTCCCCAGAAATCAAGACAGGAAATACTTCTCAGTTGAATAACCCGTTCATCTTGATTTTTTTGCATCTTTGAAGAATGTATAACCCTTTCTTTGACCAAGGAGACGATTGTCTTTTCGCATTTTAGAAAGTATAAAACACGCCATATTCAGTTATTTGCATATTTAAATATCCTTCTTCAATCGGTCTTTATCTAGTTTTATAACTCCTCAACACTGAGATCCTTATTAACAGTACTAAGTTTGGAAAGTCTTAGTTCTTTAAAACAAACCCTGTTTTTTTCTGTCCATAACTCAATTGTAACCATATGTTGCCCTATGTGTATTGATTCATCGCTCCAAGCTTGTGTGATACCATTAAATTGGTTTCGTCATTACTCCCTATGTGTGAGATATGAAACTTGAAAACCATCCTTATTTATCCTAGAAACTGTGAACGTTGTATTGGCATATCTTTTCCTGGTTGAATTGGGTTTATTACTTTATTTGAGTCTGATTCTCTGATGTTGAAACAGATGGGTACTTACACAATGTAAGTTATTTTGATCATTTGATTTGATGGTTTTTAAATGGATGATTTGGGAAGGGATGGAATGATAGTATGAATCAATTTCTGTTTCATCTATCTATAGTACAAATATAAAGTAGACGTTTAGAGATGATGTCTACATTAAATTTATTTCGATATTTCAATTAGATGAAACTTTAGGGAAAACATTCATTTCGATCTCACTCTGCATGTCTGAGATTTGATAAATAAACATCTTAGTAAGAGAGTGTTGCTGTCAGTCTTCACTAGGGGAATTTTACTATCCTTCACGAATTTCTCCTTGCATTTCCGTGAATTTGGTAGGGTCTAACCTACATAAAAGAATCATGAAATTGTCACAAACGCCATTTCTTCTAAATAAAAGCGATTTCTAGGACATTATCTCTTCGTTTCTTATTTCTGTAAGACAAACAAATGAGCAATGCTTCTTACCAGTTGAAGCTTCTAATAGGTGTTATTTTGGTCTCATGGTGGCGGCGTTCATACATATAACACATATTTACTAGTCCCTGCTCAGTGAATATTTTAGTTTTCTACATATTTCCTAGTCCAAGGTATTTCACCCGTACTGTAAGACTTTAAGGCATAGTGCAAATGAGAACTATAAGTTAACGATAACTCAATACAAAATTCTCGAAGATTTGGAAATTTGATCTCATGTATTTTTCTAAAAGATTTCTTCTATTTGAGTTGAACCTTTTCTGGATGCACTTCACAGAATTTTCTTGTGGATAAAACTATAAGTGTGAATTTCAAGTGACTAGTAGTCCAATTAATTTGTTAGTGTTTTGCTCAACACGGAAGCAACAATCAAAACATTCCAAACTTTGAGTTCCATGATCTGTCGGTCTGTTCTTCCTTTTTTTGGCTAGTAAATTCATGTCTCTTTACTAATCTATTCCAATATTTATTGTTATATTTAGATACTATGTAAGAATATAGTATATATCGTTCTCTTTGTGTCTGGGGTTATATTCAATTGAAAAACTTAATGAATTGTAATCGTTAGCGTTTAAGTTTACGTACCATTTTCGTTCTTGATTTACACAGCACAAAATTGGAATTTCCACTATTTATCGGTATAGGAGAGATAGCAGTTTTGAGTGGCAGAATTGAGTTGTTACTTAAAATATCTATTTTGATGTGTCTCGAAACGGCAAGCATGAATTTGTGATATTCGTATTATCTATTCAATTCAATTTTCACATCTGTTCTTTCAAAATTGTCTACAAAATAGCTATTTGACAGGCACTGGAATAATCGATAATTATACTGAAAATCTAACCTTACTATCTTGAATGTTGTTTGGATAATTTTGGAGCGTACTGACCTCTATTGTGCTTGAACTGCAAAAACTTCTGCTACTTTTACTTGTTATTATGTGAGGGGATAAACTTACCAATACTACTTAAGGAACATAAATCATTTAATTCAAAAATGAAACATACAAAAGGAAACTATAGAATGTGAAAAAAAGAAAAGTCCTACTATGCTGTCTTTTAATAACAAAAAGGTGGAAAATTTGATATAGTCAATTATGTGAATGAATATATAAAAACACCTATTCAAAACCTGAGGCTTAAATTGCTACCCAACAATATCAACTGTACAAAAAAACCAACTTTCTTGGTCTTACTATCGATTCAAAACTGGACAGGAGGGGCCATATAGACACAGTTTGTAGCTCCATCACTAGAAACTGTTTTGCATTCGGCGTAATTACACACAGAGTTGGTATACAGACTGTTTTATCTGCCTATCATGCCCATGTCCACTTTCTACTGAAATATGGTACTATATTCTGGGGAAACGCGTGGAAGCTACAAATATGTAGCTGTAGACCGCTATTCAGGGAGACCGGGATTCTGACGTTGACTTCTACTTATATCCTAGAGGCAGCTTTATTTGTGAAACAAAATCCAGATCTTTTCATACAACAGAAGATAGATCATGCACATGAAACTAGAAATAAGGATGATCTTTTTAAATGTAAGATGCAACTTTAGCTTTCTTTAGAGAAATGTAAAATACTCCTGTCTTTCAATATACAACAGAATTCCAGAAGAAGACAGAAACCTGGCAGTCAATAAATTCAAGATCAAAGGCAAAATTCAAGGAAATGGCATGTTACACCCTGGAAGAATACTATTCACAAAACTTTTACGACATATAACTTATTTGACTTGTGAGTATTTTTTTATTGTTTTTTTGTGTAGTGAATTAATCTCTTTGTTGAGACATGTATCATACCTACTCATCTATTCATAGTAAGATTAATACTCATAATTTATATATTGACGAGTCATATGCTCACGAGGCTATATTGTATTTCAATGGATAAACAAAAGGAAAAACAAGGAAACAAAACAAAACATTTATAGAGACCATATGAGAACTAGATTTCTTAAATTTTAGTACAAATATTTAATTCACGAATAACTAAATTACAAGTACTATTGTTAGGCAATATCATTTCACATAATGCATTATTGAAAATATCTTTTAATCTAGAGTGCACTGTTCCGCCCAACTCTGCAAAGCTTTGAAAATATCAGACTTGGCAATTTATTATATTTTATGTTTTTCACAGAATTTCTCATTTCATTCATTCATGTGAACAGATTTTAATTCATTTTGAAATCATATTTACTATCAGCCATTTGAAGAGATTAAGCGTAGTATATAATTTGTTAAGAGAATCATAACTACAAGCAATTCCTTTCAAATGTCGCTATTTGAATAAATCCGACAGTGAAAGAAGCATGAGAGTGAAATTATGGAAGAAAAGTAGCCCGATTTCTATGTATTAATGTTAGTCTCATTATTCATCTTATCTCGAATTACATTTAGCAGATAAAAATAATACGTTTGTTCTATGGGAATAAGTGTATATAATACATCCTATAACTAGATACGCTGTTAAAAATTACGATTATTTTGTTCACAATAAAGGATGGCCTGTTGGAATTCATACGTTCATTACAAGTTCAATTCATTGTTTTATAAAGATTGGAATCAATTGTATATTTTTTATATTGACGGCATACTAATGATCTCCATTGTTGATTATTCATTATACAGAATCGATTTGTTCCTTCTATTATGAATGAAAGTAATATACTCGTGTAATTCGATAGAATTGAACGAGAGCTGTGCAAATTATTTCGTAAATGGAAAGATTTGGAGATGTTTATCATATGTTTGTGATATTTTCATTGTAACTCTACTTATTGGGAAAAACCTAGAATATTTTTATTCACACATCTGTAAAAATTATTTTTGATGGGGTATTCGTTTTAGTTTTCTTTATTGAATATCCAGTGCATTGGAGTGGGATCACTCTAAATATTATTTTACAAATGTTATATTTTGTCTTCAAGAGTAAAATTATTGAATCTCCATTGTCTTTAATGCCAGTTTCAACAAGTTAATCTTCAAGAAATATTCATTCATCAGACGTAATTTCATCTAGACAACTTTGATCCTTTAGCATAATTCGCGTGTAGTTTCATTTGCTTCAACTGTCATTTGTAGATTCAGCTTCAGTGAAAACAGAATAAATCTATTACCCCACTGGAATAAGTGTCTTGTGGTTGTTCTCTCTGGTAACAATCAAGTAAGGTTCTCAAATTGTTATAAACATGTTGTTTAGGTATATGATTTGACAACATGGTTGCAATTATTCTGTGTTTTCTTGGTTTCAAGTCGGAGTTCATTCAAATAAGCCTTTAAATATCCAACGATAGTACAGCCACATCATTGAATGAATATTGATAATAATTAATCAATTTCTTTCTTCCAAATGAGTGAAACAGTGGTGCTCAAAATTTTCACTATATTCACGTTGTGATGTATCACCACACTGTGGTTCCATGAGATAAGTAGTAACTTTAAAAAGATGGTGCGCTTCATATATAACATTACCTGAAGCAGATACTTGATGAGAAGAAAATCCAAAGAGGGTTGCTTGAAAAAATTTAGTAATGGTGACGAATTGAGATTGATCCGGGAATTTACTCAATAGTAAATTCCCGGATATTTTCTGTCTATTGATTTCCAATGCTCTCCTTAATCTCATTTGCAAACTATCATGAAAAATATCAAAATTATCAATAAGAGTATTCTGTTCTTCAAGTAGATGATTTGCATAGTGACAATTTGATTTTTGTTTGCCAAAACTGCTTCTCCCTTTTGATAACCTTATATTGAAGTTTCAAAAATTTCTAGCGATATCAATATTACCATAACTTCCCCAAGAAAGTTTATAAACATCTGATTTGTTCTTTTGAAGCCTGTCAGAGTTTTTAATATATCTGCCTAGAAAATAATTTTCAAATTCTGAGATGAGAAGAATGGTTTTAAATTTAGACTGGGTTAATCAATATAAGTTAATATATTATGGTTCTGAATGGTCGAAAAAAACTCATAGATTGCCTGTTGAAGTTGTTCACAAGAGTGCATACTGCTAATGAAACTAGAACTATAACCATTATTAACCGCTATTTGTTTTATAATATTGAGGTCTTTCGAGAAATTATTTTTGACATTGGTACCATGGTGAGTCTATATATCATACTTTTATAAGCAGCTATCTTATGTTGATGTGTATGTAAGGAAAAATTATGATTGATAATATCTGTATGGGATGGTTTATGGAAAAAATATATATTTGGGTGAATTTAGTTTATGAAGGTTCAAATATAAGATAATTGCCCATTTGTTCCTTTAACACAACAGATTATGTCATTGACATCTCTAAAGCAATAAATGCATTGTTTCGACAGTGAATGACAATGAAGAATTTCTCATTGTTATTTATGAAAGTTTTGGCTAGTAAAGAATTGAGATTGTTATTGAAGTTAAAATCATCTGTTCTGTAAATACTTCCAGCATGAATTAGTTCTGATTGTCTAATGGGGTTCACATTATTACTCTGTTGATTTCTGTTGATAAAATTCAATGGATCGTGAGGTAGAACAATTTGGTGAAGACAACATCACCTAGCATAAGTTGGGCATTATATGGTGGTACAGTGTCTCTTATTATTAACAACTAGATCTGAAGGATATTTGCAAATTAGTTTAACTTGAAATTTTCATGAATAACATTAAAAAAATTATTCATAATCATCCGCTGTCGAAACACTGCTTACTATTCATGTGTTGAATAGTGTACTGAAACACGTCATGAGTTTGTGCATATAGTGAAAATTTGAAAATCATTGTTTTACTTCATTGAGAAATGAGTATCAATTTGCATCAAGTTACTACCTCGTCAATCAAAATAATGTCTTATTATATTTTACTTGATATTATGTTCATTGAAAGTGTGGAATAATTTTTTTCTGTCATGGTTTTATCAATTTCTTCGAAAAAAAAGGAATAAAAAACTGAATGACTATTTTAAACGAAAGAATGAAGGAATAAACATCTAAGACACACTAGCCCTCAAAGCATAAGCACCAAAAAAATGAGAAGAAAAGGCTGAACCATGGGTAACTTTTTATATGGTTCAAAAGAACAGGTGAAGGAAAAGCCAGTTTCGATCGTCGCTGATACATCAGTAATAACAATTTTGAGAATATGTTGTGAACAAGAGGTAGAACTAGAATTACTGTGTTTACGTTTCATTTTTCATTCTTACCTGGTCTTAGATTGGTAGAGGGAAGAAAAACAGCAGAAAAATATGGTGTCAACTTTACTGACTGTATTTTGGAGTCAACTCAAAGGAGAAAAGAATTTGATACCAAATGTATATGTTGGAAACCATCTGAATATGAAAATATTGGACCACAACTCTATATAGAGTTCCACATAAAAAGTATACTACTACAATGTCCATGATCTGTTTTCAAATGATCTAGGGTTCACCAAATCATTTTACTGCGATGATCAAAACCAAGGACTCTTTGAGTATGAGGAACTTATTATTCCCATAACAATAATTTCATTCCATTCGCTCTTCCAAAGGGCTGATAAACCAGGAAAATTGCGCAGAAAACCAAGTGTTCAAGTTCCGGGAGAGAAAAATGCTTTTCTCTTTTTCAAAGTTCTTTTTTGCATATATGAGGAACTTTTACTCATTTATTAACTATCGAAGTTTTTCAATTTGGTTGGTACACACTATATACTGAAAAACAACTATGAGAAAAAGAAAAATTGAAAAAAATTTATCGAAATAAGATGTTTAAACTACTATCATCTTAATAATCTCATTATATTCAGAAGAATTCCTTACGCATACTGTTTGGTTTGACAAAATATTTCACAATTCAAATTTAGTATCACTTGTAGTTCCAAGAGATCAAATAAACAGTGTGTGCCAATGAAAACGAACCACTTTGAAGAACTCGGCTGGTTTGATTACTCTGTGAATCATCTGATACAGGTTGATTTTTGATTTGAGGGAGACATTCTTCGTTTATATGTTTCGTTTTTTCTTATTAACCCTCTACCACTGGCAGTTTCAACTCTTGATTTTTGAATGAGGAAAAAGGGTCTGATGATTCCTTTTCGAAAAGGAGATTCTAATTTCTCTATTCGACATTGTAATTATTCTCGTTCTAAAATAATATGTGACTTACTGAAATCGAGAATAGGTCGAAGTGGCCCGCAATTACTTAACTGCAATGGTCCAATAGACATTCGAAAGATTGCCTAACCCTTTGCAACGTTAGTGGTTATCTGTTGACAGATATCCTCACAAGAAGACATTGCTAGGCTTTAGACCGGGTGATCTACCTGGCCATTCTATACTGCCTTTTACCTATACTACCATCGCGAAATCCATTGGCCATATACTTCCGCACAGCGGCATTATAATGCGGCGGTCTTTTTTAATTTGATTAATAACTTTATGTTCAAATAAATTTGAATCTTCTTCGATGAAAACTGTTATGAGAAGATCAATCAAATTCTCAAACGTGTTGAAATATGTTTCGCCGTCCAAGTTTTCCTGTACAAATAAAGTTCATACAATACACACCAAACTCTACAGTTATGGCTATATACTTCCTCATTCGAAATAAAACTCGATTCGTCATAAAAACAAACCTTTTGAAGAAAATGTGAATTCTTTCTGAGCTCACTGGAATTTTCGCCGAACTCCAAAATACGATCGAAATCACATTCATTCAGTTCTTGTACGAGCCTAATTTATATCGGAGTGGAATTTGTACTTGTCAAAAATTTTGAAAATACTTGTCCGGCCTACTCCAAATATTTTCGACAATTTTCTCACATATTGTGTATTCTCCATCATGTCAACGTCATCGAAACGGCCACATCAATTCCTTCATCATTTAAAACTCTGGTAGGATTGTGTTTTTATTAATAACTTATCTAGTTTCTATGAATTTTCTAGTTAACTCAAGAATGTATTTGTGCTCCAAATTTCTTTCAGTGTTGTTCTCGTTTAAAATGCGCACAGTTAGTCA
Source organism: Cryptolaemus montrouzieri (assembly GCA_013387265.2). Lineage (NCBI taxonomy): Eukaryota > Metazoa > Arthropoda > Insecta > Coleoptera > Coccinellidae > Cryptolaemus > Cryptolaemus montrouzieri. The sequence continues at coordinate 69,787,835 of JABFTP020000021.1, read as the reverse complement.
AGCACAGTTATTGTTTTCGAAAAATAAACTTAAACAGTTTCAATGCGTTCCTGCAGTGTGTACACCATTTTCATCTGAATCAACGTTATTTTAGGTTATCAAAACTATGAAAAATACTGGAAAAAATGGAAAAAATTATTTTCGATGAGAAGATTGATAAAAAACCGACATATGCCATCAGAATGAAACATCGTTCCTACTTTTTAAAGGAAAAAATCTAGCTTTTTCATAATAGAATCATATCTCACGCTCCATGTCCCCAGATCAATTATTAATTCTATTAACTTTTCGTAACAAAATCGACTTGTTAGATCTTGATATAAAATTTGACTGATTGTTTGATAGTCAATAAATTGAAAGAAAAAGCAGTAAATTGAATTACTTTTCAGAGAGATATCACTCAACTCCTTTCTCATATGGAAATTTTCGGGGTAGAAGTTGACGAGGGTGAGAGAATGATGCGCAGATATGCAAATGAGAGAGAAATTATTCTTGAACTAATAGAATCGATTTTGGTCAAGAGTTTTCTTCAAACGGACATAAGAACTTGAAATTTTTCCAAACAATTTCACGATTCAACAATTTCAATTCGACACATGTTATTTTAGAAAGTAGATAATTCGTGGCCCTATAGAAAATGGAAATACATTTTCTAAAAAGCAATACTTAATTCCTTTTTTCTATTTGGAAATTTGGGGTGGAAGCAACCAGGAGTAGGGGGTAGGTGGTTGATATAGGGAGAACGAAACATGTAACAAAAATGTCTCTTAATAATATGAAATCGATTTTTTCCGGAAATTCACAGAAAAACAAACCAACCGAGTTATTCAAGGTGATTCGTTTTCATTGGAACACTGTATACCGGTTTATTAGACAATTTAGAGTCCGGAAAGATTGCATTTTCTGTTATAAGGAATGAATTAGATCAATTTATATTATTATTGAAACCGTTTTATGAACCATCCAGTAATTATACTAATGTATGTACGGTTCCCATTTTCATGCGTTGAAATTATTAGCTAATCATCATTCATTAGTTTGCTCATGACTATAAAGTAGTCTATACACGATGGTGATTGAAATATGCAATGTGCAAGGACTTCACTATATGAATATTTTGCCTAGTTGAAATTCATGAAGAACGTCATCCAATTAAGCAAATTTTAATTGACTCAGTCATCCTGTTTATCTGAGAGTAATCAGTAACATTCAAATAATAAGAGGGCTCAAGATAATGATATTCCTTCAATATAGAAAAATTCGTTAGAATGTGTTAAATTTAATTTATTTGATAGAACGTTTTGATCGACTGGAAATGTCTGATGAAATGCGTTGAAAGAAAGGTTATAGCACGAGATTCAATAGATTTTAGTTCCTCAGCATTCCAACAGATACAATTATAATTTGACAGAATTATTCGCATGAAAATTAGATTATCTCGAAGAATCATTGAATTGAATTATTCTTAATATGAAGAAAGTTTCCAAGAACAATGTAAATGAGAAAATAATTGCAGTCTTATGCAAGGCACGCGTATTATTTGAATCAACTGCATGCATAATCTGAATTATTCGCTTGTTGATATACGAAAAAATGATATTTATGCTAAAGTGCTCCAATTTCATTACACAGGGTGTTTCATAGACTTAAGTATGTACATATATAATCAAGATGACACATCGAATTATATAAACGTCACCTCTATATTTTAAATTTTGAGAAGTTTTGAATGATTAGTTCAATTTTTGAGTGTTTCTTGAGATTTCAACAGTAAGTACACATGAATTTCCAACCTTTATTAATTAATTTTTCTGGAAAAGATTCATGAAATATAATTGACCGATGTCAAAGTTAATTGAATTTTCGAAAATTCAAAAAATGTATTATTTCTCTGGATATGACTCGAATGATGAATATAATTCTTCAAAATATCCTTGTGAATAATATACACGAAGAGAAGAGCTTCAGGATTTGCACAAGAGATAGTTTAGATTCTGGACCATCTGATTCATACACATTTATGTCATCGGATTCAGGTAACGCTGTAAAGAAAATCATTTCTGGGCCCGTCGATCATGAACTTGACGATAAGATGAAACAACTTAATGGAAGGTAGGAATATTGATTTGAAAACTGAACATTAATATAATTAACGAATATATATATATATATATATATATATATATATATATATCCTTTGAAAAAGAGTGGATTTACAAAAATCGAATAATTGTATCTACAATAAATGCTTAAATCCATAATTTTGATGTGTCGAAAAACACAAGTGTGATAATTCAATAAACGAGTGAAAAAAACCTGTGGAAAAAACTCGTTTTTCCCTGTCGCTATTGAGCTGGTAATAGCTTGTCTGTTTATGTTGTGTTAGTGTCGTGTGTACATAAAGAATACCAGAGATTTTTCTGCTTAGCAACTTCAATTCTCATCTTGCACTCCATGATTTCCAGACGAAGACAAGTGTGAAAGAAAGGGGGTTTGGGACAGGAATCTGTAACAATGGAAAAAGAAAACCAGCAGAAACATATTTCAACAATCATACCGGACTCTATGTCTAACCACACTTGAATTTAAGAAAAGAGTTTACATAGGAAGCAAGGCCATAAAAAGGACTAAGGAGATTATCAAAAAGTACATAATCTGCTATATTTCCTCTTTGGCGGAGATGTTCTTCCGTCGCAGTGTGAGTATCCTGAAACATAATCACTTCCTTGTGCTTGCTTGACAATTTTGAAGTATAATCGCAAAGTCCCTTGAATATTCAAACTCAACAAAACAATTCCCTCTCTGTTTGATCGAGAGAGCCCCGGTGGCTAGGTTCGGTCTTCTTAGTGATGCCGATTATGATCTATAGATGTTCTAGAATCATTATGAAACTATGGGTTGAAATCTCTCATATATTATTTTTTCGTGGTTATTGTTTAATCTAAAGAAAAATTTTCAAAAAAATGTAGATATTTTTGTTCTTCAGATTCAGTTTTTCATACATTATCATCTTGATCAATACTCGCCTAGAGAGATCATTTGTAAAATGATATATATATATATATATATATATATATATATATATATATATATATATATATATATATATATATATATTATTTAGCTTGACATAATAGTTTGATAGTTTTAATTTTTTTACAAATGATCTCTCTAGGCGAGTATTGATCAAGATGATAATGTATGAAAAACTGAATCTGAAGAACAAAAATATCTACATTTTGCTTAATGACGTGTGGCATGAAAACAATCTCATCTTGGATAGCAGTTATCTAGCCTTCTATTTCAGAAATTCTCCGTACCATCCATTAACACTATTAGAAGCGATTTCATCAATTTATCCTCATTTCTTAGGGATGTTTTCCCTATGATTCGCTCTGCTTACAACTTGGTTTTTGGATTTTTTTATCCAACCTGCAAAAAGCTACCTCTTTTATTGGTAAATTTGTAATAATAACAATAGCATACAATACAAACGTTTTCTGTTCATTATAAAAAAGATAACGTAGAAGAAAAATCTTTTTACTGAGAAAATTGTTTAAACCTGTTAGTCCAAGAGGTAGAAGATGTCCAGGTGGTGTACCTTTCTCGATTGCTGACTTTGAATGGTGTTTATGGTATTTACAAATCATAAAACACTAAAGGTTAACGCAACTTTCGATTACCCTAACTCAGAAGTTTGATTTTCTCACATGTCGAATAGATTGTCAATTGAGTATCGAGTATCAATTACAACTTGTATCTATAATGAAGAGATCTTGAATAATTTTTCTTATAGTATCTAATCGTCGATATCAAATCTAATATTTGTTGTTCATTAGAAAAACTCTCAAAATAGTGTTTTAGAAAATGCATTCAACAATGTACGATCATTTAGTGTATTCTCAAAGAATTATGTACTAAAACGATCAAACAATATAAAAAATATAGCTTAACTAAATGAAAATTAATCTCACCAAAAGCTGCAAAATGAATATGAATCATATTCGACTCACAATGAATTAATTACCTAGATTATGATATAGGATATTTTAATGCGGAATAATGTTCCATATGATATTTCTATACCAAATTTCAAATGGATACCTCCTGTAGTTTGTTCTTCATAATCTGAGGGAACCTAACATTGTTTCGGTATGAAAAACATCCTATGTATGGATTTAAATCAAATCCAAATCTGTATAGAGATTGTTTTCTGATGGAGTAACAAACATTCAGATTTAATAATTTTCACATTCATTATATACAGAAATATTAACGGACCAATACAAATATTGTATTTTTTTTTGATTTTTTGCTTTGTATGAGTGCGAATTATGTTTTGTTAAATTTCTGTCGGAAACAATAATTCCTGATATAAACTATAGTGAATTAAAAATTCCTTCTTCAGAGAATACTCAAATGAAGAAAATTGAGACCATTTGTTGTTCCGCTCATTAGATTTCAGTGCAGTAGATGAAAAAGCCTATTAATTTGCAAAGCATTCTAACGAGTTGATCATGAGTTCGAAACAAAATTAGGTTTGTCTGCAAAAACTAAATTAGGTCTTCTCACACTTTCATACCGTGATAACCGATGCACTGTTCAATTAAATTAAAGCATAATTCAGGTACAAAAGAGTCGTGCAGTACGACAAAATGATTTTCTATTCAACATCTGACGTATTACCCACTTCTTTAGTTGGACCAATTATAAAAGAACTGGCGCTAGAAGAACTTGCCAGTTCTGTAATAATTCCCGATCATTTCTCCATCATGCCGTGCGATATGACATTGTTTATTTTTGCTTTATTAAATATTGGATTCAATGTCGCCAATCGGGACTGTGCGAGATATTTTAAACCTAATAATTACATTCAAAATTTACCGTCCCTTTCCTTAGGATATATAAGTGAATTACCTATTCCTTCAATGAAACTTCCAACAATAAAACCATCTAAAGTGATGAAAACTAAAGTGATTGATGTGGTCACCAAATTCGTGTACAGAAATCCAGTTTGTGTAAAAATGAGTGGAAAAAAAACTTTATGTGAAAAGGTCAACTCTAAAACGAATCTTGAATATACAGTAACCAAGGAATATTTTGTGGAGAATCAAGATAAAAACAATCGAGAAGACTTCAAAAGTTCTCCAACAATTGTTGAGGAATCTAGATTTGAGCCTTTCGATGAAAATGAATTGGGGTATATTGAAAGTAGTGAACATTCGCGACAATTTGTGGAACAAATGAAAACTCCTGTTTTATCGAAAAGTGATATCAACGAACTTTTAATAGAAGATCGTTTGGATCAGCTTGAAACAATTCTTCCATATTATACAAGAAAAAGAGTATACGAAACTTCGACAATAACTATTACGAAAGTTAGAAATGATAATAGAGTTACAGCTACTCTTCTTGCTAAGAACTGTATACCTCATGGTTATCCCTTGTGCCCACCAAAGATCAAGAAGAGAAAATCGAAAGTAGCTCATTGGATAAATGAAACAAGAGACGCAAAAGTGAAAAAGTGAAAATATATTTTGTGATAGTAACTTCCAACTAGGACATTAAATTATGTGAAGAATTCGTTGTGTTGAGTATTAATAATTTATAAACAATAAAATAATTCTATTTGTTTCATAACTTTAACATACTTTAAAAATTTCATACAGATTTTTCGATTCAAAATTGATCAAACAGTTCTTTACATATTTATTCAAGTAATTTGAAAGGCAAGTCAAAGAAAAACAACGAAGATCGAAAATTTAGGGACCATAATACTATTTTACCTTTTGTTTTGCGCAAAAATTTTCAGTGATTAGTTTGGCTGATTTTAACGTATATAACTGCAATAGTTTTTTATTTCGAAATTTTTCCTTTTAATCCATGTTGAAGCATAAGATCCAATTATCACTAACTTCGAACTTCATGTAGTAGCTTAATGAATTTTTATTTTCGATAATAATGAAGTAATGGATATTTTCTTATTTTCGATCTTCTTTTCTCGTGAATAACTAAAATTAGATTGAAAATTTCTAAGTTTGTAGAAATTTATTTCTACGTATTGGAAAATTTCATTATAAGTTATGCTCAAAGCTTGATAAGATTTCAATATAAACGAATACTCTGAAAAGTCCAAATTGATAATGTGAAAGGCTAATAATTGAAAATTGAAAACTAAACTTTTCTACTAAATACATTTCAAGAGGATTTGAACGTTGAGTATAAAATTGTATTGGTATAGTTTGTTCATGTTTCTTTTGATTATATTTTAAATTCCTCCCAGAATGAATCTCGGAAATGTGTGACAATATACACATATGAATTTTATATCAAGCAAAGATTTAAAATTACGTATCTGTTAAGCTAAACCAAATAATTACATCAATTTATAAACATGAATTCACTAATTCATGTTATTACATACGTTGGTTTTGGTTCAATGAGCAATAGCAATAAGCATCCATATTGGCTATGGAATGTGTAGCTTGAGTTGTTCGTAGAACAACTGTTGTTCCATGGTAGATATGATAAGAGAAAAAACCTCCTGAATATTTAAAGGAATTGAGAAAGATTTTCAAGAGTGGGAAGAATGAAAATATTTTTCTGTAAAATGATGACAGTTGTGAGAGAAGATGCTGGTATTATACTGACTTGAAATTATTATTTTTGTATTAGTGTTTTTGTTACAAATTTTGAAATCAGAGCCTCAGTTCCTACAAAGGAGCGGCCGGCAACTGTGTTAATATTTTAATATGAAACTAGTTAACGCGACAGGGGTCGGACGTTGTCTCAGCTGGTCCGAACTTCAATGATTTTCTCTGATCTTTTTCAACTGAGTTATTAATCAAGCTCAATATATAAGCTAAGTATAAACAGAATTTATCGTTTTAATCGTGAGTTATGATCGACAGTTACTACAAAAATGGCTTCATAAGTTTTTCGCCTTTGTTTGAAGAACAACTATTGGATAGGATCAAATTTACAAAAGTATAAAAAACATGTAATTTAGTCACGAATGTTTTTTACGTTTGAAAGCTATTCGACCATCCAAACAACAAAAATTTAGCAATTGCATTGTTTGATGAATTGGAAGTTATTTCATTGAGATCATACAGAACACATGCTTCTTCAGCATTTTTTGAAATAACAATCATATCGAAATTCCGTAAAAATCCTCTAATTTTTCTTTCCATGAAAATCTTGGTTATACGAACATCTCAAAAAATAAAATAGCTAAACCAGTCCAACTACTCTCAAGTGATGTGCTTACCAACCAACAGCTGATGATTTAAATTTATATACAAAATATAACAAAAGACAAATGTATTATTTCGAAATAATTAGTGGTGTACTTAACCATTTCTCAAAATTTTATGTCGATCGGATGATAAGAATAGTAATGTATGAATGACAATTTATATATAAAGGAGACGATGGTGTAGTAGTGTAAGGGCTGGATAGCGAGTTTTGATAATATTGTTCGAATATGGTTTTAGTAAGCTTTGAGAAATAACAAGTAAAATGTTAAAGTAATTCGTTAGCACTGTTATGAGGAACACAATCAACAACGGGTTCATTGGGTTTATTTTCTTCACTCATACGATCAGTCAAATGTATGCGTTCTATGTATATGATTTGATATTTGAACGTCAACAAGGTATATTTTTCACATAAGCTCCGAATTTTCTTTACAAATTCCCCAAAGCATACATCAACGTCAGTTGATCCATAGAAAATTATAATTTCAAATATGGAGGGCAAAAAATTGTGATTGTACGAATTCAAGTTTCATGGCGGAGACTGAATATTTGTATTAAATGCGTGATTAAATTTTAACAGAATAGCTCAACCATTGCTAATATGTAGTTAAAAATTTGTAACATCGCAGTCAGTTCGATAGAAATGTAATCCACCTTTCTCTGGTTATATTAGTAACAATCTGATAGGATCTTGTGAATATACCTTTAGTTCGAATCAATAATTCGTATCTGGAATTAGCTTATGGTTTGTACATTCAGTATTTAGTCATTTAGATCTCCACATACGAAGTATCCACCATCTCTGAGCAGTAATTTAAGCAAAAAAAGTGTAGAAATATTTTAAAATGGCCAGAGGGAGGCTTGTAAATAGTTATGATATTCAACGGGTTATCGACCACACTATAATTCCATATATATATATATATATATATATATATATATATATATATATATATATATATATATATATATATATATATATATATATATATATATATATATATAGGGTTTTACCCCGACGAGTTGCCTATATATCTGTTCATGCAATCAAACTGATTTCATGAAAAATATAAATCCACCACCCGGTAATTAATACCATTGCCAGGCAATAATTATAATCAAATCATATCCTGGAATAATTATATATTAGGATAACGTTAAACGTTATGAGAATATATCAATCTACCAGAATATATACATACTATAGCATCATCAGACAATGATATCAATGTACCAACGAGTAGTGTCAGAGGCTTTCTCCCGGAAAAGCCAGTGTACGGACCTTAGTCAAGTAACACTGAATGTTACTCATTAATAGTTTCCTTTGTGTGAAGTGGTGAACGATCGAATAGAATACTGCTCTGAATATAAATATGACAAAATTGTCAGTTAATTATATTACATTTATATAAACAAATAAATGAAATATGAAATGAGATTCTGAGCAGTATAAACTAAAGAGAAAACCTATGACTCTACCTCATTATTATTTTCGAATCAATCAATCGTATCTGGAATTAGCTTATGGTTTGTACATTGAGTGTTTAGTCAGTTAGATCTCCACATACGAAGTATCCACCATCTCTGAGCAGTAATTTGAAGCAAAAAGTATAGAAATATTTTATATATATATATATATATATATATATATATATATATATATATATATATATATATATATATATATATATATATATATATATATATATATATATATATATATATATATATATATATATATATATCGACGAACGACGACGACAGTAATATTCAGTTAAAATTAAGTAGTTTGATATCGACTAATCCCGTAGATTTCATTTTGAATTCCTTTTGTTTTCTAAGTAAATCGATATGAATAAAGGAATGAAAAGTTATTTGAGAAAGAAATTCGGTAAAACAAATTTCTATAATTTAAGAGTAACCTTTCTGTATATAATTTAAATGGAAATAGTTTCAGGCTCATTTACTTCTCAACCTCTAAGCACTAATGCATGGAAATCCAAAATCTACAAGTTGATATGACTCATTGGAACGACCGACATGAATAAGGCATATGTTTGTTTCTACCTTAGATGAGAGAAACCGGAATCGAAGACTGACAAGTTTTGAATAGTCTACTATCGGCAACATTACAAAATCAATGGAGCACTTAAGAAAATGAATTTTCTAACTTTTCATCGAGGAAACCTTGTCAACGTTTCACTTTCAAAAATAAAGATTTCGTTTTCACTAAATAAAGCTTTTTAACAATTTGGTGAAAATTGATGCTCCGTAATGTAATACAAAATAAAACTAATTACAACCCCTCAATCTAATTATCTATAGAGAAAATGATTTCTGGAGTTCTTGTTTCGTTTGGCGGTATTAAACCCGACCGACCCTTGTTGGACCACATTAACGAGATTGTTTCTTAGTCAGAGAGAGTCATTGAGAATTCAGGAAGGGATGTTTAATGTAAGAAAACAGCAAAAAATACACTCGATTTCCACCCAGGGAATATTTTACAGGATGCTATTTGATAGCACTGATTAATTCTAGATTGAGGGAGGAATATTTATCACTACAAATTATGAAATTTTATCAGATATGAACGATATGTTCTCAAAATTGAATGAAATTAACAAATTTCAGATAAAACAACATTGTTTTCATATTTTAATGCACAATTGTAATGTGTGTGACTCTACCTCCACTTCACTTTTTGCTTCGTTTTCCATGATTTTTGGTGACAATTAAGTTTAGCATTAATTTCATGAATTCGATGTTTGATTTTAGACCATTAATTGCTTGCAACTCATTTTCGCAAACCAATAAGTTCACATAATACCACAAAATTTTCTATAACGGCATTAAATCACAACTTCTTGGTGGCAATATTGTGACATATTCTTGTTTCATCAATTCACTGAATGTTTCTTCTGTTATTTGGCTAGTAGCTTGAGGGTGGCGTCGTCTATTATAGAGATTATTCGAGTAAATAATCAAACAATTGAGGAAAAATCACCGGGCTTAAATTTCACAGAATATAATGAATGAAAATATGTTTGCCATATGTTTCGGGCTTCATTCCATTTTCAAAAACTATAGCATAGTTTAGTACTTATTTTTTGTGGGACAATATGAAAATGGTGATGATTTTATATTTGGTGGAACTGAAAGGTGGGAAAAATCCAGGCTAATACTAATCTGCGTTTTCTATGATGTCATTGTCGTACCCTTATTTGATGCTTATGCTTGTTAGATTATAATTTCAAAAGTTTTTCGTAAGAGGGGAACTGTGAGTAAGCTATGCTCAAATATATGAAACCCGTACATATCGATTTCATGCGGATGAGAACTACCATTATTGATAAAGGTTAACGTTAGTTTTCCATGAATATCAGATTCTAGATGATCTCTTCTATAATTTGGATATCGAAGAAATTGGTTGCTATATGGTTATTTTCAATTTCCAGAGTGAATTGGATTGCATAGTAAGATGAAATCAAGAATTTTGAAAAATGATTTAATTGTCTATCAGTACCTGTTCAAATACAAAATATATTATCAACATATCTTTTCCACTAAGAAACGTAATTCATTCAAATATTACATGAAGAGAATAGTTTCTTTTCGACATTGGTCAAGAAGATTTCAATAAAAAGAGGAGAAATTGGAGAACCCAACTTGAGATCTTCTAGTTGTTGATAAAAATTTTCATTGAATGTGAAATAACTCTGCTTCAAACGAACTTCAATATTCAGCATCGTTACTATTCTGAATATGAATAATCTTTAGTAGAAATTAATAAAATTTACCAACAACTAGATGGTCCTCCAATGGGTTTTTCATTCTTGAGCGAAATCTTCATGATCAATCGTCGAAATTAATTGTTCTCCACATGTTAAATTTTAATAAGAAATGTTCTTTACTGGAAAAGACATTGTTTTTTGTTTCGAGAATTCAAACAGGTTCGAATCCATAAAACAGTATTCACTAAGTACAATGTAAAAAAAGGTTTGGTATTAAGTTAATGGAAATAGAAAATATGAATAATTGAAAAAAAAGTACAGAAGAAGAAACTACATCAAGAACAAGTCTTTTGAAATTTTTTCAGATCTTACGATGTTATTTGAAAAAATATTAACAGACTGATTCAATTCATTGTCCATGAGTAGCATTCTCGTTAAGGGCGCGTGCCTGGAATAGTTAGTTTTTTTGAAAGGAATGTAGAATAACTCATGTTTCCTTAAATGAAAATTAGTAGAGTTGAAGAATATATTTTCCAGAATAGTTGGTGCACTAACCTCCCCTGCCAATACCTTCTGAAGGGTTAGGATGTCTTTTATCTTTCTTCTGTCGTCAAGTGAAACCAAGTTAAATTGTTTTCTTGCTTCCGCATAGAAGTCAACCCCCTCCGCCACCGTGAAAGTACACAAATAAGCCAGATATTTTAAAAGTTTATTCTGAATTTTTTCAATTCGCGAGATGTAAACTTTATACTGAGAATTCCATATAACGCAGGAAAGTTGAGTTTGCTGAATACGTAGGCATAGTAAACACTGAGAACAGAACTAGAATTTTTGAATATACGACACTGGCTGAGAGTGTACCCCAACATTCTACTTGAAGAACTGACTGTGCAATCAATGTGTTGATCGAAAACCAAATTCGAATCCAGAATGACTCCAAGATCTCGAATTTGTGACACTTTCATTAAAATATTGTTATGTAGTTGATAAGAAAAATTGAAGGATTTCAAATTTCGAGTGAACGTGATAATTTGACATTTTTCCAAATTCAGGAAAAGGCTATTGGTTTTGCAATACTCTGAAAAAAATGAGAGCTCTTCCTGTACCACAAGACAGTCAGACAAGCTCCTGATGGTAAAATAGATTTTGAGATCATCAGCGTATAGTAAAAAGTTACATTTTTCAAAAATATATCTTATAATATTTACATATATGAGAAACAGGAGAGAACCAAAGTGTGATCCTTGGGGGACCCCAGATGTACAGAAATATGTCTCCGGTCTATGCCCACCACCAATAGCAACGTACTGTCGTCGATTTCGCACATAAGAGTCGACCCATCGCAAAATTGAACCACCCACACCAACCTCCTCGACCCGACAACCAAGAATATTATGACAAATTCTGTCAAAGGCCTTTCCGAAGTCAGTGTAGACGGTATCCACTTGTAAGCCTTCATCCATAGCACTCAAAATATGCTCGACAAATGTCAATAAATTAGTTTCGATTGACCTGTTTTTGAAGAATCCATGCTGTTCAGGCATAATTTGAAATTTGACGAGAGAAAAAATATATTTGTAGATCAATGATTCAAACAGTTTGGTGAAGATACATAACTTGCTAATGGGCCTGTAATTCTTGACATTGCTTTTGTCTCCACCTTTAAAAATAGGTGTCACACTCGCGCATTTCCAACGATCCGGAAAAACCCCGTCTTTGAGTGATGCATTAAATAAAAGATAGAGGTGTACATAATTCATGGCAAGACTTTACACAAAGAGAAGGTCCAGCTCATTTTTTTTGATCAAGAGCTCTTATTGATTTCTCAATCTCTTTTGGAGTTAACGAAATGAATGGAAGATAAGCAGGGGATTCCGAACCTGGATCAACGCGAGGAGTTGCTGCTACTATTGGCGGCACAAATACCGAGCAAAAGAAACTAGCGAACAATTCACTGATTTCCGTGGCTCCATTAACGGTTTCCTTGTTATAGTGCATTGACGACGGCAAGCTACAACCGAGTCGCTTAGAAGAAGAGATACTGAATATTCTTTTTGGGTTGTTTGGACATCTTTTTCGATATTTGAGATGAAGTTATTATAATCTGCCAAAATCCGGGCTTTACTTTCCCTTCTCAAATGTTTGAAACTTAGAAAGACATCGTAGTTTTGATAAATTTTTCATTTCTTGTGAATTTTGGTATTTCGATTGATAATTTTTATAGTGTTTCTGGAGAAGTAACTCGGAAATTTTTTACTCAATGACTTTTCAGGTACATGATCTTCAATTATATTATTGAGTATGACATAGAAGATGTTCAGATCAGCGTTTATATCACCATTTGATAATATTTCTGACCAAGGTGCTTCTGAGATTCTTCGATTAATAGTTATATAATCAGATTTGTGGAACCTGAAGACCTCCGTATTCTTGCGAGTTTCTAAATATTTATAGTTTGAGTTGAAAAGGAATTCAATACAAGGATGGTATTCATCCTCCCGCACAAGAAGGGCTACCACATCGCTCTAAAGATGATACTCTAAATTTATTACAAAAAATTAGATCGAGAGTCTTATCTGAGCAATTAGTATTTCCATTGAATTGTATAAGTTCACAAATAGTTATAGAATCCAAAACAGTGGAAGAATTCGAATCGACTCCCCTCGGTTCGAGGAATGAGAAGTTCGAGTCCGTATCACGCAACCACCGAACAGATGAGAAGTTCATGTCACCGCAAATTAATAAGATCTTATTTTCAATTTTATCCTTAATTTCACAAAACTTTGAGGCGAAACTTGTGCTTGCATTTGATTCCCCAGGAGGGAGGTAAACGCAACACAGTAGTGATTTAATTTTTCCTATTTTAATTTCGACCCAAACATCCTCGGCGTCGCTTTGGAGATTCACCACCTGTTTTGCATCCAAGGTATTCTTTATAGTTATGAAAAAACCTCCACCGTCTTTTTTTAAACTAGCACTAGTTTCGCGATCGCGACGAAAAACAGAGTAGATGTTCGTATCAAGAATTTCCGAGTCGAGTGTATTACTGTTTAACCAGGACTCTGTTACAAATATGATATCGTGATTATTGATCATAGAAGATGATTTAAGGTCTCGCAGTTTAGTACGCAGACCTCTAAAATTTTGATATATGATCTTAAAAGCCATGTTGAAAAATCACGAAAAAAAAGAAATTAGTAACTGTTTAGTTCGAACACCTACTTAATTTTCTTCAGATCTTGTTCGCTTGATATCTGAAGAATTTTAGTTGTATATTTAAATTCATGTTGTTTAGCAGCGACGCGAGCATTTTTGTAAAGAACCTTGTTCATTGGGGTCAAATGTTCATTTATAAAAAGTCGATCAGATATCCCATCAATTTTGAATCCGAGTAATTTAGTCTCAATGCGTTTAGCTTTCGTACGAGCCAAAAATTCATCTCTGGATAGTTTAGATAGGAATCTGATTATGATGATCTTCCGCTTAGACTAATGTTTGTCGGCACACGGGTAATATAGTCTATGTCAGACTTCTAAACCGGAAAATTGAGAAAATTACCTATGTTTTCGATTACTTGAATTAGATTTTCATTCTTTTTCTCTTGCACATCCTGAATCTCTATATTATTCGATCGACTGTTTTGCTCCATGCCATTGAGTTTTGTTGACATGGCCGATAATTTCTCGTCTAACAGCTGGTTTTCCTTCTTGAGTTCTTCAGTCGGACTTGACACACTAATACGTTAATGATATATTTTGTATTTGGATAGGTACTGATTGATGATTCAATCTGTTTTGAAAATTTCAAAATCCTTTTAAGGTACGGTCCAATATACTATGAATATTGAAAATATGCAGAAAATACTAAATATTTTAGAAATCCAATATATAAGAACAGATAATACATAATAATATATGCTCGCCGATTCCATAATCCATTGAAGTAGTTTCCATCCGCATAAAATCAAAATGTACGAGTTTCATACATTTCTGAATAGATTACACACACTTTAGCATTATCTGAAGATAGGAAAGAATGGTTTTTCTACTATTGCTGTTCAATAATATAATATAATAAACTTATAATTGCTTCTAATATGAATTCATTTCACTTATCTCTATGGTCGATTATTATCTCGGAACTTCGGCCTTAGATTTACGTCGAATTCTGTGAAGTCAACACATAAAGAGTCTAAGATAAGAAAGGAATTAGAGCAATTGTGTGAAGCTAGAATATCTTGACAACAAATAGTTGAATAGTTATTCTTAATATAGATTAATTTATCAACACGTTGCAATGGATTGAAATCAAATTCAATTTGTAGGACTCATATTTTACCCTTAGGATATCTCAGAAGGTATTCATGAATACAGAAATTATTAAGCTTGACAATTAATGTATCGTAACTGATCACAAGGAAAAACTTCCATGGACTATTCGATATATCATAAATTATTAAATACAGTAACACTTACAGTGATTTCTCATACCAATCCTGATAATTTGGAAGAATGTTTGACAATTTATGAATTATTGAATAGTGATTGGTGTGGAAGTTAGTTCTCTTTCAAAACTTATTCGACGGTACTGACAGAGGAAAATTCCTTATTATGAGTAATGGTATTTGATACAAGTGAAATGAATGAAAACTTATGACGAAAATCGATGAAACTGAGTTTTCAGAAGTTATTTTACTATGAAATCCTACAAGCACGGAGATGTTTCGATTTTTTAGTGAATACAAGGATAGTTAAGCAATTGCACCTCACCGAAGTGGGACCAAGTACGAACCTATTAAGTAAAAGTTGTTGAATTGAAAATAGCTTCATCGATGAGTTCATTTATAATGATGGACGAAATATTGTACATAAGGAAGACCGGCCATTATTATCCAATTGGTCAGCTATAGAACGCACATTCGTTCGGGATCATCCAGAGAACTTTTTTCTACTTTTGGGTAGTATTCTGCTTGTTCAAATTCATTTATTTAATCCGATTGCGTCCTCACTTAACCTAACCTAACAATGTAATTCTAAGTGAAAGTTTTTGAATCGACAATATTATTATAGAAAATCTTAGTTTGAAAATTTTTCTTCTTTTCTCTTACAGATCACAAAAAGTAATTAATTTACAGAAGTCTACAGTTTAACTAACATGATTCCATTTTCTCTTAGTTCTTAAAAATAGGATAGAATCCAAAATATAAGTCAAACATATTTTGACTCATTAAATTTTGAAATTAAAACTTAAGCTTAGTGTTTCTTCTTCAATTGTTCAATTCTTTTGTGAAAATGTTCTAAGTGATTAGTGGGAGTTCTATATCTATATAACTCATTTTAGGCACCGTCTTTATATTTCATTTATGTAAAATTTACCAACTGTTGTACAATTATTTGTCGCAATGTTAAAGTTTGAATGGTGATAATTAGTACTGGTAGTAGTGTCTTTTGAATAAATTAGATACAATAACTCGATTATTGATACCATAAATGAGTTTTTTGACAGTGAACTGGGAATTCCTTATAAACTACAGTGGACGATTGTAACTAAATGAAGTGAATACATGGAATTTGATTATTTAAAAATTTAGTTAATTTCTGTTAGTCTTCATTTGTTTGAAACTATAGAAGTTATGAGAAATGTAGTAATTGAGGCATCCCCATCATCTTCGAGAGTGAGCCACTCCAAGTATAGCCTGATTCACAAAAAAAAACTGTAGTTAGAGAACACTAAAAGATTTTCGAGATACATTAAAATTCAGAACAGCAGTAATTACTCCCATCATATGTACTCCATCGGCTAGTTTACCGTTCCATCTGATCTCTTCATAAAATTAGAAAAAGGATTCAAGATAAATATTGAAACACTTGTACGGTCTATTAGTGAAGTGTCGTAATTCCATTTTAGTAATGATAAAAATTGAACATATACATAAAAAAACTGTAGTTAGTATCCACCCAGAGAAGTTCGAATCGAGACCAAAAAACGCTGTAAGCCTATCCGTTATCGATATACAGGCAGTTTCATGTATTTGGACGGATATTCTAAACGCAATAATTCTCGAGCATAAAGATCAATGCACTCTATATTTCGTACGGAGAATTATATGATTAAAGTTAACAAACTGATAATTGGTTAAAATCAAACTCTAGGACCATACTGAAAAAATGAGTTTTCACCTTGAAAGCATCAGAGAAATATAAATCTAATGAGCAAGAACCGCTCCATGAAATGAACTAACTGCAAAAACTGTCACATTCTGTTCCTTTTTTTATTGAAAAGTTTCATCACCGTTGACAGCTCCTTCAATGAATAATGTTGAAATTAAACATTTCAAAAACCTGTCTCTGTGTTTTTGAGAAGAATTTGAAAGATACTTATTCCCATCACTCAGTATAACCGTCAGACGAATTTTGGGTGTTTTCTTGATCTCCCTGGCGAGTGCTCTTTTAACCCGTCGTTAAAATGGAAAATATTTCGTTATTCATTCTGCACACTATTCTCAGATCAATTACCACGATTATACAGATAGACACATATACTCACTCAGATTCACACGTTAAACTTAAAACACCCCTCTTTTTTCCGCCAAGCATAAAAACTTAGAAGATAAAAAACATTAAATTAAAATCTCATCGACTACAAACAGAGGAAGGCCTGTCCAGGTAAACGGTAGATAGCTCAACGATATCGTGGAAATCGTAGAAAACAACTCGAAGATAAGTACATGAAGAGTGGCGAGTAAATTAACCTAGGTCAGAGTAAAGTATGACGTGTTCTGAGTAGAGATGAGGTAACAATATTGAAGGATATCTAGAATTATTTGAGATTCAATTAAAAAATAGGCTGGTTTAGTCGAGTTGATTGTCGAGAATTGTTTTGTGTTCTACAGATTTGTAAATATTAATTTGAAGCTTCTCTGATTGGCTGTGATTCACAAAATTGTTTTTCATTATCTACCGGATGTTACAAAGAAAGCAGTTGCCATCTGGTAGTTTGGAGAAAGCTTTGTGTACGAAGGAAGGGAGGGGGTGCGTTTTGGTAAATAAAGCGTGAAATTTTTTGAATCTGCTTTTGTTATTTTTTCATGAATGTTCTGTTTCAATGTCATATTCCATTTATGAATAAATATTTTCATCTGAAACTTTCATCAACGTGGGGATTGTTGTTTCTGAAATGTCTCAAAAAATAAATTCATCATCAATTTCGTCATCATAATAATTGAAATATGTCTTAGGGTTTCTTTGGTTGTCAGAATATTGCTTTGTAATTCCGAACAAAGCAACGGCAGTAGCCATTAATAGAAAGCTGGTGATGCAATCCACATAACAGTGCCGAATTTTTCTCAGAGTGATGACTTGCGCATACCCAGTAATTCTCCCAATAAAAGAAATTGACAAACTTTCAGAATATGCCCCTGTTCTGCAGAGAGTAGCTGAAAGTAGAATTGAATATGACAGTGAATTCGTTTTTCCGACCGATTTCTGCTCATTTACATCGTTTATGCGGATTCTGGGAAAGTTATGTAGAGGGTGATGCTCTCATTCTTTCAAGGTAGAACTCATTTGTTAAGTCCGGTCCTGGAGTTAAATTTCATCTGCTATCAGCTCGCTAACTTCAATCATGTCATTTTCCGTACGAAATTTCGAGCGATAGATTTATGCGTTCAAGAATTATGGCATTTAGAGTATTCGTTCAGCCGTATATTGGATAACTTTAAAGCTTTCATGGGCCTCAATTTGGACTCCTCTGAATGAGAAATCAGATGAAATAGTGAACTTGCCGATGAGAGAGATGTCACCAGAGTGGGATAAAACTCAAAACAATATAAATAATTCGTTGAAAGAATTGATTCTACAAAAAAAAAGTGAGATCATAGCAAAAACATTTAAATGTCATGTCTCGCAGCGTAGTACTTTCTCAGTTAAAAATTGTGAAATATCATAAGAATCCGAATAGGTTATCTTAATTACTATGTATAAAAGCACCTATTCAATAACTTTGTCATAAATTATATAATTTGTTAGCTACCAACATCTATAGTATACATCTGAAAATAAGGCATTTTTATCTCAATAACAAATATGACTTCGCAATCGCACGGCAACATAACTCAATATTTGAAATGCTGTGAACTGAGCACTGTATAGCTTTACTTACAATAGAAACTTAAGTCACTTTTGAGCATATGTTGCCGTGTGATTGTCAAGTCATCATATCTTTTATAGAAATGGAATTTCGATACGGACGCTATAATTGTATATTGCTAACAAATTAGATAACATTTTATGACGAAGTTGTTGGATAGGTCCTTTCATAATTACTTATTAAAATACTTAGTTTCATGTGACATCTTTTTCCAATAAAATAATTGCGTTGCTAGACTTTTTTAAATTTTATTTTCGATACGATAAGCATTATACAAATATTAAATACACTAAATCAATGCACAAATCTGAAATTTAAATTCATTTGGAAGAATTTAAGATATGTTGAAGAATTAGTCTCCCAGTAATCCACCAGGAATACTTGAGAACAACCGAAAGGCGATTGGTACTCATGGAAATTGAAATAGTGCTAAAGCATTATAAAAATATCGAATACACTACACCAATGCACAAAATCTAAAATTTAAATTCATTTGGAAGAATTCAAGATATGTGGAAGAATTCAAGATATGTTGAAGAATTATTCTCCCAGTAATCCACCAGGAATGCTTGAGAAATGAGATTGGTACTCATAGACATTGAAGTAAAGTTGATAATGAAAAATTAAAACTTTTGGACTGAATGAAAAACCTTAAAAACTGTTAAAATTTCCACCCCTGACAGGAATTTCTGCATGACATCTATGATTCTTACTTAAAATCAATGACCTTATAGCATTCGGATCCATAACATGTTTTTCGAAAATGTCTGTAGCGTATCTTTGAGCATTCAGGGTCCCATTATTTGCGATGACAAGATCATTGCACAAGTTCAAAGAAATTCCTCCCCACACCTTTATTGAATCTCCACCAAAACAATAGGCAAGTGAAAAACTTGCAGTGAAAATATCTCCCATTTCCATGTCGATACACTAGAGGACGTCGATTGAAATGAAAAATAAACAGAAATTTCGATCATTTGTGAAAAAAAATCTCTTCCAGTCAGCTTCTAATCAATTACCCTCAAGCAACCACACAAAGTCTCAAACCAAATTTTTGGAGACGTTGTCATATCATTTCAGTGCTAATTTGCACTCCACTATTCTGTAGAAGCTGCATTTGAAGGTACGTAGAAGCGGCGAATCGTTTGCTCAATGAGGAAATTCTTAAATAACGGTCATGGATGGCTAATGTTTCTGAAAGAACGTAACGAGTCATTTAGTTTCTAAATAAAACAATGTTATGGGTGATGTAAGCAACAAGTTTTGCAGAAAAAGTTTCATCGAATATCAATATTTCGTACATATCTGCGAAATTTGCGATATTTCCAAATTCTAAGTTTTTGAACGGTTTTCTCCTCAACTACTATAAATTAAAGAAAGCTTACACTCTCCATGTTTCCTTCTTATTCGCTCAGAGTAGAATAGAGATTCTTCTAAATTAAATACCTACTTAGCTACAAAATCCTCCTCCCTGAAAATACTTCAGGTGCAAATTTCAATTAAACATCGTTCTGCGCAATATAGTAATTTTAATTATTGTTTAATCAGATCTTTCACCTGAGTGTTCATGTACTTCCAATCTCCTATCGCGAATTATATATAATGAAATCCCTTAATGCTTTACTAGAAGCACGAACACAAAATAACCAAATAAACCCTTTTTCGATTAATTACAACTTTTCGTAATCCATAAAATGCGTGCGTTGCGGATCTGCGGTTTTCCGACCGACTTAGAACAGCACTTTTCACTCCAACGAATGAACAAAATTGATTCGCCCCCGTGAATAACTTTACAGTTTCACGGGTATTTCCCAATTTTCGGAATTGATCTTGCATTCCTAATATGGCGGGTGTGGATATCAGTGGTTTCTAGAATGTTTTTTTCACAATTGCCGTGGTTACTGGTTCAAGTGGTTTATAATTGTTTCTACGAAGAAGACATTCAGGAGAATTGAATTGAATTCAAGATATAATGGAGGGTAAGATTTTCATTTTATGTTAATAAAGCCAATCGGATTCATTTTTATTCTTGGTCTTTCTCAAATAATATGAATCATTTATTTCGATTATTGATCTTATGAATTGCTAATGAAGGAAATGGGAGTTTCTTAAAATTTCTAAAGTAATCAATTTTTCTATCCTAATTCTGGTTGAAGAAAATGGTCTATTGATAAATGCCCCATACAAAAGATGTTGTAATATTCTTATACTAGAATGTGGTATACTTTGATTTGGATCAATTATGCATTATTTTGAGATATGATGTCAGTGTTAGATTTCTCAGATAGATCAACCTCTATTGATGTTTACATTTTCAAAAATATATAGAGGTGTTATTCTTGAATATTGAATGAAATAAAATATGAATAGAATTAAATGAAGCAAATTAAACTCAAAAAACAAAATAGTTAAAAAGTAGGGACCTTTGTGAAACCTTTTAAATTGGTCAGTAATTGATCGTCATAAGTTTCAAATGTTACCTCGCGAAATTTCACGCATGGCCAAATGCCCGAAAATAGGTAATATGGTGGCCATTCAATTTATTCTATTCAGATTGCTGTGGAAATTTATTTCACTTAGTTATTACCACTCATTCATTTCATAACTCAGCGCAAATCTTATCGATGCTAAGGTCACTGAATTGAATGCAGGATTTACTTCACTCAGAAATGAAGTACTCATTACAGAAAATCACTGCGACAAGAAATTGAAGCATAATTTCAATATTTCTCATTTCTTCTCTGCAAGACAATCAATCATCAACACATGTTTTTCGGACATGTTCAGACATGCCAACTAAATTCGATATTTGTCCTTGGTGAACATGTTCCTCTCATGGAAAATAAAACAAATGAAATAAGTTGAAAGAAGAAGAAACCTCCACATATTGGTAACATCAGTTGTTGATCAATTTTTGACGTAACGTTTGTGCCTCTCGAAAATTAAAATTTTTGCTAATGATGCAAAGCGAATCACGACTTTGATTTCTGCAGAATGAGCTGATCTTGTGGTGCTAGATGACCTAGGTTGCATTTATACAAAAACGTACTTAGGGTATTCCATCCATCAGTTATCAGTATGATCCTCAGGTACAGGGAGACTGATGGTCGTCAAAGGTGACCTGGCAAGGACGATTCATGACAGTTATTTACGAATTGCCTGGCATTATCTTCAAATATAGCTATGACTCAACAGTGCAGTGCAAATTTGCACCGAAACGAAACAGTAACGTCTCAAAGAATTTGGTTTGAGTACTCGTGTCGTAGCTCGAGGCTCAGCTCTTACCGAAGAGGCCTAAAGAATTTTGTCAGAGAACTAGTCGATTCGTTAGAAGTTGACTAGGATGAAGGTTTCCTTACATATGAGTCGAGATTTTGTTTTTCTTATTGTGATCGTCGTTATCTAGCTTTCAGATGTCGAAACGAGATATATGTGGTGGTTCAATATTGGTGTGGGGAGGTATTTCTTTGAACGCTCGTACTGATCAGGTCATCGTAAATAATGAAATACTGAATGCTCAGAGGTATATTACAAATATTTCAGAAGGGCATGTCCCACTTGCGGCAAACAAGGCTGAAAACTTTTAGTCTATACATAATAACGCCTGATCACACCAATCTCATATCGTAAGATATTTCACTTTGAAGGAAAGGCCTCCCGAAGTCCAATCCTCAATTCCATCGAATATGTTTTGATATTCTCAATAGTTATTTAAAAAGTCAACAAAGCCAGCACGCTACCGTTCGTGTAGGTTTGAAACAAACTGATCGAAATTTGGAAGGAAATGGATCAGAATGTATTAAGATCATTAAGTTTGAGTATGAATTATAATTGTTATGCAGTGATTCTTGCCAATGGTGAAAATTTCCTATATCAACCGGTTTTCGGGTAATTTGTTTGTTCTTCAAAAATTTTACTTCTTTCATTATGTATTTTATTTCAAATCCTTGGAGTACCATTTTCATTTCGATTGTTCTCAATCATTCCTTAGTGCTGGTGGATTAGAGGGAAAGTAATTCTTCAAAATATTCCAACTTATTCTCCTTAAATAGGAACTTTCGATTTTATGCGTTAATTTTTTGGCGCAGTGTAATTTCATGAAATAGATTTAGGTAGAATGTCGCTCGATTAGAGAATACATATTGATAATAAAATTAATATCAAGGTTATCGTGATTCATCGTTTTCTGTCAACATTACATCCTTCTATCACAATTCTATAGTGCTTCTTTTACCGATTTTTGGTCTTTTTCAATTTGACACGTTGCATTAAACATTCAGAAAAACCTTGAGACGGTTGACATTAGAATAGTTCTTATAATATATGATGCTTTAAAAACGTGGATATTCAACATTCTACCGAAAATGAATATAATTTCATGAACAAAGGCTTCAATGTAACACAGCGATGATTGAGCTATAGATTTAATATCGGAATATGATGTACGCCGGGAAAGATCTGACAAAGAATAAAGTGAAACACTGATGGGTTCAAACGCGAACAGACCTGCAGTCCGTTGACGATGACCATGATCAAGATCTGAAATTCAGCTTCTTCAATGGAGGATATATTTTGAGGTTGAATGAAACCTTTTTGATATTTAATTTTCAACAAAAATGTTCTCATCATGAGATAAAAAGATCTATTTAAACTGGACATAAGGACTTCATTGAGGGTGTTCGTCGAGAGACAGAAACATTGAGTGTGAACCCTCAGCATCCATATAAAATAAAGAAAACTATCTTCCTCGTGAGAAGGGATCATATGGGAGTTCATATATTCGACAAACCAAGTCTACACAAAGAGATTTCGTCAATTCCCCATACCTTACTCATATACAGAGATCTTCCTCGCTTTTCAAAAAATTGGGACTGGCACAGGCATTGGTAATCATGGCCCAAGAGTTAATCATGGGGCTGCTCTTGAATAATGCGTCATCGCAACTCACGTGCAAGTTTATGCTATACTCTGACGCGTGCAATAAAAGCTCACAAATAATGAAGTCTATACATATATATACTCTGACAGCCAAAATTCCCTAGGATTCCCAAGAGATTTATGGGTCACATCCGAACTAGTAGAGGAATGCAAAAAGGCATTGAGCTGACTCAGTGCAAGAAACAAGGCTGAACCATTCAAGTAGCTATCTAGCCATTGAAGAAAATAAGAGAGCAGGCATCACAAAAGTGCAATAACTTTTAAACTGCCGTAAACAATCCTGATCGTTCAGTGCACCTACGCTCTCTTTTCTTTCAAAACTAGAAGGCTATTGTGAATTTTTGGAGATCTTGGGACTGAGATAGTTCGAAAGGGCATCAGAGAATAAATCAATTTATTGGCATCAGACATCAAGTCTATTAGGATAATGATTGGTCTATTAATGAGGATCCCTCAATGAATATCTTTGCATCACGGAACTACACATCAATATTGAAACAGGGAAACATGCTCTTTTCCAGTGTCCTGCTCCTGGTCGTTAGAGCGGACACGCTGGAGAAACTTAGTGCTGATTTAGAGGCCTCCCTATAGGGCTTGCTAACTTTAACAAAAGTTTCTGTGAGGCTGAAATCAAAAATACTACGGCAAGCACAATTGGCTAAAAAGCACTGTGGGACACTAATATATAATCCAAAACTGAAATAATTTGGAATTGTGCAGCTTTCGAACCCGATATTTTTGTAAATAGCAAAGAAATTAATTCTTGAATATATGAAATTTTTACTCTTCAAAAAATCTGCTGGTCACGTCAAATCTGAAAACATACGGTGGTATGCAAAATCAACGTTCACCACTGACTAATAAGAATTGAATTTTCATGGGAGCAATATTCAACTTTAAGTAAAATGTCAATTATCCCTCCCTGACGAATCTGGTTGCTGTAAATGGTTAAACTAGTCTGGCTTCTTGAAGTTTTCTTCGTTTGACCTACTTTTTGTCTTCATATCTTCTCAGTGACTCTGCTTGTCTTCTGTATCGATTCGTTGGTGGGCTCCAATTGTATATGTATACATACAGATATACTTGATACGATCCAACTAAATTATTACGAGTAGGCAGCCGTTTGGCCTGATGTTTGTAAATGGGCGTGCATGATATCCGACTAGATTGTATGAGTACTATGTGGTCCAGGTTGACGATGATCCTGAAGAATGAATCGGACTACTAGATCCTTCAAGGAGGGCAATTTGACATTTTACGAAAGGTTGAATATTGTTCACTGGATAAGAGCCTTCAATTTGTTTACACTTATATGAATAGTTCCCTTATAATGTTATAAAAGTGCAGAACACTGCACTAATAGTTGAAGTACCGTACATACAGTTCATTATCAAAGTGGGCGCCAGCAGACTGTTTTCCACACGAAATACACTCAACTGTGTATGATACTACTTGAATTGGGTTCTCTATATGCATTACATAAAAGATCTTTGTTTACATACAAAAAATAACAGAGAACACAAGGAAGAAGTAAAACCATCAATATGTAACAACCACAAAACAGACCCTAATTAGAAATAAAAACTTAGTGCTCTCACATAGGAAACAATATGGCCGTCTCTGCATAGAAACTAGTGCTACGCGTGCCATTATGGGATACTAAACCCAAAGGCGCCTTATTTGAATTCTAGATTTCCCACGATCGAATTTAACTTGACTGAAATGGGGTATATGAACTAGTCTAATCGTGGCAGATTATTTCTGCCACGAAATAATGAGTATTTTTTCACAATAACACTTTAATTTTAAAATAACAAAAATCTCTTAAACCATATATACCAAAAACAGTTATAAAAAGAAAATAAATTCTAAACACATGTAAATCAAAGATATAAATCACAGAAAATAAGTACATTCTAACATTCAAATAGAAAAGAAATTCTGAAATATTTGTGTCAGCCATAATATTGGTCCTCCATTGCTACCATTGGTCCCCCGTTGGGGGTAAACTACCTTCACTGCCATCTTTATGGCAGTTACCCCATACTGCTTTTAAAAATATAAAAAAAAACGCAGTAATAACTGCCTCAAGAAGTTTTTATTTAAATGAATTTGAGATCACTCAAAACTGTTGAATATTTTTTTCATTACTAATCTTGGAAAGATGGGTTACATTAATATTCCTTATGGGTTCAATTGATAGGTTCATAGTATAAATATAAACCAAATGTATAAGGTTCCACCCGCAGAACCTTAAGTGTAAACAGAGTGTAAAAAGCCTACCTTCGAATGATCATTTGATAATAAATGATATTGCTCGTTGAAAGCTCCTAGCCAAGAAGAAATACTGCCTACTTTTGACTGACCGTCTTTATTATAAGAACAAGATGGTTCATTATTCAAAATAGGAAGAGATGGTATAACGCCACGGTTTAATCTTTTTTGATTTGCATTATCAAAGTCGTTTTCTTTAAAGTGATCACTATATAAGAAAAAGTTAGTAGTGTCGACAGTTTCACTTATAGAACAAAACTCTTTCCACTTCAAACAAGTTGATGGATGTTGTCGAGGGAAAACATTGAAACTAGTATGTTCAGCTCGGAAGACGTACTTGTTGGGGCATATGGGAAATTTGCAGCGATATTTACTCCCTAACGAAGTCATCCTGACAAATTCGAAAGTTGAGACCCTCAAGAAAATCTATATAATTTAAATCAACTTATCTTTTCAAAGCTCGAAAAAAGCCTTCCTCGGCTACTTATATTTCCTCGCCATTCACAGGGGTGCTTTTGTATGGTATAGTCCTTTCCCGCCGCACGCCAAAGGGGTGAATTTCACAATTAAGAAAAAAACCGATAAGAATTGGATATAATCCAATTTAGTTATCGTAGAATCAAACAAAGCTCAAGATGCACTAAATGGCTAAAACTTATATATTGAGGAATAAGATAATAATACTACTACTACTACCATGTTCAGATAACTTCCGAACTCATTATACTAGTCGACATTACAATTTTGAGTATTTAACATAAAAGTACCAATCATGCTTAGATTTGACTTGAACTTCTTGATTATTTCAATGCAATTTATATTATTAAAAACTAGTGGTTGAAGCAAATTCTCGACATATATTCATACTTTCAGTTACTCGTACAATAAGTGCTACAAAAAAAGAACATATAATAGTTGGGATACACTTTATGATTGTAGAGGCAGATGTGTCTATGATAGCAAGAGAACAATATCTGACATTTAAATCCAATCAATTGAAAAATTCAATTTCTCAAGATTTTTAGAAATAAACTAAAATATGATAGTACAGACGAATAAGTTCTGTGATAGTGTTCTTTTCAGTAGGTCTTTAATGTCCTTCATAACCTAAGAAATTGGCGAAATTAGGAAAAAACAAATGAGTGGAAGCCTTAAGCTTGCAGAGAAAAATAATGAGTTTTAAGATTGTAGGTGTGTTGAAAAGATTCATCGATTCGTTTCCATTTTATATTAATCCGTCAATTAATCTTCCAAGTATCAGGATTGTTTCTGTTCTATTTCTTACAAAATGGCAAATTTGGACCCATTCTTTCTGAAGAAATGGTATTAGTAGGGTTAGCAAGAATTGTGACAATTTTCTTAAATATCAGTGTTCAAAAATGACTTGAAGATAATTTGCTTCCTTTGTCCGTTTTTCGATAATGGCAGTTACGAAAATGTATCGATGGCATTCTTACACAAATTTGAAACAAATATTGCTTTTTTACCGTTTGCAGCAGCAGAAAATTTGAATTCTTGACAAAATTCCAAACTAAATAAATTGCCCCATTCTTCTCCTCCGTTCTCACTTCCATTGAATAAACTAGCTCCCATAACAATGAGTCGATAAATTTGATTTGTAGAAGAAACATTGATCTTACTACTCAAATCGTAAAAAAAGTTACAATCTTCAGAAAAAAAAATTGAGATACGATAGTGAAGATTATTTTTCTCAGTTAGAAAAGGCCACACTTGTCGAGAAATAGTGCCTTTTCCAATCATTTCATTAACATACTCATAATGAGGTAGAAACATAATTTAAATATTGCAGGATTGTATTATTTAATCGACCCCACATTGAGTTTGGATACTATGAGCCCCAATTTATTATAAATAACGTAATATAATAATATGAAAATAATTATCTATTTCTTACTCAAATTTTACAAAAGTAAAATTCATCAATTTCGTGATCCGTAAAAATACGTATCCAAGGAGATAGGAAATCTTTGAATTCGGAAACTTTTGGTCCAATTCAATTCCGTTTCGATTCGTCATCTCATCGGCTTCAAAGTCAAATACGTCTTCAGGAATAACTAGGGGATCTGCAGTAACGATGTTACCATATAGGGAATGGATTTTCTGCATATTTCCGCTTCGTTTACTTCACTCTACTCCGTAAACATTTACAGAGCGACACTCGCAAACTTTCTAAATAGATTCAAGCTGCAACTCTGTTGGTGCCTCGGTTTCAGAAATTAAGCACAGTTGAATCGGGTAATACGTATGTCTACAAGATAGAAGCGTTCATTTTTTTTTGGGAACACCACGAGGAAAATTAGTGGAGTTGAATTAATAATGTATAATTATATCTGTACATATATATCGGGAGTAACAAAAAACTCAATCAATGAAAATAATCTCACTGTTCTTCAATTTTATTATTCTCGCAAACAGAATGATAAAATCGTCTATCTTGAACGCAACTACAGATTCATGTTTGAATTGGAGGGGCTGTACTTGTTTTTTATTACAGATTCATGTATAGAAAATCGATGATTTTTATGTTCGAAATGGCCCAAAGTCTATGGTGATATTTGAATAGAGCTGAAAAATAAATGGCATATTTTAATTTCTTTTTCGGAAAAAAGATACTGATGAAGATGATTCTTCGATGTCTTCAATCATTTTCAAAAATTTCGGAGTATAGAATTTTGTTGATTTTCAAGAATTGTTATAACTCTTATGTTCATAAAAATATGTTAATCACAACTTACTTATGGATCATAAACAGCGTGAAATGAAGATGAATTGTGAATATCCTGATTTCCCAAATAACTTACTGGAACATTTTGAATACAGATAGTTTATTACCTTGACTTCAAGAAGAAACGTTGTGTATATTCTTCCTCAAAATTTTAAAACAAATGTACAAAATAGGATAAAGTGGTCCAAAGTAGATGGTGATATTTGAATAGAGCTGAAAAATAAATGGCGTGTTTTCATTCTCTTTTTCGGAAAAATACTGATGAAGATGATTTTTCGATGTCTTCAATCATTTTCAAAAATTTCGGAGTATGGAATTTTCGTCGATTTTCAAAAATTGTTATAACTTTTATGTTCATAAAAATATTTTAATCACAACTTACTTATTGCTCATAAATAATAGCATGAAATGAAGATGAATTGTATATATTTTGATTCCTCAAATAATTTACTGAACATTTCGAATACAGATAGTTTATTACCTTGACTTCAAGAAGAAACGTGGTCTATATTCTATTCATGTTTTGTTGTTGTCTTCTATATTCTTGTTTACAACAAATGTACACAATAGGGTAAAAAGTTTGAACTAGAATCAATAAGCTGTTGGACTGGAAGATATGAAAATTTGTTTTTAAGGACTTCATTCCAATTAAAAACAAACAGGTTCATGAGGGTGCAAAATGAGAATTGGAAGGTTCGAATGAAATGCTTTGAGGAGTCAATTATTGAAAAAATGATAAACATGTTTAAGAAAAATGATATTTCAGAATATTCGAAAAGCACTGTCGCTTCGTATTCGACTTTTGCACTGTATATATATATATATATATATATATATATATATATATATATATATATATATATATATATTTTTTTCATTTTGGTCCTTCAAGGGCCGGACCCTTTTCATTCTATCAAAATTATTTATATTTATAATTATATATATATATATATATATATATATATATATATATATATATATATATATATATATATACAATATAATAATATAATATAATATATTATATAATATCCCATATTGTTTCCCAGTAAAAGTTCTTATACAAACATGGTCATGTCTACTATTCATACAACTCATTTGCATACTGGCATTAATTCTACGCATTACCTACTATCTCAAACGTTTTCGGTTTTATCCGCTAAGAAAATAATACAAAGTACTATATTTAAGTGTAAAATATGTTGGAAAATTTTTCCGAGAGCGTTTCAACCACCCACCATGGGCAACCTTCCTTATTTCAGAATTTCACGTTAGAAAGCTTTTTCACATTTCAGTGCCATAACCAAGGTTGGTGTACTAGGAGCAAAGACTTTTAAAGCTTATATGGTAGTTTTTGTTTGTTGCTTTACTAAGGCAGTTCATGTCGAACTGATTTCTGATCTTTCAGCGGAAACGTTTTCAATGGCTTTACGTCAGTTCATAGCTCGTCGGGGTAGATGCTCGGATATTTATTCTGATTGTGGAACAAATTTGGTCACTGCTAGTAAATATTTAAAACTGAACCTGTTACATGCATCCGAACGAGAATCTGTCAAGTCGCAGTTCAATCCTCCAGCTGCACCGCATATTGGTGGTTCATGGGAAGGTGGAATCAAATCGGTGAAGCAATTATTAAACCGGGTGATCGGATCACAAATTCTCATATAAAAGGAGTTCAGCACCGTGGTAACTCAAATTGAGGCTGTGCTTCGTTCCAGATCACTATGTCCAATCAGTACTGATCCATCCGATTTGACTCTTACACCAGGGCATTTTTCAACTTCAGAGCCTCTAACTAGCATTCCAGATGCGAATAACTCTCATTTACAATTGAATCGACTTAGTCGTTGGCAAAATTTGTATAGAATACATCGTGACATTTGGAACCGGTGGCATCAAGCATACTTCCAACAGAGGGCAAAATGGAATGATTCCTCTCCGTCGCCTTCTATTGGGACTTTAGTTCTTATAGAGAATGAAAATTCAATTCCACTTGAATGGTCATTAGCTCGTATAGTTTCACTTCATGCAGGATGTGATGGAATTGCTCGAGTAGCAACTGAAAAAACATTTTCAAGTATTTTAAAGCAACCTATGTTAAAGTTGTGCCCATTACCAGTGCAATAAATCTGAAAATACCTTAGATTTTTTCAGCTGGATGGGAATGTTTCGTTACCATTTTTATTCGTTATTTTGTTTCATTTGTATTTAGAATTTATCACATTTATTTATTTTGAATATTTCTTAATTTTATTTCTCAATCATCTGCATTCGTCTCGTTCGGTACAATTGATTTTGGAAAACCTCTACCTATTTACGTGTTTACTCCGCCACATGGCAATACCACTTGAAAAGTAAGAGAG
Organism: Cryptolaemus montrouzieri; assembly: GCA_013387265.2. Classification (NCBI taxonomy): domain Eukaryota; kingdom Metazoa; phylum Arthropoda; class Insecta; order Coleoptera; family Coccinellidae; genus Cryptolaemus; species Cryptolaemus montrouzieri. Next base: position 69,756,376 of record JABFTP020000021.1, on the reverse strand, counting down.
GAGGAAACTGGTGCTACGGAATGACAGATGCGATCTCGACAAAATCAAGAAACGTGGTTTTTCTCATTCGTCTTCACGTTGTCGGACGTTGAAATTGGGAACAATTTTCGGGTTTTCATACCTAAATCAAGTGTTTTGTGCCTAATCTTTTTCCCTCCTGAACCTAATGAGGGTAAGTCTTTTCGTTCTCACAAAATTTGCGATATTTCAAACCTTCACTAATAAATGTTTATTCAGTGTGAGAATATTCCAATTTTTTTTATTTATTTAAGTTTTTCAGATCAGCTTCTCCTTAATCAAATTTTCCTTTAGTGCAGTCCACTTTCAGTCATAACAACACATTCGTGATACACGGAAATAAAAAAGGTCATTTTGTGCCAAATCAGAGTTTTCAGGAGAATGAACCATCAATTCGACGTTTTGGCCAGGTGAATGTTTCAGCCAATGTGTGAGGAGTTGCACGGTCATGATGAAGAATGATTCTTCGTTGCTGCTTCTTCTTTCTTAATTCACCAAGTTATTCTGGTGAATAAATAATTAATTTCTATTCACAATACACCATTCAATGTTGCTCTAGTAGCACATTTTCATATGTCTAGTTACGAAAAAACATGCGAGCATTTGGTTAGAAGTGCTCCGCTCACGAATCGTTTTTATCGGACTTGCCTCGTATTCAAAGGCCTACATTGTCGATTGATGCTTTGTGGCGGGCTCATAAGAAACAAGATCCATCACCTGTGTATGTGTTAGACACATCACTTGTTGAACCGCGATTGTATTTTTTTAGCATATCTTTAGATCGATTAACATGAACATTTTTGAGTTTTTGTCAAATTATGCAATATCCAGTATTTAGAGATAATTGTTCATGCAATATCTTAGTGATGCTCGTTTTACTAATGCCCAAGGATGAGTTAATCTCACGATAAGTCTGTTAATACTCTTGCAATATTGTAGTTGACGTACTTTCATCATGTCACTATTAAAAACTAAAGTTGTACTCAAATTTCAAAATTTTCTGAGCAAAGTTGTGTTAATGAGGTCGAACTTTCAATTGAAAACGTCAGATAACGTTTGCGAATATTGAGTACAGCCCCTGAAGCTAGACGTAATATTTAAATCACTATAAACAAATTATTCTTGTGATGTGACAGCATCACTTTCGAACGGCACGACTGATTGAAGAGTGCCCACTCTTGTTGTGATTGTGATTATGAGGACAAGGTTTGTAGGAGAAAACATTTCCGGAAAATTATTGGAACATGTTAAAGAGATTATAGCATTCATTTGTTTTTCTTGTGCGATATTACTTAGTGAACTCTTTTTAAACGGCTGTAATGATTTTGATGAGAAGTTTCTTTTATATTTGTGTCTGAATAACTTCGGGTCATAATGATCTGGTAGAGAAAGCTAGTTTATTTCGAAAACTGAATTAGATTAGCAATTTCTATTAGTACTAGTATTTCATTTTTCACTATCAAAAAAAGTATATTCAATACTAATTTCGCTATCGTGGTTTTGACCTCACGCAATACTGGGTAAAAATCTAATAATAATGCACGTGGAGTCTACTTAACAGATTCAGTTACCAGGTTACTGGTAAGGTATATGGTATTATCAGTATATCTCGAAAAATAGGTGAATAACAAGGCCAATCAGGATTTCGAGAAGTTTAATGATTGTCATTAAACTTGCATTATTTATGATTATTTTTTCAACAATGATGAGATATTGTGTGGTCAGATTTATTTTTATTGAATGAAATTTGGTGTTTTCTCTTTTCAATTAATTTAATTTTGGAGGAACGTGACCTATGTTCATAACTCTACAATTTTCTTTTTCTTTTTACGTAATTTTTTTATGGATTCAAAATGAAAAAAAGCACACATTTATGAATAATTGACGTTGTTTTGCATTTTCGGATTTCCTTTGCCGTACTTAGATTGTTTCGATATTCTATGTGCCACAATCGCAATTCTCTTACTCATTCTAGGCCAATATTACGAAAAATAATACTTTTTCGTCTAATGTTTCAAAGACAAAATATACTCCAGTCATGAATATGAGTGACGAGAACTGAACGGACAAGATTTCATATTTTTTTTATTTCGATTTGGGTAGCAGCAGTTCACAAAATGAAAAAGTTGATACGTGAAACTCAATGTCAAACATCACTTAGAGCTATCGAAAAAGTCCATTACCAACCTCGCCAATAACAAGCAAACTTACGTAGCCATCAAAAGTTACTGGAATCTTTACACTGCTTTCAGTATTTCATCATTTTAATTAAATGAGTATAAATTTCAATATCAAACGATAACTTGTATAACCAGGCAGCTCGAGGAGGGGTTTTCAATTTAGAATATCGTCTGAGAAAAAATGAAGCAGAAAAAGTTCCTCTTACAGAATACCGTCAAGAATGTCAAGCTATAGATGCATCCATTCAATATCATCCCTGTTCCCGTTCGTTATAAAGTTAAAAGTCTTCCCTATCCTGACTCAGAGATATTATTTTTACAGCAATTTCAAAGGAATGACAGAATGCAACCCAACGATAATATTTGAAGAAATATTTTTTTCGATCTCAATAAACGCTATATGTACATGGCAAAGGGAATAGGAAAATTGAATTTCCGTCAACAATCCCTTCAAACTTGAACGAACAATTATCCGTCATCAAAATGAATAGAAAATAACGAGGAAGATATTTCCGGGGGTAGGAAACACCCTTTTAACTGTCACTGCCTTGAATCCATTGCGTCCGAAAGGAGGATACGTCCTTAATTAGCGAGACAGGAAGCTTTTAAGCATGGATATTCCCAGTTCGACGGAAAATATAGGATTTCGTTAAATAACGAGAAATTTGGTAAACTTTCTAGGTAATTAAAGGGAAATTGTGCCCAGCCCGTTTCATTATCGCTAAGCGAAAAGGGCCCTACTATTTCGGCCTTCTTTTGTCTTGATTGACAGTCGATATCCGAAGAAAGAGATCCTGGTGTATAGAAAGACGTTGGATGTAATCAATTTCGTCGCTGGTATTCCGACTAGATGCCTTTTGTCTCTCGCGAACTGGAATATATGGTCCATAAATCACCGAATAAACCTGGAGTTTCAAACCTGAATTTCTCTGAAATATTACTGGATTTTATTTGACAAATTTGCGAACCGTTCCTCATTTTATTAGCTGATAATAATTTAATCAATTATAGATGTAGAAAAAGAGTTGATATGCATGGAACCAGCAAATTATATAGAAGAAATTGTCAACGGTCGTGAAACAGTCCGTACATTAACCTAACAGTTCTAACCTAACCTAACAACAGTTAGTCGAAATCATCGGTGACGAGCGAAGATTTAGTCTGTTAAGTGAATTATTTGTGTACTGAAGAGAAGACGATTAAGCTATCAACACGCTTATTCAAATAACAGTTTCCTTTCGGGGTGGGTTAAAAATGTTTTATCCTGGTTTGTCTTCAGAAGGCTGCAGAGATGTAGATATTGATAAAGGAAGAATAAGTAGGTAGGTGTACACTTCAGATATGGTTTGGTATATTTTACCGAATGTCTAAGTCGCTATTGGCGAAAACATCATTTACATAGACGACAACGCCCACATCATGGTACGCAGCAGTGGTGAATGCCCCACATGATCACGAGATCGATTACAATTTGCTCTTTTAACGTTTTGCAGGTGCATGGGATAACCTTATGTTTTAATAATGAAATGAAGAAAAATTTGCGTCATTCTATAATATTAGAAACTACAACAGTTTTTCCGTTGACAGTATTTGCGATGGTTAAATTCAACGAAATAATGTTTGGATTGATTCTTTCCACCTCTGTCACTTAGTGAAATTAGTGACAAACAATTATCGAGCTATCATAATAGAGTTTCTTCGATCGTTCATATTAATGAGTTGGGATTCGGGAAAATTATTTCACGCATATCGTAGGATTACGTTTTGTTTTTCAGTTTTAACTGATGAAGAGAAAACATCGCTTTACAGTTTCGTTCCGGAGTATTCCGCAATTAAATTCACCTGGATTTTTATAGAAAATGACCAGTCACAAAAAGGAATATTAGTTTATTCTACTCCAGTTCCTCCAAACTTCAAATATATTTGACAAAGAGATAGCTAATGCGAATCAAGTACTGACGTCTACCTTCAAATGAAGGTTATTGTGCAAGTGAAATATTCAGTCAATATATGAGAGCAGAACATAACCTGACCTTCGGAAGTGAATCGTATTAGGCTAACTGCTGTTAGGGTTGCGAAAAAAGCATATACTTAGGGATCTATTGTTCTTCCTGTTTGCAGATAAAATAATATATTTTAAAATATATTGAAGAATTTTATTCAGGGAGCAAGATTTAATCATTCGTAGACTATAAAGTATCCCTCTCTGAAGGAGTAAGTTTTCTGATCCACTCTTCATATTAAGCTTCAACTAGGTCTCCCTAGTAGTGATACAATCTAGTCGGACACTATGAAGGGGACTAACAGACTGCAGTTTAGCTCTCGTTTGATCTCGTGAGCGTCATACCTAGTCACAAAACATGATGTGATTTTGTTCACTGCTTCGAGAAGGCACAGTATGTAGCGTTGCGAAAAATAGTCAAACTAGTCTGGATTCCCGGAGTTTTCTTCGATTGATCTATTTTTTGTCTTCTTAATTTACTGGTGGCCTTGGTAGACCTATATGTCGGTTCATTGGAGGGTGTCATTTTATATATATTCATTTACATGTACTTAATACGTTACAAGGAATTGGTACGAGTAGGTGGCGGTCTGGCTTCATGTTGAGAATGAATAAGCAACATTGACGAGGTCAAACGAGACCGAAATCGCAGTCTGTTGCTCTTATTCATGAAATTGAACTAGATTGTACCACTACTATGTCGGTCTGGTCGATATAGATTATGATCCAGTGTAAATCTAGTCCAATATTTCTGTTAATTGAAAACGTTTAAGGTTTCCAAGAAATTGAAGTAGTAATTTAATAGTAATTTTAATTAGGGAAAATGACGGAGGATGTGGTATATCGAACATACCCTTAGCAATGTTTTGCTTCGATCGTTGTTCACGGGCTCATAACATAAATTTGCAGTTTTAATAAATTTTGTAATAATTCAATAATATTAGTTTAGGTGGGATTGATATTTTAGGTTTATCGTTCGATGAAATATCATCGGTCAAAACAGCGTTTGCACGAAATCAATTGTTCAGAATATTTATCGATCATTCCAGTTTTTTCTGCCCATTATTCTACCCCGAGTATAATTTCCACCAAGCCCGAGATAATGGCCGTGTGGTTAACAGAAAAAATAATGTGAATCCATATCTTCGTCAATTTGATGGAATATCGACTCCGCAGTGAACTTCATAATGATCATTTTGCATCGTATCTGCCAGAGCTGGAAAAATGGAAATAAGCTTCATTTGCGGAAAAGAAAATGGAGCTAAGTTCGCTATGACTTCGTAGTTTTCTATGCTGAGTGGATAAACTTCGATTCAGGAGAACACGGAGCAGTTTACGTGAATGCACATATTCTGGAAAAGTTTTCGAGCATGTTGAACTAGTTTTCATAATCCTGAATCTGTGGAAGTGCTGAACTTTTGGAAATATAACCGTTTTAAACTTTTCTGTACAAAGTGATAGGGTTTAGATGCTCGAAGGTTTCGCTTGAAAGACTTCATTTGTAACTAGTTTTTCACCACGATTTCGATGTTATTAATGGGAGTCAGCAAGTATGTGGAAGCAGAGTAACGAAGTATTCTCTTATTGATACATTTTTCAGAAACTGAAGGTCTTTGATATGGTGTCTAAGTGATAAGACTAGTGTTTAACTTTAAAAGAGAAAATCTTGCGCATTACTTCAACAGAGTAATAACTGAATGTCCGTTAGTTGATTACCAAAAAATGACAAAACGGATGAAATTTATCTAGATTAGGCTATTTAGTTGATTGAGACAATGTACTTTTCTCAAGAAAAAGTATTCGTAGGAATATGAAAAAACGAATTTCACATTTGGTGCGTTACGTACAGACATTTTTGAACCTCGAACTCTTCCAACTTGCTTTTCAACTCAGTGAATTCTCCACTCCAGCATAACTTTTTAAATCAAAAATTGCATTTTCTAAAGATCTATTATCAACTCCAAACTACACAATGCGGATTTCGTTTTTATTTGTGTTGAGGATTTACTATAAATGCTAGAGTGGTTTTGTTGATTTTGAATTTCTGAAATCGGTCAGCAAATTCATCTCCATTTTTTTTACAACTGTGCTGAAGTGATTCATGTGAATAGTTGCACTGGTTGTATCGCGATATTGCTTTAGAAATTGAAAATGAAGAAATGAAATTATTTACGGCTTTCAATACATTCTACAAATATAATTTCTTCGAAGTGAACCGATTGAATACTCGATGATGTTTTTCAAATCTTCCTTTTTTTTAAATTTAGATACCATGCTCGCAGTGAAGCTGTAATAAAAAAATTTTAAAATTATTATTCAGTTATCCTAGACAGCAAATGACAAATTGTGCAATTGTTTAGAATTTCAATGTGTACACCCATGTAAATATATACGAGAAGGTGGGCATTCTGAAATATAATTTATCGAAAAACTTTTTATAACCATATTTTCCAATCGAGAATTCTCACCAAATAAAATGAAACCTAGTTTCATCGCCGTGTGGTTGCCTCTTGTGTGCGGTGATGGCCGACTGACGCAAACGTACATGTCAGAACATGCTTAATACGGCCCAGTCGATGAAAACTGCCAAACATACAAACAATCTAAATCTTCAAATATGATGGTAGGTTAGGTTAGATTTCTCCCCTCAGACACCCCTCACCTGAGGTTAGTTAAGTTAAGCACCACTGCTTGAAGATATTTCTCCCCAAAATACAACAGTATTTCGGTGAATGTTCATTCAAAATCGATAGATTCTGCAATCACTGAAAATAACTCGTCTTTTCACGAACCAGCCTGAATCTTCTTCCGAATATGTCAAAACTCAAAAATTATTACATATTTGTGTGGAAGAAATATGTATAGCGTGTATCTCAAAAATACATTTAATACTTAATCTGCTTTATTTAAGGCTATGACTATTAAATTGTGTTTAAAACCCTTTTCTAGAAGTGAAACTTCATCTTCGGAAAAATTAGCATCTGAAAGATTACTGAACCTATCATAAAATTGGTGATCAGAAAATTTGGACTAGATTTTGGAAGTTTCAGGTTTATAACACAATAATTTATTTAATTTTCGCAACTGAATTTTATACTTTTTGTGGATTAATGAATGAACTTTGAATCTTGTTACGAAATCTTAAATGTCAAATTCTACTGAATGCAATCTTTGAAGCAACTCCGAATGGACTACCTTTAAGAAGATGTTGTAGTTGTCTCGTTGGCTGTATTGAAACTGTCTAACTTCAAGCATTTCTTCTTGCCTTGTAGTACTCCTTTTCGGGCTGTGGGGCTGATATTATGATTCTACACTTTTATATATTTCGAAATACTTCGTTCTCCAAACAACTGGATAGGAACCAGATATTTTGTGTGATGGTCGCACATCTTAGAATAAGCTTGAAATACTAAATGACCAAAAAGCTTGTCTCAGCTTCTTTCAATAATTCAAGTGAGGTGATCGTTACTTGATGAAAATCGATATTCAATGATATAAAACTATATATTTAGATTTTCACTATATTAACATCAGGTTAATATAGTGAAAATCTAAATACCATAGTTTTATTTCATTGAAAATACATTTAATACTTATCATGTTACCTACCTGTACTCGGCTTGTTATAAGTATTACATATAAATAGCTCTGAGGAGATAATTCTTTTCTAACTATTCTTCTTAAAACAACAAATTATATGAAATAGCTAAAACACTGGTGAAGACGCTAAACTTTCCTGCGTCGAAAGTCTTGCAGCAGTTACGATATTCAAGAGCCTCCGAAGGACTGACGACAGTGAAGATGCGTTTCACAGGGGAAGGGTGCGGTTGAAATTTTATTTCTATAAAATAAATAATATTTGCATATAGAACTGAAGAGCAAGTTTTACATCTAAAGAGCCGCGGATCGCCGAACCCTGTTATAAAGCATAATTCCGGAATAAAAGTTTCCTTCAACTCAACTCTGATAATAAACTACATGCGAGGTAAATTTCAACCAAATCTTTTCAGCCAATCCTCGTTATATTTATGTTCATATTGTTAATATCGTTATAATCTGACATATTCTCTATAAATATAATGGATTTGTACAGAATATTGTTTATATTGCATAAATATGTTATGTTATTGGGCTTGGTATGGAGACACAAGGGTATAAGCTACTTTTTCAGAATTCCACCAAATCGGATTAAAAGTTCAGAATGCTTAAGACTTCAGAGTGAGAAATATTGAACATTTATATTTAAGATGATCATTACAAGAAAAATACAAGTATTAGAATTCACAAAAGAATGTCCGTCGAAAGACGGGGTTAAAATATTTGTATTTAATTGTTCTCAGATGCAAATTTGATATGGAAGAAATTATGTCTAAGATCCTAATGACAAAGGAAGGTAAAGGTATTTATATTTCATTGTCTTCCTAATGATAGCAGGTGTAATAAAGAATTAGATGACGAACAAAACATACTATTTCGAAATATCTGTTATTATAAGTTTGTCTTTCGTAAAAGTGAAATCTACAGTGATGACCGAAATTTGTCAGCTGTATATTCCGTTAAGATATTTCATATTAAAATTAGATAACTAACGAAGTACGGTTTGAAATCATTTTCTTTGAAAATAATGGTGCATTACATTCCCTTATACAGCGGCCACTAATCATGGAATAACGGAGAGTTTGATAGAAGAAATCAGTGTTAAAAAGAAAAGAAATACTGAGGATAGTATAAAAATGAAGAAGGAAAAGCTGCTGTATTCGAAAATAACTCATACTGATCACCAGAAACTATTCAAGTGTAGGTTTATATTATTGTGTATTTCTTCAAAAATAACGACGCATTGCATCCCGAAACTCCGCGGTCACAAAGGACTCAGGGAGCATTTTCATGAAATGGTATCTATCATAAACAAGAAGAGAAATGCTGATAATCTTGTAGAAATGAAAGTACAGAAGTTGCTATTTTCAAATATATTCGAATTGATTCCATATTGAGCTCGAGGAAAGTGTCCGGAATATCAGGTGCTGATTGTATAATTTTGAGAAACCCTACAAAATAAAATAGACCATGAACTCAATGAAGATGATGATAACAGCAGAGTTTACATTGTGAGTGGAAGAATTGGTTGCAACATATATGTTTCTCTAGTGGAGACTGTTTTTTCCTTCATGGTGATGTCGGTTGACATAATTGTGGAAAGTTAAACGGCAGCACATACTCAACATAAAATTTTTGAGAGCTTCATTATTTATTCATATTTTTTGCTAGGAAATTTAACAGGTAAAATACGTAGACTTATTCGAATACGATTTCTACCCTGCTTCGACACATGTCCATAGAAAAAAAAGAGGATCATTATGGACCATAAATGTAATTCTTTCAGAAGGAGGATGGACATCTTCAAGACAGTTTCTAGATTTTCGTTCCTAACAGATGTAATGCTTGAAGAAACCATGTTTAAATGAGTACCGAATCTCCTGATTCTTTACTTTTGAATTTTTTCCACAGGAAAATTTAATATCGACAATGTATGTAACTAACTATAACGAATGATATACTAGTGCCGTAAAAATAATCATGAAATGCTCTGAAATGTTCGCGAGCATGCGAAATTCTTTGATAATTGCAAGAGGTAAGAATAGAACATTTTCAGCCTTTACATTTTTAAAACAAGTGGTAATAAAGTTTCAATTTAATTTCATTTTGTTTTATTTTTCACATATTCACTATATCGGAACGATCTTGGTTACTTTGTAATGAAATGCGTCTTAGCCTCTCTTTGGTAATACGATTATATGGAAGAAAGCCAGGTAGATTTCAGTGGCCTGAAAGAGTTTTTTACATATATTTATAAACGATGAACAATCTAATTATTCCATATCTAATAGTTTTATTTTCCCGAATATTACTTCTTCACTTTCCACTTAAACAAATTTAAGAATTTGTCAAATACATACAGACATACATAAATGAAACATCATAATTAATCTTTCATTCAGTTTATCTTCGTGAATTATTGCACATGTATAAAAATATTACAAGGAAGGCATATTTAATTAATATTTTCGCATTTCTCGAGGATAAAATTTCTATAGATTTCTTTGGTTATTTCTTCATCGCTGCAAATAATATAAATGTAAATTCTCTTAAATAAACAGTAGCAAAATCCAGGTTTATCTGAGGCTCAATTTTAGAACAGAATCAATACCCGTGGGATATTCTCCCGAATTGGATTGTTCGATCAATGTAGAAATAACATAAGCACGTATCTACTTTAATTGAAAGAAGAAAAACAGAAGCGAAAAAATAAATAAACCAAGAAGATCACATGAAGCAGTCAGATAATCTCACAGACTAGTGAAAAATATTGAAGCGAAAATCTTGATATATAAGAAAATAGGAATTTTGTATTGAAAAGTACATTCAGTATAAATATCTAATCTGATATGTTTGAGTATTTATTGGTATAGAGACGATTCATATTATACATATAATGATACTTATTTCATCTCCATAAGAAGCGTATTACATAGAGAAGAATAATTTTTTAGATTTTAGATCTAACCTATGTTATAGACACATCAGGGATGATAACATACTAGGTTATTAAAGATGCTGCCGGCTTCTGAGAGATGGCGCCACCAATCTTCAAAAGCCAAGCTATTTTAAGAAGTACTGACCTTCAAACGCATTCTCCCAGAATTTCAGCTCAATCTGTCAACAAATTGTGACGCTACAGCCTCTTATAGTACACAAGTTTTGGTATTGAAAACAAAAATGGAAAAAGAAGAATTTCGTATTTTGATTGAACATTATTTTTTGCTTGGAAAAAAAATGCGAAGGAAAAGCTCGATAAATAGTATTCGGCAATTGCTTTGTCGTATACAACCGTAAAATATTGGTTCGCAGAATTCGAAAAAAGCCGAACAAGCACAAAAGATGAACATGCCGGTGAAGCGCCAAAAATAGGGACCACCCCAGAATCATAGAGAAGATCCATGATATTGTGTTGGATGATCCAAAAGTGAAAGAACGTGAGAAAGCAGAGGCTATATGAATCTCAATTGGTTCGGTGGTTTCGATTTTGCATGAACAACTGGACATGAGAAAGCTGACGGCAAGGTGGGTGCCGCATTCATCAACAAACGATCAAAAACCTGAACGTGTTTGCACTTTTCAGCATTGTTTGAGCATGTTAAAGAAGAATCCGACTCATTTTTTGCTCCGAAATGTGACCATTGATGAAACACGGATCCACCATCACAATCCAGAATCGGAAGAATCGACAAAAGGGTGGGTTGGCCCCGGCGGAAGTGCTCTAAAGCGATCGAAGACGCTACAATCAGCAAGAAAGGTGATGGAATCAGTTTTTTGGGGTTCAAGGGTTCAAGCGTCATATTATTCATCAACTATCTTGAAAAGGGTAAAACAGTCAATAATGACTATTGCTGCAAACTTTTGGCCCATTTGAAGGACGAAATCTCAACAAAACGGCTCCATTTATCGAAGAAAAAAGTCATTTTTCTGCAAGACAATGGACCAGTTCACACATCGATTGAAACAATGGCGAATTTGCATGAATTAGGACTTCGAATTGCTTCCTTATTGCCGTATTCGCCAGATTTGGCCCCGAGCGACTATTATCTCTTCCCAAATTTTAAGAGATGGCTCCAGGAAAAAAGATTTGCAGCCAATGAAGAAGTTGAAGCCGAAACTGAGGAGTATTTTTAAGGCCACGATAAATCATACTATTCAAAAGGCATTGCAATGCTTGATGACAGTATCTTGAACAGCCTAGTATTCGTTGATATCTATATTTCCACAGTATTTAAAGGAATGCAAGACTAAGATTAAATGCAGTTATCTAAGAGAACATTAGAACGAAAACATTTTTGATTCCTCAAGATTTTTTTATGGGAGATGAAAATATATTTAGGCACCAAAAAGAAAATATTATATCGAACAGGTGACAAAGAAAATGGTGAATTTGTTATGAAGGAAATCTGGTCTTAGATCGTAATGACAAAGGAAGAAAAAGTTATTTATATTTCGTTGTCGTCCGAATGATACACATGACATTATACGCCTTGCATTAATTCTTCGTCATAATGTTATCCCTTTAGTTACTTCCTAATCTAATTTGACGTTTCCATTTCTATTATAACTGTAATGAAAGTTCTATCTCACGGCAAAATGAAATAGTATTTAAACACTTCATACCGAAGTGCAAGAATGGAGATATTTCAAAACAATATGCATATCAATAGATGATAACATCAGTGGATAAGGAGGTCACTATTTCAATCCAATAACCTCTACTGAATATATTAAATAAAGACGGAAACTTCAATAGTACATAAGTGATACTGCCTATCTGCCATTTCTTATATTTAGCCATCTCCTGCGTCGTCATTAAATTAACCATTCTATCATTATTTCTACAAACAAAGACGATAGATAACTAAATTAATGTGGTGGTTGAGGTTGATAATATTCATTGTTATTAACTTAATGACGAGTAATATTTTATTTAAAAACTACCCTCATCATGAAGATGATGTATAGCATTGATAATGACAAACATATTAAATAAGCTTAACAGCAGCAGCTTCACTCTCGTGATTGTATGGTAGGAAAAACATATACTGTTAGCGATAAGACAGCTTTTTTGTATGAACCAAAATAACAGAATTGTAATATTTTCAAAATTTTCACCGAATTGTGATCATAGATTCATTGCTATGTGCGACATCACGTGAATGAACTCGATGCTCACTACCCTAGTTCCCTTGAGCTGCAGTTACCTAAGAAAATAGAGAACACAATATGACTTCCGAGATAAAGCAGTGAAGGACGTCATCTCAATGTTCTCTATGCAAATGAATGGTGTTGGCTCCATTGAGAGCGCGATCTTTGCCTTCATAGTTGTGGTTTTGTTATCATTTTTTTGATAATGTAGAAGATTGACTGATTTCATAGAATGATATACAATATTCTGTTCACTCTTCACTTCATGAATTGAAAATTAATTTCATGATACATATAGAAAAATAATGACCTTGTTCATTCACGCAGATTGGAATAACGCCAGTGAAAAAATGGGTTGTTCTATTGAACAGTTCTTTTCGGAAGGTACACTGATATATGTTAAAAGATATAACATCTTTCTCTGGAATAGAGCCATTGTCATCTCGTAGAATGAATACTTTTGCAAGCTATAAACTATATTATTACAACTTTCAACAGATCAACTGTAATATGAAACATCATGCGAATGAATTCTTTGCTAAGGTGATATAATCATCAGAAGGACTCTTGCTAACATCATGTGGTATTATATAGCTCAGAATATGTCTAGTGAAGATGATATTTATATAATTATTTCATTCAACGATGTCTGACGCCTTGAGCCCTACTGATCATTTATTGTACTTGTAATATTTATTGTGAATAGAAAAAAGATTACTATCCCATAATCTGCCTTTAACCTAAAATATACATGTGAAGAGTTTATAAAACATATTGTGAAATATAATAAATTTTGTAGTTAGAAGAATATCATTTATGACGCAACAGTTTACTAGTCACAGTTAACCAGTCACTTTCGACTAGGTGAGGCTACATTACTAGCAACTGCAACTTGGAAATGATTTAGTCTTCCGACCATTAGATTCTAGATTATCTCTTCAAGAAGCTTCATTTCCTAGAAACTGAATAGTGAGGATAGATGTCATAATTTGTTCATGAATGTAATGACCCGCGCTTGGTCTTAATCACTACGATCATTGTTAATGTTTTAAACAACTCATTATTAACCAACAGATTTTCTTCTTTGGGGTTATTCCAGAATTGAAATTTATGCCAAAAAATGGGTTACAATTTCAAAACTCATAATATATTTCGGTATATCGATGAGAATGACGTGCAATAACTATGCTGAGATACACGTAGATATTTTCAAGAAAGAATGAAGGTGTGACTAATACAAAACCCCGTCGAATCTTTAACGCAAAAAAATTTTTCAAACCATGATGAACCGAATAAATTCTGTCTGATCTGATGGAACCTCCTTTAGAATAATAGCTATGATAATTTCAGTCCCTCCTTTCGACTAAACATTTCTGAAGATATCTAGCAGAGGCTTATCAAAGTTGGAGATCAACACTTATGGAACTTCATAATCATTGGTTGGTTTTGTTGAAATATAGGTTGATAGGTCTGATAATTTTCTCGTTTATATTGTGCACGTAGCAGATTAATTTCCGAAATGTAGGACGATCCCTTTCCATGGCATTTACCTGACGAGCCGACCCTTAAACTTACCCTCGATTTCATACGACAGCTATACAAGTTGAAACAAAATGTGTACCCGAATTTCTCGGCAGTAGAGGACATGAGTGATTTTGATAATTGGCCTTAGATTATCATGTCAAACTGAAATTGTTCTCGAGTATTTATGACTGTATGTATTTTTATAATTACTATCGAATAAAGCTCATCATAGCATCTAGTATATATATATATATATATATATATATATATATATATATATATATATATATATATATATATATATATATATATATATATATATATATATATATGAGATGAGACTCATATTTTCCGCGATAAACTTCGCTAGGAGTCTACATATGTAAACGTAAACTTGAGATAAGAAGAATTATTGAAAAATCCGTAAAACAATGGATAATCCTTCCTGACAACAAAAAGTTCCCAAGTCTGCTCGCCATGCACGCAGCCCCCAAGAGCATGATGCCGATAAACGAAGCAGCAGACTGCATATCGCTTCTCTGCTTCCTAACAAGCCACATCAGGGTACCTTAACGATTCCAGGAAGGATGTATCTCGTACATACGTGCGAAAGTCGTCCTCTATGTACCGAGACCGTGAACCGGCTATTGGACTCCGAGAAAGATACGAACAATAGCAAACAGATGTGAGAACGTTGAAAATTCCAACACTTGAGGAGCATCTTTCGCCGATTCGTGAATCACATCAACGGTACAACACGAGCGAAATTATCTCGTTGGATTTGGTGCTCCTTTTCTAGGATGAAACCTCCTGTCGGTAAACATATGATGAAACAAATATTTTCCATAATAAACTTCGCGAGGAGTCTACATATGTGAGCTTGAGACAAGAAGAATTATTCAAAAATCCGTAGATCAATGAATAATCCTTCCTGACAAGAGTTATTTCTCATTGTTGATATTGTTCGTGTCTTTCTCGAAGTCCGGTAGCGGGTTCACCGTTCTGGTCCATAGTGGGCTACTCTCGTACGTATGTATGAAAAACGTTCTTTCTGGAGTCGTTCGAGTACCCCAATGTAGCTTGTTAGGACGCTGAGAAGCGATATGCGACACTGATGAGCTCCTAATTAGGACGAAACTGCAGTCTGGCGCTTCGTTTCTCGGCATCGTGCATAGAATCGTTCAATAAGTCCCGAGACTAACCCAGAGAAAGTGCTGGTAGTACCACGCTAGCCACATTTTCCAAGAGAGCAAACCTTTACATGAACGTGCAAGAATGGCACGTAGATTGGACCATGAACAGCAGAGTTATCGATGATATGTTAGAGTAAAGTCACTTTGTATTATTGTTTGGGAAATTGAAAAAAGAGGGTTTCTCGTGCCGTTAAAAACACCGTAGAAGTCCAGCACTGGCATGTAAAATGTTATCCGTAACATCTTCATCCAAACCAACGATTTGTTGTTGGTATGTTAAGTTTGAACGTTGTCATACTGACACAAACGATGCGTAACGTTCGGGTAGGCCATTGAAAGCCGTTACACTGGAAAATAAGGGTAAAGTGTCAAAATCGTTAAGTGAAGGTCTGCGACATTGCAGAAATTACAGAGATATCATCTGAAAACGTATTTAAAATCCTTCAAGAAAAATTGAGCATGAAAATGGTTTTTCCAAGTGATTGCTTCCAGTGGGACAAAAACAGCAACGAGTCGACGATTCAGAGAGCTGTTTATGGCTATTTACTCGCAATAAAAAGGATTTCCTGCATTGATACGTGACCATGGATGAAATATGGATAAATTGTTTCACTCCAGAGTCGAATCGGCGATCATCTGAGTGGCACATGGCTGGCGAAATCCCCCCAAAGCGTCCAAAAACGCAGCAGTCTGCTGGCAAAACCATGGTGTCTGTTTTTCGGGATGAACCTGGTAAAAGGTAAATCGATCAACAGTGATTATTATATCGACTTGTTAGCATGTCTGAAAGAGGAGATCGCTGCAAAACGACTGCACATGAAAATATCCTTTTTCAACAAGACAATGCACCATGCCACAAATCCATGAAAACAATGGCAAAATTGATCCAGTTGGGCTTTGATTTGCTGAAAAATTTATTTGAATAGTTGCAGAAGATAGTCATCAAACCTTGTAATAGTCGTAGGTTTCTTTCCGAAAAAAAATAGGTTTTCTTTTCACTTAATACTGCTCAGAAGCTCATTTCTGATTTTAAGTATTTGTATA
Organism: Cryptolaemus montrouzieri; assembly: GCA_013387265.2. Lineage (NCBI taxonomy): Eukaryota > Metazoa > Arthropoda > Insecta > Coleoptera > Coccinellidae > Cryptolaemus > Cryptolaemus montrouzieri. The sequence goes on along the minus strand of JABFTP020000021.1, from coordinate 69,739,667 downwards.
TATGAATGCTATGTAATTTGCTGAAAATTTCATTATTTATAGTCCGAGCACACAAAAAAGTAATGTAATATCTTGACTAAGGTCCGTATCCCTTTTCCGGGGATAAAGCCTTTGACACTACTCGCAGATATATTGATGTAATTGTCTGATAATGTTAGAGTTTGTGTATATTCCTATAGATCGATATATTTTCATAACATTCTAACTTATACTTATCTTCTTTACGATATGCTTTTATTATGCTTGAAATAGTATTAATTACTGGTTGGAGGATTTATATTTTTCCATGAAATCGCTTCGACTGTATAAACAGATATATGGGCAACTCGTCGAGGTTAAATCTCTATGTATCTGTTTCTGTTTTAACACTCCGTTCTGGCCTCAAAGAGCTAGTATACGAACACATATATGCTTCAATTAGTTCGTTGGTGTAGATGACCTGTGAGAGAACAAAAACAGACTTTAGCTGGTATATTTCCTTCATTTTTAAAGTAAAATTCTGGCATCTTTCAACTTTTTCAGAAGAACTCTTTCGATATTGTCATCTGCGGAGATATTCACATCGATTAGGACTCATGGATCGCTTCGATTGCAAGAATAGGTATCTGGCAACTTATTGGGGTTAAATCCTTTATATAATAATTGAAGAATGTGGAAAGTAAAAATTCTGGAAGATCCTTGAAAATTGAAGGAGTATGCTTTTTCTATTAACTCACGACTCAAAAGTTGAATTATTCATGGTTCCTTTCATTTGTTCCTTCCACAAATATTCTCAACGAAACTAACTTATTTTTTCTATTTTAGTTGTACTGAACTAAAAAAGAACATTATTTATTTTATGATAAATGTTATTTATAATGTATATGTTAGATATTCTTTTGAAAAGTGAGGATTTACAAAAATTCGAATAATAGTATTTACAATAAATGCTTATATCTATAATTTTGGTGTGTTTCAGAAAAAACACAAGTGTGAGCTCAGGAAATGTAACAGGGGAACCATACTATCTTGCATATGATTCAATAAACGAATGAAAAAACCTGAGGAAAAAACTCGTTTCCCTGTCGCTATTACACTCGCAATAGCTTGTCTGTTTATGTTGTGTAAATGTCGTGTATACATAAAGAGTACCAAAGATTTTTCTGTTTAGCCGCTTCATTCTCTCTTGCACTCCATGATTTCCAGACGACAAGGGTGAAAGGAAGGTTGTTTGGGACAGCAATCTGTAATGATGGAAAAATAAAACCAGCAGAAAAATATTTCAACTATCATACTTCTTATATGTCTAAACAAATAAAAGAAAAGATTTTACATAGCCAGCAAGGCAATAAAAAGGACTAAGGCGATAATCAAAAAGTACATAACCTGCGATATTTCCTTTTTCGCGCAGATGTTCTTCCGTCTCCTGAAACATAATCACTTCCTTGTTCTTGCTTGCCAATTTTGAAGTATAATCGCAAAAACCCTTCAATATTCAAACTAAACAAAACAATTCCCTCTCTGTTTGATATAATAAACCCATCGAAATACTTTGGAAAAATATTTACTTGTATATACACAATGATGTAAGGAAATAAAGAATATTCATAGTTGGATCTGATTTTGTTACATACGGAAATTTTGAGAGATTGGGACGCACAAGAATTTCATTGGGTTTAAATTCCATTTCAATTGAGCTCTTAATGTCTTGAAAAATTGAATACAGAGGTAATAGTCAGTGTGATTTTAATGAATTATTGTTTCTAAATAATAACAGATTGAGAACAATCACTAGGCTCAAGTTTCATGAAACATAATGAATAAAATATGTTTGACATATGTTTCCTGTATAATGCCATTTGCAGAAACTGAGGTGAAATTATAATATAAGAATGTCATTTATACCTAAGAAATAGTTGAGAGAAGTGGACGAACGGAAATCAAGCTGGTCGTTCGTTATTCGTAGATTATGTTTGTGAGCTGATGATTTCTATTTGTCTTCACTTCTCTCATCAAGTTCTCTGGTATAAATGACATTATAATATTTTAATTTCCTGTTTATTCTTGAAAATGGAGCAAAATTCATAACATATGTCATATCATAGTTCGCGAAGCTCCAGCCTTGTGTTTTTTCTTCAATTGTTCAGATTATTTATTATCAAGAAAAATGCATCACCATAAGATTAGCGAGACTTCTATATGTATTAATTGCGTTAGTATTTATCCTAATATCCTTTGTATATAGAAGTTTTATAAGAAAGTGCTGTACACAGAATAGTATTTGCTTAAATTTAATGTGTTTATTTTCATTCTCTGAGTAGGGTATGGCAGGGCACAAAGCCCAGGGACTATTATTTATCATACTGTGAAAACCAAACCATTAAATTACACAAACACAACATATATCAAACAAACAATTGTTGGACTATGTTTGGCTCAATTCTAGGAATTCTAGGTTAGGTTAGATTCTAGGTTTTTACATAATTATATGATATATTATGATATATTATATTATATCCTTTTACTGTTTTTCTGGACCTTGTCGTCTGTCTCTTTTTGCCCCAAAGTGGGGGTAAAAAGGGACAGCCAGGAGGCAGAAAGGTCCAATATTTAATTTTTAATTTTAAAGAGTTTTATGAAATAATAACTACATATGATCTAATGCAAAACAACATATATTTTTTTCACAAAAAATATTAAAGTGTTATCAATAATTTCTAACTATCTCAACAGCTCAATTACTAATCAGTCTGAGTTGAACAACACGAAGCAACATTGTCCTTTATAAATTCTGCCATATCCTGACAGAACCTTAATATTCAAGAAAATATCAAACATATTTTCTTAAACTCTTATGCAAACAAAACTGAATATATATATTGTTAAACGTAATACAAAAAATTAAATTTTTTTTTGTTAGGTATTTCTATTTTATCTTAATCAGACTCATCGTTTCCTGAATCAAAATTATTACAAAGTAAATACAACCTCAATTTGAAATATACTTTTCATGGGCCCAGTTTTTGCAAAGATTACATTGTATCCAACCTTCGCCTGGAAAGCTGTCACTGTAGTTCTCGCAGCAAATCAAACAGAAATATTTATCATCAGAGCTGGAATCACTTTTATCCTCTTTCAAAATTGCCTTTTTAACTATCTGTACTTTTTATTTACTTTCAATTTCTTGTTTACACCTTTGGTCTTTTTTTATTTGCAATTTCTTGTTCTTTTCGAAGACTTTCTTTTTCAGGTGTATTCGTTAGAATAGCAGTTCTGCGGCGTTTTCTGTTGATAGTTGACTTCCGCTGACCAGCTTTTGGTAGCGGTCGTACGGCTTCGGGCAAAAAAACTCCCTGAGGATCGACTCATCAGTGTCAACCTCTGCGTCATACGATATTGGTTGCTGCGGATCCGACGACATCGAAGTGGGAGAAAAGTGGAGAACAGTGGTGGAAAAGAAGCTGACGATGACGATGTCGATGGCTGTGGCTCATTTTTGTCATTTTCCATAGGACGATCCGTGACATAAATTGGTCCAAAATCAACGTCTCTAAATTTATTTTGGATGTAGGGAAATATACCAGTTTTTTCAAATCCATTCATTATGTAACTTGGTGTCAAAGCTAAAAGTAAAGCAGTGCGAACGATTCCAGGGATATCATATATCGCCATTGTCTTCTCAGCTTTATTCCGCATCCATGCATCTTGAGCTGAAGACAGATATCTTTTAAAAGGTCTGAATACCGCCACATCAAGCAGTTGTAATTTGTGGGAGCAATGTGAAGGAAAAGAAAGCATCACCACACCAATTTCTTTAGCTAGATCTATTGTGGGACAGATAAGTGTGAAGAGTGGTTGTCTAAAACCAACAGAACGGGCGATTTTTCACTAGGCCTGACGTACTTGATAAAATGCTGGATAAATATAAAAAATTAGTCATTACAAATCCAGCCGCTAGAATTTCCAGCACCAGAGCTACACGTAGAATCAACCTGAATAAAATGATCTTGAAACTTTTTGCGAGGAAACATAAACATAGGAGGAATGGATGAACCTGTAGCTGAGATCGCTACTAATTGAGTTACATTAGTTCTACGTTCACCTGATGTTACAGAACCAACATTTCGCTTTCCTTTGGCAGCAATTATTTTTGATGGTTTGGTGACAGTCGATACACCAGTTTCATCAGCATTCAATATAGAAGAAGCTGTAAATTCAAACCGATACCATAAATTCTCCTAATTTCGAGTGAAAGTCTTGCACATTAGTTCACGACATACCACCCTCAATGATTTATTTTCATGTAAAACTAAATGTGCTGCGCGTTGCATCAATTCCACAGGTTTTGTGTCACGTTATGATTTTCTGTTATTGTTCTAATACTAAAACAAATGAAAAGATTTTATTACCTATATGTCAATGATGTGGTGTAAAAAGGATCACGTGTAAGTATTTATAGAGCTTATAAAAAAAATAACATTAAACCTCAAAAAATCATTGAATAACGTATACTTAAAAACTATGTTCAGGCATCATTAACTAAATCACAAACATTAACAAGGAAACAAAATACTTTCGTAAAAATTTTGGCACAAGCCTGTGTATATCCTGTTAGCGACTGCCGGTAATGGCGCGTTTTACCCCATGGCCGCTTTATTACGCTCGTTTTATTGGAAAGAACGATACGTCACTAGTTGTTGAGATACTTATGGTGGACCTTTTTACCCGCGGTCCTTTTGGCCCCGCCCTACCCTAGCTACGTCCTCATATCCATCTCATCAAACCCCATCATTGAGACATATGTCATATGGTAGATCAGAAAATTTTATTCCTGATTTTGGCCATCGTCCATATTGTAGTGAGTGTATAAACATTCAATTTTATTAAATTACTCTAGTTGAACGTTTTTATTCGAGATTCAAGGACAATAAGAAATAATTAGTTCCATCCACATCTTTGGGATTCCCCCAGATTGGATTCAGAATGACGCCACTTAACTAACCAGGCATTGTCATCTGAACTGATCATGCATTAAAACAAGATAAATTAAATGAAGCCTAGACGAAAGTATCTCTATTATAAAGAAAAGTAGGAAGAATTGGAACAAATTGTGAGAATTGACATTTTTGCATACTCTCTAAATCATTACTGATGAGAGAAATCTCTGTTTCGATGGTTCCATTTGGTCTTCTGTTATTTATGTTTCTTGGATGAGAATAATTCACTTGAACTCTAGAAAAAGAAAATATTTAGAGAAAAAATTATTTCTTTGCACAGAGCATCTCGTTGTTCAATTCCTTATAATAAAAAATTGGTTGACAGGTTTCCGTTGGTAAAATACTCTTTTTAAACACCTCAAAAAAGTCTAGGGAACACTTACCAATATCTTTAAAATATGAATTTGATGATTCGAATTTATAGAAATCTTTGGGTTTTTGTTAGGATGTATTGTATATAATGTATCCTCAAGAAAACAAAATAATATTTGACTTCTCCAAAGCACCTATTATAAAAAAATTTGAAATTTGAAAATGACAAAATTTGGTAAAACACAAAAAAAATCCTGAACTCATATTTTCGAAACGATATAAACGCACCTATATTTTTCAGTACCCAGAAGGTCCACCTCTGTTATTAATAACACTTAGGCATCGTCGCGGCATGCTCAATATTAAATTGTCAATTACATTTTGGCCTAAGTCCTTCCAAGCCCCCTGAACAGCTAATCGAAACTCTTGTTCATGATGGAAGACGTTTTGACGCAGGAGATTTCTTTTTAGGGTGTCCCACACATGCTCGATAGGATTCAGATCTGGGGAGCAGGATGGCCACGGTAGAAGATCGATATAATTCTCTTCAAGAACGTCCAAGACAACTCTTGCACGATGAGGAGGGGCATTATCTTGTTGGAAGAGTGGATTTTGACCCAATGTTTGGAGATACGGTACCACTACAGGTAAAACTATCTCATTTGCGTAAGAATTTCCCCTGAGGTTGTTCTGTATGAAAACGAGGTCAGTTCTTCCACCAAGGCGTATACCTCCCCAAAACATCACTGATCCGCCTCCCTGTCTAACAACTTCTCGAGTATGCTGAAGACGGTTTTGCTTTCCAGGTTCCCTCTATATTCGAATTCTTCCCGAATCGGGATAATAACTAAATCTACAATCATCACTGAAGAGAACTGTGGCCCACCTCTCTTGATATCAGTTTACGTGTTCTTGGTACCAAGCTAAACGAGCAGCTCGATTTCCATGGATCAGTTGTGGAACTCTTAAAGGACGTCTGGAGTGAAGTTGACCTTCGTGCAGTCGATTTCTCACAGTTTGGTCGGAACTTTGTACATTATGAACTCGTGATATCTCTTGAGCTAATTGAGATGCTGGGGTAGTACGATTTCTTCTGGCTTGTAAAACCAAAAATCGGTCTTGGGCGACTGTAGTAATCCTGAAACGACCTGTATGGCGTTCTTTTACGCTACCTGTTTCATTGAAACGCGACCATAAATGGATGATGGGCTACTTCCCAGAACCCTGGATACTTCCCGTGATGAGCTTCCAGCTTGGAGCTTGTCAACGGCTCGTAACATCTCTTCTCTAGTCAAATGTCGTCTTTCCATGGTTGAATCACAAAACTTGAATCTTTTTTATGTGCTTACAACAGAAACAAAGTTGCAACTAATTGATTTCAAACACTGAATACATAAAATGATTATAAAGCAGCGTCGCATCTGCTGCATTTTTAGTTTTTTATAAGCAGCACTCTACATCATTTGGTGAGAAATTGATGCAGGTGTTCATTTCTTAAAAAACTCATCCATATTGATCGTTCTGGATACGATATATCGATATTCAGAAGTGTTCCCTAGACTTTTTTGAGGTGTTTATATGCTAATATCATAGATAGAAAACAGCAATATAATTGAGTACTGCAGGAAGTGTTAGTTCGTCGCTTTCAGTATGATCAAAAGTGAATATCCGAGTTATTTCTGTGTGAAAATTTCTTGGTTTACTTCCAATTCTGCGACTGGATCTGGATTTTCAATGCCCAAAGCGTGCCTCTCATATAGTGTGTATCAGTCAAATGAAATGAATTCCATAATGAATAAATGGAGGCGTGTTGGAAAGAATGCTGTGACTTCTTTGGCAGGTTCATTTTTTCAACATAAGTGGCCAATACCAACTTTCTTGTTGTTAATGTAATACTCTCTATTTTATCTGATTCAAGGATTCATCGGCAAATTTTGCACTTATTTCTCTCACAATCTTTTAGAAATATACTAATAATATTAAGTATTTTCAGATAAACTGCAAAAATCAATATTGAAGAGATTGATTCATTTGATTACAGAGATTCTTTGCAATGCAGGTAAAAACTGATGAGAGATACTCTCGTCCAAGTCACCTAGTTCTATCACGTGTCACTGCAAGACAGTAGTTGTCAGTGCCAGTGTTATAGCTTTAAGGTTTTCATCAAATGTATATTAGAGAAAATATTAAAAATATGCACAAAAATAACGACTATAACTTATGGAAATATCACACGGAAGCAAATACAACTTATGGAGAATCAATACTGAGTTCGAAAAAGACCCACACTTTCAATAAGCATCCCTATTATTTGATAAAAGTCGTACAATAAATTTTCTAACATCAAAATACCGAGAAAATGAAATGGATCTCTCTGAATCGATATCAACTCACCACTCATGAATGGGGATTTCGATAAATGAAGGTAGCTTTGTGAATAAATGTTGCCAAAATGAGATTGAAATATGGTTCAATAGAACATATTTGTTTTTTGATGAACGAAAGTTTACAGTAATTTTCAAACTTATCGCCAAATTGCCGCTATTAGTTTAGGGAAAATCGTCACTGGATGAGAGATGAACGTCTGCAATATTCTGAAACGGTCCCTGCACTGGCTGAAATTCTTGGAGATCATATCGAAGGTTTCTTGCATTCCGATCCAACAAATCCACCAGTAGCAGCAAATAAAATATGGTTTCAGTGAAATGGAATACCGCTCCATTTCCAAATGAATATTCGGCAGTTCCCCAATCAAGTTTATTCAAATCGGTGTATATATAGGCGAGAATCGATAAATTGGCCACTTCGATCCCTGATTTGATGTTTCCCGACTTCTTGCTCTATATGTATTATTTACCACCAAAATAACTCTAAGCTGACTTACGACCACGAAATAATGCATCGAATAAGTCTCGCCACTAAGGATGGAGAAGAAAGAAGTACAATCTATGATCTTGAGGAAAAATTTCGGACAACAGGATCATTAGGAAGAAAACCAGGTACTGGTTCAGCTAGAACTATTAGAACACAGGTACACGCCTTTTCCATAATCTGTTTCAAGCATAAACTCTACATTTTTTGTATTACCAAATAACAGCCAGAATGACAGAATTTGTGTTCCGATGAATAAAATCAAGAAGAACGTTTGCAGAGGGAAAGACAAGAAATTTCCAGGCATGTAATGGTCTCTGCCGGTCTTTCGAGGAACTTTAAATCAAATATCATTTTTATAGAACAAGGCATAAGATTAGATTCGGAAAATTATTGTCACATAATTCTCGATTATATCTTACCAACTATTGAGGCGTCAACTCCTCAGTTCACTTTCATGCACGTGAATGATTGCTGTTTTTTGTATGACATGAATCAATACAGATGCCACTAGCTGAAAATGAACGTTGAAAAATTGAGTAGCTTTTTGGATGATTTTTATTGGTTCGAATCTTCTTTGGAATTCTACAATTTCTTCATATTCTTCTGAGAACGGTTGTCAAAGAAATAAACAACCAGTACTATATCACAAAAAAACGCTTCTTACTCTCAACTAGTGTACAGGGTGTCCCAAATTAGATATATCTGAATGAAATCTATTTCAATTGATTTTAGTATGGAGCTAGATGTCATTCCAGTCACTATACTATGGATTATATAAGACGAAGCGAAGACGATATCATCGAACTAGAACAATGGCCCCCAAATAGTCCCGATCTTAATTCGTGCGACTATTTTCTGTGGGGGTCATTTGGAAGAAATTGTGTATAAAAATGGTATTATTTTCAATAACTGTGAGGAGCTGGGGCAGAAAATTCAAGAATGTTGAAACAATCTTGATCAAGAAGTAATTTCGAGATCCATAGAGAGCTGGAAAAGACGGGTGCAGATGGTTGTAGACGCCAATGGAAGTCATATTCCATTCTGAGTACTTGATTCTTCTTGTTGAATGTTTTTACCTATGAAATTTTTTGAACAAGATCATGTCGTAGTATTATTCTCGCAGAAGTTTTTAACAATTGGCATCTTTGAGACATTTGGGAAACAGTCATCCTGATCTCCCTAATGACCCTGTTGTCTGAAATTTTTCCTCAATATCATCGATTGTTCTTCTTTTGTAATAAAGGGCTGGAAATTGACGTAATATTTGCCTATCAGTATAGCCACGCACAAATAAACATTCTATGGAACGCCTATCGTAATTTGTGTAAACTATTGTTAACAATTTCAACCGTCAAAAACAAGCAACACTAAGATATAATTCGAGTTCAAACCAGATGTCGTCTGAAACTCGATGACATTTCATCATTTTTTGTTTATCATAGAGTTAATTTATGCAGTCTATGTTCAGAGGTTTCACAACGGGATGTGCATATGATGGTGAAGAAGAGAAATATTAGTGACGACAATTGGCACAATTCTGAATCGATATTCGAGTTCTGCCCCTCAAAATGATGGAAAGGGTACAATCTAGTGATTGAATTATGCAGTTGATACATTATGACCGCGAAAAATATTTCTCTGCGCGGATAAAATTGTTAATATTTGAGGAAGTCGGCCATTTAGAATTTGAACGGAAATCATATTTTAGGTGAGTTTTAGTAAAATATGGATCTTTGTCTTCTTAGTTTCATTGAAGTAGCTTTTCGCTTTATCAATGGTGGAGCAACAAATGATCCTGGAACGCACATATTAAGATTTACTTTAATCTGTTGGATTCTTCTCTGAGATCTCATTAGCTCTAATTGTGGCAGTTTCTTGGCAGTCTTCAGTGAACTAAGGCTTTGGTTCGGGTGTTTTTGCGTGGAGTGTATAATTTAGAGATCCATGCCGGCAAGAATATTTTCAGTGACGGACTCAGTGCTGAGATGGATGGCAGAATCTGAAAATAACAGACATCATTAAAAGGGGAAGACAAGAAAAAATGGTTTTAATGCCATATCTTCCTGGAAGGCATTGGATCATTTTTGTGATGCTGTACAAAGTTACCAGTACCAGAAACAAGGTAGTCGTCGGAGTTTCCTGAGGGTCTTGAGACCTTTAAACGGAACTGATATTGATATGAAACAACAAAAGGATCGGGAGTATTGGAAAAATCAGTTATATTATCAGGAAACCTTGTCGGCTCATCGATAAGTTGTGTCAAGTTCCGGCAGATCTCAAAGGTCTCCGTTTGCGTACCTGCTTCGTCGGTGCTATTTGAATATTGAAACCAGTTTTTATTATGGACGATGAAGTATAATATGATCACCTCAGCTGACGAATGCTGTGTTTGGATCGTATCTATCTTGGCGCCAGATACTGAAACAACCTAGGGTAATTGTTATCGTTAGAAAACCTATAGAGACAACACAGAAACTTGGTTTTATTATACAAACAGAATATGAACCATGCTATGTCGAAAGCTTTGTCTTCCAAGATAACCTCTGTTTGGTGAGCGTATCATGTTTGTAATAAATCTGAAAACGCTAAATATTTTACAACTGAAAATAGGTTTGGGACAGGGGGATGTAGGTAAATGAAATATGTCTAGTATTTTCTGGAAAATCCTGAATTTGAATAATATACAGGATACTTTATTTAAAATAGGGAAGTTTGTTTTGGCTATGACAGAGTCTAATCGAGCGGTGTGATGTCCACAGAATACGTATTCTCACCCTTCGTGATTCACCAATTGCTAAATGATATAATTCAATTTTATGTGTTTATCAATCCTGGAAAATTTAGCTAAGAGGAAATAACATTGGCGAAAAATTTAGATAATTTTATTTATTAACACCTTGTCTTGAAAACAACAAACACAACGTTTCTAGGGAAGAAAGCTCAGAACGCAACGTTAAGAACTGCGAATATGGAAATGTTCAATTTTTACGAAAGACGTGAGGAACAAGGAAAGATTTCCATTAATTTATACTTAAGTTCGATGATTTCTTGCTTGTGTAAGAGTTCATCATGTTCTACACAATTACAATTCTAGGTTGAAAGTATGAACCATAGACGTGCACTCATTCAAAAGTATAATTTGAAGAATAAAGGAACACATAAAAAAAGGAAGAATTAATTTATTTATATATTAATTCGATTAAAAGAAAAGGTAACAACAAATTTATTCATTTGAGAGTTTACTGGCAATCTCATATTGTAAAATTGTGAAGTGAGTCAAAACACGATTGTAGGAAAGTACAGTAGGGGAGAGTCTGGAACAGTGGCCATCTCTTTAGATGAATGGATGAAACATCTAAAGTATCAAATTTTCTGAGGTTTGAAGCCATAAATGTGCATAATGAAACTATTGGCATCATAAACACCTGATAATCCATTCTGAAAAAAACAATTTCTCAAAAAAAGTAGTTTCAAAAAAGGTCTTAAGATGGCCACCGTACCCTTGTACCAATGGTACAGTGGCCATATCTGAATAGAACACAGGCCAATTCTCAAACCACTAAGAAAAAGATCAGAAAAAATGACATTTATTTGAAGAAAGTATGTTACAAGTTCAGTTCACATTATACAGGGACAAATATACGGAAAAAGGAAAAAGACTAGCTGTTCTAGATGTACCTCCAATTTTTTCTGGTTGCATCAAATGAAGAAAAATATCATGAGCTGGAACTGCTATGTCTGGAACATCTGAGAATACGACATTACTTTCTTGGCGCCTCAAAAACGTTATATTAACTCCTCACTGCTCATCTTATGTATTATGCGACCAATATAGTATTTAATTGTTTTTTTGTTGGGAAACATGACTAACATAAACAAGTCTGTAGTTATCGTTGACAAATCATTGATCAGAAAATCATTTTCATATCTCGACTCAGGAAAAATATTTATGTCATCCAAATCTGTCAATTGCTTTCAGAAAGCTTCTTCTTCTTTTGAATTTTGCAAGGTTTCAAGGTATGGGCTAGTTGCTATTTAACACTTGAATTTCTGTTCAGACTGGATTTCCTTGCTGCTTTCAAGTTTTCCTCTTCTTCAAGATTTTTCAAAACTGGAGTGTTTGTCAGAGTCTCTGATTTCTTCTTTTTTTCAGAAACTTCTTATTTTCCTTAGTAGCTGTTATTCTTGTAAATGGTTTAATGGGTAAAACTTGCATCTTCCTGTTACTTATTATATTTTCATCAGGAGTTTTTGTCTATGGCTTATCAATCATAGCATCATTGATATTTTCAGTAATTACTACATTATTATTGTTAGTCGTATCTTTCAAACTTACGTCGTTTAAACAGTCTTCATTTATTTTTTGTATGTCTGGTACCGTTGAAGCGATAAAGTCGTTGTCGTTAAATATATTTGGATTGAACGGAAAAATTCCTGTAGATCGGAATCCTGAAATACCGTTTCGAGCAGTGAATGACAATGGATATGCTTCACCCAAAATTTCAGCAATATCATAAATTGTAATACGTTTTCGTGGATTGATCAGCAGCCACGATTGGCAATGCTGATTGTAATATTTTTTTAAAGCATAAAAAACATACTTGTCTAGAGGTTGTAATCCGTGGCTTGTATGCAAAGGTAGAGTCAAAAATATTACACTATTGTTCATTGCCCATTTGATAATTTTCAACTAAATATGCGCTTCATGGTTATCCATGACAAGTAACACAGGTAATTCAGCTGTGGGTTTGGAATGCAACTCCGATAGTTACGGGGGGCGCATTTGTAATCATATAATCCTTGAAGTTCTTTCGAGGAGATATCGAAAGCAGGGATATTATTTCCAATCGCGTTGATACATCCCACCATTGTTACCAAAGTTCCTCGTTCGCTTGATGTTATTTGGCTTACTTGTTTCTGATCTTTTTAGGGAATAACTTTCCCTACTCCTTGGACTGTTGTAAGCCCGGTTTTGTCTACGTTGTACACTTGATAGGGTCTCAGTTTATACTTCTTATATATTTCGTGAAAGTTATTGAAAAATCGTGCCACAACCGGCTTGTTGAAGTCCATAGCTCGACCTCATGATGTAGCTTCTGCTGATCTCAAGGAGAGTTTCTGTCGTCACTTGAGGATAGCGTTAAACCACAATCTACCGGCAGTTTCATCTTCTACCCACGAGGGAGGAATCTTTTTATTGTTCGCTAAAGCTAAATCATACGCCAACTTTCTTGCACATTTGGGATTCACGCCATGTTGGAGATTTGCCATGATTTGAAAGTAATTGCTCAAGACTTCTTCTACATCTGAAGAGAATATCTTGTTAACGGTATAATTCAGTTGTAATCTTGGAGCTCCTTCTAAAATAGGTGAGTTCCATTCAATTTCGTCTCTTTTATCCTCAATTTTCATGGCGTAACGCCTCAAAGTTGTTCGAGGAATGTCATATCGGATGGCAGCGGCTTTAACTGACAGTACACCATTTTTTACGTCACGAAGTGCGTCACACTTGGTTTCAGAAGAGGTTTTCCCTATTATTTTGTCTGTTTTTTTTTTGCGGTGGGGCATGATGTGGCCTCTCAGGAATGAAGAAAAAATGGAAAGTTAAGCAGAATAATTATGAAGGTACAGTGGCCACCCTGGCCATTGTTCCTATAGTGAATGGTGGCCACTCTTGCATCAGTCGAACCTCCGAGTAAAAAATGGCTTTGAGAAAAAGTCATAAAAAGGATTCGAAAAACGAATGTGTCAGGATATACTTAAGTTATTAGCTCTCGATTTCGACAAGTTTTGTATTTTATCTCGTTGAATTCACTGAAATATCACAATCTCGCTTGCGATATGCTTCGAAAACATGCATAAAAATGAGGTTATGTAATTATTGCCGAAATGGATTATTTAGAACCGCTACCAATAGAGGAGTAGAAAGTGTCATTGATTATTACCTCACTCGTAAGATGGCGATACATATTCTTAATAAATGAAGATTCTGTGGCCACTGTACCTGTATGGCCACTGTTCCAGATTCTCCACTACCTATTATGGATAAACGTTCAAATTACAAAAAGGCTCCTACGAGCTCCTGAATTGTTAGCTTAGTAAAATGAGAAAAATTGTTGAACCATACTAATATTTTGTGACTCAATAGTACAAGAAAAAGAGGAAAAAACTGAGGAAAAACACTATCAATTTTTTCCTTTAGCTGCACTCTTTCCGGAGTTAGAACGGTTTCAAATTTTCGTTGAAACAGATTGTATATCATCACTAGCTGTGTTACAAATCAAGTTCATTATATAAAACTGTTATACATTTAAGTTTTCCATAATGACTTAACTTGTACACCTCACCATCCAGACTTGCATTAACGTTTTCATTTATACCGGCACTAGGTCAACGATTTGGTTGAATCAGCGTGAAAAGTTTGTAGATTGTCGTATGGGTCTGTGTGTTATAACAACAATACTCTCGTTAGGATCAATATATAAAACCAGTGAAAATGGCAGTATCCCTAATTCTAATGAAAACATGGGTTTGTTGAGAAATTTAATTGAAAACTCAATCAAATTTGTATACAACATATTGCGAGAACTTTCATAAGTTTTCAATACCTGGCGATGTGAGTATTTTTCATATTATTCATTCATTTTCGTTATACTTGAATTTGAGATTATTAGATTATAGAAATAAATATCATATATTTGTTTGCAAATTAGGTGCGCTGCTATAGGGTTCTAGGACAGAACAACGGCTCATTTTTTCGATCCGTTAGTTACAAATAATTACCCTTTTAAGATTTGAAATGAATATTGAGGATGTCCCATTTTCGATGTTTTAGTACGTCAGCTATGTGAAATACTGCAAATAGGGAAAAATGACTTCATCTCCTGTCTTTCGGGAAAAAATCTGAAAACAGTTCGCTGTTATCTTCTTCTGTTTTCGAATCAGAATTTCTGGATTTTCTAAGATTTTGGCATATGGCAATATTTTTGCTGCTAACAAAGTTATCTGAAAACTGTTTCCACAATCTAGGAGCAGTTTTCCGAGTAGAATGCAGGAACGTATTATTGTGTAATTATTGCCGAAATGGATTATTCAGAACCGTTACCAATAGAGGGGTAGAAAGTGTCATTGATTATTACCTAACTCGTAAGATGGCGATACATTGTCTTAATAAATGAAGATTCTGTGGAAGAGTGGCCACTGTACCTGTATGGCCACTGTTCCAGACTCTCCTCTACCTATTATGGTTAAACGTTCAAATTACCCCAAGCCTCCTACGAGCCCCTGAAGTGTTAGCTCAGTAAAATGAGAAAAAATTGTTGAACCATACGTAATGTTTTATGACTCAATAGTACAAGAAAAAGAAGAAAAAACTGAGAAAAAACATTATCAAGTTTATTGCAGATATATTGAAATGGCTAGTCTGTGGGTGAATTGTGAACTATGTAAGCATAATTAGTTTGTTTTGGCTTTATTCTTAAATCTGACCAAATCTTCAATTGGAAGTGGAATGGCAGCAATTTGAATTATGAAAGAGAAAAAGAGCAGAAAGACACAGCGCAAGTATCTTTATATATATCTTTTCGTACAGAAGATTACATAACCTGTGATATGATATCTCTCTTAAGGTTTCGATCTTGGGTCACAATTTATGTTCATTGTAATGTATATATTTCCGCTTCTTGAGTTCCAGCTAATTTCGGCCTGAAATTTATTGAGTGATTAAACTCAAAAGCAACAAGATTGAAATATGAGAATCGACAAATTTATAGACTTAAGGAAAACAATGGATGACCAATCTGGTCATCCATATAGTTTCCGAGATACTCGATAATTGTATGAGAATAAATTTTGAATTAATTGGTTATATTCCACTAATATCTGTTTGTTTGTTTCAGGTATGTCAATTAAATTAAATCTTCCCGGAGTGTTTGATATGTAAGTAAATTTTCTAGTTATTCATGATAATCATAAAGAAATGTCGTATATAGATTGTTAGTTAGATATTACACTGTGTTCCAACAAAAAAATGATCCCAATCTACAACTGGAAAGAGTGATACTTTCAGAAAATGCTGAAGCATGTCAATTTTGATTCGAGGGCAAATATTTTTGAGGTTGATTTGGGCATGTGAAGTCAACACCGCACCACTTTCATGCTTCATTCCAAGAACTATGATAGAGAAAAGTTCGAGTGTCACTTTGTTGCATGTCTATCAATTCTCTACTGCAATATCTTATTCTAGAAATGTTCAATTGTTGTACAGGACGCAGCGAAACGTATCATTCATTAAACTCGAAAATCTTCTGGAAACTTATTCATTTCTATCTATTGTGGGAATAAACCAAATCCCGTTTCAAAAGAGAGATTCTCACATGTAAATTTGGAATTTGTAGGACCAACCCCTTTCCTGAGTGTGAATGGCTTGAATGCTATATAGTCAAGAATAAGAGTTGCACCTACTTCATCGGAAAGGAATTCTAAATTATCTGACAGATTGTTGCCTTACTTTCAGATTAGCTCTTCGTTACAGAGTGTTTTAGTTATTTATTCAAAATGTTTAACTCAATTGATTCTGAACAACTCGGTGGGAAGAAAGAGAATAAAAGTTCGTTTCTGTTCTAAATTTCAAGAACGGACAGACGTTCCCTTATTCGCCTTCACTTCAATTCCTTGACCAGACTACCTCCAAGTATTAGCGAATCAATTGGCCTTAATATTTTCATTAATCAATCGATTAGAAAATAAGATTACCTTTCCGTTGAGGTGCAATTCGACTTTTTTTGACTTGAGCCTATCAATTCTTTAGAACTATTTCGAGTCTGATGAATGATTACTTTCGCTAAAACAAGACACTGAATAATAATTCAACTTTTTGAAACACTAGGTGAAACATAATGAATAAATGATTCGTTTATCACTTGGCAAATGTTTCGCAAATATTTATTAAAAATACTCGATATATATTTCGGGTTGTTAGCCCATTATCAAGAGTATTACAATACTCAATTGTGGTATTGTATTACTCTTGGTAATGGGCTAACCCAGGTATTACATCTCATTGTGTGCTCCAAGGGAAAAACTACTTGGAATTGAGCTATAAATATAACAGATATTCCAACACAACACAATCTATTACACTAAGAGAAAAAATGATACTATCCTTCGCAGAGGTAGCTATTTAGAAAAATGAGACCATTAAAGAAGCAAATGCCTAATTATTTTTTTGATTCTAGTCTACAAAAAAAGGACATATTCCAAGAAACTAGAATAGTTGAGGGCCCATACATTAAAATAATGTACAAGAAGTAAATGCAAGAGAGTCCATTTACCTTAAGTGTTTAAAATCTTCTTTTCAAATAAGGCATAGTAGTATAGTCGAATAACTTTACATTTAAAAAGTCCTAGAATCTTAGTTATTGAGAATAATCTGAAAAAATGTGGATGTACATCAGCTTCCTTTGAAGAGGGTTAACCCAATATTTACAATTCAATTTTTCATCTCTATGAACCCAGGGGAATTTAATTGGATATGCAGAGATATTAGATGAGACCAGATATTTTTAAGTTCTACTAAAATATTCAGTATATTCCTGACGATTTTTGTTGCATTGAATGTTCCTGATTTCGAACAACGTAACTACACTGTGCAAAAAAAATTAGGTTTATACGAAGCTATTATATTAGTGTAGTCCACATGCATATATTACTGTTTTCTGACTCTCATAGTGGTTTCTTGGCTTAACTTTATTTTATCCGTTGCTAAATTGTACCGAAAATATCAAATAAAGAGCTAATTTCACCTTTTTGATTATATATATAAAAACCTGAATTCTATATTGACTATTGCAATATTCTAGCCTACTGTACATAGTTTATTGAACATCTGCACACTTATATAAGAAAAGGTGTCAATCATTCAATATTAGAGGTGGATTTAAGTATCGTTGATAAAATGAAGAAGAAAATATGTGACTGAGATACTTGAAGAGCTTTTTGAGCAATTTTCATTTTTCAAATTATAAATACTCGAATTGTCATCTTCATTCTATCAAGCTGCGTTATATGTACCGATTTGATGAAAAGGTTATGCCAGATGGTATAATTTGCCAAATCTGAGTTTTTTAGCTCCTTTTTTTCGAGATTCTGTTCATATGGAAAGAAATTTGCTCATTATGCCTTGAAAACGTTTATCATTCTGTTGGATTATTGAAGGGGGAGTATATCCTGAAATAATTATTCTACAAATACTTGAGTAACATGAGAGAAGAGGGCGACAATAAAACGCCACCTCTGGTACTTATAGAAAACGGTAAGAAGATTTTCAACATCACGCATTGATAATGCTTTGAGAAATGCAACTGGAAGAATCATATACAACAAAGCAGTGACAAGAAGTAGGTTATATGTGGTTCATTCAAGAGTTAGCAGACGAGCTTAAAATCCACAGTTACTTATGCATGTAGGTACTGCAATCATGTTGTGTCATTGGCACAACCTTTAAACACGAGTAAAAATTTTGTTCGTATCATGTTAGAATGATGGATAATGCAAAGAAGTCATTCCCTGTATACATGAAGTGGATCATGTTTAAGCTCAGATGTGGAGGACATTTACTCTCCTTCAAAACCCTCCTAAAACCGTAGAAAGTCCTGAAGCAATTTCACAATATAAGATGAATAAATATCCCCAAAATTTCATATAGAATTTAATTTTGGAATGCTTACATGAGTTCTTTTGTATCCACTAAATATATATATATATATATATATATATATATATATATATATATATATATATATATATATATATATATATATATATATATATATATATATATATATATATATATATATATATATATATATATATATATATATATATCTATCTATCTTAGTAATGTAGAGCTACCAGCTAGTGTTCAAAGGTTTCTCATATTGGGGGATCAATTTAGTTTAACACCAGACAGACGGGATGTATCGATCAGGGGGTTGCTTTCTAGTATGGAATGTTTAATGGATGGCTTGGGCCGAGTCTAATAGGGATATTACCAGAGCGAGGGTTGCAAATGTTATCACTAATTATATGAATTATAAACCCAACCATTTTTGCCCGTTTAAAGATTCTTGTCATTAGACAAGAAAACTTCTCAGTGAGAACCATAACATAATGATTACCAGGGCAGATAAGGGAAATGCCACAGTTGTTATAGGTAGGGATCAGTATAAACAACTTTGCTTGGATCACCTCAGTGATTGTACTTTTTACACTCGACTCAATAGGGATCCTACTAATTCCATACAAACTAAAGGAAACAAATTAATAATTCAATTGAAAAAAAGTAAATCCATCACGGACAAGCAAGCTAAGGAATGCACAATTTATAACGCAGTGCCGGCCAAATTTTATGCCTTACCAAAAATTCATAAACCACAACTCTCAATAAGACCAATCATTGCATCAATAGATGCACCTAACAGTGGTGTAGCTAGATTAGTCACAGATATTCTTACTCAGGCATATAACAAACATGAAATTTATTACATTAGAGATTCGTTTGATTTTGCATCCCAGATGAATGGATTTATATTACCCGAGGATTACGTAGTTGTTAGTTTTGATGTTGTCTCCCTTTACACTCACATTCATTCCAACTTAGCAAAATCAAGTGTGGATAGACATTGGAATAGGATAGAACAGTCATGCAACATAGATAATACCCATTTTCATCAACTTTTAAACTTTATTTTTGACAATACAGTCTTTACCTATGATAACTCCGTTTACAAACAAATCTTGGGCACACCGATGGGTTCTCAAGTTTCACCAATAATAGCTACATATGTCATGGACGATCTGTTAGATGATGTGTTGCAGGATCTTCCTTTTAATATTCCTTTTATAAAAAAATATGTAGATGACATAATATGCGCCATACCAACACAACGAGTACAATACTTATTAAATAAATTAAATAATCATAATCAATACATTTCTTTCACGGTTGAGGAGGAAACCAACAATTGGGTACCATTTCTTGATACTAAGGTTATTAGAACTTCCTCTAACACTATAATCCTAGACTGGTATCGAAAACCAACCTCCACTGGTAGATACTTAAATTATCGTTCCTTTCATGAGGAGAAGATTAAAGTCAATTTAATACTGGCATTAAAACACAGAATCACCACCTTAAGTCATCCTTCTTTCCACCAGAAAAACTTACGCATTCTTTATCACTTGTTGTTGGATAACTCATATCCCCCAAAATTATTAAAAAAACTTTTATATAGCAATTCTTCCATCATAGACAGCAAACCTAATAGTGTAGTACCAGAAAATATCAATCTCCGGGAGGGAACTCCAAATCCAGAGACAACGACCAACTTGAGTGTGGAGAAGGCACAGGGCCCACTATATGCGTCCCTTCCTTTAGTCGACAAACTGACCTCTCGCTTGATACATGTGATAAGAAATACAGGCTGTACTTTGAAGATTGCAAGGAGCACTCTAAAAACCATAGGCAAACTATTCTTCACACACTTGAAAGACCGCACTCCGCTCTTGAAGAGGTCCAATGTCATCTATAAAATCCCTTATGGGGGCTGCAACGGCGTCTACATTGGGCATACTTGTAGGACTCTACAAGCTCGAATTAGTTCGCATAAAAGTGACGTGAGATTTCATCCGGAAAGATGTGCTTTGGCCCGACATGCGAGTGAGCAAGATCATACTCCGAATTATGCAATGGCATCTATTGTTGACGCGGAAAAGAATTACCACAAGAGACTGTTTTTGGAGATGGTTGCCATTCAGAAGGAACCTTTGACAATCAATAAAAAAACAGATTTGAATAATTTAAGCTTAATTTATATTCATTTATTGGACTTAGATAAAAAATCCTCCAATTGATCCATTTCTTGTTAATTTAATAATTTTATAGTCTTTTAGTTTTCGTTCTCCACTTCTCAATTCGCATAATTGATCAATCATTTAATACACTTTGTTCTTTTTCAATTTAAAATGTTTAATGACTGTTGTAGAATGACATGGTTTCATAATTTGCATACTTTCTTGATTCTTGAAAGTACAAGCGTTTGACATTCTCTGTCTATTATATTTTGAGAACCTATACAAGGCCGCTTCTGCGCCGTTTCATGCCTTAGAATGAAATGAATTTTACGTAATTTGTTGTTGTTTTTAAACTTGCAATTTTCTCAATTTTGTACCTGATGATGTTTTATATGAGTTTTATTGTGCACTTTGTCGATGTGTCTTGTGTTCTTTGAGTTCATGACTTCGGTTTTTCATCACATACTAACTTTTGGATAATTAACCTCACTTTCTGTAAGTTGCCGTTCTTATGGTTTCCAAGTGATTATTTTTGTTTATATGATTTAGTTTCATTGATGTTTGTTCGTTGTAGAGGCCTGAAGATGGAAACAATATATATTTCCGAAAGCTTGCCATGAAAAAAGAGTATTCCTTTGTTCCAAGACTACTAACCCGTTATCAATAAATTGAAATTTTAGAAGTCGTTATCATTTCCAGCAGTTATATATATATATATATATATATATATATATATATATATATATATATATATATATATATATATATATAAATAAAGTACTTTTCTTTCATAAATTTGGTTCTCCTGACTCGTCTAAATAATTCGCCAAATTATTGAATTTATTTCATCAATCCATCAGCATTACCATAATATGTGCTTAATATCGAAACATAGAGTTTATCCCCATCAACTGTTGAGGACTGTAGTTTTAACTGGATGAAGTTTTCATGAATATCAGAGTCTGTTCGACCCAAACCATAAAAACCTATCCATTCAGCATTTTTCTGCATATTCATTCCCTGCATCAGATTATGGGGAGAAAAAGTTCTGAGAAAAGAAACGCTGAAAACAAAGGGAACCGATAAAACGCCCTGCGAGGACAATAGGGACAACCCTATCCACAAAAAGGATGTAATCAATCACTCATGCCAGAGTTTTCGATTTCTATATGGTAACGGAGTTTCTATTTCACTTTCTTGATATATTGTTATATTTTTACAGTGATAGTTTGTTTATGGTCAGGTCGAAATGTGGAATATATGTGTTTTTTATTCATGCATGGTGAATCATTATTTATATGATGTCAGTTCTAGATTTAAAACATTATATGGACCAAGGTCCACTTTCATTAAATTTATATGAATTAATCTTTTGAAGGGCTAGTATTCATGCTTCCGATGCTCCTGATATTGATTAGTCCTATCAATAAATTTCCCAAAAATCTCAATGATGAAAAAATATGACCGTAGGAATGAGAAAAAAGCGATTTTGTAGTGGCTCTCTGATGTTTCTAATTTTTCAAATATTGATGTAATTTAAAAGGACGATATCTTGAAAATGAAATAGTAAAACCGGCAGTGAAAGATGACCAATAAAAAATCTATCGATTCATCTGTTTCTTGTCGAAAAAGTTTATCTATCTATCTATACCAATTCAATATATTAAATATTATATTCAATTCCGATTGCATGGATATATTCAGATATAGGTCACAATCTCAAATCGGTGTTAACTCTTGAAACTGTATGTGAATGCTCATTTGATTCACTATGGTGTCTAGAGAAATATTTGCAGCCGTATTCTATAATTATCATATCTAGTATTGATTTCATTTCGCTACATTCACGTGTTTCTTGGAAAAATGTTAACTCGTTCGTTATGACAAAAAAAATTATTTTTATGAGTGGAAATTTTTAGCTTTCTGGTGTGAAAATGATATTACTAGTCGTTGAAGTTTCTAGGTCACACGAAGTATCTATAGGTTTCGATTCCCATTCGAGTGTTAAGGGCGAGCAGAATACAGAAGAAGTGTCCTGTGAGACAGACTGACAGACGGACAACGACAAGATCACATAAAAGATCCTTTTTCCTTTCGAATTAGGGAGATCTAATGAATTATTAGGAACATGGAATATGTGACATTCATAGATTTTCACCATATGTGTGATATATTTTGAAGAAATTGTGGCAAAAGCTATAACCATTCAATACCAGAAGATCCCAAACGATTATACGACTTTGATAAATGAAATGTTAATGTCAATGTCAAACGCTCAAAATATCAAATATCTTAAGAGAGTAATGAAGATTTGGTTCGTATACTTTCTGCTCATCAACAAGGAAACATAACGGCTAAAATTTCAGGAAAACTCACTGAGAGAAACAAAAGAACGAAAAATCTGTATATAAAAATATGCTCCTGAGTAAATTGTGTACTCAAACTCATTAAATCCAGCGCTAGTAAAAACATTCTGAGGTTCCAGAAAGTCATCAGAAAAATTCACATATAAACATATTAAGAAACAAAAAAGAGTTTATCCCCATTGGAGGCAGGAAAAACAAAGATGTCAAACACGACATCCGTCGTACCCAAGGAATAGTAAATTAAGAATCGAAATTTGGAAATTCTAATAAACGCAAACACTGAAATAAATCAGTAGTGATAGGGAAAGCAAAATATGATAATGAAGGAGGAGCAAAAAGGCATTGCTTTCCGTTTCGATTCTTCAACATCAGTTGAAACTTTCCAAAAACACCTGATGGAGCAATTTTCAAATGAAACATTTTATGTTACAGAAATACCGAAATGAAGAACATCCTCCATAACTAAAAGTTTCGATAGATTGATTTTCATCCCAAAATTTTGCTGAAAACATCCTTTTAAAATTTTCGAATCACTTCTGAAATTCGAATTCTTGTAAAATAAAGCAAATACTCTTTAGGGAATCTCGCAGAGGAAGCACATCGAAATCACTTTACCATATTTACTGCTGGTTTCTGAAAAAAGTTGTGCAACCGGCTAAAAGAATGACGGATGAATCTTCCATATGAAAATCAACATGACCATTTATAAATAAATACACAAATAAATCCAAGAAAACACAGTGGGTTTTCGAAACCTGTTACATGGAAGTGACAGTGCAATTGTAGCGTTGGATGAAATTCACTGCCATTTCGTTCACACTAATAACCAAGAGGAAACCATTTAAGCCCATTGACAAAAACGCGAATGGTGCTGCCCTATTCCTCAATCCCCTAGAGATTGATTACACCATGAAATCTCGTAGGATCATATCCCCAATGTGCTTTGATGAAATACTGATGAAACTGATGCAGCATTGCTTGCATTATATCGGATCCTTTGTGACATACTGTGAATCTTAGCATACAGAAGGAAGTATTTCCAGAAACCTAAAATATGCTGAAATAGTACCAATTTGCATAGATGCAAAATGAACATACATAAGCAATTATAGACCAGTAGCAATAGTGAATAATTTAGCAAGGTATTAGAAAAAAAATTATTATTGATTGTTCTGCTTATTGGAAGAACAATAATTCTCGCAGTCTTAAAACGAGTTCAGGAGGCAAAAACACAATCAGAGCCATAAACATATCAAAATGTGGAATTCATGGATGTCTTGGATTCACTGAATGAATGTAGACCTTTGATAGCAATGGCTCTAGATTTAAGTGGGATCTGTGGTAGTATGAATAAATGTATTCTTTCACAAAAGCTCGAGTGATGTGGAATAGCTGGAATAGCATGAAGACTTCTGAAAGGTTACCTCTCGGAAAGGGATATATATGTTGCTATGGCAGATACTGATAAAATAATTCAAACCTCCAAAATGTTGAGAACAGAAAAAGGAGTTCCTCAAGGTTCGATCCTCGAACCTCTCTTCTATATATTTCATACAAATGATCTATCTGTCACGACTTATTGATAATATGGTAGTGCAATTGGCGCAAGACATAAATGGAGTAATAAAGGGTAGTAATCAAGATCAATCAATGCATAGAGTTTCAACTGATTTAATAACCGAAGAAAAATATTGCAACATAAATAACCTCGATCTGAATACTCAAAAAATGAAACTCCTGAATTTCTCATTCTACAAATATTGTAAAAGAATCTCCATAAGCCATAACGGAGAAATTATGGAATCTGTTGAAGATATTCTAGGCTTGGCCATCTATTCTAGTCTTAACTGGTCAAGCCATGTACAAAGTCCTGCACATACAGTGACGGAGGTAATCTTCTGGTCCTGTCTTCAGAATGCTCAGACTACAGGTTAACCTCCAAACAGCAATCGTGTATTATCGAGTCAAGGTGGAACTCCACATCTGGCATGGAAACTGAGTAGAGGCGTCTCATATCTTCAAATCCAAAAAAGATGCTTAAGATTGATGTTGAACCTGAGAAGCACTGAACCCTATATGGATCGTTTCAACGAAAATAACGTACCCACACCACCTGCTTTATTAATCGATAAAGCAATTATGTTCGTAAGAAATAACTCTGATCTATTCAACAAAAATGAGTATGTATATATGACCCGTAATCCAGAGAACTCAATATCTATCAAATATAAACGTAACAAATTACAAAAAATGCTCTCCATATGAGGATAGAAATAATGAAAAAATTACCATTCACAATACGTTATAAGCAGCATAAAAGCAATGATCTTTCCAATTGCCAAATTTAACTAATATTGAAAACCACAATTCAGCATTTAGATTTTCACTATATTAACAAAACTATGACCGGTTTCACCACACTGTGGCTTCATCAGATAGATAGAAATTAATGAACAGAGTTATTCCTTATATATTAGTCTTATTTCCCTTAATATTACAATAGGTACAAGTACAAAAGGTATGTTGGAAAACCCATTTATTATTTTTATCAATTTTAGATTTGGAGTTTTGATATGTCGGCCTAAAAATGATCAGTATGGAATGCTATATTGAAATTATAATGCGAAAGGAATGATATTAATTTCAGACTAGGATCACCAATATAAATGAAGCTATTGTATTTTGTGTTAGAACTTTTCATACTTGGAAATACTTCCTGGATTGCTTTTTGAATTTTTTTGCCTGAAATCCTGTTCTCAATCATAGTTGGACTGTAACCGTTATTGACTGCTATTTTTTAATTATATTTAGCTCTTTTATGAAATTATTTTGTGACATTGGGATATTAATGAGTCTATGTACCATACTTTTGTAAGCTGCTAATTTATGTGGATATGGATGTGTAGATGAGCTGTGAATAGTAATATCTGTATGCGATGGCTTATGAAAAATAGAAAAATCATGTTTGCCGTTAATTTTAGTAATAGTTAAATCCAGAAAGTTAATGGACTTTCCTGTTTCTTTCTCTAAGGTGAATGTAATATTATCGTGAATTTTGTTAATGAATGTTTTAATTACGCTAATTGTCTGTTTGTGCCAGTGAAACAACATATTTAAACCAATAAATAAAGTGTTTGAATAATGGATGTTCTTGGATAGTTTTTCAATATTATCCATGAAAATTTCAGCGAGCAGAGGGCTCAGAGGATTACCCATGATTAAATCTTTTTACTATTATATAATTCTCCATTGGAGTTAAAATAATTTTGTTCTAAACAAAAAAAATTCTAGAAGGTGTGAGATTTCTGATTGAATTATCGGATTCACTTTATCAATTTGAAGGGCGTTCTTGATGAATTTCACTGTATCACTAAGTGGAACACTAGGGAAGAGATTTATTACATCCCTTAACATAAGTTTAGCGTTCGGTGGTAGTATCGTGTGCTGAATTTTATTTAGGACTGAAGAGTTTTTTATTGAGAATTTAGTTTCAAAATTAGCGTACTGTTGAATGATGTCTATGAGAAAGCGTGAAAGTTTTGCAGCCGGAGCTTGAAAATATGAAACTACTGGTCTACTGGGATGCTCTGTTTTATGGAGTTTGACGAGGGAGTAAAGTTTTGGTGTTTGCGGGTTGTCAATAAAAAGTTTATATTTTTAGTTGGTATGTATTATAGACTTGGCATACTCTAAATCGTCTTTTATTATGGATTGAAATTTATTAGTTGGATCTTTATCAATTTCTTCATAACAACCCGATTCAATGAAATTTTGGAGTTTCAATAGTTAATCTTATTTTATTTATTTAAGCATATGACTGTATGACCTTTGTCTCTGCTTTAGTGAATATGAAATCTTCGGATGCGGACTTAGATTTAATGGACTTTAAAGTTCTATTCTCGAATTTCTTAGGTTGAAAAATATCGAACTCTTTTTGAAGTAGTAACGCTAAACAGTGTTTTAGGTGTTTGGCTCATGGTGAATAATTTAGGGCTATTTCGGTTTCAACTCCTAAGAGATCGAATGGAGACGAGCGTTATTTGACTCTAAATTGTGTTTGAAACCCTTTTCTAGAAAAAAAACTTCACTTCGGAAAAATTAGGATCTGAAAGATAACTGAACCTACCATAAAATTGGTGATCGGAAAATTTGGACTTGATTTTTGAAGTTTCAGGTTCATTACTCAATAATTTATTTGATTTTCGCAACTGAATTTTATACTTTTTGTGAATTAATGAATTAACTTTTAATCTTGTTCCGGAATCTAAAATGTCAAATTCTACTGAATGCAATCTATGAAGCAACTCCGAATGGAATACCTTTAAAAAGATGTTGTAGTTGTCTCGTTGGCTGTATTGAATCTTGATGTCTAACTTCAACCATTTCTCTTTGCCTTGTAGTACTCCATTTCGTAGTTTTAATTATCATAAATCAGATTCCCATTATTCTAATCTCTTACTCGAAGAAAACCATAACTTTGATGATAATTTCAAAATTTTACACAATGAAAATAATAGACAAAAACTCAATCTTTTGGAAATTTTAGAGTTCAACAAAGGAAAGAATTCAGGCAGGTTACTTAATAGTCAATTAGATCTAAATCCTTCTCCTTCACTCAATCTTTTCAATTCATAAAGTAAGAAACTCCGATGGGTTTTCCAACATACCTTTTGTACTTGTACCTTTTGTAATATTATGTAGGAAATAAGACTAATATACAGGGTGTTTCCGAATAAGATGTCATAAATGAAGGATGCGAATCCCTGAATGATTTGAGCAAGAAAGTTCGAAGAACCAATGGTCAAAAAATGCTTCGTTGCCGAGATACAGGGTGTTAAAGTTGAGAAAATTTTTCGATTTTCTCTCGATAAAACCTAGACTTCTCAAGATTTCGGGCTCAAATTTTCCACATAAACTATTAAACACAATCTGAATCACCAGGTGAGGCCAAATTTTGAAACAGTATACAGGGTGATACTTTTTCATGGGCCATGTTCCATTTTTACCCTCGGAACTTTTTTTTTGGTAGGCCACTGGCACTAACAAAAAATAAAATCGAATAGATCATTCAATTTGAAATTTTTTTTGACTCTTGCATTTTGATCGTAACTATCACCGTTTCTGAGATATTAATTATTGAAAATAATCCAATAGTTTTCCCATATCGGAGCCATGGAGATATTATCTTAATAACTTATGCAATTTTTCAGGAATTGAGCTGAAATTTACATCAGATATCTCCTTATTGTATGTTTATAACAAAATGAGGCAGAAATTCCTGACAGTATACAGGGTGTTATTTTTTCACGTGCATTTTCCTCTTTTTGCCCCCTGAACTTTTTTGTGGTGCGCTACTGGTATATTCTGAAAACAGAATCAAACAGATTATTCAAAGTGAAAACTTTTCTGTTCCTTGTATTTTTCCGTATCCGCCACCATTTTCGAAAAATTAATCAACAACGCCCGAACAGGCTACCCCTTTGCCTCCGTATATTTTTTCGGTGCATAACTGACGTTTTTCGTAATCAGAAACGGAGTTTTCATTCAATTCGGATAATTTTGTGCTCATCTTGATCCTCATGTCTTTCACCGTTTTGAATTGAAAATCATCAGAATTTATCGTGTCTTCCTCATATCAGAACACGTTGGTGATTTCAAAAGGCTTAGTAGGCTCTGATACAATTTTGCAAATGAAATCATAGAAAAAAAACTTGACACTTCAATGATTGTAAGTTTTGTCATTCAGTTTGTTGTGCCTACATTTGAAACAGCTGTAAGTAGTAACCAATAATCTTTGAAATGGTTTTCACTAATGCAGAAATGGCCGATATACATTTCATGTACGGTGTGGCTGAAGGAAACGCAGTGCACGCAAGGCGTTTGTATCAAGAACGCTTCTCTATTCGAATCATTCCTGATAGGCGTACGTTTTCTGACATCCACAGAAGATTGAGAGAACGGGGTACATTCAAACCGAATCATGACTTGAAAGGGGCAAATCGGACAATAAGGACCCCGGAAATCGAAGAGGCAGTCCTAAATTGTATAGATGAGGATCATCAGCTGAGTACAAGAAAAATTGGAAGTGAGTTGAATATCTCATTTGTATTGGTCTGGAAAATTCTCCATGATTTCTTGCTTTACCCATACCATATTCAACGCGTCCAAGCTCTACTACCCCGCGATTTTCCTCTGCGACTCAATTTCTGCCGATGGTTCCTTCATAACATTGCTCATAATCCCCTTTTCGATAGCGAAATCATCTTCACAGATGAGGCGTCCTTCTCGAGAAATGCAATCAGGAACTTTCATAACAATCACTATTGGACTGAAGAAAATCCCCATATGATTGAGGAATGTCACCATCAAGAACAATTTTCGGTTAATGTCTGGGTTGGAATAATTGGGGATTTCCTGATCGGGCCATTTTTGTTGCCAGACAGGCTGAATGGAGCCTTATATCGCCACTTTCTAGAAGAGATTTTACCTGTGTTGCTAGAAGACGTGCCGCTGCAAACTAGAAATAGAATGTGGTTTATGCATGACGGAGCACCACCGCACTTCAGCATGGAAGCTAGAGAATATCTGAATATGACATTGAATAACCGCTGGATAGGGCGTGGTGGACCAGAAGCTTGGCCTCCAAGGTCGCCAGATTTAAACAGTTTGGATTTTTTTCTTTGGGGACATCTGAAAACTTTGGTTTATAGCTCTCCCTTGAATACACTTGAAGAATTGAGGAATAGAATTACAGCATCATGTGACGTCATCAGAAATACCCCAGGAATATTTCAGAGGGTGCGCACTAATATGCGGAGACGAGCTGAAGCATGTATTCTTTCAGGTGGAGGACATTTTCAACATCTTCTTTGATTTGTTCTGTTTGTTCAATTTTTGTTTTCATCATTATGAGTTTTTGTTATTGAAATCATTCGCGTTTATTTATGTTGTTTATTCATTTACTTCCGATTCATACACTCAATAAAACACATTTTTGAATTCGAATTCAATGATCAGGGAAATGATATCACCCTTTATACTTTCTCATAAATCCTACCAATCTAGTGGTGCAGATCTTAAAATGTGAACTTCGTTTGAAATTCGAGCTCAAGGTCTTCACAAATTGCCGAAATAACATGAAAAATATCTTCAAGCTTTCAATACGGAAGGGACTATACGATTACTTTTCTTGATTAATATCTGGAAAATGGTGGCAGATACGGAAAAATACAAGGAACAGAAAAGTTTTCACTTTGAATAATCTGTTTGATTTTGTTTTCAGAATATACCAGTAGCGCACCACAAAAAAGTTCAGGGGGCAAAAAGAGGAAAATGCACGTGAAAAAATAACACCCTGTATACTGTCAGGAATTTCTGCCTCATTTTGTTATAAACATACAATAAGGAGATATCTGATGTAAATTTTAGCTCAATTCCTGAAAAATTGCATCAGTTATTAAGATAATATCTCCATGGCTTCGATATGGGAAAACTATTGGATTATTTTCAATGATTAATATCTCAGAAACGGTGATAGTTACGATCAAAATGCAAGAGTCAAAAAAAATTTCAAATTGAATGATCTATTCGATTTTATTTTTTGTTAGTGCCAGTGGCGTACCAAAAAAAAGTTCCGAGGGTAAAAATGGAACATGGCCCATGAAAAAGTATCACCCTGTATACTGTTTCAAAATTTGGCCTCACCTGGTGATTCAGATTGTGTTTAATAGTTTATGTGGAAAATTTGAGCCCGAAATCTTGAGAAGTCTAGGTTTTATCGAGAGAAAATCGAAAAATTTTCTCAACTTTAACACCCTGTATCTCGGCAACGAAGCATTTTTTGACCATTGGTTCATCGAACTTTCTTGCTCAAATCATTCAGGGATTCGCATCCTTCATTTATGACATCTTATTCGGAAACACCCGGTATAAGGAATAAATCTGTTCATTAGTTTCTATCTATCTGATGAAGCCACAGTGTGGTAAAACCGGTCATAGTTTTGTTAATATAGTGAAAATCTAAATACTTTAGTTTTATTTCATTGAGAATATCTATATTTCTATTTATGGATTTACCTATCTATACATAGCATTTGGTGACTTGCAAATGTTATATGCAAAGGTTAAGGTTCATCTTCAAAATCATTTCTCAAATATTCTCAGAAGTAAATAAACGACGCCATTAAAATGAAATATCTTGATTTCAGCTCAACATTTCAATTACCTGTATGAATACTACGATTCAAAGACCTCATTGCCCCTATCATGTATTGTTTCCAAGTCTCATATGTAATTGAAAAAATATAGCTGAGCTTTCATAAAAAGAACTATTCTCTAGCATTTTAAAATTACATTTAATTTCTTCCTTCTTAAATATGAACCCTTCACTCAGGCACCAGTTGAACGGCTACTTTTATATTCTTATAAGAGTGTTTCACTCGTTCTACTTCCTTTTTTTTATAATTCGAAATTTAATTATGAGAGGAGAGCTCGAGACGCGATGAAAGATTGAAACGCAACCCCTTTCATTTTCTGTTTTACTTCGAATAATTTCTGGCTCTAATGAATTTTAAATTAAACTTTATAGTTCATTTTTTCTCATTATGAGCTCGTTCTTTGAAGAAAAAAGAATGGGAAATCTAAAAATAGGTTACCGATGAAAGCTCGGAATTTGGATTCAATGGCCACTTGGTAGTACTGAGCGAGAACGGGAACCCTCGTTCAAATTCACTTGTGTTTCGTTAAATGAATTTTGTTGGTCGTGAGCCAAGTTTAATCGAACATTTGGGCCTGTGTTCTGAAATTGTAGTTGCAGCCAACGGATTAATTTACAAGGATTGCCGTGACACGACACTCAGAAAAATACCTAAATCCCGGTCGATATCTCTGGATAATTGAAAAGTTGCAGAGCATAGTGAAGATCATTTGCTGGGACCTATACAATCATTCTGGAAAAGATACAAAAAATTGAATACGAGTATCCGGGACTTGATGCAAATTCATTTCAAATAATAAATAAAATGAAACCTGACATTCATGCCTTTGAAATCGCATGCGATCACTCATAATGTGTACAACATTAACATTTACATTTTGAATATTAATCATTACTTATTGTATTTTTCATCAATAAAAGAAAATTCAGTTTATACTTATTCACTCTATTTATTACGCGTTTTGACGATACAGCACCTTCATCAGACAGATAGAAAATGAAAACTAGACTACGGTACAACAAATTATATATGATCTACATTATTGAAATGAAAGTGCCTCTTAAGGCAATTCAGAGAACCATGAACTCAGCCGTTTATTCTATAATATGTTAGAAAGTTTAACCTATAGATTTCAAAGGATTACCAAAATTGATATCAAGATTCTTATGAGATAAATGTTAGTTTTGAAATTTTAATAATAATTATATTTTATTATTATTTTTTATATTTCATGAAAAAATATAAATCCACCACTCGAGTTAATACCATTGCCAGGCAATGATTATAATCAAAACATGTCCTGGAATCATTACATACTAGGATAACATTAAATGTTATGAGAATATATCATTCTACCAGAATATATACAAACTATTGCATCATCAGACAATGACATCAATGTACCAACGAGTAGTGTCAGAGCTCCCCGGAAAAATCCTGGGTACGGACACTGAATATTACTAATTCATAGTTTTCTTTGTGTGAAGTGATAAACGATCGAATAGCATACTGCTCTGAATATAAATATGATAAAATTGTCAGATAATTAGATTACATTTATATATACAAATAAATTAAATGGAAATGAGATTCTGAGCAGTATAAACTAAAGAGAAAACCTATAATATAACTCTACCTGATTATTGTTTTTGGAAAGAAACCTTGCAAGAATATTACAAGATTTGATGACTGTTATCTTATGTAACTGTTCAAATAAATTTTTCTTCTGACAAAAATGTCAATATTTTTGTGAAGATTGCTAGGAATAACACCTGTTGTAGAAATAATAATCGGTAGAATAAATGTTTTTTTCATTTTCCACATTTTGGAGTGAAAAAAACCTGAGGAAAAACTCGTTTCCCTGTCGCTATTGCACTAGCAATAGCCAGTCTGTTCAAGATGTGTTAGTGTCGTGTGTACATAAAGAGTACCAAAAATGAAAAAAAAAGTTAAATGACCCTTGATGATAATTCTAAGTCTGTTATAATAATAATATAATATGTAATAATATTTTATTTAGTGCTGCTATGGTTAATTGTCTTCTCTTGAACAAATCCAAGACATTTTTATGTATCTCCTTGATGTATTGGCTCGATTTCGATATTGCAAATCCTTATATAATCAAAGGTGATCTTACCCTTCTCAATAGAAAGATTTTCACATTTTGGAAGCCCAAATTTCATATGAATGTCATTGGAATAGTTGAAAGTAATCTCAAGTAGACTTTTCAATAGAGTTCTAGTTCCGGCATATAATTTAATATCATCTAATTAAATTAAGTGACTTAATTTGAATTCAGTTGATAGGCTCTTTATTTTGAAGCCGAAACTAGAAGCATTTAATTCATGAGATAATGGATTAAGGAAAAGACAAAACCAAAGAGCACTTAAAGAATCACCTTGAATGCTCTTATGATAGGAATTACTTCGGATGTTAACGATTGTTTTGAAATATTTAAATGAAGACTGGTTCTCTAATTTTTCATTACAAATTCAAGAAAAAGACGAAGTGTCTTATAAATTTTATTAATTCCCGAAATTTTTTGAAGCCATAAATGAGGAGACCTATCAAAGTCCTCTTGGTAGTCAATGAAGGCTGCATGAATATTTCTCTTCTTAGTTTGAACTTGATTCAAAGCAACAAAATCAATTACAAGTTGCTCTTTAGTACCAAGGTGTTTTTTTCTACATCCTTTTTTTTGTTCGGAAAGAATATTATAATTCTCCAAATGTGCATAAATTTCTAGGTAATACATGCAGTTAGAATTTTATATATTGTTGGAAGGCAAGTTATTGGTCTATATTGAGATAGCCAAATTTTCATGAACGCAAGAGACCTTTTCCAACCAAAAGTTATGAATACCATCAACACCTAGAGATTTCCAATTTTTTGTGTGTTTAATAACTGATGTTATATCTTCGTTTGAAAATTTTTCGAAACGCATGTATTCTATTTTGGAAAATCGAAACCTTCAACTTAAAATCCAACTTGCACTGGAATTGTGTTGCTTTGGCACTGCCAAAATTGAAAACCAATAATCAGTTAGAATATCAAATTTAGGATATATATATTTCCAGAAATGTCTTCATTTGAACCTGAAATAACTTTGTAAAAATTGTTTTCATTAGTTTTGAATAGTTTGTATTGAAATTTTTCTATCTGAATTGATTTTATATTCACGTAGTCTAATGGAGTATACTGAAAGTTTTTGTTTTGAAGTATCGATGTATTCTATCAGTTGTCCATCACTTATGTCATTAAGTTTATGGGTTTTATTTTTGGGGAATATTTTTCAATATTTGCCATGAGTTTTCTTGATCGATTACTTTTGGAATATTAAGTCAATCTTCCTAAACATATCCAAACACAAAAATTATAATACAAACTTAGCTGCTTTTGTTGTAGAAAATTGTGTATTGGTAGAACATGCAGAATTTCAATATTGAAGTCAATGAACATTATCGTAGTTTCATCAAAAAAGAACAAATTATAATTATGCGAACCATTCAAGAGCAGAAAATCATGATTTCAACAAAAATCTAAAAATCTTATAGTAAAAATATTTGGGAATCTCCTAAAATTAATAGATGTAAACGTTCCTACATATTATTGAATGAACAGGTCGATTTTGACAATAATTTCCCTTGCTGAATTTGTTTCCGACTGAGTCATTTATATATTAGTGATTAGAATTGTCTGAAGTGGTTTTACTACCTTTTATGACAATGTTGTAGATCATATATAATTTGTTGTAGGTCACTTTAGCTCTCATTCGGTATCTGTCGGATGAAGGCGCTTTGGTAAGTTGATGATGGGGAAGCTCTTGGTACTGAATTCATCAATCTGAGTGCCATTTCTGTGGGAGAAATAATCTCCGCTGCGAGAAATCCATCTAGCAAGCCTACCGCTGGTCCAGATGGTATACCCCAGCCTTGTTGTTAATGACTGCATTCGTGTCTTTGCACATGCTTTATGTCATATTTTTAATATTGTCTTGAAGAGTGGAGTTTACCCCTCGACATGGACGATAGCTCAGATTGTTTTCATTTTGAAGAAAGGAGGTTCTTGCATCATTGGTAATTATAGGCCCATCGCGATTCTATCCAATTTCTCAAAAATTCTCGAGGTAATTTTATACAACGCTATATTTCCCGCGATCAGGGGGAAAATTCATGATGAGCAGCATGGTTTCATGTCTGGGAGATCCTGCATAAGCAATATGGTAGTTTTATCACAGTATATACTCGAGATTTTGGACTGTTCCGATCAAGTTGACGTTATTTACATATATTTTCAAAAAGCATTCAATAAAGTGAATCATCGTATATTGCTGTGGAAACTGAAATCCAGTTTCGGTTTCTCGGAAGCCTTAGCTGCTCTTTTGGTCGGCCGCCGACAGTACAGCTCGAAAGTTTTCACTCCCGCGAATTTGTTTCTACTTCAGGTGTTCCGCAGGGCTCCAATCTTGGTCTATTATTTTTCATAATGTTCACTGATGATCTCATGTACATAAATGATATACCCAAATTGATGTATGCGGATTATCTGAAAATATATCTCAAGATAACGTTAGAACGCGATTGTGAGGCCTTGTAGGAAAGCTCCGTGTCAAACTGGTGAGTGACTAATCGTTGGGACTTGAATGTATCTGCATTGTTTTTACTTACTCTCGCAACAAAAACATCCTTTTTTCTGATTATATTATAAACAATAGTGTATTGAAACGTTCCACTGATATAAAAGATCTTGGTTTAATATTCGGCCAAAAATTCACTTTTGTTCCTCATATCAACTATTTATTCACATCCGCCTCGAAATTGTATGGGTTCATAATTTGAAATGGAAAGCACTTTACAAAATCAAATACTTTAATTCGTCTTTTTGAGAATATTGTCAGGAGTAAGTTTGAGTATGCGTCGATTATTTGGCATCCCATTTATAATTGTCATGATTATCATTTGGAGGCAATTCAGAGAAGACTTCTCAAATACCTTGTCTGGCGAGATGGTGTCTACCCCGTAAGATGATCATGGTGCACTCTTGAGTAGATTCAGAGAGACAACCCTGAACTTAAGAGGAGGCTTCTTTTTTAT
Organism: Cryptolaemus montrouzieri; assembly: GCA_013387265.2. NCBI lineage: Eukaryota > Metazoa > Arthropoda > Insecta > Coleoptera > Coccinellidae > Cryptolaemus > Cryptolaemus montrouzieri. The sequence continues at coordinate 69,702,978 of JABFTP020000021.1, read as the reverse complement.
ATAACCTCCTGAATAATCGTTCGGATTGTCCCTCTATTTTAGCTCAACTGAAAATTTCAGTTCCGAGACTGACCTCAAGAGATGGGCGTCTGTTTTTCCTGAGCACGCCCAGAGCAAACTCACTCACACAATCTCCAATATTATTTATGTGTACAACTTATAATTCCATCTCGAGATTGTGTGATATTAATTTCGACTCATTTACCACTATCAGTAGTGTATATGTTCTGAAGCGCATCTGAGGTATTGCATACTTTTCTATTTTTCTTTTTTCAAATTTTCAGTTTAACTCACAATATGAGTGTTTCCTTTATATTTTATTTTACGCCATAGCATTTTTTTCTTAATTCATTTTATTCTTGTCATTTTCTGTATGGAGTAAATTTCCAATAGCGGCATGGTTTTTCACTAATATTAATTCCTTATTTATGATTACGACTTAAGTTGTTAATTTGTTATATGGATATTTAAATTTCTCCTGCAATTGGGTTCTACCTGTAGGAAATGAAGAACTTATTATTATTTATTATCGTGGACTTATGCACTATCTCAGCTGTTAGCTGGATATAATTTTCCTTTCCCAGATTCAGCAATCAAAGGGAATTGGCTCGATTACAATATACTTGACATAAATTTCGTAACTATCCTACATGTATTAAGAATTACAGCTTTTTGCATTTCTATATAGGTATTCTTATGCAACTCTAATTTCTTAAGGCTATCATGCAAAGTTTTGGATACGCCAGTCGAGGATACGATGACAGGAACAATATCTATTTTCTCGAGGTGCCACATCTGCTTGATCTCAATAGCCAGGTCAGTGTATTTGGACTATTTCTCCTGGAACTTCAGCACGTTGTTATTATTCGGTATGGCGACATCCACCAGCATTGCTGTTCTGGCTCTCTTATCATACACCACTATGTCCGGCCTATTATTCGTCACCATTCTGTCAGTGATAACAGGCCTATCGTAGTATAATCTGATGGAGTCATTTTCCAATACGGGCGCCGGTTGATACTTGTAATATGGCTGGAAGGTATTCAGAAGTCCGTACTTGCGTGCAAGTTTCTGGTGGATAAAGTTGCACTCTTGATTATGCCTGAGGAGATACTCCGTATTGGCCAGTTGTTCGCATCCGGACGTAATATGCTGTATTGTCTCCGATCTTATATGGCATTTTCTGCACTTATCTGTTTGTAATGTTCCGTCTTTCATTATAAATTTTCTGTAATTTTTTGTAGCGATCATTTGGTCTTGGATAGCCATAAGGAATCCCTCTGTTTCTGCGGATAATTCTCCTTTCATCAACCATTTGTTGGAGGCTTCTTTGTCGATGTGTGGTTGATCAATCCCATGATGATGTCGTCCATGCAATTCCTTTCTTGACCATTGCTCTTGTTTTTCAGTATCTGATAGGAACGGTAGATTCAGTAGGTCATCTCTGGTAGCAAGATTAAGTGGTGTATATCCCCTATCAGCCAACGATACCACCCTATGAAGGTCAGAAGTGAGAGCTTTTGCAGAGAAGAATTCTCTGAGTTTTTTTATCTGTTCGGTGTGTAAATTGACAACATCTATTAATCCGCGTCCTCCTTCTTTCCGTTTCAAAGTTGTTCGTATCACAGACGATTTTGGATGATGATTGTTGTACTTTGTCAGCATCGTTCAGGTCTGCCTTTGAATATCATCCAGATCTGTCTTAGTCTATATTATTATTTATTATCGTGGAATTAAGCACTATCTCAGCCGTTAGCTCGATATAATTTACCTTTCCCAGATTCAGCAATCGAAGGGAATAGGCTCGATTACAATATACTTGACATAAATTTCCTAACTATCCTACATGTATTAAGAATGACAGCTTTTTGCATTTCTATATAGGTATTCTTATGCAATTCTAATTTCTTAAAGGCTATCATTCAAAGTTTTGGGTATTAACCCAGTAGAGGATACGATGACAGGAACAATATCTATTTTCTCGAGGTGCCACATCTGCTTGATCTCAAAAGCAAGGTCTGTGTATTTGGACTTTTTCTCCTGGAACTTATTCCAGCACGTTGTTATTATTCGGTATGGCGACATCCACCAGCATTGCTGTTCTGGCTCTCTCATCATACACCACTATGTCCGGCCTATTATTCGTCACCATTCTGTCAGTGATAACAGGCCTATCATAGTATAATCTGATAAAGTCATTTTCCAATACGGGCGCCGGCTGATACTTGTAATATGGCTGGAAGGTGTTCAGAAGTCCATACTTGTGTGCAAGTTTCTGGTGGATAATGTTGCACACTTGATTATGATTGTGAAGATACTCCGTATTGGCCAGTTGTTCGCATCCGGACGTAATAAGCTGTATAGTCTCCGATCTTATATGGCATTTTCTCCACTCATCTGTTTGTAATGTTCCGTCTTTCATTATAAATTTTCTGTAATTGTTTGTAGCGATCACTTGGTCTTGGATAGCCATAAGGAATCCCTCTGTTTCTGCGGGTAATTCTCCTTTCATCAACCATTTGTTGGAGGCTTCTTTGTCGATGTGTGGTTGATTAATCCCATGATGATGTCGTCCATGCAATTCCTTTCTTGACCATTGTTCTTGTTTTTCAGTATCTGATTGGAACGGTAGATTCAGCAGGTCATCTCTGGTAGCAAGATTCAGTGGTGTATATCCCCTATCAGCCAACGATACCACTCTATGGAGGTCAGAAGTGAGAGCTTTTGCAGGGAAGAATTCTCTGAGATTTTTTATCTGTTCGGTGTGTAAATTGACAACATCTATTAATCCGCGTCCTCCTTCTTTCCGCTTCAAAGTTGTTCATATCACAGACGATTTTGGATGATGATTGCTGTACTTTGTCAGCATCGTTCGGGTCTGCCTTTGAATATCATCCAGTTCTGTCTTAGTCCATCTGATTATTCCAAAGGAGTAAAGCAACACTGGAATGGCGTAGGTGTTAATTGCCTTGACTAGATTCCCCGAGTTCAACATCGATTTCAGCACAGACTTCAGACGCTGACTGTATTCTGAACTAATCTTCTACTCTGATTGTTTTTGGTCTAGCAATCTGGCTTGTTGGTATCCCAAATATTTGTATGATTCGCCATATTTCATGCACTGTATAATATCACCGTTTGGAAGTTGTGTTTCACCATCTATGACTTTCCCTCTTTGAATGTTCAGGGTCTTACATTTTTCAATCCCGAATTTCATATGAACCCCTCAGGAACATTGTTTCTGAGTACGGGCTTAGCGAACCCGAGATACCCAAGTTGAACCTGGCAGTAGGTATAAAATGCAACTTATCCAATGATGTACAATCTAAGGAATAAACGGGTGAATCGATATTGTACCACCATAACCTCTTGTCGCGTTCAAGCTTTAGGAAGAGGGTCTTGTTCGGAAAGTGAGTCACAGTCTCCCTCGGTTAGAGACGGAAGCAGCGTGATATCGAGTAGGGATACTGCAACACAAAACCAAGTGGGAAATAACATCAACACCCTCCAACCAACTCTTGATGTTTCAACGGCGGCGCAAGCCATTATGCCTACGACCACGAGAGCCGGACTCCCTAGGAAACGCATGAAGTGGACTCCAGAAATGAATACCTTCATTATGCGTTCCTATTACAAATATACAAACTTGGAATCGGAAATGACAGCATACAGATTCGAGTTACATATTGCGTTCATAGAAAAATATCCTGAATTACAGCACATATCCGAGCAGAGAATTTCGGATCAACGAAGAACAATCGTTAAAAACAGGATACTTTCTTCAGAAACGCTGCAAAGCTTACGAGGAGAAGTCATAATGGAACTCAAAGGCGAAAATGATACTCATAACGGTATACCTGCTGAAGTCAATGAAAGTGTTACAGATAACATCGAAGCCACGGAAACGAATATTTACATGGAACGCCCTCCTGAGCCGAATCAGCAGAACGAATATATGTATTTAGCAAGATCAGAACTCAACAGAGCAATAACTGAATTCAGAAGTAGTAACCCAACTAAAAGACCTAAACTGCCCAAACTCAAGACGAACAATAACACCAATATCATCCTAGCAAGCGTAAACTCAGTGTTTGAAGAATATACCGACCAGAACACCTTGGAGAAGATTCACACTTTGATTTACTGTGGAGCAGTAGCGGTTCTTTGACTTCACAAACAACAAATCTCCACAACTCTGATTGAAGCTGACCCAAAAAGCGTCAGAAAACCACCATGGCAAAAACGACTGGAGAAGGATATTGATAATATTAGAGCAGAAATCGGTCGCCTCTCAGAATTCCTGAGAAACAGAAAAACCTCAAGGTGCTTGAAATCATATATACGCAAAATTTATAGGAAAATTGGTACTAAAACAAAACACCCTGATCACAAACAACACATCGACGTGTATATGGACACTTTGAAACAGAAACTCCAAGAAAAAGCAAAGAGGCTTTCAAGATGCGTCAAGTGTACTGAAAGGAAACACCAAAACCAAAGGTTCCTCCAAAACGCGGCCAATTTTCATAAGGGAAATAACAAAACTGCGACCAACAATAACAGAGAAGTACCTGACGCACAGTGCTTGACCGAGTATTGGTCATCACTATGGTCGAACCCCAAAGAAAACAATAGAGATGCGGAATGTATCACGAATGAAAAAGAACACCTCGATATCAGACATATGGACTTCAATGGAATTACGGAGGAAGGAATCACAACAGTAGTTCGAGCGACCAACAATTGGAAGGCCACAGGTATATATAATATCCACAACTATTGGTACAAGAAGTTTGATAAGCTCCATGGAGCCCTAGCGAAACAGTTCACGTATGTTCTTCAACATCCGAAGAAAACACCCACTTTCCTAACGCAAGGCTTAACATTTATGCTACCTAAGAGCGGTAGAACACAGGATCCGTCTCAATATAGGCCAATCACTTGCCTGCCAACACTCTACAAAATACTCACCTCATGCATATCAAATCGAATATACCAACACCTTGACAACAACAATATATTAGCAGAGGAGCAGAAAGGATGCAGAAAGAAACACCACGGGTGCAAGGAACAACTCATCATCGATTCTGTGATAATGAAACAGGCACACGTAGGGCATCGGAATGTTCATTCAGCTTTTCTCGATTATCTGAAGGCATTCGATAGTACCGCCCATTCTTGGCTTGTTGAAGTATTGCAGATATACAAAATTCACCATGCCCTGGTAGAGTTCTTGAAGGCAACAATGACACACTGGCGCACGTCTCTGCAGGTCAACATGAACAATAAATCAATTGAAACCGACGAGATACCCATACGTCGTGGAATATTTCAAGGAGACTCCTTGAGTCCACTATGGTTCTGTTTAGCAATGAACCCATTGTCCTCAATGCTCAACAGAACAGGATACGGATTTAGGATAAAAGCAGAAAGGAATTATCATACAATCTTCCATCTGCTATATATGGATGACATCAAATTATATGCTGCGAACAAGAAGCAATTGGATTATTATTATTATTATTATTATATGTCATCGAAAGTGAATAAGTGTGAATCAAATTTTCATTTTTTTTTGAAAGAAACATTAAGTAATGATTAATCTTCAAGAAGTACCTGTTTGTTAATGTTTTATACATTTGGATGAAATTTCAAGGGGTTTTCGATTATGTTTCCGAAATTATGAATGATCGAATGTGATTCCGAAGACATAATGCTCAGGTTTTATTTCGGATAACATTTGGGATAGAGAGATTAGAGTATGGAAGTTCCGTTCCTGTTGGGGTTTTTCAGCTTCACTTTATATTTTCTCTCAAAATCCTTCCGGCGTTCATTTGTAATTCTTTCAGAGGGATGCCGAAAAGTGAGAGATCGCTTTCGAGGAGATATCACAAGATGTTAAGATTTCTAAAGATTACCAATAAACCTAAAATAATTCTGTTATTTTTTAGTTAGTATTTTTGTTCTTTGTATTTTCTCCTATAATATTTTGTTCTTTTTCTCATCAATACCTATGAAATATAGGAATTGGAAAAATAGCGTTTGTCTGATTATTATTCCCTGTATCCTCAGTTTTGAATACCAGGTATAGTCCTGGTTCATAATACCAGTTATAATAAAAAATATGAATTATTTCATTTAAAATATTGTTGTCGGAGTATTATTCAGAGCTATCAATGACGTTACCCCAACATTGTATCTATGACAGGAAAATTTTCTGTAGAGCTTCTTTCGGAATGGCTTGTAACTCCTTTGTTGTGGCCATCTTAGCGTTAAAACATACTTCTACTTACTCTGATGATTATTGGAGATATCGGCAGACAGAAGACTTTTATCGCCGAAAACTCTAATCGCAAACCAATAGTGGTGGCAGGGTGTATTGTTATTATTAGGAAGAAAGTTGTTGGTTTATTTCTCAGGTCCTACTTTTCATATTCGAGATGTTGAACTTTTTCAGTATGTTCTTGAAAAGTCATTCATCGGTTTGAAAGGACATATTTGGCGAGTTTTTATACATTTCATGCATTCAAGGTCGTAGAACGTTCCGGCCATTCTCCTGAACAGAGTCTTTGCTACTTTCAACTCGCTCCATCAATTTGAAAACTGCTGTCAGATAGCACATTATCACAACACACAGATTGGTACTGTTACTACAAATATGCTATCAAGTACCATTATACCAACATTTTCAATTTCATTGTGCTCTTTGTGATATTAACCTTGTATAACTGAAGGATCATTCATTGAATGAGTTGAGTTAGTTTGGATTTCGAAGAAATGTACCTCGTTGGTGTGCCTTGTGCAATATTCAAGTAGTAAATTCCGATACTTCACAACAAATCTCGATGAGAAATCAGTCGATCAACCCAAAAAAATAAACAAATCAGTAGATCATCTACTACTCAAAACTTTGTAATTCAATAATTTGCTCTTCGAGTATATAAGGAACCCAGACACTTTCTTAAAATTTTTCATTACATAGGCCATTGGTCCCTTAAAAGAGGACCCTCTTCATCTATTGATTAAAGTATATTCATGAGGAGTCGTTGTCAAGAATAAAATTTCATAGGCAACTTCGGGCCCGACTAGAACATACAATCAGTATATTTCGTAATATAAACTTATTACATCTTTGTAGTTGCATTTACGCGGCTATAAGACTCGACTTAAGTGTCTCGTCGTGTTGATCAAATACAGCATGAACTTACCATAGCATTGTCTATCCCCCACTTGAATCGAAAAGAACCATAAACTTATGCTCTAAGCAATAAATTCTCATCTCCAAATCGCATTTCTACAGAAATGATCTGATTCATCAGCTAACACACTATTAAAATTCCAATAACTCATGTGAATTTTCAAATGTAACAATTCTTCATTGTAGATATTGAACATAGAGTAAGCACACAAGCCACCATCAATAAATTCGCAATTCTGAAACGTATTCCGAATTTCATTCGCGAAAATTCAATCACATTCTCCTATAATTTAATTTCGGTCTTATTTGCCGAACTCCAAGCCATTCATATCTATTTATTTCCTTACATTTTCATCGTGTACTATTCCATTGAATATTTCATCATTGCTGTAGAATTGCCGATATACGTTCTCGTTGAAGAACTCTTTGTTATTTTACCATGTCATATAATGCAATTTATGCTTATTGAAGATTCGGAAAAATGCATTGTTCAAACTGATTTCCAATTCACTCGTGAAACTAACATCGGACCGATGAAATTGAATTAAGGATATTACATCAAACAAACTATGCCTTTCCATCGGTAGTACTTGAATTCTATTTATTGTTGAAGCATTCTAATATATATTCATTATTTAGTTTTATTATCAACGCCTAAACGGATTTAAATAACTATATATATATATATATATATATATATATATATATATATATATATATATATATATATATATATATATATATATATATATATATATATTCTTTTGAAAAGAGGATTTACAAATATTCGAATAATTGTATTTACAATAAATGCTTATAGATATAATTTTGGTGTGTGTCAGAAAAACACAATCGTAAAAAACAAGCGAATAAATAGAATACCAGCAGACAAAACATACCATGCCCGTTCCTTAATCAGGCATCTACCCTGGCATCTTGCCTCCTACGAATATAACAATAAATGCTTATATCTATAATGTTGGTGTGTCAGAAAAAAAACAAGTGAGAGCTCAGGAAATATAACAGGGAAACATAATATCTTGCGTATGATTCAACAAACGAGTGAAAAAAATCTGTGGAAAAAACTCGTTTCCCTGTCGCTATTGCACTAGCAATAGCTTGTATGTTTATGTTGTGTTAATGTCGTATGTACAAAAAGAGTACCAAAAATTTTTCTGCTTAGCAGCTTCATTTTCTCATTGTCATCTTACACTCCATGATTTCCAGGACTTCTTCACGACGATAAGGGTGAAAAGGAACAGGAATTGGAAAATGAAAAAGCTGTAACAATGGAAAGAGAAAACCAGCAGAAAAATATTTCATCAAAACATACCTAACTCTTATATGTCTAAATTCTCTTGAATCTAACAACTTAACTGATGAAGGGGGATCAATCCTAGCCTTACTTAAGAACGTAACTAATGCTTCGCTGTTCTTCAACAGGGAACATCTCATACACCATTCGGGGATGTAGTCCATAATCACCTCATGATTCAAAAGCTAAAGCTCTCTACCCAGTTAATGAAATTATCTGAAATGGAACCTGCAATCCTTTTGGAAGGATCCTCTATGAGAACTTTATTAGAAACATCAACTTCCTGCCATTCAGTTTTCCAAAGATCAACAGTCTTCACCCGTGTACGCAAAAAGTCAATCGACCAAATAGGTTTCCTAGATTTCAATCTCAGGTTAGGTGGATTTTAAAGATCGTGTATTATCGGAAAAACTTCTCGAAATGAGTGATATTTATCCCAAGACGATTTAAGAGCTGATTTCCCTGCAAATATGGGAAGGAACATATTACAAATAAGTGGAAGTCATGGGGTAGCAGCTGAACTGATACATCCACTCATAACTCTAATAGAACAGTTCAATTGAGAATCAATCTTATTGACATGAGCACTATTCAACCACACCTGACAGCAATATTCTGCTGCTGAATATACTAAAGCTAAAGCAGTAGTTCGCAAAGTAGATCCCGCTAGTTAATGTAGTATATTGCTTCTTGTTTTCTTCTGACATAATTTATCAATATGAAATTTGAAAGTCAAAGAACGATCAAGCTTTACACCAAGATAATTTGGAGTGAAATTATGAGTTGATAGTGATTGATTGAAGAATATTTTTAGTTGTGATAATCTATACTAATATTATAAAGAGGAAATAGTTTATTGTTTGCTTGTTTGTTCGCATTGAATAGGCTCCAAAACTACTAGACCAATTTAAAAAAATATTTTACCGTAGGGAGGCTACACTTACTTCTTTCAACATAGACTATATTATATTTTCAAAAAGTTAGAGATCCAAACTAAAACTCCAATAATGTAACCAAAAGTGTGAAAAAATTACCAAAAAACTTTCATACATCGCGTGCCCTGCGAAAACATTTGATTATAGAATAAAATAATGTACTAAAACGTTGCAGAACATATACTTATCTATAAAAAATATCACGACAGCATATACCTAAATATAATAGATATGTATATGTATGTGTTTTCAAACTTTAGTAGGGATTGACCTACGAGACGAATTTTTTACTCATGGCCAACTGTTTGTTGTTCTATCGCGAGACGGAGGTCTTGAAGATAAATTTATTCTGCTGCCACAAAATAAATTAACATCAAATATCGCTTACAGCTTTGATTCAATAAAATGATTTTCAGGAGCAGAGAAAGTAGGGTATATAGTAAACATTAAAAATAAAATATAGAAAAAAAAACACAAAAAAATAATAGAAAAAAAAAAAATAAAATAGTAATATTTCATATTCGAATTTTCTTCATTTTACTCTTTTTAAATAACCCCACGCATATACGAGTAAGTATGTATGGGACAGTGAGTGTGTGTGTGTGTAAAAAATTATAACTTTTGAAATGTTTGTTTAATAACCGTGCAAAGCCGGGGGGACTGCTAGTAAATAATAAACACGACCGGTTTCGATAGTTACGTCGTTTTCGACTCTGAGAGGCTGCAAATATGTGTGATGCAGGGTTGTCGTACATAAACGATACACCCTACCAACCTAACTACCATATGGTCCATATATAGACATTACACAATATACAATCTTTTAGTCAAGGTTTGGGTTAGGTTTAGTTAGGTTGTTCTCTATAATATCAATGAAAAAACTCATAGTTATTCAGAATTGCGAATTTATTGGTTGTTACAAAACGAAAGAGCTACATATGGTGTTAAACTCAACTGAGGATTGATTTTGGATGTTGAAGCGTGGCACTGCATGTCCTCAGCATACTTTCCATAAGATGGTACGTAACTACTGAGTGCTAATCGCAAGCATGATGACATATGATCGTGATGATATCGAATAAGATATCAAATCACGTACTTTTCGTTTTCCTTATTTACTCTGTGGCAATAAATCCTTTTCATAGTTTTTATGAACCGTTTTATAATGCCTCTCTAAGTTACCACGCTTAGGTATTGCAACAGACGCACGACAATTATGACAAATGCACTTATACTTCACCATAAAAAAGAAGAATTCTTCCTCCCAATCGTTATTAAAATGATATGTTTTAGATTTCTTCGCTGCACTCATTTTGTACTATTCAATAATAAACTTTGTATGATATGATATGATATGATTGTCTTCAAGTTACAAACCAGAATTACTCCAATTCCTGCAGACGCCATTTCAAGCATTTATATCGGCTTTAACGAAAATCTCGAACGTTCCACCAAACCTGCCGCCCGAAATTTCTGGAAAAGCGGCAAGAATAAAAAAACGCGGGATCGACTGGTTGATCGCGATCGACCGTTTGAGTACCACAAAGATCAAACAGATGTGAGCAGTGGGGAGTGATTTAATTCAAGTTGACTATTGAGAGTGGTGTATTTTTTACAAAGTTTGTTTCGATAAAATCTGTAATCTGATTGATGCTCTTTGTATCTCGTTTCGAAATAACGACTAGTTTGACCTGTATAGACGCCTTCACAATCCTTAGAGGACAACTTGTAAACTCCAGTAATGTCAAATTTATCAGTTTCATGTGGGTCTCGAAAGCTACTTTTTTATTCTGTTCTGAAATGAAAGTTGCAACCTTTTTGCTGATAGGGTGAATATATGTTAATTGATATATTCAATTTATATATTTGGCCGAGTCAGCGAAAATGTTGCAACTGTCATTTCAAAACAGAATAAAAAAGTAACTCTCAAGACCCACATGAAACTCTCTCAGGAATGGAATTTTTTAATAGTGAAAATACAACCGACAAATTTGGGAGTACTGGAGTTTAAAAGTTGTCCTGTATGGATTTGTGAAGGCGTCTATATAGGTCAAACTGGTCGTTAATCAAAAACGAGATTCAAAAAGCATCAATCAGATTACAATAACCAGAAAACCGATGAATCTATTTTCGCTTCACATTGTAACGAAAATGGCCATAATTTTCCACCCATAGATCAGGTTCAAATTATTCGCAGAATACCTATGGGATGAAAGTTAGATTTCTTGGAATCCTTCAAAATTTTCAAACTGCAACAAACCCCCTATAGAGATAATCTTCTGAACAACACGTATGGCTCGGTATATTCGCCTGTATTTGTAATCTTCAAATAATACTTGTTTTTATCATAATTAGTTTATGACCGCTTGTTTGCACCCTTATTAATTTTGTATCTACCTGTTTATATATGCATGTATTTTCAGCTTTAGTTCAATACTTGTTGTCAGCTGAAGATGGTCGACAGATAATCCTGATTTTCGATAAATCTCTTGTGATAGTATAATACCTAGTTTAATTTCTTATTATCATCATGATTAACTATCACAAAGTAACGTCGGAGTAAATTAACTATTTAATTGAATACTCCCAATTAGGATTTTCTGTTGAATTTCATTTCGAGAAGATTCGTAATTAGTTAAAAAAGTTTACAAGGAACAAATATTTTCTCAAGTTTTATTCCCTTGAATGTTATCGATAGTTCCAACAAAGCCTAATTAAATTTTCAGTTAGAATTTTTACTTTTAAACTTTCTTATTCCGTTTCCTGTTCTTTGTATTCTGCCTTCCCGACAGGAAAGGGCGATAATTTAGTATAACAGAGCGAATCGGAAGTGGAGGTAACTTTTCTTTCTTCTCTGGGTAGAATTACAAACGAAGAAAACTTTTTTCTTATCCCTACATTGAGTATTTCTATCAGCTTGACATTTTTAAATTACCTAAATTGAAGATTTTAATTCATCTCGTCACCTAAATTGCGATATATTATGAAGAAATGAATATGCAAAACAGACTAATCGTTTTACCAATGCTCTGAAAATTTTATTCATTCCTATTTCGTGAAGATGAAGTTCACCGCGAGAATTGAATTTTGTTTGCCATTTAATTTTAATTATTAATTATGGATTGAAATAATTTTCTTTAGAAATGGCGATTGTCCTAGAGGTGGCAAAGCATTTCACAACATCCCAATACACGCTTGTCACATACTTATGTGCAAGAATCGAGGGTGAAGTTTCGTGAAACTGAAAAAGGATTAGACAAGGAAAAAATTCAAATAATCTTATTAAAAATAAATTGTAGAACCTTAAGTTTTGGGTCGATCTCCCACTGTTGTGAGAGTGTCCGAAATATCGAGTAATGGAGGAGCAATAAGAAAATTATTTTAAATATTTATTCTATTGAACAAATTGTATTAAAATTTCGTTTTATTTTTTCTTCGGGAAGTATACATTTAGTAAATTACTGAACAAATAATCTGGTTTAAAATATTCAGTATGCATTGTATGACCCTATCAGAACATGTAAAAACCCTGTACATCATCAATTAGTTACATCAATATACAGTGCGTTCCAATGAAAACAAACCACACACAAAAGCGGACATTTTTGTTACATGTTTCGATCTTTCTCTACCAATCCCCTACCCGTGGTAGCTTCTACCCCAAATATTTGAGTGGGAAAAAGGGGACGTGTGATATATGTGGATTATTTACGTTCTAAAAATTGAAACTGAGAAGGTTTGGAAAAATACCAGGTTTTCATGACTCCATTTGAGGAAAATATGCGATCAAAATCGATTTGATTGAATCGGCAAAAAATTTGTTATTCATTCAAACTTTTGCGTATGTCAGCACTCTTATCAACTACCAAAGAAGGTTATGTGATGCTTCAATACAAATGCTATGTTATCCTCAACATGAGTCTGAATTTTGAAGTATCATTAGTAAAAAGTAATACTGCTTGGACTTCTATGAGTTTCATGAAACTTATCATAGAATTTTCAGTTTTTTAATCGTGGTACAATATTATCTCTCAAAAAATTTTTTTTTCGCAAATTTTTCTTTAAATTAAACAAGACCCACGAGGAGATAATATATGGACGATGATAGCGCAAATTATTGGGTTCATAAGGATTCTAGAACATCTATAGATCATAATTGGCATCACCTAGAAGACCGAACCTGGCCATCGGGGCTCTCCCGATCAAACAGAGAGGGAACTGTTTTGTTGAGTTTGAATATTGAAGGGTTTTTGCGATTTTACCTCAAAATTGGCAAACAAGAACAAGAAAGTGATTATGTTTCAGGAGACTCACACTGCGACGGAAGAAAATCTCCGCGAAAGAGGAAATGTCGCAGGTTAGGTACTTTCTGATTATCTCCTTAGTCCTTTTTATGGCTTTGCTTGCTATGTAAAACCTTTTCTTGGATTCAAGTGAGATAAGACATATAGGAGTCAGGTATGATTGTTGAAATATTTTCCTGCTGATTTTCTTTTTCCATTGTTACAGATTCCTGTCCCAAACCCCCTTCCTTTCACCCTTGTTTTCGTCTGAAAATCATGGAGTGCAAGAAGATTTTGAATAGCATATATATATATATATATATATATATATATATATATATATATATATATATATATATATATATATATATATATATATATATATATATATATATATATATATATATATATATATATATATATCTCATATGTTCGAAATGGCCCTGATTCAGATGGCATAACATAGACTTCAGACTTGAGATAGCCCCATAAGAAGAAATTGGGGACGTTAGATAGGGCGATCAAGCCGGTCATTCTGTAGCGCCTTTCGTACCTAATCAATGATGAAATGAAAAAGGTTTCGCCGTCCGATATTTCTTGTATGAATAAGGTCCTTTAATATTGTTTTCCAAAATTGCGGCCAAAAATGTAAGTTTATAAGGTATTTAAGTATAATTCCCCCTCTTTGAATGGGGATTAGTGTCATACCAGACAAAAAATACAGATTTCGAAGAAAATTCGGATCGCTTTAGATCCGTTCACTGAAATGTTCTTAAAACTTCAAAGGACGATCGAAATCTTCGTCTAAATTTTTATGGATAGATTCTGTACCTGTAAAGAATCCTGAAAATAATTGTCCGCAATACTCCAGATATTTGCGACAATCTCCTCATATATTGTGCATTACCCATCATGGAAACTGCAGCCAAAATATTCACAAACTTAGTGGGATTGTGTTTATTATTAATAACGTATCTAGTTTCCATGCTGGTTATCTCAAGAACGTATTTGTGCCCCAAATTTTTTCAGTGTTATTTCCGTCGGGAATGCACGCAGTTGCAACTAACACAGGTATTACTTTCCAAGAAAAAAAAACAAATTTTTAATGCGATTCCGCAGTATGTAGACTATCTCCAACTGAATCACCGTTATTTCAGTTTACCAAAACTATGGAAAATTCTACCAACGCAAGTCACCTGTGTTTTAGCGAACAACCAAAGGTTACTAAATTTAGCAGATCTGGAAAAGAATTTTGAACACGGGAAGATTGATCACAAACCAACACATGCCATCAAACTGAAACTTTGTTCAGCTTTTTTCGGGAGAATAAATTCGCATAATTCTTGTTTTCATTTCCAGATACGCAGAATTATTAGCTCTTCGAAGCAAAATCTACTTAACAGATCTAAACAAAAAATATATACCATTGCTCCATTGTCGATGAATTTGAAAAACAATCATAAAATTTAACAAATTTTTCAATTGTTTTCACAACAACCCTTTTCTCGTATCAACATTTTCGGGATGCTAGTTGACAAGTATAGGAGGATAATGCGAAAACGTTCAAATGAGAGAAAAATTTCTTTGAATTAACATAATCAATTTTGATCGAGTATTTTCTCCAAACGGAGATCGAACGAATTGATAAAAAGTTGAAATCCTCGATTTCAAATAATCACATGTTAATTTAGAAAGGAAATAATAACGGGATTGTAGAGAATGTAATCACCTTTTCCAACTGGTAACACACGACTTCTTTTTCATATTTAAGGATTTGTGGTGGAAGCAGCCAGGGGTAGGAGGTTGATGAAGGGAGAACAAAAGAGTTCCCCTTTAATCAAAATCTGCTTCAAAAAATTCACTAAAAAGCTAAAACCAGTCGAGTTATTCAGAGTGGTTCGTTTGCATTGCATTGAAACGTTAGCTGTGTTTGAACGGATCGGTTAAAACTACAATTGATATTATTATTATTAATGAGATTGAATGTCGGGGTCTGGCATATGCGACTTCAATAGCAAAATACTAATTCACTCAATAGATCATAAATTAACAAAATGTTGATATAAAAAGGAGTTGAATGTGAAGCTTCAAGTAGAAAGCAGTGTAAATTAGTAAAAATGACTTGTACAGAATATTCTCTGCAGTTGAGTTAACATGAGTGCTTGGTATGAAAAAATGTAAAAATTAGACAATAACAAATGAGTATAGTTGCAAGGCAGTATAGAGTAGGTATCGGGAGGATGAATATCAGAACGAAGGCTATGTTGTGGAAACAAAATTGTCAAAACGGTTCTTGAAGGTGTTTATACACATTCGGATTGATCACTTCCATGGGGATATCATTCCTAGCAGAAAACACTATGTTGGGTGAGAAATATTGGCGCTGGTCTACCACAGGACGATTCAACGAAAACAGAGGAGTCAGATCAGTGTTGATTAGTCTATAGAATGAGAAATAGGCCGTTATGAAGTAACCCCTCAGCACCATAATTTCGGAAGTAATGTGTCCAAAAATGTTAAGGTAGTCCCCGTACCAGGGTCTGGACCGACCATTGGGAATTTTGATGATTCTTCTTCTTCAGTTCTTCAAATATTCCATATCTTTGCAGTGTGTATGGACGATTGCACTGATTGAAAACAAACAAACTCCATGATGGGACGTACATAGATCTTATAAAAAAACACTTTTACGAAACACCACGATATTTATACATTTTAGGATCATCTGCAACCATGTATAAGTCGTAAGAAATGGAGAATCTGCTGTCTATAAAATAAATAGCAGAAAGCTTAACAGCGAATTCCTCAGCACATCACCATGAAATAGAAGCCTCTATCCATGGTAATACATTACCAATCTCGCGTGAAAGTGTTGTCTTGAGGAGTAGTTGTCATGTATTGCATCAATTAGAATAATATTGTCCATTACAATGGTAATGTGTTCACATTATGTCCTTTTTGTATGCATGTTAGATGTTATATTATATAGCTTTCGGTATTATGGCATCATTCTTGAGCAGTTTTCTCTATGAAAATTGCATTTGAACTTTATTCTATGATATTTTTAGAACCTTTTTCAATAGTTTCGAGTTTAAAGAGGTTGATTACTTTTTTCCAAGAAAAAAAGCTTCAAAGACTGTATAAAAATTTTTCAAATCAATCAATAAAACCCCGGATTTCTCAAATCTCTATATTTCCATGAAGGAATAAGTTTAATTATTTGAAAATAGCAATATAAATACAAATAAATGATATATGAATATAATATAACAAAATTAAGTACGTTTTCACGAATAAAATTTCTGGTTTACAAATTGTAGGCAAAAATTAGATACAGACCTCGAAGCAAAATGGTATCCTCAGGGATCAAACTTGAGATGAAGTTTATTGGCTGTTGTAATCAACGTCAGTAATTATTATAATATGAATCCTACTATTCCGAAATGTCACGTTGATGATTCAGCCACATTATGCTCAGAAAAAAACTGATGGTGCTGAAACTCTGAAAATTCAGAACTCAATAGGAGTAATTATTCAGAACGCACAGTCGTTTGGTCTGCATCCATTTCTGTTGTTTGTGGAAATTGCATGAAAATCCAGTATTCTATTTGAAAGATAACAATCGAATGTGTTCACTACGTCAATTTTCTGGAGATCACCTTTGACTCAAAGTTCACTCAAGGGAAAGATATTGTGAGGCTATAAAGGGAAAGAAGAAAGGGATAAGATATAATTAAAGTATTAGCACTTACACAATGGGGTGCGGAGCTAAAATGTCTCATAAAAATTTGTCAAGAACTTGTAATTTCTCGAATTGTCTCTCTTCTAGACTCAATAGGGAGTAGAAAAGTTGAAACATACGAATATCGTACTAAAATAAGAATTTTGATTCAATTCAAAATGGCTGCCCGACCATGAGAAAATAATTCCAGCTAACTGAAAATGTAGTGTATCTTTGAGCCTGTCGGCCATTTTGAATTGTACAGAAAATGAAATTTGATGACAATTCTTGTATTCATTTACTATAAAAATGAAGAGGGTGAGAATATATTCCATCCCACAAGGTATGGTCGTCAATCAACTCTCTGTACCGATGAGTATATTCAAAGGTTTCCGTTTATAAGTTATGATTATTATTATAAACTCCACATGGAAGGAGTTGGAGATTGGAAGATGTAAGAATCAGAAAAAAGAGTCCGCATTGGAACTAAGGATAAAATGCCCGAATAAATTTCCTTTTATACATGTACAGCATAATTAACCGCAACCAAAAGTTTTCGATACTTCACTCTGTGTATCTACAAACGAAATATGCTCACTGCACATAAAAATGATTTTTCATTTCGAATAGATATTCTTCAAGAAAAATCTTAATCGACATAAAAATGTCGAACATCCTGATGAAATCTCTAAGTGAAATGTTTCCGATACCTAGTTCATTAAAAATCAGAAAGCCAGAAATGATTTCATGGGCACAATATCAGCAACGGTACTTACGTTATTGAAATAACGTGCATTGAGAAAATCAAAGAATGGATTGCCAAATGCAAATTTATTAAAATCATTCAATTCAATTACACAAATACCCGAACTAAATATGAAAATTAAATCGAATTAATATCATCTTCTCATCTGCAGTTTGAATGTATTTCCATCGTCCTATCGAGATTTTATCGCAATTCGAACGACCGGAACATACATGAATTGCAATCGACTTCAGAAAACTGAACGACATTTTCTGTATCATAAATTTCAGCTATAGATTTTTTGCAGCAACCGTTAAAATGAACACTAGACGTTTAACGTTTCTCGGTATGATTTTATTAGTTATCGGGCATCTGAACGACTATTTTACGTGTTGGGTAATAAATAACATCGAGCTTGATATACACCTTGACAATATTAAACACTTCCTAGCAGAGACGAAAGTTATCGCCCATGAAATCATTTCCCGCTTTATGATTTTTAATGGACTAGATATTGGAAACATTTCACTTGGAGATTTCATCAGGATGTTTGTCCTTTTTATGGCGATTAATATTTTTCTTGAAAAAATTCTATTCGAAATGAAAAATCGTTTTTATGTGCAGTGAGCATATTTCATTTGTCGATATACAGAGTGAAGCATCGAAAACTTTCCATTATGGTTAATTATGCTGTACATGTGTAATAGGAAATTTACTCGGGCATTTTATCCTCTCTTTTTTTTGATTCTTACATCTTCCAATCTTCAACTCCTTCCATGTGGTAGCTTTTTTTTAAATGAAGAGGGTGAGTTTATAATAATAATAATAATAACTTACTAAGGGAAACTTTTGAATATATTTATCGGTACAGAGAGCTGATTGACGACCATACTTTGTGGGATGGAATATATTCTCACCCTCTTCATTTTCATAGTGTATATTATGTATATATACTGGGAGATTTACCAATAGAGCGGTGCTCTATAGCTCGTACACTCTTGAAGATTTAATTTTAGTTCCAACGGTATTGTATTTGGAAAGTAAAAATTTACTTCGGGAATTTATTTTGAAGTAAACTGGGTATCTCAACTTTCTATAAAAAAACCTTGGGAGGTTTTTTTAGATTGACAGACCATTTTTTTGCTGAAGACTCAAGAGCGTCCTAAATTCTGCTTTAGTGTCTTCAAATAATAAGTGTTTTTGGTGAGTTGTTTCATCACAATATTTCTTCTTCGTAAAAATTCATGAAATTAGGCTTTCACATCATGCTTTTTCGGCCAGAGAGGATGTATACTTTTTTCCTTTCGTTCTCTTATTGCCCAAGGATAGCTTCATAGATTAATTGAAAAAGATTATACTTATTTTGTTCAGGAGTGACTCAAAAAAATTATCGAATATTGTAATTTTAAAAGTATCATATCTTGATTTTTCAAATAGAACATACTGTATTTTATTACTCATGTCAACGCATAAAATATTGTGCCATATTTTTGCCTTATCTTCGACCATTTTCGAAATGAAAGAAAAACTAAAATAATGAAATCCGAATTTTATTAGTACATATCATTATACTTGATCAGAGAAATGGAGATATTTTAAGATAGTCGTGTATGAAATACGTAATAGATTGGTTTTTGGTGAGGTGATCTACAAGGTCTTGAACTATTTGAATAAGTGTTGCCCGTTACTTTATAGACACAACTCAATCCTTCTGAGGAAAGACCGTTGAACTCTCGACAACATTTGCGGATTAATTGACTGACAGCCGTAGACTATTCTCTGTCTCATATCCACCTGTGTTGTAGAAGGAATCTGGTAAACGAGGCCCTTAATTTAATCCCACAAGAAAGAATCTAGACTTTTAAGGTTCGGAGACCTATCTGGCTATCTAACCAGACTACCACGTTCTATCACTTTGTTTGGGAATACACGATTCAAATGCTCCCTAACCTGATGTGAGTAATGTGCCGGTGCTCCATCCTGTTGAAACCACAAATATTGTCTTATATGCTCTGGTACATCGGCAAGTAACATTGGTAGATGATTTTGCAGAAAATCTAAATACATTTCACTATTAAGGTGCCCGTCAAAAAAGTGCGGCCCAATTAGATATCCATCTACTATAGCGGCTCATACATTCAAGGACTAACGACCTAATTGTCTCATGAGAAATTTCTCTTATGTTTTTGTATGGATCCCTGGCACTGTCAACAAAACTCATAACTGGATGTCTTCAGCTGTAGTTGTTTTTGGTTTCTTATGTTTTTTGTAAGTGATATTACCCGTTTCGATAAATCTAATTAGAAGTATTTCAAAGCATCTTGCATCAGGATGCCTCTCATCAGGAAACCTTTGTGCATAAACTCTACTTGCCAACAAAGAATTTCTATCATACTCACCCAGAATAAAAGTCATATCAACCATTCCTTCTTTGGAGAACTTCATGGCAGTCAATTGAGAAAATTGGGTTCAAACCTCACTTTGAAAATATTTAGTAACGAAACACTGATAAGTTCACCATCTATAATGCAGAATATGAAATATACAGAAGGCACAAATGGCAACACATTCCTCGATTTACGTTTTAGTCATCTTAATTTTATCATTCGTTGAAAGAATTATCTTGTTCAGGTTTCATTTCTTACTACTTGAATCATTACAGAAAAAGAAAACTTCTGTGCGAATAATGATGCATGTTGATGAGTTTGATACGGTTTGTAGAATTTTCATCAAAAGTGTTCACAAATAATCGAATATTTCGAGAATGATCGAAGATAAAGATGAGGTTATTTCTGCAAAAATATTGCACAATATTTTATGCGTTGACATGAATAATAAAATACAGGTTGTTCCGTTTGAAAAACTCAAGACATGATATTTTAAAATTACAATATTCAATAATTTTTGAGTCACTTCTGTATAAAATGAGGATAATCTATTTCAATTCATCAATAAAGCTTTCCTGGGCAATAAGAAAACGAAAGAAAGAGTATTCATCCTCTCTGGCCAAAGGAACATGCCAAGATGTGAGAGCCTATTTTCATGAATTTTTACGGAAAAGAAACTATTCACCAAAAAACCTTATTACTTAAAGACATTATAGCAGAGTTTAGGCCGCTCCTGAATCTTGAACAAAAAAGTGGTCTTCCAATCTGAAAAAAAGCACCCAAGATATTTTTATAGAAAATTGGGACACCCTGTTTACTGAAAAATAAATTGCTGACGTAGATTCTTACTTTCTAAATAAAATACTGTTGGAACAAATATCAAATGTTCAAAAGTGTACGAGCTACAGAGCAACGCGCCATATATATATATATATATATATATATATATATATATATATATATATATATATATATATATATATATATATATATATATATATATATATATATATATATATATATATATATATATATATATACATATATACATATATGCATAATTGTTGTCATTTTTGTTCTAAAGCAGTACACAAACATAGATGGGGAGCAAAGTATTTTTACATCTAGCCTGGAAGACTTACTGCTCTGTCATTGCTTCAGTTCTGGCTCTCTATGGCAACCATACTTATAGAACGCTCTCTTGCTAGAACCATCTGGCTGGTCAAACAAATTTACAATACCCATGCTCCTGTAGACACGAACGGTCTACCAAATATTCGAACTGTGAAAAACCTGGAAGATCTTGAAAATGATAAGTTTTTGGTGAATTACCGAACTGGTTTACAATTTTTATATAAGACATGTGTTTCACATGAACTCATATTATTTAGAAAAGTATTCCACGTATTCCATCATGAATAGTTGAATCGGAAGAATTTGATTTCTCAAAGATTTCGGCGATTTCCTTCAATCTTTTATTTAAAGTTCATTAGCTTCAATTGATTTCCTGAATGTGGTGGTATTGAAACTTTGAAGTTTACAAGAAATTATCAAAGTGAGTTTTTAGTCTGATTACAAAAAAGATCTCTGGTACATGTAAAAATTTTTCTGTGCGAGCAGCGAATTTATCATGTCAATAATGGAAAATTGAAGAATGTTTAAAATGTTACTTTAGACAATCCATATTCGATAGGATTTTAGACAAAAGAGCAAGATTAAGAAAATAATGACAATGTGAAAATGGCCTGGAAAAAACTCGATTATTATCGAAAATAGGCAAAATCCTTCAAAAACATAACGAAAATAAACGCCAGTCTCATAACACAGTCCTCCCACGGGATCTCGGGATATAGAACCAAATCTGTTAATTCAGTGAGTATATATGGAAGTACTTATTCATAAACTTTGTAAACAATTGTTATCTAATAGTCACCAATTAACACATATAGCGACCGTATTAACAATGAATTTCATCAAAAATGAATTGCAATACAAATTATATAATGTTGAGTTAACTTAATAGATAACTAATTATGACAAAGTGGGTGAATAGTACGGAGTATTACAATTTATACAAAGACGTTAGTCCACACAATAAAAAAAATAATTTATTTGACGCGGCACTAAACTGACTCATTCAATGTCAATATCATTCTTCGAGGTGGTACCCACTGGACTTAATAACATGCTTCTATCTCCTTTTCCAGTACTAAAAGTATTTATGGTACCCGTTTTTCGGTATCGCCTACCAAGTGATCTTTGCATTTGTTTCAATCGTTTTGCTTGCCGTCAAAGTGGCACTCTCAATATTGAGGAGAGACAAAAGAGAGTTATTTCAGGACTGTAGGGAGCTGTGTCAATATTGATAAATATAACTGTTCGAGATTCTTCATCTTGATAAAGTATCAAATTACTGCTTTCCCAACGCTGTGACTTGATATAATATTCCATGGTGATTGTTGGACCTTCAAAAGCAGAGTTATGGTGCACAAAATCGTCATAATATAGAAAAAAAAAACCTTTAAATCGCAAATTTTCAATGTATTCAAATAACAACTCCCTTTCAATAGTTTGTGAATTTTTTGTGGTTTAGTATCAGGTTTCTTCTAATACAAATGAAGACATATTAAAACATAATTTAGTACTGTCCGATTATTGTTGATAGTGAAAACAGCAAAACTTCAATTCGTATTCTAATCATGCTTAGCTACCAAATAGTAACGGCAAAATTCTTAGAGTGTTTTAGATAGAATTGAATCTTTAACTCCTTCTGAATCTCATCAGGAATAATTTTTACAATAAACTTTATGGATTTACCTGATGATAAATAGTTACGAATGAATTTATGCTTATGAATAAGTTACGATCACTGTTTCATATTGGAGCGCCTGAAGAAGCCACTCAGACAAACGCGTAACTATCAAAGTATTTATTATTAAAAATCCTTCAACTCATTAATTGCTTCAAACATTTCACTATAAACAAAAGAAGACGTTTCATAGACAATTTTTCGAAGTATATTGTGTGAACAAATAAAAATCTATAGAATCTGAAAATGAAAGGAAAAGTCCATATCCCTACGTTGAATAACTGTATCCTCAATGAATTTGCCAATTTCTTTTTGATGTAGAATACATATGCAGAGGAGCGTCAATATTCTTTAGGAAACTCTCCTGGGGGTCAGGGAAACTTTCAAGGAAAGTCATTACGGGCACCATCGGACATCTAATTCCCCTGCGTGTTCCCCAATCTCCAACTTCGAGACATATTTTATACCACGTCCCTGTGAAATTTTCCCACTTTGGTGCGTGACTCTTCATCGACCGTTCTGTTGATATTAATAACTCATAATAGAAAGATATTGTGCGATATTGATATAATTTGTGAAAATGGGTGTCATAGGTTATGTAAGAAGAATGTACTTTGATATTTCCTATTATTATCCTTATTATTCAATAGGTTGAGGAAATGTACGATCCTGCTCATGAAATCTCTAAGGAATGATTTTATGGTCATTGTATTCCCTACTAATGGAGAACGAAAAGAGCGTACAGTTATTACATAGTAATTTAAGCACAAGAAATATAGTTATGACTATTTATGCTTAAGAATATAATATCAACAGTTCATTAACGCTTACTATACCTTAACACATATTGATGAAATCCGACTTAAATCGTTTTCATTCAGGAGAGAATTGAGTTACCACTTGAACCACCGATGTTGATTGAAATATTTCGGAAAATGAGGTATATTAAGTATTCTATGAAAAAGTATTCAATTATTGAAATTCTGTGTTGATAATTGCTAAATGGCGAGTTCGGTATTGTTATATTTATATGTGATGAAATTTGTAAATCTAGAAAAGAAATTGTAATATGGATAAATTTTGCACATTTGTATCCTCACTTCATATGACGTATAGGTTGGAGTTGGAAAATGCGCTTTCAGGTATTCCAGTTTAAACTCAGAAGTCTCAGAAGTACTAGTTGTTGCGAAGAAAAATTAGTGACCAGATTTTTGATTAAATGATTCAAATAAAACCATTTGATTTTATTCATCGCAATAGATAACAACTATCATTTTCTATTGCACTGTTAAGGAAAATCATTTTGCGACGAATATTACTGTCATTATCTCAAGGCATTTTAACGAGTTTAGTACAAATCTGTGGTCATTCTTACAGATCTGTTGAAAGAATGATCGAAAGTTCACTCAATCCAGAATTAATTCTGGAAAAATGTATTAAAATGTTTCCTTACAATATAAAAAATTAAAAAAAGTTATTAGTAGTTCACGAAATCGGTTACCTGTCAGCTACAAAATGTTTTTGGATCTTCGTCTATATTGAAGTATACAAAGGATACGTGAATCATTGAATTCGACTTCAAAAAAATAAATAAAAATTCACCATTAAACTATTTCAATTATTATTCGAGGAATAATATTTAACCTTCCGTAGAATGTTAAATATCCTCCCTTGAAGGAGCAAGTTTTCCAATCTACACTTCATAATCACCGTCAGTTGGGGCCACAGAGCAGTGATACAGGACGGTACTACTGCTCTATAGTCCCAGTTGACGGTGATTATGAAAAGTAGATCGGAATATTAGCTCCCTCAAGGGAGGATATTTAACATTCTACAAAACTTCATTCATTTCAGTGTTCGAACGAGAAAAAAAATTCCAGATTTTTTAATTCTTTTTGAATATTAACTAACCTAACCTAACCAAATAGAGAAGGTTTAGGTGGATGTAGAGAGCGTTTGGCTGAGCACACAAATGATATTCAAAGTTATCTATAGCCGTTTGTGGAACATTTTCGTGAGAGATAAGAGATTTTAGTGGTATAAGTTCGACATGGGATATTCTGGAGGCTATTCGATGCAGAGAAATTCACTATTATTTTAATTTCTAAGATTATGTAAGACGATTCCACTCAATCAATTATTTTTAAGTCTGGTCCTGTTTGATATAATTGTTCTGGGCGTTTATGTCGAAAAGCCAAATTTATGATGATTTTGTTCTCATTCATGTCCGAAATTCCGAATTACCGTTAATACTTTTTGAGAATAGATATAGAAGTCTCGCTAATCACTTGGTGAAAGATATTTACTATATAATAGAACAATCCAAAAACATTGTAGGATTCAGTTTCACAAAATATATACACAGATATATATTTTATATATATATATATATATATATATATATATATATATATATATATATATAATGTTAAAATCTAAATACTTCAGTTTCATTTCATTGAAAATATGTATATTAATTTTCATCAGTAACACCCCTCAATCAAAATATATATATATATATATATATATATATATATATATATATATATATATATATATATATATATATATATATATATATATATATATATATATATATATATATATATATATATATATATATATATATATATATATATATATATATATATATATATATATATATATATATATATATATATATATATATATATATATATATATATATATATATATATATATATATATATATATATATTGATTGATTGAGGTGTTACTGATGAAAATTAATATACATATTTTCAATGAAATGAAACTGAAGTATTTAGATTTAACAAACTGTGACCGGTTTCACCACACTGTGGCTTCATCAGATAGATACAAACTAAAGAACAGAGTTATTCCTTATATATTATTCTTATTTCCTACTTAATATTACAATAGCTAAAAGAGGTATGTTGGAAAACCCATCTGAGTTGCATACTTTATGAATTGAAAAGATTGAGTAAAGGAGAAGGATTTAGATCTAATTGAATGTAGGCAGACATATCAAAAACTGCAAATCTAAAATTGATAAAAGTAATAAATCCGGTGTTTATAAACTGTCGTGCGGGATTGTAATAAAATTTATATTGGTAGAACTTTCAGAAATTTAAAACTTAGATTTTTCGAGCACGAGTTTTAATTATCATGAATCAGATTTCCATTATTCTAATCACTTACTCGCAGAAAACCATCATTTTAATGATAATTTCAAAATTTTACACATTCAAAATAACAGACAATAACTCAATCTATTGGAAATTTTAGAGATCAACAAAGAGAAGAATTCAGGTAGGTTACTTAGTAGTCAATTAGATCTAAATCCTTCTCCTTTACACAATCTTTTCAATTCATAAAGTAGGTAACTCCGATGGGTTTTCCAACATACCTCTTGTACCTATTATAATATTAAGTAGGAAATAAGACTAATATATAAGAAATAACTCTGTTCATTAGTTTGTATCTATCTGATGAAGCCACAGTGTGGTGAAACCGGTCATAGTTTTGTTGATAAAGTGAAAATCTAAATACTTTAGTTTTATTTCATTGAGAATATGTACATCGATTTTCATCAAGTAACCACCTCATCAATCAAATTATAGATAGATAGAATTTGCAACAATAAACAGGCTATATATATATATATATATATATATATATATATATATATATATATATATATATATATATATATATATATATATATATATATATATTTTGTGAAACTTAATCTTGTGTTTAGAATAAATGCTTATATATATATAATTATGGTTTGTGCTGAGTGTGAGCTCAGCAAATGTAACAGGGCTACCATACTATCTTGGGTATAATTCAATAAACGAGTGAAAAAACCTGAGGAAAAACTCGTTTCCCTGTCGCTATTGCACTAGCAATAGCTTGTCTGTTTATTTTGTGTTATTGTCGTGTGTACATAAAGAATACCAAAAATTTTTCTGCTTGGCATTGAATTCGTAGAGCATATCTATCTCTCACTTATGCATCGTTTGTTATTCTCAATTCAAACAACCCATCTTTCTCCCATATCGAATCCCTTTCATGATCTCTATATCACAGAAAAACGGTATAGACAATCTGCCAATGAAAGAATAACGCGATACAAAGATTTATTCGGAATCTCACTTCCAATATCAATTTTTTGTATAAAGGAACACATGCCCCCACCATGGACTATCGACAAACCAAACTGCATTCTCTCATTGGCAAAATATAACAAGTGCAATATAAACACGAATACCATAAAAACAGAACTGCAATCGATTCTCAGTGATTTGCCAGGAGACAGAATATACACGGACAGATCAAAAATTAATGACGAGGTGTGTGCCGCGATCGTTCAGTGTCAATCGGTTACGAAATTCAAATTACCAAAGTATACTTACACAACGGAGCTATATGCCATATTACAGTGTGTCAAACAAATAAAGGAAAACAACGTCCGGTCCGCAATACATCTTCCAGACTCTCTAAGTGCAATAAGGTCACTTCATAATATGTACACAAAAGACCCCCTAGTGCAACAAGTATTAAAGACCGTGAATAGTATTCAAACGTCGGGAAGAAGTGTATTATTTGCGTGGATACCCTCACACATCGGTATCCAAGATAATGAAGAAGCCGATATAGCAGCCCGCGTGGCAATAAGTGCAGTGGACTCAATCGTTGAGTCGAAAATCTCGTTTGTGGACATCAAAAACTACTTTAAGAACCAAATGATAAGTGCATGGCAGAATGAATGGAACCAGTCTTCCTCTAAACTATGCGGGTGTAAACCAAGTGTAGAATCGTGAAAATATAACTAACCCTAACCCTCCCGTGAGGACCAAGACGTCCTACACCGGGTGCGCATAGGACACAATAATATGACTCACAGCTACCTCATTTCGAAAGAACAGCAACCCTTTTGTCAGCATTGTCAGGAGCCTTTGATCATCAAGCATGTTATAACCGATTGCCCAATGTATGCAGAAAAGAAATAGTTTTCAAATTAGCAATAGTTAGGTGTAGTACTGAACAAATATCTCGCCAAACTCATGAATTTTCTGAAAGACTGTGATTTATATAAATCAATTTAGCTTCAGTTTCCATGTTGTTTTTTATTGATGGAAGCTCTAATAACACTGCGTGGTTGATGCGCTTATTCAACATATAAAAAATAATGAGTGAAGTGAGGACAAACTGAAATCGAGCTAGTCGTTAGTAATTGGTAAATTATATCTATGACCGTATGAAATTTTTACGAATTTAATATTTTGCTTTTGTTACCTCAATGTAAAATTTCGGTTTTGTGAAATCTTAGTAATCATTTTCATTTGAAGAATGTTCTGAAAAGGATTATTGACATTATTATAAAAAGCAGGTCAATTATTACAATATAATATATATACTCCGCTTTTTTAACTGCATCATTTCGACTTTTGTTATTGACCAAAGGGTGAACACAGATTTTTCTTATTCATACATATTGTGTTAATCTCATTCTTTTTCAATTTATATCATAATTTCGACCTCCAAAACGAGCGGTGTACATTGATTACATTGTAATGATTGTCCTGCTTTATATAGGTCGAACTGGTCGTTCCATTAATATAAACATAGACGAGCATAAAATTAATAATTCCTTATGAAGTAACAATTGATTTTTTCAGGACATTGTATGATTAGATTTTACAAAACCCAAATTTTACATTCAGGTAGCAATATCAAGAGATTGTATTTATTTGAATTCCCAGAATTTTCATCTCGTTCTTTCCTTTGTTTCTTAGGTATAAATGATATTATTATATTTCAATTTCCTCTCAGTTCGTGAAAATTAAATAGAAACCGAAACATATTTTTATTGATTATATGCAGGTTATGTACTTTTTGATTATCTCCTTAGTCCTTTTTATGGCCTTGCTTGCAATGTAAAATCTTTTCTGTGATTCTAGTGAGTTGAGACATATAAGATTCAGGTATGATTGTTGAAATATTTTTCTGCTGGTTTTCTTTTTCCATTGTTACAGATCCTGTCCCAAACCCCCTTCCTCTCACCCTTGTTCTCGTCTGGAAATTATGGAGTGCAAGACGAGAATGAGAGAATGAAGATGCCAAGCAGAAAAATCTTTGGTATTCTTTATGTACACACGACAATAACACAAAATAAACAGACAAGCTATTGCTAGTGCAATAGCGACAGGGAAACGAGTTTTTCCTCAGGTTTTTTCACTCGTTTATTGAATCATACCCAAGATAGTATGGTATATATATATATATATATATATATATATATATATATATATATATATATATATATATATATATATATATATATATATATATATATATATTTTTGTGAAACTTAATCTTGTGTTTAGAATAAATGCTTATATATATAATTATGGTGTGTGTCAGAAAACACGAGTGTGAGCTCAGCAAATGTAACAGGGCTACCATACTATCTTGGGTATGATTCAATAAACGAGTGAAAAAACTCTGTGAGTCATATTTTTGTGTCCTATGCGCACCCGGTGTAGGACGTCTTGGTCCTCACGGGAGGGTTAGGGTTAGTTATATTTTCACGATTCTACACTTGGTTTACACCCGCATAGTTTAGAGGAAAACTGGTTCCATTCATTCTGCCATGCACTTATCATTTGGTTCTTAAAGTAGTTTTTGATGTCCACAAACGAGATTTTCGACTCAACGATTGAGTCCACTGCACTTATTGCCACGCGGGCTGCTATATCGGCCTCTTCATTATCTTCGATACCGATGTGTGAGGGTATCCACGCAAATAATACACTTCTTCCCGACATTTGAATACTATTCACGGTCTTTAATACTTGTTGCACTAGGGGGTCTTTTGTGTACATATTATTAAGTGACCTTATTGCACTTAGAGAGTCTGGAAGAAGTATTGCGGACCGGACGTTGTTTTCCTTTAATTGTTTGACACACTGTAATATAGCATATAGCTCAGTTGTGTAAGTATACTTTGGTAATTTGAATTTCGTAACCGATTGACACTGAACGATCGCGGCACACACCTCGTCATTAATTTTTGATGTGTCCGTGTATATTCTGTCTCCTGGCAAATCACTGAGAATCGATTGCAGTTCTGTTTTTATGGTATTCGTGTTTATGTTGCACTTGTTATATTTTGCCAATGAGAGAATGCAGTTTGGTTTGTCGATAGTCCATGGTGGGGGCATGTGTTCCTTTATACAAAAATATGATATTGGGAGTGAGATTCCGAATAAATCTTTGTATCGCGTTATTCTTTTATTGGCAGATTGTCTATACCGTTTTTCTGTGATATAGAGATCATGAAAGGGATTCGATATGGGAGAAAGATGGGTTGTTTGAATAGAGAATAACAGACGATGCATAAGTGAGAGTTAGATATGCTCTACGAATTCTTAGGGGGGGTTCTGAAATTTCATGCAGTAGGCTGTTTTTAGGACTTGTGCAGTAAGCACCCAAAACTATTCTTATAGCCGCATTGTGAAGGGTATCTAGAGCTCTGAGAGTAGAGGGTGTGGCTGAGGCGTAGGCAATAGAACTACAATCAATTTTTGATCTGATGAGTGTTCTATAAACTTTTAGCAAACTTGAGGTGTCAGATCTCCATTTTCGATTGGACAAAATTTTCAATAGATTCAGGCTTTTATTACAACTTTTTATGATATTTTCGATATGTGGTTTCCAAGTCAAGTTTTGATCGTAAACCATACCCAGGAACTTGATTTGATCGAGAATTTTAAGACTTTTTCCTGCTATTTTCAGTAGAGGTGTTAAAAGAGGAGTTGATTTAGTGAAAAGAACTTACTTTGTCTTCTCCGCCGAGACCATTATAATTTTAATTTCCTCTCAGTTTTTAAGAATGTGAATATTCTACCGTTTGTTGGTTCAAAACTGAACCAAACATTTCTGTCACCGATTTCAACAATTTGACCACAAATTTCCACTGAATTACGAAATCGAAATTTTTCTTTCCATATGCGCAGTGAACTTTTCATGGATGACAAGAAAGATTGTAGGTCTCGATGCTAAAAATGTATTTTTATTTTAATTTTGTCTTGATGCCGACTGGAAAAAGCAGTCTAAATCTAAAGGCTTAAGATGATCGAATTGGTTTAAAAGATATGATGATTTGAAATTTGACCATTTTCCTGAAATCAGCTAGCATCTTTAACACAAATAGCGATAGAGAAATTTGAATATGATTTTTGAACCCAGGCGAATTCTCTTTATATCCACTGAAGCCAGGTCCTTCTGGACATGAATCATTCTGAATAAGAGAGATGGAGTGAGTGAGAATCAAAAATTTCCTCCGCTTTGGGAAATATTCGTGAATTGATTACGAAACACTGATTACCTTAGAGGCTCAAATTCTAATTTACGATTGTGTTGGAAAAACAGTTGTATATCTCATTTCAATTCTATAGAGCTGTCAAACATACGAGAATGGTCAGAAAAGTTGCCGACATATACGTGAAAATCGCAGTACTCGTTAATAGAGGCTAGAAAATTTTCATTGTTCGTCTGTTGACAGTTACTCACCAAAGTTTCAGCAATTTTGTTATGGAACAGTCGTTTGAGTGAGTGGGTGTTTTTGTGAAAAAGGACAAAATCGAGTATCAAGCTGTTATTGAGTATTTGTTTTTGTGAGACAATACGCCTATGCAAATTGAAGATGATTTGAATTCTGTGTTTGGGGACTTGAATTAAAACTTAAATAACATGAACGTGACCGTAAGAGCTTGGGAGACGATGAACGTTAGGGACGGCCAAAATTTGCAACTAACGACGGTAACATCGCCAAAGTTCACCAAATGGTGCTAGACGACTGCTGAATTCAGAAAAGGAGATAACAGAGATTATAAACATATCGAAAGACCGTGTTTGTTACATATTAACTCAACATATTCACATTAGAAAGCTGTCCACGCGTAGGGAGCCGCGTTTGCTCACACTAAATAGAGAAGATAAATAAATATAAATAAATATTAAGTTTATTATGCAAAGTTGAACAAAATTGCACAATAGGAGTTATGTTCTGCAAAAAGATCTTCCACATAATCCTCACTAACCTGAAAAAGATTCCGTTATATAAAAATTCCACATACCACAATAATTTATCAAACAATATTTTGCGTATAGCCTTTTTGAATTTCAACTCACTCAACTTCAGTTAGTTTAGCTAATCATTCAGAAAAGAAGGGGCAATATATGAAAAACTACCACTGAACCTAGACGTTTTGTGTTGAGGAATATGAAATTTGTCCACCCTCACATTAAAATTGACAGTATAAATATCTGACCTCCTTTTGGTGAGTTCATACAAATAGTCTGGGCATCTGCTGTGCAATAGTCTGTGGAAAAACGAAACAAAATGCAGTGAGACATAGCGGTATGTGTTAATTTCACCTATGTTCTCAAGGAAAGGTGTTATATGACTTCCAAAAGGACCCCAACAAACAAATCGGACCACACAATTCTGGATTTTCTCCAATTTTATCTTATTTTCATCTGTCAAAAAGAGTAATACACAGAGCTACAATATTTGAAGTGAGGGGTTAACCAAAACTTTCGCAACATTCAACTGTGTCCTGGTCCGGTTCATGTTTATATTGATATAGCATCTTGAGCTTATAGTTAGACTTTTTATAAATGGAATTTACATGTTGCTCAAAGTTCAGCTTACAATCTATGATAATTTATAAGTTCTTTACTCTTTTATGGAGATGCTATCAATCTGTGACGTATCAACTTGGGAGAGCCTTAAGGAAATAATCATGGCAGAAGACTTGATTGTGTTGATCATCAAGCCAAGATGATACTGTTTGCAGCAGAGTGTAGAACTATTACTGCGTCATTGATTTTCGATGCTTTGGCATGAATATAAACCTGAAAATCATCAGCATACATGCATTATTCAAAACATGGGTAAGTGATGGCACTTGGTAAATCCATAGTATGAATGATGGAAAGAATCAGTCCAAGTATACTGCCCTGTGGGACACCGCGTTATATTTCCTTCATTCCTGGGCATATACCACCCACTTTAACACTCTAATAATGATTGATCAAGTATGACGCGAACCACTCACTGCTGACGTCATCCAAACCAATGTATCTCAGTTTGGCCAATGTGAGCAATGAACCCACTAAATAAAATGCTTTTTTTCGATCCAAGAACAGAATAGGCGTCGCCGTCACCTTATCTGAAGCAGAACTAACATCATTTAGAACTCTGAGTGGTGCTGTTTGAGTTCCATAGCCAGATCGAAAACCAGGAAGAGAACGAGGCAACATATTATTCAATTCCAAATATCAATTTTCTCTAATATTTTTGACATAGTGCGTAAAACACTTACCGGTCTCAAATCACCAAAGCAACCCGGACGTGAGACCTTGGGAATAGGTGTGACCAATGAGTGCTTCCAAATCTTTGGCATTAAACTGCCACTGAGAGAAAGATCAATAATACAACAAACTTCTCAAATACAATCAGGCAAAACAAGCTTCAGCATCTTAAGGTTCATACCGTCGGCTCCATTAGCATTTATTTGAATCGATTTTACTTCCTTTGAGATAGCCTCATCGTCAACTTCGGCAGATGGAAAGAAAATATTCAAGTTGAATCGGTTCTCTCACTCACATCAACACCCACACTCAAAAAATACTCATTCAGCTCATCCACATCCCAGCCTAAATTAGAAAGATCATGATCTCCTGAATGACCAGAATTTATATTCCATTCCCTAAGTTCTTTTCATTTTTGTTTGTGTTCCGATGATTATTTGCTATGCTACGTTCGCGCAGTTTTGGACCAAGAAATTTAAGTTTTGTCAACGATTAACTAATGAAGATGAAACTTGGATACTCCACTATAAGCCAAAAATAAAAATACAGTCAAAACAGTGGACTACGCAGGGGGCTACGGAGCCAAAAAAAAAGGAAAAACTGTTTCTTTCAGCTCGGAAAGTGATTGCGACTGTTTTTTGGAGTTATTTTAATCAATTATCTTCAAAGAGGAGAAACCATTACAAACAGCAGAACTTGCTCAAGAAGGCCACTCAACTGCCTTGGCGTAAATCCACGAATTACGGTTAGTGCTGCTTGACCATCTGCCTTACTCACCCGACTTAGCCCTAAGCAACTTCTTCTCGTTTGCTCATATAAAAATTGCGCCCGGAGGACAGAGATTTTCGTCAACTGAAGAGGCAATCTTCGTGAACCAATATTCTCCAGAGAAAACCTCGAGTACTATTCGGACGGGTTACACAGATGGAAATATTGCAGGGGAAAGTGTGTAGAGTTACAAAGAGATTATGTTGAAAAATAAAGAAAAATATTGAGAAAAAATGACTTGTATCTTTTTAAGGTCAAAACTTTTCAGACCATCTTAATCTGTGGTAGCTGCTTCATCAAAAATATTCACCGATTTAGTGTTGTGAACTAGACTATAAATAAAATTTGAAAAGTTACATTTGTCTAAATTTCATAAGTAGCAAAATCATTTCACGTTTACAGTAAATCCCTTGGTCTGAGAAGTTTCCAACTTATAATTTTCAATATTCATAGTTTTGATTGTTTACGAACATATTAGACTTTAATGTAGTGTTTGACTTGATTAATTATTAGGATCTTCAGTTACCTTCAAAGTTCTTGTTTACAACGAATATCAAGTATACACAATATTTGGAGGTAATAAACAATCAAGTGTATCAGATGTTGGCTTGATTGTAATATAGATGTTCTAGTAAGTTGAAGGGATGTTCAGGGTCGTAATAATCTATTCATCATTATATGAAATCCTCGTGACAAGCATAATAAACATAGGTGCTGTGAGCGAGCTCTACCAAAGCGACAGAAATTCGAGAGCATTGCATGACACTTCAATATTCTATAGTTCATTGTGATATCGTTGCCTTGCACTTCTTATATATATTTTTTATAATGTATATGAAAAAAACTTCAAATATTACAATTTGTTTGTAACTGTTCTCACATGCTACGTTGCTAAATCATTCATGTTAATTAAAATGCGATATTTATATTAGACAACAGGGATATCAAAGAAAATTTATGTGAAACAGAATACAAATACAAAATATATACAGGTTGTTACATAATTGTATGTAACAACTTGAAGGGGTAAATCTACGTGCATTTTTAAGAAAAAAAGTTTATAAAAACATAGGTCCGCAAAAATTTCGTTACGGAGCTACATGGTGTTGAAATTTCCGGAATAAATTGGTTTTTTCTTCAAAACTCCTGCAGTTTTGGGTTATTCAGCCAAAATTTGGAATTCAATTCTTTTTATTGCCATCATCATTACGCGTCCTAGATTTTAACTGAAATTCACATGGTTTTTTCTTTTTCAAAGCCATGTCCTCTTTTGCCCTTCAAACTTTTGCAGTACGCCACTGATCAGCGTACAATGAATTTTCATCATCTTCGTTCCATTTGGAAACTTTTTTGACACCTGTAATTTTTTCATATCTCCAGTCGTTTTCGAGTGAAAAGTTATTGAATTTGAATTATTCGAATTGTATGCTATTCGCTAAATAAAAGAAAAATAATAAAAATACTCGATAGGTATGCCCAAAATTTGCTTTCATTTTGATAGCTTGTCTTCTGAGACTCAACTCATACTTATTCAATATCAAAGTAAAATAAAGAACAATTAAAAACTAAATAAATTGCTGGAAGTGTCCTCCACCAGAATACAGGCCTCTGTCCTTCTTCGCATCTTATCACGCACTCTTTTAATATTCCTGGGGTATTTTTATAGTTTCACAAGAGATAATTATTAGATTTCTCAATTCTTCCACACCGGAGTGGTATAAACTAAACTTTTTAGATACCCCCATATGAAAAAGTCGAAATTATTTAAGTCTGGGAACCTATGAGGCCATGATTTTGGCCGACCCCGATCTATCCATCGGTTGTTGAATGTATTATTCAAGAATTCTCTAGCTTCTCCACTGAAATGTGCTGGTGTCCCGTCATGCATGAACCACATTATGTTACTCACCAAAAGTGGCACATCCTCGAGCAATAAAGGTATCTCTTCTTCAAGAAATTGCCGATAAGCGAGACCGTTCAGCAAAAAAAAGGCCTAATTAAATAATTTCCAACTATTCCGACCCTGACCTTTAGTGAAAATTATTCTTGATGATGAGATGTTAATGAAAAAAATAAATAAAATTAATAGATCTCTGTTATCGCGGTTTCAAACCCTCGTTTATAAGCTATGAAATTGATAATTAAGTATCGTTGTATTTATAAATGGATCCTTATAGAATCAGAAAAAACTAGATATTAGATATATAGCTAATAAATTATTGACTGGGAGTTATTATTTGAATACACCACAAATTTGGGGCTTACAAAAATCATTCTGGTTGTTAATTATCTGTGAGTAGTCATCAAAACTTATTTTAAATTTTTCAATTGACTCTATATTTTCTTTTTTGGTAAAACTGTTGGATTTTCAAATTATCCATTTCAGGAAAAAGTGATAGTTTGGGATGCAGTGGTTACCCAATGTTGAATCTTGTTCATTGTTAATGGTGTTTCTAAATATATATATATATATATATATATATATATATTATATAATTGAAAAAGAAATAAATTAAGGTTTATTTTAAGAAAGAAACAAATACAGGAAAATAAGAGGCTCCTCCGAATGTAGTAAAATATTGATAATAGTTTTCTCACGGAGTAGGTGTTTTTTAGCGACTTCAGTAGCTTGTATTACCTCCTCTTGTCCTGAATCAAGCCTGAATCTGTCTAGGCATGCTTTGGATTAGGTTTTCGACCTCTTCTGGGATATATTCTGCCATTCTTCCTTGGCGGCTTGGATGAGCTATTGTTGGGTTCTTGGATTATCCTGACGCGATCTAATTTTCCTTTTGAGATTATCCCATAAATGTTCAATAGGATGTAGGTTTGGAGAGAAAGCTAGCCTGTCCAAAATAGCGATTCCTTCTGTTTCAAGATAATGTCGCGCGAGGTTGCTGGTATGCGGAGGAGCATTATCTTGCATAAAAGTGAAATTCTCACCGCGGGCACCTCGCTAGAGTCTAACTATAGGCTCCAGCACTAGGTCCATGTAATTTCAGAACGTTACACTCGCAGGAAACGAAATCGAATTTGTTTTACTACCTAGCATAATGCCACCCCAAAACATCACACCGCCTCCTTGGTATTACGGAATTTATCTTGTTGCTCGGAGTCTAGTTTGTCTTGCACGTTCCTTTGAAACCCGGGGTTACAATGTCATTCGTAATGCAATTCAGTTTTGATTTGATTTGATTCAAATAGGTAGGAGTTAACGCTTGGTGCGTTTTTCATGAACCATCATATAAACTAATTTAGTTTCTCAGTCCAGGGTTCCAGAATGAATTTTCGTTGAAGTTAGTTAGATATATCCTGTTTAAAAACTACTTACAACTTATTGAATAATTTTTGTTAGGAACAGTGATTAAAATGAGCAAAAAACATATTATGTGCCAAACACCTTTCTGAAAACAGTTCCCTTGAGCTTATTAGTCCTGTGCAAAGTTGGGTGTGAGAATTATTTCCGAGAGACTAATTCTGGGGATTTCTTTTTAAATAAGATAAGAATAATTTAACGAATTACAAGAATTTCTCTCCTAAACAACAAATCAGGAAGTTTTCGTATCTGAAAATTGCTGGGGAAAAATACTAGTACCTGAACTTTCCGAATTTATTGACTTTTCGTGTTCAAGCACATGCATATTATATGATATACTTCTTTCGCATTTTGCGACATAGTATCTACACTGGGAGTAGGATTTGTATACATTAGAAGACATTTTCGTTTGGAATTCGAAGAGGAAGTTCATGAAGTTAAGGTATGAAATTACTAGAATTCTAAGAACTCAAATTGATACGAACATTTTCAATAATTACATAAATGGGATCGTAATTTGGTTTCCAATTTAATGATATAGATTTGTATTTGGTATTTATAGAATCTCATCTATAAAAGAAGAAGATTATTCGGTAACTTGAATAATGAAAACGTGTTTATAATCATTCCTTATAGTTGATGCTATGATGTTATCTAGAGATATTGCAATATATTCACCAATTTGACTAGAAAATAGTACCTTACAATCCTTCTGTAGAAGATATTCACGCCATTTTTGACCCCTTGTTGTAACTTCGTTGTGGTTGAAGTTGAAAGTATAGACAACACAAGGATGTCTGTGTCGTTGAGATTCTTGTAAGATGCGCGAAGAACAAAAGAGATAGCAAGCCGAGGAAGTAAGATGAATGATACGTTCTGCAATGAAATGTCAAATAGCCATCAGGGTCGGTGTAAGGGCTTTTTAAGAAAATTATCCCCCGTAGGCATATAGCATTTCAAGCTACTCGATCATTATAATTTCTAATACAAAGAAATGTAACAGACTTATCACCAGTTAGACTACAGGAAATGTTCGTGGCAGGGGTTTTTCTAACTGAACCTTCATAATAAGTACTATTGTTTTCTTCTTATAATTCAAATTTTAAGAATATCTGGAATCTGCACAATAGGATGAAATATAGTAATTGATGGTTGATGTTCAATAGGGATTTGAGGTAAAGGATTAGTAACTATGTTTTTCCTAAGTACGTAGTATCTTTGTGATATCTCGATGGGTTTATATAGGATTAACGACATAACAAAGAAAACGGAAATTTTAAGAGGTATAATCGTATTGCGCTATCGTGAGGACGAATGATTCGGATTCACCTGGTTGTCAGTTTTACAATACAAATTCATTATAAATGGTTGAAACTCTATTTATTCAAATAATTTCTGCGAACAATCCAAAAATAAAACATAAAATGAGGTGAATAACGAAAAATTGAAAATTCAGATCTTCATCAGAAGTAGAAGTCTCGCTGTTGCTGTCATTATCGTCTGCTTGCAAAGTAATTATGAAATTGTCGACAACATCATCCCGCATAGGTTCTTACTCGATAAAAGATTGTTCAATTTTCTGCGTATTGTCGCATAATGATTCCCACTGATCTGAAGAAACCGAAGAGAAAAACTCACCACACAGTATTTCCACATTTTTTATTGGGAAATCAACATTCCTGTCAGCTACATAAACTTTCATGGCTGTCCAAACTTTTTTAATCGGGTTCAAGTCAGGATGATATGGGAAAAGTTTAAATAAATTGTGGCCCTGATCATTTAGGAGTTTGTCAATAGGATACGTTTTATATCTGGGTTTGTGCAATTTAATTAGATTATAAAGTTCTGTTTTGAGCATCCCATCTGCGAAGGCACTCTTTCTTTTCTTCTTTTTGGGAAACCATGTTTGGGTGTTTTTCTGTTTACACATTGTGATAAGAAAATTATTAGTCTCGGTCCTTTTGAAACAAGCTGAGGTAGGCTGTCGTTTGTCTCGTCACTCCTAGCCTTCTTGTGTGAAAGGGAGGAATAAATATATGTTTTCTTGACGGTATCGTTTGTTGCTTCTTAATTAATTCAAACGTAATTGCTGTATTTCAGTTTTTTTCATAAGTAGCTTCTGTTCGTTTTCGTCTTAATCCAACGGAATCCCATTATTCCTCTCAAAATTTTTTCGAGTGCTCGTTCGTGATCCTGCATATTCATTTTCATCGAAGAACTTTCGGTGGATTGTCTTTAATGTGGGTGCGATATTATCGACGACGTAAGAATTGACGACGAACTTACGAAGCAGAGCTCTATCGAAGTCATCGAGATCTGTTTTCTTCGTTGATTTTCTTCTTTTCTTATCAGTTGAAAAAATTTTATTTTCGCCATCTTCAATCTTCTCCATTTCGCTCAAAATTTTTGTACTGTTCGCAAACCTACTTCTGTTGCCACAGCTGCACGTTCTTGAACCTTTTTCAAAGAAATTACAGGTTCATTCTGCATCCCTTGCCGTTTCATGAAATGAATGATATTTGCAATTATTTATCTGGATTGCCCACTCAATTTTTTCCCTTTAACATTGGAAACGAACTCCATCCTCACCAAAACTCAGAATTATTGGAATGAAATTTGCAAGATTCGGTCCTGTTCGATTGGCTCTTCTTAAAGCTTCACTGAGAACTGAGCCATGTGACCGGCGAAGTTAACGCGCAACAAGGAGAAGTGCTATTTCACCCAAACAGATGTTCTTGTCGACCCGTATATTCAGTAACAATAAGGATATGCTCAAAACAGATACTATTGAACCTTGTTATGCAAATTCGCTAGTCAAAGGTCTGTTAATTTTACATAATCTAAAGTATAATAATAATTCAAATATTAACTCCTTTTCAACAGTTATTAATTACATACCTAATATCTGTTTTATTTTTAATTCTAAATAATGACTTTTCATATGTTTTATGTCACTTTGTACTTGGTATTCATACAGTCCAACGATAAACATGAGTTCGAAACGTCAGTAATAGTGATTGAATTCTGTTGTTGTTGGTATTCGAAACATTGTAAAAAATTCCATTCCATTTTTAATTGTGACTACCTCGAAGTCCTCTACCTAAGGCAGGTCTATGTACCTACCCTTTCTCAGCAATTACTGTGTGAAAACCTTACTAGTTGCGATTTCCGTTCAAGATATTCTGTAACAAAAATGGGATTGAAATACTACTTTTGTTCTACTGGTCTTAGTTGCTAACTATATTTCGATATTCTTCCAATAATTTGAAGGAATTCATATTTATTTGCGCTGTTGTTGGACTGTGAAAATTTATCGAAGTTACTGAATTAACTATTTTGAATAGTAGATGAGGTTCTGCGTTTTATTTGAATTTATAGAATTTTGATCATGTTGCTAGTAATGTTGGAAGGAAAGGTTAGATAACCATTTGTGACGAAGTTGTTGAATGGATGATTTCATAAATACAAAACTGAAATAATTGACTTAATTATTCGAAATTAATCAAATCTTTCAACTTGTTACATTTTCACATTTTATAGTTTTTATAAGATTCATAAAATATGAATGAGTTTAATTAAAATCAAAATCCCCTCATGAGAAAAATCGTTTGTCATCTCCAGAATTTCATCTGAAATTCATGGTGACTGAGTACAGCCCTGTGTTTGCGTTTGCACCACCCGTCGAATAAGAGGCAAGCAGTTACACGAAGCCATCGTGTACAGACCGCTACAGCTTCATTATTGACAGGCAATCCGAAGTACAACGCAATTCATGATAGATTGAAACCGCATGCACAAAATATCGATATGGTTGGGCTAAATTTTGAATTATTAACAAGGCTTTGAATTTTGATCGTTCAATCCGCAGCTGGTAACTGTGTTTCTGGTTGTGTGAAAAATGAATACGATCTGAATTGAAAGTATCGGGAAATGACAATTTCGTGATGTGAATTTCTTTCGGAGTTTCATTATTTGCTTTAGCATTTTTTGTGTCGAATTAATCGTATAGAATACGAGAGTTGATCATTACTTCATCATCAAATTTGCTGTGACTAGTTAATGAGTTTTGAAAATTTTCAGGACTTTTTACTCCCTGAATAAAAAAACTTACAGGAACGTAACTCTACCAAAAGTGTTAAAATTATGTATTCGTTTGTGTGTAAAAACTACTGAATTGATTTTAAGAATTCAATCATTTGCAGGAAGCACATAATTCATGAGTAATTATAAACTATACTTCATCTCAATAATATAAAATTTCAATTCATCTTCTAAATTTTAGCATATGAAAGTCATGAAAGATCCAAAACCTTTTAATTTTTCAGAGAAATTTTTTAATCGAATCATTATTTAAACTCGAAATTGTTTCGTAAGATTATCTTGTTATTATTTTATCGTGTAATGTATACACATGTGGCGATTAATAGTAACGCTTTTTTTATTTTCATAGGGTTCATTTCAATTCCAATATTTATTATGTTCAGCCATGTTTCTCTAGATTAGATTGCCCCTGTATTCTCCTGGTAAGGCAACCAATTTCAATGTTACAAACGAGCATACTGAAATTATCTCTGCTCTATCGTTAACATACCTGAACGCATCAATTTTTGTTCGTACCACATTTTTAGTTATTCTATTAGGTCATTCATTTCTTTTTGAGCAAAAGAGTTAAACAAAATGGCTGATAAGTAATAATAAGTCTACCATCTTGCTTAATGTTGGCTTGCGTTGTGCAATCACCACATACACTGCAGTGTAATTTTTGTATATATTCCAAACTACATTTTTATATTTCAAACCTGTATTTTTCAGATTCAGAAAGTTAATCTAACCCAATCTACTTTATCGAAAGCTCTAGAAAGCAATAAACGTTTTCTGAAAGAACTGTGAGCGCTATGATGTCATCCAGGGTTCATCATATTGATTATCAGATAGATTGGATTCACTTTGCTTCTGAGTTCTTGATAGTTGCATGTCAGATTATTTTTGAATTGTGAAAGTTTAGGCTGAAAATTATTGGTTCATAATATTTGTAGCAGTTATAGTGTTATACAGTGTGTTCCAACGAAAATTTGACCCCCCCTATAACTCCGAAATGAGTAACATTAGCGAAAAACACCAAGACACGTCGATTTTCGTTTCGAGGGGGAGCATTTTTCGAAATAATTCGAAACTTGTCAGATCAACCCCCTACCCCCAGCAACCCTAATTTCGAAATTCATCATAGGGAATAAGGGTCGAGTGGCACCTTACTGTAAAGGTCTGTCAATTCTCCATTCTGATTTGTCATTTTTAGAATTTTAAATTAACATACAGGGTGTCCCAACCGAGGGTAAAGTTGAATTCCTGCAAATCCCAAATACTAAATGAAATCGATTTTTTTGGCATAATGCAAGCGCAGGTTTATGCTCGGTCTAGAAAAACGACCTACACTTGTGAATTTGGAGTTGGTGCAATCAACCCCCTATTTCCAGCATCCCCAACTCAAAAATCATTCAATCGAAAATAGGTCAAGTGGCACCTCGTTGGAAAGGTATTTCAATTTTCTCTTCGAATTTGGTATTTTCGAAATTCAGAATCAGCATACAGGGTGTCCCGGAGCAGGAACACTGAAAACCCAAATAACTTTTTGAAACTGGTTCATTTCGGTATAATACGAGAACATGTTTATGTTTGATTCCAGAATAAGACTCTCTTGCGTGAATATGGAATTTTTGCAATCAATCTCTTCCATTCAGCATCCCCAACTCAAAAAATCATACAAGTGATTACAGGTTGAGTGGCAAAGTTCCAGAAAGATTTTTCTATTTTCTGAATCACTGAGGCATTGGTTTCAGTTTGGCAATCGAGGTTTTCTGGCGTGAGGATCAGGATGAGGGATGATGGAGAAACTGATTGGATGCTCATCTAAACAGGAAAACGAGATTTATTGAACTTGTATTCAATTGAAAACAAAAACTAACTTGATTATTACAACAATTGTTCAAAATGACCTCCGCCCACCTCCATACAGTTATACAGACGATTTTCGAACTCTCTTCTCACATTAGCGAAAACTTCAGGAGTCAAAAGTCGGCATTCTGTGATAATCCTCATCCGCAGCTCCTCCAGGTTTTCTGGTCTTGTGGCATAAACTTTAGATTTTAGATGGCCCCACAAAAAAAATCTAGGGATTTAAATCTGGTGACCTGGCTGGCCACTCAACAGGTCCTCTTCTACCAATCCACCTTCCTGGGAAATTTTCGTCTAAATATTGGCGCACCCGAGCATCATAATGCGGAGGAGCACCGTCTTGTTGAAAACGCATTTCGTCCTCAGAAAGAGTTGGATCGTTCTGTAAAATTTCTGTCAATCTAGGATGTA
Organism: Cryptolaemus montrouzieri; assembly: GCA_013387265.2. Lineage (NCBI taxonomy): Eukaryota > Metazoa > Arthropoda > Insecta > Coleoptera > Coccinellidae > Cryptolaemus > Cryptolaemus montrouzieri. Next base: position 69,658,749 of record JABFTP020000021.1, on the reverse strand, counting down.
TGTGTTCCTCTAACAACTGTAGGTAGCCATTTCCATTCAGATTACCCTCAATAAAGAAAGGCCCAACTAGATGATTGCCAAAAATTCCTGCCCAAACGTTCAACTTCTGAGGCCTTTGCGTGTGGGCCTCTCTAAACCAATGAGGATTCTGTGTGTCCCAATATCGACAATTATGTCTATTCACTTCACCACTGAGCATAAAGGTGCTTTCATCAGAAAAACAGATGTTATTCAGAAAATTTGGATTAGCGTTTAGGTTTTCACTTAGATTTTCACAAAACTGTAAACGACGATCTGGATCATCTTCGTTTATTTCATGCACTAATTTTACCTTGTAGGGATGAAATTTGTGATGTTTCACAATTCTATGGACACTTGTAGCTGATACATCAGTCAGACGAGATAGTTTTCTGATCGAAGTAGTATTCTCCATTTGTAGATGACCCACTACTGCCACTTCCGTTGCCTCATTTCTGACAGGACATGCCACTTCATGTTTTTTGTTTGCCACCGAACCCGTAGCTAGGAATTTGTCAACCAAATATTTAACGTACTGGTGACTGACTCCTCTTTCTCTTTCAGGATGGTTCCTATCGAATATCCTTGCCGTTTCTTTGGCACAACTGTTATTTCGAAAATACGTCGATACAATTTCGACCCTTTCCTCAGTGGAATAAACCATTTTCAGATTAATTTCAACTGACGAACAACAACAATAATGAGGAACTGATCTGAATAATAATAATATTTCATTGCAAAAATGAGAAATAACAGATGACTGCACGCCAGATGGAAATGAAAAAAATGTGAACATTTTCAATGCAGAAATCAGCTTTATTTCTTCGTAATTGATGCTCAACACATCGTACCCCAATACTTTTAACAGTTTCGAATTAATTTTAGTTGATAATTTCAAATGACGATATTGAATTTTCGAAAGCGACATCCTGTATGGAGAGCCGAACTGAATGAAATGCTTTAATCATTCTGGAATTCAAAAACCTTTCTGAAGATATGCCACTTGAATTATTTGTATGATTTTCAAGTTGGGGATGCTGAATGGAAGGGTTGATTGCAAAAATTCTATAACCACACAAGAAAGTCCTATTCTCGGATCAAACATGTTCTCGTATACCGAAATGAACCAGTTTCAAAAAGTTATTTGGATTTTCAATGTTCCTGCTTCGGGACACCCTGTATGGTGATTCTGAATTTCGAAAATACCAAATTCGAAGAGAAAATTGCAGTACCTTTCCAACGAGGTGCCACTTGACCTATTATCGATCGAATGATTTTTGAGTTGGGGATGCTGGAAATAGGGGTTGATTGCACCAACTCCAAATTCACAAGTGTAGGTCGTTTTTCTAGACCGAGCATAAACCTGCGCTTGCATTATGCCAAAATAAATCTATTTCATTTAGTATTTGGGATTTCCAGAATTCAACTTCACCCTTGGTTGGGACACCCTGTATGTTAATTTAAAATTCTAAAATGACAAATCAAGGTGGAGAATTGACAGACCTTTTCAGTAAGGTGCCACTCGACCCTTATTCCCTATGTTGAATTTCAAAGTTAGGGTTGCTGGGGGTAGGGGGTTGATCTGAGAAGTTACAAATTATTTCGAAAAATGCTCCCCCTCGAAACAAAAATCGACGTGTCTTGGTGTTTTTCGCTAATGTTACTCATTTCGGAGTTATAGGGGGGGTCAAATTTTCGTTGGAACACACTGTATAATGATGGTGTTTCAGATTTGATTTTATCGAATATGGGCAACATCGAAGTTGCAAGAAGTTTCTAACCGTTTGTCTCTGAAGAGGATAATCACCAAGCCGTGGAAGCATATATTCAGCTCAACCTTATCCAGAACTTAAAACTCGTTCTTTTTATAAATTCTTTAATGCAGATTACGAGTTGGTCAATAATGAGCAGACTCGAATAGATTGGAACACCCTTTTATCTAGTGATGATGTAAACAAGTGTACAGAAATTTTCTATTCTACTCTTGATCATATCATAGCAAAGTATGTGCCCAAACGATCTTCTAGTAAAAGGACCTATCCTTCATGGTTTTCTAGAGAAACAATCGATCTAATCGCACAGGAATCAAAATTTCATGTAAGGTTCAAGAAATTCAAATCCCTTCACGATTTATCAAATTTTAAAGAATTACGCAGGCAATGTAAAACTTTGATTCAGAGAGATCATGACAGTTATATTTCGCCTGTAGAACAAAATGTCATAAGTAACCCGAAGACTTTCTGGTTTTACGTATCCGATCTAAAAAAAAGACGTTACTGTTCCGCATGTAATGAAACTTGTTCAGGCAGAGTTCAATGATTGTGACTCTATATCTGATGCCCTCGGTCTTTGAGGATTCAGACACACCTGTTCTGCATGAAAGTAAATTCGATTCGGTATTACCTATATGTTTCAGTTAAATTGAAAGATCTGAAATAGTTGAGAAAATTAAGAACCTCGATTGTAGCAAGGGCGCTGGTCTGGATTCCATCCCTCCAGTTATCATTACGTCGTGAGCAGAAAAGCTTGCAATACATCTGCAATTAATTTATAATAAATCACTTCGACTTGGAATTTTTCCAGATAAATGGAAACTTGCAAAAATAGTACCGATATTTAAACCCGGTGAAAAGAAATGCATTAATAACTACAGACCTGTATCTATTTTGAGCTACTTTGGTGAAATTCTGGAGTCATTCGTAACAGAACAATTGTTTCATCTATGTAGCTCGAAGTGCCACAGCACCAACACGGTTTCATTGAAGGCAGGTCTGTGCTCACAAATTTGGCACCTTATACTGATTTTTTGTCGAAAGCTCTTGATGAAGGTATACAAGTGGATACAGTTTATACGGATATGGCCAAAGCTTTTGATAAAGTTTACCATAAAACATTAACATCAGTTTTATCCGATTTTGGAATATGTGGTTTTCTGCTCAGATGGATAGAGTCTTACTTGAGTGACAGGTACGTGGTAGTACATGGAGTATGTTCATGAACTCTTCGGGTGAGTTCTGGAGTTCCGCAGGGGTCACATCTGGGACCCCTCTTATTTGCCTTGTATTTGAATGATATTCATGAATGCCTTCGCTATACCCATCATGAACTATATGCTGATGATTTGAAAGTATATAAAAAAATTTGCATTACTACTGACCAACAAATGTTTCAGATTGATTTGAATCGCCTATTTTCGTTCACGTCACGTTACTTCAAACTCAATGTCAGTAAATGGCAGCATATTACTTTCACGAAAAATACAAGAAGAATAGAAATTTCTTTCTTTTTAGGAGAGCATGTTATACCTAGGATAGTTTGAGATTTAAGTATTATCTTTGATGAAAAGCTATCATTTATATATCATATCGATCATATTGTCTCTAAAGCCTTTAAAATGCTTGGTTTTATTCTTAGAATTACCAAAAACTTCACAAATGTTGTGTCGTTGATAGTCCTGTATTTCACCTTGGTTCGAAGCCACCTAGAATATGTTACTCTTATTTGGTCTCCCTCCTACCATGTCCATACTGATAGAGTTGAGAGAATGCAGCGTAAATTTCTGAAAAATTTAAATTATAGGTTCAATCAAGATCTATTGAATATTGATTAAATCACTGTAACACAAAGCTTAATATACTTACCTTGGAGCGGAGAAGGGTGCTTTTCTGTGGTATCTTTCTTTATAGAATTTTGAACAGCAAATTCAATTTTCCCTTGATACATTATTAAACATTTTATATGTCTAAATATCCGAACCGACGAACGGCATTCTTTTACGTTCCTAAGGCCCGAACAGCTCTCTATTTTAGCTCTGTCTTTCTAAGAATAATGAGACTGTATAACTGGCACTTGGGTGGTATCGATTTGTTCAACGTCAGTTTGGCTTGTTTCAAGAAGAAGATATTTTTATATTTAGTCCATGGCTGGTGATAATCCTTTTTGCTTATTGTGATATACCTAATAGGTTTTTTTATTTTTCATAGTTTAAGTCAAATTCAATTATGTTTATTATTTTGAATTAACTTTTTGTAGAGAGCCCTTGTTATTGGGAATTCCTGTTGGGGCTCCGGTTAAAATAAATAAATAAATGAATATTCAATTTGATGCATCATTACGTGTATCTGCATTTGATCTATAGTATCAAATTTGGTTTTTAATATTTATTTTCTGGAAAATAGTCAATCAGTGACTTGAGGTTGAGATTTTCAACTATATTCCTCCAAGAGTGATGTTTCAAACAAGTATTCATAAGTTAGAATTTTTTCGTTCCATAGAATTTTACTATGCAGTTTCCTCTCTTCTTTCTGTTTTTTATGGCTTGAGGTTAACAAAGTTTTTTTCCTTCATCATCAGACGCAATTTAGTTCCTAACTAATACAACATTATCTTCTGCATTTCTCTGATCTAAAAGTTTTTGAATCACTACATACATTATTTCAATGTCAATATCATCATATAGGGATGGTGGCATATATAATTGCATCGCCAGGTCTAGTATCTAATGATACAAGAATTACTTCTAACTCTAAGTGGTAAGACCTCGTAAATACTTTAAAATGTGAAGACTGGAACGTCAGACAGCACTTCTTGTTGAAACTGATCTCATTGAGCACGCAGCGCTAGGGGATTTCCTACCTCCACCCTAACCTGTACAAAATTTGGTCCCTGTGAGCTTCATACCCTTTTCATTGCTGAAGCTGTAGTTGTCTACTCCACTGAAATAGGAGGATGATATATATTCATCAGAGCGCCAGCAATGGAATAGAAAACATGTAAATGAAGCAGGTGAGGCATAATGTTAATTTGGAGAAATAATTTCTATGCAGAGAGAAAATATCCATTTCTTACGTCAAATAACCGTCGTTGTTTCATAATTTTTTTACTTTAATTACCTTCTTTAGTTGAAAGATCCGCACGTTGCGAATCAATAACAGCTGGCATCCAATAGCTAAATCCTACTTCCTATAATATCACCATATCTTCGATTCCTTTAAAAACTTAACTTCCAGGAAATTGTTGTTTCAATTATAATTTTTCGATAAATATTCATAACCACATACTGTAAAGATTCGATTAAAGTAGGTATGGAGATTATATTATTGATCTTTGCTAAAGGTAAGTGAATTCTCCCTCACTAAAAGAACTCTCGCTTTCGAACCGGTTCTTGATTTAGATTCTACAAATATTTCTAAGAAAATCTGCAACTTTGAGAATGTATGGTCTGTTGACGAGTCTCAATCGTTTCATTATGAATCTGGGTAAGTAACCTCTTTAGTTGAGATGTTCTGCACAGGATTGAACACTATCTGGGACGTATTTGTTTTCTCCACAAATATGTTCATCCTACGTTTAACTGATAGCATTCGAATATTATCTACAAAATAAACGAATTTCTTTCTTAGCTGAGCAAATTTAATCGAAATTTAGGAGAATCTGCTTCCATTGTTATTATTTCTTGTACTATGGATTGGTACAATGGCGGAAAGCCACTCTAAGGTCTAAGGCTGTAAAATTATTATTTGCATGCCTTTGTGCAACTGCAATTTCAGGATTTTGAGGATTCGCCTCCACATTACCCAACTGTTTGGCATTTGAAGCCTTATTGCGAACAAAAGAATGCATTTCTCGAAAAATCGCTGAAACAGTAACTCAACCCTCACCCCCAAACTGAGATACAGAAATTGAAAGGCTAAATATAACATAACCGTTTCCAACCACTGCCTCTTTTATGGAGTGAACACAGAATAATTCACCATTGTTTCGTTCTCATAGTTTTTTGTTAATGATATTAAATTTAGAAGTGCAGGTAGATCTTTTCAATTTTGGAGGGTTAAAACGTCTCGGGGTTGGTTATTTTGACCAAAGAAACAGTTGAATCTGCTATATCATATCCGAATTTCAATGTGTTTGAAGAATATCGAAATGGAATAGAACTAAGTCATCAAGAGGGTAGTTCCAACATCGAAGGGTTGTAACTTGCAAATCGGTCACATAGAGAGGTTGTATTTTAAATACCAGAACCCATGTTTGTTACTTCTACTTCTTACAAATTTTCATCGAAATACACAGGGAGCCATATTCTGTGCATTTCGTTCGGCATCGTGACATGTATTCAGAATATCATTCATGAAAAATTAAAAAATTCTCTTTGGAAGGTTTTCACTTCAGACAAAGCCATCACGAATAAATTATACTAAAGAAAGGAATGAATTCTAAACGGTTTGAGTAGTTAACGATGTACCATCTTGAAAATCATGAAATAGGATCCAAACAACAGGTGACATAAAAAACGAGCTGCATAAACATGCCGTAAACCTTGTCAAGAAACATTCTATTCTAGAGAAAGCGTCTTTTGTATTCCCACATTCATCGATCAATCAGTTGACTTAATGTTGTCAAATACCATCGAAGGAAAGGTACGGGCGTCGTATTTTCGTATTTGTTTTAGCAATTTATCCAAGTCAACATGTGTCCAAGAGAAATTACTCCCACTCGATTCAATACATCAAGATCTTGTCACTTGTTTCCATCTTTTCGGAGCCTCACTCTATTCTATCGAGTTCTTGTGTTTATGAAAAATTGGATTCTCAAGGTGCGTGACTCAGAATGAAATGAAAAACTTGATAGAAGTTATGAGCTCGAACTCGTATCGAAACGAGATATGAAATATAGGTCTAGAGTGCGTGTCAAGCTTCGAGCAATAATGGGTTTATAGAAAAAGAAGATATAAAGGGTCTAGTCTGATGATTTCCTCAATTATAGCGAAGTGAATATTTTTTGTAGAATCTCTCATGAACTCTAGGATTGCATCAAGAGGGGGTCACAAAGCTGTATACACACACACACACACACATATATATATATATATATATATATATATATATATATATATATATATATATATATATATATATATCTGGTAGATTGATATATTCTCATAACATTTAACGTTATCCTAATATATAATTATATAATCAGTTTGATTGCATGAACAGATATATGGGCAAATCGTCAGGCCAAAACCCCTATATATATATATATATATATATATATATATATATATATATATATATATATATATATATATATATATATATATATATATATATATATATATATATATATATATATATGAAACATTTGATGACCACGTGGACGACATCTTTCAGAATTGCAACGGGAAGAGGCGAGATAACTACTCCGGAAATGAGAATCAGGCGCGGCATATTTCAGGGAGATACCCTGAGCCCTCTGTGGTTCTGTCTGGCTCTAAATCCCCTCAGTATCTTACTCAATAACACACCGAACTGTCATATCGTAAATAAGAACACTAACACTCGTATCACCCACCAGCTATATATGAATGACCTAAAGCTCTGGAAACGCAGATCAACTAAAAAGACAGCTCGAAACAGTGTCAGCATTTAGTGAGTCAAACTGCATGGAGCTGGGTATCGAGAAATGCGCAGTTGTTAATATAAGACGAGGAAATATTGAGAGAGAGCAAGAGGGTACTACTCGGATGGATAATACAACAATCCCAGCACTGTCCCCTGAGGAGTCCTACAAATATCTGGGCGTCCAACAAGCCTTGGACATAAAAACTGCTGAAATGAAGATGAGGTATAAAGAGAAAATATACTCTAGAATCAACCGGATCCTTGAAGCGAAACTCAACTCGAAGGCATTATTTCAAGCCATCAACACCTGGGCTATGCCGAGCATAGCATATTCCTTTGGGGTGATCAAATGGTCGATAACTGACTTAAGAGCTATGGATATAAGAATTACAGCGATGTTAACAGCACACGGGATTCACCATCCACACTAGTCTATAAACCGCTTATACCTACCAAGAACACAAGGAGGACAAGGCCTTGCATCACAAGAGATGAGTCATAAGAACAACGTGGACCAACTGAGAGACTACTCTATCAGCAAACACTCACCGTTTTATCGCACCATATGTGACGCGGACGAAAACCTATCGGCACTGCAGCTCTCGAATATGGAATTTCTTGTGGAATCTCATACAGTGGCCCAGCTGTCGGAGGAGTGGCACTCTAAAGCACTTCATGGTAGATATCCGAAACACCTGAAAAATAAAGATATAGATCGAAAAGAGTCGCTTACTTACCTCCCCACAAGGATGTACCTGAAACACATCACAAAACAGGATATCCCAACAGAGCAGTGTCGCAAGTGCGGAAAGGGGCAGGAATCAATTCAGCATATAACATCCAGCTGCTCTATCCTAGCTCCTCGCGATTACCCTGAACACCATAATGCAGTGGCCAGGGTGTATCGCTGTCAACCTAGGGATATGTAAAGAAACAATTCCAGCTTACAAATACGAACCCAAGGCAGTACTTGCAAACAGAAAATATAAGATGTACTGGGATACAACCCTGATTACGGATAGACCAGTTGCGCACAACAGACCTGATATCGTGGTTTTGGATCACAAAAAAAATATATATATATATATATATATATATATATATATATATATATATATATATATATATATATATATATATATACACTCCGATAATACATTTCAAATTCCAAATTTGTAAGATATATTTGATATATTAGAAGCTGATGTGAATTTTGAGAGAATGATCCATTCGAGTATTCAATAATTGAAGGTGAAAGTGAAGTCAAGTGTCAGAAGCTTTCTCCCAGGAAAAATCAGTGTACGGACATTCAAGTAGCACTGAATGCTACTCATTAATAGTTTCCTTTTTGTGAGTGGTGAACGATAATAGAATACAACTCTGCTTCTGTCACACCTTTCGATAAATTTGTGTCACAGTTCACAGAAGAACAAGTTTGTAACAGTTCGGTGTAAGGATATTAATTTTCCAGCTCATCTCTTTCATAATCTCTGAAATTTAGAGAATTAGAAATAGAGGTGCCCGCAAAAAATGAAAAGATATATTGATTTATTTTACAGTATATATCGTAATGCTCGTAGAAAATCGACTGTTTTAGTTATTTTCTCTCAAGTTAACGTTTCTAACTTGTTGTTTGCTGCAAGTTTATCCCTCGGAAACGAGCCATTTTTACACTTCTTCGGCTCCAAACAGTCATAGAAAAAAATTCGTGTAAAATACCAGTTTTCGGCCGCTTAATGTTAACTGAATTGTCTTCTTTTTGATCATGATGTATTCCATGAGAAAATAGTAAGTGCAAATAGTTTTCTCTAAAAGCGGATGTACTTCTGAAATGTAATTAATTTCCGAAAGCGTATTTTTGTCGAACATATTATATCTTTGAAAATTTCAAATTAATTTAATTCAAAGATCAACGTATATTTTTGACTTAACTACAACAGCAAGTAAAATGTTGTAAGACATCCATTCACAATGAATACGGTGAAGGCAAAAAGTCGATTCCCGAAATATATCGAAAAGTAACCAATCCATATAAAGTAGAATAATGATAGATCTAACACTTAAAATCCTATGATCTATCATTTTTTCTGGAATTATTATTTTTCCTTCATTTATGTAAAATCTTTTTTATCAATTTTTCGATTTTCAAGTTATAATGGTCATCAGAAGTGTCCTCATTTTCTAGACCTTTAACTGCTGAGGAGTCAAACCGCTAAAGATACCAACACAGTACGTCACTGAATTCAGACCTGGACAAGATATCGGAGTGGAGCAGGTTGAAGTTGATCAATTTTAACGCGAACAAGATGAGATGAGATCAACAACGTTGACCAGAGAAGTCACTGGTGGAGAACCCTTTAACCATGCAAGGCACATCGAATTGCCTCAGAATCGAACATGCATCTGCTTAGTATCACAGTGAATACCAAAGTTTGCTGGCAAGACTATGTGTTAACCATTGCCAAACCTGCTTTTGCAGAACTCAGTTCTCTTTTCAGGGATAAGCAGTACATCACGACATTACAGATAATGCTTTTATACAAAGATCATGTGCGACCTGGTTTGGAATACTGTCCTCATTTGTGGGGATCCGAACATTCATTACATCTATTGAACAGTATTCAAGACAGCAGTACGCATCTTCGACAACTCGAAGATCACGCTCAAAGGCGGCTGATTGCTCATCCAGTTCCAAAGAAAAATCAGGTTTGTGGACGATCCAACTAGCAACACCACATACCTCTTTCTACAAAAACTCGTATATTTACTGGGCGAGTGTGCTTTGGAACTCGCTTTCATCGAAAATCTTTTCCCTAAATTTTAAATTGACTTTCTTCAAAAAGCGAGTGAACAAACATCAAATTATCTTGGTTGGTAACAGCTGTAGCATCTCCTCCTCCCAAGAGTTGAGAAATGAGATTCAATAAAATTACTTTCTTTCTTAGAATTTTTTCCTCTTTATAAGATTATATATTTTTTTGCTGAAAGTTTTGAAAAAATTATACTTGGCGCTGTTACCTATTGATTGGACCAAGAAGACTGTACTAACTGACCTTTCACCGAATAGACATGGTCGGAGAAAACTTGTGGTTGCACGGGACGTTAAAAAAAATGAATCCGATTGACAATTGGAAGAAAAATCGAAAGCAGCCGTGATAAACTGCAAATATGAACGGAAAAAGGTTTACAAATTATGTTTAGTTCAGAATGTGCTATCGTTTTTATTTAAAACACAAGTGTGGCCACTTTATGATTACTTTTTCTTGTATGTTTTTTGGAAGGCAATATTCTGGTATTTCTCCCATCGACTGATACCCTCGAGAAAGAGTTTCTAGAGAACTAAGAAGTTTGGAAAGCGAAAAATTTTATATTCTTAAAAACGCTAGGCTCAAGAAATTATAATCTCAAATAGAAGCTCAAACAATGTGTTATTCGAAACTTTACTTTTGAAACATCTTTGGATATAGATCCAGTGTGCATTGTTCTCTTGTCGTCTAAATGTAGACTCATTCAAGAAAACTAGAGAAGGAATAGAGTGAAAAGTCGGCCTCAATCCGATGGTATCAATTTCATATATTTTCAATATTTGCAGCATTCAAATTGCTGTTTGCCTTCATCGAAAGATTGTAAATCGGAAAGAGAGAAAATAAAAGGAAATAAATAGCAACTTCTGTGTTATGTAAACGTTGTTTCCCACTCGGTGCCCTCGATAGTGGCTTCATTGAAAATTCGGAAGATGCACATAAAATTTTACAAGTTTAAACGAACCAAAAATGATTATAAACTCCAACTTGGTACGATGGCCTTGTTTGCGTTCGTAGAATTGCGAAAAGTTTAAATTCTTTTCCTCTTGGGATGAAGCTCTATTTGTTTTCCGAGCTCTGCCAGTGGCCACGCCACGTAAAGTTCATTTTTATTCAAGTTACGAGTAAACTTGTGAATTTTCCAATGAGACGATAACATTAGGTGATTAGCAACTATATAGCATTATTTAAATCTTATTTGTTCTACTAATAATGAAAATCTGAATGAATTTCGAATTTTGGAAAGAACATGCACGTCCAGCTCTGCCAGTGGCCACGCCACGTAAAGTTCATTTTATTCAAGTTACGAGTAAACTTGTGAATTTTCCAATGAGACGATAACATTAGGTGATTAGCAACTATATAGCAACATTTAAATCTTATTTGTTCTACTAATAAAGAAAATCTGAATGAATTTCGAATTTTGGAAAGAACATGCACGTCCAAGGTTTTATATTACCGATTATGCCGTTTAAATGCAGAGCTTCCCATCGTTCTCAAAGTTATCGAAAACTGAAGCTCTGATAAAGTTCAGCAGATTCAGCATTGTGACATCTGCAACAGAAGGCTCAGAGCTGCTTGTATTTATTATGAAAATTTTTCCCAAAGTTAATGAACAACTCTATCATACATAAACATTATGTTTTGAGCTGCCTGAAGAGCTTTAAATAGCTCGCGATTGACGGGTTGGCGATCACTGGTTCAGGTAGTTGCAATGTCTGGCACCATGCTGCCTGATACAACGTTAGACTTTCAGCGATGTAATGGGCATCATTTCAAGTAACTCGGGATGATAACTATTGACAAATTGAAGGCGGAGTAATCCAGTTCAGGTTTTATTAAATGAATGAGGTTCGATTACTTATCTACTGAACGAACAACACTACGAATCAATGCCTTAAATCATTTGGCAGTTAGATTTCGAACCTATAGAAGATTTTCTGCTGACCAATAATTACAGTTCCAAAAATTACCTATTCCGTTGTTGAGTTATATTTACTCGTCTCACATAATACAATTGTCTACATTGTAAGAATATCTGTTCGAATTATATTATAAAAATTTGAAATTTCGCCGTGCGAGTGCGTAGATCTTATGAAAGATGAATTTGGTAGAGACAATATGACCCAATTCTTCAGCTTCAGTCAATTTTATCACCGAAATATTGTTGTGAATGCCAACATATATCCGCACAGCAATTAGCATATTCTTACTTTCGATTTGGGCTAGATCATGACCATGTTTTATCATTCTGTGTTACACTGCCACACGAAAAAAAGCCATTTGTGAAGCTGTCAATTCATTTGGGAACTTATCACGATAAATGACCACTGCTTAGCGATAATTTTTCGGCATTAGCCAAAATTGAACAACTGGTTAGCTGGCATTTGAGACTAATCGGAAAACAATGTTACACGACATACCTAATTGATATGAATGTTAATATTCTTTTGTGAATATTCTTTTTTTCCCATTTGGTTCTCATAGCGAAGTTTGATCTTTTCTATCCTCTCAGATAAATGGTGATCTTGAGGAAGAAGAATGTTGAGATATGGTAAACGAAATGATGATAACAAAGTGTGATCCTTTTACCGAAATCTTCATAAACGCTGCAATTCGAATAGAAAAGTGTACAACGACTTAAAAATCAAAAAAATTTTTTCAGAAAATTTTTTGGATGTGTAATTTGGTACAATTTTTCGTTTATTATGAAACAGATAAAATTTAAACAAGATTATAAAGTAACGGGCTCGTTTGATTCTTACAGATCCTTATAATTTGTTTCTTTGGCGTCCTTCTCATCTAGTTAGTTATCAGCTCAGAATGATTTTGAGAAGAGATTGCGCCGGCTGCTCGCTATAGTTACAAGTAACCTGAAATATTTCGGAGCACCTATCTCTGAATCCGCAGTTCGAATTAGATCAGTTTTAATTTAAATGGTCATTAAACTTAAATACTATGTTATTACAGATACTTTGAATTAACATACGCGAAAAGAAAAATTCTTATTTAACAAGCACCAGAGGGTAAATCAAGGGCTACTTCTTTGTCATTAGGCACCCTCCATTTAAATTGTAACTATTCCCTTCTAGTTGCTTAACGGGTTGCTGCTGTACTTACTACTTCCAAACATTCGGGTAGGCTTAGACTTGGAGGTCTAAGCTAGGACTATCAATTCCGTAAGTGAGAAGTATTCTCACCCCCTCAATGAACCCCTTCTGTCTAAATACACTTAAAAAAAATTACAATATATTTTCGTTAACAATGAATCAAACAGAATGTGGCTCATTGAAGTAAAAACACACAAGAAAATAAAAAAAAATAGATTACGATGATATTAAGACATTAAGGAGAATCGTAAAATGAAAGAATCAACGTGGACTCAAAAGGTAAACACCTCAAAAAAGTGTAGGGAACACTTCTGAATATCGATATATCGTATTCAGAACGATCAATATGGATGATTTTTTTTTTAAAGAAATGAACACCTGCATCAATTTCTTACCAAATTATGTGGAGTGCCGCAACAGATTTCAGTTTTTTTATGAAAAAACTAAAAATGCAGCAGATGCGACGCTGCTTTATAATCATTTCATGCATTCAGTGTTTGAAATCACTTAATTGGCACATTGTTTCTGTTGTGAGCACGAATAAAAAATTCAAGTTTTGTGATTCGACCATGGAAAGACGACATTTGACTAGAGAAGAGATGTTACGAGCCGTTGGCATGCTCCAAGCTGGGAGTTCACAACGGGAAGTATCCGGGGTTCTGGGAAGTAGCCCAAGTGTCATAAACCGTTTATGGTCGCGTTTCAATGAAACAGGTAGCATAGAAGAACGCCATACAGGTCGTTTCAGGACTACTAAGGTCGCCCAAGACCGACTTTTGGTTTTACAAGCCAGAAGAGATCGTACTACCCCAGCATCTCAATTAGCTCAAGAGCTATCACGAGTTCATAATGTAAAAATTTCCGACCAAACTGTGAGAAATCGACTGCATGAAGGTCAACTCCACTCCAGACAACTGATCCATAGAAATCGCGCTGCTCGTTTAACTTGGTGCCAAGAATACGTAAATTGGGATCAAGGGAGGTGGGCCACAGTTCTCTTCAGTGATGAATCTAGATTTAGTTATTATCCCGATTCGGAAAGAATTCGAATATGGAGGGAACCTGGAAAGCAAAACCGTCTCCAGCATACTCGAAAAGTTGTTAGACAGGGAGGCGGATCAGTGATGTTTAGGGGAGGTATACGCCTTGGTAGAAGAACTGACCTCGTTTTCATACAGAACAACCTCACGGGAAATTCTTACGCAAATGAGATAGTTTTACCTGTAGTGGTACCGTATCTCCAAACAATGGGTCAAAATCCACTCTTCCAACAAGATAATGCCCCTCCTCAAAGTGCAAGAGTTGTCTTGAACGTTCTTGAAGAGAGATCTGAATCCCATCGAGCATGAGTGGGACACTCTAAAAAGAAATCTCCTGCGTCAAAACGTCTTCCATCATGAACAGGAGCTTCGATTAGCAGTTCAGGGGGCTTGGAATGACTTAGGCCAAAATGTAATAGACAATTTAACATTCAGCATGCCGCGACGATGCCAAAGTGTCATTAAAACAGAGGTGGACCTTCTGAGTACTGAAATATATAAGTGCTTCCATATCGTTTCGAAGATATCTGTTCAGGATTTTTTTTTGTGTTTTACCAAATTTCGTCATTTTCAAATTTCAAATTTTTTTTTATAGTAGGTGCTTTGGAAAAGTCAAATATTATTTTGTTTTCTCGAGAATACATTATATACAATACATCCTAACAAAAACCGAAAGATTTCTATAAATGCGAATCATCAAATTCATATTTTAAAGATATTGGTAAGTGTTCCCTAGACTTTTTTGAGGTGTTTATAATTACTTACCTCGAATCATCCACAGGTAAACTTGCAATCCACTATTCATAGTATAAATATAGTTAACAAATGTTCATTTCCTTTATTCACAGTAGATATTTCTTCAAAACCCCTTCAAATTCATAACTTTCACAAAATTACGAAATTAAAACTTGAAACGCCCCCTTGAGGTCATATTGGGATAAAATGAACCAGTTCAATTGACAGAATCATAGGAAATTGGAAGGAATGGAATACTCGGGTAATTATCCAGAGGGAAAAGACAACGAAGTTGAGGATGAGATCACGGTATAGTAGGAATAGCAATTAGATGGAGAAGATGTAAAGTGAACTAGTGCATGTAACAAGTTAAAATCGTGAGGATCTGGATCATACCACAGAAACCTTACATTTTTCAGAGATAAAAGTTTATACTATGATCATTGAGACAACAATTATAATATCTATGTGCCAAATTTGATTCAATTTTATTTTTGACGATTTACAACAAACTTTCACATTCACTGTATTAGTTAGTAGGGGTTCTCCTCTTTGAGGACTTCCACAAAGTTTCCAGTCGTCACGATGGTTGAAAGTGAGTAAAATAAAGTTCCTTGGTTTGTTTACATATGAAGTTAGAATATGTTAAAAATTCAATTGAAGTCGATACGAGCATTTGAAAATTAACATTGAATATTAAAGCCTTTAAAAGGAAAACCTGTATAGCTATTTGTGTACAATATTACATTAAAATCATACAATGTTTTATAAATAACAACAAGTGAACCTTCTCTGATGTGGGTATATGAATAGACATTGAGACGAGGAATATTCTGATGGTTGGAGGTGAATTGATTGGTTCAAACCTCCCACCGCTTATGAATATATCAGTGATGAACTTAATGTCACTCCCAATGATTGGGAGCACCATGTCGCCCGGACAACCGTCCTTAATTGGACGCCTAGGGAGTGTTTTTATCCTGACATTCTCGCGAAATATCCTTTCTCGTTCTGTTTATGGTCCACAAATATCGGCTAATAGCAACAAACCGTGTATCTTAGAACCGTTGAATTGAATCCAAGAAAAAAAATACGAGTTATAGTTTATTTCTTCTCTTCAGAGTTATTTCTGGAATGTTTTCATTTTAACTGAGGGTATAATGGACGCAAGTTATCAGGATGATACCATATAGAAGAACATAACAGATATTTGTTTCATAGAGTTTTCGGTAGGGTTAGGTTCGAGATTAATTAGATATGCCGCATTATTAGTTTTAATTCAAATTCAATCGACGTTCATTATTGATGAAACCTCTAAAAACATGGGTGATATCTCATTCGATTCCGTTTAGAAAAACTTATTTAGATGTAATTTTAGTACCTTAGATATTGTCAAAGGTATGAGCAGCGGAGTCCTGAAATAATTTCCTTCAAAATCCAAAGGAAAGTGAATGTTTTTTTTCTTATATAGAGATGCCCGTCACTTTCGTCTGCAGGCTGTCAGCATCTTCTACCTCATCTTATACAATATTGACGCTCACATCTCCCGAAATATGGTTTAGGGTTTTCCATTATTGTAAAACTTCATTTATCAGAAGCCTTGAATTTGAAAAAACAATTGCTATGTTTATTCGAAAATGTATTTCTACAGTATAACAGAAATAATGAAAAATATACTTGGAAAACAAGACGAATCATTAGGAAACTTAGTTATTCACGACTATGTTCGAGATCGAGGAGTTGCCGATGTAAATTCGTCGATATTCAGAAATTTGGTTATTGTGGTCTGTATCTGAATGGCCCGATGATGACTTCGACGCCCGACAGAGGCGTTGCACCTAATTGAAAATTCAAACATTTCTCGGAGTTTGGCGAATTTCGGCCCGAACTTCGCGCTTCGCCTAGAACTTTCTATTCAATAATATACTGCATACCAATTAGGGCACGTATACAAGCCAGAAATATTTCGGCTAACTTGTTTCGACAATTTGTTCGCTTCCTTCGTTATCCTCAAAAGTGAACACGACGTTATATTATACCAACAGGTGAAACGGCAATAATCAAAACTTTCAGCAATATAAATAGTTACGAATTTTCATGATATTACATACGCATACCCACAGTTAAAATCATAACGGCGATCGAAAAAGTTAGCTAAAAGTAGTCACAATTAAGTTATTTTAATATACCGGGTGCTTCAACAAAAACTAAACAGAGGCTGTACCTACCAAGATATTCATTTCTGATCAAATCGCAAAAACAGGTTAATTTTTGTTTCAAGGGTACAAAACTTGCCTGAAATATCAACTCCCTAAGCGGGGGTTGCAATCCTTGAACATCTTGAATAAGGAAATGGATCGAGTGGTGACTCAAAAGAAATATATATATTATATATATAAAGAATATGGTATCTTCGTCTACATAGCCTTGAACGAACATTTTTAATTGAAAACTGTGAAAGATACAGGTTGGCAACTGAATGATAAGGAAGACTATTTCCCTGAGACTATTAAAGTTTCAGTGAAGTAAAATGAAACAGATCCATGCTGATTAATGGCAGTCATCATCAAGTACCATCCTCATCTCGAATTTCAACCCCTAGAGCAGGGGTGACCACCCTTGAAAATTTGGAAGAGGGTGGATGGATCGAGTGATAACTCGAAAGAAAGGTATTATTTTTGCCTGCATTCTCGTGAAAGAATTTTCATTTTTGATTGAAAACTGTAGAAGATACAGAATTAGAAACTAAAAAATAGAAAAGACTATCGCCCCAAGACTATTGGGGTATTAATGCGAAAAAATGGAATAGATTCATTTCAGGTCAAAAGCTGTCATCTTACGCAATCACTCTCATCTCGAATTTCAACCCCTAGAGTAGGGGTAAAATTTCGATCCAATGATACCTTTCAAGTAAAGGATTTCGATTGCCTTCATGACTGCTCGCATTAATTCTATTCTCATTGAGTTCCATAGGAGTTAAAGTAGCTCACTCTGTATCTTCTACAGTTTTCAATCAAAAATGAAAATTCGTTCACAGGGATGCAGACAAACATAATACCTTTCTTTCGAGGTATCACTCGACCCATCTACCCTCTTCCAAATTTTCAAGAGTGGTCACCGCTGCTCTAGGGGTTGAAATTCGAGATGTGGATGGTTCTTGATGATGACTGTCATTGATCAGCATGAATCTGTTCCATTTTACTTCACTGAAACTTGAATAGTCTCAGGGAAATAGTCTTCCCTATCTTTCAGTTGCTCACCCTGTATCTCTTACAGTTTTCAATTAAAAATAGAAATTCGTTCTAGGTGATGTAAATAAAGATACCACCTTTCTTTTGAGTCATCACTCGATTCATCGTCCCTATTCAAAATTTTCAAGGATTGCAACCCCCGCTTAGGGGGTTAATATTTCAGGCAAGTTTTGTACTCCAGAAGATGTCCCTCATGAAACGAAAATTGTTCTGTTTTTACGTTTTGATCAGAAATGCATATCTTGGTAGATATAGCCTTTGTTTAGTTTTCGTTGAAGCACCCTGTATAATGATTTTTTGAGTTATAGTAATACATAATTATATTGGATGTATATTACCTTGTCGCGGTAGAGGTATTACAGTGTCTCTCTATGCACTTGTAGATTGTTTATCTGTCGCTAAGAGACGATGCCCAGGGGAGGCCGAAGAGGAGGTAATCAACCCACACCTCCAAATCTCAATCTACGTATAAGTAAGAACATGGATGATGAAATGAAACTTGATTGTGTAGCACAAACATCTTTTTCATCGTTATCGTATCCCCCTTAGTTGTAGATATTCAGTAACGTAAAGATATTTTCCTTATTTCTTCCTCAACAATAGGCATTCATATTTTGGTAACTCCATCTGAACAAATAATAATACATAGCGGAAATACGTTCCCAAGTAGCAAGAAAGTATTAGTATTTGCGTTTTACTTATTATTTCCTAAGAATCTTTATTATTGATGGAATATTAGCATGCATCAGACGTAACCGAATATAATATATGGACCTGTCGATCCCAGATTTCTATTTGTAATACATCAAAGGAGCAATATTTTCGGTATAAGCATACTCATTACCATACAAATTGGTCATCAGATTTGCTCGATGGACTGATACGCATCAAGAGAAGATCTAAAACGGATGCACATGTCTGTTGCGTGCCTTAAGGTTAGGTTAAACAATTCTGGATATAATATAACTTAAAATTTCATGACAAAACAAAACATAAATATTTTCCCTAAATATTATAATTCTCCTTTTGTTGTAGAAATTCTGCACAATTTTGAATTATATAATTTCGATATACATCTACACCGAATATTGTAATCCTCTTGTCGGCAATTTCATTACAGTAAAGTTCTTGTCCCTTTTAGGCACGCTCCGGTCGCAAACAATACATACCTGCCCATTGATCATATCTTATTCTTAGAATATTTAAATTTTAGAATCCAAACTCTCTCCTCTTCTCTACAGTATTTAAGAAAATGTACAGAACTAAGAGATATCATTTTTTCTATCGTCTATCTATCATCACTTTACTTTTCTATCATTCTTCTATCATCTATCTTTCATCATCGATCTATCATTGAGTATCTAACATTCAGTTTGTAACACTCAAACTGTAACTTTACTCTGTATAAATCGTAAACTAAGATCATTCATTCACTATTCATCATCTTATTATATCGTCAGTACAGTCCATTATCAGTACAACGTTATATTTATCGTTAAATGTATATATTTGTAAATAAATAATGTTAGACAAGGAATCAGTCTCAATCAACAAAAAGTACTTACACTCAGGTAATACTCACTGTAAGACAATTAACAATGTCTGCTTCATAAAACGAACGATTTCTATTTTTGGATTCAGTATGTGAAAGAAATAACCTATATTACGGTTAGTACTCACATAACATATCATAAATACTAAGATTTATATTACTTGGAAAGAATCTGGCTGGAGAACTTTCTTCGACAATTGCATTGAATTTGCATTTATCAAAAAAAAAAACTGCCTTTTGGTGTTCTTCTTAGGGTGCTATTCCTCTTTTCAAAGTTCAGTAGTCTCCTGCTCGAACCTTCCAAGATCTGGTGTTATTCCTTTCAATTGGGTGACAGAAACCCTGCCGACTATTTTATGTTACAATGCCATGAGATCATTCTTTTTACGACCCTTTGGTTTTAATTAGTTCCTTAGTAATGCGTAGATGAATGGAATATTTTACGCCACGAATATGTGACCGAAGTGGTTACATATTTTCATTGATAAGTAGGTATTTCTTCATTTCATTCTTCTCAATATAATTATGTTTGAGGATTTGTCAACCCACGAGATAAGTTATATCCATTTATAATACTATAACTACGACGGTTGAAGATTCAGCCATATATGTGGGGCTTTACGTTACCTTGAAAAATATGATTCTGATAGAGGGAGCTATCTGCTTGCCATTCAAGAATGTTCTAATCCTCATAAATATCGATCAAGTTGTACAAATTTTCATTTTTATCTCAGAACTCTCTTGGTATTCGCATGTAGGTGCCTAAACATTTGAACCTGGTGCTGCGTTCAATATAATGACCTCAGAGAAGTAGGTCACCCTCCTCCTAAAACTTTCAATATAGTTTTTTATGTATTGAATTTTAATCAATTCATATAAAAACAATGGTCATCGGTATGTATAATAATATTTATCATGTTGCCTTTAATATTGTTTCTCGGAATTCAATGTAACAATGCTTCTTAACAATTAGTCTTAGGGTAAATGTTAACGATGACTAACTTTATGGAACGCCTTTTGCATCTGCTTTTCATCAGATTCTTTGCTTTCTGATTTTATTATTGCATATTTACGCAGAGGTATTCATTAATTAGGACATCTCTGTCATCAACATAATTTCGTTGAAGCTGAACTAATAAATGATCGTGATGTCCTATCTGTGGAACTCCCACAATTGTTATTCCGTATTACTTTCAAAAACGTTTCACGACTGACCTGCCTATAATCAGTACAATACCTAAGACTTTTTTTGGGCATGAATAAAAGAGGGCTTGATCTGAAATGAAAGTAGGTTCGAAATTACATAAATTCTATTAAACAGTGCAGTAAGTTTCTTTGTTTCTTTATCATTAAACAATTTTGGGGGTTGCGGTGTTTTTTCATGTAGACTTACCATTTTTTATTGGTCTTATGGTTACTATACCTCATATACCAGTAGTTATTGGTATTCTCTTAGTTGCAGCTATTAAAAGGTTTTCTTTAGCGATCGTGGAAGGTGATTTCGAATATCTAGAAGTGACAATGTTTTGACACATAGCCGTGGAGAAGGTTTGGACTCATTATATAATCAATTAAATATGGAAGATACTACAATTTTTTTTAGGGTGAGAAGTGTTTCTGTTCCTGCAGTTAAACAGCACCTGGATGATGATAAAACTTGGTCATTTTGGCCTTGCCATTGAAGATCATTGAAGATCTCCAACGAAAAATGGTATTATGTTTCAAAATTGGAAAGATTTCATGATAGATAGTATTGATGATTTATTTATTTTATGGAAATTCATTTTTAAAGTAAAACGAAATCAGAAACTTTTGTCACTTTTCCACAATTTATTCAATAATCACCACCGATTTCGACCCTACTGTCATTTTCAAGTGATACACAATATAATACATGAGTAGGCAAGTACAAGTACAGAATGAAATTTATCCTAAATATTGAGTAGTGGGGATCCATTATGCTCTAATTGGCTGTTGAGGAAAAGAAAAGTATTTACTGATTTTGTTAGAGAGTTCGTCGGTGTATCTGAGACTAGTGTATCTTTCTTTGTAATTTAATTATTGTTTTTAAATACAATCATCAAACGCACAGAACATCGTGTTACCTCCCAATTACTATATAGCATCGTAGAAACCCCAGAAAGATCCACTAGTCTCAAATACACCGGTGAACTCTCTAACAAAATCAGTAACTACTTTTCTAAATTGAACATATTTACTTCATTCTAAAGCGGCCCCACTTTAAGCAGATTATTATTCAATGCCAAACAAAAGAACGATAAATTCAAGCAATAAGGAATTTATCAAATCAAATGCAATGAATGTCAGGTAGCCTATGTCGGACAAACAGGGAGAAGTTTTGAAGGAACATATTTCCTCAGATAAACATTTTCCAATATTTAAACACATAAAATCAACTAACCACTCGATATGATTGAACAATCTTGAAATCCTTCATAAATGTAACAAAAGGACAGAGATGAATTTATTGGAAAGTTTGGAGACTAACAAACTATGTAAAAACCCACAATTTATTACCCTCAATAGCCAACTAGAGCATAATGGATCCCCATTAATCAATATTTAGGATAAATTTCATTCTGTACTTGTACTTGCCTACACCTGTATTTTATTGTTATTCACTTGAAAATGACCGTAGGGTCAAAAACGGTCCTGATTATTGAATAAATTGTGGAAAACTGACAGAAGTGTCTCATTTTGTTTTACTTTAAAAATGAATTTCCATAAAATAAATAAATCATCAATACTATCAATTAGAACAGCTTGTCGGGCAGAATTGAACATGTACTATCGACTACAGATGAAATACAACAGAATGTCTTTGAATTTGTGGTTCAACAAAGAGTGTCTGAAGCGGAAAGTGATTCCTAACTATATCAAGTTCAAAATGTGTATTAATAATGAAACAACCTCTAAAATTAAACCAAAAATAGAACTTCTCTGGCTAAAGGAAGAAATTAAAAAGTGGTATAAGGTACGTGATAATATAAAACTTCACATAAAATCTGTTCAGGACGAATTATTCTATATTTTACATAATATTGAATTTGGGTGCCTTGAATATAAAATCAATATGAAAATAAGTGGGATTTCACAAGAAAATTACGAAAACCTGCATAAAAAACTTTCAACTTTAGAAAACAAGAAAAAAAAAACAGAAGCCACAGCATCCTATGATCCAAAGTGATGTTATCTAACGATCAGATATCACTTTTTATCCTAGATTCATAAATCTATCGAACAATTTCTTTGATGAAGTTCAAATGGATCTGCTGAACAGAGGACCAAAAGTCACCCCGGAAAACGGCAAATTCAAAATAGACAAGGAAATAACCGGAGTGCAAGCAGAGCTAGCCATCCAAAAATATAAAGATATCATCACCAACCCAAGCCTCCATAAACACAAACTAACAGAAATTATCAGAAAATCTGACATAAGAACTAACAATCAGAATCAGTTGAAAATAATAAAGTCCATATAAAGCAAAATCCAAGCCGAGGATCTCATAATGACTAAAACTGACAATGGAAATAGTATAGAATGCTTCAGTAAAGATCTATACGAAAAAAGGATGCAGGATGTACCTAAAAAAATGGATATCACTGAAATACCAAAAGATCCAACCAAACTTTTCACAAAAGAAATCAAAGAAGAGCTAAGTTTGTCAAAAAACCTAGCACACACAGACAGGGGGAAGAGGAAACTGATTCCAATGAATGTTCAAGCTCCAAAAATGTACGGATTGATTAAACTACATAAGGAAGAAAAATCTGCAAGACCTGTAGTGTCATATATAAACACACCGTCAGGTAAACTAGCTAAATTCTTGAATCGAAAATTTCTAGACCTCTCGAATTTTCAAGCACAATACACTATCTCTAATTCTGTAGATCTCATATATAAGCTTTGAAATCTCACAATCTCCCAAGATATTAAGTTAGTCTCTTTCGATGTCAAAAATATGTACCCGAACATTCCAACGAATGAGTGTCTTCCCCTTGTTACAGATATCTTATCCGAGTCTAACACACCGCCATATATCACTAATGAATTTAGCAATCTTCTTCAAATATGCCTATCTCAAAGTAAGTTTCAATTTAAATCCAAATTCTTCAAACAAAATTCAGGTCTTTCAAAGGGTTCTCTTAGCCCTCTACTAGCTGACATTTTGAATAATTTAGAGAAAAACTCAATATTAAACACAGATTTCGCTTTAAAACACATTACTTTATGATACAGATATGAATATGACATTTTAGTTGGTTTTCGCAGTTCAAACAGGCAAATTCAGAAATTTTTAAATTTCCTGAATAAAATACATTGCCGCATCAGCTTTACTTCTGAATTAGATAATAATAACTCAATTAATTTCCTGGACTTAACCATTACAAATTCAAATAACCAACTCACGTATAAAATTTACAGAAAGGAAACATTCACAGACGCATCGATTCCAATGGACTCATTCAGTTATTTAAATCACAAACTAGCTTCATATAACTCCATGACTCATAGAGCTTACTTTGTTTCCCTTTCGAAAGAAAATTTTCACACTGTACTTAATATCATCAGAAAAATTGCCTCGAATAACAACATACCACGACATTTTCTAAATACAACCATTAAACGCAAAGAACAACGTATAACCTCCCCATTACTATATAGCATCGTAGAAACCCCAGAAAAAAGGTACACTAGTCTCAGATACACCGGTGAACTCTCTAACAAAATCAGTAATTACTTTTCTAAATTGAACATAACTACTTCATTCTCAAGCAGCCCCAACTTAAGCAGACTATTATTCAAAGCTATACAAAAGAACGATAAATTCAAGCAATCAGGAATTTATCAAATCAAATGCAATGAATGTCAGGTAGCCTATATCGGACAAACAGGGAGAAGTTTTGAAGCTATATTCAAGGAACATATTTCCTCAGATAAAAATCCTTCATAAATGTAACGAAGGGAGAGAGATGAATTTGTTGGAAAGTTTGGAAATTAACAAACAATGTAAAAACCCACAATTTACTACCCTCAACAGCGAACTAGAGCATAATGGATCTCAACTACTCAATATTTAGGATAAATTTCATTCTGTACTTGTACTTGCCTACTCATGTATTATATTGTTATTCACTTGAAAATGACCGTAGGGTCGAAACCGATCGTGATTATTGAATAAATAGTGGAAACGTGACAAAAGTGTCTCATTTCGTTTTACTTTAAAGATTTCATGGATTGGAAGTATTCAACCTACAGTAATGCAGTTGTGGATCAGCATCTTGCAAAGAGAAATATAGCAGGTTATATATAATTTGATTGATTGTCTTCTTAGTCCTGTTTATGATCTTGATTTTACGTATTCTCCTTTCAATGAAAACTGGTTGGTGTGAAAGGAAATCTGTTACTCGACCAGGTCTTTCTGCTGTTTCTTCTTTTTGAAACAAGATTGGTACAGGCTTTCGGCATTGCGATAAGGATTCTTCTTTTCTACCTATCATGAATACAAGCAGTCTATTCTGTCATGATACTGTACCTTGAAGTTTTCTTCCTAGTCTATTTTTCCTGATGTCTTTGCATTTGGCTGAAGGAGATTTAAGTCGTCCCTATACCAGTTCTCTATGAGGTCTCAGTGTATTTCATCGAAATTGTTTGCAGTGGGTAGCAAGAGCCTGTGACGATAAATATTTTATGTCCCTTTATATTAGCTGAGAGATGTGGTGGAACCCATATTTTGATAGTTTTGTCCTTGTTGGCTCTTTATCTCTCTGCATGCAAGTATTTTTGTGATCTATATTCTAAAATCAGATAGTTAGTGTCTTTGTTTGAGTCCTTAAATTGTCTATCTGTATATTTTGGTTTATTCATCTTGTCTTTATAAAATTCTATTATACTGTCATGCACTGTACTGTTGGATATTATGATTAATTCATTCATTTCTCCGGATGAAAATGAGAGTAACACAATATTGGACGACCATGTAGATTATGCCATTATGTCAAACTTTTATGTGAATAAAAACACGATCGGAGGAAAGCACAGTATAAATAGATAAATATTCAAGACACACAAAATTTTCTTCGATCTCTCATGAAGAGTGAGCTCTGTAAAATGAGGAAAAACGAGGAATCATACGAAATATCCTGCAAACAAGCAAAAAACCCTTATCCAAAAACCATTCTGATTCTGTTACATCTGTACTAGATAATCTTTGAATACGTTGTGAACAAAAGATAGGGTCAGAATAATTGAGTTCTCATAGTTTATTTCAAAAAGATCTTCGATTGGTAGTGGGATAGCAGCAAACTAAAAAAAATGAACGCTCATTATGAAATCATAACAATATACAATATTTGCATCTCAACTGCTTGTATTCATGATAGCTAGAAAAGATGAATCCTTATCGCAATGCCAAATCCTGTATCTATGAAACAAGGCTAAAAAACTATCAGCATATCACTTTCCTCTCAGTCATTTTTAAAAATTTTGAAAAGATCATAAGAAACAGGCTAATCGAAGCAATAGGATAGAAAATACCAAACTATCAATTCGGCTTCTAAAATAAAACTTTACACTCACTCATCATTCTAACCAATAACATTCACATAAACAGAAAAAAAGCTACAAATCCGCCGCGCTGTTCATGGATATGCAGATGGCATTGGATGGTATATGGCATGTAGAGCTTATGAACGCATTTTCAATATTCAATATCTCATTATCATGCTAAAATTTATAAGCTCGTTCCTGCCAAATCGATCGACTCAAGTCAAAATAAGAAATCACTACCCTGCTTCATTCTGTCCTACACAGGGCTCGACTCAAGGATCTCCGCTACTCCCACGTTATACACTAACTTCTGCTACGATATCTATAACCACAGTGACAGAAGCTCAGCACACATCAACAACCAATCTTATCCAATACAGTCGCTGATTTCACTTCGTTAATACTCCATATGGGAAATCAACCAAAAAAAGCATGAGATCAACTTCAATGCCTTACGGAAAAATTTATGCAGAAGTGGAGAATCACAACAAAACCTGAAAAAATCAACTATATAATTTTCAAGCAATTTCAGAATCAAGGACAACTCACTCTCTATTGCATTTAATAACTAAAATTTGAAACCAACAGTAGCATGCAAATACTTATAAATCACTATCGACAATGCAATTAGTTTAGCATACAAAAAACAACCAAAAGAAGCCAACCATTCCTAGAATATGGTTACCCCACTCCTGGAGAACTGTTGAAAAACTGTTGCTAGTGACGAAAGTATCAAGCTTGAGAAGGATCACAAAAATCCAAACAATCCCATATTCCATCATCCTACAATACATTACTGTACCAAATAGGACCTATACCAGAAGGGCTCCATACACTCAACAAGAAATTCACTTCACAAGAACACAACAAGGAACAGATCGGGCCTCTCATTCATCAGACAAATCCTCCAGGAACTACAGCAGATTGAAAGTTATCAATATTATGAAAATGCATTCATTTGATTCAATTTTTATAGAAAATACACTAATGAATAGTAAACAGGCAGGAAGATTTCGGTCGATAACCGATTGGATCATTTATTCATCAAAAATTTATTTTCATCTTCTCCATCTAAATCACAGTAAAAAATAATTATGACAATCTGATCAGATTTAATAGTCGAAAATGACTTACTAAATGAAATAATGAATTTCTTCTGTTTCATGTTTTACTTCAATCGTTCTTCGGACTTTCGTCTCCCGATAATGGTTATTACGGTAATGAATATGTAGAAATTTGAAATTCATTTCATTTCAGGAATACTGATTGCAGGTGATAAACTCGTAATCTTGTTTTTTTCTAGTACGTGAACGAACCGCTACTTCAGAACATTTCATTGTTCTATTCACTTTCATGAAAATCTGCGACGCCGTATGAACGAAACAAAGCTCTTGAAATTTCAGCGCTGTATTGCTGAGAACCCGAATAAATTGAAAGTAGTATTGAATTCGTCCAAACTCGTAAATCGTTTAGGTGAAACAAGCTCATTCTGAATTGTAATTATGCAGTAAAATTTCACAGAACGCTTCCTGTCCCATTTTTCGTATATCCCAATCGGAAGTCGATATAACCAATATGCTTGCGGATGTCGTTCGCAATTTATATCGCGACCCAATTTTTCGTCCCCCTCAACCCCCTCCTGAACCAGCAACTGAATTCTACTCTGGTCTCTCGGTTAGTATTTCACAGTTTCAGAAGGATTTCCGTAAGCCCGAAGGCCATCAGTTCGCACCTATTTGTCTGAGTGAAGTTTCGGTTTGAATACTCTGCCATCTGTTGAAACTGAATAGTTTCACACAAATTGCTTGAAACTAAGTTAATGAGTTGTCGTTTCAGGAAATGAGGCTTGCAGGGTTTCAGGAAAGCGACAGATTCGATTTTTTTGGCTTGGCGATTTTAAAGCGAGCACAACTTATATTTGAGATTCAGCACGAAAAAATTCGTTGCAGTTTTCAAACTTCAGATAAATGTCTCACATTTCCCAGGTAGGCGTCCTGGCAATGCAAGAGATTTTCAACATTATAATGGATAAATGCCCTAAAGGATTGAAAACAAAAATAAATTCCGATTTAAATGTTTCAATGAATATAAACTCTCATTGCTTCGAGTGATTCCACTTCAAGTACGAAAAGGGATTCACGGGTCGACCTGGATTGAAATCAAGTCCAGCTTTTGTTTTCAGTAATCAGGTCAAGTCAAGCTGTTTTTCACAGAAGCTTGAAAAGCCAATGTTCTTGAATCACAAAACTTGAAATCTGGAATCAGAAAACAATTGCAATGCAACATTGAACTACCTCCCATGTTCAAGAAGAACGAGAATAAAGGTTTAAATATAACTCTGAATATTTGATCAAGAAATAATTAAGTGAAATTCAACGTAAAATCTGGAAATAATTCATGAAGCTATTGAAGGAAACACAAATGAAGAACAAGAACAAAAGTGAAAGTGAAATTTATATTTTCAAATAAAAGACAGCCAAAGCATCACAAAAACAGAATAAATAAATTTTCTATGAAACAACCGAAATGAATTTCTGTGACAATAAAAACAACCGAAATAAACTTGTGTGAAAATAAGAGGAATACCTACATTGAAACTTCAGTCGAAAAAATAAGAATAAGCGAAACTACATTTCCACTTCATCAAATAGATAGTCGATCGTTCGCTGTTTTTGAACCAAGAGTTTGGACACATCCATTGTACACGACATCAATATTCTGTTTAGTCTTGTTGTTGAGTAGAGAAATTTTCTAAATTTCTGAAACCACTGTTGGTTGATGTCCTTTTCTCTTTCAATCAACCAAATTTCCTCCCGGAGTTTTTTGTATCTATTTGTTGCGTTGCGAATTGACCTGATTGAACGCACTAGGTTTTGGATACTAAAAAACTCTGTATGACTAGGAACACTACCTTATTTTAATGCACTTATATAGGTACGACAACAAGCGATTAGCAAGTGAACTTAAATTTTGCTTTTATAAGTATCATGCTTTCAAGCAGCTTGAAAAAGCTTGATGTCAACTGGAGATGACTTAAAACCCTAAGCACGAGATCAAGAGACAATGCAAGGCTCAAGTGGTCATAGGAAGTCATCAGTATCAACTGAAATCAAGAAACCAGGATCCCAGAATCCTCTCAGCAACCAACAGTCTCATCTTACTAAATCGACTCACGAGGAGTGTGAAATTCAGGTCCGCACTTAACCCCAACTTCATATTTTCGGAAAACGATGAAATCCACAATGAAAATGTGATGGCGGGCAGTTTATTAGGTCATACAGAAGAACTAATGTAAAATATAATTATTATTTATTTTTGAATAAGGTACGTCAGCTTTTTTTCGAGAAAACATTTCCTTGATCTAAGAAACATATCATTGATGCTGCTACGAATCATGTGCTCATTTATTATGCGATTTACTAGTTGCTTTATGTAAACAATATATACCCCATACACTCTGGAAATCAAATAACTACACAGAAGACAATATGGTGACCTTGGGGGTCATGCAACAGGCGCACCGCGACAAAAACACTTTTCATAGTTTTGTCGCAGAAATTTTCTCACACCATTTGTGAATTGAGGTTTAGTTAGAAACCATATTCCCCTCACGTTTACGTTTTTTAGCAAATTTGGCAGAATATTGACTAAAAATTCCGAATATATCTCAATGATTCTTTAAAAAAGGAAAGTCGAACCAGATGGCTATCACACATCAACAGGAATATTTGTTGCATTGTCTATAACTGACAGCATGAGATACTTCAAATGGTGCTTAGTTCTGTTATTGTAGATTCCATTCCTTGTAAATTGAGCTTCATTGCTAAATAACATTCGCTGAAGAGTCTATGGAATAAAATCCATCAACAAAAATTCTGTCGTAAAATCTCATTTCGTGGGTGTAACCGTCGAACAGTTTGTTTATGAAATGCTTTCAAACTTTACTGTTCAAGCGTTTTCCAAACTCTCTTAAGTGGAATATTCAAATAGTGACTCATCTCTTTTGTACTGATTCCTGGGGATTGTCCTGCCATATTTCTGATAATTTGTTTCTCCTGAATATTCTGCCTAATGGGACGTTTATGTTTAATAGTATAAGATAGAGTCCCTGATTCCGATAGTAATATCGGAATAGAATATGTTTTGATTTCTGGAACCTGCCGGTTTCTGAAAAGACATTCATATTTTCAACTAGCATTTCGAGAATTACTATTCCAAAATGCATAACAGAACACCACATTAGTATATTCTCTATTTGTCTATGAATGAGGCATAGTTTTATCCCTTGATTGAACTAAAAAGATTTTGATCCTGAACTCGAATGAAATTCATGAAGTACTTCCCTGACAGATCAATGATCGGAATCACTGCAGAACACAGTTTTTGAACCATAATGTATCAATTCGATGTCGACAGCGAGAATAGGGCCCCCTAGATGAAAGCAAATAAAGAATTTCTAGAATGATAAATGTAGAATAGAAATGTACAAACTTGTGGATGAACCGCGTTCCGCACCAAAAGATTTCCATAATGATGCAATTGATCAGAAAATAATATCGAAATCCTCGTTGTATTTTTTGTTCATTCTTTATATTATTAGGCAGTAGCAAACAGGCTCAATAAATTCTTTCCTAGAAACAACCGAAAATCCGTTTGATAAACCGAATACGGTTTATCAATATCAATCAATGAATACGATCAATAGGACCAACATTTTACAACAAATTGATTGCGATAAGATAATAACTATGATGTAGACCTGATTGACAGAATGTTGTGTAAGAAACTTCAACAAAAATCAATAAATGAAAGTTTTCCAGTTTGTGAGAAACCAAGTCTAAGCATGTTTCATTACCATATATACGTCCAATTTCGGTTAAAATTAGTAAAATATTAGAAAGTAATGAAAACATTGAAGTAGCATTCAAGTCAAATGGATCCTTAGGTAGACTGTTACTAACCAATACTACACCTTTACTAGGTAGAAATGGTGTATATAAGTTAACATGTGAAACTTGTGGAGCAGTTTATATAGGTCAAACAGTGAGAAGTTTTCAAAAAAGAGTGAGTGAACATCTGAAACCTTTAATACTAAACCAAGAATGTCAAGAAGCTCATTTCGGTAATCACCTACTAGAATTCAATCATAATTATAACAAGTTAAATTATTTTGAGTCATTGCATACATCTCATAATATTGGACTAATAGATTTTCTGGAAAAATATGAGATTGTGAAACATAATAAAAATTGTAATGTGACATTGATAAATAGTCAAGTGAATTTCAGAGACATACAAATTATGGATTGTTTAATTGATTGATGTTATAACAACGTCTGCTATTTTTCGCAAAAGAAGATGACTTACTATTATAAGATACGTGATACTTTATTCTGTGGTTAGCTGACATAACCACACTTTCCGTTTGAATTTTATTCGTTATTGTCTTGTCATGAAAATCATTTTTAGCTGGAATTGTTCTAAGTTTTAATTCATAATTTTAATAGGTATATTGATCAAATACCATTTTAATTTTACTATAATTGACTTTACTTGTTGAAAAAAGATTGGGTATGTTTTTTCAAATAGCAGAATTTGTTACGTTATACCTTTAATATTTGTTTTTCTTGTAGTCACTGTTCTGAAGATGCTCTGATGTATAGAGAGCGAAACTAGTAACCACAATAAATATTTAGGAAGAAACTATAGGTACTTTTATTTAATTACATAAACTTCCTACTAAAGGGTTGAATATTGACAACATGTTTCCATTGTTGTTTTCGTTTATGGTGACAATGGTGCAACGATTTCTTTCATTCGTGTTCCATACTATAAATCACAGCTTTGGAGTAAAAAAAAAATTATCCATATATCTGGGCTGTATTATCCGTTTTCTGGAAATATGAAGTTAGGGCTGAAAACAGACCTGCAGTCCATTTATTTAGTTGACTTAGTAGAAAGTGCTTGATGAAGGTGTAAAATTTCATCTGTTTTGGTCTACAGGTTCTCGAGTTATAAACGATTAAACATTTCACCAAACACAACAAATCATTCTGTATTTCAAAGACGCTGAAGCTTCAATGATTTTATTCACCACTCCTGAAATTAGTTACTCTATTCCCCATTATGGTATAACCCTTTCGTATGGGCTCTTATTTTTTTGTTTTTTGGAAATAAATATTATTATGGCAAAGAAACAATTTCTCTCCTGAATTAATGCAAAATGTCAAAATTCGAATTCCGGAACAGTCTTTATCAGGAAGTTTATCAGAAAATTGAAAACTATATTGTTATGAGCTACATTTATTGCAAATAGTCGTTCACGAAACGATTACAAGATTTTACTCGAGATTAAAGTTAATTTTCGGCAGTATTTCCGATCAAGAAACCTTTATACAAGGATTGGGAATTAGAAACCATAGAGGAACAATGATTGCAAATTTTATAGAACAAGAAAAGCTCTATGATATGAACACCTTTTTCGAGAAGAAAAATAACAGAAAATGGATATAGGCTAGCCCTGACGGTAAAACTAAAAATCAGATCGACGATATTCTATCAAGCCAAAAACACACTGTAGAAAACGTGAACGTCTTGAGCAAGTTTAGCACTGGCAATGCTCATAGATTAATTCGGGCCAAAGTTACTATTAACTATAAATTAGAACGGAAGAGAAGGGGCATCAAACAAGTTCGTATGCAAATCGACCGACAAAAGTTAATCAACTACCCTTAGGATTTTCAGACAGAAGTGAACAAACAACTTGTTACAAAACAGCTACAACAAAAACAATAGATGGTATGAACATGACCGTTGTTAAAACTCTAAACGATGCAGTTAATAGCTATTCTTCGAAAAGCAAAAAAGTAGACATGTTCAGTGGAAATACCAAAAATCTCCTCAAAAGAAGGAAATCAAAAAAAAAGAAACACTCAAGAATACCAAGAAGTAAATAAAGCAGCACAAAAATCAGCAAGGGAGGATATACAGTTGCATAATGAGAGAATAACAATAAGTACTTTCGAAGAATTCAAAGGTATAAAAGTATTCCGAAGGAAGGTGACAAGAAAGAAGGAAACGATAAGACTCAAAAGGTCAAATGGCACAATAACAAAAAACAGAGAAGATATTCACGACTGTAGAAGAATTCTATAAAGATCTTTACACCTCGAAAAAGACCAGTAACCTGACTCAACAAGAAAAAGATGTTAGAGTACTCAATGCCGCCAATAACTAGAGTTGAGATCGAACAAGCGATCAGTCAGTCTATAAACAACAAAGCGCCAGGACCAGATGGCATAATAAGTGAAATGGCGAAAAACTTCTTGATGATCTGGAGACACTTTTTAACAAATGCCTGGTGGAAGAGGACATACCAACCGAATGGACAAATATGCTAGTTACTCTATACTTCAAGGAGGGAGAAACAGAGCAGCTAGCAAATTATAGTCCCATTAGTTTATTGTCTCAAACAAACAAAACATTCTCCAAAATCATAGTGATCCGCCTAACACCAAAATTAGAGTTTTATCAGCCAATAGACAGGCCGGGTTCAGAAAGAATTTTAGCACCAACGAGCATTTACAAACTGTGAGAAGTTTCGTACAGAAGTGTACTGAATATAATATCCCTCTCTCGATGGCTTTTCTCGATTACAAGAAAGCATTTGATTCAATTGAATTATGGGCAACAGAACAAGCTCTGAAAAACTCAAGAGATGACCACCGATACACAAGCCTTATCAAAAGAATCTACGAGCGAGCTACCTTTTAAGTAAAACTCATGATGTTACCAATAAAGTGAACATGGAGAGAGGGGTGAGGCAGGCTGATACTCTTTTCAACTTTTCATTACGGTTCTCGAAGATGCGTTGAAGATAGTAGATTTGGGCGACAGAGGTTTAAACATCAATGGAGAAAAATTAACACACCTAATGTACGCAGATGACGATGATTGTTCTAATTGATCAAACCAAGGAAGAACTGAGCACACTTTTAGATGATATTCGTAGAACAACAGAAGGGGTGGGTTTGGAAATCAACTATGAGAAAACTAAATATATGTCAAACCAAGAAGACCCTGAGCAACTTTTATAATAAATAACAACGAGATAGAGAATGTAGAGTGTTTCAAATATTTAGGCCAAAAAATCACTATTGGAAAAGCAAATCAAGAACTCAGCTCAATCGAAGATGAAAGATGTGATTCAGATGCGTATTCCACTACGTCTGACAGCTGATCTCTACAACCAGTGCCTCTTACTTGTAACAACATACGTCGCAGAAACGTGGGTCTTCACAAAAGCCATCCTCGACAAATTGAGAGTAAACTAACGGGCTATAAGGAGAAAGATCTTAGGAATCACATTGAGTGATCGTAAAATGAACAATTTGATAAGAGAGATGACTGGTGTAGAGGACGTGATGAGGAGGTCTGCCAACTTGAAATGGAAATAGGCTGGACATCTGGAGGTCGTGAGATCAGAAAAGAGGTGGAGTGATGACCTCAAAAGAACTGCAGGTCTAAACTGGTACCAGGTAGCAGAGAGTAGGAAATTGTGGAGAAGTTAACGGAAGGCCTATATCCTGGAGGTAGATAGAAAATACTGCCTAAAATACGTTGACAATAATATTTTTCGTGGCTTATTAAAATTTAGGAAACGGATTCTCTCGTTTCGTGGAAATCCGCTTGTTACAAAGGTGCCTTTTCCAACAAGTTGCACATAAACCTATTTCGATGGAAACGGTACGATATCAATGTGAGTTAGTCAATAATCCGCAAATTGCCGGTCACGTACTTGCCGGACATCGTAAACAGGATCTAAAACATAAATGCTGATATTCGTGAAACATGATCGGTAGGTGACATCTGTGCTCTTGAAAGATATAAAGATTCTGTAAATCCTGTAGTACGAAAGAATCAGAATTTTATGATAAGGAGTAGGAATAATTGCTGTTAGGGGAAGAACACTGATGATCTTCATTAACCTGAAACTCTCTATTTGAAACAAGATAATAATGCTTTTCAATTCATAATGGGGCTTATGATGCTATTAAAATTTTGTATAATGGAGGTAGTCTGAATTGCGATGTACGAGGGTGAATTGATAAGTCTGGTAAAATAAAACAAGAACACCTTTACGTACTGAGTGTAATTTAGTTTTCAACATAATCTGTTTTTGTTTGTTTGTTTTTAGGACTATACGCTTGCTTGAACGATGCATAGGTTTTTGATACCCTCTTTGTAGCTCTCTTAGTAAGGTTCTAAAAACTCGCCTTTCTTCCGGAGATGACAGCAGAATCTGTTGAAAAAATTTTCTTTTCCCGAGCCATGATTTTATGTTGAAAAGCAAATATGAAACACTGGGAGCCAGATCTTGAGAAATTGAAATCGGAACTTCAACAGCATGACATTCCCAATAGCGGAAGAATGAGCAAGAACATGGTCATGGTCAAACAGGATTTTTTCTTGGTACGATGGGACGACTTATTTTGATCCCCTTGTTCAATTGGTCCAGCAGTGATGCTTAGTATTCTACATTCATATTCTTCCCCTTATATGGAAAATGAAGAGAAGAAGAAATGAAGATATTAACCTATGCGTTTGAGAAAGATGATAATAATCACCTTGCAAGCCGATGGATCCGACTCGATTTTCTTGGGTACTCTGCCTCAGGCCTCCTTCCACTGTTTGGATGGCTGCATCGTCTCACGCACGTGGAATTGAATCCATGTTTTATTGACCGTAATGAAAGGGCGTAGAAACTGTGAGATTGATATTATCGGTAATCTGCGGTAATCTGTATGTAAATAAATCACTTCACGTATGCATCGCTTTACAAACTCTATTCCTTTATTCAAAATGATAGCCTTATTGAAAGGAAGACTGTGAGTATTCAGAAAGTAAAAGCGCAAATACGCAGTTTTTTCCGCTTTATTTTGCATTGATTGGCATATATTCTGATGTCAGTTCTACCTGCTGTTCAATTTTTCGATTTGTATATTCAATACATTGTTTGCAACAGTGCACGGTGCATAGTAAACTACGCTGGAAGGGGTTTAATCCTTGAATACCTTTATCGGGCGTGAAAAATTCCTCGAACTGTAGCTTCTACAATTATTGATTGATTTCAATGAAGTGAATCCGAATTTCATCTTGAATGATATTCTAACATCCTGAATTATTTTCGTTGGTCTCCTACTTCCCCTTATTTAGTGTTTGTTCGATTGCTTAATAAATTTTGAGTAGCTTCTATGAAAAATAATTCACTCAAAACACTGGATTTTTCGAGAAAAACAACTATTGAAAAAATTCGGAATTAAACTCGCTTTTTCAATTCATCGATGTAATTCGTGGTCGATTGTTCTCATTCAATTCTTAGTACGTTCTGTTAAAAAACAGTGATTTCTGAGAAAAAAGTAATTTTCGAAAATTTTTGGAAGAAAACTCACATTTCTAATTCATTGATGAAATTCGTGGAATGGACAACTGTTTGAGTTCGTTATAAAATTTCTCGATCCTCAAAGATGTTTCTGTCATTAATTCGGATGGGATAACTCAGACTATTTCGTTTTTTTGGTAAAAAAGACTCAAAACATAACAGAAGATTTTAGTGAATCGTGAAGTGAGTTCTGCGGCGAAATTCTACTAAGAATCACACAGCAATCCTCCTAGAACTATAATGGATGTGGTTCGCAATTATTAACGAGCAATTATGACAGATTAGATTAGATGCAATGCGATGAGAAAGGCAAGGGGAAACCATCTTATAAAACTTCCCAAGAGAACTAATGGATAATGTAAAGTAATAGATCAGTCAAGCGATCCGACTGACAACCGGCGCTACCTTGATTCCGGGTCGAGTAGTGTGAAATGGGCGACCGGCCAGACAGGAGTAGGGAACCAGGCTTCGTCTGGAAATTCAGCTACTGGAACAGCTTTACAACTGAGGAAAGAACTTCATGTTGGCACATGGAACATTAGAGGTCTTAAGAACCAGACCGGAAAATTAGCGCTGATAGAGGAGAAATGAAGAAACACCAAATAGACATCCTGGGTCTCGCAGAGACGCATTGGATTGGTCAGGATTTTTCCATACGAGTAACAACAACTTTATCCACTTTGCATCGGACGATAGACAAAATTTTGCCGGAGTAGCGGTATTAGTGACACCCAGAATACAAAGCTTCCTAACAGACATCCAGACAATCAACGACCGTATAATAAACATAAGACTAAACACAAAACCAAGGGCACTGAATATATTACAAGTGTATGCTCCCACAGCTAATGCAAGTGAGAACGATATAGATGATTTTTATAACAAACTTTCATTGACGCTTTGCAAGATTCCCAACAGAGAGGTCACAATGGTTATGGGAGATCTTAACGCTAAAGTAGGAAACACTAATACAGATGACCATATCCGAAACATTGTCGGTAAATACGGAATCGGTGAGAGGAATGAAAGAGGGGACAGATTAATACAATTTGCTATTGACTATGAGTTCACAATCATGAACACTACTTTCACGAATCATATTAGAAAACTTTATACATGGAAAAGTCCAGGCGATAAGTTCCG
Source organism: Cryptolaemus montrouzieri (assembly GCA_013387265.2). Classification (NCBI taxonomy): domain Eukaryota; kingdom Metazoa; phylum Arthropoda; class Insecta; order Coleoptera; family Coccinellidae; genus Cryptolaemus; species Cryptolaemus montrouzieri. The sequence continues at coordinate 69,620,684 of JABFTP020000021.1, read as the reverse complement.
AAACCAAATTGACTATATCATGATGAGAACTAGATGGAGATCTTCGGTAACAAACTGCAAGACCTATCCGGGAGCTTGTTGCGGTACAGACCATCAACTCTTAACAGCTAAAATACAGTTGAAACTCAAAACACCCGTGACGAAAAAGCCTGAAAAAAGATTGGTCGTAGGGCCTGGAAACAGCTTCCAAGACACTTTGAGGACAACTAAGCCAACTCTGATAGAAGAAACAACTCCGGAAGAAGAATGGACAGAAATAAAAAACTGGATAAGAAACGCCGCAGAGACAGAACGTTCAAAACCTCCTCTCAAACGAAAACATTGGACCTCTGACTATACATTGAAACTGGTCGAAGAAAGAAGAAAAATTTCAAATAAAGGAAAGGTTGATACTAACAACAAGAAAGCCTTCAAAGAGATAAGCGATGAAATTAAGAGGTCATGTAAAAGAGATAAAAACGAGTATTTTTCCAACATATGCAAAGAAATAGAAGTTCATAGCCATTCTAACCAACCACGAGATCTTTTTCGAAAAATTAAATACTTGACCCGAGAATTCAAACCAAAAACATGGCCTATAGAAGATGAAAATGGTAAACTTGTTACAGACAGAGAAGAAATAGCAGAGACTTGGAGGATCTATTGCGAGAAACTCTACGCCGAAAACGAGGGAATTAATGAACACGAAATAAAAGAATACGAAGAAGAACCTTTCATACTGCAGAGCGAAATTACGTCAGCTATCCATAAACTTAAAAATAACAAATCTCCAGGCAACGATAAAATAACATCCGAAATACTAAAAGGAATAGGAGAAGAGGGCACCCGAAGCCTACACCACTTGTGTAATAAAATATGGAAAACAACACAATGGCCAAGAGATTGGACACAAGGCACAATTATCACAATTCACAAAAAGGAGTAACAGAAAATGCGAAAACTACAGAACGATAACACTTATTTCACATACGAGCAAAATAATGCTGACAATAATCAACGAAAGACTGAAGAACTTTTTACAACACCAAATCCCGGAAGAGCAAGCAGGATTTGTTAAAGGAAGAGGGACTAGAGAGCATTTGATAAATTTAAGGCAAATAATAGAAAAAGCCAGAGAGTTCAATATACCCCTATACATATGTTTCATTGATTATAAAAAAGCTTTCGATAGAGTGAAATGGAATAAGTTGTGGATCGTTCTAGGGAATATGGCTGTACCGGATCACTTGTGTGCCTTAATCACCAACCTATATAATGAAACCAGGGATACTGTGAAAATCAATGAAATACTGTCATCAGAATTCAAACCAAAGAGGGAGTGAGGCAGGGTGTATTCTTTCTCCTCAGTTATTCAACATATACACTGAATACATAATGAGAAAGGCATTAGACGGATGGAAGGGCGGCATACCAATTAACGGAAGATGTGTAAATAATCTGAGATTCGCGAATGATACGGTCCTCCTGGCAACAAGTGAGGAAGAACTGACTGAGCTTGTTAGCAGAGTGGAGAGAGAGTACGGAACTTGGCTTGGAACTGAATGTTTCTAAAACAAAAATCATGATCGTGGACAGGATGAACAACAATCAACCAGAAAAAAGCAAATTGATAGGTTTGATGTAGTGCAAGAATATCTTTATCTGGGATCCTTGATAACAAACGTAGGAAACGTAGAACGAGAGGTTAAACGTAGATGCGAACTAACCAAGGTAGCTACGAAAAAATGAATAAAATTTGGGCCGATCGAAATATCGCTATTTCCACTAAAACCAGGCTTATGAAGTGCCTCATCTTTCCAATTCTCACATACGGCTGCGAATCTTGGTCCTTCGAATGAGCGAAAGAAGAAAAATCGACGCGACAGAAATGATGTGTTGGAGAAAGATGCTTAACATCCCATGGACACAACGCCGAACGAATACATCGATTCTAAAGCAACTCCGCATAAAGCAAAGACTTTCGAGTGCAATTCAACTCAAAATATTGAGATACTTCGGACACATCATGAGAAGAGGACCAGAGAATTTGGAAAAAATCATTATTCAGGGGAAAGTAGATGGAAAGAGAGGAAGAGGAAGGTCCCCAACACGATGGATGGATCAAATTACAGAAACAACAGGCCGACCCATGCATTCTCTAGTTGTAATGGCACAGGATAGAAAGGAATGGAAAACTTTCATTGATGACATTTCAGTAGTCGCTACATCCTCAGGAGAGGATAAAGAATGAAGAGAGAGATTAGATTTCCTCTACTTCTTGTTAGTGTTTTGTTTCGAGTAATTTTCACGGAAGGATTAATAGGTATAGAAAATGAAACTGACGTGATTATAGACCATATACAAGCCTATTTTTAACCTAACAGACATAGTGATTTTTCCTGATCGTGGTCAACTAGAGCGCCGCAAGCTTTCAGTCACGAAAAAAAAATACGGAAATGAGGTTCACTTAAAGGAAACGAAACATCTCAAAAGCAAAATTAATGAAGAAACGGAATTGAATATCTTGTTCAAAGCAGGAGCGAACATATAAACATCTGTTTGACAAATTACTGCAGAAACCGAAGAGAGTTCAAAATATTTTACAAATACAAGAATAAAGCCTTGTTCTTCGAAAACTTCCAGTACATGATAGTGCTAGGCGCCTCTAGTTTTCAAAGTTTTTCGTTGATGAAATGCATTAACATCATTCTTTCTATAAGAACAAACATTTAGTTTGATGAGTATACTTCTCACAATAGTCGTCATTTCAATAGAAACTTAGACCAAATAGACATTGTAGCCAGCAGAATCCATATAACATAATTAACAATGATTTTCAGCGTTTGAACGTTTGGTGCATCATTTATTCGAATCGTTCCAAAGGACCAGTTCATTGAAGAGAAAGAATAATTATACCGAATATTTTCTCAGAAGATTACAGATTTCCTCGATGGTATTTCCATAAAGGTGGAAAGCTCATTACAATGAAATTTCCAATGTGAACTGACTGAACAATATTTTTGGGATCAAAGACAAATGGTCTTGATAGGTGGCCAGCCTGCTCACTAGATTTGACCCTCCTGATTTTTGGCTATGGCGTTACTCACAGAATCGAGAACACCGCACCCCATCAGAAAATTTAGGCGTGCTAAAGGAGAATAAGATCCGCCTGTCGGGATGCTTGGAAACTATTTCTGTTGGGTTGAAAATAAACTTATATTATGTCTGTATTCACTTGATTTTGGTCTTCCATTCTTATTAATTCTCCGTTTAAGAGGCTAGAAACGAAACAATAACAAAAATTAGCTTGTAGGTACCTAAGCTCCTTTTACCCAGACAAGGTAATGGGAAATAAGAAAATAATGTAAGTTATCTGAACTGAAATCATGATCAAAATACTTTCAAGGACAGAAATATTTCGTCCCAAATTCAAACAGTTGTCCATTCTACGAATTACATCATTGAATTGGAAATGTGAGATTTCTTTCAAAATTTTTTGATAATTATTTTTATCCCGGAAATTACAGTGTTTTCACTAAACGTACTCAGAACTGAATGAGCTAATCGAAGAAAAAAATTAAAATATGGAGTTTAATTTAAAAAGTCCATGTGAAGGTCAACTTCTGTTATTTTCGAAATTGGCAAACCAATGAAATATTTCAGGCTATTAGAATATCATTCAAGATGCAATTCGGTTTTTCTTTCACTGGAATCGAGCAGTATTTGTAGGAGTAATACACATAGCTCGGGGAACACAAACATCTTAATATTATCAAACTCAACGAAAACTTATTACTCCCAGAGAGTTTTTTCAGTTTATGTGATAGATGATAGATAACTCAGGGACAAAAAGATAACTTAAAAACCTAATTCTTCTATTACAGAAAAGTCCATTACGTGCGATGAGGATTTTGGATTTGATTATTTTCACAACATTTCTTATAGGTATGATTATTGAAAAAACCAAGATAATTTCTATGGAATTCTCACTTCACACTTGGTGAAACATAATGAATAAATGATTTGTACACTTTGTAAAAGTTTTACAAATATTGATTAAAAATACTCGACATATGTTTCGGGTTGTTAGCCCTTTATCAAGAGTAATACAATACTAAATTCGAAATGAGTGATTCACTTATGTATAACGGCATTCACAACAGAAGGTAAATTGAAGTCTAGTTGGTCGTTGCAGATTGGCTGGTTTTTCCTATGAGCGGACGTAATTTCAATAATCTCCAAGATGTCCATCCTTTTTCCTTTATTACCTGGATGCGTGAGTTCGATATTCTCGAAATTTATGAAAGATTATTATTGATGCAGTGGTCCGAAAAACCGGTAAAATTTTTATTTTGGAGAATATATCTTTTATGTTCTTCAACTCTCTTCTCGATGCTTCTTCATGTTTGGCGGCCTATATAGAATATTTCACATTCACTTCAGTGTGTTTTATATACTTCGCTTTTATTCAATAATTTTGTTTTATTTTAATTATTAACCAATAATGAATTCAAATTCTTTTTATTAGTGTTAATATTATTTTTGTGTAATTTGTTACATATTTTGTTGCTAATATTAGGAAAATAGTTAATTGGAAATTTTCTGTTAGATTTCTCAGTATGCAATAAAAGTTTGTTGTTTTTGTCTTATCAAGGTATCAATTAATTTTGGTTCATGGCCATTGCTTATAGCGATTTTAAAACTTGAATTGAACTTCATTCTCAAAATCGACAGTTGACTAAGGAATAAAAAGCAATCTATGCACAAATGAATGAAAAGCACTCAATTTGATACTCTGGGATTGGGAACTACTGTTATGAATCAGGGTATCCGAATGGGTTGGTTTTCTGCATATTTTGAAGGTGAGTGTGTCATGAGCCCTACTAATCGACAAGTCCAAGAAGTTGAAAAATTTTTCATTATAGTCATTTTCCATTGTAAATTGAATCTATTGATGAAAAGAATTTAAAAACTGTAAGCAACTATTGAGTTGTCTGTCTGTGCCAATCGAAATACAGAAGGTATCATCTACATATCTTTTCCATAAAAAAACATTATTGATTAGGATGTTGGGGGAACTAACAATTCTATTTTCTAAATTTGTCATAAATATTTTTCTTAATAACGGAGACAATGGAGAGCCCATAGGTAAACCATCTAATTTTCGATACATTTTATTATTGAACCTGAGATAAATTTGTTGGAGACATAGGTTTACAGCTGACATAGTTTCTTCTATACTATTGGATTGATGTTGTTGCTTAATTGTGGCCTTGACATCATGGCAGGGTGTAGATGGATATAGATTAATTATATCAAAGGATACTAATTTAGCATTTATCAGAAATTTGAGAGATCTCAAGTGATTGGTTAATTCTATAGAGTTTTGTATTGGATTGTGTTGTATCAAATTTGGAAGTATGTTGTTCAAATATTTACATAATTTAGTAGATGGAGCACTTACATATGAAACAATAGGTCTTATGGGACATTCTACCTTGTGAATTTTGGGTACTGAATATAAAATTGGAGCTTTCGGATTATAACAGTCAATTTCAATTCATCTTTTCGCAATAAATTCATACACTTTTTAATTACAGATATGACTTGGGTTTGAAATCAGTTAGTAGGATCAACATGTAATTCTATAAATTTTTCTGTAATAGTTTTTCTCTTTTTCAATATACATATCTGTTTCTAAAATCGTAATAGTGTTATCTTTGTCAGCTTTACAAAGGATTAAATTATGATCTTGAGGTTTTGTTTGTATGGATCTAACAATTGCTAATTCCTATTGTTTTTGGTCAATCTAGAATGTTTTATATATTAAGCACAGACTTCTTCTTCATAAGCTTTATCATCTACAACTTCTTTTGAGCTGAGAGTTATCTCAGAGTTAACATTTTCAAATCGTTCAAATTATTTATATTGGGACAATATTTCAAACCTTTCTCTGAAAGTTCTGTTTCATTTTCATTGAAAAGAATATTTGAAAATTCTAGGGTGAAATTGAAATTCTGGAGTGGGAGACTTACTTTTTTTGATGAGGTGTTTCAACTTATTCTATTGTTTTTTGTATGATTCATGGCACAGATGTTTAATTTCTTTTCTTATATGCTGATCGGGAATGTAAGTGAAAAGCCACTTCGAGAATATCGAACTCATGCATACAGGTAATAAAGGAAAAAGGATGGACATCTTGGAGATTATTGAAATTACGTCCGCTCATAGGAAAAACCAGCCAATTTGCAACGACCAACTAGACTTCAATTTACCTCCTATTGAGAATGTAGTTATACATAAGTGAAATCACTCATTTTGAATATAGTAGTGTATTTCTCTTGATAATGGGCTAACAACCCGAAACATATGTCGAGTATTTTTAATAACTATTTGTGAAAATTGTTTCTAACGTAGAGGAGAGATAATGATGTTGAAATTTTCAATTCATGACTCAATGCCATGGCCCTATGTTAGATGTTGAGGATCTTGTAGAGTTTGTTCTGCACGGAGTTATTTGATGAGTATTTGAATAGCACTCCAGAAAAGAAGAGTCTGAATAAAGCAGATTTTCCTGTTTCTCCGGTTCAACCGAGATTTCTTACTGATAATTGCACTGGGAGTTCTACGTTTTCACGTAGGTTCACCAATTTTGAGATTTCAAATCATCACACCTAGTGATGTAGAGCTGAACGGTTTGTGTACCATACATTGAGCATTCAAAACTTTTAGTTAAGACGTTGAGATTGAAAGGTATTTTTGTCGCCTTATTCTTCTACGTGTTTTTGAATCTCATATTTGGTGTTTTATTCAATTCTCAAGAGTCCTTGATTGTTTGTTATTCCTTGTTTTACTGTAGAGAATGTTCCTAATCAATTGAGTAGTTCTGTGATGCTGTGATAGTATCAATTTTGTATATATATATATATATATATATATATATATATATATATATATATATATATATATATATATATATATATATATATTATATATATATATATATATATATAGTTTATTTTCATCTAACCTTGAAAGCCAGATAACTAAAATTTTCAAATGCATGACAAAGATGTGTATTCAATAATGAAAGATCTGTTTACATATGGGCGGTGGTGTATTTTGGATTCGAATAGTTAACCAATCACCGTCCGACAGTTGGCGATCAGTTGGTGTTTGTGTATAACTAACACTATTATATTATTAAATATAAATTATTATAAAAATAATAATTTCTGATAACCATAAGTATGTTCTCTTTGGGACATACACTATGACGAGAAAGTATCCGGAAATTTAACATGAAACGTAGAAGTTCCAATCTACTTCAATATTTATGGAATCTCTTTCGAAATATGCTCCATTTAAAGCGATTCAAATGTGCCAACGTTTTTTCCAACCATCGAAACATTTTTGTAGGCGCTTTCAGGAATAGCATTCAGCTCCTTCTTCGAATTTTCATTTATGACGTCTATGTAATCAAAATTGCTTCCCCGGAGCAGCAATTTCAATCTGTAGGAAAGGTAAAAGTCACACGGAGCTAGACCAGGTGAATAAAGCGGCTGCTCGATGGTATTGAGTGTTTGGTCTTGAAGTCGTTAATAACCGTGGATCGATGAGATGATGCGTTATCGTCATTCACAATCCACGAATTGTTTTGCCACAAATCGGGCAGTTTACGGAAAATATTTTCACGCAAACGCCTCAAAACGGTTAAGTAGAAGTCTTATTGAACGTTTGACTTTGTGGAACGAATTCATGATGAACCACACCACTAATATCGAAGAAAACAATCAGCATCGTTTGGATTTTCGAACGACTTTAGCGAGATTTTTTCGGTTTTGGCTTATTTTCTCCCACCCATTCGGATTGTCGTATTCATAGACCCATGTCTCATGTCTCGTCACCAGTTATGATTCGTCCCATGAACGTGGGATCAGAATTCTCACGGTCCAGCATGTCTGCAGATACTTGCATACGGTACTGTTTTGAAGAAAATTCAGCTCTATCGAAACGAGCCGAGCGGCGACGCGCCGCATGCTCAATTGGTTCACCAAAATCTAACGTAAGGTTTCACGAGGGATATTGACATCACGAGCTATCTCTCTAACACTGGCATGACGATTTTCCAGCACCATTTCCTTGATATTTTGGAGGTTATCGTCTGTTGAAGAGGTCTGTGGTCGTCCGGAACGAGGCAATTATTTATCGATCTCTCGACCGTCTTTAAAGGCTTTGTACAATTTGTACACTTGGGTTTTCAATAAAAAAAAATCTCCATAAGACCTGTCCAGTATTCGTAACGATTCTGCACACGAAATTTTGTTCAAAACACAAAATTTTCGGCACACTCTTTGTTCAATATTTTTTTTTTATTGTGCAGTTCGCAGGGTACCAGTGAGGTCGACTGGTTCCAACAGCTGTCGTTAACGAACTGGTTAACAGATCGCACTCATGTTTGGCATAGTAATTAAGGACAGCCCTACCAATATACACAAACGTAAACACTTAAAAATGCTCAACGCAGTACACAACAATACATTTAAATGAGAATTTCCGGATACTTTTCGTCACAGAGTAATTCAGAATGAGTTGCAGTATTAAATTTAATGCAATGAGAAAATATGGATCGAAATCATTAATTCAGTGTACTCTACTTAAAATTTACATTTATAAAGATAAATTATCGATAGTTTGTTCCTCAACTAAGCGGCATTCAGAACCATTCATCCGTGTTAAATCTTGCTATTTCCGAAAACTTTCCACTTGAAATTATCAAAGCATTCGATATTCTTGGAGATCTGATGAATACATCTAACTTCGAGCAATTTACGAACAAATATTTATTTCTGACATTGCTTCCAGTCTTCGCTGTGCAATCAAACTTCTTCGAAGAATCAGAGGTAATCTCGAATACGAAATCAGTACGAGAATTAATATCTAGAATAAAGAATTCCATTCAATGCAAGATAAAATAGAGTGAAATGACGCCGCATTTTGTTGTCTTTACGATTTTAGTTTTAATTGGATATACCCTCTACGAAAAGGTAATTAAAAGTTGGACGCTGCTGCATGTTTTAACATATTTTCGAACGTCGGTTGGGAAAAATTTGAATGCGGCCTCTGGGGGCAAATTAAATCGAACACGTCTCGATCAGGGAAAATTTTGCCTGCATAAAATTTTAATTAATTGGTTCTGGTTGTAACCAGAAAATTGTGTACAAAAAAAAGACAACATTGACACTACGATGTTGGAGAAATATAGACGAATAATTTTCATCCTAGTTCAGTGGTTAATTAAGGAAAATAAAAACATTAAATATTTATTAAATACTACTTACTTCAAAATATTTTATGAACTGAATTGCTTTGCCCATTTTCTCTTTTCCGTTCGCCATATAAGCTTTCAATTATATTTGATTTAACGCGATAAGATATACCAATGAATATTTATCTTTTTAAATGTTCCTCTAATATCATGCTTATTGAACTGAAAGTGTGAGAGAGTAAGGGAAGTTGTAACCCAGAAGTAGTCGGATTGTCAAAAATCCTTCTTCTTGGTAGCTGCCTCTACAGCCTCAAGTTACAAGCTCGACACAATAGCTTATGCATGACGAGACGTAACTATTCTCTATACAAGAAGATGAAAATCCCAGATATATAAAAGTGGTTCAAGTTACACGATCTCTCTCTGAACCCTCATAGATAATATTCTTAACGAATCAGCGTTTTGAATTCATAGCTTGGTTTTTCACCATAAGTAAAATACTTGGTTAATGCATTATTAACTGTGTAACGTCATTCTTAATTCAACATGGCGGCGTACCCAAGATAGCGGACCAATTATTTTTAATACAGTCCTACAATATGGGTATCAAATGATACACCAAAATGGTGGATAATCTTCTTTTATTCGTTCCTACAATATGGGTATCAAATATAAATGCCAAAATAACTTGAAAATTAAATTAAGCTAGAAACATTTTTCAGAAACAAGCTTTTACTTGAATGCGCTAAAAAGAAAAAATAAACTTTTTCTGTTAACTTATAACGTCATTTCAAATTTAACACATTTGACACAATTTATATGTTATAATATAAAAAAGCTTGTCGCGAGATATGAATACTCGTATTAACTTTCTTAGTTTTGAAAGTTTAATAGGCAGCAACTAAATAAGGATACTTATATCTCGCGACGAACTTTTATATTATAACATGTAAATTGTGTCAAATGTGTTAAATTTGAAATGACGTTATAAGTTACCAGTGAAAGTCTTAGTGTGTCTTTTCTTTTTAGCGAATTTAAATGAAAGCTTGTTTTTAAAGAATTTTTATCTTAATTTTATTTGCGAATATGAATGCCTTATTGCTCAAGGAAAAGTGCCTAATGCAAGGTTGACTGAAAAAATTCCTGCAAGGCAATATAGCCTTTTTTCTTCGATGAGTCTAACCATCTCTAGGAAAAACAGAAGCCATATAGTGCTCAATGGGATCTAAGTGCTTCTATCTATACCGCTTTTCATACTTAAATATACATACATATGATTTAGGCATCCATCGATGCCGATAATTCCCTACCTTACAATTGTCCTCTGCAGAAGGCGTTTCATTGACGAGGTCAAAGTTTTGTTAGTGGCTACATTTGCTATAATGTGTGCTCTTCTGCTTGCGCTTCCATATGATATTGTTGTAAATTATTGGGTTATTTTTTCTTCTTCATGGGTGAATACATATATACAAGTTGGTAATTTTTACAAGCACCCCGTATATTCAAAATCGGCTGAATTCAAGTTCTCCAATCGATTCTCGTATTCCTATGTGAATCAGTTTTTTTGCTAGAAAAAAACGGCGATTTCGAAAAAATTGAAGTAGTTTCAAGATCAAATAGTTATTCTATCAGATTGTTTTAAAATGATCAGTGGGATAACCTAGTATCCCACCTATCAGAGAAATACGTCTGTTTATGCAATTTGTTATAAATTTCGATATTCTCAAGGCGATCAAAAGCAAAAGGGTATTTCCAGTTTAGATAGTAATTTTTAATATGGTGGAAAGCAAGTCCCCTCGAGTGAGATATATAAAAGTGTAGAATGGCAGTTACATAAAGAAACCAATAATGAGCTTATTCCTCCTTAATTTTTTCAGAAACGCATAGGCCAGGCATGATCTTAAAATACCGTAAGTTTAGGCAAAATCCCGAAAACCGTAAATTAGATTAGAAAAATTAGATCACAACAATTCTTACATATTACTTGAAGGAGAAAAAAAAGAATGACTTACTATATAAATAACAACCATTTTCAAATAATACAAATATAAAATTGAATTGAATTAAATGATACATTGTGCACTTTCTTGGAACAACTATCAATACCACGAAAGAAGATAAAGTAAAACTCAACAGAAAATATTTACATTCTTCTAGACTGTTTGTCTAGTAACTTGCTTATTAATTTCTTTTGAAGGTTTTCTCAGAATAATAATTCATACAAAGATCGAAGTATTGGCTTAGGATTGTAGCAATCACATACTCTAAACCTCTTCAAATTTAGAGGTATAGATAAACGCTGGTTAAATCGGATTTTCACCGATTTTTGCTTCCGATTAGTTCATATAAAGTCAGGTAGATCTTAGTATGGTAAACATTGAAAGAGCAGTGATATTGATAAAAAAACAAGATATCACGCCCCATAATCTGATGGTTATTAAGGTATCACATGATCACGGTATTCTACATTTAAAGAATAACGGTTTTGCAGCTTCAATCAGGAATTGATATGCCTATATAGCAAACAGTAAGTAACATAATCGTAATAGTGAAAGGGACTAAGCGTCACACTGCTACTCAATCTCTACTTCATAGCACACGGCAATAACCGCTATAAGCTATAAATCATTTTATATCTCAAGTAGGCAAGTGTAAAATAATTTTGTATGTTGCTTTCAAATTTTGAAAAACTACCGAATAATACACCTAGGTTGCTAACAACGTTTTGAATATAAATTACATATCCATTAAGCCATTATATTGCTATTTCTAAGATAACGCATTTCTGCTAGAATTTTTTTGTACCACACATACACACCGCTTAACTTTCGGTGGGATTAAGCAATAGCATTTCTACCAGACTAGCATAGAATAGACGATAGGTCCAAATTTATGAGATCAAGTGCAGTATTGACCTCAGAGGGAAAAATTCTTTTAAATTATTTTATCATCGTATTGGTGTGTTGTGATATGTCTAATAGTCCCTACTAAATCAGCAAAAAATATTGAGAACAATAAGGGACCCACTAACCTACCCTATTCCTCCTGAATAGATGATGGATTGACGACGAAGAACCGATGACATATTCAAAATGTCTCTATTTAGACGAATGAAAAGGAAACCAATCCGCAACCAAAGGATGAAAGGAAAAAATCGAATTGAGCAACAGCAAGCTGATGATTCATTGCATGAAATGCTTCACTACAGGCATGTAAAATCAATAACATCAACCATAAATAGCTCTTACTGCATTGGAAATTTTTATCAAAGCAGTACTCGTGCCATATGCTCTCCCTAATCCTGTCTGATCAGTGGGAAGTAAATTATTACTAAGATGTTCTAGTATTCGTTTGTGAACCCGTTTTTCAAGGATCTGGCAGGATACTAATAGGACACAGATCTGCTTTTACTTATCTCTTCTGAGAATAGGTTCAGTAGAAGCCATCTTCCATATATAAGGTAACATCCCTGTAGACTACGAAACCTTAATTATACGTGTATAATAATTTATACGTAAATATGGTTGATCTCAACCTGTTGCATTAGATCGAATAGTTGAAAATACTCTACCAACCAGTCGTTTATCCACCTCAGAAAACCTCTCTCTATCAGGAACTCCTTCCTCTCTTCAATTTGAATAAAACTGAAAATACTGATGATCAATGAAACAACTAGATACTGAACCAATGAAGAAATTAATTGGGATCCTCTACTCAAAACGATTTAGGTATAATACCTACATCATTACTCTTATTAATATTCAGCCTATGTAATGACTAATTACCATAGTTATCTTGAGATCCATACCTTTATCTTCATTATCATAACATTGTCGTGCATTAGGATAAACCTGGCGACAACTGGGACTTCGAGATTACTCAGTACATAAGCGTTGGTCAGAAAAAATCAATTTCAGCAGAACAAGTACAGTTTTACGATGAAGCGAAATTTCAGCTTATGGATGAATTGTGCCTCCTTTGTAGTTGTAAAAGTTTCTTCAATTACACATCCTCTCTTCGAAAATCAGGACAAACAAACCGGGATTTATCGGTGGATAAAATGTTTCCCTCGATTTGAAGATTGAGGCTTATAAAGTTGTTTGTTAACTTAATTTCTTTCAACCTTTTATAGTTGGTATTTTTTCAGACAGTGATATTTTGAGGCTAGATTTCGAATTGATGATTGAATAATAGAGTCGTGGTTATAGTCTAATTTCATCGAGGACTGCACGTATCGCTTTACGCAGGAGCTATTATCCTTGGCCAAGTCAAATGCCTTTCTGGTACACTTTGAGACTCAAGATAACTTTCAACTTCAATATGAAGAATTCCAGCTTCACGCGATGTCACAGATGCAAGCATATAATTTGTACTCAAAAAGCGTCTCTAAACTAGCACTTACACATTTTGGAACTAAAAACTGCTGTCAATTGCTCGTATTCATGACATCTGACCGTCATGTACCACTGCTGTGTGCCACCGGTTGACGCTGATTATGAAGGGTCAATCAAGAAACCAACTCCTTCAAGGAGGGATATTTAACATTCTACGGAAGGTTGAATATTTTTCCTTGAATAAAAATGGTTCAATTTTGGAACTAGGAAAAATTATTAGCAAAAAACATTTCCGGAGATGTGTTTATGGAGGTTCTGCATTTCTTTGGTGTAATTTGTGAGATTATTCATAGATGATTTGTTTTCGCATGTTTGCATGAATGAAGGTTGCAAATATCGTGAAAGATTCATGGCTCATCACTCACAAGTAGGAAATAAATACACACGTTGAGGTGTATTTGAACACTACGTATTTAATATTTCTAGATTCTGAGCTTGTGGGTATATATAATTATTTTCGACATCTTTATCAGTATTGAAATATTTCTCATAATATGAACTCAATACTGCCCTGAGAATGAAGAAAAAGAGTTAATTCTATTTATCTGCAATATCTTAACTATTCGTAATGAATGTTTTGCCAACTTTTCTGGCAGTCAACATCGATCACAGTTCGGTTCTGTTTCAAGAAAACGAAAATCTTTCTGAATTACTTCCCAGTCCATAACTCATCCCCCATATATAGCAATTCGATTAGTATTTGATCTCGTCTATATCGTATAAAATTATTACGGCGCCAATTCTCGCGATTTCGACAGTTCTTCGGTCTGGGGTAAATCTCCCAAATTGTTACATAAATTAGTCGGAGAGTCTCCAGAATTTATTGAGCGTAATTATGAGGTTTCTGGGTTTTGCACAATAGTTTGGTTTGTGTAAGACTAAATAGATAACTTCGAACTGTAAATTGATTCGCTTATAAATCTTGACGAGTTTCAAGTAATGGTAGTTGTAACAGTTTGGAATATTGGAGTATTATTCGTCTTTGGGCTTGAATAGATGAATTGTATCATAGTCATGGATGGATCAGAACTTGATTATTTTTTCACCGTTTTCGTGTTTTAACCCTGAACGATTGAATGGTCTAATTTTAATTCTATATTCAATTCTATTTATATTCTAGTTTTAATTTTATAAGATTGTTCACATATTTGAGTGGGATTTTGGATGACAGATTCGCTGATAGATTTGGCAAGTGTTGTTGCATCATTCATCCGATCTCCATGAAACTTAGTGAAGTTGTTGAACACACTCCTATGAATGTTTCTGGCAGAGCAAATTTGTGTCTATTATGAATTGAATTTGAAAAATTGGAACAAAATATGAACAACCACCATTTTTGTATGCATTTCCGATCTTAATTGACAACGACGTAAATATTTGATTTATTGAAAATGAGCGAATTGAAAAAACGGAAAACTCTGAAAGTAGATCTGGGAACACATTGAAATTTGGGCAAGATAACGTCTGTTATAGAAGCAAGTGAAAGACAAGTGATATGAAATCATCTATTGGAGGCTAATGTAACCCATTCATGCTCGTGAGGTATAATAGTCAACAATACAGATACCAGTTTTAGACGACATCTGGTTAGAATACGAATATTATCTTGGTGTTGGTTGTTTTTGACGTTCAAAATTGATAACAATGGTTTTAACAAATGAAGATAAGCTTTTCATCGAATGTTTATTTTTGCGTGGCTATACTGCTAGGCAAATATTATGCCAATTTCCAACACATAATTATAAAATAAGTACAATCTATGATCTTGAGGAAAAAATTTCGGACAACTGGGTCATTAGGAAGAAGATCAGGATGATTATTTCCAAATATCTCAGAGATGCTAACTGTTAAAAACATCAGCGAGAATAATAATACGATATGATTTTGTTTAACAAATTACATGAGTAAAAACATTCAACAAAAGTTTTCAGAATAGAACATGACCTCCACTCCCGACGTTTGGTTTGTTCAATTTTTTAACACTCTTGGCAACTAACTGAAAAGACCATAAAGAACAGCATAGATGAAGAATTAGCCATAATTATCAAACAGTGAATCAAGTCATCTCGTTCCTGCAAAAAATAGATAAAAAAAAGAGCACTTTCAGTTTCACAAATATTGATTTTTTGGTGCGTTTATATCTCAAGATATTGAACTTGCCACGTCAGACAAAGTTCTCTCTTCATATATTAAACAGCTGCAGTAATCCATTATAAAATTACACAAAAGATATCTGTGCTGTACAAGAGTTCTGTTCACATTGACTGGCAGATACGCACAGATACATACAGACTCGCTTAAATAAAATATTCGTTTGGTGAATATTGGCAGGGCACAGTTCATAACTGCCCGTGTTCGGTCACTGATGCAATATACTAACATAAATATGGTAATACAAACATGTTCAAGAAAATTATTTTATACTGGATTTTTCCGTGGCGAAAGCCTAAAGTCTCTGACACTACTCGTAGGTACATTGATGAAATTGGCTGATGATGCTATAGTTTGTATATATTCTGGTAGATTCATATATTTTCACAACATTCAACTTAATCCTAATATATAATCATTCAAGGAATATGTTTTGATTATAATCATTGCCTGGCAGTAGTATCAATTACCGGGTGCTGGATTTATATTTTTTCATGAGATCGGTTTGATTGCATGAACAGATATATGGAAATCAATCTTATCGAGCTCAAATGATGCAAAAAGACGGAAATACTTTTCATTTTTATTAATTCTGATGAATGTCGATAACAGCAATATGATTTATCAAGAACAGTTGTTCATTTCATTGGAAACCTAGTCTATATAAGAGAGTGTCTTTCTAGTTTTGGAAGTCCTTCCATTATGTACCTTTAGCTTTTCCCTGGAGAAGGTCATATGAATCGTATCAACAGTTAAAGTGCAAATATTTGTTTCGTTCCTTTCTTGACCGAGGGATTTTCCGCTTTGGGGCTGTCAGTTAAAAAAGGCCGAGAATCTCAAAGGAAATAAGTCGATCGCATGGCTGGGTACTAGTTTTCATTGTGTTTTGCAGTTAATTATCTGCTCCTTTGTTTCGAAACTACCGGATATAACGCTGAGAAGTTTCGGATGAATTCAACTGTTATCAATCGTTGTCAACAAAAAACTTATTAATTGGGTCTGATTTGAGTTTGAACCGGAATTGGAGTGCTATAATCGGTGCATGAAAAAAATTTTTAGTGGAATTTGAAAAAACTGGTTCTCCATTGTGTTCTCTAGTATACTTTTTCGAACTTTTCGAAACGAGGTCTGGATGAGGTTGCATCAATATAATTCATCATACAAGAGTCATTCTATTTTATTTATTTTTGAGCAATAATTGAGGTGTGTTTCTTGAAAATCATTTTTACAAAGTCTCTTTGAAGTTTTCTTTTTTTTGCGGTATCTATCAATATGATGATTTGATACAGATATGTCATTTTGAATTAGGAATTCTGACAGAAAACTAAATTTTGTCCATTAAGAATTGATTACACTTAAAGGATAGTAACAATCAACGTCTAATACCTTGTACTCTTATCAATATACTTGCAAGTTTTGAATGTATTTTTAGCTGGCCAAACCAGAATATCTGCATATAGAATGCAGTAGATTGTAAGTGGTTCTTGAAGGGTCATTCCAGGATCTGCTCTGATATTAGCTTATATATTGCGACTGTACGGTTCCTCATCTCTTCGTCAAATGTATTTTGAAGAATGTCATATCTTTCAGGGAAGGCTGAAATGAGAAATTCTGTTAATTTATTCTGGAGACATGGTGTTGTATGTAGATGGTTCCAAAATAATGTAAGGCACTGAAATTTGTGAGGTACCTTCAAAAAATTCTATAACTATAAACCTCGGCGTACACTGAACTGTCTACCATGTTGGGGTTTGTTTGAGAATACCCAAATCAGTACAGATAACTTTTAAAGTAGTTTAATATTGAAAGCTTAATATACAAGAGCTAGTTCGAGACAACACTGTCACTACTGTGTTGTTTGCTTAGAGAAGAGTGAATTACTCTGATTCTATTGCGTTCTGTACGCAGATACTCTGGTTTGCTCAGCTAAAAATACATTCAAAACTTGTAAGTAGATCGATAAGAATACAAGGTTTTAGACGTTGATTGTTACACTTCTGTAAGTGTAATTAAATCTTAATAAATAAAAAAAAAAAAATTCCAAAATTTTTCTTGCCTTTTTCGTGCTCCCTATTTCTTTTCTAGCCCACTTGTTTGTTTGTTTGTTTTCTTTGGACCTATAGTTTATAGTGGACTCTGAACCTCTCCTCTAGTGATAACTGCCACCTCTCAGGACTACAAGTTATCTGGCCTTCAGAGGTTATGGACCAACAACTATGGTTATGTGTCCAATCTCTATGTACCACCTTGATCAAAAAATTCCCAACTCTTATTAATAAAATCAAAAATACAAAGTTGTTCATCAGAATGAATATTGTCTCCTTCAAAGTACTTGATCTAACCCTCAAAACACTTTTTAATATTCGATTTGCGATATGGCCTTTAAGGCCATCTTCGATTTTCCATGATTTCCTGTCGGCTGCTAAAACGCGTACCCCGGAGCGGTTTCTTCAGTCAACCGAACAGGCAAAAGTCACAGGGAGCAAAATCAGATGAATTTTGTGGTTGTTGGATGGTATTGCTGCTGTTTTTAGCCACATGGCCACTGATAATGAAGGCATTATACTCCTTGGTGTTAGTTTGATCTTTTGTAAGGAATTCATGGTGCACAGCACCATGGTAGTCACGGTAACAAAGTCGGGAATTTTTTGATCAATGTGGTATGTCTATCAAATTCACTTTTTTGTTCAAGGAGAACATCCATAACTTGAACCAGGATTCGAACCAGGCACCTCGGCTAAGCATATTTCCACATACTTTCCCACTAACCGTGCAGCTACCGAGGCGGTCCTACATGTTTGATAGTTCGTTTAATCTCAAGGAAACAATGTCACACCATCGTTTCATCAACAGCTTTAGATCAATGAAATTTCGTTTCCGTAGTTATGAGTAACTAGCTGACCCGATAAATAAGCAGATTTTGGAATTCATAATTTTGTTTTATTAGAATGAATACAAACAAAATTAAGTACCTACATTAATCATTCATTATTATTTCTGTATTTTAGTACATAGGTTGAACTTCACTTTGTTTCATTATCAGGCGCAAAAACAAACAACGCAGAAGGTCTTCCGACCCGTGAACCTGCCACATATAATTGACCATGGGAAAAACATGGATGTTCTAGATTCAAACCACAAACACTTTTAAGGATTGGCCCTGTGATTTGTTGATGGTCATGATAAATGCAAGTCGGATCGGAAATTGAATTCTTTTAAATTCAAACAGCATATCGGTTGGGATCATCAGGATCCTCGGATTGAGAACTTCATCACCTTTAAATTATCTTTTCAGCATCGTCACGTAAATTACATTGTTCATCAATTTTCTAACCACCAAATGCGTACCGTTGCACAGGTCTGGATGGTTTATGTATCGAAGCATGATTACTATGGAGCCAACCTTTAGGCGTAAACTGTACGGTGGTAAGCCAGGCACATCCAAGATGTTTGAAAATTCAATTGGATAGTTGGTGGCTTCATCTTCATCTGTGACGCAGTCAATAGATTTGAATGAATGCATTGTTCCAATGATCTCATTTTGAATTATGTAGTTCTAAACATCTACATCTTTGTTCTTAGCTGCAACCATTCATTATTCTTGTAGTTTGAAAATACATTGTTGATAAGTTCGTCTTTTGATGAGCCAAATTACAGAAATTATTTGGAAATGATATCATACTTGACCATTACCTATAGTCAGCAATTGTGCCGAGAAATCTTTAGCAGATGTATCATTAAGCGATGTTACTCTCATGTTTTTCGTTATCTGCAGTTTCTTCACATAGTGCCATAGATTCGACGATTTGAGGCAAGCGTTTTATTCGTCAGCAGCCGTAGATCTTGGAATTACTGGGAGTGTTTGGCGGAAATCGCCAGACAGTAAAATCATTGCTCCTCCAAAATATCCGGAGTCATCGCGTTAATATTTCAATGTTCGATTAAGTGCTTCTAATGCACTTTTATTGCATTCGTCCCGGATGATGATTTTCGATGCCGATGGAGCTTTGGCTGAGTGTTTTGCAATATTACACATTTGTTCTGTAACCGTTATGTTGGATCTCGCACGAACAGTGGCCAAAAGTACTGAGAGGAGGAATGTCTTACCAGTTCCACCAGGGGCATCTAAGAAATATAAACCAATATTTTGATCATCGATTGCCTTCATTGAAGTATCAAAAACTTCCTTTTTTTTTCATTTTGTAGTTCACTTCACTTTTTTAATACTGATTTCTTATAAAAATCAAATTGTCATCCATACGTTCAAGTCACACGGGAACATTGTCAAACGGGATAAACAGTAATCTATGTCCGTCTCCTGGCTCTAAGCTACCTACCCACCAATTTTCAGCCATATCTGTACAGCCGTTCTAGAGTTACACGACTTTCTTTCATATATATAGATTATTACAAATATTTTTCGATACAATTTATTATCGAGTTAGCACCCATCCAGCCATAGAATTTTTATATGTAAGAAACTTTATGCTAAATATTGCATTTGTTCAATTCAACTGATGAAATTCAACCTGCAACTGCTTCACAACTTATGCTTCAATTAAGATTATACTAAGACAGCAATTGAATTCGGTATGTGAACTACTAATGGTTTATTATTGAATAATATAGGCTCCAGAAACATTTGTTAAATTTTCCGAATAATTTTCGTAAATCAAGAATTTAGTTTTAAGGCTACGGTATCTATTAAGTGAATGAATGGTGTTTTATATACAGTAAATACCCACTGAAAAAACGAGAATGATAGATCATTCAATCTAATTCAATTTTGAAATTTTGTTGTACAATAATAACGAAACCAAAACATTCAGCTCAAGGAACTCATAAAACTCATTTCATTTCACAACGGATTGTCCCTTTTTGTTTCCACAGTCCCCTTTTTTATGTTATCACTGAATGAATAACTGAACTCGCAATCGGTCAATTGATGCTTGTGAACCTATCTATTCTACCCAATATTTTACCTTCAACACAAATTCTCCCTCACGAAGATTTGTTGCTATATAAAATCTTAAAAAGAGCAGCTTGTTAGAAGGGACTAAACTCCACCTTATTTATACAGTTTAGTATTCCAATAACGAGTCGTTTCCAGGGAAAATGCGGAAACGATGGACGTAGACCTGAGATTTCTACAACATTGGAATTTACGGCGAGAACGTCTTTCGAAAAAATAAATATCATCTCTATTTGCTGCACCTGAACCCAAGTGTATACGTCTTTTCTTGCGCCAGAAGGCAAATAAGACTCTTATAAATGGAAAAGCATTCCTGGTGAAATGTTAGCGAAATTTGAAAACATATTCCTATGAACAGGGTCTTGCATTATTCAGTTTCGAACAGTCTTTTGTGTCTGAATATAAATAGAAGTTGATGCACTTGCTATTTGATGTATTCAGTCGATCATTATTGCGAGTATTTGCGTGGAAGATCTATCTACTATTCGATGAATGAGAATGTCGATAAATATATGACGTTTCCATAATAAATAATAGCAACCTTATTGAATCTACTTGAATTAATTAATTTTTTCAGACCATGTACTTCATAAAGTTGAGAATTGAAGAAAATATTTGAGGAAATTTGAAGTACTCTACGAAAGCTTGAGGAAATAGATATTCGAATTTATATTAATTATTACAACAGTATGCAATGTTAACCAATACAATTTTGCTAGTTCTTGAAAATATTACCTAAATTCGTACTTGAGGAAACATAGATATTGAAACCATGAATATACATCATCGATAGAGATGTCGAAGTCAATTAGATAACGACATCTTGCGATTCGTCGTCTCACATGGGTCATATTTGCGTTTTTTTTTGAGGAAAATATCGAGCGGGAATTCATGGCGAAATGCAGTCTACATTTTAGTAGATAAATCTGGCTATAATAGCTTTGAATTGAATATTTTTTCGAATATATCTTCTTTTTTTTACGGTGGAGATGCGATATTGCAGTCATCACAAATCAAAGGTGAGAAGAATGAATTGAAATCGTTGTTGCTGACTGCCATAGACCAGATCTGGTGAGTTCCACTGGTCCGCTCCAAGATTCTAATCAAAACTCTGTCATTGAATCGGGTTGTTGCTTCATGAATCTTAAAGTTAAAGATATTCCTGAAACATACATAATCAGGTTTAGTTTATTAGATTTTAAGCTAGGCTATTGAGTAGATATTTTTTTTATAGAGTGTGCAATGTAGAGGTCTATGACTGCAAGAATAACAGTGATGGATTCAGTGCACACAATGGTGTCGGGATATGAAAAACAAGACATCATTAAAGGAAAAGGGAAAAGAAGAATTAGCGAAGCTCTTCCCAGCTGGGTCGGTTGTAACGCTTGACTTCTTGGAAGGCGTTGGATTTTTATTCGAAGGATGTACATGTACCAGTGGCAGAAATAAGATTGAGGACGGAGTTGCCTAAGAGTGCTGAGATCTGTGAATGGAAATCATTTGGATCTGAAACAAGAAATAGATCGAGAGTATTGAGAAAATCGGTTATATTATCAGGTTTCTTGGCGGCTGATCGAAAATTTGAGTCAAGTTGCGAATGATCGCAAAAGCTTCTGCTTGCCTTCCTACACCTCAGCTGACCGGTGCTGTATCTGCATGTGGTCTACCTTGTCGCATAGCTACTGCAACAATCTAGAGTAATTGTTATCGTTAGTAGATCGACACAAACAGGAAAAAACATGGCTTTATTTTATAAATAATTTTGAATCATGACAGGTTGAGAGTGTTATCTTCCAACGTATCTTCTCTTTGGAATGCGACGTCCGATCTGGCAAAAACAAAAACTCCTCTTGAACTGACGCCTTGATTGCAAGTCAGAGCCATTACAATAGAGGTAGTTGTCTGTGTATTCAGTATTCAGTATTTATTGATGCTAATATACAAAAGTATTTACACACGTCATATCACAGAAAAATATCACTAAAAAATTACAAACGACCCTGATACCCCTTCAGAAGCAAATAAAGCGAATAGAGTTCAGGTTGCCAATTCTGAAAAGTTGAGTTTGAAATAATCATCAGTCTTATACAAACATTCGATGATTAAAAATTTCTTGATTTTATTTTCAAATGATGCTACAGAAAGTTTACGCATACAATTAAGTAAAATATTATATATTTGTAACACAGAAAGTTTGTTCCATTCTGCGACCATTCTCTTTGCTTCTGGTACTATTGGAATGAAACTTGCTATTTAAAGTTACTAATAGTTGATTTTTATGAGCATAGAGTAGACACTCAAGTACAAACAAGCTAGGCAGAGTCAGTATATTCAGTTCCCTGAAAGAATTTTTGAACAATTTCTATAGCCCACTCCACCAACAATGCTCACCGCTCGTCGTTGTATTCGGAAAACCCGATCGAACTCACTGCAATTTCTCTACACTAGGAAATTTTATCTCAAATGTGTCTCAATGAGGGCAAAAAGGCAGTTCTCAGTACCATCCTAGACTAAGAGCATGCCGAACTTCGCTAGAGAAATGCATTCTTGCAATTTTTTTTAGCAAGCACATCACAATAAACTCCTCAAGTGAGACGCGAATCCAAATAGACACCCAAGAAAAGAACACTTGTAGCCTCAAGAGCTCTAACACCAAACACAACTTTCTCAGTATTGTTGTTCATGCTCAATAAAAAACCCGAAAACCATTCCAAGGCCCTCGACTCCGTATGCGCAAACTTTTCTTCAGCTTCCACTAAACAATTACTAGGTACAGATAGAGTAGTGTCATAAAAAAAACAGAATGTGAAGCCAGCCGCTCAAGTAATCCGGAAAATCATTAATAAAAATGAGAAATAATAAAGGACGCATCACAGAACACTGTGGTACTCCAAATTCAACTCTCTCCTTACCCGAGAGACAGCCATTTACAAAAACCGTTTGAAACCTATCAGTCAGAAATGAGGAAATAAGTTTACAACTATTTGTATCAAATCCACACCGAGAAAGCTTTCGCATCAGAACTCAGTGAGCCACGCAGTCAAAGGTTTTCATAAGGTCCAAGAACAGAGAGAGAGAATAAAAACCTAATTCAAAAAAGTTGAGCGTATTATTGATGAACTCAAGAATGGCATTCGCGGTGTTACGTGCTTTTCTGAAACCGAATTGATGCTGCTAAAAAAGCCTATTTTCCTAAAAGTAACAAACTATTCGATTACGACGAAGTTTTTCAAGAACCTTTGAAAATATCGGCACTAAAGAGATAGGACGATAGTTGTATACATCATTAGTATCTACTTTCTTGAAAACAGGAATCACGTTAGAAACCTTCAATACTTCTGAAAAAATGCCATCAGCAATACATTCGTTAATAAATAAGATGTGTAAGAGGATACACAACACTATTGATTTTTCTTTTCAGCAACATCTCTTGAGAGATTTGATAGTGTCTCTCACATCTATAAAACTAACCTCCCTAAATGAGAGGTTTAGTCCAGGAGGCATCTCTTTCTTAAATAGTTCTTATATATTATATTATCAATGACCTGATTAGGTAGGCACATTGATGAAGTTTTTACTGAACTTATCTGCTGGGATGAGAGATTCGGCTTTGTAATTGATCGTCTTTTTTGAGTTAATGAGATTCCACACAACTTTTTGCGGATTAGAGGAACCTAGTATCAAGTTATCATTAGCCTTAGTTTTTGCTGTTTTAATTGCTAATCTATATTTGAGTTTTAAACTGTTACTGTATACTTGAGCTCATCAATCCGATAACACTCGAAAAGATCGTTAAAAAGCGATAGAAGAGATCTCATATCTCTCAGTTGATCATTATACCAATGAGCACCGATCAAATTTGCACGTGTTCTTGACTCTACCTCAGGAAAGGCTATTTTAAATGCGTAAACAAAATTCTGATGAAAAACATTGTAGGCGGACCATCTGAAATCCCAGTTACAGTTTTCTAAAATAGGATGAAAGCTACTAAATCCCTTTCCAGTCAAAGGTCTAAAAATTCTAGTATCTACATTTGGATTACGTATCTCACCTGGAAACTCCACTACAATCCAATGTGCTTTATGGTCAGAGAATTCACAGTTCTGGACATCAAGTCTTTCATGGAATGCTTCAAAATTTGAGAAGATAATATCATTACCGTTTGGACCCCTGGTGGGTTCGAGATTTTTTTGTTGGAAACCGTACGGGTTGAGGAGGTCACACTGTGCACCTGAACACCTACCTAAAACATTGAAATATATATTGGAATCACCGCGTAATAATAATTCATCTGTGGACTTGAAAATATTCAAAACAGTTTCTAAGATACTTAAAAATCTATCGAAATTACCCGTGGAGATCTATAAAAACAAAGAATAAAAATGTAGACATCCATAGGTTTAATGCCTGGAACTTCACAATGAAGCTCCGCAGAGTAGTGAGCTAAGTGATACAGATTTAGGAAATTTTTTTGACTAGACAATATTGCAAGACCTCCATGTCTCAACATTCTGCGACCGAACACTGTGGCAGTATGCCTCCCATCAGTAGATAGATGGTCAACACACGAAGCACTAAGAAAATGATCGGACAAACATACAACATTCGGACAATCACTGTCATTTAAAAAGTCCTCCAGAGGATTGAACTCATCTTCGAGACCCCGAATATTCAAATAAAGTAGGGAACCTTCTTTGTCAGCTCAATATTATTATTATTGTTCTTATCAGTTGGCCCTCTTCACCTGCACCTTCAGGCCAGGCATTCACGTCTTATGCAACTTCAAATTTATTCTCATCGAGTATAACCCGGAATGATGCATACTGTCAGGGTGCTTGGATACCAACTTTTCACAAGTTGTGTCAATCACCAATATTTGTCTTCACCATCGTACAGAAGTCCTCAAGGTTAGTATTATGACTTATTCTGGTCACAAAAAGTATAATTCTTTTTGGTCTTGGTAAGGATGCTCTCACCGAAACCTTTTAGCAGCACTATCTATTTTTCCTGTTTCTCCCATGTTTAATAGTCAGAAAAAATGTGGTTGGCATCAATGTTGAGTCTTCCAAAAAATAATCATGATTACGCATTAAATTCAGTCGAGTTGAAGATGACGAATTAGGGAAGACATAAAAAGGATTGTAGAGAAGTTAAATGTACTAAAGGCAATTTAGTACATCTACAAACTGAAGGTAGAAAGAATTAAATTGCATAAATGAAAGAATCGAATATGAATTCGCTTCAGAATATGCTAATGTTCAAAAACAAATCCTATGTAGGTGCATCATACAATCCTGTTTTTTCTGAATACCTATAATATCTCCTTCCATTCAAAAATAATCTTTACGAATATAAAATATATCGCATCAACCGTAGGATAGGGTTCATCAATTGTGTTCATTGAATTAGTTGCTGAATTCAACTGTTCTAGCCGTAGAATAATATGTTTTATCTACTTCATTTTCCTCGGTTCGTAAAAGTGTGTATTTCATTTGTGAAGCACTGCGAGATAGATATCTAAATTTTTTTGTCGAAACAATAAATTTAGCATTCTAAGACGAATGCAAAAGTTTTTCCTAGTTCACATTTTCAGTTTTGTAAATGAATAATTTTTGTCTATTTTACATAAAAATATCTTCTCAAATGCTTTCCTTGATTATATTCTTGGCTTATGTTTGGAAATCAATGATGCAATCTCTGTAGAGATTAAATCTCTTCATTTTTGATATTATTTTGACACACTTAGCATTTCATGAAAATCTCTTTCGGTATTGTATCTTTGCAGTCCTATAGTTGAACTTATTTTTGTTTTTGAAATTCAGGATATACATTCCTCCAATTGAAATATGGAGTATTCATACTTTTTAGTAATTCTAGTTCTAGAACAATAAAGTAAACGTTGATTTTGATACATTTTCGGCTGATTCGGAAATTTTACTGAAATTTAAGTTGAAGTAAAATCCAAATATAACCTTACCAATTCTAATTGTATGCACTTTTGTTTCAGGTATGTGCTCTACAATTCTATGTGTTATGTTAGTCAATACATCTCATCAAAACGGTACTCAGTCGAGGTATGTAGATTTGTTTTAGATAATAGGTGTTCACTGTACTAACTATACGAGGATTGTTTGAAGAGATCTACACCATACTAATGAATTTAGTACTTTATGTCTCCCTACTTAACAGATAGCGAATTTCCGATATCTTTTGCCCGTCAAAATAGTACTCAGCATTCTTCTCAGCAAAGAAATTGATAACTAACGTGTTTACCTATTCCTTTGAGCACACTAAGCATAATTTTCTGATGAGGAAATGAATGAAATTGCTTGCAGGTATATTAAGAGAATGAGGAAAGTCTAGAAGTATTTGAAATTATAATTCCTGAACTTTCGCCAAAGCACAAGCTGAGGTTTTAAATGATATATTGTATGGAGAAACAAAGTTTTCATCAGAAGACGTAGCCATTTTTCCGTAATTTATCTGCAGGTCTTAAAATTATGATGCATAGTATGAACCATCAATGGTATTACCTGAATAAAATCGAATAGTATTCCATGGTTGATTAAAAAATTAGTTGTCATGGATTTTCCCTGCCGGAAAGGAGTTTTTGCTCTTTTTGAGCAGATCCCCTCTTCGCAGTGTACTGTTTATATTGTATTTTTTATTCGGATTGTGTATTCAATTTTTAACCGCACTAATTCATGGGCAAAACTGTGCTTTATTGTCTCCACGATAAGCCAATAACGGAAATGTATTTCTCACTGGAACAGCGTGAGCAATTGCGGCCCTAAGCACTTTTTCATGTCTTAATGTTGTTTCAATATGTGACCAACCCGTTCTTTAGACATGATCATATCTTTTTATTTTCTACCACTTCCCGTTGTTTTTATTTGGTGAAGTATCGTAATACACTTTTATCATATTGCTGGTTTTGGAGATCATCATCTTCAAACTGGAACAATCCCAATTAAATATACCTCCCCACAATTTCACAAAGGTAATTAATGATGCAGAGCTCATACATAGACGTAGATTTATCGTCAATTCATGTAGGCATATCACCATTCGAAACATTCTTCCATTTTCAGAAAGAACTCAAATCGTTTCATAAAATCAAACATTTGCCGAACAGTAACGGCTCTTCAGTGGTAGCTGAAATTTTGCCGATTATCTGTCAAAAAGATAGCAATTATAATCCGTAATTCTTGAGTTATGTTCGGTTACATTTATGACATCATAAATTATGATATTTCTTAATTTCAATTCGAACACTTCAAAGATTTTCGGTAAAATATTTCCTATCAAATACAATTTGAATTTACGAGGGTTCTTGACAAATCTCACAAGTATGCGTAATAACTTCACTGTAAACTGAAGCAACATTTTGGAAAAGCCCATATCGGCAATTATTCTCAAAAGGATTTCGTTATCAACATTATCAAAAGCTTATGTGATATTAACAAAAGCAGCTAATACGTCATCACCACCTGCAAGTGAATTTTCGATATCTAATTTCAACACAGTAAGACTATCAATACATGAAAATGATTTACCAAATCCAAATTGACTTTTAGGTAATAGGTTATTAGTTTCTATCCACCAATGTATTCTGTTAGTTATAATTCTTTCGAATAACTTGCAAAAAGATGAAGTGAATTAGTCACCGCCTACGAATTAGAAGTTTTCAATTCTAATAATAAATCACGATTCACATTCAAAGTAGTATCTCAGGGCAAAGTCATAAGTCCTATATTTTACATATTGTATGTAAGTCGAATCACCCAACACATGCCAATCAGAGTGAAGGATTAACAGTTTGCTGATGATATATATTTCAACAAATGATCCTCAGGAAGGAATTCTAATTATGCAGGAAGCAATTGAAAACTTTAAGAATGAACTAATGTTTTTAGGGTTGGAACTTTCTCGAAAGAAAACGAATTTTGTTCATTTCAATAGGCGCAAAATAGGACTAGGAAATCTTAGTCTACTGGCACAGAAAACAGTAAAAAACTCTTTCTTGGTAATCATATAAGATGAGAAAATATTCTTCACTCTTGTATCAAACATATAATGTGTTATGAAAATCATGTTTTACGTCTTGAACTTGAACAAAACGGTTGTTTTGTTCAAGTTCGATTACCGTGTCTTATTCAATCCAGTTTTCATTGACACCAAGTTTGGAAAGAGTCTTATAGAAGAAGTCAAAATAAATAATTTTTTCACACACACATTTTCAGGTTCGTATCAGAGTCATGTCTACACAGATGGTAGTAAAGTCAAATATTCCAGATCAGTTGGTACGGCATGTATCTGTCCTGAATAAAATAGTAGTAAGAGTAGAAGTTATCCTTCGTATACCTCAATTTTCACCGCAGAATGTATTGCTATTCTAGATGCTTGTGAAATTCCTACACAGAATAAATCAAAGAGCAGGTGTGTTGGAAAGTCTGCAAAATTTTCGATTTAATTCTAATGTTAATTGCTACATTAAGAAAATTAAATAAAAGCTTTTGGAGCATTCTGAAAACAATGTTTTCAAAACAACCATAGAGTTCGTATGGATTCCATCACACAGGGGAATAAGTAGAAACAAGAAAGTGGATCAACTTGCAAAAAAAGCTACTGTACTACCCAGCAACGACATACAATACCTCATTCCCTATCAAGATCGGAGAGAAAGTTTAAGGCATACTGCATATGTAGAAACATCCAATTCAATAATTAAATTGAGAACGGGGAATAAGAGAAAATTTTATTTCAAAAATTTTTTCAACGTTGAAAAAACTTCATGGTATTTTAGGAAGAACCTAGAAAGGAGTTTAATTGTCGCAATAAACCGATACCGTTCGGGACACATTAATTTGAATAAATCTTTATTTTCGAAAAATAT
The DNA here is from genome assembly GCA_013387265.2 of Cryptolaemus montrouzieri. Taxonomy (NCBI): domain Eukaryota; kingdom Metazoa; phylum Arthropoda; class Insecta; order Coleoptera; family Coccinellidae; genus Cryptolaemus; species Cryptolaemus montrouzieri. The sequence continues at coordinate 69,591,024 of JABFTP020000021.1, read as the reverse complement.
CATAGACAGTTCCATGTGTAATTGTGGACACGAGTTTCAAACTTTGAAACATATAGTGTTCCAATGTTCACTTCACGATGATGAAAGGAAGAATGTTATCAGAAAATTGTTAGACATAGGTTTTTACCTTAGGACATCAAGTGTTTATTGTTTGAAGCTAACATCATCGTAGGTATGAGAATTGTCTTTAGTTTCTGAGGTAAGTGTAATATACACTTGTGAATACATATATATCAAAAATTGTTACTATTACCATAGAATAAAATGTAATTTATTGCTGCACTTATTAAGGTTAAGCCTAATAACCCTTGAAGGGTTCTATAGCACTGAAAGAAAAAAAAACTTCACTGTAACATATATTCGAGGGGAACTTCATTCATAGCAACAATTTCGAAAGGCGAAGCTAGTAAGAAAAACATGAAAGCTCAGTTTGGTGCAATTAATCGAACGAGAATATTTGACAAATTGAATCATCTTCGGCATAATCACTGCTTCACTAATTTTTCCCCATCATTTTTGTCAATATTGAGCGAGAAATGCGATTGATTGCAAGTTGGTATGATATAATTCATCATTTTCCCACATTAAAATTCCTTGGAAATACCTTGTCAAATTTCTCGCAGCCTTTGCCAGTTGGCAGTGATGAAGCGGGATTTCAGGAATGTATTCGAAATTTTTGGACGAAGTTAGTAAAATTGGTTTGTTCGCAGTAGCTCAAAGATTCGCTACGGAAAATCAATGTCGTTAATCGTGCGATTTGCAATATACATTCAATATTATTCCTGTTATTGCTGAATGGCAGAAGTATATTTCACTCTAATGTAATGACAACTTGCTTATTAAAAAATAACAATCTCTGATCTTATTGAAGCAATTTTGAAAATTGGAATTAATGACGTCGGGAGATAAAGTGTGGCTTTGCAGCTTTATTCGTGCGTGCTGAACCAATATCAAAAATTCATGAAAATAACTCTGAAAAGATTTCTTTTCGAAATTCATATTAATCAAAAAATCTAGAAAGAGGAACTGCTTTTGGTAAAAAGTGAAGAGATGAAAATTATAAGGTGATCCTCAAACTTACAGATCACACATTTTTAATCTGAAACAATTCGAGAATATGAGATTTCTACTCCACGTATGCTGTTTTTCGACTTGATTCCAGAGATAATAAAAAATTAAAATGAGTCGTAGATGAGTATTTGCAGCTGCATAATTCAAACGATACGACTGCCTCTATGACAATAGTTGAGGTTGCCTCAGCCATTGCACTATGACTCTTAGGGTTTAGCGTACATTCTTTCTACATGGCCTTAGAGTATATTCGAAATATGGCGCGCTTAAAAATAAATTATTTTTTTTGGGAAATTCTACGTTGGTTTTAACTGGTACCTTCTTGTGACACCAAATACATTTTGCAAGTAGAAAAAAACTAAAACAAATTTCGCAAAGAAGTTTTGATATAAAGTATTTGTTATTTTAGTTAATAGTACAGTTTGTAATAATATAGTACAACCAAACTTGAGCAAATGGCTACATACCAGTGGAAAATTCATACAATATCTGCCGAGTTTATCGTACCTTACCATTTTTTACAAATGTACCAGTATGCAACAAAAACTACGTTCTCAGCAGGAACAGAAATCATCATAAAGCCGAATGAAAGCGACAGCTCTGGAGAAATATATACCGTATTTCGACTTGCGTGTTATTAGTGAAACTTTCAATGTGGAATAGTTTTTGGCTTCTCACTATAATTCCCTGATTTTTTGATTTCGGATCATCTGTTCATCGTTTTGATTTCTTGAAAGCCTTTGTCCTAGAGATGTTCAACACGTCCTAAAATGTTTCAATTTCTACTATGCTAGATGTATTTCATACGTAATATTTATTGAAATTTTATTTGACTTAAATGCTAAAGAGCCAGTTTATGAATTACTTTGAGCATAGTTTCGTGTAAGTGTAGCAATCAATTGTTCATATGATTTTATTTCGGTTTTCTTTATTTTCAATTTATCCTTGTTAGTGCTGTGTTTGAAGATAACACCATTTCGGTTTTCATGGAAACATTCACGGGAAATGTAATTTTAATTCGCAGTTATTCCTATGCTGAAAGTCAGTTATTCCAGTGAAAATGAACATTATAGTCTATGGAATATGAACGATAGCTCATTGAATTTGAAATGATGTTTAAGAGAATGTGGAAGATTTTATCAAATGAAGAATGAAAAAGGTATTCAGTATTCTGCAAATAGTTCGAAAAATGTTTATAAGCTTTCCGGAAAGATTCTTAAATAAGATAAAAGTTTCAATACAATACAAACTACTGAAATTCAAACTTAGTTATTTATAATCTTAATATTACGTCAATATAGAGCACCCGAATGAGCACAGTACCTGAACAATTTGAGTATTATACCAATTCAAAAATTTTAAAAATATATGGCGTCATTTGAATATTAGAAACAATGAATCCCCTTCAAAAGAAATATGAATTAAGTTTGGAAATAGTTAGGTCATTGTTATCTAATGTGATATTTTTGGATACGCGTCTCCATTCAAGATCACATAAAATCTTTGAGTGTATGATTCGCTTTTATCTACTCTCTTAACAAGACTACGTTATTATATTATCCAAATATCATAATTTTAAGAATTAATAAGTGAATTACCATTTGAAAGCATTTGAAAATTTAATATATTTTATACAAATATCTAAAAATTTTTCTTAATTATTAACAAATACTCAATTTTTGAAGAATTGATTACTTTTTCCATCTTTAATTTCAATTTCAAAAATTTTTTTAGACGTCATTCTGAATGAAATGAACTATCCTCTATAGTTTCTAGAGAATGAATGTTTGTTTAAACTAAAGAATTAGACAAGAACACGAGGAATTAACAATATTAACTGATTAGGTATCATACATTTGACACAATAAGTTTATAGCGTCAATATCCATGAATGTTTTGCTGAACTACCTCTTTTCAGGAATATCCGATGTCACAACATCTGAGCGGCGCTGATGTTCAAAGATATCTGATAACTAATGTTTCATACCTGTAGTTTATTTTTCACAGAGCCCTAAGGCCTAAATGAGATGGACCCGATATCTTCGTCACCATGTGTATATTCAGATAATCCACTTGGCTGTCTGATAACCTTCTGATGGTGTATATGACATCTTGTCTGGTGTACTTCTTTTCTGTACTTGAAGGTCAAGAGTAGGGAATCATTTGGATGCCATAATCTCACATTCAAGTATGTTTTGTTGTTTCATCTTCCACGTAAGATCATCGGTATAGTCAGCCATCCAGGTATATTCCTATTTTATGTTGGCAGTGACGCATAAGTAACTTTTCTGTAAGAAGACCAATAATTCTTCTCATTTCTTCTGAACTTAGGGAAAGCAGCCCCTCTTCTAGTTTTTCCAAAATTCTAACTAACCACGCTTGAAGTTCAATTTTAGTCAACCCTATTTGTACACGTTGTCAAAAGAAATATTGCAAGTACGTGCAATATTTCTTTCTTCAGCGATAGCTGTGCAGCTCATCTGTTTTTCTTTATTTCTTTGATTCGAGTAGATCAGGACCCATGCAATACTAACACTGTTATCCAAGCTAACCAGTGTATACCCTAATGCTGAACTAGTTCAGAAAATATCTGGTATAAAAGTAGGTATCAATTGCAGCTTCACTGTTAGTGAATATAAAAACATTCATGCCTTGACATTCTATGCTTATAGTTTACTGAAACCACATTTTCAGCCGAGTAGACAATGCAGTGTTTACCAAGATCTATTCAGTTTTCAGTAGTTACATTCAAATTTCAAGATAATGCCTCATTTTGAAACCATCTGTGTATAATACCATGCCACCAGGTTGAATTACTATTCTCAAGGGTGAGCTGGATCCAATTTTAGAAATGGTTGATTTTCAAGAAGAATAAAAACATATGAATAAAGTGATGACGAAGTAAAATATATCAGCTATTTCTATTCAAATAAAGAGTTTCAAATTATGTGGCATACTGCTTTTGGCATTCTAAATTGACAAATTTCTCGCGTCTCTACCATGATTTCATTCTCTATATTTTCTTTTTGAAATTTAGTCTTTTAATAAGTTGCACATGTTTCGGAGTTTGATAAATTCAAATATTGTTTCATCTGTTGGGTTTCTTAACCAGGTTTTCTATTGCCTTTGACAGTGGTAACGATTGGAACTGACAAAGCAACTTGAAAAGTCCTGTACCTTGAATACGATACCTCTAGGGCAAATAGTCCAAATCAAAATACCAACCAACTGGCGATTTCATAGATTCATATAAACAGATACCCGAATTGAAAATATTTCGTTATATAACGTCGTCTGATACACCCCTGGATTATGACATTTTGTAGGTTACCAATATCGGGGACAGAAGTAAACAAGAGCTACGTCAATTTCTCTCCGCGCCTTCCTCCTCTATATTCGAGTCCTCCAGAAAAGATGTTTTCGGTTCGAAAAGGGCCCCAGTGCAATTTCAGGGATCGATTCGTCGTTCGCCCGTCTGTTTACTTATTGCTAGCAATTATTTCTCGGAAGGCATCTTTAGGGTCCCGTCTACCGCACAAGTTTTTAATCGGCAGGTTGCGATATTTCACCTGCCCTATGAATTTGATAAATTGAGAAAGACACGGCTGTGGGTTTTGCGGGAAATTGGCTTTACTTCTTTTGAATACGTTTAGAGATCGAGCGAGGAAGTTTTTTCGAAGATGTTGACCTAGAGAAAGTGGTTCCTTTATTTCAGGTGTTTGCTGATATTAATGATTCTCATTTCAATTATAACGGAAGTTGACAGTAGGAAAAGACTGTTAATATAGATCGAATAATAATTCTCCCTGTCTGGTAAACTGAGTTTCAGTCTCTGAAAAAGGGGCAACTGAATCTCTGGTGACACGTTCATTGTGGTACTATAGAAAATACAGGGTGCTTTAACGAAAACTAAACAGAGGCTATATCTACCAAGATATTCATTTCAGATCAAAACGAAAAAACAGGTCAATTTTTGTTTCAAAGAGGACATTTTTTGGGGTACAATACTTGCCTGAAATATCAACCCCCTAAGCGGGGGTTGCAATCCTTGAACATTTTGAATAGGGAAGATGGGTCGAGTGGTGACTCAGAAAAAAAAGGTATCTTTGTCTACAATGCCTTGAACGAATTTACATTTTTATTTGAAAACTGTAAAAGATACAGGGTGAGCAACTGAAAGATAGGGAAGACTATTTCCCTGAGAATATTCATGTTTCAGTGAAGTAAAATGGAACAGATCCATACTGATCAATGGCAGTCATCATCAAGTACCATCCTCATCTCGAATTTCAACCCCTAGAGCAGGGGTGACCACCCTTGAAAATTTGGAAGGGGGTAGATGGCTCGAGTGATACCTCGAAAGAAAGGTATAATCTTTGTCTGTATCCCCGTGGACGAATTTTCATTTTTGATTGAAAACTCTATGTATATAATGCATACATGATCATCCATTTGAACCTCAACCCTTATTGGTATTAAGGGTAATATTGATGCTTTATTTATTTTATGGATATTCATTGTCAGCGCAGATTAATTAAAATATATTTTATATTTTCCACAATTCTATTTTCACAAACACGACCGATTTCAACCGTCAAGTAATTTTCAGGTGGTCAATTACAGGAAACGAACTTACTTATATTACTAGACTAATTTCAATTAGAGTAGTGGAGAGGTATTAATGCCTATTTGGCTATTAAGGGTGATTTCACTTCTGTTTTCACAAAGTTTATTGTATGTTTTGTGCTTTCACATATTCACATAATGGAGAATTATCATCACGGGATGTTCTTTGAATTTGGTTTGGAAATTTCTAACAGACTTCCCAAAGTAATTTACCGTACACTCATTGTAAACAATTTTGTAAGCTCCTGATTTTCTTAATTTGTCTGTTTTTTGTTTAGTCTTGAATAATACTTAGCTCAAGTTCAGTCCACTGGAAAAAGAGGTGGTTATTTTTCCAAATTCAAAATAAACACCTCTTTCTCAAGTGATTCAAGATATATTAGAAACACTGAACATAATGGAAATACCCAAGGATTCGATTTAAACATTCATCACAGACATAAAACAAGGATTCGAACATACAGATTACCTAGCTTAAACAGAATGGGAAAGAATAAAACAGACTCATATGAACGCTCAACCGTCAAAGTTATACGGACTAATGAAACTGTACAAAGAAGAAGAATCCGCTAGACCAGTAGTATCATATATAAATACACCTTCAGGTGAATTACCAAAAATGTTGAATGAAATTTATTGTACCCACAAAATTTCGTTCCAAACACATCATTTTGAACTCTATTTATCTTCTACAAAAACATTCTAGGCTCGAAATCACTCAACATCTTAAATTAGTTTCATTTGATTTGACGTATCCAAATATTTCAACAGATGAATGCCCTCCCATAGTTAGAGATATATGTACCAAAAACGCTGCCACACGTGATCAGTTTTGAAAACTTCTTAAAACCTGCCTATCTCAAAATATTTTCAATTTCAATCAAAAATTTACTATCAAACATCAAGACTTTCCATAGGATCACCCCTTAGTCCCCTTTTAGGCCATATATTCCTGGATAACATAGAACGAACAGTTATATCAAATAGCCACTTAACAAAAAAATATTCTTTTCTGGTACCTATACGAAGATGATATTTTGGTTGGTTTCCATTTCTAAACCATGTAAACTGATTAATTTCTGCAATTTCTGAATAAAGTTCATACCAACATTGAGTGTACAGCAAAAATCGAAATTGATAACTCAATAAATTTTTAGACCTGACAATAACAAAATCTACTAGTAATAACTCATAACAACTACAGAAAAGAAACTTTTACCGACTCAACTATTCCCATGGACTCATCAATCATTTAAATCACAAATTAGCATTTTATAATTCAATGATCCATAAGGCCTTTTCCATTGCACTGTCACCGACGAAGTATATATATATATATATATATATATATATATATATATATATATATATATATATATATATATATATATATATATATATATATATATCCGGTCATACCAACTTCGTTATTTAATATAGAATACCCTGTAGTTCTAGTTTCACTTGAAAATTGATCCATTTTTTTGCTTCTTGAAAAACTTGATATATCTCGAGAACGGCGTGAGCTACCAAAATTATGAAAGGTGTCTTGCAAACAAGAAACCATCCGAATGAACCTCAGTCAGTACACAGAGTGCTCTTTTTTTCGCCTCAAATTTCGAAACGAAGAAACATCGAAAACTACGTTTTTTCAAATTGTAATCTATACATACCCTGTACCTGAGATTTCAAGTTTTCAAGTTTTGGCGAAAAAACGAATTTTACGTACCTTCCTAAAGTTGGCAGAGGCGGTTTAGATTTCTGCACTTGCATAACAATTCCCAGAGCATCAATAGATAAGTGTCCTCTTGACATTGATAAATTAAGAGAAAAAACTGCGAAACTGCAGTTGTTATTGAATTTCTAAGTCAAATTGAGAAATATCAAGAAAAATGCAACACAATTTTCCTAAATTTCATAATAACTGTTCCAACTGACGGTCATTCACTTCTAGACATGGTTTTGCTCGATGCATAACACCCTGTGATATATCTCGCCCCAGCTTCTCCACTTCCAACTTCATGAGAGCATTTTGCAGTCTTTTATGCAAATCATACCTTTAAGTCACAGGTTCAGAATAAATTTTATCTTTCAGCGTTCTCCAAAGATAAAAATCCATAGGCATTAGGTCAGGTGACCTCGGAGGCACAATTACGGACCGTTCGTTCCAATCCATCTATCTATAAACATATCAGTTGAAATTCGATAATTTTCATTTGTGCGATGAGTTGGCGCTTCATCGAGTTGATACCTACAGTGCTTTGATTTAGCTACTGATGAAGTGTCAATGAAGCCACTTACTACCGTCCTCAAAATCTCCATATTTTCACCATTCAACTTTTCATCATACACAAAATACGAAAATCTGTTGTTCTTCAAAAGTGCAAACACATCAAAACTAAATTCATTTTGAGGATTTCTTTTCCCCGTAATAGAAGGATTTTGGTTTACCCAAAAAGTGAATTATTCCGGTCAAAAAACTCCTCGTTATAAAATTTTGCCTCATCCGTCCAGATAATATTTTTGAGAGAATCGAGATCCTCTTGTGTTCGGTTCTTTTTGAACCTGTGAACTTCAAAATAAGCTAGAACGGTAGTTTCATTGTCTTAATTGTTGACTACAGGCGATGCAAATGGTATCTTATTCTGGACCGTTCCAGTCGAAAGAAGATTTGTAACGTATGTCATGACTTTTTTAGGTTTCATAGACGGCATATTTGGATATAATTCGTTAAATCTATCTATCCTACAAGTTCTACTCACATTCCGTCTATCATCTCCATAAATGAAAAATAAACTGAGTATCTGTTCATTTGTGAAGCTGGCCATTCTGTTCAAATTAATTCGTGAAACAATAGTTTGTTATCTATGCTCAGGAGCCTGTCTATGCTCTGGGATATGTCTATGCACGTGAAGGAATCTCAGCCGCCTTTGAGATTGGTACGTAAAATTCGTTTTTTCGCCATAACTTGAAAACTTGAAATCTCAGGTACAGGTAAGGTTAGGTTAGTTTCCCCTTGAAAATATGGGTAACAATTTGAAAAAACGTTGTTTTCGATATTTTTTCGTTTTGAAATGTGAGAAGGAAAAAAGAGCACTCTGTATACTGAGTTATGTCCCGTATGGTTTCTTGTAAAACATCTTTCCATATTGTGGTAGCCCACGCCGTAATTTTCAAGTAAAACTAGTATATTTCATGAACGAAATGGGCTATACTATGTGTTAGTTGTTGGAATAACAAGTGTTCTCGAATCAGTTATCAATATGCAGAGGATACCCTGTATAGATACATACATACATATATAAATATATATATATATATATATATATATATATATATATATATATATATATATATATATATATATATATATATATATATATAAATAATCAGATGCCAAATTTTTTAGTTGGTAAAACCTCAACTTCTAACATAGACAAAAATTTTGCTGGAATCTTAATATCCGCAACTCGCGAAACCTGTTGTTCATCGAAATGAGTCGTGATGCTTCCGGATCTTTGGAGAATTAATGAAAATAGCAACTACAATTGTTAAATGAGTATCGACAAAGTTAACGTATCCAAATTTGCATAGTAATTAGAAGGCAAAAGGTTCTGGATAGTTAGCGGTTTTTAGCTGGAATCGTCGTAACGGTAACTACCTCGAGAGTTCCAAGATTGTAATCGATTTGGCCATGGTCAAAGGAAATTAAACTGATTTCTTTAGCGATGAGTTCCTAATGGATTACAAATTTTCTGAATAATTGCTACTGAATAAAAAGATTTGCTGGCATGTTAATTGTTATTAAGTAAATGTTTTTATCACGCCATGCTTTTATATTAATTATTGGGTTTTAATGTTGTTTATAGCAATTTTGTCACCTCAATTGCTTATTTACTTAACGATATAATATCAAATATCATGAAACTTGGAAAGTCTAAAATACCATTTCGTTTCCATCTAATAGTGTATTTTCGTGTATATAATTCTCGGTTTTCAGTATCGGAAACTTATATAAGGAATATTCTGCGCATATTGATGATAATTTATGTAACTGCACTTTCCTTTTGAGTTTTGAATCCAAATAAATATGGCACTTTAAATTTAAAGGATTTTTTTTGTTTCCTCATGTATGTGCTCAAAATCAATTCTGAAAGCGTTCAATTCACGCTTGTTCTTACATTCAAAATGCATCTTTAGTGGGCTGGACCTTTAACCTGGAAGATCGTTCTTGGTTTTCGGATAGGTTAAAACATCTTAGGACGAGACAACTGTTTCTGACGACACATTGAAAACGGAAGATTTCATGCCATTTTCTATTCGACATTCAAACAAAACATACCTTTTATTTAATATCCATCATTTATTTCCTGCCACGAATGACTAAATACTAGATTCATTGTCACTAACGATGTTGACTGAAAATATTCTTAGACTTTCTGGAGTTGAAGTGATTGCCTTTGATACGAATTTGGCATAGCTGCTTTCTACAGTGTACTATGTCCAACGCGCTACGTTGTATATTTCTTATCCCCTAGTAATTGGAAAAATTTGCCGAAAAACGTCTTATGATTTTTTGAGGGGAACATCTTTTGACGTATATTTTGCTTTAACGAGAAAAACCCTGAAAGAAGGCGCGCTAACCCCTCAAAACTAGGTTTACCGATACTTAATTTGAGATTTTCCTAAAGTCTCTTCACAACGGTGTATGAGAAAAGTAATTTTGACGAAACTTTTTGGCAAATAATAATTCTCTATTTAAAACGAGACACTTATTTTTAGCTATTTTCAAGATTATTGAAAAGAGAAAAAACCATCAAATCCTTTTTTGAAAAAAACTTTCCGAGGGTAGTTAGCACCTGCGGTTATTAACTACTACATTCATTCGCCTTGAGGTTTGAGATAAGGAAAGTAAGATTTTCAAAACAATATGTCCTCCATTTACTTCCATACAATAATGTAATCATGACTGAAAGTCATCTCTAATATGGTTCAGCATATTTCTAGTTTTTTGACGACTCTGATTATTTACGTTTCACAGATATAGATCGTCCATATTCGCATGATGAGTCACAATAACTTTGAACTGAAGATGACCTCACAAGAAAAAGGGATTAGGTTCGATGTTCGGGTTGGCCACCCCATATGATCTCTGCTTCCAATCCGATGACCGGGACATTCCAAACTGAGATATTGGCAAACTTGTGCGGAGTAGTGAGGAGGAGCTCCGCCTTGTTCAGAATGCTATTATTGTTTAATTTAGATGAATCACAATCTCCAGCATATTGAAATGAATTTCGCGATTTAAATTTCCTAGAATAAACAAGACCAATTAGGTTGTCAACCAAAATTTCTACCCACGAGCTTTTCGCGAAATACATGTGACTTTGATTGTTCCAAAATCATGTTATGCCGTTTAACTTCCCATAAAGTGAAAAAGTGTATTCGTCAAAAGAAAAACCGTTGTCATATATACGGTCATAATTTCGCACTACTCTTGATTTCAATCAAAATCATCATCATTTAATTCATCAATTAGTTCAATTCTGTACGAATGAAATTTGTATTAATGTAAAAATTATAAAAACGTTAGATGGGCTAACACCGGAAGCTGCAGAAATTTGTCGTATCGATTGTGTGTTTGTGATAAGTTGGACATGTCCCAATGCCGCCACAGCTTCTACCTCGTCATACACAATTCCAATGAGCGCCTTTTTTATATCTATTACTGATCGCATATAAATCAATTTCGATGTGAATTCCATTACTTACTTCTGACAAACATTACGTTCAAGATGGCTGTGGTGAAATATCCTTGCAGTCACTTGGGTGCTGCTCAACACGTTCTTGCAATGTGTACACCATGATCATTTTTAAAATTTTCCTACATCAGCAAAGTATTAATGCAAGGATTTATTAAAAATGCATCATATGATCGAACAATCGTATTATCAGATAAACACTTTGCTTCTAAGATCAGAAAAGAGAGTCATAACAAACGTTTTCGCAGATTTTCATTCATTTATATATAATGTGGGAGTATTTTTCTCATTAAATGAGGAAAAATTGCAATTCATGTAAAACGATAAAAAAAAACAAGATTATTGTAATAACAAAACCTATCCCCTAAAACCTCAAGGTAAATAAATCTACTGGTTGATGCAAGCAGGTGCTAAATACCCTCACAAAGTTTCCCTTCAAAATAGATATTGGTTTGTTTCCGTTCATTCAATAATTTTGAAAATATTCAAGGTGGCTTGTTTGAGATGAAAACGGATACTATTTGGAAACGATTATTCAAAATACTCTTCTCATTTACTGTTATATAGATGAGCTTTAAACTGAGGTATCGTTGACTCTTTTGTCCTATTTAATTTGGAGGACTCATTCTTAGGGCATATTTGGATAAAGCCTGAAATATGTCCTGAAAAAAACATCATTCGAAGGGTTTCGACGAGTATTCTGCAATCAATACGGGATATGAAATATAAAGAGAGGCTCATTCGAGACGGAACAGTTTGTATTGTTTTAATAATACATACAGCACCTAAAGAAACTAATAGTTTTACAGACATATCTTCAAGGAAAATATCTTGAAATCGGCAATGAATCTGGCGATATAGCTTGACAACTTTGCTCACAGCATCAAGGTTTTTTTGAGTGATTGTCGTTTCTGATGCACCTGATATTATATTATAGCTAAAATTAATTTGTTGGCGTTATTCGAGTTTTTCTTACCACCGAGGTTATGTTGACTTTTTCAGAAAGCTGAATTATCATTTTATGTTAATTGTCTTGAAATAAAGAATTTTCACTGTGTGTGCCAACTGTATTTATCTCTGTTTCAACTTGTCAATCTACACAATTCATTGTAGTTATATTACTTTTATTGCTTTAAAATTTTGAATTGAGTGTAGAAAAGGAAAGAGAGTTCAATTTCCAGTAATGATATTTTCTTAGTTTCACCTTCAATGGTCCCATATAAGAAGATAGGAAAATGTACAGGAACATTTTTGTGGAGTGTTTTATCTCATATTCATTGTTTATAGGGTGTTCGCCATTGAGTCATGGTTTTCGAGATATAAATGAAACAGTATACTTTCAACATCCAAATTTAGTTTAGAAGAACCTCTGACAATTATTTCGAAGAGTCTACGTTGATCTGAGGAATTTTTTTTATTTTGAGTAGGATAGGTAGGGGTGAGAATGAATGATAAACCTGCGTGATACAAAATTGAGATATAAGAATACTATCGAAAGATGAATAATTATGGATTTTTAATTTGAAATTTACCAGCTAGTTTGCATATATATATGGGTACACGTTATTTTTCGATTTTGATTCGATCGATGGTTTTAATTAATTCAACTCCTTCGAGTGCATATATATTGCTGATAAATATAAAAGTATTACGATTCTCTACCAACTTGGCGATAAGCCTGTTCTGTATCATATCGTGTTTGTGTACGGCATGTTACTTATGAATATTTGAAAAGTGAATTGATTCTTTGAAACTTCAGTTTTTCAGGTTTCTTCATTTGGGAAATAATCTTTTCTAGGATCATATTTGTATGAGTTCGTCTGCTGCAGAAGTTTTTGAGAAGACTACATGATGAAGAGACTTCAAATCACTTGAATTACGGGTTGGACTGATTGACTTGGAGTAAGAAAATGGCTCGAGTGGTATTTCGAAGTTACACGAATTCTCGAAGCAACTTGCGTTATTTTCGATTCTCGTATTTCTGTAATAGATGAAGTTACAAATCTGATTTTCCGGTGGCTTAGGAAACAAGAGGTCAGCATAACGTAGATAACCAAATTGCTCAATATTATGTTTTATAGCTAAAGAAATATCTTCAGTCGAACGTCATCATTTTTGTCACTTACTTGCTCATCGACTATTCGAGTTTATATCGAAATTTCTGACTCGTAAAGTTCAATCCTGTTTTTCAGACAGGCGATGAATTTTAATATATTCACTATATATTTATCACCATTGATATTATTGAATCACGACTTGACTTGAAAATTAAGCTGCATGATCTGATTTGACTTGATATCAAGTCAAACTCAAATCAAACTTTGATTTTCAGCTTTTTTTCACAAATAGTTGAAAACTCAAGCTCCTTGAATCTCAGAACGTGTAAGCTTCAATAAAAACAGAATTGTAACGAAACATTGGTCTTTTTTTCATATTCATAGCTAGAATAAAAGTATAAATAATACTAAATATTTGATCGGGAAATATTTAAATGAAATTCAACGTAAGAATCTGGGACGACAACATAGAGTTGTTGAAGGATTCAGAAATATAGAACAAGAGTGAAAGTAAAATGTATATTTTCAAATGTTCAAATGAAATATAGCCACAGCATCACAAAAGCAACATAAATGAATTTCCTATAAAACAACTGAAAAAACTTCCGTGAAAATGAAACAATGAATTAAACTTCTGTGAAAATAAAAGAAATACCATTATTGAAACGTGAGTCATGAAGAATGAGAATTCGCTAAACTACTTTCCCACTTCATGAAACAGTTCGTAGTTTTTTTGTGACTCAATCAGTTTCAAGACTTGGTAATAGTTTACGCAGCTTTTGAGAACTGCCTCTTTATAGGAGACGAACTTGCAGGAATTGCCATAAACTCTATCGATATATTCGCAAAATTTAGAATTTGTGCCTTTTCAACCATTTCGAAATGTTTTCCGAGCTTTCTTTACGGGAGTCGCTCAGGTATTCATCTATCTCATATCATCATATATTAGTGTGGGCCCTTTCTTTATCATTTTCACTTCTGATTTCCGCGTCTTATTCAATAACAAATTGATCCGTCTTTTTCATGTTTCTTTCTCAATACACTCAGTTTTGTTTGGTACTGGTTCAATATCTGTTGAGACTATATCAGTTTCAGAATGAACTGAGTTTTCTTCTGTATATTTTGCACCGTTGTTCTTACAAATATTTGTTTCCATTCTTGACAAAATGTCAGAAAAATTACTGATTTTACTTACTTCCACACGATTTTCAACACTAAAAATGTGTTCTCTCTTAGTATATACACAGGGATATCCCCCGGGACCGTCGGTTAAAAACTATTTAAGTTCCAATTACAATATCAAGCTGAAATTTTATACGCGGCCATAACTAGCGATTTCCAATTGAAGTGAAATATTTTCGAAGTGATACCTTTCCGGTCATACCGGAAGTGGATCATCACTTTGTTATTTCAAATGGCAATCTACCTTTTTTATTATACATCTAGAACCGACATTTGAGCAAGGCATGAAATACTCAAGTTGTTGGCACTTATCTGTCAAAACTTTTGACAGATTTAATTATTTTTGTTATAAACTCGATTTTTGAAGAACATTTAAAAAAATTGTAGCTCGTAGATATTTTGCAGCACAGGTGGGTGGATAGAAGAAGGATCACGGACTTTTTTGAGCAACCTACATATGTCAAATGTTCATTGCGTTGTTTTGTATGATTTTTTCAATTTGGCCTTCTTCAAACAGCAATAACTCAATTTTTTCAAATAGCTCGTGCCAATTTTTATATCGCCATCAGATGAAGAGTCAAATTTCAGATGGAATTGTATCAGCATGTACTAATTTGGGAAAAAAGGTAGATTGCCATTTGAAATATCAAAGGGATGACCCAGTTCCGGTATAAACAGAAATGGTATCACTTCGAAAATGTTTCACTTCAATTGGAAATCCCTAGTTATGGCCGCGTATAAAATTTCAGCTTGATATTATAATTGAAACTAAAAAAGTTTTTAACGGACGGTCCCGGTGGATATCCTGTATATATATATATATATATATATATATATATATATATATATATATATATATATATATATATATATATATATATATATATACTGGAGGGTAGATCCACGTGCAATTTTAAGAAAAAGAGTTCATATAAACATAGGTCCCTAAATGCTTCGTCACGGAGCTACAAAGTGTTGGAATTTCCGGAAAAAATTGTTTTTTCTCAACTCCTGTTTTTGAGATATTCAGCCCAAATTTGAAATGCAAGCTATTTGTTACAGCCTTCATCATTACACGTCCTAAAGTTTAACTAGAATCTACAAGGTGTTTTATTTTCTGGAGCCATGTCTTCTTTTGCCCTTTCAAACTTTTTTGCAATACGCCACTGATCAGTGTTCAATTAATTTTCGTCATCTTCGTTCAATGTAGAAACTTTTTTGAAACTTGTATCGTATGTCAAACCGTTTTCTAGTGAAAAAATTATTGAATTTGAATTATTTGAATCGTATCTTATTCGCTAAATAAAAAGAAATATTCAAAATATTCATAGGTATGCCCAAAATTTGCTTTTATTTTGGAAGCTAGTCTTCTGAGACTCAACTTTTACTCATTCAATAATTTTTCATGCCACATTATAAAAAATTAAAAAAATTATTCCAAAAATTAAAATAAAATGTTAGGTGGACAACCTTTATCACTTAGGGGTATGAAAAAATATTTAGTACCCGATATATATATATATATATATATATATATATATATATATATATATATATATATATATATATAGTGATTAAGTTGATTTTTATTTGCTAACCCTTTCTTCAAAAATAAACAAATTTTTACAGGAAATCGTGGTTGAGAGAACGGAAAGTGTTTGAGACAATGATGTAATAATGAATATTTTCTGATGATGGCCCTGTGCCGAAACACGTAAAAACACTCTGCAAATTACAAGTTCTTAACCTCAAACACTTTCCGTTCTCTTAACACCGATTTCGTAGTAAAAATGTGTTTATTTTCGTATATATATATATATATATATATATATATATATATATATATATATATATATATATATATATATATATATATATATATATATATATATATGATTTGAATCAAGTACTAGAAAAATACAGATCTCTAAAATAGATTCACATTGAAGTTGCGACTGGTATTGAGATTCTGAATTTTTTGTATCTTGCTTTGACTGGATTACTATTATTCATATCTCATGAGTCGGTATCTGCAGGAGAAGAAAGTATTCCTGCAAATAACATGAAGATGCCGTTGCACATTTCCAAACCATCCATACATAACGTTCATTATCCTCATATTAATGATGCCCCGAGCTTATTTGGTTAGATATCGAACTCCACCTATTTTATAGATGTCTGTCCCTATAATTCAGCACAAAATTAATGATGATTTCCTTAGAACTAGAAGCCGACATGTTAACGCAAAGACAAAGTAAAACAAATGTATTTTACTCTCCGCTAATGAGCTCCAAGAAACTGATATGTCTACTCATAGGTTCGCGAAGTTGCAAAGCCTTTGCTTCAGCTAACAGCATTGATTCACCTCATTAAGTTCTCTTTATGTGCGAAAACTAAAAAGAAGATTTACATAATGCTAGTTATCAAATTTACTTACCTGACTCAGCCAGTAGAGACAGCTACTCTACAGAGTGCCCTATTTTTGATATGTTCAAATGATTTTCCATGTCCGTTATTATATGAACGAGGAAATGCAATTTTCTCAGTACTATAATGTTTTTCTGTGAAACTCATTATTCCATAAATAGAATCATGAGAGCTCTCTTCGTTACCATGATACATAATGAGCATTTGGCGTAAGCAAAAACTCCTGATACTTTGTTGTGTGAAAATTCACAATGAAAGGGAAAAATGTAATTTTTCGAGTCATGCCCGTAGAAGTCAGCAGTGTTAACGTTTTTTCTTCAGTGAACATAGATTCTGGCTCCCACTACAAAACACTGGCTACTTCTCTCAATATCTGTACTTAAAGTTGTTTCTTGTCATACAATTATTTATATTTTCCTTTTATTGGCAGCATTTTTTACGATAATCTTCATTTTATTTAGAATGCTATTTTCAAGAAATATTCCTCCTAATGTTAAGTTTTATTTGATTGATTACATAGCGAATACAAATCTTTTATTGAAACAATATAATATGAAGAATAAAGAGAAATTGCATGTGTAGACAAAGAGCGCTCATCTTGTAGAATTATAGAGGCAGCAGTTGAACTTAGCTAACCTTGGGTTTATAGAATATTCAAATCAATAAAAATATGAATATGTTTGTAAATATTCTCTTTCTCCATTTGCATTATACTAATAATTTTCGAGGAAAGTAGTATGAAATGGGATTATTTCTACATTTGTTATTGGGGTTAATGAAGCTTATATTACTAATATTGTCATACTCAAATGACAAAAGTAGATTTGGTTTCAGGTATGCTGGGTTTATTTCAAGAATCCAAATTCTTCAAACAAGAATTATAGTTTCTCGATATTCGAAAGTGTTGCAAGAACTGATATCAGAATTTTTGGATGAGGTGGAACTTTCCAGACATGCATTCTACCTAAAAGTGTATTGAACAGGACTAGTCTATTAGATGATCACTTGAACTTAGTGTTTTCCTCTTTTTTCATGCGATGAGAACAGAAAAAATTGAAATAGTAACAGCAATCGCAATAATATCAAAAATGTGAAAATATGTAAGAGGGAAACGAATAAATTTCAATAACTAATGGAAATTTCTCCTTTTTGGTCATTAAATAAAGGACATTTAATATGTTAATTACCACAGGAGATGATATGTTGCTAGTTGGACCATATTCGGAAATTCGATAAAATAATGTGAAAATTGTAGAATAGGATACGAAAGCATTGTTAACTGTGAATCTACTGAAAATATCTAGGAGGCATCTAATTCATTGCAATACGTATAGGAATTGTCTTTCATTAGCAATCACTAATTACTGAGTGTTACATAATAATATATAACAACTTGAGGGGGGTAAATCTACGTGCAATTTTAAGACAAACAGTTCATATTAACATAGGTCCACAGAAGTGTTACGAAGCTACAGAGTGTTGAAATTTCCAGAAAAAAATGGTTTTTTCTTCAAAACTGCTGCAGTTTTTGAAATACTCAGCCCAAATTTGGAGTGCAAGCTATTTTTTTCAGCCTCATAATTACACGTCCCAAATTTTAACTACAATCCGGAGCCATGTCTCCTTTTGCCTTTTCAAACGTTTTTTCAGTATGCCACTGATCAGCGTACAATCAAATTTCATCATTTTCGTTCAATTTAGAAACTTTTATGATACCTGTATTTTTTCGTATATTCAACCATTCTCGACCCAAATTATTAAACGATTGTATGCATTCGCTGAATGGAAAACACTTCTAATTGAAAATGATTAGTAGGCTTCGATTTTTCATTTATTTATTTATTTATTTTGACAGTCGCTACAGATGAACCAGTGTCTGCTCGAATTTTTCCTTCAAGACTGAATTTCTGCCGATGGTTCTTTGATAAAATTAGAGAAAATGCTTATTTTGATAGTGAAATAAGGTTCACAGACGAAGACAAATCTCCGAGAACTGCTATCACAAATTTTCACAATAATCATTATTGGGCTGAGGAAAACCCTCATTTGATTGAATAATCTCATCATCAAGAACAAATCTCACTGAATGTCTAGGTCTGAATAATTGGAAATTATCTGATTGGGCCATTTTTCTCCTTACATACTGAACGGTCTCGCTTATCGGCAATTTCTTGAGGAGGAGTTACCTTAGTTACCTTTATTGATCGAGGATGTGCCACTTTTGGTGAGAAACATTATGTGGTTCATGCATGACGGGGCACCAGCAGTGGAGAAGCTAGGGAATTCTTGAATAATACATTCCACAAGCGATGGATAGGTTTGGGTGGGCCAGAACCATGGCCTCCTAGGTCCCCAGACTTAATTGGTTAGACTTTATCTTATGGAGATATCTCAAAAGTTTAATTTCTACCACTCTAGTACACACTGTAGAAGAATTGAGAAATCGAATAATTACCTTTTGTGACACGATAAGAAATACCCAAGGAATATTTCAAAGAGTGCGTTATCATAAGCGAAAAAGGATAGAGGCCGGTATTCTTGCAGGTGGGAGACACTTCCAGCAATTTATTTAGTTTTTAATTGTTCTTTATTTTAATTTGATATTGAACAAGTATAAGTTGAGTCTCAGAAGACGAGCTATCAAAATAAAAGCAAATTTTGGGCCTACCTATCGAGTACTTCTATTATTTTTTTTATTTGGCGAATAACATACAATTCAAATAATTCGACTTCAATAATTTTTCACTCGAAAACGGTTGGAGATACGAAAAATATACAGGTGTCGGAAAAGTTTCTGAATTGAACGAAAATGACGAAAATTGATTGTAGGCTGATCAGTGGCGTACTGAAAAAAGTTTGAAGAGGCAAAAGAGATATGGCGTCGGAAAAGAAAATACCTTGTGAATTTCAGTTAAAATCTAGGAAGTGTGATGATAAAGGCTGTGAAAAATAGTTTGCATTCCAAATTTGGAACTGCGAGCTTTGAACTGCAGGTGGTTTGAAGAAAAAACCAATTTTTTCTGGAAATTTCAACACCCTGTAGCTCCGTAACGAAGCCTTTGCGGACCTATGTTGATATGAACTTTTTATTTTAGAATTGCACGTAGACCTATTCCCCCAAGTTGTGACATACTTTTATGTAACCCTGTATAGTGCATTCTCTTTGAAATGAGAATAAAAAGCGGTTTGAAGGTTGAATTGAATTTGACTTCCATCACAAAATACTCCGCAGAGTTATATTTTAATCACGCATCGTTCAGGAATATAAAAATTGATGAAAATAATTTAGTATTGAAATCGAAGTATTTAGACGATTCCAAGGGATGTAGAAGATGTTCGTTGAAAACTTTTATTTGCTCAAAATCTAGATTACTACGAAAACAGTTAAGGCTAGGTTTGTACAGATATGAATGAATTCACATCTTTTCTGGTTAAGAAGTTAGAAAATGATGAGAAACATATGTTGTCGTATATAAAAGAACACATATCTTCGTTATAAATCTCTGTAATGGAACACATTGAATATATAAAAATAATTTTAGACATGCAGAAAATTAGTGTCTAGCTTCTTTTTACATATAATTAACCAACAGATTCAACTGAAACAAAGTTATGGACCGACTGCGTACTCAATGGATACACAGTATGTAATCGAAAAGAAAGTGAAATTAAATTCGATCAAAAAGATACAAAGGCCGTTTTATTATGAGGAAAAGCATGTCTTATTGACCAGGTTCAGTGCCTACTGTAAATATCACTGGGGCGTATGAATAAAATACATTCAACTGTGTTCAATGTGAAAAAGAAAATAAACAGATGAGACATTTTGATCTGATGGTTAGCAAGTGTTAAATACATTTGAAGGGTAATAAGTAAAATCTAATCCATTTAAAATATCCAAAGTGATACATCTGTCAATCCATTGAGTGTTATCATTTTCGTGGCTTTTAATATATAAGAGGTTAGAGAATAGTTGCAATGTATGTGAAAAAGCAGTTATCTGTCCTTTGCATCAGAAGATACCGTTTAGCGTATCAAAAATTGAACACCCTGTACTAGTTCCAAAGATAATGTAGAGCTGAGATCTTCAAAATAATTGAATGAAATGAAAACCAATATGGTTCGTAAGTTTATTCTAGAAAAACAAATATATAACTTCGCGAACTAATTTAAATTAGCCTTTGAATATAATTAATCTCTACCCAAATATTCCGCCCAAGCAACCAATTTCCGTAAAGATAAACTACTCGTATGAAACACAGTGAATCTCTTCATTCGCCCTAAAATTATGTGTCTGTTAGCGATTTGCATAATTCAGAATAACTTCAATTTCGACGAAATGAAATATACTAAGGGCTTGATTATGGGCAATTCTCGTGAGACCTTTTATAGTCAGAAACTTCATGGATAATTTGGATAATTCTATTTCTGAGCATTCCTTGAAATATAGGAACGTAGATGACATACTTGTGTGTTTAATCTAACCAAACCGCTAATTGACTCAGTTTATGTTTGTAAATACATTGCATTCATATTAACATTTGAATTTTTGAGAAAATGATACATTTAATATTCTTGACTTAACTTCTACTGAAAGTGATTTTCTACTTCTATTTTGTGAGTAAATATTTGGGAACATATTAGTTTTGTTGAAAAACAAATTCTGTCGAAAAACAAAAGATATATATATATTTCTTCAAGTTTGTGGTGTTAGTACTGTGATATAGAACCAACATATTCTGAGATATGACGTCACTGGCAGCATAAATAGTTTCTAGAATTTCATAAAGATTTTGAACTCTATGTCCACACTGTTTAGTCAAGTAACCCCAGATATTTTTGAAAAAATACAATTCAAATTGCAATCAATTATCCATCGATTGACTTTTTGTTCCATTTTATTCAGCAAAAAACTGGTTAATCCTTTTTTCAGTAAGGATTTATTGAAGAACAAAGTTCTGGGCTAAGTGCAGACCGCTTGAATATCTCTGAAAAATCGATTAAAACAATATCGTTTGATTTCCTTTATATCACGTCGACCTAAAATTCTACAGTGAAAACAATATTCAGGTATAAAACCATTCAGAGTACCCATAGAAGTAGTTGATAGTTCGTTCATCCACCTATATGAAACGTTTTTCTCCCACTAGATTCGTTCAACACGTGGAAAATATTGTTTTATTCTGGGCATACGTAAAGTTTTATCAAAAAATTATTTTTCTGACTGAAAAATATCCATGTCTGCTAAAAACATTTCACCACCTATAAAGAAATGTTTATCCTCCCATTAGATATTTCTCCACGCAAAAACCAAAATATCAACATAATAGTAGTTAATTTTGGCTTCACTTAACGTTTAATGATGAATAGTTTTCCAGAAAGTATAAATGTATGTATCTTCATGATCTTATATAGTTTAATGTTTTGAATAATAAGGGTCTGAAAACTATCAATACGATCACCAAAAGAGTATGTTTTTTTTCAACAGTTTAGTTCACTTATCTCGAAATCATCATTTGGACATGTACACTTTCGATGCTCTTGTACAGCAGCTCCGTGAAATACTGCAAAAATGATCCCCCCATCTCTGTCCTCGATTTTCGGCAGATTCCTTCAAAAATGTGAATTTTCAAGAAATAGAAATTCGTAAGACATTCTGTAGAAGCATCTGGCATGCTGTTGAGAATTTACACCAAATATCCCAAATTATATCAATTCAATGCTCACAAAAATGACAACTTTTCGAAAAGTGAATTTTGAAAACTGAATAATTCGATATCTGAATGGTACCTTCAGAATGATACTGATGCAGCTTGAGAAAATTAGTCCGTTCGTTTCTCTGACTAGAGGCAACCTCACCAGTCAAGATTGAAATAGAATCTCTTAGACATTGCTTTTTCAAAGCAGTCAGAACGAATTTACAATATAAATTTTCAGAGCCGTTACTGAAAATCCCTTCATAAAGACGACTTGAAGCACAGAATTCTAAATCAAATTCAAGGATTCGCGATTTCTCAGAAAAAATGATTTTCAACCATAGAAGATGAGCATCCCGAATCCTACCAGTATACCATATGAAATGGGGGTGATCAGTGACGGATTATTCGATCGAAATAATGAAATTACTGGTTCGATGTCAATCCCGATGGTGTAGTTAATACTCAACACAAAGGGCGATTCCATTTCAATGTTTAATGCGCGTTAAAGGACCACTGTGTTTTAGCGTATGCCATTTTTCACGAAAATCTTCATGTGGAGTATTATTATGATATCATAAATATTAGTATGGTCGAGGGCTTCTGAAAGAATTTGGGTTGGCTCAAAAAGGTTAGTATATAGGAGCACCCCTGAACCAGACAAGAAATGTCTCAGAAATTTTAAGCCATGTTTATGTTGTCGGCGATAACTGAACGGGAATCAGATGACTAGTGAGATGCTATCTTCTTTACAGATTTAACCCCTATAGATTTCGTTTTTGGTGTTATGTCATGGATTCAAGATTCAAGACCAACTCAAAATGATATAGAAGAGTTGACACAAAACCTGAAATTGTTGAGTGTCGGTGAACAATATTCAAATTTAAAACGCATGAAGAGGTGCTTCTGGACGTTGTATTTCCTGCATTCTGAGTAATGGAAAGTAATGGAAACTATTTTTAATATTTCCTCAATCAAGAGTAATAAATAACTTTCTTTTGTTCTTGTGAAGTTCATTGTTTTTGTGTAAATTCCCACCAACAAACTGGATGAAACCATAAAACCTTCAAATAATTTTCATTTCTGAAAAAATTCTCATTTCTGAGAAAACAGGCTATTTGCATTTGCAGATAGGAAAAATTACTCTTCTTATGTTATATGAATTCACATATTTTGCAAAAACAAAATTATTCAACGAAAATTGAATATATCCCTGAATTCTGCTGAGCAAAAAAGCCAGTACAATGTCAAAATGGTATTTACCTAACTTTCGTAGCAAGAGATATTGGCATATGTCGAAATTTCGGACAATCGAGAAATCTGGGATAACTCAAAAACAAATATTGCGAACTGTTCTCACCAATAAATATTATTTGAAAATTAAGGACGGGGGTGTGGGCGTCATTTTTCGCTATTTGCAGTATTTTAGATGAAAACTTGTACGGTCGTACCAAAACGTCGAAATCGGGATATCCTGTACTGTTTTTCCACTCATCTGTTCAACCCAACCAGAACTTTGATTATTGGATGTAGGATAATGAGATGAATGAGATAAAAAACACAAGGTTTAACTTTAATCTACACTTTATTTGAAAAAATTCGACGACGTTTCGCTGACACAGCAGCTTTATCAAGAATGAAAAACAGAATGAAGAGTATGGTATTATAAACAAATCGTAGAACAAGTTGGATGATTAACAGGAAAATCCACACCGAGCCATTGTACAGTTAGTATGAAAGGTAATAAAAACTAATTAAACAAGTTAAGTAGGGGTGAGTAATTCACATCTACCTGTTCATTCAAAAGCCTCGTCCGAATGTTTGTATCTATTTATTTCTAATGCTTCTAGGAGATCTAATTTTGAACTTTTTGATTTTATATGTAATATGTCAAAGTTTTATTGAATGAATGGTTTTCTTTTATTAGGTGGTTTGAATAATTTGAATCAGATTTATTTTATCGAAGCTACGTTAATGTTCAGATGTTCTTATGCCAAAACTCCTATAGGTCCTACCGATATAAATTTTATCACAAGAACCGCAATTGAGTTTATAGATTCCTGATTTACTTGATTTTTCAACACGAGATTTATTATTTTTAATATGTTTACCTAAGTTATTAGAAGTTTTGAAAGTTATATTAAGATTTTGTTTGACGAGAAAGGATTTAATATTTGTACTTGCAGAACCGCAGAATGTTAAACTGTTGAATATTTTATAGTCTTTGTGAATAGGATACACTTCATTTATTGCTTTCTGATACAGTTTTTACGAATGATTAGATCTATCATATCCGGATTATATGAATTATTAAGGGCTATCTGTTTGATGATGTTTAACTCTTTATTATAATCTTCTACTGATAAAGGTAAATTGAGTAACCGATGTACCATGCTGTTTAAAGCTGCAACTTTGTGTTGAATTGGATGTAATGAGTAGTTATGTATAATTGTATCAGTATGTGTTGGTTTACGAAAGACCGAAAAACATGATTATTATTTTGTTTAGTGATTTTAAGTCCAAAAATTTATGGAATCGTTCTGTTCAATTTCTATCGTGAATTTAATGTTCAAATGGATGGAATTAATGAATTTAAGAAATAGGTCTAATTGACGAGTAGTTTCAATGAAACATACTAAGATGTCGTCAACATATCTATACCAAAAAGAAATTTGGAAATGAGTGGATTTTCTGTTCAATATTATTCATAAAATTCTCTGCTAAAAGTGGACTCAAAGGATTTCCCATGATCAAACCATTTTTACTACTGTAATAGATGTTGTTGAAAGAAAAATAATTTTGTTCAATGCAAACGTCCAACAGATTCAATATTTCTGATTTAATTATGTGGTTAACATGATTCGAATTCAACATGTTTTCGATTAATATTTTGACATCACCTGGAGGAACACTTGGGTATAAATTCTCAACATCAAACGAAATAAGTTTTGCGTTAGGTGGTAGGTTAACGTTTTTTATGTTATTTATCAATTCGAAAGAATTTTTTATAGAAAATTTTGATTTGAATGAACAATAATTTTTAATGATATCTATAAGGTAGTGCGACAATTTCACGGCTGGGGCTGTAACGTAAGATACGACTGGTCTAACGGGGTTATTTACTTTATGCAATTCGTAAAAAACTGTATCAGAAAGCAATAAATGAAGTATATCCTATTCATAAAGACTATAAAATATTCAACAGTTTAACATTCTGCGGTTCTGCAAGTACAAATATTAAATCCGTCAAACAAAATCTTAATATAACTTTCAAAACTTCTAATAACTTAGGTAAACATATTAAAAATAGTAAATCTCGTGTTGAAAAATCAAGTATATCAGGAATCTATAAACTCAATTGCGGTTCTTGTGATAAAATTTATATCGTTAGGACCTATAGGAGTTTTGGCATAAGAACATCTCAACATAAACGTAGCTTCGATAAAAATAAATCTGATTCAAATTATTCAAACCACCTCATAAAAGAAAACCATTCATTCAATAAAACTTTGACATATTACATATAAAATCAAAAGTTCAAAATTAGATCTCCTAGAAGCATTAGAAATAAATAGATACAAACATTCGGACAAGCTTTTGAATGAACAGGCAGATGTGAATTACTCACCCCTACTTAACTTGTTTAATTAGTTTTATTACCTTTCATACTAACTGTACAATGGCTCGGTATGGATTTTCCTGTTATTCATCCAACTTGTTCTACGATTTGTTTATAATACTATACTCTTCATTCTGTTTTTCATTCTTGATAAAGCTGCTGTGTCAGCGAAACGTCATCGAATTTTTTCAAATAAAGTGTAGATTAAAGTTCAACCTTGTGTTTTTTATCTCATTTATATCATGGATCTACATCAAGTAACGGACTCCACAATTCAAAAGATAATGAGATGGCAGAAATCTTAAATATGAAAACACCTTGTGGGTAGAATCTGACAGAAGCTTTCATTGCTTCATTTGTTTCAGTGTACAACTTTATATATTTTATTCTGATAATACGGTTTGAAAGATTGCTCCTCAGATCATAAGCTTGAATGAAATTTGAGGAAGGAACGTAGACAAAAGCTCTTCGAAATTATATAATTTTCATAATTACTAATAAGAATATTTTATATTTTTTCTGCAAATGACACCTAATTTCAATTGCCTTTACAAATAAGAGATCATGTACCAAAATTCTCATTTTGCGAAATATTCTGGTCGATTCGAATAGAAACCTACAATTCGCTTAAATATTCCCATCGTATATCTTCATAAAGGTAAACGGAGAATTTGAGCTACAACGCTTGTTTGGAAAGTAACTTTGGAACGTGGCTGAGCAAGGTAAAACTGTAACCATTTTTGCAGATAACAGGAATACCTATTCCCTTCAAACAAATTCCGAACATTCCTCGAAGAGTTCACGAATACTTAATGGCAATCAGTAGCGACAATGGAATGCGCGAGTTAGTGGAAAAGTTCCCGTTGATTCGGCAACTGAAACTGGCTAGACTTATGCCTCGAAAATCTAAGACAGAGTTTGTGTTGATGAATGAATCCTTGAATTCATGTCTGTAGAATGATGGTTAGCAAATTTTTTCATTTTATAGATAATTTTATAACATTTATTATGGAATTCAACATCTTTCATATGGCCGCCTTGCCAGCGCCGGCAGAACAGCATTCTCTTAACCTTGCTTATTGACAAAGCCGTTAAACCAAAAATGAGCTTCATCGGTGAAGATAATTTTTTTGTGAAAACTGTTATCTTCGCCAATCTGCCGCAAGGCCCAATTTGCAAGCACACGACACTTTTGGGGAAGCCAGCAATAGCTCTTAAGTGAGAAGGATCATGTATGGATGCAATCCCAAGTCCTTCCACAAAGTATGTCACACAGTCATTGGTGGGAGTCCCAACTCTTAGGTACGACGCGATATCGACTGTTCCTTATTCTTGTGAACAATGGCCTTGAGGGCTGCAATATTTTCACTGTCTTACAGATCGCTCATTTCCGTATTAAGTTTGTATGCCTTTTGCAGAAGCTTATAAGTTGGTTATTTGACAAGATGGAATAATAGCACCAAAGAAAAATATTATAGGTATAAAACTAGCCTGATTTCTGTTTCAATATAAAGGGAATAAGAAAAATTGCAAACGAAAACTTTCTCCAGACATTAATCTACTCTCAACTCAGATTTGATTGGCGTTGAGTGAGAAGAACCAAGATTTCGGTTTAAAAAAATATCATAAATGATCAAACAATTGAAGAAAAATCACTAGGCTTGTTCGATATGTTTCCAGCATATCCCAGTAAATAGTGGACTGTATCATCTTGGTTAGTAACCAAATCAACTGATTTATATATCCTCGATTCGCCTGTAATTTGTTCTTGAATTTTGAAATTTAAGTCATTTACACCTATGTTTTTGCAGCCAATATAGCTCGTTCGCTCAACCAATCATGGTTTCTGAAATTTTGAAAAACATCCAAAAAACCTACTGAATAAGTTCATCTTTTGATCGAGTTAACTGACAAAAACTTTGAGGAAAGTTAATGCAGCCAGCAGCCAGTCAACATGTCTATAGGAAATTTGCCATTACTAATGCCAATGAGTTGTTCAGATAATATGTTTCCAGATTGGTAATTTTGCAACTCGACACGCAGACTCTTGCCTAAATGAAGTACCTCAACATGTTTCCACAAATTGGAGGACTTTAGACATGCATTGAGTTCATCAGCTGGCGTAGATCGCGGAATTACTGGCAATGTTTGACGAAAATCTCTTGCTAATAAAATCGTTGCACCAACAGATCGGTTACAATTGCTCCGTAGATCTTTTAAGGTTCTATCTAAAAGCCTCCAAGGATTTTTATGTGCCATCGTGCATTCATCCGAAACAATCAATTTTCATTGCTGCAAAACCTTTGCCATGCGGAGTTCTTCGAAATGCTGCACGCTGAATGGGCGGTTCGACCACCTTCAAGCAAATTTGCTGCGATTCCCGACGAAGTGAGTGCAAGTACAATTTTATTTTATGAGCGAATTGTAGCTAATATTAATGAGATCAAAAAAGTTTTTCCTGTACCACCAGGTGCATCTAAGAAGTAAATCCCTGCAGTTTCATCATTTGTTACTTTCATAAAAGTATCAAATACATACTTCTGTTGTTCATTCAACAGTTGAAGATATGTTTGAATTAATTCTTTCAAAGTGTTTAGATCATACAGTTTTTCTCGGTGCAACTCTTGGTTAAAAGCATCATACATTGGACGATTGGGCGCCGCCAGGCCTAATCATCAAGCACATCCCCTCAATTGACATCAATATTTCGTTGTAAATTTCTTCACTGGTTTGTATATTTCGATTTCCCATTCTATTCCAAATTTGATACAAAATATCCCCGCACATATAATTTTTGTACTTGATCCACAAATCAATTGGGTTTGATGGCAAGCATGTAGATATGATTATAGAAACTAATATTCGTATTTGATGAGCGTGTGATGATATTACAGCATCATTTAGAGTCTGATCCCAATAAGCGGCATTTTCTAGCAAACGTTGACAGGCTTCTCTGTAGGATCCACACAATCTAACATCAACAGTTCGTAAATGTTGGAATTATGTTGGGCCACGTACATTGACTAATAGCACTCGTAAATAAAAAAATTCATCATTGCTTGGATGATAATAATAATAATAAATTCGACCAATCGCATCGGAGGAATAATATACATCTGGGTATCCTGAAACTGGTTTTCCTTGCTTCCGTCGTATAAATCTCCTTTAGATTCCAAGTAGAATATTTCGGCATTTCAGAATATAGCAATGTTTGTGCAAATGAACTTTTTACAATAGCAATAAAGCTCGAATTGACTCTACGTTTTAGTTAGAAAACGTTAGTATGGGAAAAAGAAAAGGGCTGTTTTTAGCGGTTTTACGGCAACTATTTGAATTCTTCTCGCCGTAAAAACCATCCCTGAACTTCTATTAACATTTAAAAAAAGAATTGGCCAAATTGGTCGAGGCGTTGTTGGGTTATGCGCTTATCAACACATTTTGCGATTCATCTATAATATATAAGATTGAGTAACCCTTAAATTTAACCATGGGACTAGACAGATTTGACTTAAGTTGTGTATTCTTTTCAAGAAGCTATCGTGCAAGACGTTGAAGTTGTGCGACTTTTTAGAACAACTGTATTTCGCAGGTAATGCAGAAGTTTTCGATGAGCAAACGTTCAATTTCACGTTTCAAGCAAAAAATCAGTTCTATTCGTTATATTTTGAAACAATAGTAACAGGTTCGAAATATGAGATGAACTCTATATCAAACAGCGAAATTGAAAATCTGACAGGTAAAGTTCTCAGGAACGAAGTAAAAAGTAGCGATGCGTAACGAACTTTTACCTTTCTCAATTTCCTAACGGTCAATTTTGTTGAACATCGCTGGTTACGTGAGTTTATTACTGGAAGTTGATTGAATTAGACCACTTAAGTTCGTATTGATTGACGCTTTCTGTAATAATAGCCACCGTCTTTTTCACTCGAATTCAATTTTTCTGAAGTTCGTCAATTTCTTGTCTGGCAGATGGTGGGAAATATGTCTTCTGTTGAGAAACAGAAAAATGACTGATCAGCGAAATACCAAGTAGCTATTCGAAAACTTCTAACCAAGGTTCATTATTCCGTGAATTATTGAATGAAATTTTGCTAGGAATCGTAAATTTTACTTCTAATAAAAGGGACATATTTTTTCGATTTTCATATATCCCCAGCTCAAACATCATTCTTATAAAATTTTTAAGGGTAAGAGAGGTTAAATGGCATTCCATTTTCGGAAAAATTCAACTGCTTTTCAATTTAGTAATTCAATCGTTT
Organism: Cryptolaemus montrouzieri; assembly: GCA_013387265.2. Taxonomy (NCBI): domain Eukaryota; kingdom Metazoa; phylum Arthropoda; class Insecta; order Coleoptera; family Coccinellidae; genus Cryptolaemus; species Cryptolaemus montrouzieri. The sequence continues at coordinate 69,560,325 of JABFTP020000021.1, read as the reverse complement.
CGACTTACTTTCCTTGTTAGTAAATAGTTTTCAATATATTATTGAACATCTGCTGAAATTGAATGAATATAAAACAACCATCAGTCAATTGCAAATTATCCCTAAATAAGATAACTTTTCGGCATAAAACGAAGATTTTCAAATAAGATAAAATTTTACAGGACAGCATTTCTTGTTTTTCAATTACGTCCCGACTCAAGCTCTAGGAATGCACTATCCCAAACACTAATAACTCTCTAACTTTGAAGGCGTAGCAACTTTCATAAATCTGAATTAATTCAAATTTCACACAGAATAATATTCGAGTTGGATGATTAAGAACTGTAAACAAGAAACGAGTAAAATGAACTGAATGCGTGTGAGGAGCCACGAGATCCTGACGGAAAATTGTGGGAGATCGAATTCAAATACCGATGGAAAACATGTAATAATCCAGAAAACGCATGTCAGAAATTGTTCATTAGAAAACTATTGAATTAGAAATTGTTAGATCGAATAGAAATATGCCTTCACCCATTTGGATATCAGCCCTCTAGGAATGAGCAATACTTATACTGGAAACGTTTCTTATCATGATTGTTCAAAAACTCTAACGAGAATAGTCTATTTACGTTAGCTACCCAAAGTGAGAACCATCTACTCTGAAGTACTTTTCGAATTCTGGAACAAGGTATATTTGTGTTCTAGAATGAGTCTGGTGAATATTCTTTATTTCATTGTAGAAGTGCGTTATTACTTGGTGTTATGAATATTCATTTGAGATGGAGATAGCATAAATAATTCAGGCGACCCATTAACTAAAAATCAAGAAAATTCAGGTCAGGCAACGAAGGTGCGATAGGTCCTTTTAGTGGAACCACAAATAGTCCAACGAAGAATTGACTAACAAATGCGGCCCAAATATCATCTCACTAATGTTGCTGTTGTCGGCATGAGAGGTTTTCTTTGTCCAAAAGTTTATATTATTTGAATTTTTAACACCATCTCTCGAACAGGTTGAGTAAACATTTACCACGGTAAGAGAGTGATATAATTATTCCTTTATTTTCTAATATTATTCATTTGAATATTATTACCTAACTCTTTTTGATAAATTGAAAAGTTTACCCCCTACCCCCTTAACCCTAGCCATCAACCCTTTTTATATTCAAATAGAACCCCCCCTTGCGATTGCTCTTTTTAAAGCTCAATGAAGCTTCCTGATAACTGTGTATTATTTAAAATATTAAAATTCATGCATAAAATTGATAAGTATGTTATTGCAAAGAAGGCTTGATCACATGTCTGACTATTCTCAATTGTGGTTCAAATTAATCACGAGCTGAGTTGCGTATCCCCCAACCCGAAACCAATTTTGTTAGAGAATGATGAGGCAGTTGTGGTGAGAAAATTTTATCATCTAATATATATATATATATATATATATATATATATATAAATGAGATAAAAACACAAGGTTTAACTTTAATCTACACTTTATTTGAAAAAATTCGACGACGTTTCGCTGACACAGCAGCTTTATCAAGAATGAAAAATAGAATGAAGAGTATGGTATTATAAACAAATCGTAGAACAAGTTGGATGAATAACAGGAATATCCACACCAAGCCATTGTACAGTTAGTATGAAAGGTAATAAAACTAATTAAACAAGTTAAGTAGGGTGAGTAATTCAAATCTACCTGTTCATTCAAAAGCTTGTCCGAATGTTTGTATCTATTTATTTCTAATGCTTCTAGGAGATCTAATTTTGAACTTTTGATTTTATATGTAATATGTCAAAGTTTTTATTGAATGAATGGTTTTCTTTTATTAGGTGGTTTGAATAATTTGAATCAGATTTATTTTTATCGAAGCTACGTTTATGTTCAGATGTTCTTATGCCAAAACTCATATAGGTCCTACCGATATAAATTTTATCACAAGAACCGCAATTGAGTTTATAGATTCCTGATTTACTTGATTTTTCAACACGAGATTTATAATTTTTAATATGTTTACCTAAGTTATTAGAAGTTTTGAAAGCTATATTAAGATTTTGTTTGACGAGAAAGGATTTAATATTTGTACTTGCAGAACCGCAGAATGTTAAACTGTTGAATATTTTATAGTCTTTATGAATAGGATATACTTCATTTATTGCTTTCTGATAGAGTTTTTACGAATGATTAGATCTACCATATCCGGATTATATGAATTATTAATGGCTATCTGTTTGATGATGTTTAACTCTTTATTATATTTATATCGGTAGGACCTATAGGAGTTTTGGCATAAGAACATCTGAACATAAACGTAGCTTCGATAAAAATAAATCTGATTCAAATTATTCAAACCACCTAATAAAAGAAAACCATTCATTCAATAAAAACTTTGACATATTACATATAAAATCAAACAGTTCAAAATTAGATCTCCTAGAAGCATTAGAAATAAATAGATACAAACATTCGGACAAGCTTTTGAATGAACAGGTAGATTTGAATTACTCACCCTAATTAACTTGTTTAATTAGTTTTATTACCTTTCATACTAACTGTACAATGGCCCGGTGTGGATTTTCCTGTTATTCATCCAACTTGTTCTACGATTTGTTTATAATACCATACTCTTCATTCTATTTTTCATTCTTGATAAAGCTGCTGTGTCAGCGAAACGTCGTCGAATTTTTTCAAATAAAATGTAGATTAAAGTTAAACCTTGTGTTTTTATCTCATTTATATCATGGATCTACATCAAGTAACGGCCTCCACAATTCATATATATATATATATATATATATATATATATATATATATATATATATATATATATATATATATATATATATATATATATATATATATATATATATATATAGAGTGATCCAACCAAAATTTAACACCTTGATTTTCCGGTTTTAAAGTGAAAATATAGAGAATTGCTTGGACCCGTCGATTTCTATATATGTATGCTCTATGTTGGCACCAAGAAACAAAACTCTACCACCAACAAATTGCGCTGAAATATGGTCTACTGAAGCAGACGATTGAAAACCACCTTTATAAGGAGATACTCGAAAATAGCGGCTACAAACTGTACTGGGACTCTACTATTATCGCAGATAGACCGGTCGCCCATAATAGACCGGATATGGCGCTACTCAATTTGGAGAAGAACACATCGCTCATTCAGGATGTCACGATACCAGTAGACAAAAATGTGAACAGGGCCTTCCTGGAATTTATTTTATCCACCATTATAAGGTACGTGAAGTGATCCCACCTGGCGAATTTCGCCAAGGTGAGTTCACGAACAGTTCAGGAATCTTCGCACTAGACGGCTTGTGTCCAAAATTACTTCCTTCTTAGCAACAGAGACGAGTGAGCGATCAAGCCCACAATAACCCGCAACCGTCGGTCAGAGAGATTAGGTTCAACGATTGGTGCCAAAGATACCATTCAGGACTAATGCAGAAGAAACATCACCTAAGGAGAGGATGAGACAGTGACAGCCGAAAATATTCACTTGATCTCTAGAGATTCAGAATCAATATCTGACAGTATAAGTTTAGAGCTGAAGTATGATTGAGATGTTATCTGACATTCTGGTGAAAGAATCCGCGAATGAATCCGCCCAAACGTTTGCAGTGTCACCATAGTTAAAGTAGACAGTCCGTATTCATTCCTGAGACATATACTTGGTGCTCTAGGATAATCTGAGATATTTGAAACCCGTTTGCAGTCTATTGATGGTACCAGTTTGGAGTAGAAATAATCAAATAATAATTCAGTTTGATTGATTTTCTCTGACAGCGAATAATGAAAATAGTCTCTTCCCACCATGCCACAATAATATCAACTTTTTGTGGTGAATCATATGCAATATGCCTTTGTCAATCCAAGCTTTTACCGGTACTGGGAAACGGTTTTAGGAGTGGTGCGGAGGTCTACCCAGGAAGATTATGTTTAGTGAAGTAGTCACTACTTTATTTAGATGTCGAAAACGTTGAAAATTCTCACATTTTAATCAGTTTCAAGAGAAAGTTTGCGTAATTTGAATCTGATGTTCAACTCGAAAACTTTCTCTGCGCTCTATTATTCTGATATTAAAATGTCAACAGATCCTATCAATGTAATGTTTTTTCAGTTATTGCATTTCACTGATATATTGATTTCGTCGGATTTGGTTTTGCTTTTTCGATGGGTTGGCCCAAATAATTATGGGCTTGGAAAGCTCTATCGATTTCGTTTTCACTCAAGAAAGACTTCATTTTCCCACTACATGGCCGATATAGGTTAATTGAATGATTCTTTTACTTTTCTATGGGATAAATTTCATTCAGAGTAGCTTCAGTTTGAATTTCCAAATATTACTTACTCTTGTGGAAAAGTAACAACTATTGAGTGATTGTGCTCATTAATGTTGAATTTTGAGAGAAAGTTCGCGGAATTTGAATGTGATGTTTGATTTGAAATTTTTTTCTGTGTTCTATTGTGTGGGGTGCAGTTCAGTGTAAACTCTTGGAATGTTATTTTTATCCTATTTGTTCTCAAAAGATATAATATTGCGGAGATGTTACAATTATTGAAAGCTGTCAAATTAATTAAATTAATTAAAAAAATCAATTATATTAATTTTTATATGCTCTAGAAGTAAATGTAGACGAAGTTATGAATCGGGGTCTTAGATGCTGACATTTTTTGATTGATAAGCAAAAATTACGTTTTATGTGTGGTTATATTTGTATACGAAGGTTATTGTAGATCAAACAATGAAAGTTGATTAAACTATGTCTTCTGCATAAACGACAGATTACAGTTTTGAGGTTGACACACCGAATTTTGAGCAAATGGAAAAAACAGATGTGTTTATCTTAAGATAAAAAACAATCAAATCATATAACCTGCGAAACAATGATAATGTCTGAAATATTTTCGTCAGTCATTTTTAGCTAGTAGCATATGCAAATAAAGAAAGAAAGTCGAAACTTGCAATATCAGTTATTCCAGAGTCTTCTGAAAACGAATCGGAAGAAAGTCAGTCAATCATTAATGAAGTCGGAAAAAGTTCTTGTAGGTTGCAAAGTTCGTTCAGAATTCTTACATTTTAGTCGGATATTCAGGTTAAAGAGATAGCGCTTCGGATGTCAATGTAAATACAGAATTTAATATTTCACGAAGATGTATAAAAATTCGATATTTAATGCGGTATAAGTCCACGGGGATCAGTTTTCGCTAAAAGATGAAAAGAGAGAGATAATCTGTCGGGAAACGAGATTCATGAATAACTGGATGCTACATATTTGGTAGCTGTATAGAACAGGACTCCTTTCTATTATGGTGTACAAAATTACTTCTTTCGCTTAGTGAACCTTGCGAGGTTTTTTTTGTTGTTCCGGATCATGGCGAAGTAATTTTTTCCCGTCTCGATAACATAAAAATAGTATATAATCCCAAAGCTGGAGAAAATTTATACGATGTTATATCTTTCTGCAGGCTCGGTGAAAGATATTCTTGCAAAATAGCCCCTTGCCGAATATTCTTATGGAAATTTAAACACTCTGCCAACACGTGGCTGAATATCAATGACGCATTTTTCTCGTGAGCAAGTAATTTTATTGAAAATTTTTGCTCGGTATGCTTTCGCATAACCGAAAACTTTTTCATTGAAAAATATTAGTCACATTTATTCTGTTCAATTCATGTTGAAGCATATCGTTGATGGCTTCTTGATTTACTGCACTAACATAAAAAGGAAAATTTGTTTTGTTTAAGCTGCCCATATTTCCAATGGTTAATCTCAATTTCTTGAAATCTGTTTATTTTTTCAGTAAAACATATTTTTCTTTATGCACTGGCTAAGAAATTAACGCTAAACATTATTTCTCTAGTAATCAACTACTGAGTAATGGTTGAAAACAATCAAAATGAAAATGGTACCCAAAGAAATTAAAGTAAAACTATTAATGAATCATGTGAAATCTTTAGAATTGAGAAAACCTGTACCTATCATGTTAGAGTAATTTATTAAAATAGCTTTGACAAGATTATTTTATGTCAATATACACTTGGTTTTCGTGGTGACTGTTTTAATTTCTGGAAGCAAATGTAAAATTTCTGCTCTAGAAAAGTAATGGTATACGTTGCGGTTAAATTGAAACAATTAGCGTTATTTTTGCTCAGAGAACTAGGCAGAAGTCAAGTACGAAATCACCATCCGACAACTTTGGAGATTTTTGCCATCAAATTTATTTCGTAAGATGAATATTAGATTAAAGTTCTGCTTTTGTTTGATGCTACCTTCTCATTTCATTTCTGGGTTAATGAATACGAAGTTCAATTTTCAATAGCCAAGTTGACGTCTAAAGGTCACAGACTATGAAGGTCTTGATCAAGGCTATATTTGAATGTAATTATTTTAGGTCTTTTGATTTCCTAGGCCAGGAATATACGGTTCTTCAAAATTTTTAACTTGACCTCTAAATGTCCTAGAATGTTATAGTCAGATCATGCTCAAGGTCGCTATTGGATTGCTAAGTCAAACCTCTGCAATTTTTGTCTAGATCTTTTTATTTCGTTTGAGCAGTATTTTCGAAAGTGAAGAGGTTTCCAAAGTCCAGCACCTATGGAAGATAATGTGTCTGATGGGTTGACCGCATTTTTTGACCGACATACTGCTCAAACCAAATGGAGAAGATAATGGTAGTTCTTATTGTGCGACAGTTAGGTCAACGAGTAAAACTTCTCAGGTTCCATAAAGGCTCTTTTCTTTTTTCCACTCCATGTGTGTTTATGTAATAATAATGTGATCAAAACGAGTAGGAAAATTACTTGGAAAGCTACTTTAAAACTCACTTCGCCAAGTTATTTCGGATAGCAAAGTATTTTTTCACTTACTGATTTAGGTTCTGCTACAAGGCTTTTGATGACTTTGCACACATTTGAAAACTGGTATTCTAGATGCTGTTTTTTGACTTAGAATTTAATCTTTCTCGAACTCGTCGAACCTGGTATTTACCCGTGAAATAGCTGTGCATTCTACGCAAACTCTATACCCTCTTGGTCTCAGAATTAGCTACCTCAATTTCAAAACAATGCATGCAACTGTCGAATGAAACTCTTCCTTCTATCTGTATTCTATTCAAATATAGGGCCGATAACAGCAAACCTACATTTTTGGTTGCAGGTTAACAGCGCGTATCACGATTATTCGGTAGATCTCGATCACAAACAAGAGTTGGACTACACAATACTCAAGTAATGGTCATACGTAGTTTTTATGAAGTTTATGGATGAGATGTCAGCGAAAAATCTACGATGAAGATGGTGCAACGTATTTGTGTGCTGATACATATTATTTTTTTGATCAGGCCCTCGGTGTATCTTGTAAGGTGAAAGCTGGATTGTTCCTTCTTATATGCAAAATAATACGTTTTCAGTGTATAGTGGAAGGAGATAATCACCACACCAATAGCCGACAAAATTCAAATCAGACTTTAGATTATAATGCTGACTCTGAGGACTCGCGAGAAGCTTGCGATCGACGAACCAAAAGGCTTTCTTACTGTGCATATAAAAGAAAAACTATTGACCTGTAGAATAAAAAGAATTGGGAACAATACTGGTCCTTCAGACACTCCAGTAGTTACGAATCTCTCTTTGGAAAAGAAGCGTTCAACTCTTGGCCTCAACAGCAGTTGTATCCGTTTTCCTTAGTGTTCGATTTTGAGGAGAAGTCGACGCGGATGTGTATGCTGCGCATGTGAATTCCTCAGAATTACGTTATTTACATTTTAAATCATTTATATTCGAAAGACCATCCCACAAGTAAATATTGTTGGTGATGAAAGGTCAACATTAATATTAACAATTTCATGATAGACTTATCTCCAACTTAGTTGTGAATATCGAGTAATTCTGTATCTATGGAATACAGAACAAACTAAAAAAGGTCGAAAGCATATTACAAAATCAAATAACATCCTTTTTCGATAGAAAAAGGTCGATGAAATTTGACCTGACAACGAGATTATCATTTCATCCAGGAAAGGGCCAATTTCATTTTCGAACAACGTTCTTAGTTTACTTTCTATAAAGTTATTGTAACAAAAACCCCAGAAGTTCCGTTTACTCAGCTCTTTTTCATTAAAAGGAAACTTTTGCAAGAAGTCTTACCTATCCGGAATCTAAACATCGCTTTTATCGATTCGCATCTCCTACTTCAAAACCACGGACTTCTCACAATATAGTTTCCGTAGCTTTCTTTTTGAAGATAATAATACATTGTTCAGATGGGATTAGTGTATACACTTGGAACTTATTTTGAAATGACAATTTAATCAAGATGAATCTACGCGAGAAATATTAAATCGTGTCTCGACTTGTTACAGTAAACTCGAACAATTCATCATCGAGTTTTTCGTTTCTTTTCATTTTAGAAGATGATATTAATAACATAAAATATAGAAAACCCTGCTATTTGAGTGCCACGCATAACCTATTTCAACTATGTTATATTGATTGCGGTCAACATCGTTTATGTGCGAGAAGGACAAAATAATATACTGTATAATTCGTATGATTGTGAAATAAGAATGTACTGCCAACATTGTATTAATCAGCTAAGTAACTATTTTTGTTAGTGAACCACACTAGCACTGAACGGTTCAATATAAAGGTGGATAAAAAGACTTATTGTTCAGTGTGTTCCATTTTAATAGGTTTTAAGGGGTTATCGTATTTATAGAATGAACGATGCGGTTTTCGTTACCATCTTCTAGTTTTTGAAGAAATCAAAGATGGTACAAATAGATTGGGTCCATCTGCCTTGGTTTCTGTGATGCGGGGTGATTTTAAGAATTCGTTATTTCCAGACATCGTGAAATACATTGAAAATGTTGGAACGGTCTTTCATAGATATATTTGCATAGAAGCCAGAGGAGTACACGGATATTGACATGATTTGAGAGATTTCATTTAAATAAAGGTATTTCTTCTTTTCATCTTATTCTTCCCAACAAAGCTCATCTAAAATGAAAATAAATGAATGATTCGCACTGAGCAATTCTATATTTACTCTGTCACGATGAAAGCTTTCTTACTGAAAGTTCATATTATTCGAAAGTTAAGGGTAAATACCCTTCAAGAATAATGAATTTTTAGAAATATACAAATTCCTACCAAATCAATAAGTTGATACTGAAACCACAAGATTCATTTGAGAAATCATCCTATCATTTTTGGATTGAATATTATTTTTTGAAAGTAATCGTTCATAATGGTAAGGGTTTATTTTACTTGGGCAGACTGTCTAATTGTAAGTATCGGTTTTTCTCGGCGATCAGAGGAATAGGCAATAAGTTTTATACTAGACTGAATATATCTAGAATGACACTGAATACGTTATTCAAAATAATGAAATTTAAAACAACAAGCTATCAGGTTATCGTTTGTGTTTTTATATAAATCGTCGATTTCTCACCTCTTACAAACGTGCATGAACTAAAAATGAACCGCCCGCGGAAATTCAAGCATCCCTTTTATAAGCAACTTCAAGTGTTATAAGCTTGAAGTGTCTTACGGAAACCCCATTTCATCAAGTGAGCCACCACGAACGAAGGACGAAGGACAAAGTGAAGCGACCAACTTCGATCAATAGCCTCTCCTCTACGTGATGCTCATCTGTCCTTTCCGGACGTGGCTCACTTCATTTGTGCGGTGGCTATGCAATATGCGGCTTGATGGTTGACAAATTATTAAAGCCAAGACTTAGTATCTCTAATAATTTCAAGAGGCTTTATACGTAGTAACAAAATACATGTTTCAGCAGAACAACTGGCTTGTTTTATGTTTCATTAGGTTATCAAGTCTAGATTCAAAGGGAAAAGATGACGAAAGACTTCTGAGGTACTTCTAGGAATCATCTTCATATTCTGAAGAGAAACTGATGAGTTTAAGTAATTTTGTATATCCATCTCTTAGATGGCATACACATTGAACTTGTTGTTTTTCTTCAACTTTGGCGATGAAGCTTCCTCCAAAATGTATAGATGTATGCTAATGAAAATGAAATGGCCTTCAGTGGAAAATGTTCAGTTGCAAAACAGTATTTTGCGATTTGGCTAGTCATAATTTTTCACGTTACACTGTGTCGCAGGCGCATGCAAAACTGCGCAGTGAAGGCGATAGTGTCTGTGTACACAGATATGCATATATCTGACAGATGAATGTATAACGTAGTTCGAGATTTTGATTCTGATTTTGACTATGTGGGAGAGCTACTTGGATAAAAGAGTGGTTCAGGTTCAGGGCAGTAGTATTTGCTGTTGACTAGTTGGTACTCATCATGAGAAGTAACTGTCGCTCTGTGGAGAATAAGAGGACAGATTTTGCGAAAGTCTTGACTGGACAGAAAGAGTGGGAGTGAGCATATCGGAGTCCCAGAGCTCGTGTATGCCATTGAAACGGAAACTGAGTAAAAATAGGTCTCCATTTGTACGACTGATAGAATAAGTCACGAATACGAAATATCTGGGAGTGAGAATAAAGTACGAAATTCTAGAAAGCACTATGTGGACACAAGGGAAGAAGGCTCGTTTGGACCATAAGGCTTCTGATAAAAATGTTAATTAGAGAATAAATACGAAAGCAATGATGGTAGTGTATGGAGGTATGTTTGAACAGGACATGGCGTATGCAGCAAATTTGTAGAATGAGATAATGGTATACGAGGATGCAAGGATACTGATAGAAAGATGCTAGCGTGTTGTGAGGACAGGAGTGATACCATGGGTTCTCAGAGCATCTGAAATGTCGGCAGCATTTAAGGTTAGAAAATAGGGCTGAAATAGATAGATAACGGACATAAATGAGGAAACGGGAAAACTTGAATGTATTGATAGCGACTGAACGGGTGTTCAAGGGATGATTCAGGGGAGACGAAATGGCAGTAATTCCTTTTGGTTGAACCGACTTTTCCAAAAGGAATGATCGATTCTAACTAGGCATGGAAATCTAAATGAGTGCAGGCAGAAGATACCTGGGATTGATCACGGTGGATGTGAGTACGTATATTGTCTGACTGCCGGATAACTTGTGCGGAAATAGAATAGAAGGAATATAGAAGTAATCATTGAAAATGAGTTGAGTTATCAGAGGATGCTCTTAGAGCATTTATCAGAAGAGGGAGGCAGTGGAAAGTAATGATGTTCTTGAATGTAGAAGGAGGAAATGTAGCTTCAACGCTTGAGAAGCTTGAAAACATCCGTGAACATAGGTTAAAAGTTTAACGTACGAAAATGTACGATAGGGAGAATAGTAGGAAATAATATACTGTGAGAGAAAATGAGGGGCCAGTCCATGATGGGGGATGTGTCTGTTACCCGAATTGCGTAGATATACTCCAGTAAATGCTATCAGGCTTAGCTTCAAGTCTAGATTCACCTAGGTATAATCTCAGTGGCCTACTCTACCACTACCTAAAGTGACAAGCTATCCAATTAGAAGAGGGGTAGAAATATGTTCTACCGGTGAGTAGTCGGTCCATGGAAGAGCAATGGCCTGCACGCAAATTCCTGTTCTGAGAATATTTGAAATCGATCTCACGTTGGTTGTGGCTGGAATCCCCTGCAGAGTTTGAAGGTTATCTCGACAGTGAGCATGGAGGGCTTCTGACTCAAAAGCAGCCCTGAATGCTATGATTAATCTGTCGTGCCCTGATTGTGCGCCAATATGTACCATGTCAAATAGTGTGTGAATTGTCGGCCATTACCAGTAGATAAAATGAATTGTCAATACTTCTTTATCAATCACTCAAACGACAGGAGTTGTTTTGTTGTTTAGGTCATAAAATTTGTTGGAATATTTTGTTAACGACATGTCAAGCAAGTTGTAATCCGTTAACTGAAGTCAAGAAGCATATGGGGTTCCATTAGAGTTAAGATGGGTGACCTCTTCATATACAGCACGTAATTGCTACTTTGCCCTCTTTGAAGTGAAAACGTCTCTAGGTATTGAGTGCTTTTTGAATAGGTAATATCGGAATACGTGGTACCGTTAGGTGGTTACTATTAATGATCAGTTTCGATTAATATAGATGCAACATATAAATATAATATAACTTTTCAGTTTTTGATAATACCATCAATCAGAAGATTTAAAACGAGAAAACAGTGGCTTTACATAATTTAAGGTTTTCAATTCTGTCAGCGGGCCCTAATGACTGTTTAAATTTTTCTCATTTTGAAATATTCATAATAGTTCGAAATGGGCATTTGTAGGGAGTTAACTTCAAAAAATATCACCGGATAATGACTATTAAGGAAAAACTGCAACGGGGATTTCAGTGTGAATACGAATAAAAGAAACAATAGAAAGTTGTCATACTTCTTTTGGTTCACTTGCTACCGTGTTTATGACTCTTTTCATTATTAGTTGTGGTCGTGAAAGAAGAAAAATTGACGCAGTTGAGAGATGTTTGTTTTATTGAGAATCTAGGAAAAGTTGGAGTCACTTCAGAGAGAAAACAGGAAATTCGGATTAATATCTTAATACATTGTTTTCATAGGCTGTTTTTATTATAACTATCGATAGGAAAAACGTCACTTGGTTGATTTTGTTTTTATTTTTAATACATATGGTCCATTATAATATTTCAACAAGAAAGTGCTTCAAATAAAATAAGAAATAACATTTTCATTCGATTTAATTTTCGTGCTCGCACGATTCCGAAAAATTCACTAGGAAAAAATTCGATAGAATTGCCATGGAAACACGAGAAATAGGTGTAAATTGTGGAAACCATTTTTTTATATAAAATTTGAATTATATTTGATTACTAAAATGATATAAATGTTTGACTGTTTGTTTTCAGAACTCGAGAATCATAAATAGGAATGAGATCTTAGATTAACGATCAATAAGATTGAAATATTTCTTCTGTGCAATTCTTTATGATATTGAATAAGTTTTCAGTACATAAAAATCAGATTATTCGAACGAACTGTAGAAATTATAATATCATGTCCGTCCGATATTTCATTCTGTTACCTTCTGAACGTTCGGCTCTTCGAGACGACTGATCTCTTTCAAAAAAAGAATATGACAAAACCACAGAAAAAATTTAAGATTTCCTTAAAAAACGGACGGTAAAAGGTGTGTTAAATCAAATTGGTTTTCAAACTGCAAGTTGCCATACACGTGAGAATGATACTCATGGAGGGGTTCTTATATTAGTGGAAAGTAAAATGAGCTTTGAGTCGTTAAACAATATAAATGAGCTTTCTATATAAAGGCATATAGAAATTGCTGCAGCCAAGATTACACATCGGAGATTGACTACCCTCTCTATTTACAGACCACCAAAAGGCGAAGTAGACACGTTTCTGTCTCAAATGGAGCTTGCCTTGCATACAATTTTCCAAGGGTCAGTTGAAAACATTCAATGTTGATTTCTCCAAAAATTTGACTAAAATAAATAAAATAGTATAATCTTTAGAACCTTTCGGCCTGCACAAAATCTTTGAGCATCCTTCTAGGATAACTCCAACAAGTGACACATGCATAGAGAGTATTTCTACTAACTTTGATACAGCTTCAAGTTTGAAAGAAACATTTAATCCAAATTTATCAGATCATATGACCCAGAAACTGCAGGTAGATTATGACTTATCTGAAAAAAACGACATCTAATATAACGGAGATCTGAATGAAAAGAATACCAATACCTTCAAAGAGACCTTAAAAAAGGTGAATTGGGATGATATCAATTACTCTGGGGCACAGGTCGCCTACGAGGACTTTCAGAGAATTATAATGAAATGTTTTTCTGACAGCTTTCCCTTGAAAAAGAAAAAAGAGGTAAGAAGAGTTAAAATTGAAGTAGCGGAAAATTCTGATTCGGAACAACTTGAGAATCGTGTGGAGGCAGCCGAGATCATTCATAGAGTGAATAAAGACGAAATCTCCAGAGATATTTATAGGAGGTTAAAAAGTAGTACAAAAATGCAATAGACAGCGAGATTCGAAAAACACATTTAGACAAGATAAAAAGCTCAGGTAATCCACAGAGGACGACTAGTAGTAGTAGGAGGACGAGAGTAATAAATCCTAACATCAAGGAACCAAAATTCGAAGATATGAAATGCACTATCACTGCCGATGAGTTCAACAAGTTTTTTCAATAATGTTCCCAAACTTCTCACACCAACAGTTGCAGATACAGAAAAATGATGGAATATCTAAGAAATATCAATTCAGCTGACTATGGATCCATGTTGTTGAAACCCACAACTTGAATGAGATTTTGACAACTATATCTGAATTCGAGAACAAGTCGTCATGTGATTAATATGGTTTCAATGTAGTATTGCTGAAAAAAATCATTCAATCAGTGGTTGATCAATTATGCGAAATGGTAAATCTGAGTTTTGAGGAGGGTCGACGCCAACAACTACAGACCAGTTGCTATATGCCTGCTTTCTCCAAAATTCGGAAATTACTCCTGAGGAAGAGAATCGTCGACTATGTTGAAAATAAAAGTATACTTAGCGAACTTCAACATGGCTTTCGCAAAAGGAAGTCTACTACCACAGCGATGTTAAGCATAATAGATGTTTTGCTCGAGGCACTGGACAACAGAGAATATGCGAAGATTAGCAACTGCAACTTAGGTTGATTTCGTAGACCGGGGAGTCCTTCTTGCGAAGCTGGTATGCTATGGCATGAGGGATCCAATTTACAACATTATCAGATCATACTTGAGAAACAGATATCAAACAGTTTCATTGAAGGGTTCGTTGTCTCAGCTAGAAAAAAATGAAGTTGGGGTGCCTCAAGGATACATTCTGGGACCGATTTACCGAGTTACCTATTACGTTCAATTCCATAGCTTGGCAAATCCGTTGACGCAAAACGCATATTACAACAACAAAAAAGGCACTAAGAGCAATGCCTGGTGCAAATCTAAATAAAAGCTGCAAACCATTGTTTCTAAAATATTTGAATTTGGGAGGCTCTTACTTGGTAAAATTCCATTATCAATAATAAAAAACAAGTACTGTGTTTTAAGGAATTTTACCTAATAATTGCGATTCGTAACGCGTTTCACTACACCGTAGCTTCTTCAGACGAATGAATGTACAGAATATAAAAATAAGATTATAAATATAAATGTTCTTGAATAATTAAAAGCTTATTGGGCTGCTTATTCTTGAATGGTTATCTATGACAGGTATATCCAATAAAATTAAGGAATAGAACAGATTCAATAGAGGTGAAGAGCTTAAATTGACTTGTTCAGTGTGTGACACCTGAGTGTTTGTATTTATTGATTTCTAAAGTTTCCTAAAGATCTACCTTCCAATATTTATTATCTGTATGCAAAATTTCAAACTGTGGGTCGAAAGAGTGATTATTTTCTGAGAGATTATTCGCGTAATTTGAATCTGATTTTTATTTGAAAAACTGCGTTTATGTTCCGATATTCTAATATTAAAATTTCTATGTGTTCTACCAATGTAGAAATTATCACAGTCATTCCTATTCAATCTAAAACACCTGATTTATTGTTTTTACCTGATTTGGTTTTATTATTTTTATATATTTGCCTAAATTGTTTTAGTTAGTTTATAAAGCTATGTTGAAATTATTGCTATTCAAGAATGATTTCAGTTTCTCACTTGTAATGCCAACGTAGGTTAAGGTATTGAATTTTGTTCCAATTTATCGACAGGGTAAACTTCATTCAATGCGATTCTTTTTGTTTTTATTTAAAATATTATTTATTCGTTTGGGATTGTAACCATTATTTTTGGCTATTTGTTTATCAAATTTAATTCTTTGTTGAAATTTTCTGGTGATAACGGGATGTTAATCAATCTATGAATAAAACTATTGAATGTTGACATTTTATGTTGATACGGATGATACGACGAGTTATGTATTATAATATCTGTATGTGACGGCTTATGGTAAATTGCGAAAACATGTTTTCCATTTTCATCCGAAATTGTTACGTCTAAGAAATTTATCGAATTATTGCTTTCTATTTCGGTTGTGAATCCAACTTTTGGATGTAATGAATTTATATGATTTTCAAAAATTTTAACTGTCTATCTGTACCTATGAAACAAATAATGATATCGTCTACATGGCGATACTAGTAAAAACAATATTTACTGAGTGCATTATGGGCAATCCGTCCTTTGCTAGCAGAAATATTCATGAATAATTTAGAGAAATTAATTCACAATCATCCACTCAGTAAATATTGTTTATACTGGTATCGCTATGTAGACGATATCATTATTTACTTCACAGGAACAGATAGATAGTTAAAATTCTCGAAAATCATACATACAAAATTGGATTCACAACCGAAATAGAATGCAATAATTCGATAAATTTCTTAGACGTAACAATTTCGAATGAAAATGGAAAACATGTTTTCGCAATTTACCATGAGCCGTCACATACAGATATTATAATACATAACTCGTCGTGTCATCCGTATCAACAGAAAATGGCAGCATTCAATAGTTTTATTCATAGATTGATTAACATCCCGTTATCACCAGAAAATTTCAACAAAGAATTAAATTTGATCAACAAAATAGCCAAAAATAATGGTTACAATTCCAAACTAATAAATAATATTTCAAATGAAAACTAAAGTAGAATCGCATTGAATGGAGTTCACCCTGTCGATAAATTGAAACAAAATTCAACACCTTAACTTGCGTTAGAATTACAAGTGAGAAACTGAAATCATTCTTGAATAGCAATAATTTCAACATAGCTTTTCAAACTAATAATAATTTAGGCAAATATATAAAAATAATTAAACCAAATCAGGTAAAAACGATAAATCAGGTGATTATAGATATATAAACGCAGTTTTTCAAATAAAAATCAGATTCAAATTACGCGAATCATCTCTTAGAAAATAATCACTCTTTCGACTCACAGTTCGAAATTTTGCATACAGATAATAAATATTGGAAGGAATATCTTTGGGAAACTTTAGAAATCAATAACTACAAACACTCAGGTAGACTCATCAATGAACAAGTCGATTAAGCCCTTCACCTCTATTGAATCTCTTCGGGGAGCAATCTATTCCTTAATTTTATTGGTTATAACTGTCATCAATAACCACTTAAGAAGAAGCAACCCAATAAACTTTTAATTACTTGAGAATATTTCTATTTATAATTTTATTCTTATTTTCTGTACATTCATTCGTCTGAAGAAGCTACGGTGTAGTGAAACGCGTTACGAATCGCAATTATTGAGTAAAATTCCTTGAAACACAGTACTTGTTTTTCAGTATTGTTTCTAAAATATGAAATATTAACAATTCCATCAGTTTTTATACTGACCTGCCTATGTAACGTACATGAAAATCTTTAAAAGCAGGGTCCCCATTCTACTGTACATACTTACCCAACACGTAGTAAGGACAATCTGATCTTGCCTTTTCATCGGCTCAGCAGGACGCAGAATAATTGTCATTTTGGGTGTAAAGTTTCACAATGCTTTGCCAGCTGCGTTCAAGACACTCAGCAATTTCATATTTAAGAGGAGAGTCAAATTCATTGTGCTTGCCAATGTATGTTATAATATCGAGGCGTTCAAGGACTGTTTTTCGTAATTAAATTTTATTGATTTCTGTGATATTTGTCTGTGAGCCATATACCTCTTATATGTTTGCAAATTATTCATACTGACGAACCATGTAATATATTGATGGTGAAAATAAAAAAAATTTTTTTTCTGTTAATCTACGATGAGTAGACGAGCATGTAAACACCTCAAAAAAGTCTAGGGAACACATCTGAATATCGATATATCGTATCCAAAACGATCAATATGGATGTTTTTCTTAAAAAAATGAACACCTGCATCAATTTCTCTCCAAATTATGTAGAGTGCCGCAACAGATTTCAGTTATTTTTTATAAAAAACTAAAAATGCAGCAAATGCGACGCTGCTTTATAATCATTTCATGTATTCAGTGTTTGAAATCGGTTAGTTGGCTCTTTGTTTCTGTTGTAAGCACAAATAAATGATTTAAGTTTTGTTATTCGACCATGGAAAGACGACATTTGACTAGAGAAGAGATGTTACGAGCCGTTGGCATGCTCCAAGCTGGAAGCTCACAAATGGAAGTATCCAGGGTTCTGGGAAGGAGCCCAAGTGTCATAAACCATTTATGGTCGTGTTTCAATTAAACAGGTAGCGTAGAAGAAGGCCATACAGGTCGTTTCAGGATTACTACAGTGGCCCAAGACCGATTTTTGGTTTTGCAAGCCAGAAGAGATCGTACTACTACATCATCTCAATTAGCTCAAGAGCTATCAAGAGTTCATATTGTACAAATTTCCGACCAAACTGTAGGAAATCGACTGCATGAAGGTCAACTCCACTCCAGACGTCCTTTAAGAGTTCCACAACTGACCCATGGAAATCGCGCTGCTCGTTTAGCTTGGTGCCAAGAACACGTAAACTAGGATTAAGAGAGGTGGGCCACAGTTCTCTTCAGTGGTGAATCTAGATTTAGTTATTATCCCGATTCGGGAAGAATTCGAATATGGAGGGAACCTGGAAAGCAAAACCGTCTCCAGCATGCTCGAGAAGTTGTTAGACAAGGAGGCGGATCAGTGATGCTTCGGGGAGGTATATGCCTTGGTGGAAGAACTGACCTCGTTACCATTCAGAACAACCTCACGGGAAATTCTTACGCAAATGAAATAGTTTTACCTGTAGTGGTACCGAATCTCCAAACAATGGGTCCAAATCCACTCTTCCAACAAGATAATGCCCCTCCTCATTGTGCAAGAGTTGTCTTGAACGTTCTTGAAGAGAATGATATCGATGTTCTCCCGTGGCCATCCTGCTCCCCAGATCTAAATCCCATAGAGCATGTGTGGGACACCCTAAAAAGAAATCTCCTGCGTCAAAACGTCTTCCATCATGAACATGAGCTTCGATTAGCAGTTCAGGGGGCTTGGAATGACTTAGGTCAAAATGTAATTAACAATTGAATATTGAGCATGCCGCGACGATGCCAAAGTGTCATTGATAATAGAGGTGGACCTTCTGGGTACTGAAAAATATAAGTGCTTCCATATCGTTTCGAAAATATTAGTTCAGGATTTTTTTTGTGATTTACTAAATTTCGCCATTTTCAAATTTCAAATTTTTTTTATAATAGGTGCTTTGGAGAAGTCAAATATTATTTTGTATTCTTGAGAATACATTATATATAATACATCCTAATAAAAAACGTAAGATTTCTTTAAATTGGAATCATCAAATTCGTATTTTAAAGATATTGGTAAGTGTTCCGTAGACTTTATTGAGGTGTTTATTTCGATCCACTCCAAACTTCACTTCTCTAAACAAGATTGATCACAACAAAGTTCCAAAAATCAAGAAACGTGATAGAATAGTATATAGCTTCACTATATTGAAATTGAAAAAACTTCCTGGGTTAATGGCTCAGATCTATTATTTATATCGGTGTGATCTTCCATAATATATGCTTTTCCTGCTATTATTTCCTTGTCGTTTGAAAGCTAATTTTTCAATAATCATTAGGACAGTGAATGTAATTTACCTATGAATAGAAGACTTCCGTGACTGACTGATAGATGATTTATGTTCTTTGTTGAAACATGTCAACTTAAATTGTATGAATAAATGAATAGATATTCATTGAATAATTTGTTACATAAATTGCGAATAAGAAGAAATTTCTACCGAATTGAGGTTTTCTGAGATATAAATTTATCTATTTTATCAGATTAAAAAGAATAGTTGAGTGATAAAAAACGATACAGTGTTTGTATTGAGTGTCAAGTTTATAATTTTAAGCAAGATTTTATACATTTTATGCAGTACCGGAAATTCATTATTTAGAAATTTGCTTGAAATGATTGTTAGAATTCCTGTTGTTGCTATGGTGGCACAAGTGTTTTCCTTTCTGGCGCTTAGTTTGTACGCGATCTGTAATTTAGTTTGTTTTCAGTGCTGGACCTGATTCACACAAGTCTGTTTTGCGAATTTTAAAATGGATGAAAATACCGAATAGAGAAATTGCTTCAAATTTTCTATTGCTATTGAAATTTCGCTGAAAATGTTTAAGATGGCATACGTGCATATAAGTGATACAGCTGATTCAACAGCTGCCTAGATGTGGTAGAAGATTTTTATTCTTTCTGGTTGGCTATCAACATCTTCAACTGAAGTTAACACCGACTAAGTGAAGAAATGGCCATCTAGGTTTGAGAGAGATAGGCAATGAACTTTCTATGTCTCACGAATCAATTCGTACCGTTTTAGGCAATCGTTTGGGCATGAAACGCGTTACTGTTCGACTAGTTCCAAAAGACCTGAATTTTTTTCAGAAAATGAATCGCGTAGAGGTCGCTGAAGACATGATGATATTTCCCCCGGGAGTCTGAATAGTTTAAAAGAGCGAATCGCCGATTTAACTGCTTCTGACTCAAAGATCGTTCTTGCGATTATCCTTTTGTGATTTCTAGGATATTTGGCGAGACTCAGTTCGACCTTCGGAGTCATATCAGTTATTTACATCAAAAGACCGACAGCATGCGAGGTGTGTTCTCGCAAGAATCTGTAATGTCTTTCTTTAAGAGTCCATTTATTGTCCAACCACTTGTTTTCAATATCTTATGGGCAGTACCTATCCTGGGTGCTTCTTACCTCTCTGTAGAGCTTGCGCCGGTACTACTATTTGGCTCTCCAAATTTCTTTATCGTGAGATGTTGAAGTTGAAAAACATTAGTCCCAGATGCAGGTATTTTAACTCAGTTGTGAAGTTTCTTATTCTACGCTTTTCAAGAGCAGAATTACACCAGGATGTGGGATTTGCCATTTCATTAATCTCCTGTAAGTATGGTTTTCGTGATATGCCGACACATTCGACCGTGATAACTACTCAGTTAGAGGTTGTGGGAATATATTCTAAATGAGTACTCTGGGAGGTTCTGTAGACGTCCCAATATTTTATATTCAATCTGTCTGATAAAGAGGCAGTGTCCTCGACATGCGCCACAAATATAGGTTGATAAGTGTAAATCAGTTAAGTGCTAATCATCAAATAATTCTTTATCGCTTGTATAAAACTTATTATTGGAGAGATACCTAGCTTGAGATATTATTGGAGAGATACATTGCTTGAGATATTATTGGAGAGGGTAGCTTGGATATTTATGATCCCAATGCCAGAATCTTGAAAACCTTAAAAGAACTTATTATAAGTCCGCTAACGAAATTGTTCAGTTCTGCGATGGGAATGGTATATACCCTGGCTGCCTTAAAAAATCGAAAATCTTACCTTTTCACAAAAAAGGTTACACAGACTCACCAAATAATTACAGGCCTATTGTAATCACCCTGGTGGTTAGTAAACTTTTTGGGAAAGCTCTGAAGCTGCAGATGGTTGGACGTTTTAATTCGTATAATTTTTTTTACTCTTCACAATTCGGATTACGTAAGGGAAAATCAACAACAGTGGTACAGCTGATTCATGATTCATCTGAGAGGGGCGAGTATGCAGGTGCACTTTTCTGTGACATATATTAGGCCTTCGATTGTGCCATCCTCGATATTTTCAGGAAGAAGTTGAATGTAATTTCTTCGATTCTTCGTTGGCTCTTATGTGTTCATACTTGAGTGATCGACAACAGATTGATTCTTTCGACGGCTCAAATTCGGAATTCATGTCAATTGACATGGATGTCCCCCAAGGATCGGTGTTAGGTCTGTTATTATTCCTAATTTATATACACGACCTTCCACATTGTTCATATGAAGTAAATTTCGTGATTTTTGCAGACGACAGCACGGCATTAAAATTTGTTCCTGACCTCAAGACCTTGAATGACTATGTTGAAGCGATTAAAAAAACTTTAAATGATTGGTTGCTAGCCAACAAACTATCTGCAAAAACTGTGATCAAGTTCTTTTCTCTTAGATCTCTCGAAGATGTCGATTCTAGTGAGACTAAATTTTTCGGTGTAACACTGGACGCTTGACCGCTTTGTCGAGCCCACGCAGATCAGGTGATTTCTTCAGCATCGAGTGGTGTATACGCACTCCGTAACTTGCAAAACTCAGTTTCCGAATCGACTCTCCTAGTTGCTTTTCATGCTACAGTTCAGTCAAAAATTGCTCACGTCATCTTAGTCTGGGGTCATTCAGTTTCGCTCCAGCGGGTTTTCGGGTTGCAGAGGAGAGGTATTAGAGTGGTTGCTCGTTTAGGTTATCGTGACGATTGCAGTGATTCTTTCAGAAGATTGAGGGAATTCACTGTTCTCTCATTGTATATATTTGAGTGTTTATTGCACTTTAAGTCTGATATGGAAAGTTATGAACTAAGAAGCGGTTTACACTAATTTAATACTAGATTGAGTTATAACTTTTCCATGGCCTCAGTAGAACAAGAAGTGGAGTTACTGGGGTCCTACTCTTTAAGCTTCCCCAAGAGGTGAGAAAGTTTCCTTATGAATCATTCAAACTTATTTTGAAAAAATATCTAATAACTTAGTTCTTCTATTCGGTTGATGATTATATGGAAAATGTATTCTCGAATCTTGGAAATTGATTGTAGCAGTTGTGTAAGTAAATTTCGTTTTGTTGTGTTTCTCTGGGATTTATTGCAGTGATTTAAAGATGTTAAATTTAAATTTTTTGGTTGCCTTATTGTCATTCTGTGATTGAATTTCGAAATTAATTTTAGCAATGTTCATCATGTTCCTATTGAGTCTTCAGACTGTTCCGTGTAACTGTCGCTTGGAATCAATCAGTTTGATATTGTAGTTTCAGAGAGTTGTATATATTCATTTTGTTGACTGGTGTAAACATTCCTATATATGAACACCAATAAACGTAAATATGAATTAAAATATAAATCAACGTGGTCCAAAGTTAATTCGAATAGACCTTCGTTCGTTAATTACGGACGTGATTCCATTTGAAAAGTAAATATTTCAAATTAGAAATCGTTAAGGATGTAATAATCTTTCTTATTTCAAAGTCGCATAAGAAACGATTTATATCTTTCGCTGAAGACTGGGTTATGCAGTATTTAAATAGAATGAATGGATTAATAAAAAGCATCATAGTCTGTTATAGTTAAATTCTGGAGGCACAAATCATCAGGACTCAATTACACACACTACGACTAATTTTTTATTGAAATCTGGCTATCGTACGATGTAAACATCAGTTCGATAAGTTTATCGTTCGATAGTAACATATTAGTGAAGTTGCATTTCTGAAAATATGAAAATCAGAGTTATCCTCTCAAATGAGAAATGAAACTCTTTTAATCAGACACCAGTTTCCATCACTTCGAGCAACCTCATCGACGATATAGCAAAAACGAAGTGGAACATTTCTCGGTAGAACAGAACTGCTTCCATCCTGATAAATGAGCCACCCGAGAGAAATAGCTAGTGATTTTCCTCGCGAGGTGACTATGCAATATACATTCTATTCGTTCTCTTTTATTACTTCCCCACGTCTAACTGTCCGCCGCTGCAATCATGAGATCGCCCCGTTGAAAAATAACGTATAAATCCTGAAAATATTTAACGTCACAATATCCTTTCAACGAAAACAGTTGAATCGAACCGAAAATGCCCTATAAATTATCGAGAAGGCTCGGAGATGCGGACTTCCCTTTTGTACCTCTCCATTATTCACTCTGTAGTTTGTTTATTTTGTGGATACCTATTTACGGAAGTATTGCCGAAATTTTGGATCACGAAAGGAGAAATAGATTGCTTCGACGCTAAAAGTGATCAAGAAATTGAACAAAAAATTGAAATATAGATCCGCTCAGTAGAAGGAAATTCTGTCGGGAATTCGACAATAACAATTCACCTTTAGCTTCGCCAACTATGGTTATTTATTTCAATATTATAAGTTTGCTTTCATTTGATTGAAGGCTTTCATGTGTGTTCCATTTTAAAAATTTGTCTGAATGGTGAAAGAAGTGAGGTTGCCCCTTCATATAATCTAAGCGATCTATTTAGTCAACAGAATCAATGTTATCAATCAATGCTATCAACAAAACAACGAATGTTTGCTGACCCAAATCAACACTGAATTTTGTATAAATAAAATTACAAGCTGCATTATCGAATCCTTATCCATGTTTTCATGTGATTGAAATTGAGCAGTTTTATATTATTAGCCAAAGCACGCGGCTTTGCTCGCTCGCAACGAAGACACACTGTCTGCGACGACGCGACGCGTTTGTAATCTACCATTTGAAAAAAAAAAAAATTGAAAACAAATCACCAGGCTTATGTTTCACATAATATAATGAATAAAATGTATTTGACAAATATTTCGGGTTGCAAATGTCTTAACAGAATCGTACTAAATTTAACTGAACAGCATTCAGCATACCCATTCAAAAATACCTTTCATCTGAAAAAAGGGCTTAAAACACATAATATTCTCCTCAGTGCTGGATTTATTTAATTCAAAGTCGTGAATTTGTTTCCATCAACACCGAAGAAAAAACAGAAAATTATTCTCAACCACTAATTACTTCAAAATACAACATTGCCACCCTAATCAAATTATAAACGATAATGTTAGAAGAGGTGTCTTTGAAGCAAAGTTATCTTATATTCTATATTTAAATTTACCAACAACCAGATGGCCTCTCGATGGGGTTTTCCCTTTCTCCTCTGTAGAGCGAAATCATGATGACCAATTTTGAAAATCAACTTTTTTCTGAATGCAATATTTCAGATAAAAACGTTCTTTGCCAGAAAAGATTGGTTGATGATATATTTTGTATCTAGGCAGGTAGTGGTAGACAATTAATTAAATCTCATTCAAAATTCTTGAATTCATTCAACAATACGATCCAGTATTTATAGAAATGATACCCTTAATCTTCAAAATATTTTTATTGGGAGAACAGGTAATTATCTCGAACATATATTTATCGTTCAATGATACCTCAATCTATTATTTTTAGTTCCCATATGCATGAAATCAAAATGTAAGCGTTTCATACATTAATGCAATAGAATTATCCATCTTTCACGAGAAAACTTTGAGAAATGCGTAAGAAAGTTGGGGAGATTAGTGTCAAATAGCAAGAACGATAATGACTTCATATATAAATAAGCAGCTGAAATACAAGACAAATTAATATTATTGATATACCCCACCCTTCAGGTTCACGAAAGGATAAATTATCTCAGCTATAATTTTGTTCCATAAATAAGTACCAATTTATGCCATATAATAAAACAGAATGAAATCGATAAAATATGTACGAATAAGAAAATGTATGTTTCCTCTTAGTCAATAACAAAGGTACCCATACAGGTTGAAAAAGTGGTGTATATAAATTCTATCGTAATGATTGTCGTTCTTTTTATAAACAAACTGGTCGTTCTATCAATATCAGAGTAGATGAGCCTATACAATCAATATTTCGTAATGAATTAACATCGACAAGAACAAAATTTAACATCCTTGTATAAACGAAAATAGTTTGTTAGATGTTACAGAAACCCGAATTTCACATTCAGTTAACCAAATCAAGAGATTTGAGTCTTAAGAATTTGTAGAAATTCTATCAGCTCACAAACATAATCTACTTATAACCTACAGGCAGCTCTATTTTTGTTAGTCCCTACTTCTCCCATCTGTTTCTTAGGTATAAATGATGCTGAAATATTCTTATTTCCTCCTAGTTCCTTAAAATGGTATAAGACCCGAAACATAAGTCAAACATGTTTAAAGTGATAAGTGTTTATCAGGTGTTGAAGATGGAACAATTTTATTTAGTAAATATTCTGATAGAAATTTTGTAATTTGAAATTCTGTGTGCTTGTGTATTGAAAATGCTAGAAAAAGCTTTGGAAGAGTATGTTTTAACAAAAATCTTAACGTTCGAATGAAGCTGACTGACATGGTGGAATAGTACCGCAAAAAAAACAAATTCTACCAAGAAATGACAAAACCAGTAATAAAGTATTGTTTGTTGAAGTGTTAGTGAACAAAACCAAAACAGCCTGACAAATATCTTAGGCTTAGTAAGAATAGGTAAAGCGCTCCATATAAAATTAAAGCGCTTGATAGTTGAGTACATTTGAGAATTATGCCAATCATTATGAGAGTCATTGGAAATATCTTGGATCATCAATACTGTATTGGAAATATCTTGGATCATCAATACTGTAGTATTGTATTACTCTTGATAATGGTCTTCCAAACCGAAACATATGTCGAGGATTTTTAATAAACATTGGTAAAACCTTTGCCAAGTGATAAACCAATCATTTATTCAACTGTTTATCATTAAAATTCAGTCACATTTGAGTAAAATTGTTTTTTTGGCATAAGGGTATGAGCAAGGAAAGCTTCTGAGGTATTAATCGACTAGTTACTCAATACATTTCCTTCCGAGGTATTATATATTTGAATAAAGAATATACTACTTAAATGAAAAACTATGTCTTTCATCCTATTCACATTGTAAGTTGGGCGAAATCAGGAACCATTAGTATTCTCAAGATTCGAAAATATATTATTCACCAGATAATTTACATATAAATCTAATTTGAATATCTTGTGAAGTGTTTTTGCTTGGTTTATATAAGAAAAGAATTTCAGGAAATGAAGAAATCTCAGACCAGTTATTTTTCTTTTGCGTTGCATCTGAAAACATTACTTGAAATTCTAAATTTACATCTTTACTTTTGCAACTTTTTCCTGAAATGGAAAAATATTTTGATTAATCAGAGATTCGGTTTTGTGAACTAGATTTATGCTTTTCAAAGAAAAATTAGTGTAGTTTTTGTTCATTAACAGCTTCTAGAAGATCTGTTTTCGAGCAAGAACAATATTTCTGTTCAGAGTTTTCTTTTACCACTATTGGAGTATCAGTTTCAATACAGTTTGTTATTATTTTGAGACTTTCTCTTCGATTTCCTACATGTTCTTATATCTTGATCTCCTACTCTCGAGATTATCAATATTCACTCATATAAATATTGTCGTTGACTCTAATATATCATCAATGCATGATGAAATAAAGTGTGTCAAAAAACTTAATATCTTTTTCTCACTTCATTTTTGTTTTCGTAACAATGAGTGCACTTAACCTTATTCGGTAATTTATCACTAGGAAACTGGTGCATGATGGACGAGGACGAAAGGATCGTAAATTCAGGATATTCTGGTTAGAACGGAATTCACATCTTTGTTATTTCATGGGATGTCATTTTCGTTCGAACTGGAAAATCCTGTGTTTTCCAGCAACGCCACGAAGGACGAGAACGTCATATGCAGAATTCCGTTTGTTTGAATCTATTCGAACACATTACCATAAAACGGAAAATAGATTATCTATAAAGGAGCTTCCCTTTCAAGTATTCCACAACGAGAAAAACGAAGTGCTTAGAATCATTGAATGGATGAATCTTAAAAGGATATATTCACACATCAGTATCATCTGAAATAACTTGAAATTTTCAGATTTATTCAGTTTGAATTATAATTATGTGGTATGTGCCCACTTGGTTCTTATGTTTGTTGATTGAAAATTCATAAACCATTCAAATTTACAATACTTTCAGGTCGAAGTTATTATTTTTCAATTTCTGTTATAACAATTATTGTTGATATATTGAATCCAAATGTTATGGCACTAAAAAAACCATTCTTATAATATATTTGTTCTGATTTGGAAGTGTAGATATTTTCATTGATTTCTATAACAAGAAATTGAACACAAGATTATTTATCAGACTCAAAAGAGAATAATTGAATTTAGATTCATCACGAAGAGTAGGAAATGCGAAAAATATATTTTATAAAATTGTTTCGAACAAATACTTTCGTATCTGAAGTTTATTATCAATGCGAATATATAGTTTTTTTGATTCTTACTACCTCCTCTGGAGGCTAACTGAAATATCCTCCTCAAGTCTGTCAAAAACGTCGTTATCCCTACCAGCCAGATTAACTTTATCGTCAACTTACGCTCGTATAAATATCAAGTGCGCCCATTATTGTCACAAGAAAATAGTACTACTCCTTGGAGGCAGCTTCTACAGCCAATAAACTGATTTTTTTCCCTTTCAAGGAGGTGTTCATCATTTTGACATTTAGCTATTGTGAATTCGTTTCACAATGATATGTGGTGCTCATCTGGCTGCCGAACATAATGAGCTAATGAGCAAGAGAGAGCTCCATCGAGTGTCCATGTACAACTGAACAACTAATCCAAACAACTGATTGTCCAGTAATGAAATTCAATACAAGTGTCAAAGAAAGGGTTACGATAACATAAAACAAACATTGTGCAATTAGATGATTCCAGGATCTTTGAATTCGAAAGTCAGAATACGCCTAGATTTTTTATTTCAAATTGAGTGCTTCGATTGCAAAGACCATTAGCACTGACGGTACATATTTTTATAAGTTTGTTATGGAAACTCTAATATATCATATAAATTGATGAGTTTGAAATAATTGAGAGTATCATATATATTGGTGACATTGTTCCCAAGAGCATCTTGTAGTGTCGGCTTTAAGTTTGATGCAAATCTCTCCTGGTCATACTTCGGACATTCTACAATGATATGCCTGATGTCTAACCTTACGTTGCACAGCTCACAGTTTGGAGGAGGCTCCTTCGCCATAAGGTGTTGGTGGGTTAGACGAGTATGACCTAATCGATGTCTCGATATTTTAACTTGATCTTTCCTTTTCTTTGGTGAATCAATAATTTCGTAGCTCCTTGGTTAAATCTGTTTCAAAAATGTCCCTTATTGGGACCATCGGGTTTGCCAAATTTCTCGGAATTTCTTCTTGGCCATACACTTGAAATCACCTTGAGTTAATAATTGGAAATTAGGTGTTCCTTTGGAGGCATTCTTTGCGGCAATATTGACTTTTTCATTTCCAGTAATTCCAACATGAGAGGGCGTGAATACGAAAAGTAATGACATATTCAGCAGGTGAATCTGATGTCTAAGTTAGTTTTTCTGTTGCACCAAAGCACAGTTTGAATATAACTCTGATAGCTTCTGAATTGAGTTGAGTGAATCAGTGCAGATGCAGTATGAACATTTCGGGTTATTCAGAATATATACTAGGGCCTGGTGAATGGCTAGCATTTCTCCAGTAAAGACAGTACCATTTTCAATCGCATATGTTTGGGTTCCTTCGGGTGTAACAACAGCAAGGCCCCACCACACCTGTGGATGTATTTAGCGATCCATCTGTGTAGATGAATGTGGCCTCTGGATGTTTATGTAGTTCTTCTTGGAGTAGTGTCCTTAGAAGCTCCGGGATGATCTCAGATTTTATGTATTCAGCTAAGTTGGTAGTTTTATCCATTCTATGTATGCACCAGGGAGGAATGGAGGATGAAGGTAGGGGTAAGTGAGATGGTTCAGGAATTTGCAGCTCTTCAAGTGTTTTATTAAGTCTTTTATAAAAAGGGCGAATAGAGTTTGCATTTGTGATTATATCATTTTTTCGGCTCAATAATATATCTCCTGTTACCAGGGTTAACTGTATCGCTGATTTTGGATGCATATGTCAAGGTATTGATTTGAATACGATATTTCAATGGCATATCACCTACAAAATAATGTAGACTTTGAATTGGACTTGTTCGAAAAGCTCCACTGATAATTTGTAGTCCTTGGTTCAAAATAGCTTCCAGTTGTTGCCGATAGCTTTTCCTAGCAGTTGAATGAGCAAGAATTCCATATTCAATCTTTGATCTAATTGAACACCGATATATGTCTAAGAGGCTTTTCGAGTATGCTCCCCATTATTGACTTCCTAGGACCCTCAATAGATTGAGTATTTTATTTCAATCAGTTTTAATTGACTCAATATATTTCCTCAAATTCAAATTTTCATCGAACCAAATGCCTAAAAGTTTCACGCTACTTACAAATTCTGAATTCATATTATTCAATGAAATCACAGGATATGTTTTGTTTCTCGCTGAAAAAAAGAACACATTTCGTCTTTTCTGCAGAGAATTGAAATCCACTAGTAGGGTTCCATTTTGATATAATACTTATCGATTGCTGAATTAGACTTCGCATAGTTCAACATCTACGCCCTTCACAAATAGTTGCAAGTTATTTGCAAAAAGTTAGGCTTTTACTGGTGCAGAGCACCGTTCAATATGTCGTTTATTGCTATTAAGAAAATAGTAGGACTTAGAACGCTTCCTTGAGGAACTCCATTCTCTTGATTTCTTTCCGAGGATAATTGATCATTTACTTTCACCTGAAATATTCTTTTTTCTAAAAAATTTTCAATAAACGTCAAGATGTTTCCTCTTATACCCCAACTGTTCAATGATCTGATTATCTTGTGTTTCTACACCATCTCAAAAGCTCGGTGGATAGCAAAGAACACGGCCAGCACCATTTGTTATCGACTGAATGCCTCATGAATTTCTGATTCAAGGTTCATGATATTATCTATTGTAGCTCTGTTTCGCCGGAACCCATTTTGACCAGGAACATGTTTATTGTTAACTTCCAAAAACCACTGTAATCTGTTGTTGATGATCCTTTCAATCAGTTTACGCTGTGTCATTCTGTGGCTTATTCAGTTTGAGTAAAGGAAGTATCATTGCTCTTGACCATTCTGAGGGAAACATTTTTTCAAGAAAAATTTTATTGTATATATTGAGATGAACTCTTTTTGCTTTTGCTGACAGATTATTTAAAAACGAATAGGGGATGTTATCTGGTCCTGGACTCGAGTCTTTACATTTTCCGAGGGCGTAGAGTAGCTCATCCATGTTGATAGCGATATTCCGGATGTCTTCTCTTGAAGAATTTTCGGATATCAATAATGGAACACTTTCTTCTTCTTTCTTATACCTTGCAAAATCCTGATGAAAATTGCCATCGCTGGAATTTTGTTCGTATGTATCTGCGAAAGCTTCTGCCAAATCAGATTCTTGTGTTAAGACATTATTGTTTACTAATAAACTTGGTAGTTCTTCTGATACTTCTTATTTTCTTCCAAACTTCTGCTGATTGGGTGGTGTAATGCCTCTACAGTCGGTTGAAAGCTTGTTTACTTTCCCAAATTGCATTCTTGCAGCTTTCATTCCACCAGGGGACGTTTTTTCCAGCGAGAAGTACCACTTTACTTATACTTTCATTTGCTGCTTCATTCAGTAAAGATGAAAAATGAGTCACAATATTAGATATATCTGTATTAATGTTGAGCATATCAATCCTGTCGTCAATATATGATGAATAGAGGGACCAGTTGGCTGATTTCAAATTCCGTTTATCAAGTGTTCTAGTATTTGCAATTTTTGACGGTTGTGTTAGATCAATTTTTAATGGCAAATGATCGCTTCCATAAAGATCATCGAGTTGGCTCCATGTTTTCTTCAACAATATAAGAAGTACATTTTTGTCAGAAAAACTCGAAAGCAGATTAAAACAATATTTCACAGAAATGCTTAATAGTAGAAATTTAAATTCGAATATTGTTGCTCAAAGCAAAGAATTCAATTGTAGTAATTTCCTTTGAAAATTGTTCCTAGATAGAACTCGAGTAGAAATTTTATTCCTACAAAAATAAGCTTGTTTGCTCGTTCATATTCAATAAATACATTCATTCACGACAGTCTTTTGTAAAGTTTTCCGTATTACATTTCAGAAATACCCTTTAAAATAATTTAATTTTCAGTACTGGTTGTAATAAAGGGGCCATTTCCTCTATAACATTATGCGCTATGTGCAGAAATACATGTTTAGTTTTCTCATGATTCAACTGTACAAAAACAACAGACGGAAGAATGCTAGCGGAATGGGAAAACGAAATCAGTTCAGAATTAAATTCTCCGGACCACTTTACCTAATATTCTATTCCGACGGAAAATTGTACAGTTTAGACAATTTCACTAGAAAGTATATGTGATGGAAATGAGCACAAGAAATAATTCGAATATTTTCTAGGAGACATTCAGGAATAACTGAATTCGAAATGAAATATGTTTCATATACGAACTTTTCTTTGAACAACATATACAAATCAATAATAATGAACAAATTTTATATATTCATTATTATTATATACGGTTTCTTCGAAATAAATACTATAAGAAAAAGTCACTTATGTCAGGAATCTCTATTAGAGCATCATAAAATATTTCCAGCTTTAGTGTACCGGTTGTAAAAATAACAGGGTATTTCATAAATAACTGGAAATATTTTAGTTGTAGAATCTACGGCACAAATCATTAAAATTTATTACAAAACACATCCAGTTCATTTTGGGTGTTTTTGAATCATAATATTCAATTTTGGACATTTGCTGTAGGTATTCATATTATGCTATAAGGTATTCAGATTATTACTCTATGAGAATGAAATAAGATATTCTGAATATTCATGTCATTGAAATTATTTTCACAGGGAAATTATATATTTTGAATTTTAGTAAATTAAAAAAGATGATCGAAGAGATGTACAGGGTAGAGAGATTTCGAAGTTCTAGTACTACTGTTATGTTAAATATTTGGAAACGAGGAAAAAGGTCTGCGATCCCCTGTGGTTTTTTGCGTGAAAAATTAATAACCGCAACGAGATTCGAGGTGACTCTTTTCTTCTCAGTCATTTGCAAGATTTGAAAATTTTCGGAATCAGTAAAGTGCCAATATCTTTACTGTTTCTGAAGTTATATAAGGAAGGTTTGACATTCTGATGGCACTTTTTTACCAAGCATCGAACTACGTGAGGAAATTTCTTATTCATACAACGGTTTCTTAAATATGAACTATAGACATTTTTGATTTTATTGAATGAATTTTCTTTTTCTTCGAATGTGCACTCAATTTTTTTCACCTAGGGCGTGTTTTCATGAAGTAAAGAAAATTGTATAATGTTTCGATAATTTTTTCTTGTAAGTCAATGTCCATTCCCAGAATTTACATCGAATGATGGAAATACCTTAAATATGTTCTATGCTCTCATTATCACAGTTCGAAGATTGACGCTTCTTGCAATAATAATTGACATAAATCATTTAGTATTTCTTGATCAAGTAACAACTATTTTGTGATTATGCTATTGATTGGAAAAGCGGAGTGACCCCGTCATATGAAAGCTTTGAACACATAGCGTCCCTGACGTTGAATATTAATATGGCGATGTGGGTTTACAATGTTCATTTTGACGGTTGAACATTCAATCAGTACTGTGAACTTAATCAGTTTAAATTATTTTCCGGAAAAAATGCGGATTATCTTCAGATTTTTACAGAAACCAATTGTAAAAATCGATACGACATTGTAAATCTCCCTACTGCAAAAACTAGAATACTCTCTTTTTATAATGTTTATATCTACCTTTTCTGAGATAACTGAGTGCTCGACTCTTAGATACCCCTGTTTCAATTCCAATTTTCCTGCTCGAAATATACTTTTATAAGGTTTTCGCCTCTCTTCGTTATCATGAACTATACTATATTCATACAATATATATAACTTGAAGAAACATTAAATAATTCAGTCATTAATGAGTTCAGCGGTTCACTTCCATTGCTCAATTAGGAATGGTAGGTAGTGGAACCGGTGGTTAGAAAAAAAAGAATCCTTGAAATTGGCGACATTTCGGAAAATTATTTTTCTAACTTCAGGGCTCTATAGTGAGGAGAAGTACAAGAAAACTATGATGAGAATTTCCATGAAAAACTGTTTTGAAAACATGGAACACTCGAAGGTATTCATATGAAACTAGCGGACCCGACAGACTTCATCCTGTCAAAAAGATTAGTAATGTGGCAGCACATATTTCATAATCGGGGCAAAAAATTCTCCTGAACAGAACCGTCACCCTGGTGATAGGGCGTTGTGAATAAAAAATAATTAAATAAGACATATATAAGCATTTGAAAGTAAGTAATCGCTTTATTGTCAATCATGTGAATCATAATTATTGACAAAATTCATTTTTATTTTCATTTTTTTTATGACATTTGTTTGTTGTTTTTGGGTACATAATGTAGAGGGAATTATTTTGTTGAGTTTAAATATTGTAGGGATGAATGCGATTATTCTTCAAAATTGGCAAGCAAGAACAAGGTGGAAGTGATTTTGCTTCAGGAAACTCACACTGCGACGGAAAAACATCTCCGCGAAAGAGGAAATATCGCAGGTTATTTTTGATTATCTCCTTAGTCTTATTTATGGCCTTGATTGCTATGTAAAATCTTTATCATTCAATCATATTCAACTTGTAGAGAAGGGTATGTTGAGTGATGTTTTCTATATTGCGTTCAAATTTTTTGATGTGTTTGTCGTTAATATTTATAAACCTCCTGGCGAAATCTGGCCCATCAATTTCGGTATTATTTTTCCCCACCCTGCTATCTATTGTGGTGACTTCAATTGCCATCACAATCAATGGGGTTATACAGAAACCGACAGGAGTGGTATTTCATTAGTTGAATGGATGGAAACAAATGATGTTCAACTTGTATTCGATGCGAAGGCAAAGGGCACTTTTTATTCTGCCAGATGGAATCGCGACTATAATCCTGATCTTTGTCTGGTTTCTAACGACTCTGAATTGTTCCCTCTTCCTGTTCGTCTTAAAGTACTTTCAGATTTTCCTCACAGTCAACACAGGCCAGTTATTATTTCGTTTTCAATTTACATTTGCAGATTCATTAGAAAAACCAAGATGGAATTTCAAAGAGTTCGTTGGAATGATTTCACTAAATAGGTAGATAGTGATTTGAGATGGGTTCCCCCCTTGGGTAGAAATTATATCCGGTTTATAAGAGTTGTCAAAAACGCTGCTAAAAAACATATTCCCAGAGGCTTTCGAAAGGATTATGTACTGGGTGGGATTATCAGCAAAATCCTTCCAGAGAGAAAGCCGATGCACTCCCTAATTTTTTGAATGATAGCAGAAAGAATAAATGGAATGAGTTGATGAATGGTATGAATTTTCGTCATTCTAGTAGAAGTTCCTGGGATTTGTTGAGGAAATTAGGCAATGCTGATCCCGTTTCAAATACTCGTCTAATATTAATCCGAATTCTGTAGCATCTAGGCTTGTCTCTAAAAGTGAGAAGATTAGTAGATATGACAAGAATAGAATGAAACGAATCGTACATAAAAGGAGGAGGGATGCTATCACGGTTGAAGATTTATTGAATCCTTTTGAGGAAGAAGAGCTCAAATCTGCAATAAAATCTACTAAAGTTCGTAAAGCCCCAGGATTTGATGGCATTTTCCCTGAATTTCTTAGACATCTAGGAAATGACGCTAAAAAGTGGTTACTATCATTTTACAATGACATACTAAGCTCAGGTAGTATTCCTGTTGAATTCAGAAAGGCTGAAGTTATTGCCATTCTCAAACCTGGAAAAAATTCAGAACTTCCTAGTAGTTATCGACCTATCAGCTTACTTACTGTTTCTTTCAAAATTTTAGAAAGACTTCTTTATCAAAGGTTAGAACCAATCATTGACAGAGCTCTGTCCACTTCTCAGGGAGGTTTTCGAAAGAAATAAAAATTGTCTGATCAGGTTTTAGGTTTATCCACTTTCATTGAGACAGAACTTAAAATATGCGCTGTATTTGTGGATCTCTCTTCGGAATATGACAGTTTGGAAGGATGGTTTAGTTTATAAATTCTTTGAAGTAGTTCAATGAGGAAAAATTGTAAAGTTGATTGAAAATATGTTATCTGATAGAAGACTTTGAGTTTTTATCGGTGAGAAAAGTAGTAGATTTTACTCTCTCAATGATGGCCCACCTCAGGGAATTGTTCTTGCACCTCTTCTCTTCAATTTATATGTCTGACATCCCTGAAACTTCCTTAGCAAAATTTATTTATGCAGATGATAGTGCTTTGGTTTTTCGACACTATGACTTCGAAACAATTGAACAAACACTGACTTCTGATTTAGAATTTCTGAACATTTTCTTCAAAAAATGGCGTTTATGTCCAAATCCTTCAAAAACTGAGGTTTCTTGTTTTCATCTGAATAAACATGAGAAGGATAGGCAACCAAGAGTATTCTTCAATTAATCACTATCAATTCATATTTTCACTCCAACATATCTTGGTGTAAAGCTTGATCGTTTTTTGACTTTCAAATTTCATATTGATAAATTATGTCAAACGTTGGAAACAAGAAACAATATACTACATAAACTAGCTGGATCTAATTGGGGCGCCGGAGTCTCAATTTTGCGAACTACTGCTTTAGCTCTAGTATATTCAGCAGCAGAATATTGCTGTCATGTGTGGTTGAATAGTGCTCATGTCAATAAGATTGATTCTCAGTTGAACTGTTCTATGAGAGTTATAAGTGGATGTATCAGTTCAACTGCTACACCATGGCTTCCGATTATTTGTAATATAGTTCTTTCCCATATTCGCAGGAAACCAGCTCTCAAATCTTCTTGGGATAAGTATCACTCATTTCCAGAAGTTTTTCCGATAATACACGATCTTCAAAATCCACCTAACCTGAGATTGAAATCTAGGAAACCTATTTGGTCGATTGACTTTTTGCGTACACGAGTGAAGGCCGTTGATCTTTGGAAAACTGAATGGCAAGAAGTTGATGTTTTTAATAAAGTTCTCATAGAGGATCCTTCCAAAAGGGTTGCAGGTTTCGATATATGTAAGAAAAATTGGTGTAGATTAAATCGTCTCAAGACAGGACATGGTCGTAATAATAGTATGTTTTTCAAGTATAATACTGGTGAAAGTCCGGCATGTAAATGTGGCGCAGCTGAAGAAACAATAAGACATTTAGTCCTCGATTGTCCTATTTACCATTTTACGGGTGGTTTTCAAGAAATTCATTCCGTTTCAGATAATTTCATCAACTGGGTAGAGAACTTTAAGTCTATTTAAGAGATTAGTTTTGCTCCCCCTTAGTGTTTTTTTTTTCATGGTGTATGTTGATAAGGCAAGGACTACACCCATGTTGGGCATCATTCCCAAAAGGTGTATGAGATGTTCCCTGTTGAAAAACAGACTAGCATTAGATTCAAGTGAGTTTAGACGTATAAGAGTTAGGTATGTTTTGATGAGATTTTTTTATGCTGGTTTTCTTTTTCCATTGTTACAGATTTTTCCAGTCCCAATCCCCCTTCCTTTTCACCATTGGCTTCGTTAAGAAGTCCTGGAAACCATGGAGTGCAAGATGTCAATGAGAGAATGAGGCTGCTAAGCAGAAAAATTTTTGGTACTCTTTTTGTTCACACGACACTAACAAAACATAAACTGACAAGCTATTGCTAGTGCAATAGCGACAGGGAAACGATTTTTTTCACAGGTGTTTTCACTCGTTTACTGAATCATACGCAATATATTATAGTTCCCCTGTTACATTTCCTGTGCTCACACTTTAGGGGCAATCGTAGGAGACATGATGCGAGCTTACATGCCTAATTAAGGAACGGAAATGGTCTATTTTTTCTGCTGGTATTCTATTTATCTGCCTGTTTTTTACTATTGTGTTTATCTGATACACACCAAAATTATAGCTATAAGCAATTATTGTAAATACAATTATTCGAATTTTTATAAATCCTCCTTTTCAAAAGAATATATATATATATATATATATATATATATATATATATATATATATATATATATATATATATATATATATATATATATATATATATATATTCATTGAGAGATATGTGATATACGATGTTTTTGTTTGATTATTTCGCGCATAGACAATCAAATCTGATGGTTTTCCAACATGGGTTTCCCTGATTAATACCACAAACACTTAATGATTACCCCTGGCACTTGTTTATGGTAATAACAAAATAGCCGCACTGGAAACTGTAGAAGTTCAAACTCAAATGGCACATCAGTCGGAATGATTGGGATACGCGGTATGAGAACTTCTTCTCCTTCATACTTTCCTTTCAATATAGTTGCTTCTATCTTGTTGTTTAGTAATTTTCTGATACCTAACCGTGCGCCGTTGCAAATACGCGGTTGGTTCATATATCACCTCATTATAACTACCGATCCGACCTTCAATTGAAGATTGTGAGGTGGTAATGCGACAAATTGAAAAATTCCAGTGGATAGGTGACTACATCATCTTGGTTAGTAACCGAATCAACTGATTTATATATCCTCGGTTTTTGAATTTTGAAACTTAATTCATTCACATCTATGTTCTTTGCAGCCAATATTGCTCGTTCGCTCAACCAAACATGGTTTCTGTAATATTGAGAAACATCTGGAAACACCATCTTTATAAGTTCATCTTTTGATCGATTTACATGAAGAAAACTTTGACGAAAGTTAATTCAGCCAGTCAACATGTCTATTGGAAATTTACCATTACCAATGTCAATGAGTTGTTTAGATAATATGTTTTCAGATTGGTCATTTTGCAATTCGACATGCATATTTTTGCTTGAGTGAAGTACTTTGACATGTTACCACAAATTGAAGGACTTTAGACATGCATTGAGTTCATCAGCTGGCGTTGATCGTGGAATCACTGACAATGTTTGACGAAAATCTTCTGCTAATATAATCATTGCAGTACTAAATCGGTTATGATTGTTCCGTAGATCTTTTACCGTTCTGTCTAAAGCCTAGAATAGATTTTTTATGTGCCATCGTGCATTCATCCCAAACAATCAATTTACATTGCTGCTAAACCTTTGCGATTGTAGAGTTCTTCGAAATGTTGTAGGTTGCAACTTCATTGCTTTGCATATTTAATGGCAATTTTAGTGCTGAATGGACTGTTCGACCACCTTCATAATTCATAATTCATTATGAATATCAACTATCACGTAGTTCAGACTTCATCGATCAACTATTTGAAATAATTAAGGGCTGGGTGACTTCCAACAGACAAACCACAAGCGCATTTAAAATGTTGTGATATAGCAAAAACATATGACAAAACAAACCTCTGCCAACTATCTAACTTTTTAGTTTTTATTCAAATAAAAAAACTCACGTTTTTGGAATAGTAATTTCAACCGTATTCGATCAGTTATGATTCCTAATAACTTATAACCCATATCCATCATCAATAGAATACTTGATTCAATGAGTGAACCTGATACTACTTCTGCTGAAAATAAGCTCCGGATAAAGTTTACTCAGGCTTAACTTACGTGGCAGGACTTTCTGAACGTCTTTCCTCAATCCCTTCAACTGATAAGCTACAAATCGTTTTTCGTAACACTGACACTGCAAAAAAAAATTTTCTGTAGTACGATCAAGGACTCCAATCCTGTTCTAATGCAGTCTGATGTTGTGTACAAAGTTTCATGTAAAAACTGTAAGCAGGTTTATATTGGTCAAACTGGTACATACTTGAGTACAAGACGTAATGACTACTAAACGACCTATCACAAATCCCAAGACAGCATTAGCTGTCCGTGCATCCTCGGATAATCACGAGTTTGATTTTGAAAACTCTTCCATTCTGAAGAAATAAAAATGTCTTAAAAGGAAGACCTTCTTTGAAATATTGAATATTAATTCTCACAATTCTGTCGATTACAGGACAGACATAAAAAATTTGAGCAACAGTTATTTCGGAATACTGACCAGCACAAGTACAGATACACTCTAGTTCCAGCATCCTGCTATCAGCGCGAGTTTTTAGTTGTTTATGTTCAGTTGAAGTCAACACGGTTAGTTTCCAATGTTCTGTGCAGTGAAATTGAACACATTCGAATCTGATTTCCTGAAATATGTGTTGATAAAAATTGAACGATGACATTGTCAAGAAATTTGTTGACTCGAGAGGAACTGATTTGAGAGGTGAGTTTTTTGATTTAAATAAAAAAGAAATAGTTCCATTTTTGGGAGTCGTTTGTTTTTCATATATTTTTGCCATATCACAAATTTTTGAATGCCCTTGTCGTTTGTCTGTTGAAAGTCACGCAGCCCTTGATTATTTCCTTATGTTGCTATTTTATTTTGTGTCATTTTAAAGATTATACCCTTTTTATAGTCATTTCAAAATTTTTTCTGTATTCTTTTTTAACATAGTGCAATTATTTATCTGTTATATATTGAATTTTATATAAATACCTTCGAGTGTTCTATGTTTTCAAAATATTTTTCATGTTATGAAATTTTCATCATAGTTTTTCTTGTATTTTCTTCTCATTATAGAGTCCTAAAGGTGGAAAAATAATTTTCTGAAACGTCTGCAATTTCAAGGATTATTTTTCTTTAAAACCACCAGTTCCGCTACCTAGCATTCCTAATTGATTAAATAATTTATATGATTTGTCATTTAAGGATTCGTGTATATTTTGTGAATAGACATTGAATTAATAGATGAAATTAGGAAAAGTTATACAATTTTCCGTTCTTTATTGAAAGACGTCCAGGATAAAAAATTGAATGCACATGTGATATATTCAGGAAAGAGCAAAAACTATATTCAACGAAACCAGTTGTTAAGGTTCACATTTGATAAAAACGCAAATTTGCATTATAACGCAAAAATGTTGGACAAAGGAAAATATTATATGAAAATCCATATTTTACGTAGAACAGTGCATGTAGAATGTCAGAATTATTTCTACATAACTTAAAAAATAACCAGATATTCTCGAATGTATCTGTCCAGAAGAGTATAGGAATTGTCACTTTGGATTACTTTCAATAGTGCCGTTCATGGTCGATCTATTGTTTCACATTTTCATCTATAATAGTGATTAATTTCTTATAGTGAAATCTATTATGTTTCTTCGTTGATAACAGTAGTCAATTTTAAAGATAGATTGTAAATCGAAGATAAAGGTAAATCAATTTTATTTTGTGAATATTTCTCTCTACTTATTATCCAATTTCATTGGGTTCCTCGAGGAATTTATTCGGAGTTTCCCTGTTTCGTGCATAGACAAGTGTATGTTGCGAGTTAGCTCGTCGAGAAGTCAACACCTTCATTTATTCACGCGCGGGAAGAAAAACGTAAACTTAAAAAATAACCAGATATTCTCGATGTATCTGTCCAGAAGAGTATAGGAATTGTCACTTTGCATTACTTTCAATAGTGGCGTTCGAGGTCGATCTCTTGTTTCACATCTTCATCTATAATAGTGATTAATTTCTCATAGTAAAATCTATTATGTTTCTTCGTTGATGAAAGTAGTCAATTTTAAGGATAGATTGTAAACCTAAGATAAAGGTAAATCAATTTTATTTTGTGAATATTTCTCTCTACTTATTATCCAATTTCATTGGGTTCCTCGAGGAATTTATTCGGAGTTTCCCTGTTTCGTGCATAGACAAGTGTATGTTGCGAATTAGATCGTCAAGAAGTCAACACCTTCATTTATTTACGCGCAGGTAGGAAAGACAAAAAACCTGTTATACAGAAATCTTTGCATTGAATGCTATGTTTTTTTATTTTGTACGTGAAATAAAATTCATTTATTTGAAATGAAAACTCCAATTTTACGAACATTTTAGATGTTCTTGATAATTTGCAGTTTAAGTTAATCTGTTGGTATCGGCAGTATACACATCCACCATACTAAAATATCCACTTATTCAATGAATTTTGGGGCAGTGTCAAAGAATTCCAGGGTACAAGAAAACTACCTGGTTCGCTAAAAACTATATCAGAGAAGCAAGAAAGTGGACACAAACAAACTCGGAAATCGGTTGAGTGGAGTCTAGGAGAATTGGAACGCTTTTTCTTTGGGAAAGGACAATTTCTCGAGGAACATACAAAAAGTACGTCTCGGCTACGCCAGCTGTCATCCTGGAAAATTTCTGATCGCGAAACAATAGTTCGATATTTCAGAAGGAGGTAATCTCTTATCGCTTGTGACCTTGAATCCACTTTTCCACTTAATTGGGGCAGAATTGGCAGTTTAAATTCCTCAGAATCACAAAGATCCAAAGAAATCTCTTCCTCTCCAAAATTTTATTCCGTTTCGGAGGGATCCGCGTCTCAAGTCAAGGTAAGTCAACTGGTAACGCCAAAAATTGAGTATTCGTTAGGATTCGAAAGACTGCTGTGATCAAATTAATATAGGCCATCGATGCAAAAATCGGATCTTATTTATTTGAAGTTACTCTGATCACTCTATTATGATAGTCTTGCTGAGCGCGAAATGAATAACATGATCCAAAGTCGAAAGGATGTCGATCGATCGTTTCTCATTCGCTAGTTTCGCTAGAACTAATGTTCACATATTATACATTAATTAAATATCTTGAAATTCGATTGACGTTGGTTTAGCCCGTTAAATGCATGACTGTAGCAAATAATTCGAACTCTTCTTTCAACCAATGGGTGTGAAATTGTTGCGAATAAAATTTTCCTAAAATTCAATTGACGAGGCCTTTAAGTGATAGAAATCCATTTTCACAAATACAAGTAAACGGTGATTTCTACTAAAATATATTATTGAATGCTTGGCGCGTTTCGATGCACAGTATCTTTATCAAGAGCGAATGAATACTACAAATATATCTTAGCAACAAATTTTTATATATACTAAAGAAGCAATCCTCTCAGAGCTATCCGTACTTGAACTAATGTTTAGGAAATAAATTTAATAAGGGTGAGTTATTTATGTCTACCTGATCATTGAGAATTTCCGGTGGATTCCTAAATCTGTTAATTTCAAGTGCTTCCAGAAGGTTGAGTTTTATACCTTCTTCCCAGAATGTAGGATTTAAATTCTGAATTGAAAGAGTGTCCATTTTCCCTAAGATGATTTGAATAATTTGAATCGGTTTTCCATTGATGAAACTGCGTTTATGTTCAGAGATTCTAACATTAAAATTTCTTTCTATTCTACCTTTATGAAAATGTGCAGATTGCAATTGTTTTTATATAGGTAGAACAGAAAGAAATTTTAATGTTAGAATCTCTGAAGATAAACGCAGTTTCATCAATGGAAAAACCGATTCAAATTATTCAAAACATCTTAG
Organism: Cryptolaemus montrouzieri; assembly: GCA_013387265.2. Lineage (NCBI taxonomy): Eukaryota > Metazoa > Arthropoda > Insecta > Coleoptera > Coccinellidae > Cryptolaemus > Cryptolaemus montrouzieri. Next base: position 69,517,347 of record JABFTP020000021.1, on the reverse strand, counting down.
GGAAAATGGACACTCTTTCAATTCAGAATTTAAATCCTACATTCTGGGAAGAAGGTATAAAACTCAACCTTCTGGAAGCACTTGAAATTAACAGATTTAGGAATTCACCGGAAATTCTTAGTGATTAGGTAGACATAAATAACTCACCCTTATTAAATTTATTTTCTAAACACTAGTTTAAGTACAGATAGCTCTGAGTGGATTGCCTTTTAGTATATATAAAATTTGTTAGTAGGATATATTTGTAATATTCATTCGCTCTTGATAAAGATACTGTGTATCGAAACGCGTCAAGCATTTAATAATATATTTTAGTAGAAATCAATGTTTACTTGTATTTGTAATATTTTCTCTTTAAAATTATGAAACTTCACATAGTTTACTTTTAGTTAGATTTTGGAATATCTTTCTGTATTAGGTAGTTCACTGATCACAGAATACTATAGGCTATGATAAATATAACAACTAATCGGACTAATTGTAGTCAAGTGACCGAAACGTGAGCTGTCACTGTTTGCGACAGGAACCACGGGAGCCAATATGTAAATATCTGATTCTGCGAGTGAATGGCCGACCCCTTGCAGGCGAGGATTAAGAATTTCGGAATGAATTATTTGAATCCCGTGAAAACAGAATTAATGTGGGCATCTATTTTATACATGCTAGGTATGTTTAAAATTTATCACGAATTTTCAATTTACTCGGACTACACGTAGACAGCTATTTTGCTAGGACCTGTTTTGTGACTCGTCCGATACCTAATTACAAAAAGGATCAGAGAATCTTCATCTAATTTTGTGCGGAAAACAAAGTTAAGTGCGTGGACTCATTCCACATGTTAACTGGGGCATGTTGTGGAGCTGTTTTGGACCAAAGCAAGTTTTATCGGTGGTACAAAATGATCTCAGAGTGCCAAGATGATTGTAAACCACCAGCAACAGATGAAGACAGAGTATCTTAACATACCTAGTGTCTCACGCTATTTGTGTTTCACCATTGATTCGGACATGGGACCGGTCGTCGAATTCGTGCCGAAGTTGCTCATTTTTGAGCAAGAATAGCATAGCGTTATCATTCCTTAGAAGCTATTAATTTCGGTCCGCAACGACTTAAATTTTCTGTAAACAGAATCGTAACTGGTAACGAATTATTAGATTATGGTTATGATGTGGTAATTCAATCTTAGTCTTAGAGATAAGATGGGAAAAAGTTCGCCAAGTTCAGTCCAATATGACGGTTTTGCCCACATTTATCTTATCTTTGATTGTAGGGAAGTTGTGTATTATTCCTGCTCGCTGTGAGACATGATATTCAATAAAGAATATAACGAGCAAGTTCTGCGCAATTTGGGAGAAGCAATCCGCCAGAAACTTCCACATTCATGGAAGAAGAAAGATTGAATTTTGCACGACGACCAAATTTTGCACCCTCCTGCTTACCAATCATTGCTTGTGTGGGAATTTTTAACCAAAGGCTCTACATTACTGATGTTACAGCCACGATCTGCCCCATGTACCATCTTCCGGAACCAAAACTAAAAAGGCTCATGAGAGGACGACGATACGCCACGATTGAGGTGATAAAGACGAAATTCAAAGAGATAAAAAAGAGCAAACAGAATCTCTTCTCAAAGTGCTTCGAGAATTAGAAAAAACTCCGACATAAATGTAATATAGTCGAAAAGAATTCATTTCAATGAGAGAAAAAAAATATTTTGAAATGACTTAATCTGGAACTGAGACAAAATTCGCGATTGTTTTCGAACTTCGGATATAAGAAATAAATAAATAAACATTGTATTAGTTTTTATATAAGTTTAAAAGCAACCGAGATATTCTCGAATGTATCTGTCCTGCCTGTACAGAAGAGTATAGGAGTTGTCGTCACTTTGGATAACTTTCAATAGTGGCGTTCGTGGTCGATCTTTTGTTTCGCATCTGTTTCATCTCTATTGGTGATTAACTTCTCACAGTGAAATCTCTTATGTTTCTTCGTTGATAACAGTAGTCGATTTTAATGACAGATAGTAAATCGAAGATAAAGGTAAATTTAATTTCATTTCGTGAACATTTCTTTAGACTTACTACCCAATTTTATAGAATTCTTTGAATTGATTTGGAGTTTCCCTGTTTCGTGTATGGACAACTGTATGTGGCGTGTTCGCTCGTCGGGAAGTCAACACGCGCCGGAAGAAGAAACGAAAAACTTGGATTCCAGCAAGCTTTGCATTGAATGCTGTATGCATTTATCTTCCAAGTAGAATAAAATCGATTCATTTGAATTCAGAACTACGATTTTACAAAAGTTTTATAGGTTCTCAATAATTTGCAGTTCAAGTTAATCTATATTACAAATAATATCGTATTAATTACTGTTACGTTAAGAAGTACGCAAATCTACTGATATAATTACTATATTATTCTCTGAGAGTATTGGTAGTCATGTACTGTATTCAAATGTAAGTAATATCCTTTCATTCAAATAAATGTTCTTTTTTAACGCTAAGCCTCTATTTTACTTGACACAAGTTATTGAAACTATTCCGCGATATACCTAAAAATAAAATAAACGAGATGATTCACGAACGATTGTATATGAATAAACAGTAGTTGAAGTACAACACTATTCTTTTTCGATATACAGACTGTCTTATGAGTTTGGATCCAATATTCTAACTTAACTAAGGACCACATTGCCGGAGCTTACAAACTGGAAAAATACATTAAATTCCAGGGCTAGCAACACCCTGTACATGATATTTCGAAGAGATAACTTTAATTTAATTATTAATTATTTATTTAGTTAATTTATTTTTTCATTTTTCTTGTCTTGGAGCTTTACGTTCGCGAAATATGTAATTCATTTCTACACCTAATTCGAAATTTTTATTATCGTTTCTTCTTCTTCGACTAGGGAATACTTCAGCTATCCTTCCAAACTGAAGCTCAGGAAGAATTGCTATGGTATTTGATGAAAATTATTCTAAAAATTTTCTTAATAGCAAACAATACTGTGTACGTTAAAAAGTTTGGAATACTATGAAAACTTCACCTGGACATTTTTGTTTCTCCAAACGATTCTCTTCATCACTTCCTTCATAATTATTTTCTGTTAGCATAGAAAATCTGTGAGAGGCATTGTGGTAAATATTGCATGATGTGAATCATTTATGTATCATTTTAGATTTCAATCGAATTCACACATTCTTGTCGATAAACACTAAAAGGAAACTCATTCGTGAACAAAAACAGTGAAACAAAATGACCATTGAAAAAGGTACAGAAAAATTAAATTTAAGGAAATCAAAATGAACTTTCAGAAATGCCCCCTTCCGTAAACATGTCCTCGACCGAACTGCTTGATCACCAACTGTTTTTCTTATAATAACGGGTTGGCTTCCAACAAAATTACTTTCCCAATTTACTGTATAAGATTCTGTCTTATCTATCTTCTCACCTTAGACAAAATCATTCAGATAACCCAACAAAAAAACACAAAATATTGCAATCTAATGTGTTTCTCCTCTGTTGATATTTATATTTCCAGTTGGACCAGATAATTCTGGTCCAACTGTTTCTTATATCAAAATTTACTTTTCTGGTGAATCTTACCTCATCAGTGAAATGAAATTCTTGCTATTTCTTCCCCAGGATGTATTACCTGAACCGGTTAGAATTAGAAGAGATGCATGTTTTTTATTTTCAGAACACACCATACTCTACTCTGACTTGAGTTCAATCTACTCACCATTCCTCGTGTACTTACTTTCGGATTATTTGCTACAATTTTCACGATATCGTGCAGTCTTCTTCTTCTGCCGGAAAAATTTCCAGTTTCCATAGTAATTCACTACTGCTAAAAGTTGATGATTTAGAGGAAGAGGTCGTCGTGGGTAACGCCTCCAATATTTTCTGAAATTGAGTCGTAAAATTCACGGACTAATTCAGTCAAGTTAATTGTCAACAATTAATTTTGTGTTCAACGGAAGCCTCAGAATTGATTTCCACATCATGAACGATAGATTATTATGTACGTGAATAATTGGCTGAGTGACTCATGACAACTCGGCCGCCCCTTACCTTATAATTGCGAAAGAAGGAATGACAGTAACTGTTCGGAAAACAGAAAGAATATTGCGGAATTCGCAGATAATTTTAGAATTCCCCGAGTGAGATAACATGCACATACACAATATTATTATGGAGTTATATTCGTTGCCTTTGCTTCATTCTGCAGGAAGTAGCTAAAACATTACTGAGAAGAAAAAAGAATCGACTAATATCAAATTCTGACCTGACAAGAGGTAGATACGTAGTATTTGTGACAGCGAAGTTCTTCTAAAGTAAGGGAAGTGATTTATCTTCATAATCATCCTTCAATAAAACACTCGAATGCAAGGTGGCAGTTTTCGCAGCTCCGTTTTTAGAGCAGAGATGTGTAGAAAGATTTTCCAAAAGTCATGTAAAGGGTTTTGCTCTGATTTTTTCAAGCGAAAGACTGAATCTATTAGTTTCGTCCTAGAATTTCAGTTATACCTATTACCAGTTCATTAATTTCAACGATGAGTTCAATAATCTCGTGTGAACTGATCTATTATCTGCCTTTCTAAAATATTTTTTCATATCAGAAAAAATTTAGTAACTCTGGTCTCTCAAAAAGCTCCTATATATTATTTTCTCTACATGGTACTTACTTAATTTCAAACATTTTTCAAATACATAACCCTATATCTGTCCTCTGCGGTTAGCCAGATGTAACAATTTCTCATATTTTCTCCAGAAAAAAGCTTTTTGTCAGAAATATTATCATTTCTGAAGCGAGAGCTCCACAATTCTGAAATTAGCACTTGTATTGATAAGATTTTGGTTTTTGAAATCAGGCTGTTATTCTCACAAATTTGAAGATAGTCCAAAGTAAGTTTTTCAGATGCAATGCCCCAATAATTATCTCTTTAAATATAAGGTATTTTTGTAACCTGCCCAATGATGTGTCGCATCGGTAGACTCAAAATCCATCTTTTCACGAAAAAGATTAAAAATTCAAAAAATGTTAATGACGTACAACAATGGTAATACAATAACTCACAATAGGTTAAATCAAACATAAGCTAGTGAACAGGTAGGTATAAAGTTGACAAGAACCATTGCCCCTGCCATCTATAAACAATATCCCAGTTTCTGCTATAAAACACGTTTCAGAAATAATCCGTTCTGAATTTACTTAATATGCTACTTACCACTTCTGCTCCTATTAATTAAATCTACTCTTGGATTCCCATAATGGTGTCATTACCTAATTTGTGAAGTTTGTGAGTACTTTGTAATGAAAATTTCAAAATCAACTTGTTCGAATCGTTTTGAATATTGAAGTGTTCAATACGAGCCAGAGATGGACGGAGTTAATATCTACTTTAACGTTACAATCGAGAATTGGATTGTTTTACATAAAGAGTGTGACAAAATTATAGAAAGTTCATGTAAAACGACGTAAGACCAATGAACAGGAAGAAATTTTAACGAATTACGTATCCTAACTGGGTAACACCCGAGATTTTCAAAACCTGCAACTTCGGAGGAAGAAAATGTACCCAACATTATGGGATACAAGGTAGATGAATAAAGTTTTGAGAAATGCAACCTCGCTTCCGATCCAACATAGCGTGAGAGGCTTTGAGCAGATTTTGATGTATATGTGACAGAATCCTACAGAAACATTTGAAAAATTTTGGCAGGCCTATGAGGAAAGTATTTTGTGAAGAACCTAGGTTTTTCGGTAATTTAAGTCATTTTCAATAGGACGAGAGTTGATTGAATCTAAACCATGAAACGGAAGGCCTTCAAGTGCAAACACCAATGAAAAGAGACTCCACATACTTGTTTCTTCAGATCGACAGTTGATAGTCTGAATAATCACGTAACAGATAAAATTTGAATCGCACCCCTATTCATCAAATTTTTATTAATGAACTGGAGATGGTAGAAATTTGTGCATAAATGGTACCGCAAAGCCTTTCCCAAGACTACAGGGATTTCAGGTACGATGGAAGCCTTGACTTTTGGAATCGAAAGAAAATGAATTCCATTTTCTGAGACGTGTCATTACTGGTGACGTATCTTTGGTGTTTTACTAGTATGACCCAAAGTCCAAACGCTAGATTATGGAGTGGCGCACTACAACCTCTTCAGGTCCTCAAAATGCACCAATAAGTATGTCAATGATCAAATTTGTTTATTGCCTCGGATTGTCACTTAGAACTTGTGCCTAACAGTTAATCAATATTTTCAACGAGTGGTAATTGAAAGACTTCGATAAAGAGTCTTTCCAGCGCAAACAAACGTCATAAACAACTGGGTATTGCATGACGACATGTGTGTCACACAACAATCTCAATAATGGAGTGTTTAGCAAGTAAAAACATTCCTGAGGCTTTGCAGCCTCCTTGAATTACCAGACTTGAGTCCTTGTCATTTTATTATTTTCACGAGAATTAAAAATTATCTCAAGTGAACTCATGTCGAGATATTTGAAAACTTTCAACCAGCTGTAACCGATCAGCTGACGGCTATCTTGTACCTGAGTTTCACAGCAATGCTATGATGATTGGAGGAACCGTCTCCATCATTGTGTAGCTTTCCAAGGGAACTACTTAGAAGGAGACAATATTGCATTGTAATTGAGTTTGAATAATAAATTGAAAAAATCGGTCTCGTCACTTTAATTACACCTTGTACAAAATCTTGGCATTAGACGTTCCTCTATAAGAAGAATCATGTCAATATAAAATACATCTCTTCAAATTCTTCTAGTGAAACGAGTTATGAACAGTAACTCCAATATAACTATCCTGGATGTAAAAAATTAAGATTTATCGGCTATACTGAATGTACGAGCTGATAGGATCATTTCTTGTTTAAATGTGGTGAAGCTCAAAATAAAGCGAAAATATATTCTTCCCAAAGGTAAATTTCATATCCAAAATATCAAGCTCATAATTAATTCCTACAAGGGTAACAAATTGTGATACATCAATGATTTCGAAATGCTTGAAAACGTAATAATTTGATTGTTGAAGTGGAAGTATTTAATAATATTTATTATCCAGCTGACATTGGCTGGTTGGTTACCTAAATGTATTTCAATTAAATATGATGTTTGTGATCCCAAATCCAAATGTTAAAATTGATTGAAATTGTTTGAAATATTTCATGAAAAAATTTTTTTAATCGGATTTCTGAGTATAGCAGAGTGATCCATCATTGGAAATGTCTCTACAATACCTTTCATTTAACGGAATAATTCTCGGGACGTATCAGTTGAAAAAAATTACTTTTGATCCTTTCTAGAAATTGTGAGGATATTTCGAATTCGACATTAGTCAGTCTAATATTGAGCAAAACAATGAACGATATTTCGAAGATCGAAATGCTCCCAAAACCACTATTCAAAGCTCTAAAGCAGAAAAGAAAAGATAATATAATAATGAATAATGAACAGTTGTCATGATCTGGTTAACCGTTGAAGATAGGTACAAGGATATGTTGGAAATGAAGTAAATACCCTGAAATATAAATGATATACAGGTGTGTCGCTCAAAAAAAAGAGTTAAAATGACTTTTTGATATAATGCGTTATGCCGCTTATATAAATAAATCGTAGTAACTCTTATTTTTCAAATGGTACACGATCTTATTCTCATTTCAGGGTACACACATATTTTCATCGCCTAGTGTGAATGGAAGTTATGTTTTAATAACATTTTGAGTAATGCTTTTGTGCATATATAATACGCTGCAAAACTGAAGTAAGTAGAATTTGATTTCTCCAAAGCCATCGAGTGTGCTTTCACATCAATCTTCATACTTTCATTCTGTCCTTTGTAAACTGAAAATACGTTTTATCTCATCACAGTCTCCTTTTGTGAAATTTCAGATGACATATACATTTTATGTTTCACTTTGTGTTTTACCAAGTTCATCATCAACATGTTCGCCTGATGGTTCTACGCACTGTTCATTGTGTTTTTGTGGTTATATTTCATGTTATTCATGTTTCATTGAAAAGATGTGAGTTGTTTCCATTATCGCTTACTGGCGATAATTTTCTACAATCAGCAGAAAATAATTTGAAGGAAGAAATCGTTCAAGATCAGAGATACTAGTACTTATTGGTTACGTTACACTGAAGAAGTACTGCACTGTTTTTAATTCATGTTTTTTGCTCCTAATTTTACATATGGGATAGATTTTATAAAGTTCAATACATGCAGAACTGGATAGCCGTCTGTTATCTTTTTTCATTTCTTACGCAATTCGTTGCCAATAAAATTTCAAGCAGGAAACCGAATAGCAGTGCTCCTCAAATGTCTGCTTGACATTGGTATGACTGTAACCTCAGAATTCGTACTTTGTACGTCAGACACCAGCTTGACGACTGATAGCATGAAATAGAGGTGTTGAGTTGAGTATGAAAGATAGATTCAGTGTAATACTATCTCCAGATGACGTAGGCGAAACGCGCTTCGTGTACAATGTTTTTAGAGTAATTATATCTTATCTTATATGCATTGTCAGTCTATAAGTCTAACAAATACAAATGATGCTTTTAACATAGAAGTGTCACTTTGATCAATTTGGAACAATTTTCTTAGCTGAAATCAACAACAAATCTTGAACACACTTAGTCCCTATTCCAAATATAATTTGAAAAATTTTGGGTGTGTCATCTACAAATCAGCATATTTAACACAATTGCCGCAGTAAAAAATTCTTAGTCGAGCGTCATACTCATTAATGAAATAAAATATAAATCAATTAATATTCTAAACATAAGTCTACGTTCATGTTAGAAAATTGATATACCCTGATAACAATGAGTCAGTGACTGATGATGACAATTATATTCTTCGTCTTCTAACACTAGATGGTGTATTGACAGGACTTGATTTCCCACTTGAACTTCCATGTTCAGCTTTTAAGCTACCTCTAAGAGATCGCTTTGCAGTCTTTGGTATGTCTTCCATTTTAGGCTTAGTTGGTTCAATTATATGAGGATGATCTTTCTTTTTCCTTCATTTATAAGCTAAATAGTGAATAATATAGGACGTTTGTGTATATTCGAGAAAGATTTTGAAAATTAGATTGGCATTAGTGATAGAACTATCAACTAATAATTATAAATAGTAAATTGGAATTTAAGATTTTTATGGAGTGTCCTATTTGACCCTAAATATTTCGGTATTCTGTTTTATCCATATTGCAGAGACCCAAGTGTCGAAAATAAAGTAGAAATAAATTCGCCTCAACTTCTTGCTCGGCCGTTTCACGATATCGATAAGATCAAGGAGCAATTATGCAAAGTCGTCGTCGAAAATATTCCGAAGAGTAACGAAGTTCGCAATGCTCTATCTAACATTCGACAGGCATTATCATCCAAATATAATTAAAATAAGTCAGTTATCTTATTTGAATATTCACAATTCTCCTAGAAAAAACAGTTCATTTCATACTGTTAGGATTCAGCAATCTTTTTTATATCCTAACCTGCAAAGAGAGCCAAAGTCTTAAGTTGTTCACCTTTCCACGTTGCATTCTCGTTTCAATCTCATCTCTTGGCCTACTCTATTCAATCATGTGATATACAAAGCAATATAGCTGCAAGAGAGCATTATTTTAAGCAGTGAATTATGCGAATGGCTTCCTTCTCCATCTCTCGTATCCCTCTTTCCTAACTTTTACCGATGACTCGGCAATCTTCGAAGGAAACCAATTATTTCTTCCACTTTATCCCATCAGAATTGACGCCCAAATTAATGATTCCCAGTTTTTGTTCGGGTCCATTAAGTGCCTCATAGAATTAGAACCCATTTGGGTGATGCGATTTATATAATAGCGATTTTGAGCTGAAAAAATTTCAACTTTCGACAACGTATCAGACTTAGCTGATGGACCATATTTTCAGGCCAGAATTGTGAAGGGGTTATCAGCATTTAAATTACTTAATTAATTTAGAAAATTGTTCATTATTTGCTCTTGCAAGTTTTCGATGTTGATTTCGAAATATTCTCATCCAATATTCCAAGGAACAAGAGATTTTCAACCAGTTTTTTACAGGCAGAAGATAGAAAGACTTTCATAAAATTTTCAGATCAGATGTGGCTTAAGAACTTCTTGAAGGTACACAGATGAGTAGCTAGCAAATTCATATTGTTCACTGAAATTATTGAATCAATAATTTCAAAGCTTCCACTTGCATCATAAGATTTATTATTATAAATTATAATAAAATTTTGAGTCCAAATGAAAAGATGAGATGAATATGATTGTACTTGTAAGAACCCATAAGGTGAAATATACAAAAAAATATATAATGATTATGTGTATGAGACCACACATTTGTAGCAACTTCAAAGATATCTCCATGTCGTTACATTATGCTTAAAGATGAATCAGTTACAGCAAGGACTGCCATCAGTTCTTGATAACGAAATTATATTTTTTGTGCTTTTCTAACAACTAAAGAATCATTCTGCTACTGGAAGTTTATATATAGAAATATTTTCAAGGAATTAAACCATTATGTATTGAGATCACCTGTTTACTAATTAGATTTCATTTTTAAGTAACTTAGTTGAGAAGAAAAATGAGATCGTTACTTTAATAAGAAGCCAAATAACCCAGCAAATTGAATACTATGTAACTTCTTTTAAGAAATCCCAAAGTATGAGATGCAGACTTGCAGATATCTAGACGCAGTTCAGATGAAATCCTTATAATTAATTATTAAGATTTCACAAATAAAGTAAAATGAAATATATATTCTCTGATAAGGATTAAAGTGCCTTAAATTTTTATAGAAACTAAGAGCCTGAAGCGCAAAGAACTACTAAGGCTTTTTTATACTGAAACTGAAACACTAAGTCCTTGATCAAATCATTAAATTCAATGAGATACATATTCTGTCAATATCAGAAGCAGAAAGTATATTATACAAATAATGAAATAAAAACAAGGTGCGCTCTGAATACTTGAAGACATCTGTAAGTTGTACTGCCGAAGTTGGGTTCCTTACTGGAATTGATGCTTTCTTGACTGTTCATTATATTATCTACATAATTTGAGAGAAATGAATGAGAACTCCACTTCGTATATATATATATATATATATATATATATATATATATATATATATATAAATATACTGAATTGTCTCCAAAGAGATAAGGGTACTGTACTTTGAGTTGCTCATGTATTATGTACCGCTGAATGTTTACTTCAATAGTACTATCCTCTACAAATTGAATTTAATCCATAATATAGATGGCCTTCAACCGAAAAACTGACTGAAAAAGTCGGGTATCCCTGAAACCTTAAATAATTCAAGTGAAATCACAATTTCAACAAAATATTTCGCCCATCATTGGTCGATTCAAATTATTCAGAAATGAGGTCTAGAAAATCACTTAATTACTCACTAATCCAAATGAAATTAATATAAAGTAATCCATTAACCAGTTCGACTCAGAAACGCTACAGTATGTTTGATTGAACGATCACCATTTTGAAACGACACGATTGAATAACAACAAAAATAGGGAGCATATTGAGTTGAGCAAAGCCGCATGCCATATTTGCAAGATAATGTTTGAGATAGACAAGTATCTCTAAGGTGAAGATTGGGATTATTGAAAAATTGAAATCGAGAAAATTTTTTACCTAACGATGGCTTGAAAATCACCTAACGATATATATAAAATATATATATATATATATATATATATATATATATATATATATATATATATATATATATATATATATATATATATATATATATATATATATATATATATATATATATATATATATATATATATAGTGTATAAATAAATACAATAATATTAAAATAATTTGCCTTGTTATGAATGAAGTAACGTAAATATAAGTTATTTTGATATCGAAGGCTATATATATTCTTATAAAATTTGACGAATTAAGTTTTCTTCATCTCAAAATAAATTGCCTTGTTATGCATACCAGTACCTTCTTTACCCCCGTTCTGTAGTAGAAACGCGCTCTCCTTTGGAACATATTTTTTCTTAAATTTGTGACCCTTTTCAATCTAAGGTATCAAGCCTTTGTTAAGTTTGCAATTGTCATTTGATTTTTCGATTCAACTGAGTCAAGCAAATTAGTTTGTTCAATGTCTTGCTCATGCTCACGTATTTCTATAAGCTCATCATTTGTTAGCTCTCGATTGTGTGAATCTAAACATTCTTGAAAGTCGTCACGATCAACCTCTAAATCCAATTATTTGGCGACATCGACCATCGATGCTATCGATAGGCTTAGGATCTGAAACTGATTCTCCTTGGATTTCAGTGGTGAAAAAATGGATACAGTTTTTTCAGACGCCATTAAAAGTTTTCTTGTGAAACCTCATTCCAGGATTATTCTATAATTCTTACAGAATCTAAGACATTGAAATAATCCAAACGTTTTCGTCAAAAAGCTTGTTGTTTTGTCTCTTAGCTTTATGTAGATGTGCAAATGATCACCTTATGTAGTAAGCTTTGAATATTTTAATGAGTCCCTGGTCCATCGACTGAAGCAAGATGGTAGTGTTAGGTGTCAGAAATGCAACTTTCATTTGTAGATCGAAATTAATTAGAGTTGTGGGAAGATGACCTGGTCCATTTTCGATTAAAAGCAACAGATTAAATGGGATTTCTTTCAATTGGCAGTAAAGTTCGACTTCAAGAATGAAATGATGACCAAACCAGTCTTTAAAAAGTGAAGCTGTCACCCAAGCTTTCCCATTAAAGTTCCAAATGACAGGCAAAGCAGATTTAGATTTATTTCTTAAGGTTCTTGGATTTTTTTCGAGATACGCTGAGAGAGATTTCAATTAACAATCTCCAGCTGCATTCTAACCAACCATCACTGTCAATCCATCCTTGGCGACTTTAAAATTTGCATAAGTTCTCTCTTCATGAACAATAAAATTTCTTTTAGGCATATTCTTCCAAAAAAAGACCGGTTTCATCTACGTTGAAAATGGTTTGGCTGGTGTAGCCACCTCCGTCCATCATTAATTGAGTTTTTCTGGATATAGAGATGCAGCTTCTTCATCAGCGGTTACCACTTCTCCACTCTCTGTGATGCTATGCCAATTACAACGACTCTCAAATCGGCTGAACCAGCCGTTATTTGCTTTAAGCACTTCATTTTTAGCCACCTTCCCAACTTCCCCTTTAAGTCTTTCAGAAATTTGCTTTGCTTAAAAGTACGCTGTATTCTGACCAACAGGACAATTTCCACTCCTACTTGATTATCACACCATGACTGTAATTATGTTTCCATTTGATCGATAATACCGTGACATTAACGGATGATACTTGAATTCACTGACTAAGAGTCTTCCAGAGCTTTCATACTTTTTTCTTCACGTTTATAACCGTTCAGACTGCTGATTCTGGTAGATCAAATTACTTTGCCGATTCAGAAATTTTGATTTTAGCCTCAAAGTTTTTAATTTTATTCAGTTTGCACGCCAAAGACAGTGTGTTTCTTTTCTTGTTAGGCTTCAATAACTCATTTCTTGTTCCCTTAGATCACATTATTAGAGATTATGAGTAAAACGCACTGCGCAAACTTTGACGCAGAACACTTTGAACCTACCGCAAACTGAACACTGAGAGGGCGGAGCGGAAAAGAAGATGTGCTAGGCAGTCAAAATGAATAACCGCGTATCTCCGAATTTGTTAAAACGGGGTAGCGTCAGTCAGGGTTCTACTTCATTTAAAAAATTCAAGAACCTATATCTTAATGTGACGGAATCACAATCACCAAATAATGATCGGAACACACATCTCTCAATATGCGTCAGCTGACACACGTTGAATAAATTGCACAGTTGCATAGCCTACATATCTTGACTTGTCCGCACCTAATAATGATCGAAACACACATCTCCGCAAGACGTTTATCACGTGTGTCGGCCAAGGCACGGCCAACACACGTTGAATAAATTACATAGTTGAATTACTTTGATGTCCAGACTTGTCCGCATCGAGACCGTAAGATCACCTATGTATCGAGAACGCACCGTGACAATTTCAGTTAATTATTATCGGACACGGAGAGAATGAGGATGTGGGTATGAAAAACTTATGCGGAAAATTGGCAAAGTTACTGTCATTTTAAACAAACTGATGGAAAATGGAAAAAGAATTAATATAGAAAATCTTAGGAAGATGATCGACAAAATCCTAGAGATTGAAGTAGGATCTGAAATTTTGTTGTTGAAAATACAAGGATCAAATAATGACTCTGTAGGCTTGTGTGATTGTAAACTTACAATCAAAATTTATGTATAATGCGTTAAACTGTATGATCAACTCAAAAAAGCATCATAATCAATTCCATATCACTTATTCATTAAAAAGTTCATCTAATCAAACCGCCTGTGTTGCTCATTCTGGCAAATCTACACTGGGGAATTGCAAACTGTCATTCTAAAATATTCATTTAATTATGTCTCATAATCAGTGTGATGAAGCATCATCTTGCTAAACTGCACTTCAACTTTCATTTCCTTATAAGCTCTATGAACCCACTACCGTTTCTGATTTGAGAGAGTTTTCTTTTATTTGACATTTCCTTTCATCAAATGCTAGAGCTATCATTCCACAGCAACTGTCATTTGAATTTCTTGAATTCAGCGGCATGGTTAGTGAGAAAATCCTGTTCGAGATATAAAATATCTAAAGAGAAAAGAAAGATAAGAAATTATATACGAATGGATTGAATGGGATATTAGTTGATTAAGTGTTTAATGAATCAGTTAATTAAACATGTTGATGAAGAATTAGATAATCCAATAGTGTCTACCTCAAATTTGAACGAACATAAAGTAGAGAAATCAGAAGAATGTATAACTGAATGAGAAACTACCGAATAGTCACTTTTATCCGAATCAGAAATCCTTAAGAATGAAAATTACAAATCAATTATTTCATGAAGAAAACCAAAATTCATGAAATAACATAGGCGAAATAAGTTTTGGGAAAAAGTTTGCATCGAGAATTTTATTTGAATTTCATGTTAGATCTAGTGGCCATAATAGATATGAGAAATTTTGACTTTGTTGCTGTTGATAAACGTTGATTTAATCGATAGTGTGAGTTTAAAATGGCCAACCAATTATAAATTTGAAAGAGTATCTTCAACCTAGTTGGACGACTGTCAACACGTGAGACTGTTACTTGTCCTGAAACCAAAATGTCTGCAAAACAACAGTTTATTGGACAATAATCGAATGTGTGGAGTATTCACTATGCATCAACTCCCTAAAATGTGAAAGTCGTCGTATTTTGTATGAAAATAGGGTTGGCAGGCTAGTAGAAGCGACCCCCGATGGGATTGGAACCTCCTGTCGAAAGCTAGGCCGCCACTTTGGGATTTCGTTGAGGACAATGCGACTCATTTTGTACAAAATTGATGTAGCATATTGATTAAAACAGAAGAATATCGAGTAGACATAGACGCAGCTCGGAAGGATATCAAAATGTTGCAGAGTTCTGAACAGAAGGCATTTTGTTAGTAATTGAGGCTATAGTTTCAGCCCCCTTAGTTGGCCGCGTTCGAGGTGATGCTGTGGATTCTGGACCTCATAACCCAAGATGTTTACCAAAATTACTCAATTTCATTACTATAGGTCATCAAAACGACGATGTAATTTTCCAGCTTGATCTTTTTTCTCACCATTATTCCAGAAGAACTCCAGAATGGTTAAAACAAAATTATGGGAATTATGGAACGAAAGAAGATGATACTCCTAATATACCTTAAATTCGGCCAATGGAGGAATTTTGATCATTATTTAAATAACAAGTGTATGACACTAGCTAGCAGGTAGGCAACAGTTGCGAACTAAGTTTTCTGAAAACTTCAAGAAGAGGGCAGAAAGATCTTCCGAAGGGAGATGGTGAATGTATTAACTAAATGGTGCGCTATTGAAGACCACGGCACTATTAATTTTGCAGTTTTTTCCATGTCTTCGAAAGACCTGGAATGGAAAATTAAAGTTCAATTTTGAACAAAATCATGTAAATTTGTTGGCGAAGCTGTCTAATTTATTTCCCAAAACTTATGCCCTATACGATAAATGTTGAGCTCCTTTCGAAATTGTATGTTAAATTAAATTCTTGAATTATAGGACTGTGGCATTATGCATTGTGAAAGATAAATACTTTTTCAGTTGAGAAAGCAATCGGAATAATCTTACTCTGAAAGCATTAAAAATGCGAATGTGAGGTAATAACCATAACTTGGAGACAAAATATTCTTTCACATTTGGTGTAATTTTTTATGTTTGCCCAAAGGAATACCTCCGGAACTTTATGTTTCAGCATATCTAATTTTATATGTTACAGTCTCTCGCACTTTCTTTCTCGAGTTAAACAGTCAACAGAAGCCGATTGTAAATTATACAAGGCTGATTCTATTAATTCAGTTTCCAGTTTGAACTATTTCTTTTTTTATAGGCTATTGTGATTATATTTATGGAAGATGATAGATAAATTAATTTTTTAAATGGTGTTTCAAAGAGAAATCGTATTTTCTTGAAAGAGACTATATAACACAGACAGACAATGATGAGTCAAAATTTGCCAAATTTCAGCTAAATACGTTAAGTGATTGGAAATATAATGATGCATTTTATGTTATTTTCCATTTTGACGTATTTCCTTACCTTCGTAGGCGGGTTCCTCTGAAACCAAGCATGGTAAGTCATTAAGCTTAGTCCAGTATGTATGTTAACTCCATAGATGAAGTTGCATCATATCAAATGAAATGTGTTTGAGACGAAGCCGAGGATATGAAAATTTGTTATGACGAATGTGCGAGACATAATCAGATCATCTTAATGATGATGTGGTACACATTGAGCCAAACGTCACTTCTGCCCATCAAGAATTTGTAGTGAAAGTACATATGCACTTTGAGGCCGATATTTCCCACTGAATAATGGAATCTCTTGGAATTGGCAGCAGATGGTGGGATTGTGTGGTAAAAGGAAAACCCATAGTGGCCATCATGGTCTACAGTGATCTATGTATCAGATCAGTTCACCATAATTATATTAAGTAATTCAGCTATATACAGGGATATCCACCGGGACCGTCCGTTAAAAAATTTTTGAGTTCCAATAACAATATCACGCTGAAATTTTATACGCGGCCATAACTAGCGATTTCCAATTGAAGTGAAATATTTTCGAAGTGATACCATTTCCGGTTATACCGGAAGTGGGTTATCACTTTGTTATTTCAAATGGCAATCTAACTTTTTATTATACATCTAGAACCCACATTTCAGCAAGGCATAAAATACCTAAGTTGTTGACACATATCTGTCAAAACTTTTGACAGATTCAATTATTTTTGTTATAAACTCGAATTTTGAGGATCATTTAAAAATTTGTAGCTCGTAGATCTTTTGCACTACAGAAAAAATTTTTGCTTGGTTGGATAGAAGAAGGATCAGAAATTTTTTAAGCAGTCTACATATCTCAAATATTTATTTCGTTGTTTTGTATGATTTTTTCAATGTAGCATTTTTCAAACAGCAATGAATCAATTTTTTCAAATTGCACGTGCCAATTTTCATATCGCCATCAGATGAAGCGTCAAATTTCATTTGAGAATATATTGAATTTTGATTATTTTGCAAGAAATAACAGAGAATGCTTTGAAATATTTGAATCAAGTAGCTGATCTAGCTACGCTCACCTGATAGGTGCCTGAAATCGATATACTTGTCACTTCGTTCATTCGAATTTGATATTTTAACAAGAATTCTGGGTAATTTGAAGTGCAAATTTCTGAAAAACACCAGATTGATAATAAAATAGCTGATTATTCAAACGAGGATATGTTTAATCTCTTTTAAATTATGGCGAATATCAAAAAGTGCAGACAATTCAATAACCAATTTCCAAATTTGGCCCCTATGAGTAAAACAAAATTTCGAAGGATTAGAAGCAATTTTCTGCAATTTGAAGGAATGAAATATATAGAAACTAGAAGAAAACCAATTCTCGAGGACGACGACAATCAAATTAATATGCTAGAGTATTTTCGTGCCAATTCACATGCGTCCATTAAGTCAGCATCAATATATATTGGATTGAGTTATACTTCTATTCAAAAGATTCTTAAGAAACATAACATGCACCCGTATTCTTTAATCAGACTACAAATATTGAAACCATCTGATCTTTCCAAGCGGCTAAATTTCTGTGAAAATTTATTAATTGGGCTTCAAGAAGATGAGATATTTCTACAAAAAATTAAATGGTCTGGTGAAGCCAAGTTCAATGAAAGTGGAATAACCAACAGGAGAAATCTACATTTTTGGGCGACAGAAAATCCTCATTTCATTGAGGTTATTGATTTCCAAAATAAATTCAGCGTGAACGTTTTTGCAATTTTAATGAATGATTTGTTGACTCATCACATTTATGAAGAAAATCTTAATGGACAAAGATACCTGGAAATTTTGAGAGGAACATTAACAAATTTTTCAGATGGATTACCCCTTAACATTCTGAGGGATTGCTTTCACCAAATGAATGGTGCACCAGCACATAAAACACGAGCTGTAGATCGGCAGCTAACAGAAATGTTCGAGGATAGATGGTAGGGTAATCAAGGACCAAATCTATGGCCTCCGCGTTCTCCGGACCTGACGTTCCTTGATTTTTATTTATGGGGCAAAATCAAGAGTGAAGTGTATCTTATTCCTGTAAGAAGTAAAGAAGACTTACTAGAGCGCATTCATAATGCTTTTCGTCATATTGATCCTGAGGCAACTAGGAGGGCAACTCATCATGTTCGTATACGAGCTGTCAAGTGTATCGAGCAAAATGGGGCCCTTATTGAACATTTATTCGGATCGTAAATTAGTTTTCTCCTATGATGTTTGCTATCATTTATTCGTATTAATGTAATTATCTTCGATGATTGGTTTTCGCTTAGTTCCTACAATTTTTATTCATCCGAATTGTAGCAAATTGCTTCTAATGCTTCGAAATTTTATTTTACTTATAGACGGTAAATTTGGAAATTGGTTATTGAATTGCCTGCAATTCTCACCCACTACTTTTGACATTCTAAAATGAATTAAAAAAGATTTAATATAGTTTTGTTTGAACAACCAGTGGTTTTATTCCAAATGTGTCGTATTTTTTGGATATTTTCAATCTGAAATAACGACAATTCTTGTAGAAATATCAATTTCGAATGAACGAAGTGACAAGTACATTAATTTTGGGCACCTGTCAGGTGACCGTAGCCAGTTCAACTACTTGATTCAAATATTTCAAAGCATTCTCTGTTAGTTCTTGCAAAATCATCAAAATTCAATGTATTCCCAAATTATTTCGGAACTATAGGAGAGATGGTTTAGTACATGCTCATACAATTCAATCTGAAATTTGACGCTTCATTTGATGGCGATATAAAAATAGGCACGTGTAATTTGAAAAAATTGAGTTATTGCTGTATGAAAAAGGCCAAATTGAAAAAATCATACAAAACAACGCAATGAACATTTGACATGTGTAGATTGCTTAAAAAATTCCTTGACCCTTCTTCTATCCACCCAAGCAAAAATTGTGTCTGTAGTGCAGAAGATCTACGAGCTACAATTTCTAAATGTACCTCAAAAATCGAGTTTATAAAAAAATAATTAAATCTGTCAAAATTTTCGACAGATAAGTGCCAACAACTTGGGTATTTTATGGCTTGCTCAAATGTCGGTTCTAGATGTATAATCAAAAAGGTTGATTGCCATTTGAAAAAACAAAGTGATGACCCATTTCCGGTATAACCGGGAATGGCATCACTTCCAAAATATTTCACTTCAATTGGAAATCGCTAGTTATGGCCGCGTATAAAATTTCAGCTTGATATTCTAATTGGAACTCAAAAGTTTTTTCACGGACGGTCCCGGTGGATATTCCTGTATACTCTATTACAAACCCCAATTTTGTGAAAGTTTTTCACAAAGAGAAGAAACAAACAAAACAGTTACGCTCATTTACGGATTCCATCGATTAGGGATTTCAGCTAAAAATTATAACACTTACAAAAAGTTCTAAAATGGTTAACAAAGAAATGCATTACCTCTCCAAGAATTTAGAATATAGTAAAACGAAGATGACTTCTAAAAAGACCAAAACTCGTTATAAGAGACCAAACTCATTCATCATATATGTTTTTAAGCATGTATTGAATGATATATCAAATAAGTAGGTAGTATTTATGCCCGACGATTTATGTGAATATAAGTTCCACTGTTAATATAAAAATATGCACTTAACATGCATGTTAAATTCGAAAGTTTGATTTCACATACATCCACAACTATGTTAAGTCACTTAAATTAAAAATAAAAAACACAAACAAAAATTTTTAAGCCTCTCATTCTCATGTCAATAATTAAATATATTATCAAATAGTAATTGAATATTAATAAAACTTCAAATCCTAATTCGAAAAGTCTAAAATAGTCTCATATATAATAAGTTAAAATGATCTACTGCAAAACAAAGTTTTTGGACTTCACATACTCTGGCTCTCGGATACAAATATAGAACAGGTTGCTCACAAATATTTTACTTCCAAGCCAACTCTTAAGGTTTGGGAATAGAAATTATCTCTAGAGACAACATATTCAGGTTGGGAAAAGAATCAAATTTTTTCCATCCACCAAAAGTTTCGAAAATTTGGAAGAAACCATTGGGGATTTCCGAAGATTGTTTTTCAGGAAATGATAGGTGCTATCGGCACAGCTTTGTATCAGAAAGTCATGTGAAACACGATTGAAGTTTTCGATCACAAGGTGAAATAATTAGTCTAAAATTCTTGTGATTGAAGAAGTCACCACCAACATACGATGCACGATTTGTAATTAAAATAATCTTGCACATTGATATATATTTAGTGCTATTCTATCTATAATACGGAATATGCAGAAGTCATCTTTTCTAGTAAGTCAGAAGGTACGTGAAAATAAAACAAGGAATCTAAGGAAGAACAATATGTAAAATCTTTTAATGAACGAAAAAAGAATAAAACATGACAAGAGTGGGCCATACTTTGGCAGTAGGCAACTCAAGAAGATTACGTATTGAGGAATTGAAAAAGACTAGACGCTCATTTTCGGAGTTGAAGGAAATAAAAAACGAAAATCTATTTTGCTTCCTGAAATCTTTGTATAAATTCATAAGTATAAAGAACACAAATTCCAGATTCAAATTATAACAGAGGTCTAACAATAGACGTATACATAATCTTAAGCCATTCCTTTAAAAATGTATATGAGTGTCGGATAATAAAGCCTAAAATTTACTATGCTTGGTGGCTGATGAACTCAATATTTTGTATAAAACTTAAATAAGTAACATGAATGATACTCAATTCATTGATAGTCTCTTCAGCTTCAATTGGAATATCATCGAGAAAGAAATGAGAGTCGAGCTCAGATTGAATCCCATAATTCGCATATGAAGAACCAATATTTGAGCTGACTTTGTTAGATCTTAACCAGCAGCCTAGTCTCTGTGAATCAGATTGAATCAAGAACTAATGAATTATGTTTTGGATATTAGGAAAAATTCTCAAGTCATCAGCATGAAGAAAAAAAATTAAAGAAATATGAAACTCATTGCATAGATAAATAGGAGAGGTCCTAGATATCATCCTTGGGGTACCCCAAATTTCACTGAAATTTCATGAAACATAGAATCACGCATATTAGGTGCTTGCCTTCTAGAAGTCAAATATGAAATTAATCAGTGGTAATTAAAAAGATGAATACACACACCACAAAAATTGTCGCATCACCTGGTATTCTGAATTTCACAATCGATTAAGCAGCTCGATCGCAATTTCTTTGTCAACATATGTTTTTGGACATACGAGGCGAAAAAAATCTTATCTATGTCGTAACATTTGTTTCCATATGATCTCAAACACGTCTGAAACAAGAATGAGTTTATTTGACTATCAGTATTCATTCAATTTCTTTTCAGTTTTCACTCTGAATTGTTGCAAGTTTTCTGTGTTTCTTGTAGATTTTCGAATCTTTGAATTTATTGTAATGGCTGCCGAACTTGCTGGACGCTATTTGAGTGATCATGGTGAGGTAAGAATTGTAACACTTCTAGAGGAGGAATGATATCTTCCTATTTTACACTCCTGAAAGTTACCAAACGACTCTTGAATGACCAACCTAAGAGTTTATATAGTATTGTCGTAAAAGTAGGGTGATGCGACAATTTTTGTGGGGAGTGTATTATTCATATGGAAAGTATGGTTGAACACTTTTGAAAAATCTGTACAAACAACTTGCCTTTAAGAGGTCAAATATGTGAGTAACCAGTTAAGTAATGAGCCACAAATGCTTGCAGATGAAAGTTTTTGAATGATCAACAGGGACAAAAGCCTTCAAAAGTTCAAACAAACAAATATCAATAGATAAATCTTCTAGACGGAAGGAATGATTGACACGGCCGAAGGCCTTCGAAAAGTCAGTATAAATAACATCAGTACCCTTTTCTAGTCTCTATTTCATAAACAGCAAATTCTTTCCGCTGACAGAAAAAGTCCTGACAGCGATTTGGAACAATACATTTAAAATAATTTACAGAGGGTTCTCGCGCGAAGTGAGGTGGCAATTCATGAACTTGAAGAGGTTTTTCCGAACACCCTGTATTCACAAAATTATTGGTAATAGGTATATGAAACACTTTATTATGGCACGTTTGATTACTGCTATTGATTTAAGAATGAAGAGATCTAGTCTGATTGATTATTTTCTGCTATTCAGCATAACAGACAATTATAATAGACCTTGAAATCGACCTCAATCTCTGATCCTAAAAGATTTTTGTGAAATTTTTTCATTTTACCTTAAAATTCGAAATAAGTCAATGATTACTCAAGCTATGTAGACGCATTTATTCAAAACGGATCACATTATTTGAGAAAGTGCCAAAACTTTGAAAGAAGCCTAATCAAACAACGTGGTCGTAGTGAAATGAATTAATACTATTGATGATTTGCTTATTTTATGGAAATTCATTTTTGAAGTGAAACGAAATGAGACACTTTTTGTCATTTTCTACTATTCGTTCAATAATCACCACCGGTTTCGATATGTATCCTAAATATTGAGTAGTGCGGATCCATTATTCTCTAGTTGGCTGTTGAGGATAATAAATTGTGGATTTTCACATAGTTTGTTAATCTTCAAACTTTCCAACAAATTCATCTCTCTCCTTTTGTTACATTTATGAAGGATTTTAAGATTGTTCAATGATATCGAGTGGTTAGTTGATTTTATGTGTTCAAATATTTGCGAATTTTTATCTGAGGAAATATGTTCCTTGAATATAGCTTCAAAACTTCTCCCTGTTTGTCTGACATAGGCTACTTGACATTCATTGCATTTGATTTGATAAATTGTAATGAAATGTTCTTTGTAGGGCATTGAATGAAAATCTGCTTATCTGAATCTAAATGATTTAAACGATATAGAGGTCTTCTTCTTCTTCTTCAGGTCTTCCAATGGGTTCACTTCTTAGCCCTCTACTAGCTGACATTTTCATGAATAATTCAGAAAAAAACTCACAATTGAAACACAGATTAACCTAAAAAACACATTACTTTCTGGTTCAGATATGTAGATAATATTTTAGTTGATTTTCGTGGTTCAAACAGACAAATTCAGCAATTTTTAAATGTGCTGAATAAAATACATTACCGCATCAGCTTCACATCTGAATTGGAAAATAATAACAAAATTAGTTTCCTAGACTTAACCATTACAAATTCGAAGAACCAACGCACGTATGAAATTTACAGAAAGGAAACATTCGCAGACGCATCGATTCCAATGGACTCGTTCAGTCATTGAAGCCACAAACTAGCTACATATAACTCCATGATTCATAGAGCTTAGTCTGTTCCCCTTTCGACAGAAAATTTTCAAACTGAACTTAATATCATCAGCAAAATTGCCTCAAGTAACAAAATACCACAAAAAGATACACTAGTCTCAGATACACCGGCGAACTCTCCAACAAAATCAGTAACTACTTTTCCATATTGAACATAACTACTTCATTCTCAAGCGGTCTCAACTTAAGCAGATTATTATTCAATGCCAAACAAAAGTACGATAAATTCAAGCAATCAGGAAGTTATCAAATCAAATGCTTTAATATATCAAATGATTATTGAATAAATTGTGGAAAAATGACAAAAGTGTCTCATTTTGTTTTACTTTAGAAATGAATTAAAACATATAGTATAGACAAAGGCAGAGCTGTATATTCAGTCAGAAATGAAACAGACCGTCTACTTCGACTCAGTGATTGCGAAATTCATCTATAAGAATATTATAATAGAATTCTATGAACCTATTCATACAAACTTGGAATTATGGAATGAAAAAAAGTACTAGCAGCTCTCTAGCTGCCCCAGTTAATGAATATTTGAGAATGAGCAGCCTAAGCTTTGTTGTGATAATGTTGAGTGAAAACTGTAAAATTAGGAATACTATTTTTTGTAGAATTAACGTACAAGAAAAATGTATTCATTTATAGCTGAATAATATATTTTTATTCACTAAAAAAAGCAAAGAAGCGTTGGACCTTGCAAATAGAAGAAAACGTACTAACAGTTAAAAGTTTTTCAACCATCCTCGCCTTTTCTTCTATGCAAAAGATATTCATTTCGCAAAGTGCCAATTTCCGCATGGTTGCAATGAGCCATATCGTCTGATAAAACTCACGGAACGATATGTGAAAGATGAATGAGTATGACCTCAGTCTCTATCACAAAAGCTTGAATATTCAGCAAAGTTATTCTCCAAAGCCCAGAGAAATCTCCGTTGAAATCCTTGTGCTTCTAGTCACCACAAAACTTTCATCTGCATTCCTCCCAATCTATTCAATTTGATATATACCGGCTGGAAGCGTATACGAAAGACGTACTAAGTGCCGAGCCACAAACGGAAATGTGTTCTCAGCTATAAAAACCTTTATTTTCCTTCTGCATTTACATAAACATGTCAAATTTCAGCAATAAATCGTTGAATACGCGATATAGGGATTTATTGATAGTATATTTCACCTTATCATGGAAATGTTGCACCTAGTTTTGAAGCGACAATGAAATATGCGCTTTATTCTGCGAAGCGCTCTGGTTTTTCAGGAATATTGCGTTTTTCAGGATTGTATATTCTACTTTATTTGGAGAAGCATTATGTTTGCTGACTCGAAAAATTTTCTCCCTCGATCGGCTAAGGGGCAAATATATTACTGTATGTAATATTTATTGTAACGATGCTTCCATAGAAGTTTCATTTTGCTGACGTTAGCATCAGACACGTACTCATAGCTTTTTATTCAAATAAATACTGACTTATGAATTCATTTATGATTTCGTTAAGTCAACTGAAGAGAAATTTCAAAAATCATTGAATGACAACTATAATAGTGGTTCAATGAGATAGATTAGATTTTGAAATAAACAATTATCAGAAATCATCTACATTCCTCATTAAATGTCTTCTAAACGATTACTCTCGCTTCAGATTGCAAACCTCGTCAGTGGTGTACCATAAGATTTTGTTCTTTGAATACTGAATACTGAACCAAATCATAGTTTGCCATAAGATTTTATTATTTGAAATTAAACCAAATTATTGTTTGTTCCTTGCCTTATTATGACTGATTCCGGCGTCACAATATAAATAAGTACGATTACCTGTTCACCACCAAAACTTCAAGTTTACTCATTTCATTAATGGTACTCGGCTGTTCAGAGTGTTATGTTATTGCTATTAAGGACTTAGTCTTATACCATTAACACCATATTGATGTTGGGACTCTCATTGTTGGCAGGCTAGTTTGGCAGTCTTTTATGAGAAAAAACAAATCTTCTGGAAGGATTGCCAATTATACAGAATCATACGGTTTCCTGTAAATCAGAACAGATGATCGGCTATTGATATTTTGACAGATATTCAAGGATAATCGTTTCAGTTTCTGATTAACACATTGCATAAGTTGCACTGTGTTCTGAAAATCTTCCAAAAGCTACCACTTGGCCTCATATGACCACATCAGTAGAAGCAGCTAGAAGGTTCAAACTGTGACTTTTATGAAACGGATGCAACTAGGTTAAGCCTTCTATCTTATGTTCATATAAAGTTGTATTCTAGAGCTCTTACTATTTCTCCACAAAGGGGAAGTTATATCAGCATTAAATCCAATTTACTTTTGTTTATTTTGTAACCTTATTGAAGACAGGGTCAGTGGACCCTCAAGAGCTCGAGCAGGGTAGAAGGTATCCATTTCCACTTTCTTGTTGAAAATTGAAGAGCGTTGTAAACCCTGCTCTAATGTCTTTGAGAAATTGTTTTTTTGGTGAGTAGTTTTGTCGCAATATTTTTTTTTGTAAGAATTCATGAAAATAGGCTTTCACATCATCGCATGCTCTTTCGGCGAAAGAGGATGAATACTTTTTTGCTTTCGTTTTCTTATTGCCCAAGGATAGCTTTATCGATGAATTAAAATAGGTTATCCTCATTTTATACAGGAGTGACTCAAAAAAAATATTGAATATTGAAATTTAAACAATTTCATATCTTGATTCTTTCAAATGGAACATCCTTTATTTTATTATTCATGGTAACGCATAAAATATTCTGCCATATTCTTGAGGTGTGGATTTTCAGTGGCGTAATAATGAAAGTTGTGCCTGTTAGCAAGGCAATTCTTGTGGAAAGTTGCCTCGTCCGAGAAAAGAACTCTGCTAAACATATTTGGATTTTCCTCTACTTTGTCACTTGCCCAATTGCAAGAATTGATTCGATTTTAATAGTCTTGATTGTTCAGTTTTTGATGCAGCTGTATATGATATGCATGAAATTTATTCACCTTCAAGATTCTCTGGACGGAAGTTTGACTATCTGTTAACTGAGAAATCTCTCTTTGGCTTGTATATGGGTCCTCTGTCTTTGTTAACAAAACCGATAACTGATACATTCGATCCATCTAATTAGAAGTTTTTCGAAGCATCTGGAATCCTCTTATGAGGAAACCTTTGTGCCTAAAATCTACTTGCCAATAAAGAATTTCTATCACACTCACCCAGAATGAAAACCATATCAACCATATCTTCTTTGGAGAACTTCATGATAATTAATTGAGAAAACTAAGTTCAAATCTCACTTCAAAAATGTTTATTGACAAAACACTGATAAGTTCACCATGTAAAATGCAGAATATGTTATGTCCCGACACCTGACAGAAGGTACAAATGAAAAAATGTCAACCCATGCCTCGATTTACGTTTTAATAATCTTGATTTTATCATTCGTTAAAAGAATTATCTTGTTTAGGTTTCATTTCTTACTACTTGAATCACTACAGAAAAATAAACTGCGAATAATGATGCATGTTGATGAGTTTGATACGGTTTGTAGAATTTCCATCAAAACTTTTTGCGAATAATCGAATATTTCGAAAATGATCGAAGATAAAGATAAAGTTACTTC
Organism: Cryptolaemus montrouzieri; assembly: GCA_013387265.2. Taxonomy (NCBI): domain Eukaryota; kingdom Metazoa; phylum Arthropoda; class Insecta; order Coleoptera; family Coccinellidae; genus Cryptolaemus; species Cryptolaemus montrouzieri. Next base: position 69,489,712 of record JABFTP020000021.1, on the reverse strand, counting down.
TGCAGAAATATCGCACAATTTTTCATTCGTTGACATGAATAATGAAAAACAGGTTGTTCTATTTGAAGAAATCAAGATATGATATTTTTAAAATTAATAAAAAATTCAATAATTTTTTTGAGTCACTTCTGTATAAAATGAGGATGATCTATTTGAATTTGTCAATGAAGCTATCCTTGGGCAATAAGAAAACGAAAGGAAAAAAGTATTCATCCTCTCTGGCTGGAGGATCATGCGATGATGTGAGAGCCTATTTTTATGAATTTTTACGGAAAAAAAATATTGTGACGAAACTACTCACCAAAAAACCTATAACCTAAATACATTATAGCAGAGTTTAAGCCGCTCCTGAATCTTGAACAAAAAAGTGGTTTTCCAATCTGAAAAAAACACCCAAGATTTTTTTATAGAAAATTGGGACACCCTGTTTATTGAAAAATAAATTGCTGAAGTAGATTTTTACTTTTTAAGTACAAACCGTTCGAACAAAATTGAAATCTTCAAGAGTTCACGAGCTACAGAGCACCGCGCCACAGGTGAATCACTCAGTATAGAACATAGGACATTAGCTTTATTTTCCTATCAGAATATCTCCTATGGCAGAACTCGGGAGTACCATAAAAGAGCTGAACAAAAAGGCTTCACACCCAATTAGTGCAGCCGCGATGTACGCAGAGACGGGTAGTCACCTTATGGTACAGTACACACTCATCAGGTTTTCATAGGTTTTATGACCTACGTCTCTGTAACCCAGAAGGGAGAATGCTGACTCCAGTTGATTTGATTCCTCTAGCGTCAGTCACTGAACCATCGGCACAGCCTAATACATGGGGACATATTCTATTTGAACAATATCTCATATTAATCTTGAAAACTCAGTGTAGTCTTCTATACCGGTTCGAACCGGGGTTAATCTTGCTAAAGCTCCTAAAAATATAAGCAATAACTTATTGTATTCGAAATGTCTGAAAAATATGTGGAAAATTTTCACTAGAAAATTTAAAATATATCCACAAATTAGAATAAAATTAGTAAGCATCTGTGTGTGAAATGCATCGCAACGCATTGTCTTAACCTTTTCCCGAAAAAATTCACAACAATCATGATCTTCTTGTTGCTTCATTGAAGACAATATATTATATTTTATAATTTGCAAAGAATAATCAGTCAAAGTTCTTTGATGTTGTCACCAATCACCAAAATTCTAATTCTTATAATTACAGAAATTCTAAAAGTTGAATTAAGTAGGTTAGGTTAGATTTGACTGAACAAAAAATTTTTAATATCCGGAAATCTCTAGGAACTTAGTCCTTATTTCTTTTCTGTTGGCAAGACCACGTTTTATCGCAATATATTTATGTTTATTTCAATTACATATTATGTAAGGATATGAAAATATAATGTCTTCTTCGTGAAATTTGTTTGGTTTTTTTTGAAGGTTTGAAATTCATTTTAAACATGCAATCCCTGTTTTACGTTTCTGCATTTTTCACAAGCAATTTGGATGTTTATATAATATAAAAACATGGAAAAATAGTGATATTCTTTTACGCTCTACTTGAAATGCTCAAATTCAATCAGTATTTGAGGAGTAGAGCTGAACTGTTCTTCAGAGAAACTGTTCAGCTCTACTTACAATGAAGATTTATATAGTGTTGTTATAATTATGTTGTTATGCGATCGTCAAGTATTTTCTTTATTGAAGGCACCTTATTTTGATGTAGTCACTGTACCTGTTGTATAGGTGCTTTCATAAATACTAATTGAAACAATGGACTCGGTTTTATAGGCGACCTCATTACTTTTTGAGTCTTCAGTTTTCCGAAAGAAATTTTTAAAGAGAATTAAATTGAAGAAAAACGTTTAGCTTCCAAAACGCTACCTTTTATAATCGAAATTCAAATCCAATGTAGAATATAGAGTCTTCATGTCATTATCCTTTAGAGTGAGTGCAGTTCTTGAAGAAATTCTTTTAAAGTAGAGAAATTATTTGAAAATTTGGAGAAATTGTTTGTATACTGAAAGAATGAAGTCCTGTGCAAGAAAGTTTTTGATAAAGTGTTTGAAATTTATGCAATTCTCAGGCAGTAAAATGTTTTCGGGCCATTGTCCCTATTGAAGATCACAAGCAATGTTTGAACAATTGGTTTGAATAGTTTTTATTTTTCTCACAAGCCAAGAATACGTCACGAAAGTATTTTGATGTTGTTTGTCTTGTACATTATAAATTCAAATTCAACAGAAAATGTAAGGGTTTAATTTTTCAGTTAATGAAATAAAAAATTTCCTGGAAATTATTCAAACGATAAAGTGTTTACATACCTCAATTTTCACGACATATTATGAGAAATAGTAGGAGATAAAAATAGCTGTTATCACATCTGCAGGAGAAAAATACAATCACAAAACTTCAGTATCATATTTCGCTTTCGATTTTCATCAGTTCTAATTGAAAAAATTGACGGCTCTCATAAAGAACATTAATATTCAATAACATTGGAGAAATTATAATATGCTCCATGCATTTCTTCTGTTGATTGCTTTATTGAAAGCTCAGCGCAAAGTCGAAGAACGAAATTTTCCTGTCAAACTTCGGATTTTGTCGTATATCCCGTTGAATGTTAGAACCGTAAACCCGTCTTAGAGGCCAAATAATCTAAAATCACTCGATTCGTGCCCCAAGAACATAAAATGAAGAAGTAGGAATACACGAGCCGACTGGCAATAATAATAAAGAGCGATAGTAGAAAGACGAATTTTATTGAAGGCAGGGATTTGCCTCCATTTCTCGAATTATGTTTTTTATAAACCTTGACGGAATGTTTGATAAAAATATTAGCTGATTTTCTTTTGGTTCTCCCCGTTTTTACGACAAGATTCGAGTAAATATTTTTTACCGTTTTGTGGGGACAGTTCAATGTTTTATATAGGAAATCGTACCAATCATTTGAATGAAGATATTCTTCAAGGTAAAGGTAGGCAATATCTAATGTGAGTGCATGAAAATGCCCCTGCCAAATAGAGCAGAGTGGAAAGCGCAGCCGTACCACATTTTATTTTTTCGGAGCAACTAAATGCATTTCCGAAACCGCTATAATATCGTTATGGATAAACCTTAAATTCTGAATTTTTAAATATCTTAAAGCTTGTAAATTATTACTTGTTGAGGTTCTCTAATTTCATTACTATCACATTCACCAGTCATCAACATTTTAATTTAATTTAAGTTGACACCTAAACATTTGATCCAATCAGATGAAAATGAGGCAGCTCTAAACAATCAAAATAAAAATTCATGAATTTAAGGTTCTAGGGTATTTGAAAGCAAGTGAAACTCAATGTCAATATCAATGTGTAGAGTTTGTATTATTATATATTTATGATAATACGAACTCTACATCATAATATTCAGTCCTTTTGAAATCGGACGAAGCAGGTATATATATATATATATATATATATATATATATATATATATATATATATATATATATATATATATATATATTTTCCATATCACGATAATGTCAATTCACAGCTCAAGGTTAATTTAATTGAAGCATTCGAGAATGAATATATCCCTTGGTTGCAGAAAAATCCGTGAAAACCGTTTTTATGAATGAAACTTTGAAATAAGTGAGTATTTGATAAATGAAAATAGTCTTGTAAGTTTCAAAACGCCCATCTGCTAGTTATCAAGAAACTATGAATAATCACTTTCAGAATTTCGACTTGTTTTATTTTCTGTCCACTCAGCTGACAATATTTTGTGTGTTAATGTCTATAAAATGAATATATGTTACATCTATTGCCATATATATAGTCACAAAAATTCTGTTGGTTCCACTTACACAGCTCCGAACACTGTTCGCAATCGTCGATGCGTTGTTGATTTTGATCAGTGGTGATCAAGTGCGGCAGCCATTTCGAGCGAAGCGTTTTTATGAACGAATGTTTATAATCAAAAATGAAATGAAACAAGTTACTATGTTTCGACTATCACTAATTTATTGGTGTTGAGAATGATAAAATTTTACAATGGTTGGACCGTTTTCGGACATACGTCCATTATCAACAACAAGCTAATGAAAACTGAATACTCACGTACAATACAGGAATTAACATCAATAAAATGCTAGTCACAGTAACTTGAATAATAGTGATTGGTAGGTAATTAAGCCTACCTGGTCGTTAAGGAGCTTAACCCTTTCTACCCTAGATGCCTTGATTTTTCCATCGATTCAAAGAAATTGAGTTCATAAGATTTATCACAGGAATGAAGAATTTTCAGATGTTGAAGTTCTAGAGAAGGATGACATTCATTCAGACAATGTACAGCTGAAGCTGAGTCAAATTTCTGATGTGAGAATGACCAGAAATGTTCTTTGTATCTAGCCTTGAAAAGTCGAATGCTATAATTGCCACTCCAACAGCAGAATATGAGGAAAAAATGGAAGATTTCATTAATAAAGAAGCGCCTACACTAGTTCCTAAAGACCCAGCACTACTTATACAGAAACAACTTAGAGCAGCCGCTAATGATATGCAATCACATTTTTGTAGCTTCGAGAGAAACAGATGGATTAAAATGAATCCTGGAATTCCTAGATTATATGGTCTCATTAAAACACATAAAGGAAATAACCCCATTCGTCCAGTGGTGTCATATACCAACAGTCCAACACATACACTTGCCAAGCAACCAATCACCAAATTCAAAGCAATTTGAGACTTTCATTCACAATATAGTACAAGAAATTCACCAGAACTATCGAATAAAACAAATAATTTTCTCATGCCACCAACCGCAAAATTAACATCATTAGATGTAGATAATATGTCCTCGAACATACCTGCAACAGAATGTGTCCCCTTAATATCAACAATCAACAATAAGACACATTCACAAAAATCTGTTTTTTGTGAATGTGTCTTATTGTTGAGCTGAAGGTGGTTTTGGGTCAAGCATAGATCAAACAGAGAAATTAACTCTTCTCTTATATCTACATCTAATGATGTTAATTTTGCGGTTGGTGGCATGAGAAAATTATTCGTTTTATTCGGTAGTTCTGGTGATTTTTTGTACTATATCGTGAATGAAAGTCTGAAAATCATTTGAATTTTGTGTTTGGTTGCTTGGCAAGTGTTCGTGTTGGACTGTTGGTATATGACACCACTGGACGAATGGGGTTATTTTCTTTATGTGTTTTAATGAGACCATATAATCTAGGAATTCTAGGATTCATTTTAATCCGTCTGTTTCTCTCCAAGCTACTAAAAAGTGATTGCATATCATTAGCGGCTGCTCTAAGTTGTTTCTGTATAAGTGGTGTTGGGTCTTCATGAACGAGTGTAGGCGCTTCTTCATTAATGAAATCTTCCATTTTTTCCTCATATTGTGCTGTTGGAGTGGCAATAATAGCATTCGACTTATCAAGGCTAGATACAAAGAACATTTCCGGTCATTCCTACATCAGAAATATGATACAGGTTTAGCTGCACATTGTCTGAATGAATGTCATCCTTTTCCAGAACTTCAACAGCTAAAAATTCTTCATTCCTGTGATAAATCTTATAAACTAAACTCCTTTGAATCGATGGAAATTTTCAAGGCATCTAGGGTAGAAAGGTTTAAGCTTCTTAACGACCAGGTAGACTTAATTAACTACCAATCACCATTATTCAAGTTACTGTGACCTCTACTAGCATTTTATTGATAGTAATTGCTGTACTATACATAAGTATTCAGTTTTTATTAGCTTGTTGTTGATAATGGACGTATGTCCGAAACCGGTCTAACCAATGTAAAATTGTGTCATTATTTACACCAATAAATTAGTGATAGTTAAAACATAGTAACTTGTTTTAACTTATTATTCATTATCGATATCAACTATCACGTAGTTCAGGCTTCATCGATCAATTATTTGAACGAATGTTTATTTAAAATAGGGAATGCACAAACTTCTGATATCTTTAAATCCACCAGTCTTACGAACCTTCAATTTGCAGTCGCTAAAAACCATGTTATGGTTTCTGGAACAAGTTTAAAGTCAAACTAATTTTTAACCGTGTTTGTTGATGGCGTAGAGTTTGACCAACACTCATCAAGCCACTGCGCTTGGGTATGCAGTAGTTATTTTTTTCCATAAGAGATCATTATTGTGTCAATAGACGGCACTCGTTTTCATCAATTTCTGAACAACAAATGTTGTGAAATTGCAGTACGTATATTTTGAAACGTGGTACTAACGAAAATAAAAATTGGAATGGCACTGCAAATGCCATCTGCGCACTAGGCGCGGGATATGTTAAGCTAAGAATGGATGAATCTACCTCTATAATATTCAGTGAAGTCAATCATCTCTGCTGATATTGATCAGATGAGAACCCTTACGGGATTATAGAAACTCATAGTCAATATGCAGAGAACCTTAACTTGAGGGGGGACATAATAGGTGATCTGTTAGAGGTAGAAGATTCAGCGAAAACATTCTCACAGGTGAAAGCTACCTCATTTGCTATAAAAAGATTCAATTCTGCATTACGTCAATCTAATTCCAAATGAGAACCAGACTTACCTGTTTAGAGAATTTCGTTTCACTACTTTACCTTGAATATGTGTTGATGTCTGACTCATAATTCCCCAAATGATTGGATTGGAAGAACATGACCAATTGAGTGGCCATCAAGATCACGAAATCTTACACCAATATTTTTTTGAATGCGGATATTTGAAATCGAAATTTTCCAAAACTAAACCTAATTCTTCCTAGATTAGTGGGGTAAATATTTCAAGAAATTAGATAGATCTCACTAGAAATAGTGTCACGGAGTAGATGAAGTCCATGTTTAATTTCTTGTACGTTAATACTCACTTAATATAAATTCTAAATCATTTGGAATTATAGGATAATGTTAAAATTGAGTATGCCATCGGTCTGGAAGTGACTGTTTCAAATGAGGTGTAACATCATGCTTTTCGAAGAAATTAAAAAAACAAGTTGAGGTCACATCTATCATCTTTTGATCCAAAAAGAACAAAATTTAATTCAAAATATATTCCACTAAATACCATAATTTTCGTGTATAGAGAATTTTCATGGAAACAATTATCTGATGTTTCGCTTCATTTATTTCATTCGAAATCTGCCGGTGTATTACAATCTATGAAAAGGTTGTCAAACAGGCACTTCTACAAATAATACCAACTTGAAATATCTGACTTGGCTTTTTATGAGATCTCAACACTCCTTGCAGTGAATAGACTACGTTGCGAGACTTCATAGGATGAGGATTTTCCATTCCCTTCAAGCTATGTTAGCTGAACAATTTCCACCAAGTATGTGAAAAATGAACCAAATTTGGTTTTCTGAAGAATTAGTTAAGTTAATTTGCCTCAATTAAAAGGCACACTGTAGATTTGAGAGGTTCTGGAACGTGGTAGACTATGATTGTTTTAGGGAATTGCGGTCAAATTATAAGTTTCTTTCCAACTATATCGTAATAATTTCAACAGTTTTGAAACTTCTAATTGTTCCGACTCTAGTCATCATCAATTTTGAGAGAACAAATCAGAATTTCCTAGTTGATTGCAATTTGGGGAGTTTTTTATTGGCGATATTGATATTGTCGTTCACAATTTTGCAGATTTTTTTTCGGGATAAATAGTAAAAATGTAATTGCAGCAAATAAAATTGAATATGATGAGTCTTCGAGAGATGGTATCGGTCATTTTTACCTAATGAAGTGTTGGAAGTTATAAGGTACTTGAAACCAGTACACATGATTTATTCTGAAGCCTGATAGTGCGATCCATAATATACTGATACGTAAGCTTTAGGCTTTGGAAATATGAGGTTCACTACGTCGATGATTTTGAGGTTTTCTATGAGGTAGAACACACATTGTTAAATATAAAAACTTCTACTCTAGAGAGATTCAGGTTACATCTGGTGTACCACAAGAGTCTTGGTAAGGAATTTTCTTTCTGTCAATTTTTTTTGAAGACGAATTAAGTTGTGTGCAATCGTGAAGAACTCTTTCGACTCTGATAATTTACAATTTTTGGTTGATGATTTTCTTCTATAGGTGGAATAAATTCTCTCAGGCTGAATTTCATAAAATACAGAGTCATATCATTTAATAGATCTGTATATTTCACGAGTATATCTTCAGTCTTGTTGATAAATCTATCGGTCATGTGGCGAGTATTCGTGAACTTAGCGTAACGTTCGACAGCCAGCTGGAGTTCAGATAGCATACGATGTTTCAATTTTTTTTTTACAATGTTTCTACAAAGTCTATCAAAATGGGTGGATTTGCCATATTCAAGGGAATTATTTTCTCACACTATAAACATTCTATATTGTCCCCTCGTTAATTCTTATATAGAATTGAGTTCTATTATATGGTTCCTACTCCGTATGGATGATACAGAGATCCTAGAAGAAATGTTTGGCTTGGATATTCTAGTGAAACGGCTAAGAGTATCTGATCTGTTCTTCTTCTTATTTGAATGATATTGCGAATTGTATGAAATTTTTAGACATAATACAGTTTACTTTGTTCTCAACACACGCCTTCAATGTTAGAATGCATAGTTATAATTATATAAATGTAATAACTATTTTCTTCATCATACGTTCATAATTCGCAGTAGAAATTGACGATATATTATTTCTGCTATTTCGAAATATTGACGATAGAAAACAATGTGTGTGCATATGTATATTATAGTTCGCCGAAAAATTAGAAAGATGATGTGAGTGAGAATACCATACAAGCAAAAAACTGGTTACTTTAATTATTTTGAGTGAAGAAATTACCTAATTTCATGGACATTTTGCAACTCTCCCTCGTTTCTCCAGAATGACCACCATTTACGTAAATGCGTAATAACAAAACCAAACAACAAAGTTACTCTCAGAAATTAAAACGGTTTCCAAAACAAACTCCCCATTTCTTCAACATCATCCGTAAAAAGGTTCACGCACAGAATAAAGCCTTTGTTTATAAAAGTAATTTCGGTCTCAAAATGAGGTCATAGGAATAATTGAAGTCGCATTTACTTCGGAATCGCTTGACATGTTCAAATAAAATAACAGGGCATAAAGTGTTGAAATTCCCATGTTGACACAAACGGAAATAATATTCTGATTGTTCTTCATTAATGCCGGGGTGTGCTCAAAAATAACCCTTACTGTCGAGGTGAATCTGAGTCGTACGTGCCTGTTCTTTGCATAATTCGTTTGTGGGTTGAAATTATATTTGGGTCCGGAATTCGTTATCTGAAATAATTTGGTGCAATTCAATTTTTCAGCGGAAATTCCGATGTGGACTATAATGGTAACGTTCGAATACGGGATTAATATGTCACGATTGATAAATTAGCAACCCACGCTTTAATGATGAAAGGGGTTGATCAAAACGGGAGAGGTAAACATAGCATGTCATAGAATTTTACATTGATTACACAGCTACGATATTCGATCCAAAATTACACTGTTATTTGAATTCAGCAAGTTGTATGAAACGAATTGTGAGATTTGTCTTTGTGTTTGTCTGTGATTTAAAAGTAATTGGACACAACATGATACACTCTCAAGAAAGCCAACAACAGAGTGAAATAGTTTTCTCTGCTTATGGTCCACCTTTATTTGAATTTTAACATTCATGTTAAAAATGAGACTTTTTTCGATTGCTGCCACATTATATTTTTTCCTCAAAATCAAAAATTTAGGATAAATTCAATTTTCGTTTAGTTAAAGTAAATAGTTGAAAATATCGTTCTTCACTATGCCTAGAGTTCAATTAAGGACTATCTAAAAAGTGTGTTATTTGTTGACGATTTCTAGCAACTGGTTTTGAATCACAAAGAGATTACACTGTTTTTTTCTCGATTGAAACCATCAGGGAAAGTTCCTCCATAAAAACGTTGAAGATTTTTCAGGGGTACTTAAACATTGAAGAATTTTTATTCAGAGAACAATATTCAACATTCCGTAGAATGTTAAATATACTTCCCTGAAGGAGATGCTTTTCCGATCCACTCTTCATAAACTCCGTCAACCAGAGCCAAACAGCAGCGGTACAGCTCGGTTGAATGTCATGAAAAGGAGCAATAGACTGCAGTTTAGGTCTTATTTTACCTCGTCAGTATTGACACCTACTCATCTCAATCCGTTGGAGCGTAACTCAACATGTTAATGTTATTGCGCCCTCCAACTGATACAGAGGACCTTCCGCATCGCCACCGGGAAGCAATAAAAATAAAGGATTGATAAGCAGAAAAACTCGAGAAGACACACTAGTCCGACTGCAAGAAAGCGATCTGTCGAGAGACTAATGCTCCTTATTAATGTCGGGTTGTCAACCAGGTATACATCACATCTCAACAATGACAACTTGCAAGCTTATCGCTTTATGTGTAGACATATTGAAGAATTTTATTCGAGGAACAATATTCAACCTTCCGTAGAATGTTAACATCCTATTATAGGTAGATATTTAACATTCTATGGAAGGTTGAATTTTGTTCCTTGAATTAAATTCTTGAATATGTCTACACATATAGCGATAATTTTGCAAGTTTTCATTGTTGGGAAATGCTTAAAAACTTTTATTTGCGCAAAGAATCAGAATAGGTTTTTCTCGAGAATATAGGCAGACTTATAGAATTTTTATGGTCGTTTCATACGCTTCTGGACTAGAGAAGAAGTAACAAGAAACCAAGAAACTATGAAGCATGCTCATCAATAAGATGTCTCGACAATAGTTTGGGATGCCATTATATTATTATACAGTAGTAGATTAGATCTGTAGTAATGTAACAGAAGTGTGAATATAGCTCAGTTCATTAAAATTGTGCCCAATTTTGAAGCAATTGTAAGTAAAACTTTTCTTTATTATGGGATGATAACACAATTCCATATCGATCTGCCATAAAAATAGAGAAGTGTTAACTGCTATAAAATCTGTTCATAGCTTTCAGCAAGATATCCAGACTCGAACCCGATTGCATTTGCCTAGGGTTTTTTTTCATTACTACCGGCCGATTTGTAATTGTATTTTGATAGATAAAATGAAAACATATTACACCAACAAATGTTACTCAGAGATACCTAATCAACCTAATTACTAGAATGCCAAGAAGATGAAGAGATGGTTTTGCAAATAAAGATGGTAGTACTACGTATTAGTATCATAAAAACGAAGACACAAAAATTATTGTGTAGCGACTTTGTGTTACTTAAGTTGTTTTGTAAATTTATCATTTGAAAACCCTTCAAACAGAGACAGATCAGGGTTTAAGTATCATTTTTGTGTTATGAAGTTATTTCGTGTTAACAATAATATTGATTCTCATTTTTTGTAAAGTGTTTTCTTTATGTCGAATTGATAGTTTTCACCGAACATTTACAAAAAAAAAGATTCAGTTTGATGTGCCACAATATTTGTACTACGGAAACAAAATCCCAACAAACTATGCATCAAATTCTCAAGTTGTGTAATCATGAATCAGATAATATTAAGAGTTTCGACTTTCTCGAAAGAGATGAGCTAATGTAGTAACAGATACTGCATTGGAAGAGCTTTACTTTAAACTGCATGACCAATGTCATCAATTTATTCAACCTAGTATATAAGTTATATCTAGCATCCCTAGGTGGTGGATAGGGAAACGCCTCCTAGATATAGGTGGTACCGAGGAAACCAAATACTCGGGGCGAACCGAAATCTAGCTTGGAAATGGGCTGCAAGGGAAAATCATCTCATCATACATCCCTAGTAAAATCTTAATGGCGATGGAAACCACTAAAGAAAAAATACTGATCATGGTCCTCGGCACCCAAGATCCGGCAGGGGAAGAAAGGAGAAGGATTCTCAGGTCGTCAACGAGCGAAACCCTTGCCAAGCAAACAGAAAAGAAAAATTCAAATCGACCAACGTGCGCATTGGTACATGCATGTCTCAATCTGGTAAAACCCATAATATAATCCAGGAAATGAAAAGGCTCAATATTAACATGCTAGGAGTAAGCGAGGCAAGATGGCCCCACTCAGGACAATTCTGGACAGACCATGGAACAATATATTACTCTGGAAGCAACGATGGCCAACATAGACATGCTGTCGCAATTCTTGTCACCAAAGAGTTTAATAGAGCAGTAGAAGGTTTTGTCCCGATCTCCGAAAGAGTAATGCTCCTGCAGTTAAGGACATCGCAGACTAGACTGAACTTAATACAGATGTAGACGAGGATGAAATAGGAATGTTTCAACAGCAGATCAAGAAAGCTCTGAAAATAACTAAACATAGAGAAATCAACATAGTCCTGGGCGACCTCAATACAAAGTGTGCGGAATGTAGGATATTATGGTTTAGGGAAACGAAATGGAAGAGGGGATCGACTATTGCAATTCTGCCAAGAGCATAATTACTAATACATTCCTTAAACTGCCTTAAAGACAAAGACGATTGTATGCATGGAGATCACCTGCAGATAGACCGAATAAATCAGTCAGAAACCAGATAGCATATATCATGATCGAAGAGAGGTACCGTAGCTCAGTTAAATCCGTGAAAGTCTCTAGAAGCAGTTGAACAAAAACCTTGATACAATGAATATGAACAGCAATGATATTCGGGAATAGTAGAAATCACTAGAACAATGCCTGCTTGATCCATGCAAGGAGATATTGACGAACCACACAAAGAAGAGAGAAAACTGGATGACTGATAATATACTGGACATGATGGAAGAGAGGAGACATTTCAAAAATACTAACCGTCACAAATACAGGGAGATGAACTACGAGATGAAAAGAAAGATAAGGGAGGCCAAGGAAATCTACTTTGAAGAGATATGTAAAGAGATCGAAGATTTGCAAAGTAGGTACGATTCTTTTTATCTAAACAAGAAAGTAAAAGAGTTGGCAGGGTTGAAACGACCAACTCCTTTGAGTATACTCCTTGACAAAAACGGAAACTCTATAACATGGCTAGAGGACCAAACTGAAAGATGAAGAGAGTATATTGAGGAATTATTTACTGATGAACGCGGGGAATTAGACCAGATAGAAATTCCGCCAAAAGAAATGGGTCCGGATATCACACAAAAAGAAATATCATACGCTGTGAAAACAATGAAGAATGGAAAAAGCCCTGGACCTGACGAGCTTCCCATAGAAATACTGAAAATAATAGAGGCAAAACACATGGATATATTGGTGGAACTCTTCAACGGAATATACAAGTCTGGTGTCATACCCATAGACTGGCTTACCTCAATCTTTGTCTGTCTTCCCAAGAAGACAAATGCCAAAGAATGTGCTGATGACCGCACAATTAGTTTGATGTCGCATACGTTGAAGTTACTCCTAAAAGTCATCCAGAATCGCTTAGATCATAAATTAAACATGGATATTGATAAAACCCAATTTGAATTTCGCAAAGGCTTAGGAACACGCGAAGCTCTCTTTCGCTCAATGGTGCATGGATGTCAACCAGTATTTGCATATATGTTTCATCGATTATAATAAAGCGTTCGACAAAGTTTTAAACAAACAACTTACCACCGTCCTTAAAGCAAAACATATGGACTTCAATGATATCAGAATAACTACAACACTTCATTATAGACAACGAGCAAAAGTGCGCGTCAGCGATCATCTCTCGGAAGAAATTCTAATCAGAAGAGGAGTGAAGCAATGTTGTGTATTATCAACACTTCTTTTCAATGCATATTCAGAAGAAATACTGAAGAAAGCTCTTGAAGAAGAAACAGCCGGAATAAAAGTGAACGGAATATCGATCAACAATATCAGGTATGCGGACGACACTGTCATAATGGCAGAGAACCTAGAAGATCTTCAAAGACTGATGAACAAGATAGTCGAGTATGGCGAGGAATACGGTTTATCAATGCACATCGAAAAAACCAAATTCATGAGAATATCGAAAACTCCACGAAACGAAGAGAGTCTTACCATAAATGGCACCAGTGTCGAACAAGTGAAAAAATATACAATTCTGGGTACACTAATCAATTCCACAAAATACTATTCCCAGAAATAGAATACAAAAGGCAAGGGCAAATTTCAACAAAATGAAAAGAGTATTATGCACAAGAGATTTGAAGTTAGGAGAGATGCTAAATAACTCGCGGAGAGAAGTACACTATGCTGCAGTTGATAATTCAAGGAAAGATCCAAGGAAAGAGAAGCGTTTGAAGAAGGAGGATATCATGGCTGCGAAACCTGAGAGAATGTTATGGATGCACGTCTGGTGAACTCTTCAGAGCAATCGCCTCCAAAGTCCGCATAGCTATGATGATTGCCAACCTAAGACGCGGAGAAGGCACTTGAAGAAGAAGTATACTAGTTAAACAAAGAGTGTGAATATTTTTGAAAAAACCTTAAGAAATTTGATGATAGGATTTATTTATCCTTAGAAAACTTCGTTTCGACATTTGCTGTTTGAAATTCGTTTGGATTACAAAAATACGAAGTGACCAGAGATACGAAAAATAATGAGATCAAAGAAACAAAACTTGCATTTCCTTCGATGTAGGTATATGAAAGAAATTTATATTATATATATTCGTATCCTAGATATGAATGTGGGTGGCATCCTACAGAATTCCAACCTCAGATTTAATTGAAATGCTCTGAACTACGATGAAATCAAACATCAAATTACAGGAACAAAGAACATTTGAATATTGATTGTTCCCAAATTCATTGCCGAAAATGTATTTTTGAGATGAAGAAAACGTCCAAAATTGAACAACTCATCTTGAATGCTTTGGATGATTTTTGTTTCATTTCGAGAAATGCTTCATATACTTTACTTTTGAAAGAGTGGTCACAAATTATATTTATAATAGAGAACGGTTGCATAAATTCGACATTTTACCATAAATTCTAAATTGTTTAAAATCTCATAATCGTGACATTGAATTATAGAAAATATTTTTAGAATGTGTGAGGCTAAAATATTACGAAACTTCAATGTTACATTATCAATAGTTTCCAACGAAGTTGTGGATCACATTGATATAAGTACATGAAATACCTAGATAAACATTGTGAAAACGGTCTTTATGACTATTTCTACAGTGTCTACCGAAACAAAGAGGTATTTTTAAGAATATCATTTCACTGAAAGTACTATAAATGAATAAAATTTTAATCTGCATCAACAACAGTTCAATTATCAAACAAACTCAAGTTATGTGTATATCAAAGTGTAGTTATTTCGTTTATGTATTATAAACCTTTCAGTTCGGTTAGATAGGAGACAAAACTTGTTCAAATTGAATTTTTAAAATTACCTTCAGTCATAGAAATTGGAAGTACGCCTGATACTATTAGAAATGAATATTATATTTTATGAATTTTGAAACGAATGTTCTAGCCTATTCACATCTTCGAAATGATTTATAGTTTAAATACCAAATATATATCGCGAAGGGCCTGGTGAATATAAAAAGACATTAATTTTTCAACTGTTCTTATGATAATTTTATGGATCTCAGATTTATCCATTACTTGCAACCTCATTCAGAAAAAGATAATACAAATAGGAAATTACAAAAACATGAATTTTGTGAAAAGTAATACCAACAAATCAAAAATTTGTAATGAATATAGTCGAACACAATTTAGAAGCCTTTAACTAGATTACTTTCAGGTGAATATTAAAAATGATGTTAACGATGTGTTAATCAGATACAAGAATCAAGATAAGCGTATGACATGAAATTCGAAAATAAGATAACCCTGAACTTACGGCTACATGAAATATTGAAAAATTAAAATCATTGAAATCTTAAACATATTTGAGAAAAAAATTATATTTGTTTTATTGCTCAAGGAAGATTTAAAAATGAACTTCTATATTCCAATGTAGTTTTACAATGATTCAATGATCCTTGCATTTCCTTTTCAAGTTCATATTATACTTCGTTAATGCTTATATTTTTACGAGAGTTCTCCCTTTTCTTATTCAGGTAAAATTCCCCTATTACTCTTTCTCTCTACCACAGTATCTTAAAACTGGTCCGTGATGCAGCAAATTTCTTTCCGGAATCAATAAAGTGATTGTGGAGAAAAATTCGGCTCACAAACACGACTACGTATCCTACATTGGGGGGTTCGTTTGTACTCTATATAAAATATTCAAAGCTGACTTGGTTGTTGTTTAACATTTTCCCAGAGGTATTCCATAATTTTCACAGCCACGGTTTTCTTTATTCTCGAAATAAATCACGGAAATTTCACTTTCGGTATTTCCCTATCTACTTTTTATTTGTTGAACCAGCTACTTCGTGGTTGAAATGGACGATGTACTGTCACCTTTTATAATTGATATTTATGACCTGCTCGCGAGGAGGTTGAAAGGGATTTCATTGTTAGCAATTAATTTCTATATTAAAATATTATATACTGAGGAAATGAGTACTTCCGAGACTGTCGTCGGAATAAGAATTATTACAAATCATTTTCCGTTTAGTCTTTTATAATTATAAATATATACTCGTCTAATTAACTCTCTGTTATTAACAGGTGTGAGTAACCCATGCAATACTTTCGTTTTAAATCGCGGAATTTTGCAAGTTATGATTTTTCTTCATTCAACTGTTTCTATTGTCAACATTTAAACCGTTCACAGTGTAGTACTTGATGAATGTTTCTGAATCTTTTGAATAAACAAAATTTGATATTAGCAACTTTTAATGAAACAAGAAATTTCTAAAGAAAAAACTGGGTAATTTCTGCTCCCTACTTACTATTTTCATCGAAAACCCTTACCCGAGGATTTGTTATGTTGGTATTCGAATTTCTCATTTCAAAAGTAAGTTTGCCAATTTCCACAGAGGGGACATATCGACGAGACCTATTACACTCTACTGGTTCAACCATTATATCTTCGTATATTACCTGTAAAATATATGAATACTACAAATTCAGTCGAAATAAGACGCGTATTACCGAAATCAAATACAAATCGGGTAAATGAAATTCACCTGGCTGAAAACCAGATTTTCCGGAAAAACTTTTTGTTAGGGAAAGCATTCTGTGAAATCGATAGAGAAACAAATAGAGCTAGGCATAGACTTTCACAAAGTACAACTGTTTATGACGATTGTTGCATTCACGTAACCGTCAGGCAAAAAATCTCAACGATAAGAGTGCAATCTGCCCTCAAATGTTTTCGGAAACGGCATCTTGCACCACAAAAGTGGAATATGCTTCTCGTTTTCGAAGAACGAAGGAAGAATGGAGTGCTTATTCTTTGGTTTGTGTAGCGGTAGTGGTCGTATTCGTGTCTGAAGTAAAAGGAAGGAGATGTACCAATTACGGCTATTCATTCATATATGCTACTTGTTCTAATTTTTATGCTAGTCTCGGTAAAAACTTCATTTATAATATCGACGACGGTCGACCCCATTGCACGCAGCAATCTGTGAAAGTCCTGCAAGATTTCGAAATTGATTATGATCCGCTTCTCTCACGTTTTCCAGATCTAAATTTCATCGAATTAATAATGCAATGAAAATACCAGAATCAGGGGTTGAAAAACTCTATATTAATTGAAATTTTCATTTTATTTTGTTGCTCTTACAATTTATTCTTGGTACCCTGCTCTTCTTTCAATATAATAATATATATTCCCAATTTATGATACACCAATACAAATGCTCTTTCTTTTAATAACACATTGCTCATATCATATTGGATCTTTGTTGTAATATTGCAAATCTATGCATAAAAATGAAATATTTCCAAGAAAACTAAAATCAGCCAATATAGTCCCAATTGAAAAGAATGAAGACTTTACAAATACAAGCCATTAGAGTCCAATAGCAATACTGAATGGTTTTGGTATGATTTTAGAAAAAAAAAATATTCATAATTGATAGCTTTGCTATTTGTGAAAAAAGTTATTCTCTCAGAATGGAAAAACGGGTCCAGTGGAGAAAAACATTAGCAGAGATATATAAATGGCAATATTTGCGGTCAAGAATCTCCTTAATGAAAATAAGCCTGTGATAGCAACGGCTCAAGATTTAAGTAAGGCCTTTGATAGTGTGGATGAATGTATCCTTTTGCAAAGGCTCGAGAAATGTGGAATCCGTGGAGTAGCATGAATACTTTTGTAAGGCTTTCAGATATAGATCAATGATGGCAACATTGAATCCTGCAGAATATTGAGAGCAAGAAGCAGAGTTCCTCAAGGTTCGGTTCTTGGGCCTCCTCCTCTATTTACATGAGACAAATGTCAGTCCTCATCGATGACTGGCTTATGCAATGTGCGGATAATACAAATGTTGAAATAGTAGGTAGTAGTCAAGATCAATTGAAACATAGAGTTTGAATCAATTTAAAAACCTTAGAAAGCAATATTTCAATATGAATAATGTCAAGCTGAATACTCAAAAACACAGATCTTGAATTTTTTCATCTATAAAATTTGTGAAAGAAATCTCTGAGAAACTATTGAATCTGTGGGAGATATGTGCCTTCTTGGTGTGACAATCGATTATAGGCTTAACTAGTTCAGGCATGTTCAACTGAGGATGCAATACAATCGTGGGTTATCGAGCCAACAAAGAATCCCTCATCGGATAGGGCTTTATTTTCATATCTTCAAATTCCAAACAAAATGATTCCAATCGAGGTTGAACCTGGAAGTTGTAAGGATTATTTCATCAAGAATAACAAACTCTCACTACCTGTCTTATACATTCATGAAGCAATCAGGTTTGTAAAAAATAACTCGGATCTATTCCACAAAAATGAACAGTTTGATTACATAGCTCGTAAAAATAGTGGAGCCCCGTAAGACATAAAAATTGTAGAACCTCGGAACCCAGGGCCAACAAATGAATTTGTTAAACGAGTATTTGACTGCATCATAAAAGCTCAAATGAAAAATCAAGAAAAAATTGACCAATCTCGATTATAACAATCTTTACCGACAATTTACTGAAAAATGAGAGGCGGAAGGGGTAACCAAATGTTCATAGTGAAAATTTCATATTTAATAAATTAAATTTGCATGGTAACTCTAAGATTAATTTATTAGATTTCCAAAAAAATTAATAATTTTGAAAAAACTTATCGGCCATCATATACATTATTGTATTTATTGTATTATCGTCGTCGTCAGGCTCGATGTAGATTGTAGGTAAATGATTAATACAGCTGTCACAATTGCATTCTAAGCAAGCAGCAGTGCAGTTTAATCTACTTTTCCTGCACCAACAAGATGCTCCGCATCCTGTTTTGCATGTGTAGAAAGTAAATGTTAGTAAAGATTCTGGAATTGGTCGCTTCGTCATTATTTGCGGTATCAATTGTTCGCATTCATATTTCCTACCCCATTCTACTGGTGATGTTTCTCTTCCAAGCTATATTTGAACTTGCAGATATACTCTTTTGAGGCTTTCAAAATCGGAATTTGCAGTAGGTAGTAACGACGGCAATTTAACGTAAGTATTTTTAGCAGTTGCTTCCGAAAAAGAGTTGAACCTTAATAGATTAAGGTCTTTAAATTTTTCTTGGGGCAACGTATGAAGCAAGAGTGCTTATAAAACCAGCCTTAAAAATTTCATTAGTATCTTTGCATTCTCAAAAACTGTCGCAAAATTTTGCCAGTTAGGTAATTTCTCAAAATTTTTTGCAAACACATTTTTGCCATGTTAGAGAAAAGCTGACTTAGAGTCAATGCCAGTGAATACATGTAAGAACAGAAGAACAGAATATGCTGTTTACACTTTGGTCATACTTCTTCAAGCTCTGAGGAGAGTACGCTTTTTGCGGTATTTTGCCTTTGTATGGTTTTAAAAAATAGATTTCTCGGTCTGTTGGTGAGAGCGCAGTCAAAAAAACTCAAACATCTACATCTTCAGACACAACAGCAATATTTTTGGATTGCAGATCAAGGGTGGCTTCAATTAGAAGTCTGTCAGCATCAGCTTTTGCTTGGCAAAAAAATTTATTATTTTCTGTGGGTGTTCCTCGAAGCATTTCGTTGAGCCTACTCTTATTCTTTTCATTCGCTAAAAATTTCGCTTCGAGAGGCATGGTTTTAGCAAATATTATGTAATTGCATGCTTTTTTTCTACAGCAACGTGTTCGTCCCATCGACTTTGTGTAGATCTTTTCATAACCATCAAATACGACATAAATATTGTGCCCATAATTATTATGTAGATATCTGACATAATGTTGACAAATAGGATCTAAATGTCCATCTAGTTGCCATTCGCAACAGTGTTGTAACATGTTATGTAAACTATACTTAACTCCATTAATTATGTAAGAAAATTTTCGTGCATCTTTCACATCCACTTCTGGGAATAAATCATATAATGTAGATTTTGTTGTTTTTCGTATTGTACCATCTGCGAAGAACGCAAAAGGATAAGGAGCTTATTCATAAGTCATGTAATTTCTCAGTTCTTCGTCCGATAATTTTAATACGCATAAACGCTGAATTAACAAAAGTGGATTAATTGGAATATCATTATCCACTTAAATTTAGCTAGTGGAAGCTAGCAAAGGAATGATTTTGTCTTTTCTTGATAACTTGATCAGTTTCAAATTTTTCCATTAATTTTCTTCAGTACTTTCAGAACGTGCCCAAAAGCTTCGTAGCAGTTCACGTTTTCTTGCCCACTTATTCCAGTTGCGATAGACATAATGATACCAACATCAGGGAATAAGAAATGTTGAATAAAATATTTTTCAAATGTCTTCACATCAATGTCATCCCTTCTGATTCGTGCATCGGTTAAATCAGCGTGTTGATAATATTTCTCAAAAGATGTTTTATAAAGCTCTTCTATACCTTCTTCATATCTATTGAAAAACTAACACCTGTTATCCATTTATAGACGATACTTTCCGTTTCACCACGCTCGAAAGGTCCTCCTTCAACACTCATAGATTTTATTAGACTATGTACAATGGTTCGAACCGTGGAAATTTCAGAAAAAAAAACAACGGAACGTCTAACAGTGAAATAACCTTCTGTGAATTTCTGAAACTCTTCTGGGTCCATTTGAAGAGATATTTCCTGCATACCTCGCAAGTATAGTTGCGCGGATTTGCATATGGAAAATGTACTTATACATGAAAGTATTTTCTTATGTGCGCTTTCCAGGAATAGGCGAACCTGTTACACCACACGAGTAGGCGCTTGGGAAGAATTGAGGTGTCTGTTTACTCGCTTTTTGAAGAGGGCCAAATTGTAGGATGTTGGGAAGATGTAGGACGGAAGCGAGTTCCATAGCTCACCAGCCCTGTAAACAAAGGAAATCTTATAGAGAGAAGTTCGAGGAGTCGTTAAATGTACCGCCATATGATGACAACTCCTTGCCTGCCTAGTGTTGCGGAGTTTTCCCGGAACAAGGTCTTTCAGCTCCTTGCAGCATCTTCCGTGGAAGTATCTGTAAAACAGAGAGAGGTCAGCAACTTGTCTTCTGAGAGCCAGTGATTGGAGATCGTGGGTGATCTCCGGGTGGTTTATGAAGCGCAAAGCCCGTTTTTGCACACTATCCAACATCCGCAACGAATATTTGGGCGCAGATATCCAAACATTGGAATATTCCAAAGCAGGTCAAATCTGCGCTTTATATAGAAGCAACAGCTGAGATGACATGAAGTATCACTTGACTCTAAAAAGAAAACTTAGACTAGCTGATGCCGACTTAGATATTGCTGATACATGTTCATGCCAGCAAAACTTGGAGATGACCGTTATTCTGAGAAGGTGCATCGAATTTTCGGATGCAATTTGTTGGCCTTGCAGTATTAGAGGAGGTTCTCCAGCGGAGTCCCTTCTAGAAAACGTAGTTGCTCGCGTCTTGCTCGCGTTGAAGATCACCAGGTTCAACTGACCCGACTCAGATATCCTCTGTGAGTCAGAGTTTAAGTTATTAGTTTGTTAACATCTGTGACGATGAGATTCCGCAGCTGTAATCGGCCGCAGACTACTGAAAGACGAAACCAGGGTACAATCTTCTGCAGAACCGTAGATCTTATTCTCTGTAAATGACAACAGATCGTTTATCTGCAACAGAAACAAGGTTGGCGAAAGAATGGATCCCTGAGGTACTCCTGCTTTCAACTGGAAACAATTAAATGTTATACAGTCGACCACAACTTATATTGATCTTTTTGAAAAAAAACTACTCATCAACCCCCGAAATTTTTCGGGAAGTCTATATGCAGCAAGTTCATTCAACAAGGCTGCATGCTAAACCCTATCGAAGGCTTTAGAGATGTCGAGGGCTATTGCTCTGAATTCCCCATGTTTTTCCATCTTTGATATACAACCATGAGTGACGTAGACGAGCAGATCTCCTGTCGATCTCTGCCTACCAAAACCATACTGACGGTGGTTAAAGATACCCTGCAACTCAAGATATTTGATGAGTTCATCATTCATGACTCTCTCCATCACTTTTAACATAATGAGAAGAACTGCAACAGGGCGGTAGTTTTGAGGTACGGACTTCCTTTGGGTCTGGCTTTCATGAGAAATCTGAAACAGATGGTTAAGAATGGGTGCCAGTTCGGGAGCACACTTTCTCAGGACGATTGGTGGTATTTCGTCTAGACCAACTGCCTTCTTGCAATTCAGCAGCTCGAGAACCCGTCTCACAGTGCGGACTCTGAACTTGATTTCTGCCATCAAAGAATTTGTAGGTGGAATGTTCGGTGGTATTGCGTTAGATGAATCCAGCATAGAATTCTTGGAGAACAAGAGAGCAAAGAGATCGGCTTTCTCTTTCGGAGATGATGTTATACTTCCGTCTTCTCTAACAAGAGGCGGAAACGCAGATTTGCAAAAATTGGCACTGTCAGTTTTCTCCATTGACCAGAATTGTCTAGTCCCGCTTGCCTGTACACGGAGTTTATTAGTTACCCCTTCATTGAAATTGGCCTCTGTTCTTGCAGTTGTCAGGTTGCATATATTCTGTATTCGTACTAATGTTGTTTTTGTTCCCTCTGTTGGATTAATCTTTCATGTCTTGTAAGCTCTGCTCTTGCATGCAGAGGCTCTCTAGCAGTCTTTGTTGAACCATGACTTTTGTGCTTTCCTTTTCATGGAATGAGGGATGTTGAGATTTCACGAAAATAATGCAGGCAGCTCATCCCAATTAGCCTGGTTATAATGCCAAATGAGTCTGGGTGGTTCAGGTTCTTGCTTTAACGGCAGCACAATAGTTCCAGTAGCAGATATAAGGTTGTGGTCTGAGTTTCCTAGCGGTGCTGGGACCTCCACTCCAAAATTATCTGGATCTGACATCAAAAACAGATCCGAGGTATTCGAGAAGTCAGTTGGTTAATCAGGTTTTCTTGTCGGTTTTCTCGACTAGCTGCGTTAGATTATGACTGCTTCATCTGTAACATTGGAGTGGCGGAGCCAGTTGGAGTTTTGAACGTTGAAGTCACCCAGTACAATGACATCAGCTGCCGCATGATGTGTCTGAATCCAATCCACCTTATCACCTAGATACTAAAACAGTCTAGGGAAGTGAATATCGTTTTGCGAGCGATATACACAGCATAAAAACAGTGTTTCTTCCTGCGAACAGATTTTAAATCACCCAAGGTCGAAAGCGTCGTCCCCGATCGTGTCCTCTCTCTGGCATGCAACATCCTGGCGAAAACACAGAGGCCCCCTTTAAATCTAAATCTCGTATGTAACTCATACCCATTAAAACGTAAATACGTCTTGTCGGTTGTTTGATTTATTTGGGTTTCGGCTAGGGCCAGCACATGGGGTTGTGCGTTTTACAGATGCCGGTGGACTGCATCGACATTCACGTTGTTGTGCCCCAGTACTCTGATATTGCAGAACTCTTGCAAGGGTTTGGTTTCTTTTCTAGAACGTGAATGAATCAGTGAATTCGCCGGAGGAGTGTTCGACTTACCCGCATCATGAACCCCTGGAGGCAGTCCCCACCGGAGATCCTCTCATTAGTGCGTAAATACAGTTCCAGTCACACATACGCTCAGCTGCAATAAAATCTCTCAGCATTGATGCCATTCGAAAATAGTTGATCCATAATCTGGCCGTTTTATTTTTAGCCTCATATTTTTTTTTCGAAAATTTCATTCAATCTTTCAAATCCAATATTTTCCGTTATTTCGGTGTAGTTAAACATTTCAAAAATATTTGCAATTGTCTCATCACCAATTACAGTTTGAAATTCCGAATTATTTTTCAACAGATCTTCGAAAATTAATCTTGATAGAGCAAGCTGCAGAAGTATATGAGCACCGTTCTATCATATGCACGTCCAGACAAGATCTATCTACTATCTATCTATGACACTACTTTGAAAAAGTTTTTTAAACTCAATAATGCTCAGTCATAAGCTTTTAATCACACACACTGCACATTAATATATACATTAATTGCAAATAAACGAAATAAAAAAAGCTATGTATTGCGCCTAGCAAGTTGCCACGTGTACTATTCTTTTGGGGCCCGTGTTTACTCAACAACCGCTGTTGTCCCCTCTAGTCCCCTCCCCTTCCCTCATCTTTATACCACTTTAGAGCCAAGATCAAGTTTGTAATAGTTCCCTTTTTCAGAAAATAATCTTAAACTGATATAAACAAAGAAAAACTACGAAAAATAATATTTATTTATAATAAAAAAACAAAAAATTGAGAAAGCACAAAATAGTTTTTTAGCATTTTACACATTTTCAAAGTTTATATAAATGTTCATTGACTGGTCTCGATTCCGAGGTATGAACCTTACGGCGATTTACCATAAAGAAAACTGAATATCTACTAATCGTACTTTCCTACTATAAAATGTACACCATATAATAATAAAATTAATGAACAAATTACAATATACAGTATGTAATAAGCAACCAGCACTCAAGGAAAAACATACTCATTAAATATTCGTACCAACAGATCCCTATAGCACACAATATTGCCTGAATGGAAAAATTAGTTGAAACTAAAAACCACACTAAGTATAAAATGAGCAGCCCTCTATTTGTGGTTCAATGTAATTTGCAAATTTAAATCACCTAACTATCTGATTCGTCTTTAAGAGAATATTTCAATATACTTAACTGTTTGTGCACAGTTTAGATATTTTAATCATAAATAAAATTTTAAGCTAATCAAGATTAACATAACCTATGATCTTGTGGGACCCGCACAAGAGTGAACCAGGTTCTTATTCTCTTGCATTGTTTTGATTTAATTAACTAAAAAATTCTGAAAACCGTGACAGAACTTTTTGAGGCTGTTGATAAAGTAGTGAATGTTGAGGAACGATAAAGTGTCTGGACATATCAGCATACACGCAAATGCTATTCGTCACTGGAGAAAACGTTAGTCATATTAAACAGTAGTTATTCCAGGTATAAATAGAGGCTTACGAAAATCAGTCACGAGCAATCAAGATCACTTTGCATTACGATGCGATCGTCTTGAAACTAAGGAACCTCAGTCGTGAGGACTACTTTCGAATAAGCATTACTGCAATGCTTAGGCATTGTGAACAACTATCTGTGTCTTACAATTGCTCGAAAGTAGAGCTCGTTTTTGGGCCGGGTGGCCACGATCAAAACTCTGAGTGGGAAGAGGACAAGGTAAACTGACGATCAGTATTTGTCGGAGTCGGATCACAGCGTCGTCTTCACTGACGCCTCCGGGTTGCCACAATCAGCATTCGTGGCCTGTGCTAAAAGTATTGCGATCGGCGCTTGCTAGCTGTGAACATAGGTTCTACTTATGCTAAAGTATAGGGGAACCAGCAATTCATTTTAATCTACCAGTGGAAGGAATAGACGGATGCGTACTTAGTTCAAGAAAAGAGAACTTTCAGAAATATTCGACTCGGCACAGTCTACTAGATTTGACAATGCGGGTGACATGTTCAAACGAAATGAGCTAAAGTGTAAAATCGTCGAGAATGCTCGCAAAACACTGTACGTGGATGATGTCCAGCGGCATAATCAGTACAATCATGCTCTTTGTCGACATGGCTGCAAATCATCGTAAATCAATACTCGGAGAATGTTTGCTTAGTGTTAATGATTATTTGCTCAACCATCTGATTGGAACTAACTAAAAAGGACACATTTTTAAAGAAATAGTTTCCGCTTTTATTATATCTCGATTTCGGAGGTACCACAGCCCACTTTTTTTGAATGACACGGTAAGCTTAACTGTGGATGTCAATCTGCTTGCAAATAATAAGACCAAATATGCAATCCTCATCTCACTGTTTGGATAGATATTATTATTTCAAAAGCGTTGCGTAAGAAGCTAATGCTGAAGAGTAAGATTCCCCTTCGGATGAATCTGTCTTCTGCAATGGTTGTATTCTGTTATCGTCCTCCCCTTCTTCCGTAAATATATGTGGGTTCAAAGAAGAACATCTCCACGTTAGACTGTTCGTCGATATTAGTTCAGTTTAGTTGAACTGTCTCCGTGACATTAGGAGAGATTACTTCGCTCTCCAAAATAATATTCAGATAAGTTCAAAAACATGAAACCTGGCATAAAGCTGTAAGTACAAATATATCTTGGATATCACGTAGTCGTATCTTAAAGATTTATTAATTCCTATCAATAGTTGTGTACAGAATTTATATCTTCAAGTCTAATTAGTGTCTTTGTATAAAGTTGGTATGAAAATTTAGTTTGTAGAGTGATTGGAATATACTGATGATGTCTACTGGAGTTATAGAAATCATCATGAACACTAGAAGTCTGAAGATAATGTCAAACCTGTATCGAATTTCGGTCCGGATACAACTGGACATAACACAATTATTTCTAACAGGAAAAAGGGCGCTACACCTTTTCGCATACACACAAACTGACGTGAAAGCTGTAAAATATTTATGTCATCCCTCGACAGCTTCCTTCCCCGCGAGCATTATGGTTTGACACCTCGATAAAAATCTCCCCTTTGCGAATAATAAGAGCACCGACGCTGAAAATGACAAAAACTGTCATAGAAGTAAAATGTTTACGCAGATGGGTCTATTTATGTGTTTTATTCTGGAAATAAAAGGAAACTAATATTGGAAAATCTTTATGTATGAATATTATGTTAATGTATGGTTCATATTTGGAAGTTTTGATTGGTCATAAAAATTACTTTATTTGAGCTCTGATGACGGCACTGAAATTGTTGGGGTTATTCGACAGTCTAAATGACTGTATTATTATTTTATAATTGCAATTTTACATTTCATAGTGATTTTTGTGATAAATGCTGTGTATTGTATTGTTTTAACTGACACAAAAGTTAAATTATGTCTAATATGGATATGATATTCAAGAGATAAAATGATATGATGGGATATTTATCGATCCTTGTACCTCTGTTGCTCATATATAATGATAGCAAAGAGTATATCCCTTAGATAAGTTTCAAGTTAATTGGCGTATTCTTTTGTGCAGTATCAGAGAAAATTATATTAGATTGACTGTGATACTTGCAGTAGTAACCGAAATTGCTACAATATTTGTTATTTTCAATAACACTCATTTATATATATATATATATATATATATATATATATATATATATATATATATATATATATATATATATATATATATATATATATATATATATAAAGATGCTATAAGGAAGCATTACTTTCTAAATTTAGTTATTCAATTTGATTGTGGAGGTTCTTACTTGATAAAAAATTGATTAACGTTCTTTGACTGAGTAAACCAATGTTGTTCAAATTTTCACTATACTCATAAACTTATGACGCTTTTTACTAAACTGAAGCTTCTTCAGATAAGAAGTACAGTCAAAAAATGATCTATAGATTACAAAGAAAAACTAGGTATTAAACTAAAAAGGAGGAACAACGAAATCTTTCTTTGATCTTGAAACCACCTTGAAGCTTTCAGTTAGGAAATGTAGTAATATCTTAACATGGAATTTCACGCTCTTTTCAAAGCCATAATAAAGGATACAGTTTCCTACTCGAAAAATCAAATTTGACCTTGAAATGAGCATGAAAGTCAAGTTCGCCATTGAGGAGTCGAAAAGAAATCCTGAAACTTTTGTTGAGGACTGTTTTTAGAAAACGGTGCACACGGTGATCAATAGAAAATTCGACTAGTATTCAAAGTTCTCAAGTATTTTGATCGATCAATTCTTTATTTTCATCGCATTTCATTAAGCTAAATAAAAATTATGATGATACAATATCCTTATATATAATTATATCAGTACTATTTGCATCTTTTATAGTTGACGTTGGATTAGAAAATCAGATGAATTTCTTCTGATGTTATCTCGGATGTCAAATAACAGTCAATTATCAGAGTGATGAATGCAGTTCAGTAAAATCACATATTTTGTGATTCATTTCGAATGGACTTCAACCCTATCGCAAGGGGACAATCCGTTTATTTTATATTCAAATTAAATTTTCAAAATACTGCATCCCGAGGGAACACCTATTTCCAAAACGCGTTTTTATCTATATGTCCTGGCGGTGCTTTTCATCAGATCATGAGTGCTCCTGAATCACTCCATAATGATTAACAGACGAGCGGATCTGTCAATGCTGAAAGCTCCTCTGCAATTTATCTAAATTTGCCATATCTGCTGCTTTATAATGGGATGGAAGTTTTTGGCGGTCCGCCGAAATCGAAAAGTCGAGAGGTGCTTTATACTTTTCCATTTCAATCTTTCATTCACGAACATTAATGTTGGTGACGCCAACATTGCTCTCGAATTGTTCGAGTACTATTTTATAATTTAAATTATAATCATTACATTAGTTTTTGATTACAATAAGGCATTTACTGTGTGACCTGAAACTTATGGTAGATAATAGCATTTCAATACTTACCATACGACAGATAGAACTGGAATTAAACAGGCTAATATCTAATTTTGTTCAAATACTACATGAAAAATGCAGAAAAAAGTAAAGATCGTTTCGTTATAGAGGATCGCTAATGTTTTTCTTATCCTAAGCAATTCATGAAATTGGGAAAAGCAGGTTATGGCAAATATAGAAAAATTTAAGGTCTCAGAGATGTAAAATGTTAATGTTAAATTAAAAGGTTGTAGGAGATAGAAGAGACAAGCTATCCATTTGTTTTTTTTATCGCTTGGTGCGTAACTGTTGGGGATTTATCGTTAAAACCCTAATTCAAATTTTTTTTCCTGTCGTATTTCTTAAAAATTTTTTTTACTTCGTATATTAGTACTATTGCAGCTCAATACAAATCGAAGACTGATTAATTTTTGTAACTAATACAATCCCAGCATTCTTTGGAATTCAATTTTCCAAATAACAGATGTTTTTCACACTCAGGCAGTCCTACATAAACAATTCATTTTCATTTTAAGAAAATGTTATCACGGTAAAAGAGAATTGTGACAATTTCGTTGAATTTCAGTATCCGAGAACCAATTTTGGTCACAATTTCTTGGAATATTTCTTCTTCAGTTATCTTTACTATATACAGCATTTGGCAAAAATCAATTACTGTAATTTTACATGCAGAATTGGAATAAAAAATATCATTTGTCAGTTCCAAAAGAAGTTATCAATATATATTTGTGTTTGAATGCTAGCAATGAATTTTTGAAACGTTCATCACAGAAATTAAGTCAAGGAAATATTTAAAGATGATGGAAAAAAAATTGGTTAGTTTACACCATTTTGTCATACTGCAGTTAAGGATAACATTATTACAATTCTTTCCTAATGTGATTGTATAATCTCTGAAGAAAAAGTCTAAATCTGTTTCGTCAGGATTATCTGTCTAGATGTGACAAAGACATATCATGGTTTGAAAAATTCATGTTATAGTTCAAAAAATTTCAATGTTCAAAGAAAATTTTACTTTTGGGTTCACCTGGTCTACATATGGAGTAAGTATCGATTTACGAAAAAGTAGAATAAAAAGTTTTGATTTTTCACTGCTTCTCGTTTATATCTGAAAAATTAATAAAACAAATCATTCAAGAATATAAAATGAGTCTAGAGATTTTCGTTTATTTTAGTCTTACCATTACATCAGGCTGAATATGAACTTCATTAAAAATTACTAGAAAATATACTTCATTCTTGTTTCAAGAAGGAATGTTTTACTTTTAAGCTTTCGAATATTATTGGATATCCATTCACTCAACTCTTTTGAGATTGAACTTCAAGTAGAAAGGCCCAACAAAACAAATAACGTTTTATTTTTAACTTCAAATTATAAACATTTATGACATGAAAAATCAGTTGATAATTCTTTCTTGTATTCCCACGTTTTTCAGCTTCCTGATAAGAATTTTGAGAAGTTATGCATTAATCCGTTTTCTATTGAATAGATTACTATGCACTCTTAACGTATTAACCCTGCTATTTTTGACGTTAAAAAGGATGTATACACATGCCTAATCGACCATGAAAGGGAATATTTTATCAGAGTCTGACATGGCCCAATCATGAAAAGCACAAATAGATATTCAAAATATAACAATTATTAAGCACATATACTTCATTCAATCAGCGAACAATAATATCGACAATATAGAGAGGGAAGATGTCGAAATCAAGGCAGAAATAAGACACTGGTGTGATCTTTATTTTTCTTCATTTAAGTTTTATGAAACAGCTATCTCAGGATAGAGATTACAAGAGTAAAAGGTAATAAGGTACGTAGACCATACTGTGTTACCAAAAATTTTAATTACTTACAGAAAATAGTAGAGAAAGTATATAATAATATTGAATACGGTTGTAATGTGAATTTAGGTAAAACAAAATTCTACGTATTTACGAAAATCCTACAACTCAGCATACAAATTTTATTAGACAATCATAGCATAGAACATTATGAAACATAAAACATGGTGAAGTATAGATTATGACAAAGTATAGAACGTGACAAAGCATATAACATGACATAAACATTGAGCATGAACGGCTATTCAAAAGGACTTGAAGATAGCATTGAAAACACATGCAGTGTCTAGGGAAATTACGATAGCTTAGCCGTATTATGAGGGGAACCTACCGAAAGATGCATTGCTGGGGGAAACCATAAAAAAGTCACGAATATCTTGATTTCTGTATTAAAACTAATGTTTTGACTTGGTCGGGATTCTTCACTAGAGGAGAACTGAGCAGATTAGAATAAACTGTACGAAACGAAATCATTCAATATTCCTAAGGTTATCAAAAAATATCACATGGCGAAGTTTTTTTATGATAGTATTATGTTCCAATAAAATAAGAAGTGTCTATCTAACTTTGAACGAGTAAAGGAGAAATGTCAGAAATTCTGTACAACATTTATTGACTATACAGGGATATCCACCAGGACCGTCCGTTTAAAACTTTTTGAGTTCCAATTACAATATCAAGCTGAAATTTAATACGCGGCCATAACTAGCGATTTCCAATTGAAGTGAAATATTTTCGAAGTGATACCATTTAGGGTTATACCGGAAGTGGGTCATCACTTTGTTATTTCAAATAGCAATCTACCTTTTTTATTATACATCTAGAACCGACATTTGAGCAAGGCATAAAATATCCAAGTTGTTGGCACTTATCTGTCCAAACTTTTGACAGATTTAATTATTTTTGTTATAAACTCGATTTTTGAGGATCATTTAAAAAAATTGTAGCTCGTAGATCTTCTGCACTACAGACACAATTTTTGCTTGAGTGGATAGAAGAAGGATCAAGGAATTTTTTAAGCAATCTACACATATCGTATATTTATTGCGTTGTTTTGTATGATTTTTTCAATTTGGCCTTTTTCAAACAGCAATAACTCAATTTTTTCAAATTGCACGTGCCAATTTTCATATCGCCATCAAATGAAGCGTCAAATTTCAGATTGAATTGTTTGAGCATGTACTAAACCATCTCTCTTATAGTTCCGAAATAATTTGGGAATATATTGAATTTTGATGATTTTGCAAGAACTAACAGAGAATGCCTTGAAATATTTGAATCAAGTAGTTGAACTGGCTACGGTCACCTGACAGGTGCCTTAAATTAATGTACTTGTCACTTCGTTCATTCGAATTTGATATTTCAACAAGATTTGTCGTTATTTCAGATTGAAAATATCCAAAAAATACGACACATTTGGAATAAAACCACTGGTTGTTCAAACAAAACTATATATTTTTTTTTTCTGTCAAAAGTTTTGACAGAACTTGCGTATTTTATGCCTTGCTCAAATGTTCTAGATGTATAATAAAAAGGTAGATTGCCATTTGAAATAACAAAGTAATTAACCATTTCCGGTATAACCGGAAATGGTATCACTTCGAAAATATTTCACTCCAATTGAAAATCGCTAGTTATGGCCGCGTACTAAATTTCAGCTTGATATTATAATTGAAACTCAAAAAGTTTTTAACGGACATCCCCGGTGGATATCCCTCTTTCTTGAGTTGGTCATACAAGTCGTATTCAATCAATCGTGGAAATTAAATTATACGGAGATTATTAAAAGGTTTTGATCTTAAGTCTTTGAAATTGGCTAGACATGTACTTTCGGACTTTTGGAAATGTCTAGACCTTCCGTCAAGATCAACACACGTCTACTCTGCCTTATAGTTTATGAACAGTTCTGTATCAATTCTTACGTCACCTCGGATGTTGAAATACTTCATATACTCAAGAACTTTATAATGAATGACATTAATATATAAAGGATTTCCATTTTATAGAAGATTATATTCATTCTTTGGATAAAGACCGTCTCTTCGTTCTCTATATTTGAACTGAGTAATATTATTTCGAAGAGTTATCAATCGACGATAAAGAATCACAGACCATTGACAAATCGTAGTAGAAAATAAGTTTCTGAGGCATGGAGTTGTAACTGAAAACATAATGCTGGACGATACACAACCTCATGGCGCAACTAAATTTAAACTGAATCATCTTCGAGAGAACTCTGACGAATAATAATTAGTTACCACGATGAGAAAATTTATATGACCAGCAGTTCACAGGTGAAAGATATTATATCTCTTGTCCATTACTATATCTGGATTGAACGGTTTTTGTTGAGAATTGTTTTAAAACTTGAAAAATAAACCAGGAGGCTTAAAATAAATATAGAAAGGTTTGTAACATATAGGATCTCCTTCATTTTCACACTTTGGACCATGAATAATTGTACTAAAAGTAAAAAATTTTTCTAACTTGCTAGAATGAGAACCCGTTACACCACATAATTATCACTACGTGAAAGAGCTTCGCACATGAAAAAGCCCTTCAAAATCATATCGAATTTTTGCTTTTATGAAAGTACTACTAATACCTAAAGAAATGATTAAACATCACTGACTGACCCATACATTCACTGAACTCTATCATCTCCACTTAATTTAATAATTTTAAGTAGAATAAATGAAATAATGAAAAAATTGTCACTGCTTTCTTTATCCCTGAGAAAATATTTTAGTATATCGCGTTAGTGGCCTTTCTTTCTCTGTTGGATAATTTCTAGGAAATTCAATAATTATTTTGAACTTGCCATTGAATAGCTTAACTTTTCAGTTCGATCGACTAAAATAGCAAGTTTCTTAGTATTAAAGAAATATTTTTTTCAAAGAGTGGACATTTGAATTATCCTTAAACTTTCATCGTCATGAAAACTGAATTGCCTCTTTTATATATCTCCATCACCTTGATGAAATTTAAATAATTTCCAAAATTTGAAGTTACGTATGTACGCCGCAATAGTATTTTCTCTTTCGGCAAGCCTAGGATACGTCATTTGGTTCAAAGCGCTTATTATAACAGCGTCCTTTATAATTACTATTGTTGCAGTTGTGCTACTCGATACGACAGGGTGCTACTGGTTTGTGGTAAATGTTATTTATTTTCTAAATTTCTAGTACCAGCTATTGGCAAATTTCATCGAATTAAAACAACGTTCAATTATTCTGTTACATATATTGATTTATAAATAGATACAGGTGAAGCTTTCAAATGCGTAATGA
This sequence comes from Cryptolaemus montrouzieri, assembly GCA_013387265.2. NCBI lineage: Eukaryota > Metazoa > Arthropoda > Insecta > Coleoptera > Coccinellidae > Cryptolaemus > Cryptolaemus montrouzieri. The sequence goes on along the minus strand of JABFTP020000021.1, from coordinate 69,455,690 downwards.
AAATTTCCTCCGAAAAATGACTCAGGACCGTTATTCCAAAAGCTTTAATTCATGATAGCGCCTAACAAAACTAGGGGAAAAACTTTCACCGAATGCCTCTTAATCGAGAGTACAAGAACAGAAAATTAAACTTTATCATCTGTGTGAATAAGATCTCATTATAATTATTTCTTTCACAGATACAATAGTGAATTGCTATGCCCAGAAAAAATTTAACAAGAATTCATTTTTCTCTAGTTGGTGCCATTTATTTTCCATCATTGTCTGTTTTTAAGACTGTTCATTTAATTAGGAATGGCTGGAGGTTTTTGATTCCCCCTTTGTCTTAGTCTTTCCTATGGTTCTCGAGATACTCTTTTCTTCGGAGATAATTCCCTTATCTGTTAAAAATCTCTGACCTATTTTTATGATTGGAAATAAAATCACTGAAAGCCAGCTTCAAATAACATGGACAATGAGGTAGTAATTCATACCGTAACTCCATCAGCTTGGTTGATGCAAAACCAGAGAAGGGGCAGGCAGGGGAATTGTCGAGGTTAAACAAGTTTTTTTTCTTGCCAAGATGTGGCCAGTTTTTTTCGATTTTTTGCTCAGGTCATCTAATCGTGATGTCTACTATGCCCTATTTATGGACCTATCTTTCCGGAGAAAATCAATGGTACTGATTCGTTGTGTGTCTCAAAAGACGATGGTCATCCCATTGCCGGTCAGTGACATTACCTTGACTTTCTTGTGTGAATTCATGTTTTATCTGCCGTAATAGAACGGAACTGAAACTCATGTGGGTTTCGTCTAAAGAACCATAATCAGCCAGGCTATTACTCTTAGCCGTTTTAGGCGAAGTCTCAACAAATGCAGCGCCCATTTAGTTTATAGCTTTCCCATGTGCAAAAGATATCAAAAACTCTTTGGTATGATATTGCTTAGACATCCTTAATATTATAGAGAAAGAATCAGAAATTCTCATAACAAATCAAAGAATACATGGCAAGTAATGAATTCCTTAACAAACAAGTCAACCAGTAATCGATCCCTGTTTCTTACTGGCGATCCTGGAGAGAGTGCTGAGAGGTTCTACCAACATTTTGTGAATATTGTTGGACGCTCTTGTGATGGTGAGATCCCATTCTGCCTATTTTTAGACAGACCTATGTAAGGTTTTTGATTCTGTAGATCATAAAACAGTGTTGAGAAAATAGGAGGCAGTTGGAATTCGTAGTAGGCAACTAGAAAATCTGGAAGACATGCGACAGGTGGTGTCAACGATGCTTGATAGCGAAAGTTATGTATCTATGGATGCAACAATCAATGTGGGAGTGCCTCAAGGAAGCATCCTTGGCCCACTACTCTTTATCATTCACATTAATGATCTCTCCAGTTTTTTCAGTGGGGCCACTCATAAGACTGTCTTCTACGCTGATGATTCAAACGTTTCGGTTTCCAATAAGGATATTACCCTGGCCAAAAAAGACATGAAAGATGCTCTTCACATTGCACAATCTTGGTATTGTAATAATAAATTAAATCTCAACATGGACAAGATTGAATGTATGTTTTTTGATACTCATAGATCCCTTAGGATCAAACCCACTCAAATTGATTGTATTACATCCAAAATCAGAGTGGAGAAGTGCACAAAGATTCTTGGTCTCCATATTAATCTAAAGTTGAGCTGGGAGAACCATGTCACTGTTCTTTTTATGTTCAATCATCTATACTATACGTCCTTTGAAGTCTCAGGTTGAATTTGACGTTTTAACCTGTATATGTTTTGCAGATTTTCAGTCTCTATTAGAGTATGGTTTGATGTTTTGGGTAAACTGTCATGCTACTCGCATATTTCTTACACAGAAAATTGCAATTTGAACAATGCATACGTTGAGGTACAGGCAGTCTTGCCGTGGAGTTTTTAGAAAGAAAGGTCTGATGTCCCTCAGTGTTCTCTACATCTTCAGATGCCTCATATTTTTGAAAATGCATGCTGATCTATTTGAAAACTTCAAGAACCGTAACGGCACAAAACAGATGGCTCCCTGTTTGTATCCTCTTCGTTCCTTGAGTCTTACTCAAGATAATGCCCAATTCATGTGTGTCAAACTTTTCAAATCTATCCCAAGAACTCTGCAAAGAGTTGTTGATGTGAAGATTTTCAGAAAGGAACACAGGAAGTTTATTATTGAATGTCAGCCGTACTCAGTTGTTGAGTTTTGTGAGTGGTGTCGGGGTAGGCCACATGATTCAAGGCTTTGAGTCTTTTTAATACTTTTTTAACGTATTTACTGTTTGTTTTATTATTATATATAACAATTGTGTGAATAAAGAGTATCTTATCTTATCTTTAGTTGTGTATCGTCTGTCTGTTTGTTATGAGAATCTCTATCTAGGTACATACGAATTGTTCATTAGCTGAACTGATATTTTATTATCTGGTAATTTATTCTTAAAAATAATTTCGATCATTATTTTCCTATGATAATTTTGAAGTAATTCTGACAGATAGGTATCTCCAAAGTAGGCAGAGTAAGAAAAAGAGTGCCAAATATAATCAACAATGGCTCGTGAAAAGCAAACAAAATTTTGGTCATTTCCCAAACGATTCCCCTTGAAAATATTTCTATGTAATAATTGAATATATTATAGTTTCCACTAAATTAATATCAGAACATTCTAATGCGATACATCTATATTTATTGAATAGTTCATTTAGAACAGTCCACTATTATTTCTGGTAATCAGCATGGATTAATAGGTGAACCGTTCGGAAAAATTACCGGACATATCGATCAGTTATCGCAATGCACATGTTGAAAGCGATTATATTCCAATTCAGTTCATGCGTTAGAATGAAATGGTAATTGATGAAAATTATTGCGAACATTTTTGTTCGATTCTTTTATTCCAAATTGAAACTGGTTTAGTACACGATAAGTTTTGAGATATGATAACAGAAGAAAACAAAACAAACTGATGGTCACAAAAACGAATGAAAGACAATATGCTAGTTTTCTTGTAACTGATTCAGCTAAAAAAGATTTCCTGGCTGAACTATGCGTTTATTTACTAGAATAAAAGAGAAGGGAGAAATACATTTCAAAAAAACAAAGTACATTGCTTTCATCTGATTCCAAACATGCTGAGCCTCCCAGGATCGCTCCAAAAGTTATCTGAAAGATGAGGTGAAACGGATTAACTAAACCTAATTTTTTGTATGATTCAAGAGAGTAAGGAGGAAAACCCTGAATAAATATCCTATCTCGCTCGTTGCTGATACATGAGTAACAGCTCGTTTGTGAATGTGTCATGAGAAAAACATTGAAATAGAATGATTGTGATACTATCCAATTTTTGATTTTATGCTAAACTTTGATTGGTGGATGTAGAAGAATGCAAAAATTTGAAAACAAAAATCAGCAGCACAAAAATATTGCGTCAGTAATACTAGATGGAATCTAATATTTCAACCCAAAATAGAAAAGAATCTGATGCCATATATATTTTTTGGAAAACATCAGGATAGTGAGATATAGAATAGTCCAAAATTAAAGATGGTTTTCTCAGCTTGACCACACTCGTAATTTAGAGTATATAGAAACGGCCTACAGTAAAAACGCCCATGATCAGTTTTTAAGCCATTCAAGGTACAGCAAATTTTTGTTCTTAAACCGGAACTAGGAACACTCTGAGTAAGATCTTATATGAGGAATTTATTTAAGGTAGAAACTTCAGTCCAATATCTTTTTAGAGGACTCACGCATCGATAGTAGTGTCCAGAAAACCAAGCTACCAAATCGCTGTCCGAGATTTCAATATCAAATCAGGTAAACTCCGATGTTCATGTAACATTGATAAAATTCTGAAAGGGAGTGATACTCTTTTACAATGGTGATTATCTGCGGATGTGTGTAGAAATTGCTTTTCAGAGGATATAAAGGTAGGAAATTGAGGATGAGCTAACGTTACCCCTTGAAATTCTCATGGCATAATTCAATTGGCATTCAATTCTATCCAATTCACATGTATACTATTTAGTCGGACAGAACAGTGGTACTCAGCGTTTGAAAAAACCACAGCAAGAGCAGCTGCTCGAATACTGGGAACGTCGGCCGCACAAGTGGGACACTGGCTAGTTTTCGTAAAATATCAGCTTATGACTCAGTTAATTAATATACAACGCGAAAACTAATGTGGAGTCCAGAGTAACCACAAGATATTTAACATAAAATTATAAATCAGTGGATGATCTTCAAAAATTACCTTCTACAACAGTGGTGAAAAATTAACCATTGCAGTCTGATCGGTGATGCTGAAATCAACCAATCTCAGTTTCATGAATATTGTTTCATTATTATTATATTTTCTATGCATTAGATGGTACTTGTGTCTATTGGATAAATTGTAGAACATAAAACTCTCTACAATTTGCGCCATAATTTTATTATTTGGCTAACCCTATTTGAGATACGACCTTTTCGTCTGGGTTATATATATATATATATATATATATATATATATATATATATATATATATATATATATATATATATATATATATATATATATATATATATATATATATATATATATATATATTTATAATTATAATTATTTTTATATGACAGAAGAGTATTATTATAACGGTTACGATCTTTTTGAAGACTAACTTTTTGTATCGACTAATCACCATTGTTGTAATCGAATATTTAACAAGGATTCACGGTTGACCTTGGACTACTCTATATACGGCGGAGCGCTCGCGATCTCGGCGCTCCATCTCCAGATTCAAACGGAAGATAGTTTTATTTTGTACAACTTATATACTAGATGCTAATTTCATTTCATGCATAGAGAGCGAGATAGTCTCAGAAAACTGATTTTCTTACCTTCGACCATTGATATCTTAAGACACGCACACGCTTTTGTCCGTGACTTTTGGCATATTTTGAAATAAAAATTTTCTAAAGTGCGGAGAGGCCAAAAATGAGAGAAATGACACACTCTTGAGGTAGCTTCAATTTACCAGCAGTGAGAAAATATTCGTACTTATTATTCAGCTGTGAATGTTATACCAAAAACTCCTCTGGCAAAATTTCTGTGAAAAGGTGAATTGATGAGATACCTGAAAAATTTAGAAGATATGCAGACTCGTCAGTTGACTATTTAGCTGAATTAATCCACTTCAGTCATATGGCATCATTACTGTCATGCATGAGGTTCACTAAGGGGGAGAAAATATATCAGAAATAATCAATTGGGAGATCAATGCAGAATGGGGAACTATTTGATACTCGTCAGATATAGCAACACCTAAAACCAATATGGAGAGGCCATTCCAGATCATCATTCTTGATAGACAGGAATGGATCATCTCGACGGACCGTCCCCTTGAGGGTCCCTGTTAGTACACGGATGGCTCAAAAACTGAAGAAGGTGTTGGAGCTGGTGCCTACAGTCTAGGTGCCGCCAAGGAACAGTCGATCTGTCTTGGTGAGCATGCGACTGTCTTCGAAGCATAAATATTTTCGCCATTGACCACTGTGCTAACCCTTTGCTTGCGGGGGATTAACAAATAGGTCAATTAAAATCCTCACCGATGGCCAAGATGCACAGAGAGCATTGGCATCTGATACCTGAATGTCACTTATGGTGCAGGAATGTCACTCCATCCTTGCCAAACTAGGAGAGCGGAGCAGGCTTCGTAGAATATGGGTTCCTGATCATTCGAGCATTGAAGGGAATGAGAAGGCGGACTCATTAGCCGCTCGAGGAACTAACCTGGAGATCATAGGACCGGAGCCCAAGCTCGGAATTCCCTGAAAACTGCAAGAATGGCAAACAACAGATGGCTGGACTTGAGGGTACGTGGGCATTGGATGAGCCTCTCAGATCTCACACATGCTCGACGTATCATCATAGGACCTTCCACTGCAAAAGCCAAAGCTTGGATTAAACTTTCTAGGTTGGAACTGAGCCATACTAACTGACACTGTTGCCTCAGGAAACACCTTAATAAATTAGGATTGATTGAGGATTCTTCACGTAGGCTATGTGAAGAAGATATATAATGAATGGAACATGTTATGTGCGAGTGCCCAGCTGAGGACAGGGTCAGGATGGAAGAACTTGGATTTTGCAAACTGAAGCTGACTGAGCTCTGTCCCACGAAACCCTTTACGAGAAGGAGTTCGTGGATAAAATTGAGGACAGAGTGTGCTTCAATAAACCACTCGGTCGCAATGACCGGGCTGCTAGGTGGGCCTCACTCAAATAGTAATATCTATCTATGGGGAACTATATTTGATACTCTGGAAATTTTTTCATATAGCGCATCGTTTATGTCAACATAAAAGCTTCATAGTATAAAGTTCTGTACGTACTTGTTGTGCAGTGCGTAATTCATTCCCAGCATTTGGTTGCAAAAAATCTGGTAGAACACTATATACTACTGCGATATTTTATAAAAATAGAAGAAACTCGTTCAGTGACAAAATATTGATTCAGCTTTCTATTGTAGGTGATGAAGTTTGAATCTGTGATAGAGTTCCTAGAAAATAAAAAAAAAATGCGCGACAACTCATCCCATCTAACAATTATATTGCGTGTTTGTGAGAGCCCTATAAATTGTCCATGGATGTCTATAATTTCGAAGTGATATCATTCAATAACACTTTCGAATGAGAATTTCAGGACATTTGAAGCATAGGCATTTTTGTTTGGTTACTGGAATCTTTTTTAAATATCACTACAAAAGATCATCTTAATTAGAAGAAGAACTAATTGAACTGACGACAAATGAGGAATTAAAAATTTATTTCGAGAATAGTTACCAAGGATTTTCGCAGCAGATATTTGATTCGATAGCAGCACCCAGGATTTTTGTCGGTTGTTCAAAGATTTTGGATAGCATTCTATTTTTCATTTATTTCAACGTGGGTTTAGTGCTCCAGTAAAGTTGATAACTTGAACTAGTTATCTATTTCATGTGACTGAACGAGTCTCTTGATTTGTTCAGAAAAATGTGACATTCGCTATTGAAAAACTTCCTAATATATGTTTCCACAGCTGTTTTAGCCTCTTTAGTTGGTAGCTTAGGCACCAGAATGCAGTCATAGATGAACAATTTAGATTGTCTGTTTCCTGATCCCCATAACGAGATTTGAGTCGCTCACTTGGTATTCTTTAGATTTCGACATTTATTCTGGGAACGGTTCCCTTTCCCATTCGTCCTATCATTTCAACGCTAGGGAAAACAGTTGTGTTGAATCTAGCTAACTGAATTTGTGCTCAAATTAACACTTGGGTTTGGCAGGTGTCACACAAGTGTTCATCTGATGAGCACATTTAGATTTTTGATTGTTTGGACCTGCATTCTTGAGAACAAAATATCATGTCCAATGAGGTTTGAAACATAGAAGAAGGACAATGAAAATTCTTGGCAAATGAGTAGCAAACATTGGTAGTTGGATTGAAAGGACTTGGTTCTAAGTAAATGTCATGACACAACTGTTGATGTAACAACAAGAAAACAAAAATGTTATACTGAAAGGACTGTGACTTGGTCTGCTGTCTTAATATTCCTCAATAAAGATATGAGAGGGCTCGATTCATCTGACGAGAATGTGTTGAAGCATGACTTTGGTATTGAATTCAATCAATGGTAGTTGAAAATCCTATCAAATTGTTGATGATATGTTTAATACATGCAATTATAATCCATTAAGAGAAGGAAAAGAGAATCCAAACTCTTCGGTTCTTTCATTCATCTTGCAGAACAGCTTGTAGAAAGAAAGAAAGGCAAAATGTAGTAGAAGCTAGAATGGATAAGAGTCACGGCACTTTCACAAAGTCGCTGCGAAAGACGTTCCCTGACCCAGCGTGAAAGTCGCCCTATGAGAATATGCAAAATGACCTTGTGTACATTCGTTTCTTTCAATACTACTTCTTCAATTCACTTTTTACCAAGGGTTTTCGAACAAGTTCTGTTTTCGAGTAATTTTTAGAACATTTTTAATATTTTCATTGATATAAAAGAAGTAAGATTTATATGAAATGAAGAAGTTCTTCATTTAGGAACTTTTAGGAACTAATAAATATATATGTACGTCTCATTTCGGAACAACATTGGGACAGATATGAGCTAGTTTCTAATTTTCCTCACATCGTTTGATGATGTTGTATACCCCTTTAAGCCTTCCTCAGGGATTGTTGGATAGTGATAAATCAAAATCAAGTTTAATTTCTAGAATGAAAAAAAAGTGAAGCATGCCTACAAATCAACTTTCATTACTTATATCATAAACTCCTGTTTTTCGATTGTCACTATAGATATTGCGTTTCTATTGCTCCACTTGAAACATTCTTATTTCATTCTTTATTTAATGCTCTGAAATTTAAATATAATTTCTCAATACGACACGTCAAAAAATAATCATGGCAATAGCCTTTTAAATGATTGAAAAATTGATGGTACGTTGAACTAAAATGGTGGGCACTAGAAGAAAATTATTTTCCCAATGTTGGCGTTTTTGAAAATCATGAAATCTTGAGTATCTAAATTGATATTAACACCAACCAAAAAATCAAATGTCACTCAAGAATATAAAAGACTAATAAGATAATAATGGAAGCAAAGATTTTCTTTAATTTGTTCAAAATGATTTCCTCATAATTACCTTGATTATTTCCAAGATGCCTTTAAGAATAAGTATTTTCTTACCTTACATCAAGAAATGGGGAAACTTTTCGACTACCTGTTAAGTCTGAGGATCAATGTCTCCTTTGGTGGTTCAATACCTACATTTCTTGACAATCATACTCCGATTCACTGCAAGTAATTGTACCTCAAGTTTCACAAGTTATGCAATTATAAATATAAAAGTTGAACCAAGGAAGTTCTGATGAAGTTCTGTATTTCGATCAAGATACAGTAGACAACTCTTAATATACAAAATTGGAGAAGTTATCGAAAGTTGGAAACATTTCGAATGTTATCAAAACATGAATAGTCCTAATCTTCTCGGGCTGATGAACATCAGGAAATGGTATTACTCATTTATGGACATCCATTTTCAGTTTAGACATCTTTCCTCTAAATATTTTCCTGACATTAATGATATTGTATGATATCTATCAATTGCATATCATATTGCATCTTCGATGAATTTGTTCAAAAATGAAATGATTTATAGGAATTTTTCATGAACAGATATAATAATGTTTTGAATATTAATTGTAGAATTGCCTTTTCTACATATTTACGGAGATATGTCATTTATTTTGTCTTCGTGCACTGAACTGGGTGTAGTAACAACAGCCAGTTCTTTGTGTAGGGATTTGATCGAGTATTAAGCTCTTATGATAATTTATTTCCTTATAATGAAGAATATATAGAAAATTACAGCATCAAAACTTATATTCTTAGTCTATACGATCTTTTCAGATCGTGAATAAGAATTCATTAGTCGTTGTTTCATTTTGTCTTGGCAAAATATATACTGTTAAGTTATGGCTGTCTTTCCGTATATCTTTGAGTGGATACGTGTAATTCTATGTCAACAATTCACGAAATTATTCATTACTTTTGAAGACCAAATCTGTTTTGGTTTTATCTTCATTTTTATATTTCACTTAACAAACACATTGTTTTTTCTTATCATTTCATTTAAATCATAGTGCACTGAACTAGGTGTAGTAACAACAGCCAGTTCTTCGTGTAGGGATTTGATCGAGTATTAAGCTCTTATGATAATTCAATTCCTTATAATGAAGAATATATAGAAAATTACAGCATCAAAATTTATATTCTTAGTCTATACGATCTTTTTCAGATCGTGAATAAGCATTCATTAGTCGTTGTTTCATTTTGTCTTTGCAAAATATATACTGATAAGTTATGGCTTTCTTTCCGTATATCTTTGAGTGCATACGTGTAATTCTATGTCAACAATTCACGAAATTATTCATGATTTTTGAAGACCAAATCTGTTTTGGTTTTATCTTCATTTTTATACTTCACTAAACAAACACATTGTTTTTTTCCAATCATTTCATTTAAATCATAGTTGAAAGACCAGAAGTTATATGCTACCATGATAGCGTAATCACATCTTTCGTGATTTCAATTATCATGGTTGCGCTCTATTTGTTCCGCAATATAAATTTCTACGCTCTCAGGAAATCTATCAAGGTTACTATAAAAAATAATATAACCCAATGCTCATGCACTCGAAATACTACCGCTTTGCGATGTGTGCATTTCCCTTATAATTTGGTGCATTATAGTTACTTAAAAAATTATCTATACACCTTTTCAAGCTCCATTTTCAAGATAAGGATAGAACTCTTTGAAGTTTGTATCCTTTATTGATGTCCAAAGTAGAAGACCATAAAATATTTTATCTATTAGTTATTGAGTTTAGGAAATATCTCGCTCATTTAAAACTACAACGTGGCACAACGAAAATCTAGAATTTTGGGAAAACGACTTCGAGATTTTTTATTCTTATAACTTTTAAAGTAAGATAGCTACAAAAAAATTTCCTCTGCCCATTCTAATTCCCTACTAGTTCTTCCCATAAAAATAATGAACTTACTGACTGACATAGGGGTATATCACGTTATAGGTAATAAAATAAAGATATTTTAGAATGTGGTACAGAATAATAACACTGTGTTGAAATTAAAATAAGAGTATTTATGAAACGAACAAATACTTGAAGTGTATCTTAAAAATTTTATAATCAGTCTCAAACAAACAAATAATACAAAAATAACTAAGTAGTGTCTTCTATACCTAAATTGAAACTCTAATTCTCAGTTTAAACAATCCGACTTCTAAAAATAATAATTTGAACTGGTATTATGAATTATAGAAAGATTGATTATAGTGTCGTATACTACAAAATTTGTAACAAAACAAATGTTTGAATGGAAAAGTAATGCTAAAGTATCACAAGGTATTTAAGTAGCGTTAACTATTTTTATAACACTTACTTAATCATGAAAAATGTTCATACAGACAGCTTCTGTACATAGTTTATACTAATAATTAGGTATTTACTTCTTTTACAATAACCATAATGATTTAGGTATATTGACTATTTGAGAACCTTTAACAGATCTAGGAAATATCACAGTCAATCTTTTTGAGCAACACTTCCTTTTATTACGGTATCAGTCTGAAAACTAACTTTAGAAGTAAGTACGTAATCTTATTTTATACAATGCATGATTTTGTCATGCATGGATTCCTTATTTAAGAAGTACTTATCATAAACACTAGATAAATTCAAATTCTCAAAATCATAAAAGCAATAACAAAATTAAGTGCTTCGAAAAATGCCCTATAATAGGACGGTATCATTTTCCTGTTAACTAACTATATGCTCACTTTTTTTCTGTCAGCCAATCGTGGCTTATTAATTCAAGCTGCTTCAACTTCGACGTCTATATCCTGCTTTCCTTCGATCAAAAGCCCTCGTGGTTCAGACTTTTGAATCATGATAACTTTGAGATCTGCCAATTTAACAGATTTGTTGTTCTCATCTTTGTTGATAGATGATTTATTGAGAAACTTATGTGTTATTGATTTTAAGTTTGGAAATTTTTGTACCGGAAATAAGTACATTGCGACCATGAATTTATATTTTTGATGGCCAGGGTAATTATCAGAATAAAAAATTACTACAAAATCCTCACCTGCTCCTAAATCCCTTTCCAGATAGTTAAAGACACAAGTTCCTATTTCATTCACTCATCTATTTGAATTATCCCAAACAAAGCTTCCAACTTAGTTTTGCTATATGTCATAGATTGTTAAGTTCAGAACATTAAGTTTGGATTTATAATTAAATAAAGATATTCCTCCTTTCGAGCATTGAAACAGTGCTTGCAGATCATAGACAGCAATTACTGTATCAGTTTTATTCTCTTCATTCTACTTTTCGATTCGGGAAAGTTGTTCATCTCGAATGTGCTAATCATAGGTTAGATTCCTTCATAAGTATATTTTCTTCATCGGAACCTTTTTGTGAGCTTCGCAGGTATCACAAAGGTCTTTTTTGGGCATAGAGAACGATATATTAAAGTCCTGATTAAAAGTGCGATAGCAAATGGCATAACTGGTGTACGGATCATTGTTGGATTTCAATAGTTCAACATAATCTCTATGCAGATCTGCTACAGATTTGCTACGATCAATGTACTGTTCGATCGTATTAGCTCGGGTGTAATGCGATTCTATTTTAGGTATAGCGTTAATAAAGGATAATACGCCAGCTTTCAAATCGTCGTTATTTTTTGGTTGTTTCCCATGTGATCCACGCTTATCCTTCTTGATACAAAGTTTGTATTTTTATTTTTTTCTTCATAGCTGTCTCAATGGGACGGTTGTTGATGGCCAATGTATTTATGAAAAATAGTTTACACACTGTAATTTTTCTACCTGGTGACATGAAATCGTATGCATTGACATGTTCACACTCGAATTGAACCCGGTTTCCTTCGAAGTCTATTTTCACATATCGAGCTTTGGGAACGATAACTTCGGTAGAGTTGTCAACAAACCTCCATGGTTTTTCAATACTACCTAAATTCCAGTATTCTTCATCCATTGTTTTCGCTGTTCTACGGTAAAATTAATTTGACATTTAACTGAACAGTTATCTTTTCAAGGCTCCTTCATTTGACGTTCTGGCACAACTTTCGTAGTCCTGATGGAAGTGTAGGATTTTCCGGTGTTTATTAGTTCTTTTGTGATATTTTTCTTTCACTTTTCTTCTCCTCTTCGTTTCTTCTTTCCTTTCTTTGTCGGAGTAATTTCATTCGTTTGATTGTCAGTATTCTTTGCCACGACGTCTTCACGAGCCTCAGCCTGAGGTGTGTGCATTTTCTTCCTGATAGCATATTAAATCCGCAACAATGGGATCATCAGATGTAGCTATGAATTTTCTATGCCTGAACTATTCGTTAAGTCTTGTGACAATTCGTTTAGAGGTACTGTATTCAGTGTTGTTAAGGTGTAAGCTTCTTCATCATCTGAACTTTCTTCAATTACTTTGTTGACGGTGAAATTCGGGTCTAACGGAATCATCGCTATCTTCGATGGAGGATTCCTCAGCTGAGTTTCTCGATGAGCTAAAGCTGCTAGAAGAATTACTACGACGACGCTTATGGAGTTTCCTCGTCTTGATGATAATTTTCATTCGCCATTTCTACTATTCTTCTTGATCGTGGTCCCATCTTGGAAAAAAAACCTTTATTAGTAGAATATAATTATGAACAATGTGACAAAATGATGAATTTCTTAATTTAAGAACAATATTTCAAAGATTTACCGCGACATCCTGTTGTAAACGAAGCGTTAATTTTAATAAGTAGAAATGTTTATTGCATACAACTTGACATGCTGATACAAGCCAATTTTATTTTCGTAATTTTCAAAGCAACAACGTGTCTTAAAGTGATGACCAATGTGTAGGATCAATCAACTTTTCAATGCTGAAATGCGATAAAACAAGTTTGACGCATTATAGAATAAGATGAATAAGTAATAAAATAACTTACCCTTATTCCAAAAAGGTGTCATGAAGGTTGTTACACGTTGTTGTTTTAAACCGCGAGCAAGTATTCTCGCGCAGTGAATTGTCACACTGAGGTGGCGCGGTGTGAAAATATGTTTAGCTGCCGAACAGGACAGCGGTACCTTGTGATATGTCCTCTCTTTATTCTATAGCATACTTAATCTGACTCCGACGCGTTTCTTACACTGAGCTCCTATCATGTGCCTCCTAGTTGAACTAGCTAAGATAATAAAAGTCCAATCTAGAATATTTAGGAATATATTCAAGAACTGCAGACTTGCAAAACACAGAAATCTGCAGAGATATCCTCTATTTCTGTTGACCTGTATTATGCCGAAATCTTTTAGTTTGCATGGATGCAATAAATTGGAGTACAAATATTTTTTTCGACACATATTCAGAATTTATTGATTATATTGGAGCACATCCACAGTAATGTATTATTATAAATGATCATGACATTCCATATGAATGTATGACCAACATTTTCATTTCATTTTTTATTGCATTCTTCAGATACTCGGGATAACTTACGACTAATACAAGAATCACCTTGTCTCCAAAGGTATTCTAACATTCATTTGGTGAACTATTTAAATATCAACGATGAAATTCCGCATTGATCAAAGCAAATGCTGAATGAGGCAGCTTGCTCAAGCAGCAGTTAGCGCCACTAGACAAGATGACTTCTAGCAGAACGAATAATCGAATTATTCAAAGTATGAAGGACACTTAAAAAATTTATGGATTTTCATTTCCGAAATTGGTTATTTCGTGATATTTTCCACCTTGACTGAATAGTGAGTTAAAATTGGATGCGGCATTTAATATTCTCAATTTTTTACTAATATTTAATTAATTTATCTCTATTTATTCTAACTTTTGTAGTGAAAACTTCTTCATGTCCTATGACTATCTATCTGAAGATGAACTGATTTCGGCGAAAAAAGCTGAGACACGTTGATTTTTGATTGGGGGGGGGCAATTTCGGAGTTCGTTAGTAGTAAGTGTAAAATCAACCCCCTACCCTCAGCAGCACCCAAGGAAATACTGGCAATCTGACAATGCCAAAAACCAAATTAAATGCTCAAAAATACCTCTACCTACCTCCACACAATCATATAAACAAATCTCGAATTCTCTTCTACTAATCTGAAAAAATTCTGGTAACAAATGTCTGCATTCGATGACGATTCTTCTCCGTAGCTTTTTCAAGTTTTCAGGTTGTGTAGCATAAACTTTCGCTTCAAGATGACACTATAAGAATAAATCTAAAGGATTCAAATGAAGTGACTAGGCTGGCAACTGAACCGTTTCTGTTCTGACAAACGACTGACCTGGGGAATTTGCATTCAAATATTAAAGCAAACGAATATCCATATGTGTAGGAACACCATCTTGCTGGAAACATTTTTCCTTCCTTGAAAAAGTTTCATCAGTTTCCAGAATTCTGTGAGCCTGTGATTCACTAGTTCTTCCAACAACTGCAAATAAGTGTCTCCATTGAGATTACGCTCGATGAAGAAAGGTCTTACAATATGGTTTCCATAAGTTTCAGCCCTGTGTGAACTTTCTGGGTATCCCAATATTAACAATTATGCCTATTCACTTCTCCATTGAGTGTAGAGGCAGTATCGTTAGTAAAACAGATATCATAAAGAATATGTGGATTGCTGTTAATATTTCACTAAAAATTATATAAAATTGCATTCGGCGATGAGGATCGTCTTCATTTATTTCATGAACAAGTATCACTTCATTAGGGTGAAAATGGTAATGTTTCACGATCCTGTAAACTATTGAAGCTGATACACCAGATACACGTGATTTTCTGATGGAAGAACTGCTTTTCATTTCTCGGTGGCCCAAACCTGATACTGCAGTTGCTTTCTTTCGTATAGGCCGATATTGAATCACGTTAGCCAACGAACTCGTATTTAAGAATATACTCATCAAGTATAAAGTATACTGGTGTTCTACCTTTTTTTCTGAATGGTTCACATTGAAAATTCTTGCCGTTTCTCTGGCACTATTATTTCGATAATACATTGAAACAATTTCGACCAGATTAACAGTTGAGTAAATCACTTTCAATGTTTGTCTAACAAATTAATAATTTGATTCAAGCAATTTCCGTTGAAAACAATTTTTTTTTAAATTGGACCGTTTGTATGATGTTAAATGTTCATGAAAATAAAATTTGAAAGACCTTTCCTAAGATATGTCACTCGATCCACCTTCTCAGTAATGAATTTCATCTTAGGAACTGCTGAGGGTAGTTGGTTGATTTCACATATACTGAACCAACTCAGAAATTGGTCGCCTTCGAATCGAAAATTGATGCGTCTCAGCTTTTTCCGCTGCAATCATTCTTTTTTCACATAAAAGGGGTAGTAAATTTTCGTTCGAATATAAACTTTCGCTATGTTTGGACTTTCTGTGTGATATTAAATGTTCATAAAGATAATTTATTCGGTAAGACCTTTTGATAGATATGTTACTCGAACCACCTCCTCAATAATGAATTTCGAGTTAGGTGTTGCTGATGAAAGGGGATTGATTCATCAGGCTCCGAACCAACCCAGATATTGGTCCCCCACCAATCAAAAATAATTGTATCTCAGCTTTTTCCGCATAAACCAGTCTATCTTGAGATTTTGAGGGTTGTAAATTTTCCTTGGAACACGCTGTATACATACAGATATATGCAAAATCTGTGCATTTCAATTCAACATTATTGAAGTGAAAATTTTGATTTCGAGAGATAAATTCATTAAATTTCTCAATCAGTGAAACTGTTTCATTAGTTCATTTCAGAAGACCATGTAGTTTATATCATTTTCTCGGAAAAGTTTATTCAAATTATGAAAATTTACTTTCGGTACTACGTCTAATGAAAACCAAAAACATTAGCTGTTTCATAGTTTCGAAATTGATTGTGACGGAATTCCCTAATAACTAACCTATTGCCTATTATTATCTTATGTATTATTAATTGAATTTTGTTATTTCAGGTAAGATCCAGAAAAAGTAATGGGACTGAAAAAGGGTGAGACAAATTCATTCGTTTTTGATTGTCGCAGTTAAGTTTTTCATATTATATACAGGAAAAGTATGAATAACTTGAATTATTTTTTGTTGAAAGATAGTTTTACGTTTTCTTTTCTAAGGTTCACCTCAGATCTTCAATAGTGTCTTATTCTTCCTCAAATTACGAATCTATATTTCTCATTCGTTAAATAAGAATGTGTATTCAAATTATTGGAAATAAGATATTATCAGTATTTGTAATCTTCATTCTTAACTGTTTGGAGACATATTTAGTTAAGTTAAAATTCTCTTTATAAAAAGCTTATATGCTTGTAACAGTGGCTCCAAGCATTCAAATGTCATTCACGAAGCCTTTTTCTTACTGTCCATTTTCGATTCCACTTGGATGTAGTCATCACTAAGCGATATTTTTTGTGGCTAGTGAAGCGCCCTCTTCCATTCTCGTGATTTTTATTTATACTACCACTTTCACGAAATCCCTCTTGGGAGTAGCATTAATTAAAAGTGATTTAAATCGGGACATAGCACTGCCTGACGGAATAACTAGTTATAATAAAGAATACGAAGAATAATTACCTGAAATCAAAAATAACAGGGAATAATAATAATATAAGACGTTTTTGATCATGTATTAACAAAATGGGTGGAAGGAATAGAGCAAAACACAATGTTGACAATATCATTACGGACGCTGGCGAAACATTAACTGAGAAAGTCAAAATAGCAGAGTAATTTTGCAAGTACTTTTCGGAGGTCGGGGCTAAACTAACTGATAAAATACAGAAATTGAAGAGAACGGTCTATGAACCAAGGCGTAATGTTAATTCAATTGGTCTGATTGAAGCTACTACCGAGGAGGTTGAAGAAGTAATAAAGGGCTTGAAGGATGGTAAGTCTCCTGGCCCAGATCGATTGAAACCTGAGACAATAAAGAAAATTATTAAATATATTAGTGAGCCGTTAGAAAATTTTTTTAATCAATGCTTGAAGAGAGGTGAATTCAGAACCATATTCAAAATTGCCACTATAACACCGATTTTCAAAGCTGGAGATAAAACGAAACCCTGTAATTATGGACCGAAATCTGTTATTTCTGAGCTCAATAAAATATTCGAAAAACTATTAACAACACGAACTGTTGGCTTTTTAGATAAATATAGAATGCTGTCCGAAAAGCAGTGCGGTTTTCGAACCCGAAAGTCAGCAGAGACAGCAATGACTCAGCTCTTAAGTATTATTTATAGTGCAATGGATGGTGGTGTTCCGTCCATCAGCATATTCATTGACTTTGGAATATGTAGGAATTAGAGGCACGGCATACAAATTGTTGAACAGTTACCTGAATAATAGGAAACAAGTTGTTGAAATTGACGAATGCCAGAGTAGTGAAAGAATTGTTGACTTCCGAATACCACAGGGGACGGTTATGGGTCCTGTTTTCTTTTCCGTGTTTGTAGATGACCTATTTTATTTACCAACTTCCGTAGAAGTATTTTCCTTTGCCGATGATACCGCTGTGTTCTATCAAGATTCTGATAGATTTGCCTTGAAGAATAGAGTAGAAAGGGATTTCTCTATCTTCTTAAAATTTTTCAGCATAAAGCTTCTCACTTTTAATTCCGAAAAAAACATTCTTTTATGCCTCACAGTAGCTACAGGACGAGATGGCCTGAGTGGAACTTCTTGAAATTGAAGAGAGTAAATAAAGTGAGATACCTTGGGGTGATACTTGATTCCCACTTACGTTGGGATGAACATATGGAGTATTCGGTCAAGAAATTGAGGAGTTTCCTTTAGCTATTCAGGTTGTGTAAGGGGTTTTGTGAAGTACAGCAGCATAGAATACTCCACTTTGCTCTGGTAGAATCTGTTCTCGGCTATGGAATTGTATGTGGTGTGGTGGGGTGTGGAAAGTATATATTTGAAGAAGATAGAAATCATTCAGAAAAGGATTTGAATTATATATTCGAAAAAAAATAAAAAAAAAAATATATATATATATATATATATATATATATATATATATATATATATATATATATATATATATATATATATATATATATATATATATATATATATATATATATATTACCCTTCAAATGCACTTCATGCCGACGCCTGAATTTTAGATTTGAGACAGTTATTCTGTGAGAAGATTCTTTGCTATCACTTCAGGGGCGAAAATTGGAACGAACTAATCTCGCATGATCGCATGACTAGATATGCTAAAAATGCCTTCGTCATTCCTCGAACGCGGAAAACGGTAGGTCAGAGGTGTTTCTTATACTTGGCACCTCGAACTTTAAATATGTTGCCACAGGCTATCGAAAGCTTGACAGCCCTGAAACTGTTTAAAAAAAGCATCAAGAATTACAATCTCTCCAACACCCGATCCTTTATAACAAACTTGATGGATTTGAAAAAAGCAATTTAACTTACATATTTATATTTGAGTCGTTCTGATTAAACTACTTCCATACGTTTGTTTCTTCATTTTTCAGTAGGACTATGTCGAAATCTATGTTACTGTTATCTCTTGTTATAATCAGGCACAAGGATTATCCTTTTCTGATTCACAGTTCATTAGTAGCAGGCAATTCTATTAGATGTATTCAATAATTATTTTTTAATATATTAATGAATACCTTCTTCCAAAAACGTAAATATAGAAAAGTCCAGGCTTCAAGTATAAAAACGAAATTGACTTTATAATTTCGAGTAACCCTCTCATAGTAGATGTCGCTACAATCAGCAGGGTAAATGTGGGAAGTGACCACAGAATGATACGAGCAAAGGTCGGAATAAAAACACATAAGAGAAATTTAACGTTGAAGCCCCAAAAGAGAGTAGACCCTGAAGTCCTTATCAATAGAAAAGAACAGTACCAATTAAAAATAGACGAAAATATTGATAAGGCACCCCCAACTCTAAAACATACCGACTTAAATACACATGCAAATGAATTAAGCAACATCATTAAAGAAAGCGCAAGTGAGGTAACAACAGTGACGAAAAGAAGTCGAAGAAAAACAAGTGACGAAACAGTGAAATTATTTGAAGAAAGAAGGAAACTAACCAGACAAAGAAAGGAACTTAATCGAATGGGCTGAACTGAACAAATTAATAAGAAGAGAAATTAGAAAAGACATTAGGAAATTTAATACCAAGATCATAAAAGAAACTATTGAGAATAACAAAGGCCCAAAAATTTTTAATAGACATGTAAGTATAGGAAGAAGAGAATTGACATCACTTAAAGACAAAGCTGGGAAGGTCATTACAAATAGAGATCAAATGCTCAAATTAATAGAAAGCTTTTATAAAGAACTATATGATTCCAAATTATAACCAAACGCACAGCAAAAGGAAGATGGAAAGAGAAAAATATGTAATGTCGGTTCTGAGGATATTCCTGAAATTACTGTTAATGAATTAAACTCAGCCCTGAATAATCTTAAAAACTCCAAGGCGGCTGGACCAGATGGCATAATTCCAGAAATGCTCAAATGTGGAAGTCCTTGCCTAAAACAAGAACTGGTAATATTGTTCAACAAATGCTTGGATCACAGTCAAGTCCCCCAAGCATGGCTTGAGGCTGAAGTAATTCTTCCCCACAAAAAAGGCGACATAAGAAACCTTGGTAATTATAGACCAATAAGCCTTGTATCCCAGCTATATAAATTATTCACCAAAATAATTACCAAAAGTTTAACGAGAAAAATAGATTTCCAGCAACTCCGTGAACAAGCTGGATTTAGAACTGGGTTCAGTACGCTGGATCATATTCATGCAACTAAACACCTAATAGAAAAGTGCAATGAGTATAATTTAGATCTTTATATAGCCTTTATAGACAACCAAAAGGCCTTTGACAATATAGAAATTTGGGCAGTCCTTAATTCTCTTAATGCATGTAGAGTGGACAGCAGATACACGAACCTGATAAAAAACATCTATTCTTCCACCATAATGCATGTCCAGTTATGGAATAAAACCAACGACATTCCAATAAAACGAGGTGTTCGACAAGGAGATACAGTGTCACCGGGGCTATTTATTGCAGCTTTGAACGAAATCTTTAGAGAGATGGATTGGCATAAGAAAGGAATCAACATTGATGGCGAACTTTTACATCATCTACGCTTTGTCGACGATATTGTACTAATAAGTAGTAACGTCCAAGAATTACAAGATATGATCCTAGACTTGAACAACTATTCAAGAAATGTTGGCCTAGAAATGAACATCAGCAAGACGAAAATAATGACTAACACAAACAATAACCCCGTAATCCACGTAGAAGGTCAACAACTAGAGAATGTCGAAAACTACATATACCTGGGACAAAAACTAACTACTAAAAAAGACAACATGACTGACGAGATTACACGAAGAGTGTCCCTTTCGTGGGTGGCATTTGGCCAATTAAAACATGTCCTGACATCAGACATACCCCACAACCTCAAGAAAAACATTTATAACCAATGCTTTCTTCCTGTGCTTACAAATGGAGCCGAAACATGGTGTCTTACTAAGAAGTTGGCCCAAAAATTGGCGAAAACCCAAAGAGCCCACGAGAGAATAATATTAAATATTAAACTATCAGATCGCATAAGAAATACTTGGATAAGAGAACAAACCAAGCTGACAGATGTCATGGAGAGGGTAGCTCAACTAAAGTGGTCATGGGCAGGTCACGTAGCTCGAAGAAATGACAATCGGTGGACCAAGAGGCTCATGAAATGGAGGCCAAGAGTGGGTCATAGGAGTATCGGCAGGCCAAACACAAGGTGGAGAGACGATATTAAAAAATCAGCGGGTCTTCTTTGGATGAGAGAAGCTATTAGCAGAAAGAAATGGTTCAATATGGGAAAAGCCTACATCCAGCAGTGGATTGAAATAGGCAGATCGTGTGAATATATTAATGTTCTTACCTACTTTGATTCATGATAGCACTTATACTATGAGATAAAAATTCTCTAACCGTAAGAAAATTTCAGTTTGTAAATGGAAATGACATGAATTTTATTATATTTATCATTATTATCAGATAATCTTAAGTCTTATTTATACGTTATTACTTTCTCATGCCCACTCAAATCTACAATCACTTTTGAAAGCTCACTTCGGTTTTTCGGGCATTGAAGTTTCTACAAGTATTACCTGACATACAGCTATTTATTTAAAGCATTGACCCTCATATTCATACCCAGATTCAATAACATTAAAACTGAGTCATAATACTATCAGTAGACCATAATACGACTTCATTTAATTGCAATATTGGTATGATGATGCAGAAATCGAAAATGAATTGACTCATAATGTCCACGTCACTCGTTAAAAAGCTTATTTCCACTAAATTACCTAATAGACTGTGACAAGTTTATTCCATCCAGAAAAACTTTATTCACGAAGAAATGGCAATAGGAAAATCATATCCTCTCTAGTCAACGCGAAAAATAAATCCACACGAATTTCTGCATACGAAATCATTTTTCTGAACCTATCTTGCTCCCAAATCTAACATACATCTTCGTTCGTATCTTTTGCATCAGCAACTGTATAAAACGTGTACTATCCCAGCTATCCCCCGGGATCGTATCACTTCGTGCGTTGTTTTCGTGTTTCCACATTTATGCCTCGCGGATGATCAATGGCGAATACGTGACGTGAACCTTATGAGAAAAGTGCAACTAACCTACTTTTATATGGCCAACAGCTGCAAAATATTACCTCAATGAATGCTCCGTGCAAGAAAAAATAAAGAGAAAAAAAAAGAAACGCTTGGAGAACGAATATAGAAAAGAGAATCATAAAAATAATGATATTGGAATAACGTTTTCTTATTTTTTCATAGAGCTTTTTCTATTGCGTGTAATGAGCAGAAACAATGAATGAAAAATGAAGGGCACTAGGAAGAGCATCACAACTAGTTTGTTGAGGTATATCATGTAGGTGTAAAGGAACTCATAAAATTCATAATTCCTTTCATTTTAGGTTTAGTGAAAAATGTTGCATCAGATGAAGTTTTATATTAAGCTTGAAATTTCGGATAAGAATTTTCTTTCGTTCTTGGCGACGTCACTGATCTTCTTCTCAAATTACAACCCCCAATTTGCTTCATCTATGTGGGGTAGTGCTTATTTTTCTGTATGTTACGATATCCCGTAGAGAGATGGATTGTTTCTGAGGTACAGGCAATTTCAATCGATATAATTAAATTCGAAAGTCTCGGATATAATTTTTAATTGTTTCGGAAATGATACATTCTGATGTCAATTCTGAAAATATGATATAAATTCTAAATCCTCTGTCTTCATCTCAATAAGGTACAGGGAATGAGTTTCGACTGGTTTATTATACGGGAGCTTATGTGATATTTATCACGAAAATGTCGTTTTCGTTTCGCCATGCAGTGACTTCAAAAGAAAATGGGTAATTGAGTAGGAAATTGAGATTACATGGGTTTTAAGTTTGCGATAGCTCCTGTCATCGATTCTGCATGATTTCAAATGAAAAAAATTCATGAGTTGAAGAACAGAAACCTAAATTTTGTTTATTCCAAATGTTTTTTCAATAACTTGATAAGGTTCCAATCGGTTTTGAAATTCGCGAATTACATTCACAATTTTTTCTAGATCTAACATACGTATTTCGCGGTTAGTTCTCGTTCTCAATATACATATAATCACTTCCGTTTTGTGAACATTACATTTCTGGTATCCACATAAAAATAAGGTTTCAAAACTTCTAATAACTTAGGTAAACATATTTAAAATAATAAATCTCGTGTTGAAAAATCAAGTAAATCAGGAATCTATAAACTCAATTGCGGTTCTTGTGATAAAATTTATATCGGTAGGACCTATAGGAGTTTTGGCATAAGAACATCTGAACATAAACGTAGCTTCGATAAAAATAAATCTGATTCAAATCCTTCAAACCACCTAATAAAAGAAAACTATTCATTCAATAAAAACTTTGACATAATACATATAAAATCAAAAAGTTCAAAATTAAAGTTTTTGAATGAACAGGTAGATGTGAATTACTCACCCCTACTTAACTTGTTTAATTAGTTTTTATTACCTTTCATACTATCTGTACAATGGCTCGGTGTGGATTTTCCTGTTATTCATCCAACTTGTTATACGATTTGTTTATAATACCATACTCGTCATTCTGTTTTTCATTCTTGATAAAGCTGCTGTGTCAGCGAAACGTCGTCGAATTTTTTCAAATAAAGTGTAGATTAAAGTTAAACCTTGTGTTTTTTATCTCATTTATATCATGGATCTACATCAAGTAACGGCCTCCACAATTCAAAAAAACAAAAAATTCAGCAGAATATACAATTCTGAATAGCTACATTCTATTTTCATTACACAAAGATGTGTTGAATCGCAAAATTTCAGTCTTCGATCTGGATTATCTTTCTTGAGTTCGTGTAAGAGAACAATTTTATACGGATGCCAATTTTACATAGCAGGTCTGAATGCTCTCCAGCTATTTACTCAAGAAAATCAGCAGTTTTACGAAAACAATGGTCATAAGTGAAGGCTGTTTCTATAAGAACCCTCCAAGTCGTCAAATGTTACACATATACAGTAAACATTTGGGAATCCATTTCAGCTTCGGGGAATTGTGAATGGAATGAAATTCATCATTGAATTTGCAGAGGAACCCGTTGAAGTTGAAGCTCCAACATGAAACGCAGATATCCTGTTTGCTCTGTGACACTCGGATGAATGAAAATAATGATTGGTTCGGTATGTAAGAACACATGTAACACAAATTCACATTTGACATTTATTCTCTGTAATTAAATATTAAAGTATAATATGATAGAAATAATTTATACTGTTCACGGCTACAGAGGTGAAAAATTGTTATATTCACAAAGGAGTCTATGAGGTTCATCTTGTACATGTTACGTAAATTTATTACCCATGCATCCTATGGTTAACCAGGATCACTTCTAGGAGAAAT
This sequence comes from Cryptolaemus montrouzieri, assembly GCA_013387265.2. NCBI lineage: Eukaryota > Metazoa > Arthropoda > Insecta > Coleoptera > Coccinellidae > Cryptolaemus > Cryptolaemus montrouzieri. The sequence goes on along the minus strand of JABFTP020000021.1, from coordinate 69,431,067 downwards.
GTCACAATTGAACGATTGCTAATTTGAAACAACACGACAAACTCTCACAGAAAAGGAAGAACATTGAATGAATGTTAGATTATCAGAAGATATGTCGACGATGTCATATTTTAAATAGATGTTCATAAAACCCGAAGACTAATTGTTAGGATAAGTCCATACTTCATTTCACATTGTAAAGATGGTTCACATTAAATAATGTTAATATCATGCATGATAATCTTGTCACAAGCTCATAATTGGGGTTCCTAATTCTTCCGCAAACATTATTTCGACTGCCATAAAAAAGGTTATGATCTAGCCATGTCCCAAACTGCCGCTTAAATCCAACAGCCTGGTTACATTCACGACACTTCATTAAAGGTTAATTAGAGATTCTGAAATTTAACTACTATTATTCAAATTAAAATATCCCATGCTTGTACAGAAAACCAGATTAGAATTCACCAACTTGCTTTGCTTATATTTTTATTTATCATTTTCTCTTATTAGTTCACCGATTCGTGAAAACGAATCACAGTGATGCTGGAAAGGGATTCATCAGAATTTGGATTGAAATTAAATTTGGATTGATGAATGCCCCGACAAATTTCCGTTAAGTAATTAACTCGCCGATTTGTTTCAATTTTAAGTCTCCTAATTGAATAGTCTGGCCACAGATTGAAAACCTCTGGGGAACCAGGATTTGGCATACAAAAACGCACGTCAATCGAGGGCGTGATCCGTTTGGGATGATGATCTAATTTGGCAACCAAATTTCGAGACATTTTAATCAATGGAAATATTTGAGGGACATCATTAATATTGTATCCATTTTTTGTTCGGTTCAATTCGTATAAGTGTTACGAAAAAACATGATGGATTAGAGAGCTCTTATCAGAGTTTTACAAGTAAGAATAGAGAAAGGGATGAGGTTAGGTTAGAAAGAAATATTAAAATCAAGGTTAAATTGAAATAGAAAATTGTTTATTGATTACGTTATCCTAAATCCAACTGAATTTGAAATGGATTTAGTTGGGAATATAAAACGAATTGTTTCGAAAAAATCATAGCCGTGCTCTCACCAAATTCAGCAGATTGTACAGATGTACCTTCAAGCAATTCACAGCATTTTCGACTTTCGTCATTTTGTGAATAAAACTAGATGTCTGCATTCTTAGTAACAAATGAAACTTGCTAATATAACCACTATTTCCAAATTAAACACTTTCATACCTTATGGTTTACAAACTATCGCTAGGCAAATTTATCTAATTAAGTTACTGACGCACTCAACGATCATAATTCTTAGGTGTTTCTTGCTGATACACAAACTTCGAATTCTGAGTTTAGTAACTAGTTAACTTAGAACCAAAAAAAAAATGAAACATCTGGAAGACTAAATATTTCATTCAAGAGGGAACATACATGATATCTACGATTTACTTGAAACCATTGACCTGATTTCATTCTAATCCATTTCGTTCTAAATTTTAAATAAACTGTTCCGATCTCATTCGGAGTTAATGGCTTGTTCTGTTGGCTTCTTAATCTTCTATTGAGAATGTTCTAGACATGATCGATGCGATTGAGATAGAGAGATAGATAGAAGTGATTTCGTGTCTTGATAGTAGTTCCTGAAGATATGAGATTATTGCCATTAAAATGTGTAAAGAAAAAATTTTAACCCATGTTTACCGTAAGATAGTACAACATGTTTTTAAAATGTCTGTAATGTATCTCTGACCATTCAGGGGTTGAGCTGCAATACGAGGCTTGAAACCACATTCCCGCTGTTGTTATACAGTTCCAGTGAAAATTTGCACGCCACTGTTCTATCGAAGCTGCATTAGAAGACAAACTTGGGAATGATCGAAATTTAAATGGTACTCAAAGAAATTGAAATAAGACTTATGGAAACTTCGACAAGAAATCAAAGTACCTAGTTTGATTTGATTTTGAATGAAGCTCCACCAAATTGGAAGGTTAAAAGATGTAGTGGAAATATATTTTGACGACTGTACTTTGTAGGACGTCAATTATAATGAAAAATACAAAATTTTTACTCATCTGCAAACAACAAACTCTCTCTCAGTCAGATTCTAAAAATTTGAGGCCATCCATGCTAAGGCTCCTTCCATAACTATCAGCCTCCGTATACTTGGTGATCAATATGGAAACAGTTGAATGGGATGCTCAAAAAAGTTGGCTTATTCCTGTATAAATCCAACCATGTAACACCACGACTTTAGCAGACTCTGAAGACAAATTTCGTGATTCGTGTTGCATAATCACTGAAAAGTGAAATTTGCAAGAAAAGCAAACGTTACGCGCAAAAAATGTTCAATAAGTGCTTTTATCTATATGTAGTGTTTTTTTGCGAAATCTCAATTCATTTCTTTCGTTTCACATCTCTCGAGAGGATTATGAGCACCAAGAAGAAAATTGAAATTTCAGACATATGTTAGGACATATCCGAAGAAACATGTGACAATAATATTGAAAATGTGCGACAATTTCTTCGGGCAGTGTATTGGGAATTATTCTAATCTATACTTTTATTATAAAGAAGAAAGATTGGATTGTTTATTTGTTTGTTTGCATTAAATGTCTCCGAAACTACTTGACCGATTTGAAAAATTCTTTCACTGTTGGGAAGCTACACTATCTCCAGTGAACAAATTTGACTAAATTTTCAATAAAGTTAGGGATCCATATTAAAATTTCAATAATGTTCCAAGGTGTAAAAAAATGACCAAAAAACTTTGTTACATCGCGTACGATGCGGAAACTATAGATTATAGTACAAAACAATGTACTTCGACTTTGCAGAACATATCTACAAAAAATATCGCAACAGCATCTGTCTAACCATTTTAGCTATGTCACAATAAGTGTTTTTTCATTTAAAAATTATATATAATTGCCACCGCTACGAAAGCTCTTTTATTTATACTTCGGAATTGATTCTTATTAAAATGAATGACTTTATATTTAAGTCTGCTTCAATACCATTATATAACTTTTTGAATTATTTAATTTGGAAATTACATTCGAACGATATCACAAGTTTAAAAATGTATTTGAAGAATGTCACATTGTTTTCGCTTACACCGCTGGGTACGACGGCACCATAATAATAATAGGTACGGGTGAGGAGTCAATATCCTTCACAGGGAAGCTCTGACTGAATAAATTGATTTGCAGGAGCAGAGAAAGTGAAGAAAGATAAAAAATTATGGAAAAAAGAAACACTTTCTTGAATACATCGAGAGTGTAAACTGGAATCAGATACACGGTAACGCAGAATCTTGCTATAACACCTTCCATGACATTTCCATGGGTGGATTTGATTACTGCTTCCCTCTAATAAAATGCAAAATAAAAAAGCGGAAAGAACCAGATGGAATAAGGGAAGAGGCTATTGTGACAGAAGTGCAGCATCGAATAGGAGCAGCTCATACTATTTGTATGGTCAGGCATGATGAGTATTCCAAAGAACTGTACAAGCGTCTCAAAATGAGCATTAAAGCATACATTGAAAAACGCATAATAGGAGATTTTCACTCAGAGTACATCAAAAACGTATAAAATAAACTCAAAGCAATATGGTTTATTATAAACCGGAAAACAAAAGATAGATCTGACGATAATACATCATCGGTACCTGACTGTAAAATGTTCAATAATTATTTCGTTGATGCAGCTCAAAAAACGAGGCTAAAGGTCAAAGCTCCAAAAAACCAAAGTGAAGTCAATATATTTTGTTGTTTCTGTTTTGAATCTTTATGTGTTTTATAATATTTCATGACATTGGAGGAGTAAATCTGAAAAATAAATAATAAAAGAAAAGTTATAGTTGAGGCCTTTTCACAAACATCGAAAATAAAATCTAAAAAAAATATAAGAAAGAATTAAATAAAAAAATACAAAAATATGTGTGTGTGTGTATAACTTTCGAAATATTTGTTTAATATCCGTGAGAAGCCGGGGCGGCGTGCTAGTTATAAATGATGTAATTATGTCGCCTTTTTCAGCGTGCAAATTTTAGTATTAAAATGATATATATTTCACACAAATCAGTATCAAGATTCAATATTAACGTTCACCCAACTCTACTTGTTCAGGTGCTTGTAATCAATGGAATGACAATTTTTTCTTACAACAATATGAATTGGATAATTGGGCGTTTATTTTCTTCATTTACTTTCCAATGTAGCCACAATATGATAATTGCGATACCTTCGAATTTGTCACCTAGAAAATAAACATTTCGGAATTTCTTTTAATTTACTTATTTTCTTCTAATTCACGGCTTTCACTGTTATTCGTACTTATCTACGTCGTACCTATTCACTTGCAAAATTTCAAATTAGGTACCCCCTCTTTACTATCGTGTTCAATATTTTAATAATATTGAAGAAACAAAATGAAACATTTACTAAAAAATTGAAAACCTAGAAATAAAAATGGAAATCCGCAGCAAGAATAGAGAAAAATGTAAAAAAGCCCTTAAACGCAGTCCTCTCACCAAAAGTTCTGAAAGATCTTGCACGAATTCAAGCGAGTTATTTTAGTTACTCTATGTTCAATAAACTTGTTTTAAGTGGTTAACGAATCAGTTCAAAGGACTAAACCACAATTGCATATATATATATATATATATATATATATATATATATATATATATATATATATATATATATATATATATATATATAACGCGATAGCAGATGATTCTGAGGAATCCGGTGATGTAGAAGTAGAGTAATCTGTTGCAATATAAAGGAGCAACTCCGAGCAGTAGACCGAAATTCCGAGAATGACTCAGTCGAAGAAATGATGAGAAATGTTGACACAATCAATGATTTGATTCGAGAACAAATGGATGAGGTCTCCACGCTTGATGACCTGGTAGACCTGGTCTACGCTGGGTCAGTTACAGTGTGTGAAATTCACGGAACGCTACCAACTGTTAAACGAGAAGAAAGAGAAAGTAATACTGCGTCGTGGAAAGTCCACCTAGAAGGAATAATCGTCGAGATGAGAAAAAAAAATGTATTATACATACTTACCTCAATACTGCTGTACCATCCAAGAAATTGAAGAGGTCTGTCCGTCAAGTGGCATCTGAGTTCCGCATTAGAGCTAAGGATCAACCCTTCGACAGCAAGATGAAAGTCATTTGCGACAGACTGAAACAAAAAATTATAGCTTTAGGAAACAGGTCACAAAGATATAATAAACGTGTCAAGATATTTAAGAACAACAATCTCTTCTATAAAAACAGACAGCAATTTTTCCGGGGCCTTGAAAACACTGAAAGCAAGGACGGTACTCTTTCCACTCAAGAGACAATTCACAAGTTTTGGAGTGACATTTTGTCGGACGATACCCCTCACGACGATTCAGCATTCTGGATCCCTGAGGTTGAAACAAAACATCCTAAGCACGACATGGCAAATATCAATGTGACAAAGGAAAACATCGCTCGAGTTCTTAAAAGAACGAACAACTGGGCTGCTCCTGGAGCAGATAGATTTCACAACTACTTGTGGAAATACTTCACGTCCACACATTCTACCATTGAATCTCTGTTTCAGGGACGATTGACAGACCCAACCACAATCAGTAAAGATTCAACACTTGGCATTACTCATCTACTGCCAAAGGGAGATATCTCTCAGGACCCTAAGCTGTACCGTCCTATAACAAGCTTGCCAACCATTTATAAACTCCTCACTGGAGTAATGGCCTTCCACATCAATGCCCTCATTAGAGCGCACAATCTGCTAGCGCATGAACAGAAAATTTGTCGGAAGGGAGCAAAGGGCTGTAAGGAGCTTCTCGTTATCGACCAAATAATTACAAAACACGCAAAGTTAAAGAATCGGAACCTCTCGGTGGCCTGGATAGATTACCGAAAAGCTTTCGATTCTGTCCCGCATTCCTGGTTGTTGAGAGTCTTGGGTATGTACGGTATGTCACAAGGTATTAGGGACCTTTTGAAGCATCTGATGAGCACTTGGCGGACATCTAACCAAATAAAAACGAAATGAGGAAAAATCAACACTAATGAAATTTCTATCAAATGGAGTATCTTCCAGGGGGATAATCTGAGTCCTCTATGATTTTTCCTCGTTCTGAACCCCCTGAGCTTCCTTCTGAACAACAGTCCCGATTCCCATATGTTCGATAGGGAGAGAAAGATCATTACATCTCATCAGTTATACTTAGACGAGCTTGAACTTTACACAAGTTCGATAGACCAGATGAAGAGGCAACTAGAAATGGTTAAGGCATTCAGTGAGGCGATACGTATGGAGCTCGGACTCGAAAGATGTGCAGTTCTGAGTGTTGAAAGGGGAAAGTTGGTCAATGCATCACCAGGAATAACCTTGTATGATGAGAGTGTATTTCTTGCACTACCACCAGAAAAGGTTTACAAATATCTAGGTATTCAACAAGCTCTTGATTAAAAAACAGGTGAAGTTGGGGAGTTCTTTGGGGCGAAGCTGTTTACCCTGGTCAAGCGAGTGCTTCAATCAATGTTGAACTCAAAGGCTATGGTGACTGCACTCAACACTTGGGCGGTCCCGAGCATCATCTACTCATTCGGGGTGGTTGACTGGTCAGTGACGGAATTGCGCAAGCTCTATCAAAAAATTATAATCATGCTCACCAGGTACGGCATGGATCATCAGTAAGCTGGCTTTATCTACCAAGGGGCAAGGGGTGGTAGAGGTCTTACCAACATAGAAAACAGTCATGCTCAGAAGCTGATGAACCTGAGGGGATACTTCGCTGAGAAGAACTTACCTTTCTATAGGTTATTCCGACGGCTAGATGATTTGACTACACTCCAACTGGTTAGGGCAGAAATCAAATTCACAAGCCGTACCTCAGGTGAACTACAAGAGGAATGGATGTCAAAGGCATTCCATGGACGATATCCGAAAAGTCTGAAAGGTGACAATGTAAATAACAGGGAATCACTTACTTACCTGACTGCGGGATACTCGCACGCGGGGACTGAAGGAAGAATACTAGCCACTCAAGACCATGTCGTGCCAACCAGATAATACCAGAAGCACATTGCAGGCTTTGCTGTTCCCTCGGATCTACGTCGTCGTTGCTCACGTCATCCTGAGTCAATACAGCATGTCACTTCATCTTGCCCGATTCTTGCGCCCAAAGAGTATCTCAACGCGATGGCTAAGAAAGGAAAGGAAAAGATGAAAAACCACTTGTACATGCTGGAAACGATAATGGAAGATCAACATTATAAATTGTACTGGTACAACCCTATTATCACTGACCGTCCAGTGCCACATAATATATATATATATATATATATATATATATATATATATATATATATATATATATATATATATATATATCTTCTTCCTCTTAGGGTGCCTTATCCGTTCCGGACATTGGCAAAAATCATGGCAATTCTCACTTTGTTAACTGCTGCTCTAAACAGCCGGAACGGATAGGCATAAGAATATATATATATATATATATATATATATATATATATATATATATATATATATATATATATATATATATATATATATATATATATATATATATATATATATATATATATATGTCTTCTTCCTCTTGGGGTGCCTTATCCGTTCCGGCTGTTTCGAGCAGCAGTTAACAAAGTATATATATATATATATATATATATATATATATATATATATATATATATATATATATATATATATATATATATATATATATATATATATATATATATATTCTTCCTCTTGGGGTGCCTTATCCGTTCCGGACATTGGCAAAAATCATGGCAATTCTCACTTTGTTAACTGCTGCTCGAAACAGCTGAGTTGTAGTCAATCTGAACCAGTCGCGCGAGCTTTTCATCCACGAGTGACGTCTTCTTCCAGGGCCTCTTTTCGCTTCAAGTTTTTCCTGAAGGATTAATTGTAGTAGTCGATATTTGTCGTGTCGCACTATGTGGTCAAGATATTGAAGCTTCTGTTCCTTCAGTGTTTGAACAATTTCCCTCTTCTTGCCCATTCCATTTATGATCTCCTCGTTAGTAACATACTGCGTCCATGAAACTTTGAGAATACGTCTGTAGCACCACAACTTAAAAGCGTTCAGTTTATTAATAATTATCTCATTGACAGTCCACGACTCTACTCCATACAACAAAAGAGAGAAAACATAACACCTGAGCATTCTGATCTTAAGATTAAGTGTTAGATCTCTGGCAATAAACATCTTTTTCATTATTGAAAATGTCGCTCTGGCCTTCTCAATTCGGCACAATACCTCTCCCTTGTAGTCCCACGAATCATACACAGTCGTTACCAAATAGCTAAATGTGAGGACCTGTTGTACTCTCTCCCCATCTACAGTGAGATATCCCTGTATGCCTATTCTTTTGGTTACGAATATATTTTTTGTTTTTGATATATTTAGATTCAGGCCGTATCGTTCTGAGTGTTCTTCAACCCTTTTTACTAGTTGTTGCAGATCTGTTAAGCTACTGGCTATGATAGCAGTATCATCTGCGTAGCAGATGTTGTTTATAGGTAGTACATTAACTTTTATACCTTGTTGACCTTCTAGGACTTCGCGAAAGATTCCCTCTGAGTACAGGTTGAACAGTATTGGAGAGAGAACACATCCCTGTCGTACTCCACGACATATTTCCATTTCCTCAGAGATGTTCACATTATCCAATTTTACTGTCGCACGCTGTTCCCAGTACAGATTGGTGATAACATTTATATCCTTTTCGTCGATATTAGATGTTTTTAATATCTGGATGAGTTTGTCGTTCCTGACATTATCGAACGCCTTGGAGAAGTCAATGAAACAAATGTGCACATCCTGGCTCATATCTCTGCATCTCTGGATTAGAACTTGCAACGAGAATATGGCCTCTCTGGTCCCAAAACCCTCACGAAAACCAAACTGCGTCTCAGAGATATATTCCTCGCATCTGCTGTATATTTGTCGGTGGATAACCTTCAGAAAGAGCTTAGTTATATGATTCATTAAGCTTATTATTCGGTAGTCGTCATATTTCCTAGATGTCGTCTTCTTTGGGATGGTCAGGAAGGTCGAAATAAGCCATCTTCTGAGAACTTGGCCAGTATCATAGACGTCGTTGAATAGTCCTGTCAAAAGATCAAGGAGTCCGTCATTGTCATCAAAGAGCCTTAACAATTCTATATAGATGTTATCTGGGCCAGGTACCTTCCCACTTTTCATTGTCCTCAGAGCATGTAGTACTTCATCACTAACCGTTTTCAAGGGAACACGTTGATCATATACGTGAAACTGAGAGCTTGCAATTGCCTAGAAGATTAACCATGTTTTGCATTTGTAGAGATATTTAAATTTGTATTATTTGTATTACACCATTTATTGAAAAAATTTAACTTCACTCGAAGAGTAATCTGTTGCTGTTGATGGTGTGGAAGTTAAAATAGCTGCGGGTCTCAGCACTCAACTCATACACAGTCTCAACAGCAAGGTAATATGGGTTTGAAAGTGTTTCCCAATCTGAAATTGTGTTACAACTACTATTTCAGCATTTGGTCATTACCACCCTATTATAGCATTATTGTAAGAACTACTGAAATGCTGTAAAAAGCTAATAACTGCTGGCTGTAGCTTGTAACCATATTAATATTTACGTGATTTATCGATAAGCAGCAGTTTTGGTTGAAACAAGCTGAACTGGATTATTTTCAGAACCCTTGGTAAATTTCAGAATCTTTGAGAACCATTTCAGGAAAGAACGATGATCTCGGCAACGTTAAAACTAATTTTAATCTTAATAATTGTGCCTCGTTCAGCCGAAAATAAAGCAACTACCTGCTTTTTCCCAGTTACAGCAACCACCTCGGATCATGATGTCATACTAATACTTCTATCACAGTGCAGTTATGAATTATATGTTGATTGAAAGAGTGATCATCAAATCCTTTTTTATAGCACTTCAAATGCCTTTATAGTCACTTTATTGAAGCTAGCACAACGTACCGATGATGTATTTTCTGGCTTTCGCAGACTCTAGTTGAATGATGGTTAAGTAATCTATACAACTACCATTTACCACTCTTTCGCTTCGTATAACTTATCTCATGTTGTTTATTGTTACGGACAACTAACTCGAAGGCGAAATTCAAACCTTCTATCCATTTCTTTCGGATGATGCACAAGTATTGGTTATTCTTCTGGAAAATTGTCGAAATTTGACCAAATAAAATATTGGCATTTTGTTTACTACTATAATTTCTTTTGGCTTGATTTAGTTTGAATTCGAGTATTGCTTACTTGATTGGCATCAGGATCACCACTTGATAGGTTAGTAATTAATAGCCCATTATTCGATCCAGAACTTCTTCAATAGCCGGTTTTATCAATTCATTAGCCCGTCGCCCTCTGTCAGTTTTCCATTTGTAATTTTGAAATATTACCTATGGAAATTTGATGTGTTTTCTGAAAGTCCTCATCTTATTTTAACTATTTCCCCCGTCCTAGTCCATCTCTCCTCTTAAAACACTTGGTCAACAGTTTGAGCAAATTCATTTTGCACGATATGTTAAATGTGAATATAGAACTTTAGTATTATATCAATCTTTGATTTTGGTAGAGGAAATTTCTCTCTCGTTCCAATTGACAGAACTTATGATCTACTGGTAGATATGCACAAGCCTCAGGTTGGCAGTAGCTGGGGCTACTATATTAAAACACCGTTGAGACACTGTGTCTGACTTTAAGATCATCATTCAACGTTCTAGAATTGCAGCGTGCTGCGTTTCTTATTTTCAAGCACGATCGAAATGAATTTTTTAAATGAAAGAGATAATTGCAAGAACAATAAAGGTTCGGTGTGAAAAACTGTTATGAACAGTTTCAAAATCTATCTTTGATTCCAAAATAAGATATAAAGAGATTAAAATATATTCATTTATACGAAAAACAAATATTCTCAGAAACGTTACACCTGCATAAGAAATGATTTCGTTCAACTTCGAGAAACGCTCATTACAGTGGATTTCACGTAACCTTCTGAAAGTTGAATTAACGAACCAACAAGTTCAGACCTCCTTAAAGAATTTATACTAACATCGTTTCTGAACTATGCGCTTTCCGAATATAAGAGCGAGGCAATGGAGATCTATCAATTAAGGAATAATCGTCAGTACGAAGCCTTTTAAATTTTCTCATGCCACATCTGTTCTTCGAAAAAACTTTATATAATTGAAATGGTGTTTGTGCCATCTGTTATTTCGGTGTGCTTTCAGTGAAATATTTAGAGAAAGATAATCTTACGTTTATTTGGAAGAGAATAATTTCTGGCCGAATCCTTGTTCATCTAGCTCTTTACAGTAGAAACTTCGATTTTGATGAGATGAATAGATATTAATCCATAGGTGATTGAAAATTGTTCTTGAGTGTAATATCACTTAATCATTTCAATAAATCTAAATCGGAGTCGCCATGATTCAAAATCGAATACCTTGGGGTGTGTACTCACTGAATTATGTTAACATAATCTGCCAATACTGAAGTCGTTTCTGTCTATAGCTGCATCGCCATTTTAAACAGTACGTTCACTCTTTTCAGGGCCATATCGAATAGAATTTCCAAGCTAAAACGCTGGGATAATTATTGTTCATGAAGAATAGGAAACAAGTTACCATAGCCTCATTATTCTCTAATTCATGACAGTAGGGATCTCTCCTTGTTTATTTCCCATCCGTATATCCTTTAAACCTTCTATATAGTATGTTCCAATTTTTTACCAGTTCTCTCAAACTGATGTTACTTCGTTAACAATTTGTTGCTATAAATTGATACTGAATTTGGTCACAAGCTCTTTTACATCATCAGTTGTATATTTCAAATAAATTTCATACTAGTCTTCCCACTGATAGAGCTCGAATGTGGAATGTTGATTCAGTAAAAATGAAACAGTAAGGTGCTTTTCAGATATTTTATAATGAGAACAAGCAGTGAACATGAAACCCTCAGCTACTACGTCAATTACTAGACTGTCTGTAATATGAAGGACATTCAATCAACTAAAGTAAATCTCTTTAGCTCCCTGTTGGAAACAATTATGGTGCAATCAGATCAAAAATTTTGATCAAACATATGGTGTGAAGTTTCATTGTTCAGTTCCACGGTTCATTTTGGACCCAAACATTCTGCTAAAGATCAATATATTTTACCTCAAGCAGAGTGAAATCCTCTGATAGTCTCTTCATACAAGGGCTAGATAGTTTAAAATATAGAGCCAGGGGATAAAAAGAAATAAAACCATTTTAACTTATTTATCTATACCATCTATTTGTATCAATCAAAAGGTTTATGTTTTCACTGAAATAATGTCATGTTCAATCCATTTCCTTTCGAAAAACGTGAAAAATATTATGAAAGGAACTCTTGAATGTTTAGTATATTTCATTTGAAATTTGTATTGATATAATTTTCCATAAAAAGAACTACTTCAATCAAATTCCAAACTGAATCAATTCGTTTCAATGAATCGTCTAAATTAATGGCATTTGAGGTTGAGGACGAAAACCCAGCCACATAAGGTATAGATGGCAGTATCATTAATTGATACGAAAGAACTACACCAATAATATACTATTGTCCAATAAGAAATCCTATGTCAGCAAGTTAATCAAACGTAGGAAGAATAGGACTGTCATGGTCTTATCAAATCAGATGGTAATTTTGAAAAAACATTTTTAATTGCTGGATTCGCATCTTAACTGTCGATACTTATGGTCGCGTTATCAGCGGGAGGCCACCTGGGTCAACAATCGAAGTGTTTTCTTATAGTGGTATCAAATCTAACCGATTTTCTACAAACCAACAAGCATTCCAATGTAACGTCGTACAACAGGGAATCAAAACTGTAGTATGGACGAAACAGACCTGGTTGGGGTAAGTAGCCTCCATCATTCATACTCGAATGTAACAAAACTTCCTAAATACCCTCCCAAAAATGAATCAATCGTTCTCTCAACTGTAATCGAATCGAATGAGTATGTACGTAATTAGAGCTCTCGTATCACCAAAAATTATTACCCATGCCTCGCCAATTTTGAACAACAGAATTTGTAACTTGAGTAACTTAGTTTCTTAATATAAACATGTTTTATGTTTTAGGAGACAAGTTTCAAGACTCTTTCCTACTGAAAACATTCCCATTCCAGACTCAATTGTAATCAACCATGACATTACTTCCTACCGTATTGTTTTCCCGATTTGCGGGATGAAGTGCTAAAAAACTGAGCATAAAGAATCTAAATGTAGTGCTATTGTCACACAAAAATTTCCGGAAATCATTTATCCATGCATCAAAAATAACACATTGAAAACGTAATGTACCAAATTACAGAACCGACTATCGAGACAACTCATGGTAGAAAGTAATCCTCACAGTATAGTATCATCTTCGGACTCCGATAGTGAAACTTCGCTAACTCAATGTATAGTATTCTTCAATGGAATCTTAAAGGCTTTAAAAGCCATTCTGAAATGTTAGAACAACTCAGAATCTAAAACAACCCAAAAATCATATTTCCACAAGAGACTCATTCTAAAACCCAAATACCCACAATGAAAAACTTCACATGTTTTCACAAAAGTCATCAGCAAGCTGAAAAAGCAGCCGGAGGGGTAGAAACATATGTCATTAACGCACTAATGCTAGAGGAGCAAACCATTGTCTCCAACTTAGAAGTGGTCACCGTGTCTGTATGTCTACCACAAAAACTGAATATCTGTAATATATATGTATGTTCCACGGAATCAGGAAGTTCCAGCACACGAACTTCTAAACACCCTAAAACAAACTCCATCGCCAAGATTATTCTCGAAGATTTTAACAGCCACCATATATATTGGGGCAACATCTCCACCGTCCGTGGACGTAACCTAGAATCAGTAATGAACCAATCAAATTTAGTCCTGCTCAACAAAGAATGACATACTCGCTTCAATAGTTTCTCTGGACAACACTCTGTGATAGATCTTTGTATTACATACCCCCAAACCACATGCAACGTTTCTATTGAAATTTTACAGCGATCATGCACTCATAACCATTAAACTAGACGACGATCAACTCTACACTTCGACAAAACTTATACCTACTTTGCGTCTAAATCATACAAAGTGGGAAAAATTCAGAGACATCATTGATCAGATAGAAAGTAAAGACTTGCGGAAAAACAAGTAGCCACAGAAAAATTCAAATCGACAATAGTAAGAGCTGCCGAAAAAGTAATCGCAAAACGAGTGTTTCAAAGAAACTCAAACCTGTTACTTGGTGAAACGATAAGTGCCCATAGACAGTTGAAGTTTCAGAACATGCTTATAATGTCTAAAAATAACAAAAAACTTATGGATTTAAAAGAAAAGAGAGCAAAACTGAGATATATCCTTGAACAGAGAAAAAAGATTTCTTGAAAAGAATACATTTCTTCCATAAATTCTTCCACCCCAAAGAAATCTTTGTGGGACAAGATTAGACGAATGAATTGTCAAAACACATACTATAAAAATACTTTATCTTGAAAAAACAACAAAATGTCTCAGACTGACTAATAAAATGCCGATGCTCTAGCCGAAACCTACAAAATCAACTCCATCGATAATAACTACATAGATTACTTCAGAAGATACGAAATACAGGTAGAAATAGAAACTACTACGATCAACAAAAATGATGATAATGATGAACCCCAAATCACCCAACATCACTCGCACAACTAGAAGAAGCAATGAACAACATCAATAGTAACTCAAAAGCAAGACCAGACAACATCGCCACAGTTTTATATCTCAGTTTTTCAGAAACAGCAGAAAATAGACTTCCGAATCTATACAATAAAACGTGGATAGAGAAAATATTTGCGAAGAAATTTTCGGAAGCGATAGTCATATCAATTCTGAAACCAGGAAAACATAAAAACAGCCCAACGTCCTATCGCTCTATTTCACTTACATGTGTCATGTGCAAGATTCTTCAAAAGATTGTCAATTGAAGACTTTCATGGTTCATAGAAGGTAATCATTTATCCCTGGACAATCAAGTTCTCGCAAAGAAAGTTCTACGAATGATAACCTAGTTACCTTAGAGGGAGAGATCCACGAGGCAATAGCAAACGGAATGGTAACTGTTGAAGTATTTTTTGATACAAATGAGGCCTATGAAATGACGTGGAGATATAATATACTGAAAACCTTACATGTGTGGGGCATCTAAAGTAACATGCGGGAAATTCTCAAAAACTTTCATGAATATTAGATCCTTTTAAGTACGAGTAAACGGCACAACATCTACCAAAAACAACAATGCAAGGGAGTCCAATGAGGCTCCGTTTTAAGCGTTATCCTTTTCCTAGTAGCAGTTAATGGAATCCTGAAATGTATGGACCCCTTAGTGAAAGCAAGATTATAAACTGCTCAGGAAAAAATCTCTTCACAACGTGCATAGCCTCACAGAATGGCATAGAAAAACTCGAAAATTGGTCCTACAAAATCGGCTTCACTTTCAATAAAACAAACACTAACTTCTCCAAGAAAAATACCATGTTGCCAATTCCTTTGTCGGACACAGAAACACTATTGAAATTGTATTTAACACTGGTTAGATCAAAATAAGATGATGGAACCCTGACTAATGGATCAGCAAGTGGTCCATTCAAACATTACATACTGCTGTAGCATGAACCCATACATTGTGCTCAGATGAAAAATGGCATTGAGAGAGCTCACAAAGAACTCAAGAAAGAAAGAACCACCACGCATTTAAGTAACTTAACCCCACTATACCTTTCAGCCATGAACTTTTGGAAAACGTTCGACTTGATCGTTACAGAGACGAGTTATTCGTTTGGAATACACTGATACACATCTTCATTGCAGAATTGGTAAATCATCCGATTCCTTTCAAGTAGGTACAACATTATATCTGATGGTGCTAAATGATATAATAAAAAAATGAACCGGAATTCTCTGAGACATTTAATCATACCTAACAGATATGATGAAAGACCTTTAATTTTCATCGACAACATATTTTTAGTCACCAGAAACAACAGAAACTAGAAAAACCATTTCCAGAAAGCAAATATGTGATGATGAGAATGAAAAATTATAAGACTAAAGAAGTGAGGATAAATATCCATAACGCAAGAAACTCTCAATTATCAAGATAGAATTTGAGGAAGTAAAAATTTAATTACATTATGAGGAGTGCTCTAGGATGTATAATGAACGATATAATTCTAACTATGCCCATCTGAATACCTAAATAACTGATCTGAGGGATCAAATTCATGGTATTTGAGTTCAAGGTTAATTTGTTCTCTTATAGGCCTGTCAAAATCAGGGATACAGTCAAGTATGAGCTCCCAGTTCATCAACTTTTGCTCAAGAAGATTTTCAACATTTACTGAGCTGAAGTTATATCTAATAAGAATGTCTGGTGAATGAGCTATAGGAAGAAAAGAAGCAAGAAGAACCGAAGAGCATATGGAGAAAAAATGTCGTGGAGAAGAAGTTGTGACATTAGACCCCTCAAGAAATTGAAGAGATAAGAATCCAATTAGAAATTAATGATAACAGTAATTCATGAAAACTAAATAGCTACTTATTGAACATGAAATTGAAATAATTCTTAGAAAGTGTAAAGTCTAGTTCCAAGATATCAAGAAGGAAATTATGAACCGTTGATCTTTTAATATGAACGTGGGTTGTGAAATGATAAGTTTTTGAATATTTCATATTGAATACGAGCTCACTCCGAGGTTAATCAAATTACCGTCCTCTTTTCGATGTAACAAATATAAACTTTGCCTCTTCAATATCAGAAACTTATTATAATAATATTTGTATTGCACATGTATCTGAAATATGACCTCGGAACGACATCTTGTAGTTGACTAGACATATACTTATGCATGGCACATTTCGAATATCAATATTTCGCGAGTGCACAGAGGCGTAATCCTTCAACTTATACGAATCGTTCATAACGAATTTCAGCGGTACTCTATGGCGTATTTGATTACCTATTCAAACAAAGAGAGTGCGTCACACGCCATTTACTTACACATCGTGCTATTATATATGACACCTAATAAGCTTAAGCTTAATATGTGTTGCGTGCTATAATTCATTTCCTTGGAGGCTTGCTGAGGTGACGTACCAATTATGCAGCTCAGGGGATGATTTGATAACGGCGAGCATCCAACAGATATCTAAATGATATGTCAGAGATACGACAGGAGCGACTCGTAACGAAACTTGCCATGCTCGAACTCGAAAAAGGTATTTACGTTGCAAAGACTGAAAGATGATGCATATCTTACAGATCTTGCCAGTAACTCGAACTGAAATCTGCTAAGATCGGCCTGCATAACATTATTTTTATAATATATCCCCAAGTTTCTTCTTTGAGTTGAGGTAATCATACGTTTGCTTTTGAACTTTTTCAATAAATAATTATCTAAGTGATTTTCATGTAGTAAGGCAAAAATTATAATGAATTTGAAGTTAACATCTCATCAATGACAACACATTGAAGAAGTTTTATGGAATGAAAATTCTCACTCTTCGGAGTGTCTACACATGTATCGATAATTTTGCAAGTTGTCATAAACGAGATGTGATGTTTACCTGGTTGATAGCCATATATGAATAAGAAGCGTAGGTCTTTCGACAGATCGCTTTCTTCCTGATACGGCGTGTAGCGTTGCGGTAAAAAGTCGAACCAGTGTGGCTTCTTGAAGTTTTCTGTTTATTTACCCTTTGTTTTCATGGTTTCCCGGTGGCGATGGTGAGTGACCTCTGTGTTGATTCGTCTAAGGGCGCAATATTATTTACATGTTTTGTTGCGCTGCAATGAATTGAGATGCGTAGGTGGCAGTCTGGCCTGATGTTGTGAATGGGTATGGAATACTGACTAGGTCAGTATTGTCTATTGCTCCTATTCATGACATCCGACAGAGCTCAACCGCTACTGTGTGGCCCAGGTTGACTGTGACTATGAAGAGTGGATCGGAAAGCCAGCTCCATCAGGGAAGTATATTTAACATACTACGGAAGGTTGAATATATTTCCTTGAATGAAAATTCTTCAATTTTTCAGTTAGTTCATCAATTGTATTTTATGAGATATGTTATAGAAAAGCAAACTAATATTATAATGCAGGTATGCAGAATATAATAGAAATTCATAAAATTGTTTTCCTTTTCCTCTACCAGCATAATATGAAACAAGCAAAAATCAGAAAATCAAGAAGAATCTATAACCACAGAGGAAATCAAGTTTATATTCATATGAAAAAATTATAGTACTGATATTGTTGCAATGAGAGAAGGATAAAACCATGCAAAACTATTTTATTATCGGATCGATCAGTTTAACTTATTAATATCAATCTGATCAAGAATTTTGTCAGTTGTGATGCGTTAATGAATAATTGATATGTTCCAACCTGCTACTGAAATGCGTGAAACACTATTTCCTATTTCTTTTACCTAACAGTTATATTGAAATAGATCCAACCTTCAAAAATTGAAATGACGTTCCCATTCTGTTATTGAATGGCACATATATTTCGACATATATATATATATATATATATATATATATATATATATATATATATATATATATATATATATATATATATATATATATCTCTCTTTTGGAATACTTAAATGGTCTTAAATTAATCTAAATGAATGACAATGTCAAACGAGGAAAATGCTTTGTAAATATCATAGGCACCACCCAAAGTCAGCTGTACAGAGAGTTACACTACCTAGATATCTTGGAGGTCGTCGATTAACTGATTTGAATAATCTACATAGTAAACAGATTTTTCAGCTACGTTCCCATTTTCATGATAAACAGAGAACGTCGAAATTACATGATATTGTTGTTGCTTCAGATGATAATCTTACACCTCTGAACTTGACAATGCGAAAGGTAGATTTGGATATATTGGATAATAATTCTAAAAGAGAAAGTTGGATGCAAAAGGAGTTACACCCGAAAGAATTGAATCGCATCAAAAAGATGGTTAGTTTTTGGAGAATTGTTTGCTGAAACAGAAGGCTTGGCAATTGCGATCCAGGGTCAGATTGTTGTCACAAGGAATTATAGAAAACACATCACAAAGCAAAATATAGATGATTCTTGCCGTAGATGTTTTTTTTCTTCAGAAAAAGTGGAAGGAGTCCGCCGTTGTCCCAATTTTCAAAAGTGGAGATAAAAATGATATTTCTAATTTTAGACCTATTAACAAGCTTTTGATCATTGCTAAAGTATTTGAACGTATAATTTATAAGTATCTTTTCTCTCATGTGAAAAATTTCATTATCCCACAACAGTACGGATTTTTTAAGGGTAGGACTCTGGAAACTAATTTGATCGTTTATAGTGAGTACCTGAAGAGTGCAATGGATTCTCAAATTCAGACTGATGCTACTTACACAGATTTTTCTAAAGCTTTCGACAAAATAAGTTTCGATATTCTCATTTTTAGACTACCCGAAGCAGGTGTAAGTGGTTGGTTGTTTGAGTGGATCCAATCGTATCTACTGAATAGGTCACATTTCGTTAGTTTAAATGGTTTTAAATCTGAATCTTTCATTAGTACTTCTGGGGTACCGCAGGGAACTCATCTCGGTCCTCTTCCTTTCCCCATTTATTTAAATGACATAGATAAATATTCCCGGCATTCCAGATTCTTGCTCCATGCAGACGATCTGAAAGTTTTTAGATCTATCACGTGCTTAATGGACTGCCTTGATCTTCAACTAGATTTGAATTTCTTGGTTGAGTACTGTAGAGAAAACCAATTATTTTTGAATTTAAATAAATGTTTCACGATAACTTTTACTAGAAACCATTCCCCTATCACTTTTCAGTACTCAATTGGAAATTCATTGCTGCGACATGTGTCCACGGCTTTTGATCTGGGTGTCACTTTCGATTCGAAGTTGCTCTTCGATGCACACATAGATCGCATAGCAAATAGTTCAAGTCGAATGATGGGTTATATTTTCAGGAAAAGTAAGGAATTTAAATATGTAAAATTACTTATCTCTTTATATTATGCTTACATGTACAGTAAATCAAATTTTGCCTCATGTATTTGGAACCCTAGTTATGATTGTTATTCCAACCCACTTGAACGCATTCAGAATAGATTCATAGGGTTCATATGTCCAAAACTAACTTCGTTATCCTGAACCACGACTACGCTCCTGCCCGTAAATATTTCAATTTATTGTCACTTGAAAATCGTAGAACTATATCTGATATTTTGGTTTTGTTTAAAATATTGAACTGCGTATTTCAGGTACCTGAGATCTTGAACATGGTTACTTTTAATTTTCCTATGAAATCATTGAGGCACCACGACCTCTTCCCTATAACTTTTAGAAAAACTAATAGTGCACAGAACTCCCCTATCGATAGGATGCTACGTGTCTGCAACACGCATAGGAGTATCAATTTGTTTGGGGTCATATTGGCCTCTTTGAAGAGAACATTACGCTTGCTCTTTACTGACTGATATAAAATTCATTCAATCGTTCGTTTTTGTTAGTGAGAATACAACTCACTATTAATGTCTTATATAATACTTTTTTCTTAGAATACTAGATTCTATGTATCTAATATTCATCTAGTGAATGTAATTTTGGCTTCGGCTGTGGACATTCCTTATATTGTACTCAAATAAATAAATAAAAATAAATAAATAAAAATAAATAAAATAAACAGTTTTTCATATATTATCATCTTGCTCAGTCCTTGCTTCAACAGATTATTCAGAGAGACATAATGTCGTCGCTGATATTATTCATTTTAATCTAGGAATTAAACATGGCCTCATTTCCAAAACAAAGAAATGTTAGAAATATGAACCTGGGATTATTGGTGGAAATGAGAAATATAAACTTTATTTTGATAAAACAATTCTATGCATCTGAGCTGTAAAATACAATAGGCCTGATATCATTCTTACTGATAAACAGAGTCGAATAACATATATAATTGATATTGCTATACCCGACACACATAATATACAAAATGAATAAAATGAAAATATTTCTAAATATGTTATGCTTGGCGACGAGATTAAAAAATGTGGAAAACGAGAAAAAATATTTATTCTACCGATTATTATTTCTACAACAGATGGTATTTCTAGGAATCTTCACGAAAATATTGAAATTTTCGGTCTGAAGAAAAATTAGTTTGAACAGTTACAGAAGATGACAGTCATTAAATCTTGTAATATTCTTCGTAGGTTTCTTTCCGAAAAACCGAATGAGGTAACGTCATAGGTTTTCTCTTTAGTTTATACTGCTCAGAATCTCATTTCATATTTTATTTATTTGTATATATATATATAAATGTTTTGTATATATATATATATAAATGTAATATAATTAGCTGACATATTTATCATATTTATATTCAGAGCAGTATTCTATTTGATGGTTCATCACTTCACACAAAGAAAACTATGAATGAGTAACATTCAGTGTTACTTAACTAAAGTCCGTACACTGGATTTTTCCGGGGAGAAAGCCTCTGACACTACTCGTTGGTACATTGATGTAATTGTCTGATGATGCTATAGTTTGTATATATGTTGGTAGATTGATATATTCTCATAACATTTAACGTTATCCTAATACATATAATGATTCATGCAATCAGTTTGATTGCATGAACAGATATATGAGCAACTCGTCGTGGTAAACCCCTATATATATATATATATATATATATATATATATATATATATATATATATATATATATATATATATATATATATATATATATATATATATATATATATATATCAGAAAAATATCTTCCGTGATAAGCGTGATAAACCCTATATATATATATATATATATATATATATATATATATATATATATATATATTTTTATCAGAAAAATATCTTCCGTGATAAGCTTCGCGTGTCTGATGATGCTATAGTTTGTATATATGTTGGTAGATTGATATATTCTCATAACATTTAACGTTATCCTAATACATATAATGATTCATGCAATCAGTTTGATTGCATGAACAGATATATGAGCAACTCGTCGTGGTAAACCCTATATATATATATATATATATATATATATATATATATATATATATATATATATATATATATATATATATATATATATATATATATATATATATATATTTTATCAGAAAAATATCTTCCGTGATAAGCGTGATAAACCCTATATATATATATATATATATATATATATATATATATTTTTTATCAGAAAAATATCTTCCGTGATAAGCTTCATGAGGATCTACATATGTTACTGCTTATTGGCACTATTGTGGCTTTGGGGGCTGCGTGTATGGCGGGTAGATTTGGGAACTAGCTCTCTTGTCAGGAAGAATTGTTCATTGATCTACGGATTTTTGAATTATTCTTTTGGTCTCAAGTTTACATCTATATATATATATATATATATATATATATATATATATATATATATATATATATATATATATATATATATATATATATATATATATATATATATATATATATATATATATATATATATATATATATATATATATATATATGTGCAGCAAGTTTATTCCTCAACTGATAGATATATCAGGAATTGAATCTTGGTCAAAGCCAAATTGAAACCAATTTTAAAAAATTCCTACGTTCTCAGACTGGCGGATCAGAGGCGACATGATATTCACCTACTTGTCTACACAGGGAGTTCTCGGTACTGAAGTCTAGAACCTTTTTTCTCTGAACGCTGGCAATTAATTTGCGCGGTCACTCATTCAAACTGACAAAAGAAAATTTTAAGACAAATCTACGTCAGAATTTCTTTTCGAACAAAACTTTCGACTTGTGGAATCGCCTGCCTAGTTCGGTGGTGAGTGCAAACACAGTCAATCAGTTTAGAGATAGGTTTGACGCTTGGGAAATGACTCAGTGATTGGGATATATTACTTCATGTCAAGTGCGCGATTGTTTACGACCATATTATACAGCTTAGTATTATATATTTTGTTTGAGTTTATAGGATTTTCCTCAACTCTTGATCAAAATAATTAATAAAATTAATAAATTAACAGGATAAACAAGATTCTAATACTCTCGGGTCGTAATCTTGCTTTTTTATATGCAAGAGAAGATCCGAAAGTGAAAAAGTCTTGAATTAATTACCTAGTTGGAATATTTTTCATTGCATTCAACAGAAACAGAAATCAGAAAACATTTTATGTCTTGCCTAATTTTTTGAAACTTTGCTTTGAATAATTTTTTTGAGTGATCAAATAACAGCAGAATATAGAATATAACGATAAAAGCTACCTTCCTAAGACGTCGAGATAGATGCCTATATATATATAAAAGAAACTATATTCAGAAGTCGATACGCAGTATTAGTTTCTTATATAATTGCAACATATTTTCGGGTGAGAGTTTGGCATTTTTTTGTTCTTATTATTGAATTTTATTTGTTTGCTATTTTCATATGAAAACTCTAGAATTTCCTCCAAATCTCTCTGGAAAATGAAAATATTCGAGTTGGATTTGAAAAATAAGTTATTGAATATATAAGGAGATCTTCACTGCATCAAATGATGGTGATACGTTTTCATCCTGTTATCGTGACGGGATTAATATGTTCTGAGATATAGTTTATCCCAAGCTACTAGGCCTGTGGTAGATAACTTGATCCATATTATGCGATTTTTCATACGTCGTATCGGTAGCGTTTATCATATATTCCACTTATAGTCTTCTTTTTTTTCCGTCTCTTTTTGGTCATCAAAACAGAAGTAAGTGATCTTATTTGTATAGTTTTTATTTTATTTTCATTTTATGACTATGATTGTGTGTTATATTGTTCGTTTTATTCTGGGATTTCACTCTGCTTCCTAAAATTGAGTTGGAATGAAATTATGTTATGAACATCGTCATTTGCTTTATTATAAATAGGGACCGAAATATTCTAGCAATAAATAGATGTCCATAATATTAATCGTAAGCACTTTATATATTGCTTGTCCATTTAGTGAATGTTTGTTCGATTGCTTTGAAACTGATATTGTATGGAAAAGGTGTAACGGGAAAAATGGTAGATCTCAAATCGTTGGAAATTTCAAAACTATTCACGAATATACACAACCTTTTTTTCACAGATTCATATCAATAGTTATATATTAATATAATGCCCAATTTTTCGCATGATTATCGGACTTATTATACTGAGATGGTGTGGCTTTCCAAAATAATTTTTAAGCCTGAATTAAACAGTTTTGAATTATTCCAGATTTTGTTAAATTTCGCCCATTTTTTCGAACATTTCTTTGGGATTGTCAGAAAATTTCCATCGAGTCACCATAACTTTCTTAAAGGACAATGTTTTGTGAAAAGCAAAGCGAGTGATGGCAAAATTATATAGGGTATTCATTTTTCATTGTCCAAATTTTGAAACAGTCACATCATATTATTTTCTTGTTTCAAATGACACATATACCTCGTTACCTATCAAGATCTGACAGAAAGTTTTAGACATACTGTAAATGTAGAAACATCCGATTCAATAATTAAATTAAGAACGGGGAATAAACGAAAATTTCATTTCAAAATTTTTTTTAGTTGAAAAGAATCCAGGGTTTTTTGCCGATGCCGATCGGGGCACATTAATTTGAATAAATCTTTATTTTCGAAAAATATCTTAGACAGTCCCATGTGTAATTGTGGATACGAGTATAAAACTTTGAATCATATTGTGTTCCAATGTTCACTTTACGATAATGAAAGGAACAATTATATCAAAAAATTTTTAGACATAGGGCTGTTTTTACCTTTGGACATCGAGTTTTTATTGTTCGAACCTGATATCGTAGGTATGAGAATTGTCCTTAATTTCTTAGAAAAGTGTGATATACACTTGTGAATACATATATTTTAATTGTCACTATTACCATAGGATAAAATGTAATTTATTGCTGTACTTATTAAAGTTGAGCTTAATAACTCTTGAAGGGTTCTATTGCTCTATTGAAAAAATGACACATACTGTATTCATTGATTAAATCTGAATCACAATCTCAATACTGCTAAGATGGTGCATGGCATTTCTATAATACCTACTTCCATCGGTTCTTGAATTAATAGGAATTTGTAATTTATCTGCTCGAAATATTCACCTTCTTCTTGATAACTCTTCGATCTGATACATAAAAATCCAACATTACCAAACTCAAGAGTTATTATAATAATGTTTCTTGAATATCTTGTTTCGAATTGTGGTAGGAACAGTTCCTGTTGTGCGATTTCACCGTTACCCACAGTTTTCATTCGAGTTTTTTTTTCGCTATTCTATATTCTCCCAAAAAATTGTGGTTCATCAACCAAATGTTGAACCCTTCCTCTTTAGGAATGGAGGATCAATTTAGACTAAGATTAATTCATCGAAAACATTAAGTTCAACACCTTGTGTGTCTCCTGATATATTCTAATTCATTGACTATCAAAACAATTCCAATCTTTTAATTTTCGAATTTATGTTTACCAAACGTGTACTACCAGTGAATTTCTTCTTTTCTTTACGGGAAATTCTAATTTTCCTCCATATCAGAAATTTTCGTGATGAGAAGTTAGTGAACATGTACAACTTTTCTAAGAACTGGTGGGGTAGGATTTCGAAAAAAGAATACTGTTTTGTGAATGGTTAAAGACTCAATTGACAGATAATGAAATTTTATTGAGTCATTTTATTCACTGATGCATCCACTCTTCATGAGAATGGATTTATGAATAGACAAATCATCATTTTGATAATTCATAAAATCCACACATCATCCGAATGGAGAATTTTCGCATAAAAAGTTCCTTAATGTTTGGGAAGGTATAGTGGAAAATTTTGCAGTTCGACTATATTTTTATGAAAGACCATTGAAAGGCTATGAGTTTGTACGATTTTTGAGCATAAATTTTTCGGAATTAATTCAAAATGTAAGGTAGTTTCAGATAGATGGCGCTCCTTCATATTTTTCTCTCGAAGTTCGACCAGAACTCAATGAACTATATTTCTCTATTCTGCTGGCAGTATTCTATATTGTCTTTCACTATGTAACCAAACAGGAAAATTTTACGTCACTAACAAATTATACAGATTTTAAGCTAACTTGTCTAATCGGAGTGCATCAAGTCAAATTTTATATAGCAAAATTGATTATGTGATGCTCATATGTCACTCCGGAATGAGACTGTGAATTCATCTATCTAAAGTAAACAGCAGTAACATTCTTCAGTTGTATTTGAGTTGAGAACATTAAGGAGGAAAGTATAAGGAGGCCAGTTAGTTCGAAATGGAGGAAGAGTATACAGGGTGGTTCAGTTTCAATTGCAGTAAATTCAGAGACCAATGTAGAATCGAAAAATAATATGAGCTAGCTATATAAAGTATATTCGAAGAATGCTTCGTTGGAGAAATACAGGGTGTTCGGAATTGGTAAAATAAACAAATTTATGAATTGTTGACAGATATTTGAATAAAATTTCGTATGCGTTAATTAACGAGCAGCATACCCATGGTGTAAATCCTCAATTAATCGTCAATTCTTCTAGTTGGATAGATAGTTCGATATTCATGAACAATCGCATTTTAATCATTAATTTCATAACGAAAGTGAATATCTGAGTATTTAATTTTACTCAGGAGAATGAGGTTAGAAATCAAAATAGTGATCTTTGAAAAATAATTCAACAAATTTATTTGTCAAAATTGACATAGACAAAGCTGAGTAAAATGTAGTTAGCCCTCTACTAATTTCATTTGTTTTTATTGTTATTGTTATCATTATTAATTGTTGCTATTGTTATCCTTATTATTAGTGTCGTGAGTATTATTCTGAAAAAACGTTTCAGGAACAACGAATACGCAGATTCATCTCTTCATTGATTTTCCTATTTAAATGCGGAAGTGGTAGTTCCAATATCGTAGAAGTTATTTAAGTAGAACAATTCCAGATGCTCGTTTTCTCATTAAATTACATCATAATTTTGGTAACTTTTGGCTGCGTGTTGATAACAAAAACCATCAAAATAACAAATCGCAATTGCATATTCCGAATTTTCGATAATAATCTGAGGCTCAGCTCAGCAATTATACTAATACCTAGGTCCCAAATATTACAAGCATTACGAGACGACCCCATGCTCGCACCTACAGCTCGTTCACGAATTACAACCTAGAGATGATGTAATAGAAATGAGCTTTGTCAGTTGCTTTCAAATTCGACATAGGAAAATCCTAATTCCTTGCGACTGATGAATCTTCTTCTAATTTAATTTCGAACAAGATCTTTTCGAATTGAATTTTCGGCATATGTATGGTTAAGAGTTTTTGATTACAATGTTTGTGGTCCACATCTTCTATCCTCAAGATTATTGATTCAATATATGAAAAGTGGAACACTCGAATAGAACTCCAACCTCCGCACTTTGGAGTTGATGGAGGGAATGGTTAAATACTAATTATCCGCCACGTTTGATTCGCCAACTATGAGGGAATGATTTGTATCGTTACGTTATGAGTGGCATTGAACCCGTGTCTTGGCCACCCAGATCACTGGTCTCAATCTACTGGATTTTCGTCCCTAGGAAAATATAAAAGAAAAATTTGTGCCACTCCAATTCGTCAAGAGACGACTTAGTTTCAAGGATTCAGCAAGTTTGCAATGATATGCGCCAAAATCCGAGTGAAATATTTGCTGCAATACATTCACTAATCAGGGGCTATCGCAAATGTATGGAGATGGGTGAACTAGATTTCGAGCAATTTCGCCAAAATATTTATTATATTAATTTTGTTGTTGGACGCCATTGATTAAATTTTTTATCCTTGTTGTTTCATTACCATAAAAAATGTTTTAATTCTAATTTTAATTTTCTACTCGAAAATGCTGAATACAGAAAAATCAAAGCAGTGTTGGAATGGAGAATCTGAAACTGATTTTCATGTTACTAAAATTGTGGTGTACCAAC
This sequence comes from Cryptolaemus montrouzieri, assembly GCA_013387265.2. Classification (NCBI taxonomy): domain Eukaryota; kingdom Metazoa; phylum Arthropoda; class Insecta; order Coleoptera; family Coccinellidae; genus Cryptolaemus; species Cryptolaemus montrouzieri. The sequence goes on along the minus strand of JABFTP020000021.1, from coordinate 69,402,951 downwards.
TTTTCCATCAGAAATATTCAGTTTTGTCTGAGTACGGACGTCATTAGTGAAGTTAACAGTAATACCATTGCAAAACTCCCTAGAGGGCAGTTAACTCCTACAAAATCTCATTCAAATATCTGCAGCCGTTTGGCAGTAATAAATAAATTTGTTTATTCACCAAACCTGAACACTCGGTATTTCTTCAACCAATTTTTCGAGAAAAGTTTATGAAGCAAACTCATATAATTTCTTGATCATATATTGTACCTCTAATACTACGCTATAGAAACTGGAGCATCCTGTATATCAAACCTATTCGATGCGATAATGTTTAAAATTCTAAAAAAACAAAATAGCATCTTGAAGATAATATCACTGCAGCTAAATTATATCAACGCAAACTTTGAAAGATTATTGAAAAATCTGAACGGGAAATTGAATATGTCATCCAAAGCAACACCTATCACTGCTTAAGGAAATTATTTTCATTCAACGAGAAGAGATTATTAAACTGTCGACCTTTCCGGCAAAAAATAAAACGGATTCACCCCTGCTGGTTATAAAAGCTAGCATGATTTGGTGGAAAGTGGGGAATACGTATAATTCCGAAATGTTTCTGACACCAGTTAAATAATTTCTCGAGGAGCCTTATATAACTTTTTGACCTTTCGAAACCATATTTGAATATGCGTTGCTACATATCTATAATCTATATTCAACATTTAATTATGGTCGATAGCAAACTGACCAAGCAATTCGATAGGTTGAGTAACAACAGTAATATAGTAAGGACGCAGTACGGTACCAGGGTGCCGAAGTAAAATATCAGTAAACGCAAAGTGAGTGATTAAAATATTCAAAGTTTTTTCTTACATTGATTTTGAAATGATCGCAAAAATGCGTACAATATACAAGAACGAAATCAATACGGACTAGTGTTTAACAAGTGTTCCCATCGAAATAGTTACGATTAGTAAGCCCTCTCTTGAACTCTAGAAGAAATCAAAATACATTCAACTCCAATTACTTGCTGTCATGGCTGTGAGCTTTCGCGTCGCAGTCCCTTCGTGATTTCAGGAAAAGTAAACAAATTGTTGTAGAATGGTCAAACAGCTGACACTCGGAGTTGTGCGAATTCAATTGCGTACTTTATGCATAAGCTTGGTAAAGAATGATTTCTACTTTGGGGTTGGCTTTCAGAAGCTCAACAAACAAATGATTCACTTCCTAGACGAATGACTTCGTTGTTTTATTGGCACCAGCGAACCGGTAATGCAGACAAAACAGACCAAACGTCTGGTATCTATTATGTATTTCGTTTAGTCAACGGTCCGGTATAAATGACCGCAGTACCTATATCTAACCATAAAAAAAAATCGACGTTCTTCATTCAGCGAGGTATTTTTGGTAATTCGAAGATGACTTTCCTGATAAGTAACTGATGTTATCGAGAATACCTACTAGAAAAGAAGAAAAACGTTAGATTCAATCCACTTCGATAGTAATAGATTTGGCAATTCTCAGCAGAATTACTTTGATGAAGATTTCGAGATGGGTCTCATATTGAGAGATCGAATGATTTATTTGAAATATTTCCGGTCATATAATCTGCGAATTTTCGGGTCCTTGCTCGAAAAATCGTGATTATTGGGATAAAATCTGGAATAACTCGGAAAAGATTCATTTTAGCTATAGTAAAACCTGTGGAGTCGATGCCTATTAATATTATGAGTTAAATGGTGTGTGCAAAAATAGGTATTCCAATTTGGAGAAAACGGACACTTATACCTTTGAATTTACTACGATTTGCCACATGCTTTGAAAAAACCCTGCATATAGTGAAGCCTCTAAATGCACTGAATTCTGCTGAATAAGCCTCTTTACTTACAACGAGACAGAAATAATTGATTTGGAATGATCTTTAGTACTTTTATGATGCCTTCAAGAGACAACCAAAAACTTCAAAATTCCGATTGAAAGATTCATATCTTCCTTTCCGATTTCAGGCGGCAATGATATGAGAAAAAATTTCAGAATATTATATATATATATATATATATATATATATATATATATATATATATATATTAAGCTGCAAGTAACTCTGATTAACTGAAAAGGCAGTATAAGACTATATGTGCCTTTAGGGAGGCGGTCCATATGGAAAATAGTTGACGGAGGAGAAGGCACTACCCTCATGACCAACACGGTAGTGCCTCGGTACGAAAAGCCTTATAAACATCTTGGTGTGCAGGAGACTCTGGAAATAAAAACAGCAAAGATGAGAGTTAGTCTGAAAGAAAAACTCTACGCCAGAATCAATCGAGTCACCAAAGCGAGACTAAACTCAAAGTCGCTCTTCCAAGCAATCAACTCTTGGGCAATACCGTGTATGGCGTACTCTATGGGTGTGTTGAAATGGTCCCACAACAGACCTCAGAGCAACGTACACGAAAATCAGAACCATCCTCACGCAACACGGTATTCACCTCCAACATTCATCGGTAAACAGACTATATCTGCAACGGGGTAAAGGTGGAAGAGCCCTTGCGTCTCTCGAAATAACTCACAAGAACAATGTCGTTAATCTGGGGAAATAATTCAACGCTAAGAACTCACCCATTTGCTGAGCGATTCACGACGCCGACGATAATCTGTCTGTGCTGCATCTTCCCAGCCCGATGTTTCAGGTGGAAGCACGTACAGTGGATCAGCTCTCGTAAGACTGGCACTCTAAAGTACTCCACGGAAGTCACCCGAACTACCTAATAATCAAAGAAGTAAATACGAAGGAGTCGCTGGCTCACCTGAAGGCGGGCAATCTGTTCTCTGAAACGGTGGAAAGAATCTGCGCTGTTCAGGATCAGGTGGTACGTACTAGGATGTATCTGAAACACATAACTGTCCAGAACATCCAGACGGTCCAATGCGGAAAGTGTGGAAGAGCGTAAGAATTAATCCAGCATATAACATCTAGCTGCCCTATCTTTGCCCCTAGGGATTATCTCAATCGACACAACACTGTTGCTAAAATATACCACCAGACTATTGCTTCGAACATAGGATTGTGCAGAGAAATAACATCACACTATAAGTATAAGCCCCATCGTATTCTGAAGGATAAGCTCTATTGAAACACCACATTGTTGATGGATAGGCCAATCGCCCACGATAGACATCGCGAAATTTAACCACAAAACTAACACTGCCACCTTGTTGCACATCATTATCTCGGCCGACGTGAACATTAATCGAGCATACACCGAGAAGACTACCAGGTACCAGGACTTGGATTTAAAATTGAAAGAACTGTATGAATTCAAAACTGTGACACCTAGATTTAAAAGAGGAGATCATTTCTAGCGCACAGAAGGAGGCTTTATTGGTTACATTAGGGGCTGTATTGCAATGAGTTCACAGTAAACCAATATATATATATATATATTAGATTGTTGAGTAGATCAGATTTGGAAAACGTAATCTTTCGAAAAATATTCATTCTTCTGCGAGAAGTTTGCGGTTCGATCGAAGAAGTGAACACAAGTATAGCCTTATTCTACAAAACTGCAATATCATTGAATTAATTAACATCCTAATTTTTGTAAGTAAAATTTTTACCTATTACAGTTTTTAAGAATTATTCATACTTGACTATAATATAAAATTCTCCGAATTTGGCTCATATATCTACTTATACACTGTTTGAAAGAGTTAATGTGTTATATATTGTACTTTATTTCTAGAACTGTTTCTTGTTATGATGTATTTTATAGTAATATTGATGCACATGAGCACATGCGAAAACACATCTCGGTCAGAAGAGTTTAATATATTGAAACATCATAAAACCACATCCTTAATTTTCTACTCGTAGTCCCAGATTTCATTCCCAAGCTAGCATTCTCTAATCTAGATTCACAAGTTTTACTCAGCATTCCTTGAAATATACTTACTGGGTTTTAATATGAAATATTCCTTAAGAATTTGTTTCGATATCACAAAAATTTGCATTTACCCGTATTGCCATTGAAATGAAAACCTTTTGTGGTCTTTTTCTGCAGTTTTCTGAATGGTAAACTCGATTAACTTTTGTTGCACTATCGGCAGATACATAATATGCATATTATTCTAGGGATGTTGTAACAAAATTCACGCTTCGAATTTTACGAGCTTGCAATTCGGTGTTTTTTCATGCAAAACCAAATGGCTGCTAAATTTCAATGCAGTCAGAGAATACGCTATGATATGAATGAAAAGCTACGATCATCAATTTCATTTTGAAATATGTTTGAAGCGATTTTTAAACGAAATAATTATAGTAACGTACGAAAAGGTACTCGAATTCATTGATGTGTAGCTCTTATATGTTTGTCAACTTGGTGGTGATATAATTTTGAAGAAAATACAATTTTGATTTGAGCTACGCATCAATCAATTCGATTACCTTTTCGTACGTAACTACAATTTTTTCGTTTAAAAATCGATTCAAATCGAGATATTGACAAAAAAGAGTGATTAACGCGAAGAGATTGCGCATATCTTTTCTTAAAAAAGCTGAAACTAGATCTTCTCTGAAGTATAAACTCTATAGGCAGGTTCCTTCAAATTAAAAGTTTCTTCTGTAGGATAGCTTAAGAAAGAGAAAACTTCAAAAGCAAAAAAGATTTAAGAAAATCACAAGAACTCGAAATTCTCTTATTTGAAAATTGGGAGTTTATATTGCTCTGTGAAACTGTCAAATTTGCATGTGATTCAGATAATGATCGAATAAAAGCACAGTTGCCATGTGAACGAAGCCTACAGAAGAATTTTCATAAATGTGTTATACAGCTAAACTATAATATAAACGAAAACAATTTAATGGTATTGGAGGTACGTGAAAATTAATTCCTTTTTTCAAAAGATATAACAAAGAATGACTCAAAGAGATGTTCATAGATATTTCCCATTGACGGCAATTTCAAACAGTCTGTTCAGAACCATTTAACATTCGATTCATTTTACAGAAAGAAAGCAGGAAAAACGTTAACTGTGTTATACGAGAAAGCTCCATCACTTTCACATAAATTAGACACGAAAGTGACTTTTTCAATATTTTTAACTGCGACGAAATCCCATTAACAATTTTCAAATAGCCATTCTTCCCAAGGCTTTGATCCACTCCGATCTGTTTTCGAGGTTAAGATTCGGTTCATAATATCTACAAAACTTCATTTCACTCAAAGCACTATAACACAACGATAATTTCCAAATTACTTAGTTTTAGCCATGTGCATTTTTGATTGAAAAACATTTTGAAATGATATACTTTCAATAGAACGATAAAAGGTAGTTCGATGTTTCCAACAATACTCACCATAAGCGCCTCAATCTGTTTTATTACTAACTACACCTTCCTTCATACAGTCTATCTGCCGGGTTGCGCAAAAATCCTTAGTATAATATTCATAATTCATTGATTATCGGCTCTTAGCCATAACGCTCATATAGACCAATTTTCTAATTTTAACGCCTAATTTTGCATGACATATTGAGAAGTTCACCACTAACCTCCTAGTCCCCAGCCATCCTCACTTTTTATTTTCAGATAGCAATCTCCATCTTATGATAGCTCTTTTTCAAACTCTATGATGCTTCTTGATAACTAGGTGAAAAATTTCAAGAGGTAACGACGTTTTTCTTAAATACAGGGTGATCCATTATTCTTGTCATAACGCCCCATCATTTCCTCACAAAATTGGTTTCGGGTTGCGTAGTTGAAAACTCAGCTCGTGATTAAATTAAGGCACATTTGCAAATGGTTAAACATTGACTCAACAATTTTTTCGCAATAATATACTCATGAATATTATGCATGAATTTTGATAATTCAACACCCTGTATTTAGGAGAGCTATCATTTGTTTTTTGAAAAGGCTTTCTCTCAACCCGGTAAAATGGATAAATGTTCTAAATACACTGAGTCTCTTATGATCATTCCGGAAGAACCAATCGAGTATAACTAAGAGAAAAGCTATTTACGAAAGAAGAAAATCCAATAACATAGTACTAAGAACAGTGATGAAATATATACATAATCGGTGATATGAAAATTACTGTACATATATAGCGTTCATTAAAACTAACCGACGTTTCGTTGATATATGTCCACTGATAACCAAGGGGACACTATTTGAACTGATAGACAAAAACACGGATGAAGCTGCGATATTCCTCACCCTTAGTGATTTATAACATCACAAATCTCTGAAGAATACATAAGCAGTGGGCTTTGATGAGATTCCGGCTTTACTAATCAAGCATATTACTCAGATCATATTGAACTGCTTTATTATACAGAAAGAAATATTTTCAAAGAAAAACTGAACTGTGCTGAATAGTCCTAATTTACAAGAATGGAGACTGTACCAACATACCAAAATATTACAAAAAAATTCAAAACAGATTACTTTGCTGTTTGAATAAAATAATTATTCTCTCAGAGTCGCGAAACTGGTTTAATAAAGGAAAACTTACTCAGAGCACTATACATGGCAATGTGGACGATCTTGGACTCTCGAAATGAAAATAAGCGAAAGATAGCAAGGGCTCTAGATTTAAGTCATGTTCTTGAGAGTGTAGATGACTATATTTTTTTGCAAGTTCAAGTGCTATGGAATATGTGGAACAACATCAAAACTTTCGATAAGCTACACCTTTGATAGGGATCAATATGTTGCAGATAATGATGGAAACATACGAACCTCCAGAGTGCTGAGACAAAAGTAGGAATTCCTCAGGAATAGATTTTTGTGCCTCTCCTCTATATACTTTGCACAAATGATTTATCAGGCCTCATGGATGACTTGCCAGTGGAATTTGCGAAAGATACAAATGTATTATGAGTGGTAGAATCAACTTTAATCAAAAGATCTTGAATTTTTCGTTCAACAAAAACCGAGAAAAAAATCTGTTCAGCCCACAACCGAAAAAATTATTGAATCTGTTGAAGATATGCGCTTTTTGTGTGCGACCATCGATTCTAGGGTTAACTGGTTCAGCCATGTACTGTTTCTTACGGATGAAGCGGTGGGGTATTCTTATGAAACGTGCAACCCCACATCAGGAACGGAATTATTTGCTGATGAAATTATTATTATTATTTAAGCTGAATAAGTGTTGTGGAATGAAATTCCTTTGATAATTCTATATAAAAATAAATAAAAAAAAATAACAGTGCGAAAAATTATTGTCCAGCTAAATTTATCGTTACATCTCCCGCCTCCACAACTTCTTTTGGCAAAGGATTCCAGTCATGAAACACTCTGTTAGGAAGGAGCTGCTGGCGGCTGGTAGTTCTGCAATTTTCTCTGCGAAGTTTGAAGCAATGTTCTAGAAGTCTTTTGTCATCATTCAGAGTGTAAAGGTAAGCTACTGGGGAATCCCCCAAATACAAAGCCTTGAATGTTCGGATGAGATCACCACGTTTTCTTCTCCGCTTCAAAGGAATGAGGGTAAACGTTCTCCGTGAGGTTATCGTTGGGGAAAATAAAATGGTAGCCGTGTGAAGCGTCTCTGTGCGTTTTCTGTCATGTCGATGTCTCGCACAAGAGTAGGAGACCAAATAGGATTTGCGAATTCAAGAATTGGCCTTATATACTTCCTGAATAGAGAGGAGCACAGTTTGACGTCGCAAAATGTGAACACTTTCGAAAGAACATAACTAAGAGAATTCGATTTTTTGACTCGCTTTAATGTTTGTTCAGACCAAGAAAGTGTAGAGTTGATGATAACTCCAAGGTAGCGATGAGAATTTGTGTCTTTTAGGCGTAGATTATTAATGAAGTATTGCACTTTTGAGTAGGTCCAACTGAGATGGAGCACGACACACTCAGAAGTATTGAGCGGCAATAATAACCATTTATTACTCCACCCGAACACGCGGTCGAGTTCAGCCTGAATGACTACTTCTGCCGTATATTTTAGTGTCATCCACGTGCATAAAAAGTCCTGATTGAACGGCGTATTTCAAGTCGGATGTATACACGTTAAAGAGCAGAGGTCCAAGAACGGACCCCTGCGGCACACCACTTAGAACTTTCTTACACACGCTCAACGAACTATTAATTTCAACGTGAAAATTTTTATCACTCAGGAATTCTGATATCCAAGCGAGCAGGTCCCCCAAACACCGAAATGACTCAATTTATGCAGCAATTTATGTCAAAAGCACTGCTGAAGTCGAGGTAGACTTTATCCACTGGGTGCCCCTTCATCTAGCAATTCAGTCCAATAAGCGAGACAGTGAAGTAAATTTGTAACAAATGACTATCCTATTGTAAAACCATGTTGTTCGGATGGTATAATATTATTCATCGTAAAGAAGTCGATCAGAGCATCAGCAACTATAGACTCCATAACTCCAGGTACAATGGGTGTTGAACCAATTGGACGGTAGTCTCCGGCATAGAACTTGTCCCCACTTTTATGAATTGGCTTTACAGCTGCTGTTTTCCAGTTGGTGGGGAGAGTTGATGTTGAAAAAGACTGCTGCATGAGTTTACCAAGTGGCGCAGTAATGTTGGAAGCGCACTTTTTGAGGAAGAAAGCTGAAATATTGTCGAGTCTTGAATATATCGAGTCCATTAAGTTTTTTCAAAACTGAATTTTCAGTGAATCTCATTTCGTGAATTGAATGCATCGTTCTAGGGCATATATACACTTGTGGAGGCTGGATATTTGATTCATCTGTATATGACTCGTGAAAGACATTAGCAAACTTACTGGCGACCTCATCATTGTCGTTAGAGATTACACCATCGGTTATACGAATTTGAGGATTTTATACTTTGCTGCTTAGATGCGATCTAACATACTTGAGATAAATTTTTTAGGATCCTAGCTATTGACAGTGTCGGACTCGTATTCTTTACATTTCTTATTTTTATTCTCAATTCATTAGAGAGACGTCTGTGGTCATTATAGTCGATATCGGATATGTATTCTTAAGTATTTCTGCCATTAGTTTTTCTTTCGCTTTATTTGCTTTTGAATTTCACTTGTGATCCAAGGCTTCAATGGGTATCGAATAGTAGGAATATTCCGGCTGTGACTATCCACTAGTTTAGTTTTTTCGTTCGAAAACTTCTGTCAATTGCCCTCCCTATCAACTACAGTGAGAAGTTCATCCCAACTCATTCGTTGCAGGTCATAATTGAGGTCATCATAGTTAATTACTCGTCGATAGGTGATTTCTTTTTGAAGTATTGGCTCATATAATATCTGAATCTTGAACTTCATTACAATATAGTCCGATATACCAATTGGAGATAAGTATTCGATACCTGAAACCAAGTTGTGATCAGATGTGAGAAGAAGATTCAGAGTACGTGGAAACTGCCCAATCCGAAAGCGTGTGGGCTCTTTAATAAGCTGATGTACGCGTGTTTCATCGAGAGATTCCTTAAACAGTCGATATATTGGTGTATGTGCTGAATTAGTTTTCCAGTCGACATCCGGATGATTAAAATCGCCCCTAATAATATGATTTGTATAATCAGATGAGAGTTGAGAGAGTGAGTTGATCATTGACAAATTGTCGTTAAATGAGATATCGCCAGGATGATAGATACAGGATAAGGTTAACTCAAAAACACTATTTTTCAAATTTATGCAACGATTTTCAGAACCTGAAGAGCCAATATTAAATGTTCTCACAGTGAAATTGCGTTCGATTGAATTTGAAAAATAGACACGGATACCTCCTTCAGTTCAACCTGTCGTTTTTCAGAATGGAATAACCATTAGTTGAAATTAAACCATCAGGAATATTTGAGTGTTACCAAGAATCAGTGACCATAAAAGAAGCATGTTTGTCGTTTTCCATAAAAAAAAAATATTGAATTTAGCTCATAGAGAGGCTAAATTTGTGAAGCCAAACGGCCAGTCGAAGTGAGCGCTATAGGGTATTTTGTTAAATTTTTAACAATCTGCGGGATACCTTTTATGTACTCAATAGTAGGCCCTGCTTTTCCTTCATCAATTCTACGCTTCAGTTCAGTTCTGAGCTTGTTCAAAAAGTCCATATGCTTGGGCGTTTTGTCATCTTTCACGCCGACATTTTAATGCGCGCCAGTGCTAGTTTAATTTTTGTTTTAGGACTTCTTTCGCATAAATAGTGTTAACAAAAGTAACTCGTAGGGTCTTAGGCTCATTTGGAATATTTTTACCAAATCGTATTATCTTCAAAGGTGCAGGACTTGTATCTCCATTGATAGCTCTTAAAATGTTCTTTACAGCTCGGTTATCATGCGAGATTCGATCTTTCGAAGACCCGTTAACTTCAGGTACTGACATTCGTAGAACATTGTGGGAACGCATCATTCGTTCGTTAGATTCAGTAACAATCTCTTTAAAAGTTTCCACTGGAATAAGATTATTCAAAATTCGCGATGAAATGGTCTGAATTTTGTTTAAATCATTGAATTTCGATTCGAATTCATCTTGCAGATAAATTCTGGGGAGGTGTCTCGTAATTTCCAAGAAAGATGCTTAAGATCCATGGGGAACCGGAGAAGCACTGAAATCTGTTAGAAACATGTCATCAAAAATAATATATACTACCCGCCTTATACATCTATTCAACAATCATGTTTGCAAGAAGTGAGCATGATTATATGAACCGTGACAACAATAGCTATCTAATGCCTATTAATTTTAATCGTACTCTCAGCAAAATGCACATCATATGATAATGAAAATAATGAACAAATCACTATATACAATACGTAATTAGCAACCAAATAAAAAAACATATTCATAAACGATTTGTACGAAGTGCTCCCTTTAGCACCCAAAATGCCAAATTTAACAAATACTGAAAACCACATTGAGATACCTAATAAGCAGTCTACTTTGTTCTTGCTCCAGTCTTCTTAATACATATCAATTTATTCAATTCCGTTAAAATTAAGTTTCTTCTTATGATTCTAAGTTTGAAGCATATAGAACGTAATTTTTCTCCTTTATCCGACATAGTACTCGCCTTAGGTATAATTTCGTTGTTTACTGTTGGTTACAAGTTCAATTAACCATGTTGATGATCATTGATCGCAGTTTATGGTTATTGATAAGATGAATACTTAAGATCTGACATTCAAAACACTTTCACTGATATTTGTCAATATAAATATCATTACTATTTTTTTTTCAGGTAACAGAATATTGTCATCTTAGCTTAAGAAAACGATAGCAGCGGTTGGTAAGTTAGCCCTAATTCTACATTTTGCTACTTTACAGCAGGTTCCATAAAATTTTTATAAAATTCATGGTTAGATATCTACAATGTTTTGGCCATGTAGTAAGCGATGACGATGAATTTATACCTAGTTGAATTTGATTTGATATATTCAAGCAATGTCCATTTACAGAAAAAATTCTCAGTTGAATAACAGAGTGGGTTTTCTCAACAAAAAAAAAACAAGATTGGATCAGATTTACATAGAACAGATGCTTATGAATACCTATAAGATTATTATAGTATTAGTCCACCCGATTGACTTGACTGTTATACTCTTGATACAAGGTATCCGTGTTAAGCCCGTTACTAGTGTCTGAGGAACGGATTTATTCATGAAATTAAAATTTTGGGATTCGAATAAATGGATACCGATCTACAATTTGCAATTGTTTTCAGAGCGGTACCACCTCAGAATATAACGGGCATCGACTACAACTTTGCTATTTCAAATGACATGGTGTACTTTTAGATTTTTTTCATAAAAATGCATCCTTTTTCAAGCATTGTATAGATTTGTCCAGTCTAAATTTAATTACTATTGAACCATAATTGAATAAATTGACTCCAATTTGAGTATGATTATAATTTTGTCCGTACTTTAACAAGGAAAATGTAGTTCTTGGGAAAACATACATTCCGATACTATTTCCTATACATGGACCACAAAAATCACTTGTCAGCTGAATTAGAACTAAATTATTATCGGAACCTTTTCTTTCAAATACGAGTACTTCTATTTTTACCATGTTACAACCATATTTTTTAAAGTAGTATATTTAATATCAGGATTCCATACATCTGCAATGGCCCGTTTCCATTTCATTCGCGATTTTGTTAGGAACCTGCAGTTGATTCGAAAAATTGAACCATTAGGTCGTGAAACAGAGACAAACACAATAAATTCAATTCCATTTTTCTATGTACCACAATATACTCGAATTGAATTTGCGCTTCAGTTTGCTGTTTGTATATTTTTATAAGAATAACTCTAATCTTGTTTGAATAAAACGGCAAATAAGTAGTCAAATGAAATATTAATTATCAATGCTGGTCAATGTCAAAAAATGAAAAGTTGAACTTGCAGTACATTAAATAAAGTACTTGAATTTAGGAACGAAGATTAGAATGGAGCTTTAATATGAACATTGCTTCAACAAAGTTACCAAGAAAATTCACTGTTTCCGGGGAATTGTACAAAGTTGGTAAAAGATATATGTAGGTATGCTGCTGATTTTTGGTCATTGACATGTTGATTAACAAGCCTCTGCACAAAACCCTCGTTTCGCTGATCATCAGCAATTATTAGAGTGACTGGGAGGTGAAAAAGCTAGGAGGATAGAAGTCAATAATATTAGCTGAAGAATATACCTTTCGACGATAGTACCAACAACGAATTAGTAAAACGTTTAACATTTTTGCCACCATCGTTAGAGAAGATTCAACACAAAACAGTTTGAATAGCACTGACATAAATATAAGAAACGATTTTGTTGTGAGCAGTTATGAGATTCCTTATAAACTATTCAATAATTGCAATATTGTCTGAAAGTTTTATGTAACCAAAATCTAATTAGAGAGTTGTATGTTATTCGAAATACAATTCCTCCCAGAATTTTTAATTATTACATTTAATTGTGAATTTTCATGAAGTAGAAACCTTCCATCTTTAAGTAACATATAATAGCACCTAGTTGAGGCTTCTCAAATTCGTCAAGCTATTATATAAGAAATTGTTTGATAAAAGATTATTTCTTTCATATCAAATATTCAAATCTGCTCTCTACCAGAATGAAAAAAAATTAATCTTTTAGTACCTAATCTGCAGAATCGAAATTTTTGAACCGGGTCTGAGTAATAAGGAATCACCCCGTGTGTTGCACCTTCTAAGATAATAAATCTAAATCATCACATAACAATAGTTTCATTTGGGAAAAGGAAGTAGAGTAGGAGTCAGATAGTATGCTTGAATTCAGAGTTTATCATTAGAAACCAGAACAATAGATGAAATGACATCCGTGTACGGATCCATAATAGCGCTACCTTTGGCTTTAGCGTCGTTTTCGATTTTGCGAACAATAATCCTACGGGGACATTCACTATCGCAAAATCCTGCCAGGAACCAATAATGAATGAAAAGGACCCAACACTTTACGGCCCAATTCTGCAACAATGAGTCGTGTTTACACATCTACAGCTCAAAACAAATTAAATCTACGTCAACTTAAGCAACAACAGAGATGAATAGTCATTGTCCCGGTTTCTGCATTCTAGATAATGGTTCTGTTAATACGAATTGCACCGTAAGTTACAAATCCTTATTTCTCTATTCATATTTTCATTCTTAATATACGTCTGACTCATGAAAAGAAGCCTTTCGAAACGTATTCTAAGCTGTGTCCCAGTTTATTAGACTTGGAGTGATGCGCCAAGTTATAACAATAACCCTAATCAAGGCAAGTCTGGTCTAGTCTTCTGTATTTCCTTTCGCAACCAGGCATCTATTTTCCTTCCAAAAAGTCCTCTCGTAGAAAGCAGACATAAATCAGTCTTTATTTGATTATTCGGAAGTTCCTGAACTCATTCATCTTCAGCTTTGAATACAGTTCTTATTGTATTCTCTTGAGATACTAGATATCAGGTAGTGGGACTTCGGATAAGTTCTGTTTGCCTGTTTGAGTGATTTGATAAAGAATTTATGCGCAACTCATGTAGTGAATCACCAGTCAGAAAATCAGGTTTCATACAAACTGAATATTATCTCCAATAATTTTTATGTAGATATAAACAGAAGTATTTTGTATTTTATTCAATTTTCCTCTCAATCAAATAGAAGAGATAAGTTCCGATGTTGATGGAGAGATCGCAACTTGTGAAGTTACAGTTTATAAAATCTGTTCAAAATCGATTGATTTAAGTTTAGATGAGAGAGCAATTTCTGTTTAGTTCATAATTTGGAATTGATATTTGTTTATTGAAAAATTGTAACTATGAGTGTTAGCTTATCGTCTACGCAAACGTATTGAAAAGTTTTAGTTACACTTGAAAAAATGCTAATGTAACAAATCAAGATGATGAAGCAGGATATTTCCTTCAAATAGCTTAATTTTCGAAAATCTATCCCCCTAATTTCAAACTTATTTTACGTTTAATAAGAAGTTTCAAGGGACCTCAACAACACAGGCACATAGTTTCCAAAGTGAGTACATCCCCTTTGACAATTTTTTCATAGTACTTATTATGAATTTGAGAACATATAGAACTTTGGTCACATTTGAACCCTTGGAAATAATTTTTCAATTCTTTCAAAAGTTTGAAATTTTAACTAAAGAAATGTTTCCTGAATTCATACTCCATTGAGTACCATAAAAATATGTTTATTATATATAAAAATTGGTGAAAGAATTTTCTACTTTATAGAGCTCTTTTTACGTGTAACTTAACAGATTACGTCATGAAGCTTAGAGATGATTTGCATCTTGTTGATTATATCCTTTGAATATTTTTAGAATTACAAAAGTACATAGGAGTAGAAAATTGTTATGTCTGTTGATTTTCTTTCAAGCCAAAATATATTCAAATATTTTTATATTTTCAATGAAATAAAACTAAAGTATTTAGATTTTCATTATATTAACAGAACTATGACCGGTTTCACAACACTGTGGCTTCATCAGATAGATACAAACTAATGAACAGAGTTATTTCTTATATATTAGTCTTATTTCCTACTTAATATTATAATAGGTACAAGAGGTATGTTGGAAAACCCATCGGAGTTGCTTATTTTATGAATCGAAAAGATTGAGTAAAGAAGAAGGATTTAGATCTAATTGACTATTAAGTAACCTACCTGAATTATTTTCTTTGTTGATCTCTAAAATTTCCAATAGATTTAGTTTCTGTCTGTTATTTTCATTGTGTAAAATTTTGAAATTATCATTAAAGTTATGGTTATCTTCGAGCAAGTGAAAGTTCTACCAATAAAATTTTATCACAACCCTTGCAAGACAGTTTATAAACACCAGATTTATTACTTTTATCAATTTTAGATTTGCAGTTTTTGATATGTCGGCCTAAAGAATTATCAGTTCGGAATGCTTTATTGAAATTATAATGCGAGAGGAATGATTTTAATTTTAGACTAGGATTACCAATATAAGTTAATCTGTGGTATTCTGTGTTTGAACTTTTATATTTGGAAATACTTCCTGGATTGCTTTTGAAATTTTCTGCGTGAAATCATGTTCTCAATCATAGTTGGACTGTAACCGTTATTGACTGCTATTTGTTTAATAATATTTAGCTCTTTTATGGAATTATATTGTGACATTGGGATATTAATGAGTCTATGTAACTATTGTAAACTGCTAATTTATGTGGATAAGGATGTGTAGATGAGCTGTGAATGGTAATATCTGTATGCGATGGCTTATGAAAAATAGAAAAATCATGTTTGCCGATAATTTTAGTAATAGTTGAATCCAGAAAGTTAATGGAGTTTTCTGTTTCTATCTCTAAGGTGAATTTAATATTATCGTGAATTTTGTAAATTAATGTTTTGAATGACTCTAATTGTCTGTTTGTGCCAGTGATACAACAGATGTTATAGTCGACATATCTAAACCAATAAATAAATAGTTTGAATAACGGATGTTCTTGGATAGTTTTTCAATATTATCCATGAAAATTTCAGCGATTAGAGGGTTCAGAGGATTACCCATGATTAAACCTTTTTACTATTATATAATATTTGATTGAAGTTAAAATAATTTTGATCTAAACAAATTTCTAAAAGGTGTAAGATTTCTGATTGAATTATCGGATTGACTTTATTAATTTGAAGTTCTTGATGAGTTTCACCGTATCACTAGGTGGAACACTAGGGAAGAGATTTACTACATCCCATGACATAAGTGTAGCGTTCGGTGGTAGTATCGTGTGCTGAATTTTATTTATTAGGACTGAAGAGTTTTTTATTGAGAATTTAAGTTAAAATTTAGCGTACTGTCGAATGATGTCTATGAAAAAGCGTGAAAGTTTTGCAGCTGGAGCTTGAAAATATGAAACTACTGGTCTAATGGGATACCCTGTTTTATGGAGTTTGACGAGGGAGTAAAGTTTTGGTGATTGCGGGTTGTCAATGAAAAATTTATATTTTTGGTTGGTAGGTATTATAGACTTGGCATACTCTAAAGCGTTTTTTACTATGGATTGAAATTTATTAGTTGGATTTTTATCAATTTCTTCATAACAACCTGATCCAATGAAATTTTGGGTTTTCAATGAATAATCTGCTTGATTTAGTGCTATGATTGTATGACCTTTGTCTGCTTTGGTGAATATGATATCTTCAGATGTGGACTTAGATTTAATGCACTTTAAACTTGTATTTTCGAATTTCTCAGGTTGAAAACTATTGAACCCTTTTTGAAGTAGTAAAGCTGAAGAGTGTTTTAGGTGTTTGGCTTGTGGTGAATAATTTAGGGCTATTTCGGTTCCAACTCCTAGCAGATCGAAATGGAGACTAGCGTTATTTGACTCTAAATTGTGTTTAAAACCCTCTTCTAGAAGTGAAACTTCATTTTTGGAAAAATTAGCATCTGAAAGATTAATGAACCTATCATAAAATTGGTGATTCGAAAATTTGGACTTGATTTTTGAAGTGAATTTTATACTTTTTGTGACTTTTTAGTTGTTTCACTGGCAAAAACAGACAATTAGAGTCATTCAAAACATTCATCAACAAAATTCACGATAATATTAAATTCACGTTAGAGACAGAAACAGAAAACTCCATTAACTTTCTGGATTTAACTATTTCTAAAATTAACGGCAAACATGATTTTTCTATTTTTCAAAAGCCATCGCATACAGATATTATTATTCACAGCTCATATACACATCCTTGTCCACATGAATTAGCAGCTTACAATAGTATGGTACATGGACTCATTAATATCCCAATGTCACAATATAATTTCATAAAAGAGCTGAATATTATTAAACAAATAGTCAATAACGGTAACAGTCCAACTATGATTGAGAACATGATTTCATGCAAAAAATTTCAAAAAGCAATCCAGGAAGTATTTCCAAATATAAAAAGTTCAAACACAAAATACCACAGCTTAACTTATATTGGTAATCCTAGTCTAAAATTAAAATCATTCCTCTCGCATTATAATTTCAATATAGCATTCCGAACTGATAATTCTTTAGGCCGACATATCGAAAACTGCAAATCTTAATTTGATAAAAGTAATAAATCCGGTGTTTATAAACTGTCTTGCGGGGATTGTGATAAAATTTATATTGGTAGAACTTTCAGAAATTTCAAAGTTAGATTATCCGAGCACAAACGTAGTTTTAATTATCATAAATCAGATTCCCATTATTCTAATCACTTACTCGAAGATAACCATAACTTTAATGATAATTTCAAAATTTTACACAATGACAATAACAGACAAAAACTCAATCTATTGGAAATTTTAGAGATCAACAAAGAAAGGAATTCAGGTAGGTTACTTAATGGTCAATTAGATCTAAATCCTTCTTCTGTACTCAATCTCTTAATTCATAAAGTAAGCAACTCCGATGGGTTTTCCAACATACTTCTTGTACCTGTTGTAATATTTAGTAGGAAATAACCTAATATATAAGGAATAACTCTGTTCATTAGTTTGTATCTATCTGATGAAGCCACAGTGTGGTGAAACCGGTCATAGTTTTGTTAATATAGTGAAAATCTAAATACTTTAGTTTTATTTCATTGAAAATATGTATATCGATTTTCATCAAATAACGACCTCCTCAATCAAATTAAATATTTTTATAACGTAATCTTGTTATGTCTATGTATAAGGTGAGCTCGAGCCGAATATGAAACAAATTATTTTAAAATTTTTTGGGCTCTGCATAAACCGCTTCGGACAGAGTTTCTCTCTTGCAAATGTTCGAGTAACACTATCTGTATACATATATGAAAATTAATTGCTGTTAGTTAGTCTCGGTAGAACTCCAGAACGGCTGAACGGATTTATCTTATCTTGGTCTTGAAATGTTCGTGGAGGTCTAGGGAAGGTTTAAAAGACAAAAAAATCCGAATAACTGCCGGGAAAACCATGAAAATAGCCTTTTTCTATTTCCCAATCGTTTTCTAGATAAAATGTAGAGTCAATTGGAACTTAATTGCTATTGAATAAAGTTCATATTAAATTATAATCTTTCACTGTTGTCTAAGCAATGAAGGTGTGTTCCTAACGTTAAAGAGTCAATTTGCAATTTATTACCGCTACACAAAGTTCAATCGTATATATCAAATTAGTCTTCACGTGCGCGTTAGATGATTTAATGTCGCGTTCCGAAACAAAACAAAAATGAATAGCTAACGCGATAAAATTGCATAATCACAAAATGTAATAGATCATTAGTAGTACTGATTTTCAATTTTGTCCGCTTCGCGAAATTTAATTTTAGCTAACTTCAGTTGTTAAAGATTGACAAATCTCAAGTATTGTAACAGATTAAATTTATGAACGTAACAATAATATTTGACATTAGATTGTCAATTCATCTTGTCGCACTCCAGAACACGGAAAAAAGTATTACGTTATTTATGAGTGCATCAGTCTATCTTTGTGAGTAAAGATTACTGCTTCGTGCGCGAGAACTTTCTTCACTTTTGTGATAGTGACAAGTAATGTACTCACTCTTTTTTTGTTGTTATTCTGTGATCGTGACACTTTGCTGATATGTTAGCATGAAATTTTCTTACTTTGATAAATAACACTTTACGATGCCGATGAGAAGACCTGACTTAGATCGTCGCAGTCAATCAAATGTGCGAAGAGCTACCTCACGTGCTGACCGCACTGATGAACAGAGAGAGACAGATCAAGAAAAAAGTGCATTGCTATGTCATTATTGCATTATT
Organism: Cryptolaemus montrouzieri; assembly: GCA_013387265.2. NCBI lineage: Eukaryota > Metazoa > Arthropoda > Insecta > Coleoptera > Coccinellidae > Cryptolaemus > Cryptolaemus montrouzieri. The sequence goes on along the minus strand of JABFTP020000021.1, from coordinate 69,383,756 downwards.
CAGTAGTAACAATGAAGTAGATATGCTTAGAATGCAACGAGTTCGTGCACATCAAACACAACAACATCAAGCACGACATAATGAAATTGAGCGAATCCACAGACGTAGTGCTCCTGTAATTCTTGAACGAACTGCATTCCACTATGATCCATTGATTATTGTGCCGACAAATCGTTAACAATTAGGAGAATGATAATAATTTGTAAATATCATAAAGGGGCCTCAACCAAAGAAGAGGGTATATGAACTATTGCCCCTCGATAAAAAGTCTATTGGGATGGTAGTTGGCCTATTGACGGGACATCAACTTTACAAACACCTACATGTCCTGAGACTATCGAAAACCACACGGTGCTTTGGTTGCCTAGAAAATAATGAAACAACGGAACACATACTCTTCGTATGTCCCGCTCATAAGGTGACAAGACTGAACACCTTGGGCACTGAAACACTTAGGGCCCGGATGATCCAGAAGGCCAGCTACAACAGTCTTTGAAGCGTCATCAAAAAGTTGTTCCAAGACACAAAACAAAATGATACAACACGGCAAGCACAATTAGCCAAACGGCCTGAGTGCCACCCATAAAGGCGCCATGCAAGATGAAGGAGAAATGAATGGTGAATCTACTGGCAAAGTAATATTGCTACAATTGGTCCGACCATCAGATCCTTCACGCCCTTTACTATCTCCGATTGGAAATGATTCTAAACACTTCTTGGCCAACATTCAGAAATATAACAGCATCGTTTGGCCCAGAAAATCTTTCGAAATTGTACGAATTGATTCGTAGAGTCACAGAAAGTTTATTGCGTATCTGTCAAAATTGAATGTCGATTTTCAGCTACCATTTCTTTTACTTTATCAGTTTTAACTTCAGTTGAGGATGTTGATGGCCAACCAGAGCTAGGCAAACCCTTCACAAAATCTTGACCGCTGTTGTACCACACATGTGTACATGTTTTTGATGAAGTCCGTTCACCGTTAACCCTTTTTTCTAACATATTCGGCATATTAAATTCCGTTTGCAATACAAAATTTGAGACAAATTCTTTGCTCGATATTTTCATACATTGTAAAAATTTCAAACACTCTTGTGAGACTTGACAAAATCGAACACTATACACAGACTAAATGACAGATCACGTTCAGACTCCGCGTCAATATAGAAAACAGTTGTGCCAACTTAGTAACAACGAATATTTTGACAATCGTTTTAAGAAGATTCTTTAAATGATCAATTCCATGTATTCTTATGACGTGACAGAATGCATTATGTGCTGTCCCCCCTTGTGGAAAGAATTTCGTGAGCTCAGAATCTTTTACTACAAACCCTCCCTTTGAGAATCATTTTTGATAGTTCTTCAATTTTATTGTATTATTTGCAGAAACTGATAACCCCTTTCTCATTATAACTTGTGGCAAGCTTTTATAATTTACATGAGCTGTAAGAAAATTTCTATATCCTCTTGTCAAGTTTTATCACACAGAAACTGTGTTCATTTAATTGTTTCAATTCGTAATTTTTGCAAGATATTCTTCTTTTTCAATTATATAGCTATGAATTAACGGTTTTAGAATGATACGCCTACATGGTCTTAAGAAAATTCGAATAGATTCATTATTGCAATTTTTGTGATGCAACTACAAATCTACAGTTTTTGTATTCTATTTTTCTCATTTTAAATAAGTGACATTTCATGATTCTAGGTAAACGTGATATATTCTATACCTTTTAATGTCTTTACGAGAGTCGAAATATACTATGCAATGCGAGATAGTCACTTGTATGTTTTCGGTTCTTTGAAGTCTTTTTCACAGTCGAAAGGACTACAGATTTGACTGTCTGTTATCAACTTCAATTCGCTACCTTTCCGCGTTTCTTAGAAAAAGGCGTTCACATTGATTATAACAAAATTTTTTTCATGATGTGATTACAATTTTATAGTTTTTGTTTATTGTCTCTCTTGATGTTAAATGATATTGCTCCTCGCTAAATCACATACACAAACTGGTAACCCATTCCTCATTATAACTTGTGGCAAACTTTTATAATTTTTATAAGATGTGAGAACATTTCTTCATCTTCTTATCAAGTTTTATCAATAAAGTAATCAGTTAAGTACGAGTGACTCGCGCACCGAAGTTTCTATAGAAACTGAAATATAAGACAATATGCCTGCTGAAAAATTGAGAAATACAAAGATATCAACTCGATGAAATTGGATGCCTCAATGATTCCTGACAAATCGATGATCAATGGCACCGCACATTTGTTTAAATCATCAAACATCCGCTGAAATTCTAAGAAACTGTGTTCATTTGATTGTTTCAATTCGTAATTTTTGCATGATATTCTTCTTTCTCCAGTTATATAGCTACAAATTAACGGTTTTGGAATTATACGCCTACATGGTCATAAGAAAATTCCAATAGGTTCATTATCGCAATTTTTTTGTGATGCAACTACAAATCTACAGTTTTCGTATTCCATTTTTCCCATTTTAAATAAGCGACATTGCTTCTTGTAAAAATTCATGATTGGTGAAAGTGATATATTCTATAACTTTAAATACCTTTACAAGAGTCGAAATATACATAGTACATAGGTACTTGTATGTTTTAGGTTCTTTGAATTTTCTTTTACAGTTGAAAAAATTGCAGATTTGACTGTCTGTCAATTCGCTACCTTTATGCGTTTCTTAGAAAAAGGTGTTCACATTGATAATAACAAAAGATTTTTTATGATGTGATAACAATTCTATAGTTTTTGTTTATTGTCTCTCTTGATGTTAAATGATATTGCTTCTCGCTAAATCACATGCATCTAGGTCAACGTGAAGTACTCTATAGGTTTTGGTCTCCTAGCCAGTGGCAAACTGAGCAGAAGAATGCCACATAAACGGCGGTTATTTCCTGTGGCGTAGAGTGAAGAGTTTTGAGTTTTGTTAGAATTTTCAACTCGACACCTTCACGTGTTTCTAAGAAAAGGGTTAGATACTTTCATTGGAGGAAAGGTTTTCGTGATACAACAACAAATGTATGGTTCTGGGATATTCTTTCTATATTTGTATCATGATAGTGCTTTTCGCCAGATTTGATGTCTAGTCTAGGTTAACGGAGAGAGCTCTATAGAATTAGATTGTTTTGACTTTGTCTAACATGCTTCCAAGTGCATCATAACCGGCCGTATCTCTGAATTGCGCTGAGTTAGTAGTCTGAGTTTTCGCAGTTTTGAGAAACTGCTAACCCGAGTATTCGGAACTAATTTCAACTCTATATCTTCATGCGTGCCTGAGAAAAGCATCTCAACACGTAAGAGGTAAATACAGTGATCCTATGAGGGTTGTTTTCGGTTTTTTTGGTGAACGGAACCCCAAAAACAATATTCGATCTTGTTAGTTAGATGGAAAGTGACATGGACGATTGTAGAAGGTGTTGGATAATTAGTTATATCAGAAAACCTGAAGTAAATGAACGACTTCTCTTCTGTTACAACTATTTCGTTCTTGAACAGAAGTTGCATTTCTATAAGCCTTTCATTCGCATTTTTCACATCAAGCGAAAATACAAGGTTGTGGAATGAGAGATTAATTTCCCTTAGGGTCACTAACAATATTCCAAGACATTGATTCTATTCAGTATTTAAAGCGTGCCACATCGAACACTTTTCAATCATGGTAATTGTCCTGTAAAAGAATAAATGAAAATTTGCTTCAACACATCGACCTTAGTTCTAAAGGAAATTATCTTAGTGAAAAATGTAGAATGATTTTATTTCAAACGTCACTGAAATGTGTAATAACGCCTTGCTCGTTGAACTACTTTTTGAAAACTAAAATTTCGAACAAATTTGTATTGAGTTCATAAATATGTTGAATAAATTAATCTCCACCTTTGTGTTTTGAAGTATCACTTGATATCTCCAATGATCTGTTATACTCGGTTTTTTCGTGAAGGTAAAATCAACAGGGGAAATTGCTTCGTTAGTCATTTCATAATGTTCCTATATTGAAGATCGAAACTTTTGTCTTAGTGAACAATGGAGAATGATTTTATTTCAAAGGTCATTAAAGTGTCTAATGACGCTCGTCGAATTACTTTTTGGGAACTAAAATCTTAAACAAATTTGTACTGGGTTGATAAATATGTTGAAAAATTCATCTTTAGCTTGCTGTTCTGAAATATCATTTAACATCTCAACAACAGTTACCTGTTATTCTTAGTTTTTTGTGAAGATAAAATCAACAGTAGAAATTGTTTTTTTATTCATTTTGTATTGTTGATATATTGAAGATTGAAACTGCTATTTGAGAACCGGATGAAATAATTTGACTTCCTTTCAGAATTAACATTTGCACTAGAGTTATCGAAATATTTGATGCAGTTATCCAGGTGCCACATTTTCTCTATTGAGATGATGACGGCGAAAAACATGATGCGGGTTTGTGCGCCATCCAATTAAATAGGTATGGTGAATTTGAAGACACTAAGCATTAAACGAAGTAGACATGAAAAAGTTACAAACACAAAAATTGTTTGGTATAGAAAATGTACAGAATATGAAACTGAATTTTGCATGAAAGGAGTTACGAGGTGTATTGGTCTGACAAACTTGATTTTATATTGTCTTTTCTGCTTAAAAGCAGTGAAAATCTTATCTCAAAATTGAACTGAAAATCTAATTAGAGGAAATGAGCTGCAATATATCTACTCATCTCGTCGTAACTAAAAAGTTTTCAATCTGAAAGGAAAAGATTGTGATTTTCTTTCATCCATGAACAAAACAATCCATTTTAACTACAAAGTTTGCATAAATAATGAACCTCGTCACGATGCGCGAACATGAAGTTTAATCAGTTCAATTTTATAACAATCCGTGACATAATGTAAAATTGTGGGGAAGGTTGAGGTATTAAAGAGCATTGCCGCACATAAAGCGTAATATAAGTTGACATTTCAATAATGTTCAGACTTTATGCCCCGCAATTCAAGTCGGATTTTATTCGCTTTTGATACCGGCTACACGTCTCATAGACAACTCGAGCAGAAGTAAGAGCTTATTATTTATTCTAGTCGATTTTTGAACGCATTTAACATTTCACTTCTTACTTCCTCTGAAATTTAATACGAGAAGTGTTTTTTTTTGTTGATGTTTCTATTGAAACGTTGGGAATTTCGTTAAAACCGTCTAATTGGGAAGTACCAGGTGAACTCAACTTTATTTCATCCGTTGTGTTATTGACTTACTTGGGAATCCCTAAAAATATTTAAATATTTGGCGGGAAGTGTTTAAATTGATAATACTAAAGGTCTGCCGCATCTATGCCATTGAGTTACAAACGATGTGTTCTTATGCCCGCAACATTCCAGTGTTAAATTATATTAGACGAAATTTCATCTAAATTTAAAGCTGTTTTCAAGTATGGCACTCGAATGAAATAAGCTATTTACTTGTAGCCGTACACAGCGATGAATAGCAATTCCTAGACGCTTCTATTCGTAGCAGTGGACAACACAGATCAAGTCAAGCAAGAAAAAGTGAATAATCGTTTTATTACAACAAAATTTTTGATGAGTGAGCCTGAAATTGTTGAAGTTATTGGAATCTCGTTATGAAATGTTGTAAACGGAAACATTTTGGACACAAATATATGTAGAGGAACGTTTCAGCGAAGAACTTGGCTATAATGGAATGCAATCTTCTTGATTGAGAATACAGAGAATAACTGTTTTCTAGGCTGAAGAAGTGATGACCACTGTTCACTGGGATCCTCAAGAAGTTATCAGCATTGATTACTCGTTTGAATGTGAAACATTGATAAAAGAACCATGGCGATAGTTTTTATTACAATATTCAGTGCAGAAAAATGTTCAATAACTACCAAGTGTGAAATTGGTTTTGAACAATATTGCCGAAAGCTCTAGACCTTTGATGAATTATTTATGAGTTTGTTGGGTGGAGAAATGCATCCAAAGTTTGAAATTCATTTCTGCACAGGGTGTCCCATTTTTGATGTTTCAGTACGGCAGCTATGTGAAATACTGCAAATTGAGCAAAATGACCCCTCATCTCCGTCTTAGATTTTTGTGAAAAAATTTTTTGCGAAAAACTTATTACAGCTGTTTTGTTTTTGATTCTGAGTTATTCATAAATTCTCGATTTTCCGGAATTAGATCCTATGTCAATATCTCGGTTGCTATCAAAGTTAGATGAAAACTAACTTGACACAATTTTGCTTAGAATACAGGGACGTAACCATAGATGAATTTGGATTAAATAGAAAGAGTATTTTAGCCTTTTTCCCAAATCTATAACATGCTTGAGGAATTTTCTCAAAAATGTCGATTTTTTGAGAAATGAAAATTTTTCGAACATCTTGTGGTGTTATTTTGTTCGCTTATGCAATTTTAAGCAAAACGTCCCAAATGTTTTTAATTCTGTGCTAACAAGATTGAAAGCGTTTATAATAAAAAACAATGAAAGTTGATTATTATTTTTGAGTAGGGAAATATAAAAAAGGATTGGAACAAAAAGACAAATGAAACTTCTCAAATATTTATTATTTCCATTATTGAGAATGCAAGAACGCCTAGAAAATCTCCTGAGTTCATTCGAATAAAGATCACGAAAGCTTATTCTTTAAGATTTGTCCCACTTATTTTCCATCATTGTCTATACTCAGTGTTAAATAATAGTATGTCACAACTTGGGGGAGTAAATCTAAGTGCAATTTTGAGAAAAAAGTTCATATAAACAAAGGTCCGCAATAGATTCGTTATGGAGCTACAGGGTGTTGAAATTTCCGGAATGAATTGGTTTTTTCTTCAGAACTCCTGCAGCTTTTTTGAGATATTCAGTCTTAATTTGGAATGCAAATTATTTTTCACAGCCTACATCATCACCCGTCCTAGATTTCAACTGAAATTTACAAGGCGTTTTCTTTTCAAAGGCCATGTCTCCTTTTGCCTTTCAAACATTTTTGCAGTACGTCACTGATCAGCGTTTAATCAATTTTCGTCATCTTCGTTCAATTTAGAATTTTTTGACACATGTAATTTTTTCGTATATATATATATATATATATATATATATATATATATATATATATATATATATATATATATATATATATATATATATATATATATATATATATATATATATATATAGACCATCCCATCGGAAAGCGCATTGAATTTGATACAAGATAGGTAAGTACTATTGGTGAAAAAATTTTGTATACCGGGTGTTGTAAGAAGCTAAATGAAAAATTGTGAAATGAACAAAGTAGACGTTTATTTTTGGAAAAACTACTACATTCATCAGGATTTTGAACGGTATATCAACACTATTTTTTTATCAGCAATATCATGGGTAAGAGTAAGAGTTAGAACATTAAATTCTCTTATCCTTCGATCACAAATGACTTTTCAATAATGATTAGCGATAAATAAATAACATATCTAGATATTAAATGTTTAAGAAACTAGGAATAATTAATTTTTTCGGATTAGAAGAAGAAAATTACAAAAAAAGTAAAGAATCAATCACAGAATGCTTATATTACTTGATTTTAAAACAAATAAAAATATTAAGAATTGGACAGGAACTGTCATTCAATGAATTAATGAATTGAAGTTCATATTTTTCCCTTTTACGGTTCCATTTTATTTTTCGAAAGAAAGAAAACATGCCTAGTTTCTCAAATATTGAATATCGAGATATGTTATTTGTTTATGGCTTCGCGAATGGAAATGTTCTGTGTTGCGGGAATATGTATTGCGCTTTCCAAACAGACACCAACCTTGCAGAAAGACATTTGTTGAAGTGTTTAGGTGCTCCGGTGCAACTGGTTCAGTGGTTTAAGAATTAGGAAGGTGGTGGAAAAGCTCAGCAATGGAGACAAGCACCAGCAATATTGCAGGCTGTTCGCGAGGACCCTACAACAAATACTCGGAAGATTGATGCTACATTGAGACTTCTATAATCCACGGTTTATAGAGTTCTCAAGCGAAATAATTTATATCCTTACCATTTGAGTATTGTGTCACACTCTCAGTACGAGATTAGAGTAAATGTGTGGTTGGGATTGAGGAGGAGTCAGTTCGTAGGGCCTGTTATACTTCTCTATTGTCTCAATTCAAAAGAATTTTTAAATCTATTAAATAACGAAATAATAAACGTTCTGAAAGAAATGCCTATAGCTACTTGGCATCACCTTTGGTTTCAAATGGAGGGCTGCCCAGTTCATATTTCTAGAACTAGATGACTGAGAGATTTGGAGAGGGATGGGTAGGTCGTTTTGCCGGCGAGATGGCCACCCAGAAGCCCTGACCTTACGCCGCTTGCTTTTTATGTGTGGTGCTCATTGAAAACTAATATCTATAGAATTCCCTTTAATACTCATGAAGAATTAATTGAAAGGACATTGAAGTTCAAAGATAGTTGATAGTTTTAGAAAAATATGTGTTAAGTGCATTTGGGAAAGAAAAAGACATTTTGAACACCTGTTATAGTTATAGTCTCTTTCGTGAAAATATGATTCATTAATTTCTTTTACTTCCTGTTCATGTTTCATTAAGTAATAAAAGATATTTGAGTTTTCGAATTTTATGTTCTTATTACTCTTCCCCATGATATTGCTGCAAAAACAAAATAGTAAGCTCAAAAATTGATACACCATTTGAGAGCCAGTTGAATGAAGCAGTTTTCAACAAAAAAAAACAGCTACTTATTGGTCAGTTCTTAGTGGTACAGCTAACGAGAAAATACCACTAATTTTGTTCATTTCACAATTTTTTCATTTAGTCTTTCACAACACCCGCCATACAAAATCGTTTCACTATTAGTACTTTCCTATCTTATAGCAAATTCAATGCTCTTTCCGATGGTATAGTCAAATTTGAAGTTGCTGTAAGAGTAACAGAGATATTTTTGTTTTTATAGAGAGGAGCAAAACATTTCATAAAATAAAGAAGTGTTAAATAACTCGATAATTATCAACTTTTCGAAAAAATGTTATGGAACATTTTTGTTGTAAATGACTTTCACTATCACCTACTGGAGTTTGGCCCTCTTTATAGTACACATCCTGTATATATATATAGAAACATTTCAAAACTTCTATGCCATGAAGGTCATCAAATGTAGCTCAAAACTTTCTTAAGTTGTGAAATATAAAATGTCCACATTTTTGTTCAAACTCTGAATATTTTTCAATTCATCTGAGCTCCATTAAATTCAGTGATGAAAATTTAGAATTTTATAAATTATTCCAGAACTGTAAGAAATAAAATAAATAGAAGTACACATCCCTTCTATGAAAAACTAAAGAAACAAGGATATGAAAAAGTATACTGGTGTATATAATTAATTGTTCGTTGTTTGCATTTAAAGGAAACTTTTGTCATTATCAATATTGAGACAGCGATTTCACGAGGAAGAAGGATTATTTGATCCATGAAAATTTTTCTTATACCCCTTTCGTTCGTGTGCAACCCCACACAAAAAAAAATGCAAAATAAGTCGCCATGAATTTTCAGCTAATAAATTTTATTTCATTAAAGCAATACGAATGACAGTTAACCTATCCACATGACCAACATCGTTATGAATTAATTCAAACTACACTATTAGTTATATGGATTCATGAAGCACATCGAATAAGTTTCAACAGTCTTGAAAATGATAGTTCAACTAACCCAACTCTGCACTATTCTATTCTAGAGAATTGAGAGCGAAGTGAGATGAGCGAATCTAATTTGAATCGGAACTTTTTTCTGCGAATAAAAGAGAGAAGCACTGAATTATGTAAGTTGAATATATTTATTTTACCAGGAAGCCAAGTTTCCTGCCCCAGTTCGGCCTTTATCTCACTCTAGTAGATGTATTATAATGAAGGCTGGCTCGAGCCTTGGACGAGCCTGAAATTTAATTTAAAATCCATTTAGGGTTTACGGAACAATCCTTTGACTCCGTATTATTAATAATTATAGGCGTCTCCTTGTTCGTTTTATTTTCTCGAATTTGCGGGATTATGAGGGACAAATTTTCTTTTCATGCATATATAGTATGTCTCAACCCTTCGCTCAGTCTTTTATTAGTTTGTGTCACCATATTTTGCTGAAATTGGTAATACAGTTGATTAAGGTACTAATCCCTGAGCCATCGGTTAGGTTATCTTTTGATTGAATCTTTTAAATGCTCGACTATGACAATGACAACGTAGCAATATTATGTTTTCAAATAAAATGATTTTTCATTCATTTATTGCATATTTTTTGAAGTACGTTCCTCCGGTTCTAACGTATTCTTCAATCCTCAAGATGTCTGTTATACTATGCCATTTTTTGGATTGACCTGACTTCATTCTAAGCTGTCACTTTTATCCTTTCGATAGTGTCATAATGCGCAACGATTAGCTTCTCAGAACTTCACGGACAAAACCCTTGACCTGTCTCATTGTCGCGATGAAAAAACCAAGAATTTGGTACGAAATTTATTTCAAGAACGTCAGATAATACATTATATCGACTGTCTATCTGCCAATTCTCATTTGAAATTCCCTATTTTTATTTGTCACTACGTTGACACCTTTGTTAGATAACATGATACCAAATGGTCAAAAATTGGTCAGTATATGAACGATTGCTGATTTTATTGGTTCACCTACTGTAGGTTTTCCGGTTACACGCAACCACGAAAGAGGAACGGCAGCAACGCAACGCATACTTAATAACTTGATGTTCGTTCCAAAAATATTATAATAAAAATTCTCAGCTGAGGACTCTCACGAGACAACTGGTGGCGTCCATATTTTTTGTAGATCCTTCTGACTAACTCACTGATTCAAAAATTTCTTACACTTATCGAGAGCAACTTATATAAGATAGTCCCGAGCTACATTTAAATCTCAGAGAAAATGATTACGAGAATCAAAATCATCTAACTCAAAACATTATTTTGCACTGCGAAACTGTTGTTTTTATATGGAAATAATGCACCACATATACATTAATGGCTGAGATTGAAGTTAATTACGCAAAGGTGAAGGAATTGATTATTTCAACGAGGAAGCATACGATTTCATCATGTTCGAGGCCTTTTTTCTTTGAATCATCAAGACTCTGCATAAAAAAAGGTACTTGGGGGCAGTACTTGATAGCAAACCTATCTGTCCTCACCATCTTGAGCAGAAAAATTGCAGGTTTTCTGCTGCACTCATGATATGTAGACCTAACCTAACCTAACCCAACCACACCTCGTGGTGTGGTAGACGAGGGTAGAAAAACAGACGGAGAAGATGGATGTATAGAGACATAGAGCAATCATGTTCCTACTATGGCACTAGGTGCACAGTTAAGGGTCAAACTACACCACCTCACAATTTTTGGCAGGGAAGTTTCAACTGCTTATACGCTAACGACGAGGGGCACACTAGTGGGTTGGTGCAAGATAAACCCTGTTCCTGGAAACGAACTCGGATAGAACCACACCGAGGTTCCATTCCATTCATAAGATCGAGGTGAAAATCTCATACAGAAAAGAGTGAGAAAAAAGAAAGGAATCCTCGCCAGGTGAAGGGTATATCTGGTACATCACTTGCTCGAAGACCAAAGAGAAATCAGGTAGAGGAAAAATTGGGAGGGTTTCTATCCCTTTGTAGTCAGAGATCATATCAATACTTGGCTGTGCACCAATACTGGCAGATCTTCATACAACAAATGAGTTGATCAGAATCTGGCCCGAACGTCGGACAGATCTGGGACTCCCAGCCATACACAGGATTTACCAAGTGCATGTGGTGTGAAATTGGGGACGAAACACCGATTCACCACATGCGTTGCATGGATCTGCCTTAGCAGTAACAGACAGCGCACGGAAATGCTGGGAGTGGGTAATATGCCAAAGATCCTCCTCATTCTATTAGAACTTCTTTGTTAGGTTCGAACAGGGGATATGGTTACGAAGAAGGGGAAAACGAATAGCCATAGGCTAAAGTGTGGATATCCATTTCGGATCCCTTGATATAATCCCAACTATTAGTTAAAAATTTTGATTCTTGTAGTTATGATTATTATGAAGGAATTGAAGGTTGAAAATAGTTGTTATAGCTTGGACAAGATTTAAACATTTCACATGAATCAGTTCATATGCTTTTGATGGATATTTTGTGTATAAAACGAGCTCCAGCAAGACAATCTAATCAAAAGAGCTGAATTTTAGCGAGAAAATTCTAAAAACGGTTACTGCAAATATATCTTCTTGACAGCGACTCTCCATACATGCAACACATCGTTACTGGCGACGAGACATCGATCTACGAGTATGAAATTCAAGAACCTACTAATGTAGGCAGCTTCTGTAGTACAAAGGAGAGAGGTCCGTACTTTGACACAGCAGGTCGCTGGTTAGATTCCAGCGTAGCCTGGGTGTTGTGTTTGTCACTTCATTGGTTACAAATAACTTACTCTGTAGGAAAACTATCGCACATGACAAATTCATGGCATGTGTAGTACAGGAAAGGACGGGAGTGGGATAAAATGTCCGCATCCGCATCTCATGCTCACAGTTCTCCTTCAATTACTGTAGTATAGTGCGCTTTGAATTCTTCCTCGAGATTAACCAGTGAATGAGGAATACTACTTTGATGTCATGAAGCGTATGTGAGAGAGTATTTGTGGTGCATAAAATCTCGTATTTAACATTATGATAATGCATCATCTCAAAATCCGTCTATTGTGGATTTTGACCAAAAACTCAAATAGTTTGATCCATATTCACCAGACTTGGCTCATTGCAACATCGTCCTGTTTCCTAAACTTAACTCAGCAATTCGAGGAACACGTCGACTCGACTGAGATGATAGAAGTAAAGTCGAGGAAGCAGTCAAAGTCGATCCAAGCTGCAGACTATAAAATTGCATGAATGATCGGATTAATCGTTGATACAAGTGTAATGTTTTGGGGATGGACTTCTTAACGGCTATAAAATAGATTTTCATGATAAATTCAAATTTGTTATCGTATTGAATAATTCCAGGCAGACATTTGTCTTAGTAATATTTCTAATTATTAAGAAACTGTCAACATACTTGAGATAATAAGTGGTCCTTTTGTTTTCTGCAGTTTAACCCTACCTTTGAAAGAAAATTTTATACGACATAGTATTGTAACCAAATATCTTCCCGAAATTTCCATGGTAAAATAATGATACAAGATATCTATGTTACATACAAACCTTATTCTTTAATCTTAGGACATTTTTCAATATATTAGTATCATAACGAGAAGATTAGATATTATGTAGCATGTAAGATATAAGATATTCTTCGATGCACACAAAAAACCACCACACACCAACCGATATCTGAATGGAAATTCACATCACCATCCAGCTCAACTTGATCCGGTTATAAAGAGTTTCATCACCTTTCATCAAGAAGTATTTGCTCACCTAACAACAACAACATTTGACAATACCAAAAATCAAATTTGGTAAACAAATTTGCATTCTAGAAATCTGTCACCAATATTTAATGAAAAGATTCATTAACGCTTGAGTGAATGAATGTATTTTCTATCAAATTGTATTCGATACATATGGAAAAAAATTCGTTCATTCGACATATATCCGACATATATCAGGCAACAAAGAGATTGCTTGCTCCAAACTATATATTTCAAATATTCTCGAACAACCGCTCGAACGAAATGGCATCCATTTTCAACGTGGATTACTAGAAATAATCGGATGAACAACTACAAAGTGAACATAATTTATATAACGATTGTATGAAAAAAAAAGAATAGACACAAAATCAGCGTTCTCTTCAACAAAGCGAATGGACGGGGCAACGAGCAGATTTGTAAAGGGCGGCAAATTTTTAGCCCTGGACATCGGGATGACCAGAGAGAAGATTGCCCCGGCAGAGAGAGTAATAAGCGTAATATTGTCTGCCATGAGGCAGCCGCACCGAGAGGCTTATACGGCTACGGCTAAACGGATATATAAAGATAACTTTAATCCTCCCTGTCAGTGACGCTCGTTCGGCATATATACCCCCAAGATACTCACTTGTATTGTTGGGGGTTCCGTTCATTCTGAACTTATTCCATTTGTGCAAAGGATTCTGGAATTAAACCCAGTAGAAAATTTTGTAATTTCGGGAAAGCCACAGGGAATTAGGCCATAATTGAAAAACCAACTTCAACTGATTAATAAAAATATTTCATTGCTTCATCAAAATATTTTCTCGCGATTTGGTTCAGTTCCAATATTCATTGATATAATTATTTTATAGAATATTTATCAAAACAATATACATATCATATTCATGTTAAATTGTGAGATTTATTGAAAACATTGTTACCTCACTTGTCGTTCACAAATTTTCAACGTCTGTGGTAAAAAAAAAGATGTTGACCGCATAGAGCTTCATCAAATCAATATGATAGATGAGGAAACCATTCAAGTCTTAATTTATTGATTGCATCTCCTAGGCAGATGAGATTGTTTTTCCTCGATTCAAATCATATGAAATTACAAAACCATTGCATTCTCCTGACAGAATTTGCTACTGATGGCTCTACCTTTCCCCCCACTGTACCAGTGTATAACTACAGGAGTATCATTCTGGGACAAACATTTATCGGGAGCTCTAGTCACGCAAATATAGTACAACAGTGTACAATACTAAATTGTACTTCATGAAATCACTATGGAACGGAAGAAATTATCTAGCTCATATAGCTCATAGTATTTCTGTCTTCATTTCAGTAGTCACAGATATTTCACTAACATTCAAACTGTATTATTCTGCCAATATTATTCTGTCGAACGTGATTTCAGTAGTGAATTCTAAGTTTTCTTCGCCATCAGTGCTCTTACCTTACCAAAATTCAGAAAGCCACAATGTCACCATTGGTTATAATGGAGAAGAATTGATTATTCTACGAAATGAAGAGGATGAAATAACTTTAAATGCGAGAAGTTTACTACGGCATGCTCTTCTAATTCTTTTGGCCTTAGTATTGGAGTCGGCACCACTGTGGGCCATAATCCCCAAAAAGCGAATGATGCAAAATTTATTTTGCATTTTTCATTCTTCGACCCCAAATATGTGTTTGAAACCTCCCGAGGAAGTCATTTCTCTCGTTTCAGGGGCAAATATAGATTAGAGAGTCGACAATATTCGTTATGATAACAAAATTGTGGAAATATAAAATATGTATTTTTAAAATTCTTCATGCTTTAATTTCCGACCAGATGTGATGTGAGAAATTTTTTCTTGATACATTGTGATTTCAAGAGGGCGAAAAGCATTTGTCCTCAATTTGAAGTCGATATTAGGAAAGGCGTTTTCATGTGTGAGATTTCGTTTTTGATTTCCAGCATTTGTGTGTCCGGGTGCTCCTAAGATTCTTAGACTAGCCAGTTCTTAAACATTTAAATAAAGATCCCAACTAGAAATAATCTGCAAACACCTGTATAGAACAAAAGCAAACGAAGCAACCATCTAGCACATAATATTTCTCGTGTATTTCAGTTCAACTACTTCACAAGCTGTAGTACACTAACAATTTTATTTGGACAAATATGACTTCAGTAGAGCATTGTTTCTTATGTTCATCAATTGTGCTTTTGAAGCTTATCTGAATTCAGAAGGCCACAACGTCACCATTGCATATAACGGAGAAGAATTCTTCGATTTGAAGAGGTTTTAAGAATTTTGACTTGAAGATTTTATGGCCTCAGTATTGCCTCATTGTTCCAAAATCGTCAAAAAGCGCTAAAAACTCAATTTTTTAAAAGTAGTTTCCCCTCCTTGTCGACCTTAATTACGTGTTTACAACCTCTCGAGTAAGTTCTTCCTTAGGTTTCAGGCGCCAAGAGTGATTAGCGAGCCGACAATAATCGTTTTAATTGATAAAGTCAATAATTACAAAAGTATTCATCTCTGTTTCTTACAGGGTGTCCCAGGTCCTCACCACAACGTCGGTTAAGGGTTGATAACAAAACTGTAAAAATATCAAGAATTCTCATATATTGTTACAATTTTTCATTCTTCAACTACCGGCCGTAGATGATTTGAATATTTACTCTTGATACAATTACGTGTTTATAACCTCTCGAGGAAGTAATTCATTACGTTTCAGGCGCCAACAGTGATTAGCGGACCGACAATAATCGTTTTAACCCTTAACCGACGTGGTGCCCATATTTTGCGTTAACTACGTTGTAGGTCCCTGAAACCCCAACTTGTACAAATGCTCAAATTTTTGTCTTTGTTTAGTTTTGTGAGATTTTCTTTATAACGATTCAAAGAAAACATGACAAGGTAGCAGAAATTTATTCAATAGTTGCAACGATTGTAGCAAATCTACAATAGAAATGAAATATTCGAAATGAGAAAAATATCCCCCAAAATTGTGTGAATATTAAAAAAAATGAAGAGAAAAATTACCGAGAAAATGACAAATTGATATTCTAAACTAGATCGTATTCTATGGAATGAATTTTCAATGTGCAGGTAATTTCACAAAAATTTCTGGGATACCTAAACATGAAATGCATTCTGTAGGTCATTCTAGCTCGTTTGCGCAAGCTACACATTCTTTTGCACTACACTGTGAGCTAAAGGCTCTTTTGCATGTTTTACACAAGTAACTTGTCTTTAGTTTCAGTTTCACATAGATAACACACTTTCCTAGCATTTCTAGGCAGCGTATCGGAATCATCTGGAGTTTCTGGGACTTTAGTACCGAATACTCTATGAACGCTCTGTCTAAGTTCTCTTGGGAGGAGAATGTTATTTGCCCTTTCTTTCAGAAGAGGTTCATAGAGCTGCTTCACCAAAACTTTCAGGAATTGCAATCTTGTGTGTTTTTTGAACGCTTTGGTGGATAATATAAGCGTGCAGGCCACTCATGTCGATAATATGGAACAATAAGGCCATCGACCAACGTCTTGTTCTCCTGCTACAAGAATAATTCGAGCAATTTTCGGCAAGTAAGTCCACACTTCCCTTTGTTCTATTGTATTATGAATTGATTTCCGGCAAACTATTCTCAACATCATCTTCTTTGCTAAGGTGCATTGATGAAATCAAAACAATAGCCTTTTTTTTGGCACCGAAGATATGACGATTTTATCATTTGCAAATCCATACAATGTCGATCCAACAGCTCTTCATTCAGAAGGCAGAAACTCCTGAGGGATTTCTCTTTTATTTTTCTTCATAGTTCCTACACATGATAGTTTGTTCTTTAGCAAAATTTCTACAAGTTCAGTAGATGAATACTGGTGACTTGGGTGAGTATTGCAAACTTTTTTTCCTCAG
Source organism: Cryptolaemus montrouzieri (assembly GCA_013387265.2). Taxonomy (NCBI): domain Eukaryota; kingdom Metazoa; phylum Arthropoda; class Insecta; order Coleoptera; family Coccinellidae; genus Cryptolaemus; species Cryptolaemus montrouzieri. The sequence goes on along the minus strand of JABFTP020000021.1, from coordinate 69,366,413 downwards.
GTTTTACATCTTACAGAGCATCCGTTTCCCTTCCACAGTAAATATACGTATTGTAAACATAGTGCCTACTTGTATCTGCCAGACAATGCACTTTTATGCCGTATTTTTCTGGTTTTGAAGGAATATACATCTTGAACTTACATCGCCCCCTGAAACCCAAGAGGATTTCCTCGACTGTGCAATTTATTTCAAGTGAAAACGAGTTTTGTGAATTCTGATTTTTTTCGAGATATGTGACACTGTAGCAGCTGGGTTGTCTTGAACAAATTCCTGTCATTCTTCCCCAGAATCAAATCGTAGTCACATCAAAAATACGGAAAAACGGCGTGCGAAAGAAACCAATCTGAATACTTCCCTGCCTATACCACCTGTGGCAAAAATAGCTTGGATATCTTCATTAATTGATTTGAATACAGAAGTCAACAAAAAGAGATCTAAAAATCCATTGATTTCCGTTTCGTCCGTATCTTTGAATTCAGTACGATTATCGTTACCTTCTTTGTCACGCTACTCCCTTAGTTTTATGTTTGTGTAATGCACAAAAATTTTCATAATTTCCTGAGAAAAAAATTTCTTCCACGATTCTAATGGTTCCGAACCTTCAGCATTTCCTCTTGGAAATGCAACTTTTATTATATCATGTGCAGGTGTTCTGGTGTTACGTGATGGTTCAGTTGATGACTATTTATAGCTATTCTTTCCACACATATATCTCTGATTCGTTTCGTTTTCATCAGGAGATTTATCTTTGATTGAATTTTCGCCCTCACTTCCATTATTGCTTTCGTCATCCCCCGACAATTCAAATCACTGCTATGAAAACTGAATATTGTTGATTCTTCTTCATTTTGTACTTCTTGTCCTCCACCTTGGTCAGAAAAGTCACTTTCACATTCCCCACACCATTAAAGGAAAGTTTCCTCGAAATCTGCACCAGTGGGCTTCGCGGATCGCTTTGAAATATTTGTCGCCATCGAAGTTGAAAAATCACACAAACGAGGTTGTACGTCCCAGAAACACTCAACCTCCACCTTCGAATACTTCCTATGCACTGAACGCCGTGATTCGCTACTATGTCGAGACTTGCACCATATAAAGGTACTGAGCGCCATCAGTTGATAAAGTCAATAATTACAAAAATATTCAGCTTTGTTTCTTACAGGGTGTCCCAGGTCTTCACAACATCGGTTAAGGGTTAATAACAAAACTGTAAAAATATCAAGAATTTTCATATATTGTTACAATTTTTTATTCTTCAATTACCGGCCAGAGGTGATTGGAACATTTTCTCTCGATACAATGTGGTGTCAAGAGAGCGATAACGATTCTCAATTTGATATTAGTAATGCGGTTGATGAAAACTTGATAAATTTTTAATTTGAAATTTAGTTCACCCATGTGCACGTTCAATTCTGAGCTCAGACACTTCCTAAACATGAATATAAAGATCGGAAACCCGAAAGAGCTGCGAATATTGGACCCACAACTCAATAAACTAGAAAAACGTGATTCACCAGACTCCTGTTCTGGCTATGTAAACAACTGAGGATTAAGTTATCACGTATCACTATTGAGACTATTAATAGTAAGCGAGCCAGGTCACCTTTTCACGTTTGTTGTGTCTAAGTGGCTACCAACGTATGAGGTGTAGAGAAGACATGTAAAAAACTGCGTCCTTGGAGACTGCTTGTTTGATTCGCGTGATAAGAGAGTATCGTGTTCAACGAATTCCTGGCGAATCAATTTTCAATTTATCACGATCACATCGAGTTACTCGAAAGACAGTTGAGTCTAAAGGTTTCTGAGAAAGAAAATTAGATCTGGCTCGATGAGCTGTTTTTTTTTTCGATCGATTCGACCAATTCTGTGGTCTCCGTCCACGTAAAGATTTTCGTTATTTGAGTGAAAGTTCTAAAAGATGGAAGCCTAGATCATTAATGAAGAACACTGTACAAGCAAGCTGCAGTTTGCATTATTGTCTACTTTGCGAACGGGAAAAACAGACTTCTGATGCAAATTACGATTTATGATATGACAATTGAAGAAGGTAAACATAGTTATGGTTCTTGAATCTCATTCACCAGAAAGGAAGCTCTGTATTTTGTTATGAAACCAGCAACGACTTTATTCGAAAACACAGCCTTGTTTCCCCCGTGTTAAGGTTTTTCGGAGGAGAAAAACGAATTGCACCCTCAAGTTTTGATTTCTGGGAGCAATGTTCGCATTGTACTTCAAAATATGATGGTTTTAATGATTTCAAGGAACTAAAGTGTATACAAGGAACAATTTAATACAATTTATTGCAAACAAAACTTCGACAGTCGGTTGTTGTATCTGGATGCGAAACTAGCATAAATAAGCAATCTAAATTTGGTAAATCCCAAGGTAAATCAAGGTTGATTTTACTAAGTACGAGATAACCATGCTTCATGCTTGGATCGAAATTATGGTGTGCATTCTCCATAATGCTCAACGTCTTCAGAACAGAAGAATGGGAAGAAATTCTGAAAGGGGGAGAAAATCTGGAGAGAGAAAGTGTGTGTTGTTTGTTACCGATGTGCCGAAGCAGGGAGCTGGAACGCCAAACGATCATAACACATCTCGATGTGGATTGAAATTGGCTGATAGCTTCGGAAGCAAGGACCCTATTCACAGGTTTGCGTAATCTTGCAAGTGAATAGCAGTGACGAAAAAAAAAGGATATATATTTGTGAAATACACGATTGAGACCTACAAAATGTAGATCTGCTTATATAGATATAGACATAAGCGAACTTTGATTAATTTTATAATCATGCAAATCGGTTGGATATCGGAACAGACCCAAGGGGCGATGAACAAAGATTTCAGGAGAATTTGGCTGAGTAATTCGCCGAAGTAATGACGCGTATTGACGAACGAAGACATTGCCCTTAATTTGCTGTTGACGTTGAACCCTTTAATTTCGAGTCTCGGACCTTAATGGAAATTATTGGTTTCTTTTAATTGTAAAATAAAGCCAATTTTATTTCAAAGATGAGAATATAGAGGTTAATGCCGATTATACCGAAAGTGGACAATAAAAGCTGAGGATGAGGTTCGGTGTTTGATGAAGGAAGAAAGGAGGTACATGATATCATTGACATGGATCGAGCTATCGTGAAGTGTCCAACTATCAGTTGAACAAGTCGAAAAACTGGCCAGCATGACAGCTTGAAATCCTATCTTTATTTGAAAGAAGAAAAGCTAACATTTTTTGATATATAAATGGACCCATCTTTTTATTTTACCGGCATACCTGTACATATACATAAAATTTTTCTTTATATATAAAATCTGACTTCGCCTCTTTGCGTCGTTTTTATCAATCGTAAGCAACTTGATGCCCTTCTAACTTCAAACTACAAAACTACCCATACTACGGTCACGGCTGGAAGGCTTGCTGCGCCATCCTGTTTATAAAATCGAAGAATATTTCATATAAATTATTCAATTGCATGAACGCATAAGCAAATCAATTTGTACTTCATTTTTTATCATCAATGCACTAAACATAAAGTAGAGGATCAAGTTCTTTAAGAGCAAAAAACAGCGTAAAGAGACACTTGAAATCAGAGTTGAACAACTCAACAATAAAAAAGTCTTTCAAAAAATTAAGTAAACGACAATTCTTAGCTTTTGTTTCAGGAATTATTTGTTTCTTCTTTTAGCAGTTCACCTAGATTTAATGTAAAAAATAGGTGAAAAGATGCAATATCTTACTATACATCATGTCCATTACCAGGAGTGATAACAAAAAGGAATATAATTCAATTTTAGTCTATGAGTCAGAACTAAGCCTTCGCTTGACAAGTAAACTTCGAAATGAATAGCCATTTAATGAATCATTTACACCCACTATCGCAAATATTTCAACGATCTTCTACTGAAAGCATGTAGGCAGTTTCTATAAATATGTAAATATTTTTCAACAATTTCCTGCCATTAATTTCTGGATTGGCTTTCATTTTTCAAAATTATCAGAGCATATGATCTTATCATATATAAATATTGAATTCATACTAGTTTTTACTAATAATTAAATAGTCTTTCAAACATAGCTCATGTTCATAATTTTTCGAGGAAAATATAGAATCAATCTGTATATTCCAATCGATCAAATTTCACACTCCTGGAAAATTGCCACAAAGTTCCTTTTATATTCCAGCTTGTCGCTGTTCTTTGCAGGGATTGATTTCTTCACATTATATTAGAAATTCTGGAAAGATTATTGAAATACCATATCTTTCAGATATTATTATTCCGTTGTTGGCGGAAAAGGGAGCAGAGACACAAAACACCGTTGTATGCTGAGAATGAATTTTTCAATCACGATTTCATATTTTGCAATCAAAGAATGCAATGAAGCAAAATTTAAAATGTAATGGATTACGTTCTGAAATCTGAAATTATTGAGGAATTTTCATTGATTTTAATCTTATTTCATCTGCTGAATGACTATTTTTCACTAAATAGCATACAGAGTGATGACTTTCGCTGAAGTAAAAATAATTTTCTCCTCCACACCACAAATTTCCAAGACCCTTGAGCGACAAGTTGGACAAAACATCTGGAGTAAACTAGGAAAATTTCGATATGAATAAACTTTGAATTAATTTTTTCAATCACTTCCCATATTCCACATCTTTTGTGTGGATATAGAGTTTCTGTCACAAAGATATACAGTTCCCCTAAGAGTTACTAAGAACCGAAACAGTTTCATCCTACTTCATCTTCAATTAACTATTTACCTTCTTGCCATAGATTGAAAATGAAGCTGCTTCGGAAGGTCCTGAATATAGAGCACTAAGTTGAGAAGTTTGATTATAGCCGCAATAAAAATAACGTGAAAGGAGATAGAGTATGAAACTGTCCGAGTGTACAGAGACTCAGAGAGAAGATATCGAGTATTTTCTCGGAATTCTATCAAGCACTGACATAGATGCTCTAATGTGCTATGAAATGATAGGGTGGCTGTGAAAAAGATTCTAGTGTCGACCATCAAGATTAGCAAGAGCACGAATGCTCGAAGACCACACGCTAAAAAAGCTCAAAACACTATGGAATAACCAGAAATGCTATAGGTTTTTGCAAGGAGCTTGTAGTCAATTCCAGAGTTAAAGATACAATATGTAATTTAAGGTAATTCCAAGGAACAGACTACGCCAGATGACATGCATACCCACTGGACATTGTGCACTAATGAAGCGCCTTCATGATATAGTCCATAGCAGAAGGAAGAAACGATCAAGCACGTATTTTTTCTCAATTTGAATACTGGACCAATACTGCCGAGAGAGAAACTACTGACCTGGGAAACATTGCTACTTACCTCAAAAAGTTAGGATCGTAGAAGATATTGCTATTTGCAGGAAGTAAAGGAAGCGCTATTAGCCCAATGGGGCCAAGATGAATTGGCTCATTCTGATTTCTCACAATCGTGATCACAAGTTAGTAGTGAATGCATTTATGCATATTAATCATAGACTGACAGATCAAGCATATAAAGGCGTTTAGTGAAATGAGTTTTCCATAAACGGTAAGAATAGATGGCAATAACCTAACAAAGGCATTCAGTATATAAGCAGTAGATGATATGAGACGATAAAAAATCTAACCTAACCTAACAAAGGCATTCAGTATATAAGCAGTAGATGATATGAGATGATAAAAAATCTGCTCCAAAGGCGTTTCGATGGAGAACTGTTAGAATGCCAACTGGAAGATATGTATATATATTATATCTCAAATCAAGTAAATGTATCGGACGAAAAAGTTATATTTTATTACCCTTACGAAGTTAGTGATTTATGCCATTGTTTTACTCATTATTATTAATTGGCAATGAAAAAGTATTGAACTTTCTGTTCCAAATTTCTACGGTATAGCTGTGAATTGAATAAAACACACAGATTTTCATGAATTTGGCTTTCCATAGAAAGTAAATATTCAAGGAGCGGCTGATCTCAAGTTTTCTTGAGATGAGTCTGAGAAAAGATGAGTATTTCAGCATGGAAATATTTTAATTGGATGCAGATGGTTTTCTTTCAGCAGACGAGAAAGCAATCGAGACATCTAGCCTAAGGTAGATTTCAAATTGGGCGATTACCTTCGTTTATCTAACCCGAAATTAACTTCTCAGCTTCGATCTTTCTTCGTCTGGGATTTAAATTGAACTTTCAAAACTAGCCGCAATTCTGCTCTACTGCTTCTGTCAGATGCAAACTATTCATAGGATGAAATTAGGATAGTTTTAATGACCCCATTTATTACAGGAGATGAGAGTCATTTCACTTTACGATATTCCATTCAATGTGGTCAAAGTGTAAGCTTTGATCTTTAAAGGGCCAAAAAACAAATCTCAACCGACTGAATGTTAGGTTAATCTTCTGGTTTCAGCCGAATATGTGAAACTGGAAAGTGTGCTCCTCATGAGGCTATGATACCATCATTTTTAATATTATTAACTTCTAGATAAATATACTTTAGAGTACTTACGTTCATCGATTTCTAACATAATGTTTCCAGAAGAGTAAAAACAGAATTTCAATGTTTGTCTGTGTAATTTGAAGTTGAGTGATGTTCCATGAATTGGTATTTTTCGATAAAGCCGTCATGTACTGGGTGATTCACCAGTATCGCGGTGCTCTGTAGCTCGTACACTCTTGAAGATTTCATTTTTGTTCGAACGGCATTGTATTTAGAAAGTAATGAATTACTTCAGCAATTTATTCTGGAGTGAACAGGGGGTCCCAATTTTCTATAAAAAAATCTTGGGAGGGTTTTTCAGATTCGAAGACCACTTTTTCGTTGAAGATTCAAGAGCGCTATAAACTTTGCTGTAACGTCTTTGAGTATTAAGTTTTTTTTGGTGATTAGTTTCGTCAAAATATTTTCTATTCCGTCAAAATTCATGAAAATAGGCTCTCACATCATCGCATGCGCCTTCGGCCAGAGAAGATGAATACTCTTTTCCTTTCGTTTTCTTATTGCCCAAAGATAGCTTTATTGATGAATTGAAATTGATTATCCTCATTTTATACAGGGTGACTCGAAAAAATTATTGAAGAATATCGTAATTATAAAAACATCATATCTTGATTTTTTCAAATGAAATACCCTGTATTTTAAAATTCATGTCAACGCATGAAATATTGTGCCATATTTCTGCAGATGTAACCTTATCTTCATCTTCAAACAAGTCATGGATGAAATACGTAAAAGATTGGTTTTTGGTGAGATGATCTACAAGGTGTTGACTGTTTCAATGAGTGTTCGAAATAGTGCCCGTTTCTTTGTAGACACAACTCAATCCTTCTGAGGAAAGACTGTTGAACTATCAACAACATTTGCGGATTAACTGACAGAAAGGCGTCGACTATTATCTGTCTCATAGCAAACTGTGTTGTAGAAGGTATCTGGTAAACGATGCCCTCAATAAAACCCCACAAGAAAAATCTAGACTTGTAAGGTCCGGAGACCTTGGTGGCCATCTAACAGGACCACCACGTCAAATCCATTTGTTTGGAAATACATGATTCGAAAGCTCCCTAACTTGATGTGAGTAATGTGCTGGTGCTCCATCCTGTTGAAACCACAAATCTTGTCTTATATACTCTGGTACATCGGCAAGTAACATTGATAGATGATTTTGCAGAAAATCTAAATACATTTCACTATTGAGGTGCCTGTCGAAAAAGTGCGGCCCAATTAGATATCCATCTACTATAGCGGCCCATACATTCAAGGAACAACGATGCTGGTGATCTGTTTCTCTCGTGAGATGTGGATTTTCCGTGGCGTAATAATGAAAGTTGTGCCTGTTATCAAGCTCATTCTTGTGGAAAGTTGCCTCGTCCGAGAAAAGAAATCTGCTAAACATATTAGGATTTTCCGCTACTTTGTACTCGCCTAATTGCTAAAATTGATTCGATTTTCATAGTCTTGATTGTTAACTTCCTGGTGCAGCTGTTCATGATATACATGAAATTTATTCACTTTCAAGATTCTCTGGACGGAAGTTTGACTTATATCTGTTTACTGAGAAATCTCTCTTTGGCTTTTATATGGGTCCTCTGTCACTGTCAACAAAACTGATTGTCTTCAGCTGTAACAGTTTTTGGTTTTTCATGTTTTTTGTAAGCGATATTACCCGTTTCAATAATTCTAAATAGAAGTTTTTTAAAACAACTTGCATCAAGATGCCTTTTATCAGGAAATCTTTGTGCATAAACTCTCCTTGCCAACATAGAATTTTTATCACACTCACCGAGAATAAAAATCATATCAACCATTTCTTCTTTGAAGAACTTCAGCATGCTGTCAATCGAGAAAATTGGGTTCAAACTTCACTTTAACAATGTTCAATAACGGAACACTGATAAGTTCACCACGTAAAATACAGAATATGATATGTCCGGACACCTGACAGAAGGCACAAATAAAAAAAATGTCAACACATACCTCGATTCACGTTTTAATCATCTTGATTTTATCATTCGTTGAAGGAATTATCATGTTTACGTTTCATGTTTTACTATTTGAATCATGACAGAAAAAAAAAAACTTCTGTGCGAATAATGCTGCATGTTGATGAGTTTCATATTGTTTGTAGAATTTTCATAAAAAATTTTCACAAATAATCGAATATTTCGAAAATGATCGACGATAAGATAAGGTAACGACTGCAAAAATATAGCACAATCTTTTATGCGTTGACATGAATAATAAAATACAGGGTGTTCTATTCGAAAAAATCAAGATAGGTGTTTTTGAAATTACATAATTCAATAATTTTTTTGAGTCACTCCTGTATAAAATGAGAATTATCTATTTGAATTCATCAATGAAGCTATCTTTGGGAAATAGGAAAACGAAAGGAAAAAAGTATTCATCATCTCTGGCCGAAGAAGCATGCGACGATGTGAGAGCCTATTTTCATGAATATTTACGGAAAAAAAAAATATTATGACGACATTACGCATCAAAAAAACTCATTACTCAAAGACATTATAGCAGAGTTTAGGCCGCTCCTGAATCTTGAATGAAAAAGTGGTCTTCCAATTTGAAAAAACCACCCAAGATATTTTTGAAGGAAATTGGGACACCCTGTTTACTGCATAATAAATTGCTGAAGTAGATTTTTCTTTCTAAATACAATACCGTTCGTACAAAAATTAAATCTTCAAGAATGTACGAGCTACGGAGCACCGCGCCACTGGTGAATCATCCAGTATACATGTTGATCTAATTAAAACCCTCGTTTTAACTCAGAAAAAGGCAAGATCAGCGAAAAACGCTGAAAATGGTTGATTTTGGTTTCGAAGAGAACGATCGTTTATGCCAAGTTTGAGGATGTTAGATCAACCGTCTACCTCCATTATCTTGTACACACAAAATAATCAGAGAAATATGCGTCAAAGGCACATCGTTAGAAAGATCTTTCGATTATCGATATGAACTTATAAACATTTTGTGTAGAATTTCCGATACTGGGTGTTTGAACTACAAAAGATCATTATATAATAACTGAATAGCCATTTGAACAGATTTATATCAGTATCCAAGAAGGTGTTTCAGCATGTAAATTTGAAAGTGTAGGGATCAAACCCTTACCCTTAGTATTCCTAAACATGAAAATTTTCATCTTCAAAAGTATTATGTGACACATCATTGGAGAAATTGCTAGATGCTCTCAATGAATTTTGTCAACAGTTAATTTCAGGGGTGTATACGGGTGTTAGAGCCAAAGAATTCATTCAAATAGCTAGCTGGGTACATGGGATCAATTATTTCAATTTCATATATTATATTTGATTCAAAAAATAAATCAACAGAAGGCAAACTAGAAATTATTATTTTTCATTTTCAGAGTAACACTTATTCCTAAACAACTGCAGGAATATGTAACAAAAAATCATTCGAAGGAGCAACGGACTCTAAACTATGTTGAGATTCTGCGTATAATGGGGGTGCGACAATGAAGAGAAAAGTTGCTGAAAGAACTGCTCAATATGATTCCTCCTACCGTGTTCTCAATTACATTTCGTGTTAATAGTCAGCATTCTGTCACAGTTCTTTTCCGCAGCTCAACCAAACTTTCTGGCTGTGAAGCGTTATTTTCAATTTTAATTAACCATATACGAAATTAAAAATGATTCTAATCAAATGACCTTGCAGGCCAATAATTTGGCCCCTACTACCTATCCAAATCCCTGAAAAATTATTATTTAAATACGTTGCATTTGAATATCAAAATGCAGGGATAGAGCATCTTGTTGGAAATGAAAATGATTATACTGATAGACAAAAATGATCTTAATGATAGCTAAATGGAATTGAATAGGTCATTTTGTATCTACAACTAGACTGTAACTAATCTGCATTTTCAAAACATTTCACTCACTCTCAGCTTTTTAGCTACAGAAATTAATTTTTTTTTTTAAACAGTCAAAATATGTTTCAAATGAAGAAAAAACTTATATTCAGGATTTTGGAGAATATTTAGCGTCAGGTACATCCCTTTTGAATGTCCAGTAGTAGTCAGCTAACATGTTCGGACTACACTTACCTTGGTACCTTTTTTCCATGTTGAATATGTCCTGATGGTACCGCTCATCGTGTTCGTCGCTAACGGCTCTCAAGTTTTGAAGGAAAAATCCAAATGCGAGTGTAAAAAGTGAAAGTTGGGCGACACATTGCATCCCATGTCCTTGTGAGCCGCTAAGACGTTGTTGACTAACACTTCATGTGTTTTCCAAGCAAATAACGAACAATACTTCAAAAATATGTCCATGACGATTTTTCGATATGATGAAGTTTTGGTTCAAACTCTTCATCGGATCTACAAATATTTCTTCTTTCATTTTTGCAACACTGATTTTTGGGAATTTTTGTTTCAAGTACCAAAAGCCATCTGCATTTACATCCATAGTTTTGAGAAGATTGATATGCAATGGATGTAGCAATATATCTTCAGGATTTACTGAAGTAGTGTGAAGACTATTTCGTTGACTTGGTACAAGAGCGTCTCGCTTAGGCCACTCCTTTTTGACATAATGATTTTTTTTGTCTAGACTTCCTACTCACAGAGGAAACAACAAAACCTCGTATATCCAAGCTGTAGACCTAGCAAAATAGCAATTACCTTCAAATCTCCACATATTTTTCAGGAATATTGGTTATATTTAATATGTTCTAGAATCTTATTTTCATATAATTCTTTCATGTCAGTAGCATGGGCGACTGGTCGGTACGGAAGGGTATTTATTACCATTATGTAACAGTACAGTTTTCAAACTAACCTTTGGGTAATATATAAACACCCACCAGTCAGATGTTTTATATCCAAACGTCGACTCTGTCATCATATATGGGCTCAAAAGTCAGATCCGAATCTGAACTCTCGGATACATTTTCTTCGATCACGTCATCCATGTTTACTGGAGGCTGAGAAACAGTTAAATCATCACTGTGTGGGATAGGTCTTCAAGCAGATTGTAAATTTGAATAGTTCACAGAGTGCCTAGATTTGTGATTAATACCATGTATAGAAGTTTGGCAGAAATAAAAATCTGATTCATGGTCCTTCGGTTCGGCCCATATCATTGGAACTGCGAACGGCATATGACAAGATCCTGTAGCCAGTGATGTTAATGAAGTGACACACTGTACATAGCAAACACTAAGAGTCAAGGTTTTGTCCAAATTCTGTGCTGGAAAACCAAAATAATTGAAATAATAGCTTTTAACTGATGGTGTCAAACTACGACGTTGACTTTCAACAGTAACTTGACGGCAAATATAGCAGACTTTAGCAGGATGATTTACACACACTTTCGGCCTCTTAGTATGTTGTATAACACTAATCACAGAAGAAATTGTTTGAATTTCAATATTTTTCCGTTAATTTATTTGGAAACACACGTCGGTAAGCTGAATTGGCGTAATCGAGTAGGTCGATGTTTTATGAAAGCTTATTTGATCAAAAATTTTTTCATTGTCATCTGACAGGCGAATCTCTCCAGGTAATTGTCAGATCATGAAACAGCACGTTCATCTCTATGCCTCAAATCTGCTGACGTTTGAGACATAGAGATGAACCAAATATATCTTAGTCTGACGCGCTTGAGTATTTCTAAATGACGGATTTTTTTTGCACATTCTAATAATGGCCACGAGTTTGTGTCACATCCAAATCGTCAGATTATTATACAAGAGCCTTTTTTCAGATTCACTTAACATCCTGCAAAAGCTGGCGCGCTCGATTAAATTTTTTTCCATTTTCAACCCTTACTTACGAACCACCCCCCCCCCCTTCGCCCCATCATGGAAACAATCTGATTAACATACATACATTTTCAAAAACATGTAGGACATGGATGGTATCAATATCTGATGCGCTCGAGTATGTCTGTGCAACAGTTTGTTTTTTTTTCACTTTTTTCAAAACCTATAGACGCTTCCCCCACAGACGAAAAAGTATACAGGGTGCTTCAACGAAAACTAAACAGAGGCTATATCTACCAAGATATTCATTTCTGATCAAAACGCAAAAACATGTCAATTTTTGTTTCAAAGGGGACATCTTTTGGAGTACAATACTTGCCTGAAATATCAACACCCTAAGCGGGGGTTGCAATACTTGAACATTTTGAATAAGGAAGATGAGTCGAGTGATGACTCAAAAGGAAGGTGGTATATTTGACTACATTGCGTTGAACAAATTTTTATTTTCCATTCAAAACTATAAAAGATACAGGGTGAGCAACTGAAAGATAGGAAAGACTATTTCCCTGAGACTATTCAAGTTTCACTGAAGTAAAATGGAATAGATCGACGTTGATCAATGGCAGTCATCATTGAAAACCATCCCCATCTCGAATTTCAACCCCTGGAGCAGGGGTGACAACCCTTGAAAATTTGGAAGAGGGTAGATGGGTCGAGTGATAACTCGAAAGAAATGTATTATCTTTGTCTGCATTCCTGTGCAAGAATTTTCATTTTTGATTGAAAACTGTAGAAGATACAGAGTGAGCCGCTGAAAAATAGAGAAGACTATTGCCCCAAGACTATTGGAGTATTAGTGCGAAAAACTTTAATAGATTCATTTTAGATCAAACGCTGTAATCTTCCGAAATCACGCTCATCTTGAAGTTCAACCCCTAGAGCAGGGGTAATATTTCGATCCAGTGATACCTTTCAAGTAGAGGATTTCGATTGCCTTCATGATTGCTCGCAATAATTCTATTTCCATTGAGTTCCATAGGAGTTAGAAGGAGTGACTGAAGATGCAATGCATGGTATACCATCTATCTTCGACCAGTATCGAACAGGGGTTGATTTTCCACTGAATAAACACCTTCTGAAAGACAACTACTCGTTTGGGACATCCAGTTTCAAATGTAATAGATGAAAACTAATACAATGGCTGAACATAAAGAGGGGAATAAACGAAAGGAGAAAATCCACAAGTAGAAGTTGTACTTTATTACCCGATAAAATGATCGGAACTGAAGGCACTAAAACTCAACGTCAATGTTCAAATTGTTGGTCACCAACCTCCATTCACATAAACAAATTTTGGGTGAAACGTTCACGGATATTCTGTAAAATTTCAGGTGTGATTTGGTTACACTCATTGACGATGCGCTGTCTCAGGTCGTTCAAATCAACAGGTTCAGTTTTATGAATTAAACTTTTCAGGTGTCCCCATAGGAAAAAGTCGAAGGGACCAAGATCCGGAGATCGTGGGGGCAATTCCGTTGGGCCTCTCCTTCCAATCCAACGACCAGGAAAATGATCATCCAAAAATACTCGAACTTGTTATGCAAAATGCGGGGGCGCTCCGTCCTGTTGAAACACAACATTGTTCTCCGAATAGCTGGGGTCATTCTCAATGATCTCCGTTATTGTTGGGTCGATAAATTCTTCCAATAGTAGATAATACAACTCTCCGGTAAGATTTCCAGGAATGAAAAACGGTCCAATGAGGTGATCGCCATAAATACCAACCCAAATATTTAGTTTTTGAGGCTGCTGAGTGTGAATTTCGTGGAATATTTGCGGCTTAGAATCTGCCCAATAACGGCAATTATGGCGGTTTACGGTTCCATTCAGAAAAAATGTACATTCGTCCGAAAGACACAAGTGAAATAAATAATGAGGATTGTTCATGACTCTCTCACTTATGGTCTCGCAGAATTGAAGTCTTCGATCGAAATCATCTTCGTTCAGTTCTTGAACTTATTTAATTTTATATGGATGAAACGTATGCCCCTTCAGAATGCGGAAAATACTCGTTTGGTACACACCACTTACATCTGCCAATTTCCGCAGGCTTAAGGTAGGATCAACCACCGCTTGACCCAGCACCGCCACTTCCACAGCTTCATTTCTTACTGGCCGCACAGTTACGCGCTTCTTATTTTGCACCGATCCAGTTTCACGAAATGTGGCAACTAATTCTAGTACATACTTCGAAGTCACTCTAGCACGTTCGTGGCGTTGTTTGAAGATATTGGCTGTTCTGTTCGCGCAACTATCAGAACTGAAAAATAGTTCACTCATTTCAACCTTCTCAGCTATCGAGTAAACCATGACGATTTTATGAAACTAAATTTCGAATAGAAAAGAACTTATTGTGATTAATGCAACAGAATTTTGTACTAATGTGGAATAAAATTGGGACGATGAAATTGAATACAAAAAGTACGAAAATATTGAGAATCAATTTTTGTGAAAACAAAAAAGTTTCCTTTCAGTCAACATGTACGCATGTACATGTGAACCCAACTCTAGATGCATTGATCGCATATCGTACAACGAACGTTCAAAGATCAATGGAGTTACTATGACTAATTGTTTTATCGTTTTCTTTCAAGATTCATAATCATTCCAATGTTTCAGTTGCTCGCCCTGTATCTTTCACAGTTTTTAATTAAAAATGGAAATTCGTTCAAGGCGATGTAGACAAAGATACCACCTTTCTTTTGAGTCATCACTCGACCCATCTTCTTTATTCAAAATGTTCAAGGATTGCAACCCCCGCTTAGGGGGTTGATATTTCAGGCAAGTTTTGTACCCCAAAAAATGTCCTCTTTGAAACAAAAATTGACCTGTTTTTGCGTTTTGATCAGAAATGAATATCTTGGTAGATATAGACTCTGTTTAATTTTCGTTGAAGCACCCTGTATATTATATGACATTGTGGGCTCCCCTACTACTATAGAGAACTCTTCTCTATTGATCAGTATAAAACATCATATTATATGCCTTCCATTGTTTGCGACTTTTTGATAAAACAGTTCATTATAATAATTCCTCAATCATCATATTTTTCTGATTTGGGTCTTTCTGGCTTATGGTTGTTCTCGAAACTGGAAAACAATAATTTATGGTGATCGGTCTGACTCGATTGATGAAAAATGTTGAGATTTTTATTGAGAACCAAAATATACCATTTGTGTTTCCTTTGAAGTATTTTCACTTCCTGGCAACACCTATGTTTCAAATCGAACCGACTTTTCTCGTTCAATGACATTCTTCGAACAAATGATTGACATATTTTAAATAAAATTCTTTATTGTTCAAAGTATTAAATCCTCGAAACGCTTTTCATGGGGAACTCTCTTTTATACAGAATTCCTCTCTTCAGTGAATATGAGTTCGACACCTTACGAAACTCATATGCTTATATTGAAAGCGTTCCCTGCACAGTCGAATTCAGAATTGATCACAATAAAAATACGTGAAGCCTTGCAAGACTATCAATTACCACCTCCTGATATTCTTAGTATATCTAAGAAAAATTGAATTTATTCGTGAATGAAGCCCTATAGCTACGCTTCGCGCCAGTAGCCAAGTATGTAAACAACAAGAATTCAGCAATAACTGAGAACAAATGATGCCTCCGATAGATACTTAACCGGACACTCAGTAGGAGCTAAGTTTATTGAGTTATTTTCTGGGCAAAGACCAGCATTTTATGAGCGATTTGATGATAAATACTAGGCAATGCGAAAGTTCAAACGAAGGCTACATTTCTGGGTAAACATGCGATTATTGATGGGCTTCAGCACTTCTTTCACTTTCTTCTTTCATGAATTTTTCATCGTTACTCATGATTCTTCGTTGTTCAGGATTAATTTTCCGCACCTATCATCACCGCATTAATCTAATTTTATTGGTGAGTTGCTATTAAAAGGAAGGAGATAGCAACTGACCTTCTCCCTCATCATTCCGTCCCTTGTACTCATTTCTTGGCCCCCCAAACAACGATTCACCTGTGGAGTCAATTCAATTTTTTATTGTTCTGCGTGCTTGATAATAGAGCATATTGAGATTTACAAACGGATCAAAGAGAATTGTCTTTTAAAATTTAAATTATGAAATATTTTCTGCCTGAATATAAAGTAGGTTAAACGTGCGTCGCACTGCCACTGGCCTGTTATCGTCATTGCGAGCGCGAGACCTTCCACACACTATGCACTAAGAAAGCGAATATCGCGGCTGGTAACGAGTTGTGGGAGCGTAAATAATTAACTATCTTCGACATCTTTTATAAGCATTTTACATAACTAATTAGATGTGACACTGTATTCTGATATCATTAAAATATGAAATTGAGAATCTTATGAGAGTGAGTACTCAAATGAAAATAGGAAACACTGCGGTAGGGTCATGGGTCAAAACAACATTTGCCGGGTCTACTATATGTTCATATAAACATTTTGTGTTCCATCTATAAAAGTAGCACATGAATCATTTTTACCAGTAAATAGTTTTTTGAAAATTATAATTTCAATAAATTTAAAATCATGAAAAAGTATGTTACTCATTCGTAAAATTCATAAAATTATTGGGGGATCAAATCATATCATATTGAGAAAAACGGAGAGGGAGTTCTCAAAATGATTTGAAACAGACTCTTTTTGAAGTAAAACAGGGTACAACCTCATCGATTTCTCCGACAAGCATTGAGGCACTTAGGCTAGATCACGAGAATCCCATTCCAGCAATTTAATCGCTACATTATCAGCTTTCCTTTCGTTTCTTCCGTTTCTTTGACACTTCAATGCGTTCTTTCTACAAATCCAACAAACTGTCAGATTTGAAATACATTTGCATTGATTTGGTGCTCGAAAATTCGCATGAAATTTGAAGAGGGAAACGAGATTGGAAATAATTTGATTATTATATTTGAATATTCAGAGCAAGTTTGCAGCTTGTTAATATGCGATGTTTCCTTTACCCGATTCTAGCAGATAGTACTCATTAGAAGTAAGCAATATTTCGTTGTTGTCACTAGTCCCGTTGACTCGATCGGTAAACGGGGGTACAGGTGACCGTCGTCGAATCATAGCTGGCGTTGATACTCACTGGTTACTGCGCTACTTCGATATTCGGATTAATAAAACTAGGAGATCTCGGTACGAGGGATGTCTTTTAAGTTTTTCATAAACAGATCAAATGAAACAATTGGGAAAGTTTTTATTGTTTTTTGATGCATTATCGGCATAGAATAATACTTATCTGCATTCGTTCAATCCAATTCTGAAAGCAGCTATACCAATCATTTCTTCTACAATCAAACTGGCCATTTGAAAGTCATCAACAACTTATTCTGAAGATTAAAACTTTTGACCACACAGTCTGTTCTCGATTTTGGAAAAAGTAAGAAAAATCGTTGAGAGATTGATGTAACAATTCGATGTTTTTTTGCGTTAAATATTCAATTGTTTGTTGCTTTGTACGAACTCGCATTGCCTTGGTGACGAATGATTCTTCGTGCGAGGATGGTTTCTCGATGCCTACTAATGAGTTGCGGTAAACAAATAGCTATATACCAATAAGCCATAACTGTTCTTCGATCCCGTAAAGATATTGTTACTACATGACCTGATGAAGTAAACGTTGAACTATTTTCTCGAAACTTTTCGGAAACAGATTACATTTGTCCCTTTTTTCCCGATTGGTGCACCTAAACAGAGAAGAGGCACTAACTTTCCGGCTCGTATGAATAAATCAAAGATTCATCACCACTGATAAGGTTGAAGACACTTCAAGACTTTCCAAAGTTAAAAGGCTAAGAGTTTTAGGTCACTCGTCCTCTTTTTCAGCTCCTGTTCTTCTGTGAACAGATGCGGTATCTAACAGCAAACTAATTTGTTCACACGCCATTCTTTGTAACAAATGTTTGGGTTTGAGGTATTTGAAATACGCTTCAATCTCTCAATATGTTGCATACCGATCTTATTCGATCATCTTAGGCACATCATCCACATTTTTTTGAGTGACCGTTTTCACGTTTAAATTCTCCATACCAACGGGAAACTGTTGACTAGTGTGGAGTTTCAGTACCGAAAACAGAAACCAACTCTCCGAACGTCCTTGTTGGGATAATTGTCTTTTGAAATTGTAAAAAATCGTTACTCGAAAATGCTCACGTTTTGATTCCATTCTTCAACAAGTTTGGTAGTTTATCGTAGCTGAAATAAACCATGCATAGAGCTCAAATTGTGGATTTATATAAACAAATCATGGAGGTTAATTTTTTGATACTGATAATTGATTAGTGGGGCCCCTCATGTTCCAGGATGCTAAACATGAAAGATACCCCTCGTAAGATCGGGAACTATGGCAATAGAATTGGACATTATAAGGAGGGAGCATTAAGGCGCCAGTAGAGTTTGTTGTGATTTTGCGTTCACACGTAGTAATCTGATGAGGGTGTGAAATTGAATAATTTATCAATTCAGTCTTAACACTTAGGTGATGAGAAGGTTAATGCACGTAAAAATATTTTTATTCAATTTCATATTCATCTCGATTTGCTTCAAACTTTTTTGGTGAATAGCTTGTTTGATTGGTAAATAATGGAATTCATCAATTATAAAATTCTATTCTATTCTATTCTATTCTATTCTATTCGATCGAATAAAGCGAAATGTCCGTTTTTTTAAAGATGATGACCATAACGATAAATGCGTTTTATGCAAGAAGAAAATTTCATACAGAAGTGGAATTTGAGAAAACTTTTCAAAACAAATTATAATACTAAACTCAAAAGAACTCCACTTCGAACACGGAAACGGAAGTACAACCTTCTGGACGCATATAGTTTGTAATCGTTAATTCTTCCGAAATTCCACAATTTATTCTAAGAAGATTAGAAGGAACTTCTATTACGGATAAATATTACGGATCAGCTATTGCAATTTACAACCCTTCAGTAACGTAGAAGTTCGAGGATTGAACAATGAATTTCTAGTTGACAAACAGTGACAAGATCATTGATTCCAGCAAAATATACGGGGAATGCTTTGTCGTGTCATCAGTTGTTAAGAGAAGCAACAAAAATTGCGCTACTACAGTTACTACTGCTGAGCCGAAATACCTCCGCAGTCTAGCAGAGTGTAAGTTATTTTCAGGCCACCACACAAGTAATTATCTTGCAGCAAAACGTCGCAGAATTTCCAATCTATGGGATATAGGGAAAAAAATTATCCTGGGTGTGTCTGGTCATGCCGCTTATACCAATATCGCTATTTCAAAAGAGCTAGGCTGGAAATGTTTTGGATGTTCAGAGAATTCCTTGCACATGTGTAACTGATGCTTTAAACAAACTTTTCAAAGCTGCCGACTTGGTCACTACATCGAAACTAGTTGTAGGTCATTTGAAACGTAGTGTGCGATCTAGTGATAAATTTACCATGCAACAAAAATTCACGCAAATTACCTCAGGAATTGCTTCAACATGTTTTCTTGAGCATGATCAAGCACTTTGTTGTAATCGAAGATGATTTGAGATTAACAATTGTAGCATGTAAAAAATTCACTTATTTCAAGTCAAGACAAAAAGAAAATTTGCGAATAATTATGCAAAATACTTAAACCTTTTGAAACTATCACTGAATTCACAACTGTGGACAAATATACAATTGCTTCAATAGTTACGGCTCTACTGAAAGGTTTTACATTTATTTGTGCAAAAAAATTGGAGAGAAAATTTTATTAGGTTATGAATCAGTTATTGTTGATATCAGAATGTGGTCTTTTTGAGAGATTTTGAAACACAAAATCGAATGACATACTCTCAATTTGCATTTTCATGGATCCCAGGTTCAAAGTAATTTCTATTTCTCACAAAAGTAATGCTGGCTATAAGAAGAATTCCATAATTAGCAAAAAATTGATTCAAAATCAATCCTCCACCTAAGACAAAAATCTGAACAGACAGAAATACTGACCAGTGATTCTGAGATGATTAATTTGTTAAGGGTTCAGTGGATAATATATCTATACCTTTTTTCCAACTCACGGCTCACCTATAAAATTCAATAATGACAAGATAGAGAAAGAAAAATTCAATTATTGTCAAACAAAATTGGGTAGGAAGCTCTATATATGCAGAACGAATCTTCATTAAAAGCAGGTCAGTTGAAGTAGACGTTCAGGCACACTATGGTCATGGTCGTTCATTTCTCCCTACCTCGTTTTGTGAAGCGTACACTCTGGACATGCCTTAAGACTATGTAATGTCGAGAATTGTCATCCAATAGAAAAAATTTATTCAATTTTTTTTCTGGATTCTAGTTCGCTTTAGGACTATTTCAAATTCTGACAACATATTTTGACGTTGATGGTCACCCTTTGAGGCGGAAAATCCCCTCTGTCCTGAAACACTGAGAAAACATCTCATGGTCTTCTATTCGTCACGAATATTTTTCCTCTCTGTCCCTATACCAGTCAGGCAGTCCGTACACTGCTCGATCGGATATGTGATGGTATCGATTATATGCATCTATTCAATTTCGAGTCGGCATAACTACTCGTAAATAGGTCTATACGCCCTCTGTGAACGAAAGAGAACGCGATTTCCAATAGACATCATCAACAATTTCTTCAAAATCTTAAAGTAGCAGTTGCAAGAGGTTCAAAACAATTCAAAAGCTGAAATTCCTTATATTAGGTTAATTTCGAAAATGTACAATCAACAGGATTAACAACATTCGAATGTTGCTAGTTAATAACTTGTTAAGCTTATATGCGAAAAGAGCTCCTGGAACTACGAAATGTCCAAACACCAATGAATGAAATATTGTTAGTTCAAGACTTTGATTGTCTTATCATAATCCAACGCCAAGACTAAATCCCCATAATATGGACATAAGAAGGTTCGGGGCTCTTCAGTCTTTGAAACTAAATAAAGATGGAGCATGATGGTCGTTGAGTATTTTGTTTCAATATCATGATTGATTTCCTAGTGTAGATACAATATTTTTCACATTTCATAAGAAAGCTCTAAGAACATAATTATCTACTAAGAAATTGATTATCTATTTGCACTAATGAAAGGGAAAGATTTGTTTGTTTATCACTGATTAAAGGCGAGTCAACTGATTTTAGGATTGGTTGACCTGAGGAAAACATTATATGAAAGTACCATGAGATATATCTTAATCTCGAAATTGTCAGATATCCTTACAATTATTAAAATAATGTGAACCAAGTAAAACAAGTAAATTTATTATCATTATCATATTTCAATGCTCCATAAAAAATATAGACGCCACGCGTTGTCTGTTGCTCGGCTCGCCGACATTAACACGATGTATCCTGGGTTGCAGGAGAAAAGTTAATGGTTGTAAATTTTTTTCCCAGTAAATATCAGATATGTTACGCATACCATGTGTTGCAGCCGGTCGTCTTCGTTGCTCGCAACCAAGTGGAGATATATTGAATGGAATATAGTAACTCTTGCTGCACCAGAGAGTAGCATGCTTAATATTTCTCAAAATATGCGATTTTTGATTCTCCCTCTCCACTCTGGGAATCTGGGAAATTAATACTTATTTCATTATCTACCGTTGATGATGTCGTTTTAGTAGGAACAGTTTCACAATGACCAAGCATTGTTGATATTGTAGTTCGATTGCTGTCCATGTTACGTGAAATTTCATCTTTCAAAGAATAAAATCAGTAATTGCAACAGTAACCAGACATTTTCTGGTAGACTCAGGACTAATATTGAGTGCATAATGAGAAAACTGAAGTAAATTGTATTTACGCAAGTTTAAAATTACATAAATCACGCCTCAAAAACTCATAGAGGACATGCAACCTGAAAACGATGCAATATCGGAACTTTAAATGTTGATAATAAATCGCGCTCGAACTTTGATGCAGTTAGACAAAGAAAAGAGTAAAGTTTTTATTTTTCAAATTCAGTCGTTCAAATATGAATGAGTATATAACTTCTCATTACTTTAATTCTTCAACGCGTCAATAGAACAAATTTTCATTTTGATCTGTTTCTGACAAAACAAAAGAATTGTTGATAGATGAAGCATGGTCATCTGTACACTCTATCAACAGCTGCATAGATCTGACTGTATGAAGGCCGACGAAAGGCACTCAAGGCAACTTAAAATTTAGAGAATCTGATTCCCATTCCACCATAGCCAGTAATGACAACATTGAAATAGTTTCACTTTAAACTGTCACCTCTCTATTCAGATTCAAATGACACATATCAACTCATAGAGCTAGGAAGCAAAATTTGTTATTGATAAAGAAATATTATTCTAAACTGAAGCGTACTTGTTTTAAATAATTCATACAACTATGTCATAATAGAATATGTGAAGGGGGGGGGGGGGTGAAGGAGTTCGAAATTCAAGCTATGGGAGCAGCATCGTTGAGAACATTGAACTACCATTTCTCGTATATGTCAGTGAACACTGTTCACTGAAAGTTGGTATAAAAATCATTTCATAACGTTTTCTAAGAAAAAAATTAACTTCGGCAAAACGTGATCTAAAAATTTTCTTGCTTGTGGCTGTTGGGTTGTTGGTGATTTGAGTAAAATAAAGTTTTAGTGGTTTCTTTTGCACAGTTTCAAAAACGATATCGAAGAAGATCAAAGCCTTGAAAAGAATGTCACTTTTGAAATTTTTATGTAAATTTGCATAAACTGAGGAGGATACAAAAAGATTATTTCTCTCTCTAATTTATAAATTATGATCTTTCAGTGACGGAAGTTTGCCTGATGCATTCTGCTATTGTTCGGTATTGACCTTTGCATGAACTTATTCTCAAATATATTTTTTTATGTGATTAAACATTTCTCTCTTTCCAGAGAGAAATCGAATATTGAATGCTTTCGAACTCGAACTACAAAATAACCTACATCATGGCTCAAAATTATGCTGTCAATCTAATATATCTATTAGGATATTGCACGTTTTGTCTCTGAAATTAGGAAAAGATTTATGTGAATCATTGATTTGTAATTAATAATAAAAACAAGTACTTCGTTTTAAGGAATTTTACTTAATAATTGCTATTCGTAACGCGTTTTATTATACCGTAGCTTCTTCAGACGAATGAATAATATGATATATGAATAATAAATATTGGAAAGTAGATCTTGGGAAACAAGTCGATTCAAGCCCTTCACCTCTATTGAATCTCTTCGGGGAGCAATCTCATTCTCAATTTTACTGGATATACCTATCATAAATAACTACTTGAGAAGAAGCAACCCAATAAGCTTTTAATTACTCAAGAACATTTATATTTATATTCTCATTCTTATTTTCTGTACATTCATTCGTCTGAAGAAGCTACGGTGTAGTGAAACGCGTTACGAATCGCAATTATTTAGTAAAATTTCTTAAAACAGTACTTGTTTTTTATTATTGATAATGGAATTTTACCAAGTAAAAGCCTCCCAAATCCAAATGATTTGTAATTATTTTTATATTAGATTTAGTCATGTTGTTCGAAAATAATTGAATTTCATTTCATTTGTTCATTTTTAGTTTTTTGCACATTTCGTGAGATTTACTAAATGAACAAGATTAAATATGCCTGAAAGTTGTCGTTCTTTGATTTCCAAGTTGTAAGATGTTTTCACAGAAACAGCCAAAGATTTAATCCACAAAACTCTGTACGTCAAATGCTTTCTCTTGAACACTAGTGGCCATCTCCAGATCTGCTTTGATTATCTCTTAAGTAAATCATGAGATAAACAAACATTCTGCATTAGAATATTCTTGCCAATTACGTTGTATAACCACTGATGCTGAATTGATAAATATATTACTGTCTCGGAGTTACACTCTGAATGTTCTGGACAAGGGTGCACATCAGTTTAAAATAAACCTGAGATTTGTATCTGGGATAACAGTGGTCCTGAACGTCTTATGAGATATTGCGAGGGATCAACCGTATTTTGGAATGATACAATAGCGATAAGCTTCACAGCTTAGACCTGGGTTGGTGGAGAAATATTTGCCCCTGTTGAAATGAATGATTATTTCAATGTTTCGGCTTAAATTGGGAAATGAGATTCAACATATATAGATTGTTCCAAGAAATGAAGCATTAAATTCATTCATATTAATGCCTATGAGACGTTCAATTCATCATGTTAAAAACACCAATTGGATTTCAGTATGATGGAATAAATTCTCGAACTCGTTGTGCTTGATATCCTATACTCGCTCATAAGTTGTGTCGAACATGATGATAATAGCAGAGATTTATATATATTCATATATATATATATATATATATATATATATATATATATATATATATATATATATATATATATATAGGGTTTTACCCCGACGAGATATATCTGTTCATGCAATCAAACTGATTTCATGAAAAATATAAATCCACCACCCGGTAATTAATACCATTGCCAGGCAATGATTATAATCAAAACATATCCTGGAGTAATTATATATTAGGATAACGTTAAATGTTATGAGAATATATCATCTACCAGAATATATACATACTATAGCATATCAGACAATATATATGTACCAACGAGTAGTGTCAGAGGCTTTCTCCCGGAAAAATCCAGTGTACGGACCTTAGTCAAGTAACACTGAATGTTACTCATTAATAGTTTCCTTTGTGTGATATCGAATATATATAAATATATATACATTTATATATATATATATATATATATATATATATATATATATATATATATATATATAATAAGAACGATATCTGGTCTATTGTGTTTTAGAGCTCTGTTGCACAGAATTGTTTTATCAAAATAAAGTTTATATTTGTCATTTTCACAAATAATCTCAGGTTCATATTTTGAAATTTTTTCTTTTGGGAATTAAGTCATGTTTAATTCCTAGATTGAAGTGAATAATATTAGCGACGGCATTATGTCTTTCTAAATAATCTGTTGAAGCAAGGACTGAGCAAGATGATAATATATGAAAAACTGTTTCTGAAGAACAGAAACATCTACGGCAAGAATCATCTATATTTTGTTTGATGATATGTTTTCTATAATTCCTTGTGAAAACAACCTGGTCGTGGATCGCAATTGCCAAGCCTTCTGTTTCAGCAAACAATTCTCCAGATACTAACCATTTATTCGATGCAATTTCATCAATATAATCATTTTCAATTCTTTAGGTTCTTCAAGAAACAATATCATGTAATTTAGACGTTCTCTGTTTAATCAGAGATATATTTTATGAGAACATTTCGAATCTAAGATCGAATGGTGTATACAGTTTCATGATTTTGAAAAACAATGAAATGGAGAACTTTTTGCTGAACTAAAAGAAGATGAACTGGTTCTTGGTAATCTTTGGTGGACCCAATTGCATTTCTTCATGAGAGCTTACAAGTTCTTGGCTTCAATGTTAATGTTAAGTTTATTATGAAATTATAAAGGGTATAAGTTAGTATTGGGTATCGGTCAAGGGTTTTCCAGGCAATGTATTACTGACAGATGCTGAAAATTGCCACCACACATCATCATAAATATACTTCATGCAGTTTATATTTGCAGATTACGCATGAAACATATTTCGTCTAATTCCGTGAAAGCTTGATTTAGCAGGCTTGATGAGCCTTTGGCTCAATTATCATATCACAGTATCGCTTAATATCCATTGTTTTAATTCTCAGAAAAACAATGTCAGCGCAATCATCCAAATAATTTCCATAATTAGAATCTTCAAAGATACTTGTATAATCGAAATATTACAAATAAAAATCTTTCTCTTTCTCGAAACTTTCCCACAAGGATCCTCGTGGTAGGAATTGAATTTGGATTCATTTATGGGAAGAATTAATTGTAATCAATTGTAGTATTCAAATCAAATGGTTCCACCTTCTGGAAAAGAGACGCTCAGCTACTCCTCTCGCCCTCCAATAACAAAAATATTAGTATCTTGTTACTGCTATTTAGAAGCTATGATACTAGTAGTGTTTTGTAAGCATCAAGTGCACTTTTTTCTTGTCATTCAGCAGAAACGTAGTAGTTCAGAGGAATTCTAACAAAGCAAGAGATGGGAAAAATATCCTTGGCTCTCGAAAACGGTTTCCAACATTTCATTGTGGTGAACGTGTGTCAAAACTTCCTGAAAATACTGGGGAAGATTGAAGAGAGGAAATAGTCTTAGGCCCCTTTTTTCAATATTTTTGGAAGCTATAACTGTGTATTCATCTTCTTGCACGTCAGATTAATGTGTGCAGAAAGTCTATACTATAACTACTTTAGACGAATATTTCATAGACCAAATTGAATATGAGAAAGTTTTCCACAAAAAGAGTGGTCTCATGCGGTTTTCTCTTCCTTATTAGGAACGAAACTAAACTACAACTAGAAATTATCTTTTTATATTAACTTCCATTTACGTTAGGTGTATATTCAATTCAAACTAATAACTAAATGCAATTCATTCAACCGAACAGCTCATTAGTAGGTGCCAGGGGACTTCTTGTCATTTACGATCCTCCTCCATCTCGTTTGTTAGTCTTCCTTAAATCTACAACAAAGAAGGGACCAGA
Organism: Cryptolaemus montrouzieri; assembly: GCA_013387265.2. Taxonomy (NCBI): domain Eukaryota; kingdom Metazoa; phylum Arthropoda; class Insecta; order Coleoptera; family Coccinellidae; genus Cryptolaemus; species Cryptolaemus montrouzieri. The sequence goes on along the minus strand of JABFTP020000021.1, from coordinate 69,339,545 downwards.
CCTTTCCCCACTTCTACCAGCAAAGGTTCGGCACTGCAATCTAACCTAAGGAAAGAGGAAGAAAACTATCTTATTACCTATAAGAATATTTTCATATGATTATAATCACCAGGATTATCAAAATTGAAATGTTCTCAAAAATTTTATGATCCCTAGGAGAAAAGTGTTTTTGATCATTTCTGTAGAAAGTCTTGTCACGCTTAAGTTTTGTGAATAGAGTATTTTGTCTCCAAAATGGAATTGAAAAAAAACTGCTAGTAAATTTGAATTAACTTTCAATTCTCACAATTTAGAAATCACGGAGAAAAAGAAAACAGAAAAAAACGCCTCAAAATACGTTAAAGTTCTTATGATATCAAACTATATTCACATGTAAGAAATTCATTTTACTCATTATATTTCTCACAGAATTAACATACCTACCAGTTCTGACTGATTATTTCTTGAATAGATTGCACTGCTTTATACATCATCAGTTCTTTGTCATATTTATTATACAAATTACTGTCCGAATCAATAAACCTACCGATAAATATCAACTTACTTTTCCCCTTTCCGAACATTCTCCGGATCAATATAACGAACAGAATTACGATAATGAAATTCCAAAGCCTCCCTAACAATATAGCAAGGTATGATCAGATCTTTTCTGACTTCTCCTGCAAATTCCAGAACACGCCTAAGGTAACGATGGGAGGAAAGTGCCAAATCGAATTATGTACTAATTAGAAGGCAGAATGACGCACCACTTTTATACTTTTCAAGTTTACGAACGCGGAGTGTGGAAGAATTGGATCGTGATAGGGAAACGCAACAATTTTTCTTGATTTGATCAGTGTAACGCTGACATAAAATCTGAGTAATACAGGAAAAGGCTATCAAGTTTATCCTAGTGAAATGTAGAGGGTGCCACTAACCAAACGTCTAAAGCAAAAATTAGCGCCACATCATCTGAATCCAAATTTGAAGTTTCAAAGTGACAGAAATTACACAACTAAAATCTCGAATAATAGACATTTTTCTCTGAAATGGTACTCAATCCCACAGTCAGAAAAGGGACGACTTCAGCTGCTCCTCTGAGTACTCTTCCCAGTAAATGATTTAATACTCCAATATATAAGAAGAAGTAATTTCATGTTATCTTTCTATCTGTACTGTACGTCTGAAGATGTACAGTATTACTCAGAAGCCTACAGGCAGCATGAAGTGAAGCAAAATGCCCCAAAGTCAAAAATGGAGAAAATAATAACTACTAAGAAAGAAGTATCGAAAGTGCGAAATAAAAACAACTAGGCAGCATTGGGGAGGACAAAATTTATAGGTAGTGGTGGAAATCCTTCGTAGTGTTTATCCCAAACTTGCGACCCTCTTCCAGGAGGCCTTGGATGGATCATCTCTCATACCAAGTTTCTTTACCGCAGGGATAACAACAATGATACCAAAGGGCAATGATAGTCAAGATCCCAAGAACTGTCGGCCCATTGCGTGCCTTCCATCTATCTATGAAGTACTTACCTCCATCATCATTCTACATATCAATAGGTACTCCAAGAAACATTATATCTTGCATCAGAGTAAGAAGGAAGCCGTGTTAGAACTATGGGCTGCTGGAACTCCTTGTGATGGACTGCGTGATTACAAAACAGGTACGAAGAGGACTCTGCAGTCTGGATCGACTTTCAGAAGGCCTTCGACTCCGTCCCACACAGATGGTTCGTTGAAGTGTTGGAAATATATGGAATAGCAGATCATGTTGTAGTACGCCTGGAACACCTCGTGAAATCTTGAAGAACTCGCCTGCGAGTGACCAGGAAGATGGGAGAAGTAACAATAAGTCATATAAAGATCTTTCAGGGGACACTTTGAGTCCACTTTGGTTCTGTCTGGCTTTGAATCCTTTGAGAACCCTTCTCAATAACAGTGTAAATGCAAATGTAATCAACGAAAACAGCAGGCAATGCGTTACGCACCAACTATGGACAATCTCAAGTTATATGCCGCAAATATTAACCAGATAAAAAGTTAATAAGAAGTAGTTTCTGCCTTCAGTAACGCAAATAACATGAAGGTGGGTATAGGTTAATGTAATACTACTGAACACACGAAGTGGAAAATTCCAGAATGGTGACTTAATAACGCTGCTTAACAACACTGAAGTACCCTGACTGGAACCGGAGTATTCCTATAAATGACTCCAAAGTCATGTTTAGTTCTATCAACAGCTGGGCCTTGTGTATCACCTACTCGTTTGGAATACTCAGCTGGTCTATCACGGACCTCAAGGCTGTGTACACCAAGATCAGAACGCTACTCGGTAAGTATGGAATATACCACCCCAAGCCTCAGTAAACTGTCTCTTCATAAGCAGACATGCAGGAGGACGAGGGCTCATGAATATCGAGACAACACATAATAAGGCCATTTACAACCTGAAAAAATATTTAAGCACAAAGAAAAATTTGCCTCTTTGCCTAGCAATACGCTAGGAGGAAAGGATTCGCCCCACTTCGATTGTCTGAGACTGTTGAAGAGCGCATGGTCGACTCGCAGAAGACTCTAATGAATGAATGGTGGTCCATGGCTCTACATGGAAGATACTCAAGGTACCTGAAAAGTGATCAAGTAAACAGAACAGAGTCACTAAAGTTCTTGAAGGCTGGGTATCTGTTTCCAGAGACTGAAGGCAGAATCAAGACTATCCTAGATCAGGTCATAGGAAAAACTCACCTTCGCCGCAAATGTTAAAGACATTGGAGAACACTGCAACACGTAAATTCAGGATGCCCCATTCTTGTTCCTAGTGAATACCTGCTGCGATACAACAACGTAGCCAAACTATTACATCACGAGCAGGCGTTGAAACATGTTTTATCACCATACACTTGCCAAACTATCAGTACTCACCAGCATATGTCCTGGCAAATTATGAATTGAAAGTCTACAGGTATACGACACTATTCACTGACAAAGGCGCAACTCACAACAGTATCGACATAGCCCTTTTCGACTTGCAGAGAAAGGAGGCAGTTCTGCTGGACGTCATCATACCGCTTGAGAATCTCGAGAAGCCGTACGCCGAAAAAATCAACAAGTATCACAAGTATCAGTTTCAATATATATATATATATATATATATATATATATATATATATATATATATATATATATATATATATATATATATAAAACTTGAGACAAGAAGAAATATTCAAAATTCGTAGATCAATCAATAATCCTTCCTGACAAGAGCTAGTTTCCAAATCTGCCTACCATGCACGCAGCACCCAAGAGCCACAATTGTGCTACTGGGTAGGATGCCGATAAACGAAGCGGCAGAGTACAGTTTCGCCCTTATTAGGAGCTCATCAGTGTCGCATATCGCTTCTCGACCTATCAAGCTACATCGGGGTACCCTATCGATTCCAGAAAAGACGCACCTCGTATATTCGTACGAGAGACGACCTTTATAGACCTAGACGCTACTGGACTTCGAGAAAGATACGAACAATAACAAACAGATGTGAAAACGTTAAAAATTCCAACATTTGGGAGACATCTTTCGCCGGTCCTTGAATCACATCAACGGTACAGAACGAGTGAAACAATCCCGCTGAAATAGTGCTCTCGGCCGGACAGGCGAAAGATGTCTCCCAAATGTTGGAATTTTTAACGTTCTCACATCTGTTTGTTATTGTTCGTATCTTTCTCGAAATCCGGTAGCGGGTTCACCTTCTCGGTCCACAGATGGCGGCTCTCGTACGTTTGTACGAGGTGCGTCCTGGTACCACAACTGCAGTCTGCCGCTTCGTTTCTCGGCATCCTGCTCAGTTGCACTATTGTGACTCCTGGGGCTGCGTGCATGGCATATATATATATATATATATATATATATATATATATATATATATATATATATATATATATATATATATATATATATATATATATATATATATATATATATATATATATATGTGTGTATCACGATTGGTAATGATTAGTGGGGTAAACTCAAAATAAATCCGCTGGAGATTCCGAAATGAAGGTGATAGTAATGAGTATTATTTTTCACGAAATCTGTCGTAACATGAAGATCATGACGATTTCCTCGATTGTCACTATGAGACTATAACCCGCAAACAAACAGTTTTCATGCGAATCATTTCCGAGGTCCCCATAAAGGAGCCTCTTTCCCCAGACGGATTAACATTTAGTTTAAGGACTTCCTACATAAATGAGGTTCTGACCAAGAGCTGCTTCCTAATGTGTAATCAGTATTTTTCTGAATATTCACCAGCATGAGCCATCACTCAGCCATCCCAAAATGGAACTGTTCTTTATAGAATCCGTTTGGTACGTCTCTCCCACACTTAAATAGTAATTCAAACAGTGAAAAATTTCATTCTTCTGGCCATTGTTGGTGTTTTGGCGCAAATTGTATAAGAGCTGAATAGTTCGAATATTTTTAATTTCTCGTTCATAATATTTTTATTGGGTAGATCTCATAGTTATTAGTAGTTTTAATTCGAAAGAGAATTATTTCCATGTCGTTTTGTTTTCTTCAGGAATTTCGAGACAGATAAATTAAATAATTTAATTTTATAAACTTGAAAGGACGTCCAGGACAATGAAAGTCGAACAAACGAGCGCAAACGTAATAAAAAATTAAAATCCTGCTCGGACGTCAAGCCGACGTTATGTTCTGTCGGCAATGAAAATAACGAGAAATAAAACGTACGAGACAATAAAACATATTAAACTTAATTGTCGATGAAATCGTACTCGACAATAAAGTATTTAGACGTTGAGGAAACGGCTGCAAACCCCCACGGAGAATTGTTCTAATGGCTCTAGAATAATGCAAACACATTAAACAGCAGTATTTGACTTGGCACTACTGGTCACTCCAACAGTCCGACAAAGTTCATGTAGAGTGTTTGAGAAGTTTATACTAACAGAAGCTAATCTTGGATTTATACCTAATTGGAACTACGGGTTAATCTCTACAGGGTGCAATGGGATACTGGGAAATGAGATCAGTCATTTCAAGAGTAAATTTTGGAGAATGATTTGCTATAGTCATTGAATATGTCTCGGAATGGAATAATCTAATGAATGAAATAAATTAGGATATATCAAGTGTTCTTCGAAAAATGAGTCGATAATTCCCAAGGACAGATCAGTCTCTCAGTTATCTAAATCTTGGAAAGTATATTTGTATGCCAAATTCGATATTTGATTCATTCAGAATACAAACTCATACTCGATCCACTTCAGAGGAAAATTGAAATATTTGGATCAGTATCCTTCTCCACGCCGACGAAAAATTCTTTTTCATCGATCAAACATTTTCTTTATTTTCGGTCCTTAACGTTTTTTTCCAGATATTGTTTATTCACCAAAGGTACCTCATTCTTTCATGTGTGAAAGCAAATAAAAAAAAATTTATATCGAAATTTTTCTATTTCATTTATTCAGAAGCAAAGTCCTCTCAATTTATTCAGAGCTCCTCCTGAAATTTGGGTTCCTACCCTTTTGGAATTGGTGGTCCAAGTTGATATCTGAATGCAATTTTGATAGTAATCGTAAAATTGATACCGAATACATTATTGGGGCAATAAAAGTCCTCATGTAATACTCCTAGTGCTGCCAAGGAATAGTCTATCTGTCTTGACAGGTTCGCGCCTGCTTTTCAAGCAGAAATATTCAGTGACCAATGTGCTAATCTTCCTTCTGCGTGGGGATTGACAAGTAGGTCAATGGAAATCATTATCCATATCCAATCTTCATTGATGTAATTGGCATTCGCCAACTACACGTCACTAGTGGATGCAGAAATGTCCTTCAACACTCGGCAGACTCAGTGAAAGAAATACGCTCTATTTGATGTGGATCCCGGGCACTCAGGCATTGAGTGGAAAGAGGAAGTGGACTCATTGGCTACCTGACAAACTGGCTTGGGATTAACTTGACCAGAGCCTAAGCTCGAATTCCTCCTGGAGATCGCAAGGATGAATTTTATCGGTGGTTGGAACTGAATGTATATGAGAACTACCTGAGCCTCATATTTAGGCACTCAAGGCTTTACATCAGTGGACCTTCGACTACGACGAGTCACGGCTAGGTCTAAATTTTCCAGTGTAAACGTGAGAGTTCTAATTCCAATATAAACAGGGCACTGTCCCCACAGAAATCAGAAATAAAACAATATTGATCGAGAACTATTCTTGCAGACTATGCAAGGGGGAGATAAAATAAATGATTTACGTCTTGTGCGAATGCCAAGGTGGGGAAAGAATCAGGCTTGAGGAACTTGAATATAAGAAACTGGAGCTGGCTGAGATTATTTAGCACTCACCCAGAAAGATTATTACTTTTATGAGAAGTATGGAGCTTGTAGGAGAAATTTGAAATAGAGTGTGCCACAATAAACCAATGGATTGCAGTAACAGTGCAGTCAATCAGCCCAAAATCAGATTTTTAATATCCAAAGTTCTACTGTGATTAGTTGAATCCTTCGTGCCTCGATTGAACACACTAAAGATTGCATTCATAATGTATTTTGGACCACTTCATTTCGTTCGAGAACCTGATTTCTTGTTTGAACGAGAATGTTAGGTGATAAAATATTTGCTCTATTAATTTTCAAAATGATTGAACTCATGTGATCGAGCAGGCAAAGCCAAAGCTTATATATTATTCTCTTTGAGAAACATCCAGACTATAGGGTGGTATGCAAGTAAACATCATCATGCATAAAATTTTGACCCACTACATGCATAGCAGCTACATACGGTCGAAGAAATTATACAAAAATCAGGTCAGTATACCTCAAAGAATTAACAAATCCCTCCAGCAAAACGAGTTGGAGTATTTTGTCAACGTTAGAAACCTCCAACTCTTCCTTGATAGTTGTGAAGTTCCTGAACATTTTACAGTATATGAACATATCTAGACTGAATCTACAACTCAGTATATCTTGTGACTACATCGCTGAAAATCACAGAATGTGGTCTCGTGCTTATTCTACTTTTGTTGACAATCTGCAACAATTTGCGAACTATTATTGGTCGCCTACCATTTGTATCAGATCCCCGTTGTCTGTTTCTTAGAGTTCGGTGACATATGTTGGTAGTAACTTCTGAACCATACAATCTTTTCACCTGCCTGATGACAGAGGTTTCTCAAAGCATTAATTCTCAGATGCTGTAGTTTTTGCTTTGAAAGATTATGTCTTCCTATCACGAGGATACAACATTCAAGGAAAAAATGACGATTTTCAACAAAACAGCTCATATAATTACTAAATTAATCATGCCTAAAGATAATTTGATTCGATTGTACAGATAATCTTGTAAATAACCGTTTATTATATTCCTTATTTACTTCGAGTAGTTACGGCTTAGACAATGAATAATCTTCCATTGTGATAATTTGAATTAATTTATATTGAGAAGGAGAAAGGCGACTATAAAATTGAAAAAAAATCAGAAGAGATGAAATCTTTCTCATCCAAGTAAACTTTCAACAGATAAAAGTGGTGAAATAAAATAATGAAATAATGAAAATGTTGGAAAATATTGGAAAACATTCTTCACCTTTTCTATCTCGAAAAATAAATTGAAAATATACTATTTACACAACTCTTACTATTATCCATCTGTAGTTCACAAACATGAAATTGGGATCTTCCAAACTGAATAGAACTTCAGAAGCTTTCGAGCTGTTCCATATTGGTCGAAGTGAATCTGATAACTTTGAACACAAATGCTTCAGAGGGTTTCAATATTGCAGTTTGCAATTCTTTGCTCAGTTTTCAGCTCAATATTGTCATCGCAACTCTCGTCGATGACAATCTTAAGAATCAACTCGAAGAACCAACTGTCTCTAGCATTATTCTGTGATATTCAATTTTATTCAATGTTTTCACATCTATCCACATTATTTTATTTCGCCGAGATTGTGTTTCTGCGTCATACAAATATTTTATTGCAAAACTTCAGTCACTGTCTCAAATAAATCTAGTACTAAATTTTTAACATGCCACAAGAGTAACAGGAACTTTCTTTATTGGGACATTCTTTCTCATTATCAGGACCGTGGCCCAGCAAAGCAGCGTGTGCCTAACGAACCTGCCACCTGCGAGATATAAATGTTACTACCGGCATGCCTTAATCGGGTCTTCCATAATGAAGATGCTCTCAAAGATGTACTCGTTTCTTTCCTTCCTTTGTGAGCTAGGCGTCGCGTCGACGTCGCTTTCGTATTACAGGAAATTAGAATAATGAAATTCTCTTTCGGAATGCGGGATGTTTAAAAAATTTGGTCCTTCCAGTTGGATAAAAACTACGAGGAAATATCGATTCATTACTATGCAAAATTAGGGTTATCCGATTTCCTCAAAGAATAAATTATCATTTTGGACTCTTCAGCAATTCTCTATTATATTAGTATTCTGAAAGACATGAATTTAAAACATTCGAAATCAGATCCATATATTTTTATATATAATTATGTATTCGTAGATTTCTAAGAATAAATTGAAATTATTCTTGATTATATTTAATCATTTGTCAGTCTTTAGTGGCGATACGATACCGGTCATTTTCTAACTGTAGGCAGACGACTGGAAGAAAATGCCGCTTTCGTACACTTCTCAGGTTATATCGCCTGCTATGAACTTCACTTTGATTGGATATATACCAGTTGTGGCTCCGCCTTAGTCCGTGTCTGTTCTGTTGTCCTTTCTAAATAGGTGCTTAATTATAAAATTTCATTGAGCTGAGTCTATAGTGTATTGTGATTTTCTTTTTCGAAAGGCCTTTATGTGCCGATATTCGGTATTCGGTTGCTTGTAATCAACTAGTTCACACTACTTGATAGCGGCAGAAGTTGCAGTGCTGAATTATTTCGACGAAGCCACTAGTTCCGCTGAGAACCAAATTCAAAGACGTTGGAAATTTTTATATATGATATATGATGAATTTTTTCCTTGAAGGGGCTTAATAGCGGTCCAATTCCTATAAATTCTATGTATTTCAAATTGGTGTCTCCACAAAATTTGATATAAGAAATATAAACTTCATTTATTGAAAATAAACAGCATTCAACTCTGGCTAAATGCTGCAACGAAAATGCTCAATATTTTCTGAAAATTCTATACATTTCTCCAGAAAATAAAAAACGTAACTAGCTAGAATAAATTGAAATTTTTCTAATTACATTTCAATGAGAACGCACAGATAACGAACGACCAAACTGATTTACGTAAATACCATAACTTTGATGTATTTAAGTATTCACTTCATTTCTAAGGTTCATGAACTGTATAACTACTGTCTTTCCAAATTTGCAAAGGAAACACGTATTAATACCATGGCATTATACTTTTCATATTCACATACTATCCGATGACGAATGACAGTTTGAAACCACCGGTGGCGGTAACAGTGATCGAATAATTAGTTTGTTTGTTAGTTAAATTTCATTCGTGTCTTAATCATGTCATCAAAATACTAACGAATGAATCCATATATTATGAACAATTCATTTCGGCTTCCTTGCACGGGAAATTTTGAATCAGCAATTCAATGAAGTCAGGAAGCTTAGCCCTAAAGACTCAACAGTCTGGACTTATTTATGTATTATGTATTAGGTCATCTCTATAATTTCATGTAAAGTACACACAGCAATGAAAACTGAAAATGAATCGAGTATATATATATAATATATATATATATATATATATATATATATATATATATATATATATATATATATATATATATATATATATATATATATATATATATATATATATATATATATATATATATATATATATATATATATATATATATATATATATATATATATATATATATATATATATATATATATATATATATATATATATATATATATATATATATATATATATATATATATATATATATATATATATATATATATATATATATATATATATAGTCCTATATATATCATATATATATATATATATATATATATATATATATATATATATATATATATATATATATATATATATATATATATATATATATTTATATATTTATGACTATATATATAGGACCTTGAGTCCATGTTATGTTCTAAGGTAGAAACGTTGTGTACCCTTATTCTTTATTCTAAGCATATCTTCAATTGGTAGTGGAACAGAAATAATCTAAAAATCAAGCGAGAAGAACTGCAGAATCATATGGTGAAACTATAACTAAATGAGTCTTGCAGTGTCCAAGCAAACTAGCAAGAAATTTGATGTATGTATATAGGGTGTAAATTAATAAGTGCAAAAGATTTCGTGAGGTCATTGCTCAAGTCAAACGACTACTTTCTGAAATACAGGGTGTTGAAATCTTCACAATTATTAATTTTTTTTCTTAAGATTACTACGGTTTTTCAGATGCTCAGGTCAAATTCCACACGAAGGTGCCTTTTCACAATCTACATAATCAAATCATAGAAACAATTATGAAAATCTACAGGCTGGTCCTTTTTCGAAGGTCACGTCTCCTTTTAACCCTTACAACTTTTATAATTTATTTAGTTTTTATTTATTTTTCATTTTAATTTTCAATCTCTTATATATCTTGCAATTATTTTGTATCTGCCTCAAATTTTGTGTAAAAAATTGATCAGTTTTATGTATCTGATGAAAACATAATCTGGAGGAAGCGATTATAGTGAGTGCTGAAACTGGCCTTCTGCAACTATTATACAGGAGTAAAGATGACACGTAGATCGTACCATTTGAAAATCCCAGGAATATCTTGAATGACTCTACAATAAATGCGGATTCTTAAGTTTTCTACGTCTTGTACAGGAGTCCAACGTTTTCACATGTCTTCAAGTAGAAAAATATATTGAATTCAGATCAGGTGAACGAGCTGGCCAAAATTGGGGTTCATCTCGGCTTATCTATCTATTTGGATATGTTTCGTTCAAATGTTGACGTGCTCTTATACTGAAATGAGCAGGATCGCCATCCTGCATGTAACATCTTCTCGTCCTGTCACCTAATGCAGTTGATCAGGCAGCTATTCGGTAGGAAACTGAATGTATGAATCTCCATTCAATCAAGGCGGAAAAAAATGTGGACCAATTAGGTGAGCCCCAATCATTCCAATCCACACGATCAAGCAAAACTGTTCCAGCTGATGATCTTCAATTAAAGCATGAGGATCTTTTGCTCCCATATAAGGTCGTTGTGGTTATCAGTAGTGAGGAGCGACACGTTGAGGAGACATTTCAGCATAACTTCTCGTAACTTCTGAAGATCTACCGTTATAGAGGCTGCAGGAAATTCTGTCGGCAGTTTATGTGTTTGAATAAATCTCTATCTTCATGAAAATCCGAAAGAGTCACTGCAACTATCACTGCCTATTAGCAAAATATCAACAATAATTAATCAGTAACAATTAATCAAGAGTTATCAATAAAAAAGTCAACATGACATCCGTCTACTAGGGAGTTAAAGCACGACACGATTACTATGTTTTTCCCATACACATCAAATTGATGAACTTTCTACACAAAAATTGTGGCAGATGCGGCGAAAATGCAAGGGATAACAAAGATTGAAAATCTATAAAGAAATCGTTGAATTGCCCGAGGTGTACTGAAAAAAGTTGTAGGGTAGAGAGACTGGGATCTGATTATGCAGATTCTGAAAAGATCCCTTCGTGCCGAAATTGAACTAAGTATCTGAAAATCTGTAGTCTTCTTCTTCTTCTTTTTCAGCCCTTCTCTCTCCACTCCTGAACATAGGTCTCCCCTTCTAGCTTCCATCTCTCTCTGTCCTGTGCTATATTATACCATCCTCTTCCTACTTTTTCCTTTATGTCATCCAGCTACCTTCTCTGGGGGCGCCCCACTCCCCTTTTGTATAAGCGTGGTCTCCATTGAGTTATTCGCTTAGTCCATTTTACATCCTGTTGTCTTGCTACATGTCCAACCCATCTCCACTTCAATGCAGCTATTCTCGTGATTACGTCTTCTACGCCTGTTCTCCTTCTTATTTCTTCATTACGTATGTGATCCCGCAGGCCCACTCCAAGCATAGTTCTTTCAATTGCGCGTTGTGTGGTTCTAAGTTTGTTAGCAGATCTTATTGTGAGAGTCATGGTTTCCATGCCATATGTTAACACTGGGAGAACGCACATATTAAAAACTTTTCTTTTGAGGTTAATGGGGATTTGTTTGTTTGTCAAGACAAATCCTAGTTTTCCAACAGCAGCCCAAGTCATTCTTATTCTTCTTGACAATTCTGCAGTTTGATTATCTTTATAGTGTGTCCAAGGTATAGATATTCATTCACTTTCTCTATAACATTGCCGTCGACTTCCAATATTGCGTCCTCCGTTGTCATTATTTTAGTTTTTGTCAGATTCATTTCCAGTCCTACTTCTTCCGATGTTCTTTTGAGTTCTTGCATCATTTCGTGGAGTTGTTCTAGGTTATCGCTTATTAGAACTATATCATATGCAAACCGGAGATGGTTCAGGAATTTTCCATTCACATTTATACCTTTTCTATCCCATTCCAACTTCTTAAACACGTCCTCCATTGCAACTGTGAACAATTTTGGCGATGTCACATCGCCTTGTCTCACGCCCCTATTTATCGGGATTTTTTTGGTTTGCATGTCATCGTCTAGTCTCACCTGAATAGTCGCGTGTTCATATATATTCTGTAGGATGTTTCTATATCTCGAATCTATTCTAGCATTATCGAGGGCTTGAAATACTGCCCACAGTTCTATAGAATCGAAGGCTTTGTTATAGTCTACAAAGGCTAGGTGTATTGGCACTTTGTATTCGTGACATTTTTCAATAAGTGTACGAAGAGTTTGTAGGTGTTCTGTTGTGCTATATCCTCTGCGAAACCCTGCTTGTTCTGCCAGTTGATAGCTGTCAAATTTGTTTGTCAATCTGTTTGTGATAATTTTTGATAACAATTTATAAGGGTGTGGTAAAAGGCTAATATGTCGGTAATTATCTATCTTAAATTTGTCACCTTTTTTGTACAACAACACAACGTGTGCATTGTTCCATCCTTCCGGAACACTACCTTCTGTTAAGCATTTATTTAGTAATATTTTCATTGCTTCCAAAGTGACCTGTCCTCCCAATTTTAGCATTTCGCTTGTAATGTTATCTTCGCCTGGTGCCCGGCCGTTTTTCATCTGGTTGAGGGCTAGTTGTATTTCATCAATGTTAATCTCAGGCATGTCCTCGGAACCGACATTTGTTATGTTACTAAGATTCGTTTTTTCAGGTTTGGATTTCTTAGACAAATACAGGTCAGTATAGAAGCCTTCAACAATCTGTATTATCTCCGTTTTTTCATATTTTATTTCACCTTGGTTGTTTTTCAATTGATGTATTCTGGGTCTACCATTGTTAATAATTCTCTTTAAGACTTTCATGTTACTGTTGTTTTCTATGACTTGTTGTATATAATCTGTGTTGTAATTTCGTATGTCTTCTCTAGTCTTTCGTCTTATAGCCTTGTTCAGTTTCCTGTATTCTGGATTAAATCTATCCATTACTTTCCTTTCTTCCATTAACCTTAGCGTGCTTTGGCTTAATTTTTTAGGTTTTGTTCTTGCCCTGTAGCATATGGTCTTTGTTGCCACTCGTATGTCTTCCGTTATCTTTCTTTCAAGACTGTTAATGTCTAGTCGAGTTAACTTTTCTTCAGGTGTTAGTTTTTTGCTTAGTTCTGATTGATATTGAACAATATTTTGCTTTAGGTCTTCATTTGTAGGCAAGCGTTTTGGACGTATCAGCTTGTTTCTTTCTTGTTAGGCCACGATTTCTATTTTTGCTCTTGTCCATCGCTGCTGTCTTTGTTTCTGGAAGAAAGTGTTCATACAGTATAGGTTTTGTTTTTGATTGTAGTCTAATAATCTTTCTCCTCGTTCGTTGATCGTGCCCAATCCATGTTTTCCTCTATTCAGTAGGTTATCTATTTTAGCATCGCCTACTTTCGCATTAAAGTCACCTATTATCAGAGTGAAGTGGGCTTTTTCATCCTTCTGAGCCATTGAGATATCTTCATAAAAACTCTCTATTTCCTCATCCTCTGCGATCGAAGTAGGGGCATATACTTGGATTACTTGAAGTTTGTAACGTTGTGATATCTTTATAGTTATGTATATTACCCTGTTAGAAATTGATCTCATTTTAATCACTTTGTGTGTAAGCCGTTTATTTACTAGGATTGCAACACCTCCAACATGTGCGTTGTTTTCTGTATTTTGTTGGTACATTAGATGTCCTGACTTGATTGCGGTGCACTTTTCACCTGGTAAACGAGTTTCACATAGACCCAGGATGTCCCATTTGATGTGTTGCAGTTCTTCTTCTAGCTCGACTAAACGATCTTCTGATTTTAAGGTTCTGATGTTAAATGGGGCGACATTGAGAGAAGTTTTTGATGGTCGACTGGTATTCGTAGATTGTTTAAGCGAATGTTTGCCTCCCCCAGAATCCATGAGGCTGACCTGCTGAGAGGTGTGGGATTGTGGGCAAGGTGCCCTACTCACCTGGGGTACAGTTCCATACGTTTTAATATTCGCTATTTTAGGTGTATAATGGCCTTGATCTTCCACGCTGGCCAAACGTGTTGGAAGATGGGTAGGATAGGTTTAGGATGTGGTTCTTAAGGATGGGATGAATTGGTTAGGACGTGGCTTCCCTCGGGGGTTTGGAGACGAGGGTGGAGTCACGGCTCGCATAGGCAGGGTCACGTCCCTGTAGTAGACCTATACTCTGTCAGGACCACAAAGAGTGTCTACCTGCTACCTGGTCAAGAAGAATAAGAATGACTTGGGCTGCTGTTGGAGAACTAGTAGTAATCATAATGAAAATGAACTGGAAATATCTGCGGATTTCAACACCCTGTATTTCGGTAACGAAGTAATTGCGGACATATATTCACGGGAACTACTTTTGCACTAATTCATTTACACCATGTATACATTCCTCAGATTTCTCTCTTGTTTAGTTGGACACTTCAAGTCTCATTCAATTCTAGTTCCATATCTTCCTGAAGATTTTCTCTTTTGATTTTCAGATATATGTATGTATGTATATGTATATCGAAACCATCTGCACGTAGAGGTTTAGGATTGTCCAAGATCGAAACTGCTTAGAGTGTCCTCAGCCATGTATTAATCGGTCTCGAACGATTGACAATATACTGAATTGTTATACTGAAATTAAAATCCTTCTGAGTAGGATCTTGTAAGGCAATTTTTTGAAAATAACAACTTTATTCTGATCACTTTTCAAAAGAGCTGACGCTTCGAAAAGAGTGATATTAAGATTGAGCGAATGAAACCACTCTCAATTCTCATTGTTTAATTCATTTAAGAATCCATTTTTCTCACATTAGCAATATTTAACCAAACAGAACAACATACGAGCAAGAGCCAAAATTCGTAGTGTATGAACTTCCTTATCCTTTGTAGTAATTTTTATATTTTATAGAATATTATTCGTCGTTTTTAATTTTAGACTCAGTTTATTAATGTGGGGTTCAGTTTATTGATGGGGAGTCAATAAACTGTCTACTGTGGTACCAAGGTACTTGGGAGAGAGATTGTGTATCTGTGGAGAATTATAGTTAAATACTCTCCATTATCGATCATTTTCAAGGTTCTTCAAATGAAACCAACGTATTTAATTTTTTGAAGGATTGAAGCAAAAATATCCAGATCTGCAGTCAAATCTCATTCAATGAGTTTGAACTTGTTTGTGAATCGAAGGAGAATCATAGTAAAATACTATCAACCATCCATCATTTTTAAGAATGTTCAAATAAAAACGGTGTATTTCGTTTTTTGAAGAATTGAAGCAAAGACAACTCCCTTCGAATAATTAGTTCAGAATATTCAGATCGGCAGTCAAATCTCGTTCAATGAGTTTGAAATTATCGTAAACAAGTGAGCCATATCGTCTGCATATATGAACTTAGACGAAGTTGTGTCTATATCACTCATAAATAAATTAAACAATAGTGATGCAAAAAAACATTTCTGTGCCATTGTAGAGAATGCAATAGCGTGTTTTTTTTTCAATGAAAAAAATCGGGCGATATATTTTAGATCAGCTCACCAGCTCTACTATAACAACCTATATCAATTATATTTTGAATGGACTTTGAATCAAATTCATTGAATCTAACTCACGGTGACTTTAACCTATAAATTAACAGTAATTTTATGAAGGTAGTATTCGATTTTCGATTCAATTGTATGTGGATGACCTAAGAACTCAAATCCACAGCCGGTTCCACGCATTCATGATAAAATTAATTCGAATTATGAAAAATTGATTTTCATTCTAGCATGATAAGCTAGTACTTAAACTATGGTTTTTCTTCTACTATACCTCTGAACGTATGAAACGTTCATAAGGGATCCAGTACCATCAGTCCAACTATACTTACAAATGTTCACTTAAATTTCTACAATTTCAAACTTGGCTGCCATGACATTTTAAATATATATCATTCCAATTAGAATTCCTATACCATAAATATGGATTCCCATCAGATAACTGTCTTAATTATTTGTTATTTGATTAGCAATTGTCAATTTCATGAACTTTGCAATCATTAGAAGGATAAATTCATTTTTGTCGCCTAGACGTGCTCCAATTTTATCGAAAGGTAGATGAGTTGAGTCTTTCGTAAATACGCCAGTAGAAGTAATTACTCTAACTGTTAGCGTTCCCGATAAAATAGCAGGAATATACTGCTTCAAGCGAATTGAAACCGGTGCTAAATCGAATATCTACGCCTGATTCAAATATAAATCAATTTGATGCCGTGCCCCACACTTTGTCCCCTCTATCAAACATGGCGTTCGTATTTAAAGCACACGTGGAGGGTTATACATTCAATTAGTAAACAAAGATTTCGAAATTATAACTTCAAAGTGGTTTATCGCATGACTGAACTGGGCATGTGATCATTCAGATTGCATTTCCGCCTGTTTTTGTTGGAACTATTGCTTTAAAACGAAACAATATTGCAAAACGCGAAGTTTTCATGATTTTTTGTCGCATTAAATGAAATATTCAGAAATAATTCCGTTTATCTTCTAGTAGAGCTCAAATGTGCTTCATAGTCTAAACAATTTGGAAAATAGAAAAAGAAGCAGCCTTTTGCAGTTGAAAACCAAGAGCTCACTTGGAACAATATTAAAGTATTATGTTATAGCCTTTTTTATTATTATTATTATTAATACACTCCCCACAAAAATTCTCGCATCACCTACTTTTACGACAATTCTATATAAACTTTTAGGTTGGTCATTCAAGAGTCGCTTGGTAACTTTCAGAAGTGTAAAATAAGAAGATATCATTCAAGAGAGATGAGTTTATGATGGAAAATATCAACAATTTTCGACTTTATGAAGAATTAAAAAATTCTACCATCTTCAAACATTCGCGAAGAGACTAATCAACTAGCATCGAATGGTTACTAATCATTTTCAAAATCGAGTGTTTCCTCCCCGGGCCCTAATTACTGCCAGTATACGTCTCGGAAGCCCCTCAAACAAATTTTGGATGTACTCTTGAGTCACTGAGTTCCAAATTTCAGGAAGCAAATTTTCTAGTTGTTCTACAAGGCATCCTACGTTGCTGAATTTGTCACCCCATGTTGTCCCAAACATGTTCTATGGGATTCATGACTGGGACTTCTGGCTGGCAATCTTAAAATATTAATTTCGGCATGTTGCAGAAATTCTGTAATTACTGTTGCTGTATGAGGCCGAGCATTATCATGCATATAAATGAAGTTTTTGCCAATCAATGGGCCAAAGGGTACAACATGGGGTTCAGGGATATCTGCGGTGTATCTGGCTGCTGTCATTCTTCCATTATTTACTATGACTAATTAAGTTCGACCATGGAAAGAAATGCCTCTCCACACCATTACTGAGCCCCCTCCGAAGTTTTTGGTTTGCCGGATATTGCTTTGCTGATACCGTTCCCCAGGTCGTCTGTATACAGGCATGCGATTATCATTTGATACTTGACAGAACCTGGACTCGTCGGAAAAGAGAACATTCGACCATTCTAGAATACCCCAATTTGCATTTTCCCTCGCTAAGTAAGTCTTGTAACTCGATGCTCTCTGGTGAGACGCGGGCCGGTAAAAGCCACCCTCGGTCTGATATCGTCTTCTCTGAGCCTGTTCCTTACAGTTTGCTATGAAATATGCACATTTCTGGTGGAAGTTCATTTTGTAGCATTCTAGTCGTACAGTGTCGAACTCTTAGTGTAGTTGAACGAAGCCAACGATCATAAACTGGCTTTGTTATCTGATTTCTTCTCTGTCCGGCCTTTCTTCCATATTTCCCTGTTTCGTGATATCGATGAATTGCTCTTGAAATAGTGCTTCGGTTAACATTCAACAAGTTAGCCACGTTACGTTGACTTCTCCCTTCCTCTAGAAGTTTTACAATTCTTACCACTTCATGATCACTCAAATAGCATCCAGGACATTCAGCAGCCATTACAATAAATTGAAAGGTTCGAAAATCAACAAGAAACACAGAAAACTTGCATTAATTTTGCGTCAAACTAAAGATAAATTGAATTAATACTGATAGTCAAATAAACTCACTCTTGTCTCATACGTGTTCGAGATTACATGGAAACAAATATTACTACATAGATGAGATTTTTTTACCCTTTATGTCCAAAAACATATGTTTACAAAGAAACTGCGATCGATCTGCTTAATCGATTGTGGAATTCAGAATACCAGGTGATGCGACAATTTTTGTGGTGTGTGTACATGGTGAGAGTTCAGATACCTATGAACTATGAACATGGAAGATTAACATAGATATTTGAAAAAAAAACAAAGAAAATTTAAGCAGTGAGAACACATCGTGCAAGACTAGGGTTAATAATAGATAGACAAAATCAACAAATAGAGAAATAAATAAAGTAGTATTATTGTTCAGATTCTAGCGAAGAGTACAGAGCATTCTTGAAAGAATTCACTGTTTCCAAACTTATCACCTTCGCTGGCAGGGCATTCCAAGTTCCAAATACCCTGTTGCTCAGGAAACTCTCCTGACATGAGACTTTGTAGTTTTCTTAGCGCAATTTCAGATGGTGGCCACGTAGAACTTCGCCGGTATTCAAAATGAATAAGTCGTCGAGTTTCACACCGACCAGGCTACGTAGAACACGATATATGATCCTCACGGATACGTCGATCAGAAAACGAGAGTGGATTTAGCAGTTGAAGTCTCTCCATATCATTTGGCCGTCTTACACATAAGGCATCCTAGTTGCTCGCCGCTGTAAACTCTCCAAGCACTGAACATCAAGGATAAGAATCGGACTCCAGACAGGTAAGGCGAACTCTATTATAGGGGGAATGTAAGTTCTGTATAAAGTACTGCACGAAGCGGGATCGCAGCCAGAGAACGACCTTTGAATCATGTAGGTCATTTTTCTCGCTTTGGAGGACGATTGTTTCATATGTTCCGTCCAAGTTAGGTCATCGGAAACGAGTACTTCCAGATATGAATGGACTCTTGTAGTTCTGATGTTTTGGCCAGAAATACTATATGAATTACGTGGGTTGTTTTACCCATGTGGAGGACTCGACAGTTTGAGTAGTTAAGTGGCAGGAGCCAATCTCCAGACCGCTTAAGTCTAGAGTTGGAGTCACGTTGAAGGGTAGCGGCTCTCGATAGTGGGTCGCAGTTCAACTTGCTGTCATCTGCAAAGAGATAGAATATACTATTGATGTTAGTGCAGAGGTGAAGAGAAGAAACGGAAGAGGGCCGAGGACTGATCCATGTGGTACCCCACTGGAAACTGACTGTTTAGAAGATAGCGTTTCACTACTCTCACGCGAAAATTGTAGTTGGAAATAAATGCCTTTATCCAAAAAAGAAGATTGCCACGGATACCCAGGTGTTCGAACTTGAAATAGAGCCGATGGTGAGGACAATATCAAATGCTTTGCTGAAATCCAGGTAGATAGCATCGAAAGGTATTTGGTGGTCAAGCATTCTCGACCAAGCATCCACACACTTCAGAAGGTTGGTAATTACTGAACGACCCGGTATAAATCCGTGTTGGTTTTCTGGAATGGTTTCATTCACCAGAATGAATTCGAGTATTCCTTCAAGGATTATTTTTTCACAGATTCTGGCTATGATAGAGACTAGGTTTATTAGGCGGTAGTTCTCACGGTTCCGTTTATCTTCTTTCTTAAAAATTGGAGTAAATATTGCGCTCAACCATTCGGATGGCAGAGAGCCAGAGGAAAACGATTTGATAAAAATGATCCGTGGCGGGAAAGATAAGGCCGATGCGCATTTTTTCAGAGTGACAGCCGTTATGCCGTCGCAGCCTGGAGAAGAAGAGGTTTTGAAATTCAAAAGATGTTTCTCTACCGCTAGAGGATAGAATTCGATCTCAGACAACTGTTGCGCAATTCTAGGCGAAGATGAGGTTTGGAGAGTCGAGGGTTCCATGGTGAAAGATGATGTAAACGAATTGGCCAGTACGTCAGCTACTTCAAGGGGCGTTTGACACAAGCGTCCACTAGGATCGTTTACAACCGGAGAGGTTACTTTTGTGTACATAGCAGAACGAACGTATTTGAAAAACCTCTTGCGGTCGCCTTCAGATGTAAGTTGTGCTTCAAATTTCTTGTTAGCCTCCCTAATTCTGTTAGACAGCATATTTGAGTATTCTCTGTGGGCTAGATAATCAACATCTAACTTTCTCCGAGTGTATCGCTGCCAAATTGATTGTTTGTGCCGAATCATCTTGAGTATATTACTGTCAATCCAAGGCTTAGGTGGGATAGTGAAAACAGTTTTGGATGTAGTACACCCAGTGATTTGTTCCCTAAGAGTAGTCAGGAATGCATTCCACATCAACTCCACTTTCACGCAATCTTGAAACAAACCAGTCCAACCCATCTCGTCAAGCCTCCTGTTTAAATCGGAATACTTAGTGGATTGTATAGTTCGGCAGCAATTCCTGTTTGGAACAGGAAATGTCAGCTGTATCCTGAAGAGGAGAGTCTCGTGGTCGGATCTTCCAAATGGTGATAAGTGCATAAGCCCATGAACTAAATTAGGATCGTTCACCAAGACAAGGTCAAGTAAAGAGAGATTTTAATTGACTCTGAAACGGATTGGTTGCTTTACAAGTTGATACAAATCCGCATCGCGAATCATATCGTGAAAATTGCCGAAAATGGTCTTGCTTCGTTTGGCAGCACTCGTCAAACTAAATGTTGTAAAATTATTCTATAATACCATGAAAATATAAACCCTTCAGACATAATTTGAGATGCTACAGATGATTCTTGAGGATTCCATTTATCATATATATATATATATATATATATATATATATATATATATATATATATATATATATATACAGTGTGTTCCAACGAAAATTTGACCCCCTATAACTCCGAAATGAGTAACATTAGCGAAAACACCAAGACACGTCGATTTTTGTTTCGAGGGGAGCATTTTTCGAAATAATTCGAAACTTGTCAGATCAACCCCTACCCCAGCAACCCTAATTTCGAAATTCATCATAGGAATAAGGGTCGAGTGGCACCTTACTGTAAAGGTCTGTCAATTCTCCATTCTGATTTGTCATTTTAGAATTTTAAATTAACATACAGGGTGTCCCAACCGAGGGTAAAGTTGAATTCCTGCAAATCCCAAATACTAAATGAAATCGATTTATTTTGGCATAATGCAAGCGCAGGTTTATGCTCGGTCTAGAAAAACGACCTACACTTGTGAATTTGGAGTTGGTGCAATCAACCCCCTATTTCCAGCATCCCCAACTCAAAAATCATTCGATCGAAAATAGGTCAAGTGGCACCTTGTTGGAAAGGTATTTCAATTTTCTCTTCGAATTTGGTATTTTCGAAATTCAGAATCAGCATACAGGGTGTCCCGGAGCAGGAACACTGAAAACCCAAATAACTTTTTGAAACTGGTTCATTTCGGTATAATACGAGAACATATTTATGTTTGATTCGAGAATAAGACTCTCTTGCGTGAATATGGAATTTTTGCAATCAATCTCTTCCATTCAGCATCCCCAACTCAAAAAATCATACAAGTGACTACAGGTTGAGTGGCAAAGTTCCAGAAAGATTTTTCTATTTTCTGAATCACTGAGGCATTGGTTTCAGTTTGGCAATCGAGGTTTTCTGGCGTGAGGATCAGGATGAGGGGATGATGGAGAAACTGATTGGATGCTCATCTAAACAGGAAAACGAGATTTATTGAACTTGTATTCAATTGAAAACAAAAAACTAACTTGATTATTACAACAATTGTTCAAAATGACCTCCGCCCACCTCCATACAGTTATACAGACGATTTTCGAACTCTCTTCTCACATTAGCGAAAACTTCAGGAGTCAAAAGTCGGCATTCTGTGATAATCCTCATCCGCAGCTTCTCCAGGTTTTCTGGTCTTGTGGCATAAACTTTAGATTTTAGATGGCCCCACAAAAAAAAATCTAGGGGATTTAAATCTGGTGACCTGGCCGGCCACTCAACAGGTCCTCTTCTACCAATCCACCTTCCTGGGAAATTTTCGTCTAAATATTGGCGCACCCGAGCATCATAATGCGGAGGAGCACCGTCTTGTTGAAAACGCATTTCGTCCTCAGAAAGAGTTGGATCGTTCTGTAAAATTTCTGTCAATCTAGGATGTATGTGTTCCTCTAACAACTGTAGGTAGCCATTTCCATTCAGATTACCCTCAATAGAGAAAGGCCCAACTAGATGATTGCCAAAAATTCCTGCCCAAACGTTCAACTTCTGAGGCCTTTGCGTGTGGGCCTCTCTAAACCAATGAGGATTCTGTGTGTCCCAATATCGACAATTATGTCTATTCACATCACCACTGAGCATAAAGGTGCTTTCATCAGAAAAACAGATGTTATTCAGAAAATTTGGATTAGCGTTTAGGTTTTCACTTAGATTTTCACAAAACTGTAAACGACGATCTGGATCATCTTCGTTTATTTCATGCACTAATTTTACCTTGTAGGGGTGAAATTTGTGATGTTTCACGATTCTATGGACAGTTGTAGCTGATACACCAGTCAGACGAGATAGTTTTCTGATCGAAGTAGTATTCTCCATTTGTAGATGACCCACTACTGCCACTTCCGTTGCCTCATTTCTGACAGGACATGCCACTTCATGTTTTTGTTTGCCACCGAACCCGTAGCTAGGAATTTGTCAACCAAATATTTAACGTACTGGTGACTGACTCCTTTCTCTTTCAGGATGGTTCCTATCGAATATCCTTGCCGTTTCTTTGGCACAACTGTTATTTCGAAAATACGTCGATACAATTTCGACCCTTTCCTCAGTGGAATAAACCATTTTCAGATTAATTTCAACTGACGAACAACAACAATAATGAGGAACTGATCTGAATAATAATAATATTTCATTGCAAAATGAGAAATAACAGATGACTGCACGCCAGATGGAAATGAAAAAATGTGAACATTTTCAATGCAGAAATCAGCTTTATTTCTTCGTAATTGATGCTCAACACATCGTACCCCAATACTTTTAACAGTTTCGAATTAATTTTACTTGATAATTTCAAATGACGATATTGAATTTTTCGAAAGCGACATCCTGTATGGAGAGCCGAACTGAATGAAATGCTTTAATCATTCTGGAATTCAAAAACCTTTCTGAAGATATGCCACTTGAATTATTTGTATGATTTTCAAGTTGGGGATGCTGAATGGAAGGGGTTGATTGCAAAAATTCTATAACCACACAAGAAAGTCCTATTCTCGGATCAAACATGTTCTCGTATACCGAAATGAACCAGTTTCAAAAGTTATTTGGATTTTCAATGTTCCTGCTTCGGGACACCCTGTATGATGATTCTGAATTTCGAAAATACCAAATTCGAAGAGAAAGTTGCAGTACCTTTCCAACGAGGTGCCACTTGACCTATTATCGATCGAATGATTTTTGAGTTGGGGATGCTGGAAATAGGGGTTGATTGCACCAACTCCAAATTCACAAGTGTAGGTCGTTTTTCTAGACCGAGCATAAACCTGCGCTTGCATTATGCCAAAATAAATCTATTTCATTTAGTATTTGGGATTTCCAGAATTCAACTTCACCCTTGGTTGGGACACCCTGTATGTTAATTTAAAATTCTAAAAATGACAAATCAAGGTGGAGAATTGACAGACCTTTTCAGTAAGGTGCCACTCGACCCTTATTCCCTATGATGAATTTCAAAGTTAGGGTTGCTGGGGGTAGGGGGTTGATCTGAGAAGTTTCGAATTATTTCGAAAAATGCTCCCCCTCGAAACAAAAATCGACGTGTCTTGGTGTTTTTCGCTAATGTTACTCATTTCGGAGTTATAGGGTGGGTCAAATTTTCGTTGGAACACACTGTATAGGGGGTTTTACCCCGACGAGTTGCCCATATATCTGTTCATGCAATCAAACTGATTTCATGAAAAAATATGAATCCACCACCCGGTAATTAATACCATTGCCAGGCAATGATTATAATCAAAACATATCCTGGAATAAATATATATTAGGATAACGTTAAATGTTATGAGAATATATCAATCTACCAGAATATATACATACTATAGCATCATCAGACAATGATATCAATGTACCAACGAGTAGTGTCAGAGGCTTTCTCCCCGGAAAAATCCAGTGTACGGACCTTAGTCAAGTAACACTGAATGTTACTCATTCATAGTTTCCTTTGTGTGAAGTGGTGAACGATCGAATGGAATACTGCTCTGAATATAAATATGACAAAATTGTCAGTTAATTATATTACATTTATATAAACAAATAAATAAAATATGAAATGAGATTCTGAGCAGTATAAACTAAAGAGAAAACCTATGACTCTACCTCATTATTATTTTCGGAAAGAAACCTACGAAGAATATTACAAGATTTGATGACTGTTATCTTTTGTAACTGTTCAAACAAATTTTTCTTCAGACCCAAAATCTCAATACTTTTGTGAAGATTTCTAGGAATAACGCCTGTTGTAGAAATAATAATTGGTAGAATAAATATTTTCTTCATTTTCCACATTTTTTAATCTCGTCGCCAAGCATCATATATTTAGAAATTTTTTCATTGTATTTATTTTGTATATTATGTGTGTCGGGTATAGCAATATCAATTATATATGTTATTTGATTCTGTTTATCATTAAGAACGATATCTGGTCTATTGTGTTTTACAGCTCTGTTGCACAGAATTGTTTTATCAAAATAAAGTTTATATTTGTCATTTTCACAAATAATCTCAGGTTCATATTTTTGAAATTTTTTCTTTTGGGAATTAGGTCATGTTTAATTCCTAGATTGAAGTGAATTATATTAGCGACGGCATTATGTCTTTCTAAATAATCTGTTGAAGCAAGGACTGAGCAAGATGATAATATATGAAAAACTGTTTCTGAAGAACAGAAACATCTACGGCAAGAATCATCTATATTTTGTTTGATGATATATATATATATATATATATATATATATATATATATATATATATATATATATATATATATATATATATATATATATGATAAATGGAATCCTCAAGAATCATCTGTAGCATCTCAAATTATGTCTGAAGGGTTTATATTTTCATGGTACAAATAGTAAAAACCAAAATTGTCCAATTTGTATTATGTTAACTTTAGGAATGTAAAAAGAAGAGAATGTATCAATTATACTAGTTGTCTTCTTGAAGCATTTTAGTTAGAGACTCAGTTTTTGTGACGAACGAATTATTCACACACAAGTGTATTCAGTTCATTCAATGAGTTTGACTTCCTTTGTACTGATTTCTTCAGCAAGCTGCTACAAAAATATAATGGAAGCCGGAAATTACAAAAATTTCACACAAGAATAATGGAAAAAGTTTGAATGAAAACGCCCAAATAAAAATAATTTTCAAGGAATTAAATTTTTTCAACCAATGATGAGTTTTATTTCATCAACACTTATATGACAGATGCAATTACAATTGTAGAATTGCCTCCAAAAACTAAGCAAATCCATTTGCACTTTTATCCAAATTGATGTTCTCGAGAATAGAATATAATATTCCCTTTAGGCCTGTGGAAAAAATTAAACGTAAAGTCCATAAATAACTGACATCCACCCAAGATTCACCTGCTCCTGCAATATCTTACGCTTTGTAAACCTCTGCGAAAAGCTGCAGGAATATTAATTAGTTGAGCGTGTATTATAGCATGGCGAAAGCACTTCTCTGGATATGAAATATGGAATCCCAAGGAAGGAATGAAAACGGAATATATTAAAGTGAACTCCGAAAATTTAGAAGAGATTACTTCGAAAAATATTTTTAAGAGGGGGATGATTAATATTTGAAATGGATGGAACACGCGGAATCCATCTTCTGAAGAGCTATTTCTGAGTTATTTATATCTGCAAAAATTAATATAAATTGGAGTGAAGAAATCAAAGGTATTCCTTCTATTTTTGTATTTCTCCCAAAGAATTGCAGATTGAATTTTTCTTCGGTTTGAAATGAAAAAATAATTTCCCCTCTCGAATTATCAACATGAGCAAATCTCAATTAATTTCTGAAAATCGTTAACGCATTTCGCCGTAATCTAAAGGTGATATAATGGTTGGAGTTGGCTCATCCATTACATTGCAACTCTTAGGGAAAATATATTCATTTCTTTGCTACTTTTATCAGAAATTTAGAGCTCTATGTCCAGTAACTAGAAACAAAGAAAGTATCTTCATTGGTCGTTATGACTTCCTTCAGGGTATTTTATCGGCCGGACTTGAGTTTGAGTTTAGCCATTCGATACGGTATCCATTCTATCGGTACAGTTTATTAGGACTGCACTGTATGGATTTTACTTAAAATCGCATGTGTGTATAATCAACATTTTCTGATTTCTTTTTCTTTTATGTTGGGTTTAATCTTTTCATCAAATAAATTATTAGGTATCATTAAAAAAGTGGGTTGATAGGATTCTTATCAATTTAGGCTGTTCTACGAACAGTAAAGAGGAAGCTTACGTTGAATGTCGCAACAAGAACGACATCAACAATTGAATATCTCAAAGTGATAGAAAATAATGTAGTTTCACATTCACAATCGAATTATCAGAACTTTACGGCTGCATGTACTAATATACGCTGAACGAGTTATGGCAAAAAAATAAGAACGAAGATTGCTAGAGGAGTAACTGATAAATTAACTGAATAAAGGACACTGCAGCTTGCACAGAGTATAAACCATAAAATGAGATTACAAAATAATAACTAAGATGACTAAGGTACGTAAACTCTGTGCCAACCATTGGAGCTGCCAGGAAGACCTCGGAAGAGGTGGGAACATAAAATTTCCATCAAATCCATATATGCTATGAAATATAAAAGACTTACCAAAAAGGATATGGGATACTTTCTATCCTAAAACTATTTTCACAGGTTTTTCTTTTATTCATAAAAGTTTGGTTTCTTTGATAAAATGCTTTTATTTCAAAGTGATCATAAAAGAAGGTTGCTAGCGCTCTCGTATTTTAACATCTGTATCTTGACATAAGAGAAACCTGCCAAGTTTTCACATATTTTCAATAATTTATTATTTGTGAATACAATAAGTTGAGTTTATTCAAGTGGTTCAGTGTCTATTTATTCGGTTGAAATTTTTTTCGATGCTATCGTAGAGGTCGGAGCTGTTGTGTTGTTACAAGACAGCCTAGCATACCGAGTGACAGCCAGAATTCTTAGAAATAGTCTTTGTACAGTTCAGAACATATGCTTTTATGAAAAAGTAGATTTCGTTCAAATAGAAGACCATTTTTCAATGTTTATGAATTTGGGGGTCAGAATAATTTTCTGCAGTTTTGCAATAACGAAAGTCAGTGTTGGTAAATTAACTGTCAGAAAGAGGCTACCTGAAGTAGGATTGAGTAGTTGAAGGACAGCTGAAGGCTCGTCACTTCAGCATAGTTGAAGAGTTGTTAGCGTCGCTCTTGCAAGAAATCACTTATCAGCAGATATTGGAGATAAAAGGAGGGTAATATATTTTGAAATGATCCTTATTTTATCCTGTATGTTTTTATTGTCGAGACACTTCTTTTTTATGAACATGAAACCAGATCCCTACCAAGTCGAATCTACAAGATGTGAAGTTTGAAGTATATATACATGTATATACAAATAATTGGCTACCTCTAACCAACCGACATAGACTACCAGGGCTCTTGTCAATAAATAAGGAAATTAGTATTTCAAAAGAAGATAATTTTAAGCCAGGTCATTTTGACCGTTCACAGCAACATTGCACACTGCGCCAGCTCCATGCAGTGGTTAAAATTTGTTTACACTCTAGTTCAATCAGAGATACGGTTACCTATGTATGTCACTTACACAAGTAGGCTTGAGATGATACAAAGAAAATTCATCGAGAAATTGTGTTTTCGGAATGGAATTGTTTTTGTCGCCAATATATGAGCATTAAGATGAGCATCACCTAGGTCATTTGTCCCTGCCACATCTCATTTCGCGTAGAACCTAATTGAGGATTCATTTGCCTTGAAGGTAATAAACTGCCCTTACATTTTAGAACTTTTTCTTTTCGCGTCCCTCCATCAACTATCAGAAATATCATTTTGAATGTTGACTTCCATCGCACAAACTATGAACGTCAATCACCTCTTTCAAGAATTTGTGGCAGGATAAGTTTGGTGAGAGATGTCGATCTCATTATAGGCTGCAGCTCAGCTTTTGAAAAGTTTGTTCTACGGTATGTGAAGTGATTATCATAATGTTCTAATATTTTTGTAATTCATACCTTTTAACATGATGTTTTTGATTGTATAGTGTGTGATTGCTTATCCACTGTACCTATACCTATTATATCACATTACATTACATTCATGAGGGTCGATTGGCTTTGCAAGCCTTTCCGAGCTGCGACCAAATTGATATTTTGTTCGTAACCCTTCTTATTCATTTCCCTGTAGGTCTAGATCCCTTACATAATTAAGAGTCTCTGTGAGAGCTTTCGCTTTTACTTCGTGCGGCTCTTGTTTGTCGGTACCGAAGTGTATATGTCTTCGACGGACAGTTGCGATGCAACTGCAAAGGATATGTTTGGCAGTTTCATCGCCCTCTTTGCACATTCTGCATGTTGCAGTTTCTGATTTTCCCATTTTATTGAGATGGTATCTCAGTGGACAGTGTCCAGTAAGGAGGCCTGTTATGATCCTCAACTCGTCCCTAGAGAGATCGAGAAGCTGTTTTGTCTTCTTTGGCGAATAGTCAATGAACCTTTTCGCTTGCCTTTGGCCTGGAGTTTTCGTCCAGTATTCTTTTTTGCTAGATTCTTCCCATCGTTCCAGTTCCTGTCGTCTGTGCGGCTTACTTAGACCGCAGAACGGTTCAGGTCCGGTGGGTGGGATTCCAGCAGCTGATTTGGCCAGTTCGTCAGCGGCTTCATTTCCTTGTATTCTTTCGTGGCCAGGCACCCACCACAGGAAAATTTTGTTCCCCTCAGCAAGTTGCTTCAAGGATTGACGGCATTCTCAGACAGAGATGTTTCGATAACTGTTAGAGTTTAGAGCTTTTATTACTGCCTGACTGTCCGTTAAAATGTAAATCTTTGCCCCTTTGAGTTTCCTTCGTAGTCTCTTATGTCAGCAAAGGTTTACAGCAAGTGTTTCTGCTTGCATGATTGGGATGGGAGTAGAGCCCAGAGCCACTGATGAAGAGTACTTGGGTCCATATATGCCTGCTCCTGTCCCATCAATCGTTTTTGATCCGTCCGTGTACCAAATGGAGGCTTTTTGGTCTGACTGATTTTTTTTCCCTTTACGATGGTGCGGTCTTCCATGACCACTGACAAAGGGTGTGTGAAAATCGAACTTAAGCGGCATTATATACGATGGTTGTGATAAGATTTCTGGCGCTATGTAATCCAGAATCCCCAGGTGTCCCTTCAGATCACCAGGTAATAGTTTTTTTGTGTCTTGGAGCCGTAATGCCGCCATCAAAGCCTCCTTTTTCAATTTTATATGAAAAGGAGGGAGATTTAGGATTACCTCCAGGGCAATAGTCGGGGTGTTTCTCATAGCACCTGTTATGCCCAAGCACGCAATCCGCTGCAGTTTATGCAGCTTGCTTTGCGTAGTTATTTTTGATGTTTTCGTCCACCATACTAACGATGCATATGTGACAATGGGTCTTATAACCGGTGTGTATAACCAGTAGGTTATTTTTGGCTGTAGTCATCAGGTCTTTCCGAAGAGTCTACGGCATGCCCATAGGCACGATGTAGCCGTGGAAAGAGCTTTGTCAATGTGTAAATTTCAGTTGAGTCTCAGATCTAGGGTTAACCCTAGATACTTAGCCTGTTCCGAAAATTTCAGAGTATGTCCATTCAGAAAGGAGGGGTTTAAGTTCAACTTTCTACGTCTTGCGAATGGAATTAGAATGGTTATGTCTGGATGGATGCTGAGTCCCTCTTCAGCACACCATTCATTTACGATATTAAGGGCTTTTTGCATCAGGTTCGATAAGATTCCATCATGTTTTCCCCTTCTGATGATAACTAGATCATCAGCATAGCCTTGTGCGTTGATGCCTGCGTTGTTCAGTCTTCCTAAGAGGCCATCAACAACTACTAGTAGCGGCAATAAGACACCTCCTTGAGGGCATCCTTTCACTGCTGACACTGATATTTCGGTGTCTCCAAAAGTGGCCTTTGAGCATTTCTTTAATTCATTTGATGGTGGTTGTTTTGACGCCCTTATTGTTTGCACCATTGCTAATGGATGTATAGGAGGTATTATCAAAGGCTCCTTTAATGTCTCCAAATAGAACTAAGGCTATTTCTTTAGCCTCTAGTGCTCCTTCCACTTCTTTGACTAGATCTTGTAGGGCATCAATTGTGGACTTGCCCGATTGGTAGGCAAATTGTTTTTTATGGAGTTTTATGAAACTTCTCATATGATTGTCGAGAATTTTCTCCATTGATTTTAGGAGTAAGGAGGTTAAGATTATAGGGCGATATGATTTAGGCTCATCTGGAGACCTCTTGCCGATTTTCGGTATAAATAATACTTTGACTTTCCTCCATGACTGGGGTATGTAGCCCAGTGAGTAGCTGGCTTTGTATATAGCTCTCAGACACGGGGCTGTATATGTGTTGCCTCTTTGCAACATGACCGGATAGATTCCGTCCGCCCCTGGTGATTTGTAGGGTTTGAAGCTTTTGGTGGCCCACTTCACCCTATTTAGGGTGAAGATTCGGCCCGCTAGTATTCTGCTTTCCCTACTGGAGCTATACAGTCCTAGCTCCTGTTGTTGGGTGTTGCTGATGGTGATTATTTTCGAGTCCGGGAAGTGGGTATTTGAAGGTACCTCAAGCTTCCGCCGAAGTCTTTAGAATACTCTCCTCCAGGTACCTTAATGAGACCAAGTGCATTCGAATGGTCTTTGGCTAGAACCTTTTGAATTCGTGCTGCTGGAGCAAGATCATTGATCCCCTCACAATATGATTTCCATGATTGCCGTTTGGATTTCCTGAGTTCTCTGTTTTACTTAGTTAGAGCTTCTTGGTAGGCGTCCCATTCACCTGTTCTGTTCGCTCTATTGAATGCTCTTCTGGCTCTAGCTTTGAGTTGAGCAAGCTCCTTGTTCCACCAAGGCGTATCCCTTGAGAATTGTTTTTTCCTCATTGGGCAGCTCTCCTCAAATGCTAATATTAGTGTTTGGATTAGGTGAGTAGAAGCATTTTCCAGTTCTTCTACTGTGGTTATGTTATATTCTAGACCATCCAGTTCATACTTCAACCTCTCTTCGAAGAGATCCCAGTCCGGCCTTTTTGTGCTCCATATTCCACTTTTTGAATCTCATCTGAGTCAATTTCGAAACCAATCAATTGGTGGTCCGAGATAGATATTCCGTCCATGACGCGCCACTTCCTAATCGATTGTAGTATAAATGGCGAGACAAGGGTGAGATCCAGGACCTCTTTCCTAACCGCATTTATGAAAGTTGGGTTATTACCCCTATTCACAATGTCTTTGTTATTAGAACAGATATATTCTAAAAGATATTTACCTTTTTCATTGACGTCTGTACTACCCCATACAGTGTGGTGATCGTTCGCATCGCAGATTCTGAGCTGCGATGCGAACGAGCTGTTTATTTTCCTTGTGGCACCAGCTTACGAGTTTTTGTACCTCTCCTGGTGGTGGGGAAGATGTTTCTCCTGGGAAGTATGCTGAGGCCATGATGATGTGCCTCTTATCCCTTATCATTGGCACCTCTACTAGAGCTGTTGCTAGATCTCTAGTGATGAATTCTGGAACAAAGCAAATTTTATATTCTTACTGAGCATTAGTGCTGCTCTTGGATATACACACCTGCTATTATAGACTAATTCATATGAATTAGTTGGGAGACCTCTAATTTTTCCCCCATTAATCCAGTGCTCTTGAGTAAGCCCTACTCGTATTTGCCTTGTTGTGGCCAACCTGCAGAGGATGCTTGAAGCAGCCTTTGCATGATGCAGGTTGACCTGAAGGCATTCGAATTTGTTAGCCATTAGGATGAGCTTTCCCCACCGGCAGCTGTATTGGAGTTCCCTTGGAGCGGTGTGCTCTTAGTTCCCCCCTCTAACTGCTTCAATGAGGTCATCCTCTCCGGTTGGCTAACTATGGTTGAGGTCGCGGTTGGGGCCTCTGTTTTATCGGGTTTGCTCTTGAGTCGTAAATGAATATTTCCGAATCTGTAGCTAACCCGATAACCAGTATTCTTCAGCTTTTCAACAGATTGTATATCTGCCGAAATGGTTACTACTAGGGAGTTTCCCACAGGATTTTTCCTGAAAATCCTCCATCTAGTTGCTGTGAGGTCATTTTGGGCCTCAGCTATACGTATATTCAAAGACTCTCATTAATGAATCGTTACTATGAAAAAATATTATTATTTTTTATTTCCCATAATACGCCAAATGTATCGCTATATGTGTAAAAACATTGAAGACTTTCATTCTGTGTGTTAAATATCCCTCCTCGAAGGAGCTGGTTTGCAGATCCACACCTTATAATCACCGTCAACCAGGTATATAGAGTATTGGTATAATCTACTCGAAATAAAATAAGTCATCACTGTATTTAAACATATAGCGATAAATATCGCATATTATCATATACTGAGATATGTTATCAAAGGATTGTTTTTATTCCAGGGAATCAGCAGTTGGTTTTAGTCGAACTAGAAATTTATTGTGTCCATTGTTATGCCCAGCCTACTACGATTTTGGGATGCTCGTTGAGTTTATAGTTGTTCAGATTTTTAGCATTTATTCTCATATTTCTATTAAGGTTTCTACAGAGTGTTTTGCATATCTTTCGAATTTTGGTTCTGGTCTTTTTTAGCTATAAACTAAATTGTTCTTTATTCCGAATACCAGATCGACTTGTGGCCTTTCATCAATTTCTATACTCGTTTTTGATTCTAACTTCTCTGGCATTATTACGTTAGTAACTTCGTGGTCTTGATGTCACTTGCTATATGATGATTAGTGCTTCTAACTTCTATTTGAGGATAATTCAACTGAAATGCAGGTTCCAGTGAAGGTTCTCTGATTCTAGACCAGCGTACCCATCAAACTACCTGTTTAAAAAGTGTTCACTTTTCGGTTTTTCTCCCTTCTTACTTTTCCAGAATTTTCGGTTTGATTAGATTTTCCGTAGCAATTTTATTTTGGATAGTTCTATTAGGTATAGTACTATACCCAGATATCAGATTTCACTGAAATCAGAGATCTAACCATTGTATACTTAGTCTATTCAGGTAGTTATAATCATACCATGAGAGTAATCTTATATTTCTTATCATTTGAATACCAGAGACTATTTCGAATAAGATATTTAATCCATGCATTATTGTTGAAATGCTCACGCTCATTGAAAAATTCATCACTCTTGAAAAAATTATCTCTGTTCATTATATCTTTGCTTAAAATTTATTCTAAATCATAGTTTACATAGTTGTTTGAATATATGAAAGTGGTATCAAGATCTCTGAACAGTTACTCGTAATTGTCGTTATGCGTTATAATGGAGAGCAAAATAAAAGTTATCTAAAAAATGAAGAAAACAACTCAAATTTATTAAGAGATGCAAGACTCATTCGTCAAGTGCGCTTGTTAAATTTGTATACGTAATCATATTTGAAGCTGCTATTGAAATAACATGAATCACAATAACCATTATTCAACGGCGAGAATGTAGCAGCCCGTTTTCGAACAAAATATAATTTACCGAGGAAATCCATTATGGAGAAAAAAATCCAGGTAAAGAAAATCCCCGCTACTGATATAACAATTTATCTTGCTTGAAATTGCGAGCATCTCTACCTGAAGAAGAATTACCCAATCACATTTGCATGGAGGTATTGATTTCTATTTTTCTTTCGATATCGATTACATCAGCAATTTTGAGGAGAAGATATTACTTTCTTTTGTTAGATTTATGTTTTGTATGAGCGAACGGCGCCGTTTTTATGAGGGTTTTGCGGTATTTGAAGTTGATTACTATGTTTTGTTATAAATAACTCGATCAAAAAGTACCACAAAAGTATATATAAATTTTATTGATCCTAATCGAAATCATTTCTTAGAACATTTTTGGGAATCCATCTTAATGTTTGATTCAGTTTTCGAATTATTTTCTGAACATAAATTTGTATTGATTCGCTATCTTTTCTCATTTCATTAAGTCTACGGAAGCTACAGGTGATTTCAGTATCAGGTTTTCCTCTTGAAATACACTTACATCACTACTTCATTGAAACGACTAACTATAATCTTGAGGCAAAATTTATGGGTGCCAATATATTCCATAAAATCTGTTCGGTTCGATCAAGAATGACTCATCGTCTGACTGACTCTTTCAGTGAATACGGTTAGGTGTGATGTGTGTGATGTATCGAAAATCATCATTCAAGTTTCCCTGCACCAGCTTAGTTGGTCATCGTATTCTGGACAAATCCAAACAAGCTACTGTTTTTCCACTGCTTACTCTTGGATGCCTTTTTTATGATTGTCTATTAATATTTCTTGTATTTCTCAATGTTAGTTTTGGCGTAAACGGACTGCAACTTGTTGATCAATTGACTTCGATCCACTTCCTGAGTAATTTGTTCTCGAGGAAGTGAAGCTGCCATAATATTTTTTTGATATTTCGAAGTCCACAAATGAAAAATCTGTTCTGCTTTGAACGGTATAAGAAATATAGGCAGGTATATTTAGGTTAGAATGGATTTCGGTGAGAACAGCCATTCAAGAAAATATAAATTTCAATTCAACATTTTTTCAGTTACAGTGATTTTATTTTCATTAAATTTGGAGCTATAAAACTAGTTGAATTAGATACGAGAATTAGCTTTAAAGGAGGCCTCTGTGTTTTCGCCAGATCATATATTGCATGCCAGAAAGAGGATATGATGGAGGACGACGCTTTCGACCTTGCGTGGTTTAAAATCTATTTGCAGGATAAAACACTGTTCTTATGCTGTCTCTTTCGCTCGCCAAACGATATTCACTTCCCTAGATTGTTTCAGTATCTAGGTAATGAGGTGAATTGGATTCACATCATCCGGCAGCTGAGGTTATTGTTCTGGGTGACTTCAACGTTCATAACACCAACTGGCTCCACCACCTCAATAAAACAGATGAAGCGGGAAGTCAGGCTGAAACTTTCGCAATCAGCCATAATTTAACGCAGCTAGTCGACTAACCAACAAGAATACCTGATCACCCAAACGACTTCCCGAATATCTTGGATCAGATGATTTTGGAGTGAATGTCTCAGTACCGCTAGGCAACTCAGACTACAACCTTATACCTACTACTGGAAGCAATGTGCTGTCGCTAAACCAAGAACCTAAACCACCCAGACGTATTTGGCACTATAACCGTGCTAATTGGGATGAGCTGCGTGAATTCTTCTCATACTTCCAATTCAGTGATGTTTACGTTTCAGATCCTGACATCAATATGTGCACTGAATCTGTTACAGAAATCATTATTGCAGAAATGGATATCTACATCCCTCATTCCATGAAAAAAACTACAGCACAAAAGCTATGGTTCAACAAAGACTGTAAGAAGCCTCTGCAGCTAAGAGCAGAGCTTGCAAGTCATGAAAGATAAATCCAACAGAGGAAACAAGAACAACCTTCGTACGAATACGTAACGTTTGCAACCTGACAACAGCAAGAGCAAAGGCCAACTTCAACGATGAGATAACTAATAAACTCCTTGAACAGACAAGCAGGAGTAGACAATTCTGATCTATGGCGAAGACTATCAGTGCCAATTTCTGCAAATCTGCAAATTCTAGGCTAGATTCATCTAACGCAATACCACCGAACATTCCACCTACAAATTCTTCCATGGCAGAAATCAAGTTCAGAGTCTGCACTGTGAGAAGGGCTCTCGACCAGCTGAACAACAAGAAGGCAGTTGGTCTAGACGAAATAACGCCAGTCGTCCTGAGAAAGTGTGGTCTCAAACTGGTACCCATTCATAACCGTCTGTTTCAGATTTATTACGAAAGCCAGACTCTTCCGAGCACCTGGATAATAGCGAGAATTCAACTGATCTCAAAGAAGACATGGTTCAGAACAATCCACAATAAAACACGCGGAGTTTTGGTTTGCAGTAAGACGTTCCTAAAACAATGATTCATGATGTCTTAAAGGAACCAATTTTTCATCCTCATCCCATTCAGAAATTTCAGGAATTACTTCCCATTGATCCTGAGAATCGCCTAACTTTCTGCCGATTTATCCAAGAGAGAACTCAGGATCTCCACTTCAGTAGGATAATTCTATTCGCTGACGAATTCACTTTTACTAGGTCTGGCATCACAAACGTTTACAATGAACACGTGTACAGTATCGGATATCTACATCCTTTCACAAGTACACATTATCAAAATCAATTCAAAATAAACGTATGGATTCCAGTAATTGACAATTTCATTTTTAGTACGGTTGTGATTCTAGATCGATCAAATGCATAGGCATTTTTGAATTTTTTGCGAGATACTTCGCCGGATTTGTTGGACGTTATTCCAGTATTACTGCGTGTAGAAATGTGGCATATGCACGACGGTGCACCTCTTCCCTTCACTTTAGCGGTTCGCGAGTTCTTACATGAACATTATGCGAATCGTTGGATCGGAAGGGGAGCTGAAGCTCTTGCAAGTTGGCCAGCACGATCTCATGACTTGACACCGTGCGAGTTCTTTCTTCATGGTGCTAGATCTAGAGTTTACTCTCCTCCAATTGACACCCGAGAAGAGTTACATATGAGAACCTTAAATGCGGCCAACTCCTTCCAAAATGACCCTGAAGTAATGCGAAGGGTCCAATTTAATTTTTTGAAAAGGATGAACTCATGTATTTAGCAAAATGGTGGAGTTTCTGAATATTTACTATAGTTGAATGAAATTCTTGGTGTAAGCTAATTAATCATTATTCTGAAGTGATTTTTTTTGTTATTTAGTTTCCAACTGGGCAACCTGTTTTCATATTTTTAAATAGCCATTGTGACTAACTTA
This sequence comes from Cryptolaemus montrouzieri, assembly GCA_013387265.2. Taxonomy (NCBI): domain Eukaryota; kingdom Metazoa; phylum Arthropoda; class Insecta; order Coleoptera; family Coccinellidae; genus Cryptolaemus; species Cryptolaemus montrouzieri. Next base: position 69,301,807 of record JABFTP020000021.1, on the reverse strand, counting down.
TCGAAACTTTTCTTCGAATTTTTCCATTTTCGTACTACTGAACATTGAATTTCCTATTTCCTTGATTCGATTCAGCAACCTAGAAAACATTATTTTGTCAACAAGAGGTTGTCAAGCATAATAAAATGACAATCTGCCAGACTACAAAAACAAATCCAAAGCCAACATGGTCAATACGTGATATTTATGACTTGCTAGGTGGTTGAAGAAATAAAATCATGAAATTGAGAAACTGTTTTTTGTGAATGAACCGCTCATTATATCAAAATTTCTTGAGAGTCAAAAAAATTTAATAACTAGTCCAGCTACTCAATGTCTAGAACAGTTTTGCTCAAACGCAGATAGTTGAAAAGTTATGGTTGATTAAAATCACGTTCGAGTTTCTAGGGACACTTGTAAGACGTCAATGTCATTGAGTGGATCACTGAAAAACGTGAATAACGCACCCCATTACGCATACCAAATATGGTTTCGATCGATGAAAAATGAGAAAAAACATTGGATTTGGCGACCTCTAGCGACCAAACGAAGAAACTTTTCATATAGGTAAGTTGGCCCAAATCTACTTATTTCGAGCTAAAGAGTCTGTGGTATAACGTTGTACATGCAATTCACGGACATCCTGTATTTAACAATATCCAATCGTTGAAAAGAGAGAATATATATAGCTGAAGTTGACGTACTTCTTATGAATGGTTGAGAAATTTGATTTGATTCTTTGCATTGAAAATCAGCCGGAATTTGATGTTAAACCTATGAAAATGAAACTTTAAACACAATAAAAAGGAGTATCTTCTGAATTTTATTGCATCAAAGAAAATAAAACTAACTGGTAATCCAATTACAAATTATCCGAATGAATTCATGTTTGAGTAATATCTTTGAAGAGACAATGAAGAAAAGAAAATGCAGATGGCAACCAAGATCACAGTTTTGTCAAGATATCTAAGAAATCATGGAGAATAGTTCTTTTGCGTCTTAAAAAGTTTCACAAAAAAAGGACGAATGGCTTTCATTATAAGGCTGGTATGATAGTAATCATCGGCTTTTTTTCATGCGTTGTTGACAAAAAGGGCGAAAGTTTGAAATTTTCTACAAACTGAGACAATTATAACGATACTCACAATTCAGTCAAATGTGAGGTGACTCGTCTACTTCCTTGTTCATCCACTTGAAATCGTGTGAGTATAACTTATTCTGTGTTTCCAGGAGAATTGGAAAGAGTAATTATAGTGAACTGATGTATGTGGAAATGGTTATTTTTCCAATTATACTTTATCCTCATTATTGTTCGTATTGGTATAAACCGAAAATATATTTTTGTATCTCTTACAGACAACATAGCTTCTGATAGATTTTCTCTATCAATAGTGCCATATACAGAATAAATGCATGCTTTTTATTTGAGAAGAAATTCAACTGCATTTAAGTGATTTCCCCACAATTTTAATACCTTATTTTCGCCACGACCAAATTGACATCTCTATTCCACGAATACTATTTCCAGCATTAAAGCCAAGGGAATGCAAATTGAAACGTCTGCATTTGATACGTACGAAACATTTCTCTCCGGCGCTCTCAGGGAATTAAGCATAATAAAAATTATAACGACGATCCCTTCTTCGCAATAAGGCAATATTTCATCGGAGAAGATCTTTTTATGCGAAAGACCCGATTTAGAATGTCCTCTTTCTTTTATCTCATATTTGCCGTTAGGCTTTTGACAAAAAGCGTCGTTTGGAAATCAGAACAAAGCTCCACCTGATCGCTGGAAGTGATTTATTTTTACGGCCAGTATTTTTGAGAACGGTTCTTGAAACTTTTCCTATGAAAAATCGACGTCTATCGTCCTATCACATCTATTCTACGGAAAAGTTGTTGTACAGGGAGAAATAACGTGCATTCTTGGCGACCGACTTTGATAGCGTGATTCTGCTTTTTCTGTCCCTCGTAAGAAAACTGTAGGCGAAGGTATTCATTCGGGCAAATATATCAGTATTTTATATGAATTTGATATACCAAATGAAATTGAAGTACCAACTTCGTATCTAATCGAATCTATATATGCAGATGTGAATTATGGCAGATAAAATATCAAGTTATATAAAAATATGTTAGCGTTCTAGGGAAAAAAATGTTTTGGACGGTCAATATATCCTGATTTGGTTTTGATCATGAAATTTTATTGATCATCTTGAAACGGTGACTTTTCTTAGCTGTAGAGTTCAAGTCATTCGATATTTATCTGTAAATGTAGAAAGCCAGAAAACAAGTGAGTCGTGGGGAAAGTACTTGCAGTCTAGGAACTTCGATACAATTTTTTTATCTGGCAGGCAGACATAAACATCCGCTTACAAATTTCGATCTCCATAACCTCTTCTATAATTAAATGAAATTTCAAACACTATGAAAAAAATTAATAGATATCGCAATGGTACTTCTACACAATGATTATGATGCAAATGAACAATAACTACCAACTATACTTAGTTATAATCAACAAAAAATAACACTCGTAAAATGATTGAACTTTTTGTTCAATCGGAGATAATGAAATTCGTACTCAGTTGAAGAAAACCTAGGATCTATCCTGAAAGAGAAATCACTATTTTCATTATTATACAAGAAAGAGTATCCGGGCTGAACTCGAAACTGTAACTATATTCTCTATGGTAAAGACATAGAGTAATAAAAGCTAATTCGGTATGCAGATCGCTTTAAAATGTACGTGGGCATATTAAAAATGAATGTGGTTTTTATGATTTCGTCTTGAAATAGGCACCACTTTATTGTACGAGAAACCTTCGTATAAATTTCCAGGAATAATCCAACTACATGACTATGATCTTCTCTATCTTTTTTATTGCTTCAGAATATTTCTGTCCTCGTTTTAAATGAAATGTTTACTTTAGACGTCTAAAAGTTGTAGTCAGTAACGTTGATGAGTATGTGTTTTAGGGTTGTCTTTGAAAATAAAGTTGAATCAATTGAACACTATTTATTAGTATTTAAGAATGATAATAAGTTAATGTGAATATCTAGATAGTAACGTTTACCAAAAATAATTATTTCATGAATTTTTGTACTTATTTTACTCATTCTATACATATATTCAATAATTCAATAATGTTCATTATATTTCAGATAACTCAATAATTTTAGTAAATTGTGAAATGAACATTCATTTTATATTTTAGTAGACTTGAGCTAAATTTTCCACATAAGTCCTAACATTATCTAGCAGAATGTTAAACAATGTTCATAAATAATTTCATGATTTTATAAAACGTCTAGTTCTGAATTCAATTTCTTTATACACTTTAAAATTATAAAAATCAAAATAATGCTTACGAAAATACTCATATATTTTAAGCTGTAATATTTTCAAAAAATTAATAGTTCATCTTAAGACGATGTATCTTCATTACCAAAATTCACTATAACAGGATCTATCATGGCATCCATAATATGATCCTGTTCCCACATTTTATTTTTTTCTCCAATGCCATGGTCTATTCAATTTTTCCAGTTTTGGGATGGAACACTTTTTTTTTGCCGAAATGAGGTTCGACGTCTTTTACCTTAAAACTTGTGTTCTTTCTAGCTACTTCACTCTTTACATGTGACCATATCAGTTCAATCGGATTCAATTCGCATTCGTAAGTTGGAAGGCGGAGTAACCTAACTTCCCGGTATTTTGCATTTCATCAATCTTCTATTTTTTGTATGATTTTTTATTTAAATTTACAATTGATAATTATTCTTTTTTTCAATTGACGAGGCTTTTATGTGATAGAAATCCGTTTTCACAGATACAATTAAACGATGATTTCTACTAGAATATATTATTAAATGCTCGACGCATTTCGATTCACAGTATCTTTATAAAGAGCGAAAGAATACTACAAATATATCTTACTAACAAATTTTAAATATACTGAAGAGGCAATCCACTCAGAGCTATTCGTACTCGAACTAATGTTTAGGAAATAAATTTAATAATGGTGAGTTATTTATGTCTACCTGTTTATTAAGAATTTCCGGTGAATACCTAACTTTAATCTGTTAATTTCAAGTACTTCCAGAAGGTTGAGTCTTATACCTCTATTCTCAGAATGTGGGATTTTAAATTCTGACTTGAAAGAGTGACCATTTTCCCTAAGATGATTTGAATAAGTTGAAGCGGTTTTTCCATATTCTTTTTTCACCATATTTTCTTCAAAAGAAGTATTTTCAACCGTCAGTTATCCCATGATGTCCGATGTACGCCATGTTGGCGTTAATTCAATCAGTTGCGAATAGTAGCTTGTGTTATCCATCACTATAACAGATCCTAGTAGAATCATATCCAGCAACTGTTCAAAATATTCTTCGAAAACATCCGCAGTAATGTCCTCATGAAAGTTTCCAGTAATTTCACTTTGAAACGATAATAACTCCCTGTAGACAATTCTTGGAGAAAATGAAAAAGTAGATAAATCTGCTAAAGAAGCAGTGATTCTAAATCATATCACAGATTGTATTCAAATTAGTGAAGATCTTCGAACCTACCATAACGACAATATGTTCAATAGTTGGCAAACAGAATGGTCAGAAAGCGTTAGAAAACTACGAAAGCTTGAGGGAACAATAAAACATAACCCTCTCCCGAACATTAGCCGACAACATCAGGTAATAGTCCGTAGACTTCTAATTGGTCACACATCATTCACCCACTGACACCATCTGACTATCTACAGTAGATATACAATGAAACACCTCCTAGGTAACTGCCAGAAGTTCAGAAACGAAAGGAGGAGAGTGAACCTGGCAGAGGACATGCCAGAAATACTCAAAATCAATGATGCCAACATCGACATTCTACTCCAGTTCCTGAAGGCAGTAAACTACAATTCACTCAATTAAGTATCTATTAGTATTGAAATATTCTGAATACTGTAATAAAAAAGTTAAATATACTTGCGGATATCAATGGCCTTGTACCCGAAACATTCTTACTGCTAATTAAAAAAAATCCTTGGAGGAAAGCTTGTGAACAATCTATTATGTTTTTATCATTTTAAGTTTTATGAACCAGGTACCCTTGACTATTCGAGGGGATTCAAGATCCCAGAAGAAAAATTTGATATGGATCATTTGAAAATAGGTCAAAATTTTTGTGGTTTTATGAATTTCAAGTGAATACCTGTAGAAAGAGTGTTTCGAAAAGCTCCTTATACAAGATCCGAAATGAAAGGATCTCGGTATCAATTTCAGTAGAATCATTTATTGTGAACTGTCAGGAAATATGTCATGGGATTTATGTTATTATGCTTTTGCATCTGTAGAAAGGGCGGATTTCGAAAGTTATGGAGTTCAGTGTTTGTAAATCGATCAGTCGTGGAGTTTTGACTATCTCCATTTCCAGATGGCTGTCTGCATAGAATCAGATTTCCATTATCCCTGGTTCGAAAGATTGAGAATCATCAAGTATTGCTCACAGTTCTTCTGCTGTTTCTATACTTTCTGATTGCACTACTTACAGAATAGCAGACACTGTGAAGTGTCAGTGATGGGCAGGAAAAGGTTATTCCCTGGTTTTTTCATGTCTTTCCTTTGGGAAGATACTCTGAAAATCATTTATTTTTAATGACACCAAAATTACAGATGTTTTTTCAATTCTTCGAACTACTTCCATGCTTCCGACAATGTAGCTCTGGTAAGAATGCAGATTGAAATATAAACACAATTATTTTGTTCATCTTCTCTGATACTGAAGTATCGGTGACTGGATTTTTTCTAGGTTTTTTCCACTTGCTTTCTTGATTCATATGAAATATTATGCATAGTTCTCTCATTTCTGCTCAATATTCGAAAGTTCTGGGGTGAACCCTGTAAGGCTCAGTGTATTTTAAATGATAACCTATTAAAGATACTTTTTCTTCGATACTGTTTCGACTCACTTAACAATTTTACATTATGACGTTATCAAAGAGAATATGGATTTCTTATTTTTCATCTTATTCATACGATCAAATTAATGAAGAAGCAAGACTTTAGCCGAGGAAAGTTGAGAGAATCGGTGAAGGACTGTGAATTTTCGGATATTTTCAATAATATCATTGGGAGCTCGAAAATCGATCTATTCAAAAATATATTTTTCAAATACTTATAATCAGCTCTTCCAATTGATATTCGCTTAATATTCCAATTTAACTGTGATTTTTTCATTGTTCAGTAATAAACTTGAAAACCTTAGCTTTTCACTAGTAAAATTTGCAACATCAAATACAAAATTGCCTTATTTTGTCCGAAATTCATAATTTAGTTCTGTGAAAGAAATTTTGATTTTGTAAAATGAAATAATAAATTTCTGATCAATCGAGTAATTTACAATTTACAGCTCTGAACGAATACATCATCAATATATGATGGCTTCTTGTCTAATGAATGAATCAAGCATAATATTTCAAACTTATAAAGTTTCCTTAATATTCAAGATTTTTTGCTCATTCTTTAAATTCAATCCGCAGTTCATGTATGGACGACCTCTATGTGATTGCATTTTCTTTGAGGTCTCATTCTCACCTGGATTCGGTTCTCGCCGTCTCTGAAATATTAATGTCGAAGGGTCACATTCCCTTCCTTGTACGACCAATAATTAGTGTCTCGCGGTCGAAACGCAACGACCCAACACCTAATTATAGGCTAATGATCTAGCGTAGTTAATTAATTCATCGGAGCATAGTTGGTAGAATAGTTGTGGTCTATTGTTCGTTTCGTGGTCGCGTTGGATGAAATGGGAAAGCGTTTCATCGGATACCTATCAAATTGAGTTCATTGTAAGCTATGAAGCTCAGACTAGTATGAAAAAGGAATAAGAAGCATGAAGGAATTCTTCTTATCCAGAGAACAGTGTCATTAGTGTTACTGATCTGAGTTATTTTTCAATACGTGTCCATTAGTTTCACGTTTATATAATCAACTTTCCATATAAAAACAAAAAAAAAATACAGAATTTTCAGTAACACCTACCTGAGTTTATGTCCTGATATGGATGAGTGAGACCAAAATAGGATCACGCTCGATCAATGACAATTATTATTAATAAATATGAATTATCTTTTTTCCTCTTGAGATGAGTAAGGAAAAATCAATTCACGTTCCGGGTTCCCTCACAAGAGGATGTGTGATGCGATTACCTTACGATATACCATCCCATTACCTCTTGAATGAGTGGCGTAAAAATCCACGACCGTATCACAATTACGAGTTCTCTCCTAATATATAAGTGCTTCCATATCGTTTCGAAGATATTTGTTCAGGATTTTTTTTTGTGTTTTACCAACTTTAGTCGTTTTCAAATTTCTATTTTTTTTTATAATAGGTGCTTTGGAGAAGTCAAATATTATTTTGTTTCCTTGAGAATACATTATATACAATACATCCTAACAAAACCGAAAGATTTCTATAAATTCGAATAATCAAATTCATATTTTAAAGATATTGATAAGTGTTCCTAGACTAAAGAAAATATTAGAAGTTCATATTACAAAAGACTTAGAATTATCATCAAGAGTTATTTAACTAGTAAAAACCTTTTCACAGCTATCAACTCCTATGCTGTTCCTATTCTTACATCTTCTTTTGGAATTATTAAATGGTCTAAAACTGATCTAAGTGAATTACAATGTCAAACGAGGAAAATGCTCTGTAAATATCATAAGCACCACCCAAAGTCAGCTGTTAAGAGAGTTACACTACCTAGACATCTTGGAGGTCGTGGATTAATTGATTTGAATAATCTTCATAGTAAACAGATTTTTCATCTACGTTCCCATTTTCATGATAAACAGAGAACGTCTAAAGTACATGATATTGTTGTTGCTTCAGATTATAATCTTACACCTCTGAACTTGACAATGCAAAAGGTAGATTTTGATATATTTGATGATAATTCTAAAAGAGAAAGTTGGATGCAGAAGGAATTACACGGAAAGCACCTAAAGAATTGAAAAATGATTATATTGATGAAATTGCATCGAATAAATGGTTAGTATCTGGAGAATTGTTTGCTGAAACAGAAGGCTTGGCAATTGCGATCCAGGATCAGGTTGTTTTCACGAGGAATTATAGAAAACACATCATCAAACAAAATATATATGATTCTTGCCGTAGATGTTTCTGTTCTTCAGAAACAGTTTTTATATATTATCATCTTGGTCAGTCCTTGCTTCAACAGATTATTTAGAAAGACATAATGCCGTCGCTAATATTATTCACTTTAATCTAGGAATTAAACATGACCTAAAAAGAAAAAATTGTACAAATATGAACCTGAGATTATTTGTGAAAATGACAAATATAAACTTTATTTTTATAATACAATTCTTTGCAACAGAGCTGTAAAACACAATAGACCAGATTTCTTAATGATAAACAGAATCAAATAACATATATAATTGATATTGCTATACCCGACACACATAATATACAAAATAAATACAATGAAAAAATTTCTAAATATATGATGCTTGGCGATGAGAATAAAAAATGTGGAAAATGAAGAAAATATTTATTCTACCGATTATTATTTCTACAACAGGCGTTATTCCTAGAAATCTTCACAAAAGTATTGAGATTTTGGGTCTGAAGAAAATTTGTTTGAACAGTTACAAAAGATAACAGTCATCAAATCTTGTAATATTCTTCATAGGTTTCTTTCCGAAAATAATAATGAGGTAGAGTCATAGGTTTTTTCTTTAGTTTATACTGCTCAGAATCTCATTTCATATTTTATTTATTTGTTTATATAAATGAAATATAATTAACTGACAATTTTGTCATATTTATATTCAGAGCAGTATTCTATTCGATCGTTCACCACTTCACAAAAAGGAAACTTTTAATGAGTAACATTCAGTGTTACTTGACTAAGGTCCGTACACTGGATTTTTCCGGGGAGAAAGCCTCTGACACTACTCGTTGGTAGATTGATATCATTGCCTAATGATGCTATAGTATGTATATATTCTGGTAGATTGATATATTCTCATAACATTTAACGTTATCCTAATATATAATTACTCCAGGATATGTTTTGATTATAATCATTGCCTGGCAATGGTATTAATTACCGGGTGGTGGATTTATATTTTTCATGAAATCAGTTTGATTGCATGAACAGATATATGGGCAACTCGTCGGAGTAGAACCCCTATATATATATATTGCGTCGGAAATTTGTACATTATGAATTCGTTATAGCTCTTCAGCTAATTGAGATGCTGTGGTAGTACGATCTCTTCTGGCTTGTAAAACCAAATATCGGTCTTGCGCGACTGTAGTAATCCTGAAACGACCGGTATGGCGTACTTATACGCTACCTGTTTCAAACGCGACCATAAACGGTTTATGACACTTGGGCTACTTCCCAGAACCCTGGATACTTCCCGTTGTGAGCTCCCAGCTTGGAGCATGCCAACGGCTCGTAACATCTCTTCTCTAGTCAAATGTCGTCTTTCCATGGTCGAATCTCAAATCTTGAATCTTTTATTTGTGCTTACAACAGAAACAAAGAGCCAACTAACTAATTTCAAACACTGAATACATGAAATGATTAGAAAGCAGCGTCGCATCTGCTGCATTTTTAGTTTTTTATAAAAAAAAAAAACTGAAAACTTTTGCGGCACTCTACATAATTTGATAAGAAATTGATGCAGGTGTTATTTCTTGAAAAAAATTATGCATATCGATCGTTCTGGATACGATATATCGATATTCAGAAGTGTTCCCCAGACTTTTTGAGGTGATTATTTATAATATATATATATATATATATATATATATATATATATATATATATATATATATATATATATATATATATATATATATATATATATATATATATATATATATATATATATATATATATATATATATATATATCTATATATATATATCTATATATATATAAAAATATAGTGAACTCAGGAAAATCTGATAGGGAACCATACTATCTGGCGTATGATTCTATAAACGAGTGAAAAAACCTGAGGAAAATATTCGTTTCCCTGTCGCTACTGCAATAGCAATAGCTGTGTTAGTTTCATGTGTACATAAAGAGTACCAAAGATTTTTCTGCTTAGCAGCTTCAATTCTCATCTTGCACACCATGTTTTCCAGACGAAGACAAGGGTGAAAGGAAAGGAGTTTGCGACAGGAATCTGTTATAATGGTAAAAGAAAATTACCTGAGAAATATTTCAACAATCATACCTGACTTTTATATGCCTAAACACAATCGAATTTAAGAAAAGATTTAACATAGCAAGCAAGGCCATAAGAAGAACTGAGGAGATATTCAAAAAGTACATTACCTGCAATATTTATTTTTTCGCGGAGATGTTGTTCCGTTGCAGTGTGAGTCTCCTGAAACATGATCAATTCCTTGTTCTTGCTGGCCAATTTTGAAGTATAATCGCAAAATCCTAACGAGTCAATCCACTCATAGCTCTGTGTGGATTGCCTCTTCAGTATATATATATATATATATATATATATATATATATATATATATATATATATATATATATATATATATATATATATATATATATATATATATATAGGGGTTTTACCCCGACGAGTTGCCTATATATCTGTTCATGCAATCAAACTGATTTCATGAAAAATATAAATCCACCACCCGGTAATTAATACCATTGCCAGGCAATGATTATAATTAAAACATATCCTGGAGTAATTATATATTAGGATAACGTTAAATGTTATGAGAATATATCAATCTACCAGAATATATACATACTATAGCATCATCAGACAATGATATCAATGTACCAACGAGTAGTGTCAGAGGCTTTCTCCCGGAAAATCCAGTGTACGGACCTTAGTCAAGTAACACTGAATGTTACTCATTAATAGTTTCCTTTGTGTGAAGTGGTGAACGATCGAATAGAATACTGCTCTGAATATAAATATGACAAAATTGTCAGTTAATTATATTACATTTATATAAACAAATAAATAAAATATGAAATGAGATTCTGAGCAGTATAAACTAAAGAGAAACCTATGACTCTACCTCATTATTATTTTCGGAAAGAAACCTACGAAGAATATTACAAGATTTGATGACTGTTATCTTTTGTAACTGTTCAAACAAATTTTTCTTCAGACCCAAAATCTCAATACTTTTGTGAAGATTTCTAGGAATAACGCCTGTTGTAGAAATAATAATCGGTAGAATAAATATTTTCTTCATTTTCCACATTTTTTAATCTCGTCGCCAAGCATCATATATTTAGAAATTTTTTCATTGTATTTATTTTGTATATTATGTGTCGGGTATAGCAATATCAATTATATATGTTATTTGATTCTGTTTATCATTAAGAACGATATCTGGTCTATTGTGTTTTACAGCTCTGTTGCACAGAATTGTTTTATCAAAATAAAGTTTATATTTGTCATTTTCACAAATAATCTCAGGTTCATATTTTTGAAATTTTTTCTTTTGGGAATTAGGTCATGTTTAATTCCTAGATTGAAGTGAATAATATTAGCGACGGCATTATGTCTTTCTAAATAATCTGTTGAAGCAAGGACTGAGCAAGATGATAATATATGAAAACTGTTTCTGAAGAACAGAAACATCTACGGCAAGAATCATCTATATTTTGTTTGATGATATGTTTTCTATAATTCCTTGTAAAACAACCTGGTCCTGGATCGCAATTGCCAAGCCTTCTGTTTCAGCAAACAATTCTCCAGATACTAACCATTTATTCGATGCAATTTCATCAATATAATCATTTTCAATTCTTTAGGGTGCTTTCCGTGTAATTCCTTCTGCATCCAACTTTCTTTTTAGAATTATCATCAAATATATCAAAATCTACCTTTTGCATTGTCAAGTTCAGAGGTGTAAGATTATAATCTGAAGCAACAACAATATCATGTAATTTAGACGTTCTCTGTTTATCATGAAAATGGGAACGTAGATGAAAAATCTGTTTACTATGAAGATTATTCAAATCAATTAATCCACGACCTCCAAGATGTCTAGGTAGTGTAACTCTCTGAACAGCTGACTTTGGGTGGTGCTTATGATATTTACAGAGCATTTTCCTCGTTTGACATTGTAATTCATTTAGATCAGTTTTAGACCATTTAATAATTCCAAAAGAAGATGTAAGAATAGGAACAGCATAGGAGTTGATAGCTCTGAAAAGGTTTTACTAGTTAAATAACTCTTGATGATAATTCTTAGTCTTTTGTAATATGAACTTCTAATAATTTCTTTAGTGCTGCTATGGTTAATTGTCTTCTCTGACAAAATCCAAGATATTTATATGTATCTCCTTGATGCATTGGCTCGATTTCGATATTGGAAATCTTTATATAATTAGAGGTGATCTTTCCTTTTCAATAGAAAGATTTTTACATTTTGGAAGCCCAAATTTCATATGAATATCATTGGAATAGTTGAAAGTAATCTCAAGTAGACTTTTTAATGAGATCTGGTTCCGGCATATAATTTAATATCATCTAAATAAATTAAGTGACTTAATTTGAATTCAGTTAATAAACTCTTTATTTTGAAGCCGAAACTAGTAGCATTTAATTCATGAGATAATGGATTGAGGCAAAGACAAAACCAAAGAGCACTTAAAGAATCACCTTGAAAATGCCTCTTTGATTGGAATTACTTCGGATTTTAACGATTGTTTTGAAATATTTAAATGAAGATTGGTTCTCCAATTTTCATTGCGAATTCAAGAAAATGACGAAGTGTCTTATCAATTTTATAAATTTCCAAAATTTCTTGAAGCCATGAATGGGGAGAACTGTCAAAAGCCTTTTGGTAATCAATGAAGGCTGTATGAATATTTCTCTTCTTAGTTTGAGCTTGATTCAAAGCAACAGAATCAATTACAAGTTGCTCTTTAGTACCAAGGTGTTTTTTCTACATCCTTTTGATGTTCGGAAAGAATATTATAATTCTCCAAATGTGCATAAATTTTTGGGTAATACATGCAGTTAGAATTTTATATATTGTTGGAAGGCAAGTAATTGGTCTATATTGAGACGGATCAATAGTATTATCACTTTTCGGTTTTAAATAAGTAATTCCTTGTGTGAAAAATAAAGGAGTAGCTGAGGGTTCTTTATTATAAATGAAAAATATTCAGCCAATTTTTCATGAACACAAGAGAATTTCTTGAACCAAAAGTTATGAATACCATCAACACCTGGAGATTTCCAATTTTTGTGTGTTTAATAACTGATGTTATATCTTCGTTTGAAAATTTTTCAAATTGCATGCATTCTATTTTAGAAAATCGAGACCTTTCATTAAAAATCCAACTTGCATTGGAATTATGTTGCCTTGGCACTGCCCAAATTGAAGACCAATAATCAGTTAAAATATCAATTTTAGGAACTCCATTTCCAGAAATATTTTCATTTGAACCTGAAATAAATTTGTAAAAATGTTTTTCATTATTTTTGAATAGTTTGTTTTGGAATTTTCTATCTGAATTTATTTTATATTCACGTAGTCTAATAGAGTATACTGAAAGTTTTTGTTTTAAAGTATCGATGTATTCTATCAATTGTCCATTACTTATCTCATTATTTTTATGGGTTTTATTTTTGAGGAATATTTTTCCAATATGTGCCATAAGTTTTTTGATCGATTACCTCTGGAATATTGAGTCAATCTTCCTAAATCACATCTGATAGAAGAAATTTTACTTCTAACCTTTTTGCCATGAAGGTTTTTCTTGATATCATAATTAGATCCAAAATTTTCTAATTTGTGTCCAGAATGTTTAACTACTGTAATAGCGGCACAATATATAATCAGATGAAGTGTATAGATATTCATTACTTTAACAAGTTGCTTTGGAAGAATATTCTCATTAAGTACGTTTATACAATCGAAAATTTTCTTTGAATAATGAATTTTAGGAAGTTTAGGTCTTAAAGTTGGGTCAATATTTTCAAATAAATGCATTTGATTGAGAAATAAATTTTCTATATCTTTGTTATCATTATTTTAGATGAATTTTCTGATTTATTTTCGATGCTTTTCATGAATGGGACTAGGTTTTCATCTGAAACTACAAAATTTAAATGTTCTTCTTGTTGAACGTTGTTTTTAATTGATTTTAATTCTGATTCAGATATAAAGTTTCTATTTTCAATATACCGTCTTTGATTCGCAATGCTTTGTTCTGAAATACAGCAATTGGGAATTTTTCTTTGAACATATTATATAGTTTAGACATATACCCTTTTTTATTTGTTCCATTATTTGTTATTTTGTAATAACAAAACATAATGAATTTATTCATTTCATACGTCCATTTCATGCGTTTTATTTTTTATTAATTTTGTGAAGATCTGAATTAGGTGATGAAGTTATGATAAGATTAGAGGAACAAGGTGATTCTACATGATTTTGAAAACAGTCATCAAAACTTTTGTTGTTTGAAGAATAGACAGAAAAAGTAGAAATGTCAGAACCCTTAGATTTACTTCGTGTTTGATATGAATGTATATTTTTAAAAATATTATTCCTACCTTCATTTAAGTTGTTTACCTTATCATCATATTCATGATTAACGGCCCAGAAATAATTTTCTTTGCAACGTTACCTGAATCAGATGATATGAAAGTTTGAGAATCTGATGGTCCTGCATCTAAACGATCTCGAGTGCAGATTTTGAAGTTCTTCTCCAAGAAATATCTATTATTTGAATCGCAAGGATATTTTGGTGGATTATATTCATCATCAGATTCATATTCATATGAAGTATTCATTTTTTGGAATTCGAAAATTTGACAGTTGTCAATAATATATTTCATAAAACGTTTTCCTGAAAAATGAATTAATAAAGGTAGGAAATTTTATGTGTACTTACTTTTAATAACTTAAAAATACTTATCTGAAAAATATAACTAATTTAAATATCTAAAACTTTTCAAAATTCAAAATTTTAGCAGTGATGTTCATGTATGGATTAATTGTCACCTTGGTGACAGTGGATATTTGCGGATTATTCATCATTGCGACAAGTGTCACCGTCGGGTTTTTTCAACAAAGAAACTGCTACTTTTGATACTGTGTATCGAAACGCGTCTAGCATTTAATAATATATTTTAGTAGAAATCATCGTTACTTGTATTTGGGAAAAGATCACTCTCAATGCTGCAACTGCAGTAAAAACCGCCGTTCCGACACTCCATCAAATGCTTCAGTAAAATCCAAGTAAATGATATCAATGGGTATCAGGTAATATTGAGCATTCGACCAGTAGTTAACATATTCAGGTAGATTAGTGATCGTAGAACGACCGGGCACGAAACCGTGTTGTTCCTCGGGCATAACTTTTTCAGACATCAAGGGGCTCTGCATTTTATCTCGAATTATCGACTCCATGACTTTGGTAACGATAGGCACCAGACTGATTGACCGGTAGTTTTTCCCGTTGAGTTTATTACTCTTTTTGAAAACTGCTTTTACAGACACTCTCTTCTAGGCATTAGGTGATTTCATCACGATTGATAACGGTAGAGAGTTCTGCAACTGTTCATCGATTTCTTAGGGGGAAAATTTAATAGATTCTATAGATGCGTTGACGTATCTCATGTTGTGAGGGGGGCTTAAATGCTGTCATTCGGCTCTACTGAGAAAACTTTCTGGAAATTCTGGCAGTGGATATTTGCGGATTATTCATCATTGCGACAAGTGTCACCGTCGGGTTTTTTCAACAAAGAAACTGCTACTTTTGAAATGAGAGAGTTTCTGATATGTTTGTATAATTTCTTTTCATTTCGAGTTTCGATGAACTCCTTCTAATCCCTCCTAACTTTTTTCATCTCAATGGACAAAGTGTTCGAGAAATTTCTGTGTATTGCAAAGTGTTCATACCTTCCAGTCTTCTTATATTTCTTCCATATTCTGTTCTTTCGTTTGATCTTCAGAATGAGACCACGTTTTGACCAGTGTTTCAATTTATTTTCGAGTATCTCCCTTACATTTGAATGCTGATTAACTACCCCAGAAAGGATTCACGTAAAACATTTCTACATTTCGTTCAGAATAGTTTGGTCATGAATACTTCATTCCTATCTTTTTGCCTCAAATCTTCAGATACCTGAACGTAATTGACGATTTTAGTATTTTCTTAATTGGCAGCGTTTGGGTGTAACGAAAGAACTGGAGACTCGTGTGAATGGTGCAGCCATCAGATTTGCCTATAGGAGGACCAATTGTGGGATCAGTTAGGAGATTTTCATCATTAGTAAATAATAAGTCGAGTAACCGTGGCTGTTGATTTCGTGGGTATAGTGTTGGCTCTTTGATAGTCTAAACAAGGTTATTTTTGAAAAGAAAATTTATGAAAGCCGATTCTGAACTGTGGACTTTTGGTGAGTGCCGTATTGGCCAAGATATATTTTGAGAAGTGAAGTCGCCTAATACTATTAGATTTGGGAGGTCTATATACGCAAGGAATGTGAAAGAGTAGTCTTCAGATAGTAGTTGTATAGTTACCGTTTCAATGTTTGGAATGTCAGATGAAATTCTTTAATTATTTTCAAAGTGACCTGACTGACTTTTCAAAGTCGTCAGACACATACGAACACACGCCCTCGCCACTTCCTCTCAGCCTATCTGTCCTAATCAATGTGAAACCTGTAATATTCAGTATAGAATCTGGAATCTTTAGGCTGAGCCATGTCTCAGTAATGAAGATTAAGGATGGTTTCATCTGTTTAATTTGTTGAATAACTTTTATTCCTTATGAATAATTGTAGTTTTATTATATTTCCATAGGTACTTTCTACTTTTTAAGTCTTAAGGATCAATGAATAATAATGGCAGAAAAAAGCAAGATGAAGAAGGAGCTAAATCGAAGGAAAACGAGTATGATAAACAACGCAGAGAGAAAAATAAAGTTGATAATGAAGCACTAAGTAGGCTTCGAGAGAAGAACGTCAGAAGTACTTAAAGAAAAGAGACAGTAGATCACATTATTAAAGGAAGTTACAGAGAATGAAAGAGTCATACAAGATCAAAAGGAAAACAAAGAAGAATTAGTAGCTGCTCTTCGTGAACGTCCATTAAGAGAACGTCGGACAATTTTGTATGCTAGAATGTCGAACTTAGAAGAAGAGTTAAAATATGAAAAACGACGAAGTGAAAAATTTCGGAAGAGATGTTTTAAAAATACTTAAAACATGTGAAAAATATAAATGTGATGTGAAAAAAATTGCTGTTATGTGAAGTTCTGACACAGCAATCAACAAAAAGTTATAGAAATGTGAAAACTAACAAAAAGAAGAATTATTATGGTATATTGAACCCTGATCTTTCGAAGAAAACAAACTACTATCCGCTCGAGAATTTTTTCTATCATGACACTTGTGAAACATGTATACGAAACGGACATGTCAAGATGTTGGGTATAAAACAATAGGAGATTGAATTTTTAGATAAAGACCAAAATTCTAGAATGTGCCCCGGTAAAAATGACTATATCAAATCAAAAGGAGAGACTGAACGAAAATTTTTGTTATTTGAATGGATGAGGAAATTACATAAGAAATTGTTTTCAAGTAAGTTACGAATTGAGTTTCGCTACTTTTTGTAGATTCAAACCTTTTTGGATAACCTGGATATTAAGGAACGTAGCACTTGCCTTTATATAATTTTAGCCAATATTGAATTAACGCTTACAGCTCTTAATGAACACAAAGTATAACGATTTTGCACCCTAACCAGTCTTCTGACACTTATGACATACATGCAATATTCATTCAACAAAATGTTTGGTTAGAGAATATGAGAATATTCTGAATGCAAAGATAAATCTCTTGAATATTTTCTTCCGTGGTTTATCGTTAATGGTTGTATGAAACTATTTTATATGAAAAAGATGGAAAAACCAAGTACGTGAACCATTAAGAAGAGAAATTGATGTTCCTATCACTGACCTAGTGAAAAATCTAGAAGAAGCTCTGCCATCATATTTACAAAGTGTTGCGACTATAGCTCATCAATACCAAAATGTGTCTAGTTTAAAAGAAAATTAACTAAAAATGATGCACATCCATATTGACGTCAACGAAAATAACTCTTTCAAGTAAAATGAAGAGATCCAAGCTGTACATTTTGATGGAGCGAAACTAAAAATCACACTTCGTACAGAAGTGTTTTACTATCGTGATAATGATATTATTGTGGCTAAACCATTTTGTTCACTTTCTGAGAATATTCAGCATGACAATATGGCAGTGTGGGATATTTGAAACCTGTCTCTGAATGGCTAAAAGACAAAAATCCAAGTACAGCCCATGTTCATATCCTCAATGACAGTCCAGTTAATCAATATAAAAATGAGTACATGTTTCACATGGTATCCTGTCATCTCAAATGTCTTTATTCATGGATTTCATTTTTCTCGTAGCATTATTCCGAACCAGGTCATGGTAAATGAGCTCCTGAGGGTGTAGGTAGCACACTCTGATGAAGCAGTGGCTGAAGGTAAAGATATAACAAATTTAAATTCACTCAAAAATATATTGGAGACCAGATGTCCATCTATAATTCTATTCGTATGCGTCAATTCGTATTTGCTAATAATTATTCAATGTTCTGAAGTCTTTCGTGCCTACAATGCAAAGGTAAATGTAGTCATTTCCATTTGGTGTATTATCGTTGCCCTAATAACAATCCGATTAAAAAAAATTAGGAAGTCTCAAGCTGGCAAAAGTGGCTTTAATGTTACTAAACGAAGCTACATGTGCTTCTCCTGTACCAAACATGTTCGAGTCAAGTGTAAACGCTTACAACGCTATCGATTATGTACTTGTAAACTGGGAAACCAAATATTATCCTGGCGAAAGTATATCTGTTTTAGACGAAGGAGCTATGATTAGATTAGAAAGAAGGAAAAATGGAGATGTAAATGGCCGGTGATAGGGGAGAGAATTATGTCATTGGGAGTCAATTCTGCCGAAAATTGAAGCGCCAAAATTACTATCACGAGGTATCTATTCTGTGAAAGAAATAAAAAATAATCTTCAAAACTTTAATGTTTATCGAATTCGTTTCTTTTTAGAAATTCAATCGTTCAATTGAATTAAGACTTTTTATTTTTATTATTCATTTATCTTGAAAAATTTAATGTTCAATGCATTAATTATGGTTAATAATTCAATTACTCAATTGAACTCAAACTCCTTAACTGAGACTTGTTATGAAATAGTAAACTTATTGAATTAAATACGATAGATTTGAGTATATTTAAGAATATACATTTCATAAAATGTTGTAAAACTAGTCTTAGTAAAATAAATACATGTTGAGATGGATGAAAGATGTTTATGGTATTAATTTTATTTAAAAAGGTAATAGTATTGAGAAAATTCATTCCATCACTTGAATCATCATTTCCTCATAATTTACTGTTTTCAACAACCCTTTACTTTCATTTAAATCGAAAAAAGTGAGGACCACATAGTCAGTTGAAGCAAGTTACTTGTGTACTATATATTGAACTGTCAATTATCACAAATTATATTCTTATTACTATGCGCATCATTTTTCACAAATTCGAGAGCACTACTCAACTCATTAACTGGCCGAAATAATAAATATACGATTGAATTCATAAGAATTATTAACGATAATGGTAAAATAATACAAGAGTATTAAACCGCAGTTAAGTGGATTTGCAAGCAGTGGGCAAGTGTCAATTTTTCCGATGCGCATGCGCGACTGTGTCAACAAAATTTGGCCAGAGCCGGATTCGAGATTACATCGCTTGATTTGGTCTGAAATTTGCTGGTGACTCTGAAGAGAACGACTTATTTATGTTTCCTCATTAGGATCAATATAAGCAACCATTTTCAATCTAATGAATCGACTTTTTCCTCACATCGTTTGATTATCAATCATCTTTAGATATCAACATACAGTATGAAATAAGACACCCGTGACCTATTTCTGTTTTGGTGCTCAAACTACACATGCCTGACGCTTGAACAAGGCGCAGATATGAAATACAACATGCTTCAGTTAGTGCTCTGCCCTATTTCATGCTTCCAATTTCTTGCTTGTTTAAGGCATAGTAAACAAAGAAAATTATCGGATTTGAATCACCGAAAATTCAAGGAATTCCATAAATTTTCCCTAGAGTTTGGGAAAAAGTCTCTTATAAGTAAAGATTTTGGTCCGGTAGTATCATCTTCGAAGAAGAACGCCTCCGCTCAATGCTTATATCGACCAGTATCCGAAGCTCATACATATATATGATTCTAATAAATCATCTGTATTTGTCAAAATGAATGGGAAACACTGAATTAATTGTATTGGAATTTGTTTAGGTCACCACCTCGTTACCACCACTGGCGTAGTGGTGACATAAACTAGTCACAGAGATTTTACGATTCTACACCAGTTTAGTTTCTGATGGACTACTTAAAATTTCTCGTATATGCAGGCAAGTCAAAGGTAATTTCCATCAGAAAATCAACATAGCCGTTACTCATGAAATTGAGCCCCTTTCGCGCAAATATGATGTCCTAATTTGGACCACCAAGATAATTATGTCATGTACAATAGCTCTTGATGGAAAACTTTTACTGTTCTTTATGTTCTCAAATCACTACAAAATATGTCGTAGTATCTCAACTCACGTTTCGCGATCCATTTTATCACTATCAATGGTATTAGCTTACACCTATAGCGAAACTCGTTGATAGACAATTTAAAAACATGTTTTGCTATAATGGTATAAAGTTTGTTCGAGGTTCATATACAAGGTCGAAATGCTAAACTGTATTATCTTTTATAACAGTAAATTCGTAGTGCCTGCATTTCTTAGGAGATTTTACTGAATTTTCTGCCATGTGCCGAAAATCATACATCACTGAAAGCGCTTCAACTATTAATATTTCAGTCTGAGAATCTGATTTCGAACTCAATAATTGAAACAGGTTATAGAGTGGTAGGCCTTGAGCAATTATTACACGTTAGGAATTAGTGAAGTAGATTGATGAATCAGAACAGAAAAGCATGACGATCCTAACCCTACAACATTTTCTCATTACATTCTCCCTATTTTCTCATCTCCAATTCCAATTTTGGGGGATTAGTTGGAAGGTCACATATGAACTTCAGATGAAATCAACTGGGACAATCGTCGAATCAGAACTATGAAACATGTCACAGAAATATGTTCGAAAAGCACGGTGGCGGCGATGAAAATTGATTTCATCAATATATTATTACGTATATCTCAGAATTTGTAAGTTCCCTATTATCCATTATTCAGCTTGAACCAGGTAATTCCCTCTACTTTGCAGTTGATTCTTTCAAAGGAAAAATCGATTGACTTTTAATCTATGCATTAGTTTTCATGCAATCCATTCTGCAGCATATTATGACACTTACTAGGGACTGAAAACTCTAGCGTTAAGCTAAAACATGAAATTTACATAGAAGCAATGCACTTTTGCATTGATATAGAGAAATAGAGAAAATAAATGAAATTCATTTTTGCTACATAGAATTTATAAAGGTACCTTTGGTGCGCGAGTCCATACAACCATTCCTGAAATATCGCGATGTCAAACAATGAAAATAAAAACAAACATCCCCTCATTAGGTTATACGCATACTTCATTGGAAACTTCATTACATTCAAAATACCGCAAGTTCATATTTTATTTTTACATGCAATAACTGGCTACAGTGCTCAATGAGCAAAATAAGATAAAATCTTTGGAAAACGTAATTATTAAATAGTTGGCTATGATCTAACCTGACCGTTTCTCACAATTTATCGTCAGAAATGGGATATGCTCTCTTATTGCTATATAAGGAGGAAATTAATTGAATGAACGAGTGTCGATATTCAAGTTTTCTAAAGAATACACTAAACAATAAATATCCGCAACCAACTTGTCTTCCTTCAGCATCAGCTGCAGCTCATACACACTTTTAATCGGTAACGTTTGTGCTACCAAGTTGAAGTAATATATATTTTTACTTAATTATCTACACCCAGAAGATTGGAATTGGAAATTACAATTCATTCAAAATATACTCCTGCTCCAGATAACCTTACAGCATTTCGTTATTATTTCGAGGAAACTGTAGCTTCAAAAGTAACATTATTTCTCTTTTAATTTGGACCAATTTTCAGAATCAGTCTTATTTTGGGATATGACATATGACAACATATTAAAATTTTAATGTTGTCGATGAGAAAATAACTTCTGCATGTCCGATTTTGAATCAACTTATTACGATGAAAAGGAAGAAAATATAGAGATTATTGTACATGTAGCGTTTGAAAAATACCACACAGTCTTGAGTTTTACCGAAGTCAATGAGAATCATGATTAGGGTAAAGCTCATACCAAAAACGGGGGGACCAACCATACTTCTGTAGGGTACTTTAGCCCTATGAGCTTAACGTAATTCGAGTTAAAAGTTCTTGAGAAACTGGTTAACAGGTTGAGGTGTTTAGGACAACTCTTTTGCACCCTAATCAACGCGAAAAACACTATCTATAGATACCGCATTGCATTCGGCTGTTCAAATTATTGAGCATCAGTTGAATCAGGGAGAATTTTGCGTAGTGACATCTCTGGATATCGAGCGAGAGCTATTAACAACACTCCACTGAACCTGGGTCGGAGCGAGGCACGATTCTTTGGTGGTGTAGAGGAATCATCCCAACTATCGGAAATCATACTATTACAGGAATGGTAAGACGGAGCTGTGCATGGGCGGCGTAGTGTCACCGACTGGCTCGTACATGGTAGCAAATGATCTGTTTCGAGCGCTGAACTTGGCAAAGGAAGGAATATACAAGCATATATACACTGCAGAATATTTTGAAAGTGTGCAACACTAGTGTACGTCCTCGTGTCTGGGTGTTCACCCAGAAAAGACGAAAATGGTTATACTTACGAAAAAGCATTGAACAAAAACTGGTTCAAGGCTTGTTTTCTTTGGATGATGACTCCAAATGAGAGAATCGTTGAAGTGCTTGTAAATGGTATTGAATAGGAAGCTTAGCTGAGTCCAGCATCGTAAGCTGCAGACAGGCAGGTTTTTTGCTGCCTTATGATATGTAAAGGAAATTTTCAGCAGTGCGTGGAGCGTGAAACCACAGGAACTGAGGTGGTTCTTCTTCAAAACCGTTCTGCTACTGAGACTCTAGTCTATTGGACGATGATGGTAAGACAGACGACGAAACTTGCTCTAGCACAGGAGCATACTAGTAGTCTGTGCGAGTAATACACTTTTTCTCGAAATTATCAACAGCAACCACCTCCTCCGGATGAACTCGTATAGAACCACGCTGAGGTACCAGAAGGTGATAAGATCAAGTGAAACTCCCATCCTGACAAGAGTTGAAGAAGAGGGGGGACTCCTTTCCAGGTGGAGAATATATCTGGTACATGGATGGCTCGAAGGTCAGAGAGGGATCAGGTTGTGGAATTTACTTACAGAGAAATGGGGAGGGTTTCTACCTTCCAGTGGATAAACATACAACAATTTACTAGTAGGTGATCATGGCGATACTTGGCTGAACTATAAGGCTGGCTACAGCTAGCGAGTGAATCAAAATTTACTCCGGCAGTCGGGCTGCTTTTTGTGGCTCAGGCGCACATAGGATTACTTCTAAGGTGTTCAGAGGGTATCTTTATTATTTTTTTTATTTTACATTTATTGGTGAACAACCATATCCGTCTTTTCTGAGATCCAAGTCACAGCAAGATCAAAAGAAATGAGATTTTGGATAATCTGGCCTGCCTAGAAGCAAATTGTGCTCTAATCATCAGAGACCTGGTACTGATCTCAGCCTATGTTTCCAAAGCAAGCCTGTAGGACTGGCTAGCAGAAAATATAGTGACACTCGGTTGAATTCACGAGGTTATCGCTAGTCCAAGGCAGTGCTGAGAACATCACCTAATAAATCATGAACAACGTTGGAACTTGTAGGCAGTAGAAATAATGCAAGGATTCTGACACAGACAGTGACCAGGCATGTCAAGAGGAGATATCACCGAAGCAAGATTGGGCAAGAGAATAATCCTAAGTGTGAAATAGGGGTTGAAACAGTAACTAATTCAAACAATTAATGTCCTGGTACAGGCAGTCGACGCCGTTGATCTGTTTTTATTCGCTGAAGATACTGTGATTGTTGGGATCGGTGAAAGTGAACCCGAGGTAACTGCAGCTATAAACGACACTCAGACTTCTATCTTAGAGTGATTCAGTGTTAACCAACTGAACGTTAATGTCAATTAAACTGAAAAAATGTTATTTACGCACAAAGATATCGATTTTAAGAATAAGGAGTGTGTCAGGTTTTAGGGTGTTCAATTGGTACCTGCACTGTGTTGGGGGGCCCATGTGGACCTCATATCAAGAAAGATATCAAGTAGTAATTTTTAAATTCGTAATTTTGTCGGACTGATGCCCGAGAACGCGATGAGGATGGCTTATTTTTCTCTCGTCCAGTCTCACCTAACGTATGCACTGAAGAATTGGGGTCACTCAATGTACACTAGCGGTATATCTGGATTGCAGACAAGAACTCTAAGTGTCTTACCTAATAAAGAGTTAAGGGAGGATATACAAAATGTCTTCGTTGAAAAACGAATTATCACTTTCCCATGTTCATATATCCACCATTGCTTAATGGTAGGTAAGAAAGATGAAGATAAGAAAATTTTGACCAAAGATATCCATAACTATTTTACACGTAATCAATCAAATATATATATTTCGTTTTTTGAATTTGGGAAGCAATTTCTACATTGGTAGAACACATAGAAATTTTAATATTAGAATATCGGAACATAAACGCAGTCTTTCAAATAAAAAATCAGATTCAAATTACGCGAATCATCTCTTAGAAAATAATCACTGTTTCGACCCACAGTTTGAAATTTTGCATACAGATAGTAAATATTGGAAGGTAGATCTTTGGGAAACTTTAGAAATCAATAAATACAAACACTCAGGTAAACTCATCAATGAACAAGTCGATTAAGCCCTTCACCTCTATTGAATCTCTTCGGGGAGCAATCTATTCCTTAATTTTATTGGATATACCTGTCATAAATAACTACTTGAAAAGAAGCAACCCAATAAGCTTTTAATTACTCAAGAGCATTTATATTTATATTTTCATTTCTATTTTCTGTACATTCTTTCGTCTGAAGAAGCTACGGTGTAGTGAAACGCGTTACGAATCGCAATTATTAAGTAAAATTCCTTAAAACACAGTACTTGTTTTTTATTAATGAAATATACGTATTGACTTTTTACGACTAAAATCTAGTCGCTTCAATGGAAATTATTTCAGTAAGGTTTTCATGAACAAGTTACCTTTAAACAACCTTAACCTTCCCTCAGAACAGTTTGAGTCATTTGTCAAAATCTTTCAAATTGAAAATGCCTTTTATCATGTGAACTAGTTTTTAAATTATAATTTCAACGACAGTGGTGTCGTCTAAGTGTTTATATCTTTTAATGTAATATTGCTATTAATGTTTATTCATATTTATATGTCTATTTTTTATTTTTGCAGTATCTCTCACTGAGATGCTTTACATTGAAATTTTTTTTTCTCAATTGACAAATTTAAGCTTGATGATTGTAAAACATGCTAAATATACTTACCTACTTACTTACTTACCACATGCCTGGTATGGATCCGCTTTAGTCGTAACAAATTGAGAGCGAAAACTCTGGAAAGGAGTGATCTTTCCAAGATACCTTCTTTGTCTTTTAGATACCTCATTGTGAGGATTGATAAGGAGATGTTGTTACAGGAAATAGAGTAATCAAAGAGCCGTAGGTTTATGTGTCGATATCAATGACGGACTCCTTTATATATTCTAATTATCATTTTAATTAAGACATTGTTTGACATGACTGTGTCGAGTGCTCTTCCTCATAAGTGCTGCGAAAATATGTATTTATCATGTTAAATATTACTCATTTTAAGTTTTGACTCAAGATATCCGGCAAATTGTTATTTGGGTGAAAAAAAGTATGACAACAACTTCTTTATATGGACAGTCGCACATTTATAACTTCAGTCAGCAATATTAACGGTGATACTTTTCTAAGAATAAAATGATGAATAATAGTTTTGTGTACCATATTGCATATGACAATTCCATTAAAATATTTTAGATTCCACAATATTTTACATTTTCATAGCTACTATACCGTTAAATAAATTTTTTTTTTAATGCATTGCTGGAAACAACAGCAGGTGGGTGATTGTGACGCATACCTAACCCTACCTAATATTTAAGAGAATAGTATTTTCTGATAACATCTCTTTATGTTTATTTGATTCCTTCACAGATATATGCTAGTTGTTGTTCAGTATAGACTCAACATTTTAATGAACTGCCGAGACACAAATACGTGACTCGGTAATAATAATTTTGAATCCAAATTCTCAAAGCCATATTTTTACTCTTATTTGGCACTTTGGGTGATTTTTGAAACTCTTGAAACTCTATAAGTTGTGATGAAACATCATAAAAAGAGTTTTTATCCTTCAAATGGTTGATGGAAATCTCATATAAACATTTCATCTGCTATATCGCTCAACCTTAGGAGTACTTTCATGAGCATGGAGCCGCCTCAACTCTTCAAAATTGAATAGGGTGTCAAGCGATACCTCCTTTGAATGCTCTCTTAAGACCCTTTTCACAACTGTGTATGAAAGAAATACTTTGAATGAATTTTTTCTCCAAATATAATTTTTTTATCTCAGAAGTGCCACCTTGAATATTTTGACAATTTCAAGGTTATTGAAGAAAGGGAAACACAAATCAATTTTGTTTTAAAGGGAAACCTTTCGAAGTTAGTCAGCACCTGCTTGTATAAACCAGTGAATTCACTTATCTTGAGGTTTCAGATGAAAGAATTATGTTTCGTTGTTAGTTATTTTGAAATCCTTGTACGCAAATTACAACATTCTCAAGAAGATTCACTTCTGTAATATAGTCTTGACTGAAAACAATTAATATAATTCAGCTTATATGGAGTTATTTAACGTTTTGCTGACGTAGATCGCTCAGACTCTCAGGCTGAGTGATAGGATTAGGATGTCCCCACAAGAAAGGTCTGGAGGGTTCCAATCAGGAGTTCAGGCAAGCCTCTCCATATGATCTCTTATTCTGATCCAACGGCGTAGTAGGGACCTCCATGTTGTTGAGAATACAACTGTTCTGCTAGTAGTTGGGGATAGTTTCTAGATATTTCTGTTATTAATGGATCAATAGTATTTCTCATCATACCAAGCTGAATTTCGCCGCTTGAATTCACAGGAATTAAAAGAGGTTCAATTAGGGGGTATCCCAAAATTTCTACCCATTCATTGCTGACGAGGCCAAATAAGAACGAAATTGGTCCATTGGTCCTATTCATGACATCTGACCGTGCTGTACCACTGTTCTGTTGCCCCAGTTGACGGTGATTATGAAGAGTAGATTGGAAAACTAGTTCCTTCAAGGGAGATTATTCAACATTCTACGGAAGGTTGAATATTGTTCCTTAAATAAAAATTTTTCTTCGATGTGTCTACACAATGCGAAATCTCGCATATAGTAATTTTTTGTTTTGAGATATTAGCTGATATCAAAATTCTTCATAATTGCGACGAAGGAAAGAAAATAAATCTGAATAAACTTTGTTAATACCTCTCTGTTACTTAATTTGTTATTAGGCTGGTATATATATACGTAAGTTAGTTTCCGGTAGTTGATCACTTGAAAATGACTTGACGGTCGAAACCGGTCCTATTCGTGAAAATAAAAATGTGGAAATTATAAAATATAGTTTACTTCATCTTCGTTGAATATAAATTCATTTGTTATGTTATGTCAAAGATACTTCACCAATCATTGCCATTATTTTGGAAGAGTTTCATTAAAAATTAGAAATTTCATTATTAGCAGCATATATATTTTATAAAAATATTTATAGTGGTACAGAAGGCCCAAATGCAATATGAATTAACGAAATATTACTAAATCCAATATTGCATTAGTTTCTCCTTTTCAATACCTTGCTGATAAAGTACGTTTAAGTATTTCAAAAATAACTTTTTACACGTAAACTAATCTGAAACAATATTTATGTTTGATTGATTATAATTGAATTTGATATCAATTCTGCTATTGGAGAATTATTCTATTCATCTCTCAGTTTCAATATCGGATTACCTAAAATCATCAAATAACTGTTCCTCATAAATATTCAATGAATAAAGGAATCCTGAGTATTAAGGTAGAGACCAGAGAAAAGTTTATAGCCTCTCTCATCCCTGATTTCTACTTGTGAAACGGTCAGATTACGTTGAAATCTATAAAATCAGATCCGATTTGAATATAGCATATGGATATCGTTTTCCAGATATGTATTTCCAGCAGAATTAAAAGATGTTTCAATTATAGTATCACAAACATCCTTATATGCATGGAGATTTAATATCTGATTCTCATATGAATGTCACGCTCTTTCAAAGGAACCGCAAACGCGCTTCACGGTTCACTGGTTAAAAAACACTACAAATCTTTGTTAATAAAATAGCTGCCGGACCAGCCCGAAGCCAAATATTCACCAATGAAAACACAACAGATTTAAGTATTTCAAAAAATAACTTTTTACACGTAAACTAATCTGAAACAATATTTATGTTTAATTGATTATAATTGAATTTGACATCAATTCTGCTATTGGAGAATTGTTCTATTTATTCTTGGTTTCAAAATCGGATTACCTAAAATCATCAAATAAGTATTGCTCATGAATATTCGATGAATAAAGGAATCCTAAGTAGTAAGGTAGAGACCAGAGAAAAGTTTATAGCCTCTTTCATCCCTGATTTCTACTTGTGAAACGGTAAGATTACGTTGAAATCTATAAAATCAGATCCAATTGAATGAAGCATATGGATATCCTTTTCCAGATATGTATTTTCAGCAGAATTAGAAGATATTTCAATTATAGTATCACAAATATCCTTGTATCCATGGAGATTTAATATCTGATTCTCATATGAATGTCACGCTCTTTCAAAGGAACCGCAAACACGCTTCGCGGTTCACTGGTTAAAAAACACTACAAATCTTTGTTAATAAAATAGCTGTCGAATCAGCCCGAATCCAAATATTCACCAATGAAAACACAACACATGAAAGAAATCGCCCACAGTAGGATTGCTTCAATAAAGTAATGAAATATCTATGCATTGCGCATATCAAAATTGTTGTTCTTCGAACGAAGTTATTCCAAACCTATGAGAGTATTATTCCTCTATCGAATCAATTGCAGAAGAGTTGACTCAGAGCCTCGAGTCTAGGATATTCAACAATAAATAAAATTTTCCTCCATTGGACGAGAGGTAATTTTTGAAACTCAAATCTGCGATTAAATATGATCCTCCTTTGCCACACACCATATTTTCAAATAACTAGTTTTGCATCTTTTGTTCGTAGGTTAACAACCGATTCATAATCTTCTGATACCGGTTACAATGGTATGTGCATGAATTTTATTAGTTGTACTGAATGGCTTTGAATAATTTTACTTCAAATTCTAGAAACTACTGAATTGCACAACTCCAGCCATGCGCCGAAATATTTACCCTCCAATCTCGAGTATTCTGTTTCTCCAAAATGATTGCAACAGCTGATGATGACTTAAATATCTACATTGGATGTTGATGAGTTGACGGAATAGTTGATGGTTTGTATGTTGAAACTTGATCAAGGAAGAGCTCTTGACCCTGTCGTAACATCTTCTGATTATTTCTTGTTTGAATCGTATCGGTTTTATTAAAATTCATCGTAACTTTATTCAAGTCAGTCGTGAAAATGTACACACTCTGTTAGATTAGCTGATCCTCAAAATTGCCTTCTAGAGCTTGAAAATGAAGGTATTCTGACAAGATTAAAAATAGAACAAAAAAGATTGCAACCTCATTTAGCGGGTACAAACCGATTACTTTCTGTTCTACAGAAGAAAACGGTCGGTTTCTGTCCATAAGTCGGAGGTTGGCTCAACATGTATTGAAAGTACCATTTTTTGAAATTTTTAATGTCTTCTTGTTCAATTAAACACGTTAATACAAGCTGTTCATCCTGAATATACGTGTTACCTCTTGTTTCTCTAACGGGTTTTTCACCATTTTCTTCTTGTTTGGGGAACGCTCATAATATTTATAACTTGATGATAACATTTTCTTTCACATTAAGGCTCGTTGGCGTAGTCTATTTAGCCCATGACGACGATATTTAATTATTTTGATTTCTATGAAAATGTGGCAGATTCGGAATGTTCTCGATTCCTCACTTCTTCGATCCAGTTTGAGTAGATTGCTTTTTTATTCATATTGTTTATTTTCCTATGGCTTCATAGTAATGTTTTTTTCATACAGAGTTGCCTAATTATCAGCATTCCATACTACACTAATCGTATTCATGGAACTCCTAATACAGCATACTAGATATACCCATGAACTTTATTCCGAATTGACATCTCAAAAATGGAGAAGCTTAGCTTAGGTCGATTTAGGAGTGCACTGACGTTTTCAAAATTCGTGAAAGCATGGGAGTAGAAAAATTGTACCAATCAAGCAGTGGTATTATGACTCGGAACAATGGCGCAAATACTGATAGAATTGCAAGGAAGCCACGGCTGCATCAAAATATTTACTGACAGTCAAGAAGTGACAAGAGCTTGTAATTCCAATTGAGTACCCTTCAAAAAACAGAATGAAACTGCCACAGTAATTTGAATACATCTGAAGAGGAAAAATGGTTAATACTTATTCTCTATTGAATTAAAGTAACTCCCAAATTTTGTAGAAAGAAGAGCCTTTCTCTTCGCGACTTCCGAGAGATGTTAGTATAATCATGCAGCTCATCGGAATTTTTCATAATTTACGATCTAATAGGGGTGGTTAACTTCTCTCAATTTTGTGGTAGATCGTGATAAGTAACGAAAAATATGAAAAAAATACGAATAGTTCTCGGGGATAGAGCATCATTCTCCTCCCTTATTACATAAATAACAATTGTTCAAATTCTACCTTGTTAACTTCCTGCATGATTTTCACGGCATGAGACTTGAACGAAGCCTTAATACTCACATTAATAATGAAAATAAATACAAATACCTTTTACTTCAAAATTCTCGTACAGTTGAATGTCACATTCCAGTCATATTCAGATTTTGAACAATCTATTATTGAAAGTTGAACCTCCTGTGCAATTTTCAATTTCACTACTGGTGGTGATTCACGATTTATAATACCGAATCCATGCTATTCTGGAGGTCGTTTTCTCCCCGTCAAAATATCCCTTAACTGAGACCTCATTATCATCAGCGACGAACGTAGTCCCAGGCAACCGAAAACAATCAGTAGGGACGGGGTCAAGGGTTTCAGATGGGAAAACCACAGCGTGCAGGCGATTTTCCTGAAATATTCAGAATGTGTAGGCATACTTTGTTCAGAGAGTTGCGGATTTAATACGGAAACCTGGCTTAATTATGCAACGCAGCTTCTGTTAGGATTTTAAATAGAAAACGGATGGAAAGAGGAAATTAACTCATGGAGTAACTGGCGCACGTCGTCAAATTGCATACATATTGCATACTCATTTCGAAGTATTCAATTAGCCTTCTGATCAATATGCAAATTTAGCTCTTCTAGTTAAGGGGTTGGATAATTTGCTAGAACATTCATACCCTACGGATAATACAAGAGCAACGTTACTTGCGATAAAAGTAATTGCGAAGCAAGTTTACGTTCCTGTTCACCCATCACAGATCTGATACATTCCTCTTCTCTTGTTCTCGCAGAATTGGACCTGAATCGTGTTCTGCGTTCTTATTTCGCATTATGCCAACGAAGTTTGTTAGGTCTATCGAGGATGGTTTCTAGAGTAAAACTCGGGGTTTAACTCCGACGAGTTGCCCATATATCTGTTTATGCAATCAAACTGATTTCATAAAAAAATATTAATCCATCACCCGGTAATTAATATTGCCAGACAATGATTATAATCAAAACATATCCTGGAATTATTATATTTAAGGATAACAGTAAATGTTATGAGATTATATCAATCTACCAGAATATATACAAACTAGCATCATCAGACAATGACATCAAAGTAATAACGAGTAGTGTCAGAGGACTTCTCCCCGGAAAATATATATATATATATATATATATATATATATATATATATATATATATATATATATATATATATATATATATATATATATATATAAAATGTGGAAAATGAAGAAAATATTTATTCTACCGATTATTATTTCAACAACAGGTGTTATTCCTAGAAATCTTCAAAAAGTATTGAGATTTTGGGTCTGAAGAAAATTTGTTTGAACAGTTACAAAAGATAACAGTCATCAAATCTTGTAATATTCTTCGTAGGTTTCTTTCCGAAAATAATAATGAGGTAGAGTCATAGGTTTTCTCTTTAGTTTATACTGCTTAGAATCTCATTTCATATTTTATTTATTTGTTTATATAAATGTAATATAATTAACTGATAATTTTGTCATATTTATATTCAGAGCAGTATTCTATTCGATCGTTCACCACTTCACATAAAGGAAACTATTAATGAGTAACATTAAGTGTTACTTGACTAAGGTCCGTACACTGGATTTTTCCGGGGAGAAAGCCTCTGACACTACTCGTTGGTACATTGATATCATTGTCTGAGGATGCTATAGTATGTATATATTCTGGTAGATTGATATATTCTCATAACATTTAACGTTATCCTAATATATAATTATTCCAGGATATGTTTTGATTATAATCATTGCCTGGCAATGGTATTAATTACCGGGTGGTGGATTTATATTTTTTCATGAAATCAGTTTGATTGCATGAACAGATATATGGGCAACTCGTCGGGGTAAAACCCCTTTTTTTTATACAAATGAAAAACTCATGTACAGTGTCCTGTTTCCCTCATTGGAAGAATTCGGTACAGTCTGCCAAGTGACGGTTGTGATGGTTACTATCAGATGAAGAATCATGGTCGCCAAAGACAGGGTTTCCAACCTCTAAGTAGAATTGAAAATTTCGAATATTCATGAAATATTCGGCAAAGAGAATTTGATATTTAGATAAATTCTGACTGACATTATTCTACTCTCTATATCAGGGGTGCTCAAACTTGAACTGCTGGCGATCAACCTCAATATTTTTAGACTCCTTACGATCGACTCTGAGAGGAAGTATGTGTGATGCAGGGTTGTCGTACATACTACGAGGTAGGGTGTACCGTAGCATATATAGATATTAGCTTTCGGTACAATATACATTATTTTAGTCAAGGTTTGGGTTAGGTTTAGTTAAGTTCTTCTCTATAATATCGAAACTCATAGTTATTCAAAATTGCGAGTTAATTAGTTGTTGCAAAATAAAAGAGTTACATGTGGTGTTAAACTTAACTAAGGAGTGACTTTGGATGTTGAAGCGTTGCACTGAATGTCCTCAGCATACTTTTCATAAGATGGTACGCAACCACTGAGTGCTAATCGTAAGAACGATAACATATGATCGTCAGTTAGTCGATTGTGATATTTTGACTTAATTATCTTCATTTCAGAAAATGCAGATTCGCACAAGTAAGTTGACCCAAACATTGCCGTCAGTTGAAAGGCGATTTGCTTTAGATTCGGATATTTATTCTCAGATATAAAACATCAGAAACTTGTATCAGATGCTGTAGCTTTGAGATGTATATCTGGTATAATATGGATCCGATTCATTTTCAATAGAACATGAGTTCATATTGAACTGACTTGCTATTTCAGTAGCTTATTCCTCAATGTTTTTACATGAAAAAGTATAACTCATAGATGATGCTTTATTTGCCAATTTACTGCTATCCTAAAAACGCATTTCGAATTGTCCCAAAATATTTGATAATTCAGCCTCATACGTATCATGATTCAACTGAGGAATCCTTGCTTTCAAGGACGGGCGGAAAATGTTTCAGATTCTTTCTTTTCAGTTGATCTATCATAAGTTGCAATTTACTTTTGAATGCGTTTACCGCGCTAGTCATCTCAATGATTGTTTCCACTTTATCTTGAAGCTCCAAGTTAATGGTGTTCGAGTGCATTGTGATGTCAGTCAAATATGCCAAATCAGTCAGCCATTTTTCGTTTTTCAACATCTGAGTGTCATCACCTCTTTCGTCTAGAAAATCTGTTATTTCGGACAAAAATTCTTGAAACCTTTCTAGGCATTTTCCGCGACTCAACCAACTGACGTCCATGTGAAGTACTAAATCAGTGTGTTCAGCTGACTCCCTATCTTTCAACTGCAACTTAAGGAGCCGCCGTTAAAAGCTACGTGCACGGATGGAATTCACAATTTTTGTTTCAACCCCATAATTTCCTCAGTGTTTAAAATTTTTGAACACAAAACTAGTTGATGTATAATTCAATGGAATGAAAAAAATTAAATGAAAATCTTCGTTAGCTCGACACAATATCACGAAACCGTTTTTCTTTTCAGTCATTGCTGGTGCTCCATCGGTTGTAATACACACTTATAATATATTGGTAGCTTCTTTTTTTTTACAGAATTGATGAAAATGTCATATATATCTTCGCCGCGGGTCCTTACCTTCAGATGAATGAATTTTTAGGCAACATGTCATTGAATATCATCCGCATAAAAATACATAGCTAGGCAGTGTATGTCATATCGGTAGATTCGTCGAAATGTAAAGAAAAGTGTGTACATTCCATGATATCATGTTTTAGTTTATCTGCCATGTCCTGACTCATGACTACAATAAGCCTTGTGACGGTCGGACGAGATAACTGAAGTTCTCTAATAGCAGACATGATTTCTGTTTTTTTTTTTTAATCTCCAGATAAAGTCTCACCCGCTTCAATAAATGCTTCCTTCACAACCGATTCATCTTCGAATGGTTTCTTGTGTTATGCCAATAATTGAGATATCTCAAATGACGCGACCGTAGCAGCTTTTAATTATTTGACTGGTCTTGTGAACACGGTTTGTTAATTTTTCAAACAAGATATCAAATCAAGTACTTTCCATTTTTTTAATTCACTCTGTGGAGGAAAATACTTTTTCATAGTATTTATGAACCGTTTTATGGTGCTTTTCTTTGGCAATTACTGCGCGTTTCTCTAAGAAAGCTGCCTTTTGCCGCTAGAAGAGTGTTATTTTATCACGTAGTAGATTTTTGAAGTTTATTTATCTACTTATTAAAGATCTCTTCTCGAGATCTACTCAAAAAGCACCGTTTAAGCTCCTCAGCTCTTATGATATAGTTCTTCTAAAATCGATTGCTATGTTTATGTTATGAAATCTAGGGTAACTTATTAGTCCATTATACAATCAGTTCTATGGAAATACTATTCCTCAAGCAACGTTTATCACCTCTCTGAAAATAAACTTCACTTCAAATTGAAAGAAATCTCTACTAGCAATTTTTCAGATACACACTAACGAATTCACATTCATTTCACATCCCGCCATGATTAATGTTACCCTATGGCACACCGAAATACACAAAGCGAACAACGACACAAAGGGTTTGAAAAAAGGCCGGATAGAATATGACGCGACCTCACGAAAATATATCGTTTTCATATTTATTAACTGTGAGCCCATCGCCACCCGCCTCGAACACAAAACTCATCGAAGTTGGCTCTGATATAATTCGAAATTGAATTTTTTATATCGAACAACTTAATTTAATACCGTCCGGCACAATGGGCACGGAACATATATTTCAGAGTGTACTAATC
Organism: Cryptolaemus montrouzieri; assembly: GCA_013387265.2. Classification (NCBI taxonomy): domain Eukaryota; kingdom Metazoa; phylum Arthropoda; class Insecta; order Coleoptera; family Coccinellidae; genus Cryptolaemus; species Cryptolaemus montrouzieri. The sequence continues at coordinate 69,265,894 of JABFTP020000021.1, read as the reverse complement.
TAATATTATAGCCAATAGGGTAGGGATGAGCGCGGAGTTATTTCTGAAGTGTTCGACATAGAACGATATCACATTGTTTAACGACAACGAGAAATGAGCCAATTATTGCATGTGGAGATGGATAAAGGATCTTGGCTATGAAATTTTAACTGCTGTTAATGCAAAACTTTCTAATCAAATTTCAGGCCATAATTTGTGGTCATGCTAGTGCCTCTGCCAATACGAACAGAGGAGAAGTAGTGGATGAACCTGAGAACCGTAACAACAAATATATTCTAACATTGGCTATATTCCTAAATCACATACTATTGAGTCCTTAAGTCTACGACAATTCACATTCCTTGAGTATCTGACAAACTTTCTATGTTTGGTTAATTCGCATATCTCTCTCTCTCCATAAATTTCGACAAATACATCGATATAGATAATGACTGAGAGCCATACGACTCAACTTCACCCGCAAGCCCCATCCTTCTTATAAAGGACATAATCTTTGAGGGTAAGTACTTGATAAGGTTAGATAGCTTCAGTTCGTTAGATCCAAGTTCCTATATCCTGACTCTGTCTCCAGCTGGTCACTCTCGGTAAATTCATAAATCTAATATAATTTGATCAGGGAAATCCTAAATCATTATACAATCATCATGTTGGTTTCTCAGAAAAGTTGTTCAACAAGATGAAAAATTGGCGAATGAATATTTCATGAAAAATTCATATTATAAAACAGTCCCCCGGAAGGGATTCCTCTAAATCCCTCTGTATTTTCGCCAGATCGAATGTTGCATGCCGGAGAGAGGACACGATGGAGAACGCCGCTTTCGACCTTGCATGGTATAAAATCTGTTCACAGGATAAAACACCATTTTTATACTGTCTATATCTCTCGCCAAATGATATTCACTTCCCTGACTGTTTCAGTACCTAGGTGATAGGGTGGATTGGATTCAGACTCATCATCTGGGAGCTGAGGTCATTGTACTGGACGACTTCAACGTTCACAATACCAACTGGCTCCGCCACTACAATAGAACAGAAGAAGCGGAAAGACAAGCTAAAACTTTTGCAATCAGCCATAATCTAACGCAGCTACTCGACGAACCGACAAGAATACATGTTCACCCAATCGACATCCCGAACACCTCGGATCTTTTTTTGATTTTAGATCCAGATGATTTTGAAATGGAGGTCTCAAGTAATGCTGCAACGTTTCTCGATCATGCAAATTCCTAAGACATCTACAATATTACCTTTCAACATTGCTTCATTAGGTTTTGACGCTATCCTCATAAAACACACATCATACCGTATACATTGTGTCATTTCGTAAACTTGAGCATGAAGAAGGGAATATTACAAAAGAAACTGGAATATGGCAAAATACTCTTATATTTAAAATTATTGACTTCACCGGCGTACACAATTATAGCCGTAATATCAAAAACTCTAATGTTAGGAGGTGAATCGAGTAACATTCATTGAATTTTTATGGAAATTACTTTTAAAATGTTCTCACCAGGTATATGAATTTAACAGAATAATGCAATGTCAATATACACAATAAAATACAGACATCATATTCAGAGAGGAGAGTGCTTTTTCAAGAGTAATCCAGTAATACCCTATAAAATAAATTAGGGTGTTATAACGCAATAGCTATTTGTTGTTCACTTGCTTCTAGTTCTGAACCTCAGGTCTAAATAAATATTGCGATCATAGAAAAAAAAACATATTTATCTGATGATCATAATATTCAGAAAGGAGGCACAGTCACATCGATAAATCAATAATTGAGTTACTAAGTCAAATGAGTTCACTAATGTTCTTTTTCTACCGAACTCCTTATACACTGAACTTGCAAAAGCTTGACGTGATATTACCTAACCTGCTGTTCAAATTAGGCCAATATTCCAGTTCTGATCTGTTGATAATTACTCATGTATCTTTACTTTTTTATGAAATATTTGCTTTTACGCTCGAATACACGGGAGTTTCCTCCAGAATCATAATATATTCAATGAGAACCTCGATAGTTCCAAATACCGGAGCCTTATTGTCTTATCTACTCTCTGTTATCTCATCAATTCAAAAGTTTGAGAATTTTCACCTCTTCGTAAAATAATGATGCGTAGGAAATAGATCCATGAATATGTTGGTGCTTTGCACAATTTTATTTGTGGAAAGCAGCTTCTTTAGCAGTTTGATGTACATCCTACTAAATTTATGATAAATTTCGAGTTGTCACTGAAACAATTGTAAGTCTTTTGTCAGTTTCTATTACACTTACTATTTTTGGAAACTAGCATTTGTTACACCACCATTTTGCATATGTTTTACTGAGCTCTAACTCAGATTTTTACCAATTTGCACGACATGAATGGAATTCAGTTTCACACAACTGGAATGAGTTGTAACTTAGCAATTATAATTGCTTCACCAGGATATAATAGAGGTATCGACTTTACTAATTAATTAAAATGGATGAAAGACTTTTCTGAATTCGTCGATTTTTCGAAAAAGCTGTCTTGAATTTGTTTGCGGAATCAATTTCCCACGGAGGTCATTTTCCTCTATTGACACCATTATGCGTAGCTGCAGTACTGAAACGATGTGAAGAATCTATCTACCATGTGAAGAAGAATGTAGAAGGCAGTTCAATAAGAATATATGTACTAGTAAGCCTAATCACTTGCATTTCATTTGTTCCTAAGTTTATTTCAGTTAATTAATATGAAATTAATTGAACTGCACTTTCGAAAAACACATCATTCCTATTGTGTATTTTACAGTATTATTGATGAAAAATAATATCCTCACGATATTTGAATTCATTCATCAAATTCATGTTGATTCAAAAAGTAGAAAAACTTCTCATATGTTTGGATGAAAATGGTAGGATATTCTAGTTCTGCTTTGTGGAAATATCACTTAAAGGCGATGAAATAGTTTTAACCAAACGGTAGTTACTTGGAAAATACTATTTCATCAAAAACTGAATGTATAAATCAATTACCACATGAATACAAATTTTATAATTCTTACCATTATATATTAAATGATAACGAATGAGAATCCAATAAAATTAATCCAGAGGCATATTAGAATCAACATCTATGTCAAATGCATTTCACTGTGACTGATAAAGTTAACGATGTGGTGACTATTGTAACCTAAAACAGAAAGAAACGGACGTATTGTGTTACGCGGGAAATTTGAAAAACGATAGAACGATAGGGGCGCTTAGGTCAGGGTTTCAAGCACTATGGCTGTTTCAATAGTCTTATTTACCCCCTCCCCTTCTGAAAACCAATTTTATATATACACCTCTAGGTATACTTACGTCGGAGATCACATGGAATATAACGCAACATATATAACCACGAAAAATTCTACTGGGGACGAAATCGTTGGTTTTTCTATTGACTGAATGAGAAGTTAACTATTTGTTTGAACAAGATTCATTATTTAAACCCGAAGGTGTTGAGTTAACCTTATCCGTGAACATTTTCGATGTTTGAATAATCTTTTCATTGTGTCATTCAAATTTTTCAAAATTTGTTCAGTATACTTCAAGGAGAAGAATAATTACCTGATCAAGAATAAATATATATATCAGAAATAAATATCAGAGAACTTCTGTTGAAAACCAAGTTTTTCTCATGTTTTTATTTATTTTAATCTTTTCATATTCATTCAGAGTTTGAGATTTAGGAATAAGCTAATTACCTCAGTCGTAAGAGAAGTAGAGAATTTTTCACATAGATCAGAATTTTCTCATAACTCAGTCGATATAAAGTTTCCTTGCAGATTATTTTTCCACGCATTAATGAAGAAAAACCATATCTCACCTATTTTTAACTGATATAGATGAACAATTCTATGATTCGAAAATGTAAGGCTCTAAGAAAAAACGAGGTGCGTTCTCCTTCAGATAACTATAAGAATAACAGTTACGTTTTAGGGCGTTAATCTCGAAATGGGCAAGTAGAATTGAAACGATCTCTTCAGAGGGGCTCTAATCAAATGAGAAGGCATTCCTTACATTTTTAAACACTTTCCGGTCCGGGTTTTCAGGCAAAGAGTAGTTTTTACCGAGATTAGAAATAAGGGTGAATATCAACCGGGATTGAGGAAATGCGTGAATAAATTGGGTACTTAAGTTAAATATTATGAGAGTGGCGATAGCCAAGTACTTTTCTATCCCTGCGGAAAGAATAATAGATTTCAGCGAAGCAAGATGAAGTTTTCGTCTCATTTATTCAACGAATTTTTGTAGCACTACTAAGGTTATGACTTTTTTTGTTATTGTTGTTTTATTTATAGACTTACATTTTGAAAATGAAGGATTTGAATGATTTCCTCCAAACTCATCACAATACTCGAAAAGCTCTTGAACGTGGAAGAATCTTCAACTTGAATCATCAAAACATGAGGGGTTCCTCCAATGCACAGAATTTTAATCATATAACTGTGATAATTATTGAAATGAGTTTTAACCAAATCCTGCATCTTGAAAACGAAGTAATCTGAGTAGCAAATGGGTACGAAATTCGAAGAAAAATTATTATTCAGGGAACAATATTCAACCTTTCGTAGAATGTTAAATATCCTCCCTTGAAGCAGCTAGTTTTCCGATCAACTCTTCATAATTACCGTTAACCGGGGCCACAGAGAAGTGGATATTTAACATTCCACGGAAGGTTGAATATTGTTCCTTGAATAATAATTTCTTTTCGATGTGTCTACACATTGCGAAATCTCGCATATAGTAACTTTTTGTTTGAGATGGGTATGAAATTGGTATCTACAGAAAATCAAGACGCTATAAAAAAGGGGCTTGCCCAAGGAAGGAAGTCTTAACCTTAGCGCTGTATGTTTTCATAGTAAATCGCTGCAATAGTTGCCTATGCAGAAATAAATCTAGCAAATGCAATTTCCTCTGATTTTGAGGCATGCATGTCTGCTTTGGAGTCTTGAAAATTTAAGTTCGTACCGGTGTTTGAATGCCAATGTCCCTGAATTTCTTTGGAAATAGTATAGTCTAAAAGTTCAGATCACTATTATTTATTGATCATCAAGCCCATTGTTCAACTTAGGTCTACCCAAGTTATCTCCACTCTGTTTCGTTTTGCACTACTTGCAACCAGTTGGTTGTAATCCATTTGATATTGTCCGTCCATCGCGTTCATTGTCTGCCTCCACTTCTTTTACCTGCTCAGCTATTATGAATGAATTATGAGCTGTTATGAAACCCGTTTAACTTGATCTCCTCTGAAGCTCTTCAATCTCATTCGATTCGTTAAAGTTATCCTTAATGATCCGTTCATGCGTCTTAGCACTATCCTTAATTTCGGTGTTCGATGATCAAGCTACTGAAATACGTAACTGCATTTCGGAATTTTGGTTGTCTCTGATTACTTTTTCTCAATTCATGGTCGAGATTTATTCATTTTCTTACCAAACCTACCGTTTGATTGCTGACAGTGATATAATCGCTGGAACAAAGGTTTGCTGTGAATTCATCTGTTGTGATATTCATCCGTAACCTAATTTCGACCCAAACTATTTCAAATATCATCTGCCAAGCATAGGTGAACTGACATTTCGAAATCTATAGTGACGTCTTTCAATTCCCTACTAAACCCTTCGAAAGCATATTCTTGAAAAGCCGCGAAAATTTTTGCCGTCAATGTATCTTCTCCTCTTACTTCGAATTTTGTTCGGCTATTGTTGTCATTCAACTTTACTATATCCGCTGCTTTTTCGTAGGTATTGTAATTGAGTTTCAAGTACCTAGTAACAATGTGTCTATCGTATACGACACATATCAAACTCTAGTGTTTCGAACGTATCATGAAAAAAAGATTCATTGGTCTTTCATACTCTTCAAATTTCTCTTTAAGAAGTTTGATTATCTGTAAGTGATCATTTGTTTTGAAACCCGAAAGAATTCATCATGAATAGCTCATACAAATGGTTCAATAGGCTTCTCGGTCCTGTGGATTTGTTTCATTCTGCAGATATTGAATTTGAATAGAAACATATGTCGATCAGATCCCTTAATTTTTTGGTTAATTGTTTATCGTCAATTTTTGTAGCTTCTGTTACTTTTATGGTATTTATCTGGTGCCTGGAAAGCTTTTATTTTTCTAAAGGTGAGTCAAATCTCTCGTACTGGATTCTCAGATTTCTGGTCCATCTTTTTTTTACTCTTAGCCTCATTTAATCGTTGTCGTTCTACTAACTGGCTTTTGTGCAGTTGCTTATAGAATTTATCTGCAATAATAAAGCTTCTGAAAACTGAGCGAAATCTCACTGGATGCGAAAAATATATTCCTTTGTTGTCACAGCACCGAAAGATTACAAACTCTATTAACAAAATAGATGTTAGGCCTTTATCTTCTTTGTAAATAATTACGAAACAAATGATACTTGAGGAATTTTATAAAAAAATTTTTCGAAGATGACCAAATCTCTGAGTAGAATGTTCCACAAACTCAGATACTAATATTTTCAATTTGGATTAACGTTTCAAATAGAGCTTCAGGCTGCAAAATTGAGTTTTCTTTGTATTTGCTATGATCAATTCATTTATTTCAAATTGAACATTTCGTTATATTTCAATATTTTTTCAATCTATTATCTGCGGCATATATTGACCAAAAGAGAACTAGTTTCGTTTTTAAAACATCTCATTATCTCATTAATCATTATCAAAGATATTTCTTGGAATACTCAAGCAGAAATTCTCAGTAAAGTTGCAATAAAAACATCTTCTTTTGGTTATTGAATTGGAATAATTTCTCCCGATTAATTACCATATTTCAAAATAATTTTTCCCAGTCTGATAAAAATTACGAAATAAGCTGTATTGCACGAAATAGTCAAAACAATTCTGTTGCAATTTTTCATTGGGTTTCAATTTCACGCTGTTCCGAGGTTGGAGCGGCCACTTAATTCAATTTATTAATTTTGTAGCTAAAGATAATCAGATAATACTATCAGCTTAAACTGAGGTCAATTTTGTTATAAATAGATAAAGTTTTTCTTAAACATCCAAATCTTTTTAATCCCCTTTACAGTAATTCCTTCTCGATACAATAAACATTTTTCAATCGTCGCTATATGCTTAGTAGCCAATTTCAAGTAAAGCATTCCGCGTGCGCCGATTTAAGTTGAATATCTATGGTCGACTCAAAACGGTGCCATCGGAGTCTTTCAAGCTAGAGGTATAGCAAGAAGTGATATGGAGCTAAATCAACTGAAAACGAAGGTTGTGAAACGATATGCGTAGAGTGTTTGGCGAAATGGCGACTAACAACGTGTAAAGTGTGAGACAGCGCATTATCAAGGTGCAAGAACCAAGAATTATCGCCCCTCTTTTTGCGATTACCCTCGAACAATCGACTCTCAGGTCATATTCTATGTGGGCAGTTCAACCAGGTGAAAGGAATTCATAATGCGACCCATCATGAAGATCGGAAAAATATGTGAACATGGTCTTGAGTTTCAAGCTACTTTGACTTGATTTTTATAAGACTTATCTCACCGTTGCAATGATGTTCACTCGTTCATCCGTTGTTTCCAACTCGGAACCACAGATCATGTCTTATCTCTCTTAATGATGAGTATCAATTCACACTAATAATCAGAAACAATGGTTCCACATATTTTAACACATTAGTGCATACAGTCGTTTTAAAAGGATCACAATATAAATGCATTTCGTAAATGTTAAGAGAGTGGTGTGGAGCCGGCAACATGTGCATCTTCTCATTAGACCTTTCTCAAAAGCATTTATGTCTTTGGCACAACGTGAAATACGATAGTGTTGAATTCATTGACGACCATGAATCCCAGTTTATATTCTGATAAAAAAGGCGGGTAAGTAATATCCAATTATTATGTAACAAAAATATTTTTTGAACTTTATTGAAAAATTCCGACGTATTATGGTCTCTGTTGACAACTTCGAAGTTATTTTCACATTTTCTTACCAAGTTTTTTTCTAATGCAACTTTTTCTCGGCGATCCGCTTAAAATGACTATATGCACAGAAGTAATTTCTGTTTCCATTTCAGATTACCTCTGCATTAACTTTTGGACATCGTAGCGGGCGATGATTTCTATGGAAGTAATACGAAAATATATATTGAACCTACCAATCAAAATACAGCAGAATCTGAAGAAGACAGCGATGTTTCAGACCAAGAAGCTGGCGATATAAACCACCTACCCAGAGGAATTCTGGATCAAGGATGCGAAATTTTTTTCGAGAATAGTGAAGATGAGGAAACTCATGAACAACTTTCTGCTAGAACAAGTGGACTTCAACCTCAAGTCATCACACTTTCCCATTCATCGGAGAGTGATGATGAAGAAAATGTTCCACTTTCTGTTATAAACAGCTTTGCAGGAAGAAGAAAGGTAAAACTGTTCAAAGAAAGAAAAAGAAAACTTAATAAGTGGACGGAGAATACACCTGAATATTGTATGAACACCACTTTTGATCCTGTGCCTCCATCTCGCGATGCACAGTCGTCCTAATCTCCAGCCGATTTCTTGAAACTTTTTTCACGGAGGCGATCATGAAAAATATCGTTCACCAGACTAATTTGTATTGGCCACAAAAAAAAATTTCTTTAAATTTTTCTATGTATGAACTGTTTGTTATCTTTTAACATTTATTGCTCAGTGGATATGCCAAGTACCCTAATAAACGCATGTATTGGGATGCCACTAATGATAACCCTTCAATAGTTCGGAACTCGATGAGACTCAACCGTTTGGAGCTCCTCTTACGTCATCTTCACTTCAATTATAACAATAATGTTTCGACAGACAGACTTCACAAATTGACACCACTTATTGACGGATTGAATCAAAATTTTCGAAAGAACGGCGGTAAAGATGAGCATCTATTAATTGACGAGAGCATGATACCATACTATGGAGAGCATTATGCGAAGCAATATATCAAAGGAAAGTCAATCAGGTGTGGTCTTAAAACTTGGACCCTTTGTCCAAGTGGTATATGTTAGCATTCGAAATATACACTGGTAAATCTGATGATGAAAAACAATTTGGTTTGTGTGGCGATGTTGTTTCATCTCTAATTCGATAGGTGTCAAGTGGTATCAAATTACAATCAATACATGGGAGGGGTTGATAATAGTAAAACAATATCCATTTCAAGAAAAAATTAAAATCGAATCAAAAATTTTTTCCACATGCACTAATGGATTAGCGCCTTTTTCTCAAGTTTTTCAGGCTCAGATAGTCTTCCAGAATGATTGTAAATGAGTTTTCTCATATATCACCATAGCAGTATATGCATTGGATATCAATTCTTTTTTCACTTACTCCTTGATTTGATTGATGTGTTGCATATCAGTATGTTGATGGTCGTCCGGAACATTTGAAGCTATCAAAACCTTCTGCTATATTCTGAACAATTCCGCAGCAGAAATTCCTTATCCATAAAAACAATTCCGTGGCACGCTTCAACTCAACAGCATGAAACATTTTAAGAATAATACAAGCGAAATTCTTTGGCGTTAAATCACACTGAAAATACTGTACACTATTTCACCAAAATTATATTTCAACCCTCGATGCGTATTCTGCCTACAAAGATGGCATCATCAGGAGATGATAGCACAGAAGCTCTAGTTTTACAAGGCTCTAGCATCTAAATATCATTCGATAAAATTTTTGAAACAATATTATCAAAACGACCTAAAAATACTCGCGGACGGTTCCTGATTTCCTCGCGTTTTTTGTTTGAATATAACTACAACCTTGTTAAGCTGCTACATTATAATTCCAATCTGTCTAAGGGGCGAGTTCCCACACTTTGGAAACTTTCTTATATAGCTCCAATTCATAAGTCTGGTCCAAAATAGATCATCGATTTCTCCAGAAGTTTTTGACAATTCTATTGGAATTACTCTTCTCCCACGTTCGGTCTGCAACTATTTTGTATTGAGGATGAGTTTTCGGTATATATATATATATATATATATATATATATATATATATATATATATATATATATATATATATATATATATATATATATATATAATTTAAAGAGGCATTCTATAAGATTCTGAATATAAATTAATTATACTCATATATGCTCACTTATTATCCTGTATGTTTCTATTCTTCCTATATCATAGAATACTATTATACTGTATGGTCACTTCTATATTCCACTCACATTAGTAGGATTGTGAGAATTCAGACAAAATTTATTAAACTGTTGCATTTTACAACAACGCTGCATACTATGCCTGTTCCATGCAGTTATTGAAATTTGTCAACGCTCTAGTACTTATTCGTCTGTTAAATCAGATGTACGGTATGATTACCTCTGTAAGCAAGTTACATGTCAGTGAGTGGGAGGAGATAGAGAAAATTTATCAAACTTTCGTGTTATTGTAGTGGAATTGTTCTGGACTTCATTCAACTCTTTTCTTTTCGTGCCCCTCCAAGAGCTATCAGTAGTAATAGCATTTTAAATATTAACTTCCAACGCACAAACTATGGTCGTTAATCATAACTACCGAGAAATGAATTCTGTTGGAGATGTTTATTTCTTCACAAGCAGCATCTCAGCTCTAAAATTTATCCTAAAAAGATTCGTTCTAAATTCCTAAATGTATAGTGTTGAGTAATTTGATTGTCATAGTGTTTTATTATTTTTCAATTCATATATTTTCAAATGATGCTTCTTATTGAAGATTTCTTATCCACTTTATATATATATATATATATATATATATATATATATATATATATATATATATATATATATATATATATATATATATATATATATATATATATATATAATATATAAGAATATATAAGAATGCTCATTCAAAGACTTTCTTTGAGAAATTATTATTATTTCCCAAAGCATCGGTGACAAATAGCGGTTCATTCGAAAGCGTATGATAATTCTGTATATGGTTCCATAAGTATTCGAGCCTCTCGCACCTGTTGAATTTAGAATCAGCTGAAGTCTAGCCATACTAAATGAACACTATATGAAAAAAAGGAAGCAACTACAATAGAATTACCAGAGATACAGGTGAAATCGCTGTGACATTGGATTTTTCATCAAAAGCAAGAATTAATTAAAATGCTTAATACTATGCGTTCAATTCATTATCGAAGTGCAAGAAACATGGTAATAGTATGAAAAGGTTTAAAGAAGAAAATCTTCGAATTGCTGAAGCAGTGTCGAAATTTTCAAAATTTTGTCTATTATCGGATTAAGGACAAAATTCATTTAGTTAATTCTGGTTCGTTCAAAGATTCTCATATAACTTATAAAGTTCCCAATAAATTCATAATCTCTATCAAAATTACATGAATCTTCGGAGAAACAACATGATTTTCGTGAAATATCGTCAATTATTCAGCGTAGTACCCAACAACTCAGAATTTAAACGCTCGGAACATGAAGATAAAGTGAAGTATTTATAAAACCCTCGATTAGTTTACCGTCTGAGCGCTAAAGTAATTATCTCGTTCCCAAAATAAGTAATGAGAGTGGCAGTTTACGTGTCATAAAAACGATCTGAACAGGCGCTCTATCTTCCCTCAGGACAACCTCTTATCTCTGGAACAATAAAATATGAAATAAAATTCAGCAAACTCTCCATGAAATTAAATTTCCCTAGACGGCCGTGAAAGTTTGCGACCCTTCAGCGTGAGTTACCGATAAAAGAAATCTTCAAGAAATTTGTAAAATGGTTCCACATGTGACGAATACAGTAGATATTCCAGCAAATCAAAGACGCAATTAATATGTTAATTTCGTCCGTTTAGTTCATATCAAATATAACAACATGGGTTTTCGTTCTTCTTTCATCTCTCATCAATATGATAACTGACTGAATTACTCAACTGCTTACAACTCTTTCAGATTTATTATTACGATCGTAGATCTAAAACTTATTTATCCTAATTTGGCACCATATACTTTAACCTTATTTCAAGAAGTGAAAGACTGCTGTTATTTCCTGTCAAAGTTACATGAGTATCACAAAACATCAAGTAAAATTTGTCGACCTAACTTGTATATCGATAGCACTCTCTAGGAATCGATACTAGAAACCCTAGACTCTTTGATGATTTCGGCATAATTAAATCATCTTATTTATAAACTTCATTTTTCTGAAACTCTTGTACTTAGTCAGTATTCGTTTTAATGCTTGATGCGTAATCATGAATCTTCACGTGGTTTTTATTAATAATACAAACAAAAACCGTCTCAACCGACCCGAAATAGTCTTCAGCACCAACAAAATCATTTGTCATAGGCAATCTGTCAGATTATATGGAATATTTTAGAAAGTATCTTTGGAAATGAAATAATATAAAAAGTGGAGCATCAAACACGTACTAATTAAGTAGGTTTTGCAAATGAATGTCATATCCGAATATCCGATAACACAAAAAATTTATCTCTATATGTGTGAATATTTTGAAGACTTTTATTCAGGACGCAACATTCAACATTCAACCTTCTATACAATTTGAAATATACTTCCCTGAATGATTTGAAATTCCGGTTCACTATCCAGAATCACAAGCACGGTCACAAATTAGTGGTACAATCTAGTAACTAACTGCGGTGTTGGTCTACTTTGACTTCGTTAATGTTGCACATCCATTAATAACATCAAGCTAGACCTCCATCACCTTCAATGAATTCATTGGAAGGTATCAAGTACATGTATGTGTGATCATATACAATTGCTGCTCTCCAAGGAAACGACGCAGAAGACTACTACCGAACAATGAAGAAGACAAAGAGTAGATCAACAGAAGAAAACTTCAAGAAGCGGGACTCGTTCACCGTAACGTTGCACACTGTACAAGCTAGATGCAGTGATCAAAGTCAACTAATACAATACATGATTGGCTGTTCAACATATGTACTTCGTATCTCAATATCGAATTATACTTGAAATTATTTTCTATATGTGTATTCATGAGAACCGATAAGATTATACAGTTACTATGAGGCCCTGGTTGACCATGATTATGAAGAGTGGATCGGAAATCCAGCTTATATAGGTAGAGATATTCAACATTCATTGGAAATTTGAATTTTGAATTGAATTTTGATCACTGCATCCAGATATTGTGTAGAAAAGTTGAACTAGTCTGGCTAAAGTATTCTTCGTTTGCTCTACTTGTTTCCTGGTGACTTTTGGCATCTAAGAATTGATATAAACAGATAACGGAGTAGGTTGATGTTGTGAATGAGTATGTTAAACCCTCACGAGACTGATACAGCAGTATGTTGTTCCTATTCGTGGCGTCCAACTGGACTGTACCACTACTGTGATGCCCTGGTTGAGTATGATTAGGAAGATAGGATCGGAAAACCAGGAAAGTAAATGATTTAGTTAAGACGACAAGAGTGTTAGCTCTTCTTTTCCCCAATTCTCCCAGTAAGACGTTGCAATTATGTTTCGATGCACTTTGGATTTACGTTTTTCAATATTTCAAGCTGTTGTGACCAAACTAAAATGAGCTAAGTTCTTTTTTCATTCTGTCTTTGTTATTACACCCAATCCAAGTATGTCAAGCGAAATTTGGCAGTTCCGATTCGTTTTCGAAATTGAAATTGCTATTGAATGCACTTATATCTGCGTGACTGTCAGTAAGTATCTCAATATTACTGTGTCGAATCCATCGTTCTATCATCGGTAGCACAACGGATTCAAAAAGATTATTCTTACTGTAATATTGTAGTATGTAGCCTCAGCTCAGTTATATATTGACCCTAGGATCGGAAGTGCCGATCTGGGTCTGGTTATTTAGATATTGTGTCTCAGTGCATAGCCAGAGTGAGGCGTCGAAAAGCATCAGCCAACAATCTCCCATTACCAAATCCTCTAGCAATTTTATTACCGTTTAAGATGATTAGAATTTGAATGTTGGCTATTTCTCGACCCACTTCATTATCATATGTGATCTGTTATCATGTAAAATATGAAAGATACTGAAATGAAGAAATGAGATAGAAATTTCATTGTTACTTCTATCAATGAAGAAAATAGTCTCCTTCCATCTCAATGCCATCATAAAGCGATTGTTGAAATGTTCGAGAATATTTTGGAGCATAGGAAAGGACATTTCACTGGCCATTCAACATGATCTGATCTCTCAAGTCATCTGGCTGGAAAATATTCATAACGAAACTGCTTCATTGACTTTTCCGGGGTACTCCATTTTAATCAAATTTACCGGTGAAATTCTTACAAATCCTACAGACTGTTACTGTGTATGGATATGCAATCATCTTTATAATCTATATGCGAGACATATTTAATAAATCGATGTGAATGTCCGAAAATGAAGAAATACAGTTTTCATCTTTCTCATGAATGAAGAATTAATAATTTTTCATTACAAAGTTTGAATACTTCACTGGTTAAACATCTTTCACAGAAAACTACGAATAGATTTCCTACTAAAATGGGTTACTGTATATGATTGTTGTAATACCAGGAGATGAATGTAGAAGTAATTTAATCTCATCCAACAAATCCAGCTCACACTTTCGATTATTCAAGCGGTATAGCAGAGAACTCGACCACATTGCTGGAATAATAGAAGCGTCTGCTAACCTCTACTCCAGCGGAAATAATTAATCAAAGAAACTTTTACTTGAATCCGTTGAAACTTCTTGCTTAAATCAAATATAAATTGATGCCCTTTGTTCTAAATTTTGTACAGGTGTCTAAGTATAAGCATTCAATATTTTGCATTTCTATTGACGATAAAATGTTTCGTCGTTATTTGTTTGCTTACTTTGTTTTTCTTTCATATCGAAAAGTGACGTTCATTATATGATATTTGAATGAAATGAAAGTTTGACATTTTAAATATGGAAGAAAAAAAGAACTTCCACGTAGTGTAAGGATGTAGCTTTAATTTCAGTAATGTTTCACGGAAGTTGAACATCTCTCTATAAATAATGGAGTTAAAGTTTTTCTACTTTCTTCTGGAACTGAGCGAATAGGTCAATAATTATTTTTAACTTGAAGATGAAATCATGAAAATAACTTGCACTGTCAAACAAAAATAATTGATGAGGAAGCAAAATGAACAAGAATGATTGCTAACAAATTTTATTGGTTAGTGAAAGGCTCCAATATATAATTGTGAACGAGAAAAACATAGATAAAGGCAGTGGATTAATATGGTTGTTATAAACCAAGTTAGTGGTTAATTTATCAGTTCATACTGCTGGTGGAGAAAGCAGTCCTTTTTTCTCTGGCCTGATTTGTAGATATTGAGATTCCCATTTACTTAATTCATCAAGTTAAATACGATATTAACCAAAGCAATGTTGCCGCAAAATCAGTATTTTCAGGAATTAACCCTCAGTACAAACACATATACAAGTTTATCTCTCTGAATTATAAGTGTAACCTAAACTTCAGATATCTATGAATTTCAATACTGAAAATATTTTTATTTGCAGGTAAGACTATGCGATTATTTCAAAGTCTGCAGAAAATAGCCCTCAGAGTTGGTAAGTTTTTTGATCCCGACTTTTTTTCTGCGTTCTGCTCACAATTAATCCCATACAATTTTTTATTATTGTCATCAACACTCAACCACAATCCCATAAATAATATTGTTTTGCTCCAAAAGAACAGATTAATATTCAATTGCTTATGAATCAGGGTTTTCCTTCGATGTAGTGCCATGTGCACATAAAAAATTATCTGAGAACTCAGTGAATATATCATCGAAAAGATCATTTGTCGAACACGGATATCATTAGTGAATGTAAATATTCCTTTCATCCACCGACAAGAGTCATCATGGCGGCCGGAGAACCTCACTTCCGGATCAATTTGAGATTTGGTCATTAGACAGGGAAGCGACTCTTTTTTGTACCCTGCCCGCGGGCCCACATCTTTTGCATGAAAGGAGCTAAAGTCGCGAGGGAAATCTGTGTAAACTCATACCTGCTGGCAAAGAGCTTTTCAGGTGATGATATTGCGTGTTACACGACAGGGGATCGTAAAATATTCCTCTAGATTTGTCGACGCAGTTTCGAGCAATTCACAATGAAGGTGTCGGTTGAAATTTCTGGTTCCTGGCAAAAGTGGATATTTGACAAGCCGATATGAGGCATTTTCTGCTATGCTATCATTTATATATAATTCATACAAAAGGAAATGAATAATTCACGAGACATTTTTCTTCATTGTGAAATTGATGTGAGCTTTCTGCAGTGTTCGATACGGAGGTAAATTCTGATAACTGAAAAATCGGAAAGGAAGTATTGAAAAAAATTAAAGAATTTGATGCATTTTTTCATATGCTTTTATGGAATTTTTATTCAATAAGAAGCAACCAATATTTTCCTTCATTGTTTTTATTCGGATAATACTTGTCTTAGAAACAGACATAAAATCAGTGCTTCTTTCGTATACAATAGATGTTAGAGCTAGGTTATATCTAATGAACTTCTGTTTGAATTCGTAGGGGTCGCCACGCTCAAGTGTAAACGACGTGGTCTCCCACCGAATCTTTACATAATTTAGGAACTATCGGGCTGGATGTTCTCGATGGTTGAGCAACACTGATGAGGATGAGTTCTCACTGGAATTAAACTACTGACTGTTACCCCTTCACATTATATTTAATGGAATTTTACTTCTGATATTGTGGCGAAGCTTGTTGATGATTATCTTTCAAGTATATCAGAAAACTAGTTCTTTTAAGAAAGTGTATTTAACAATTTACTGACAGTTTAATACTTCTCCTTGAATGAAGATTATATTATAGCAATATATATCTCAATATACAATATATCTTACTGTCATGATCTCAACAGTTTTTAAACAATAGAAGTGTGATATTAACCATTGTTGAGAAATTCTATAATTTTTCTAGTCGTCGAGTAGTACATAGTATATACTGATGGAAAACAAAACATTAACTCTTTACAAGTCATCGCAAAGAAATCTGAACTAACTTAAATTAAGAATGTTTCGATTATTAGGCGACTATTCTCACTATATTCAAGGATTCAAAAATGCTAACAATAGTTTGAGAGAAATATATCCGCCGCATTTTCAGATAAATTTCTCAAAATATCGTTGAAATAATACGGCCTTGGGAGTCTTGTTAGTTCTTGCGACTGCATGAATAACCAAACAAATCGTTTTCTAGGGTTTGAGCGTCTTGATGTAATATCAGAAAAACCACTCTACAGTGTCCGTATTACCCTTGGTGCGGTTTACTATGTCATGGGATACTTCAGCCATATTTTGTTGAAAACAATAATTGGAATCTATTTTCTGTCAACCAATAGTGAAAAGAAAAAAATTATATCCTTTTTTTGAGGGATAATCAGAACTTATGCCACGCACGAATACAGCACACGAAGAGAGTTGATGAGATGGTGCAACAAATCATACACCTGCGTGCACTCTAGACTCAGCCAATCAAGAAAAATTTATAGACGAATATTGCAAAACCAGAGATAATATAAATATTGTTTTTCTGAATTTACATGAACCACTCTATGTAAATATGTTCGCTGTATAACAACGTCAATACTCAGTTTGCGAGTATTGTAATAGTGCTCATACTAGATTCAAGTATGCTGGCCAATTGAAAAATAGCACAAGCGCAAGTTTCACAAAATATATTGAATGAAAATATGTTTGACGTATGTTACGGATTTTATCCCATTTTCGAACACTTAGAGGAAGTTAAAATATTACAATGTCATTTATATCTAAGAAACTAAATTTGGGTATTTTTGGAATGATTATCGTTTCTAGTGAGTTCTGAAAAACAGTTTTTTAATTTATTAAGCCTGAAGGGTAGAACTAATAGAGAATAATAATAATTTATGTTGTTTTCTAACTACATTCCCCACCAAAATTGTCGCATCACCCTACTTTTACGACAAAACTATATAAACTTTCAGATTGGTCATTCAAGAGTCGCTTGGTAACTTTCAGAAGTGTAAAATGAGAAGATATTATTCAAAAGAGATGAGTTTATGTTAGAGAATATCAACAATTTTCGAGCTAATGAAAAATTAAAAAATTCTTCCATCTTCAAACATTCACGAAGAGACCAATCAACTACCATCGAATGGTTACTGCCATACGTCTCGGAAGCCCCTCAAACAAATTTTGGATGTACTCTTGAGTCACTGAATTCCAAATTTCAGGAAGCAGATTTTCTAGTTGTTGGAGTTTTCTACCAGGCATCCTACATTGCTGAATTTGCCACCCCATGTTGTCCCAAATATGTTCTATGAGATTCAAGTCGCTACTTCTAGCTAGCCATCTTGAAATATTAATTTCGGCATTTTGCAGAAATTCTGTTACTATTCTTGCTGCATGAGGCCAAACATTCTCATGCATATAAATGAAGTTTTTGCCAATATCCATTATTCACTAGGACATACTCAGTTCGACCATGGAAAGAAATGCCTCCCCACACCATTACTGAGCCTCCTGCGAAATTTTCTGTTTGCTAGATATTACATTGCTGATACCGTTCCCCAGGTCGTCTGTATACAGGCATGCGTCTCTTACTTGATACTAGACAGAAACTGACTCGGAAAAGAGAACATTTGACCATTCTGAAATACCTGAATTTACAGGTTCCCTCGCAAAGTGAAGTCTTGCAACTCGATGTTATCTGGTGGGACGAGGGCCGATAGAAGCCACCCTTGGTATGATGTCGTATTCTCTGAGCCTGTTCCGAACAGTTTGCAATGAAATATGCACATTTCTGAAGAGTGCAAGTACATTTTCTAGCATTCTAGCCGTACAGTGCCGTTAAACGAAGCCAACGATCATCAACTGGTGTTGTTATCCGATTTCTTCCCTGTTAGGCCCTTTTTCCATATTCCCTGTTTCGTGAAACCGATTACTTGCTCTTAAAATAGTGCTTTGGTTAACATTCAACAAGTTAGCCACATAACGTTTGCTTCGCCCTTGCTCTAGAAGAGTTACAAGTCGTACCACTTCATTATCACTCAAATAGCGTCCAGGACATTCAGCGACCATTACAATAAATTCAGAGATTCGAAAATCAACAAGAAACACAGAAAACGTGCATTAATTAAGAGAAATTGAATGAATACTGATGGTCAAATGAACTCATTCTTGTTTCAGACGTGTTTGAGATCATATGGAAACATATATTACTACATAGTTAAGATTTTTCCCTCATATGTCCAAAAACATATGTTGACAAAGAAACTTCGAGCGAGCTGCTCAATCGATTGTGGAATTCAGATTATCAGTTGATGCGACAATTTTTTTAGTGTGTGTATTTATTTGTCTATAAAGTTATTGTTGTCATTGGACACTGATGATTTCAAAATTCTAAATTATTTCTCAAAATATTTCCAAGATAGAGAAACTTAGGGAAATCCTTGCACAGATGTATGAAATGCGCAGATTGTGATTCTATGTGCTTGGACGTTACTATTACGTATGGTGATGAAGCAGCCTAATTACCTTGAATTTGACATTTATCGAAAACTAACAGTTGTTCATACATTCAACCTAGCTTCATTACGTACTACAGAAAAGTAGTAAATTATGCTATAAATCAAAACCAGATGAAATGAACACAATATATACGAATGAGAAAAGTCTTTATTCACTTTTAGTAAACAACAAAGATCGACTTGATACAGGTAAAAGCGGTGGTGTATACAAAATATATTGTAATGAATTTTTGCTCCATCAAAATGAGGGTAGGCAAGCATGAAAATCAATAAATTATAATAAGTATTCATTTTTTCTCCGAATATTTTATAAACAAAATCATTTCTCAGACTTCACAAAAACCCAAATTTCACGTTCGGAAAATAGAAGCAAGGGAATATATTTATTTAAATTTATAGAAATTTCATCAGCTCACGAACATAATCTACCTATAACTACAGAAGAGCTTAATTTCCGATTGTACCCACATCTCCCAGATAATTAAGATTGAAAAATAACTATCGGTACTATCTCCGAAACATTCATGATGAATGTCTATTACCCCCGTTATTGGCGTTATTATTTGCCATCAACAGGGAAACTAGCCAGAATATCTGAGTTGGAAAAACTCTTTTGAATAGCTGTACAGTTAATACCTTTGCAATAGTTATATTGCAGATTTTTTTAATGGCGTCTATCTACTATAATAGTGCAAACATTAACACCTTATATAAATATAAGCACGACAGAGCGGCCAATGTGGATATGAATGGAAACAGTGTTCACTAAACCTGTTTGATACTGAAGTGATATTGAACAATGTCTTGAGTATATATCTACGCCATGATTGTTCCTTTAGGAATAATTGAATCTGTACCTTATATGAGCATAATTCAGCATTAACAATTACAGGACCACTCTAAAATGATGCTGTTTCTTAAATGAACAGTTATTTATACATCTTTAACCCTCTCCTCCAGACACATATAAGTAAACTATCGCTGCACAAGTCAAGCCTCGATTCGGGTGCAAACTGTACGACATCACATTTTTTTTGCCAATGTCAGTTCTCGCGTCCATCATAAACAAGTTGCGTGGTCCTCATTCGAGAAAGTAGTGTTATTCATGAAGAAACTTAAAAAGATCCGCATACAGTGTAACATTCAAAGCGTTGGTAGCATGAAGGATTTTCGCACGTGGGAGAATAATTTCATCTAACTGTAAGGCTAATGAAACGATCATTTCGAGCTGCTGGACTTTAATTACTGGGTCCTAGAAATCGATTTCATAGCCTTCAGTTAATACCAAGTTATTTCGCAGAGTACATATGCCGCCTTCCAGCCCGATGCATTTCAGTTGACCGATTTGCACTTGCTTGAGGTGGCATATTTCTTTCTTTGTTCTTTCCATTCTCAATAGAAAATTACGAAACTAAGATAACAAATAAGAAGTAAGATAATTTGATTAGAAGGTTAATATTTTCGGTATATACACAAACTTATGAAACGTTTCACTGTGGCTTCATCAGTTAAGTGATACACTTATAGCGATGATGTGCCTTTTACATTGCATTGATTATAATAAGTTATTAGCTCAATAGGCGGAAAATACAGAGTTGCTTTAAATACTGTAAAGATTCAGTGTTTGTGATTGACTGTTAAGGGAATTTCCCATATTTTTCTGTTTATTGATTTCCATTTCTTCTCATTGTTTCATTTTCAATCTATTGTTTTCAGTATCATTAAAAGTATGATTTTTTTTCTAGTGGATGGTTTGCAAAGTGATCATTTAATTTCTTAATGAAATTACGTTGGTGCTCTGATAACTTTATACGGAAATTTCTAAAGCTTCTACTGATATAAATTTCATCATACTTTCCTCCAGAGAGTTTATCAACACGTTTTCTTTTCTAGTTTTCAATATATCTAAGTAGAGAGTTATCAATTCTAAAAGTTTTATTCAAATTAGGAGATGAGATTAATGACTTTAAATTTAGTATGGGTTTCCTATATAAGTATATTATATTCTTGAAAGGTCTTTTTAGTACTGAGAAAATCTTATGGATTACATGCTGAAATTTTTTACGAGGAAGTATATTGCCAATCATACTAGAATTATACCTATGTTTGACTGCTATTTACATAATATTGGGCTCTTTCAAGAAATTGTCTCAACAAATTGGTGTCATAGTGAGTCAATGTATCGTACTGTTTCAAGCAGTTGTTTCATGTTGATAGTTAATATCTGAACGGAACGGTTTAAAGTTAATAAAAAGCACGTCTGTGGTCAACTTTGGTTGGGTTAGATTATTTGGGCGAATTGAATTTATGGAGTTATTGATGAAATCTTATCGTTTATTTGTACCTGTAAAACAGATTGTGTCTTCCTCATATCTAAAACAATAGATGAAGCGTTTCGTAAACGGATGATTATGAATTATTTCCTTGATGTTATACATGAGAATTTTGTCCAGTAAAGAATTGAGGGGACAACCCATTATAAAGCCGTTTTTGCCCATATAAATTTCATCATTGAAATTAAAATAATTTTTTTTAACCTACTTCTCAAAGATGCATGAGTTCTGATTGTATAATAGGATTTGGAATACTATCCTGTAGAGCTTGTTCAATCAATTTCAATGGAACATGAGATGGAACACTAGGACAGAGATTAACTACACCCCCGGATATGAGTTTAGTATCATATGGTTATACATTATTTGTAAGAATGATTGGGTGTATCTTTGTCTACATCCCCGTGAACGAATTTTCATTTTTGATTGAAAACTGTAGAAGATATAGAGTGAGCCACTGAAAAATAGAGAAGACTATCGAAGGTTAAAACTGGACCTATCTGCTGCCCCCGCTCAGGGGTTGAAATTTGAGATGTAAATGGTATTTCGGAAGATGACAGCCCTCGATCTGGAATGAATCTGTTCCATTTTTTGCCCTAATACTTGAATAACTCAGGGCGATAGATAGTCTCCTCTATTTTTCAGTAGTTCACTTTGTACCTTCTACAGTTTTCAATAAAAAATGAAAATTCGTTCACGGGGATGCAGACAAAGATACCTTTCCTTCGAGGTATCACTCGACCCATCTACTCTCTTCCAAATTTTCAAGGGTGGTCATCCCTGCTGTAAGGGTTGAAATTCGAGATGAGGATGGTACTTGATGATGACTGCCATTGATCAGCATGGATCTGTTCCATTTCACTTCATTTGAAACTTGAATAGTCTCAGGGAAATAGTGTCCCCTATCTTTCATTTGCTCACTCTATATCATTTACAGTTTTCAATTAAAAATAGAAATTCATTCAAGGCGATGTAGAAAAAGATACCACCTTTCTTCATCATTCGACCCATTTTCCCCATTCAAAATGTTCAAGGATTGCAACCCCCGCTTAGGGGCTTGATACTTCAGGCAAGTTTTGTACCCCTTGAAACAAAAATTGACCTGTTTTTGCGTTTTGATCAAAAATGAAT
The DNA here is from genome assembly GCA_013387265.2 of Cryptolaemus montrouzieri. NCBI lineage: Eukaryota > Metazoa > Arthropoda > Insecta > Coleoptera > Coccinellidae > Cryptolaemus > Cryptolaemus montrouzieri. The sequence goes on along the minus strand of JABFTP020000021.1, from coordinate 69,242,896 downwards.
AACTTGGTAGATAAAGCCTCTGTTTAGTTTTTGTTGAAGCACCCTGTATATATCACTTATTTGTATATTTCGTATAATGTAGTTTTTGTGTCCATTTCCGTTACATTTTTTCATTTCACTCCTAAGCACTTCACTGTCGGTTTTTATATTGTAGATATTTTTGAGTCTATAAAATGTTTGTTTTGACCTTTTCAAAGATTTTTTACAATAAAATCAACTAATGTTATAGTGCCCTGAGGATGGAAATAAATTTTTCGAATCGTTGGCTAGATTGAAGAGGTAGTTTTTTACTGCGTTATACATTATGTTGAATTTTCTCTTATAAATCTGAAAAACACTTCATTGAAAATTTTGGAGTTCAACTAGATGAATACTAAAAAGATATCTGTAACATATCGTGAAAGTTTGGCAGTAGGAGCTGTCACGTATAGGACTACTAGTCTGATAATTTCTAGATTCGAAGAAATATTTAGTTTCAAGTAATTAATCTGCTCTTTTCGAACCTATAGAAGTAATGCATTTGTCTGCCATAGTGAATATTGATTTACACCTTGATTCAACAGATTTTAAGGTTATATTATGAAATTTATTTGGTTCAAAGCGGATAAACTCTTGTTTTTCAGTAATGATGCCGCTGAATGTTTCAAACTCTCGGATCGTTATGACTAATTTATGGCTATTTCAGATTCAACTCCAAGCTGGTCATAATGGTACTGGGAACTATTTGACTCAAAATTATGGTTGAAACCCTTTTCAATAGGTCCGATTGGATCTCTTGAGAGTTCGAGCTCATCTTCTAATAATTTTTTCAAATTTTGGAACTTAGCTTTATAGTATTCTTCTACTAATGGATCAAGTTTCAAATTTCCAAATATAAAATTCTCTTAAATGTAACCTATGAAGCATTTTTTTTGTCAAGATTTCAGTTATGTTTTTTCATCCCAAGTTAATTCAAATAAGGTCATTTCTGATGTAGTTTGTATGATCTAACATTAAACGAAACAAACTTGGGGAATAGTCTGTTTCAAAAACTTTCATTGAATAACTTCGATATCCCGTACTTTCACAAACTATGATACGGATATATGTTTCTCAATTTTCCATTCCGAATAAAAATTCGTTCAGTTTTGCGTTATTTATTCGTTTGAGAAATCTATTACTTCGAGAAATATTGGACAAAGTCTCCTCCCTCAACAACTTGGCTATACATTTTATTTCGCGAAGAGAGTTTTTCCCATTATCGAATGGAAAGTTTCCTTTCGCTGCCTGTCGGCAAATTAAATAAAATATAGAAAATCTTCCAAAAGGATGTGAGCTGAACAGGTGTATAATCAGCGAACCGAAATCGGAAAAGTTCATTCAGATGAAAGATCAGAAGGTAAAATGTAATTGGGTGATTTTTTTAAGGAATAATCCGTTAAAATCATGGTTGGAAAAGCACGAAAAAGATAATGCATTGCTCCGTTTTTCAATTCCTTTACAGATTCTGGTGACTTGAGATTCTCTAAAAGTGGATGAAGACGAGATTTAATTTCGATTGGGATGGAGCCAGCATAGAGAATTCTTCATTGCTCATCGAACTCGAATTAAATGCTCTATTCCTTTGTGGTGGCAGCTAGCAGGAAAGAGCTTTTTATTCGTAATGGTTGTAATCGAATTGTTTCATCATATTCATATTGAGCAATAATTTGGCTGTTATCTATTTCATTGACAGATTTCTTGAAACAGGTTAAACTTTCTTTGAAAATTGTAGAAAATATATGAGTCATTAACGTATGACCAAATGCGGTTCTAAGACGCTGGAAGAAATTCAAAATAATGGAATTAAGATTGTTCTGTACTTCAGAAAATGTATTTTCAAGATGAAAGCATTGGAAAATTAGATTTGGATGCAAGACGCTTTTTGATCGATAGAATTAAATATCAAACAGAAATAAATGAAATATTCTAGAGTTCTTTTTGTTTGATGAATCACATTACATGTTATAAAAACATTTTACCTAATTACCCTTTCGGCAAAGCCTTCAAGCTTGGGTAGGTTTCCGTTTCCAGTTTACGAAATCAGCTAAGCGAAACGATAGAGACTTATGTGAATTATTGAATTTTTTTGATCTAAAAAAAACAAGAGAGATGGGTTGATGAATTGCTCGGTTTGTTCTTGAAGAACACACGGAAACTGTGGCCAAAGGAAGTTTTGAACAACTTGTTAGAGCGTTCTTTTTGTTTTTTTGTTTTTGCAGGATATTATTCCAGCAGAAATAAATTATACTAATTTGTTAGAATCTATAGAGAAAGAAACCAACGATTTTTCTAAAAATTTGGAAACAGTGACCGTATTTCGAATCATGAAAAATGGCAAACCAGTTGAATGTTTTCGGGGATTTCTTACAAGCCTTCAGCAAAAAGCAGATGCTCTCAGGTGCACTACATTCCAAACAGTTGAAGGGAAAACTCCGAGTAGATAAATAATTAGAGGAAGATGAGCAAAATCATATTACATAAACATATCCTTCAGTTCAATTTGTTTCTTGATATGTGCACAAATTGAATTTATTTATGACCCAGTAGCCTCGACAACCACGTTCCTATCGTTTTTCGTAATTTATCTGAAATTCTAATTGCTTCACCCTACTCCAGTATATGGAGTGCCCCCTTACGGACGAATTTCAAAGACTAGTAAAAGTAGTTTTTGAATATAGAACCGAACTAGTTGAGTGCATCGAAAAAATGGAGGTGAAGACTTGGTCGATAAGTAGGATATTGCAATATTAGCCAATTTTGTTCTATTATGTCCTATTCATTCAGTTGCAAAAACGTATAAATCTCATTTTGTGCAAATCAGTGGGTGTTTATTAATAATAATGATTTTGAGGAAACATTAGTACTATATAATGAAGGCAAATGCGAATTATATATCTGAATCATACAGGAAAATTGAGAAAGAATAATATTTGCAGAGACCTCTTTTCATAACACTGAGTAGTACGATGAAAGTTTTCCTCGTGACCTGTTCAAAAGAGCGAAAAAGTCTCGATTGGTGATTTGAAAACAAAGATTTAGGTGCGAACAGAAACTCTGAAATATAGAAATTTATCATAGCAGTTTGCTATGAGTAGCGGTACTACTGAATTTCTTAGTACTAATTCTGACAAAGTTTTTCAAGGAAATCTTGAACTGTTGAATGTACTTTTCATTACAGAAAGAGAGAATGAAAAGTTTACCTGTATTTTTGGTGTTCACTTAGAAAATATATAAGCCTTGTGATAATAGTATGTAATTTTTCCTCGAATTTCAGTGTTTCCCACATACTTTTGATGATTCATCAAGAGTGTGCTGAATTGTGCAACTGAGATTAATGAAACACCAGTTCAATTGTGAAAAGAACATGATTTTCTTCTACAGACGGAATTTGTGAATTTCAGTGTAGTTTCTTTAATTGAACACAATTGTGAAAAAGGAAAATATTCCAGAGTTTTGATTGTATGTGTATAAATAATTCAGTGAAATTTTTCTTGAATGTATGAGGTATATATTATGATGGTTATTTCTGTTTTACTTTCTCATTCAAAATAAGGTTAAAATGAGTGATATTTTAATACATGATTTATTTGCCATTCAGTTTGAATAAATATAAGATAGACACATTAAATAATTATATTTTTGAATTTCAATGGATTTATCTTAGACAACAATTTTTGTCAACAATTTCTGTCATTCTTCTCAGTTCTGAATAGCGTAGTCAATGTTATGGATCGCATTTTAATAGTTAATTCTGTTTGAAATTGCTCCAAAACATCCAAACTCTTAAATCATGTCGCACGACTGAAGTTGAAATTTTACTGAAAATTTCCATACCTTTCAGCGCATAGTACAGGAGAAAATTTTGAATTTCGTTAGTATGAATGTCGACAAATTCACCTACCCATTTAACAGTAGGAATTGGTCATCCAACCAAATTTCTGAAAGCATGTTCGACCTAGATGGAATCGATATCCCATTATTGTTGCCCCAAATTGAAACCACTGTATTCTGTAAGGATTGTTCATAGTCTAGTAGAATTATTTTTGGTTTGGGTATTTAATGAATGTTACGTCAAGTTTTGCACCAAAATATGCTTCCTTTTTTATCAGGAAAAAGACAAAATTGACACATCGTAGAAAATCTTCAACGGAAAAATTTTTTTCATCGTACGTCCATGCATATTCAACTCGTTGAAAAATATTTATTTTATTCCCAAGATCATGAAGAATTTAAACTGATCACCTTCCTTACTTATCATTTCAATCTCACTCGATTATTATTTCAAACTATTTGATGAAGGCGGTTGTCTTTTGCTTAATTAATGAAGATTTTCTTGCTAAATCTGTTTTGCACTCTAAGATTCAATTCGTAAATTTTTTTTGACTTCCGTATATTTGAGTTCCAAACAAAAAGTCACAGTTTTGTCATCGACTGTGAAAGTTCTAGCATAGAAGTTTGGAATGTACATACGTTTCATATTACAACCTTTTTCTCAGGGGAAACGTCAGAATTTCAAGAAACAATAATAATATCTCTTGTTTACTCAAACACTCAAAGAACAAAGTACCTATAAATGTAAAAAAAAATTACTCCTTCTAGAGGAAATACACAGGGTGATTCAGGAGGAGCGGGAGATATTTTGTGGGGTGATAGGAAACGCTCTCGGTGTATGAAAATCGTACTTTTTTTTAATCGTCGTCATTTGGATGAAAATTTCAACGTTGACTTCAATTGATGACTGATGATCGTCTATCATACGAGATTTTTGATTTTATCACAAAGCAGGACCGGGTTGAAAAAAATTGTTTTTTCAGTTGACTGCCCAAATGACACCCTGTTCATCACTGGAATGAAAAAAGATATTTGTAGACTAGATATATCAATAAACATCATAAAATACAATTTTATCACACCTTGAGTAGTGAGTGGAATAAACTTGATATTTGGTAAAAACATGTTTTCGTTGAATTTGACCTCTGACTCTTTGGTTCAAAGCGACAAAATCGAAAAATAACATTCAGTATAGCGCTCAGACAAAATATCCAGAGTTATCCAGTGTGAAATTCTGAAAGATCGTTCAAGAACATATAAAACACATTCTTCTTATCACACCTCGAGAATTTTGTGAAGACGAGTTCATTTTTTAATACTGAATATTTTTTAGTCAATTTGCTCTAACACCTACTCTAAGGTTCAGGAGAAGAGAAGAATTCAAGACCTAAAAGAAATCATTTCAACAACACTTTAGAGTTATCCAAGAACATAGCGATAATTCGGGTGAACGATATTTTTTTTTATTTTATAGATATAGGGAAAAAATTTGCAATTTTATCCAATAACGCATGGAAAAAACCACCTGGAACATTAGAACGAAATAGGAACTCGGGTACCTAGACTTAGCGATAGTCGATTCAAATCAGGTGCTCGAAATGGTTTCCTCTTTGCTCAATGCACTTTTTGCTATTTTTACAACGCTACCATTGTATCTTCGAATAAGGTCCATATTATTTCTTAGAATTTCGCAACTATCGGAATTTTTTGGATCAAATGTTTTGTTGATAGTATTTTAATTAATATTTTGAATAACTCCATAAGACTAAATCAAGCGGATTCAAATCCGGTCATCAAGGTGGCAAACTTATCCATTTAGTCTATCTTCGAAGAAGTGAGGACCAACCAAAAAACCATTCATCATTTCCAACCAAATATTCACAGAAAACCTATGTTGAAAATGGCTTTGGCCTGTTAGTCTAGAATAATAATATTCTATACACATGTGGCTGATGTCCAATGCTCCAACGGCAAGAGGCCAGACGGAGGTATGTAGTATATAGTCATTTTCTGAGAGTTCCTGCACTTTTTGATGATATGGATGGTATTTCTCATTTTTCAAGTTTTGACAAGTTGTTGTTTGGGCCAACCCCAGATCACGAGCGACTTTTGTTGTACTTGTTTGCGGGTCATTTTGAATAGCTTGGAGAATTTCATTAGCCGGCTGAATATTTACTCTTTCTAGCTTCATCTGTTTGGAGAAACAGAAAAGTTCGAGAAAAAGTCTTACTGTTACGATGTCTGCGTGGACGAAAACAACTGCGGTATTCTAATCTATCTACATTGTCATTTTCGTTGCATAATCCATGAATGAATACCATATCTGGATACTCTTGATTTGAATATAGAAAAAGCATAATCTGTCAGCTGGTTAAATAGTTTTTCAGCAAAAAATCGAACGATTGGCAACAATAAACAGTAATTACATAAGAAGAGGGATTCAAAGGATATTAACACTGAGAGAAAAACAAAATTACCAGAACAAATAACTGACACATCGTATTTATTGTGTACCCGCTGAATTTGGAAAAATTTTCTATGTTCCAGAATAAGAGAGTTATTACACGTTCATAGTGACTACATTATGAAAAGAAAATAATTTCTTAACATAAAAATAAAGGAAAATATTTAGATTGTTGTGATCTGAAAATTTGATAGTATTCATGGTCTATGAAAGCTCGCTGCCATTGAATTCAATGTGTAATGGATGAAGTGACCTATTTTTTGAGGGAGGTTTTTTTTTTTGGGGGAATATCTGGCATGTCAAGTTATACTCTGGATTATCTTTTGAATAACTCCGTAACCGTAATCAACCTATTTTCTACATTTTGCCAACTTTATTCTTCTAATATTTAATGATCGGTGAGATATATCGATTAATGCACAAAAACTGAATTTCATGAAACAGTATCGAAATTATCATCTCACAAATCGCCATAATGGCGTCGGGAAGATTTTCTGAATGTTTTCGAAGTGATATGGTTACCAATATGAAATGTAACTCCCTGTAGATTTTATTGAACTTTAACTTAAATCTAACATACTCCATCAACTGTAACTATATCAATTTTGTTTTTCATCAATTCAGGCGTTAATCGCCTAGTATTCAGAATTGTCTCTGAGGAATGTACTGAAAAGTAACGTTATTCCAAATTTAATATTTTTTAATGAAATACCTAGAGTGCGATATAAACGTTCTGGTGGCATATTGAAAGAGCTTATTTTTCTTGTTCCGATGATGTATTCAGAGTTTTGCTTAAGTGATATACAGGGTGTTTTTCTATCATTTATTCATAAAATTGAATTTCTACAGACCCGCCCTGTACGAGAGAATAAATTTTCTCTGCCAATAGTTGGTCTACTAGGTGACAAACAATCCTGAAAATTTTCATTCATATCGGACGAGCGATTTCAGAGTTACGATATCTGAAAAATTCAGCCAGTTCACACTAAACAGCCAGTATAAGCGAAATGGAGTCGCGTAAGTCGAAAAGAGGTATTATTCCGACACACCAGGAATGTTGCCTACCACCAACGAAAATATATCCCTCTCCTCCTAAATCACCCTGTATATAAATATGGAAAATTCAATGAAAAAATTGTGCGCAATTTATATCAATTCATGAGCTTCCTGTGAAAAACTAATATTTCACAAGAAGATAAGCTCCCTTGATTTGATATTTTATTCAAACTAATGTAATTCTGATGATGGAGTAATTCCTGAACTTCCTTTGGTCAAATTTCTAAGTTTTGATTGTACTAAATATTTTTAACGAAACTGATATGAGAACCAAACTTTAGGAATTTGAGGCTGGTCAAAGCTGTGACAACTTCGAAAAACGTTTTCTAAATATGGGTGTAATAGCGGTTTATATATTTCAGAGAAGGGTTAACAATACTATACTACTAATGATAATAAAAAAAGAGGAACAATGTGAAAAACATAGAGAAGTTTTGCTAATTACTAAGCTTATAAGGCAAGCCTGTATTTTTTAATGACAATATATCAGTCTAAATTGAGTAATAATGGCATGAGTCGCTATCAAAAGGATATCGTATTGCTCGCCTAATCTCACATTTTTCCTTCCACCCCATTCCGACGATGCGCCTGATAATTAATTCATTTGTTTTTTAATCCTCCGTATAACTGTTATTGCGTGAAAAAATTCATTACTGCCACTTTATTTCCATTTCAACTGTCCACTTGAGCTGTAGATATAAAAAACGTTATTCGCTCTATGCTCGGTAGCATTTGGCATCAAATTATGCGGAAAAAAGGTTGCTGGATGGTTTTAATCTGTTTAATGATAATTTTAAAAGTCTTAATGAACATTAAGAATGTACTATTTTTTCGCGACAACTGCCTTAAAATGAAGATATAAGGCGTGCAATCCCTCAAATGAATTTTAATAGTGGACTATTGTATTCTGCATCACAGTTGTTTTTGAATTTGCTATTTGAATCTCGAATTGACACGCCTCGATCGACATTAAAATAAATTTAATCGTAAAATAATTATACCTGGTTTTATCCCATTCCAAGCATTCTCTGGAAGAAGAAACCCGAAAACCGCCCAAGATTTAATAACTAGAGAAAAACCATTCAGACGAATGATGAAAGTAAATATAAGGATTCTACTTACTCATGAGGTAAAATAAATAAGATGAAAGTAAACGAAATTGAGTATTTCCATAGGATATCTTCGTAGTTTCAGTGCACACTGAAAAATGTTCAGCAGTCCATAATAATTTCATCATTCATACAATAGGAAAGGAAAATATTTGAATAATATGAAAAATATAGCTTCGGTAATACATGGTGGCCCGATATGGTTGTCTCAGAAGAAACCTACTTTTTGAGAAAAAACTGAAATTGAAACAGTGACACCCCGTAAAAAATGAGCAAGCTAATTTTTAGATATAATCTTTCATTTTTGTTATATGAGATGTTGAGCTGTACCAATTGTCATTAATCATGGCCTTCTAGAAAGAAAGAAGGAAATTGCAAAGAAAAAGATTTTGTTTTGTTCTTTCTTTCAAAAATTTGTCGAAAGGAAGAAATGAACAATTGAAATAAACAAAAAAATACAGGGTGTTAGATTTGAAAATCGAAATATGGTATCGTTTCCGGCATAACCGGATAAGAAATGGCAAACATATTAATGTTATCAAATTTAAAATATTGTCTACTATCCGATTTCCCAATTTCATCAAAATATTTCCAATTAAAAAAACTTACAGGGGTGGCCCTAGTTTCAGTTACACCCGGTATACACGTAGTTCCGTTTCTGATAAACAAATCAGAGCTATGTTTTTTGAAAATAACACCCTATATATTTTGATGATCTTGTCTTTGTGATATTAAATGAAGGTTACTTCGTTCAATATTCCCTATACCTAAGTTCAACGCTTTCCGAAATATTTGAGATTTTTGAAATTGGATGACTTTTTAGAAATTTTTCCTTCTCCCGTTGTGACTTTCAGACTGTGATTCTGCAAAATCTTACTAATACTCCATTTCGGAGTAACCTGAGTAACTATTGAGAAACTCAAGTTGCTACAGAGTGTACAGTCCAAAATTACCGATTCTGCCCTTCTTGAAACCTGAGTTTTTCAATTCTTTCAAATGACACACACTGTATTTTATACTCTGTAATGATCGGTTATTTTTATACCTATCGAACAATACCTATGTGTCCTATGCCTATCTTTAACGGTTTCGGATATTTCTCTACTTTTCCGATATTTTGTGTCTCAATATTCAATATGTTTATCCTCGTTTTTGAAGCGGGTGCATTATTATTATTATAACATTGTAATATGGTCGAAGAATTTTTATAAAGCCCATTTGAAAATTAAATTAGTAACATGGTTACATAAATGAAGATAAAGAATAAATTCCTAAAATTAATTGAAAATACAATGAAGCACTAAAATGTTGGAATATCAAAACATTAGAAATAGGGACTGATGATAAAAATGCGAAATGATTGTCTAGTTATTGAAAAAGTGATAAATCAAAACAATAGACAAGAAAAATATTACAAACTGAAGCTCCAAATGTTAGATACAATGTGATTGCTTAAACGTGCTCATGGAAGATGAGTATACAGTTAGAGCTGGAAGGTTATTCCACTTGTCGAAAACGCGATTCACTGAAAAATTTTGCTGAATTGTTGTGTAAAATTTTTCCTTCTTTAATTTATGAGAATGCCTTCAAAGACGCTGGTTGGTCTTGAGTGTGAACATATATTCGAAATCTTGCAGATCTCCGCACAGTACCTTATACACAAAGATTACGTCACCTCTCACAAGTCTATCCTCAACACTGTCCATTCCCAGCAGTCTAAGTCTGTCATTGTATGATGGTCGAATGTTGCCGTAGTCAGTTCTTGTAGCGCGTCGTTGTACACACTCTAGCAAGTTCCGGTCAATTATAAAATCAGCATGACGAACCCGTCCTCCGAATTCCAATAAGGGTCGAACGTACGTTTGATATAGTTTGGCAAACACAGTGGGTGAGGCCTTAGGAAATACGTTTTTCAAGAGAAACAATTTGCTGTTCGCCTTTTCACAAATGCTAGAGATATGTGCAGACCAGCTCAAGTCGCTCGTTACCAAAATTCCTAGATCGTTATGTTGGGTGACTTTCTTCGTGTAGAATCCATCGATTGTATAAGTCAGCCTAGAGTTTGACCTGCCAATGTGAAGCATGACGCACTTATCAACATTCAAAGGAAGCATCCATTCGTTACACCATTTCAATATGAAGTTTAAATCGTTTTTGCAGCTGGTTATGGTGCAAATTAGGGTTGGAGTAAAGCTTTGTGTCGTCCGCATACGAAACAAACAGTGATTCCAAATTTTGTAAAAGATCTGACATTTAAAGGAGGAACAGAATAGGTCCCAAAACGGAACTTTGCGGTACACCACTAATTACAGGCTTCTTATTAGATATATAGACACCAATACGCACGAAAAAGTCTCTTTGCGATAGAAAGTCTTTTATCCATCGAAGTAGGTTACCCCGCACTCCATACTGATTGATTTAAAGAGAAGTCTTACTATAGAAACTCTATCGACAGCACGAGAGAAATCTAAATATATTATGTCCAGAGGAGCGCCTTTGTCCAGTATATTACTCCAGTCATTGATGGATTGGAGCATGTTGGTCACTACTGACCGCTTCTTCATGAAGCCGTATTGACGGAGAGAAATTATAGTATGGATTATTAGGAATCTCACTAGTTCATCAGCTATAATTGAATCCATACTTTTTCCTTTATTAGATGTCAAGCTCACAGGACGATAGTTAGATGGGTTCAATTTGTCGCCTTTTTTATAAATGGGAGTCACTGATGTGGATCTCCAAGCGGATGGTAATTTGTTTTCATTAAATGACTGGGTCATAATTAGGCCCAGTAGGTAGATCAAGCTGTCGACACACTTCTTCAACCACAAAGCAGATATTCCATCAGGTCCGGGAGAGCAGGAGTTCTTAAGTTCAGAAACTTTGAGTTTAATTTTTTCGGGATTAAAGTGCACTTCTCTAATATTTTCCAAGTTTCTGTTAACTTGCATAAGAACGTTTGATGGAATCGGTGGCTCTTGAGTGTAACTGTCTGAAAGACATTGTGTAATTCCTTCAGCTGATTCACTTGAATTATTACAAATGATTCCCGATCAATCTTTTAGTAAAGGAACAGAAACCTTGGAGTTTATGTGGGATCGTATATACTTATAAAATTTCTTATTATTTTTGGAATCTGTCAGATCACTTTCGTAATTATGCCTAGCTCTCAAAATAACCTGACTCAATTTATTTGAAAAATTCCGATGTATATTAAAATCTTCACTATCTCTGCTCCTGGTATATTTTTTTATAAAGATTGTTTTCGCCTTATACTTTTGATTAGGTTATTATCTATCGACGGTTTCAATTTATTGAAATATACTCTTCTCGTTGTTGTATTTTGCGAATTGGCAGATGTGATAACGTTGAAGAACTTATTCCACATAGCTTCTATACTACAATCTACAAACATGGCATTCCAATCAACTTCAGATAGTTGTTCATTCATGTTATCGAAACACGTTACCATAAGCTCTTTCCAGTTTTTGTTAGGTGTGTAGAACTCCATAAATATTTGTAAAGAATTAAAAAGGACAACATGGTGGGATTTTGCTATAGGGGACAGATATTCAATGTCTAATAGCAAGTCTGGATCACTGGTCAAAATCAAATCAAGCACATTAGGCGTATCATTATTTCGATAGTGTGTAGGCTGAGTAATCATTTGAAGAAGGTTAGTCGAGTTAAGCAATTCCACCAAAAAATGATCATCCCTATTGACTCGACAGCCAGCTATTGACAGCCAGGATAGTGTAGGAAAATTGAAGTCACCAAAGACTAGAACATTTTTGTAAGAATTGGTCAACTCAGCACTAGTACTCCACAAAAAGAGAATGTCTCCTCTCATCGTTTCTAAAGAATCAGGGGGGCGATAAATACACATCAATACTATAGACATATTTAATGAATTCATTTCTGAGGCGATGATATCAATCTTATCACAAACAAACGGGAGAATTTCAATTGAGTCACTTGAGGAAACAAAACAGGAGTTGGTACGATGTGCTACTCAAAACACCAGTTTCAAGTCAATAAGTCGAAAATGATCAGAAAATCTCTCCATGAACCGATGAGAAGGCGATTAAAATGAGTATTTTATGGCATTCAGTATAAGAATGTAGTGTTCAGAGAATTTGAAAACTGATTAATTTAAGCCTATTTTTATTTTCCTCCTTGAAAACTCTTAAACTTTTCCGTTGATAGGTATTCATAACATTTTTGTTAAATTTATTTCTTTTTGCATATATAACTCTTTCTCGAAAAACATAGATTATTTTGATAGGAATGAATATGCTTTGAATGAAAGAAAATGTTTGACAATAGAAAATATTACTACAAATAAGAGAAGAAAAGATTGTATGAATAATTGAAGCAGAAGAAATGTTACAAAAGATGTTCAAAATGGCCTCCATTTTGCTTTATGCATAAATATATTCTCATTTCTGTGAACCTTTACTGTGAAAACTGTGGTCATTCTTGAATTGTGTGTTCTTGATTTTATAAGTGTTGTCAAAGTAGAAGGAAAGAAACCATTTAAAAATGGAGTATTCTCGAAAAGAACGAGTCGATATGATTCTGACCATTGGAGAAGCTTTGGAAAACTGTTTGTTAGCTGAAAGACTCTACGCCGCAAAATACCCGGACCGAAGACATCTGACAAAAGAAACATTCCAAAATTGGACAGAACAACCTAGTACAAGTCAACGGAACATTGCTCAATAAATAGGTCTCAGTAGACAGAGGAAGAATATTGAAAAATCAAGGTTTTCATGCAAACCACGTGGGAGCCCATCAAGAACTGTCAAAAAGGTATCATGATCGCACAAAATGTGGATTTCCCGAATTAAATTCTATTTTCTGGAGCAATTATAGGGCCTCATGTAGTAGGTGCTCTTTTTCGATATAAACCTGCATGGACAGATGTACCTCAATTTTCTGGTCAAAGATTCACTAGAGCTGTTGGAAAATGTGCCACTTGACATTAGACAACCAATGTGTTTCCAACAGGATGCAGCCCCTGCGCACTACAGCCAACAAGTGAGAGATCATTTGAATGAGGACCCTGCAATAGGTTATGCCGGAAACGATACCAACTTTCGATTTTCGAATGGGACACTGTATTCTTTTGCTTATTTGAATTATTCATCTAATCTTACGACCATCTGACATATTTTAAAAAAAAAAACGAAACACAATCTTATTTTCCGCAATTTTCATTTTTCGTTCTAGAAGGTCATGAACAATGGCAATTGGCTTAGCTCAACATCTCCTATCACGAAAAAACAAGACTGTATCTAAAAATTCAATTTCTCATTTTTTACGGAGTGCCAAAGTTGATTACAAACGAACGAAAATTGAAAACGGAATAATTATAATAAATGATTAAAAATACCACCATTCTCACGAACACAACATCGCACACGATTGATGGTTCCCCTTACAACATTATTCAACTGTTGGGCTGTAATGCGTGCAATAGCCTGTCCCAAACGGTTCTCCAATTCTTGTTCGGTTCTAACAGGTGTTTGGTAAACCTCATTATTCGAATTGCCCCACAGGAGGAAATATAGTGGACCCAAATCTGGTGATCTAGCTGGCCATCTTATGGGACCATTTGTACCTATCCATTTTTCGGGAAAAATTTCGTCGAGATAACGCGGACCTCCCTTATGTTGTGAGGAGGATATATATATATATATATATATATATATATATATATATATATATATATATATATATATATATATATATATATATATATATATATATATATATATATAGGATGAATATATTCAATTATTCAATATAAATGTTGGTTGGTAGCAGATAACTTACTAGATGTTAATTTATAACAGATAATGGAAGGAAATCAACTAAATAACACATATGTGTAAATGTCCCAACTTTTATGGTTGTAGGACTGCGTTGTGGAAATTCAAATCTTTGTATATTTATGTGACTGATAAAAATGAATCGAAACATGGAGTTTCTATTTGTTTTGATAGGCGTATTCACTTTTTCGAAGATTGACAAAAACTCGGAATAAAAAATTTGTGATGAATTTGAGAGGAGTTGCGAGGAAACTATCGAAATGATGAACATTTTGGTACAAGTGTATGAGCGAGTTACCGTCGAGGGACGACACTCGACGGCAACTAACGAGAGTTTGTTTCACCCTTTGGAATATAGACTTGTTGTTGCTTCCTGTCAGAGAAACGAACAGAATAATTTCCTGAAACTGCATCAGAATCATACCCATTTTGAACGTAGTATTCAAACATGTCAAATAATTCAAACTTTTCAAAATTCATAAAAATTTTTCAATTCAAAAGTGTCAACTGAATGATGAATTGGTTTTGATATTTATTGTTGTGAGAATAGAATTGAAAATATTTTGCTTTTTTCGTATAACTTTGCACCAGCATACTAGGTAAAATCACAAAGTGTTTGAAGAATTTTCATTTCTAGAAAATTTGAAACTTTTGGAGAAATTTGTTATATACATTGGAAAAAAAATCTTTTCGTCTAATCGCATCCCAATTCACCTATTGTGTGATTTCGAAAAAGAGGAGGTTTGAAATATAATATAAAGTGCCTCGGAATATCAAAGCGTAATGTTTTGAATGAAAGTTAGTTCGCAGGTGGATTGCGTCTGAGTTAAATTCATATCCACTTCAAAATCAACAATAATGAAAAAAATTCTTTACAACTGCTGATAAATTCTAGATTATAGCTATAATTCAAAAACAAATGACATTATCGCAGTGGAAGCTTTCATTTCGCCCACGTCGAAAAAACTGGTCAAGCACGGAGCAATGACCATTTAGTGTTGACGGTTTTTTTATGCTTGTCTTATGACTCTGATGTATGATGAGTGTACTTCTGAGGTTCGAACTTTCAACGAGAAATATTATGTTGAAGTTCTGAAACGATGGCTTGACACTATAAAAAAGAAAGCGGCCACAGCTTGGGGCTAGCGGTAATTGGCTGCTTCATACCGATTGACCGTCAACAGACATCGACCCTCATGCTTCAATCTTTGAAGAAACCCAAGGTTGTACAGCTTTTTCAGCCTCCACATATTTCTACTATAGCTTTAATCGACTTTCGCTGTTTTCAAGAATGAAATTGACTACCAAGATTTTCCAGAACTGGAAAAGGCCTTGGCCACATAAAATGGAGACTTTTTCGAAGGACGTCATGAGCCAGACGAACCAGAATAACACCGCCGACGATAGGCACTTGTAGAACAGTCGTACACGTGATTCATCCAGATCTGTTATACCCAAAGGCGTCATAAAAGCTTCAACGCAAATGATCATCGAATCACCGATGTCCACGTTTACATGTAGTATTGTTTGTACTCTCGTGTACCATAATCACATAAATTTGACATCCCCGAAACTGTTCTGGACAAACAAAAGACTTTGAGTAATTTCAAAATTTTACTTTTGACTTTACCATGCTAGTATATATATATATTCAGTATTCACCGTAATATCAATATCGGATATAGAATATCAGTTGGTAGGTTCCAGTATATATCAGCAGTATACGTGCCTCTGTATCGATTCAAATGCAGAAGGAACGTGATCCAATCAGTAACCGAGATGTGGAGTAGGCGTAAGCAAATGCAAGTCAAACTTTGCGTTGTGCTATTAATTACAATCATTCGTTTTACATAATACATGTTTGTCGAAAACAAGCCAGATCATGTGGATGACTTTGTAATAAAGATACGGAATCGTTCGTTCAATTGGAATGCACGTTTCACGATCCTATAATGTTTTAAACAATGAATACTTAAGGAGAAATAAAATAAATGTTTCGGGTTCTATTAAAACAATAATGTATACAGTAAATAGTTATTTTTCTTACATATTCTGCGCAAAATTTGAAGATATTAGCCTGTTTTCTTTACGGTTGGTAAATCCACTTTTCTTTACAAATCTAATCTAATAAAATGAATCGACATTTTTGTAACGGCGATAGTGATCTTCGGAGTATAAGAAGTAGATATCGCTTATAAATATTTAATTCATTTATTTGAATTAATAAAAAAGGGAATAACTCGAAATTTGAGGACTTCTTGTGTGATGTCATAATGGCCAATTTTGATATGAAACGAAACACGATCGAAGGAAAGCACAGTAGACAGAGTTAATAAACATTCGAAACATACCATGTCTCCCTTGATCGTCTTTTCAGTACACGATCAGGAAAATGAGGATAAAAAAGTTAATCATACGTTATATTTTATATAATTCAAGAGAAGTGGAAGAAAAACCATGTCGTCTCGATCGCTGATACAGCCTGTGAGTGAGTTGTGAGGAATAGGGTTATCAGAATTATTGTGTTTCTGCATAATTCTTCTCTTAACTAGATAATCAGCAGTACTAATAGTACAACAGCACTCTGAAACATAGAAAGAAAAACAGCAGACAGAGAAGGTGTACGTTATAAATATCATTTCATATTAACCGAGCATAGATGAGAGAAACATATCAAATGAAAAAAAAAAACAATATCATTCGCAGAAAAGAGTAAATCAACACTACAAAACCTGATACACTTTCCTTCCCATGATGCTGATCTTTGGCCACGGCTTATGTTTATCATATTTGGCCACGGCTTATGTTTATCATAATGTTAACACCCCCATCTTACAGGACTTTGCTAATTAGAAAACGTAATCAATCCAAACCTCTGAAATATCTTCAGTCAAGCTCAACAAAATAATTCGGTCTCTCAAATCGGTAGGGGTTAAAATGATCCGGTACTATGTTCAAGATGATAATAATTAGCTTTAACTGCGGAAGCAGAAATATTTTAAGCCCCAAAATAAAGAATAACAATCCCATATTAGATTAATATATATCAAAATATCTTTTACAAAGTAGTACCCTTGTATAAAATATAACATCTTACTGTAATCGCAAAACACTGATCAGTTCTGCTTGAAACAATCTCAAACTATTGAATCAACGTTCTTTCGAACAAAATTACGTTTTTCGTCAATAATGTATTCATTTCATACTAAAGGCATCAGAACAAATCTCCGGATCTAATATTTAAATGTGGCAATGAAGTTTATGTATTCAGTGCTCTCTAGGGATGAATTTCGTGATGACCAGAATATGTGGAATGAATTTCAAATTAAACAAGTTTCATGTTCGTTTTATATTCGAAGCAGACTTGAAGTGCCTTTATCAACAGACGCTTAATTGGAATATAACATTTTTTTAATTTTTAACTAGCGAACATCATGCCATGATATTCCGAAATTTTAGGTTATTTGCTGTAACGACAATTTTTCCACTGCATAACTGAAATATTTGTATGCAAACTTGGAATATCAAATGTTTCTATTGCTCGTGGTAGTGAACAGAGCTTTGAGTCAAACGTAATGTCGTTATGTTTCATTTTGTTTAATTATTCAGCTTTCAACATGAACAAGTTTGAAATTGAACAACCTATGATACTTACTTGAACAACACTATGTTCAAAATGTTAGTGATGTTAGGCATTATCTGAAGTTTGTATTTCCGATCTACAGATCGTAATCGTCGTTAACCGGAGCCACGATGGTAGTGGCATAATATTGTTGGATGTCATGGATACAAGAAGTTTCTTTCCCGATTGGAATTGTCAGTGTCGTTTATCCATTCACAATATTGTCCCAGACTGCCACCTACTCTCATCAAATCATTGGAGGATATCAATCATATGTATCTGTATAGATCTGCACGTAGAGCCATTTGATGAATCAACACAGAATATTACCAGGGCTACTAGGAAGTAATAAAGAAAAGAAGTGGATCAAGATGAAGAGAACTTCGAATGCCAAACTAGTTTGACTATTCACCCCAACGCTGCACACTCTGTCTGCTATTTGCAGTAGTCACAATGAGCTACCGCTGAAACAGATATATATATACTTGGCAAAAATGCATATTATATTTCAATATCAGATAACTAGCGAAATTTATCGCTATATCTGTATACAGATTCTACGGAAGCTTGAATATAGGTGCGTTACCTGATTTCGACCTCTGCATGGAGCAGGCACAGTGTGTAGCGTTAAGCTGAATGGTCAAACTAGTCTGGCTCTCAAAGTACTCTTCTGTGTCGGTTCATTGAAGGGCGTCACGTGTATATGCATACAAACACGTATGTTTGAGTCCTTTTCAGCAATTGGTACGACAGATGACAGTCTGGCTTGATGTGGTGTATGGGTATGCAACACTGACAATTTCGAAAGAAAACAAAATTCAGTGTTTTCTTTAATTTAATAGTATATCAAGTAGCAGAGCGTTCTGAGAACTCCCTACTGGCCGGACAGGTTATGAGAATTTTATCTTTTACAATTCCCTCTACGTAAAAATCGAAAGATCAAAAATTTAATAAAAAATGAAAGGGTCACGATATTTTGTTGTGTTTCAGTTTCCACTTATTTTGTTAATTGAAAAATTACAATTTGTACATTGTCCGCACATCATTGTTTTTGTTCGGCAGGTAATTGAAATATTGAAGCTATGAAGCTTGAAGCCTTTTTTGAGGCAAATTAATTGGCGAAATAATATTTCGTCTATGGCCTCCGGCTTATATATATAAAAAAGTAGAAAAAAAAGTAATAATATATATATATATATATATATATATATATATATATATATATATATATATATATATATATATATATATATATATATATATATATATATAACTTGAAAACTGAAGGCCATTAATATATTATATTCTTTCTCCACTTGATATGCCTCAACAAAAGGCTTCGAGCTTCATCGTTTCAATATTTTAATTAACTACCGAACAAAACCAATCAGATGATGTGTGAATTGTGAGCTCAGTTAATTACAAATAAAAGGATAAACCATAAGTAATCTTTATCATGATTCAGAAAACAGGAGGAAATTTCTGAGTAATAACCCTGTCTCGCCCATCACTGATACATCAGTAAGAGCAAGTCTGCTGTGAATAAAAACTGGAATCAGATATATCGTGTTAACAATTATTTCTTTGTTTTTCTTACCATGTATGTGAATGATAGATGATGCGATAGGTAGTTTTTCTTAAAATCAACCAATTACACCATAACTGAATGGTACTTATGGTATGATGCGTTGAAACATGCTGTTGAAGTTTGAATACCTAAAGGATTGTTACAGTGTGAGTATTTTCGCCATTTCTATTGTGGAACTACACTTCGAACAACGCGGTTACATTTTCTTTTTCTAATTGAAAAAACGAACCAAATAAACTCATGAAATATTAGATTGAGGGTATGGTGATACTGTGCTAACTGTGAGGACTGTTTGCAGAAGGTATGAGTGATTTAAAGTTGTAAATCTGAGTTAATTGAAGGCGGAGAACATTCATGACATCCTTCGACCTGAAAAACAGCAAAAAAATTTGCTTGCCTATTCAGAGAGGTGAATGACACACTATTCGAGAGCTCACTAAGAAGCTCAACACCAAATATGAGAGAAATAGTCCTGGAAAATAGATCAAAGGCTTGGTTCCTCATCGAGTAAGAACTCATGAGATGGATGTATTAATCTCATCAATGAAAATAAGCTACTGCAGAAGATCAGCACCGCCAGAGGAGTAATGTCGCAGGATATGTAATATTTAAATCTTCTTAGTTGTTGTTTGGTCTTGCTTCTTACGTTGAAAATTATTCATCTTTTGAATATAGTCCGTTGGTAGGAAAGGATATTAATTACTCAGACTATTTCCTGCTGTTTTACTGTATTTTTTTCAGATTATTACCCATCCGACTTTATTAATCAGATGGGTAATAATCAAATAAGTAGTTCAATATTTGGTTAGAATTACGAAAAAAGCGTAAAAATAATCATTCTGATTACCTTCTTTGTTCACAACTCACTCACTGACCAGCTGTTATTGATGTATCACCATCGGACGCATAGGGATTTCGCTCGGGTTTTTTCTCTCTGTGAAGATCCTAAATGCATCTTTATTTATATCATATTCTAAATAGAGAAATGACTTTCTACATTTTCATTCTGTAATTAGAATTATATTTGAAATTTTACCGCATATTACATTAGACTTCCAGAACAAAAACATTGCCGAAGATGAAAATAATATTATTTCACTTGGTATAGATTAGCTCTCATCAATGTTGTGCTTGATATTTTATGTTTTAACCTTTTTCAAATGCTCAATTCTGCAAACCTATTCGAATTTATTGTCAAAAGTGGCTGATTCAATATAAAACAATCGTTCAATGAATTTGTATTGTATTCCTGCTTCATTTGATAGTCTCTAATTCAAATTCATGTATATTTAACTTTTTGTTTGATGCTATTGCGAGCAATTCATCATTTTTAATGCCGTAAATAGAAACTTCATCACGGACAGTTATTCAGTATTTTGTGAATTCATGTGCCAAATCATCCACGAAAAGGGCGAACGAATTCAGAATCTTACAGTTTGATAGCAGGTTTGGAAGATTCCATTCAGTGTTTCGTTAATGTGTGTTGAATGTCCAAGATGATGTGAGGCAGTTCCATGGGGAATAAGGATTTGAAAATCGATTTTTTGCCTTTATAGAATTGATGAGTTATATTTAAATGTAATTGATATACATACAAAATTAAATCTGACAAATCATCTCAGTATCGTATGAATTTTTTCCTAGACTTAGACTTTCTGATCTGTAAGCTTCATAGCAAATTGAAAATAGTGATTCAAATCTTATAATCCAGCGAAACGTAACCTTCTTTTGTTTCTTATATCGTCGAAAGGGCACGATATTGTGAAGGAACGTAGAAAAGAGTAAAAAAAAAGAGTAGAAGAAGAGAGGAGTAGATTTTTGTAACGAATAAAATTCGTTAAGTTTCGTTTGAAATTTTGCATACAGATAATAAATATTGGAAGATAGGTCTTTGGGAAACTTCAGAAATAAATAAATACAAACACTCAGGTAAACTCTTCAATGAACAAGTCGATTTAAGCCCTTCACCTCTATTGAATCTCTTCGGAGAGCAATCTATTCCTTAATTTTATTGGATATACCTGTCATAAATAACCATTTAAGAAGAAGCAACCCAATAAGTAATTACTCGATAACATTTATATTTATATTCTCATTTATTGTCTGTACATTCATTTGTCTGAAGAAGCTACGGTGTAGTGAAACGCGTTACGAATCGCAATTATTAAGTAAAATTCCTTAAAACACAGTACGTGTTTGTTTTTACTATTGATAATGGTATTTCACCAAGTAAAAGCCTCCCAAATTCAAAAATTACTAATTGTTACTGTTTCATTAAATACTAAGTAAGTATTGGTATTTTGAAATCTTACTGATTAATACTTTGGTTTGAATTTGAAATTAGAAGAATCATCAGTCCCTTTTAGCTACCTCTTATATAAAAATAATAATTACTAAAATTACTATTACACTCCAGTTCCAGTCTCAACAAATATATAAATCAAGAATCACAAAGATACCTAATTCACAATCAGTAAGACAGTCATACTTACATTTAGAATTAAGTAACTCACTACTAAACTAAAGTAAACATTTAAATTGAAAACAGTTATTAAATCAGATGAAAAAACTGCCAAATATCTCATATTTAGAGTTAGATTAGGTTAGATTTCGGTGTTTCATATTATTAATATTCATAATTAAAAAGTTGCAATAATGGTTCCGACAGGTTAGACTGAATCTTTTCTTTCCGGAAGTGTTTTATGTCTTCTTCAGATTGTGTGGTCTTCGTTTGACAAGACATTATTTGGTGCACATCACAAACACTCTCTTTTTCTTGCTTTAGGTGGTGAGCTTGCGAGACGCATGTAGTTGAAGCCGAAGAAAACTACGTTATCATTATCAGTGCTTCGGGATGATTGCATGCTAACTTCAGACTCAGTCAAGAAATATATTTGCTCTGTAACAGCAATGTCTACCTCATTGAAATTGATGAATTTAGACTGGAATCTCGGGTCCAATATTGTAGTTACCATCAACGAAGGGAGGTTTTTCAATGACGAAAATCTGATGTTCATGTACTCCTATAAGGAATTCTTCATGTTGGTCATCATTTAATTCTAACAACTTTCACAGCAAACTTGCAATTTCTTGTTCAATAACGATATCAAAGATATGACAATCGAAATGAATGCATTATCAAATGATAACTCAAGAGTGGCTTCATAGAAAAATGTCAACATGGATGTGATGTTCTTTACAATGACCTATCCATTAGATTGAAGAGAACCAGCCTTACCATTTTCAACACAGTATAAGTTTATTTGTGTACGCAAACTTCAGAAATCAGTTTTGGTTTCGGCGAAAGTTTCGGCCATTTCTGCCGAAATCGAAACTGCCGCCGAAACTTATGTTTTGGCTGATAGTCGGCCGAAACCGAACTTTCGGTCGGACACTAGTAAAATGTCATTCAAAATATGAAAATGACCAAAAGCCACGCTTATTATTTATTAACTTTTTATAAATCTATTCATATGATAACTCAAAATTTATGTTATACATTCTGTTCAGGTACCGGGAATTTATTATTCAAGGAATCTGCTTGAAACGATTATCAACATTTATCTGTTGCCGAGTTGGTACAACTGTTCTCTATACAGAGGCAGAATTTGAGCGTCATTTGAAATTTAGTTTGTTTACAGTGTTCGATTTTTTCAGTTGTCATAAGTGTGTATTGCGATTTTTACATTGGATGAAAATATAGAATTGGTCTTAAATTTTTTATCACAGATGGAATTTCGTGTGCCGAATCGCAGAAAATGTTACAAAAGGCTTCTGACGAATCGACAGTTGCATATGAGTGGTACAGTGCATTCAATAGTGGCTGAGATGTGGTGGAAGATTTGACTCGCTCTGGTCGGCCATCAACATCTTCAACTGAAATAAACATCGATAAAGTGAAGGAAATGGTAATTGAAAAACGTCATTTAAATTTGAGAAAGATAAGCAATGAACTTGCTGAAGACGTGCTAGAACGAGTCAATTACGACCTCACATTCATGGAACGCATTGTTACTGGTGATGAGATATGGGTTTATGAGTTTGACTTGTCAAAATTCAAGATTGACTGTTTTCTTTGACTATCTCGGTGTTGTACATTCGAAATTCTTCTCAAAGGTCAGACGGTAAATAAAAAATATTACTTGAGCATTATTGAGCCTTTTTCAAAGGAGTCCAGATTTTTGGAATGAAAACTCATGGATTTTGTACCACGATCATTGTGAATGAATTTCTGACCAAAATTCAACAAATACCATCAAACAACCACCGTATTCACGTGATATAGGTCTGGCCGACTTTTTTCTTTTCCAACAGAAATGACCACCCGTTTTGAATCAATAGAAGACATATAAGGGAAAACATTTGTTGATGATTGGATTATTCGTTAGCGTGAATGTATGATGTCGAAAGGGGCCAACTTTTTAGGTGATACAATAAATTTCGACGAAAAACAAATATTTTGTGTTTCATTTTCCAATTCCTGGTAGTTTTTGAAAGAATATATGATAAATAAATTTTTACTGTGATTGGTTTTGAACAGAAACAGAGGACAATTTATGGAATGATGTTACTTATGTAATCTCTTTAACTCTATACAGCGTATTCCTGAAAGAAAAATACGTGTAATCATTTTGGTGGGTACGATATTTATTTCCAAATTCACATTTATAGTTTCCAAGATATAATCTAAAACTAAATCACCAAATCTAACCAACCCGAAAACCCAATTTTCTTCTGCTACTAAAACAATACGATATTTGGATGTCTCTGATAGAATATAATAGTCATTTTTAATACAATTGGGAGAAGCACCTGAGTCTCGATACTCAAATACAGACGAACGGTTTCTCCGAGCTATTTCCTAGAAGCTTACAAAAAGAAAAACGGAAACGTGAATTTTCTCTAGCTCTCGTCATCAAACTTCTATAACAATTCGATCAGAATAGGGTAATCACACGACGAGCGAGGCCCTGATTGACCCGGACGTTAATCTCGTATACGGGCGTAACTGGAGAATCGTTCGTTATACATTCTGAATGAATTTCATCTCTAGATGAGAAATACATTCGAATATAATTGATTATGTCGGAAAGGAACGAATGTTCTGAGAATGCCTTTAATCGTTTTATATATCTCGTTTCATCATGGACGTTGCTTGTTAGCTAGACTATTAAAACTTCTGAATTCTAGGAGCTGAACGAAACAGAATGGATTATATAGATTAATCTGCTTTTATAGATGAAACTGAGAAATAAAAAATTTTGGAAATTAGTTAATTCAATAAGAAATAACAATGTAACATTGGATTCCGTATCAGCCAGCAATTCACGAGGAATATATAACGTAAATCTTGTCATCAGTAGAAATAATAAAGTTTGAAAGAACAGTTACACAAAATCTACACTCAACCTTTAATATTTTACCAAAACCACTACAAAAGGAAGCCAAACAAGTTTTACAATTAATTGAAATATACGCTTATATGTATGTCGTCCTAAATGATACCTACAAGTTAATAGAGAAAACAGCCATTCCTATGAAGAAAATAAAATGGAATATTTATCGGCTTCAAAATCTCTATGCCATTTGTGACTATACACATAGAAATACTTCAAATGAACAAGCTCTTCAAACACAAAACATTGTCTGCTTTATTGCTGATTCTCAAAAAAATGGACAGCTAACGGAATTATCAGGTAGATGTAATCTATACCGGAAAACACGGTATAATTGCCTGGCAGGCGCTTTAAGAACATGATTTTTGGTTATTAATCAATAATATAACCAGTAGAGCCGCTTTTATCTTTGAATCCGTGATAACGTCATCTTAAACAGCATCGACATTACCCATTGCACCATATTATATCATCAACACGAATTGAACTACTTTTCAGCCTGAATGAACGACATCTAGTTCAACTAAAAACACATGTACCAACGGAATAAAATTGAATACACGCGAAACCCATTAAACCTCTTTTCAAGAGGTCCAGGAAGAACCAGTATTGTTGTTGGCAGTTCAGATAATCTTTGGAATGAAGAAAAAATCAGAGAACACGACTTTGCGAATAGCTAGCCTTCCATTGTTCATTGATGACTGGAACAACAGCAAGAATGATATCATTAATTTCAGTCGCAGTTTACATTTTTCCAAATTAGATTTGACGCTCGACGACGAGACTTATTCGAAACAATACTAATAATATACTCTTCATAACTAACGCAATACATGGCATTTCTACTTTCTAACTGGGGAGACAATCGAAAAGCAGTTGATTTCAGGAAAATCCAGTGACGACAGCTATAACAAGTGATTTTCCCACCACAACAAGTTCGACCCCTCGGAGAAGGTGGTATATCTTCGATATATCAGCTCAAAAATAAACATAAAATGAGGTATGGAATTCAGGTACATGTTGCTAATTGCTCGCCGTGTTGCTACAGTAATTGAAATGAAATTAATATATGAACATTCCGTGAGACTATAATTCTAGAGAATCCACAAACTTAACCTGCTGAAATAACCCATAATATCAAACTAGTCTGAATTAATGAATTCCTGTATATACATAAATGTAGTTAGTATATAAAGGAAAATATACTGGAACCGAATCAATCTTTTTGACCAACTTCCGTATTTTACCCGAATTTCCAACAGCACTCGTGAATTTTTTGAATTGCAATTATACATACTAATATTATAATATGTGATCTTCAGGATTGATGTAAATCGCTTGAAAATGCTACTCATTTTTCTTATTTCAAGAGAATATTGATTACAATGTTCGCAGAGCAATGATGAATTAGGATTTCGAATCCCAAATGAAAAAAAAACTTAACTTTTCTGGTATTCCGACAGACGTTGTTAGTCTGTTGGCATTTCAAGGAGTTTTCAAAAGCATTTGACTTTTTTTTTCCTACCATCCTTATCAAGAAACTTTCGGTTATACGGATTTGTGGCTTACTCCAATTATTTCATTTCATATTTGATCTCTAGTGAAACACCCCCAACCCCGGTGTATGAAAGATGATGCAAAATGCATCGCTTTTACGTAAATTATCTTATTTTCTTCCCCATATTAATTACACCTGTGACCGACTGAAATCGGTCAAATGAAAAGCCATGAGATCGTCTAGTTTCGGAACTTGCCTTGAAGTTCTTTTTATAGAATAGGACCCTGTTCTTTGTTGCGTTGTGTATTTGTAGTAACCTACTCAAGTTCTTTTGTGTGAGGTTTGATGTGATACGACCAATTCTTCGTCGCTTAAACCATAGGTAAGGAAATTAGAAAATCAAAAAAAGATTCGGTAACAATGTCTATTTGATCTTTGTAGCATTTGTATTAAATTAAATCCTTGCATTCTTTGGCGTCTTTTAATGAATTTAATAAAATAGCAGGTCATTTAGATAGAGGCCCAATTTGCCCTCACCCATATTTTGAGTGGAAGTTTATACATTAGATTATTTTATACAGACCTAATTGGTCCTCACCCATATTACGAGTGGAATGTGGAATATTTAATTATTATAACCAGACCTAATTGGTCCTCACCCATATTACGAGTGGAAGTTGGAATATTTAATTATTATAAACAGGCTTACTTGGCCCTCACCCATATTTTGGATGGAATTCGGATATGAGATTATTGTAGACAAGTCTAACCGACCCTCACCCATTTTATGAGTGGAAACTGACCCGATCGAAGGGTTTTGGTAATATGATATCATGTTTTCTGACGAGGTCGTTGCCCTGATACTCCAAATTCTGAAAGATTGACTTTTAAAATTCTAAGGAACACGTCCACAGCTGACAACTTGCAAGCGTTAATTCGCTCGCGTATTTTCATCGAATTCAGTAATTCGTATAGTATTAAGACGTTATATATGGAACTAGAGGTAAGCCCGTAAAGCCGTACGTGATTCTTTTGCTCAACTGAGCGCCAACGGGCAGTTTATTGTCACTGACTGCGGATCATATTCTATTCCCATATCGCGGATTTGCCAACCAGGGAAACATGCCCTCTGATCATACACCTGTATGTACCACAAACGTCACATACATTCCCTAACTCAGACATTCTTCAAAACTTTCATACCGACAACATACAAGCCTCAATGTCTGTGGGTCCATACATGCGTATCGTCCCTAAAGCCATTTATTTATACTAATGAGTTATGATATTATTCATAGGTGATCATTACACCTGAAGGCAGGGAAAGTTCCCTTATTGAGCTTAAGAGTATCGGACATCAAATAAATAATTTGAAAGTAAGATCTTCCCCATAGTTGGATACAATGAAAATATAAACATATTCGTTACAGTTTAAGTATGTTCTGCTTAGTTATAAACTGAGATAAATAGAAATACCGAATAAAAGGATTATGGTATTTCAAATAGATAATTGGCCCATTATAGAAGCAAAGATAAGAATCAATATTAAATGTTCTCACATTCGAACGTATAAAGATTCTTCTAAAATCGCCTACTTTAAACGTACGATGCGAGGAAATGTTTTATTCTTTTGTTGTTTATTCAAATGATTCATTAATTGTTCTTCAATAGCAGCCTCGTTGAGTTTTCATGTACATAGTATAGAATGACTAGAAATAGGACTTCCTTTCATAGATAAAAGTACACAAAATATTTATCATTATGCAGGATTATTTGTTCACAAATTACTTGGCCTGCTGGGGTAAACATCTTCAATCACTCGGTTTCTAGACATAAGCTAGAATAAATAAGAATGACTTTTGGTAGTGATTGGTTTCTTCTTCTTTTGCAACTTCTTTTCAAGAGTGTAAAATTCTTTTTGCTTGATTATAATAGAACAATAATATTAAAGTTACCTCGGCACAATCTTAACAGAAGAATATTCAATTTGAAAATTCGAGAAACTTATGAATAACAAGGAGTCCTGACAGGTGTGGTTTAACAAGTACGTTCTTGATGACAATTTTCTTAAATCTCATATCCTCAATATAATTCGCAGATATAATCTTGCTCAAGTGTTCGAAAATTCATCTCGGATATCTTTTCGGATGCAGAACCTCAAGCACTATTCTTTTACAAACATCATGTTCAATGATTGACGATGGTAGCTTCATTTTTATAGCTCAGTTCGCAGAAATCAGAAGAAGCTTAAACGTCTAAAAAATCAAGCAATTGTTTTAAAACTGGGTTATAAGAATGCTTAATCAAAACTTCCAACCATCAAAATTCGAACACTTTTTCTATGCAAGAATTATTTATTAAAATAAATTTCAAATATGGAAACCTCGTTCTGAAGTATAAAGGTTATAAAAACAACATTTCCACAAACGCCCCGTCTACTCACATCTATTCTGGAAACACTTTTTCAAAACACCCCAGTAACGCAGATAATATCTTCACAACTTAATACAAGTACCATTAGGCAAAAAAGATCTTTGCCAATGGAATTAAATGTCTAGATGCAATATCATTTGAAACATCTTGTATTTGCTCTGATCACAACATATTAATCAATCGAAGTATTGCGGAATGCATAGCTCTTTTGATGTAATCAATATGGTCGATGAAAACAGAAATTTTAACTATCACATATTCACCGATTCCCAGAGTGATCTGTTGAGTCTGAAAATTAATTTACTGCTAGACGATTGATTTCAGTATTGGCACTTCGAAGAAATACTAAGATTTACATGGATTCTAGCCCATACAAAAATCAAAAATAATGAAAGAGCTAGTCAGTTATGCTACTTAGCTCTAATCATCTAACCAAGTAATACCCTTATATCTCATCATAATCTCAAAAAGCTTTTGAAAAAAATCTTTATGAGAAACTCATTTCTAGCATCAACCAATTTGTGTCACCAAACGAAGAGATGGTGTAGTTCCAAACTATTCAAAAAAATTCAACCTATCCCTGGTTCCACTCTATGAACCTGTCATCTCGAATAGTTCACAGTGAATGTGAAACCAGCAGTCAGTATATAAGCCGTCGAGTATGAAACAAAATAAAGTATAAAAGGGTGTCCACATATCAAGTGCATTGATTGAATAAGTTCAGTCAATCAATTTGCCACGTAATACAAATATGATATTTACATAGAAGTTATTTCAATTTTATATTCAAGTAGCATAATCTTTTCAAGCTGCTTCATCAAAATGATTCCCTTTTTGCTATTATATATCAAAGAAAAATCGATTAACTAATTACGGAACCTTGTGCAGTATATTATTGCTGGAAATATATTTATCTCACCCATTTTTCCTGACGAAACTGAGATGTTTCTTGTACAATTTCATTTACACCTTTGAAGGATAAATTTAGCGCTGCAGAAGGTCGTATTACCATTTGGAAAAGACGCAACATAAGGGCCTTCAACGGAGGACTGAAAATGTCATTAAACCTAACTGGAGAGAAGAGCGCTTACAGATATAGAGAGGAACGAGGACTCTAAGACCCATAAAATGATCGGCATAAACGAGAAGGTCTTTAATTCGAAGTTTCCCAAACGAATTGCGTTTTATATCTTTTATAACGCTCAAGTAAATATTTAGCAGGTTTCTCGATCATTCGGGCGATCTACCGAATTGAGTGCTATTGAAATTCATGTTGAACATTTCAAATGTTAGGGAGTTGAGATGACGACAATTATATCATAAACGCATGCTATTTATTCCACGAATGCGTTTAAATTATTTTGCAGAACGAATACGTTAAAGTCATTTCATCATCTAGGTAAAACGTAGATGATGAGTAACGTCTACTCACGAGAAGAAAAACTGTTGAGTTAATGAAAGCCTACATGCATGATTTCCATATATCAAAATGCAGATGAGAAGAACATAGCTATTGTATAGCAGAACTGATTCAACAATCAATAGTATGGCATATGCACTGAATCAAACTTGTTTTTGTAATATCAGCTCATGATAATAGTGCTCTTAGAATGAAGAAATATCATAAATGAGCTTGACAAGTAACTTTAAATGTTGACTGTTGACAGATGATATGAAATACAAGAAGACAGATTATTGACAAGTATTAAATCATATTCATCTGCTAATTGATGAAGGCTGACAGTTAGTATACCACACATAGAAACTATAGGGTAGCTATCAAATTATCTACATAGCTGATACAAAATCATTAACTACTAAGGCACAGCCATCATTAACTTTTGAAGTATTCGAAATTGCAGACGGCAGAAAGTAGATGACTTGTGTATTTATTCCATGGAACAGATAGAGTGCGCCTAGAAAAAAACACGTGAACATCAAACAGTTTTGCATCAAGATACTGGTAACGGTTTGAATACGAATTTATTTCGGGAATATTCCCAATAAACATTATTTAATCCACTGATTTTTTACGTAGGAGAACACCCGAAGGTACAACACTTCAGCAAAAATATTAATAGTTTCTTAATGAATGTTCAAGCCCCAGCTTATAAATAAATTGAACATTTGAATCCCTCCCATTCAATGTTACAAATTTGTAATACTGAAGATGAAATCTTGTATAATATTGTCGCAAATATTAGTCTAAAACTTCTGTGATGTAGTATCAAAATGTCTGGTTGTTTAATGAGGAAATTATGGTTTAGGAGATCTATAACGATAATATGTGCTCGTATTCTTTTCTGGTCTTGGAATATAAGATATACTCAGAATGAAACTTCAATAACTGATCTGATAGATCTCATCAAAATAATGTCACAACTGTATATACAATTTTTTCGGAATTCGTTTTACTTCGACAGAATCTGTTTCATCTTTCAGATTTTAATGAAAGTCAGAAAATACTAATAAGAAAAAAATCTCTATAAGAAAACGACCAAAACGTGAATAACCATAATGTTTATTAGCTTCTCATTTCAAATTTGCTGAATGTTTCCGAAGCTAATAAAGCTTCCTTACCCACTGCTCTAGAAAGAAGATGATTTTATAAAATATCGAGAAAATGTACCGTTGAAAGGCGGTCTCAAAAAGTGTTAAATACTATAATTATTGAAGAATAAACTGACGAAATTTATACCCTAAACTCGAAGTTCTCTAGTTTTCTATGACGTTTTGAATGCACATAGATTCCATCCGTTTATAAAGAATAGACATTCTATGATTACAATACTACTTCAGAGTGATTTGATGAAAATCCAGTATCACCCAATAGGATTCAAACGAATCTTGAAAATTTCTGTTCCCTACAACAATTTTTCAGTATTTAAACAAACATAAAATTAATCACATTCTGCTCAGATTGAGAACGTACAACGCTGATATGTTTCTACCTATTCAGGGGAGTACCGCGGGGTACTCCATTAGATGCCTTCTTATTCTCCATATTTACTGCTGTGCTATTAGATTACTGCAATTGATCCCATAAATTCGAATCAATCCTTAATTGCTGTCTTGTCAGCTTCCTTGGTATTGATAGTTGTTCCCAGAAAGTGCTGATTGTATCATTTCATGCTATTTGACTTTATAGCTTATATTATTCAGAAATGTTCGTTATTTGTAGAGTTATTTTCACTATGCTTTCTCATCTGATTAATATATTGGATTTGCTCTGTTTTCAATTTTATTTAATATATTTTTGGGTAAGAGTAACCATACAGCTTTTGATGAATCTCTCGCCCTTTGCATTTCCACAGATGTTAATCTAATATAATTATGATTATTATGTTCTTGCAAAATGGTGTATCTGCAATTTCCTGATTATGTTTAATTATTTGAAAAATGTATTATTGGTTCTAGCAACATTTTCCTATTTGTGATAGGAAAAGCATAACCAGATTCTTAAGGTGGGTCAAGAAATAAAAATCAAGAAGATAGCTACTCTCCAACCTATCACCCGATAGTGGTAGGTCCTGTTCAATTATTCACTAACCACTAGAATAAAATGGTGTTCCATCGTTCATAAACCACATTACCATTTCAAAACTTCTAACTAAGTTTTTTGCTGAAGTTCAAAAAAATTCTCAGTATTTAATCGTGATGGCAACAAAAACCAACATATACAGTGCAGGTGTTTACTTGGAACGGTCGATGGGCCATATTTGAATAATGGCCTGAGGAGTTTTAATAATTCAAAAATGTGAATCGTGTGAACTTGTAACGCTTTGTCTTCAAAAACTTGCTTTAACTCAATAGAGGATAAAGACAGCATTTTGTTGATACTGATGAAAAAATCATTATTGCAACCTTCCTGTGAAGTCTTCAGGGTAAAGGTTTAAACTTTTTGCAGGGAGTATTGATGACGAAGCTATTCACATGAAATTCTATGGATTCTGTTGATAATTGTCGAGTGCTGCCAAAAGGTTTCTCATCCACAGCGTATCGAATATTTTCTTTCATATCAAGAGAACGTGTTCTGGAAAACCTGAATTGCGTTCGTTTTTCTCAGATAAAACTGAAATATTATGAGATAAATTCCCAATAATAATTTTTCAAATACCTGTTACCACAAAGAGCATGAACGGAAGAAAACATTAGATGCTAACGTTCAACCTAACTCTTTAAACGTGTATTCTACTTGACTTATTCAACATTTAATTCAGTGAATAGAATTGAGTATTTCAATAATACAACAAAGTTAATACGCTGGGGAAAATTTGAGCGAAACCATACTTATTCTACCAAGATACTTCGAGGCCGTTTTTCTCGTAAGCAGTTTTAAATAGTTCAATTATTTGACAACTTATTGTATCTTGTTGCTAGTATATATATATATATATATATATATATATATATATATATATATATATATATATATATATATATATATATATATATCTCATAACATTTAACGTTATCCTAATATATAATTACTCCAGGATATGTTTTGATTATAATCATTGCCTGGCAATGGTATTAATTACCGGTGGTGGATTTATATTTTTCATGAAATCAGTTTGATTGCATGAACAGATATATTGGCAACTCGTCGGGGTAAAACCCCTATATATATATATATATATATATATATATATATATATATATATATATATATATATATATATATATATATATTCGAATAATTGTATTTGCAATGAATGCTTGTATCTATAATTTTGGTGGGTGAGAAAAAAACAAGTGTGAGCTCAGGAAATGTAACAGGGGAACCATACTATCTTGCATATGATTAATGCAATGCGATATGAATAAACAATTGAAAAAACCTGAGGATAAAACTCGTTTCCCTGTCGCTATTGCACTATCAATAGCTTGTCTATTTATGTTGTGTTAGTGTCGTGTGTACGTAAAGAGTACCAAAGATTTTTCTGCTTAGCCGCTTCATTCTCTCTTGCACTCCATGATTTTCAGACGAAGACAAGGGTGAAAGGAAGGGGGTTTGGGACAGGAATCTGTAACAATGGAAAAAGAAAACCAGCAGAAAAATATTTCAACAATCATACCTCTTATATGTCTAAACAAATCCAAGAAAAGAAATAACAAAGCAAGCAAGGCCATAAAGAATTTTATCTGAATCTGTAGAACGATACGGAATCCTAATAGGGTTGGACAACATTAGAAATGTTTTTATATAGTAGCAGTTTTATCCTTAAGTATTATCAGATATCGAGTCATGAATAACTCATTTTGGACACTCCATTTATCAAACAACGTTTGGTATCGGATGCTCTAAATACGCAGGTATCAAGAAAGTAAGACTTTTTATTGAAGAACATCAAAATCTTAAGAGTTTTAAGTGACAAAAAATTGTTGACAGGTGACAGATCTACTTGAATCTTTCGACAGACAATGATAGGTAATTATTGATTTATTTGTTTGTTTAATAGCGAATAACGAAAATTGCAAAATTATATTTCTTAATGAATTTTATTGCAAAGATCTATGAATAGACGATATATTTCCAGGTAATATCAATGAGGTAAGGAAACAACAAAGGAGATAAAGGAAAACAAAAATATAGAGAGTAAGATAGCCAGTTCATAATATGCTCAAATTTTCAAATAAATCATATCTGAAAGATAACTCAGATTGAATAATTAGAGTTATACATCAGAGTAGAAAAGAGCAAGTCTCAAACAGGACAAAACTCAAATCAAACGTTAAGGAAAATGCAACTTCCAGTTTCATTTGTATCGTAATCTACTTCAGAAATATAACGTTCTTTCAATTTCCGTTGGAAAATTAATCAGTTTATGCAATTATAAAGAATTGATAATAATCAACGATTAATTTGAACAACGAAACGGAACAATTCTTACATTGAAAAAGGTGAGATCCACAAAAGAAAGAAAAGGCAACACATTAGGAAGATAAAAAAATTATTCTTCCACTGCCTCATTCTTCAAAGCCTAAATATTTGTGTAATTCCCACGAGAAACTCCTCTCCTTGGAATTCTCCGAATTGAATTTTCTACATTTTGGGGGAAGACGTTCTTGGTATTGCATTCTTTGAATTTCGTTCAAATTTAATGCATTATTCACAAGAACTGCTCGATGCATGTTACTATCGTCACCGAGCACCGAGACAAATGGAAATTATCACCAATTACATCATGAAATTAAATAATTAATAATTCAGTGAAAAGCGATCATTGGTGGTTCATGCAAAATAATCAAATAAATTTGCTCCTTCAATCATCCATTAGGTAATTACATGCAACTTTCGACTCATTTGTCGCAATTTCTCTAGCTATTTTGTACCAATTACAATACTCTTAGGCACAGTGTCGTCGGATTGAACGATGCTGCTTACGGAACTGTGAATGCCTGACTCGTCTTCTTGATGCATACAATCTTCTACTCACTGTTTGGTTAGATGGGATTATTCATGTTGCATTTCTGAATACGTTATCGATACAGCATGTATTACATAACAGTTTGTAGTTTTACTTACTACACTTTGAAATAATTGCGGCAAATTTAAACCAAACCTTCAATCGTCTATTGGAATAATTATTATTCCAATGTAATAAATGCTGTATCGATAACATATTTCGCAATGCAACACGAATAATCCCATCTAACCAAACAGTGAGTAGAATGTTGTATGCATCAACAAGACGAGTCAGGCATTCACAGTTTTGTAAGCAGATTCTTTCAATTCGATTACACTAGACCGAAGACCATTGCTTCGAAAGATCAACAAATAGAGAACTTGTCTCTATACGCTCATCTTTCAAAGCAATCGTCTTCGGTCTAGTGTCGTCCAATTGTACGATGCTGCTTACATAACTGTTGATGTCCGAGTCATCTTCTAGACGCATGAAAGTTTTTTTCACTGTTTGATTAAACACGATTCCTCCACTTGCATTTCGGAAAACATTATTGCTGTTGCATTTATTACGAAGATTCCTGGCACTCACTACGCTGTGGGAATTATTCAGATTGACAGAAACTTCTTAATATATCATCCTTTCAGTGATCAACTTGTAACTTCGTTAAGTTGGAGGCATAATAGTGGGGACTTACAAAATAACTCAACTTTTCCCGAAGTATTCAAATCGGGATTAGCGATTTAAAAAACGTGTAGAAAAATGGAATAACATATTACACCAGTACTGATTTTGAATACCGTACAACATTAGCAGGTGCTCACTTGATGGAATTTTCAATTAATTGAAGACTTGTGCAGGGAGTAATCACAAATCTTCCGTAGAACATTAAATATCCTACACTGAAGGAGCTACTTTTCCAATCTACTCTTCGTAATCATCACCAAGCAGGGCCACATTAATAGTCGTACACTCTAGTTGTATATCATGAATAGTCGCAACAGACTTGACAATATTGCATACCCATTGACAAAATCAAGTCCGACTATTCGTATCAATTTGTTGAAACGTATCAAGTATATTTATAGTTATACATATATAAGCGATGCCCCACGAACTGACACAGAATACTACATGGGCAACCGGGAAACAATTAGTGTAGATCTAACAAAAAAAACTTAAACGAGCCATACTAGTTCGACTATTCAACGCAACACATCACAGTATACTTGCTCGATGTAGTGGTCAAGATCAACTCACGTTCCAGTCCTTCTTAGCTGTTAAGCCAGAAATACATCATATTCACATGCGAAATTTATCGCCACATGTGTTAAGACATTGATGCCTTCTATACAGAAAGCAATATTCAACTTTCTGTAGAAGAATAAAAATCACCCACTGAAAGACCTGGTCTCCGATCCACTCTTCATTATCATCGTCAACCAGGGCAACTGTTTCATCTACTCTTTGTTTTCATCTTTTCTCGGTGACGCTAGTAGTAGCCTCTATGTCAATTCGTTAAAATACAGAGTGTTACATAACAGTATGTCACAAATTGAGGCGGTAAATCTACGTGCAATTCTGAGAAAAAAAAAATTTTATAAACATAGGTCCACGAAAGCTTCGTTACAGAGCAACCTGGTATTGAAATTTCTGGAAAAAATTGTTTTCTTCTTCAAAACTCCTCCATTCCTTGAGATTTTCAAGCCAAATGTGGAATGCAAGCTATTTTTCACAGCCTCCATCCATTACACGTCCTAGATTTTAACTGAAATTTACAAGGTGTTTTCTTTTCCGAAGCCATGTCTTCTTTTGCCCTTTCAAACTTTTTTGCAGTACGCCACTGATCAGCGGTTAATCAATTTTCGTCATCTTCGTTCAATCTAGAAACTTCTTTGACATTTTTAATTTTTTCGTATCTCTAACTGTTTTCGAGTGAAAAATTATTGAATTCGCATTATTTGAATTGTATATTATTCGCTAAATGAAAAAATAATAGGAATACTCGATAGGTATGCCCAAAATTTGCATTCATTTTGATAGCTTGTCTTTTGAGACTCAACTTATACTTATTCAAAAGACAAAATGAAAAAAGAACCATTAAAAACTAAGTAAATTGCTGGAAGTGTCCTCCACCTGCAAGAATACAGGCCTCTGGCCTTCTTCGCATATTATCACGCGCTCTTTGAAATATACCTGTCGTTAGATTTGTTTTTTCTAACTCGAGCAAGAAATGCCCTTCCTCCAATGAAGCCTTTGATGTAATTCTTCAAACAGTTAAAACTGGTATAGCAAAGGATTTCCGTCTCTCGGCCCTCGATTTTCAATACAATCGTCAAGAAAGCCACTTATCTGCAGTACGCATAATGATGTCCCTAATGGGAAACGAACTGAAAACTGCTCTCCTCATACATCATTGTATTCAAATTCAGTTAAAATAAAATATGTCTAACAATTCCCCCAATGAACTTATTTCCCATATTCTCGTAAGGATAACAAAATGGATTCCAGGCAAGTGAACGAGATAATGACAGTAACTGGATGAAGTACGCGAAATTTCTTTCTGAAAAACTGCCCGTCATCTAGTTTGAATGGCTCATGAAATTAGTTTCCGTCTACCGAACGGGAGGTGAACAAGATTCAAATTATAGCAAGTTGTCTGCTTGAGTATCCAACAAGCTGTAACTAATAATTTTGTTACCGGGGTAACTATATTGAGTTTAGCGAGGTAATCCAATTCGAGAGGTGAAATATTACAAGCTTAGCGCTTATAAGAATTTTTTTAATTTTGTCTAACCTTTTCCACAAGAATGGATGAAATATAAATTTGATCTTTGAAGGGTACTTCAAAGTTTAAACAAAATCTGATAGTAATTAGTTCAGGCAAATACTCTTCTATAATTTAAATGAAAAGCTAATTATTAAAGAAAAGTATAACATTATCAGCAGATGACATCATAAATGAAGTATATAAAAAAAATGCCCCTATTAAATCTAATATCGACTTGTTCAAGGAAATTCACAGAAAGGTGAAACCAACCTAGTTATTCAGAGTGCTTAATATTTATATTCATTGAAAGCAGTAATATATATATATATATATATATATATATATATATATATATATATATATATATATATATATATATATATATATATATATATATATATATATATATATATATATATAATACACAAGTTAAGTATTTTCACATCCATAACTTATACCGGAAGTCCATACCAACTTTGTTATTTAATATAGAAAATCCTGATTACTGGTTTCAACACTCGTTCTTGTATTAAAAAGCGCCTAACACATAATTCTAGCTTGTTTCGTTCATGGAATATTTTATTTGCTCTTGAAAATTATCAATTTTCTTCTTTTCGAAAAAATAGATAAATCTCGAGAATCTATCTATCTATCTATCTATCTATCTAATCTATATAGAGTGCTCTTTTTTCCGCCTCACATTTCGAAACGAAGAAACAAATTGTAACTCAAATTTTCATTTGATTTGCCGTAAAAATTCAAATGAAGTTCCATAGACATACTCTGTACCTGAGATTTCAAGTTATGGCGAAGGAACAAATTTTACTTACCTACCTGAAGTTGGCAAAAGAAGCTTAGATTTCTGCACGTGCATAGACATAGCCCATAGCATAGACAGACTCTTTAGCATAGCTAATAAACTGTTATTCTTTTAACTGTCAGTCGAATTAATTCGAACAGAATGGGTAGCTACACAAATGAGCAAATACTTAAGTCATTTTTGATTCATAGAGATGAGTGACGGAATATGAGTAGAACTTGTATGATATTTAACGAATTGTATTCGAATATGCCATCTATGACAGCTAAAGAATTCAGGAGATACGTTACAAATTTTCTGTCGTCTGCAGTCAACAATGAAGACAATGAAATTGTAGTTCTAGCTTATTTTGATGTTAATTCATTAGCATTATCGGCAATAGCAGAGCATGATCTGAATTTACCTCATAGTAGTATAGTAGTATTCACAGAATTCTAAAAAAACATAAACTTCACCATTATGAGTTTTCATAGGTCCAAACTCTACAAGCTGGCAATCCACAGCTTCGAATAGAACTGTGGACGATCCTTCTTCTCAGCACACAAGAGGATCCTGATATTCTCAAAAGGATTATTTGGACGGATGAGGAAAAATTTTCTGATTAGGGGTTTTTAACCGGAATAACTCACACTTCTCGGCCAACCAAAATCCTCATATTAGGAGGGAAAGAAAACCTCAAGTTAAATTTAGTTTTAATGTGTTTGCACCTCTGAAGGACAACCGATTTTCGTATTTTGTGTATGATGAAATTTGAATGGTGAAGTTCATATGGAGATATTGAGGACGGTAATTAGTGACTCCGTTGACACTTTATCACTATCTGAATCAAAGCGATGTTGGTACCAACTCGATGGAGCGCCAGCTCATCTCACAAATGAAAATTATCGAATTTTAACTGATATGTTTGAAGATGGATTGGAACGAACGTCTTTGTGGCCTCCTAGGTCACCTGACTCAACCTTTTTTCATGCAGTTGGATGTGGAGGAGTTGCGGCGAGCCTCAGCACAGGGTGTTATGCGTCGTGTAGTACTACGTCTAGATTTTCATCTTTGAGGAACACAGAAAGATAAAATTCATTCCGAACCTGTGACTTCTAGATATGATTTGCATAATAGACTGCAAAATGTTTTCATGCAGTTGGATGTGGAGGAGTTGCGGCGAGCCTCAGC
Organism: Cryptolaemus montrouzieri; assembly: GCA_013387265.2. Taxonomy (NCBI): domain Eukaryota; kingdom Metazoa; phylum Arthropoda; class Insecta; order Coleoptera; family Coccinellidae; genus Cryptolaemus; species Cryptolaemus montrouzieri. Next base: position 69,202,877 of record JABFTP020000021.1, on the reverse strand, counting down.
ACAGGGTGTTATGCGTCGTGTAGTACTACGTCTAGAAGTGAATGATCATCTCTTTGAACATTTCTTATGAAATTTGGGAAAACAGAGATGAATATTTTAGAAATAGAGTTTCGAACATATATATATATATATATATATATATATATATATATATATATATATATATATATATATATATATATATATATATATATATATATATATATATATATATATATATATATATATATATATATATATATATATATATATATATATATATATATCTATAAGTGAATGATCATCTCTTCGAACATTTGACTTATGAATATATATTGGGTTCTTAGTGCATCAGAGTTGAATATAACTCTTGTCAGGTTATATTTGTCTCATCATATATATATATATATATATATATATATATATATATATATATATATATAATAAAATTCGAAAACTAGCCACACCCCGTACATCTATTGAATGGACTGATTTATTGAGGACTGATTTTCAAAAAAACTGAGATATGTCAATTTTCGATTTGAGTTGATTCAGACATTGTAAAAAATTCCCTACCACAGCAGCTCCTTAGTTGAAATTCATTATTGGGAAAGTGGATCGAGAAACATATCGTTGGAAAGGTCCATTAGTATTCTATTCAAAATTCCAAACCCAACAAAAGTCTGTTGTCCAACGAAAATTTGACAATTCTTTACACCGAATCAAGTTCTCAAAATGTCCGAAATTCAATTCTTATTGTCTGCTATCATTTCCACGTGACAATTATTGTTATCAGCACTTCCAAATTTTTAATTCATAGGGAATGTATTAATTTGAGATATTATTGAACATGTTTTGTAGGAAACGCACATTGTTTTCATCACAACCATCTAGTAATAATAAATCTGTTTTACATTTATTTTCACTTTCGCAAAACTCTTGATCGCAGTTTTCGTTTGTTAGACAAACGTTGAAAATGGAATACTCAACTGATCAGTGAGTTCAATTTATTTCCGAAATATTAGTAGTGCCAGAGAAACGGCAATGATTTTCGATGTGACCCATTCAGAAAATTAGAAAGGAGCCCAGTGTATTTTATACTAGAAGAATTAATTCTCTAACTACGGGTACGGAGACTAGCGAAAAAGCATGAAGCCTATACGGTTCAAAGCATTTGAAGAAGCAGTTTTAGTCCACCTACTTCTATCAGAAAGTAATCACGTGTGTCTAGTGTATCATATTCTGCAAATAACAGGATCATGGAACAACACCAATTTGACCCATATGAAGTGAAGCTAAGTCAAAAAATAAACGAAGACGATCGCTGCTTGCAATTTTGTGAATAGAATAATCATGAATCATCACTGGATGCAGATTTTTGACACCAGAGGTTTTTCAACATGTTAGAAAAGAATTCAAGAATTATTCAATGTAAGTAGGAGGAAGTCATTTTAAGAATTTAATTTGGCATTGTAAAATTTTCCTTTCAATAGGAACTTTCACTGTTCAAACTGCCGGTGTGATGTTCATAAAAAAACTATTTTTAATAGAGAATTGAAAGATCTTTCCAAAGACCCACTATCCCTACAATCGATTCTCACAGGTGTTGCTGAGGTTAGGGGGGTTGCCTTCACATGCTCCGAACCAACTCAGAATTGGGAGTCCTCCTCCAATCAAAAATTTACGCTGCAATTTCTCTTTCCTCATATAGAGGGACCTGCAAATTTTCGTTGGAATACAAACTTTCGTTATGGTTGGACTTTCTGTGTGATATCGAAGATTAATAAAGATACTTTTTTTGAATAGATAATAGATTTATGTGCAAGTCGACCAACTTTCCTGTCTCAGAAATCTACAGAAAGATCAGACCTGCTACGTTATTCAGGATGGTTCGTTTTCGTTGAAACTTACTGTATATATTGGATAACGCCATTTCATTCAATAATTTTGGACTATTACACTTTTCTGATGTATGACTGTCAACAAATTTAAAGACAATTATTATGAGAGGCATGTGGAGTGGAGGAAAATAACAAATATTATTTATAATAGATAATTTGTTCCACTATACTCATCTACTGCTTGTATTTTTCCCCTCAACAGTTTTTACTCACTCAGAAAATACGGCATTGGTTCACAATTTCTAAGTCAAACTAGAGGCTTAATCAAGACTTGAATATTTTCCACCGTTGTTGAAAGTATAATATATTTGTTAGATGTTAGATCAAATTGTTAAATGATAGTAAAATTTGAATGAAAGAAATTAGTGGTGCTTCGCATCGGAAGTTGGATAAAATACGGCTGCCTGACGCAATAAAATTCCTTAAAAGAAAAAATTCCATTCGCTGGTCGCATAAGAAAATTGGATCTACATACAATTGCCTGTAATACTGAAACTTAATTTTTGATACACAATAATACCATCAGAGTAGGTTGCGTATTCACGGTACACTAAAATACTGCACGAGAAATGCTAGAGTAGGGTAATCAGATTCGGGAAACACCAGGGACGCTCTGAGTGTCAATTTATGTTCATTACGCGGTCATATGGTTCTGAAACAGATGGTTTGACATCATAACGAAATCTTCCGTAACTTCATCGGAGAACGTACGAAGTTGGTAACTCACATTTACCCTAGCGCATTTTCGAAATATGGAGACGTCTATGTTTATTCCATTTACGCTCAAACAGATCTCTGAAAATTTGGAGATAATTACGATAGTCCAAATTGATTTTATGTATCTGGAAAAAATTGAAATGTGATGTTTTGTTGGTTGGACAGCTCGGATACTTTGAGCTCTTTAATTTTTTTCAAACATGAAAGCATTCTAGCAATCTTCGGATATATAGGTTCATATGTAAAGAAGGATTAAGTATGTCTGAATTCATTTATTACGGACTATTGTGTTCAAAAACTAACTCGAATCTAATGTTGATTATTTCTCACAATTTGACACAATTTTTGTGTTCGTAATGATAAATAGACGATTTCTCAATTTATAGCCTCCACGGAAAAATTTGTTACTAGGAGGGTCGTGCTATTGGCACAGTAGTGACAAATTTAGGCAGATAATTGACATGCTAGGAATAATTAGATATATATATATATATATATATATATATATATATATATATATATATATATATATATATATATATATATATATATATATATATATATATATATATATATATATATATATATATATATATATATATATATATATATATATATATATATATATGGGGTTTCACTCGACGAGTTGCTTATATATCTGTTCATGCAATCAAACAGATTTCATGAACAAATATAAATCCACCACCCGGTAATTACTACTATTGCCATTGCCAGGCAATGATTATATTCAGAACATATCCTGGAATAATTATATATTAGGATAACGTTAAATGTTATGAGAATATATCAATCTACCAGAATATATACATACTATAGCATCATCAGACAATGATATCAATGTACCAACGAGTAGTGTCAGAGGCTTTCTCCCCGGAAAAATCCAGTGTACGGACCTTAGTTAAGTATACTCAATGTTACTCCTTAATAGTTTCCTTTGTGTGAAGTGGTGAACGATCGAATAGAACACTGCTCTGAATATAAATATGACAAAATTGTCGGTTAATCATATTAAATTTATATAAACAAATAAATAAAATGTGACATGAAATTCTGAGCAGTATAAACTAAAGAGAAAACCAATGACTCTACCTCATTATTTTTTTCGGAAAGAAACCTACGAAGAATATTACAAGATTTTATGACTGTTATCTTTTGTAACTGTTCAAACAAATTTTCTTCGGACCCAAAATCTCCATACTTTTGTGAAGATTCCTAGGAATAACAACTGTTGTGGAAATAATAATCGGTAGAATAAAATATTTTTCATTTTCCATATTTTTTAATCTCGTCGCCAAGCATCATTTATTAAGAAATTTTTTCATTGTATTTATTTTGTATATTATGTGTGTCGGGTATAGCAATATCAATTATATATGTTATTTGATTCTTTTCATCAGTAAGAATGATATCTAGTCTATTGTGTTTTACAGCTCTGTTGCAAAGAATTGTTTTATCAAAATAAAGTTTATATTTGTCATTTTCACAAATAATCTCAGGTTCATATTCGTAAAATTTTTTCTTTTGGGAATTTAGATATTTTTTCATGAAAATAATAGTCAATTTTAATCGTTTTCAAAATGAAATAAGAAACACAAACACAAAAACAGAGAATAGTAATGATTGATTTTTTATGATATAACAAATGATTTGAAAGTTACAATAGCACAGCATATGAAAAGTTCCTCTCTTTAGAAGGACCAAATATATATTTCAGAAAAACTAAAAAAATTAAATTGTACTACCCGTTTCGGTGATCTTGAATATTGAATAATAACAACCTAATTTTCTTGTGAAATACTCTAGTATTCTCATATAGTTTTAAAAGAGTATTTTTCGTTAGAGATCTTAATAAAAGTTACACTGATCTCTCCTTTTTCTTCATAAAAATCAGAGGAACATTCATCAGCATATCTATATTTTTTACCATTGATCTGGGTCTCCACACGACATTGTTTTGTAATTATGAAATAGGGTTGACTTTATAACAGAGACAGAAGGTGTTTCGGAAAAATTTCTAGTCGATTGCAACTTGAGTTGATCTATATGCTTTTTATTCTTCTCTCATTCTAAATCTTTCTAATAAATTTTTGTTCTCATTTAGTCATGTTTTTAATACATTTTACCTGTGCTTTTTCCCATTTCGTCATATTTTTTTCATTTGGCATTTTCAATCGGATCATTTTCAATTGTTAGGTAGCGTTATCTTTCGGCATGACGCTTTTTTTATCATCTTATCCCATGCCTTTTACATTCGTCATGATATTTTTGTAACGAGTAACTAGAACAAATAGAATTAAAGGAGATAATAGTAACTTCCTATAAAACCAAATTTCGTCACTACCCAATTGATTGTTTATTTGCCCTGTCCTATAAAGTGGTAGAGAAGTGTCGTCAGAGAGAAATGACAAAATCACACTAAATATACAAAAACTAGACACTCGTTTCTCTTATCAGAATTCAACGTTATACTTGACGTCTACACTATATAAGCAATTAGTTGTGTACGTTAAGTCATTGTTCTGAGACGTGGAATTAATTTTTTTCTAATAATAATGAATATTTTAGGAATATATTTTGGTAAACTATGTTTCTTTGTTAATTTGGGTATATGATTATTTTAAAACAATAAACAATTCCTTGAATATTAAAAATATTTTGTAATCAGAACAACAAACAATTCAAAAACAAGTAATGGGGCAGGCCAGGTAGTATACCATTTTTAACTGTTACAAACTTTCAGTATATGACATCACTTATAGTGAATTGACCATTTGGGTCAAATAAAGGAAGATATTCTTCAATAGTTGAGCATATAACTTGTCAGTTGAATATAAAGTTTGTTTATGGACCGTTCGAATTAAAATAGCTTATAATAAACCTTTTAACAATAGTTCTTAAAAATGAAGAATCAATTCTGACGTCTATCATCATATTATGGCCAATCAATTCCAAGTTTTAGAATCTCACTGGACAATATTGCTATTTAAAGTTTCATGCTTTACTCTGTACGTTACTTGATTTTTGAATCACTCTATTCTATGCTAGCGACCGTTTAATCGTATAGTTTACATTTAGAATGATCCCAACAAAGAATTAACTTATTCTTGTTCAATCAATAAGTAAAACATGAGTATACTTTTATTATCGCCAAACGAAACTAAAAAAAAACACAACAAGAACAATTTTGGAATTAGAAACATTTGATGGCGAAACATTTGTTGCCAACGCGGTGAATATTGCTTATGATGTTAGAAGGTTGGGCTGGAAATAGCAATATCGAATCAAAACTCACATCAGTTTTGACAAAACGTTATGCTCGAACTTAGTGAAATTCCAACTCAACATTTTCAGTCGATGAGGAAACTCCGCATATTGTCAGTATTTGATACGAATATAAATCATACATCGTGCAAAATATTGGTACAAAGTTGTTTGTTGTCAATGATCTCACATTTTCGACAGAAGTCACTGAATATTCATATTAATTTCACTTGAAAGTGAAAAAGTGAAAAAATGAAAATCAAAATCGACCTGTTCGATTATTATCCATGAACTTCCAAACTGCCTTATTATTAGGGTAGGTATATACTTCATCCCACACTGCGTATCTCTTTCGTCTTTGTGGACTTCGGAAATAGTTTTCAGAACAGAATTATTAATACCTCTTTCATGAACTAGGCTTATAGAAAGAATTTGTTCCCAATTCATTGAAGTGTTTATCCAGTATCGTCAGTAAGTTATAATATGGTATTTGCTATTAAAAAGTAGATAGATACAAACAAGCTATAATCCTGCATCTCTGAATATATAAGTGGTTTCAATAATGAGCAGGTAAATTCAAACTATTGCAGCCATTCATTGGAAACATTTTGTCTTTTATTCTCAACTGTTGGGGGAAGCCGATGCCTATGATGCTAGCTAATGCCGCCCAATATGATTAGATGTGTGTGTTCACGCGCTGCTTGAAGATGCCAAATTTTAAATTGTTTGAAAGATGTTTTATGGAAGCAAGTTCCACAGCGCACTAGCCATTTAAAAAAAAAGAATTTTTATAGAGAGGTACGTGGCGTTGCTAATTGGACCGTCCGGTGATGACAACTTTCCGCGAGCCTAGTTGATCTTCGGAACTGAATTCTTTGCAATAACAAGAAAAAGTTTGAAGCATTTTCATTAAATTCAAATAGATATGGAACATATTTTGAATTATATTCAATGTTTCTTCAGATTGAGTGTTTCTACGAATACGGATCAACAAATTTATATTCTGATGCAGATGTATCTGTTATTTTGTTTCCTTGATTATCTTAAACACCTGATTGCATGGAAATCGCTTTATTCGTAAATTCGTTATACTATTTTTATAACATTTGTGAAATGAAATAGTTTCAATCGAATTGAAAAAAACATTTTTCACGGTCTGAAGTAAGAAGGATCACAACAAGGAACAGTAATCAGGATCGCAGTGCACATTTGAGATTTCTCATCATTTTGCTTTATGTCAAATGTGTTGAAGACTGCAAATTGAATGAAGTTGAGATAATGTAGGATTCAGAGATGTTCATAGTATTTCTTTACCAATATTTTTGGGGAAAAACAGGTAACAACAAATGATTTGAAATTTCACTTGTTTCTCCATCCACAACACCTCAATTGAGCCTTGAGTAGGAATCAATAACATTCCAACTTCGGGAACAAATAGAGTTGTTCATTTATTCGTCCACAGAATTTCAGGATATCTACAAAAACTTGCATTGTTCATTTATCATCAAATTCTGAAAGCTCACTTGAATGGGCAGACTAGAATGCTCTGTATTACGAAATGTCAAACTATTTACGCTCTGTGCGTGATTATTGTAACAATCTTTCCATATTTATCCCGCAGAAAATATTTGATTTGAGAAGATTTTCATAAATATTCCTCACTTTCTCCCACAATTTGTTCCTGGAAATAAGATTCATAAATATATAATTTGTGTTACGATTAGGGCCATTGTTTCTTATGTAATTGTTTTGTGTTGAATGTACTAGTTTTAAAGCGACATACAGATTTCTTGGAATGAGTTTAAATACTGCTAAATTGTTCGGGGAAATTTTGCTATAATGATTTTTCATAATCTTTGCCTCCGTGAGTGATGAAGGGAGGAGGCGATAGGGGTGCTTCAACTTCATAAAATTTTCAGAAAACTCAAATAAACTTGAAATCTTCAGAAGAATATCTACAAAGCACAAAAATATTTGAAAGAAGACAAAATAAATGAGTACTGAAATTTATTAGATTTCATGAAGAGTTTTGTTGTCGCAGAAAGTGGGAATTGAAATTGGAGTAAAATCTGCTTAACTAGCAGGCAAATACATTGACAAAACTGTCCCATTATTTTCCTGCAAGCGACATACCCACAGACAATCAAATACGATAATGAGGAAGTTTTTGGAGCTGTTGCTACGATGGGATGAACTAAATTTAGTCGCTTGGCGAATGACGTCAGACGGCTCTTGAGATCTTGAACGAACTCTACTACGGCTATTAGATACCAGCGGCCACACTGCGTCCTAGAAAATATGTTTGAGGATAGATCACGTCCTATAAATTGATCACAACATTCTTTTAGGACAATCCAATAAATCGATATCCATAAACGTCAAACATCATCGTGGCCCACTTTGTAGCAAATTTTTTATTCTTCAATTTGAAATTTCCTCGCGTTTAATCATTTTGTAGGTAAATTTCCTATACTACGGTTATGTGAGAAATACTTTTTTGACATAAATTTTCTGAAATATCGTTTAGTTCTGCAAAAAAAGTTTCATTCTATGCTATTTCATACTTATTGTGTTAAAAATGAGGTATCCAGATTTCCATTACATCATCCTCTAGGTTTTCATTCGAGAGGATTCTTGAATTTTGAAATTCAATAAGATCCGGGAGCTATACTGCTGCATAAATACGAAAATTACAAATATTATATAAAGAGATTGTAGCCCTAATGAACTGGAAACGCAATAGGAAATATTTGGAAATTGAAAATGAATGCGAATTCAATACATGAAATCCATATTGCGGGAAAGCAATCGAAAATAATGAAATGTAGTTCCAATCATTTCCACCCAACGTACAATTCTTTTAACAACGTACAAAATTATGCCGTTTTTCCGATTTCGAGAGAGGGGCCGTGTTATGTTGCATGGAATGAATACCGGCCATTTTCAATTTTCCATTGGTCGAGTTTCTGTTTCACCGTACAAGAGGGATCGATATCAATATGCAATTCAGTCATGATTAAAATCTAATTGTAATGTCATTTGGTTCTTCATTTTCCAACTCTCTGATTCCAATGTATTCCGATCCGGTTTCAGTTGCCTTTTCTATACGAGTAATAACGTTGAAAGCCCCACGACATACTGTTTTAATTCTGTTATATCGGATATCCTCCTGAGATGAAACAAAATCTTAATATAAACCTTTCTCATCTGTTTGTCAATATTGATTTTGTCTCCTTCAATATACTTCTACTTGTATTAAAGCTTTCGAGGTTCTTCTGGAATGCAGTTCCTAGTTGTCTTTCAGCTATTCTGTCTTGACTTCCTCAATGTTGGCAAAATGAAGTCTCTCGCAATAAATAAATAATGGCCGCATTTCGAATCCAGTATCGGTATCAGACAGCATAAGCTGCTTTACGGAAACGGAGTTATACTCAGAACCTAATAAAGAAATAGTATGGAATCCTAATCGAGAGGAAACCCCACTCGAATCATTTTGCATTGGTTAAAACTATTGTAACATAGCTTTCCAAACTAATAATAATTTAGGCAAATATATAAAAATAATATAACCTAATCAGGTATAAACAATAAATCAGGTGTTTATAGATTGAATTGCAATGACTGTGATAATTTCTACAATGGTAGAACACATAGAAATTTTAATATTAGAATATTGGAACATAAACGCAGTTTTTCAAATAAAAATCAGATTCAAATTACGCAAATCATCTCTAAGAAAATAATCACTCTTTCGCCCCACAGTTTGAAATTTTGCATACAGATAATAAATATTGGAAGGTAGATCTTTGGGAAACTTTAGAAATCAATAAACACAAACACTCAGGTAGACTAATCAATGAACAATTCGATTTAAGCTTTTCACCTCTATTGAATCTCTTCGGGGAGCTATTTATTCCTCAATTTTATTGGATATACCTGTCATAAATAACCACTTAAGAAGAAGCAAACCAATAAGCTTTTAATTACTCAAGAACATTTATATTTATATTTTCTGTACATTCATTCGTCTGAAGAAGCTACGGTGTAGTGAAACGCGTTACGAATCGCAATTATTAAGTAAAATTCCTTAAAACACAGTACTTGTTTTTATTATTTATAATGGAATTTTACCAAGTAAAAGCCTCCCAAATTCAAATATTGTAAGTTTTATTGAATAATTCGTTAATTGATGAAAATTTCTATACATGTTTCAAGTCAAAACATAATGCAATTCAAATAAACAATTGAGGAAAAATATTGGCCTTAAGTTTCATGAAATATAATATACAAAAATATGTTTGCTATGATTCGTGTTTCATCCATTTTCAAAAACTAAGAGGAAATTGAAATGTTAGGTTATTTATAACAGAGAAACAGATGAGATAAGTTGGGACAAATGAAGATCAAGATGTTTGTTAGTTGGTAGGTTATGTTCAAGAGCAGATGAAATTCCTACGAATGCTAATAAATATACCAACTTCTTTCTATCACCTGAATACTCTTTCTTATGGTGAATGCAGATATTTGGGTTTTCGTGAAATATAAGAAATGATTTTCGTTTATTCCATGTTCTGAAAAACCAGTTCTTAGTTTATTATGAGTTATTGAATTTTTAAACTTTGCTACTCTAATATTGATACAACGATCAGATTGACCTAATCAAAAGCAGAACAATCAAATTCGTGAATATTGTGTTGATTTTATTCTGTTTTAATATCTGACATAATTCATATTTTTATTGTTTCATGAACCTGTTTGGACTGTGTAAGAAATTTGCCAATTAATTTCGAATAAAGCTTTTCGATAGATTAATAAATGAAGGTATTTACATACAAGCATACATTTCTTCCGAAAAACTTTGAGGCATTCTGTGAGATTGTTGTGATGCCCAGTTTTAATATTCCTGACCGTAGATAGCTCTATTTTGAAAGTTTGAATTTTTTGTGGTATACGAATAAATCTTTATGTATGTTTCCATGTTTTGTTTTTAAGTGCAAAATTTTAAAAATACTTATAAACATTCACTTTTCGGTTTTCAGCAAACATTGTTGATAAAAATCTCCTTATAGTTATATCCTTAAACCTCATTTGCACGAATGCATATTGGTAGGATAAAAACTGAAAAAATATAGTTTTTTCATTCGAATAAGATGTAAACCTGTTCAAACAGATCTAAAATTTAACAATATGACATGCTAATGACCCTGACCCTATAAGTTCGAAGCATAAATGTTATTAAAAACTTCTCAATTCAACACTAGATTTTTTTTAACGTCAATTTGCCATTTAAAACGAAACCCAGTGCCAACTGAACCAGGCCAACTAAACGAAAACCATTAACGAAACTCATTTGTGTGATAATGTTTGTGAATGTTTTCACGAAACAAATATTTTGCGTGAACAATAAACACCTGATACGCCGTTGAATCCCAGTGTCCACACTACATGTTAATAAGTCTTGCTTTACCAAATCTCTGCTAACCTGGACCTTTGAAAGCCTACAATTTAATGTTTAGCGACCCCTTTCCGACGAAAGCTGATTACAGAATCTATTATAATAGGGTGTACCGAAAAACAAACTCCGGATTTCATTCGGGATGTTGCTATAAATAATGGAGATGGTATTAAGGGCAGTCGGAATCGTGCGAGTTCATAATGATTATGGTTGCTTTTCTAGGAGAGATCAACAGGAATGATGCCAACATTAATCCGTATGTGAAATGAACGGGAAACGCTTTTTGTGAAGACCGTTTACGGAACAATTAAATTTTAATTTTTTTATATGGAAGTGCGCCATATAGATGGAATTATATTGTATGAGACCATTAGAAATATTTCGGAAGAAATCTCTGGCATTAATTCTTTTGATTGGATTTGACCAACTTTGAGGAAAAGCCTATCTAATTTCAGATCTAATTTTCCTGCTTATTGAAGAGTCGAATGAATTTCACGTATATTAAAATAATATTGTTAAATCTTCTCAGAGAACTTTAAGTTCGAACAAATTCAGAAACAGCAATGAAATATTATGCAAAAAAATATTAGGAAGACCATAGGATAATTGGGTTTGCGTTTTGAATGTTCTATGTATCCCACTCATGTGGGAAGTTGTTACGGTTGTGGTTTACTTTTAAAGAAATCACAGCAATATTTCTCATTTCGAAGTAATTTCCCGATATTATTTTTAAAGCACTAAAAATTTCTGTATTATTTCAGCCTAACCACTTTTCAAGAACTGATAGGATCGAAGATTTCAGTGTATTGAACACTCTACTTTGAAGTTAAGCAATTAATATTTTTCGGAATTATTTTTTCGTATAACTGTCAACTCCTCGAATCCATATGATTTGATACCCCACACTCATATTATCTTTAAATTGTTCTAAGGGAGTTTTCTATAACCAGCAATAGTTTAATGCCTCCTTCTTCGATAAACTCATCATAAATGGAACTCAAATAATCAAAGTCATTGATATAATACATTTTCTGCACGCCATATTTGGTTTAACGACACTCGAAAACAGTTGTCATAGTCGTAATATACTAGCAAGTATTCACTCACTACGATTTCATATTACGTTACGTTGGAATAATCGGGCGATGACAGCACATTAAATGTAACTATGCATGGCTCTCATTTATACTTAGTTTAACCTTGCTACTTTACCATAACGACAACCACCTGATAGGTCACACACGCTATTAGTGGGCGTATTCAATCTAACAAACTGTAGATTAAACTGAACGGAATCGGACCTTTGTCTTTGATTAGTGGATGTTTGCATTTCATTCTATAGCTACTTTCAAAAGTGTGCAGTTTATTCACGTTTTTGATACTTTTTGAATCATTTTTATCTGAACGTGAATGAGAATAAATGTTGTTATTTTAATAAGTTCCCTACGAAAAATTCTATACATAAACTCTCTGGCGTTCATATCAAAAGAGAGATTTCATGTACGTTGAAACGTTCCAAAACAGGACATGGACGTTGTGATGAAATGCCTTTCAATCTTTGCCTTTTTCTCAAATTTGTCATGAAAAATTGGACAACCAACCATCTTCTAGATATTCTAAATCAAACCTTAACATCCGAATTAATTTAAATCAATAAAGGCATTATTGAAGGAGATTATGTCATCTTAGGTTTTGTGTTTAGCTTAATCCACTATCTCATGAATTGAGTGTTACTAATTTCGGCTCTGAAATGAAGATTGAGCTGAATTCAGGTTCATTTTTTTGGATGATATTGAATTATATGCTGGAACTAGAGCTCATTTAAGAAATCTATTCGAGCTTTCTCCGAACATCTCCTGAGATATTCATGTGGAATTTAGTCTTCTTAAATGTAAATATGTTTCTATTGAAAATGGAAAGATCCATTGCGATTATATATAGACTTCCAATATTTGAGCCAATGTATCAAGAGATACATACAGATATCTAGGATTTGACAAAGAGGTAATTAACTATAGCCCCACTAAAAAGAAAATTAGATGTATATATTCTAATAGGCTGAGAATTATCGTCAAGAGTAATTTAACTAGTAAAAACTTTTTCGATGCTATCAACTCTTGAACTATTTATATTCTATCGTCCCTTTAGGAATAATTTAAAACAAGTAAGGAAAATGCTTTGTAAATATCATAATCGTCATCAGAGTCAGTAATTCAGAGAGTTGAACCACCTAGACATCTTGAAGTTTGTGGATTATATGATTTAAATTATTGAGAACAGAGTTTTCTTCTGCGTTCTCATTTTAATATTAAGATGAGAACTTTTGAGTTGCTTTAGATTATTATCTTCCTCTTCTGAAAGGAAAGTTGGATGTAGCAAGAATTGAACGGAAGCAACCTTAATAATCAAAATATGGTTATATTGATGAAATAAATCCAATAGATGATTTGTATCTGGAAACTTGTTTTCTGAAACAGAAGGTTAGGTTAGGTGAGGTTGCAGTTTCGATCAGGTTGTTTTCAAAAGAAATTATAGAAAACACATCATCAAGCAGAATATAGATGATTCATGCAGTAGATATTTTCCTTCTTCATAATCAATTTCTCATATATTATCATCTTGCTCAGTACTTGCCTCAACAGAATATTTGTAAAGATATAATACCGTCGTCGTATAATAGTATTAATTTTGATCTAGAAATAAAGTATTATCTCATTCCTATGAAAAGAAATAATATAAATATGAACCATTTATTATTTTTGAAAACGGGCAAAATAAACTTTACTTTGATGAACCAATTCTTTCAAACAGAGCTGTAAATCACAGTTGAGCAGATATCATCTCTACGGATGAACAAAATTATATGACATAAATAATTGATATTTCCAATTCAAATGAATATTAAAGCTGATGTTCATTTTCTAAGTTCAGGTTTTTCCCATTTTCCTCAGCTTATATTTCAGGGACAATCATGTGCGACTTTACATAATATGCTTTTCTCCTGTGATGTTATCAACTTACATCAAAATTTCGAGATATTATAATCTCTTTCATCATTCGAATAAATGATTAAACAATCTTTCAAATTGTATACTATGAACTGATCGTTATATGAGTTAAAGAACCCGTCATATTATTCTTCCAAATCATATACGACAAATCAATAGTAAGAAAAAGTATGCTATTTGACTTCAATATTATATCGACAATTGATTGTATTAAATTAAAATAGATGTGTTTTCTTGAAAAGAGCAATATAATGCACATTACTGATATAAATATGTATATCAGAATATACTTACAATATTCAATTTACTAACTTCTCATAAATAGTGTATAATTCTGATTCTCAAATTTTCTCTGTCGTAATTATGATCAGAAATATTTAATATATTACAGGACGTACATTTGATCGAAATAGCTATTACCTATTCGACCAGATACATTTTCATGCGAAATTACCTTTTGCACGAATATTTTTAACCGTAACTGCTCGGTTCGTCGAAGCACACAATTCCTATTCGTCGAGTAGGGAAAGCAGAAATCTAGCGGGCCGAATCTTCACCCTAGATAGGGTAAAGTGGGCCACCAAAAGCTTCAAACCCTACAAATCACCAAGGGCGGACGGAATCTATCTGGTCATGTTGCCAAGAGGCAACACATACACAGCCCCGTGTCTGAGAGCTATAAACAAAGCCAGCTACTCACTGGGATACATACCCCAGTCATGGAGGAATGTCAAACCATTATTTATACCGAAAATGGGCAAGAGGTCTCCAGATGAGCCTAAATCATATCACCTGATAAGCTTAACAACCTTTTTCCTAAAATCAATGGAGAAAGTTCTAGACAACCATATTAGAAGTTTCATAAGACTTGATAAAAAAATAATTTGCCAACCCACCTGGCAAGTCTACAATTGATGCCCTACACGATCTAGTCAAAAAAGTGGAAGGAGCACTAGAGTTAGCCTCTAGTGCTCCTAGCCTTAGTTCTATTTGGAGACTTTGATAATACCTCATATACATCCATTAGCAATGGTGCAAACAATAAGGGTGTCAAAACACCTACCATCAAATGGATCAAAGAAATGCTCAAAGGCCGGATCATAACGACCACTTTTGGAGACACCAAAATATCGGTGTCAGGAGAGAAAGGATGCCCTCAAGGAGATGTTCTATCGCCGCTACTATAGTCAGTAGTTGTTGATGGCCTCTTCGAAATACTGAACAACGATGGCTTCAACGCACAAGGCTATGCTGATGATCTAGTTATTATCATTAGGGGAAAGCGTGATGGAATCTTATCGAACCTGATGCAAAAAGCCCTCAACATCGTAAATGAATGATGTGCTGAAGAGGGACTCAGCATCCATCCAGACAAAACCATTCTAATTCCATTCACAAATCGTAGAAAGTTGAACTTAAAGCCTCCCTTACTGAATGGACATGCTCTGAAATTTTCGGAACAGGCTAAGTATCTAGGGTTAACCCTATATCAGACATTCAACTGGAATTTACACCTTGACAACACTCTTTCCACGGCTACATCGTGCCTATGGGCATGCCGTAGACTCTTCGGAAAGACCTGGAGACTACAGCCAAAAATAACCTACTGGTTATACACAGCGGTTATGAGACCCATTTTCACATATGCATCGTTAGTCTGGTGGACGAAAACATCAGAAATAACTACGCAAAACAAGCTGCAAAAACTGCAGCGGCTAGCGTGCTTGGGCATAACAGATGCTATGAGAAGCACCCCGACTATTGCTCTAGAGGTAATCCTAAATCTCCCTCCTCTTAATATAAAATTGAAAAAGAAGGCATTGATGGCGGCATTTCGGATCCAAGACACAAAAAAACAATTACCTGGTGATCTGAAGGGACACCTGGGAATTATGGGTTACATAGCGCCAGAAATCTTATCACAACCTTCGGATTTAATGCCGCTTAAGGTTGATTTGCACACACCCTTCGATGTGGTCATAGAAAACCGCACCCTCGTAAAGGGAAAAATAATTCAATTAGGCCAAAAATCCTCCATTTGGTACACGGACGCATCAAAAACGATTGATGGAACAGGAGCAGTCATATATGGACCCAAGTACTCTTCTTCAGTGCATCTGGGCTCTACTCTCACAATCATGCAAGCAGAAACACTTGCTGTAAACCTTTGATGCCAGGAGGGACTACGGAGGAAACTCAAAGGGGCAAAGATTTACATTTTAACGGACAGTCAGGTAGTGATGTAAGCTCTAAACTCTTACAGTTATCGGAGCATCTCTGTCTGGGAAAGCCGTCAATCCTTGAAGCAGTTTGCTGAGGAACTTTTCCTGTGGTGGTTGCCTGACCACGAAGGCACACAAGAGAACGAAGCCGTAGACGAATTGGCCAAATCAGCTGCTAGAATCCTACCCACCTGATCTGAACTGTTCTGCGGTCTAAGTAAGCGTCACAGACAACAGGAACTGGAACGCTGGGAAGAATCTAGCAAAAAAGAATACTGGAGAAAAACTCCATCCCAAAAGCAAGCGAAAAAGTTCATTGACTATGCGCTAAAGAAGACAAAACAGCTTCTCGATCTCTCTAGGGACGAGTTGAGGATCATAACACGCCTCCTTACTGGACACTACCCACTGAGATACCATCTCAAAAAATGGGCAAATTGGAAACGGCAACATGCAGAATGTGTAAACAGGGCGATGAAACTGCCGAACATATTCTTTGCAGTTGCATCGGAACTGTCCGTCAAAGACATATATACTTCGGTAGCGACAAACTAGAGCCGCACGAAGTGAAAGCGAAAGCTCCCAGGGAGATTCTTAATTTTGTGAGGAATCTAGACCTACAGGGAAATGAATAAGAAGAGTTACGAACAAAAGATCAATTTGGTCGCAGTTCGGAAATGCTTGCAAAGCCAATCGACCCCCACGAATATAATGTAATTCGTCAAGTAATAATTGATACAAAAATGTTTTACAAAGAACACATAATATGTCGAATACTTTTCATAAGATTTTGAGATATTCATCTATAATTCAAAAACACAAAAATCATTCCTTGGCAAAAACACATCGTCAAAATCGTTGAAATCATTTCCCCTTGGATTTAATCTATTTTTCGAGCACGTCTTATTCTCAAGAAGGCGAAGGGCAAATAAGATTATGGCATTCCGCTGCGGTATATTCTGAGATTAATCAGACGAAAATGTATTTTTCATGAAGCCTCAAGATGAAATATTTCGAAAGAAGACGTGTATATTCGGAGAGAAGGTGGCGCACGATAATTTTCCTGAGAAACTACGCAGTCCGTGAGCACTCTCCTATTTATATCTGCATTTACTCGAAAAGCACTATTGCTGAAATGTTTTACACACCTAAAGAGTTACACATCTGAGTTGAATCCTCGAGGCAGAGATGAGTTCCCTCCTCATTCTTTCCATTAGTGAAGTAATTCTCATCAGGCCGCAAGCCTTGTATATGATATTTCTCCATTTTACTTGTTCTTCGGTATCACAATGCAGATTTGTTTCCTAGAAGTGATGATATTCAGTGGGAATTCCGCGCTATCTTACTTTGGAAACTTGAATCGCTAAATAATTTTAAGCGTTTTTTTCATTGCTACATAATTTGTGAAACTTTTACTTGATTTTCAATGTTATTGTCCCTTACAAGCTTGCATATCAACTTTCTGAAATTGCATTCTCTGTTCATTTCCAACCCAGCGTCTTCAGCCTTATATCGCTAAGACCTTTTCGACGCTTCTTTTCAGTCGTAATGTGCCAAAAAAATAATTTTGAATTGGTTTTGCAATTATATTTGTGGAATATCTAGGAGATATATTTACTTCGAATTGATTTAGGATCTTATTAAGATTATAAATGAATTAAATAAAAAATTAAAATGAATATATCTCCTAAATACTAAATATTCAGAATTAAATCTTTTTAATTCTTCATTAAATTTAATTTGACTTAATGACTCAATGTGTTATCGAGTCAGCGGGTTTCATGGTTAGTCTTCTCAAGTGGCTGAATAGTTATTACAAGTGGCGTACCCAAATTGACAAAATTAAGAACTTCAAATCATTCATTTTTACCATTTTCTCAGTGTTGTCCGTTACTCGAGAGTATTGATATTTGCAGATGATCTCAAATTATTCAAATCAGTTTCCACCCTGGTCGATGTTATTCAGTTTCAAGCTGACCTAGCTTCTGTAGTATAGTGGTTTTCGGATCATATGCTCAAAGTTAGTATAAGAAACTGCGTATGTAGTTCTTTTCATCGTAAGAACGATCCTGTGATCTGTCAATGGTATCAATATTGAAAGGTCTGCTTGCGTTAAGGATCTTGGAATTTTTTTAGACTATCGGTTAACTTTTAAAAATCATTTTGACTATATCACTGGTAGGTCGTTGAGGATGATTGGATTCATTCGTCGGCACTCGGCCAATATTTGGAGATCAATACCCTCAAGTTACTTTATTTTTCCTTCTGTAGACTAATTCTTGAATACTGATCTGTAATATGGTCACCCTTCTACCAGTCTGATTCGTACATCGAAAGAGTTCGGAACAAATTTCTAATGTATGTCTCGTATAAAATCTAAATAAAATTGATCCACGGATCAATTTCTCTGCTTCTTTTCTGATATCTGACCTAGAACTGAAAACTTTGGCTGATAGAATGGTGACAGGGACTTTATTTTTGTTTAAATTGATTTTTGGATTGCAGCGAGAGGGTTACTTTTCATGTTCCTCCGAGCAGAACGAGAAGTGATGTAATGTTTTTGATACCTCTGTGTCGTACTAATTTTGATATTACCGCCCCAATGGAAAGAATTTTGAATAATGGTAACTCTTTCCTCAATATCGATTTGTGCTTTTGTCTTTCTTTGAAGGGATTCTTGAAAAAAATTCAGTGTTTTGAATTATTTTTGCATATCCTGCGCTTCTGCTAAAAAGAATTTGATGTCTGGACATTGTGGGCATCCATAATTCTAACTATGAGTAAAAGGGCCTTCCTGTATAATAAATAAATAAACTACTGGACGACGAATTGAAAATTTCTTGAACACTAATTAATTCGTTCCCTGCTAACTTAATCCTATCCAAATCAGTCAATATCAGAGTCGAAGTGTCTGCTTAGAAGAAGTTGGAGGGCATACAACTCAACACTCTTCGCAGATAGCGTTCGTGGGTTTATTGCAAATTAACATTAAGCATTGTATACATCTCGATATTGAAAGCCTACTCAAGCAGTTTCAATCGTGTAAGGTACACACCTATTGCTTTTAAGGGGTGAATCGCTGGGAGCTTCAGTAACAAAAGTTTTTTGAGGGTTGAAGTTACTAAGGTGCATTAGCAGCTGTGATGGTATTCCTCGAATCCTTTGGCTCCTTCTCTGCAGTTTCAGAAGAGTAACTACATGTGCGAACTTTTGAAGTAACACTCTTCTGCGCAATGACATAAGCCCAGTACCGATATGGACAACTGGAGCGTTGACACCAGCAACATTCATCATCGTATAAAATGAAACCTTTGGCTGGTTGTTTCTTTCTACATCATAGTTGGGACAAATTTGTCTACTCCACTTTTCGTGCAATTGTAAAATGTGATCTCTGAATTCCTGTTCTGTCCAGATGAAGGGTCCATGACATTGTCTAAATGAGGCAAGCCACCGATCCTTCAGCTATATGGGGGGAAAAACCGAGAATCACATTTATCAAACACTTGGAACATACGAAAAAACTAAAATACTACTTTCTCATTGCCAAATCATACTGTCATATGGTATTCTTCCTTGGTAGAGACATATTTTTCCTATTGAAAAATTGAATTGATACCTTACCTATTTGGCTTTGAGAGGAAAATATTGTCAGAAGGGGAAGAGCACCCACCAATGTTTTAAACAATTTTTAACGAATAGCTTAAAAATTTTTCGAATATTACAACAGCTTATATACTACTTTCTTTGATCTCGAGAATTGTGGTCGTCAAAGCGAAGGCACCTATTCAATGTCTAAGGCAGTCTCAGGCTCATAGCAAGGCCAGATTTTCTTACGATTTGCTCACCCCACATATCCTACAAACTTTGTCAATTTGATCTAAAAGCTCCTGCGAGATAGGATGAACCCATAAATGCCTAAAGATCAGTCAAATCAGTTGGCCGAGTATCCGTATACGTGATTTCAGCAATTAGTTGGAATTTTAACTTCGTCAGTTGCTTCTATGATCTCTAGAAGGAATGTGATAATATATTCTCGTTCTCTGCGTTTTCACTTATTCAGTGCCCTCCTGATCCATTCTGATTCGAATCCTTCAATAGCGTGGATTCTCCGTATAGTTCATGTTCAAGATTACAAATGTCATTATCATCGTTTTACCTACGCTCCTGTTCATCATCTCGATGCAATGTAGCTATCTTAATACAAATTTTCTATTTGCACAAGATTCTCATCTTCATCGTCACATACAAACTTGATCAACTCCTTGAAATCCGTTCAATTGTTTAATTAGAACCGCCGTGTTATCAGAAAATCTAAAATAAAACACTATATAAACTGTATTGATTCCTCAATTTCAAGTTCAGTCGCAAGGTGCGAATTTCGCTGTCTTCATGCTTTCTCTGCCATTGGCTCAGCTTCTGTTCTTCCTGATGACGACTGCAATTAACAGTGGGATAGGTAACCTCTATCTAGGAAGGGGAAAACTTCCCCTAGTCTTTTAGGAAGAGATTGTGGCAAATACCTTCATCTGTGTTTTTTGCACAGTTGCGGCAGACGAAGGGTTAAAAAGACACCGTTGGAGCTAACAATAGATTGAAGTAAGCAACAATTCCATTAGAAACATAATATGTACAAAAATGGCCGAAACGCAGTTTTCATATAAAACCTCTTCAAATATTGAGGGTGGTTGTACCTCATCGACTGAACATCACTTGGTGTATATTTTTGTAAAACGTGTTTCATCGGACAAATCTATTCACGAGTAATATTTTGAATTAAATATAAATATGTTTCAATCTTAGCTACGTATAAACAGGTTATTTAAATAAAAAATGATTTCGGTAAAGATTTCAACATTGATTTCAATGACCATATGTTGAAATTTTTTAACTGATCACGTTGCTCAGTGGCTCTACGTTGTAAGCAACTTTCCTATTAGTAGAATAATTCAACAAGCATATCTTTCTTCAATGTCAATTTGAGAATAACTATTTATGCATCCTTCTTTTGTAGCTATTTGGATGGAATTAAAGATCTTAATAGATCCGTATCCATGCCGAAGGTATTATCCTCTCTTTTCTACTCGAAGGTAGAAATAATTCGTGATTCGTAGAAAAACTGTAGTAATTCATACTAGTGAAGCTGACATCGAATATGACAAAAAGAGAGAATGTTAAAACAAGAAGTAGTAAGATAGAAGACGAGAACCCTTATTGAGAATTTAATGGACAAGAAGTCACCCCAACCCTCAAGAAGTTCATTTTATTGCTTCATAAAAAAGGAAGGTGATGCCCTCAATTGGGTTACTGTAGGTTTCCTCTCATAAAAATTGTTACGAAATTCAAATGTTGTGTCTATAAGCTTTGTATTTTTACTGGAGAGAAAGTTCTTCCCGAAGATTTTAAATAATTTATGTTTCAACAATAAATCGTGAAGGATAATTTTGATTTTTGTCAAGTCTTAATTCAGCTGAGATTATGTAATAACAAAATAACGAAAGGAAATTATAATCACTTCCACGAAACAACTCTTCTTTAACAGATATGATGATTCACTGAAAAGATGCAATACATATGTACACACAATTAACTTTCTTGAAATCACATTGATTTTTAAGCCGGCTCGGTGGCGTAGAGAATATGATGCTCGTCTCCAGCGCAGACTTATCTGGGTTCAATCCCTAAGAGTCAGTGCTTTTTTTTGGAATATGGAAATCGCTTGAGTGTCGATCTTTGTGAGAGATGTAAAGCTGTCGGTCCTGTCTAACAGAGATGTGTTGGACATTAAAGATCCCTTCCCTCGACACGAGAGGGGTTCGGCAAAATTCCCGGGTTAGTGAGGGGACAGAATTCCCCGGCGTGTCATTAGCCGAAAGGCAGAAATAGAGCACTTTAAAGGAAAAACAAACAAACAAACATTGAGTTGGGGCATGGATCTTTTTTAAAATCACTGGAATAATTAAAATAGAAACAGAAATTCTACAGAGCCAGCTAGGTGGCGTAGAGAATATGATGCTCGTCTCCAGCGCAGACTTATCTGGGTTCAATCCCTCAAAGTCAGTGCGATTTTTCGGAATATGGAAATCGCTTGAGTGTCGAACTTTGTAAGAGATGTAAAGCTGTCGGTCCTGTCTAACAGAGATGTGTTGGACATTAAAGATCCTTTCCCTCGACACGAAAGGGGTTCAGCAAAATTTACGGGTTAGTGAGGTGACAGAATTTCTCGGCGTGTCATTAGACGAAAGGTAGAAATAGAACACGTTGAAGGAAAAACAAACACACAAGATTCTTCAATATTCTATAGAGTTTCCTGGATAATACTTTTCTTTCGATCGATTATATCAGTTCCACTAATCAGTAAATCTTTACTGATGCATGAGTGTTGGATGAGACAAAGTTTTTCCTCAGGATTTTCCTCCCAGTTGTCTTCAATCATATATTAAATTACGAATGGCCCACCACTTTTTCTCATTATTCTTTGGGGTATATCTGAAAGGTTCAGCATGTTTCATAAGTTAATTAATCTACAAATTCTATATTCTATACTTTCGTCGCTGTATGATTTTATTCACATCAATATTCAACACTACCACATATTTAATATCAGACCAAAAACCCGCGACTGCTTGACTTTCGAAATTAAATAAAAGTTGAAAATTTCTTTATGTATGTACCCAAAACAGGTGAGAACGATCCCCGACTATGAAGTTAGGGTTGTGGTGGCTTTGGCAGGTAACATGTAGTAAAGGAGTTTAACATTGCACCTCAATATCGTTAAACCATAACCACAACAACCAAAAGTACAGTTATTATATATATTCTACTCGGAATGATATTAGAAATTATATAGTCCAGACACTTGGTATGGTTGTAATCCTCTGCCAAACATCCTGATACAATGGTAAGTTATAGTTATAGCGATATAGTGGGAAAGCTAGAATCCATATGTTAATTGAAAAATTACTTAAAGATGATTGGATTGATTTTTCTTCATCTTGTCAGAAGTTCAAAAGTCTGCCATAGATGGGATCACAAGGAATATGTGTGCTAAAGGATGCGAATGAAATGATGCGTTTGGACTAATTTAATGCACATCATCTGTCGTTTACTCAATATTACGTGGAGAACTAATATACGTACAGTAATCAAAACCCGACGATTGCAATCTACCATCTAATGAAAGTAACCTACATATGCACTAGTCGGCAATAAACTATCTGAACATTCCTACCACATATTAGGTTGAAAATAGTGGAGGTTACAAGAAAATGACCAAAAGCATTCTGGAAAGTTTCAAGGAGACCAGCGACGAAATTTCTTCAGTGATTTCGTAAGAACAAAATTAAATAATTATAATAACATGGTCAAATTATTACAGAAACCTACTCCATGTTTTGTACGAAAGAACTATAAACATAATGAGGAAATTCTTTCATTGAGTGGAATTTTCTGATACTTAAAAACAATTCACGACACAATACAAGACAAACGACATATTATGGGCAGTGAAATGTCACAATTAACCTAATGCACTAATTTACTGTGTCCTATTAGGTTACATATTGCTTGCGCCAACAGCAGAATTTTAATATGTCTGGCAAGATGAAAGAACAAATGAAACTGTCTGGCATTGAAGAAACATCTTCTGATGTTTCCCCAAGTAACATATAACACATAAAATTCAGTTTTCACCTTATAATGAAAGTGTCATTGAAATATATACTAGTTTAAAGGTTTCTGGCATAAGGTTGCAACCGTGTCTGGCATTGGACGACGTTATTTTCAATATTATTCCCAAGAAAACATATGAAAACTGAGATTTATGTTACGTCGAATTTGAAGTACAATTTGAAAAACTTCTAGTAGTTCTTGACTGCCACAGCTACCACAACCCACACTTCATAGTCGAGTAGTGTTGTTACCTGAGTTGGAGGCATACAAAAGTTTTAGCCGCTATGAAATAACGAAAGTCTGTCCGGTACAATAAGAATACAGTCTACCAACTTTATGAGAATCTCTCTATTATATAAATGAAAGAACTACTAAACCATTAACGGATTTATAACTACGGTCAAACTTCAGTTTATTTTTCCATGTCCGCATAATACTTCAACAACATATCTCATGACACAATCAAGGACTCGTTCGGGGAATCTGAATTCATCTATTTTGTGTTATCCAGCCTTATCTTCCATCTTCATGATACGTATTACTTTTCATTTACCTGCACTAATGTGAAAATTAGCATTAATTTTATATATGGAAATATAACATCTGTAACGCAATTCGAAATCGTTAATACGTTTCCCGGGAAAGTATACTATATTTTATAGATATTTTACATTATCTCTGAGGATTCAGCTGAAAAAATAATACTCAGCAACATCCACGGCGATTAAGGCATGAGTGACAAATATTCCTTTGGGGAAGGATAAGAATGTAAAAGAAAGGGGCTCATTTCATGAGCTTATCAGCAAATACATTACGGATCCCCATATTTTACATGAGATGAAAAAAGTTATGAAAAAAATCGTTGAAAATACCTAACCTGCAATTGTAAAAACTTGTAATGAGAGCATGGAAATGATCGATTAATTTGATCAGTATTTGGAAAACTACCATACATGTATTCAAACAAGTATACTCAAAGTATATCTTCACTAAAAGCAACTGCGATCGGTCCTGCATCATATCCAAATGAGGACACCAATTTATCTTCGGAAAAGTCAAATATATCCAATTGGAGGTAACAAATTACCACCAGTGACAAAAGGTTGGATAAGTTTAGCCATAGGCCTATCCTCTATAGTCAGAAAACTCCTAAATGAGGACATTTGACCGGTTGAAAATCATTAACCAGTAGGAGGGTTGAGTGAAATAAGTATATTTGTTCAAATTGAACACGAAACTATTTTGTAATATTTCTCAGAACTAGAGAAGTATATCTTAGATGTTGTTATTTGTAACATATATATTTATGTGCGTAATGAAAAATTTTCAGTTCATAACTTTGACTCCTCACCACATAAATCTATAATTAACTAGTACTTACACATCAATTTTGGAAAAATACTGTTGGTAGTATTGAAGAATATAGTCATATAAATATTTTTGATACACCAAAATATGCTCTCTCAAAAAAAATTTCTGGGACAACTATCGGTTATTTTCATTAATTTTCAGTGTCTAAAAGGTATTCACGCTACTCGAGGTAATTACTATTGCTGATGTTCACTCATTGTGATAATTCTGATTTTTCTAAACTCGATACACTATTTCTTTATCTATTATCATTCACATTCACTAAATCTTGTTTGACATATAATGCACTCACCCTGGAATCAAAAAAGAATTAGATATATCATAAATAAGGCATTGATTTGTTATCTGCTTCTTCAACTATTCGTTTCAAAGCGTTTTTATTGTTATGATTCAAACCACAATGTGCGCTTCAACCGGCTTGAGAATGGAAAGTAGGTCACTCGATTATAACTTCGCAATCATAGCAGTAAAAGCAAGGGGAAAAACGTGATATATATGAGAAAGCATCATTTGATATAGGGTTTGATAATAAAATTTCAAGAATTGCCCCAATATTATTGTTTACTGGGTATACACTTCTATGTAATGTATATTGACAGTGGTAACACATGTAACTTCTCAATAAGATTGTCTAGTAAGAAAAATAGGATTCTTTCACTGTATTATATAATAGCATGAAAGGTTCCGCTTTATCCGTAGAGGGATTGATGACAATAATCATCTTCATCGCCTAACTACCATGAATCGTGAGAAAATTGAAGAAATTTTAATTGGCAATTATGGTGACATGCTACTGATGTGTTGGTTATTATTTATATAAGTTTCTGGATATATTAGATATGGTTAATGTGTTAGCGTAACCTCTTGAGTCAAAATTATGATGAAACAAGTGGTGTAGCTAGCATAGGTGGCACCCGGGGCGGATTTTATATGTGTCACCCTAAAACTCAATCGAAACTGTTAAAATAAAAAAAGTTATAATCATTTACGTTTTATTAAAATATGAGTAATTACAAATATTTGCATATTATGTGAAACAAATTAAGTTTTGTTAAAAATTAGAATTTCTTCCTTCTAGCTTTGACACTAGCGAACTCTGAAATCACGTCTTCAAAATTTATATTTTGTGTTGCTTCATATTCTATTGTTAAAATACCAAGATTGTTTAATCTGGTTTCAGTCATTGTAGACCGCAAATAATTTTTAATTAATTTAAATTTGCCAAAAACTTCTCTCATATGAAGCAACTGATGCACATATTGTTATAAATAACTTTAGTGCGACCGTTAGATTCGCAAGAGATTCTCTGAAATCCCATTCCACAATAAATTTCAAAAAGTCCAGTGTCACCCAATTAGAGACAGTAATATTAGCCGCTTTTAAATGTCTTCTTAATCTTGGTATTTCTAAAAGAAGTTCTGTTTCTGATACTACATCGTAAAGGTTTGTAAATTTCGATATAGCAAATTTTAACTGTTCAGTGTTTGCCGAAAGCAAGGTCTTTGACTGCACAACCTCAAACAATGAAGCTACTTTTTTAATGGACTTTACTCTTGTTTCGAGTTCAATATTGAATCAGTCAATACAGTCTAACATGTCCTTTTGAAGCACAGCTCTAAGTGTAAGTCCAGCATTGGTGGACTGTGCTAGCTCACCGGGCATGCGTTTCTTGCGACGAATTCGTCGTTCCATAGAAATCTTGAATTTTTTCAATTTTTGTACAGCAAAATCTATTGCCTCTTCTACTAGATGCAACCATTTCTCTCCAATGAATAGACGAAGTGCTTCTAGTTTTATGATTATTTCGTCAACACATAAACCTTCACTTTGTAATGCAATCTGAGCATTGTTCACTTTCCTCAGTACATCATTACAAAAGAGAAGGAAACAAAGAAATGAGAAATTGCACACAGCAGGCATAAGATTTTGTGCAGCACCTCTAGTTTCTAACTTTACGTCTTGGTCACATAGTTCCTCAATTTCAGATATTATCCCATCAAAATTTTCAGCCAATACTTTTACAGCACTATAGTGAGCACTCCAGCGCGATGTTGAAAGTGTTTTAACAGATGCTTTGCTGTGATTGAGGAGCACTTCCCAACGGCTTGTGGAAGTTGAAAAAAAGTAAAATATTGTTTCCACTGCTCCGAAAAATGTAACACAAGTCACATATTGTGCGAACGAATGTTGGCCGCATAAATTAATTGAATGATCTATACAACTAATAAAAATTGCTTCATTGTTTTTTTCTTTTATAATAGCTTGCACTCCTCCGTGTATACCACTCATAACTGCAGCATTATCATAACCTTGGGAACAACTCATCAAAATATCTAAGCCATGGTTTTCAAGCTTCTTCAGTATTTCAGCGCTTAAATCAGCTGCTTTTTTTCCATGTAAAGGAAAGAAACCTAAGAATACTTCTTTGACTTTTACTTTTCAATTATAATCTTTTACATAACGAATCGCTTCAGACATTTGATCGACATGTGAAACGTCAGGTGTGCTATCAAACATGATTCCGAAATATTTGGCCGATTTAATTTAGTTGACAAGCTGACATTTGACTTGATTAGCATTTATGAACTCATTTTGTATTTCTAGCGATAAATATGTTACTTTAGGTGATTTTTCCTGTTCCAAATACTGTAAACGTTCTTTGAGTACTGCGTCATACTTCGACAGCAGTTTACTTAGTTCTAAGAAATTACCTTTATTAGACGACCCTTGGTTTTCATCATGTCCACGAAATGCTAGGTTTTGTTTAGCCAAAAACTACGTTATATCTGATAATCTAGATAAAAGATTTTTCCACTTCTGTTTGTCCTCATTCATTAATTGCAAGGTTGCATCATCTATTGTGGTGTGAGGTTTTAATCTTATTTCCGAAGTTTTCCACTTTTCGAAATTTTCTGAATGTTCATATGAAATTTTATGGTTCAATACTTCAGGATATATTTTCCACCACTTCTGAAATCCAGTTGTAAATGTTGTTTGTATGTTACTGACAGCAAATAAACGAAAGGAAAAACAGTTAAGGTTATTTGATATAAGAGAAAATACCATCCGTGATCGTAGAATTTTTGCACCACTATGCATGAAGAGAATCACCTTTAATCTTTGAACCATGACGAGATACAGTTGAAAACGGTCCTTCTTTGTTCTGAAAATGTTCACTGCCCTTTTCTATTATGTAAATGCGAACATTATCAGTTACCGGTAAACTCCAATGTGAAACATCTCTCAAGCGTTGAACTGATTCTTCGAAGCTAATGCTATCTCCGAAAGTAGCATAGACGGCGTCATTTTCATTATTTATTTTGATTCCGGCAAGGTCCTGGGTCGTCTTCATTGATGCTGTATTGTCGATGTTGCTATCTGAATGTGAGTCTCCAAGATGTGAATCAATACTTTCGTCAGCAGGAGACTCGGGTACTTTACTTGAACTTCGGCCGCTATATGATTTTGTGACATATTTGGAAAGAGAACCGGACATGCTCTGAATTTCATCCTGTTTAGCCTTTTTGGCTTTTCTCTGTTGGAACCCATTTTGTCTTTTTGAAGTATGAATTCCCTGAGGCATATTTCGTTCTGGGTATTCTAAAAAATATTTTAAGTTAGTAAGTGATACGTTGATTTTACAAACTATTTATAACAGTAAATAAGCACCTACACGTTACGTAACTAGCTTTGTGAAATATATTTTTCCCAGGCGCAGGATTGTTAATTTATATCAACAATCCTGCGTCTGGGTGTAAAGATGTTTTCAAGTATTATTCGAAAAATACTAATTTTTGCTTGTGAACCCTTTTACTCCTTTGTTGAATTTTTAAATTGTCCGATTACAGTAAACTCTTTTGAGTTGTAATTTTCAATTGTATTTGTGTTATCTATACTTTTTTTCTATTTTTACACTAATTATTTGTAGCTTATGACATGTGCAAACTACTTTGTGAAACCAGTGCAAGCACGCAATAAATCTGTTTTATCTATTCTCTATCGAATTCAGTATTCATCAATATTACAAAACAAAATGGTGAAAAATTGTTGTGATCTCTAGAACTAATAATCCTCTCTCAGACTCTCAGATTCTATCAGAAAGTTACATTGATCTAGACTTACATCAGCTACTCACTTCTTCTCGATGATACATGATCTTCAGTTCCATGCAACAATCTACACAAAAATAAACATATTAATCATGTGGCACAAAATTATATTGAGTGACTTGAAGAATTATTACAATCAATGAATATATACAGCACCAAAAAGTCAATGCACAAAATCCAAAATTTAATCAGAAGAAGTTTATATATATATATATTGAAGGATGATTATTCCAGTAATACATCAGTACAAAGAAATGCTTGAGAGCACTCGAAATGAGAATGGTACTCATAGAAATTGGAAGAAGACCAATAAAACCTCTTGCAAAATATCAAAGTACTCAAGAACCCATTAGTACCAGATATTTTCACCCCTGGCGGGAATTACTGCATGTCATGTACGATTCATAATCAAAATCTTTGTTCTTATAGCCTTCTTATCCATTTTGTTCGAAATTTTGATCAGTCTATTTCGAACCTCATTCCGGGTAGCAGGCTGGTTTAGCTAGCTTATCAATCTTTTATTGAGAATGCGTTCTTGACATGTTGGATGGGTTTGTGGTCTGGACTTCGTACTTGTCACACGTCATCGCGCTATAGAACATCGATCGCAATGAAAAAGACAAAATTTTGACTCGTCTGTGAACAATACTCTCTCCTACTCGGCTTCTAGAAGATTGACATGTTCTCTGGCAAATATCAGTCGGGCTTTTTGATGTGCTGCGATACGAAGCCTCAAAACACATTCCTAGCAACGTTGTGGTATCGTTTCAGTGCTAATATGCACTACACTATTCAGTTGTAGCTGCATTTGAAGGTAGCTATCAGTAGCGAACATCTGTCTCTACAAGAAAATTCTC
The DNA here is from genome assembly GCA_013387265.2 of Cryptolaemus montrouzieri. NCBI lineage: Eukaryota > Metazoa > Arthropoda > Insecta > Coleoptera > Coccinellidae > Cryptolaemus > Cryptolaemus montrouzieri. The sequence goes on along the minus strand of JABFTP020000021.1, from coordinate 69,172,308 downwards.
AAACCACGCTCATGGATCACCGTTGGTGCTCAACGACGTATTTGCCCAAGTCTTCTTTCATCACTACTAGTCGCCCTGTACCTGCGGATCATTCTGGAAACAGTTGAATAAGGCCTTTGGCCTATTCTTGTATAAATCTAGCCTACGTTATTTAACACCACTGTTTCAACATATTGTGCCAAGGTCAAATTTCATGGTTTGCTTTGCAATATTACCGAAAATTAAATTATTCGAGTAGAAGAAACGTTACTCGCAAAAATTGATCCACAACTGCTGTTATCAATATGAGGTGATTTCTTGGAAATCATATTTAGTCGTATACCTAGAAAGATATATAAAATATTGAAATTGCGCTGCAATTTCTTTGCGCAGTGTATCTTCACTGGAGACGTTAATACTCGGTTGGTATTTACTCAAAAAAGGTTATATCAAAGGGTTTTTCTGATTACCAGTACATTTTGCTGAAACGTAAAGTAGAATAGAGAGGGTACAATGAGAACTATTAAATTCTTTATATACTGGGGAAGTAATAGAACAGAAAGTAGCTGCACGCTAATCGCCAGTATCATAAAATTGATCGTAACATCATGTACTCATAAGTATGGTGAACTGTTCATATCATTTTATAATTCAAATTCAAATACACATGATATATTGACCCAATTTTTAGAGATTATCACTACAGACAGACAAAAATAGCAATTATTCAATTTAAAACAATTGTACGTTTTTCCAAAAAGTAGTTTTTCTGAGTTTCATTGATAACTAATTTTTTTTCAGGTAAGAAAACGTTGTACCCTGCTGAGATTAGAGAAAACGTCTGCAACGGTTGGTAAGTCCTCTTTTTGCGCTTATCATTTCACAACTGATTGTATACAAGTTCGAACAAGGAGTCGGGTGTATCGCCCATTTAAAACTACTTCGAAGTCATTTTACAAGGGTGCAAGAGAAAAGTAATATACACGAATCTTTTTCGCAAAAACTTGTTGAAATAAACTTTTTTATTTGAGTGGGAAATTACAAGATCCGAAAATTATGAAATTCCTTTTTACGAATATAACTGTTTTTTTGGAATGTAACTGTATATTAATTTGAGAAATTTCTCAGTTAAATAGCCCAATTAACTTCAGCTCCTTCTAAAACTTGATAGCATGGCTACAGTATTCCCAAGAATTCCATATACCTACATTAACATAAAATGTCTGCATATAGTTCAATGAAGCTTAGAATATTTTTGTTATCTTTGTCATTACAAAATCAGCATTAGAGTTCACACAACATCGGCTATACTCGTCACTTAATTGATAAAATAGCGAAACTACTATAATAACATAACACAATAATAAAACTTTATTTCATATTTTCAACAAGTGAAAATGTAGCAAATAACCTCTCGAAATTGAAATCTAAAATTGCGTTGAGACCTCAAAATGAAATGTCATCACTCTCATTTGTTGATGAAAATTCTATTGAGAATAAAGATATCCGAAGTTGATAAGTTTTCTTGTGCAGACTTCAATAATTTCTACATAGATCAAATTAGTCGTTTTTTCAAAATTTGATATAAAGAACATCAAACTTCATTGACCCATCACTGTATGTGTATGTGTTCACCACTGCATTCAATATTTCCATCTTTTCCTAGTATTGATAATTCTACACCTTACCTCAAAGAGTAGAGAACTCAATTACCTTGAATAAGTTGAAATTTTCTACTATACTATTATGTAACAACTGGCAGATAATCAACGACCTAACTGATTTAAGTAAATCTCTAATTATCTATATATTCAAATATTAATTTCTTACCACTGGTTTGTAAATTGTATGCATAGTTGGTTTCTCGAATTTCAAATAAAGACCTTTCTATAATTTCATACCTCAAACTTAGTTTCATACTGTCCGATGATGAACGAGAGTTCAAAATCGCGGTATCAAAGATCTATTTATTCAATATATTTGTTTATAGAAAGAAACGTAGTAAAATTGCTTGATTATGAAATAGTAGCAGCTGAATCTACAAAGAATATTAAATTTTCATTAGGTATACTTGTTGTAGTAATAATAACCGGTAGAGTAAAATTTTTTCACACTCCTTATTTTTAATTTCGTCGGCAAGCATCATATATTTCGAAAATTTTTAATTGTATTTATTTTGTGTGCTATGTGTGTCGGGTATACCAATATCAATTATATATGTTATTCGATTTTGTTTATCATTAAGAATTATATCTGGCCTATTATGATTTACAGCCCTGTTGCAAAAATTGTTTCATCAAAATAAATATTATATATGTTGTTTTCACACATAATCTCAGGTTCATAATTCTAACATTTTTTCACTTGGGAATGAGGTAATGTTTTATTTCTAAATTAAAACGTATAATTTTGGGTACCCCAATATGTATTTCTAAATAATCTGTTGAGGCAAGTATTGAGCAAGATGATGATATATGAAAAACTGCTTATGAAGAACAAAAACATCTACGGCAAGAATCATCTATATTTTGCATGATGATGACTATAATTTCTTGTGAAGACAACCTGATCTTGGTTCGCAATTGCCAAGCCTTCTGCTTCTGTGAACAATTCTCTAAATACTAACTATCTACTTGATGCGATTCCATCAATTTAATCATTTTTAATTCTTAAGGGTGCTTTCCGTGTAATTTCTTCTGCATCCAACTTCCTTTTTCAGATTTATTATCCAATATATCAAAATCTACCATTTGCGTTGTCAGGTTCAGAGGTGTAAGATTATAATCTGAAGCAACAACAATATCATGTAATTTGGAAGTTCTCTGTTTATTATGAAAATGGAAACGTAGTAGAAAAATCTGTTCATTATGAAGATTGTTCAGTCCACGACCTCCAAGATGTCTAGGCAGTGTAAATCTTCGAATTTCTGACTTCGAGTGGTGCTTATGAAGAAGAAGAAGTGAGAATAGGAACTGCAAAGGGGTTGATAGGTCTGAAAAGATTTTTTGCTAGTGGACTCTTGATGTTAATTCTTAGTCTGTTATAATATGAACTTCCAATAGTTCTTTAGTGCTGTTATGATTCATTATCTTCTCTTGAACAAATCCTAGATATTTATATTTATCTCCTTGATACATTGGCTCAATTTCGATATTGGGAACCTTTATATAATCAGAACTGATCTTTCCTTTTCTAATCGAAAAATTTTCACATTTAGAACCCCGAATTCCATTTGAATATCATTGGAATAGTTAAAACTAATCTCAAATATACTTTTAAATGAGATCTAGTTCCGGCATATAATTCAATATCGTCCAAATAAATTAAGTGGGTTCATTTGAATTCAGTAGATAGACTCTATAAATCTAAAGCCGAAACTAGTAGCATTCAGTTCATGAGATAATGGATTAAGGCAAAGATATAACCAAGAGCACTTGAAGAATCTCCTCGAGGATGTTAAAGATTGATTTGAAATCTTCAAATGAAGATTGGTTCTCCAATTTTTTATGATGAATTCAAGAAACAGACAAAACGTCTTATTAGTTTTATAAATTTCCAAAATTGAAGCCATGAATGAGGATAACTATCCAAAGCATTTTTGGAATCAATAAAAGCCGTATGAATATTTCTCTTCTTAGTTTAAGCTTGATTCAAAACAACAGAATCACTTACAAGCTGTGTTTTGGTACCGAGTGCATTTTCTACATCCTTTTAGTTGTTCGGAAAGAGTAACATAATTCTCGTAATGTGTCTAAATTTTTTCGGTGATACATGCAATTAAAATTCTATATATTGTTGGAAGGCACGTAATTGGTCTATATTGAGATGGATCCATGGTATTATCACATTTCGGTTTTGAATAAATAATTCTTTGCGTGAAAAATGAAGGAGTAACTGCGGGGTTCTTGATTATAAATGTAAAATAATCAGCCCATTTTTCATGACGCAAGGAAATTTTTTGTACTAAAAGATATGACTCAACTTCATTTTACTATTGTAAAGAATGACAAGATATATATATATATATATATATATATATATATATATATATATATATATATATATATATATATATATATATTTATCTACAGGGTGCTTCAACGAAAACAAAACAGAGGCTATATCTACCAAGATATTCATTTCTGATCAAAACGCAAAAACAGGTCAATTTTTGTTTAAAGTGTCATATATCAACCCCCTAAGCGGTTGCAATCCTTGAGCATTTTGAATAGGGAAGATGGGTCGAGTGATGACTCAAAAGAAAGGTAGTATCTTTGTCTACATCGACTTGAACGAATTTCTATTTTTAATTGAAAACTGTATAAGATACAGGGTGACCAACTCAAAGATAGGGAAGACTATTTCTCTGAGACTATTCAAGTTTCAGTGGAGTAAAATGGAACAGGTCATCTCGAATTTCAACCCCTAGAGCAGGAGTGATCTTCCTTGAAAATTTGGAAGAGGGTAGATGGGTCGAGTGATAACTCGAAAGAAAGGTATTGTCTTTGTCTGCATTCCCGTGAAAGAATTTGCATCTTTTATTGAAAACTGTAGAAGATACAGAGTGAGCCACTGCGAAAACTATCGCCCCAAGACTATTGGAGTATTAGTGCGAAAACCTGGAATGGATTCATTTAAGATCAAAAGCTGTCATCTTCCGGAATCACCCTCATCTCGAATTTCAACCCCTAGAGTAGGGGTAATATTTCGATCCAGTGATACACCTTTCAAGTGAAGGATTTCGATTGCCTTCATGACTACTCGCAATAATTCTATTATCATTGAGTTCCATGAGAGTTAGAGTAGCTCACTCAGTATCTCTACAGTTTTCAATCAAAAATGAAAATTCCTTCACGGGGATGCAGAAGATAATACCTTTCTTTCGAGTTATCACTCGACCCATCTACCCCTCTTCCAATTTTTCAAGGATGGTACTTGATGATGATTGCCATTGATCAGCATGGATCTATTCCATTTTACCTCACTGAAATTTGAATAGTCTCAGGCAAATAGTCTTCATTATCTTTCAGTTGCTCACCTTGTATCTTTTACAGATTTCAATTAAAAATGGAAATTTGTTCAAGGCAATGTAGACAAAGATACCACCTTTCTTTTGACTCATCACTCGATCCATCTTCCCTATTCATTAGGGGGTTGATATTTCAGGCAAGCTTTGTACCCCAACAGATGTCCCCTTTGAAACAAAAATTGACCTATTTTTGCGTTTTGATCAGAAATGAATATATATATATATATATATATATATATATATATATATATATATATATATATATATATATATATATATATATTTATTATATTCTATGTATGAATTCGTGTGGATCAAATTTTTGAAGCTGAATATTTACGAATTTAATTATTCAGGACCGTCTCACAAATTTTCTTCACAATTGCTGAAAGAATCACTTCTCAAAGAATGTCATAAAACTTGGGAACCCCCTCTATAATAAGGTAGTATGTAGATTTTCTTAATCACTCATATCGTATTCCCTCTGTGATGCACAGCATTGTCAAATATTCATATTCATCGATTCTACCTCTATCCTGCAATTGCAGCATGCACATCGTCATGTCAGCATAATCTCCACCTGCAGACATCATCACCAAGTTAGAAACACAATTTAATCCGCGTATTGTAGCATGCCTCGGCGTGGATCTAAACAATTCACTTATTGATAAACTCGCAGTTGATTACTAATCTGATGAGCTAAGTTTAATTTTGAATCCATATTTAATGGGCCATTGAAATATTCGTCATCTCCTGATATCTCTCGGTTATGTAACATATTAGGTTTGCTAATAAGGCTTATGTTGATAATGATAATAGCAAGTTTCTTCGTGCTTTGCGAGTAAAGACTACGCATCATCATGTAACCTGTTATCCGTTCCTAAGTAAACGCTGTAGGTGTTTTCAAGTTGAATATAGTTTAATGTGGCGTTCTTCTTAATAACAATATCCGAGATTCTCAGAACTTCAAAACTAACATGTTTCGCTTATAATGAGTGTCCGTGTGTGAATAATTCAATCCACTTGCCAAATATGAACTATAAAATGGAATATTATTCGAAAAAAGGTTCATACATTTTTAATTAAACTAATTTCACTCCAGAAACTTATGGAACAGAACAAATCAATTTGATGGTTTGATTGTTCAAGTGCAACCACTAATATTATTAAAATTTCAACTATAGTCACATGTTATGAATAATATTCTTCACTATTGTTCAACAGTTTTGGAGATATTTGATAATAATTATATTAATAATGTTACATATTCCATCACTATTAGTGAAAATACAATAAGATAGAGATTCAGCAGAAGCTTATCAGCCTTCCTAACCCAAGAAAACAATAAAGAATATAAAACTAAAGCCAATCTTACATATTATGTATATTCAACAATTTTGAATGATACAATTATGAAATCGAATAGTATAAAATGATACATTCTGCACTTTATTGGAACAGCTATCAATACCAATAAAGAAGATAAAGTAAAATTGAGGACAGAAATGATATCATTCTTCTAGAATGTTTCTCTAGTAATTTGCCCATCAATTTTCTATGCAGATTTTCACAGAATCATTGTTTATGAATTGATAAAAATTACAATTTACGATTGCAGCAACCTGTGCACAGGATGTTTACACTGTGACACCGATTTCATCTTACAATTAGTTGATGTAAGTAGGGACTTCAGTAGATCTCAGTACCCATAACACTACGAGTGCATACTGACAAAAAAACACTATAGCAGACTTCCGAATACGACGACTACTAAAATCCAGCGTCACTTGATCACGATATTCTACATTGAAAAAATGGAGCAATCAACGGTTTGGCAGCTTGTAAATCAAGAAAAAGTGGAATATACAGAAACGCAATGGTGAAAGGGTCCAAGCATCTCATTGCATTTCATTGCCCACTTCATAGCACTAGACAATAACTGATCGAAGCTATAAATCATTTTATATCTTAAGTAGGCAAGTCTGAGAAGATTCTTTATGTGGCTTTTAAAATTCAGATAACTATGAAATAGCACACTCAGGTTCTGAACAACATCTTATATATCAATCATAGATCCATTCAGCATTATATTACAATTCCAAAGACTAAACGCTTTCGTTCTCAAATTTCTTTTACCAATAGACGCTGAATTTTTGGTGCGATTAAGCTATAGACCATTTTGACGAGATCAGCACTGAATTGAAGATGAGTCCGAATTTATGAGATTGATTGCAGTATTGATCTCAGAGAGAAAAAAATTCTCATAAATTTTTATCTCATCAGCTGGGTTTTACTGTGTTCAATAGCACCTACTATATGAGCAGTACATATTGAGAACAAGGTATCCAATACTACCTTGCGGCACTCCCCTTGATAGATAATGGATTGACGACAAAGCTGACGTTTTCAAATTGCCTCTTTTCAGACAAATAATTGAGAAGTTTGAAAGTTTAGTTCATTCCAGAATCTTACAGAACAAAACAAGGATCAAAATTTTTCTTGTTTCTATTTTATGGATTGATTTCAAAACGCTACTACCAGAATATTATTCAATTTGCTAAGTCGCCAAGAAACAATGGATATATGTTATATAAAATGTGTCATACCTATTTTCAGTGGTATCGGAGATATTTGGTGATTTTAGATTTTTTACAGTAATCAACATTTTGAAATATAATTATTTGAAAACCGAAGCTCTATATAACACATCCATAAACTAATAGGTATTATTAGGTTTATCTAATGAAGAAAAAGGTAAGAAGAACCATTGCAGCATTTCTGTAAACTGATTGTTGTGTCACTACAAGACGGTAGTCATCAGTGCCCGTGTTAGTTGTGTCAATTAAGTTGATAGCATATAGTTCGTTCAAAGTAAATACACAGAGGAAATTGTACTTACGATCGGACATTGAAAAAAGCATTTGTCAATAAAATAACTATTGTTTACAACATTGGATATTATGGTTGAGTCTATAGAAAACCTTTACCAAAGCGATCAGTATTCTGAAAGTTCATTAACTAACTGTTAGTAGTTTGCATCCATATTGTTACCTCTCACAACATTAAAAAATGAGTTTCAAGCTCTGAATTCCTGACTGGTGTGTGGTTTTCTGTAGAATTAAATTCGTCCGGAAATTCTCTGCTTTGTAGTCCAACCAAAATGCCTTCCCTCAATTTGGCATCACTTGAATTGGAAAGAATTCAAGAATTCTTTCAAATATGTAAATCCATCGATATCTTCATTCAAAGCCTTCACAAAGTTTCTCATCAGCCCAAGTTTAAAGTGAAAGGGAGGCAGAAAGATATTTTTGCGGTCTACATGAGATTTTTACCTAACATTTTGAGATCCTGGATGGAATTCATTTATTTCTGACCAAATTTCTGTTATATAATGCTGATTCACGACTATTCTATAGACAAAGAAAGCACCAAAATTTGTAAATCTTCCCTGATATCCCACTATAGTTCATATACGGTTTTAGTCCTCACATAATTGACATTTATACTTGTAGTTTAGTTCATCCAAAACACAGCGCATTAACTTTATTTCATCGTCAATGAATGGGCAACTGGTATAGAGGATTTTAAGTTTCCATTATGCAATAACACTACTTCTTAACTGTATTTAGACTAATCTATAAATAAACCCAATTCAGAGTGGAAGTGCTCAATATCAAATTGCTGCATTCAACCATCAATAACAGAATACGAACACAACGAATTTTAAATACTGTAGGAGTCGCTTTGGGGTCGGTAAACTTTTCTTCGGAGCTGCCTGATGATGCATTGCCTCCAGTATTTTCCGGAAAAACATTTTGTGAATTTGAAAGTACGATCAGCACTGGTAAATTTGCATTATAAGGAACATGTCGCATGGCAAACCGCAAATTTGGATAGTCCATCTTGCGCTTTGCTTTTTGGAATACCCTTCAGTCTTTGTTAGGCAAAAATAGCAGTTGCTAAGGTCAAAAATGATTAGTGGGTTCTGGCATTACCACAAAGACTGCAAAAAGCATGCCTTTTCTCTTCCCATTCATCCACTGCACCAATTATAAGTTATAAATATAAAAAGATTTTTTGTTAACGAACATCTGACCATGAGAAATAGTATTCTGTTCAAGTCGGTAAGAATTACTGCGAAAGAAAAAGGATACAAGTTTGCTTGGGGGCAGGGAGGCAATATTCTCATTAGGTTAAATGAAAACGCAAAGATACTGCAGATCTAGGACGAGTCATCTCTGAACAAGTTAAAGTGATTTCCTCACTGAATTTTTGCATTTCATGAAAACATTTCCAAAATATCTTGTCATATCTTCCACCAAAATGTGCGAGGATTTCGCGCGAAATTACAACAGTTCAAATTAAACGTTCAATCCAACCATTACGATATAATTTTCGTGACGGAATTATGGCTCAACGACAGTGTTTTTGATCACGAAATTATGGATAATAATTATGACGATTTTCGAAGGGACCGTGAGCCTACTGCGTCGTTGAAAAAAGAGGTTAGGTTAGATTTGGCGGAGTATTCATTGCGATCCGGAAGAAATATAATGCTCAGTTGGTCTCTCCATTTTTCATTGACGCTGAGGATGTAGGGCTGAAAGCGAATGTCAATCAAAAAGACGTATATTTGTGTTGTGTCCCCGGGGGATGATGTTGAAATTTCTTCATTTATTAATAAGTTAGAGTCCAAGAAGGTGAAGATAAGGGGTGATAACTGTGTACTTTTGTGTGGGGATTTTAACTGTCCCACGGTCAAATGGGTACATCCAGACACAGATTTCAATCTAGAACCAACTAATGTGGAGAATAAATACGCAAATATTATCCATACACTCTCTTTTTGCGAGTTAATGCAATTTAATCGTATTAGTAATTAACAGAGTAATATACTTGATCATATACTCTGCAAAAAATTCAAAATAAAAAATATAGCACATTGTGAGGATCCATTTGTCCAAGAGGATATTTATCATCCCTGTTTGATTAAGGCACTCAGCAGTATCTTGGAAAGCGTGCGGACTCATTTATTTCAAATTACAAAAGAGCAAGTCACGAAAATATCATTCGTGATATTTCCGTGATCAACTGGAAGTTTTTGTTTTGCAAACTGAAAACGTCAATACAGATGTGAATATATTTTACGAAATTATGTAGTAATTGATGAGCACGTCCCCAAGATAAAGCTGCATAACAAATTTCCCCCTTTATTAACAAAGAATACCATAAAAATTTTGAAACAGAATAATGAGCAACATAGGAAATGGAAAAGGTACAATATTATAGGCAATCTGAATAGATTAAAGGAAATGAGGACACTTTCCAAAAGACTCATTGCCTCACACCATAGGAGTTATTTAGATAAGGATGGGCAGCAACTACCGAACGATTCAAAATCGTTTTTCAAGTATTCCTCTCATAGAAGGAACAAGAATCGCTACCCTAGTATCATGCATCTAGATGATAAAGTCATCTCAACACAAGAATTCGAGCTTGTTCGCCGAGTATTTTGAGAGTGTTTTTAAACCTGCTGCTGGTGATCATGATTATGATTATAACTTTGATAATTTATACAGTAGTAACTATCTGAATACGGTTGAACTCTCGGAAGGGGAAGTAGCTATTGCGCTCACCTCTGTTGACCCTACTCAAAATTCAGCCAATATTCCTCAAAAGCTGCGCAGATTGTCTATGTACCCCCTGTGCATTATTTTAAGTAACTCACTTCGCAGCGCGATTTTCCCGGCAAAGTGGAAGATTTCTTCGGTTATTCCCATATCTAAAAGATATTTACCGCAATAGAAAACATTTACTGATTCGGTGATTAACAGCTTCAAAGAATTGATAGGAGGCAGGATCTACATTTGTCTCTAAACTTATATTTGACCAGCATATCGAAGGGATTCTGAACAGCACTAACAGAATACTCGGCTTTATCTTTCGAAATTGTGGGCTTTTTAGAAATAACGAAACATTTTTAAATCTTCATTATTCCTTTGTGTTCAGTAGACTGAATCTTGCGTCCATAATATGGAATCCATAATATAACTGTTATATTCGTAGATTGGGAAGTGTCCAAAATAAATTTATAAGAAATTTAGCATATAGAAATAATTAAAGATCATGATTATGTTGAGGCACGAAAAAGATTCAAATGGATAATGAATGAACGTAGGAAAATTCGTGATTTTGTGTTTTTGTACAAAATATTGAAGAACTATTTGGTAGTGCCTGAGATTTTGCAGAGTATTCCACTGAGAGTTTGTGATTTAAGGTTAGAATCCAACGATCCATTCTATACTCCGTTCAGGAGGACCAATAATTCTCAAAATATACCCATCTACTGAATGTTGTGCAGCTACAATGAAAAATTCTTTGAGGTTGATATGTTTTTCATATTTTTGGGTAGTCTTAAATTCGTTCTCTAAGATAGGTTTCGTAAAAAAAATTATGTTTTTGCTGTTGTTTGTTATTTGTTTTTCTCAGTTTTTTTCTTTCTCTATCCTGTTTTTTGTTTTTCTCTCATTTCACACGATGAATGTAGGTTTTAATTTGTGGATACTGTCCCTGGGCTTTGAGCCTGTTATTATTTTCTATTTCTCAATGTAAAATATAAAAAAATAACTAACACAGCACACCTGGTAAGCTCACTACTTGCCTTGATCTCCAATTGCAACATCAAAATATAGGCTCCTTTAAAATTTTCAGAAAATGGCCTGGCTTGTGATTTCACCATGAGTTCTCCACAAATAAAATAAACTTTGTCAGGAGTGATTTCGTAACTGCGGCGTGTTTGTAGTGACATTTTCGTAGTTAAAACACTTTCTTTTCTACATACAGAGAAGACTGACTTATAATCTTATTTTTATATATGCTATCACAAAGAACACAATTCGGGTATAAAATTCATTCCAGCTAACCGTCCCCTCATTACATCTACTATCTGCAAATGAAAAACGATTTCATAGAGTTATTGAAGAGTGGTACGTGTTAGTGCTTATGCAATATTTTTTCTATTATAATGAAGGTATTTCCATCTAAAGAATAAAGATTTGCTTTGCATAATGAAAATATTGTCGACCAGAGTCATTGTTAATTTTCACGCTGGTTTGAATTTTAGTATAATACAGGATGTCTGTAATGTTTTAAATTTTTTGATAACTATCTACATTTTTTCTGTTCCTCGGACATTTCACCGTTTCATCATGTTCAGAGTTGAACCAGAATTTCATTTGTCTGGTGAATATAAAGTGATACACGGATGTGATTTTGATTTCTCCTTCGATGAATTTGCCGCTTTGACCGCGACGCATTGGCTTGTTTCTGAAGTCGACATTGAAATAAATATAAATTCCAAATGACATGAACGTCAAAATCTTGCTTTTTCGAATTCGTATGATAGTCGAAAAAAGCTGGAAAATAACATTCCTTAAGCTTCGACACCAGATTTTCAGTGCGACCCTTCATAGTTTCGTACCAGAGCTTTCTAATCGAATTTGATGAGGGATTCAACCTATCAGTCAGTATTGTGTTAAACGATGCTACTTGTAAAGATGTTTTTCTATTTCACTGGATTCCAGAAATATTCTCCCAATTTCCGAAAAATTAGGAGTTTCTGAAAAATCGACTTCCGTAAAAAAAAATTATATATGTGCCATGAGATCCTATAACGGATTATTCAACATCTGAATATGTTTTCTCCAGCAGTAATATTGTTAAGCTCGATATACAGGCTGATATTTCTGCCTGACCACTGAAAGTGAGGATGGTTCATTCCGGTCTAGAATTTCCGAATTTTATTTACGGTTAAATTTTTGATGCGGATAATGCCAATACTGTTGTAAATATCATTTCATTCCATTGATTATTGAGAATTCCAGAGGAAATTGAAAAATTTCCAACCAGTCAACAATTCTCGAAACGGCAACTTCCAACTGAACCGAAACCGAAAAAACCACCTCAAAGTCCATCAAAAATGAAGGTAATGATGAATATTTTCTCTGATTATCGTGTTCTGCACACGGAATTCTTGCCAGAAGGTCGGATGGTAAATGAAGAATGTTATCTTAGCGTTAAGCGGCGTTCGATAGAGCAAACTAGTCAAAAGAGGCCAGATTAAAAAAAAAAACTCATTGATATCTCGCAAGGTTATCAGAATGAATGAATTTAACCTGATCAAAAATTCAACAAAAGCCATCAAACAACTTGCGTATTCATCTGGCTCTGGCTGACTGTTTTCTTTCTCCAAAACTCAAAATACTACTTCGAGGTACCGTTTTGAATTGATAGAAGACATAAAAGTGATTTTGCGGTGACAACTCAAGTCAATTCCGTAAAAAGTATTTGAAAAAATTTTTAATGATAGCGTTGTTTATTGGTGTTAATGTATTATTTCGAAATTACTCTACCTTGAATGAGATACAAGGAATTTCTGGGTCTGGGGGCATTTCTCATGAAATCTATCTAAAACTGGATCAATAATGTCATTACTTCTGCCAATTATTATCAAGGTTGCTCACGAAAATAGTGTAGTTTTCCCAAGTTCTGCGAATACTTTTTGCAACATCTTCATTTTCATTGCTTAAGCCATTTTCAGGACCAAATCTCAAATTCATTCAACTAAACATGTGCATATAAAATTATAGATTTTAGAGTTTGCAACTTTCCATATATTTCCTAAATATTGAAGGGTGTATTGTCTCTTGTCATACTATTCAATCTTTGAAATTAAAGTTTAATGGAGTTTTATTCAAAAACTTTACACAAAATTAGTAATTCGTTTAAAAAGAATGGGTATATATGATTTAGTTTCATATGGAAAGATGAAGTCTAATAATTGTGATATTATAATTTTCATTTGATTATTCTTTCTATTCGCAAACAATATTAAAGTGTTAAAACTATGTGAAAACTATCGAAACCTCAATGTTTCTCCATATATTCTTCATGAATTAGTCAATTCATTCTCAACAACACCACACTATTTAAAAACCTCTCCAAACTTCTATCCTTAACACCCAGTTAAACCCGATAAGAAGTGTCAAGTATAAAACCATTAATAAATTACCAGAAGCTATCACCTAAGCTACTTCCTCGAGATTTATCTGAGGTTATCAAATGCAAGCATACCTTTCCCTTAATAAGTTCGGTCAAGGGTAGGGGTTAATACTCGACACCATATTAACCCTCAACTTTATATTTCGAACTTTGGGGAAAGCTTTTTTCGCCTAGCCATTCTGATGTAAATTGTCAATTTAACTTTGCGGCGAATGCGGCATAATCGGGGATCATTTGAAATAGATTTTCTCCGGGCTGGAGGGAAATGAAGAAAATGGAAACTGCACTTGAACTATCTGAAGAGAATTAAGAGCATCTTAGAAATTTTCCAAGGATTTGAGAAATACCGAAATATAAGGAATGCAAATGAGATGAAAATTAATTTTTACTTTCCGTTATATACGGAATGTTCTTGAATGACTTTCATATAGAGACGAGGAGTTTAAGGAAGAAAATATTTTATTGCTTCAAATATATTTTATCTTAAGAAATCCTTTGTTTTGTTCGAAACAAAAAGTTGTTTCAAATGTCAATATATGTTTGACAGTAAATGTTTGATTGACAGAAATTACGTATTGCGCAAATTGTCACAAAATTAAAGTAGATGTTGTCGACATCATTATATATATATATATATATATATATATATATATATATATATATATATATATATATATATATATATATATATATATATATATATATATATATATATATATATATATATATATATATATATATATATATATATATATATATATAAATGAGATAAAAACACAAGGTTTAACTTTGATCTACACTTTATTTGAAAAATTCGACGACGTTTCGCTGACACAGCAGCTTTATCATTCTTGATAATAGAATAGAATTCTATATATATATATATATATATATATATATATATATATATATATATATATATATATATATATATATATATATATATATATATATATATATATATATATATATATATATATATATATATATATATATATATATATATATATATATATATATATATATATATATATATATATATATATATATATATATATATATATATATATATATATATATATATATATATATATATATATATATATATATATATATATATATATATATATATATATATGTATATGTATAGAATGCGTGCACTGATGGTTCAGTAGAGGCTCGAAGCTAAGTTTAAAGTAACATACTCACTAATGAAATTGATAAATATTGTTGATTCAACTCCAATGAATTGGATACCCCAAATATTTCTGATATAGTGACGATCAATAGCACTGCACATCTGCGGATCCTCAAATACTTGCTGCCAATCATAGAAATCATGTTTGTTCAATGGTTTCAACTAGTAATTCTAATTAACAGTTTTTATTCGCGACATAATTCGCGGAGATTGAAAACAAAAATCCTCTGCTAATGAGAAATTGTTATTTTTTCACAAATGAATGATTTATTCGGTTATGTAACTAGAAGTTAACAGTTTCCGAATTTTTTTCCCTTCTAAATGTACTTCAAGACTGCTTCTTGCAGAATTTAATTTTTTTTCAACAAGAATGATCAATAACTTCCAAGTTCATACACCTATGCGATCCTGAGAAAAATTTATTATCGCAATTTTTTGTTATGCAATTACAAATCAACTGATTCCATATTTTTCCTTTCTTTTTTTTATGCGTGCTTCAAGCTAGGAATAGGCGAACCTGTTGCACCACATGAGTAGGCGCCTGGGAAGAATTGAGGTGTCTGTTTACTCGCTTCTTGAAGAGGACCAAATTGTAGGATGTTGGGAAGATGTTGGACGGAAGCGAGTTCCACAGCTCACCAGCTCTTGAACGAATATATTCTTATAGAGACAGATTCGAGGGGTCATTAAATGTACCGCCATATGATGAGAACACTTTGCCAGCCTAGTGTTGCGGCAAAACATGAGTTTTTTCGAGGTCTTCCAGCTCCTTGGAGCATCTTCCGTGGACGATAAACGAAATTGCGAAACAGATGGCTGTATTTCTGGGTGGCGTGGACTGATTTAATCTGCACCAAATTATTTTCAACAGGACATGAGTTCATATTGTCATTTCAGTAGCCAATTCCTCAATCTTTTTACATGAAAAGGATAACTCATGAATGATGATATGTTCGACAGTTTACTGCAATCATAAAAACGCACTTCGAATTGTACCAAAATATTTGATAATTCAGCTTCATACGTATTATAATTCAACTGAGGAATCCTTGCTTTCAAGGACAGAAAATTTATTTTTCAGATTCTTTCTTTTCAGTTGATCTATCATAAGTTGCTATTCACTTTTGAATGCGTTTACTACGCTAGACATCTCAAAAATAGTTTTTCGTTTACCTTGAAGCTCCTTGTTAACGAAGTTAAGGTGCATTTTGATGTCTGTCAAAAATGCCAAATCAGTCAGTCATTTTTCGTTTTTCAACATCTGAGTGTCATCACCTCTTTCGTATAGAGCAGCTGTTATTTTGGGCAATAATTCTTGAAACTTTTCTAGCATTTTTCCGCGACTCAACCACCTGACGTCCAGTGTGTTCAGGTGACTCCCTATCTTCCAACTGGAACTCTAAGAGCCGCCGTTGCAAGCTACGTGCACGAATGGAATTCACAATTTTTGTTGCAATGGCTATAATTTCCTCCGTGTTTAAAACATTTAAACACAAAACTTGATGATATATAATGCAATAGAATGAAGAAAATTAAGGTAAATTTTCATTATCTCGACACAATGTCACAAAACTGTTTTTAAGTCAAGTCATTGCTGATGCTCCGTCTGTTGTAATGCATACAAATTTATATATTGGTAGCTTGTAGTTCTTTACAAATTTGACGAAATCGTCATATATATCTTCGCCACGGGTCTCCCCTTCAGAGAAATGATTGTCAAAAATTCTTTCGTAGCCATGTTGGCTAAGGAACCATTCGAATAAAAATACACAGATGGGCAGTGTTTGTCATATCGGTGGATTCGTCGAATTGTAAAGAAAAGTATGTATATTTCATGATATATTGTTTCAATTTATCTGCCATGTCCTGACTCATGACTTCACTACGCCTTGTGACAGTCGGACGAGATAACTGAAGTTCTCTAATAGCGACATGATTTCTGTTTGGTTTTTAAATCTCCAAATAGAGACTCACCCACTTCAATTAATGCTTCCTTCACAATCGATCCATCTTCGAATGGTTTCTTCTGTTTAACCAATATATGAGATATTTTAAATAACGCGATCGTAACAGCTTTTGATTATTTGGCTGGTTTGTTCTTCTTCCAAACAAGATATCAAATCACGTACTTTTCGTTTCCTTGATTCACTCTGTGGCGGAAAAGCATTTTCATAGTTTTCATAAACCGTTTTATGATGCCTCTCTAAGTTACCACGCTTAGGTATTGCAACTGACGCACGAAAAATAAGACGAAGGCACTTATCCTTCACCACTCAATAGAAAAATTCTTCCTCCCAATCGTTATTAAAATGATACGTTTTAGATTTCTTCGCTGCACTCATTTTGTACTATTTATTAATGAACGTTTTATTGACGTAGTATTGCACAGTAGTTACAATTCAGAATGACTCCAAATTCTGCAGGTGCAACATTTATATTAGCGTGAACGAAAGTCTCGAATGTTCACATCAAACGCGCCACCCGAAATTTCTAGAAAAGCGGCAATAATAAAAAACGCGGCTTTTCTTTGACAAATACTGCGCGTTTCTTTGATAAAGCCGTCTTTTGCAGCTAGCAGGATGTTATTTCGTTACGTAATAAGTTTTCGAAGTTATCTACTTAATAAAGCACTCGCGATCGATCGTTTCAATATCCCTGCTCTAGATGATAGCGTCAATATATACCCCAAAATCGACAAAAACAGCATATCTTTGGATTGCGTTGACTCTGATTGTTAATCTAACCGTGAAAACAGAGCTACTTTATATCAGATATTGTGCTCGTAAACTCGTTACGCCAACTCAATTTTTCCTTCAGACAAATTTCTGAAATTTTATCTTCCATAATACTCAAAAATCATCAAATGATCTCGCAAGCGATAAATTGGGGTCTCTTATGTCTGATTCCCAAAAACCCATCGGTGCTAGGGCCTCCTCGGAGATTAATTCAACATATCGAAACTAATATATTCATAGAAAGCTAATTTTTTTTCAAATTCTCTACACTTCTTATTTGAAGTGAAAAAGTAGTATGTTGGATATCGATAATATTCCCAAATAATCATGATCAGTAGTCTATTCTTAAGTGAAAAATTTCCCTAGAAAGTTTTCCCTGCAATAAGATATTCAAGAGAATACCCTACTTATGTGATTCGGGTGTCTACGGTTTGCTATTTATATTATAGGAAAACTAGTTAACAATAGGTTAGTGTTATCAAAAAGACTCAACAATAATTTTGGCTTGCAAAAAATTCTAAAACTAACCGTTTAATGCAAGAAATTATTGCATAATGGAAATAGGATACAGTACCGGAATTTTATATTTGTTCTTCTGTTTCAATTTTATTCTTAAATTCCGTTTTCTTTCACCAAAAGAAGAAGTTATGTTGAAATCGCTGATGTTCTTAGAGTTGAAACGAAAAGAGATATCATTTCGAAACATATTCGGAGTTGCAAGTTGCGATCTCAACAGGGATTTACACAAAAACATTCTATTCAGCTGTTTTCTTTGAGTGGAGAGAGGGACGTTGCCTGAATTTCATAATTTTGGAACTAATTGCTTCATGGGAATATTTCAAACAAAGTTTTGCAATATTCATATACAAGTTACAATTTTCGGCAATGATCATTCATTTCCTTTATATTTTTGATTAAATCTTAGCTTGCTTTCTTCTTTCCATCCAAAATTCTAATCAAAAGAGCTTGAAAAAAATTCGCCATTGATAAGGATGTAATTTTTCATCAAAAAGCAAACCATATATAATATAAATGAAAGGAAACATTTTTGCATAAACATAAAGCTTATACAAAGTTTTAATACGCACAACCGGTTTCTAAATTAATGTCATTTTCAAGTACCTAGAGCTAACAGGGTGAATTTAGTAAATTTTAGATTTTTATAGAGCTTGTTCATGTCCAAACCTTCTTCTAGATTCATTGGCATCCCTGCATTGCCTCTGTGGAGAATTTTTGAATTATCTAATGAAATTATGTGATTTATAAGTTTATTCTGTTAAGAAACTTCGGATTTTATATCTGATGAGAGATGTTCTTTTAAGTTGGATTCAAAATTCGACCTGTTTGTCCAACGTTACTTATGGAGCATTCGTTGGATTCATTTTCGTTTTGTTCAGCATTGAATGGTCATTTGTTTATGTTGAGATCACATAGGAAGGTGGTTGTTAAATAGAATTTGAAGAGATAATTGCTGTTGTAGCGAAACAATGCTAGTTAGAAAGGCTTATTTATTACTAGTTTTTCTTAAATGGAATATAGTAATTGTGAAATTGGTGTTTGATCTTTGCCGTAAATGGTGCTGTTTATGTGGGATACTGGAATATCATTATTTGATGCAATTTTCCTAATGATATTGAATTCCGTATTAGTCTGCTGTGGATATGCGAATGAAGAAAGCATTATGAATTGTTGAATTATAAGTAGCTAATAAATTCGTGATTTGGTTATATACAGTGGGATTATTAAATCTGTATATCTTTCTTCCCTATATATGCTGCAAGTAGGAACTGTACTGAGTTTTGTGATGGTTATGTCTAGTAAATTTAGTGAATGGTAGCGTTCAATTTCAGCAGTGAAATTAATTTCATTATGCATTTCGTTTAGAAAATGTAAAAGCTGGTCTTTTTGTCTGAGCGTTGAAAACCCTTTGAATATCATCTCTTCAAGATTGTTCACAAAAATATCAAGAACTTTTTGAGTGAAAGAACCTTCCGTATTAGAATTGGCCGATATACTTCAAACGAAAGAACCCAAACTAATAGTACTCCTCAGAGATCCCTTATAAACCCTACGCTTTTCCTTATAGGCCTAAATGGTATACGCCAAAACCTCAATGCTCCCTTGAGAGCATGCCTCTATGCAGATGATCTTGTTGTATACGGTAGAGGAAATCAGATTCGAACAATGGAGACAATCCTACAAATCTTTTTGGACAGCTTAGAGAGCTTCAGGATTATTCTTTGAGCATTCAGAACTACACCTGTCAATAGCCTCCGTAGAGAACTAGAAGAATCCACTTCGAAGTCGAGAAGAGACAATTTGAGTTTCAATTATGCCGCAACTATACATGCTGACACATCAAACCCAAATATTCACTCTTGTCATACAAACAGACTCACAGGGTTTTTTCACAAATAAAACTAGAACAGCTAACCACTTCTATGAAAGGTTCAGAATCATCCTAGCCGATTTCCAACTCTCAGTACCAAATACCACTTCATCGAAGATCCTTGGCTAATCAATGCACCGCACTGTATCAACTTTCTGACAGATTGCGACAAACATAATTTGAGCCCAGATATCATATGGCATTTGTCATATTTTTCGAACGACTGTCCAAATTTTTTCGCAAATTTTTCTTTAAGTTAAACAAGCTCCACGAAAAAATAATATATGGGCGACGTCAATCTAGATTTTTGGGTCCATAATGATTCTAAAATATCTAAAGATCATAATCGGCATCACTTGGAAGACTGAACCTGGCCATCGGGGCTCTCTCGGTCAAAAAGAGAGGGAATTTGAGGAAATATCGCAGGTTATGTATTTTCTTATTATTGCCTGAGTCCTTCATGACCTTGCTTGCTATGTAAAATCTTTTCTTCGATTTGTGTAGACATATAAGAAGTATGATTGTTGAAATATTTTTCTGCTGGTTTTCTTTTTCAATTGTTATAGATACCTGTCCCAAACCCCCCTCCTTTCACTCTTTTTTTGGAAATCAAGGAATGCAAGAGAGAATGAAGCAGCTAAGCAGAAAAATCTTTGGTACTCTTTATGTACACACGACACTTACAATAGAGACAGGAAAACGAGTTTTTCCTCAGGTTTTTTCACTCATTTATTGAATCATATACAAGAAAGTATGGTTCCCCTGTTACATTTCCTGAGCTCACACTTTTTCTTTTATGACACGTCAAAATTATAGATATAGGCCTTTATTGTAAATACAATTATTCAAATTTTTGTAAATCCTCTCTTTTCAAAGGAAAATTTCAGCAGCCTACTCGAAGAATATGGCGATTACCAGAAAATTTATACGGACGCTTCAAAATGTGCAAGTGGTGTGAGTACTGTAGTCGTGTCCACCCAGGGGAATTCCCTCTATAAACTCCCCATACAAACAAGAATTGATTCTGTAGAAATGTTCGCTATACTACAAAGTCTCATCTTCAAAAACCACCATTCTCACCATAAAAACTTCATAATAGTCATCGACTCACTCAATTCTATACAAAGTTTACGACAGATACACCCAAATCACCCTATAGCTATTGAAATCAGAAATCAGCTAGATACTCCTGATGACTCAAACATTAAAGTCATATTCATCTAGGCACCCTCACATATAGGCATTTCAGGGAATGAGGAATCTGACAAATGGGCACGCCAGGCCGCTATTTCAGAGGATCAAAACACCATCAACAGTGTTGTAAGTTCTGACTTGAAAAACACATTGACGAACGAAATCATTACGCTGTGGCAAGATCAGTGGAACCAGTGCGAATTAAAATTATGCGAAGTGAAACCGTTATTTCGTAAATGGTGCGTCTATTCAAAAACCAATCTCACCATTCGTACATTATAAAACGCGAAGACCCCCTTGTGCGATACCTGCGATGATACGACCTTATCAGTGAAACATTTGTAAGTAGACTGTCCTAAGTTGCACCGAGAAAGAGTACAGTGAAACCAACCGAAGACACTTCAATCAATCTTCAACCCTACAAACAGTGAAACTTTGTTGAACTACCTAAAAGCTACAAAACTATATAAATGTATGCAGTTAATAAAAATATAAATATTTCATTTATTAAGGGCAGAAATTCATCTGTTGGAATGTTTGGTTTCATATTTTTCTATATCAAAAGAGACAAATTAAAATTCAAATATAAAACTTTATTAATCCGGTCTACAAAGTTTGAGACGGTGTGTTACGATGAAGGATTACAAAATTCATCTATAATGTGTCATGAAGTTTTATTCTTCATAATTTTCCATATTTAAAATAAGTTTAGTTAACACATTTTTCCCATAACTGTTAGCTATAGATACTTAAAAATGACCTATTTGTCCAAACCGGTAGTGTGTAATGCCGATACACATTGTGAAAATCAGAAAAGTACTTGATCTTGTTAAAACAAATTTTCATAAAATAATCCACCATATATTAAGAAGCGAACGAGTTTCTCTTTTGTAGTTGCGCGATGGACGAAGTCAAAATTATTTTGTCATCTTCAACATGGTACAGATGATAGAGGGATGAAACAATATAAATTCGTAGGAGTTTTAATCGGTTTTAGCTTTATTTTTCATTTTCACTATTTTTCAAACAGAAAATCTCCATTTTTCGAAAGAGATATAAAAAAAAAATTAATCAAAAGCGGGGAGATCAAAGGAAAAGGTCGAATTCACATAAAGTGTTTCCTTGACAAAATCGGAGCTCAAAAGCTACAGTCATTTCTATAAAGTCTTCGAAGTAATTAGAATATAGGTAACATTTCATTCATAGTTATGTAATCGTCGTAAAGTCGATATATCCTCGATCACAGAAATTAAGATTTACAATTTTAATTTCTAACGATTATTGATGAGGAATACTACATATTGAAAGTTTTTGAAACAAAGTCTCCTCAAATAACTTTATGTATACACCAAGCGCAATTGGTTGACTGTAATCAAAAACATAAGTGAACTTATAAATTTGTTCATTAAATTGAGGTCGGAAACCAGGTTACAGTGAGGTAATAAAGTGGCTTCCCGAATAATAACCATGAGACTTCTGTAAAATTATGAGGGAAATAAAACGAAAGATTATTCGCTACCGAAAATGCATTTCTATGAAAATTGCATCTATATTTCTCCCGTCTAGTCTCTTGTTAGTTTATAATTTAGCGATGCTTAGTTTAGCTTTTTTTGGTGTAGAATAACATTCCTACTGATACAACCAAACCACAATTATCGAAACAATATTATCAACAACGTAGAAATGCGGAAATATTATCCCGAAATTGAGATTGTAATATTTATCAATTTTTCTTCAAGATAATGCATATTTGAAATAGTCCAACGAAGAAATTTCTTTCCATGAAATGTGTACACCATCTTATTCAACATAAATTAACATCACTTTGAATGATGTTTAAGGTCCAGTGTGCTGAGTATGCAGCAAGTGAGTGTCATCTTTGATATACAAAAAGATCTAACACGCCGTCTTACAAAACAGTTCATATCGAAACTTTCATTACTCAACACTAAGAAAGAGGTGATATAGGGAAATCCACCGAGACCGTCCGTTAAAAACTTTTTATGTTCCAATTAGAATATCAAGGTGACATTTCATACGCGGCCATAACTAGCGATTTCCAATTGGAGTGAAATATTATCGAAGTGATACCATTTCCTGTTATACCGGAAGTGGGTCTTCACTTTGTTATTTCAAATGGCCATCCACCCTTTTTTATTATACATCTAGAACCGACATTTAGGCGAGGCATAAAATACCCAAGTTGTTTGCACTTATCCGTCAGAATTTTTACAGTTTCAATTATTGTTGCTATA
Organism: Cryptolaemus montrouzieri; assembly: GCA_013387265.2. Taxonomy (NCBI): domain Eukaryota; kingdom Metazoa; phylum Arthropoda; class Insecta; order Coleoptera; family Coccinellidae; genus Cryptolaemus; species Cryptolaemus montrouzieri. The sequence goes on along the minus strand of JABFTP020000021.1, from coordinate 69,148,469 downwards.
AACTCGATGTTTGAGGAACATTTAAAAAATTTTTAGGTCGTAGGTCTTTTGCACTACATACACAGTTTTAGCTTGAGTGGATAGAAGAGGAATCAAGGAATTTTTTAAGCAGTCTACACATGTTAAATGTTTATTGCATTGTTTTGTATGATTCTTTCAATTTGTCTCTTTTCAAACAGAAATAACTCAATTTTTTCAAATTGTACCTACCAATTTTCAAATCACCGTTAGATGAAGCGTCAAATTTCAGATGTAATTGTGTAAGCATGTACTATACCCATCTTTTATAGTTTCAAAATATTTTGGGAATATATTGAATTTTGATGATTTTGCAAGAACTAACAGAGAATGCTTTGAAATATTTGAATGAAGTAGCTGAACTAGCTACGCTCACCTGAATGGTGCCTAAAATTTATGTACTTGTCACTTCGTTCATTCGAATTTGATATTTCAACAAGAATTGTCGTTATTTCAGATTGAAAATATCCAAAACATACAACACATATGGAATAAAACCACTGGTTGTTCTAACGAAAATATATCTGATCTTTTTTAATTCATTTTAGAATGTCGAAAAGTAGTGGGTAGAAATTGCAGGCAATTTAATAACCAATTTTCAAATATACTGTCTATGAGTAAAATAAAATTTCGAAGCATTAGAAGTAATTTTCTACATTCTGATGAATAAAAATTGTAAGAATTAAGCAAAACCAATCATCGAAGATAATTACAGTAATACGAATAAATGATAGCAAACATCATAGGAGAAAACTAATTTAAGATCTGAATAAATGTTCAATATGGGCCCCATTTTACTCGATACACTTGACAGCTCGTATACGAACATGATGAGTTCCCCTCCTAGTTTCCTCAGGATCAATCTTACGAAAAGCATTATGAATGCGCTGTAGTAACTCTTCTTTACTTCTTACAGGAATAGGATACACTTCACTCTTGATTTTGCTCCATAAATAAAAACCAAGGGGTGTCAGGTCCGGAGATGGTGGAGGCCATAAATTTGGTCCTTGATTACCCCTCCATCTATCCCCGACCATGTCTGTTAGCTGCCAATCTACAGCTCGTGTTTTATGTGCTGGTGCACCATCCAAATGAAAATAGCAATCCCTCAGAATGTTAAGGGGTAATCCATCTGAAAAATTTGCTAATGTTCCTCTCAAAATTTCCAGGTATCTTTATCTATTAAGATTTTCCTCATAAATGTGATAAACCAACAAATCATTCATTAATATTGCCAAAACGTTAACGCTGAATTTATTTTGGAAATCAATAACCTCAATAAAATGTGGATTATCTGTGGCTCAAAAATGTTGATTTCCCCTGTTGGTTATTCCACTTCCATAGAACTTGGCTTCATCAGACCATATAATTTTTTGCAGAAATGTCTCATCTTCTTGAAGCCGAACTAATAAATTTTCACAGAAATTTAGCCGCTTGGGAAGGTCAGTTGGTTTCAATTTTTGTAGTCTGATAAAAGAATACGGGTGCATGTTATGTTTCTTGAGGATCCTTTGAATGGAAGTATAACTCAATCCACTATCCATTCATGCTGACTTAATGGACGCATGTGGATTGGCACGAAAATACGCTAGCGTATTAATTTGATTATCGTCGTCCTCGAGAATTGGTTTTCTTCTAGTTTCTATGTATTTTGTTCCTCCAAATTGCAGAAAATTGCTTCTAATCCTTCGAAATTTTGTATTACTCATAGGCCCCAAGTTTAGAAATTGTTTATTGAATTGCCTACAAGTTTTATCCACCATTTTTTGACATTCGCCATTAATTAAAAAGAGATTCAACATATACTCGTTCGAATAATCAGCCATTTTATTACCAATCTGGTGTTTTTCAGAAATTTTCACTTCAAATTACCAACAATCCTTGTCAAAATATCAAATTCGAATGAACGAAGTGACAAGTACATTAGTTTTAGGCACCTGTCAGGTGAGCGTATCCAGTTTGGCTACTTGATTCAAACATTTCAAAGCATTCTCTGTTAGTTCTTGCAAAATCGTCAAAATTCAATATATTCCCAAATTATTTCGGAACTATTAGAAGATGGGTATAATACATTCTGATACAATTCCATCTGAAATTTGATGCTTCATCTGATAGCGATATAAAAATTGGCGCGTACCATTGAGACATTCCTTTACCCTTCTTCTATCCACCCAAGCAAAAATTGTGTCTGTAGTGCAAAAGCTCTACGAGCTACATTTTTTTAAATATTCCCCAAGAATCGAGTATATAACAAAAATTAATAAATCTGTCAAAAGTTTCGACAGATAAGTGCTAACAACTTGGGTATTTTATGCCTTGATCAAATGTCGGTTCTAGATGTATAATAGAAAAGGTAGATTGCCATTTGGAATAACAAAGTGATAACCCACTTCTGGTATAACCGAAAATGGTATCACTTTGAAAATATTTCACTTCAATTGCAGATCGCTAGTTATGGCCGCGTATAAAATTTCAGCTTGATATTGTAACTGGAACTCAAAAGGTTTTTAACGGACGGTCCCGGTGGATATCCCTGTATAAAACCAAATTTCGGTAGAACATCTTTGTATTATTTCATAGGATATCACAGTTTATTATTTAAAACCATGTCATTTATAAACTCATATTAACACCTTACTTCATACTAAGTGCCAAAATTTATATAGTATCACTTAGTGCGTCTCCGTTAATTTAATAATAACGGAGAGAAAACATTTGTCCTTATTCGTTGGTTTATTGAAATCAATGCTTGATAATATAATTCATTATTTTTCATAACCACTCTAAAACTGATGTTAGAGGATATATTGTGATCGTAATTTCATTCAGTTACCGATTAGTGAATATTTATTTTTCTATGGAATCACACAAGATTACATAAACATATGAATGGGTCACTGATCGGGGTGATACTCATTAAATAATACCAGTCAACACGTTTTAACTAATTTTCCGAAAAGTTTTTCTTTGTTTTCAGTCGAATGAAGTATGCAGATCATGAAAATAACAATTTTGATCTATTTTAATATTCAGTATAGTTTCAAGTGTATAATAATTCGAATATGTCCAGGCGCATTCGCTATTTTGTTTTTATGTGGGTTATGTGTGTAGATTCTGCTACTTCTTAATATAAAATAGTTGAATTGTGTGATTGAAATTTTTTGTTTCAGTTTAATACTAATACTCATAATTGTATGAACGAGTTTCGAAAAGACTTTGTTTCAACTTCAAAGTACCAATAATGAGAATCAGATTCATATTTGAATTTTAAAATTGAACATAAATTAATATTTTCCTTACTTCAGTAACGTGGTGTTTTAAAAAGAAACTGACATTCACTGTACTGATAATATGAAATTAATCAGAAATCTCATTATTTTTCTTGAAATTTGATAATATTCAATCACAGGATTGTTTAGGTTACTTGTTGAAACTGACTTATTATGCGCAGTAACCTTAAAGAAGGAGAGAAGTTTACAGATGCTACGTAAATATTAGTATGACTTTAAGAAAAAGCACACTGAAGTATATCAAATGAGATTTTAGGAAAATATTCTTGAAAATTTCTATGAAGTTGCTACTTTCTGGCCATTACAATTTGATCGTAAAATAAACACGCATTCCCCTGTTCATTTGAATTAATTTGAGGTATCAAGACGTTTTAACGTTTTATTCATAATCTAACTTCCTCCAGGATTTAATCAGAAGAATGTACGTTAAAGGGAACCAATGTGGTTCCAACTTTTGCTGTGCTCAGCCAAAATCAAATTGCTCGAACACTTGGTGTACCTAAAAGCATTGAGTGGGACAGTATCGAAACCGCAAAACTTTCCGTCTGTATATAATCTGATGCTCATCAGGGCACCTTAATCCACCAGTAGTCTCACATGTGTCCAGATGACCCGCTGTTATTATTCGGTAATCTTTTCTGTCTAATTGTACGGAAGAAAGTCTATCACCCCAGTTAGACGAGACGCTCAAAGATTTTTTTCGACACATCCATTTCCTGATTCTGCCGTATCATGTATTTCGTTAATGATTAATATATTTTCATTTCTATTTTAATTGAATGACACCATTTCATAAATATCAGGAATTCAAAAGGGTACAACCGACAATAATTATAAAACTTTCGAACTACATTCCGTCGAACATATATACTTGAACGATATTGTGTTAAAACTATATTCTTTTAAAATTTCCAGCGAGATGATCAATGAAAGAAGTTTTGAGTGGGTTCAATTAAACCCTTTGAAAAAAGTATTTGAACTACAGAAGCGTGAAAATTCAATTTTAAGTTGTCAAATTTCGAATTTCTCTCACAATCTCTCCATATTTCTAAGGCTCTCTTTGTGAGAAATATGATTAAAGTTTCAGATCTTTGAATTGTAAAAAATGTCATTCTCAAAGGACTTTCGAGATATTCAATTTGAAACTCCTCATTTCGAAATCAGGTTCGAATATCTTATAGGTGATTGGATTTCGAATCGAAGTGCTGAATGTATTTTGTTTAATGATATTAATGAGGATTTCTGCTCGTTAACATGGTACTTAAGATTTAGCAGGATTATCTTCTCTATATATACACGACACGAGACCTAGGCTTTACAGCATTCCAGAAGGTATCTTATGAATACAAATTTTGTAGAATTGGAATAGATTATTATATTCATAATCAGTGCACTGCATTACTGTTGATATGTATGCATTACTACATTCAATTAGTTTGCAGAATATTGATGACAACTCTACTGAAATACAATGCACATTTCGTCAGGAAAGCGAAATGGATCGTTAGCACAATATACTGTTAGAATGAATTATATTAAAATAGTTCCTAACGACTAGTATATAATTCATATTTATATATATTTGAAATTGTTTGTCACAAAGGCATTCCTCAGAATTCTTTTGAAATAAAAAATAATATAGAATAAAGACATGTAGTTCGTTCATTTAAATGTCTTGAAAGCGTATATTTCTCATACTTTCTAATGTCGAATATAATAATTTTTATTATGACTGCGTTGAAAGCAATTGGTTCATATGGTGCTTGGGGATAATTTTATTTTCAATTATCCAGTGGAAAAATGAGTCAATATATATATATATATATATATATATATATATATATATATATATATATATATATATATATATATATATATATATATATATATATATATATATATATATATATATATATATATATATATATATATATATATATATATATATATATATATATATATATATATATATATATATATATATATATATATATATATATATATATATATATATATATATATATATATATATATATATATATTTTGGTTGGTAACTTCAGTACTACGGAAAATCCATAAAAGAGTATGTTGTGTTAGTTTATATAAAATTATGATGTCAACTTTACTACAATAATAATCATAACTGTTCGCTATTCGTTTTATTATATTGAATTCTTTCAAGAAATTATTTTGTGAATTTGAATTGGAGGTGAGTTTTTCTGTCATGTCATTTTGAGCAGCTATTTTGTATTGACGAGAATGTGCAGAAAATAGAAAAAAGAATTTTCTAGAGTGAATTTGATATCAGGATTAATTGAATAACGAAGGCAGTAAATTAATCTGGAATCTTTTTCTGGACCGACAAAATATCAAAAATTTTCACCACATATCTGAACTGATAAAAATAGTGCTTTGACATTAGATGATCATAAATCAGTTCCTTAACATTAACCATAAACACTTCTAATAGCAATGGAACAAGAGTATTACCCATAATCAAACTGTTATCGTTCATATGAAATTCGCCATGCTGAAGTATTTTCGTCCAATCATACTCCTTATAGTGCCAATGACGCAAATTTCCAATTACATAAGGAGATCGACATTTACGATCATCAAAACTTCAATCTGTTATTAAACTTCGTTAAATAGTAAATGCCATCAGACAAGTAGTCCCATTCTTGTCTTGTTTAACATTTGATTCTCGTCCTATAAATGTTTAGTTGAGAATTTTGATTCTAATAGAAAATATTCCAAATAAAATACTAATTTTTAACGTTGATCTATCTTTTTTGAATGAGGTCAATCTTATCAAATATTGAACTTAGTGAATCCCATTATCGCACCTAAAGCTAGAAATCATTCAGAATTGTTCCTGGAATGAAACTATCTTAAACATTGAACACTTGTGCCAGTTACCTGATACAAATCCACTTTCTATCATAAATAAATTAGAATTTGATTCACGCATATATACTATATTTTTAACACGTTTCGACAAATACCAAATGAGAAGACCAAAAACTATACTAAGGTATAACAATTTACAGAACTACTATCTTAATCATTCAACATGAAACAAATTAGGCAAATGGTAATTATAGACAATATCTACCTGTTCTTGTAATAACATATTAGAAAGTGTTCTTCTTTTGATTTCATGGGATTTCCAAAGATTATGATCAAGGTTTCTACTAGATGAATGAAGGATTTTATATTTTCATTGAAATTGTGGTTAAATTCCATCATCAATATCCATTGATTCTAATACAGAAATTTTCTACTAATATACATCTAATTACAACTATCACTGCTAAGTATACACCAAATTCATTACCACCATTAATTTTGATGTGTCTCGATAGATTATTATTTGTTTGTAATGAGATGTGAAATGAGAATGTTCCACTAAATGTTTTGAATTATGACAAACTTTCCCAACACATATATGGTTACTATATCAACGTTGATCTTCTGATTTTGAGTACACTAATCTTATTGCATTGTATTTTCTCTTTTGTTGAGTAATTTAGTCAATATATTTCGATTGGTACCATTACTAAGCGCTAACGAACATTTTATAACCTATGGATCATGCTGTATGATGTTGCTTTTTCTGTTGAACGAAATGAAACCATGTATTCTAAATAACAATGTCCGCATGAGACAGTTTATATAAAATAGAGGAATCTATTTTTCAATTTGTTAATATCATTTAGTTCTATACTCTTTTCATTGATATCGTTCGGTTTGGATACTTGGAAATATTGATATCAAAGAAAGCTGATTTGACGGTATGAGGAATATGTATATCTCATATTTTATGTATTATTTCTTAGAAATTTTTGATATAATACTTGGGTTTGAAATATTGTTTCACCAAATCAATTATCAAATGAGATATAAGAAACAACTGATCTTATAGTGTATCCTGGCTCATTGAGTTTAATGAGTGAATATAATTGGGGAGTATTAAGTTCGATGAAAATTATCTCAGTCTCAATTTAGTTAGCTTTAATGGTTTGAATGACTCGGTGATTTTGATTCGATCTTTTAAAAACATAAGGGACATTTTTGAATTATTCAATTGAAAAATAATTCAAGGACACGGTTCAATCATGAATTAATCCTATCAGTATTTTGATAGACGAAAGAAAATATCAATACTATACTAAAGTTAAAAGAATTTTAGAATTTCTAGTATAGTTAATATCATCCTTTATATAAACAATTCCAATAGTAATTTAAGAGATTTTTCGAAGTATTAAGAATACCAACCAAAAACACAATATTTTAACTCACATTAGTAAATGCAAACGTTTGTGTTGTTTTTAACATATCATAATCCCAATATTGCTCTCGTACATTCTATAAACTCTAAGTCTAAAATTGAGCTAAATGTTCATATCGATGAACTTTTAAAATTTCAATATGAATATCATAGTGCAAATGCACTTTTACGACAAGAATTATATTTTCACATTGTGAATCATGTACTGGAATGAAGTCTCACTTTTAATGAAAATTTTGATATTTCATTATGGAAAGTATTAGAAGTCAACAAACACAGTCAACTAGACTTTAATTCCCCATTAATATTCAGTTCTTTCAGTTCGTGAAATAAATCACCCAACACGAAATATAACCTAACCTCAGGTTAACCTAATTATTTCTTTTTACCCATAAAATGGTACACGAGTACCAACATTATAATATAGGGCACATTATCTTTTCGAATCTTCTGTATCTCATCGAGCAAATGTAGAAAATTGCTTCATAATTTTATGGATATAGTGAGAATTCGAACAGCTTTGTTTTATTACATTGTATATATCTTTTCATCAACAAACTACTCAATCCACCTTTCCAAGTGTAAGATCAAAGTTTTCTGAGATGTAAGGTGTTCAATCAGCTTCACTTGATATTGTGCAAGAATTCATTATGAAATCTTCAACGTGGGATTAGTCCTGTGGTCTAGTCGGACAAGGTAGTTGATTTGATAATTCTTGGGTTGAGGCGACCCATAAAATCTCCAACGATCTTTTTGATAGCTACTGTTATTGTGTTACTATATTTTTTAAAGAAAGTACGCATGGAAATAATTCTAAATTGAATTATAAGGTGCTTTCAAAGTGGGAGATAAAAGTTTGGAAATTCTAACCAATTAATTGTAAATTATAATTTGAGTGATTAAGATCAGAACATACTGGCAAGCAGTTCATTCTTCTACATGATCAAATATATTTTAAATTTTCATTAGAAATTTGATATTTTTGCCTAGGATTCCTTTGATTCTAGCAAGTTTCGGTATTCTATAATCATCTGGCCCTCCACGCCAGTGAAACTAAGGCTTCACCTCATTCTTTTCAATTTTGCTCATGTGAAACGTGAAACTTCCCTAGCGGATTATCTGGCACACGACACGGGCGAAAGCTATCCTCCATTTCGAGGTGGAAACAGTTGGACTGAAAGGATATGCAAATGCATTCGTTTTTTCGTGAATCCCTGGAAGTACATCTGGAATGCTGCCCATTCGATAAACTGTGACTCTTCTTTCTGTCGCCGTGCATATGTGTGCGAAGTTGGATGTGATCCCTGCGGCCGTGACTCGCATGCGAGAACTAATAATACAGCTTGGGGTTGCAGTAATCCTGAAGTTCAATGCTAGCATACAGGAAAAATTCTAAAAGGTTCAACGGTTGACGTGAGAGTATGTTGCTCTTTCTAAAGTATGCGCCGAGATGCAATGGTGATTGCAATTGAATCTTGAGACACTATTTGAACAAGAATATGTAAATCTGTGAGATCTTCGAGGCTTTCAAGTCAATACAAAATGATTACGCGAAAGTGACCCAACAAAGTTGTTATGCTATATATCTTAGGAAGTAGCTCTTTACTTTTCAATCATTCAAATACTTTTTTCATTTTTGCATATATTTCACTTACTTCGATCTCATTATTGTGTTATTGTGCTGTTTCCGTGAAATTTTAACTGCATATCCACGGGGACCGTCCGTTAAAAACAATTACAATATCATGCTGAAATTTTGTACGCGGCCTTAACTAGCGATTTCCTATTGGAGTGAAATACTTTCAAAGTGAAACCATTTCTGGTTATATCGGAAGTGGGTCATCACTTTGTTATTTCAAATGGCAATCTACCATTTTTATTATACATCTAGAACCGACATTTGCGCAGGGCATAAAATACCCAAGCTGTTGGTACTTATCTGTCTTACAAAACAGTTCATATCGAAACCTTCATTACTCAACACTAAGAAAGAGGTGATATAGGGAAATCCACCGAGACCGTCCGTTAAAAACTTTTTATGTTCCAATTAGAATATCAAGCTGAAATTTTATACGCGGCCATAACTAGCGATTTCCAATTGAAGTGAAATATTTTCGAAGTGATACCATTTCCGGTTATATCGGAAGTGGGTCATCACTTTGTTATTTCAAATGGCAATCTACCATTTTTATTATACATCTAGAACCGACATTTGCGCAAGGCATAAAAAACCCAAGTTGTTGGTACTTATCTGTCAAAACTTTTGACAGATTTAATTATTTTTGTTATAAACTCGATTTTTGAGAAACAGTTAAAAAAATTGTAGCTCGTAGATCTTTTGCACAACAGACACAATTTTTGCTTGGGTGGATAGAAGAAGGATCAAGGAATTTTTTACGCAGTCTACACATGCCAAATCTTTATTGCGTTGTTTTGAATGATTTTTTTAATTTGGCTTTTTTCAAACAGCAATAACTCAATTTTTGCAAATGGCCCGTGCCAATTTTTATATCACCATCAGATGAGGCGTCAAATTTCAGATGGAATTGTATCAGTATGTACTATACCCATCTCTTATAGTTCCGAAATAATTTGGGAATATATTGAATTATGATGATTTTGCAAGAACTAACAGAGAATGCTTTGTAATATTTGAATCAAGTAGCTGAACTGGCTACGCTCACCTTACAGGTGCCTAATATTAATGAACTTGTCACTTCATTCATTTGAATTTGATATTTCAACAAGAATTGTTGGTAATTCGAAGTGAAAATTTTTGAAAAACACCAGATTGATAATAAAAAGGCTGATTACTCAAACGAGGATAGGTTTAATCTCTTTTTAATTCATGGCGAATGTCAAAAAGTTGTGGATGGAACTTGCAGGCAATTCAATAACCAATTTCCAAATTTGGCTCCTATGTGTGAAACAAAATTCCGAAGGATTAGAAGGAATTTTCTGCAATTTGGAGGAACAAAGTACATTGAAACTAGAAGAAAACCAATTCTCGAGGACGGCGACAATCAAATTAATACGCTAGCGTATTTTTGTGCCAATCCACATGCGTCCATTAAGTCAGCATCAATGGATATTGGATTGAGTTATACTTCCATTCAAAGGATCCTTAAGAAACAGAACATGCACCCGTATTTCTGTGAAAATTTATTAATTCGGCTTCAAGAAGACGAGACAATTCTGCAAAAAATTTTATGGTCTGATGAAGCCAAGTTCAATGAAAGTGGAATAACGAACAGGAGAAATCAACATTTTTGGGCCACAGAAAATCCACATTTCATTGAGGTTATTGATTTCCGAAATATATTCAGCGTTAACGTTTTTGCAACTTTAATGAATGATTTGTTGGCTTATCATATTTATGAGGAAAATATTAATGGACAAAGATACCTGGAAATTTTGAGAGGAACATTAGCAAATTTTTCAGATATATTACCACTTAACATTCTGAGGGATTGCTATTACCAAATGAATGGTGCACCAGCACATAAAATACGAGCTGTAGATTGGCAGCTAACAGAGATGTTCGATGATAGATGGTGGGGAAATCAAGGACAAAATTTATGGCCTCCGCGTTCTCCGGACCTGACGCCCCTTAAGTTTTATTTATGGGGCGAAATCAAGAGTGAAGTGTATCTTATTCCTGTAAAAAGTTAGGAAGAGTTGCTAGAGCTCATTCATAATAATTTTCGTTATATTGATCCTGAGGAAACTAGGAGGTCATCTCATCATGTTCGTATACGAGCTGTCAAAATAAATTGACCATTTATTCAGATCTTAAATTTGTTTTCTCCTATGATGTTTGCTATCATTTATTCTTATTAATGTAATTATCCTTGATGATTGATTTTCGCTTTGTTCCTACAATTATAAATCATCCGAATTGTAGAAAATTTCTTCTAATGCTTCGAAATTTTATTTTACTCATAGACAGTAAATTTGGAAATTGGTTATTGAATTGCCTGCAATTTCTACCCACTACTTTTGACATTCTAAAATCAGTTGAAAAAAGATTAAATATATTTTCCTATGAATAATCAGTGGTTTGATTCCAAATGTGTTGTATTTTTTGGATATTTGGAATGATGACAATTCTTGTTGTCGTCGTAGGTAACAGTTACCTACCACGATATATATATATATATATATATATATATATATATATATATATATATATATATATATATATATATATATATATATATATATATATATATATATATACATATAACATCATCGATTTTCCTACCCGAATTGCGTATTGTCAATGGCTTCTGCGCTGCGTAAGTTGTTTCAAAATCATCAAATTCTTGTTGAAGCTGATCTTGTTTTTGTGTTTTGAAGAAGAAGGTGAACAAAATCCTCATCAATTATATGAAGATCGATTGCATTATCACTTCTCGTTGAACGTTTGAATCGGCATAGGGGTGAATGCCCAATTAGACCAGTTATTCTACCAGGGAGACCTACGAGGGAGGCGAACCGCCTGTTTTTCGAACACACGCTTCCATTATTTTTGAAAGATGTACCAATAATACTAACCATGTAGATTATGCACAATGGAACACCTGCCAACTTTAATCAGCTTTATCGTGACTTCTCTACTCCAGAGTATGGAAATCGCTGGATTGGTCGAGTTGGATCTCAATTTTGGCCTGCACGGTCCCCAGACCTGAACCTTCTCATGATATAATGATGCAATTTGTTGGCCTTGCATCATTAGAAGAGGTTCTCTTTCTGTGATCTTTTTATAAAACGTAGTTGCTTGCGTCTTGCTCGCGTTGAAGCTTACCATGTTCAACTGGTGAGCCTACTCAGATATCCTCTGTAAGTCAGAGTGAGTTATTAGATTATGTATCAATTATATCCGCGAATAAGGAACTCTTTACCAGCGAATATAAGAATTGTGTCCCAATTTTTTATCTGCGAATCTCTGTGGGGTGATTAGAAGACGTTGGTTTACAGTACCCTAGTGGCTAATGTTGAGCAATTGTGAAATAGAATCATCGATGGGTGCAACGCGACAAGACCAGATACTGGTGTTTTAGAAAAAGTTTTCCAATCAATGAGGAGAAGACTTGCATCTTGCATCCAAGCTAAAGGAGGTCAGTTTGAAGAGCATTTGTAATTTTTCAAGAGTTATTGGTGATACTTAAAAGTCTCTGTTATGCCCTTCAATTGAACTTTTGATTTTCAAGCATAGGTTATTTCATGATAAAAATGTCAAAATGACTTCTTTCTTGAAAAATAATTAGAAAATTTAAATTTTTCTCTTATTTTTGTAAGAATCAGTTGCGTCCTACTTTTTTCTCTGAGAAAAACCAATGTTGCTTCCATACTCAACCACTTATAAGTCCAAAATATTGTTTCGTATTGGAAATTATGCGTCTTGGAAAGTTTTCGACACCCAAAAAATTTGATCTCGATGTCTCAAGCGGTTTACTAAAAATTAAAATTTAACTGCACATTTCCATTGACCATCTACAAATAAATATTTCTTGTTTCATTGACCAATTTTTGCTAATTTTTCAATAGAAGGTATTTCAACTTCCATTGTTAGTTTCTGAAAATGAGATCTTCTATCTATTTGTTTTTGGTCTGACATAAACTATTGGTCACTCATGACATTCTAGTTTAGTTTACTTTTCTCGATTGTCTGTATCTTTCAGAATTTTCTCATCCATTTTGTTCACTAAACTGGTACGTTTCGTGAACTCCTACTAGGCCAATTGAGGAATCGCAGGTGTTTCTGTTTTGTTGACACTATTAGTATATTTCGTGAAAGAAAAAACACAATAGGTTGGTGAAATTATGACGCGAGAGACGTAGGTGTCTGAGACTAGCGGAGTATGTGACTATTTTTTGCGTACACTTGAAATGATTGTTGAAGACTTTAACATATCTTAGTTTATTCAAATAATGCGAAATACTGACTATACAAAGAACTTGGTAAATGGTTTCACACAAAATGTAGACTTCTCAGAGAGTGGAAGAATATCTTTAGATGCAAATCATTGGCCATTACCCAAAAGCGGGGGTAGTGAAAACTTCTCATTGGTAGGCAAGAATTGTTGAGAATTCTTTAGTTCTCAAAAGTTCTGGTTTACCTCCAAAATTTAGTTACAGACTATTCCAAGAAATTAACACTGAATACATTTTTAAGGTCTCTATTTCCCATTCTATGCGATGTAACGTAATACCCCAGATAAATTCAAATGGAAGATCGAATTCTTTTGAATACATAGTACACCCTATGTTCAGAGGGTCAGTTTACGATAGGCTAAGTAAACAATTATAAAGGATTTATCTTGTTCATCACTCAAGATTCGGATTCATACAAATTATTGAACAGATGGGTCAATAAATTAATAGATGGAGTTACCAGAATTGCAATGAATCAGGTGTGCGACCGTTGAAATATTCATGAGATGATGTTCAAGGCTGTACTAATAATATTCAATACAATTTTCAATACAACACAATTTCAATACTCCGTATTGAAAACAATTATTAAATATCTGCTGAAGTTGAGGCTGCTCGAGGATGATGTATTTATCTGGATTCTTGAAAAATAGTTACTTTTGCTATAAGAAATTAGCTCTGAATTTAAAGAATTTTTTTTTTTAGATTTTCTCTGATGAGATAGAGTAGTCTTACATTTCCTAATTTAGTAATGTTGAATGATTACATTCATTAGAGGAAGCGAAATGCTTTTGTTGTGGCACTAATTTTGGGTTCTAAATATTCTAACGGGAAAGAAATAAAAGATCAATGTGTTGACTCAAGATCTATGTGATGAAGCGAGTCCATGCAAATCTGTCCATGGTAATCGATGCATCTGCAGATATATTTTAAATGAATGATCTATAGAAGCTCATGTTTATATTAGCTATCCATAAGTCGTTCAGTCAAGATATTTTATGCTTAAATGAATCATTCATTTCTTTTTCTACGTTGAACTTTATTTCACAATGGATTTCATTCAAGAATTTCAAAAACTGATTCATTTGCCTAATCGATCTATGAAAGCCTACCAAATTATCCACCACATATCGGTAGCAAATCATAATATTATTTATGGATAAAAAGAAAATGTCGTACCACCACATATCGGTAGCAAATCATAATATGATTTATGGATAAAAAGAAAATGTCGTAAATGTATGTAAACGTTGTTACGGAAATATTCTCCAAAATATTCGTCCTAGAAGATGATGTACAGGTTACAATTGACCCATTCAATATGCTGATCTCAATCCCATTGAGAATACATTCTATATGATTTAGCAAAGAATTTTTCGAGACATAAAAGTTCTCAAAGATTTACATCAATTATGCCTGGTGTTAGTTGTTTCATCGAAAATCCTCAAAATTTCATGAAAAACTAATTCAGAACATGAAAAAGATAACGATTATGGACTACAAGGTCAAATTCAATATTGAATTCATTCTTTAGTCATAAGAAATTTAATACAAATTTTGCTCTTTGAAGTCTCTTAAAGCTTCGGCACACACTTTGATGATCAATTGCTAACAGCAAACTGGTGAATCATGCAGACTGATCTAATCTAATATACAATTTTTCTGTTTTGAAAATAGACAAAATAAAACTTAAATTCGCTGTCTTGATTTTTTCACGGAATCAAAAAGATAATAGTAATAGGGAGATATATATATATAGAAACGACGGGAGCAACTTACTTCAGCACTCCATTCCAAGAGGTCGATGGGGCAATTCATAAAAGGCTCGATAGGGTCATTTAGGAACATTTCACACGCCTTCCGGCAATTCTGAGAAAATAACAACGCTACAGTAGCCAAATTTCTTTCGGCGCAAGCATTGATGAAATGTGGGAAGCTCTCTCAGAAAATCAACACAAGAAAAATGATACAATATGATAGAATTATTGTTTGTGGAGTATCTCATGTGAAATAGAGATATTCCTGAAACTGTTTGCGATCTTATATTACTTCGAAGCATTAATACAATTTTCTTGGTATCTTCTCATTGTCAACAAAATAAATATTTATTGAATTGAAGCCTGATTCAATGTTCACAAACCATGCACATTATATACAGTATATTATCACTTACCATATAGTGTGAGAACAAAGCATGAATATATAATACTTAGGTAGTCTCTAAGTTTCATAGCCTGAAACAGGTTGTTTCTGCTTTTCATTTTATCACTTTTCGATTGAATTTATTTGCTCCTTAGACACTACCTGTCATAAATATGAAGTCTTTGTCTTTTTTGTGGATGTTAATATACAGCGTGAAATCTGTTATTGAAAAGCACAGGTTACTTTACTTTGCCCATATATTTTTCCTTGATACTCTGTCGTGCCTTTCGAAATGGCGTCCGTTCAATTGTACCCTAAATAAGATCACTTTTGAGATCAGTCAGAAAAAGGAATATGAATATGTAATTTCAACACAAAAACATAAATAGGGTCTGAATGATCTCATAACGATACATAAGTTCCCAAAATGAGAGATAAAGAAATGTCGTTACTTATAGTGATGGACTAACAACGAAAAGCAAATTATATCAGTTTAAACGAGTGGTATAGTTAGAAGTTTGTGAAGTTCCATCTGATGCACCTCAAACATCGGGTAGTGAAAACGACCGTTTCGAAAGTTTTTTGATTGTTTTTTAGAGAGATCGATGGCACGTTATGCTCAAGATCAAATCCATCTTGATCGAACACCAATTACGTAGTTCGAAAAATTATGTGGAAAAATGTTCATGATTTGTTCAAAAGTGGAAGGTTGAATTGGCTCTTGAAGAAGATACGGATTTGGCGAAGAGAATAATAACCTCGTAATCCCAATACAAGGATGAAATTACAATGATTTCAATTGAAGATACTATTTATGCTGAAACATAAAACCAAATTGTGAGAACTTCGACTCAAATATTTTATTCTCCTTTTGATGCAAAGAACATCCACATCGAAATCATCCCAACGTTATGTTTGGGTAGAATATTGAAAGATGGAATGATCGAACCATTTCTCTCTGAAAAGAAATCCACAGGTATAACCTATTTGGCAGCTTCATGTGACTCGTTGTTCTGATAAAAGTAATCTCGATATGCAAAGTCCAACAAGATGAACCTAGTCCCACAACGCAAATAATGTTGAGGAAAACTTGACTAGATATATCTAGGAAAAACAATTGGCGGAAGGGACTATTGAATAAAATAGTAGATCACCTGATATCATTCCTCAGGTTTTTCTGTTCCGTTGTGTTATTTGAAATTCTAAGTTCTTTTTTAATGCTCCAAGATATATTGCAGATCTGAAGTGCTGCATAATATATTAAATACAAATTTTCAGGCACAGAATGTCCACGAAAAATTCGTATCTATACTTGGCCTTTACGAAGCTATAAAAGGTTGTGATTTTTAGATTTTACCCAGATATTATCTCAATATTCATCTGCTATATATCCGGCTCATCATTACAATTTAATTATTGATGGTTTTTTGTTCATTTGCGTATCATTCATCTTTAATAATCCAGATAACTGATTCAATAGCACAAGAACGTGATTGTAGTTTCATTTATCAGATAATTTTTCTCCTTCCTCGAAATTGGTTCGTCTGTGGAGTTCCATGCATTAAACGAAGGTTCTGAATTGCGTCAACAGTTGTTATTAAATCCAAATAAATCATTGAGATGTCGCTATGATCGAAATTCAATATCCGAGCACTACAATTCAGTAGTCAAATATCATTACAATTTCAATATTTAGCTTCTAAATGTAAACATGTGATATAGTTAATTGATTCCTCCATTACTACGTTATAGTTGATCATGAAAGTGTCGTTTCATATGAGTTTACATGTTATCAGATATTTGTCTGGTTTTCCAGTACTTTTGATTAATTTTCGTACTACATATTTTGTGTTTCACAAAATGTGCAATGCAATTCTGCTCGAACAGTAGTAAATTCGAGCCAATGAGTAGAAATATTCAGAACCTGTATAGTGTACAGAGTTTCTTTCTTCATTTTGCAACTACAGACACTTATCAGTTCTTCTACACAGAAATGTATTTCACGTTGAGGCCAGACGAACAATTATTTCCAGCCTTGCGTGAACTAACTCCTCTTCTTATCTTATTTCATTTAATACTCACCAAATTATTTCGTGTCTGCAACAAGCATGGTTTGAAACTTTCAGGTCTATAAAGCTTTTAATGAAACTGAGGCAAAGAAAATGAAACAATAGTTGTTTTGACTCCTAACTGAATTCATTCAATTTTTCTCATTTCGGTGTGCTTTTTTTATGAATAAAAAATTTGACGATTATTTTATTGAAATAGAATGAGTAGCAACTACTTCTTCCACCAATTTACTATATACAAAACTGCCAGGAGATCTCCCTCAAACACACATTCATGAGGATACGATAAGCTTTATGGTCTCCAACGATCGAATTGGATACTATATCGGACAAAATGCTTCATGAATGTATAATCTGATTTAAACAAGCGAAGCTCTCGTTCTTCGTGGATCAACAGGGATGCATACCCTTCAAAGTTGCAATGTCTATAGGGATCATCAGCTTAACAAATTTGAATGGCGTGTTTCAGAAAGTAAGTTCTTTCTAAGATTTCTAACTTTTCCTAGAATTTCCACCAAAAGTGCGAATTCACTTGGCCAGTTTTGTCTGGAAATATATAACCTAGTATCCGACGAAGACGGTGAGTACACAGTTATATGCTTTTTTTTGTCTTTATGATTTGTGAACATAAAAAATTCGTATCTTGATTTGACTATTGTTAAGCTGTGAAAGTTTGTCATTCTGAAACTCTACAAAGAGAAGATCATGATATTCATCTGCTGTATGCTCAATTCGTCATTCTCATTTCATTATTGTTTGTTTCTTGTTTTTTCTCATAAAATTCCTTGTACTAGAACCATTTTAATAATTCTTATGATACGTCGAGAAGAGTTATTTCACGATCGAAAAATCCCATCTCGAAAGAGTATGCTTAAATCATACATACATACAATATGACATTTGTCATATTTTTTAAAACGTCTGTCAAAATTTTTTCGTAATTTTTTTTTTCAAATTAAACAAAAACCACGAAGAAATAATATATAGGAGATGTCAATCCAAATTATTGGGTTCATAATGATTTCAGAACATCTATAGATCATAATTGGCATTTTTCTTTTGAAGACTCAAACTAGCCATCGAGGCTCTCTCGGTCAAACAGAGAGGGAATCGTTTTGTTGAGTTAGAATATTGAAGGGATTTTGCGGGATTATACTTCAAAATTGGCAAGCAAGAACAAGGAAGTGATTATATTTTAGGAGACTCACACTGCGACGGAAGAACATCTCCGCGAAAGAGGAAATATCACAGGTTATGTTCTTTTTGATTATCTCCTTAGTCCTTTTTATGGCCTTGCTTGCTATGTAAAATCTTTTCTTACATTCTAATGTATTTAGACATATAAGAGTCAGGTATGATTGTTGAAATTTTTTTTCTGGTGGTTTTCTTTTTCCATTGTTACAGATTCCTGTCCCAAACCCCCTTCCTTTCACCCTTGTCTTCGTCTGGAAATCATGGCGTGCAAGATGACAATTGAAGTTGCTTAGCCGAAAAATCTTTGGTACTCTTTATGTACACACTACACTAACACAACATAAACAGACAAGCTATTACTAGTGAAATAGCACCAGGGAAACGAGTTTTTTCCTCTGGTTTTTTCACTCGTTTGTTGAATCACACGCAAAATAGTATGGTTCTCCTGTTAAATTTTCCTGAGCTCACACTTGTGTTCTTTCTGACACACACCAAAATTTCAGTTATCAGCATTAATGGTAAATTTAATTAATGGAATCATTGTAAATCCTCTCTTTTTCAAAAGATCCTGATATTTACCATTCGTTGGTTGTCGTTAACGACGTTTCGGCTGGATGGCACCAGCCATTTTCAAGTTGGAGATTCTTTTTCACAGTTGAGCTTGAAATTCTAATAATTTTGAGATCTGCACATTTGGATACACGTTATAAGTTTTTGTACAAGATCGACAGAATTCAAAATGGTGTGTTCTGAACGGAATTTTGAAGGTTCTACAGATTTCTGTTTCAACAACTGTGCTAATTCACATTAAGGCATACTTATAAATGATAATACTAGTTCAACGGATTTTTCTCCTTCGTATGATTCAATTAGTCCGTATATTTCCGGAGACTGAGCGTACATTGAAATGAGTTTTTTCCACTCTGTAGGAGGTGTGCAAGTTCTAATTCTCTCTCAATGATACGAACAATTTTTATCAAAATCATCAAACAATGAGAATAAGAACAAATTTTACAAAGAAAACGGGTCCGCTAGCCTTACCTACACTGGTAATCTCTCCAACACCATAAGAAATTATATTTCGAAATTTAACATAACAATTGCTTTCTGTGGCAGTTTCGATCTGAGCAAACTATTATTCAACGCTAAACTCATTTGGTTATGTCGGAAAAAATAGGTTGGTTCCGTTGGAGTCTTCTGTGCTTCGTTTGTCTGCAGTAATAGTTCTATATCTCTTAAATCTATGAAGCCAATATTTGTCTGTCGAATTTGATAGCCGAAAGAGTTTCTTATAATTAATGAATATTTTCGATTTTGAATAGTGTATGGATATTGAAGTGAGAAACTCATCGAGAACTATAATACAGAATACAATTAAGTAGAAATATATAAATCGTTCATTGATACAATGAAGGAGGAAACAAAGGAAGTCTTGGTACTTCCAATTGTGATATTATAGAAAAACCTGGAGTCCTTTTTTTCAGTTTAAAAATATCGAATTATAGGGACGGAAAACCAGAAAGAAGGTAATCAATTTACTTGCATATTTGGACTAGTTTCTTCCTCGAAAGCCTAATAAAACACAATCATTAGAAAGGTACGTGTAAGCTATAACCGTGATTATTTCCGAATCAAGATTTTTCCTGGAATATTTCTGAATATAAAATTCGTTATCTTTGTGACTGGAATTGGACACAATGCTTAAAACACTCAAATCCAACAGCTCGAATGTACAAAAAAGAAACCCCCATGAGATATGCCTTGTCACTTTGCGCGACATAGTCTGCATACAAGCGAGACTGCAAAATGCATTTTTAAAGTCGTCTTCACTGTCAAGATATTCGAGTATCCTGCAGTAGGAATAAAGATTACTTGAGTATTAAACTTTATATTTGATCTGAAAGAACGATCATTCGAATGAAAGTATCATAGATTTCATGATCAAGAAAGATATGTACACAGGATGGTACTTTCAAGTTTTACTAATCGAGAAATAAGATAAGTATTTAATTATTGAAACATAGCACTGCTAGTTTCTCTACGAATGTAAATTCATCCTAACTTACTTGCTTCTGGAAGAAACCCATCGATAAACTTTTTATCTATATAAAATACCCTAAGAAAATTCTGAAATTTTGGATTTCAATGACACATTTTACTTTTATTTTGATGATTGAATTGGTTATTTGAGTTAAGTAAATCAAGGATTTAACTTATACAAACTGCGTACATTATATTTATCTTAGGAGGAAATACTTAGCTCTACGCGTGAGTATTTTACTGCGATTAGTTGATAATTCTATAGTTTACATTTATTCTGATTAACAGACCTCTATGAATGGTAGAACCCAACTCTATTTGAAAAAAAGTGCCTATGAGCTGATGAAATGATGAAACGATTTCAAGAATGATGAAGGATATCAAAGTACAAAGGTTAATTCAAGGTATATGGTGGAACATAAATACAATCTTGGGACACTACACATCCCTGAACACAATTATAGAACTCCGACCTGAGCTTCTCTCAAGAGGAGATCAAATGAGAGCCACATACTACTTCGACGAACCCTTAAAGTTCGTCATTCCACCAAAAAGAAATTTGGATCATACTCCATGCCTTATTCACCCCACATAGCCCCACCTGGTTTATGGACGGGTCCAAAACCGGGATGAGTACAGGCATCAGCGTTCACGGTTCGAGGGCAAACATTACGATTTCTCTGAGAGACAGTAACACACTCAGAAATATTCGCTATTTTCCGGTATGTACAGGAAAACCCATACAGGAACTATAGAGGCGCATACATCTACATATGCTCTGACACCCAAAACGACCTTGGAAATTTGAAAGATACGAAGGATACATCCAAACTAGTAGACGAATGCAGAACAACACTTCGACAACTCAGTGCTACAAACAGAGTTACTTTGATATGGTGCCCAGCCCATCAGGGCATCCAAGGAAACGAGACAGCAGACACCCTTGCTAAAAAGGCAATAGCTATCCGGCCGATAGAACAAGAACCAATTATCACCTTCCCATGGACCCATATGCTCCTTTTTTTTCAAAACTGGAACACCACCGAGGCCCAGAACTTCTCGGGACTGAGACAGTCAAAAAGGCTCATAAAGGGGCCGCAATCAATGAAGATGGTACATGTCTATTGTTCCCCAATGAAAAAATCTGTTTGGATGGTAGTTTGTCTATTGACGGTACACCAACTCAACAAACACCTAGTTTTTGCCTAGAAAATGACAAAGCAACGAAACACAAACTCTTCGAATGTCCCGCTCATAAGAAGACCAGACTGAACACATTGGGAGCTGAAACACGTAGCTCCCGGATGATCCAGGAGGCCTCCAACAACAGTCTTGCAAGCTCCATCAGGAAGTTTTTGCAAGATAAATAATAACACAACACGGCAAGCATAATGGGCCAAACGGCCTGAGCGCTGCCCACAAGGGTGCCGTGCAAGAAGAAGAAGAAGAACCTTGGGCGACCGCCACTAGAATGTTAGGTTGATAAGTCATACTAATTTTGCATGAAGTAAATTGGGCCACAACAGATTCCTTAGGTTATTTGAGGGGTTATATGTCTGATATCGTTTTCCATATGTAAACCTATTGAAGTGAATAATATGTTTTTATCATTTTTTTTCCAAGAAGAAACTCGATTTGAAGTCAAATTAATATCGGCATTTTCAATGCAGCAATCCTTATATGATCAGCTAATATAAAGTACAAAATTTCACAGGTAAAATTTAGTTAATTAATCATCTTGGAATTACTTCATGACAGAGCACTGCTCGAATAAATATTATATCATCCAAGGCAAAATAACTCGAAGTTAAAAGCTCAAAATTAGTGCATGAAAAAACTGAAAGAATCGATAATGGTTTGAACATCATTTAATATCTAGTCAAAACCAATTGAACAACATAATATGAGACTACCGAAATGTATCAAATCAATCATATTTCTCATCCGAAGATAAATATACAAAGCCGTTACCAATTTGCATATTAAATCGGACTGCACCTAATTTTCCTTTAGTCAAACAATAATAATATATATTTAAATATGTAACTTCATCATATTTTGTTTGAATTGTTTATCCGTATATATAATAAATTATTTCGACAATTTAACTCCTAATTTGTTCGATGCATATGAGCTTATAAGTTAACAGATGTTTGTCCGGTTTTCATTTTCTTTGAACTACTCTTTTCGAATTACCAACATTTTATTTCATGAAATTTGAACTGCATTTCAACTAGAGTAGTTTCATATGGAAGCAAGTGATTAGAAATATTCAAAACCTGTATAATTTGCTTCTTGAAAACAGAGTATGTTTTCATGATTATAAACGTTATAAATTTTTCCGCTGTAAAATGTAGATCACGTTTAGGCCAGACGAACAATTTCCGTCAGCCTTACGTGAACTAACTTCAGCTTCTCTTCTTATCTCATTTTATTTTAAACTCACCAAATTATTTCGTGTCTGCATCAAACAAGGTTTAAAACTTTTAGGTATAGAAAGATTTGCCCCAAACAACTGAGACAAAGAATTGTCTTGGCTCTTGACTAAAATTATTCAATTTTTCTTATTCTGGTCTGTAACTTTTTATGAAAGAATAATTCATTATATACATTATATATAAATTGCTGAATAATATTTCTCGAAGTAACACCTGAAATATTTAAAATGATTTGGTATCGTATTGTATGGAACCTAACATTTCAAAGTTTCAGAGCCAAAATTTATCATCATCTCAACAGATTTTTCGCAAAATATCCTTTTTTGGAATACACTACAAGAGTGTGAATCCTCTTCTCCTTCTTTTGCCTGGGAAAATATAACCTAGTCTCCAACGCAGGATATTGAGGAATACCATACTCATTATTGTTCCTCTTTTATCTGTAAATCTGTTGAGGATCATTCAGCAAACATGATTGAACTCATTTTGTTCGCATGAACCTTAAATTTATTAAATATATTCATTACCGAAAATGTTCGAATGCACATTTAGGCACAAGGGGTAAGCATCTTACTCTTTGACGGAATCATTCGTTTACAAGGGAACACCGTTTACAATATACGTGAAACTAAGACATTCAGACACAATCAATTTGAACAACACCATCTTTTACAAGAATTTAAATTTCTTTCTAGAATAATCTGAACTTCACTTCTAACGAATATATTTAAAAATCTTACAAGCATCGGCAAAGACTAAAAATTTGTAGTCTCTAAAAGCTTCCTTCAGATCATCATTAAATGGAAGAAATAATATTGGACCAAGGTGGGTACTCTGACCAACATATCAAAGGTATCCAAGAAAAAACCATTGCGCGTAACACGCAGAGAACGATCATAGAGAAAACCTCGCAAGTATGATGAAAGATTGCCACGAATGCCAAAAAGATGCTCTAGCTTGTGGTATACGGTGATTCAGGATCTTTTTGAACGTAGTCTTTAAAATCAATATATATGCAATTCATTTTCAATACAAAGATTACCATAATGAAAAAAAATTGATCTCAGTGGCTCTGTCACCCATAAAAGCATGGAGCTCATCAATAATTGCGCACTCGCACACACAAAACTTAAATAGAATTTTATCGAAAATTTTAGGTAAAAACTAGTGACTTAAGGTCGCTCACAAGTAAAGAGAACTGGCTGAGTATCATCAACCAGGTATAATTATGTCTACAAACTTCTGCGAAAGACCAACACAACTCCAAACTACCAACAAACAGATCTGACATTGTATGTCACAGAATTAGGGATATCACCATGTTAGGAGATGCTCCCAATATATTTCCAGAAATTAGTAGAATCACGCATGATGTTTGATTCGGCTGCAGTAAAATGTAGAATCCGAACAATCTCTGGAAATATTGCACATTACAGCTTGTCTTATATGAGAAAAACGTTCATAATCAAAAGGTGACCTGGTCTTTCCATTCGATTTATAGGAAAAATATTAAGGTGTGCACTTTGAAAGGGGAACATAGGTATCAACAATAAGATAATCGATATCGTAGAACAGTTGGACTAAATAAAGTGACCTGGTATAATACAAATTCACAATATCAAAGAATTCATTGATTTTAGTGTATGGTGCTCTCTCATAATCAGAACTGAAACAAATACTTTGCTTCAATCTGCTGAAAATAGTATCAACGGTACCACTAGCAGAGGCGCACGATGTGTGTCTACAAGCAACAGAGGCTTGGCCTCTTCGCCTGAAAAGTTCAAGAGGCGCTGTGCAAATCTAAATCCAGAATTATATCATTTACATATTTAACACAATTAGATTAAGAAAATTTTAAAAGGATACAAGAACGACATTCTTGAGATGCTTAAGATATATTTATTGCTATGTTGCCATACGCAACGCTATTATCTAAGTTGATATACGAGTCGATATCGTGCAGATTAAAACCACCAATATTATAATGTATGATTTCGGCAAGATTCATGAAGTCGTTAAACACAGCGATATCAGAGGCACATGTCACATAAACTGCGCACAATATCAGTACTTTTCGATACCGATTTATTTGAATCCAGAGCTCTTCTCAATAACATTGGTAAGAAGTAATTTCATAACAGTTTATGGGCCTGTCCACTGCAATTGTGACGCTACAAAAGCGAGATTTACTATACAGAGTCACATTACGATTACCACGAAATAACATAGCGATCGTCAACAATGTCAACATCTGATGAACTATGGCTTAACCACGTTTCCGTCACCTGGTATGCATAAGCAATGATTTCAGAGTTTGTAGATTAAGGTTCTTCAAGGCTTTTAGGAGAATGAAGCGAATGGACTCAATTAATATACCATCCGGCCATACATCAAGGTACATCGTGCTAAGAAATGCTAGTAGTTCCTACTTCAAACGATTTCCTATTTCCTTTTTATTTTAAATCAATTACTAACACATCTTCTCCTATAAATCTATTCTTCACCTGATCCGTTATCTGATCGATCTTAGTGTTTCACTGAAGGTCGCCTAACCAAAACTATGTTGTACCCTACAATAACTGAAATCTTCAAATGAATAACGTTCCGCAAGGAACACCAGTTGGAAGAAACAATACCCCCTTAAGAGCCACGACGAAAACGCGTGTTGCCATGCACACGTACAGAAAAGTTTAAGCGACAGCAGCAGGTCAGTAGTTCAGTTGCGAGGGAAATTCACCCACACTTAACATCTTCATCATGTCAATATCAGATTCCTTCACATAGTTCAATGAAGCTTTCCAATTTCGAAAGATAAAAGTTCATTACTCAATGCAGTAATTTCTGCCTGTAGACCAGCTGTCTCTAATTTAATCGAGAAATACTTCACGAGAAACATACTACACCATGAGATAGTTTATCCCTTACATTTTGGAGGCATGTAGAACAGTAACAGGAAATATTATTAGCATCTCTCACCGCACCAAGCACTTACTCTCTAATCTTTACGCAGATAGGATCAAGGAACTTCGGATAATAACCACATTTGAAAGATTTCGTTTTATCGTCAAACTTATCATCAGTTATCCGACATTCTGTCGCCACTCCCTTTGAAAAGCCGCACGGCGTTTGAAATGTTTAGATATTATCAGTGGCTTCTTAATATATATATATAAATTTGCATTTCATAATATGGTCAAGCCCATCTGTATATGAAAATATTCTCTGTCAAAATCCATAAATTCTAATTGTGTTCACATTTGATCATCACTGGAATTATAATCCATATATATGAACTCGATGTGAGTACAATATTTCTTACATCACTCATTCTTTGTAAGTCTTCTGGGAACATCGACAGTTATCACATTAACTCTATATTGATTCATGCAAACATATCGTTACGACAATTTTCAGAACCTTTGTCGGTTATGCTGCCAAAAACCATGACCAAATTTTGAAATTGCTGTAGCGTACTCAAATGAACTCACTTTCGTTATCCTATAACAATGAAGTCCCTAGTAATAGAAATATAGAAGTTATGAATTGTGACCATGCGCTAACAATGCCCAATAAAACAACGATAGCTAGGTGAAAATGTTTTTTATAGAATGAAAGAAATCAATTTTTATTGATATGAAAATCCAGAAAACAGTTGTCTGTATCAGTAAAACTTAATCTTGGATCAGATTTTTGACATTTCATGTGACTTGTTCCTTTGACAAAGCTTCTACATCTACTTTTATCGGTGTGGATCAGCCAATGCCGTTCCAAATCGAACCTTGATGCAACATCTGGTCTATTGATAAATGGCCATTGTATTTTTGGAAAATTGGCTTTATGACTAGGTCGGCCATTTTTTGCATCTTTCCCAAAACGGTTCAAAGACATCGCAAGTTCCAGCCTGAATATCTTGAGCCTCATGCTCTTCTATGAACTGTCAATCCTAACGGTGCAGCAGCCAAGCATTTACTACTGAAATATCCAGCGGGTATGCGAAAATACCACATCTCATCCTTATAGGGTGTTTTTTTCAAGCCCATAAGAGCATTCGCTGTGTTTAAACCACCCATGTGTTTATTATATTGCTTTTGATGGACAAAGTGTGTCCATGTGTACTTTTCAGCAAAAAAGCTTCATTATCCACCCATTTTACAATAATGACACATCTATCCTTGTCGCACTTATAGTCGAATTATCGTCCCATTTGTTTCAGCAGAACTTTGTCAATTTCAATGGGACATCTAGCAATTCTGTTGCAGCGCAAAGTTCCAAGACTATTCAAATTCATTTGGATTTTCAAACAATAAAACAGTGTCAAGCCTGCAAAATACTTGTCAGTAAAACGACTTGTTTTATTCGTGTATGAATTGGCCAAGTCCAATAACAATCGAAGCACCAAAAATTCACATTCTATTTCAGGTAGTTCATTTATGGTTCCACTAAATTATTCAAATGTAGTGGCACCCTGATACCGAATAAAATCCAGAATGTAGCCACAATTTTCCGTATTAACAAGAAACTTATAGCCCCATTTATTGGGCTTGTTTTTCATATATTGCCGAAGATTTCCCGCTCTGATACCTTTGCAGGCCACCAAAGTTTCATCTACCGAATATTGATTATCGGTTTGAAATTAACAAAAATTTGATCGAATCTTCTCATTGAAAGGGCGTATTTTGAAATATCTGTCATTAATACTTAAAATAAGGCCTAAGAGCTTTGAAACAATTGATGGTCATCAGCGAGGCTACCTGCTTGATATGTGTACCGCTTGCCCAATAGTCTTCATCCTCGAAAAAGTCGAGGAAACACTTCTGAATATCGATATATCGTATCCAGAACGATCAATATAGATGATTTTTTTTAAGGAATGAACACTTGCATCAATTTCTCACCAAACTATGTAGAGTGCCGCAACAGATTTCAGTTTATTTTTATAAAAAACTAAAAATGCAGCAGATGCGACGCTGATTTATAATCATTTCATGTATTCAGTGTTTGAAATCAGTTGATTGGCACTTTGTTTCTGTTGTAAGCACAAATAAAAGATTCAAGTTTTGTGATGGAAAGACGACATCTGACTAGAGAAG
Organism: Cryptolaemus montrouzieri; assembly: GCA_013387265.2. Classification (NCBI taxonomy): domain Eukaryota; kingdom Metazoa; phylum Arthropoda; class Insecta; order Coleoptera; family Coccinellidae; genus Cryptolaemus; species Cryptolaemus montrouzieri. The sequence continues at coordinate 69,119,960 of JABFTP020000021.1, read as the reverse complement.
ACATGTTACAAGCTGTTGGCATGCTCCAAGCTGGGAGCTCACAACGGAAAATATCCAGGGTTCTGGGAAGAAGCCCAAGTTTCATAAATCTTTTATGGTCACGTTTCAATGAAACACGTAGCGTAAAAGAACGCCATACAGGTCGTTTCAGAATTACTGCAGTCGCCCAAGGCCGATTTTTGGTTTAACAAGCCAGAAGAGATCGTACTACCACAGCATCTCAATTAGCTCAAGAGCTATCACGGGTTCATAATGTACAAATTTCCGACCAAACTGTGAGAAATCGACTGTACGAAGGTCAACTCCACTCCTGACGTCCTTTAAGAGTTCCACAACTGACCCATGGAAATCGCGCTGGTTGTTTAGCTTGGTGCCAAGAACACGTGAACTAGGATCAAGAGAGGTGGGCCACAGTTCTCTTCAGTGATGAATCTAGATTTAGTTATTATCCCGATTCGGGAAGACTTCGGATATGGAGGTAACCTGGAAAGCAAAACCGTCTCCAGCATGCTAGAAAAGTTGTTAGACAGGGAGGCGGATTAGTGATGTTTTGGAGAGGTTTACGCCTTGGTGGAAAAATTGACCTCGTTTTCATACAGAATAACCTCACGGGAAATTCTAACGCAAATGAGATAGTTTTACCTATAGTGGTACCGTATCTCTAAACAATGGGTCAAAATCCACTCTTCCAACAAGATAATGCCCCTCCTCATCGTACAAGAGTTGTCTTGAACGTTCTTGAAGAGAATTATATATATCCTGCTTCCGAGATCTGAATCCCATCGAGCATGTGTGGGACACCCTAAAAAGAAATCTCCTGCGTCAAAACGTCTTCCATCATGAACAGGAGCTTCGATTAGCAGTTCAGGGGGCTTGGAATGACTTAGGTCAAAATGTAATAGAAAATTGTATATTGAGCATGCCGCGACGAAGCCAAAGTGTCATTAATAACAAGTGGACCTTCTGGGTACTGAAAAATATAAGTGATTCCATATCGTTTCGAAAATATTAGTTCAGGATATTTTCTTGTGTTTTGCCAATTTTCGACATTTTCAATTTCCAAATTTTTTTTATTATAGGTGCTTTGGAGAAGTCAAATATTATTTTGTTCTCTTGAGAATACATTAAATACAATACATCCTAACAAAACCGAAAGATTTCTATAAATTCGAATCATCAAATTAATATTTTAAAGATATTGGTAATTGATCCCTAGACAGGATTGATTAAAAATCTGTTATATCATTGGCATTTATGACGATACATGTCCCAGTAGATTTTGTACTGTAGATATTGGTTTTCCCAATTATATTGAGAGACAACATTTTCGTGAAGTTCACAATAGGAAACAGCATATCTTCAAATACAAGTAGTGTGAAATTAATAATTCTCCCATTTTGTTCAGGAAGATCTTTCTTAGTCGAACTGATCTTGTTTAAGAAGTTTTCTCTTTTTATTTTGAGGGGAGGCAAAACTTCGAAATCTGCTTCTTCTTCTGATGAAGAAAAGTCGCCCTCAGAATTATTGCCAGCTGCTGAAATAATGGTACAACATGTACCCCAATAAAATCAAAAGATATATTGTGTACCTACTTGATCTTTAGAAATTAGGAGGGTCAAAATTTTTCTTGTATTGTTTTCAACTTTATTTCTTCATCTTCATCTGATTATTCAGATTTCTTTGATACAGCAGGAGGTGAAGATAAACAAACTTTTCGTTTTCCATAAAATGAGCATGAAGGAATTGAGGGAAAATTATCCATAATATTATCATCCATGACAATAAATAACAGAGGAATCTGAAACTAAATATGTGGGCAATGTAACTAATCGAACACATCCATGTTTGAAATATTTTTTCACTCAAAATACTGAGAACTGTACTGTGGTGATATAAGAAAAAGCTCACCTGATGCTCTCATAATATACCTCCAAATTTTGGAACTGTCTAAATGACAGGGAATTCGAAATAGAGACATTTGGAATCAATGTAACCATTTGTACACATGGTCCATAAAACGGAAATGATTCCGTTCACGTCTGAACCGATATAGGGTTAAGGCGTTTTGTAGTCACTGCAATTATACCAGTTTTCAATTCAATGTTCAGTCTTTTTCTACAGATATAGTGATGTATACGAGTTCCAGAATTTTAAACCTGTAGACATCCTTCAGCTTGAACGCCAATACTCGATATTTTCTGATATTTTTCGGATTATGATCTTCTGACAATATTATCTGCAAATACAATAATGAACAATATGGTCACGATTTTATACTTATAGTTGGAGAGAGCGATATCTGATCAATTCTGTGCAACGAGCAGTGTATATCCATCACCGGAGTGATATTTCATTTAATCTCTCTGAAATAGTCTTAGATTACGGTGTGGTCTTCTTGCATAAATCTAGATAATAAATTATACTTGGATGATACACCTTCTCAACCGATTTCTATAGATAGTAGAATAAATGAATAACTTCACGAAAACTTTTCTAATTCAACTTATTTTTGCGACTATAAAAATTCACTTCGATTTACATAACTCATAAAATCTTTACTTCACTGGAATATTCCATTTTCCATTGAAAATAAAATATTCCGTGTGAATAAATCATTTGCAAACAAGTTTGCTATAATCGATTGTGGAAGAAATGTATCAGAGAGAGTTGAATATATTAAAACAAATGCGGTTTATATGGTCCGATGAAAAGAATTCTCCTTCTCTTTTGGTAAAAAGAGAAAAACAATTTTAATCTTGGAATAACCGCTGCAACTTTCCGTATAATTTGAGGAAGTTTATTGGTTTTTGTCTGTGTAGCACTTTTCTGACCATGTAAGCACTACATCACCCAAAGTGGACTGTCAACTGCCTCTAACTTCCTTCCCACTCTCACTTTAATGGATAAACTTCTATGTTCAGTGACGTTGCAGAGTAACATATCCTTTACAGCAGGAAGTTGTCTCATGTGACATATATGGGTAGACTTATATGTTCAGCAGAATCGAATGAAATCAACAATCATTAGTTTGGCTAGAAAAATGAACTATCTTGTTTTTGATCTCGGATTTAACATGGATAAACATCTGTAGGAGCAGGTAATGTTATGCTTAATGTATACAGTGTGATTTTCATAGTCTTGATCGAGATGTATAACGAACGTCTACAAATAGACTGAGTAGAAAGCGTCTACATTTGCATGTACCATTAAGAAGATAATGTTTTGGGTAGTCAAAATTTTAGGGAGAGCGAATATTGGGTTGATTGGAAAGTCAAGTTTTCGTTATCTACATTTTCAAAAGGTGAGGGCAATGGGCACTGTTTATTTTGTCAAGTTAGATTTTGGACTGATAAATCCGTAGATAGTCTAGGTTTCAGATGTGTTAACTGAAAGAATACTTACAGAACATGGTTCAATCCTTTTTTTTTCATTTTTGCCTTCAAACCGTCTAAAGTAGGTAAGCAAAAAAGAAAATCTGTACAATGCTATAAGTTTTTCCAAAACAAATTTTTCCATTTTCAGCAGTAATTTTTTTCTTTTATTACATTCATCAAGAAACTGCATCATATCGACGTGAAGCAAACCTGAATAATTGGTTTACTGATGAGTGTGTCGACCTAGATAGGTGGTTGAAGCATGACTCCAAATTTTTTTTTCTTTGTTGTATTTATCAAACAACTTACGTTGCTGAAGAATATGATCGATTGTATGTTAGTCGTAAACTGGATCGGAAACAATATTAATTCGGTATAGTGACACTTTGATTGTTTCGATCTTAGCCGTTTAAATGCCACTTTTAAATGCCTATCTAGACCGAGGCTAGCGAATCAGGGTGATATGTTGTTCCCATAAAATATCATGAAGTATGTTGTTAACTTTATAAGGCTCGTCTAAAGAATATTCAATTTGGTTTATGCATAGGCGTTTGTTTTAAATATTTGAAGAGGTAAGATCGAATCAATCAGTATCGCTGTACCGAATTAACATTGTTACCGATCAAATTTGCGACTGTTGGGAAAACTAACAAACAATCGATCATATTGTTTGGCAATTTGAGTCCTTTGATAAACACAGGAAACTAAAAAAAAAATATGGAAAGCCAGGATTAAACAATCCATGTTGACACACTCATAAGTAAACCAAATATTCAGGTTTGCGTCGCTATGATGCAGTATATGATGCCAGGTGAAGTCGAGGTAGCTAATTTAGTCAAACTATATTTCCCTTCGTTACCAAATATACCTTCATGAGACGGTATCGAGTACCATTGTATTCGAGAGTTGAATTCATTGTTTTTATAGAATTCCAATAGTTCTACCTTTATTTCAAGGATATATCGTTACATTTGATATATAAATTTTGGTGACTCAAACTGAGTGAGCTACTCTGTGAGTCCGAAAAAATTATGAAATTTTATTTCTGTTTTTCAAGATTAGTTATTGAAGCATATTCTGCAGTGTGAATGCTGGCCATTTTCGGAAAATTTTCTGAGATCTTAAGTTTGAGCCTCGGGACATAAGTGACAAAAGCCCATAGCGCTGTTGTACTTTTCACTATGATCGTAATTTCAACAGAATTAGTTTTGGAATTTGCATAATATAAAGAACAATCAATTCAATCAATTAAATTCTCATTTGAAAATTACAAGATTTCCTTAGTGATCTTTTTCTGAAAGAACGAGGAAAAATCAACTTACAATAGGTTGGAGCTGCTCCTCACAACCAAGCTTCGAATCTGAACTGGTTAAAAAATAATTTTGGTGATCAATGGGTGATGAAAAATTGTCCTGCACGCGCTCTATATTTGACTTCTCCTGATTTCAGACTGTGGAGTTATCTACGTCTTGGGCATATTCAAAGATATAAAAGCCACCTTTAAAGAAATATATTCAGATGCCGTTATGAATATACCACGTATAGTATCGAGTAGACGTGCATAATGTATTCAATTTTCATGAAAAATTTATTGATGTGAATTGAGATATATATTTTTTTAATAATTGCGTTTTATCGTAATAGATGCTCCTACTTTCTTAAGTTATTCTCGAATATGGTAAACTTGGAGCGCCCTGGTTTATTACCATCTGAAAATAATTCCTCAGTCAAAATTGTCGAGCATTATGTATCTCTGTTAAGTTGAAAATAGATTTGTATTATGTCTGCATTCGCTTGATTTTTTTTATCCCTAATAATTATTCTTGAAGAAGACTCTTAAAAAAACAATAACAACAATCAGCGGGTAGGTACCCAATCTACCATAATTTCTCGTTAATAATTGCGAATGACATCCATTACAATTCTCCGAAGATTGCTCTGTGATCTTCAATGTTATTATGTCACAGAGCTTACCTCCAAATTCACTAGAATCTTCTGTTACGTTTTGAGTCTTCTCTACCTAAAATACGAAAAATGTGAGTTCTCCAAATAGAAATAATGAGCTAAACACATTCTAGGCCAGAACTTTTTTTCACAAACTCAAGTACAGTCGCAGAATTACATCGATGAATTGAAAATGTACTTTTTTCCCAAAATCTTTTGATTTCTTGTTTGTGAGAAAATACAGCGTCCAAATTGATACTTCTTCTGCAGGATGTATCAAAAATTAAATGAGCAAAACATTAAAATAAGGGGTTTCCATTTAGAGAGTACAAGTGAAAGTCATCTTCCGATATTCCAGAAGTGGCGAACAAATTAGAATATCTTATATTGTTGCAATATCATTCAAGATACAGTTCTGTTTTTGTTTCATTGAAATCGATCAATAGTTGTAGGATATATCATGGGGCATGGAACACCTGATAGAGATAATATTTAGAGCAGAGCTTGAATAAAATGATTAGTTTGTCTGTTTTAGTTGAACTGAAATGATGAATGAAAACTTGTTGTCTTTTGTTTCAAGGAAATCCATGACTTACTATCGCTTCCTGTTTGAAGATTCATGAATGAGTAAACAAATCCTCGATTCGTTAAAGAAATAGTGAAAAAGGGCATCTATTCCGATATGATTGCTTTGATGAACTATCTATTTGTTCCGAAACTAATAAAAGCCAAACCAACATCGGTCTGCGAAGCGTTAATGAATTATTCATTTCAGAAAACCTTTCAATAAAATGGGTTTTTCCAATCGGAAAACAGCGTCTTCCGGTGCCGAGTCGACTGTTTCTCGATTTCTAGCAACAGACCAAATTAGATATTTCATATTGAACACGAAAATAGCATTTACAAATTACCCATTAGTTCCCTTTTGTTATCAGGAACAGTCATAGAATTCTCTGGATATTGTTCGTTTGTTTGCATGGGCAAAATCAATGTCTTGTTAGGAGCTGTTTTCTTACTGAGATTGAACAATCAAATCTAACCTGACATAATGGATGATATCTCGCCAACTTGAAAGATGTCAGGAATTGAATTTTTGTAACAATTCATTACAAAAAACATATTATAACGCAAAACTTCGTAAGTTAGTACGATAAATAAAAATAGAAGTAAGAAATAACAATGCGAACTTTGACGTTGTTCAATTTGATAGTCTCCTTCGATAGTAATTTGTTTATATATTCGAATGAAAAAGAAAATGAAGAAAATTAGATGACTTTATGCATTCTGTCATAGCGTCCAATTTTGATGTCAGTTAATCGGAAAAAAGTATGTAGAATAGATAAATATTCTAAGCACATCAATCCTTCAACGATCTCTCCTAGAGTGTAAAGGCGCTTCCAAACTATGCTGAATGATGCCGGTTGGTCTGTGCCGGGCGGCATATTCGGTTCGGCAGATTCGGCTCCGGCAATGGTTGCTTCGCGGCTTAGTGAGAAGAATGCTGGAAGACGACAACAGGGTAATTATTGCGTTAGCAGCTTCTGCTGCAATTATAATTTCCTTTGCTGCTTTTCCCCATCGATGCTGCCGCCCTTGACGATTTTGCTTTCGCTGCATCATCAAGGGTCAATGGAAGTATAGGGCCAGCGATTTAATAGAAGACCTGATTCAAGGTTTGGCTGACGGGTTAAATTTGAAGTACCTGAACGACGTAGGATTCACCAATTTCTTCAGGATGTAGAGAACTGATTTTAAGTTGCTCCTGAATGATTAAATATGAAAGTTCAGAAAAGCCATCCCAGCGAGTGAACGGTTCGTTGTCACTCTACGCTTCCTTGCGACTGGTGATTCTTATCATTCTCTGATGTACGCCAGGAAGACATCCAAACAAGCTATCTCTGTTTTCGAGCCATTTTGTGACGCTATTGTTCAGGCCCTTCGAAACTGCGTTAAAGTAAAAAAATAATAAACTGATCTTTTAAATTAACAATTTTTATTATCTTTATATGACTACAGGGTCCTCGTACGAATACCAACATGAGGTAAAGCTCTAGAAAACAAACAATAAATGCTAATGCTAAAGGACTGTTAAGGGTAATTATCTAAATCAGTCAAAAAAGATGCCAGACAGGGAATGTCTGGTCAAAAGTTTCATTGGATTGGCGTTGACAGGTGCTGTGGGGGATTGCCATGGCACGGAAATGAAGGACGTTGGCGAGTTCAAGGAGGATTGCAATTGGGAAGTTGACGATAACTAGGAACATCCAGGCGAACGTTCTGTTGGCTTGGCTTTCACAGATGCCGCGGGTGATTGTCAAGGTACGGAATTGAAAGACATTAGTGGATTCAATGAGAATTGCGACAGACTACTGAACGCAGCTCTCTTTTGCCCAACGTGTTGTTCAAACTTACCCATTTCCGCGTCAAATAGAAATCTGTTTGCCATATCAACAATATTCGTCTTTGATGTCAGCTCTCTTTGACTGAATGAATTTCATGAGTTTCGTCGAACAGTAATGCGTTGAAAAAACCAGGATTCGACATGAATGTACGTTTTCCGGATTTGGTGACTTCGCTGATCGAAACTCTTTGGTTTTGGCCTCTTTTGATGAGTTATTTGAAGAGGGAGGTGTTGAAACATATTCCTCTCAAGAACTTTGATTTCATGTTGTTCTTCATTCCCAATGTCTTCGCCTTGACTATCTTGTAATCCTTCCTGCTCTATAGAATCCTAAACGAATTAATTACTCATAATTTTTAATTCTACATTGTTGTATAATAATAATATGAATTTTTATTTTATTGCCTCATTATTATTTTTATTTTATTTTTCAGACTCCTCAGAGAGAAGTTTGACGAAAAGTGAATCTATCCGAATTGTATCGGTGCCATCGACGGCAAACATATTGCGCTGAAAGCTCCTAGAACCTGAATTAATAGCTATAGCGATTAATTCAGGTTCGGAATATGTAACTATGAAGGGTTTGTCAGCATTGTTTTAGTAACACTTGTGAACGCTTATTATAATTTTATATACGTGAATGTGGGATGCCAAAGCAGAATCTTCGATGAAAGTGTCCCAAAAATGGACTCTCTACATTTACCTCCCCCATGGGCTTTGCCAAGGAGAATCTTTCCTATGCCGTTTGAGTTAGTTTCGCACGATGCAATCCTTCTATGTTCAAATATTATGAAATCGTACTTTGGTTTTTTTTTCTGTAATGATTCAAGTAGTGAAAAATGAAACCTAAACAAGATAATTCTTTTAACGAATGATAAAATCGAGATGATTTGAACGTAAATCAAGGTATAAGTTGCCTTTTTTTTATTTTGCCTACTGTCCGGTGTCCGGACATATCATATTCTGCATTTCACAGTGTGAACTTATCAGTGTTTCGTTATTGAACATTGGTAAAGTGAGGTTTGAACCCAATTTTCTCAATTAACTGCCATGAAGTTCTCCAACGAACAAATGGTTGATATGATTTTTATTCTGGGTGAGTGTGATAGAATTTCTTTGTTGGCAAGTAGAGTTTATGCACAAAGGTTTCCTCATAAAAAGCATTCTGATGCAAGATGTTTTGAAAGACTCCTAATTAGATTAATCGAAACTGGTAATTTCGCTTGCACAAAACATGAAAAACCAAAAACTGCTACAGCTGAAGACAACCATTTATCAGTTTTGTTGACAGTGTCAGAGGACCCATATAAAAGAGAGCTTTCTCAGTTAACAGACATAAGTCAAACTTCCGCCCAGAGAATCTTGAAAGTGAATGAATTTTATGCATATCATGTATAGCTGCGCCAGAATTTGAACAATCGAGACAATGAGAATTTCAATCAATTTTTGCAATTGAGTTCTTTTCTCGGACGAGGCAATTTTCGACAAGAATGGGCGTGTTAACAGGCACAACTTTCATAATTACACCACGGAAAATCTACACCTCATGAGACAAATAGATCACCAGCATCGTTGGTCCTTGAATGTATAGACCGCTATATAGATGGACATCTAACTGGGCCGTACTTTTTCGACGGGCATCTCAATAGTGAAATGTATTTATATTTTCTGCAAAATCATCTAGCAATGTTACTTGCCGATGTATCAGAGCATATAAGACAAGATCAAGTTAGGGAGCATTTGAATCATGTATTTCCAAACCAATGGATAGGACGTGGTATGCCTGTTGGATGGCCAGCTAGGTCTCCGGACCTTACAACTCTAGATTTTTTCATGTGGGGTTATATTAAGGGCATCGTTTACCAGATTCCTTCTACAACACAGTTGGATATGAGTCAAAGAATAGTCAATGCTTTTCAGTCAGTTAGTCGCCTGAATCTCAGAAGCCTTTACACTACGACCTTCTGAAATCGTAATATAAATTTATTCTTCTCCATCATAGTAAATTCTCATTTGTGTTCTCCCGTTTATTTTAATTTATTTCAGAGACAAATTTCCGATTTTTAATGCACGAACAGAACATGGCTGAACTTGGTTCCGATCATCATTTCACATAAATTTTGAGAACCAATGCCACAATATTAAATGTGAAATCAAGCTGTCGAGGTAAAACTGCAGTTTTGTTCTTATTTCGATTATCTTAGTGTTCTCCGTTGTCCTAATAAATAACATCCAAACATCATAGCAATCTTAGTTTGACTGTTTGAAACAAACCAGGACCGGAATTGGAGAATCTGTTACCGAGCGGCATAAAGAACGACAACTCGTCCATTACGGCGAACGTTACAGTACGATATAAAAGTAAATCATTGCGATAAATATGCTATCTTTGGCAACACTCGTCAGTAAACCAAATAACAGCTTATGAAGAACGTCCTTGGCGAACAGGCTTCCAAAAAGCAGACGAGTGATATACAATCACCATATGACTGTGAGTAGCATTGCCGAAACTAGAAAAGAATGGCTTGAGAGGATCCACCTCAGCGCCATGACATCTATAGTTGGAGCGGTCCAGGTAACGTCAAAGAATGCTAAAATCTCTTCACTATTGATACAGGACTGAATGAATATATGCATAATTGTGTTCACGCAGCTACATCCAGGTTTTAGAAGTGATATCGTCATTCAAAGTGCCTTCGTAGTGAAAGGAGATCGAAGGGAAATGATAACAAAAACTAGGAATACAGTTTGGTGTAGTAGCCATATATTTATAATCTGCATTTCAAATATAAGTACACTACATGAAAGATAAAAAATTCATTACGTTTTCCTTCCAATTATTGCTGCCCCGCCATCATACCGCCACTCCATTTTGAGGCCGTGTAGCTCAGTTTCGTCATCCATTTAGCATAAATTCAAACTCGAAAAGGCTACGACATTCGCTCGTCAGCTCATTTTCAAGATCAATAGATTCTTCACAAAACCATAAGTGTCACCCAATTAATTTGAATGAATGAGGTGTCCTAGAATTAGACAAGAAATTTCGGAATATGATAAAACACTTATTACCCATATTTTGAAGGTCATTGAAATTTCTTGAACCTAATTTAACGAATTCGAACTCGTTGAAATTTTCTACACAAAGAAAGGTATTCCTGAAATGTTAGAAATTTATCTGCGGAAGAAAACACACATCCAAAAAATGTAAGATACCAGAACCTACATATAAAATCTATTGACATCTTATTAATTTCCCACGGAATTTATTTTTCATTGAATTCACTAGTTAATTGAAGAATGGAATACACATTCGAAGAATATGCAGATAAGTCAAGGAACATGTGTGCCCATCTGGTAATGTTTTTCGAGTGTACGTCACCAATTGAGCTGGTGAGTAAACTACTCACAAAATATTGCCTACTTATTCTGTCCATTGACAATTATGTCAACTCTCATTATGACAATCAACCGAGACCATTGACAATTATGTCAACTCTCATTATGACAATCAACAGTCTGCTGTTTTTCACCTAATATAATGAATTGTTGATTTATATAATGAATTAAAACATCATTTTCCAGGTGATATATGTTTCCACGCAAGTATGGTTCCTTGTTACATTTCTTGAGCTCACACTTGTGTTTTTTCTGACACACACCAAAATTATAGATATAAGCATTCATAGTAAATTCAATCATTCGAATTTTTGTAAATCCTCTTTTTTTCAAAAGAATTTATATATATATATATATATATATATATATATATATATATATATATATATATATATATATATATATATAAATATATCTTTAATGCTTAAGTTGATTGATGATCAATTCCTACAATACGATAGTATCATCACTCTTGAAGAATACTGATATGCCTATCGGTAACTTCATATTTTCCAGAAGTTCAATCTCTTCTTCATGCTGAAAACTATCAGAAAATCATGCGGAAATGCATTTGTTATATGTAAACATCACAAATCATCTCCAATCCCCCACACAAACCCAATACAAGGTGATACATTCGGTCCAAAGAATGTTATGATAACATCGGAGAAGAAGATTCTTTCAGAAAGTGAATCTCATTTTCAAATCTGGGTACTAGAGAGAAACTATGCGATGCCATACCTGCAAGAAAGAGCAATCAGTTCGAGTAATTTCATAATTACAACGGTGTACTTGTAAGATTGCAAATTGTCATGATTTAACACACTTCGGCGCACCAGTTCTGGTTGTATCTTCTTCAAATTCTGATTCAAGGATCCAATTAAATATCTTGTAATTCTTCTATTTGGGTAATTCATTAAGATATTTAAAATAATAGAATTCATTATCCAGACAGCTGATAGTATAAAGGGCAAAAATGATCATATTCTTAAAGAACTCAGGGTAATAATACATCCCGATACACAGGATAGATCAAAAGCCCTTAACAATTCCGAGATTTTTTATAAGCCGAATTTTAGGTTCGCGGCTGCCTGAAGGCCCTAGGACCAAACAACAAGTGGTCTGTATTTGGAGCAATGAAAAAAACATCTGTTTAGAAGAAGAGCATGGTGACAGTCGAATGTTCTAACAGACCTCAACCGAAAGCATACAATGAAAGTCTCAATAAGAACAAGAAGTATCTCAGAAATCTTAACGGGCGGCTAACACATTATAGCCTCAATATTTTCTAAAGAAAATCATACTGTCCGCTAACCACTGCCGATTCTGCAGAAGAAGTAAGAAACTAACTTGCATGATCTACATGATGTAATGTTAATGGTTGAGCCCACCCTGGCACAGCCGCAGTTGTTCAGCGGACTAAACAATTTCTCCACTGTTCGACGAACTTCGACAGGTATAGTGTACTTCTTTAAAGGCTTGTTCCACTCAGAAATACTGCAGTGAATTGAACATTCATTCATAATCAATTTCTGATCGAGCGTAGAATGCACTTATTCCATCAAGATGCCTACAGTCTCAACAAACTCTTACGCCTTTACACTACGACCTTCTGAAATCGTATTATAAATTTATTCTTTCTCCATCATAGTAAATTCTCATTTGTGTTTCCCGTTTATTCCCGCTTAATTTATTTCAGAGACAAATTTCCGATTTTTAATGCACGAACAGAACATGGCTGAACTTGGTTCCGATCATCATTTCACATAGAAATTTTGAGAACCAATGCCACAATATTAAATGTGAAATCAAGCTGTCGAGGGTAAAACTGCAGTTTTGTTCTTATTTCGATTATTCTGTAGTGTTCTCCGTTGTCCTAGTTAAATAACATCCAAACATCATAGCAATCTTAGTTTGACTGTTTGAAACAAACCAAGGACCGGAATTGGAGAATCTGTTACCGAGCGGCATAAAGAACGACCAACGCGTCCATCTACGGCGAACGTTACAGTACGATATAAAAGTAAATCATTGCGATAAATTATGCTATCTTTGGCAACACTCGTCAGTAAACCAAATAACAGCTTATGAAGAACGTCCTTGGTTCGAACAGGCTTCCCAAAAGCAGACGAGTGATACACAGAAATCACCATATGACTGTGAGTAGCATTGCCGAAACTAGAAAAGAATGGCTTGAGAGGATCCACCTCAGCGCCATGACATCTATAGTTGGAGCGGTCCAGGTAACGTCAAAGAATGCTAAAATCTCTTCACTATTGATACAGGACTGAATGAATATATGCATAATTGTGTTCACGCAGCTACATCCAGGTTTTTAGAAGTGATATCGTCATTCAAAGTGCCTTCGTAGTGAAAGGAGATCGAAAGTGATGATAACAAAAACTAGGAATACAGTTTGGTGTAGTAGCTATATATTTATAATCTGCATTTCAAATATAAGTACACTACATGAAAGATAAAGAAATTCATTACGTTTTCCTTCCAATTATTGCTCATCATACCGCCACTCCATTTTGAGGCCGTGTAGCTCAGTTTCGTCATCCATTTAGCATAAATTCAAACTCGAAAAGGCTACGACATTCGCTTGAGTTTGAATCGTCAGCTCATTTTCAAGATCAATAGATTCTTCACAAAACCATAAGTGAATATCTCGAAAACAGCAAGAGGTTTGAAGAAAAAATCATTTTTTCAGAAAATTTCAACGTCCTGTAGCTCAGTTCCGTAACGAAGCTTTTGCGGACCTATGATATATATATATATATATATATATATATATATATATATATATATATATATATATATATATATATATATATATATATATATATATATATATATATATATATATATATATATATCGTTTTGCAATGCATGAAGGGGCTTTCGAATAATGCTACGTCTTATCTTTTACAGCAAGTCCAATATTTGGACACAATTTGCATCATCTTCAGGGAAAGCTATCAGATACTTAAAACCAATCACCATATGAGACGGAATTTGATATTCCCTAAATATGTGATCATATAGATTAAGTTGGAATTAGTTTTATTTTTTATTTATATATTAATTGTAATTTCACAATTAATATATTACATATGAGATCTTTTTTCGAGACAGGTTTTTTGTGAAACGTCTGTTTAAGACAAATCACCATATGAAGACGCAATTTGATATTCTATGAATACATTGATCATATAGATTAAGTTAAAATTAGTTAAAATTACAATTGATATATTACATTTAAGATCTTTTTCGAGACAGTTTTTTTGTGAAACGTCTATTTAAGACAAATCACCATATGAAGAAGCAATTTGATATTCCTTGAATACATTGATCATATAGATTATGTTAAAATTACAAAGTCAAAATTACAATTATTATATTGCAGTTGAGATCTTTTTCGAGACAGTTTCACAACAGAGATTGTCCCGAAAAAAGGTTTCAAATGTAATATATTAATTGAAATTTTAACTAATTTTAACTCGATCTATATGATCGATGTATTATGCGTAATTGTGTCTTCATATAGTGATTTGTCCTAAATCAGCATCCGATAGCTCTCCTGTAGATGATGCAAATTTTGTCAAAAATTGGTTTTGCTATAAAAGATAAAACGTAGCATTATTTGATAGGCTATATATATATATATATATATATATATATATATATATATATATATATATATATATATATATATATATATATATATATATATATATATACGTTATATCGTTTTATAGGAATTAAGGCATCCGAAAAGATCACCCACGGTGCCAGAACATAAGCTGTTGGAATGGTCGGGCCTATGGAAGTTGATTTTACAATTGCTTCTTCATCACACTAAACTGTAGAGTTACCATTCATTCAATTAAAACACACGACCGCTTTACGGTGCTTTGCATCTTATGACAAGTACCGGCAAATAATACTTCCCGGAAAACTGTCATTCAGTCTACCAACTCGCTAATTGGGCCTGCAAAAAACTGTGCGTTCTTTTTCTACCCCAAATAACACATTTATTCTGGAATACGTATATATGTACATACTCTCGAAACAGTTAATGGGATTTGTGATAACTTTTCGGCTTCACGAATTTCGATTCCAGGTATTAATATCCATCTGTATATTTAGATGCATTATCCGTGCAATCAATGGTATTCCCTGATTATTTCCAGGAACTAATTCGTTCAGCTGTATACAAAGGATGGCAGGTGATCTGCTTCAACGTATTCGCCTGTATTTTGTACGCTGCAATGAGATTTTCGTTTTATGGCTCCAGCAGATCGCGTCGGATATACGCGCTTTTGATACGAAACACGGCGAAATAATTGGAATTTCTCATTGAAACTGGATAAGGATGGTGTAAATGAGATGCCTGATGATTACTCAATTTGTTAATTGCATTCGAGAGTGAAAACGGAGTAACGGAATACGTGGCAATTCGAATTAACATGGGGGAAGTATGTGAGATGAGCTGATATCTACTGCTTATTCGAACATTCTGTGAATTAATGGAATCTAACATGCCCCATGTGGAAGGCAAGCATCACTGAATAAATTGTATGATGACAAATCAAGTAATAACTGTGAGGAAGACGACTTTTTCTCTTTTTTACCAGCTGACAATTGGTCAACGTGTACTCCCTTCGCAGTTATCAAAGCAATTGACTGAATTGTGCAAATATATCCAATTTTCATTTTATGTCAGTATACAAATAAAACAATAAGAAATACAATGCTAACTACTAAAATTGGTAAGGTACCTCACAACACCTCAATATATAGTCATATAAAACTCAATGCATCAATTTCAATAACCTCTACAGAAACTTTCGAATTTGGCCAATGAGAGAAGGCATTATTTGTGTATCAAATCATTGTTGTAATTTTGGAGAGACTTCTAGCTCTTCAACGAACCCATTTGTTTCATGTTAGTGATTATGTTAGATCAACATTATCTACATATTCCCAGTATCTTCATTGGAGGTTGTTTGTCCTTCCATTGAGCAATGATAAGTCACGAGTCCAAATCGAAAACAAGGTGGTTTATTCAATTGTGAATCTTAGTCTACCAAACAACTACTTCAATTCGGAAGTGAGGAACTATATCTTTGTGATCCTCTTCGTGTATCATATAGTTAGATTAACATCTGCTCTGATTAGAATGCCATTTCGGTGCCACTTTTTTTCAAGTATTCATCACAACTATATAAGGTCGCTAATGCCTGACCGTCCTATTTCTCTATATTGTATCTCAATAAAGCTTGTACAATTCACTCTCTGAGACAGACGTTAGCAGGTAATTATTTGAAAATCTTGACATAATCTTCTATCAGAATCACAGTTTTTGAAATTAACTGATTTCGAGGATTATGTTACAGTACCCTAAGTAATCACGAAGAGCAATAATTTAGTATCCTAACGTTGCGTGCTGAGTCGTTTCAATAGCTTGGGAGCATTCGCGCCTGAATTCAACTGAATATGATATCCTATTATAAGCTCGAGGTTAGTTCTTTTGGGAGCTAACTTGTCTTGAATACTCACAAGTATCTCATCTAATTATAAGTGACCTGGTCTAATCAACGTCCTTAGTCTCAAGGTGCTTCGTCATCATGAAGCGCTTGGACAATGCTTCGTAGTTGGTACTTTCGCATGATTCCCCAAATTTGCAAGCCGAATTTCTTAGAATATTTGAGGCTTTTGGATAGGTAGTTTCATAAAGTGCCGAGTTCCTAGTCAAGTCGAATCGTCTTAATCATTTTTCATTGCATGGTTTGGGAACCTGACGATCCCCTTCACTCTTCCTGTTGACTAAGATTTTGTTGACTGCTGGAGGTTCCGCCGATTTCTGAAAAAGGAATTCTTCGCATTCGGAGTAGCTGAGAGTGAAACCAATGAAAGGAGTGAAATCGGGGAATGAATGTTGCCAATCAATAAACACTAATGCAGGCTTCCGATCAAAATAAAAAAAAAAACATTTTTCGAGGGCGTGAAAAGAATTAGCTTTTGTATTTTCGAGAACTCTCACTTGCTTTTTCAGTATGGCGGGCACTTTAGCATTGAATAAACCTCAAATGTGAAATTTGAATTTAGTGTTCCCCAATCTGAAGTGTAAAACTTTCAAATAGCGAAATGGTTATATTATATATCTAGCGTCCTAGATGAAAAGATTCCTTAGAGATCGATCAATCTATGAGAAGCATCGACTCAGCAAAATGTCATCCTAGACTATATTTCCTCGGCGACTGTTGTGGGAAATTGATTGACTTCATGGTATAATCGATATAGTCCCAGACTTTATTATAATTTTCCTCTTCTATCGAATAAATGAATAAGTTGCATGATGAAGAAAAGTGTTCTGTTTCTCAAATTTCTCATAATTTTGGACCAATGAATAATTATAGGAAATCAGTTCGGTTCAATTTGTGACAATATATTAATTTCATTGTGTGCAGATGGGGCTAGCGGAATTTGGTGTCCTATTTGTTTATAGCTCGAATCTATTCAGTGTACAAGATTTCACAACTCAGGTGAAATGAACGATATGAATTACAATGAAGCAACAATGAAAGAGAACTTATATCGCTTAATTTGAATATATCTTTAGTAAACCTAACCTAACCTTTCACTATCGAATATATAAACAAATATTATATGTTTGACTTTTAATTCACTTTATTTATTTTTCCAACTTGAACATCACTTTGAACTGAAATTTCAACGTTGTATTAAAAATGCTGCGACTATATTACGTGCTAAAATCACGTCACAGCAATTTGAGTTAAAACACCTGATTCCAGTCAACCATCTATATGTGTCACGCCACTGGTGAACATGATGCGCATAATCCGCATATGATAAGTACATCTGCTACGAGCATTCTTCAGTTTAGGCGTTCCTTTCTTTGCAGACCTTCAAGCGAATGAGTTGAACTTGAAAATCCTCTTAAATTGCAGTTAATTAAATTATATTAAAATTAAGATCTTGTATCTCATATACTGTGTAGTGACCTATATCATGTGTGGAGAGTCCTGAATAGAAATTCCTAGGTGGAGACCCATATCTAGAAAGTCCTAGGTGAGGAGCCCTAAATCGAAAGTCCTAGGTGAAGAGCCATAGCTAAAAAGTCCTAGGTGAGGAGTCCTAGACTGAAATTCCTAGGTAGAGACTTGTACGTGGAGTTCAACAGCTGAAATAGAGGTTTTTCTCAAAGGCAGCAGTAAGACCAAGAACCACCAAGATAAGTCTTATTGCCTGTATATAACATAAAGAAGTATTTGTGACACTATGTATCATTATCATAATTTGTGTAGTTGGTTAAATAACAAAGTAAAACTTTCTTGACTTTTCTTCCAAGATTTCAATATACGAATATTAAATTATAGTCTCATTGCTCATTTTTCTCTGGGCTTAATCAGAGTAGTAAAAATTTAATTTCGTTACACTGGCGCAGCCAACTTAAGGCCTCGAATTACCTTTCCTTAGTATTTGTGTTGTAGGTCAAGCCGAACTGCCCCCTTCAATTCAATATGTGTCTCTGAACTTGGAAGAAATAGATACATTGTCAAAAACAAATGTTACTTGTTCAGGTCATTTTCATCTCGAAAGGTATATATTGTGTTTAAATTTTTATCTTATTTATCTTTTTATCTTTATCTTTATTTATCATCAGTTACTATTTCAACTTTCCTCAACATTTTGAAATTCTCTCTTTATTTTAATATTTTGAAAATATGGCAACCAAAATCCAAATCATCTTAAGAGCGAAGAATAAAACTATGTAATGTATAGTGTATATGTATAATGTGTATGTATGGTGTATATGTATAGTGTATATGTTTTCTTTCCGCTACTTTATCTGTTGAAGGATCTCTATAAGAACGATTTGGAAATTTTCATGTGAGGGATATAAAGTTGGATGTATCAGATAATATATCTGGAAGTGAGAGAGATACTGAAGATGTCTCGGATGAGTCTAGTCATCAATACATTTTTTATCTTCAATTTTTCTTAAATTTCTTTATCTTCGATCTTTTTAAGTTCTCGTATCTTCAAATTTTCTTAAAATTCTTTATCTTTGATCTCTCTAAGTTTTCTTACGGTTCCCCAAATTTTTTCTGTAACTTGAATATCTGTTATTTATTAACATATCTTTTCATGTAGGTTGAATCTTTTATATACCTGATGTATAAATTGATATGTTTCCTTATCTTATCTTTAGTAGGTATAGCAAAGTGCTTAACATCTACATTATCTTTACCTTACCTTATCCCCCTATTCCTAGTGCATAGGAATTATTTTGTTGATATTGCGACTTGGAGTAACAGAACAAAAGATCAAATTTAGCCGGAACAGTAGGTACTTATATGGAGTTATAAATCTTTCTTTTCTGATTAGTAACCGCGTTGCTGGTATATAAGTCATGTTCAAATATTACCTCAACAAATAGTTTCATATTTATCTTATCATGAATAATAGCAGAGCAATAGTACATAATTGTTTGATTCACCTAACATGTATATTTCCAGTTACATATTTTTTCTCTTGTGAGTTTTATGCTTGCATGGTGCCCAAATTATCTTTTCATACTGTAATTATTGATGTCTATGACTCTGATGATATAACATAAGTTGATAGTGTATTGTTTTCATTAAGGGGTAACAATTTAACGTCATGCCAGGGGCTTCACTCCTGCTATGATACTGTCACAGGTCACATAATTCGGTCTGTAGTCAATTTGTTGAGTATTTTCAAAAACTCAATCAATTTTGTACTCAGATTTTAATGTCAGGCCAGGAGCTTCACTCCTGGTATGATACTGTCACCGGTCACATCATACTGTATGTAGCCAATTTGTTGGGTATTTTTTTAAAACTCAATTAATTTAATTTTGTACTCAGAGTTTGATGACAATAATAGTTACACGTTCATTTTCTTGCTATAGTCTTGTGATTCTTTATTGGAAACCGGATTACAATTTCTTGAAGAAATTCGATTATGCGATACATGAGAAATCCAAATTTGTAGCTTTATCTTCATTCTCTTGAAAATCAATTCGTAGGTCAAATGTATTGATCTTATTTGTATCTGCCACTAACACTGACTATGGCAGGGTGGTGATCCTGAGATTTATCCTTTATTCATTATAAAGTATGTTGATACTTTTTTTTTTTCTAAATTCTAAAATCACGTCACAACAATTTGAGTAAAAACACCTGTTTCATTCGACCCTCTATATGTGTCACGCCACTGGTTAACATGATGCGCATAATCCGCATATGATAAGTACATCTGCTACGAGCATTCTTAAGTTTAGGCGTTCCTTTCTTTGCAGACCTTCAAGCGAATGAGTTGAACTTGAAAATCCTCCTAAATTGCAGGTAATTAAATTATATTAAAATTCATATCTTGTATCTCATATACTGTGTAGTGACCTATATCGAAATATAGGTCCTCGGTAGACAGTCCTGAATAGAAATTCCTAGGTGGAGACCCGTATTTAGAAAGTCCTAGGTGGAGACCCATAGCTAGACAAATTCCTTGGTGGAGACCCATATGCAGAAAGTCCTAGATGAGGAGCCCTAAATAGAAAGTCCTAGATGAGGAGCCATAACTAGAAAGTCCTAGATGGGAAGTCCTAGACTGAAATTCAAGTTCAACAGCTGAAATAGAGGTTTTTCCCAAAGGCAGAACTAAGACCAAGAACCACCAAGATAAGTCTTATTGCCTGTATATAACATAAAGAAGTATTTGTGACACTATGTATCATTATCATAAGTTTTGTAATTGATTAAATAATGAAATAAATTAGAGTCTAATTGCTCATTTTTCTCTGGGCTTAACTAGAGTAATTAAAGTTAATTTTGTCACAACTGTACCCCCAGAACTCGTAGATCCTTAGGATTTTTAAGGATCCATTAGATTTATTCTAATAACCAATTCCCAATATGTTTAGGAATAAGCTGTATCCATGTATGTGGGACTTTACGTTTTTACGTCACTATCGCTAATCTTAACTATTTGTTAACTCACCTAACTATGTCAATTATTTCTTAAGTTCCTAGCAACCTATCCATTGTGAAAAATTTCTTTACTGGAACAAGACGAAATCGTTCCTAGAATATTCTAAGACAGGAATTTTTCGACAAAATACTTGGTATTTAGCAAAGTGAATAGGAAGTTTCCTTTTGGCTAGGCATATAGAGGCTCTCCTCGACGGGTTGATCTTCTTGCCACCAGCAGGGGATGTCTTCAAGGAGAAGTACTATGTTATCTTCTTCGAACCCTTGTTATATACAGGCTCGTAGAGGAGGTTGCCGATGCCGGAAACTTTGCGTTGGGTTATACCGACGATCTTGCCCTTTTTGTTCGTCAGCATCATATTCAAAGTAGAGAAGATTGACCGAGGAACATTGTAGAGTAAACGGTCTGACTGTAAATCCTAACACTAGCAGAAGAAAAGAAATATTTAATTTTTATGGCTGACACTCAACTCAATTGTCACCACATGGGAAGACAAACGCAAAGAGCGCAAAACACAGTCTGTACTTGAAGGCAGTTATTTGGGACCACATGGGGTTTCACTCCAAACTATATATATTGGTTAGATAGATAAATTTATTCCTTCTAATTTGTAACTCACAATAAACAACAAATTACGCCTAAGGGGAAAAGCATCTCGAATAAAAGAAGAGGAAGCAATAGTGTTATAACTGATCTGAGCTTACAGTCATAAAAATATGAAATTATAACACGTATCTCTATAATTTGCCCAGAAAATGATTCCGCACATATTCCCGCATATTCTGCGTTCGATCCATAACACACGATGGACCTTCGGATTTTAACAAATAATCTGAGCATTCGCCACTACATCCACAAGATCTTTTACATTGAAGAACCAGTTAAATTTATGTATATTGAATCATTTTTCTGAGCTAATTAAATCAGTTGAAACTTCATTTATTAATTGATCCTGATTAGGCTGCTCCCTAACCTATGCGGCCATCGCACCGAAATGTACTGGATACCTGAATGATCCATTGGTCACATTTGAACGAGTTTACAAAGCTCTGCGACAGCTTAGCACACCCAACAGAAGTAACTACTCTGGTATCCAGTCATACAGACTGTCGAAGAGAATGAGAAAGTAGACAGCCTTTCCCAAAAGAGCTGTCAGATCGATGCCTGAATCTAATGAGACTAGACTGGAAAACTACGACGGCTGCGAACTACTGCGTAAGCGCTTCGATATTAACAATCGAAAAATCTCGTAAAAGGACCTCGATTAAAGAAGACGCTACATGATTTATTGTCCCTTGACGAGAAGTCTACTACACAATGTTCTGGTTGCCTATAAAATGATGAAATAACGGAAAATATATCCTTCGAGTGTCAGAAGGCGACCAGAATGAGGACATTATGCACTAAAACGCCTGAAGCCCTATTTGAGATTATGTTACACATTGTTCATTATTTCAAATATTCTATTGTCAACAATATCAATATTGAATTCAAGATCGAATTACCTGGACGTAACTTCTATCATATCGTTCATTGAATACATAACAATAATAACTTCATATCCCTTGTATGTAGATAGAGCATTAGCTTTTTTCACATCTCGCAGTTAGCGTTTTTTTAGTCGAGCGGCAATTTGACTGACACATGGGAGGGACCGGACCAGATTAATGTGTTTGGAAAAGGTTTGTCGAATTTACTACTGTTACATCGAAACTTCCGCGCCGCCCGAACGTTCCTAACTTTTTATCCACGGCTTTTTGTCATCAAACGATCGACGAAATTTATTTTAGCTCCGCAACTTGACACATATCGGACACGTCGAATGAGTTCTAATGAATAGCCATCCTAAATATTTAATGCTGATAATTCGATAGTTCGGTATGAATTTTCATTAGAATTATGATCATTCCTTATTGAACTGGAAAATCAGTTGTTCACCAGATCATTGAGGTATTCGATACAATCATAAAACGTGAATTTTCATAAAATTCAACGAAACGTAGAACTGGAGCACAGGTATCGTCGAGAAGAAAATGAATGATTAATTTCAGCTTGAAACATTCTAACATTCTGAAGATGAAGGTGCTCGACAGATAAACAGACAAATGATAAAGTATTTCTCTAAGGGTTCCTCTTTTCTGTTTGAGGTACGGAACTCCAGAAAATGAGTAAAAGCTGAATGAGGAAGGTATCAGAGACATTATACCCCAAGGTTTCTGCACAGGTGTATTTATATAGAACATTGAATTCTCTTATTCTGAAAGGTTTTTGTATTTGAATTATATGTCACAATTTGAGCAATACATATTGAGTTAGTTACGGTGTAGTGAAAAGTATTCAGAGCAAACAAGTTTGGCATTGTGAGAAATACAATCAAAGACTTCAACTGATTTGCAAGAATTGAAATTTTTGAATGTAATCTCAATTAGTTTTTTCGAACTATTTCTTATGATCTGGAACAGATGGAGAGGATGTATGTATGAAATTTTGGAAGAATTATATCATTCAGATAGATTCTGTCAATAATTCCTATTTGATTGATTTCTTGCCGGCTGACTGATCTAGATAGTGGTTCTTTGAATTCGCCTAAGGTAATTTTAATAACTTTCAATTCAGTTGTTGGTTTAGTTTTTATTTTGCATTTGTCTGATGAAGGAGCAGTATCGTCGAAACGTTATGCATAAATAGTAAATAAGTGTAAATCAAATTTTCATTTGATTTGCATCGATCAGACACAAGTCATCAATTTTTGATATTAACTAACGCCTTAAACATACGTTTTTTGTAATATGTATGAATCAACATGTAATGTTTTGTGAAGAATCCGAATATGCTAAGACATTATACAGGATATATTGTTAAAAAGCCGAAGATTCTGAAATAATACTTTCTTTGACCCTTTAACGTTCTCTATTTCTGCCTTACGGCTAATGACACGCTAGGGAATTCTGTCACCTCACTAACCCGAGAAATTTACCGAACCCCTGTCAAGTCGGGGGAAGGGATCTTTATTGTCTAACACATCTCTGTTAGACAGGACTGACAGATTTACATCTCCTCTTCAATCGATTCCTAAAATCCGAAAAAGCACACCAACTTTGTGGGTATTGAACCCAGATAACTAAACGCAGAGGTCGAGCGACCTAGTCTCCACGCTACCGAGCCGGTGAAATCTGAAATACATGATAGCGATGGAATAACATTCCGTCCGCGCGAAATTTGTTTACCCTGTATATCCTGTGTTCTGGGAAAAACACCCCAACCAATTACTCTTACAACAACCACGTAGTTTCAATTTTTCTTTCGATAATTCATTCTATTTTGAGTACCTTCTGCAAAAATACCATAATTCAACACGATGGAGTTTCTGAGAAAAAATATATTACAGGCAAATTTTGGCATGAAACTGAATTTATCAATACAATTCGGAGAATTGTGAACTGTTTGAGGGTAATATATAATACCTTATTTTTGGTGAAATTTCTCTTCAATTCTAAAAAGCGATGTGATCATAATTTCAGTTCGAGTAATTCACATTTTCAATGTTTTGGAAACGGTACAAAATGCTCTCATAAATTGTGAATCTCCAATTTATTATTTATTCTGTGAATTACGTTCATGAAGTGCGAAGTTTCTACAGAAATTTCTTGGTAATTTATTTTACCTCAAAAATACATCAAATTAGTGATACTCTTTCATAAAAGGTATTCAAAATTGAGTGAGTATCGAAAAAAATAATGAAATTATGATGTACTACTCAAAAGTACAAGTTAAATTCCGGTATTTTATGAAGTGCAACACTATGATATTGCTCCAAGCTATACGACTATTATTGGACACGCAATACGGCTTTCATTCCATTGAAATCGATCTATAATTGGAGGTGTTATTGCATGGGATGTTTTTCGCGTAATATCCAATGAAGGTATACATACACAGGGTGATTTTGCACGAAAGGGAAATATTTCGATGGTGGTAGAATTTTAAGGCTGTCTGTGTGTTATCTACTTTTGTCACCTGCGTTCTCTTTTCAAATATACAGGTTGATTTGAATAAAAATTTCTAGATGAGTTCTTATTTAGTATTTTCAAACTGAGCCATTCGCAATTTCTCTCAACTACTGGTCCGCACTCCAAATATCTTATGTCAAAACTTGACCTGCAAAAAAATCTGGATTCATGTCCGTAAAGCACTTAGTCTATTGTTCTTATATATCGTTTTTTATGAGAGAAAAAATTCGGTGATAGCGCAGTTTTGGCAATAAGTCCAAACACCTTTATGCTGTGAAAATCTAGGTTGATGATAGATGTGGAAGTAAGTGAATAGTGATGTCCCACAGGGCTCCATATTGGGTCCACTTTAATTCATTTTGTACGTGAATGACCTGCCATATAATATAAAATACGACGTTTCAATCTTGTATGCAGATGACACCACCTTCTTAAAGATTGGAGCTAATGGAGAGGAAACAAACCATCAATCCAAAGAAACGCTGAAGCAGGCAAAATTGTGGTTTGAATATACTGAAAATGAACGCTAACAAAACACGGGAACTACTTTTTCAGACAAGGCCACAAGGAAATAATCACGTAAGGCTCTTAGGAATTATATAAGAGCCTGATCTGGGGTTTGGTCGCCACATTGATAATTTGGTGTGTAAATTATCAGGTGCCATTTTCGTAGTGAGAAGAATTGAACAAATCGCTGGACCATCATTAGCAAAGATTGCATATTTCACATATTTCCATAGCCTGATCTCATACAGGATAATATTCTGGAGAAATCATCATGACAGTAAAAGGATATTCATCAAACAGAAATATGTGGGGCGGATTATCTGTGGCGCCAAACAAAGAGATAGTTATGGAGTCCTGTTTAAGAGGGAAGGCATACCTACTCTGTCCTCACTGTTCATTCTAGCCTGCGTTATATATATATATATATATATATATATATATATATATATATATATATATATATATATATATATATAGAGATTTTGGAGATGATCTCCCGGAAAATGATGAAAACCACTCCTACTTTACCAGAAATGCACGTCGCTACAGAATTTCCCACCATAGAGTTGACGCATCTCAACGTAGCGTTAACTGTAACACAATAAAGATTCTTAACAAACTTCCTGAGGAAATGAAAAGGAAAACAAGACTGACCTCAAAAGAGGTTTGAAGAGTATCCTTTTGTCCAAGGTATATTATAGCATCATTGAGTATTTTAATGATAGTTGTTAAAGAAGAATGAATTTTGTGGATATTTCAAGACTTTTAATTGTATTTTATTGCTTTTGCATATTTTAGAATAGATATCTGTGTTTTATAATGAAACCCCATTTTTTTGATGATATTTATTGTTCGTTCCTTTTTGTTAGTGTATTTATTTGAACTATAAATGAAATGAAATGAAACGGAAGAGACGAGAATTGCAGTTATAAAAACATCTCACACACAAACTATTCACAATGTGATCCTAGGTCCGGACCGGACTCCAAAAATTTTCATATTACGGAATTTTAAATAACACCTTTCACATCGCCTGAATGAAAATCTGAAAAAATGTTCGTAAACTATACAGACTACTGTCTGTATAGTTTTCTTTATCTGCACAAAAGTTTTTTATTTGAATTCAATTGAATTCGTGTAAAACAGATATTGATATTAGTATGCAGGAAATTCGCTGTGTGGATGGTGGTAAAAATGTATATTTAAATTGGAGAACTAAATGGACGGTTCCTTATGTTTCTAAAACTATGTCTAAGAGTATTGAGAACACATTGATAATAAACTATTTTATTCCATTAATCTAGGCATCTTGGTTTAATTCAATTATTTACTGCTTTTTGAATAAAGATTTGAGAAATAGTGTACAATTTTTTGGCGGTCTAGTATACCTGAATTATTATGGAATGCCTTGAAAAACAGAATCAATTACGAAAATATGTATTGTATTGGCTCTCATTTGTCAACCGAGTTAATCTTTCGAAATTTTAATTTCAGCCATGTACAGGGTATTATTTTGCATTCGGTAATACGGCCCTGCTCTAGGACGAAAATGTGAAATGCTAAGTACAACTCTTATAAATGATATCAAATTTCGATATTTTCACTCAAATCGATCATCCACCAATACTTTTACAGCATGATGCTGTTTGGAATTCGCTCTTACCAAATACGAATTAGTTCTCAAAAAAACAATGGGTGTAGTAAAAACGCGATTTGAATAAACTTGAATATTTTCCTATATAATTTACAGATATTAATTTAGAGTAACTTTAAGGTGTCTCAAATTCAATTGTTTGAGGGGTGGCTATGTGAAACATTGCACATAGAAAAAAAGAGCCCCCCTTTCCTGGTCTCCCTTTCAAAGAAAACCTTATAGGTAAAAACCAAATTCAGTTATCAATTTTTGTTTTGGAGTTGTTCCGGAATTTTAGATTTTCTGGGATTTGAGCAAATAATTATCTTGGGTACTAATTGAATTAGGTTACGTATAAAGTATTTTCACCTTCTTGAGGCACTTTTTAGAATAAAATCCATGGATGCATTCAAAAATTTCTCAACCTAAAGGTTTTCGCTATAAGGTAAAACTGTATTTTTTCAATACAAATCATAAAAAAATAGGTGGCGTTTAGTAGAGAATCGTTTTCTCTCCGAAAATAAATACTATGATAACAATACTTTCATGGCGTATTCCTCAAAAAATGAAAAGTCATTTCCAACCTATTCTCCTTATGAGATGGTAATTTTGCTATTCCCAAAATAATTCTCTATGATAATATGGGTGGAATTACTTTGTTAACATGGAAAGATTACAGAGAAGAAGTTTCGATAGTGAACAAGATGAATTTGTGTTCAGAGAAACCACAAACCACGCCTCATCATTGTCATAATACTCAATAGCTTTCTCCTCATTTTGAGAATTTTTGTATTGTTAGCAATAGTTTATAGTACTTCAGAAGGTTTCTCGAAATAAAATATATAAATGATGAAAACACTGAGATTATTCCTCATTTATTGAAAGCAAACATATATATGAAGCTGCTGGTTACCATCATCAAGAGCGGTTCCCGCAGCGACTCCAGCCTGATAAGCGTATTTTAAAAAGGTGGGATAATAATTTGCATGTCAACGGATCTTTCTAAAAACCTAGAATCAAAGAATATGTTAGAGAAAATAATGAATAAACTGATACTCGAAAATGCATGTTTTTCAAGAAACGTTATTTGGATCGATGCGGTTAGGCTGCTCATTTATGGACGACACCTGCACATAATGCGTCCAAAAATTGAACTAAATTGTGGGAGATTACTT
Organism: Cryptolaemus montrouzieri; assembly: GCA_013387265.2. Classification (NCBI taxonomy): domain Eukaryota; kingdom Metazoa; phylum Arthropoda; class Insecta; order Coleoptera; family Coccinellidae; genus Cryptolaemus; species Cryptolaemus montrouzieri. Next base: position 69,091,476 of record JABFTP020000021.1, on the reverse strand, counting down.
GATAGCTAAAAAGGACCAGTTTTATGGGCCACGAGATCCCCTGATCACAGACAATTAAACTTTTTCATATTGGGTCTTGTCAAAACTAACCTCACGTGGAAAATAGAGAGCATGTATTTGAACAACTTCGTGGAATGCAACTACTGAATGCTGTAAATTTGAAGAAGATGCAGATTCGATATAGGGAATTCGATATGGCAATCTCCTTTCAAACTGGCATTGCCTTTTCTTCTCCATTTTCCTTTCAATCATTCACAGAACAGAACAACACAGAAAAGCCATATATTTTTGCAGAGCCGAATTTTTCATTCGATTACATTTGTATTTGATGCCAGTAGAATTGAGAACGTTGCAATTTTGTTATATCTCGGAAGTTCCCACAAAATTTATCTTGAAATTGTGTTTGTTGTTTTCAGAATTCCGAAACATTTTCGAGAACGAAATCTTAAGAATACATCAGATGTCAGTTTTTCTCCAATAAATATGAATGTTCTAGAAACTGATTTTCAGTATTACACGGTTCTCGCAATAATAATAATCATATCTTTTTGATATAAAGATAACCAGGAGCCCAACCGTTTTCTCCACTTTCAATTGAATAAGAAATTATACAATATTGTATTATATGTTTTTTTTTCTAATACTACCGAATTCTTGTCCTGATATCACAAAATCTTGCTAACATAACGAAAACGCTGTCTGTGGCTTTCATCTGCACTTATAGTTCATCCGAATTATTCTCTGATCCCTCCATGTGAGTTGGATATGCTATATTATTGCCATTGAAAATTGTTTTCTGAAAAATACACCATAACACTATCATCACATTATAGTTTTTCGAAAAGGTAAAGAATACTCTCTCAACGTGACGACTTTCACGTATTGTAGTGAAAAATGCACAAGTTTACCTCATAGCTCGGAAACCATTTAGTGAAAAAATTTTCGGATGCAGAAAACAAATGTGGAGGGATCAGTTCGAAGCAAATAAATGGAAATAAATCTTGAAATAGTTATCAAAGCTGATTCATCCGTTTCAGAAATACGACCTCCCACTATCTAGTACACGTACATAAAACAGCCTTTATGTTCGAAAAGAGGACGCATATGACAAAAAAAAGCTTTCATACCGACATTGCAAGGCGAAGTAATTTCACTTTTATGCAGAATCCCCTGTATTGAAAACATGGTTTTGTTTCATAGAAAACGGTGAAATACATATACTTTCTATCGAAAAAAAATCGCTAGTAATCAAAACTTTCTATGAGAAAACTGCCTTAAACTAAGGAACAAAGATGTGTTTAAATAGGTTTTGGAAAAATGACTTCTGTGTGGAGAGTCAGCACTTAAGCTAAACTCCAGACATTCCTGGTTTCTTTTGTATTGATTAAATGCGTTTTAAAGGCTTTTCTGATTTACTACAATTGTCTGAAACGGATGGTAGAGAAAATGGGAATTCCAAACGTTTCGAAATAACTCGGTAAATTGACAATTTTTTGCAACGATAGAATGTGGAAAAATAAAAATAATCTTTCAATACTCTGTAGATTTAAATTCAGAATCTTGAGAGATGAAAAATTTCATTCTTAAAGTACTATCTTCACTCACTTTTACTTGGTATTCGGAAGTGTAGTAAGTATTATAATAAAATTGAATGTTAGAATGATTTTCTTGAATATTTGCTGATGGAATCGCAGAATTTATTATTCAAATTCATTATAAAATTTTATTCTGATGATTGGAAAGAGAGATTCATTAATATGGAATTTGTTGTTCTTGCACAATTATCGAACTTCTAGAACACCTAGGTTCAGTTGTCCATATCTTTTTGGGAAATTGCTATTAAGCATCATAAAACAGCCAGGAATGAAAGATTTTGGATTTAAAACTGAATGGGGTTCTGGAAAACTTTTGACCCAAGTAAATAAGTACATGCACAAAGAAATTGATATAGTGAGATTGAACGTAAAGTTTGCAACGGTGATATTGCATTCTTCCAGAAAACTATTTATTGAATGTGAAATACAGCTTTAGTTCATTTTAGCATATTCACTCGCCGATATGAATTGATCCAGTAACATAATCTCAGATCTGTGAAAAAACTAAATTCTAGCCAACACCATAATTATTCTAATACCTCAAAGACCACTGAATGTGTTGAATTCGATTCTTTGGGCCCGGTGTACTTTACTCTGAATCTGTGAATCTGGATTAAAACTAAGCAGAATTTCATCAGCATCACTCATTCTGTTGTGAGAAAATGTGATTTAGAGATGGAACTTCCAAGGCAAGCCTCTTTTTATTTACGTTGCCCTCACTTTGAGCTTTGACCAGATGGTTAATTGAATAGTTTCATTCAGGGAACAATAGTCAACCCCGTAGATTATGAAATATCACTACCTGAAGGAGTTAGTTTTTGCGATCAGCTTTTCATAATCATCCTCAACCAGTACCAGAGAGAAGTTTTACAGACCGCAGGGAAGTCATGAATAGGGACAGACTGCATTTTCAGTCAGTGTAGAACACTCATTTACAACTCAAGGTTAGATTGCCACACCTACTCATCAATCCGTATGAGCGCATCAAGTTTATGTATATCCATACATATACCATTGGCACTCTCCAACGAATCGACACAGGGGTTATCACAAGCGCCACCGGGTAATGAAGACAACAAAGAGAAAATCAAACAGGAAAGTTCCAGACGACACACTAGTTCGACTCTATACCGCAACGCTACACAATGTTTGTGCTAGATGCGATCTTTCAAGAAGCTAACGCTCCAGCGCTTGTCTGGCTGTACATCTTGTCCAAATAATGATAACATGCAAAATTTTTTGCTGTATGTTTTAACACATTGAAGACTTCTATTCACGAAACAATTGCAACGTACCGTAGAATGTTAAATATCCCTCACTGAAGGAGATGGTTAAATATTTTCCCCAGAGTAAATGTATTCAATGTATTTACATATGAAGCAATTAATTTGGCATGTTCAAAGCATTATTTTAAGCTTGTCTTGCGTATATTGGTAAATATAAGGTAGTTCAGGTAGGAAAAATCCTCCAATATCTTAAGAGATAAAATCATGATCGTGTTGAAGGAGAAATTATAAGAAAGCTTTTGTTCAGTGGACTCGCTTTGTTCTTTTTATCCTCAAAAAGTTGAAAAATTAAAAATAACACGTTTCTGCAAATGAGATCAAAATGTTTTGAATGATACGGTTTTACATAAAAAATTGATAAATTTCTATTTCACATGGAACGATGCAATATTTTTCGAAATAAATCAGAGAAACAGTTGCGGATCATACTTTGTTCTTGTTCATGTTCAGTGTTTTTCGCCATTCAATTAGCGTTTCGTATGTTGATATTTATGAAATTGAAAGAATTTTAGAATTTTCTGAGATATCAATTCTTAAAAAAAAAATGAAAATGAAAATTACTACTCGCTAGATTATCGCAATGTTTAGGCACATTGAAGAATTCTCACTCAAGGAATGATATTCAACCTCCGTATAATGTTGAATATACCGGTGGCAATAGTGAAGTGGCTGAAGTCCCGGTTCGTTGGACGGCGCAGAAATATTTACATGTTTACTAGCACTCCGACGAATTGAGATGAGTGGGTGGCAGTGCGGGCTGATGTGGTGAATGGGTATGCAATGCTCACGAGGTCGAATGAGACCGAAACTGCAATCCATTGCTCCTGTTCATGACATCTGACTGTGCTATAACACTACTGTGTAGACACGCTTGACGGTGACCATGAAGGGTGGATCGAAAAACCAGCTCCTTCAAGGAGGGATATTTAACATTCTACAGAAAGTTGAATATTGTTCCTTGAATGAAAATTCTTCAAAATATCAATTTTTGCAAAAAAGCATGCTCTCGAGAAGCAGCTGTCATACCTCGACATATATTCGAGGAAAACCAAGGTTGAACTAATTTATTTCCTAACGAATTATGCATAAAATAGAGAATATGAAAATTCAATTGATTTCAAGTGTCCTTAAATCACTCGATAACTTTTTCCTTGAATATTTTCTTCAAATTTCATTTCGTTAATAGGATATCAAAGAAATATTCAAGAGCAATGTAATCGAAAAAGATTTCATTATTTCATACTCATTTTAGAGCACTCAATTACAACAAAATTATCACAACTCCTTATTGTCATGGTACAATCCTTCAAGAAGAAGAAGAAATATACTTCTTTCCCCAGTACTATTTGATGAAATCTACTAACAAAATTGAAAACTCAGTGTTCGGAAATATATATGTATATATGATATTTTTAATAAATTAAAGCATTTCATAAAATTTTCGATGTAGATTTTCTATGGTTTTTCTGATATATCTCGAAACCTAATACTCCGGTCGATGATAATGATGATACTGGAGTTCCTTTCACAATAGTTTCTTTAGCGTTATTTATTCATTTATTATTATTCAATTTGAATTTCTCCAATGTTTCTCCTAGGTGTGAGATCCTTGGCTTTGATGGCCATGATTCCTGAACCTTTTCGTTTTCATATCATTTGAAGTATTCCCGGTCAACTGCCCGACTCATTGGTATTATCACATTCGGACAATATATCCCGCCCATCTGTGTTTGAGATTTTTTGCATCTGTTAAAAGAATGTGTGTTTTTATTCCCTGGTATCTATCTCTCCAAGCTCATTGTATTTCCAGAAAGTTCATCCACAACGATCGAAATAAAATAGCAAATAAATGGACATATTTTCAATTTAGCATTTATTCGAGGAAATGAAAAAGAGAGTAATTGAATATCATAAGATTATATGGACTATGTCATTATGTCAAATTTTCATGTATAATTCAAAACATTATCTAGGGAAAGCACACTATATAGAATGTATTAACATTCGAAACACACTTTTTCTTCTATAGCCCCTAAAGGATAAGCTCGAGAAAATGGGATGAAATGCGAATTATTCAATAGAAGCGAGAAAAAAACCTGAGGTAATACTATGTCTGTCCTGTCGCTGATACTTCAGTAAGAACTAGTTCTTGAGTAGGTTAGGAATGAAAAGTGTAATCAGAATCAATTTGTTTACGTTTCATACTTCATTCTAACTAGATCTTCGATTGAGAGTAAGAAATAAAAGAGGAAAACAGCAAAATGATAACAACAATAATGATCATATCATTCAACATTTTACCCTGAAACCGATTTCATCAATGTTACTATTTTTTTCTTTTATGAAGGATATAAAAGCTTCATCTTTCTTTGAATGTTTCTTCTTAGCAACCAGTTTTTTGTTTTCTGTTAGGATATATCGAAAGTTATCAATTATTGATCTAGAAGCCTTCTTTACATAGTTTCGTTTTCACGATAATAATTACTGACGCTTTAGATAACGCTGTGATGTTTCTGATTAGAATACCATCTGAATATGATTGGATTAGTACTGAAACACATTTGCGTTACGATAATATATTCACCAGTCACATTTTCGGAATTAGATTTATTAGGAATATAAGAAATTTCTGAATACAATGTTCTGTCGCCCAAAACTATTTCATCATTGGTGCTCTTCGTATATTCACTCAAAGTTTTGCAAATAGCGAGTACATTGTCCAACTTACTCAGGTGTAGATATTAAATTATTAGGGGCATGAAATATTCAACATTAATTCAGATTGAGGATGTGTATTTCTAGTATTTCATAGTTGCTTGAGATGTACCAAAATATAAGGATATTTTTGTAAATCATTTATTTCAATTAATGAAAGTTTTTGTAATGAGAATTTGGTGTAATTTTGAACGGAAGAATGTTTCCAATGTTATATTATAATTTCTATGTAGGCTGCAGAAGTTTCTGTGAAAATACCAAAATATGGAATATTGATAAAACAATTACTCAACATTGAATTATTTAGAAAATATTCCTCTCATCATAGCACTTTATTCAAAGCGATAGAAAGTGACGAAAATATGGAAATGCTTCAACATTCAACTTCTTTCTCCAATTTCTCTGAAACAGGTGGGTATTTCGAAACCAAAAGACACAATGGGACTAAATATAGACGTCTACATTTCAACCACCTGGTTTCCGAGTTCACCATCACCCCAATCGTTTCCAATTTCGGCTTGAAAGCTGGTGATCCGAAGGGAAGCATTTTCGCATTTTGCATTTCTCACATTACTCAAAACTAATATAAGCATCGCGGTTGAGAAATTAATGAGACCTTTTTCTCGGTTTGAAAATTAATTGGAACACAGCATGTACATTCTATATCGAATTTGTTAACAAGCTTATTTTAGAAGTTTGGGGGAAATTCAGCTAATTCGTTCATTCGGAGGCTCAATGGTTGAAGAAAACAAATGTTTTACCTATTACGTGAAAGACGAGAAAGTATATCAGGAAATTAACTTTTATATCTAAACGTCAATGTCCTTAGTGTATTACAGTACATTCAAAACCCAAAACGCAGACTTGAAATACGTACAGTAATTAATTTATTTCTGAGGATGTTTATGAAAGTTAATAGGTTTGCTCGCAAAGTTACACTACACTACACTAACACCTAAACGGAATTAGTACGCGTGAGATAATCTAATTCTTGGTAGTAGACGTAGCTTTATATTAAAGCACGACGCAGTTAGTATCTGTATGGATAATTCAATTTCTTTGTTTGTTTTGCTGAATACTTCAATAACTTTTTTCTCATTCGAAAACGATCAACATAAGAGTACCCTAAATATAATGCTTATTAGACGCTCTCTGCTCCTTTCAACTACCCGATCATAATGCTCATTCCAATGACGTTTCATATTACGGTTGGTTTATGATTGTATTTGGATCTAAATTTCAAAATTTGTAATTATGCAGCTTATATAGTCGCGAATGAGTGTCATAAGAAGTGTTAAAGAAAGCTCCATTCTGAAGAAACCAAAAGTGCACATATTCCTCTGAGTATGTAATAGATATTATCATGTAATTTTGAAAACACTGATTGCCAACTTACATATGTACGATATTTTGCCAATTTACATAGAACTCTTCCGATGTTCATCACCGAGTCATTTTTCAATTTGATGATGAAATAAAGATAAAAAACACTGAAAAATTTCCAGATCTTCGCAAAAATGTGAATGACTTGTTTCTTCTAAGGTATTTTGCCAATCTACTTCCACAAGAAATATTATTTTCCGATGTTTATCATCGATCCATTATAAATTCTATGACAGAGTGAAGATTCCAATGCACAGAGTATTCTCGAAAATATGAATGTTCAGGTTTTTATATGTTTTTAATGACAAATTTAGAATGGAATGTTCTGAATTCAGAATGGCAGATCAAAATAAAGAGAAACTTCCATGAAAAATTGGTAGACTATCAGATGGTATATTTTATAATTATTGGACTGAGGATGCTTTCGAAATTTGAATAATTGCACAGGAATGATGATTAAATCAGGCAATCTTATTCAATGACAGTTCAGAATTGTGCTTTTGCTTTTCTATATTCTACTTTTAAATCTGAATCTTTTTTGGCAGCGATTCAGTATTTGTTGAGAAGATGACAATTGAAAGTGAAATTTTTGGAACGAGTCACATAGTATGACAGAAGACAATATAACGTAAGTATAAAGCGATCTATTCTGACCCCGTTGGAGCAAGAGAGTATCTTGACATAATCACAGGGATATAGAGATATAGAATAAAAGACTTTGCGAATGTGCACGCGGAGGGTATAGTGCGTAAGAAGAATTATGCACGAATTTTTATTTGGAAGTGCCCCCGTGCAGTCTCGTAAAGCCAACTCGTGAATGCGTCCAGGGTAAAATACTGCGCATTAATTAGCTTAACGTTGCTCGTTTGATTCAGAATTTTAGAGCTTCATGATCATATAGTTCCTGTACTTGCAAGTTTGATGAAAACCGCTCAAGATAAGGCTAGTTAATCAATAAGCTCTATTCGAAAGTTTCATTTTCTGCATTGTCAAAACTAGTTATTAACCTACTTTGAAATGCTGCAATATAATGTATCTATAAAAAAGTGGGTATAGAAATGCAAAATGATAGGTTAGGTTAGATTTATTTTAAATCTAAGCGTACCATCCGCGAGTCCACAAGATCCACTTAGCCCCTTTGGTTTAAACTTGAACCATTTTCGGTTGAATAGTGATACCTGAAGTCGACGTTCCTTTAGATTCTTCCATGTGTTTCCTAGATTGTTCTTATACATTTTTCCATTGAATTCTTAGGAATGTTTCACGATATTTCATGTAGTTCATGCTTTGTTATGAGTTGGTTTCGAAACACTTCACTAATTTATTCATTCATTTATTATTCAATAGATAGAGAGAGTAGAAAATAATTGGAAGACAACATTTATTATTACATAATGTTAAGAAAAATGTTCGTTATGTAGAACAGAAAACGGCAGTAAGATATCAGTAATACGTAGTTTTCTCTATAATTTGAGAGGAAAAAAGTGGAGGAAATCTTGTAGAAAAAATTTCATCCGTCAATGATACACTACCAACAGCTTGTCTGTAAGGACTGTTGTGAATGAAAAATGGAATCAGAATCATTGTGCTCTCGATTTAATCTACATTCTAACAAGAGTCTTGATTGGCAGAAGGATGGAAGTAATCTGAAAAATAAGAGAAACAACATCAGAAAGCATGTCCTGGGTAACAATAATTAAAATATAAAAGGAAAATTACAAAAAACTGAGAGCTGATATCTAATACGTTTCCCCATGTATCTAACCTATCCTATATTTCAAACCCAATTTGAAGAAATTAGTAGGTCCAATTCGTTAGGGCTTGAAATCAAACACTAATCGACTTTCTTCAGTGTGTATTCATAGATTTTAATCAAAGGAATGTTGAACTTTTCAGCCGGCGGTGGAGGGGTATTTAAACATTGCATAAAGAGGCTTCTTCAATCATCCTTATCAGACTGAAGGAAAAGTAAGGAACATACGATGCTGCTGAAGGTCGTATAGAAATCTGGATTTTTTCACTCTTAGGCCAATATTATGTAAAATGCCAAATAAATGTTGATTGATTAACGTATTACGCATACGAATTTTCAAATTCCCATATACTGCAATTGCACTGCCGTATTCACGAGGCACACGATTTTTGGATTAATTCCTGAACAAAGTAATTCCATTGATTTGTCGTAACATTGAGAAAGGTAATTTCCCTATTTGATTCGTTCAGCATCATTTTCCGGAAGTTATTTTTTCCATTTGTGAAGGAACGAGGATACACTGAAGTGGGTTTGATCTTATCAGTAAAATATCCTTTCAGCATAGCTAATGTTAACCTAGACAGATGTCCATTAGAATATGAATAGAATCATTCCGGCTGGAACATGAATCGCGAACGAATCGTATTCCAGCACCAACTTCATAAAAGTTAATTAAGCTATTGTAGTGCCGGATGAGGCCCGAAAAGCTATGTTTAAATTAATACTAAATATATAATACCTACTATAGTCGAAGCCACGAAACTAAATGAAACCACTGATTCGATGAGATCCCTTCAACAAGGTTGGAATATTTGAAGAAATGAGGAACTTTTATGTAATTAGAAAGATATCTTATGAAAAGTTTGAATATAAAGAAACATTTTCATCACAATTTTAAGAAGAACTGAATTCATTGAATATGAGCAGCGTAGAAGAAACTTTATATAATTCAATAAAATTTGAAGGTGAATGTCTTGATTCCGGAAATTACAAATTACAAGCAGCTTTTGGGCTTCTGTGAGTATATTTTTATCAAGTTTCACCCTTTCAGAAACTTTGGAAAGCAGAGGCAACACCTTCTTTTTTGTGCTTGCGCGAAATCTGAACTTCAGTTAAATTAGTCCATTGTTCATGCCACGAAAATGTTCATGAGAAACGCCTTTGTCCGAATTATTTCAACTTCAAACTCTCGAGTGGTCTAATTAACTTTCAGCTTGGTCGATCAAATAAGTGTTGTTAATTCAATACGCTTTTTCTGCTGAAAATGAAACAGATTTATCCTACCTAACATGTGCATTATTGTTTTATTTGAAAATAATATTATACTATAAATAATATGACATTTGAATTTTCGACGTTTGAAAAACTATATAAAACATTTGCGTATAATGCCAGTGTCCTGATTGACATATACATTGAGACTGGACCCTCCGTTTTGTTAAGACTAGTTGACGTGTTCTATCTCTACTATTAACGCGAGTACACATTGCATTGAAGAAATTGCGTAAGATTTTGTTTCAAAAACTGTTTTTCGGTTAACTCATGGATGCATATATTGAAATACATAATTTGTTTATTTATTTTATAGCAAAACATTTTCTATCTAACTATGAAAACCACAAACAATGAATACCACTCCAGTTCACTAACCAATTCAAGACTATGGTCGTGCAGAATCGTAGATTATCAAAAAAATTCAAGAGATGATACACGGCTCTCTGTATAGAAGGACGGAGCTGCTGATAGTTGGCAACAATGCTAGCAGGGTTTTTGACAGCCCGTACCGAGTGCCCATCATGCGGGCCATTGTTTACAGTTGGTTGAAGCACCTTGAAGATATTTCGTATTTTATTCGTTTTCGGAAGTTTTGAGCATTTACAGTTTTCATTGCGAACTGTATTCATTTGAAAGTGTAACGTCACTTCAAGTTTTAAATAATCAGGTGCTTATTCATCTGTATATCGTGTCTGCCTAGTTCTGTTTAGTTTTTCGTTTCGAGACTCTAAACATGCCAAATACCTCTGTAGTGCCAGCTGGTAAAAGCAATTATAAATCGCAAAACGTAAGACTGGACTACTGGTAAGAACACTGTTGTTTGTGAAAAACATTTTGAACCCCATTTTAGTTTAAAACAAGGGGAGTGTGGATTCGACAGGCCAGGAAATAGTTATTTCTGGATCGAGGTATGCACCGGTACCTGGGGCAGTTCCCACATTATTTCCCAATTCCCCTTCTTATATAAGCAAGACATTGCCAAGTACGGAAAGACTTTGCTGTCCGAAAGGAAATGTTCTCACAAAGAGAGGAACAGGAAATCGAACAATGGCTGTGTGGAGACATTATTTACGACTTTATAGTGTTCTCAGACAATTTCAGGTAAAAACTGGATTTACAACAGTGGAGGTGTTAAGTTTTGAGTGATAAAGTTTGTTTTTATCAGGTTGATTCGAAAAAGATGCCAACGGTACCTGTCTGTAATACAGTAGAAGATAGTTTGAGTATAGAGGTATGTACAAACAACTGTTATATATCTAAAGATGATTTGGATTTGGTTCTTAATGGATGGTCGGAATTAGAAAATACATTAATTAGATACAAGTAGAAGTCTTTTTTTACCATTCATCGGCAGGTTCTGTTTCCAATTATGAAGCAAATTGAAGAATAGAATGAAAACTTCCACTGGAACACCTTGTACATATCCCTAACATAAAATGTTAAGATTCATTCAGAGCATCAAGACGCATTTCCAATGTCATGCCTCATTATACAATTTGTGATTCAAATTCTCAAGTCTGGGGTGCTGTTGATACACTTTCGAATCAACATGCTAAATCATCTTCAATACTGATGTAAATCTGTACCACCATTAATTCAAAATACATCGAGTTCAAAGGGTTGTTCAAATATCATAATAATAATAATAATCGAACGATGCTAACAAAGTACAACAACCATCATCCAAAATCGTCTGTGATACGAACAACTTTGAAGCGGAAAGAAGGAGGACGCGGATTAATATATGTAGTCAATTTACTTACCGAACAGATAAAAAATCTCAGAGAATTCTTCTCAGTAAAAGCTCTCACTTCTGACCTACATATAGTGGTATCGTTGGCTGATAAGGGATATACACCTCTAAATCTTGCTACCAGAGATGACCTGCTGAATCTACCAATCCTATTAGATACTGAAAAACAAGAGCAATGGTCAAGAAAGGAATTGCATGGACGCCATCGCCATGAGATTAATCAACCACACATCGACAAAGAAGCCTCCAACAAATGGTTGATGAAAGGAGAATTATTCGCGGAAACAGAGGGATTCCTTATGGCCATCCAAGACCAAGTGATCGCCACAAACAACTACAAAAGATTTATTATGAAGAACGGAACATTACAAACAGATAGGTGCAGAAAATGCCATATAAGATCGGAGACTATACAGCATATTACGTCCGGATGCGAACAACAAGTGTGCAACATTATCCATCAGAAACTTGCACACAACTACGGACTTCTGAATACATTCCAGCCATATTACAAGTATCAACCGGCGCCCGTATTGGAAAATGACTCTATCAGATTATACTACGATAGGCCTATTATCACTGAAAGAATGGTGACGAATAATAGGCCGGACATAGTGGTGTATGATAAGGGAGCCAAAACAGCAATGCTGGTGGATGTCGTCATACCGAATAATAACAACGTGCTGAATAAGTTCCAGGAGAAAAAGTCCAAATACACAGACCTTGCTATTGAGATCAAGCAGATGTGGCACCTCGAGAAAATAGATATTGTTCCTGTCATCGTATCCTCCACTGGGTTAATACCCATAACTTTGCATGATAGCCTTAAGAAATTAGAATTGCATAAGAATACCTATGTAGAAATGCAAAAAGCTGTAATTCTTAATACATGTAGAATAGTTAGGAAATTTATGTCAAGTATATTGTAATCGAGCATGTTCCCTTTGATTGCTGAATCTGGGAAAGGTAAATTATATCCAGCTGACGGCTGAGATAGTGCATAAGTCCACGATCATAAATAATAATCGAAAATTAAACTCGAAAAATTTTATCGGTATAGACAAACGAAATATCTTCCTAGCGATGTGCTACTCCATCCATATTTCTCATGATGATTTTGTGGGTAAGGGATGTTGAGGGTTAGGGAATTGATATGACATGCTCAAAGTCGGCATAAGCAATAGTCCATTTTGAAACATAAATCGGCCGATTTGGGCGTTCTCCGGTCATACTGCCTGCTTCTCAGGAGGGTTTATAATCCCTCTCATGAACTTCAAGAAAATCATCGTTCAGTCCCTACTTAGGACTAACAAAATATCGAACAAAAGACCAACCATGAATAATAATAGAATCAGAGTACTTCTAAAGCCAATTTTCAGTTGGAAAAGGTTATTTTATATATTCGATATTGCTTTTGAGGCTATCGTCGGAGAACACATCTTCCTCAATAGGAAAAAAGAGGAAGAGATCAAAGAGTTGTTGGTAAGTTCCTTGTGTTCTGGGGAAATTTAACCTCTAATCTCTAACCTGCTTTTAAGCAATGCTTACTATTCTGAAATGGTGTGCAGAGTCTGCATTCGTTCTCATGAGCCAACCGGTTTCGTAAATGTGTGCCTTCAGCCTGCAGTGACCCGTCAAGTAACCTATAAGACATTTCAATTTCGCCTCCCCCAATCGTAGTGATAAGATGGTATTATGTTTTGGCACGCCTTCAATGAACCGTATTGAAAGTTTTGATCCGTAGCGAATCCGTTTTACCATAATCAGGTGCATCGCGGTTCAATTGGCATAAATTTCCGGCGGAAATAATAACTCATTTAGCCCCAAGCTCAATGATATGCTGACCCTAATAGACCATATATTTCTGTTTTCGTATGTTCAGAATAATTGAAATCATTTGTGCACTGGCATAGATTGGCTTCCAACAGGGCATCAACTTACTGAATTTAATCCCTATTTTTATGGAAGAATACTCGTGTCGATCTCGGCCCGTTCATCCAGGTACAGTCTCTGAAGCTACGATGATGTGTGGTAGTACCAGCGGCAACAGTTCTGAACATCTCATCACCATAGCCTCAGGCATGTTCATTGCCGTTTGGTGAAATCATTATGTAGCTCTTGTCATCCTTCTTCTCATTAATGCCTGGAGGGGAGGAAGATCGAGAAGGATTTTCTTGGCTGTATTCAGAGTAGTGCCGAGTTCTCTCGTGGAAGCCATTTAAATGTGTGAGTTTCTGTTTTCCTCTTACCTGCAGGCTATTTCCCAACTACAGTATAGAGCCTTGCGTGATTTGTGGTCTAATGAACATAATGTATAGCCAGTTATTTCTCACAGATGCGCCTACAGGTCCATAAAAATAGTTTGGCTATATAGGAAACTTTCAATAAATAAAGTCATGTGTCTTATCTAGGATTACCCCTAAATATTCACCTTCGTTCATGAAGTTAATGATTTTACCTCGTGTAATTATGATTTCATCCGTCCCACTTCAACTTTTTGGTGAATGATACTAAAATACTTTTTGTGGCTTTTGACATATATCGAGACGAACTAATCGTTATTTCAATAAGGGTAAAAACCATTGATCCGATATCTCTTGCAATGTTAACTTGAATTGAATGACTTTAATTATTTTAGACCTCGAAAAGATTTTTGCATTTGGAGAACGATGTGAGTGTTATTGATAGCAAAATCATTTTTTTTTGGAAATTGTTATTTTGAAGTAAAAAGAATAACGAATTTCATCTAGCACTCACTTTTGACCCTATAAGCAAAAATGAAAACACATTGATCAATTCTATGCTATTCTGAGATAAAACATATTTGATACCTCTTATGGAAGTTATTGTCTTTTTGAAGCTTAAATGTTGACTGGTTTGCAAGATGAGATATAGAGAGGGCTACTTAATCAAACCAAAAGTGGAGTGGATTGAAGAAAAGGTGGAACGAGAATTCACACATGTATTGGAATTTTTCGAGTAGAGAAGGCTGATTGTTGATGCTCCATCTTTTGTAGATCAGAATCCAATCATTAAGTACTCTACGTGAATTATTGGTGTCATAACGAAACGTCAAACTTGTCAAGCTGGTTGAAAAATAGTTTTACTAAGAATTCTCTTGCAATACTATACTCACGTTCTTCCTGAAAAGAAGATCTATCCGACCATTTTTATGCAATGAAACGTGACATAATTCATTAGTTTGTTGCTGGTTTGGAGAATTTACATACAAACATACATGACCGATGCAAAGAAAGATGTAATTTGAAATATTTCAAGTAGTTGAACAATTCAGATAAATAACCTAGGTTTAAGTGGGATTTCACCCATTCTCAAACATTAGGAGAAAATTAAAATATTAAAATGCCATATATATCTAAAAACATATGAGAGAAAAGGGACAAACGTAAATCGAGCTGGTCGTTAGATCTTGATAGATAGTTTATGCTGTTAAAAATTTCTACAAATTCTGATGAATCTAATCTTTTGTTTATTGAATGTAAATATTGAGTTTTCGTAAAACGTAAGAAAAGATTTTCGTTCATTGAATGTTCTATAAGACCAGTTATTTATATATGATGAATTATTGATTGTTTTCACTTTTCGTCTCTAATATCAATCGAACAGCTAATTTAACCTAAATTTAAAGAGCAGGACAATAATTATAATATGAACCATGGCTCATGCATATAATAATAGTTACCATTCGCATAAATTCGAAATGTCCGTCTTTCATACATTAGTGTATAGTTTTCACGGTTTTCTTTCCATGAAACTCTGTGTCTATTTACGAGTATTGTGCAGATTGCACGGTTCGGCCTGTCAATAATGCAGATCCTGTTGCTCGAAGATGCCGCTTTTCCGATGCGTACCGATAATTCACTCGTCTGCTCGCTACGAAATATGGAGGATAGCTGGCCAGCTGTTTGGACAGTTCAATAACTACAGTAAGGTCTACGAATGCGGAATGGTTATAAAATAGTTGAGTCAATAAGTTTAGCTATAGATACAGATATAAGTAAACATTGCACTCTTCTGCAACCTGAAGACCAGAAATTGAATTTGTTTCTTTTCCTTTCGATCCGCGATATACCAAGGGGTTCGAAAAACTATTCAACGATATCAACATGAAATTATTTCTCAAATCAAATTAAACCTTGAAAAATTCAGTTGGGAATCGTAAAGTCAAAAGTAGTGCGTTCGATAAGAGTGGCATATATGAAATGTGATGTAGAGATGCTATAGAAGTATGTTGTATAAAGTAAGAAGTCAATTAAAACTAGATTGGGAGAACATGAATCATATTCCAAATATGGACGTACATACAAATCTAGTAATTGCCAACGTGCTCTTCTTACAGTACATTTTTGAAAAATCAAAATTTACACAGAACGCTTTTGAGAGCATCTATTTAATGAAATGCAAGCATGAACTTAACAAGGCAAATGTCCAATTCTGAACCGTGTACAGTATTAGATTAAACAAGCCCATAACAGCGCGTTCGACCAATAAGGCAACGCTTCCTCGAAAGCGTCAATAGATAGATTCAGTGTTCTGGCATCTCCTGATGATGCTAGCTCTATGGTTTTGCCATAGAGTAATCAATAATTATGAAGAATACTGTGAGAGATTTAACTTTTTTCTTCTATATTTAGTATAATTTCTCTGAGCTACATATTTTAAATTGATTCTTCAACTTATTTATGCCTCCTTTACATCATTGGGGACTAGATCTGGTGAATATGATGGATCCTGTTTCAGTTCGATATCACTTGCCATCTCTTAAACCACAGAAAATATACAGGTTAACACTGATTTGATGGAATTAAATGTTTTCTTTTTCGAATGGGGATGCTTTTGCCTGATTTATTCTCTCTATACATCATACTCAAGCGTTATTATTTTTTCTTAGAACTAATCAATATGGACTATTTAGCATGAAGTGACACAAATTGGCTATTTCCGCGCCGGCCTTATTGGTTATTCTGACTATTGTTGGAATTTTTTCGTCCCAACAAATTCAGTGTTTTGGACTGTTTTTGGTCTCTGAATTATTGCCAGGTTTTCATGGTTTCACGCATAAACTCATAACAGTTGCTACAAAAAAGAAACGTTGGCACATTTTTTGAGTCTACCACATGATTGGTGTTATTTTTTACTGAGAATGCGGTACCTTTTGAACCGAAAACTTTTCTATACCTAAGTTTTTGTGTAAACTGGAGAACACTGTATTGTTTTGGGACATGCCTCAACTATTTTGCCTTTGACATCTCAACGATGTTTATATTTTGTTGAACTACGTGAACGCCGGACTATAAATAGCCAATTGTAAATAAATATGAACCCAAAGCAGTCGAACATATTCCAAAAAAAATTTTATTGGTTTTTATGTCTTAATCGTGAAACCCTTTACTATTAATTCACAAAACTATAAATTCAACCTACGGGTCATACTTCAAACCCTACTACTATTTATTTCCATTCAATTTCCATTTGTGCAGAATCTCAGAAAGGACTCATGCAACGTCCAATTAAGACTATCTGGCTGCTCGTTAGCTGTTCCTGCACCACGTTTATCCGTGTCCTCATTTTCATATACACGTCCTCATTTTCACAGATGATTATGAAAATGCCGGGATATAAAAATGAATTGACGTGAGAAATAAGAGTCCACTCGAAACCGAAACTGCTGGTTTTAGGTCGAGAAATGAATAGAATTCTCAATGCACGGACTTCCGGTGCTCTGTTAATGACATCAAACCAGTGGCGTAGCGAAAACCATGCCAAGTTTTAATTTTGGCGAAGAGATTGTAGTGAAGACAATCAGAAACAATATACGGGGAATATAATAATCGCCTTTTGATCTTTATGCATAGAAAACCACAAAATGGGTCCCTACTCTTTTGAAATCTATTGTTAGCTTAGGATGATCATTAATTATGAAATAATAAGAAAGTTAATTATAAACCCAAGTTATATCATTCTTACTCCTATACAAAAATCTTGCTTTCAGTTATATTTGAACGATCTAAATAAATATTATACGTATGAAAGATCAATTCAATGATTTGTTAATTATAAGAATGGTAGCTTTCTATACTTCTTTGACTAAATGAATGAAAATTGTTCACTTGGGTTGCATAGGGTTATATTGACATCAAATATTCAGAACTCGAATTTCTACACCTAAATAATGTTTAAACACATAATATATTTCGTTCTTTTGCCAATTCTGAATGCAGCATCTTGAATTTAACGAAATATAATGCGTATTCAATCAAACGCTTTTCATTTAGTGCAATTGTCTCACATTGAAAGCTATGAGTGGGTCCATCTGAACTCTAATAATTGGATCTCATGTAGAACTAAATTTCTTATTTGCTCGTGGACAGTATTCGGAGCAAACTGATGACGCAGTGGGAGAAAGTGTAGTCGCTGGAAAGAAATAAATTTTTCACGATCCCATTACATTAATCAGTAAAAATTTTTGTGGGAATGGGGTCAATTTCGAAGGAAAAACTACTTCTTCAATCTAGCCGACGTTTCGCAAAATTTATTTCAATCCTCAGATCAAATACCGATTTTGTTAATTCCGCAGATCGTACAAAAATATGGACCACCAAATTCAAAATATGCACGACTTCCCTGTAACACATACGTGAGCAAACCGAATACTAACAAACAACAATGCTACTAGCTCGAGCGATCTTACAAATTGACCCCATTCCCACAAAAATTCTCACTCCATCATACTGTTGGGTTACCAAACATAACTTCGAACCATTACTTCAAATTTTAATGAGCAGACAGTTCCAGCTAACCCAAAAATTTTTGGATGCACGAGCAAAATAGAATTAATTCATTTCACTAGCAACATTTTGTGCAATATGAAGGCCAATTCGATATTAGTGATTGCTTCAATGGAAGAAAGTGTTCGTACTTGAGTACATAAAATCTTACGATAATTCTTGAAAGGCCAATGTAGATAATTTATATAATTTTTCTCCATCGAAACTTCCATGTTTGCAAATTATTTAAAAAATTAAATTATTGGCAGAACTCGGGTAGAAATTAATACACGCAAAACTAAGTTGCCTCATGTATGACGTTCAATTACTTACATACTATTTGGCTGATTTGTTTTTGTTGTGTTCAGTAATGTCAGATTGTGGTTCATATGAAAGGAAAACTTGAGAAAATTTGCGGGAAAAATCTACAATTTATGAAATAAACGTTAATTTCAGATGTTTGGACATTGAATTAGGCACAGTTTGAAAAACATGAAAAACATGTGAGAACAGAACTCTCCAATTATACCTCATTCAATATCGAATCGTCAACATTCAAGACATGTGAGACGGTGCGACATTTTGCGAAATAATTTCATTAAATTTTCATGGTATGAGTTTTGCCCCATAAGTTTCCGACTTACCTCAATATTTCTTCCCCGTTTTCTTCGAGACATCCTACGAAGGATTTTCTAGTAGAATTAAAAGCACTCTGCCAACGCCTTCTGCAATTCTGCTAGCAGTGATGGTAATCACTAGTCGGTATCGCCGTCAGATCATAGGTCGCATTTGTTTCAATCATTGTTTGACATCAGATCAGCACTATTTAAGTAGCGCTTTGTGATGTTGAATATAGCTAGAAGTCACAAGAAGCTGAAACCGGATTGTATGGAGACTGACATAGCTTAATACTCTGTGATTTGTCGAATATTGCTACACGAGGTCCGATGAATGTGTTGCCGTGTTATCGTAATGAAGCAGCAAGTGATCGCTTGGCTAATGCTCTGGCCATTTTCTTCTTCTTTTTTACGAGTGAATCAATATCTGCTCAAAGGATCGGGTTGTTTTGTGATTTCTGGGCTCACACAGGAAAACTTCTAAGGGACTGCGTTCAGTCACTGTAACAACTGATGAGTAACAACCATATCCGTGTACTCTGGGTTACAGGTCACAACAAAAACAGGGGAAAGGAGATGGCGGATAGGCTGACCTATCTTGTAGTTAAGAACGCTCTAATAGAACCAAATCAGGCGCAGATGAAATCTCCGCCTGTGTCCTAAAGATAAGGCTTGAGCACTGGCTAACTAAACAACATAGGGACACCTGGTTGAATACTTTATGTTATCCTCAGTCCTAGGCAATGATGCATAAATTACCTAGTGAAACCTGGACAAGGTTAGCACTCGAATGCAGTTTAACAAATTGATGGCTCCTGGCATAGATAGTGTCGTGGCTCAGCAATTTCAGATATCTCAAGTAAATATAAAATATATTATATAAAAAATAAGACTGGAACATGATCCTTAGTATAGGTGGTATGAAATTGGGCTCGACATTCATTTGATCACCACATGCCTTTGGCGTAACCGACTGAACGCGGAAATGTTGGAAGAAGTGATTTGCCGAAGATACCCTCTGGTTCTTCTAGAGATTTTTCTGTAAGGATTGATCATGGGATGTAGTTACAATATAAGAGGATACAACTAGCCATAGGCCTAGGTGTCGATGTTCCTGACGAGTCCTTGATATAATCCCTGAAGAAAGTTAACTTTTTGGTTCATATAGTAGGATATTCCAATTATCATTTCTTCTCCTTCGTCACTCTGTAATTTCTAAACTTCGACTATTCCTTGGTGAAAAGTGCACAGTATCATCATGATCGTGAAAAACAGTCTTTACTGATTCGATGTTGCTTCGCTTCGACGTTAGAAGATTGATGTTCGGTTTCTGGATTATGTCTTTAAATCGAGTGTGCATCCCATTCATAATCTTTTCGATCAGATATTCATCAAGATTGCCTTTTTCTAAGTAGTCCTAAGCAATTTATTTGCAACAGTTTTGTTGCTCATTCGTATTCAATTTTGAAATGAATTTTGCGTACACGCTAACCCACTGAAAATATTCCTTTCGAATCGACTAAACAATATTTTTCAATATTCAAAGATTACTTTCCAGTTCCGTACAGTTAACTGATGACTCTCATTAACGTCAAGTCGCACACGACGTATGCTGTCGAGGGCCGGTGCTGTAAGTCGCTATTAACAGATGTGCAGCCATCTATCTTTAAACTGTTCATACCTCATATCATTGGCCTTCTGTTCAAACATCAGTTCCCAAATTCTCTCTGTACCTTTTCGATTGTTTTCATACAATCCTCTTTATTCAAGCAAAATTGACCTGGAGATAAACACCTCAAAAAAGTCTAGGGAACACTTACCAATATCTTTAAAATATGAATTTGATATTTCGAATTTATAGAAATCCTTCGGTTTTTATTAGGATGTATTGTAAATAATGTATTTTCAAGAAAACAAAATAATATTTGACTTCTCCAAAGCACCTATTATAAAAATAATTGAAATTTGAAAATGGCGAAATTTAGTAAAACACACAAAAAAACCCTGAACCAATATTTTCGAAACGATATGGAAGCACTTATACTTTTCAGTACCCAGAAGGTCCACCTCTGTTATTAATGACACTTTGGCATCGTCGCAGCATGCTCAATATTAAATTGTCTATTACATTTTGGCCTAAGTCATTCCAAGCCCCCTAACCGCTAATCCAAGCTGCTGTTCATGATGGAAGACGTTTTGACGCAGGAGATTTTTTTAAGGGGGTCCCACACATGCTCGATGGGATTCAGATCTGGGGAGCATGATGGCCATGGTAGGAGATCGATATCATTCTCTTCAAGAACGTTCAAGACAATTCTTGCACGATGATGAGGGGCATTATCTTGTTGAAAGAGTGGATTTTGACCCAGTGTTTGGAGATACGGTACCACTACAGGTAAAACTATCTCATTTGCGTAAGAATTTCCCGTGATGTTGTTCTGTATGATAACGAGGTCAGTTCTTCCACCAAGGCGTATACCTCCTCAAAACATCACTGATCCGCCTCCCTGTCTAACAACTTCTCGAGCATGCTGGAGACGGTTTTGCTTTCCAGGTTCCCTCCATATTCGTATTCTTCCCGAATCGAGACAATAACTCAATCCAGATTCATCACTGAAGAGAACTGTGGCCCACCTCTCTTGATCCCAGTTTACGTGTTCTTGGCACCAAGCTAAACGAGCAGCGCGATTTCCATGGGTCAGTTGTGGAACTCTTAAAGGTCGTCTGGAGTGGAGTTGACCTTCGTGCATTCGATATCCCACAGTTTGGTCAGAAATTTGTACATTATGAACTCGTGATAGCTGTTGAGCTAATTTAGATGCTGTGGTGGTACGATCTCTTCTGGTGTAAAACCAAAAATCGGTCTGTAGTAATCCTGAAACGACCTGTATGGCGTTCTTCTACGCTACCTGTTTCATTGAAACGCGACCATAAACGGTTTATGACACTTGGGCTACTTCCCAGAACCCAGGATACTTCCCGTTGTGAGCTCCCAGCTTGGAGCATGCCAACGGCTCGTAACATCTCTTCTCTAGTCAAATGTCGTCTTTCCATGGTCGAATCACAAAACTTGAATCTTTTATTTGTGCTCACAACAGAAACAAAGTGCCAACTAACTGATTTTTAACACTGAATACATGAAATGATTATAAAGCAGCGTCGCATCTTTCGCATTTTTAGTTTTTTATAAAAAAAACTGAAATCTGTTGCGGCACTCTACATAATTTGGTGAGAAATTGATGCAGGTGTTCATTTCAAAAGAAAAATCATCCATATTGATCGTTCTGGATACGATATATCGATATTGAGAAAAGTTCCCTAGACTTGTTTGAGATGTTTACTATCCGAAGGGGTGTGTTCAAAGTTCATGTTGTATTTATTATGTCTTCAAAGAAATATCACCAAAAAGGCGCCGAAGTATTAGTCCACCTACTCGCTATACAAAAGAATTGACGAACGAAATGAGTTCTGTTTTCGAAAAGACAGTTTGACTCGGTTTATCAATGATACGGCACAAAATTCTTAAGAACGTCCAAAGCAGATGGCCGAACTTAATTATTCTCATGTTAAAATCAGCTTGTGCAACAACCATGAGATAGGAATATTCCATAAAGATTCTAATGAGGGTTCTACAGGTCGGCTTCTTCATTGAATTCTTATTAATATAATCCATCCATCTATATTCATAGTTATACGACATTGCAGACCAACGAGAGTTAAGTTTGTACGTTGATATGAGAAATTCAAACGTGAAAGGATAAGTGCTCTTGTTGATAGAAAGGCAGGTGCACATAACATCGATGAATAACGTCGATGTTGTGTACAAGATTGAGGTATCATCTCAATTTCAAGTATTTTCTTTATTTTTTTTTATTTATTTCAAAATATATTATATGCGCAAAAGAAATTGTTTCCATTCAAATATCTGTTGACCGAAGAAAAGAAAGTTTCGAAGAATTTTCTTAGGCTTGGATTTAGTGTTCTGAATTGAAAGTTGATTCTTGTCTTTCATTTACAGTGTATAACTGTTTGTGCTTTTAAAAACTAGCTCCGCGCAACAACTCATGAATCACCAAGTCGATAGTGATTGCATGCACGATCAAATTAGATTGAAAGCGTTGGAATTTAATTCTTTCGAGAAATTTTGATATACCGGTCATATGAAATAATTTCAGTTCAATTCAATAAAAGTAAACTAAAAGAGTATAATTTCATTTTGAGTTATTCATAAAGCGCAGTATCTTGGATTATCCAGTTCAGAAAACAGCAATTTCCACGCCCCTGTGAGTTAGAATTTTTCATGCTTCGACTGACACAGTTTACAGCAATGGCGTCACACTTCCTCTCAGACCAACACCAGTAACGCATATTGTGCCGCAAAGTGTTGCATTGAGAATGGTTTCCTTTACCCTTTGTATTCTAGCATGGTTCTCTCATATGTGTGAACTATTATTGGAACAGAGGACTTTGATCCTTGTTTCTGGAATGGAATGAAATGGATTTCATAGATTCGAATTTCTGAGCCACATGGATAGAAATAGACGACAAGAGGATCTCGAGGAGTAAATTGGATGAGAGGAACATTTTTCGTTTAGTTTCAGAGAATATATCATTTTGGAATGGATTATCTTCTATATCAAAATTAGTTATGGTCGAATAATAAGCTTTACTTTTTCGACACAGATATCAAAAAATGAAAGGTGTATTTGGAGGTTATTCAATGTTAGTTGTCATGTTTAGAGTCTTCAATCATGAAGCTCGAAAGTGTATATTAAATGATTTTATCGCAGAGAAATTTTATCAATCCGTCAAAATGATTCCTTTGAACTTTTCCATACATACAAATAATACTTTTTGATGACTATTTCCTCCAGAATTTGTGCAGTACAATTCCAAGTTGTTGTTCCTGGTTGTGGGTTATTTGATGTACATTAAATCTCCATTTTAGAATCAAACTAAGTTTTGGAAATACAATTTTTTGTGGTGTTCGAAAAATGCATGCAAAATTTTTCTCACAAATATATTATGAAAAATTCCTCGTCGACAAAAATGAGAAAAGAATTAATAATAAACTACGCCAAGCACAATTCCAATATTTCTAATTTCTTTTTGTATAAGGAACTTATTATTCACACATTTCTTTCTGGATATGTCCCAACATCCACCAACAAAAACCAATTTTTTTTTCGTGGAGCAAATGTTTATCTCATGAGAAATAAAATGAACCAAATAAATTTAGATTTTGCAATGAACCACCATATATTGATAATTTAACACCACTGCTTCAGCACATTGACCTAGGTTGGACTAAAATAGGCGAAGAGATTGGGGTGTCCCATTCAGTTGTGTCTTGAATGATCTGTAGGTACAGAGAGGTGGATACTCATGAAAGAAGATCTTGGCAAGGAAGATTTCGAGAAACAACTGCGATCCATTATTTGAAAAGCTCTTCGTTGCGATAACGACTAGCTACTGCAAGGCACCTTCAAATGCAGTTTCGACAGAACAGTGGACTGGAGATTAGTACTGAAACGATCCGACAACGTTTCAGGGAAGTTCGTTAGAATTGACTGGAAGAGAGTTTTGTTTACATATAAATTGGGATTCTATCTTTTTCATGGCGGTCAACATTCTCTAGTAAGCAGATGTCGAACCAAGAAATATGCCTAGTTAAACTTTTCACCTATATATGGTTTATTGCTGGTTTATCTTTATAGGCACTCAGGTCACTTTACTTCCAGCAGTGGTAGTTTTATCTGCTTCTCGGGTAAATTCAACGAGAGCGTTAACGGTGTTGATTTTTGGGTGGCAAAGGCCCACTTGAGGAGCGTACTCGGTTAGGTTAAATGTGTATTAGTGACAGAATAATATCGTTACGCATCAATGCGACCCCAACTCTAATTAATATTGTGTAGGTTTATGCACCTACCTTTTTTAATGATCTCGAAGCTACACTTGAATCTCTGTCGAATCGCAAGATGGTCCTTATTGTGGAGGATTTTAACGCTAAAGTTGGTAAAACAGTAGAAGAAGGATACCTAGCGGCTCACATTGGTGAATTCGGTCTCGGTGTCAGAAATGAAAGAGGTCAACGACTACTTCAATTTTGTATTGACCATAATTATTCAATTGCATATACTTTGTTAACCGAGCATCCGCAACGTTTATATACTTGGACCTTAACGAATGGACAACATCGTACTCAAATCGATTACATTTTAATTGGAACACGGTGGAGGTCATCTGTTACCCTTTGCAAGACTCTACCAGGTTCAGATTGTGGGTCAGACCATCAACTTTTAATTTGCGAACTCCAACTAAAACTTAAGATATGTCACCACTCAAAGCGGATAGCTGCAAGGAAAATCGCTGACCCTGCTTCCTTTGCTCAGAATTTTTTAGACTTTCTCTAGATGCCTCTATAATTGATCATTTCAGTTCTAATCATATGTGGTTGTCATTTAAAAGTGCACGTTTATAAGTTGCTCAAATATCTCAACCAAAGCGCTGCATACAACCAAAAGAATTATGGATTCCCACCCATATATTGTCTGTTATTGAGGCACGCAGAAGCCTTAAGCTTTCGGGTCTGGATTCTGATACAAAACATAATACGTATAGGCAGCTCTTGCGCTACATTCAAAAACCTTGCCGGCGAGATAAAAACTTCTATCTGCAAGACCTGTGTAGGTAGATACAGACCCATTCCAATACTCATCTGCAGGGAGAGATGTTTCTAAAGATCAAACATATTACTCGGGACATTAAACCCAGAACTGGGGTGTTCAATAATTCCAATGGACCAGCTTGCATGAGGTGATTGGGGTGTGGCGTATGTATTGTCAGAGCCTTTACTTTGATGATGGCATCAAGGCTATGTAATAAAGTCTGGTCCTCCGGTGTTTGGCTAGAGGAATGGTGCTCGTCTATTTTTGTTCCACTCCATAAAAAAGGTTCTCCCACAAACCCAGACAATGATCGTTTACTCTCGTTGGTCTCTCATTCAATCAAGGTGTTACTATATATTTTGCAGTCTCGTTTGGAGGGTTTTATTGGCTGACAAATTTATCTGGCGCATGCAGTCTTCGTAAAAGGACGTGGTACGCGCGAACAGATCTTGAACTTGAGGTAGATCATTGGGAAGGCCAGGGAAAATAACTTTCCCGTTTATATCTGCTTTGTAGACTACTCCAAGGCTTTTGATAACGTCAAGTGGCCTCAAATGTGGGAAATCCTGCGTTCTATGTCCCACTCAGATCAAGCAATAATTGACGGTAATCTGTCTGATCAAATGGCAAACAGAAAAGGAGTACTTCAAGGATGCTTATTATCTCCGATATTATTTAACATCTACTCCGAGTTTGTAATGAGACATGTACTTGACAACTGGCATGGCGGCATAACTATTGGTGGTAGCAAGATTTCTAATTCAAGGATTTCTGACGATACTACCCTTATTGCTGCTTCTCAGGAAGAATTTTTAGCTTTGCTGAGTAAGCTAGAATAGCATAGTGCAGAGTTTGGTCTTAGTATTAACTATAATAAAGCCAAGGGTATAATCGTAGACAGGGAACGTAACAACTATCCTGAATTGAAGTCTGTTGGCCGTTGCCAAGTAGTTCAAAGTTTTGTGTATCCCGGTTCTTTGATCGAAAATTCTGGTGGCTGTGGAAATGAGATTAGACGACGTATACAGCAAGCGTCGAACTAATGTGTCGATTTTAAATGAACTTGTTAATCCAAAGCGGTTCCCTTCTATTATATTCACGAGAATTCTGACGTTCTTCGGTCACATTCGTAGAAGCGTTAATATGGAGAATCTTGTTGTCCAGGGTCATTCTCCGAATGGGCGACGTCATGGTCGTGTTACAAAAGCCACCGAACTAACTCAAAATCGCGAAAGATGGCGTGCTACTATTTCGAAAGCAATTGATAATATTCGTATTGGCAGCGTTCCAGCTCCCACTTGATGCATTTTACGAGTTCACGATATGTCTGTTAAGACATTGTGACTATGATGATGATGGTTTCATTCATATGGTCTGATTCAATAATGGTCTAGAGATGAAGTTCTTTAAATGCTTGCACTGACATGGTCATCGTAAATATAGGAATCCTGAATACTGAGTGGAACATTTTAGATAATTTAGAAGAATTCGTATCATTATCGGCTAATATGGTTGAAAACGTTTTTTTCAAGTATGATAATGTCAGATCTCGAAAACCTCATAATGTTAGTACCTACCTTCAAGATCACGAAATCACTTCAATGCAGTGCCCTTCGCGAAGTCCAGAACTCAATCCCATCGGACGTATCTGGAACATTCTCAATTGAAGATTAAGAAACCAGCAAAATCAGCCAGCTAACGTGCATGAGGTTTGGAACAGATTGATCGACATTTGTAATGAGATGGATGAGAATGCTATAAGGTCATTGATTTTAACCCTAGATCACTAACCTTCGAAGTATTTGTTTTTTCTAGTTCATAAGATTTTAGCATTAAAAAAAACAGAAATGTTCGAATGAGTAAAAAGTCTGATCTCAATTGAAAGACTATCAAAGTTATTAAAATGTGATTTTAGCAAATGAAAAACTCATAAGCTTGTTAACAAATGATTATTGTAATAAATAAGTAAAACACATAAATATTCTATTCCATAAACCTTTTTATATGGCGTATTCGAAACGATGAAGGTTAGTAATAAGCGTTGTAAAATGAGGTAAGTGATCTAGGGTTAAGAACGAATCGTAGATAATATGTGATAATTCTTGCTAGGGGTGGAAATATCCGGTATTAAGAGGTACTTTGTTGTTTATTTCCAAAAGTTTCATATTTTTCGCAAGCATTGTTCTCGTCAGAGTGCTTCAGGCCGGATACAAACCTAACCGAGACGCATCAGTGACTAAAATATCTTTTTATCGATCATGTTTCCGAAGTCAACGCTAATCAACGCTTTTCTAGATTTAGAGATCAGCACCTCCAAGGCCTTCTGTTGATAAAATTACCATCTCGTAACCTAATGGATGATAGCCTCGATAATGATCCTTTGTGCTGTGCCTGAATTTCATTCGTGATATCAACTAGAACTATTTCTACCTGAAGCCGTCTTCGTTCGTAACACTACTTTATCAATCGTTTCCGTATTCTTACGAATAAATATTGCAAATATCATAATACATACTCTTTATATAGGAAATATGTTATTTGGAACATGGAATATTCTATTTTCCTAGGTTATGAACATTACTTATGTATTTCATTTCTGTGATTCTTAATAAATGGCCATCCAGTCTGTTCTTGTCAATTCTGTCGTTCTCAACAAATTCACGCCTACTTTTAACGCATACGAAAGTTTTGGCTCGATCGCAATTATTGAAACGTTGAACTCTTTTGCTGATATGGATTTTGTTAATAATATTCTTTGCTATTGGGATGACATTGTGTCACCCAAACATGTGAAATTCATACCTGAATCATCAAAAAGTGGTATTAGCGTTGTGAGATTCTGAAGTTTCATACTACATGGTTACAAAACCATTAATACTTACTCTGGTTTCGCGTCTAGTCTAGTAAGATTAGGTAACGAAAAATATAGAAAAGCATGATAAAAACGTGAAGAGCACGGAATTGTCAAAATTGCACTAGTTTTGTCTTTATGTGGAAGCGCTGACATAACTAGCGTCAACCACACAATTTGGTATTATTATTTATTTTGGCAAGTTGAATAAATGAAGTAGGTCGGCATAACCGAAGTCGACTGATCCTAAAGGAATACTGGTTGCTCGAATCTGAACTGTTTTTCAATAACTCTGATACGTGTAGAGTCCCTCCTCTTGGCATGCGTACGACGATCGCATTCAAAATAAGTTCTCTGCAGAAGGATCATCAGACGATTTGATTTAGCGACGATGTAACAGTTGCACTTAGACTAGAACAGGTTGACTGCAAAATAGATTCCAAATTGGAATGGCAGCTAGCTCTTTCTATCATGGTGCCTTTGATTTGGTAGAAATTGTAAATATTGTTATTTCTCCTATGGAATACAGGCCATGTGGATTTACTCAATGACAGTTACACTATTCGGTCAAGTGCAAGGGATTCCGTAGATTATGGCGTTGTCAACAAAAATAGAACACTCTGATGTAATCATAATAACTCAACAAAAATCTTCGGTATCGGAGCAACATAATTCTGAAGAATGACTTCCGCAGAATCATGTTTTAGTGATGGAAATAATCAAAAATGTCTAGTGAAAATAGAAAAAAATATCAGCTATCGTTCAGAATGCAGATACACTATTCGGTCAAGTGCAAGGGATTCCGTAGATTATGGCGTTGTCAACAAAAATAGAACACTCTGATGGAATCATTTGGGAGAGATCCCAATAACAGAACTGAAGGGGTCCCAATACAGAATGGGGTCACCGCTATGAACTGGTAGAGGAGAGAGTAGTATTTCCAACACGGTTACAAATACTTCTTCCGGAAAGGAACACTTACATCCATAGTAGGAAGCTATCACGAGTGCCGGAGCGTAGAAGCTCTCCTAGCTGGTGCATCATGTTCACACGGTGTAATGTCTTTGAAACTTCAAGTAAACAAATATCGACTTGATTTCCACCGACGCGACGATCGGTCCCAGCGAGGTATCAACACAAGTGAGAAAGTTTGTAATGAACCGAACGACCTAGTAGGAAACCGTGTTGGTTGTTTGCGATCACTTGTAATCCAGAGAAAATTGAAGAAACCTTTCATATATGATTTTCCCACAAGTCTTAGAAGCTATTGAAACAAGCTAATGGGATGGTAGTTTTTAGGGTCAAGTCTGTCACCCTTTCTCAATATTCACGTAACTAAACAAAATCAGTCAGCACAAAGGAGGTTTATCGGTCAAAAAATTTTTAGTGAGACAGTGGCAAAAAAAGTGCCGTAGCTATCTCGAACGAAGAATACACTGACAGCTGGCAAATGTCTCTCAATCTCATTAAGTATGAAATAAATATCAGACAATGTGGTCTTAAAGCTATATGTGTAGGCTTTTGAGATAGTGACTGGTAAAAAAAATCCTTCAAAGTCTTCGCAATGTCCGAATAGCTAGGGCAGACAGTGCCGTTTTTATTCCTTACACAAGGCTACTTTACTGCTGATAGGATGGTTCAAGATAGTTGAAAAGACGTTTATGATCTTCTGACTATCCCAGTATCGACTCGAAATATGGTTTTGATTATTCGATTTCCTGGGACAGAATATTGAGATATTCTCTGTGAGATGAAGAGTATATTCTCTCTCTCTTACGATAGTAGTTGTCAAATTCACCTCTTGTCAATATATTATTGTCGATACAAGGTATAGCCGGCAGTGTTGAGTAGTTTGAAGGTCTATGCAGGAATATAACGTTTCTCATAATACTCTTCGCATTATTCCAACATGCAAAACTTGAGAATCAATATTTGAAAACGTCGAGAAAGTATATTCCTGAAAATTTTGTACCGACATTTTTTGAGCCGACAGTCAGTTGGTCTAATTGTTTCTTTGATTTTTTCCTCTGAAATAGACAAGGTATAATC
Organism: Cryptolaemus montrouzieri; assembly: GCA_013387265.2. Lineage (NCBI taxonomy): Eukaryota > Metazoa > Arthropoda > Insecta > Coleoptera > Coccinellidae > Cryptolaemus > Cryptolaemus montrouzieri. The sequence continues at coordinate 69,060,743 of JABFTP020000021.1, read as the reverse complement.
GCCACATATCAGAACTGTTGTTTCGAATTCAGATGAAAATAGCCGCTTTGAAGCATTGACAAATTTCTCTGTTTTCTCTTCTCAACAGGGTAGAAAGTTGAATACAAATGTTACTGTTATCGAAGACCTTTTCTCCCCAGTTTTAGGACCCCAATGCACTTACGGTAAACCTCTGTAGTTTTGATGTGCCTAAATTCGATTTATTCATCACTATAACCCAATCGAGTAGTTACGCGGGTACCAAGTCATGATCTTTAAATACTTTGTTAACTTCTCGACAGGGTTATTGGTAAGGTTAAGTAAGTGTTTCATGTTTTTAAATGTCAAATCTCGAAAGAAATCTTACAAGTCAGTTAAAAAATTGCCCCGACGATCGTATCTTCTGACAGAGTTAGTAGCTACTGAATTTTCTGCCAGCGCCAACGTAATAAGAGTACAATCCGATTTCCGACTTCTCATTTGTCCCTGCAAAAGAGATGATGGTAATCTCGTTTTGAAATGTTCAATTCTGGAAAATAACTCTAAATATGTAACATTCTTTCAAACGTGGAAATTGATTCAATTATATTAACAACCTTTCCTCCTGTTTATCTCGTGAAATAGATATTCAACGGTTTACAAATTAACATATCTCCAATGAAACAGCTTTAGAGAGGCAACATAAACTAATCCTTTATATTGAGTGCAGGGAATTTCTCAGATCTTTCACACTCGAAATACAAGATTACAGCCTTCCGAGTCTTTCTATTGAATCAGGCTAATCATTCTTGAAAGGTCGAGATACGTAAACCCTGCAGTTATCATTAAAACTTCTTGTTCCTATCTTTTGTTCGTCTACTCCTGAACATAGCCTATCTTAATTATTCCCATTCGGTTCAATTTTATGCTTTTCGGTGATAGTGGCAACAAGCTATCCGTTTTATATTTTCTATCTTTCTCAATTTGGGTCTACTTTTACTTGAGGTTGTTTGTCGAGGTCGAGGACTTTTAATGTCTATGGTGCGTCCTGCTTCCCTGCGATATATCCAGCCCATTTCCACTTCAATTCAGCAATTTTTTCCGTAACCTTTGTAATTCTCGTTCTTTCATATCTCTTTATTATATCTAATATGTTTATCTTAGACCATTTGTTTCGAGTGGTGTCGCAGTCGATTTGATACAAGTTCTCATAACAATCTTTACACTCTCTTTTGCTGATAATGGATAAACTCGGTTAATCGCAGATAAAAAATATTAAGTCTTGTAGCATATATATGTATCATGACACAAGAATTATCGACAACATATTGCTTTATAATTGTTTTGTTGAAGTTTTTTGTAGACACATAATTAAAAACGTATTACCTACTGTGTACAAATATTCGTCTTTCAACTATTTTACTACCCAGAAGCCTGATTGATTTTGTTGCAAAATTCAATTATTCTGGAAAATGATGTAGATAAAAACGCACACAACGGTTCAATATGGAGATTCCTTGATTTCACCTACATATGAATTAGCTGTATTGATAAAAGTCAGGGGTGCAATATTATAATAATAATTGGTTTCTCTCTATCCTCCCTTCTGTGCGTAATCTACTCTTCTCCTATATTTTACTCAATTTATGTACTGAACGAAGGTCTCAGACCGACAAAGGTGCATACTTGTGGTGAGTGATTATTTATACCAATTTGATTTCACAAAGAAACAATTTGACCTATAATTTCAACATAATTCAGACTGGTCGTTCCTTTCAAATTAGATATGAAGATCATCATACTTCATTCATTAAGAATAAACGAAATTCAACATTGGCTAACCACTACAATACAGTGATGAAGTAGATTATGTGATGTGCACTACATGAAGAAGATATCGTACCACTTACAATTTGCCGAATTATGTGGGAGCACTTATTTTTCTTGTATTTTTCTTGCTAACATATTTTGGGGATGAAAGTAGTCGGCGTTAGAGGATAGTTATGCAGTTTGGAAAAAATTTTATGGAATATAAAGGTAAATTCATGATAGAGGAGAATACGATCAAAGCAACCAGTATATGAACAATCAACTACCCTATTTCTCTAATTCATCCTTATTAAGGCCGATCTCATTTAGCTTTACCGAAGTCCAAAGGTCAATCAGATGATCTGGAAGAATTCCAAGATCTACTGCAGATGAAAAGAGGAGATAAATATTCATTTAATATCTCGTTCACATGCTGGTGTCATTTGACAGAAGACCATGATTGAACGTCTAGAAACACTAGTCTGTCGATTGTACTTCAATGATTCGTCACTTCATATAACGCGTTCCAAACAAACGTTTTGTGATGGACGGGTTTTCGAGCTTATTGGAGTCCAGCTGCACAGTGAGATTAAAAGCAGTATCAGGTCTTCTGGGTTAGAAATTATGTTCTGCGAGGCATCTTCTAACTATTTATGCTCGAACATATTCATCCTGGTTAAGATGTTTTGCTTGACATATCATGATTAACAACTCAACAAAAATCTTCGGTATCGGAGCTACATAATTCTGAAGAATGACTTCCGCAGAATCATGTATTAGTGATGGAAATAATCAAAAATGGCTAGTGAAAATAGAAAAAAATATCAGCTATCGTTCAGAATGCTAATCATGGTTCCTCCGTAGCTCAGTGGAGAGAGGTCCTCGATTCGGCAGGTCACCGGTTCGAATCCGGCAGAGATCTGTGTGTTGTATTCGTCCTATGATTGGTTGTATATAAATTTCTCTGCTGTAAATATGTCGCACATGACAAATCCATGGCCTATAAAGTCAAGAAAGGACAGACATGGGATAGAATAGCCTCGACCCCCCTTCCTTTAGGAAAAAATCATCAAAATATCTACTGCTTAAGTATTATGAGTTGGTGTCATAACTTCTTGTAGTATCACATTCAACTTTTGACTGATGGAACATAATATTGAATTAGATTATGTTACTTTAAGCTGAATCAGCTGACAATGTTATCGTTTTAAGGTCTATTTCTAATCACGAGGAGCTGGAAGGAGAGAAAACGATAAAAAAACAAAATAATATACTAGGAAGAATTAGTTTATAAATTGTTTCTCACAATATATTTTATGCATTTAGATTGTACAACTTGCAATCTATCGATTTGAGTTAATTGTTTCATAATTAGTGAAGGGTGGTTTTGGAAGGGCCGACTATGCATATTTGCTGATTATGATTTTTTTTTCAGGTAAGTTGAGGGGCTTCATCACTTATGTCATTCGTATCGTAGAGTTGGTAAGTCTTCATGTTTTATAAAATAATCTTCATTGGTCCGTTGTTAGTCATCAGTTCTTAAGATAATCAAAGGAAACTTTTCCGCAGTACATCCGAAAAGTATGGAATCGAATTCATGAAATGTAATCTAATTGTGATTTGTGAATAACATGTTATTAGTGTGTGAATAAGGTGCTCTAAGACATTTGATAATTTCCTAAACCCATTGATATTTTTCTGAGCAAATACATGTCATGCTATTTCAACAATTTGAAATAAAGTACAAATAGAATATTGTTTGCTTAAGTATCCAAATCTCTTTGACCATTCAAACTTGTTAGGGGTTACACTACCAGACTCTTGAGCAAAATAGGCATAACATCAACTTGAATTTTGACTGATCTATTGGAAACATAAATCATCTTTAATTTTTTATTTTTTTTTTCATTGTTTAGAATTGCTTTGTAAACAATATGCATTATTGAAGAAAAAAATTTTAATACAAATAGTGGAGATGAAAGTTTTTTGTGCAACCCCCTTTTTGAAACCTTCGCTGACGGTGTACATGATTTTTCCGTCCAGAATTAGTTGAAAAAATGGAAAAGAATACTGCATTTTCGGAAAAGTATTATTAACTGAAATGTGATGTAGGGCAAACATCTAAAGGTTATTTCTAGATATATTACAGCTGTTTGAAACAACAACTAAAATTCAACCGACATTTTTAGATTAAAAATTGTTTAATAATTGATAAGGAGACCCAATTCTAAATCAGACTTCAGGTAGTATTACAAAAAAAGGAGTCGTGTGCATTTCAACCTAATCGATTTAGCAGATCTAGAGATATCATGTTCACCAGTTCGAAAAAAGTACTTCCGAGAAAACGTCAAGGAATTGTGGACCAGTTCCTTCATTTTGTACTCTGCTTTATACTTTATAGTTATACGGAAACTGAAAATATACTGGCTAATCGGAATTCATGACAATAAATTCTGCGGAGCTCAGATAGTTCAATCTTTCCAAATAAGTTATATTATTGTTGAAGCTGGGCATGTAACTGTCTCCGAGTTAACGAGCTTACTTCTAATTGCTGTAACTTAGGCATCAATTTGAATTCTTGAAGGTTTCGCTTAAGTTCTTCTTCAAGGTATAAACTTTCAAGTGATTGACTTCGAAGAAATGCAGACTATCACCTTCTTCTTCTTCTTGTACCATATAAACTGCACGTTGGCGAACCCTCGTTTATTTTCAATCATGTCTTGGTCAGGGTGCCCTATTCGGCCTGTCGGAATAATGATTCTGCGTCCGAAATATTACACCAGCTTCTGATGTTTCTGAGTCAGGATTGTTCTTTTCGGCCTGCACCCCTTTTTCCCTGGATTTTACCTTGCAATGTTAATTTTGGAACCTGGTATTGATCCCCCCTTAGCATATGACCCAAATACGATATTTCACTCCACAATGTCTAAGAGTTGTCTGTCTATTCCTGCTCTTTGTAAAACTCTTTCATTGATAACATGCTCTGTCCAGGATTCCCAAGGCAGACGCTGAATTTTCCACATTTCGAAGGCTTTTATTCGGTTTAAGGTCCTAGTTTTAGGTGACCAAGTCTCTGCACCGCATTGCATAATAGGCCAAACAAAGCATCGAATCACACGAATTCAGGTGTTCAAAGCCATATACCTGTGAAGAATGAGGTTTCTTAGTTTGTTGAAGGTTGTTTCTGCTCGGTCAATTGTACACTTCACCTCCTCATAGCAGTCCTATCTATTATTAAGAGTGACGCCCAGATATATAAACTTTGTTATTCGCTCTATGACCTGTCTATTGATATTGAGAGGTGCACAATTTTGATTATTTCTACAGATCATCATCATTTTGGTCTAAGCAGTGTTTATCTTCAACCCTAGCTGTTTTACATGCTGGTTTATTTCATTCAATAAAAGCTGAAGATCTTCCAAGTTGCTGGTGAAAATAACGGTAATATCTGCAACAACAACCGGATGTTGTTCAAGAGATGTCCATTTATTTTTATGAACCGTGTTTTGTTTTCTAGTGCCCTCTGAAATATTTTCTTCATATAAATGTTGAATAACACAGGTGATAGAATACATCACTGCATAACCCCCTTCAAAATGTCGAAGGTTTCTGTTGTTGTGTCTTCAGTAATGCGAATCTCAGCTGACTGGTGCCGATACAGTTGTCCAATTATTCTGATATCTTTCTCATCTATATTGATTTCCTGTGAAATTTTCATCATCATTTCATGCTTGACGTTATCAAATGCTCTCTCATAGTCTACAAAACACAAAAATGCATCTAGTCTTTGGTCATAGCACTTTTGTTCTAAAAAAACGAGGCTTCTCTGGTACCGAGTCCTTTAATGAACCCAAACTGTGTGTCACCATTCATGTTTTCACACTTTTTGTAAATTCTCGAGTGAATTATTCGTACAAATGCTTTGAGTGCATGGCTCATGATACTTATGGGTCTATAATCTTTACAGTGTTTTGCATTGGCTTTTGTCGGAGTGGTGATGAATATGGATTTCAATCAGTCATCGAAATCTGCCCCCTATCATATATAACATTAACGAGATATGTGAGCTGTTTGAAATCAATTTGCTTCAAGAACTCTGCATGCACGTCATCGTGTCCTGGACTTTTATTGTTCTTCTGGTTATCTACCGCATGTTTTCTTTTGAGACGGCTCATATTCTCGTATTGAAATGTGGGGTTGGGATTGGTGCGTTGATCGTTAATCAGAGTTTCAGAGTATTATTTCCATGCTCTCTTCAGTTCATCAGGTTCAAGTATTGGTTTACCTTGCTCGTTTTCAATCATTGTTTTAGAAGTTTTCTTGCCTTTACTAGTTATTTCATTCACCTTCTGATAAAAGTTAAATGAGTCGTGAAGACGATGCAGTCTTTAAGACTCGTCACATTGTTCTTGAGTCCATTTCTCTTTGGCTTCTTTGATTTTTTCCTGATGATGGTATCAAAATCCCAATTTCGATCCATCACCTTATGCCCCTTCAAACAAACATTGCCCTAGTTTCTATTTTGTTCAGAAAATAAAATTTTTGAAGATATTTATTCGGCTTCATTTACCTTACTGCACCCTGTATATCTGACTATTTATGATGATTATAAGAAATTGAACAATGTGTTATACTCTAACAAGAGATTTATTGAAAATCAGGCTCGAAATTTTGGTCTTCCGATCATCTTCAGCTGACAACAAGTATGCAAGTAAAGTTTTAGACCTAACAAACATTCATATAAATAACGTACTAAGTTCTGATTTATATCGAAAACACACCTTCACTGATATTTGCATCCCTTATGACTCAAGATAACCAAAATCTCATACATACGCTGCGTTTAATTCAATGATCCATAGGGCTAGCTAAGAACAATGGTTATCCCTCAAATATAATAAACAGAATGATCCGAAAAAAAAACAAACGAAAATGATGATGAATATACTTCATTAACATGTTTTGGTCCTATCAGCGAAAAGATTGCTAATGTTATCTCAAAACAGAGTAAAAAGGTAGCTTCCAAGACCCACATAAAACTCTCGCGGCAATTTTTCAATAGTGAAGATACAACTGATAAATTTGACAATACTAGAGCTTATAAGTTGTCGTGCATGGATTGTGAAGCCGTCTATATAGGTCGAACTGGTCGTTCATTCAAAACGAGATATAAAGAGCATTGATCAGATTACAGTAACCAGAAAACCGACGAATATACTTTCACTTCACATTGTATCGAAAATGACCATCATTTTCCACCCTAAGATCAACTTCAAAATATTCACAGAATACCTAAGGGACAAAAGTTAGATTTTTTTTGTTTGTTTTTCCTTTAACGTGCTCTATTTCTGCCTTTCGGCCAATGACACGCCGAGGAATTCAGTCACCTCACTAACCCGGGAATGTTGCTGAACCTCTCTTGTGTCGAGGGAAGGGATCTTTAATGTCCAACACACCTCTGTTAGACAGAACCGACAACTTTACTTCTCCTCCGAAAGATGGACACTCAAGCGATTCCCAGAATCCGAAAAATCGCACTGAATTTGTGGGGATTGAACCCAGGTAACTCTGCGCAGGAGACGAGCATCATATCCCCTACGCCACCAAGCCGGCTAAAAGTTAGATTTCTTGGTATCCATCGAAATTTTCAAACTGCAACAAATCCCCCATAGCGATAATAGTCTGAACGACCAGTATGGTCCGGCTTATTCGTCCTTATTTGAAATCTTTAAATAATACCTGCTTTTATCATAATTAGTTTATTACCTCTTGTTTGCACCCCCTACTAATTTTGTATTTACCTGTTTATATATGTATGTATTTTCAACTTCAGTTCAATACTTGTTGTCAGTTGAAGATGGTCAAGAGATCGAAATTGCAATTTTGATTTACAATAAATCTCTTGTGATAGTATAATACATGATTTAATTTCCTTTTATCATCATGATTAATTATAACGTAGTGACGGAGGAATCAATTGACTATTTATCTGTATATTTACTTAATATCTATCTATATAAGCATACAGGATGTTGCAGGTTGGCCCATAAAACATTTATAGCGAAAGAGTCATATGATTGTCCTAAAAATTGGTGAGATTACATTTTTGGACTTGTTCGTCCCCTTTGTGATAGTATGAAAATGTGATGGTGCCGTTTATATGAAACAGTCCTTATAACTCATGCTTATCATATGGCAGGGTATATACACTTTATCTAACATTTTTCGAAAACATATCTCTATACTCATCTTTATTGGTTAGCGGTATAATAACAATTTTTCATAATTTACCCTTCTAAAAGCTATTTCCTAGAAATTTTTAATTTCTGTCACAGAAACCTGAACATTGAAAATTTTCACACGTATTTATAACATTCCGATTCTTGGAATTATGTTGAAAATTTTAATGAATACTATATTACTATACTAAATTTAAAATAATTTCTAAATTTGGCAAATGGATCAAAGTAATTTTTGTTTTCAATGCAATGTTTCCAAAATTATCTAGCTATATGAAAAGTAAAGAGCTTTGCAATAAAGTATCACAATGGTATACTCAGAAATGAAATTTTCAGCGAAGAAATGATTTCACTGAATTTTAAATAAAAATCAATTCAGTTCAACAACTGGATTAGGGATCACAAACATAATGTTAAATGAAAATCTAATAATGCATAATAGATAAAGTAAAGTTTTAGCGGGCAATCACTATCAATATCATACTGAATGCTCTCAAATTCATAGGATCCTCACAACCCTGAAAATGGGTGTAAAGGACAATGTACAGTCAATGTGGAGAGTCTGAGTCATTGAAAAGTAGAAACATTAATCAGAATAATCATAGAAGTTCATGTGATTTCTATTGATATCCCATAATTTTGAAATGCGTATTTTAAGGAATGTTGTAGTTGTTCGCTCAATTTATAAAGAATTCAGCTCTGCAAAGCATCGGCGAATTCTAGAACTTAATTCTTTTTTTTGGGTGTATGGATGATTCATACACTTTCTTCAATAGTGTTACATCTGTTGATCTTAGGGCATAAGATCCTGAGTACCTGTAGCACCTGTCATCAAACATTTCTGTTATTTCAGTAGTAACCTCATGCGTGAAATGAGGTAGAGCCTCGTCCATTCAGATCTGTTAACAATTCCAAAGTTTGAATCGGAACTCTCCAGACAATTGTCAACGGTTTTCTCTTGAGTCTCTTCTCTCCTGAAACTTTGGAATTGTTAATACATCGAAATGGAAGAAGCCCTACCTCATTTCACGCATAAGCCTTAGGAAAGGCCCTAAGATCACCTGATGTAACACCATTGAATTCGTATCTATAGAGTACAGTGAAAGAGAAAGTGTATGAAACACCCATACAAACGAAAGAGTTACGTCCTAGAAACGCCGATGCTTTGCAGAGCTGAATTATTTGAAAATTGAGCGACCAACTATAACATCCCTTAAAATACGCATTTTAAAATTCTTGGATATCAATAGACATCAGATGAACTTCTATGATTATTCTGGTTTGTGTTTCTACTTTTTAATGATTCAGACTCTCCACATTGACTGTACATTGTCCCTTCTTGTGACCCATTTTCTAGGTTGTGAGAATCTTATGAATTTGAGAGCATTCTGTATAATATTGATATTGCTTGCCCGCTGAAATTTGACTTTATCTATTATGCATCATTATATTTTCATTTAACATTATGTTTGTGATCCCGAATCCAGTTGTTCAACTGAATTAATTTTTATTTAAATTTCAGTGAAACCCTTTCTTTGCTGAAAATTTGATTTCTAAGTATAACAATGTTATATTTCATTGCAAAGCTCTTTACTTTAAATATAGCGAATCATTTGTGAAGCATTGCATTGAAAACAAAAATTATTTTGACCCATTTGCAAAGTTGTGGGAATATTTTAAATTCAGCAACTCCCAGTATGGTATTCAGTAAAATTTTCAACGTAATTCCAAGAACCGCAATGTTATAAATACGAAGGAAAATTTTCAAAGTTCAGGTTTCAGTGACCGAAATTAAGAAATTTCTCGAAAATAGTTTTCAGAAGGGCCAATTATAAAAAAATTGTTATTATATCGCTAGCCGAGAAAGATGAGTATAGAGATATGTTTTTGAAATATATTAGGATCTTCGCCTCTTAAAAGTCTATCAAAGAATTTATGCCTGTCCCCATAATTATCAACGATCCATTCGTAATTTTGAGTTGCCATTGATGTTGATTTGTGGGCTTTCGCGACAATTATGTGTTTTGTCGAATTCGAATATCAGTAAACTAGATAAGACTATAGAAATATATATATATATATATATATATATATATATATATATATATATATATATATATATATATATATATATATATATATAACGACATTGTTGATTGTTTTGAAGCAGGTTTTCAAAGGCTTTCGACAGGGTTAATCACAATTTGCTAATAGCCAAGATGGGCGCCCCAGGTATATCTGGATCTCTTCTTTCATGGTTTCGTTCATTCTTATGTTATGGGTCGCAGATTGTAGAATACAAACATTTTCGCTCTAAAGCTATTTCTGTTACATCTGGTGTACCTCAGGGCTACCACCTTGGCTCTTTGTTGTTTGATTTATTTATTGATGACTCAGGGATGCCTTGGGTTCCGGATTCCTGTTATTCGTGGATTTTATGAAATTATATCGTGTTATCAGAGATGTTACAGATGTACATGACTCGCAACGCCAAATTGATTCGCTGCTGTGTTGGATTTCATGTTAATTCACTGTATCTGAACTTTGACAAGTGTCAAGCTATTACCTTTTATCGTTTCAATACGGCAGTTATGCATAGTTACTTTCTGGATGGTGTAGAGCTGTCCGAGATTTGGGCATAGCACTTGATGTTCAGTTGAATTTTAAAGAGCATATGAGAATAATATTATCTAATGCTTAACAGATGCTGTGGTTCATTGTTCGACATTCAGTGGGATTTTCTGCTGATACTTTTAAACTGTTGTAGTACTTCGTTAGTAAGATCTATTTAGAATATGGAACCTGCATATGGTCTACTTATTATTCTTGTGATAGATGATAGATTGTTTAGAGAAGATTCAGCGTAAAATTTGAAGATATTTATCCTTCAGGTGCCATCGTCGGACTGTTGCATATTACATATGGCCTAAATCCACTTCGCATGAGGAAAAAAATTTTCGATTTATGATTCTTTTTCAATGGTTTCGTGTGTTGCCCCAATCAGTTGAAACTGATTGATTCCAATCTATCTTTAAGAGTCACTCGACACACTCCTTCATTCCGTTCAAAACTTTGCAGGTACAATTATGGCTCGAATACATATTTGAATCGCACGGTGTCTTTGGTCGATGATCTAGGTGTCAGTCTTGAATTGTTCAGTATTTTGTTTCCTTGTTTCAGGACCCATATCATATTACTACATGTTAGATAATGTTTGATAATCATATAAATTCATGTTTCAACTTAGTTTAGAAAGAGGGTTTCCCGTTTGTATTCATTTATTGTGCATATGACAATTATATGAATAAATAAGAAATAAATAAATAAATATTCGTTCTCTATTTATTTTGCATCCATTCGCTAAAATATATTCGGTTACCATTATCCACTACAACTTGTTTTTGGTTTAGTTGAATATAGTATAGATACTTTCCAAACTTCTCATTTTTTATCTTCTGTCATGACTGTTTTCGTTCGTGTTTTTTTCCGTAACCAACACTTTCAGTCCGCTTGAAGTATCACTTTAAACTTTCGAACCACTTCACTTGAAGATGTATTCTTTCCTGATAATTTGCCGCATAATTTTGTCATTACTATAAACCATTCCCATGACTACGGCGTATACTATGTTTACTTATTCTTCAGTAGTAAACATTCATGACAAAGAAAAATTATTTATGATGTTTACAAGGAAATAATTTACTTTCATGGATGTTTTCAGATTGTCGATCTTCAATGCACCGAAATTGTTATGGGTTGCAAAATACCTTCGCAACATGTATATATTAACTTTCGGCACATTTAACCTATTTCCTTGAATAAATCCAAGGTCCGTCATCAATATTTGTTAACATCAAGTAATGAAAAATTTTCCGTATTTCTATCAGATTAATAATACCAACCTGTTCACGTAAATCTTAATATTTATATCAGATGTCTATATATTATGTGAGACATAATGTCTCGCGATGAGACAGGTGTTTACACTTACGTGATAACCAGGACGAAATATTCATATATACCCTATTTATTTTGATCATATTCTTACCTAGTATTAAAGAAAGGTGTATTGCAAATGCTGACTATATTTTACGAGAGATTTGAATAAAGTACTTTAGAAATTTTTCTCGAATATATAAGAAAATTTTCGTAACTATATGTCTATCTACGTATATGAATATGTTGTCCATTTAATAGATTAAAATTGATAGATATTGAAAATGCGAAGGCAGAGCGGCCGTTCGGTTGAAGGTCCATCGCCAGTAGCAGCGACTACAGTGACATCAACTAAGTATCTACATGCTTTGGTGCGAAGACGTGACCAATCACTAGTTATAAATATAATATATGAATAGTGGCATCTGCCGAAAACTTAATTCATTACGTTGATTGAGATATAAATATTTCAGTATATCCCCATGACGAAATATATAAATATTGAACTAGTTAATACATTTATTCTTGTGATGTAAACTTTACTTCGATTGATATAATTGAATATATATATTAAAGGGATATAAGCACTGGCTGAACGGGTATATTAATTATTGATCAAGCAAATATAGGCCAAATGTTCTCATGTTTAGACGCTGAAATGTTTGCACAAGGAACTAATAGCCGGAATCCTATGAATCTATGCGAGAAACATATTTATAAAAGAGTACGCAAATATTATTCTTGGTTCGTATTTTCACAGAGTTCAGGAGAGCTCTGGTACAATTAATAACTCTCTGGGTGGGCCTGTATTTACAAGGAGGCATTCACGTTTCTGCCGTTACCAAGGAGATGACGCGAATCGGAGCTTTCTGTCCATGACGTCACTACGGTGCAGGGAGATCGCCACTCTCGTTCATATACGTCATTGCAATGGTTATTTAGGGAGGATAGAAGTTCCGCATCGATTATGATATTTTCTATTGAAAATTGAATGATTTAGATATACTCCTACAAGAAAGAGAGAGGTATAGTTGGTAGATAAGCTCACACTATATTTGATCGTTTCGTGAACAAAAAGCGAATTCAGGATAATATGTCAACCCCACATTATTTTTAAAGTTATGAGAAAAATAAAGATCAGAAAAAATTTGAGGACACTTAGTAGTTTATAATTCTAAAGAATATGTTATTTCTTTTTTATTATCTTAAAATGTGTTATGTCCACCATTAGCAGCATAATCAGCTCTACATTTTTTTGACATGCTAATAACTTAGTGGTTGAGATCCTCCTGAAGAATATTAGCCCAAAGCTGTGATAAGCGGTGTCTCACCTGATCCAGTGTTGCTCACAAACATATACTAGACATCCTTATAAATTGATTCAAGAAAAGCCAACAAAATGTTTAAGAAGTTAACAGAATACTGAAAATATTTGACCACCTTTTTAATGACGAAAATAGATGAAAGTAAATTGTGAGATTTGTTTCTCTACTCAGCAATAGTATCAATATGAACATATATGTCCTTATATCTAACTTTTTGGAAATAAAGTTATTATTATTATTATAATATTACGAAGAAAGTACACTTACAACGAAATTTTGTATTCTAACGAGAATTTGCCACTCCCTCTATATCAGAAATACTGATTGTAGCGGAAAAAGCTCTGATACGTTAATTACTGATTGGAGGAGGACCAATTTCTAAGTTGAATCGCAGCATATGAAGTCAACCATCTACCTTCAGCAGCTCCTAAGTTGAAGTTCATTATTAGGAAAACGGATCCAGTGACTCAACTTTGGAAAGGTTTTTTTTTTCATTTTCTACTCAAAAATTCCATATTTATGAACGTTCAATATCGTTCAAATAGTCCATTCACAACAAAAGTTTGTTTTCCGAAGAAATTTTGACAATCCTTAAAATCAAAATGAGCTCATCGGACATCCATTGAGTGATAAAATTTTAATTCTCTGTTATCATTCGCAAGTGATGATCCTTGTCCTCAGCATTTCCATGTTTTTAATTTTCAAGAAAAGGTAATAATTTGAAATATTTATGAATATCAACGTAAAATTGTTTTTATTACAAGCAACTGGTAGTAATAAATCTGTTTCACATTTTTCTTCATTTTGGCAATACTTTAATCGTCCTTTGTTAGATAAACGTTGAACATGATTTATTCAACTGATGAGCAGGTCGAAATTGTTTCACTTTATTATCGAAATAATAGTTGTACAAGAGAAACGGTGAGAATATTGTGTCAAGTGTGAACCATCCCGAAAAATAGGAAGGTTAGATTAGTATGTTTTATACAGGGTGCTTCAACGAAAACTAAACAGAGGCTATATCTACCAACATAGTCATTTCTGATCAAAACCCAAAACAGTTTTGCTTCAAGGGGAACATCTTTTGGGTTACAAAATTTGCCTGAAATATCAACCCCCTGACCGGGGCATACAGGGTGATCAACTGAAATATAGGGAAGACAATTTCCCTGAAACTATTCAAGTTTCAGTGAAGTGAAATGGAACAGATCCATGCTGTTCAATGGCAGTCATCATCAAGTACCATCCTCATCTTGAATTTCAACCCCTAGAGTAGGAGTTGAAAGAGCAGAGGTTGAAAGAGCAGGACCACCCTTGAAAATTTTGAACAGGGTAGATGGGTCGAGTGATAACTTGAACGAAAGGTATTATCTTTGTCTGCATTCCCGTGAAAGAATTTTCATTTTTGATTGAAAACTGTAGAAGAGTGAGCCATTAAAAAATAGAGAAGACTATCGCCCCAAGACTATTGGAGTATTAGTGCGAAAAACTGGAATAGAATCATTTTAGATCAAAGCTGTCATCTTCCAAAATCACCCTCATCTCGAATTTCAACCTTTAGAGCAAGGGTAATATTTCGATCCAGTGATACCTCTCAAGTAAAGGATTTCGATTGCCTTCATGACTGCTCGCAATAATTCTATTCTCATTGAGTTCCATAGGAGTAAGAGTAGCTCACTCTGTATGTTTTACAGTTTTCAATCAAAAATGAAAATTCGTTCAAGGGGATGCAGACAAAGATAATACCTTTCTTTCGAGGTATCACTCGACCCATCTACCCTCTTCCAAAATTTCAAGGGTGGTCATCCCTGCTCTAGGGGTTGAAATTCGAGATGAGGATAGTACTTGATGATGACTTCCATTGATTAGCATAGATCTGTTCCATTTTACTTCACTGAAACTTGTTGAGTCTCAGGGAAATAGTCTTCCCTATCTTTCAGTTGCTCACCCTGTATCTTTCACAGTTTTCAGTTAAAGATAGAAATTTGTTCAAGGCAATGTAGACAAAGATACCACCTTTCTTTTGAGTCATCACACGACCCATCTTTCCTATTCAAAATGTTCAAGGATTGCAACCCCCGCTTAGGGGGTTGATATTTCAGGCAAGTTTTGTACCCCAAAAGATGTCACCCTTAAAACAAAAATTGACCTGTTTTTGCGTTTCGATCAGAAATGAGTATCTTGGTAGATATAGCCTCTGTTTAGTTTTTGATGAAGCACCCTGTATTTGATGAATAAATTTTTAACTACTTGTTCGGTGGCTCACTAAAACCATAAAGTTGGACATCGACCTAGACGGAACGAAACAAGTGAAGTGGCAAATTTGGGCCACCTACAAATAGAAAACACTACTTCCATCATAATATTATCGCATGTGTCTGGTGCTTCAGCAGTCCACAGAATTGTGAGACATCAACAGTTTCAGCCTTAGAAAGTGAAACTAGTTCATGAAACGAACGAAAACGATCCTGATTGTTCCTTACAGTTTTGGGAAATTTTAAGCGAAAAAATTTATTATTATTTTAGAACTCTTTTCATCGAAGGTAACCGCTTATTAGAAATTGTTGGAAGAATCAACAACCAGGCGCACAGTTGAATGATGAAACTCTTTTTGAGAATGAGATACGTTTCAAGCAATGATGTGCTCCAGTACATTTCGATGTACAATATTTGGATGCAAAATTTCCAGATTCGTAGGAGAAGGATAGTTGAGTGACCAGCCAAGTAACCTGATTTGAGTCGTTAAGATTTCCTATAGGGTCGTTTTGAATTAAGCATTTATGCCACATTAACTAAAAAGCGGAAAGAGCGACGGAGAAGAATCGTCACCGAATGCAGACTTTCGACACCAGAAGTTCTTTATAATGTAAGAAGAGAATTTGAGAATCGCTTGTACCATTGTATGGAGATAGGAGGCTATTTGGTGAAATATGTCGCTCAACCCACTTTTCTATAATGAGTTCTGTTTTTGGTGCTGCTGAGGGTTGTTTTGGCATTCTCCGTATCAACTTAGGAATCGGTCCCTCTCCGATCAACATTTGGCAAAATTTTGTAGGACCACACATTTTGGAGACATGCGATATCGCTAATTCAACGTTCATTGGTTTTTTTACATAAATTTAATGAAAAAAGTACTGTAAGAAATTGACCTCGAGAGGATACAAATGACAAGCTCCTCCCATTAATCTGCAAGAAGAACCAAACATTTCAGTAGAAACACTGGAATATAATATCGGCTAGAGATTGGGGAAGAGGATATTGTCTACTAATGAATTTCGTCCCCACATAGAAGAATGGGTACTAGATATACTGGAAAATGATTCTGACAGAAGTATCTTCGATTTCGACAGATATAAGACATTGCCAAACTGAGTATTGGTCATCAATTTCTCCTATAGTGGTGTGTAAAATAATTTCTTCACTTAATACCATAGACAAAACTGCGTACACATTACAAATCTTTTGTATCTAGAATTGCATCCAGAAGGAATAGTTATAACCGTACTCGTTTAAAATTTCCCGAAGAGAAGGCCATTTATGGGTCCTGTTTTTAAATTCGCCCATGCAATTAATATTCGGAAAAATTTAGAGTCTTTTTTTTCTCATCAATTAGCCCAATTTCAACATCTATGCCAATTCGATTACTTATTAGATAGAATGTGGTCGCACTAGAGAATACAATATTATTAGCGAAATTATTATCACGATTATTGTCATTAATTCCCTGGCAAAACTGCATCCTTCCACCAAAATTATCTTCAAGTTAATCTTATATCAATTGTTAATTATGGATATGAAAATTAATTTCAGAACAATATCATCCTTACCGGTTTCTAGTTGATAGTTTTGGAACTGACATTTTCGGTATTACAAAAGGAAGATTCAGTATTTTTAATACCGGAATCACTAAACTTCTGCAAAATCTTTGAAATTCCTTTGAAGTGTTTCTACCAAGGAATTTGAATTAAAAATATTGTTTTTATCTTGCAGAAATATTTGCTTAGACGAAAAATTCATAACAAAATCATATCAGGCGACCTCACCCCCGTCGCCCGGTATGATACCACTACATCCAGCTATAGATCCCGTGAATTAGTCACTTGTATGACTAAGTTTCGCCTTTTGGCGGATGGTCCGGTTTCCGGGGTGGGAAGGATTGGCCACTAAGCATGATGAGGTCTACTAGGATATAATCATCCGGAGTTAAAGTAGTCTCCCATTTGGATCTCCGGGGGTGGCTGCCACGAGGGTTTCATGATGCGGGTGAGTCGAGCCCTCCTCCGGCGAATTCACTAGATAATTCACGTTCTAGAAATGTTCTAGTCTTGAAAGAGTTCTGCAATATCACAGGTTTAAAATCTGTTTGCAGGATAAATCACTGTTTTTATGCTGTCTATATCTCTCGCCAAACGATATTCACTTCCCTGACTGTTTCAGTACCTAGGTGGATTCAGACACATCATCCAGAAACTGAGGTCATTGTACTGGACGACTTCAACGTTCACAACACCAACTGGCTCCGCCACTCCGAAAGAACAGAAGAAGCGGAAAGACAGGCTTAAACTTTTGCAATCAGCCATAATCTAACGCAGCCACTCGACGAACCGACAAGAATACCTGATCACCCAACCGACTTCCCGAACACCTTGGATCTTATTTTGATTTCAGATCCACATGATTTTGGAGTTGAGGTCTCAGCATCGCTAGGCAACTCAGACCACAGCCTTATATCTAATACTGGAGCCATTGTGCTGCCGTTAAACCAAGAACCTAAACCATTCAGACGTATTTTGCACTATAATCGTGCTAATTGGGATAAGCTGCGTGAATTCTTCTCGTGCTGACATCAATGTGTGCACTGAATCTGTTACATCTGGATGCAATTCTTTCTGTAATACTTTGCTTATTACCGAACCTAGCGAATCTAGCAAATATTCAAGATGACATTTGGTACGAGCAAAATATAGCTCCGCCCTATATAGAGTGAATCAACATCTGAATTGAATATGCCCACATTTATGGATGGATTGAAGATGGCAAATTGAATGGCCACCTCGATTCCTCAATTTGAGTCACTCAGAGTTCTTCCTTTGAAAATATTTGAGATTTGTGTGAACGGGACCTCATAATCATGGGATTCGGATGATCGAATAACGTAGCCGTGTGAAAAATTTCACGAGATGACATTCAGTACACATTATGACTTTATATAATGGAGTATTGAAGATCAACAGCTGAATTCTTATATTTCCCGGAAGTCAGACTATGAAGTACATTTTCAGTTTGATGACTTTTGATGATCGCCGAAATTGCCACATTGGGGTTCGGAGAACCAACACGTAGTTGTCAGAAAATAAATGCAAATATAATGAAGCATTACTGTTTGGACGCATTATCGTCGATAGTTTTTCAAAAAATGATAAAAGTCAGACGTTGACTGGTGCTCGATATCTGGACAGTAGAACACAGTTTTTTCAGCTGAAATTGAAAATATTGATGAGAACAATATGTGGTTCCAACAATACCGTGCCACATGTCAAACAGGCCTTGAAACACTTTCCAGGTCGTGTTATCTCTCGTCTTGGTTATCGGAATTTGCCCTCTGTAGGTGGGCTAACATCATTAGATTCATCTTCTTTTGAAGTCAGATTTGTATGTCAATAATCTAACGTCAACCACTCCTGATGAACAAAAGGAAAATAAACTCTGCATCAACGAAATTCAGCTATATTTATGTAAAACGGTCATAAAAAATTTCGACAAAAGACTATGTAAGTATCAGAGAAGTCGAGAATACCATTTGTCGGATGTCTGTTTGCTTGTTATTCCTTTAACGTGCTCTATTTCCGCCTTTCGGCCAATGACACGCTGGGGAATTCTGTCACATCACTAACCCGGGAATTTTGCCGAAGCCCTCTCGTGTCGGGGAAGGGATCTTTTAATGTCCAACACATATCTGTTAGACAGGACCGACGGCTTTACATCTCCTCCGAAAGATGGATACTCAAGCGATTCTCAGAATCCGAAAAATCGCACCGACTTTGTAGGGATTGAACCCAGGTAACTCTGCGCAGGAGACGAGCATCATATCTCATACGCCACCGAGCCGGCTCATTTGTCGGATGTGATATTTCATAAATGACCTTAGTGACCTTAGTGAATAAATAATGATCCCATGATTGAAAACTGTTTTCTGTTTGATTCTAACCTTTTCGTTAATTTTTAGACATCCTCTATCTATAGATCGTTTCAGGTTGAAACCATAAAATTCTCATGCTACACTTTCAAACTGTAAATTCAAATTTCAATTTCCTGGATCTTCAAACAAATTTATTCATTTAAATACATAAATTATAATGGAAGGAATATAAATTATGCCAAATAAGGCATTAACTGAAATGATAATAAGATACCCAACATATTGGTACGAAGAAGTGAGTATATTTCAAGTTGCTTTGCATGCAAATTATACACAATTTACATAGTTTTGAGCGATTATTCCCAAGCTTAAGCATATAATAACACTGACGGATAGACTGAAGTCCTAAGAGAATTAATCCAAAATTAGTTTTGTGTATTCCCAAAGTAAAATAAACCGAATATTCTCTGTGTTAGAAATGTAATATCTCTCATTGTTATGGATTGATTAGTAGTTTCAACGTTACGTCCCGACTAAGGGCTTGTACCCTACCATCTGATTTGTCCTAAGACTGGAAATAGGTTCCCAAATCGAATTCAGCAAGTTATTACACCTCAAGTCATTAGTAATCCATTTGGGACTTCTAGTTGTATTTTAGTGTTTCCTCTTGCGAACGTTAACATTAAAGTGAGTAGAGTGATCAGACAACGAATTGCTTGTGAGTTTACAAAAATTCGTATTTTGAATTTCGAATGAATTGTCATTGGAGTAATGAAAAGAATTTTCGTTGTTTTCCATTGGAGAAAAAGTATGTCCGCTTTTGCGAGTTGTTATAGAGTATGCTTTAGAGTGATTCAGAGACGTCTATGTTGGGGCGTTATATACAGTATGAACATATAACATGAACTGAACTCTTCGGACATTCCTTCAATGCAGACACAAACTGATCTTAGGACATTTGTGGTGTATCCATAAGAGATCCAGAAAATGTACAACAAATGGGTATTCTCTCAAGGAAAAATAATATAACAGGAAATGAAAAACGTGATTAGATGATTGTTCATAGCTCAAAAACCAAATATTCGATTTTCATATTAGATCAGCTATTTTTTCTCACGGTTAAAGACAAATTTTGGACTGATCTGAAAAAAATATTGAAGAGAAAAAGTAATTCAGAAAAAGTCACCATTTCACATTTTTCAAATAAAATGTTCAATATATTCACTCGAAAATATAAAATCCCATTTCGAATGACTGTATTATTCTCAAAATAGTTAAAAAGCCACTGTTTTCCATTTCCTGTCATAACAGATTACCTGGACTTGAAACTTATTATTTTTCGTATTCCGTGAAAAGCACATGTGGCAGTTTTCTCGAGGAAAAAACGTTATCATCCTTTCCATCATTGTTCTTTTTGAATCACTGAAATTCCAGAAAGAAGTTTCGACGCCTTGTTTGTATTAATTTTTTGGGTACCAAGATTAGCATGACAGAGATATGTATACTGATCGCAGATTAAATCATACGGATTTATCGAACACCTATACATTTATGAAACTCTGAATATTTGAAACTATATTTGCATTTTCAGTCTGAAATACTGAAGTGCAGCCAAATATTACTCTGCCTTTCATCTGATATGATCAGAGCACACTGGGAAAAGAGGGTTTTGCAGGCACATATCCTCTCGTGAGCATGAATCATTTTGAAATTTCTTATTGAGAACTAAGTGGTTTGAAATTGCTCCTTTCATAGTGCCCAATAAGAGAGGTTACTTCTGCTGCAACTCAAATAATGAAAATTCTCAGTGTGATTTGAAATGTAGCAGATTTTCCGGAAAATTTGATGAGAATTGATGACATTGCGTTCGAACGACTGGAAAAATAGCACATGGCCGATAAGGAGTAAAAGTTCTCTCTGTAGAATTTTCACATTCATTTCACGTTACCATAGTTACCAATGTGTCAAAAACGGTCATAGTTAACTCAAATATGAGAAATGACTTTCTTTATAATAAATTGACTTTCATCAAAAATGGTAAATGAACACCTTCTATTTCAAAAATAGCCTTTGTAATAAGCCAATTTCCTGCACTATTCCATTTGCCACTTAGCTAATTATTTTAACATAAAACTACTTCCAAAATGAAAATGGTACTATATGACAATTGTCTTTAAAAACTTAGTTCACAATACATTGATTTTCATCAGCTCTAAAATCATTAATATTTTCTTTTTAAAAGTGAGTTGTCTAGCTTTCTAAGAAAAACACTCACTTATTCATGTACTCGAAGCGATAATTAACGTGCGATCAAAGTATCCGTACTGAAAATCGATGATAATTAAATACGAAATATCTACTCTACACGTTGGTCCACACGAACCTTAGATGAGTTGATACTGAGAGATACTTTAGAATTCGAATCTTTCAAACTATCGGATACTTTACTATCTTGTAGATACTTCTGACCTGACTTCCTGTTAAATATGTATATATATTTATCTTTCATAGAAATTTGTCACATAAATTGATCGCAAATAGTTTCAGTATAGTCATTGGTACGTATATATTTTGACTCAAAGACAGAAGGTTTCAGCCGGTTGTTTGAGTTTTGAATACAATTGTTATTTTCAACATATTTTTTGTAGATTAAATAAATATAAATCAACAAATATCGTCTGCGTCCTTATTGCGTGCGTTTAAGTCTTCATAAAACACATGACTGTATTTATCCGAAACCATAATTTATCAACCGTATACATCTATCGATTATATGACTTCATAATAAGAAATAGTTCCCAATTTCAACCATATCGAAATATATTCTTCCTTAACGCTTCGAAACCACTCTACCCGAAAAAATAAAGTTTCCAGACTGTTGAGGTTTCCAGGAAGTTCCGGTTCGAGGCTATTCATCAAGTTGAACACCGAAGAAGAAGAAGGAGTTGCTATGAGTTGGCTTTATACACGAACTTGTAAAATATTTAGGGAGTTGCTATGATGGTTAGGTGTTGCGAAGAAAAGTTGAGTCTGTAAGGATGGGGAAATTCTCTGGAACTCCTTTTCTTACAGCCTTCATGCACAAGTGAAGTTTGTGTATTATACAAAGTTTCCAGTTATAGTAGGCGAATTGCTATCTAAAATATTTTTTCTTGACTTTCGAAGTCGCATTAATGGTTTTAGTTGAAAAACGTATCAACAGAATTCCCGAAATGAAATGAATATACAGTTTGTTGCAAGGAAAAATTAGCTACCTGAAATGTCTTTGACAAAAGTCGGAAGGTTCCTCAAAGACATGTATTCTCCTTTTCTCCTTTTTTCCAGATAATACTTTAGGGAAAACAGTCAAATAGAGTAAAAAAATATTCAGATTCATGTCGAATTATATAATTAGTATAAGAGTATTTAAACGGGAAGACGAATGACAGATATTTGTCTTATAAAAGCCCATAGTTGTATGTTGTCGTTCTTAATTGAAAAATGGCTTGAATCACAAGCAATATTCTCTTTTGTAATTAGAACAATTGAATCAAAGGGACATATACTTTCCCCGCCCGGATATTGAGAGTTCCAAATTGTTGATCAAATAAAAATTTCACAATATTTAATTGACAGCTTATATTTTGATTATGATAACATTCAATCATTTATGCAAAGAATTTTTGGCGACTCTTAGAATTTTTATTATGAACCTTTTAGGTAAGTGACAGTTTGAATTTTGATGTAATTATCTGTTTGAAATCATTTCAGTTTTGAAAACAGAAATGTAAGAATGCAAATTGTAGAATGAGACAATGAAATTTTGATGGAATGATCAACAAGAATTTAAGGTACCGTAAGTATTAAGTTTCAGCCTTTATTTCTGGAGGAAACAATAAATGTTCAGTGACATAATTTTCAGTTAAATAATCAAAGAATTTTGAACTCTTTGATCGTCAGTGCATATTGACAACATTTCTTACTTTATGTGGAATCAGAAATACAAGGAAAGGTCATTCGTTATCATGATTCAGCTTCACTCATTTAGTTTTTATAATCTTCAGCCAAACCAAGCCTTTGAAATATTATGAACAAAGCCTGCGAAAGATGAAATCTACAAGAGATAGTCTTTGTTGCAGGCGAAAGTGGTGTAAAATGCCTTGTGAATATTAATTTCAAAAACTACAACGATTTCAGAAATAATACCTCTTTGTTTTAATTTGTCTATTATCGAGAAAAACCATCTACATATATCCTAAAAAATTGGCAAAAGAAAATGGGAGAATAGTCAAATTTACTTACCAATATTTATAATAACCCAATTGAACTAACTAGTCTTTATTTCTGTAAAAATATAATAATCATGGCAGCACAATCAAGCATTCAAAATAAAGTGTTCTCATGCGTATAATCTCTACTCAGCAATCGAAATTCTAATACATAAAATATGCGATGTGTTGTGATCGCCAAGTCATTGTATTTTCTATAGTAAATTAAAGGACTGCTTATTATAATACACTACAAATATTCAAGAGAAACTAATAAGATAAAATTTTATGACAAATAGATTCAATTTATACTTCCATAGATAGCAAAATATCTAATGATGAGATATAAGACACAGTCGATCTTTTTCGAAGAAAAATGCAGTGCCTGACAATTTTACGTTTCAATTTGTTTACGCAATATTTATATTGGTATTCACTCATTACATAATGTTGGAGCACTTCTCAAATATTTTTTTATTTTTCATACTCCATGTGTACGAAAAATAGAATTGTACATGACATGTAAGTTGTGTGTAGCCTTATCTAGTGGTACATATGACTCAAACTGCAAACTTTCAATTCGAAGGATACAGCTTATTTTCATTTTATTATAAAAGGTACAACCGATGAAAGAAAAGACAAAATTACTGTATATACAGAGCATCCCCAAACAACCCTCAAGAAAGTTTCTATATTATCACCAGTTACTTTACAAATGCATTGAATATTTTAGAAAACCAAGTGGGAAATAATTTTCGTTCATTATCCTTTAGACGAACGAACCCCAAATGAAAAAAAAAGATAGTGAGCAATTTTTTCCAACAAGAAATGAAATTATCCGAGTATAAAAAAAGAACAGCTCTTACATTTCTTGTTGATTTGCACCTACTTTCTTAGCCTGACGGGACAATCGTCAGTAACTTGACTACATTCTGGTCTGGGTCTGAATCTGAATCATCGATACTTTCTGAAATGGTATTGGGCGTCCTCCTATATCAACCTCTTTTTTCTTCCTCTTGCACGGCGCCTTTGTGGACAGCACTCATGCCGTTTTGCTCATTGTGCTTTCCGTATTGTGTTGTTTTGTTATGTATCTTGCAAAGACTTCTCGCAAGACTGAAGTATGGGGCCTCCTGGATCATCCGGGTGCTTCATGTTTCAGCGCCCAAGGTGTTCAATCTGGTTTCCATATGAGCAGGATATTCAAAGAATATGTGTTCCGTTGTTTCGTCATTCTCTTGGCAACCGCGGCAATGTGTCATTTCCGATAGTCTCAGGACGTGTAGGTATTTGTTGAGTTAGTGTCCCGTTAATAGGCCCACTACCAATCCAACAGACTTTTCATCGAGGGACAATAGTTCATAAACCCCCTTTTTTGATTGCGGCCTTTTTATGAGCTTCTTCGACTGTCTCTTTCCCGAGATGCCTGCCCAGTAGTTCTGGGTCTCGGTGGTGTTCCAGTTTTGAAAGAAAAAGAGCATATGAGACCATTGAATGGTCAGAATTGGTTCTAGTCCCATCGGTCTGAAATCTGTTGCCTTTTTAGCAAGGCTGTCTGCTATCTCGTTTCCTTCGATGTCCTGATGGACCAGGAACCAAAACAGAGTATCTCTCTTTGTAGCACTGAGTTGTCGAAGTGCTGCTTTGAATTCGTCAATTAGTTTGGATATTACCTTCGTATCTTTCAGATATCCAAGGGCGTTCTGGCTGTCAGAGCATATGTAGATGTATGCATCTCTATAGTTCCTGTGTAATTTTTCCTATACACACCGGAGAAAAGCAATATTACTGCGTGTGTTACGGTGACAGGGTCTCCCAGAGCAATCGTAATGTTTCCCCTTTGGCCGTGAACGCCAATGTCTGTACCCATCTCGGTTTCGGACCCGCCCGTAAACCAGGTGGGGCCCTGTGGGGTGAGTGAGGCATGGGGTGTGGTCCAAATTTCTGTGGGTGGAATGACGACCCTGAAGGATTTTTCAAAGTGATAGGTGTCTCTCATTTAATCTCCTCTTGTGAGAAGATCAGGTCGGAATTCTCTAATTTTGCTCAGAGATGTGGAGTGTCCAAAGATTGGATCACTGTCCCTCCACATACCTCCTTACCACAGTCTCAAAGAGGCCCTCATGTCCACCTCCTCCACCATTATGTGTAGCGGAGAGATACCCAGAAGACAATAAAGGTCGAAGTTGTGGATCTCAATGCTCACGTGACTGCCAGACATGCTTACCTTCGGATCTTGTTGATTTTGTTCCGTTTTATCTCTTTATCAAGTGCAAGCCACCATGCGATGGCCGCATAGGTCAGGAGCGGTCTTATCATTGTCATGTATAGCCAATAAATTATGTTTGGTTTAAGTCCTCATCTGGGGCTGAATAATTTCCGGCAGGCCCAGAGTGTATTTTGCGCTCTTTGCTCTTATCTTTCGATGTGTTTATCTCAATTAAGTTTGTCTTCAAGCATCACACCTAGATATTTCACTTGTTTTACTAGTATAAGTTCCTTGTTGGAAAGAAAGTAGTTTCCCTTTTCGAGTAAATAGAATCATCTCTGTTTTGTTGGGATTAACAGATAGGTCGTTCTCTCTGCACCATTTTTCAGTCATTTTCAGAGCGTTCTGCTCAACTTCACATAAGGTGCTGAGTTTTTTCCACGAACATGAGTTAGATGATAAGTTCACTGACAGATCGATCAACCAAAAGAAAACATTGACTCAGCTGAATGTCATTCGAGACCTTGGCGACCTACGTGAATAACGCAAAAATAGAATTTTTCTATGATTGAATTATTGCATAAAGAACAAAATAAATTTGATTTTCTATTTCTGATAATTTTAATCCGATGGATATTCATAAGGACGTATCAGGATCATATTTTATGGTTTGAAAATATGTGGATCAATTTTTTGTTGGGTCATTTTTGTTGCAACTTTGTCTGAATGGCTAAAAATATTTAGAACTTTTGGGAAAGGAGACAAAATCATTTTTTGACACATCAGGATTGAATTCCTCAACACGATACTCAGCTTGAGTATATTTAAACAATTTTAGTTACCATTGGATCAACATTAAATTTTGTCTGCTGTTGTTCGAATTTATGTGTTTCGTAACATTCTTGTTTGTTAGTAGGTTATCTGAATCGCCGAAAATATATATCTTGTCATGAACATGACTAGACTGAATTCTTAAAAAACTTCGCTGATAGGAGTGGATTGTTTATATAAATTTTTCCGAATAAGCTATTCTGGAAAGTAGTTACCTCTTATTTCGAAAGTATTGTTTCAAAAGACCTGCAATGGACATTAGACAAAAGATATATTTCTACTCGGATTGTTCTGAACGAGCTGCAAAAAGTAGGAGTAAAACCGAGAAGGGTAATGATTTAGGTACTGGTGAGGGTGTTTTACATAAGCTGAGTGAGAAATTCTGGTCTCGTTGCGACGAAGTACATAAAAATAATTGAATAATGAAAGACTTGGAAAATAAAAGGCTGCAGGTGTTCCATTATAGTATTTCGCATAATTTGATACACCCTAACAAAAGTCCAGTCAAATAAACTGTGCCGAATATAAATCTGAATTAAGTCGTGAAAAAAGAAGAGCTAATTCAATCCCCACAGTCTTAGATCATTATTCATACGAATTTATCTCATCCATTTCTGAACAGTTTTTCAGAATTTATTATTTCTAATTCATTTTTCAAGAAATTAGACCCGCCTGGAAAGTTATTAGAATAAATTCAAGAAGGGATTAACAACGGCAAAAATGGGTTTACTTCACATAACTTTGGTTTCGAGGAGATGGAAGAGGTAAATATGTTGTTGAAAAATTTGATGAAATCAATTTACTTCATCATGGACACTTCACTTTGTATAAAGCTTCAGGTTTCAAATGTAACAATAACAAATTTTCATGATAATTTCACCTTTATGCGATTCCAACAATGCTGAATTTTGATGAATATGAAGTTTTCGTGTTTTTTTTTATCTTGAACACATATACACAAAAGAAGGTATTCTTATTAGATATCACAAAGATGGCCAGTAACAAGAAAGAGGAAATCATGGGTGAAAGGTTTCATACACAGTTTGATTAGACAAAAATAAAATTCAAGGTCGAAAGCAGTAAACTTTTCGGTTTCGCTTAAGCCTATGACAGCGTAAAGATTTTGTACTTTCATTTATTTCTTGTATAGATTTATATGATAACTGAAGATTGGAACTCATTCGAAAGAAAATAAAGATATAAATTCAACGGTTGTGGTAGCAACTTGTTGAGCCTTTCGTGCATACTTCATTCGAAGCGTTGGTCAACAGAATAATATCTAAGCAAAATACGCTAGTGTATAAATATGGCCGACCAGGAGAATCTTGTTCGAAATCTTCTCGCAGAATTATCAACTCATTATGATTTTCATATTCCCCTGATACAAGATAAAAATGTACGTAACTCTGGTTTTCTCAGGATCGACAACTATTTTAGTATAAGACGTTTCTGAACTAGTTGATGGAGATCCTTTTACCGATTCTCGGAGACTATCATCCCGAATAAATTCATCCTCAAATACAGTACATGCAAATTATAATATCTTCAACTATATCACGCACAAGAAGTTCGAGCAATTCACCTGGAAAACTACTCGTAACAGTGTACTTTTCGATTAGGTTTTTATACCAACTTGGACAAAATGATATTGTGTGTATTGAGTCAATCTTCCAATGCCATCAATTAAGCTTTCGGAGAGATGGTGTAACAAGTTCATATAACTTACACTCTTGGGTGAATGAAAATTTTTATGCCATTGTTCAAAGTCGACTCCAACAAGAGTTACAAGTCGATATTAGGGCCTTCCTAAGATGGTGCCTCGTTTTCTTATTTTGATTTTAGGGGTTATTCTGAATCTTTTACCGTTTACATCACAAGTATGCTCATATTCTCTGAAAAACAAATCATCTTTTCCTGTACTGGCATTGAAAATTGGGGGTTGCAGGAACTAGGGGTGGCAGCTCTACTTTCAGCCCTTGTCAGTCTATCAACTAGGGTCGTATCCATAGCTGTAACATGTGGACTCACGGGCTTATAGTTAGAACAAGACGAAACTCTGAAATTCGGAGGATAGTTATTAATGATTTATTTGGTGGGTAGAGTTTCCTCTGCATCTGGAGTGTTGTTTTCATCAAAACTCTTTTCAAAAAATGTCCATTTCGAGCCAATTAGATTTAATAATAAAACAAATTTATCACTTCATGAAGTTTCACTTTCACCATATCCATATGTATTATATTAACGATAATTTTCTGTAATTGTTCGAATAGTTATTTTCCTCTTCTTTTCTTTAAATTATTCCTCAACTTGGTTTCTGCAAAACGATCATACTTTAATAATTGGAAAAATTTCGAAGTTAACAAATTCAATGATATAAAACGAAATATCTTATGTCACGAATATTTATTATATTTGTATAGGATAAATTGTTCAAGGATTAGATGGGAAAAAATTACATTTATGAAATTATTGGAGCAGAAAGATCAGTTCTTTCCATATTTAAATGCATTTGTTGATAATTCGTTTCGAATATTCTTGTGGTGATCCCTAGATTTGTTTGTTTTTCCTTCAACGTGTTCTATTTCTGCCTTTCGGCTAATGACACGCCGGGGAATTCTGTCACCCCACTAAACCGGGAATTTTGCCGAACCCCTCTCGTGTCGAAGGGAAGGGAACTTAAATGTCCAACACATCTCTGTTAGACAGGTTCGACATCTTTACATCCCCTCCGAAAGATGGACACCAAGCGATTCCCAGAATCCGAAAAGTCACACCGACTTTGTGGGGATTGAACCCAGACAACTCTGCGCAGAAGACGAGCATCGTATTCCCTACGCCACCAAGCCGGCCATTCCTAGATTTAATTAAAAAAAAATTAGGTCAAGGTCATATTATATAGGAGTGAAAAATTATGAGGGGTATCGAATACAGCGCCTTCACCACATGTCACCTGTTCAGGTTTAGCCAAATTTCTAAATAGGTAACCCACTGATCTTTCGGGTAGCTTAGAGAATAAATTAATGGAAAAAATACAATGCCCTCTGGCCTCTTCCGTATCTTCTCTGCCAGTTTGTTCCAAACCTTGTCCAGCACCCTCTCTCATATCTTCCACCCCTTTTGGGGCTGCCTCCAAATATTCTTTATCTTCACATTGAACCTCAATTCAATGAAGACATATTTTCTTAATATTCTCATTTAGAGGGCAGACCGATTTCAAAGAATTCAGGTATTGATATGTTTAAGGTGACGCGGAGTCTATCAGACTCCTTGGCATATGAACCAATAGAGAAGTCTACCAGAGCCACCGTAAAATGATGAAAACTAATTGTATATCAACAGAAAAAAATTTCAAGAAGCCAAACTACCTCCTTCAGGAAGGGATATTCAACTTACATGTGTTTATACATGTAGCAATAAATTTCGTGTGCGTGTCGGAAATTGAGATAAAAAAGCATATAGGATTACGAGAAGAGCACATTATTATCTAGTCTGAGCAATTAACATACATTCCTCATGGTCTTACGCCAAGATTTCACTCATTTCTCGATTACGTGTGAGTTTTGAATTGTCATAGAACTAATGATTCTCAAACAATTTATTTCCACGAAGCATATATTCCAGTTGGCTTTCAAACTTTTAAATATATAGTCATCGAACTAAAAGTTGGTATGAGAGTTAAACAAAGACAGTACACTAGAAAACAACAAAAGATGTACTGCTATATGTGAATCAACTCTAAATAGCTGAACAAAATTCTCATGTTTAGTAATTGGTAGACATACGGAAAAACTGTTATAACTCCGCGATGTGATAAAAACCAGTATTATTTTTTTCATTTTGTTTTATCCATTTATTCGCTGATGTATTTACATTTTGGCAACCAATTCCTTCATGTATACCTCACTTAACAAACTCCGATGCGAACGTTAATCAAACAAGCCGCTGTGCCCAAAAACAATGTAGAAAAATGTGGCAACATGCATTCTCCATGAATTAACGTTGACACGTGATTCACCAGCGGGAATATTCGTAATGTGAGGTAATTCATAACAAAAGTCTCACTCGTACAACCACCAAATGGAATTCAAATTAATGATAGCCATTTTCGTTTTATTCTGGAGTTGACGACATTCAAAAATTTATCTTCTCTATTTTGGGAGTTTTCGAAAAAATTTGATTTATTTATGTATCAATACTCACTTAAACAAATTATTGAGTTTTTAATTGTAGAGATCAATGTATAGTGGAAACTAGACATCATGTTGGATGTATTCAACAGAAACAAAACTCTATCAAAAATGTTGACTCGATTATCGTTTCATAATTCCGGTTACTTTTAATTATTTGGTTATTGAAAGGGTTGATGAATGGTTCACTAATGATAATCTATCTTGAACGAGAATAGCAACGTTTTAGGCACTTTCTTGCATATCGTATTTCTCAGCGGCTTTAATCAAACTCGCCACTAATTCAATAGAGACAACAGTAATCATTTACTCAAAAATTCCACGTACAACGAGATGTACATCCCACCAACGCAGCGCTTCCACCTAAAAAGTATTGATATCTCATTGGAAACCAAGTCAGTTATTTCATGAATAAGTTAAATACCAACATTTAATCACATCAATATTAGGCATCCTTAGGCACAAAATACAGGGATATTCACCGGGACCGTCTGTTAGAAGCTTTTTGAGTTCCAATTACAATATCAAGCTGAAATTTTATGCGCTGCCTTAACTAGCATTTTCCAATTGAAGTGAAATATTTTCGAAGTGATACCATTTCCGGTTATACCGGAACTTGTTATTTCAAATGGCAATCTACCTTTTTCATTATACATCTAGAACCGACATTTGAGTAAGGCATAAACTTCTCAAGTTGTTGGCACTTATCTGTCGAAACTTTTGACAAATTTAAATAATTTTGTTATAAACTCGATTCTTGAGGTACATTAAAAGAATTGTAGCTCGTAGATCTTTTGCACTACAGACACAATTTTTGCTTCAGTGGATAGAAGAAGGATCAAGGAATTTTTCAAGCAGTCTACACATGTCAAATGTTCATTGCGTTGTTGTGTATGATTTTTTCAATTTGACCTTTTTCAAACAGCAATAATTCAATTTTCTCAAATAGCACGTGCCAATTCCTATATCGCCATCAGATGAAGCGTCAAATTTCAGATGGAATTGTATCAGTATGTACTATATCCATCTCTTATAATCGGGAATATTTTGAATTTTGATGATTTTGCAAGAACTAACAGCGAATGCTTTGAAATATTTGAATCAAGTAGCTGAGCTGGCTACGCTCACCTGAGAGGTGCCTAAAATTAATGTACTTGTCACCTCGTTCATTCGAATTTGATATTTCAACAAGAATTGTTGAATTGGTAATTTGAAGTGAAAATTTTTGAAAAACACCAGATTGATAATAAAATGGCTGATAATTCAAACGAGGATATGTTTAATCTCTTTTTAATTCATGGCGAATGTCAAAAAGTGGTGGATAGAACTTGCAGGCAATTCAATAACCAATTTCCAAATTTGTCGCCTATGAGAAAACAAAATTTCGAAGGATTGGATGCAATTTTCTGCTATTTGGAGGAACAAAATAGATAGAAACTAGAAGAAAATCAATTCTCGAGGACGACGACAATCAAATTAATACGTTAGCGTATTTTCGTGCCAATCTACATGCGTCCATTAAGTCAGCATCAATGGATATTGGATTGAGTTATACTTCAATTCAAAGGATCCTTAAGAAACATATCATGCACTGTATTCTTTGACCAGACTACAGAAATTGAAACCAACGGACCTTCCCAAGCCAAGTTCGATGAAAGTGGAATAACCAACAGGAGAAATCGACATTTTTGGGCTACAGAAAATTCACAATACCTGAAAGTTTTGAGAGGAACCTTAGCAAATATTTTAGATGGATTACCCCTTAATATTCTGAGGGATCGCTATTACCAAATGGATGGTGCACCAGCACATAAAACACGAGCTGTAAATCGGCAGATAACAGAAATGTTCGAGGATAGATGGTGGGGTAATCAAGGACCAAACTTATGGCCTCCGCGTTCTCCGGATCTGACTCCCCTTGATTTTTATTTATAGAGCTAAATCGAGAGTGAAGTGTATCTTATTTCTGTAAGGAGTAAAGAAGAGTTACTAGAGCGCATTCATAATGCTGCTTTTCGTAATATTGATCCTGAGGAAACTAGCAACTCCTCATGTTCGTATACGAGCTGTCAAGTGTATCGATCAAAATGGGGCCCATATTGAACATTTATTCAGATCGTTTGTTTGTTTTCTCCTATGATATTTGCCATCATTTATTCGTATTAATGTAATTATCTTCGATGGTTTATTTTCGTTTAGTTTCTACCATTTTTATTCATCCGAATTGTAGAAAATTGTTTCTTATGCTTCGAAATTTTATTTTACTCATAGACGGTGAATTTGGAAATTGGTTATTGAATTGCCTGCAATTTCTACCCACTACTTTTTGACATTCTAAAATGAATTAAAAAAAGATTAAATATATTTTCGTTTGAATAACCAGTGGTTTTATTCCAAATGTGTTGTATTTTTTGGATATTTTCAATCTAAAATAACTACAATTCTTGTTGGAATATCAAATTCGAATGAACGAAGTGACAAGAACATTAATTTTAGGCACCTGTCAGGTGAGCGTAGCCAGTTCAGCTACTTGATTCAAATATTTCAAAGCATTCTCTGTTAGTTCTTGCCAAATCATCAAAATTCAATATATTCCCAAATTATTTCGGAGCTATAAGAGATGGGTATAGTACATGCTTATACAATTCCATCTGAAATTTGACGCTTCATCTGATGGCGATATAAAAATCGGCACGTGCAATTTGAAAAATTGAGTTATTGCTGTTTGAAGAAGGCCAAATTGAAAAAATCATACAAAACAACGCAATCAATATTTGACATGTGTAGATTGCTTAAAAAATTTCGTGATCCTTCTTTCATCATCCCAAGCAAAAATTGTGTCTATAGTTCAAAAGATCTACGAGCTACAATTTTTTAATGTTCCTCAAAAATCGATTTTATAACAAAAATAATTAAATCTGTCAAAACTTTTGACAGATAAGTGCCAACAACTTGGGTATTTTATGCCTTGCTCAAATGTCGGTTCTAGATGTATCATAAAAAAGGTAGATTGCCATTTGAAATAACAAAGTGATGACCCACTTCCGGTATAACCAGAAATGATATCACTTCGAAAATATTTCACTCCAATTGGAAATCGCTAGTTATGGCCGCGTATAAAATTTCAGCTTGATATTGTAATTTGAACTTAAAAAGTTTTTAACGGACGGTCCCGGTGGATATCCCTGTTTATTTAGTGAATTGGTGATTCCACATACCTAAAGAAATAATATGTGAATAAATGAATAAGAAAGGCAATAGTGAGCTTGCAATTTCCTTAAAAATAAAGATACTAAGAATTCTGTTGTATTAATTGGTGACTTCCGTACAATATCCATCAATTTCTTGTTGTCTGTATTGAATGCTATAAGTAAACGGTTATAACTGACATATAGGCTCTATATTTAGAATATAAAGAAACAAATTTATTGTTCATTTCTGAAATGTAACTTCCATTCAAAAGCTGAAAAATTTAAATTAGGTAATGAAAGTATAATATGGTTTCACCTTTTTTTTTAATGACCCCAACGGAAGTATTTCTTCCTGCCATTTTTTTTCGATAACACGTCTGTAGCTTTTTAGCATACTAGTTGCCTGTTGAAGAATATTAGCACCAAGTGAGGATAACAGGTCTCCTTCTTTCCTCCCCTAGAGTGGCACCATCTGACCGATAGTGATGGATATATCGTTTGAACAACCCCTGACATGTTCAATCGAACTTAAGTCGGGATATATTGGTGGAAGATGTAGTAATTCTGTGGTAACCCAAAAATAATGAACTTATCTTAAGGCTTAAAATATAATATGTTATGCTATATATATATATATATATATATATATATATATATATATATATATATATATATATATATATATATATATATACAGGATATCCACCGGGACCGTCCGTTAAAAACTTTATAAGTTCCAATTAAAATATCAAGCTGTAATTTTATACGCAGCCATAACTAGCGATTTACAATTGGAATGAACCTCGCATCAATATATACAATTAGAAATGTTGAAGTGATTAACACTTGACAATAAAGAAGGTGCTATACTTGTGGATCATCAAAAATCACAACAGGTTGGTTGTACGGATTAACACTTGACAATAAAGAAGGTGCTATACTTGTGGATCATCAAAATATCACAACAGGTTGGTTGTACGGATGTAACTCGAAATGCTCCCTGTACGTTTGTGGTTTTCATTTCATAATTTTTATTGCTTGTATTGATTCGGTGTTTTATATTCAAGAAATTTTAATTTGAGAATAACTTTATTTTCTATTTCATTAATATACTTGAGAAGTAATTCTTCCATCTTGCTGTCTTAAGCTCATATTTGTTGTTCATTATAATTCATGAATCTTATTCAACTTTTATCTGATCTAATTTGAATCACAACTGTTAAGTGAAAATTAAAATTTAAAACTATAGATCAGCATATATCGATCTTTCTGAAGTATATATTTTATACTTTTGGAACAAAAAATTTGGGATATTTTAAATAAATATTCGAGTTGTTGATGATTGAATGTCCATGCTTAAAGGGTGATTGGACAATTCGTTTTCTTGAATCAATGTTGGAATGATTTTAATTTCATCTAATACTAGCTCAATTGGAGATAATTGAGATTTTCAAATTGAATGTATCTGTTTGAGATAGTCGTGAATAATGTTGAGATTTGTATGGTTGATGAGTCAGTATTCATAAAACAATACTGGAAACTGTGTTATCCTAAGGATGTGTGAGGCAATATATGGGATAGTTTCATGTAACATGAAAAAATATAATGAGGCGTTCGGTATAGAGTTGGAAATGAAAAGGGGTTCGGTATATTTGGGGTTAAGTATATTAGCCGTATAGTGTATAAGGCGTTCAGTATATTAGGCGTTTAGTACATCAGCTGGTTAGATATAAAAGGCGATCTTAATGGGCTCACTATTGTATTTGATTGCAGTTATTAATAGTTAACGATTTGAATGTGGGCTGGATAATTTTTCGGGCGTAGATACCAATTATTACTCATGTACATCGTACTTGAACTACTGGAATGCGTTTTCGAAATCTTTCCTCATCAGTCGCGCCTGTCTTTCATTTTACTAAATATCAACTCACTAATTATACTACACCGATATAAACAATTTCCTTCGAAAACAAAACCAACAAACAGAAATGGGATTCCATAAAAAATATCAAATAGTAAGTAATGTTAGACCAAGACAGCTACTTAGCTATTTCAGTTAATATGTGTAGAAAGATTTATTTAACAACTTTGTCCAAAATTGTCATCTGATTGTCTGCCTTCTAATATGTTATAGTCGCTGTATCAACATTATTTATGTCGAACTTATATAACTTCATTTTTATAATGAATATAATAACTTGCTCTGGCAAAATAACATTATTTGAAATAATTTATTCTTCAGTGCACCTTTAGTACTTATTCATTGAGGAAATGTCAACTTTCTCAACATAATCAAGTAAGCCATACACAGTATAGGCCGATAGATAACTAGATAACAATTTATGACAGAATTAACTACGGCATGCTTACATAAATTCTAACTGAAATAACTTACGTGGCTTGATTTGAGATATCACAATTTTCTGTAGATAAAGGAGTTGTCGAATTTCAACATTTAATGATGAAATCATATTTTCTGAACATACTTGGTATATCACATTTCAGTTAATTATTAAGTCGCAAATTCTACCAAGTTTACGTTTCGTTTTTGTTCTCCAACATTGAACTTATTTGGAAAACAAATTATTTACTTGTAGTTAACGCTCTGTTCGAACAGAAACTTTGTCATAGAATTTCAATTGAATCCCAAAAGTATTTCTGTAGATTCAACTATGATTCAAATATTTCCTACTTTAGTTCCATTGTGATGTAGAATTAATAAACATTGTCGTGCTAGCGCCATTGTGCTCAGTGCCAAGTTTGACGTCGTCTTATCGAGCCCTTTTTGCATAATCTTACTACGATTCGTGTACGCGTTGACGTCGCCTTGTCAAAGCCACAGTGTCACGTCCTCCAATTTTTATCTCCAATATGTTGTACGGTGTCACGAAAGCATATTGTAAACATCGCATTTGTATCTAAAAAAGCAATTTCGGTCATATACGAATTTCCATTGAAGAGGTACAATTTTAATATAGGATGAAATCTAATTTAAGGATTCCGTCGAGGAGTCTGGGTTATTGGTAATAACAGTTTTCTATGGAATACCAAATAAAGAATCCGGATCTTGATTTACCTATCTTTGAATTTGCATTGAATTGCGCTCGGAGTACGAATTGCGTTGGAAAGCAAAAACTAAAAGTATCATTCAAAATTAATCCACAATATTTTAATCGATGAAATATTCGCTATTTGCATTAACATACTATATTCAGCGACTCAGCTATGGTTGTTAGTTCTTTCGCGATGTCGATCATAATAAGCACTCTCAGATCCTCTTACGATTCTGTTTGATCTTCCTTAGGGTGTCAAATCAACATATCTCAAATTTATGAGAACGTCGCATATTGCTGACTGGGTGAGTTTTATACATAGGGGAAACAGATACATTAGAGTTAACAGGCTTTACACTCACTTTTATCTTGGTTTCTTTCCATTTTCGAAGATGTACGTAAAATTCTTTCTTTGGGGCTATTCCAAAACAGCCATGTGTAGATACTTTTGTTTGTCAGATCGATTAAAGGTAGTTTTTTATTAACCTTCACAAAATATTGAACTTCTGGGACAGCTCTAATTTATTCTGTAGTAAAATTATTTTATGACAAAGATTACATAGACATTAATTCAAAAATTGCTTATTAACGACTAAAACCCTGTTATATGAATTTCTACGAACTCAATTATATTTGACAATATTGAACTCGATGCGATATTTTTCTTATCACAAATAATACAATTCAAAACTCCAAATTTTGATGGAATACATCATTCTTTGTGAATATAATGGTTGGCGTAAATTCTGTATTCCTATAGATTTCTATATTTTCATAAGAATGTTGTTTTGATAGCTTCAGTTTAAGGTGCTTCTGATACATTTTGTATATTTCGAAATATAGATTGAATAAAATTTAAATTGATTCGCGCCTACTCACAACCGTTTCAATAACATTTTTGTATTGGTCTTCACAAAACATCCGGATTTGACCTATGGTTTCATGAGTAACACAATAGTGCTTCTAATTTTCGAAATTTCTCAATGAGTTCTCGAAGTGTTACTGTAATTTTAAACCATTTCAATCACTGCAGATATGAATTGATAATTAAAATTAAAGATATTAGCATAACTAAATAATACGAACAATTCATTAGACTTTGTAGAAAAAGTATAATATTGTTATCAATGTAAATGTCAATTCTCTAAATAAATGAAATATTTTCTCACTTTTATAAATTTCATCAATTCCAAATCATTTCTATTGTAACAATAAGTGTCTCACAACCAGAAATGTAGCGTGCCTTGGCGGGACCGCGTATTAAAAATTGTTTGTGGAAGGGAATAAAGATTTCTCACAAAAGAAAAAAAATTGCATAAAAAAGAGAAATATTCATTCATCATAATTATCTATCTGTCTGCCAAAATTTTAAAAACAATTCAAACCTATATATATATATATATATATATATATATATATATATATATATATATATATATATATATATATATATATAGCAACTTTTGTTGCTTTAATAAATTCGTCTTGAGGAAAAGAAATGCTCAAAGATACATTAACATATAAAAAAGAAAAAATTGATCCTACAAATAAAATACAACTCGAAATGAATAAAATTATTAACAACTGGTTCAATAAAAACTATATAAACAAAGAATTGAAAAACAAACTGATTTGTCACAATGGAAGGGCTCCCTTCATTTATGGGTTACCTAAATTACATAAAAGATCAATCCCTTTGAGACCCATTGTTAGTAATATTCATTCACCCGCGTATAACCTAGCACAATACATTCAAACACAATAACCTACAGACTTGGAAAAAATGACTAATACATAGGAGATTCCTGGCATTTCCATAGTTTCATGAAAGATCCAATTATTTCGAAAGGTTTTATGTTAATATCGTTAGACGTAATTTCCTTATTTACAAATGTTCCTTGTACAATAGCCTTAGATATCATTCGTAAAAAATGGCAAAATCTCACAAATTTCACTGAACTACCTCAAGACGAATTTATTTAAGCAACACAACTTCGTCTGGAATCCACATATTTTGTTTTCAAGTCTGAAATATTTACGCAAATTTTTGGAACACCGATGGGTTCACCCATATCTGCAGCAATTGCAAATTTAGTATTGGAAGACTTTGAATGTCAAATACTTTGAAAGATTCAAAGTGCAGTTTTTCAAACGGTATGTAGATTACTCTATAGCATGTATTTTTCGCCACAAAATAAACGAAATAACCAAAATCTTCAATTCATATAACAAAAAAAATTAAATTTACCAATGAAATCGAAAAAAATTAAAACAATCAATTTCCTCGACATACAATTAACCCACGTCGATACAGGAAAATATATACAAATGGGTATCAGAAACCGACATGGAGTGGTAGATACCTAAATTGTGAATCAATCGTACCAAACCGATACAAAAAAAGGGTTATCAATAGCCTGGTTGATAGAGCCCTCAAACTATCACTCCCTAAATTTAGAACAAAAATTATAAAGAAATTGAAGAATTTACTAAAAAGAAACGCGTTTCCACCTACTTTTTTTGAACCGCTCATAAAGAAAAGAATACATGAAATATACAATACAGAACAAAGGAAAAAAGAAAAA
The DNA here is from genome assembly GCA_013387265.2 of Cryptolaemus montrouzieri. Taxonomy (NCBI): domain Eukaryota; kingdom Metazoa; phylum Arthropoda; class Insecta; order Coleoptera; family Coccinellidae; genus Cryptolaemus; species Cryptolaemus montrouzieri. The sequence continues at coordinate 69,021,034 of JABFTP020000021.1, read as the reverse complement.
ATAGATTTGAAATACATCGGCCTCACTTATACAACCGGACTGTAACAACAAATTGATAAATGCCTAGAAAAATACAACATCAAGATTGGACACAAGCCTAACAACTACTGCAAACAATTTTTCACCACTCTAAGGCCAAGGGTGAAACATCAGAACAAAACACACTGTATATCCAAGGTTAATTGTCAGGACTGTGGAGCGTGCTGTATCGGTAATACTGAACAATACTTGCATAAAAGAATATACCAACACGACTACTCCGTTAGATCTAATAAAAAAAGTACCGCCCTAGCGAAACATAGCATTGAACAACTTTATAAATTTAATTTGGCTGATGTACGAGTTATGCATCCGAAAGCAATGACTTCAAAAGAAACATTCTAGAAATGATCCAAATCCAAAAAGAACCTAAGACAGCGAATTCAAGAGCTGACGTTCACGGATTTATGAATGTCTACAATAATCTGATAATTTGAATACACCCTTCAATGGATTGCTGCAACCAGTTATTATCAACTATCAATGGTTATTGCCTGTTCTTGTTCATCTTTTATTTTTGTAATTGTTTAACCATTGACGATAATGATGTAAAGAGTGAATGTGTAAGGTGAATAGCTTTTAACGTAAGAATTGAATTATGTGTTTTACTGAAATTATGATTTTTGTTTTAGATAATAATTGTGGAGAGATGAATGTTTTCTGATGATGGCCCTGTGCCGAAACGCGTAAAAATACTCGGCAAATTATAAGTTTCTAACACCAAACACTTTCCGTTCTCTCAACCCCGATTTCCCAGTAAAATTTGTTTATTATATATATATATATATATATATATATATATATATATATATATATATATATATATATATATATATATATATATATATATATATATATATATATATATATATATATATATATATATTTGCCTTTGCTCTTGCTCAACCCTGATTTCCCAGTAAAATTTGTTTATTATATATATATATATATATATATATATATATATTGGATTTGCCTTTGTTCTTGCTCAGAATAACCATTAAAAAATTGAAAAACTTCAGTAAAAATAAGTTATTTCCTCAAAATATTTATTCATACATTGAGTACTAAAGGGCTTTGTTCCCCATCTTCATCGTTGCCATAGCAACCTCAATTATTTATATGCGGCGGATTACATTAATATCCATTTTTTTCTATCAGTAACAAATAGTTTATAGTACGTCTTTTATTTTTTGCCAAAAGGATCAAACAAACTTCAACGTGCTTTCTTTGTTCATGATTGCTGTAAGAGAATGGGTTGCCTTATTTCCAAGTTTTTTTTTTGAAGGTCAGAGAGGGAAAGAGAGGCAGTCGTATCGACGAACAGCGTCTGTCGGGTCCACTTGTTAATTATACACTCTCCTTGCCTCTTCTTTCACAAACTGATTCATTAAATCATTCAAAGCTGATTATAACTTTAGTTTTTCTAATGTTTCTGCTCTATGGACAATAGTGATAGTTCTGATACGCGTTCCTGTCCCATCGAAGTTCTTAGGTGATTTTTCATCTGTTTAAATTTCGAAAAACTTCTTGCAGCAGTTGAGGTTCTAACTGGAAGGGTCAAGAATAAAAATCATACTGTTATGACCGCGGGATAATTAGATGCAAGACTATTGAATTTCATGAGCAATATGAGTTCCTTAATGGAATGAATTTTTCGAAGTCCTAATATATCTAAATAACAATAGTATACATTGACCTTGAAAAAGGATTCCGGGTCCGAAATTCTCTCATCTTATGGTAACTCATCAAACAAACGCTTCGTTACCTTTCGCCTTTTGTTTTTTTGTTTTTAGAAACAATTGTTATCCTCCACACTTTTGCTAAATCTTTGGACTTATTTAGCAAATTTTTGAATGAATTTTGGTTTCTTAATTCGCACAGTCTATTCAGAAAATGGCTTAATAAAATACTAATTTTCTGTAAGTCATTATTTTCTTGCTGTATAGCTTCAGAAACAGGAAAAGTGATTTGAAATAGTGAAGAAGAATGTAGCAAGCACTGTGAAATCATAACTCTCTAAAATGTTAATTATATTTCTACATTCTTCACGTTCATCTTATTTTTTTTAAATTAAATTAAGTTGGTACAAAGTTTTCATGATTATTAAAGATTTTCTTTACCGCTAATAAAGCGTTACCTCTGATGAATCGTCACTTAACATTACCCAGCGTTGCATGCTATTGCAAAAAAAGTATATATTTTCTCTAAATCATCGAGAAAAGTCGACACTTCACGCACATTTTTCGCAGCATCGTATAAATCTAAATTTAATGCAAGCGCAGTACAATAAACATGATCGGCATTCGGAGCATGCTCTCTTATTAGGGTTTGTATTCCTCCATAGATACCCGACACAACATTAGCTCCATCGTAACACTGTCCTCTATATTTAGTCAAATCAACTCCATATTGTTTAGTTGTATTTGAAATTGCAGTTTTAATTCCTTCAGCTCTGAAATCGAATACTGCTGTAAAAGACAAAAAGGACTCAGATTTTCAATTCTTTAGGCACATTATCATCATTTTCTGTAATCGAGATGTATCTAAAAACTACAGAAAATGGTCAATTTTTGACAAGTTTTGTGTTTTAACTAGAGTTATTGTTAGAAATAGAGCTCTTACAATTTCTGAGGTAATATTGTTCCTAACTGCGGTACCAAGCAAATTAATAATTTCATTTTGAATCGTAGGGCTTAAATAATGTATTTTGACTTTTGGTTTCAAAAGCAGTTCTTTTAAAGTTGCATTATAATTAGATAGCAAACGTGAAATGGTCATAAAATTTCCAGAATCAGAAACAAGGTAGATCACAAGATACTAACGTAATTATAACATTAATTATACGATGCAATTCATCCTTCCAGAATGTAATTTTATACTATTGATTTCACTTTGCAACAGAGTATAGATGGTATTTCCTTGTTACTAATTATTATAAGATAGGGGTGCGTTAATATGATGCTGTGACTTTTCACGGTCAAGTATAGTTTGCGTAGAATTGCTTCTAATGAAAACACCGTTAATTCATGAAAATGAGTACGATTTGCTTTGATGATCTGCTAATACCCAACAGAAGTGGCAATACGGTTTGTTTAAAACATTAGAATCACATAATCATGGTCTTGTATTTCTCATGCCTGCGTTATTGAATAATAGTGGACGGAAAAAGGTCGGTTACTTGCTGATTCTTTCGGAAACGGTTCTTGTGGTTTAAATGGACCCAATTTAAAAATTATTTCTCGTTCGCATTCAGTTCGAGTGTCACCAAAATTTCCTCTATCTGATGAAACTATATTACAATTTTCAAATATCTCAGAATCGTCGATTTGGACTTCTTCTCTTTCCGGATGGAATTCTGATGAAGAATGTGCTTCAGAAGAATCGGAAAATATAATTGTTAAAAAATAAAATGAAATGTTATGATAAATTTCAAAAATATATGTTAAATAAATTACTATACGAAAGGTTATGATTAGAGAGTATTCAAACGTATGCAGGCTCTATGCGGGTTGTACGCGTGTTAGTACAAAATCACCTACGTACAGCCCATACGTTACACTCACGTGCGATCCAAACGTGGTGCGTGGCCATACAAAACAAGCAGAACCCGAGCTCGCGTACGTCTGAACACGCAATTTGATATAAGAACTGATAGAGAAATAGACAACAAATTGATCCTGCAGGTAAGTACGTGTTCCGTTTTCGTTTTGAGGTACGGAATCTTAAAAACTAAATTCACCCTTCGCTACAGGTAGATAGATAAGATAAATGGGTTGGGTAGTACTTACCTTTGTAATCTACATCACTAACAGGAGCTGGTATCTGAAAAAATGAAGACACTTTGGGCATTTTTTTATGACCTCCTCCTTTTTCTGTTTACTTTTTCTTTGTGTACCTCCCTTGAGATAATATCTTCTCCTTTCACTCATTGTTTATTACAAATCGCTTCTTATACTTCTAAACTAGAAGATCAATCGTTTATATTGTATCACAATGTTATGCACGCGTTAATAAACACTTCTCTTAGTCCGTGGTTTATCTTCGTGTCGTATGTACATCGATTTTTGTGGGATTCCCCCGTTGAAGTGAATGACTTAAATTGGGAAATATCGCAGCCCGCGATAACCGATGTAGGGAGTTGCCAACTTTTGAACGCACGCGGGAAAAACAGAAACTGCTTTTTCGACTTTTGTCATTTATGAAATAAAAAACCATTTGGGGAGTTTTTACTAATGTTTTGCTTACGCATGTCGCCCGAGGGTCCCTTTAAACGGATACGGCAGATACGGCGTTATCTACGCCCCTGCTCACAACTGAAAACTACTTAAGTGAGCCGAAATACTTATAAACAGCTTATGAAAATATAATACATAATTATCCATTCTTTGAATACTGGATATATTAATTTTTCTACGTAGACGATATTCGACTTTTTTCCACAGGATCGGATAGAAAATGAAACTTCTTTGCAAATTCATCCTACCAGATGTTCACACCGAAACTATGCTGAAAATAAATAATTCATTCTGTTATGCGGATTCTTGTAACTCCATTGTCTGAAACTCTTTTCCATATAAATGACGAGTTCTGAAAAGTAATATATTTATTTTACTCTCAACACTTGGAAGTAGGCAGTGCCTGTCATATCAGAGCTGTGGCCGACCATTATGATTTAATGTGCCAGCCAAATAGTATTATCGGAAAATGTTGGAGAGAAGCGAGTTTTATAGCACACCAACTCTGCAATTGAAAGAATTTTCATGAAGAGAGAAACGTGGTTGTGCCAAGTTTGCTTTGGATTTGGATTCTTTTCGGGATCAAGCCTTTCAGTTCTTTTACCATGGAAGTGCTTGTGAGAAAGAAAAAGATTAGTCACCTGCCGCCTTTGAGTGAGTGGTTTAAGATCACATGTGGTCTACCGGTGGACAATGAGGCGCACTGCTCTTTTCTGGACACTACCCAATAGATGTAATTAATGTTTCGGTGCAGAGCCCCACACATGACACAGTATTCTAGACCATGCCACGTCCGTACCTTGTATAATACCATTAGCTGTGAGTGCGTGGAGAACTGCTAAGCCCTGAAAAGAAAAATGAGTTTAGCGGAAGCAGATTTGGCAATGATTGACACATAGTTATGTCAGCAAATTTCAATGTTGACTGTGATGTACATTATTGTTTCTGAGGAAACTTTATGTCCTTGCATGATTAGAGAAGTTGTTGATTGCATACTTTTTGCGTTAAAATTGACCAAGTTTAACCTACCCCACTCTGATATCTTCACCAAGTCTGAATTCAGTGAGTGCTCTGTATCCTTATCGGTGTGTCTCCTCAGCAGTTATAGGACGCTGACTACAAAATCAAGACACAGGATACAGTTGAGCGCAAACCCAAATATTCTGTTTTCGGTGGGGTGAAGCAGATCATTAATCTTCAACAAAAATAGAGTTAGCAGGAGTATGAAGCCCTGGGATCCTCCTGCATCACGGGAAAAAGATTCACTAGTTACACCATCAACCACCACCTGAATCGGTTTACTGAAAATATGGCTATTAGTTCAACAACGCAATTTTTCGTAAAGTCAATATGTGCTTAGTTCATTCATCAAGGCTGCGTTCCTAATCCTATCGAGTGCATTTGAGATATCAAAGGCAATGTATCTTGATTTGCCTTGTATTTCGATTCTTGATGCCCACAAATGCGCAACGTGTGAAGTAAATTGTTGTCTACGGAATCCGTATTCGCAATCACCCTGCAACTCGAGAACTGAATGAATTTCATCAGTCAAAAACTTCGAGAAATCCAGGCATTCGACACTTTCATGTTCTTCAAGAGCTTGAACATGAGGTTTGTATTTACTCGTTTTGTAAAGCAGATTGAACAGTTGTTGCTGTTGTCTCGGTTTCTGCGAAAATTTGTTGAAAAGATGTTTCTGGGTTCGCTTCAACCCCATACATAAAACATGATGAAACTTGAGTTTTATTCCTTAACTTTTCGATAACTATTTTGTTCTTGGAAAACACAGCGTCACGAGTGAAGTTTTTTTCACATAAGAACTCAGAGTTGAATCTAAACAATTTAAACAAAAATTTAAATATTGAATTATCATTTAAAAGTCCAAGTGAAAGTCAATTTTTGGTATTTTCAGGAGCGACAGACCAATAAGAATATATGAAGCAATTGGAATATCATTCATTGAAATCGTTTCTCAATTCTAGGAGCTATTGCTTGGGGTTTTCTTATGGAACTGTTGTGTTTACTACGCTTTTCAAACATAGATCGCTCTAGTTGCCTCCGACCAAGCGTGTTTAGGTGTACTCAATGCAATGCAATGTTTACTACGCTTTTCAAGAATAGATCGATGTAGGCCCCTCCGACCAAGCTGAGCACAGAACGAACTCTGTGCCTACCTGACCCGAGGGTTCAAATACTCGTGCATTTCTGAGACTCACGGTCTTTTCCTTCGCTTACTTCATCGAGGTCACATCGTCTCCGTTGATCGTCTGTAGCACGCGTTGCCACGAGTCGACTCTACAGACAACCCACATCGTCCGCCATGATGCCAAACCACCGTTGTTCACCAGAGAACAACGTAATTCATTTAATTTCACATTTAGTATGTGCTGAACCATCGATGTTTTCATTCGTGTGACCCTATCCTGGTAGCTGAACAATCAATATACGGGAATCCATTATACTTATAGAACATTCGCGGTTTCAATGTGAAAATATATTATGAAATCACTTACATGACTTGGTCACGTAGATATTCTTCTGATATTATATTCGATTTTATTTACTTCCTTACTAATAATTGAATTCCAAATCATGAAAAAGCAAGAATCATTTCTGAATGTTCCAATAATGTCTGAAAGATCTCTCTCGTGTTGTAGAATATCCGTATAAAGGAGAAACTCGTTATGAAAGGTTTCACTTCTAAACTCAACAATAACCTAAAACTTCGTCGACTGAATTGAATTAACAACAAAATTTCGTTCTATTTGAGTAGGTAATGCAGAGTATTCGCGGCAAATCTAATTAATGTCAAACTTAAGCCTCTTCATATAGTATTCCCTTTTATTTTCAGAGATAACTAAGTGATTCATCGTATCTCTCTAAGGGAATTAATTGATCAAATTCATTATTCTCTGGTAAACGGAGAATATAGCTCTGTTGAGGTTATCTTTGTCATAGGATTTTCGTATAATTTGCATTTCGCGCCCCCTGTTGCATCAATAGACTGATACATGCAAAAACACTCAATTCATTATTTGGTGACCGTCGGGAATGTATAACTAAGAATTTTCGAGATTTCAAAAAAGCATCTGTTCACAAGTTTCAACGCTCATAAACGTGGGTTGCGGTAAAAATCGTTAAATAACGAAAAAACGTTCTCTCCTTCATGGAACATCTAGTAAATACCATTGCGTGAGACTCCCGGAAATTAGGTGAAATACTTAGTTACTTCGACTATTCATTCTGGATACTTCATTTTATTTTTATTTTGAAGTAATAAGTCATTAATTTGACAGTACATATTCTATAACATTTTAATTTCAATTGAAATTGATCTACAACCAATAATGAGTTCTTCAGTTGAATGAGTGGATATCAGGTCGAATGACCAAAACCAGATCAGTTAATCGCCGACGTTTCGTTTTATTCAAAATCTACTTCAAGGCTCTGAGAATGAAAAAGGATTCATAAAAAAATCAAAAATTGTACATCTCGAAACAATATTAAGAATATCAGCAATGTGATGTAGGTATATTGAATTTTTAAAAAACATTCGAAGAAACTAATGTTCTTTGAAACTTTCAAGAGAACAAGAGAACATTTTAAAAATCATGTAAATCATACACAAAAATGACTGATAGATGTATGAATAAAAATTCGAGGACGACGAGGATAGTTACTTGTTATGAAGATTTGAAAAGCAGAGTTACCTACATAACAAGTTGGTTTTATGAGTCACCATTGATAATGAAAGAACCAACAGAGAGTGCATTCACTCTCTTCTACCAGACACACCATGACACAGACTGAATTATCATGTCGCCCGTCTGCCGGGGATGGCTACGTATCGCGTCGACAAGACAATCAATGATAAAATGAAAACCTGACAGTACCAACTGATTTCAGACTCTAATCGAGGGTTAACAACTATCCTACCTCTTAATTTTTTGAATCAGATTAAAATAAGAAGTATTTAGTTTATCAATATCTGATCTTCTGTTGGGAGAGTTTTCTTCCTTCTTAATTTCAACAATTTCATGAACCAATAGATTCTGTAGAATGTTCCGAGTACTTTCTCATCGTCGAAATCAAGAGTATGTAACTCTTCCAAGGCATATTCTGCCAGAGCGGTGTTATTCAGTTTTCGTTTCACAGGACATTAACAACATAGCTCTAATGTTCTTAAATTCGTGTACCAAGAAAGCGTCCCGCGTGACCAATATAAACTTTATTGCAATTTGATTTATATTGGTCAGACGGGACGCTTTCTAGGTACATAAATTTCAGAATATCAGAGGGATATTGTTAATGCTCATAATCCTGTGAAACGAAAACTGACTAACATCACTCTGGCAGAACATGCCTTGAAAGACTTACATACTTTTAATTTCGACGATGTTAAAGCACTCGGTAGAAAGAACATTTTACAGGAAAGGTTGGTTCATGAAATGATTGAAATTAAGAAAGAAGAAAACTCTCTCAACAAAAGATCAGATATTGATAACCTAAATACTTATTCTAACCTAATTCGAAAAATTAAGAGGTAGAATATTTGATAACCCTCGATTAGGGTCTGAAATTAATTGTTATTGTCACGTTTTAATTTTATCATTGATTGTTTTGTCGACACGATACGTAGCCATCCCCTTCAGACGGGCGGCATGATAATTCAGTCTGTATCATGCTATGTTTGGTAGAAGGGAGCAAATGCACCGTCCGTTCTTTCCTCATTAATGGTGACTCATAAAACCAACTTGTTATATAAGTAACTCTGCTTTTCAAATCTGTATAATTAGTAACTGTCCTCGTTAATCATAAATGTTTTCACTGAATTTTAATCATACATCTATCAGTCATTTTCATGTATGATATACATTGTTTTTAGACTGTTCTCTGGTTCTCTTGAAAGTTTTAGAGAAAATTAGTTTTTCAAATATTTTTAAAAATTCAATACCCTTCACATTGCTTATATTCTTCATATTGTTTCGGGATGAACAATTTTTGATTTTTTGTATGAATCCTTCTTCATTCTTAGAGCCTTGAAGAAAATTTTAAATAAATCGAAACGTTGGCAATTAACTGATCTAGATTTAGTCATTCGACTTGATATCCACTTATTCAACTGAAGATTTTAATTTCTACCTTTAGAAGCCGAATATGTTGATTGAAAAAATTATTCAACATCTAGAAAATAATATTTCAGAATCCCAAATGTTTTGCGCACAGTGTACCTACCTATGTGATTTTGGCGATTACCCCAGTATATGACCATGGATCTTATATATTTATATACCATTCTCATAACAGACTTAGCAATCAAGAATTCATTAGTAATTTCGGTGAAAATGATATCATTGCGTATCATTCCAAAATCCACCTGATCAAAGTTTCCTGCAATTCCACGATGGCCAATACTGAATGTCCAACTTTTGAGTTTTGTTAACATCATCTCAGAGATACTACATAATCCAACTAACATAATATTAGAAAAACTCTTTCATATCCCAATATTCCTTCCAGCACTCCCCTCCTTTCGTTCTGAAGAAATACTGTAGCCCCAAATCGTATTGAGTTTATATTCCTACCACGCAGAAGGTTTTAGTTTCTCTGTACTTCAAATTAATAACAGCATTATTCTATTTGTTTGAAACTTCACTATTTTAAAATTACATCAGAACTAGTTGTGCCATTAAACTGAATGTCTTAATTGGCGGCGAATGTCGTTAATGCTTAAGAGAAGGTGACTGTTCAATTTCACAGCGTTGACACTTCTAACTTTCTAGTTTATATGGGAAAATAGTTTCAGTTCATGCACTTTAATGATTTGCAAGCGAACGTGAACTTGCAAACGTATATGCACCGGCTGTATTCTGAACCGGAATTGAATTTCGTATTTTACTGAAGTTTTGGTGTTATACTCGTATCATGTTGCTTTTAGAGATGCTCAATAGGATTTTAGTTAAGCTACTTTTCAGCGTGGTTAATGTGTAATTACTTAATCATATATAGTTGATCCTGGTTCTCAGCAACGTTCAGTATAAGTTTCAGACGTGTATATCTGAAACTAAGATTCTTGAACAAGCAAATACGAAAATATTTGCACATATTCATTGAATGAAATATCGAACGAATGTCGATTCTTCAGTAAAATGTTTCGAATACGTCGATTATTAGTAGTTTTTCTGTCATCAACACGCCAAGAGAAGCCATGTTACTTTGAATATCTATAACTTTCTTCAATCAAGTGTGCCATTTAAGCGAAGAACTTTGACAAATGAAAGTTTTAGTGATAGTTCAGACAATTGTAACTATTTCCAAAAAACACACGTATAGGTTGTTGAATTCGATATTCCACTTAAAAATCCACAGTTTCACCGTTCGCGTACCGAACATTTCATTCAACTTCGAGATTATTTTCAATATGTCTCATACCAAATTTCACAAAAATCGATCGAATGATTCTGGAGTATTTTGTTTTATTATCAGCTCTTGCGCGGAGGCGAAGCCTGTTATGCCTCTTCGGTGGCTGCCCAAGATGATTTAATGTGTGTGTTCATGCGCTTCTTAAAGAGGGTAATATTGCAAGATATTAAAAAGATGTTCGATGACAGCGAATGCCACAGCAAACTCGCCCTATAAAAAAAAGAATTTTATTGAAAGACCTACAAGGCTGCGCTAGTTGGACCAAGTCATTCAGTTCTTCACAGATTTTATCATGGAAGTAATGAAAAAGATCAGCAACCTTCCACCTTTGAACGAGAAGTTAGAGATCATGCGTGACCTCCGGGTGGCCAATGAGGCGCTCTGCTCCCTTCTCGACACTATCCAATAGATGTCGCGAATGTTTGGGTATTGAGCTCATTACATGGAACCTTTCTCCAGAACATGCCGAACCTGTGCCTTGTATAAAGGCATCATTTAAGTTCAGCAGAAACAGATTTGACAATGGTCGTGCCACCAAACGGTGGTGTTGACTATGGTGTCGAGTAGGGTAGGTACATGTTCGTTTTTAAGGAAATACGATATACTTGCTTGGTTAGACTAGATTCTCTATGGGTGACTTTCTCGGAGAACGATGTTGATTGCATCTTGTTCGCGTGAAAATTGACCAAGTTCACCTGACCACACTCTGATATCTTCTTCAAGTCTTCAGTGACATGACCTATTGGTATCCCTTTTGGCGTTTCCTCAGCAATTACAGGATGCTGACTACAACATGGGGTTACTAAGGGTTACACATGGGGTTACTAAGGGTTACACATGGGGTTACTAAGGGTTACACATGAGGTTACTAAGGGTTACACATGGGGTTACTAAGTGTTACACATGGGATTACTAAGGGTTACACTCGTTCGAAAACCAAAATATTCTGTTTTCCGAGTATTAGAGCAGATCATTAACCTCCAACAAAAACGAATTGGCAGGAGTATGAAGACCCGGAGTACTCCTGCATCAACCTGAAAAGATGTTTGTAAAGTCCATATGCGATTAGTTTTATCACCAAGGCTGCTTTCCTAACACTGTCGAGTGCATTCGAGATATCGAGAGCAATATCTCTTGATTCGCCATGCGTTTTGCTTGTTGATGCCTACAAATGCGTAACAAACATCACCAGTTTATGGTTGTCCACGGTAACCGTATTGTCGATCACTGATGTTGCCCTACAACTTAAGATATTTTATGAGCTCATGGTTTATCACTCTTGTCAAGACTTTCGATATAATGGGCAACAATCCTGTTCGACGGTAATTTTTGAGTTAGAATTTCTTCTCTTCTATTTCTCGCAACTTTTCAACACTTCAGAAACATCTGGCCCTCATACAAAATCTGAAACAGACGATTAAAATCAGGTGCTAATTCTGGAGCACATTTCTTCATATTGTTGCTGGTATTTCATCAAGATTCGCTGTTTTTTATTTCGAAATATTGTTTGGTTATGAAACGCGTTGCCCCTTCACTAGACGAGTTTTTTTCTTAGTTGAGGAACAATATTCAACCTTCCGTAGTATGATAAATATCCTTCCCTGAAAGAGCTAGTTTTCCGATCAGGGAAGTATATTTAACATTCTGCGGTTCTATGGAAGGTTGATTATTGTTCCTTGAATAAAAATTCTTCAATGTGTCTACACATATAACGATGATTTCACAAGTTATCATTGATGAGATTGTAACGTCACAGTCGATCAAAAGTCAAGATAATATCATTGATTAGAAGTCAGACGGTAAATAATGAATACTACCGAGCTTTGTACCGTCTCACAAAGCTATCATTGTAAATGAGTTTCTGACCAAAAACTCAACAAATACCGTGGAACAACCACCGTCTTCACCTGATTTTGCTCCAGCTGACTTGTTTCTTCCTCCGAAACTCTAATAACCATTTCAAGGTACCCATTTTGAATTGATAGAAGACATAAATTTGAATTCGCGGCGAGAACTAAAGTCGATTCCGAAAAAACGTTTGAAAAATGTTTCGATGATTTGATTATTCGTTGACGTGAATGTATTATTTTGGAGGGGGTCTACTTTGAGAGCGATAGAATGAAAATAAATATTTTGTTTTCACTGACCAATCCCGGTACTTTCTTGAAAGAATGTATTCGTTCGAACATGTAGAATGGTTGGTGTCACTTCGTTTGCTGTACCTTAAACTGAATTTTGTGAAAACGTTCTGCAAGAAGATCCACTTTGCTTCAGCCGATGATACGATTCAATCGTCTTCTATAATCAAAAATGGCAAGGATGAGTTTCAAAAGTTGTGCTGACTGCCTTTGCCATGGACCAGAAATGACAAATTCAATGATTTACTCCAAGTTGAAATTGTAGGAATTAACCTTAATGTGTTTGATGTAACTATTATATGCTGCTTCTGGAAATTTCGATATTTTTATTGAAACAATTGGGAAAATTTTAGATAATGTATATAACAAAAAATATAAAATACTATTTTTGATTTTTATAAATGATTTTCCCGAATATATGACTGTCTAAGCATATTATTTGCCGATGATTCTACTGCTTCTATCTCGTGCGAGGAACCTGGAAAGGCGGGTGAGTTGCCTGAGTGGACGCAGTGAAGGGCTTTTGTGTGGTTTACTGGAAACAAATTAGCGATGAATGAGGCGAAGAAGAAGAGAGCAACATTCAGTATGAGGGCAGTTGAGTTTGGGAGTGTTAGCTTTCTGGGTGTCTGCTTGGATTCTTGGCTTACTTGGAGTGTACACGATGGAAATCTATCCAGAAAATTAAGCATAAACAATTTTGTTTTGCGGAGTCTTAAGAAATGTGTATCACCTCAGGTATTGAAAATTGCATATTTTTCACTATGTGAATCACTCTTAAGGTATGCCCCACTTTCAAGGGGAAATGCTGCGAGAGTGCAAAGAATTTTTAGACTACAGAGACGTGCTGTTCGTATCATGAGGGGTATCGCATATAGATATTGCTGCAAGAGCTTATTTAAACAAGTAAATATACTAACTCTTCCTGAACTCTATGTTTTTGAGTGTCTAGTGTATACGCATAAAAGTTTTTCTTCGCTTGATTCCGGCGCGGACATCCATAATTATGATACGAGAAATAAACACGATGTCAGAATTCCCTTTGTTAGGCTCGGGAGGTTACAGAATGACCCAAATATTTTGGCTTTCTCATACTATAATAAATTTCCGTTGTCCTTCAGATTGTTACCTATAAAAAATTTCAGAAATAAATTTTGGAAAATACTGCTTAATGCATAATTATACAATGCTCGTGAATTTTTCAATTTTAATCTTGTTTAGTCCGAAGCGTTAAAAGTTTTTCTGTTTAACTCTGTATTAATTTATTATAAATCATTATAACTATTTACAATTTATCAACAATTCATTGACAATTTGTTTGCAGTTTATTTACACATCATTTAAAATTTTAATTTTGACTTGTGCATATACTCTGTATTTCATATTAAGCACCAATAAACTGAAACTGAAACAATATTCTCTTCTTCATTCTCATATTGAAATAGTTTTTTGCTTCATCAATTGATGACTAAAGAATGCTCCTGAAACAGACATATTAAGCTTTAGTTTCATCTCTCCCTCTCTTTTTCCAGTTGTTGTAAGCTCTGTTTTAACTATGGCAGCCTTTTGACAGTGTTTAGAGAACCATGGTTTTCGTGCGGATGTTTTTTTCGTGTACTATGATATGTAGCGTGTGCCTGCAATAATAACTTCAGTGACTGACTCAGTGCAGACATAAATGTATGAATCTGAAAATCAGTTATGATTTAGGATAAAGACCGAAAAAAACTCGTGCAGTTCCTACCAACTAGCTCGGTTTTAATGCCATATCATCGTGTAAGGCGCTGGATCTTGATTGCGTCACTGCACGAAGTTTCCAATGGTAGAAACAAGGTTGTGGTCGGAGTTGCCTATGGATGCTCTGGATCTGAAATAATAAAAAGATCGAGAGTATTGGGAAAATCGGTTATATTGACAGGAATATTTGTCGGCTCATCGACAAGTTGTGTCAAGTTGCGGCAGATCGCAAAGGCTTCCGCTTACCTTCCTACTTCATCGGTCTTATTTGAGTGTTAGAACCAGTAGATATCATAGACTTTGAAATTTCTCATCATGTTCATCTCAGATGACAGGTGCTTAATTTGTATCGCGTCTACCTTGTCTACTAGATACTGTGAAAATCTAGGTTATCGTTAGTATTTTCCAAATTTTTTGAAACTTTTGCTTCTCTTTCACAATTCTTATGGTTTTTCATGAGAAAAAATGTGGGAAGTTTTAGTCTTTGGTTTTATTCGGGACATAATTATTCATAAGATCAGTCAAGGTACTACAAAGCAGCTGTAGATTTTGATTCACGTCCCCATACACAAATGTAGATGACCAAACTGTTTTTGAGATTTCATGATTGATTTTATTTTATTTTTGAATTTACTAATTATTCAGCGTTTTTGAAATCAGAATAAAATTGCTTTTTTGGTTTTATGCAGCACTTACGAGTGATATTGGCTTTAAATTCAAGAGATGGATGATAAGAATCTTCCGCAACGAAGGGCGCAGTTGCCCTTATTAAATTTGAAATAAAATTTTTGTTGCCTAGAACGAGATCGAGGACTCTACCAGTATTATTGAGAATATTGTTGAATTGAATCAACTCTACAAAGCACAAAGTATCAATCATAGATGAACATTCAACATTAGTAGGTGCTAGAAACCTACCGTTATCAACCCAAGCCACAGTTGGGCAATTGAAGTCACCACACAAGAGAAAGGCACTGCCACCAATTCTACTCTTGTTGACCGTCAACTTGCTAGTAAAAGAAACACAGGCTGTTGAATCACCAGGAGTGATGTATACACAACACAAAAATAATCTTGTCCCATTCACACTAATCGATACTCAGATGTCCTCCGCTTCACTGCAGAACTCGTTTAGTTGTTGGAGGGAGTATTTTCGACATATAACTATAAGCACGCCATCCCCATCTTTTTTCGTTGATCCTGAGGATTCTCTATCACGACAAAATACAGAGTATTCGTGGAGATCGAATAGTTCATCGTCAGATATTGACGCGTTCTGCCATAATACAGAGACACAAACAACATGGTAAAAGTCAGATATCGAACTTACCTTGAAATCGAGCAATTTCGTACGCAGTCCAAGTACGTTCTGGTAGAAACACTGTAAATCCATTATGGCGATATGAAAAATAATGATACAAGAGTATTGGAGATAGGATGTGAGTCCTTCAGATGGGTTTGGACAAATCGTCTTTGGAAGAGACCAGTATTCCACTGGTATCATTTATTCAAACCAGTATATTCCTCCTTGGACCCAAACATATTTGTACTGTTTTTCTTTGGCTGCAGTTCGTACATTTTATAGAGTCTGTTGTTAGAACTAAGATATGAGTTTGCGTGTCTTTTAAATGCTGGTGTATTGCTCTCACATTTATATTGGTTAAAACGAATTGTCTTCTCTCCTTGAATTTTGGGTGACTATGTGTGTCTCCGCTAAAGGACCGTTGTTAGTCGTATTTCCATTACGAGCCCCTCGAGCCAGTTTTCCCGGAGATCTGGGAACGAGTTCACTATCGGATAATTTTATCTCTGGAGAGCTCATCATGATTCATCGGAAAAATCCTTCCCACTCTGGAGACCGGACCATCTGCTAAGTATACGAAATTTAGTCACAAATGACCAACTCACGGAGCACATAGCATGATGTCGTGGTATTACACCGGGCGACGGAGTGGGACCATCTTTCGCCTTAGAGACTGTATTTTACCAAAAAGTGAGTAAATGGAACTCCATATAGTGGTGCTATTCAGATGAGGCAGGTATGTAGGTTGTAAAGTTCGGCGATTGAACTGCCTACCCTTATAACCATTGAGTTATTATTGCAAAGGTGATTTAATAGTAAAACCTCAACGATTATATCGTGCAAAATTTGATTCTCGAAATCCACAAGGACCATACCATTAGAAAATGAATTCAAATGTTCGAGTACACCGGTTCAAGTGTGAAACTACATAATACAGGTCGTCCAAAATTTATTCCAATACAACTAAGACTTGAACAAAATAATGTCAAAGTACATTTTCGACAATTTAACAAAATTCAGCTCCTTCAACAGTTTGTCAAATTAGATACCTTGTAATTTACCATAAAACAAATGTCCGGAACATTTCGAGAACTTGTTAAATTGAAGCAATTTCTTCAATGATCAGTAAATATTTTTTCTCATATACGGAAACATTTAGCGGTCCACGAGATTCTCTTCACCACATGAAACAAAATAAAGTTTGAACTTGATTTCAGGCTAACTTCACCTTCTATGAAAAAAGTACTTTTAAATCCTCAGTACAATTCCAACAACCCGGAAAATTATCCCCGAATAAAAAAATAGTTTTTGAGTCAAATTAGTAAGGTGATTACTTTTTCTAGGTGAAGAAAACTATTAGTTCTATTCATAGGATGAATTACAGTTATCTGTCGATTCGTCGAATTGTTCCGCAAATTTTTTTCTCGGTAAAAATCTTCATGTATCGTGAAAAAGCGAGAAGTCATCCAAGAGCTTCTTGAAATAATGTTTGATCGATTCAATTTTTCAATGAATCATCACTTTATGTTGAACTAACAGAAGTTTCTGCTGAATAATGATATTTAAACGATAAATAATTGAAAGTATATTTACATTTTATGCTTTCAAAAACTTCCGGGCTAACTTTACTGCCCTTACAAATCTAATTTAAATATAAGAAATAACAAAATAATTGTAATTTACAATTTTGGTAAAACTGCTACTACCTACAACTGCATCTATAAAACACTATTTTAATTAAACGATTTAGTAGGTAACTAATGTTGAGAAAATCTTAGAATCTATTCAAAATATTTGAAAATCTTCATGATTCGATTTTCGTGTCTCATACTCACATGGGAATTTCTCCACTAATTGGAAAATCGCTGTCCGACAAAAATTTCACATCATCGGTTTAATATCATTTACAGATGTGAACTAATAACGACCATATATACACAGATTCTGAAGGTGAAGACGAATCTAGACTAGAACTTGACTTACCCGGCCATAATACTAATAATAAATCTATTGAAAAAGATGTTATTGCACAGAATACTACCAGGAATAAGTCTAATACTGAATCTGAAAATATGGCCGGGCCAAGTTCAATACAACAGTATAACGTCGGTGATTATGTCTCAGTCGAGTTTCCAGTTAGAAAAATGGGATATCGTTATGCTGCAATAATAAATCAGATAGATAATGAGGAAGGTGAAATAACTGCAACTTTCATGAGAATTTGTGATGATAAGGGTCACACTCTCAGAATTGACCAGAAAGATGTTTCTGATGTATCTTCCGAGCAAATAGTGGAAAAGTTACCAAACCCCATCTTATCCTAAAAGGAAAGAGAAGATTCTATCTTTTTAAGTTTTCTGTACCTGTTTTTGAAAAATAAGTTGAGTTCAATAATAATTTCCTTTAAAGCAACAAAAAGATTTCGTTATATAGATTGAAATGCCAGTGATAATGTGAATTATAAAATATGTTTTGATACCTTAGAGTTTTTAGTTATGATTCTATCACTTTCAAGTTTACTCTGCGCAAGGGCGCTATATATTATATTTTCACAAAGAAAATTTTTGAACTGTATTAAATACGTTATTTTGAAGCCGCAAAAATAAAAATAAGTACTTTATTTGGTAATATTGAATCTTTTCTTTTATATAAACAGTCCTCTGGGTGATATAACTGTCACCTGCCGTGAATTTTCACAAAATCATTCATAATTCACAAAATAAGGGAAAACTTGTTAGGGCCTCTAGAGATACGCATTTACTTATGACTACCTTCTGTTCTATCCACATCAATTCCAAATTTTCAAAAAATTCTAGCTGCGGACAGTGTTGTATGAACTTGTTACCAATAAGTTTGATATATACTAAGTTTATTAGCAACTCATAGTGCACAAGTGCGACTCGCTTCAACCGGTTTGTTAATAAAAGTTGCCCATTTTTCTGATCGTGCAACAGCCTGTATTTCAGAAAATAATGGCGTTGCCTAATTCGCCCATTGAAATTTTGACTTCTCCTTGCATCTGCTATCTATCGTTCAGTACTTTACATTTATTTCTGCAATACCTTGTATATAGGGATGCCTTCTCGGATGACTTTTACCGAGCGGTGTTTTACTGTCATCCTTGTCTATCAATGCTTGTATTTCGCTACCTTCGAACCTTATGGACTCCTCGCCATGAATTTTTCAGTTGCTTGGTACACCTACACACAATCAAATTTATATGGAATCACTCGGTGTTTCACATTATTGACGGAAAGAGTCTCTCATTTTCTTTTAATTGTTTTTTTCTTAAAATAAACCTAAATTTATTTCAATTGAAATATCTCAATAAGGATCGATTCTAAAAATCCTACGAAATTTTTAAAATCCCTGAGTTAATGTTCAAAATATTGGGTGATTCAATATAAATTTGGTTGTGTGTATATCAACCGAGTACTCGGCCGAGCACACTATCTTAGCCTGATATTCGGTAGGTTCAATCGAGTACTGACCGAGATAGTGCATTCCTTAGAGCACTCGGTTGTTGTAATTGAGAGCCTGTCTTAATTATTGCGAAAGCTCGTCTCAGTACTCGGTGAGAGCAATTGATCCTTAAGTAATGGAGTAATGATTTCACTATGATCAATCACACTTCAATGGTGCCGAAAATTTATTTTATCGATTGTTGATGAATATTCATCTCCACTTTAGAATTTTTCGTTATTTCTAAAACAGTGTAGCCTCTGCCGAGTGCTCAATATATTCTGGCCGTTAATGATAGTCATGAATAGCTGGTTGATGTAATTCAAG
The DNA here is from genome assembly GCA_013387265.2 of Cryptolaemus montrouzieri. Taxonomy (NCBI): domain Eukaryota; kingdom Metazoa; phylum Arthropoda; class Insecta; order Coleoptera; family Coccinellidae; genus Cryptolaemus; species Cryptolaemus montrouzieri. The sequence continues at coordinate 69,001,367 of JABFTP020000021.1, read as the reverse complement.
GCATATGCAATGGAATTTACATATGGGAAGCGTATCGTGATCACTTTGCTTCTGTAGAGCATTCGGAATTTGTGATGTAGCGGCCAGCCTTGTCAACAATATAAATAAAGTTCTCACCAATAGCGAGTTGAAAATAAAATTATATCAATAATGTTTTATGTGTTCTTTTACCCCGACATTGTTCTCCTACATATAACTTAATATGTGAGTCCTCCTAAACATGTACCAAGTTGACCCTCTAGTGTGTGTTCCTTAGCTTGCACTGCTTTTGGCATAAGGCATCATTGATTATATCTTCCTCTTTCTCCTCAAGACACCGGCTACCTGTACCAAATCTAATCTTGAACAATCTCCAGAAAATTTCGTTATTCTTGTAAACGTTGGTAGTGTTGCTAAAATCATGAAGTAGCAGCTCTGCCCCTGGGTGCTTCGAATGGAGGATTAATTAGACGTTCATAATTAATGTCGACCTAGTGATTAAATCAAAAAAGCGAGTTGTTTTAAATTTCAATCGAAAGAAGTCATTGTTTGAAACTTGATGAAGTTTGTTTCTTTCCATTGAGACGACAACAAAAAGCTCAAGAAAGAAAGAACATGTAAAATTAATGTTTAACTATATTTACTAACAATTCGTAGAATTATTGACATGTTATGTGTAGTGCATTTCAAGAACATATAATTACTGTTAGAAATATAATATATATGGAATCAGTTGTATAATTGTGTTTCCTGCAAGTTTATGCCGCGTATAAGGGATCATTTCATGAGGGAAAATGCTTCTATCAACATATAATTCGAAATTATCAACGCTATTGAATATTCCATATCCAACAAACGTATCTAATAACAGGTTGACATAATAATCAATAACATTGACAATGCTATATCTCTGCACTGTAACTGAACAGTTTTGAATCGAAATTAGACTGCCCTGAATAGCAAGAATGGTCAGAGGAACAATACACTGAAAGCCATGATATATATTACATCGTAACTTCGTAGTACGTGGGTTAGAAATCACGTTCGAAATCGATCAGCAATTACAAATTGGCAGTCTTGTATACAATATAGAATTCACGACCCCAATAAATCAATCAATAGATTTAGATTTAGTTATGCACATTACCAGTTTTCTGGAGGAAAATATGATTTTCTTGAAGAATTGGATAATACCGTGATCAATAATGATTGTTAGAACTGAAGCTAGGATAAAAGACACTGTTCACTAGGAGTTTGCTATATTAAGAATCATGAGTATAGTATTGTAAAATTAAGGTCAACAAGTTTTTATTCCTGCTTATTGCGCTTTATATCGTTATCACCAAAAAAATTCTTAGTTGGATTCAAATTTTATATCAAGTCAAGTAATCTAAAGGTTCACTGATAAGTTCTCCGTATTCTATTCCAATTGTTAATGTACTTATCTTTGATTCTGCAACTATACAATATATTCATTCAAGTAGAAAAATGTAAAAATAGGTGAAAATAGCCACGCACGTTTGCGAAGGAATAAACTGGATTGATTGAATGTAAGTTCTGCACCACTTAAAAGATACTCATGTACCGTTTCTGGACGAAGTTTTAGCTAGTTGTGAAAAATATATGTGCTACAGAAATCACGTGACTTCTTGGAGATGACGCTATTAGGTTACCATTAGCGATCTTCATTCTGTTCACTTCCAATTCTCTTGACAATGGACACAGATGACTTCCAGGACCATGAAGAGAAATGAAGGAACTTAAGGAAGTCAGAGCAGCTTGACTATTGAACGCAATGCTAAACATTGTACCTGCTGGATGCAGTGGTCAGAATCAGCTAATGCTCCAGTACTTGATTGACTGTTAAACCAGATTCACATCGTCTCAATATCCGATCACATGCGAAATGTATCATTTGTGTAAACACATTGAAGATTTTTCTTCAGGAGCGGTACAGAAATAAATATCCTTCACTGAAAAAACTGGTTCTCCGATCTACTCTTTATTTTCATCGTCAACCACAGCCACAATAGTTGTATTATCTTCTAGTGCAATACCATGAAAAGAAGCAAAGAGTATAGCTGCTATGCGATCAATAATCGAACTAGCCCTGGGTAGTTTTCTGTGTCGGTTTTTTGAAGGGTGCCACATGTTTATGTGTACAAATACATATACTTTGTAGGTTTCAACGAATTGGTCCAAGTAGGTGGTAGTTTGTTTCCATGTTAATGAGTATGCAGCACTATTGCTCCTATTCATGACATCCGACTAGATTGTATCGTTATTATTGTGGCCTTGATTGACTATGATTATGAAGAGTGGAACGGAAAACCATCTCCTGCGCAGAAGGTTATCATTATACGGTATATTAATCCTGAATCTTCATGAAAGAATGTAGTTCGAGTGTAAAATAATATTTTTTCCAAGATAATTTTATATATAAGTCGGAAGCATATCCCGAAATTCAGAGATGCATTCTATGGGAAAAATGATTGTGAAAAAAGTTCTCAGCGAATTGTTATTTGATTTCAAGTTGAAGAAGAAGGTGATGAAGTTGTAAAAGGAATTACAAATTGATAAACATCGATCATTTTCAGCAAATTTCGTGTAATATATTGATTATACAGGGTATTCTGCATGCAAATTTTAAACTCAATAATTCATTGTATGTTCTAGAGCACATCACATAGCCTTCTGCACTCTCAAATTTCGACAAAGTTTTTTGTGCTGAACTGAATGTTATTTTGGACTTTTATTTTAATTTTGCTTCTATGCTTGAAAAATGAATTAAGATTGAAGTAGAAGCTACCCTATCCGACGGAAATGCATGCAAGATAATAATGTACGCAAAATAAAGAAACAAAGCCTTCGAAAAATTTCCATTATTATACTTTTTCCCAAAAAATCAGAGAATGACAATATAAGAAAGCTAAAGAGCTCTTATCTTTGCGAAAATTTCAAAACGATGTCAAACAATAGTACAAAACCTTAACAGGCCTTCAATTCATATAACCTTAGTACTAATAATCAGAGCGTACTCTTAAATATTGCTAACTACCGCAATTTATCCCAAACATTTCGTGTTATTTTTTCTCAAGAGCTATTGTTCTCTCCTGATTGCGGCATGTCAAATACTAATAGTCCTTGTACCATATGTGATTCGTGAATAGATGCATGAATCTAGTGTCCACTTTCACTCATTAAGTAGCCCGACACGCAATAGTCTTATAGTGTATGGTCTGGACTCCTAAGAGGCCAACTTATACGACAGTTTCTACGCCCCCTACATCCCTCGTCCGAATGTCCCTCCACCTATCGAGCGAAATTAGCAGGAGCTCCCTCGTACTGTTGGATTATTTCGTTTACAGAATCACTGAAATTTTATGTTGAAAACTACTTTCCACAATTACGTGGGAATTTTCGTCTGACCATGCATGGCAGATATGAAAATTATTAATGCGTTCCCGGGTGAATGCTACTTAGTCTGTTAAAAGAATCTTGGAAACTACATGCTGATTTAAATTGATTCACTGGCACACGTATGAAAAACGTTAGGCATAATCTTTCTGTTGTTTGGGCTCAATTTCTGCACATGCTATATATAAGCCTCGCTCAAATAATGTATTCAATATTCTTTTCTGTGGAATGCCCAATTGAGTAGCTTTTCTGCATGAGCTAGTCATTGCAATCTATTCTTCTTCACTTAAAGAATTTTCCGTTTTTCCTAAACCTTGTCGATTACCTCAATATCTCGGATGAGGAAACCGTTGATGATTTTCTTCAGCAGCAGCTTCCACTTTCTCTGTACAAAACCCTTAAGAAACGCCATATTGGCATATTCTCAATATGAATGAAGGTTTGGCATGGTTTGGCATTTTGAGAAAATAAAATTGAACACCACTTCAGCGAAAGCATTATATATTATATATATATATATATATATATATATATATATATATATATATATATATATATATATATATATATATATATATATATATATATATATATATATATATATATATATATATATATATATATATATATATATATATATATATATATATATATATATATATATATATATATATATATATATATATATATATATATATATATATATATATATATATATATATATATATATATATATATATATATATATATATATATATATATATATATATATATATATACATTATGATGATAAGAAATTAACTAAACTAACTATGTATTATAATATCACAAGAGACTTTATTGAAAATCTGATTACAATTTCGGTCTCTCGACCTTCTTCAGCTGACAATAAGTATTAAACTGAAGTTGAAAGGTTGAAAATACATACATATATAAATCGATATTTACAAAACTAATGAGGGTGCAAACAAGAAGACAATAAAATAATTGTAATAAAAGATTGAAGATTCCAAATAGAGACGAATAAGCCGGGCCCTACTCGTCGTTCAGAAGATTGAAGTATGAAATTTGTTGAACTTTTGAATACAAAACAAATTAAACAAATTTCACACCTAAATATTATATAAAAAACTCAATTCAATTATCACAAAAGTTGAAACAGGTTCAAACCCCAATTAAATCATATTAATCCTTTGAGATGTCTCCTTGAATGTTGGAAAACGAATGCCTTTCATTGGTCTCAGACATCTTAAAGAATCACACGTTGATCTGATTTTTCAAGATGATTTCATGTTCTTGCTCAAGTTGTGCCTACAACAGAATTCTTCAAATCTCTTTCAAATTCAATAATAAATTCTATGATCAACCTCAGGGTCTACCGATGGGACCACCATTGAGCCCTGTACTAGCTGACATTTCCATGGCGTATATTGAAGAAATCATATTCAATTCCTCCAAATCAAAATTTGTAAATTTTTAGTATAGATATGTGTCGATATACTCGCCTGTTTCATAGGAACATAGACAACTAGATCAATTTTTAGTTTACATCAATAGCATTCATCCCATAATTAAATTCAAAATAGAGAGAAGTCGATAATCAGATTCACTTTTTAGACCTTATAATCACTCATATAAATAACACAACACTAAGTGTTTAAACGAATAGCTAAAACTATCCCTCGTATATAATAAACAAATTGATTCGAAAAAACACACACAAATAGCATATCATAATATTTACCCACGTATAGAATCATCTAATACAGATAAATATATTTCATTAACATATTTTGGCCCAATCAGCGAAAATATTGCGGATGTCGTTTCAAAATAGAATATAAAAGTAGCTTTCAAGATCCACATGAAACTCTCACAGGATGTTTTCAATAGTAGAGATAAAACTGATAAATTTTACAATACTGGAATTTATAAGTTATCCTGTATGGATTCTGAAGGCGTTTATATAAGTCAAACTGGTCGTTCATTCAAAGCAAGATATAAGGAGCATCAGTCAGATTACAATAATCAGAGACCGAAATTGCAATCCTGATTTTCAATAGAATCTCTTGTGATAAAACATAGTTTCAATTTTTTCGATCATCATCATGATTAACTATCACGTAGTTACATCAGAATCAATTAACTACATATACATTAGAAAGTGACAATCTCCACAACAAATAAATTATTTGTCGAAGTTTTCGTATTTGAAAACTTCATATTTTATACTTTGTTAAAGTTTGTAGTGATTTTTCTGCATTTTTTATTTTGTAAATAGAAATCTTGTTTCTTTCAGTGCATCTTCAAGCGAAAATCACGAATATTTAAAAAAAAGGACAGATGATACTCAAAATGACTTTACAGTGTGGTATGAAATAGTTGAAGCAATTTTGAATGAATCTAATGATTATTTGTGAGGCGCACTAGAAGATACAACTGTATTGACGTTGAATTGGAATTTGGCAAAGGATCGGAAAAAGGTTATTCAGTTTTTCAATTTCGGAACTATGTAATTCGAACTTTATGGAGCAAATTCCGAGTTATTTTGCAGATTCACTATGTGTAACTTATGTTTCTAATTTTCTAGTAAAACCACCTTATTATATTATTTTACGCTCTAAATATATGAATAGCTTATATTATGAAATCATTTACTGCACGCAATGAAACTGTATCAACATGGATATGAAATCATGCATTCTCTATGTTCCCAGTAAACTGATTCTCAGTTGAAAATTTGGTCAGTTTCTATCAAGAAATTAACCAGCAAGAAAATATAATTTCAAATGCAAATGGAAAGACATAATATTTTCGAAGATCCCAAACTGGTCGTTATAGAAAACCTTATATTCAGAGAAGCATATTTTCCAGAATAAAATTTCAGAATTAATTACATTTGATTATTTTTCATCAAATCTATCATTCGATTTAGAGTATTACAGAGTTAGAATCTATCTATCCTATTCTTACTGACATGAGCTTAAAATTTGTCATATTCTGTTTTATATGCTGTTTTCCACATGCACCCGAATATTCTCTCAATCTCACGATGAATAAATACTGAGATCTTATATCGGAAAATATAATTTTCTATCCTGGCTGATGTATCCCGCACCATATTTCATAAAGATTCGGATCGTTCGTTAAAAGGATAATATAGATTACGTGCGAAGACTACCTAAGAAATATTTATTCTCAAGGATTCCCAAAACATAAGCCCATAATAATCAATCATTTCCCACGAAAATTCATTCGATGAGTACATCTTTCGTTCGTGACTACCTTTCGAATTTGAAGAATTATTTTTCTGTACTTATTGATTTGTTTGATTTTAAATATTGAAGGTTCGTTCCCGTCTTTTTCTCTCCTCTGTCCTGAATTTTTTGTAACAGACTTTGATTTCAGTTGTATCGAAACGACCTATTCTTAACCTCGTGCTGTGCCTAATTCAGTTAAAAATAGAGAATTCCATAGGGTTTTCCTGGGTGAATAACCTCAAATCTTGAGGTTTTTCTTCTTTTGACTGAGAACGGTATAATACAAAAATTGGAAAGTTTTTGTTTTTTTGCATATTTCATCATTATTTCTACCGATTCAATTCGGTTTGATTTTCAAAATAAAGACATCTTATGCTAAGAAATAGTTATTCGTTTTTTTATTAGAGCTATAGAACCCTGCAAGGTTTATTAAGCTTAACTCTAATAAGTACTGCAATAAATTACATTTTATCCTACGGTAAGAGTGACAATTTAAAAATACATGTATTCACAAGTGTATATTAATTTCTTAGTTATTCGTTGTGTTAGGCTTAGATTACAAACTTTTCTGTTATACTTTATATGAATTTGATAGCTCTAAAGGATTTCATTACTTTTTCAATGCGAGTTGTATAATGTAATTAAACGAGATTAGTTTATTTTAATGCCACTAGAAGAAAGGTTAAAAGATTCCTTGATCTATTGATTGAAAGAAAATTTCTCAGTTTAGTTATACTCGGTATTGGTTCTGCACTGAAATTATATTCAACGAGCTATAAAACTACAAACTGTTACAACCGTCTATTGAATATATCTATTTGTAGTAATGAGGATGACATGAATCAATAAATTTCTCTTCTGATATAATGAAACAGAAAAGCTTCTTCGTCAAATTTTCGAAGTCGCTAATCTCAGATCCAATTTTAAGAGAACCCTTTATGGCACGATTCCACCAAAATTGCCTTTTTCTACACGTTTAATTTGTGATTAGGAATAGGGAAACCATGAAAGCTGTAGAGCAAGCCACATTCAGCTGCTGCACTCAATCGGGTTTTTCTACGCTGAATTTGTTTGGGTAATATAACCATGAATTTTCATTATGTTTATTATAACCTTTTCCACACATGAACATTCCATTGCGACACTCAAAATGTAGAATGGGTTTATTATCATTTGCAATATACACAATGTGGAAGAATAGACATCAAAAAGAATAGTTAGATTAATTTATGGGAAAGATTTTACTACTTAAAGAATTTTTTACAGGAATTGAAGAAATAAATAAAATACGGGCCCCCAAAAAAATATTGTAGTAGTTGCAATAAATAAATTTGAAAAGTTCGTAGATAAAACAGCAGCTATGTGATTATAAGAGACGTTCCTTCTAAATAAAAATTTTTCTCGTAATAAAGAAAACATTGAGATTTTCATTTTAACTTCTTCAAGGATCTCCCAATTCTCGAGAGTAATTTTGTGGCCTTTCTGTAACCTCGAAATTAATTCTGCTAAATGATCAGACAATGTTCTTAGAGAGTTCAGATAAGAATTTCCAATCATCGGGTCAAATAATATGAGGTATGTAAAAATTTTTCATCCAAAAAAATGGCAGATCATACACAGGACTAAGGATGTAATCAACCTTTGCCTCGTTTCTAATCAACGAAGATGCAAAGTAGAGATTCAAATGACACACAAATTGTACCTGAGCTTGTTCAACTCACGGAAGTAGGTAATGATTTTAACAATTTCATTACCGAGACCAGAAACAATTCAGTTCCTAATTTTAATATCCGCTGTAACGAGAATACACTCAGTCTAAATCTAAAAAATTCGGAAGTTTTGTGATTTTTTATTGGAACAGGCGAAATACTTATAATTTTCGAAAATATATTCCTCAAACGGGAAAATACTACATTGCCTTTTTGATACATTACGCACTCTCTATTGGTTGTATCAACAGACAGTAGGTCATGCATCGTTAAGGGTGAAAAGAAAGTGGATAACAAATGGAATCTATAGAAATATATCGTGATTTCTTAGTATTGTAAGACACCAAGAGCCTACAACATAGCTATAAACACACAACAAAGTTCAGTATCATTTAACAATACTCCTTGAACTATTGGTATGGACTAATTTTTTTACACATGTTCCACAATATATTAGCAATTTTGCTGAACTTTGTGCTTGATTGTGCGAAATATTACACAACCATCAATATCACCTTCATACGATTCAATATTTCTCTCAGATCAAAATATTGTATGAAATATTGACAGCTATAGGTTGCCGCCCAAATATCTTTCATTTAGATTTCGCCTTGTCATAGGAAAATCTTAACTTACCATTGTATACCAAATTTTTTATGGAATGCCAATTTACTTGAAACTTTTGTACGAAGAGTAATATGGGAGACTCAAATTGTTTCTGTTTGCAACATAGAGTTTTCTACCAAAGATTCATTGCTCTCCGCCTTTTCCAAATCGAGTAGAAATTAAAATAATTATATTATATCTTACATGAATACTCAGTCTCGAACATAAATCAGATAACTTTTTCCAGGAAAAATTTTCCAAAATTAATGTCTGAAAAACTTACAATACCCATATAATGCGAGAGAAAACATCTGGTCTAAAGCACTTTCACTTTTCAAATCTTTCCAGAACAAAATACTCATCTCCCATCTATCGTATCCACTCCAAAATCCCGGAATATCTCCAGCATTATCCATGGCGTGCGATCTTTCAACCTGAAAAATACAAGCTCGCGACGTGATATATCACATTCAAATTCGGAATAAAAATGGCTTATTTTAGGCATTTCAACAGTTCCCATTCTTTACGCGAGACTGGCCCTAACGCTCACACTCTCACGTAGGTGGTAACACACCCCCAGTGCGTACCGGAAAAGGGCGCCATTAAATGACATTTACTCACACTTTGCTTCAACCCTCACCCCTTCTGCCGACACGTAAAAATGTCACGTGAGGAATCCTCGCCGTAAAAGTTAGAAGAATATAAAGGGGTGATTGCGATACTTGTGTTGAATGAGAATTGTTGCCGGCTGGATTTCTGAAATGTTACTTAAAAGAGATGAATCCCGCATAGATATAGTTATCGTTCGATGAGATAATATCTGAATGGGTTATAGAAAAGATTTAAAAATATTCTAACGCTTCTAGAGTTGTTTCCTCCGCCTGTCAATAAATGTCCATCAAATAGGACTTGTGATTATGAGCATCATATTGAGAGAGATATATTTATAGTATGCGAGCAAAGCCGTTCGGTATTGTTTTTTCAAAGGCTCCAAAAATTACTTTGGATATCCGCTGGAAATGCGTGTTTCTACATTCAATATAAGAAAAAGAAAACTTTCAAGTGCGAAATTGCTATGATCTGAAAAGAACCTGTTAACCACAATGATGGTTGCAATTTTTGTTTGGTGAGCATAACTGGCATTAACCGAAAAAATCGACCTATATGATAATATCCTTCCAAAAAATCGGCACATAGACGAATTATGAACCCTACAATTTTGCTTTCACCTCAACCTAATGTTTCACAATAAAAACTAATTGACACTGAGACGAAAAATGACGATAGTGTTAGTTTCTTATGACCGCACAAAATGACAGAATTTTCTAATATATTTTGATGAAGAAGATGATTTTTTATTTTGTAAAGATGTACCTGGTTTAATGGCTATAGTTCCATAACAAAATCATGTTTGTTATGGCGTTTGTTCATAGATTCGTCAAAACAGATTCTAAAATGTGTTCCCTTACACCACGGGAATAAGTTAGTGCCGCTGCACATTCTACTGAAAGGAGAATATACATCTATTGCTTTGGTATTTAACAATTAAGTAATCAAGTATACAGAAAATAACCTTTGAAAATGCCGTTTGATGTATTTCGGCTTCAACTCATAAGGGACCCAATGTCTTTTTTCCTGGGCCATTTCAAAGGCTTTCAAACGTTCTGTCTACTACTAATGATTCTCCAAATTCAGGTAGCATCTACCACCCCTCTTCATTGAGTAATTCTTCTCAATTTTCTCAGCAAACTTTTCGGTAAGTTATCTATCTCCCAGATCAAAATCATCTTTCATTGAAATGATCTTTGTGAGTCTCTACAAAAATTCTGTGCAATTCAATGGCAGATATTCTTTTCCACATAAATCTTGCAGTAAAATTCGTTGAAAATACTCTTCACTTGGCACAAAACTAGATATTTTTCACAATTTTGTTTACACCAACATTAAACGAAGTTTAAGATTACATGCAGTAATTTCGGTCGATGCGAATCACATGCATATAGGCGTGGTGAAGCCATCTGATTCAAAACTGCGATATTTTGGGCCTTATATGTCAAAGTAGCTGCTTTCTGTTATTAAGTTTTCATATCCACTAACATTCAACGGGAAACTAGTTCTTATTACTCATAAATCTTCATGTATGCTTCCCCTATAAGAGGAGGCTTAGATCAAGAATGATTTCCCATGTTTATAATGTGTTGCACTTGAATTTCGATGTTGCACACTGCATAGGTGTTTTCCCGAGCAGCAACCATATTTCGCGCACGAGTTGCACTTCATCACTAGACTACTCCGTCCACGTTGGAATTCTCTGAAGTGATGCACGATTCATCATTTTCAACAATTTTGTAACTATATCACTACACATATTGCACTAGAGTTTGAATTTAAGTAAGCCAGGACAGAGGCTTATTTTCTGTACTGACAGCTTCATTGTACTTTAAGCGTAAAAGATCTCTTGTATATACATACAACCTAATTTATATGGAATCACCCGATAATATGAATATTACCTCAGGAATTCTGGAATTGTTCGAATTGATCATCTTCGAGATATTTCAATTGAAAAAAGAAATAAATTTCTCCAATTCTCAATATTCCAATTTTGGTTCTAAATACACCAATTAAGTCTGTTAATTTCTTGTTGTCTGCTTAGCTCGGTAACTCTTAAAGGCTCTATGCTGTGTAAACTTCTTGAACGAAGTCTTTGACGTATCGGTTCGACTGACACACTGATGCCTTCTGCTTCCAGAAATTGCCTTTGGAGTATGGGGTGCGACGCACTAGGGTCTCTTCCTGCAATTTGGCACAAAAAGCGGACATGTTCTTCAGAAGTCATGTTCCTCCTTTGCAGAGATTGTAGCTCCACGTATTGGACGTAGGTTTTCGAAATTTTATTCTGTGATACCCCTATTGTGGCTGCTATATCCCTATAACGTAAGGACTTTCAATTATAATTTATAATTTTAGGCTTTTTTGAATTTCGTTTCAAATCTTAATGACAACTGAGTACATTATCCCGAACATGTGGTGATAATTCAATATTTCCTGTCATATTATCGAGTTTTTTTACAACAAAAAACTTCATTCTTCACAAGTAGTCGAAGATCCATGGTTAAAAATAATGAATAATGTGAAATACCGAGCGATTTCATATAAATTTGGTTGTGTGTATGTTCCAATAATTAATATCTCTAAATAATGAAAATTAAATCATGTAATAGTCTTCTTCCTATTAAGAAATAGTCTTGCCAGATTTTGCGTGGATCATCAAATTGAAATTCAATGTGAACACTTTTGAAGCAGAATCCAATAGAAATACTCCAATTTGGTCACAATAGTATTGAAGTTGAACATATTACCTCGACCAACGAAGCGTATCTCTTCCGTTCTAAATTAAATTCTGAATTTTGAAAACACACTGCACAAATGCGGCTAGACGAGAAGAATTTTCAACCGGTAGCAGCATTGTCCTGGACATTTTCCTTTGTTAATGGCATTGCCAATTGCATTGAAGCCTGCCAGCTGACGAACGTGACAAGAAAATAAAGATGCCTGCCGCAGTGACGTAATAAGGGTTGTATGACGAAAATTTTTACACTGCTTCAACACTTGAAATTAATTAGAATGTCTCATTCCGATTCTATAATAACTATCAGATTATTTTGAATAATTATAACAACAAGCATTTCAGAGAATCTTTATGATCCACCATAATTTATCACCAAATATCATCTTCAAACGTTCAGAATACGCAAACTATCGGAAATAGTAGTTTCGATTTGAATTATTATGTACATCACTCATACGCTTGAATTTTCTTGAAACTGGAGGCCTGTTTCTTCAACGCGCTCTTATTACCATCACTTGTATGTCATTGGGCTTGCTTGCTGGTAACGAAATTTTAAATCGAATTTTCATTACGCTTATCAAGAACTAATGATATTCACATAATTTCATGAGTTCTTGACCAGAATCATCATAGTCATTTTGTTCATATTTTATGTGCAACATTAACGTTAACAATAAATCATTATTCGCTTATCAAATAATATAAATCATACTTTCGAAACCTTATACATGCTTTCATTCCAGATTGAATAAGGAAAAAATTGATCAGAATGATTTTCCAACCATCAAAACCTAGCTAATATATTTAGTATTACTCAATAATTTTCAGTGCTCAAATAGGAGTAGAGTAGTGATCGAAATAAAATTATGATAAGATTCGCGTTCTTGATAACAATGATGTGTAACGTTTAAATTTGCACGTTTTTCTTATTATATCTTTCTTTGGTTGAAACCTTGATCTTACCTTATATTGGGAGAATTAGAGCTGAAATACATTTTGTATTTTTGTGGAGTCGGCTAAGATTCACTTGGTGCCACCGTTTCGGCAAACCAGTCTTGTCCGTTGGCCATCCTCAAAGTCAGTAATTGTAAATTGGCGTATCGAAGATAATTATACTAGTTGACAAATCGATGTTGATAGTTGGAAGTGCTAGAGTTTTTATTTGTTTTTCTGAGAAACTTATCATACGGTTTGTTTATCGTACAGGTTACTCACTATCACCTTTCCTTTCATTTGAAGTTTATTCTTCTTCACTTCACGCGGCTAGTGATCGACTCTGATAACCTGGGGGGCGCTTCTGTCAAAAATCCAACCTAACCTAACCTAACCTCGTTACTAATTCTTAAGAACAAACATTGTTGTTTACATCGTCTAAATCTTAATACGAGTTAGGTAACCTGATTGGTTTACGAATGAGCGTGACGTGGTTCCGTGTGCTTCCGGCGATGGTATAAGCCTTAAGTTTCTTATGTATAATATAAATGATAGTCATGTAGAATTAGATTTCTTAGTGTGATACATCGTCAGAAGTTTCAGTTCTATAGACGAATGTAATTCCTCTTTCAGGAAGGTCAATTTTTTCTTCGAAAATAATCAAAACTATAAAGCTAAGCTCGATAATTTTATATGATCCTGAATTCCCATATAATATGAAAGAAAAATTTAAACAAAAAAATTTCCGGTGCCGGAAATGGAACTGGTTTTGTCAAAGATTAGCAAATTAGATGGAAATCATATACAATCGAAATCAGGTAATTATAATGACGGTTTAAAATGGTTAACTTATAATTTTTTTAGAATTTGCCACTAAGCAATGTGACAGTGGTAGATTTTTCTCTCATTTTGATATACACGGATAACAATCCAAAATCCGACATCAACAAGTGCTGAAACTGTAATGTAAATGTTTGTTTATTTTTTTTTCCTTTAACGTGCTCTATTCCTGCCTTTCGGCTAATGACACGCCGGGGAATTCTGTCACCTCAGTAACTCGGGAATTTTGCCGAACCCCTCTCGTGTCGAGGGAAGGGCTCTTTAAGGTCCAACACATCTCTGTTAGACAGGACCGACAGCTTTACATCTCCTCCGAAAGATGGACACTCAAGCGATTCCCAGAATCCGATAATTCGCACCGACTTTGTGGGGATTAAACCCAGGTAACTCTGCGCAGAAGACGAGCATCGTATCCCCTACGCCATCGAGCCGGCCGTAATGTAAATGTATTTGAGTGAGAAATATCCATCGCGTTTATGAAATGGTGAAACTGGTCAAGCGTAAGCCAGGCAAAAGCTGTAATTATTCTCGACATCAACCTAAAAGAGTTGAATTAGATTTGCAAAGTCGTATTACGGGTATAAAAAAAGGATTCTTAAGATTGCTTAAAGAAGGAGCAGAACCTCGTCGAACCTCGAATTACCTAGGGTAATTAGCCTCTATGATTCAAAAATTTCCTTTGTGGATTGAAAACCCAGGGTCGTGGCTCCTTCTTCAACCATGAGCATGATAGTATTCAAGAGATCACAATCGAGTTCACGAACCAAACAAAAAAAAAATCTATTTTTCTCACCCTAAGTAGCTAATGCTACATCTATTGACGAAATATTTTCTCCTTTATTATATTTTTCTTTTAACAGAATTAGAAAACGTGAGTCTTCATTTTTGGGCGCAATAGTTTCTTTTATCATATCAAATTGTGAACCGAGCAGTGATCACAGGCGGGGTGGAGGTAAGAATATGAGGATTCATAAATATCTTGATTTCATATTTCATTTCACTTGTTTGCTTTCATTTTGATGGGGAATAGGGATCCAATAAAGGCATTTCAATTCATTCAGCCTAGTGTTTCATTTCAAATTGTTGCGTCTTCGATACTGCTTTCACATAGTTGAACTAGTAATAACGCTTTAGTTTCAGTCAGTAATCAAAGAAGGGGCGCCCCTTTTATTTTAAAGTTAATCGATCAATCATTCATTCAGTTGTCATTCTATTTTTTCCGTTTTTTTTTAACTCACCGCTGACGGGATAATTCTTGTCCAGCAGGAAAGCCATGAAAAGCAATTAGTTGCGGTGTAGACGATTATAAATATTTCATTAGTAGCTGGTCTAGTATGGACATTGTTTACCATAAAGCATTCCCCGATTCTTGATATTGTTTGTGTTTTATTATAATGTAAAAACTATAAAGAAAACTATTAAATGAAATTGGGGCTATTAGCATTCGTTTGGCTATTGGAAAATTCTACTGATTTAAATTATTTTTCATTACTATTTCTCTTCATCAAGGTTTGTCACATAGTTGCTTAATGCATAAAATTGGTGTTGACCTCTGAATATCGAAACGAAAATGAATAATCTCTGTGCTAGATGGAGGTCAAACGAACAAATTGCATTGAAAGATTATTTTAAACGATAATCTCATCGAATTATGAGTTTCGATAAAATTTTCATCATTATACTCATTCTATTTGGCCTCTAATACGCTTACAGTTTTTATTTTATAGAGTTTTTATTATTTTCATGAAAATAAAGAAAATAGAACATATAAACCAAAAACAGACATCAGCAAAAATTTTCACTGATACTTGTTCTGTGAACTGAATGATAAATAGCGAGTACTCTGTAGAGTAATACACCTTCTGAATGAAGAGATGAAGAAAAAACTATTCATATGAAGGAAATGAACTCATTCTCCAGTCGCAGGAAGGATTGAAATTGACAAATTGAACTTGAATTGTTTCCTTATTCTCTGTCTTCATGGGATTCAGCTCCTAGTGACTAAAATCTATTTCCCAACCTTCAAAAATATATGGATGATGAAAGATGTTTATAATCGTTACTTTAACCGTCAGCAATATTGAGAATATATCAGACAGTCATTGTAGACAATGTTTCGGACAACATGATGCAGCTGTTAGAACAAAGGTACTCGACTTTTTCATAATCTATTTCAAGCATCAACTCCACATTTTTTATATAACAAACTCAATTGACAATTTCAAGATAATAATCAGCGAATTTCTGCATTAGCAGTCAGCACTATCAGAACTCCAGGAACCAGCTTGACTGTTTCCCAAATGTCTCATAAATGCCAAATTTCAAAAACCTCTGTGAGAAGAATAATGAGTCACGATTTGGGTCTTAAGTATTTTCGGAGGCACTATAATTTTCAATTGACTCAAGCTGTCAAAGAGCGAAGATTCGAGGGATGCAGAAATTTATGAAATAGATTTAGAACACGTAGAAAAATTGAAAATATCTGGTTCACAGACGAAAAAAACAGCCAGAATGACAGAATTTGTGTTCCGACAAATCAAATCAAGAGGAATGTACCTTTAATTCGTTTGCAGAAGGAAAAAAAAATTTTCAAGGCATTTAATGGTCTTTTTTTTGCCGGTTTTTCGAAAAAATTTAATTCAAATATCATTTTATAGAACAAGGCATAAGATTAGATTCGGAAAATTATATTCACATAATTCTTCATCATATATTACCAACTATTGAGGCGTCAACTCAATATATGACATGAATAAGTACAGTTGCCACCAGCTGAAAATGAACGGTTGAGAAATTAAGTAGCTTTTTGGTTGATTTTCATTGGTTCAAATCTTTGTTGGAATTCTACAACCAGTACTATATCACAAAAAAACGCTACTTACTCTTGACTGGCCGTCATTGTACAGAGTATCCCAAACTAGATGTATCTGAGTTAAATCTATTTCAATTGAATTTAGGATGAAGCGAGATGTCATACAAGTCACTATTCTATGTATTATCTAAGACAACGCGTAGACGATACTATCGAAACAGAACAATGGCCCCCAAATAGTCTCGATCTTAATCCGTGCGACTATTTTTTGTGGGGTCATTTGGAAGAAATGTTGTATAGAAATGGTATTATTTTCAATAATTGTGAGGAGCTGAGGCAAAAAATTCAAGAATGTTTGAATATTCTTAATCAAGTAGTAATTTCGAGATCCATAGAGAGCTGGAGAAGACCGGTGCAGATGGTTGTGGATGCCAATGGATTTCATATTCCATTCTGAGTACTTGATTCTTTTTGTTGAATGTTTTTACCCATGTAATTTGTTAAACAAAATCATGTAGTATATTATTCTCGCAGATGTTCTTAACAGTTGGCATCTCTGAGATATTTGGGAAACAGTCATGCTGATCTTCTTCCTAAAGACCCGGTTGTCCGTAAGTTTTCCCCAAGATCATAGATTGTACTTCTTTTGTAATTAGGGGCTTGAAATCGGCGTAATATTTGCCTAGCAGTATAGCCACGCACAAATAAACATTCAATGAAACGCTTATCCTCAATTGTTGAAACCGTTATCAACAATTTCAAACGTCAAGAACAAGCAACACCAAGAAAAAATTCGAGTTCAAACCAGATGTCGTCTAAAACTCTATGAATTTTTTTATTTTTTGTTTATCATAGAGTTAATGCATGCAGTCTATTTTCATTATTGACGACAATTGGCACAATTCTGAATCAATATTCGAGTTCGAAAATGATGGAAAAGGTTGAATTTGGTGATTGAATTACGCAGTTGATTCATTACGACCGCGAAAAATTTTTTGATGCACGGGGAAAATTGTTAATATTTGAGGTAGTCGGACATTTTGAATTCGAATGGAAATCGAATTTTAGGTTGGTTTGAGTAAAATATGGTTCTTTGTCTTCTTAGAACATCCATGAAAAACACAACAACTTCAGGAGTGCCAACGCCATGAGGTGAAAAAATATTTCGATTTCAGCTGAAAATCAGAATGAAAAATATTCTTCACGCTTTTATTCTACCAATTCTTGAAATATTTTTAATATCAATATGTCAAATTGTTCAAAAATAACTGATTTATCGACTGAAAGCCTCATGCAAATTTTGTAGTGAAAAAAAACCTTCCAGCGATCTTGAAATATTGCTCATTTCAGAATGGGTCAGTCATATTGAATTTCACCGAAAGTGAAATTTCTATACAATTTTTGAAAACCTAGTCCTTTTGCTTTTCAAGGAAGCAAGAACGAATGATCAAGCTCTAAAACTGCGGAAGTTAAAAAGGAAAAATAATGGTCAGGTTTTCTCTAGCGCACCCTATATAATCATTCCGGAATATGTTTGGATTATAATCATTTCCTGGCAGTGGTAATAATTACCGGGTGGTGAATTTATATTTTTTCATGAAATTACTATGATTGCATGAACCGATATACGGGCAACTCGTCTGGGTTAAACCCCCCTTATATATATAAAACGCATTTACGACTGAACATATGGCAGGTATTATCAATGGAATGGCAAGGATTCCTAGAAAATTTTCGTAACATTTCTTTACTCAAAAACTAGACGTCGTAAAAAAAGATGTCGAAGGAACGTATTTCTTTGAAAATAATTGGAAAATTCAGGAATATTTGTTTCTTTCCAAAAATCAGTAGCGTCCCAGTTTTTTCTTCGAGAATAACCTACTTTGTGCCCATACGTACGCCACGGATGAGTACAATTTATTGTTTCTTATTGAAAATTATGCGTCTTTGAAAGTTTTCGACCCCCTAAAAGTTTTACCTCACTATCTCAAGCGGTTAACAAAAAATTCTAATTTAACTACATCTGTCGATCAAACCTCAACACCCTGTAAATCGGTAACGAAGTATTTGCGGACCTATGATTATTTAAACTATTTTCATAAAATGACCCCAACAATCAACTCCTTAAATATTGCCGGGACTGTTTCGAACACCCTGTATATTTTTAATTAAGTTTGACACTACTAATTCAATTGTATATCGATAGTGTGGCTTCAGAAATATTCAATAAAAAAATCATTACACATGAATATTTAACAAATATAAAAAATTATTTCTTTTGGCTACGGTCCTGATTCATACCTGGGAGCGGTGACTGTAACATCCAATTAGGCTTTAATTGAAGAATTCTGAACGAAGACATAATGAATTTCAATTTGTTCTTTGATTACGAATTCAATTGGAACTCGGAGCATCTTTACATTTTTATACTTCTGTGTAATCTACATGAGTTCTGATGAAATGTATTCTGCAGGGCACCAAAATTCGTGCTCCAACAAGTAAACAAAATTCAGAATATAACTCGCTTTAAAATATGGATTTAAAGGAACTAGCTAATCAAGATTCAGATTTCGTAATTCTCATTCAATTATTCAACAACTTTTATTTTTGATAACCAAAGTTTCTTCAACGTTTTGAGGAAAATGTTTTATTCGTTGTTAATTCTAAAAGCTCTCAAGATTATATAAAAAATTCATTCTAAAGAATATGGATAGTCATTAGAAAAAGTAGAATAAAAATGCAAACTGCACAATTTCTTGTGACAGATCTAAAAATATCTGTTCACGATATCAAGTTTGAAATGAATTTTCATTTCGAATAATGTCCGTGTTAAAATATGTGGAATCTATTACTTCGTTAATTAATCTCGTTTTCTCATTCAGTTAGAATCTCCGCATGTTTCCAATTTTCCATACCCTGGTCTGGGATGTCATCGTTTTCATAGAAATAATTTGAGAAACGATATTGCCGGTACCTAGTGGGCTGTAGTGCAATGAAACGTATTGAGGCTTTATGGTATTCAATGCGCCCTAAATTGTTCAATCAATAGGTGATACGGCTCTTTAAACAAAGAATAAAGAAGATGGTCGTGTAGAATTAAAACTATCAAAGGAGATGTTTTCCAGTGGCTTCCTAATATCTACATGACCAATATAATTCTTGACGTTGAGAAGGACGTTTTTTCAAGGTAGATGAGATCAAGAAGTCAAAGAGGAATTAGAAAGGCCTATCAATTTCGTTTTGGGCTTATAAGAAAACCGTCAGAATTTTACTATTTCTATGTTTCCCATATTTATTGCAAATTGACGTTTTGTAACTTGCTACTTGCTATAAATATAGTTGAAGTCGAATCAAAGGAGGGTATTTTCAAATATCAGATATCCTGCGAATTTCTTGAGGACAACCAAGTTTTCGAAGAAAGCAATCTGAAAAATTGGCTGTAGCTACTCGACAAATATCTCCAGAGATGTAACATGAAGCGATAGATGTTTATAACAACTAGAAGTTTATGATTCGATAATTCTCTCTGCGTTCTCCTATTATCACTTTATTCGAGAGAATAAGTCTTTTAAAATATTGCAAATTATTAAGGAGAAAAAAAAACAATTATTTCCTTGAGTTTTTTCTCCAGAAATTCGGAAAATTATACAGTTTCCATTTGATATGACTGAAATGTAGATTTGTTTCTTTGAGAGAGTTGAATAGTTTACTTCAAAATAAGGACGAAATTATATTATGTCGTTCATAATCGGTCTTACCCAAAGGTAAAAACAGCCCTATGTCTAACAATTTCCTGATAACATTGTTTCTTTCATTATCGTGAAGTGAACATTGGAACACTATATGATTCGAAGTTTGAAACTCGTGTCCACAATTACACATGGGACGGTCTATGATATTTTTTCAAAGTAAAGATTTATTCAAATTAATGTGTCCCGAACGGAATCGGTTTATCACGACAATTAAACTCCATTCTAGGTTCTTCCTAAAAACACATGTATTTTTTTTTCAACATTAAAAGAAATTTTGAAATAATTTTTTCCTTTATTTCCGGTTCTCAATTCAATTATTGAATTGGATGTTTCTACATATGCAGTATGCCCAAAACGTTCTCTCTGATCTTAATAGGGAATGATGTAATGGATGTCGTTGCTGGGTAGTTCAGTAGCTTTTTTTGCAAGTTGATCCACTTTCTTGTTTCCACTTATTCCCTTGTGTGATGGAATCCATATGAACTCTATTGTTGTTTCAGAAACATTTTGCTTTAATTTTCAAAATGTAGTAATTAATATTAGAATTGAATCGATAATTTTGCAGACTTTCCAACACACTTAGGGAATCAGTGAAAATGAAAAAGATCTTCGAATTATTCTGTGTAGAAATTTCACAAGCATCTAGAATCGCGATACGTTCTGCGGTGAAAATTGAGGTATACGAAGGAAGACTTCTACTCCTACTAATATCTAATTCAGGACAGATACAAGCCGTACCAACTGATCTGGAATTTTTTACTTTACTACCATCTGTGTAGATATGACTCTGATACGAACCTGGAAATTTGTGTGTAAATAACTTACTTATTTTGATTTCTTCTATAAGACTCTTTCCAAACATGGTGTGAATGATGGCTGAATTGAATAAGGCTCGGTAGTCGAAGTTGAATATGTTACAACCGTTTTGACGTAAAACCTGATTTTCATAACACATAATGTGTTCGATACAAAAGTGAAGAATATTTTCTCTTCTTACATGTTTTCTGATTATTACCGACAGCGAATTTTTTACTGTTTTTTGTGCTAGAGTTTACTGATAGTTTTCATCAAGTAATTTTTACACAAAAGTTTTATGCGAGCGTTTATACTGAGAAGCTTCGATTCAGCAAGTAAAACACAGTTAGGAGTAGAATTTCTATATCCCATGCAGAGTCTAATCGCCTGATATTGTTGTCTCTCGAGTTTTTGTTGCCCATTTTTATTTATCGGATAGTAAATGAAACAGCCGTATTCTACGATGGACCTGCTGAAACTTTTGTAGAAAGTTAATAGCATGAGAGGGTCCGCACCCCAAGTAATAACTGAAAGAAATTTAACAATATTCATGGACCTATTACATTTGTTTATTGTTTGAACCCAATATCGTAGGTATGAGAATTGTCTTTAATTTCGTAGATAAGTGTAATATACACTTGTGAATACAAATATTTTAAGAATTATCCCTATTACCATTGGATAAAATGTATTTTATTGCTGTACTCATTAAAGTTAAGCTTAGTAACCCTTGAAGGGTTCTATAGCTCTAATAATATTGAATTAATCGGTCTTACCCATTGAATATCGACGTCAGTTCTACAATCTTCACCAACTAAGTTAACATAAAACTGCTCAGGGTTTTTTTCTTATTAGCAATTATAATAATAAATTTAGAAAATTTGAACACCCTGTCTATGGATCTGGAAGCAGGACAGTGACCCTGACCAGTAGAGAAGTACAATTCTATCTCGATGCCACTCGAAGCATTCCCAAATTCCTGCAACCCCGAATTAACAAATATTTATATCTCAAGGACCATCAATTACAGTTTCTTACTAACACCACTGACTGATCATCCAACGTCTGAGGTGGTTCAAGAAAATAAGTTTATAATGAAAATTTACATACCACAATTTCTGATCACGTTTAAAATTCAGTCCTGTTTTCAGGTTGAGTTTATCTATCTTGAATATTATAGATTTTATATTCATTCTTCTCGCATAAGTGAAATATTTCTCCTCGAATCAATTATAATGATACGTTCAAGTAGGTAACACATCACGCTTGCGTGCGGTTAGAAAATGCATTTTACTTGTCGATACTACTACTAGTGAGAAGCTTCGAAATATCAGAGCAAAACTGTGAGATATATCTCGAAATATTATCTCTAAATTGGCAATTTTTATTTCTATTTTATCTATTATAAAAATAAGATTTAGACTGAACACCACACATAAATGTAGATATTGGAAAAAAAATAAAGTACTCACCTAATCCAAAAGAGATTCTTACAGAACTCTGAGTCACTAGGCCTTACAAATACAGGGTGCTTCAACGAAAACTGAACAGAGGCTATATCTACCAAGATATTCATTTCTGATCAAAACTCAAGAAAGGGTCAATTTTTGTTTCAAGAGGGACATATTTTGGGGTACAAAACTTGCCTGAAATATCAACCCCCTAAGCAGGGGTTGCAATCCTTGAACATTTTGAATAGAAAAGATGAGTCGAGTGATAACTCAAAAGGAAGGTGGTATCTTTGTCTACCTCGTCTTGAACGAATTTCCATTTTTAATTGAAAACTGTAAAAGATGCAGGGTGAGCAACTGAAGATAGGGAAGACTATTTCCCTGAGATTCAAGTTTCACTGAAGTAAAATGGAATAGATCCATGCTGATCAATGGCAGTCATCATCAAGTACCATCCTCATCTCGAATTTCAACCCCTAGAGCATGGGTGACCACCCTTGAAAATTTGGGAGAGGGTAGATGGGTCGAGTGATACCTCGAAAGAAAGGTATTATCTTTGTCTGCATCCCCGTGAACGAATTTCCATTTTTGATTGAAATTTGGAGAAGATACAGAGTGAGCTTCTCTAACTCCTATGGAACTCAATGAGAATAGAATTATTGCGAGCAGTCATGAAGGCAATCGAAATCCTTCACTTGAAAGGTATCACTGGATCGAAATATTACCCCTGCTCTAGGGGTTGCAATTCGAGATGAGGGTGATTTCGGTAGATGACAGCTTTTGATCTAAAATGAATCTATTCCAGTTTTTCGCACTAATACCCCAATAGTCTTGGGGCGTTGTCTTCTACATTTTTCAGTGGCTCACTCTGTATCTTCTACAGTTTTCAATCAAAAATGAAAATTCTTTCACGGGAATGCAGACAAAGATAATACTTTTCTTTCGAGTTATCTACCCTCTTTCAAATTTTCAAGGTTGGTCACCCCTGCTCTAGGAGTTGAAATTCGAGATGTGGATGGTACTTGATAATGACTGCCATTGATCCGCATAAACCTGTTCCATTTCACTTCACTGAAACTTGAAGTCTCAGGGAAATAGTCTTCACTATCTTTCAGTTGCTCACCATGTATCTTTTACAGTTTTCAATTGAAAATGGAAATTCGTTCAGGGCAATGTTGACAAAGATACCACCTTTCTTATGAGTCATCACTGGACCCATCTTTCTAACTCAAAATGTTCAAGGATTGCAACCCCCGCTTAGGGGGTTGATATTTCAGGCAAGTTTTGTACCCCAAAAGATGTCTTCCTTGAAACAAAAATTGACCTGTTTTTGTGTTTTTATCAGAAATGAATATCTGTTTAGTTTTCGTTGAAGCACCCTGTATGAACTACATATTTACAGAAGGAAGCAGGATAGTGGGAGCGATGTCCGTGAGATCTGCTGTATTTTGACCCGCGCTCTCCGTTGAGCAAAAGCTTATACCCTGAATTTTCAATTTTCACCGCGGAGTGTGTGGCACTTGAGACTGCTATGGATATCGCACTGAGCAATCCAGAGTATAACCACATCTGATTCACTGAGTGCCTTGACAGCCCCAGAAAGTAAATCCTACTCAGCTAACGCTAACTCTTAAATACTAAACATCAGGCGAAAATATTTGCAATTCCAGTGTAATAATCAAGAAAGCCTCGAAATACGTTTCTTTCGGATTCCTGCTCTCATAAGGAAGTCCGGACGGAAACGAAACCGTCGATAGGTTGGCCAAAAATGCCACTGTGGAGGCCTCCAACCCAGAAATTCTAGTACCCTTCTTGGATTTCAGCTCGTTATTTAAAGAAAAAAGCCTCCAGTCTTCGAGATTCCTAAATCTTGAAGACGGACGACAAAAAGGTATAGAATATTTTCTGCTCTATCATAAGACAACAAATTCCCCTCGGTTCACAAAAACGAACCTAAAAAGAATACAGATAACAATTATCAACAGGTATAGGTCCGACCATTATAGTCTGCACTACTCTCGGTTTCTTATAGGAGTCATTGAAAGCCCGAACTGCGAATGTAATTACGAATGCCAAGATTTAAACCACATCTTTTGGAACTGTCCTCTACATGATGAAGCTCGAAAAAAATTTGTTCAAAAACTGATAAATGTTGAAATGTTTTCACCTTACAACAATATATTAACACTTCATGAAAATTCGATATATCAACAACATTGTTCATGTATGAAATTTCTCCATTCAATCTTCTGTCTTGCGATTGTTTTAGCCTCTGTCTAATTTTTGCCCTGTTGTTCCAATATTTACGCTAATACTCTATCCCATGTTTGTAGTGGGATCATCTTTTCGTTAGTCTTTGTCTCCCATATACGTTTGATTTGCCATGTATTATCCATTCTCTGAAGATGTCCCCACGAGCTGAGCTGCCTTTTCTCTATGAATTTCAAAGTCGATTCAATTCCTAATTCCTTTCGTATGTCAATGTTCTTTAGCTTATCTCTCTTTGTGACTTTCTTAACACTCCTGAGATATTTTATTTCGATAGCTTGAATTTGACATTTTTGGTTTTTATCTAGAACCCATGACTCACATCCAAATGTCAGTAGTGGCCTATAGATAGATGTGAATACTTTAATTTTTGTGGCTCTTCTTTCTCATTCATGAAATTGTTGCTGATAGTATAATTCGCCTTCATGGTCTTTTCGATCCTCATTGATTTCAGCATCTTGCTCTCCTGATTCTTCGAGTTCAACTCCTAAACAACCAAACAGTAATAATACTGTTATCATTCCTGAGTAAGGTTAACATATTTCTCTTAGCAGATGTTGCCATTTCGTCACGTTGATTCATTCTTTCAGACCTTTTTTTCGGAAAAGTTTATTGCAGCATTCATCTTTTTTGCCAGGAAAACCATGGACGACATCCACTTTTTGTCCGAAATCAGTTACAGAATTTTGTGTTGGGTTAACCCCAAATTGATTGTTCACTGGCTTGTTCCCCATGATTGTAGATCATGCTTTCATCAATGCCAACAGTATTGCCTGGACATACCAGCTTGAAGGTCGAATTTAGGATATCATACATGGGACGAGCTATCTGAACCGTAACTACTTTCACTATTTGCAAGATGAATAAAATGCACGACAAGATTACTCTGAATTGCATTAAAAACCAAGTTAAATTGGTCGTCAGAGCCCTGATTCCCATAAAGTCTGGAAGGGAATGATATCACAAAATAAAGAAGTTTCGTCTGGTTTAGCATTCATATTATGGACCAGCTTCTGTGCTGCATCATGATTCTTCCGAGAATTACGATTGGAAAACATCCATAGGGCATTTAATATTTTCTCTAAAAGAAATAAAATACTTACGAATAATGAAGTATATGCTTGGCTGAAGCTCAACATCTCAAAATAGATAGTTTTCTCATCAACTTTGTTCGAAACTCAGTTTACTCACATTTTGCGATCGACTGCCATTTCAACAAGTAAACACACGCCTAGCGTTCACAATTAATACTAAACTCCATACGATATTTCGTCTCTAATCGATTCAGTATAGGATTCTTCTAAGAACAACACCTTCCTCTGTGTTTTGCATCCGCATTTGCTGTCAACAAAAGTATTGGCGTTTACTCAACGAGGCTGATGAACACAGCAACGTAAATTTACCAGTGGGTTGTAATGGCTTAATGTGTTCTGAATACTTATCTATTATACACTCTTTTCTTTCCTCCGAACATATCACATCAAATTCAACATAAGCAATTATAATGTAGTATCCTTTTCAGGTGAATAAATAAATAGATTGAATGACAAGATAAGCAAACATCGTTTTAG
The DNA here is from genome assembly GCA_013387265.2 of Cryptolaemus montrouzieri. Classification (NCBI taxonomy): domain Eukaryota; kingdom Metazoa; phylum Arthropoda; class Insecta; order Coleoptera; family Coccinellidae; genus Cryptolaemus; species Cryptolaemus montrouzieri. The sequence continues at coordinate 68,974,622 of JABFTP020000021.1, read as the reverse complement.
ATGTGAATGAATGGAAATAGTTCTTTCTATGATTTCCTTCAATATATTTTCAAATATTTGTCCAAGGAAAATTACATAATACTTGCATGGTATCTGCCGAAAAAGTACTTTTTCCTAAAACTTATTCAGAACAATACCATATATGATCTGTAATGCATAATGAATTCAATCGAATAGTTGCTGACTTGATTAACTTCAGTATCTTACATTGTTATCTATTCCGGCTAATAAAACATTGCAAACTAGCAATTCATATTTCATGACCGAGAGCCGTATTCCATTTGATTTCGTGACACAATCATCATGCTGCCGTTTATTAACTTCAGGTGGCCTTTCGAGTCCAAACATAGTACATTGTTATTCCACGTATTCCGGGAAACTACAATAGAAGCGATGTCACAAAATCAATCATACGGAACCCCAATCAACTTGCCCTTCTGTAACTCTATTAAGTCTTTAATTGCATTAAGCAGCAACGAACCTGATGGAAACCAGTAGGTGTGCTGCTTTCACGAGCAAGTTGAAAATAATTAGATATACAGCTTTATAGAGTTGATTTAGTACTAAATCTGTCCATGTTAATATCCAAATATATGTTGATTGTATATTTTCATTTCGTTTCAATTCGAATTTAGAAATGAAAATATTCTTCTTGAAAAAATTTTTGAATTGTGGAGGCCGTTACTTGATGTAGATCCATGATATAAATGAGATAAAAACACAAGGTTTAACTTTAATCTACACTTTATTTGAAAAAATTCGACGACGTTTCGCTGACACAGCAGCTTTATCAAGAATGAAAAATAGAATGAAGAGTATGGTATTATAAACAAATCGTAGAACAAGTTGGATGAATAACAGGAAAATCCACACCGAGCCATTGTACAGTTAGTATGAAAGGTAATAAAACTAATTAAACAAGTTAAGTAGGGTGAGTAATTCAAATCTACCTGTTCATTCAAAAGCTTGTCCGAATGTTTGTATCTATTTATTTCTAATGCTTCTAGGAGATCTAATTTTGAACTTTTGATTTTATATGTAATATGTCAAAGTTTTATTGAATGAATGGTTTTCTTTTATTAGGTGGTTTGAGTAATTTGAATATATATATATATATATATATATATATATATATATATATATATATATATATATATATATATATATATATATATATATATATATATATATATATATATATATATATATCAATCCGACAAGTATAATCCTACTATCACAATGAGGAGTTTCGTATACACTTATAAAAATATATTTCGAATGAAATAAAACTATGCTATTCAGATTTTCACTATATTAACAAAACTATGACCAGTTTCACCACACTGTGGTTTCATCAGATAGATATAAACTAATGAAGAGTTATTCCTTATATAATATTCTTATTATTACATTAGGTACAAGTACGAAGGGTATGGTGGAAACCCCATCGGAATTGCTTACTTTATGAATTGAAAAGATTGAATGAAGGAGAAGGATTCAGATTAAATTGACTATTAAGTAACATACCTGAATTCTTTTCCTTGTTTAATCTCTAAAATTTTCCATAGATTGAGTTTTGTCTATTATTTTCATTGTGTAAAATTTTGAAATTATCACTAAAATTATGGTTTTCTTCGAGGAAGTGATCAGAATAACGGGAATCTGATTCAAGATAATTAGAACTACATTAGTGCTCTGATAATCTTTCTTTGAAATTTCTGAAAGAACAACCAATATAAATTTTATTAGAATCCTCGCAGGATAGTTCATAAACACCAGATTTAATACTTTTATCCGTTTTGATTTGCAGTTTTGATATGTTGGCCTAAAGAATTATCGGTTCGGAATGATATATTGAAATTATAATGCGAGAGGAATGATTTTAATTTCAGACTAGGATTACCAATATAAGTTAAGCTGTTGTATTTTGTGTGAGAATTTTTCATACTTCGAGAAACTTCCTGGATTGCTTTTTGGAATTTTTTGCATGAAATCATGTTCTCACTCATACTAGGACTGTGACCGTTATTGACGTTATTTGTTCAATTATATTTTGCTCTTTAATAAAATTATTCTATGACATTAGGATATTAATGAGTCTATGTACCATACTATTGTGAGCAGCTAATTTATGTGGATGAGGATGAGTAGATGAGCTGTGAGTAGTATCCGTATGCTATGGCTTATGAAATATATAAAATCATATTTTCCGTTAATTTAAGTAATAGTTAAATCCAGGAAGTTAATGAAGTTTTCTGTTTCTATCTCTAACGTGAATTTAATATTATTACTATTCCATTAACTCATTACTATTCACAGCTCATCTACACATCCTTATCCACATAAATTAGCTGCTTACAATAGTATGTTACATAGACTCATTAATACCCCAATGTCACGAAATCACTTTATGAAATAGCAGAATATAATTGAACAAATATCAGTTAATAACGGTTACAGTCCTAGTATGATTGAGACCATGATTTCACGCAAAAATTTCAAATATCAATTCAGGAAGTATTTCCAAGTATAAAAGGTTCTATTACGAAGTTCAACAGCTTAAATTATATTGGTAATCCTAGTCTGAAATTGAAATCATGCCTCTCGCATTATAATTTCAATATAGCATTCCGAACTGATAATTCTTTAGACCGACATATTAAAAATTGCAAATCTAAAATTGATAAAGGTAATGAATCCGGTATTTATAAACTGTCTTGTGGTGATTGTAATAAAATTTATATTGGCAGAACTCTCAGAAATTTCAAACTTAGATTATCGGAGCACAGATGTAGTTTTAGTTATCTTAAATCAGATTCCCATTATTCTAATCACTTTCTCGAAGAAAACCATAATTTTAGTGATAATTTCAAAATTTTACACAATGAAAATAATGGGCAAAATTTCAATCTATGGGAAATTTTAGAGATTAACATGGAAAACAATTCAGGTATGTTACTCAACAGTCAAATAGATCTGAATCCTTCTCCTTTACTCAATCTTTTCAAATCATAAAGAAAGCAACTCCGATGGGTTTTCCACCATATCCTTTGTACTTGTACCTTGTACCTGATGCAATAATAAGTAGGAAATAAGAATATTATATAAGGAATAACTCTGTTCATTAGCTTGTATCTATCTGATGAAGCCACAGTGTGGTGAAACCGGTCATAGTTTTGTCAATATAATGAAAATCTAAATACCATAGTTTTATTTCATTGAAATATATATATATATATATATATATATATATATATATATATATATATATATATATATATATATATATATATATATATATATATATATATCTTTATAAACTGATTGAGGAGGTCGTTACTTTATGAAAATCGATATATATATATATATATATATATATATATATATATATATATATATATATATATATATATCGATTTTCATAAATCAGTTTATAAAAGATAGTTCACCCGTTACGGAGTTCTCGGAAATTTTCATACGTTTTGGTTGAAATTGTAATTTAAATTTTATACTTTCTCCGATTTGACTTCTTCATATATTTATCTGCCAAATTCAAGTATCGAAAGTCCGGGTGCATTATTTCCTCAACCAATTGATTAACTTGATTGATTTTAGCAGATTAATTTAATCATGATTGAAACTGTTAATCATGATTTTTGACGTTCATCATCAATCACTATAATTGATGGTTGAAAGTAAGAGAGAATGAAAAAAGTCGTGAATGATATTATTCAATAAACAAGAAATTAATTTTCGACGTTGAAGTAAAGTGAATTACAATTTTGAAAAATATTTTCGGTCATTTATCTGATCTTTACATTTCTGATTTCTTGACATTCAGGTTACATTTCATAACTACTCCTTTTTCAAATAACTCCTCAGATAATTTGTATGACCTACGTTCAGTTAGCATGGTTGCAAAAGAGAACATTCCTTTTGCCTAGCCAGAGCGCGGTATTGTTGTATAGTACTAGAAGATAACATTTAAGAAGCTCTTGTTCTTTGCTTTCCTCGAAAAAAAATCTGAAGGGATCATATCCGCTATCTTTTCAGCATGAACTGATTTCGCTCCACTGCCAGAGTCGGGAGTAAAATTGAAGTACTCGCCTATTTGATAAAAGCCCTGGGATTTCTGATATTTCTTTCCTTTGCACTGATTTACATATGTTTATACACTTATGTTTATCAGCGGCAGTTGAACATACTAGGTACTCTAATTCTTTTGATCTTTGCATGTTTACTAGTTTCCCTCTTCAAATAATTTCTCTACGCTAAGCAAAATTAGATTTGGAGTCGCCATGATCTTGTGTTTCAGTTGTAGTGCATACAGATAAGGCAATAATACTCCATAATGTGAGTCATCGCTCTGCAATATGTCCAAAGCGGTTGCAGTTGGGGCTACATATTTGCTGTAATCCCCAATACATTGAAATTCAGAATCCCGTAATGAATTTCTTAAACTAAGTACTTGGGCTAGTTGAAAATAACTAATTTTAAGATTCAATACATTCTTCTAAGTCATAGTGACTATTACATCTAGCTATGCTAGTTCATGTCAATGTATGTCCGAGAATGTTATGCATGACCTCAGATGATTTTAGGCAAGCACGAGCACTCCATAAATCGTTACATTTTTTATTATTTATCATTGCATTTTACCAAGACATGTCGATTTGTTAGTCAACAATGCTTCAACGTCCTCAATAGCAATCAGATTTAAAGTATGCTTGTTACAGATAAAGTTAAATGGAAACAAACGATTGAATTGTATACTACATTCTCTCCTAACTAATCATGTTCTCGTGTTTCTTTCTTAAGCCGAAATCTTCTTCGGTCACTTCAAGTTCTTCCCCATTTAACTCCTTCTTATCATCTCCATCATATTGGATTAAGGATGTCGCATATACTCCGAACATCTTGAACAATTTCACAAAATTTCAGCCTTCGTCAATAACAAAGCTTACTATTTTAGTGCGGTTAACATCTAAATCTGAATATATTTCCAGAATCAAATCTTTTGAGCGGTCCAAGGTGTGTGCCTTTTTGAACCGGTGACAAGCTAAAGCTGCCTGATGTCGAGATACTCATGGATTAGAAATAGAGCCCTTTTCGAAAAAAGATGCCATTAGCGTCTAAAGGGGTGGCCACGCAATACGAGCTGTCGTTACTTATTCAATAAGTAGAAATTACGTACTGTTTCCTCCGTCTTCATACATGTTTGTTTGAAGTATGTCCACGAAAATTGGAGCAAATAACTAACAAAAGCCGATTACTTTTCATTTATACTATACATTTAGCACCATAAATTTAATAAAAGTCAATTCGAAATCAAGTACTGGTACGCTAGGCTCTAATACAACCTGACTGGGCACTTGTAACGACTGTTGGCAGCAGGAGTTGCTAGACTAGGGGGCTCCTCTTCAATAAAACATTGCACATACTTGAGGAATAACATGAGCTCAGTTTTTGAATATATACTTACTTTTCTATATATTGTTTCGAGATGTGATGTTTTACTATTTAGTCGTCTCCAATGACTGCCATTTTGAAGGTTTACTTCCGTTGAATTATATGGCATGTCATATAAGTTTATAAATGAAAATATATAAATTTGTGAAATTTTAAAAGGAATTCGAATACAATAGCAGAAATCAGCCAAATCAGTGGTGCTTCTTTCAAGTAGTTCTTCTCTATACAAAGGAAAATTTATTTCAATTGATAAAGCCTAAGCGCAGAAAAGAGAGTTATAGTACACTTGTATGGTAACATATTGAAAATTAATGATGGGGTAAATGTTTTAAATTTCTCAGAAAATTGGTGGTTGGCATGAGGTTATCGATAAAATTGCATAAAGAGTTGACTGTCTTCGGAAACAAAGAAGAAACTGAGTGGGCACCAAGATGGTCACCTATAGGTCCCGTCATACCCTTCAAGCTACATCGGAAATACATTGAGAGTAGATCAACATCATTATGAAGTGAAATTATTGGAATTCTTTGTTGAGTTTTCAAGCTTTCCAAATATTGAGATAAACATTCTTACGCTTCGTATATAAAATCTCAGATTATAATTTGATTTTCTGCAATAATATGATGAGCACAGTTTGAATCTGATTCATTCTGTATTCTTCTTCTATTTTATTCCGAAATTCCTCTGCAAAAACTTCGGAATATTCTACTGATATAAAATTGTTCCATCATAATTGAGGTGATAAAATATACACTTCGGCTATCTTCTATAAGATTTAACTGTTCTGGGCAAAGTGTTTCTAGTGTTGATACAGACCCGAGAGTACGTTTGTCATCTTATTCGTTAGAGTTCGATTATATAGTCATAGTGGGAGATTTTTTCTGTATTCGACTAGACAATGTTTCATCCAAAGTCAGGATAGATAAAGAGGTATTCTTGATGGGAGATTTGAATGGGAAAGTCGTAGTCGAAGAAAACGTTTCAGTTGTAGGGAAGTTTGGCGAAACAACAACAAATGATAATGGAATGCGTTTCAGATACCTGTGTTAAATTTTGTAACGAATGGTATTTTCCAACATCAGGATAGACATAAATTCACGTGGAGACAGCCAACAAGAGGTCTAAAATTGAATACGTTATACAACGTCAAAATTCAAAATTAAAAACAACGGACGTGAGGGTATACCGTGGTTCAGAGTGGGGGTCAGATCATTATCTGCCGATGGCAAAGGTAATTGTAAATTTTAGAAAAACAATTCAAATAACCTTGAGCCAGACAGTGACATCAGAAAGCTTGACACTATGGCATTCAACTTGGACAGCCTGAAAGATGAATCATGTCAATTTCTGTACAAATGCAGATTGGCAGACAAACTTCAATATGTTCGAACAGAAGTTGGAGCCAACCGAATTTATGAAGATCTGGAGCGAAGTATTCAAGAGGCGGCCATGGAAGCCATTCCTATGGCTTCCATAGCCGCCTCTCTTTCTCCTGAAAGGAAAAGAACTGGAAAGAAAAAAACTAGAATGGTAGTCAGAAAGTCTAGATAAAATGGTAAAAAGTAAGAAAAAGGCTTGGATTTTTGGGAATAACGTTGGATTAAGTTGAAAAGATCATATTTTGAACACTCTCAACCGTGCAGAAAAGAACATTCAATTACTGAGATTCATCTGTCATAACAAATAGGGAGCCGAACAGTTTATCGCCCTTAATTTTTATCTATCATTCGTAAGATCAGTTATTGCCTATGGTTGTATCTTCTACGGATCAGCAGCAGACACTTGGCTTCGAAAGTTGGATACTCTACAACACAAGGCGCTCAAGATCTGTTTCGGCTATCTCAGAAGCACACCTAATAATATTGTACTCGCAGAATCAAACGAAATGCCTCTCAATCAACGCAGAGATTTGCTGACTCTCAAATTTCTCTCGAAAAAACACGCCTTTTCTTCTCCACTTATGGTCAAGATTCACAGCTTATATATTCTAACGCTCACATCAAAATATTGGACTATCAAAAAAGATCCACTCTTGATAGCGAATTACGACCTATTCATGGAATATAAGGAAAGGATCACCACATTGGACAAACTAGTCATGTACAAAATGGATTTCTTCACATTACGAGATGTAGAAAATATTCATGTTCCCATCTACGGAGAAATGACGGCAAATGTCGATTTTCACCGACTAATAGACTCACGCTTCAGAAATTTTCATCACCTGTACACGGACGCCTCCAAACAAGATAAAAACGTCGGTTGTGCTATTTTCGATCTCTTACACAGCTCTCATTCACTGTTTCGACTCAGCAATCACTTCTCAATTTTCTCGGCAGAACTTCTAACGCTTTGTAGAGCATTAGATCACATTCTATCGTACATCGATACATTTTCCTCAAAAAATTTTCCTGATAATATCAGATAGCCTGAGCAGCTTGATGAGCGTGAAGAAATTGAAATATAACACAAACTTCAATCTGACTCATAAAGATATTTTAGAAGCTTTGTCCCGGCTATCTGCATCAGGCTATACAATCGAGTTTCTCTGGGCTAAGGCCCATTCAGGAATAGTGGGCAATGAAAATGTTGATTCCTTGGCCAAAGAAGCGGCATTTCTCGACCCCATCCACCTTCCTTCCGCCATGTACAACGATTTTTTCCCCCTCTTTGAACACCTCACAACTGCAAGATGGAAAGAAACCTTCAAATCCAACCCAAGCGGACAACCCCAAAGTCTACTTTTTTATACACATTTTCAAAGAAATCTCATATTACCTTTTGAACAAGCACGGGTCGGGTGGCTGGTCGGTCTGAGCTCTCAGATTCCCAGGACGAGAGGCTGTGTGTGTATTTAAAAACTTAACCGTCAAAGTTCCACCATTAAATGTATCGTATAAACAATTATCCTTCTGGACTTAAGTCTAACGACAGTCCAAACCCGGAGGATCGGGATGGATATGCGCAGATAACTTCCGTGCCTGCCTCGATCTTCCTTCAAATTAAAAAAAAAACAAGGGGGAGAAGATAGATTTGAGTATGCATACTAGAATAGAATAGAAACGTCAAAAAAGTAGTTATGAAGAGTAAAACCGAAAGATGGGAGAAGAAATGTGAGGAAGTAGAACAAAAACTGGGAGGTACGAGAGTATAAGAGGCCTGGAAAACTATTTAAAATTTGAGGAGGCAAGGGAAGCAGTCAAGTTACATTTCATTGATAACCTTAGACTAATGGAAAAGCTACTACGCAAAACTGTTCGAAGAAGGCAGGAAAGAATATGAAAGAATTGATTTTGATTTGAATGAAGCTAGTGAAAGATATGTGGAGAATGTAACAGTAGCAGAAATAAGTGATATTTTAGCTGAAATGAAGAACAGAAGTGCGACGGGGCCTGGAAACATTACGGTCGAACCAGTTAAGAATGGACCTGACATCCTAATTGAGATCCTTGCGATTATTTTCAACAGATGATACTTCACAAGAATGGATGATGATCAGGTGATGGTGAGCACTGATAAAGCTGACATGGACTTCATGTATAAAAACTAAAGTATGAATATAAAAACTGGGTACTCACAATGAATCTGAGGATGACAGAGTATTTAGTTATCGGTAGAACGACGCATGATCCTGAATTGCAAATAAACAAAGAAATTGAGGAATGTGAGCAATATAAATATTTGGAAAGTATCATAGCGCAAGAAGGAACATCAAATAAAGACATTCAGAACAGAGCGCAGCAAAGCAAAGCAGATCGAGCGTTCGCATCCTGAACTCCCTATCATGGTCGCATCAGATTAAATTTACAACTGAAGTTGAACTTTATAAAGCGATTGTGGAACCGATTTTGACATATGGTTCAGAATGTTGGCAAATTACAGGAAAAAACAACAGACTCATCGATACTGTAGAAATGGATTTTATGAGGAGAGCATGTCGGATCTCCAGGTTGCAGCACATTAGAAATTGAGAAATAAAGCGCAAGACACACCGAATCTACAACAGCACAGATAGAATTGAAGACAGACAGTTAATATGGTACGGATACGTCAAGAGAATGGGGAATGAGAGATGGCGGCCCCAAAAAGCCTTGCAATAACCAAACAGTAGAAGGAAACGAGGAAGACCACCAACAACATGGTTACATGGGATACAGAAAACCATGGAAGACCGAGCACTCGGTGAAAATGACTGGTTAGATAACATACCATAGCATCATCAGACAATGATATCAATGTACCAACGAGCAGTGTCAGAGGCTTTCTCAGTATATATATATATATATATATATATATATATATATATATATATATATATATATATATATATATATATATATATATATATATATATATATATATATATATATATATATATATATATATGAGATTACTTTCAACTATTCCAATGATATTCATATGAAATTTGGGCTTCCAAAATGTAAAAATCTTTCTATTGAAAAAGGAAAGATCACCTCTAGTTATATAAAGATTTCCAATATCGAAATCGAGCCAATGCATCAAGGAGATACATATAAATATCTTGGATTTTGTCAAGAGAAGACAATTAATCATAGCAGCAATAAAGAAATTATTAGAAGTTCATATTACAAAAGACTAAGAATTATCATCAAGAGTTATTTAACTAGTAAAACCTTTTCAGAGCTATCAACTCCTATGCTGTTCCTATTCTTACATCTTCTTTTGGAATTATTAAATGGTCTAAAACTGATCTAAATGAATTACAATGTCAAACGAGGAAAATGCTCTGCAAATATCATAAGCACCACCCAAAGTCAGCTGTTCAGAGAGTTACACTACCTAGACATCTTGGAGGTCGTGGATTAATTGATTTAAATAATCTTCATAGTAAACAGATTTTTCATCTACGTTCCCATTTTCATGATAAACAGAGAACGTCTAAATTACATGATATTGTTGTTGCTTCAGATTATAATCTTACACCTCTGAACTTGACAATGCAAAAGGTAGATTTTGATATATTTGATGATAATTCTAAAGAAAGTTGGATGCAGAAGGAATTACACGGAAAGCACCTAAAGAATTGAAAAATGATTATATTGATGAAATTGCATCGAATAAATGGTTAGTATCTGGAGAATTGTTTGCTGAAACAGAAGGCTTGGCAATTGCGATCCAGGACCAGGTTGTTTTTACAAGGAATTATAGAAAACATATCATCAAACAAAATATAGATGATTCTTGCCGTAGATGTTTCTGTTCTTCAGAAACAGTTTTTCATATATTATCATCTTGCTCAGTCCTTGCTTCAACAGATTATTTAGAAAGACATAATGCCGTCGCTAATATTATCCACTTCAATCTAGGAATTAAACATGACCTAATTCCCAAAAGAAAAAAATTTCAAAATATGAACCTGAGATTATTTGTGAAAATGACAAATATAAACTTTATTTTGATAAAACAATTCTGTGCAACAGAGCTGTAAAACACAATAGACCAGATATCGTTCTTATTGATAAACAGAATCAAATAACATATATAATTGATATTGCTATACCAGACACACATAATATACAAAATAAATACAATGAAAAAATTTCTAAATATATGATGCTTGGCGACGAGATTAAAAAATGTGGAAAATGAAGAAAATATTTATTCTACCGATTATTATTTCTACAACAGGCGTTATTCCTAGAAATCTTCACAAAAGTATTGAGATTTTGGGTCTGAAGAAAATTTGTTTGAACAGTTACAAAGATAACAGTCATCAAATGTTGTAATATTCTTCGTAGGTTTCTTTCCGAAAATAATAATGAGGTAGAGTCATAGGTTTTCTCTTTAGTTTATACTGCTCAGAATCTCATTTCATATTTTATTTATTTGTTTATATAAATGTTATATAATTTACTGACAATTTTGTCATATTTATATTCAGAGCAGTATTCTATTCGATCGTTCACCACTTCACACAAAGGAAACTATTAATGAGTAACATTCAGTGTTACTTGACTAAGGTCCGTACACTGGATTTTTCCGGGAGAAAGCCTCTGACACTACTCGTTGGTACATTGATATCATTGTCTGATGATGCTATAGTATGTATATATTCTGGTAGATTGATATATTCTCATAACATTTAACGTTATCCTAATATATAATTACTCCAGGATATGTTTTAATTATAATCATTGCCTGGCAATGGTATTAATTACCGGTGGTGGATTTATATTTTTCATGAAATCAGTTTGATTGCATGAACAGATATATGGGCAACTCGTCGGGGTAAAACCCTATATATATATATATATATATATATATATATATATATATATATATATATATATATATATATATATATATATATATATATATATATATATATATATATATAATAGATTCCTCAGGGCTAGTTTTTTCATAATATGCAACGAACCTTCTGTTAACACTCTGTTTTGATGTGGCATCATTATATGAAGGCCAATGTACGTTTCCACGTTTGTCTGAAATTCATCAGTGAGGCACGCAAAAATGTTACAGCTTTCGTCTCTGTATTATTCGTTTGATTTTTGCACATTCAGCAATGCTCCGCTCGTAACGACAGCGTTCTCAATTTCCAAAGGTATGAATGCGGTTTATTCCTCATTAGTGCATGTGTATAACTTTCGAAAATAGTCACATATGGCTCATTAGATTCACAGTTCTTTATTCTTTACAGCTTATAGCAACTGAATTTTTTGAAATGTTGTTTTGATCGCTCTGAAGTGGTTTTTCTGGCTGAAGATATTAATTTGAATATTTTTTTGTTTTATCCCCTCTACAACTTGAAAAAATTTTGTTTGTATATCATCCAAGTCCGATACTTGAATCATAAAACGCAACAAACGGATGTGAACAAAATGTATTTTGTAATATCTGTGTACGGATTACCACAAAGTATATAGAAGGTACCTTATTTATGTTATTGCAGATTTTTCTCTTCAACCAACAGATATTCTCCTTTCTTTCATCGCTATGCTGCTGGAATTATGTGTTTACCGTTTTAAATTTTTCAGTGAAACATCATTTTTGCACAACAATTTGAGATCAAAATGTTCTGTTTAAGTGTTGCACAACGGAGTTATAGTTTTAAGTATGTTAAAGATATTCAATTATTTTCTATAAATGTTAGTTCCTTTAATCTCGAGAAGATTGAGGAAGAAAATGTAAGGTAAGTATTGAAATTGCATTTTACGAATTGAGTTCAAATTTTCAACTTAAATTAGGTCCGCAACAAAATTCTCGTTGTTTTTTTTTTATGAAAATACAACTTCATTGTGAAAAATGATTATAAATGAATTACTCATAATATTTACCATCGCTAGCTACAACTAGCCCATCCTTCTGGCACAGCTTGAATACCATAACCGTCGAAGTGTTCGTCTTTTGAGGCTATCCACGACTCAAGCCATTTTCGAGCTCTTCATATGAGCGGAACTGCTAAACAGCCAGACCATATGCCACCGAACGGAACAAGTAATAATCGGATGGTGCAATATCTGCGGAATATGGCGGGTAGGGTAGGACTTCCCATTCGAGCGTTTACGAGTAGGTTTTAACGGGTTTGGCAACGTAAGGCCGAGCGTTGTCATGCTGTAGAATTATTTTTTCGTATCTCAGCTCGTATTGTGGCCATTTTCCGTGCAGTGCTTTACTCAATCGCACCAATTGAGTTCGATACCGTTCCCCAGTGATGGTTTCGTTCGGTTTCAACAGCCATAATAAATAACACCAACTTGGTCCCACCAAATACACAGCATAACTTTCGCAGCGTGAATATTCGGCCGAGGCGATGACGTAGAAGCATGACCGAGCAGTCCCCTAAATTGTTTTTCTTTGGATTGCGGTAATGAACCCATCTTTTACCACCCGTTACGATGCGATGAAGAAAATCCTTTCTTTTTTGCCGCTGGAGCATCAGAATCACCGTTTTTGAAGCGACGTAACCAATCGCGGCGTGTGAACCAATGTCAGCACGTTGTTTCACTTAGATCAGCATCTCCGTAAACTTTTTGGAGCTCTCTATGAGCTGCAGCCGCCGTTTTCTTCGAATGAAAGAAGAAAATCAGCACTACCCGCAGATAACTATTATTTGGAACAAAGTCAGAAATTTTCTCACGACTAAAAGTATATGACGCTAAAATAAAATCACTGATGTGTCACAGTGGTTTGTTTGCAATATGTCTAAGCTTTGTTCAAGACGTTATTGATATGTAGAAATCGACCAGCACATACTGCTGGAGACATATATGGACGAACAGCGAGAACTTAGTTGCGCACCTAATAATAGTAAATAAATAATAATAATAAATTATTATTCCTTTACGCATAATGGGTGTTCCATCGAAAAAATGACTTTGCCTCAAACTCCAAAGAAGGCAGATCGGCAAAAATCGCTGAAAAAGGTCGTTGATTGTTTCGAGGGGTACCATTATTTATGCCACGTTTGAGCATATCAGATCAACCCCCTACATATATAGAAAGATCTTTCGATTATGTAAATAGATCGAATAATTTTTCAAGCAAAATTTTCGATACAGGGAGTTTCAACTACATTAGGTGTTAATAGTCGAATTCTGTCTTAATTACCCTCTTCAGCTCGTCACAAGTCCAATGCAGCGTAACGTCTGTTGTCATGTCTAAAAGACCCCATAAAAAATTGAAAGAATTCAGATCCATTGACCTTGCGAGGTACTCTTACTAGTCGAGTTTCCTGAATAACTATTATCTTAATATTCCAGCACTTGAATATTAATATGCGGGGAAGCACCATCTTGGCTTAAATGCAATTGATCTTTTGAGAAGCTGGGATTGTTACCTATCTCTATTGAGATAACCTTCGACAAAAAAATGGTTAAAAAAGATATTTCTTGTACAACCCTACCCAAACATTCATTTTTTATGTAGGTACAAGAAAGGATTGTGAAAGTGTTTTCCACAAACGAGACATCTACAATATTTATCTCAAGGTAATTCATGCCGAGTTATTGTACAGACTTCATCCACTTGAATTCGATTCATTAGATTACAATAATAGATTCAAAATTAGATCAATAATACATAATAAATATACCATCCAATACCGCAAATTAAAGTTTCTCGTGTCACGAAAACCGAAACCTACTCCACGTAAAACTAAATTTTCTGACCATCAATTTTTTGATAGATTCGTTAACCTTTCTGATACTAATTTCACAACTGATGAAACAAATCTCTTGGAGAAAGGTTTCAAACACAATATTAAATCAAACAAGATAAAATCTGATTTAGAGGAACTTGGCATAGATACTGACATTTCTCTGAAAAATATTCCTAATAACACTCACCTTAAATATTTAGCATCTTTAGTATTTAGCATTTAGAATCATTAGCTGACTTTAAACTGAGTAAAGAACAAAATATTTTAAAGGCCATCAAACAAAAATCACAACTAAATGAAGTTATTTTTACAAAAGCAGATAAGGGTAATACTGTTATTGCGTTAAATAAAAATGACTACCTATTTAAAACTCTAAATTTCATTTCGTCCGGAAACTATACAATTTTAAACAAAGATCCAACTATTAAATTCCAGAAAATATTAAAATTGCAATAAATGACGCAAAATCTTTAATTAAAGCAATAGATAAATGCAAATTACTTTTACCAAACCCTCAACCACCTCAACCGTATTCACTCATTAAATTGCATAAAGTAAATAACCCCGTTAGACCAGTCGTATCTTACGTTACAGCCCCAGCCGTGAAATTGTCGCACTACCTTATAGATATCATTAAAATTATTGTTCATTCAAATCAAAATTTTCTATAAAAATTCTTTCGAATTGATAAATAACAAAACGTTAACCTACCCACCTAACGCAAAACTTATTTCGTTTGATGTTGAGAATTTATACCCAAGTGTTCCTCCAGGTGATGTCAAAATATTAATCGAAAACATGTTGAATTCGAATCATGTTAACCACATAATTAAATCAGAAATATTGAATCTGTTGGACGTTTGCATTGAGCAAAATTATTTTTCTTTCAACATCTATTATAGTAGTGAAAATGGTTTGATCATGGGAAATCCTTTGAGTCCACTTTTAGCAGAGATTTTTATGAATAATATTGAACAGAAAATTCATACACATCCACTCATTTCCAAATTTCTTTATTGGTATAGATATGTTGACGACATCTTAGTATGTTTCATTGGAACTACTCGTCAATTAGACTTATTTCTTAATTTCATTAATTCCATCCATTTGAACATTAAATTCACGATAGAAATTGAACAGAACGATTCCATTAATTTTTGGACTTAAAAATCACTAAACAAAATAATAATCATGTTTTTCGGTCTTTCGTAAACCAACACATACTGATACAATTATACATAACTACTCATTACATCCAATTCAACACAAAGTTGCAGCTTTAAACAGCATGGTACATCGGTTACTGAATTTACCTTTATCAGTAGAAGATTATAATGAAGAGTTAAACATCATCAAACAGATAGCCATTAATAATTCATATAATCCGGATATGATAGATCTTATCATTCGTAAAAACTGTATCAGAAAGCAATAAATGAAGTATATCCTATTCATAAAGACTATAAAATAATGAACAGTTTAACATTCTGTGGTTCTGCAAGTACATATATTAAATCCTTTCTCGTCAAACAAAACCTTAATATAACTTTCAGAACTTCTAATAACTTAGGTAAACATATTAAAAACAATAAATCTCGTGTTGAAAAATCAAGTAAATCAGGAATCTATAAACTCAATTGTGGTTCTTGTGATAAAATTTATATCGGTAGGACCTATAGGAGTTTTGGCATAAGAACAGCTGAACATAAACGTAGCTTCGATAAAAATAAATTTGATTCAAATTATTCAAACCACCTAATAAAAGAAAATCATTCATTCAATAAAAACTTTGACATATTACATATAAAATCAAAAGTTCAAAATTAGATCTCCTAGAAGCATTAGAAATAAATAGATACAAACATTCGGACAAGCTTTTGAATGAACAGGTAGATGTGAATTACTCACCCTACTCAACTTGTTTTATTAGTTTTATTACCTTTCATACTAACTGTACAATGGTTCGGTGTGGATTTTCCTGTTATTCATCCAACTTGTTCTACGATTTGTTTATAATACCATACTCTTCATTCTGTTTTTCATTCTTGATAAAGCTGCTGCGAAACGTCGTCGAATTTTTTCAAATTAAGTGTAGATTAAAGTTTAACCTTGTGTTTTTTTAACTCATTTATATCATGGATCTACATCAAGTAACGGCCTCCACAATTCAAATGATGATGTATATGATGCAAACACAATGAATCAATGGAACCATGTATTTCAGGCATGAACGATATATGGAATATACGTTCTCTATACCTTTTAAATTAGTTAGAAATAGAAAATATGCAAAAATATGAAAGGGCAGACGTGACTAAACAAACTTATATCAAAGTCAATTTCTGACCCGAACCCTCATGATATGGATACCGCATCTGATACTATAATTCAGTTAGTGTCATCTCTCGAATTTCAATCCATTTTTTTGCGAATTTTCATACAGTTATCGAAGCGTGAATAGTATCGGGTCGAAGGAGAATTTAACTTGATAATAATCGAAAGGGGCGGTCGATAGCGAGCCCACGATTGAATTTCGGCTACCCCGAGGCTTTTTCGAATGAACCGTGAACCTTTCCGAGACCCGAGATGAAAACATATTCAAAACAGCCCGCGGTCCTTGTGTGGAAAAATTTCCAATTAAACGTGTGGAGGATTTGCGAATATTTATGAGGATGTTTACATTGAGAGCAAAATTGTGAGATTGACTTTGAATACTTATGGGATTTATAGTTTATTGGGATCAATCCGTTGGCACTATTGTTTCTGTATCACTCTATCAGAAATGTTTAATTCGGATTTGATGGGCATACACTTTTATAGCTCTAGGTTCCAAAAACAAATTGTTTCCTTGTCAGACTACTTCGTTGACCGTCTATCGGTATGATTGTGTCTCTTTCTCAAGACTCATTTCCCAGAAAACGTGGATGTATAGAGCTGAAATTGATACCGTATATAGCTATTCTTTAAATCGATGAAAACACTAACGTTATCCTAATGATATGACCATTGATGTTGAATTTTGCGTGATTTTAGGTTTATTTTGATACTGCTAGGACAACATGAAATTTGGCGAGAAGCAATGCAGGAAATCAATCCGAAAACAGTTAATATGTGGTTATGTCACGAAAAAAACACGAGTTTTAATCTTTGGAAAGTGGAAAAAATTAATTGGTCAGTCGACATAAGCGAAAACTACCGACGTTCCCAAATAAAATGACCTCTTAGAAGTTTATAAGGAATGACTCGACCTATTTTCCTGAAATTTTCTTCGTTAGATTGTGTTTGACAGAGTGTATTCTAAAAATATGTTAAACATCTTACCATTTCTGGAAGTTGACTTTCCTACTTCGAACATAACTCCCTATATATTTTCACACGATTGATTAGCCTCGCGATAATCATTTTAGAAATGTTAAACTTCATACGATTCAGTTGTACTGTTTTGAAAATATTACTTCTTTCGTGAAAAATTTGATATTGACGTGTCGCAGATAGAGTATCATAACTCGAAAATCACTCAACTTTTTCAGAAAGAGAAAATATCAGCGTTATATATGCATTTGTGAAAACGAATTATGAAATTATACAGGGTGTGCCAAAAGCAATTGAGAAATTTATACTGAAAAATATAGAAAATATCCGTTTTCTCAAATAACAACGAACCATTTTATTGTTCATGTGTATTCCTCTTGGGAAAATGGATAAACATCAAACACAATGTCTATACCTTAATTTCAATCTAGTGAGAGTTATAATGCAAGAACTTAATATTAAAAAATTATTGTTACATTCGTTACCGAATACCGTGGTTTTCTTCTGTGAAAGATAGGAACAGAGAAATGAAAGAAACTTCATGAATTCTGGTTCTTTCGGTTTTTTCGAAACTCGTGAAGACAGAAGACAACATAATTATTTTGAGGACCATCCACAATCATTTGCACAGACTAACAATTAGGAATACCATGGTCCGCAATTCAGAGAAATCTCAGTGAATATGTAATTCGGAATATAAAATTGTAAAAACAAACATATTTGGACAACCAAAATCCAAATCCAAATATGTCTCGAGAAACTCGATATATATATATATATATATATATATATATATATATATATATATATATATATATATATATATATATATATATATATATATATATATATATATATATATATATATATATATATATATATATATATATATATATATATATATATATATATATATATATATATATATATATATATATATATATATATATATATATATATATATATATATATATATAAAATTAATGTCGCCAATTGCTTGGTTAAGGACTATACGATATGCAGAAATTAATAGTCAATTTATACCAAAGACTCTATATTTCGGCCTCATTTAGGACTTCATCAGGAGTATTACAAAAATATTCAAATGTGAACAAAACACAAGTCAAGGCAAATTTGTTTCAACTTACGGTACGTTAGGACGTTATAAGGTTATGCATAATATGCAGGTCCAGAGGGTTGAGTAATTCTTTGTTGAACAGATGAAACATTTAAAAACAATCCTAGTTTGAGATAAAAGATTTAAAAGCAGAGGTAGAATGTATTTAAAACGAGATTAAAATGTTGAAAAATGATTGAAACGAGTAAAAGGCCAGTCAGACATTATTTAAGAGTCGAAACAGACTCCCAAATCTTTTATTATTTCAAAAAGCAATGACAAGACAAGAGATACTCACATGTGATATAGAATATATATATATATATATATATATATATATATATATATATATATATATATATATATATATATATATATATATATATATATATACAATGAAAAAGTTATTGGCGATGCTCAAAATTCTTCATTTTTTTATTTTGCCCTAAAACAAAACTTTTGCTTTTCAAACGTAGTTTATTTAGTGATAAAAAGAAATATACTACGATGGTACTTTCAATCGAAGACTACGTGCCGTACAATGAAATGTATGGACTTCCTTTTTCAACTCAAGAGTACAAAAGTGTCAAGAGAGCTCTTTTCTTTAAAATTTGAAAAATGATTGAGGAGTACAAAAACTGTTTCTGTTTTAAAAAAAAATCAATAGCGTCCTAGTTTTTTCTTCGAGATTAACCTGCGTTGTGCCCATACGCGTGCTACTGGTGAGTCAAAAATATTGTTTCGTATTAAAAGTTATACGCCTTCAAAAGTTTTACCTCAATATCTCTAGCAGTTCACGAAAAATTGAAATTTAATTGCATCTTTCGATTAAACTTCAACACCCTGTAAATCGGTAACGAAGTATTTTCGGACCTATGTTTATATGAACTTTTTTCAAGGAATGACTTCAGCTATCAGCTCCATAAATATATAACGTAGATGAAGAAATAATTGAAAAGTAACCAAAATCGTGTCTCCCATAAATTGCGGGAACTTCAGATCCTTCGTTTGTCCGGTAACTTCTATCAATTTACGGAAGGAGATAAAACCAGAATGTGCAGACGGCGACCGCTTTTAAGACGAAAGTGCAATAACTTTAGAGATTTCACTCACAACAGTAACTGTCGCAGTTAAACAGCAAACGTTCTTCAACCAAGAAAATATTACATAGGATTTATGCTAGTTCATGCAGAGTGTACAGAGGAAATCGTTTTGAGTATGATGATAATTAACTGCAACGGGGAATGTCCGTCCTTTCTCCAAATTGAAAGAATAAAAGATGAACTAACCAGCCGAATGCTTTTAGAAAGGTTGATGCTGACGTCAATAATGTCTGATGATGCTCAAATTTATAGACTGAAGTTAGGGATTGTGTGTAATTCCCAAAAGAAAAAAATTTTACAAATATGGACCTGAGATTCTTCGTGAAAATGACAAATATAAACTTTATTTTGATAAAACAATTCTTTGCAACTGAGCTGTAAAACACAATAGACCAGATATCATTCTTAATGATAAACAGAATCAAATAAGATATATAATTGATATTGCTATACCCGACACACATAATATACAAAATAAATACAATGAAAAAATTTCTAAATATATGATGCTTGGCGACGAGATTCAAAAAATGTGGAAAATGAAAAAATATTTTATTCTACCGATTATTATTTCCACAACAGGTGTTATTCCTAGAAATCTTCACAAAAGTATTGAGATTTTGGGCCTGAAGAAGAATTTGTTTGAACAGTTACAAAAGATAACAGTCATCAAATCTTGTAATATTCTTCGTAGGTTTCTTTCCGAAAAAAATAATGAGGTAGAGTCATAGGTTTTCTCTTTAGTTTATACTGCTCAGAATCTCATTTCATATTTTATTTATTTGTTTATATAAATGTAATATGATTAACTGACTATTTTGTCATATTTATATTCAGAGCAGTATTCTATTCGATCGTTCACCACTTCACACAAAGGAAACTATTAATGAGTAACATTCAGTGTTACTTGACTAAGGTCCGTACACTGGATTTTTCCGGGGAGAAAGCCTCTGACACTACTCGTTGGTACATTGATATCATTGTCTGATGATGCTATAGTGTGTTTATATTCTGGTAGATTGATATATTCTCATAACATTTAACGTTATCCTAATATATAATTATTCCAGGATATGTATATATATATATATATATATATATATATATATATATATATATATATATATATATATATATATATATATATATATATATATATATATATATATATATATATATATATATATATATATATATATATATATATATATATATATCTTCAGAAGAAATCCTTATTTTTCCACTACTCACCAACATGTAGAAAGGATATCCAGATCATAAAAATATCATCCAATCAAACTTCGCCATTTTTTCAGGTAATCTCCGACGACGATTTCGACGTACATTTAGAAATTTATGAAATTTTATGTTCGAAACCGTGTTACAATTTTCAAGAGAAATGTGTGAATTAACTGCTTTTACGTTTCGCCGCCATTTGAAACGAAAGATACGTGGAAGAAATCTTCATCTATGAAACTTAAAACGGACAGAGGTATTTTCAGCTCCTAAATACACAAGTGATTCAAGTGCTAGAGGCCAATGGACATTTTCTGAAGAATATATTGTTTCATCAGGACAGAACACCACTCCATTACGCTAGCGTTGTTCGAGATCGTTCAGATAGGTCACTTCACCACAGATATATAGGAAGAAGAGATGAATGTCCTGCACGGAATCCCGACCTCATTTCACTGGACTATTTTCAATGAGGTTGTTTAATGTCCTAGGATCATATTAATAGACAAAGTAATTTTCACGAATTAGATGGAAGAATAACGGAAGAAGTCCAGTGAATTCCATCAAAAGTACTAGCCAATATCACAAGAGCATTCCCAAATCGACTTGCTTATTGTCAGTAAGTAAACGGTGCTCATTCAGACATCTGATACATTTAGTTCAGTTTCGGCTCACTCAGTATTCTCAAAAAATTTCGCTTTTCCACATTTTGAACTTTACTTTGTTTAAGTTTATTATCATCATGAAGATTTCTTTGATAACCAGTAGATTGATTAGTTTGATCCTTTTTTTAGTTACTTTTGTGTTAGTATGTCGGTAGGTATTAAAATAGGAATAAAGAACCCTATATTTTTCTATTCGCGATCAACTACTTCAATAGATACTTAAACAACAAATAGGGCGTTTCATTTCAAATATTTTGAAGTCGACAGTACTATTAGCCTATATATAGATATATCACGCCTATTTATTATTAAAAAATAATGTGGGGAGATGCTATCATTGACATCTTTAAATCTGCCTTGCAAAACAAAAACCAAGTTAGTCAACATACTTGGTTCTCGAGATTTTCACACCACTGGATTCCTCGTAAAAAGGACTGCAAGATGCTTCTCTCAGATTCGAAATATATCAATCCGTTGAAAATTTATGAACAGTTACTTTTTAGGAGGCAACATTCTTTTGATTATAAATTATAAAATATCAATCGAAAAACGAAGTAACTTTTTCATTTCATAGTTAAAATATATCAATATTACATACTTCTCAGAAGATCTTGATATTTCCTAATATAGAACCTAGTAGGTCTATTTACTCTACTTGAACAGGATGACTCTGGTAGGTAGATACCCGCGAGTGAGATATTCAATAACTACAAAACAAAAACTTAGTAAGTCAACTTACTGGCAATGAACAGACAAATCCTCCAAGAAAGTATAACGTCTTACCCTCTGAATTGAATAACCAGCACCAATCAGAATGCTGAGTAAAATCACATGATTTCTTATTTCGCGTACTTAAATCATATTGGCGCAGTAAGTCTTTTGACTACGATACGGGGGAGATTTCATCAAGCTCTTTTTCAGTGCTGCAATAATGATTTTGCGGAGCCAGCAAAATGGCACTTGAAACAGCGACTGGTCGAATTTCATCTAGTCTGTCACCTGTTTCGCCAACGGATGATGCGGATGCGGACTAAAATTATAGTCCATCAAACGGTAGACGGAAGAGAAAACTTGTTGACTTATTAGCAGTTCCTCCTGAAACAAATACCGAAAGCAGAAATAAAAGCCGTTCGTATTTAAATGCTGGTGATATCTGGTGGAAACCAACACAGCTCATTCCTTAAAAGAATAAAAGATGAAACACTACATCAGCTGAAAGAAAGTTTGGAATGCCGTGTTTCACCAGAAAATACTGATGGCGACATGATTAATTTAATGAGAATTAACAGTACTGACCAAACTGAACTAATATTTCTGAGAATATAATGGATTTCGTACTTGGAGAAGACCAGTTACCAGCAATATATGTACCTGAATCTGTACCAGAAATAGAAATCAGAGGTGGAAAAGATCAAGTAGAGACAGAAAATGTACAACCTAACACTGTAACAGAGATAGAGTTACCTCGGACTAAACAAAAGAAAAATCGAACTAAAACAAAGATTTTACTTCCACCATGTCCAGACAGTTGTAGAAAAACTGCTCCAAAATATCTTAGAAGAACAAAGAAAATTTATTTTCAGTTACTTCAACTCACTCAATTTTGGAGATAGAAAACTCTTTACTAGAAAATACCTCAAGAAAATGCCTGTCAAGATCTATTAAAGAGCCGTTGGCCACAAGGAGTGCTCCGCAGTTTATACTTCACCTTCAAAACCAATCACAGCAGAACAGAATGGTATTGTGCTGAAAGACACCGAGGAGCAGGAACACACAAAGCATAGTGAAGTAATTGATCAAGTGGGAATAGACAGACATAGAGAGAATACTGCAGAAATCACAAATTCAAATGAAAAATCAAAGAAAAATCTATCGATTTGAATGAAACAATGAATGTAGAAGGGAAAGACTTAAAAATGAATAAAACACAAACCGTATGCAAAACAATGTTATTGCACACAATTGGACATTCATCTGATGCTATGGTAACAGAGTTTCTGAAAAATCCGGAGTTTCAGTGTGTTACAGATAAAAGAGGAAAGAAATTTCAGAACAAAATTATGAAAATATCAAAGCTCATATTGAAACATGCTCCTAACAGACGTTATCTTACAAGCGACATCTCGGTGTATAAGATGTGGGAAGATTTGAATGAGAAAATTCCTGAATGGAAAGTTTCATATGAAACCTACAGAACGGTTCTTCATTAGAAGAATATTGGCTTCACTAAACTATCACAAGATGAATCATATTCATTGCACAAGAATCATGTCCACCATAAAAACGTAAATGAAGGAAATGCGAACTGTGATATTTGTCGAAACTATGAAATACACAAGAGAAGGTATACTGAAACAAGAAGAGCATATGAAACAGATTGTTCCGAAGAATGGACAGATGATAAAGAAATTTTCACAGTTGATATGCAGAAGATATTAATAATTCCGAAAATGGTGATTAGGAATTCCTCTTCTATAAGTCGTCTAATATGTTTCAATGAAACCTTTGCAAGCTTGAGGAATCTTGGACAGAATGTATGTGTACTATGGCATGAGGCTTCTATGGACAGAACTTGCTCCGTTGTTTTATGCGCATATTATAATTTCATGAAGTCTCTTGGGAAAATGTAAAAATTATTGTATTTTGGGCAGATAATTGTACCGGACAAAGTAAAAACTGGACCCTCTTTACCGCATGTTGTATTCTAGCTAATGAAGAATGGGGAACTGATACTATCACTTTCAAGTTTTTTGAAGCTGGCCATTCATTTATGAAGGCTGACTCGGTACATGGGCTGATCGG
Source organism: Cryptolaemus montrouzieri (assembly GCA_013387265.2). Classification (NCBI taxonomy): domain Eukaryota; kingdom Metazoa; phylum Arthropoda; class Insecta; order Coleoptera; family Coccinellidae; genus Cryptolaemus; species Cryptolaemus montrouzieri. The sequence goes on along the minus strand of JABFTP020000021.1, from coordinate 68,949,755 downwards.
AAAAAAGTGGAACAAGTCGAAGGAGATATTAGATTTCGATTATTTAGTCAATTTAATCAGTAGAAGCTGTAAGTATAATAAACCACTCATTCCCCATTTGGATGACTTTCTTCGTTTCGAAAACGTTTGTAAACCCGGAAAAAAGAAGCAATAAGCAATGGTTACACTGCTGTACCTTTTTTCCGTGACCTGAAGGTGTGTCAATTCAGAAAAAATTCGAGATCACTGTACTTCAAAACCGAAATAGATAGTCCGGAGTTTCAGAAGTCAAATTTTTTAAAACCCAAATTCAGCAGTTAACAAATTATCATGCCGGGGTCTGAACAAGGAAAAAAAAGAAAAGATTTTGGTGGGGGGCTGCCCATATGCCCGCTAAGAAATGGTGGTTGAATTTAGTACGCTCAGTGAATTTCTAGAATTGAGAAGTAGTAAATGCTCAAGTTCGAAGCTTCTAGTTAGAACACTTTTTGCGTAAGCGTAATCTCTCTTATTTGCATCATAAAAACAACTCTGCTGAAAAGTTGGAGATTTAGAGTTACCTGGTTTTTGCTTTAAAGGTCTGCCCTTAGCCATTAGTTGAAACCATAAATCTTTTTATTTCATTTTTGTACTACGGTGTAGAATGGATACTCTTAACACAGCACTACTGGTATATTCGGAGGATGAGGAATCATCGGCAGATGAAAACTATCGTTCGTGTGGAATTGAACTGATGAAAAACGTTTTGCTTCAATGTCAATGGTATTGCCAATATTTAGTGAATTGCTAATTGAGCAACAATGATGAAAAATCAGGCAAAAATGTAATTGTATAACTTTCGATTTGTTTGCAAGGGCTCTACTATAGTCCATTTTTTAAATTGTATAAAACAATGTTATGGATTAATATTTTCTAGAAACCAACACTACTGGTTTGTACTTACTTCGTTTAAGTGAAGTCATTCACAGATTTATGTCTAAAGTCAAATCGCAACACCAATTTCTTTGTAAATCGTAGCAAAAGACAGCATTCGTTATACATTTCAAGTAATGATTGATCTACAACGATATTTCAAAATTAGATTTAAATTCTATGATTGTATACTTGTGTACTTTTGGTGGAAATGTAACCTTATACATCTTGATCACCGCTTAATTTCATTGGATTATAGATGTTCATGCCGTTCAAAAACTGAAAATTAACTCAACGTATCAGGGATTTTTTGTTTTTTCAAGTCTATAAATAAATGAAGTATATTAACTCTCATTTAAAATATTGAATAGTTAGTTAGAGTAGTTGATAATTTCGATCTTGAGTTATATAAAAACTAACATCAAATTGTATTATAATCTGTATGAATATAGATATGATTGTTGGAGCGATTGAAATATTTTTTTGCCATGAGCAAAATTTCCAACACCGGCTCTACGTAATCTTAACAGATATTCGCTTTTTTTTTAATATATATAAGTGACCAAGTAATCAATGCAACCAGTTTGGGAAAATCCGTATTCTTACATCTAACCTGGGTCATTGATGCCTCTCCCCCTACATCTAAAGTGATTTTCATTTATTTATTTTCCATGCTCTTACCTGCTCTTACTAAAAGACTAAATCAATTTTGGAAATAAGGACTTAAATTTTCATCCATTTTGTACGTTACTTCAAATAAAAACAAGAAAACATTTTGACCTCTCAAAGTGCACTAAAAGTAACATGGTCATATTTTTTATTCAATTTAAATAACAATGACTATATTTATCATTTATCATATTGAACAAATATGGTGAATCATTTCCTGAAAACAATTCTTTGTGATTCTTGTCTATAACATGTTAAATTTGAAGGATATAAGCTTTTTAAGAGCTATCCTAATAGGCCTCACGATAGTATGACATAATCGAAGATTTAATGACTTTAGGGGAAAATACACATTCGAAGATTTGAAAAAATGATTTAGTTTCATTTAAAAAATTGAGGTTAACGAGATTTTAATAAAATAACAGAGTAAAATACTTCAATCGGCCATTTTGACTGAAACGCCAATCACAGCGCATGACGTCATACTTATGTAAGCTTCACTGCGTTTTGATTACCCACTACTGATTGCGCGTTACGATTGATTTTATATTTATTTTTGTAATCTATCGACTTTACAACTCAAATCTATCTATAATAATGGAACCAGGCTTTGTTAAGGCAAACAGCTCAAATTTGCCCAGGATCGATTTATTGATGTTTCTGCGCGTTCCTGGAAACAAATAAAGAATTTTACTCGTCCGAATTTTGAAACATGAAAACCTCTTTGTAAGTATATTTTATTTGTATTCATCTTTAACACTAGATACAAATATGACCAAGTACTAATCAGACTCGTTTTAAACTCGTAGAAGTTTGTTTTGTTTTATTTTCATAGGTTATTTTTACAATAGGCTTGTCATTATTTTTGAGGTTAGCTCCCTTGTAGTGTAGGTATATGTTTGCTATTTTAGAGTTATTACCTAACATACATACTCAAGAAATTCATACTTGGTCTTGATGGGTTACTATTAACATAATGCTTGATTTTAAATGGTGATGTAGAAACAGAATGTAGACACGGCTTCAATGGTGATGTCATCAGATTTACCAAATTAACTTTTGTTTGGTTAGCTTCACTTCTGAATATTTTACATATGTGTACTTGAATTGCTTTATCCAACATTCTTGGTGGTAATTGGGGAACTCCTTCAACAATCTGCTGAACTGTAAAACAAATGTTTCGTTATTTAAGTGCAATGTTATAATAATGAACACAAATAAAACTTACAAGGTTGCAAAACATTTATGTAGTTTTACTGCCAGTATCACAGAATAAATCTAAAACGTAGATCCTTTCTTGAGATTTGTACAAAGGATGCCGCTATATAAGATAATCTGTAATACGGGCCTAAGTATATCAACAATGTATGCATTAATACTGAATTAACATTCTAATAAATAAGTTAGTAAACTATACCTGAACTACAAGATGCAATTTCTCTTGAAATTGATGGCTCTTCAACAATAGTTCTTTCTCCAAATTGCTTTTCACATTCTTCAAGAATCATCATTCTTCGTTTTTTAACTATATAGGGTCGCTGTGTTGTGTCAGATGTTTGTGTTTTCCTGTCTGGTTGGCAATTAAATTTTGTGGGCATACATCCTGGTTTCATACGTAATTTTGATACTGACCCCATCACATGGTATTCCATATAATTTTCCATATCCTTTGGCAACTGAAAACTGCAAAGATAACAATTAAAATCGATAATAAGAATGATAACCAAGACTAACACTAACATAACCTCAATAAATGACTAGTTATCCCATAGCCTCTACATTTCAACATTTTCACGTCAAACAAAATTAAAAATCTATCAATACGTAATTACATACACACATCAAAGTAATATTCACAGAAATAAAGTGGCGAATTTGTCTCTACATCGTTCGGGTTTCGCCGTACAAGCTTTAACCATTTATCTCTTATTATTTTCTTGTATGGGACATGTACAAACACCTTGCTGGGTGTCGTTATTGATGTATTTTTGCACTGAGGTTATAGTTCTTATTTTCCACTTATATAACTTCTGCTAAATCCGCGTTCTTCCGCAATTTTACCTATAGATAGTAAGTCAATATAACTAAAAGAAAGCACACAGAACGTGTTATCACTCACTCTACCTCGCACTAATTATAATTTCGAGAGTATGCGATTTTTGGAATGACCTTCAAATCAAGGAAATTTTATATTTTCACTCGACTGAAGTGATCAAAATAATAAAATTTCATTTATTATTATAACCTTCACTAGAGAAGACCAAGTTGAGTTCCCGCAACTTTACCTTGATTCTTTAATTCGTGTTATTTTGCGGAGATACATTTCCTGACATTATAATGTCTTTATGTAACAATTAATAAGTGCAATCAGAAATTATATTTTCAATAAGATTAGTTCAAACAATGAAAGACGCATTGCATTGAAGCATCATGCAAGATGTTTCCAGGAAACAATTTCACTTCACTTAAAGTTTTCAAAGTCCAAGAATCTAAACGTACCCTGATCTGAGAAATATATTGAAGGTTGAATCTCACGATTTTTCGAATTGTTCCTTAAAGCGGAAAGGCAAGAAAGTTTTCCGTGAAATTTGGGCGCATCTGTTGAAGGAAATACATGCAGGTTAGTTTTTATTGGAAAGAGATTCAACTAGTCGTCATGGTTCATTGAAATTGAAACTGAAAACAGTTTGCAACAACTTGAGTAAGCTTTGGTATTAGTTTGAGGCTATTCGATTTCTAGGTGTATAAAAATTCATGTCATCTATTGGTAACAAGTTCATGAATACAAACTTCATCTGAGAAAATTATTCAGTAATTTATTAATTACATAGAATCCTTCTTCAAGATTGTAATCAACGTCGAAAATTGTTACCAAAAGAGCTCCGATTAAATTTAATGTTGATAAATGATATACAGCAATTTTATTCCTCATTTTACTGAAGTAAATCGGTGAATATACATTCAAACATAATCCAGAATATATTGAATAATATAGATATATTGATATTAAAATTGAGTGTGTACTGATTGACAGTCCTGCCTCTGTGACCCAGTGGTCTATTCTAGCACGTTCTGTACTAAATTTAACATACATGCTCTATTATTTTTGCAAATGTTATACGCTTTCAGGTTTACAGCTTAATAAGGTCAGTCAGCTCCAGTTAGTTGAATCTATGTTCCTCAAGCCTGATTATGTCCCTAACAGGGCATTTCCTCCACACATAGACTGCATGAAGCGTCCTCGATCAATGCTAACTAATTTAGGTGATAACTCAGGTTACAGTGCCCCGTTAATATGCCAAATAGAACTCTCAGGTCTAATCTGGAGTGTTTAAGCTAGGCCTTGGTTCTGGCATTGGAACATCGACGTTCCACGTGCTCCCGTTTCTTCAGGTCCAACTATCGGTTATTCTATATCCATGTGGACTCCAGTGGAACTCAAGCCTTTGCTCTGGTTCGGTGAATCCCAAAGCTGTTCCTCTAGCTGTCAGTGAACCTGCTTTCTCATCTTCCTGAACGCTCAACTGGCCCGAGACCTACATCAGACGAAACCAATTTCGTTTTTTAGTTTCGCGAGGTTTGAACGGCGTTCCTCACAATAAATGACAAACAGTTGTCGAATGCTAATGGTTTCAGTGCATCCTGGCTCTTCGTAATGACTTCTGTTGATCTACTAGCCAATCCCTCCGTCAGTAGTAGGTTCGCCACAGCGGTCAGTAGTGGATATTTCTACTTGAAAAAATGTCGCAAGCCACACTGTTTCTAGGTAGCACTTCGACCAAATATAACAACTCTAACACCTTGGGCAGTTTTGGAGCCGTGCGTGAACCTACAGGGACCTTTCAAAGTGATGATTCTAGGAATGTTGATCAGGAATGTTTTTTGTTGGTTTGGGGTAGTGCTATGTCAGTGCAGTTGGTGTAAAGCGAAATGCTCTATTGATCATCATGCCGGCCGTTCTTTGCAATTCAGGCAGCTTAAATTAGAATGGCTTTTTCAAACTGCACTTCCACCTTACAATGCAGCTTTATGAAATATGTGGTCACACCACCATTACATATAGCCACTGAAATGGCTTTAGGGCAAGCCTCCATTTCTTTCAACAGATCATTTGACATGCCCACAAAGAAAGTCTTGCCATGTTTATTCAGTTTTTCAGGTACGAATTCCAAGTAAACCTTCTATCCATACTCCCCCATTTTCATAGAGAATGGTACCATAAGGGTTTTGTGGTTAATATTGAATTCCTCAACCTCTCACCACCCCTCGACAGTCAGAATAGCTTCCTGAAGTCTGGCGGAGACGCCAGCCAGAAAGACTATACCATTATCGGACGCTTGTACACAACCATCTAGTGCACCGAATATTTCCAGAAGGCCATCAACTAGTAGGGATCACCTCACAGAAGATAATGCTCCTTCTTGAGGGCTGCCGCTGCTAGCCACGAAACTGATGACTGTTCCCCTCGGACAAATGTTGATCACTCTGGTATTCAGAATGTTGTTAATCCCTTTCACAACAGTATTTGAAACTCTTCTGGCTCTCTCAGTTCTACGTAATGAACTAGTGTGGACCGCGTTAAATGCAGCCTCTATGTCCATGATGGCTTCAGCTATAGTCTTCTTGTGGTCCAGAGATGGAGTTATCCTTCCGATTAGATTTTTAAGTGCCAGATTAATTGATTTACCTTTCTGAATGGCTTATTGATGTTCACGATTCTGCTGAACTCAGCAAAGAAGACTTGAAAGCGGGCATTTTCGATGGACCACAAACCAAACGACTGACAAAAAACTCAAATTTTGTCGAATCTTCGAACAAACTTTAAAACTTCTTCAATTTCACTGATTCAAAAAAATATTCCTGGAATTATAAATTTCAGAACTATATACAATTGGTTGACGATATAATGTACATCAGTTACTCCTGCCAGAAAGACCTTCTGAATGGACAATTGTACAAAGCTCCTTTAGGTTTTACATTCTACAAGAAGGACGTAGACTCACTATCTAGTTGTCCTGCCACGAGGACATGGCCACCTAGCAGTATTCCATTGGGAATATTGTAGATTTCACGAACTTATTCGGAGTTTTATCATTTCAATTACATAATTGATTTTTAAATTGGGTTTATAAATTAAACAAAACAAGAGTTGTGTATTTTATATATAGTACTGTAATGCTACTTAACAAACAATTGATCACAAAATGCAATAATAAAAACAATTTGAAGAATAGAGAACAATAAATTGTTTTATTTTGCAGAAAAAAAGGAACAGATTGATTGAAACATTCAAATGGAACCTAATATAAATAGAATAAAAACTTCGAAAAAGAAAAAAGTGAAATTGTCTCAAAAAGTGAATTGTATTTTGAGAATATGAAGAATGGAATAGCATTGCTGATAGGCCAGAAATAACAATCTCTTCCAGTTTCAAGATGCACAACACACCTCGCAGTCCACAGTCTCGGCAAAAGGAACAGCTTTCACTTGTTTTTTTATGCATATGAGTACATCAAGCATCAATTTTTCAAACCGCGTCCTCTCGTCCACCTTAGAAAGTGTTACTTCATTTGGGTAACAATAACTGCCACTAGAGGTGATACCAACTGTTTGTTGGCTACTTAATTTCTTTTTGAAATAAAATTACAAGCAAGATAAGCATTTGTGCCCATAGTTCCAAATACTGATTCAAGCATTCGGTGTTCATACTGTTGTGTTCATTATCCTACTAGCGCCAGTCCTCTATGTCGTATATGATCATAAATATTGATGACTGGAGCATCATCAAAATATTCTATTTCAATGTTTCAGTACTCTGTACTTCCACGATTTTCATAATTTTCTTCCCATCTTAATCATACTGCCTTTTGTGGGACAGTTTTCCAGGATTTGTAGTGCTACACGTTGCCACAAATGAATGTTCTTTTCGATCTCGCCAGAATACTGCTGACAATTCAAAATCACCTTCGTTTGTAGTAGCAGAAATAAAACTTTAGGTTTGAGACATTGCATCTTATCTAGTTCCCTTTGTTTGTTCACTTATCAATCATAATTTTTGCATCTCTGCCCGTAGCAGTCTGAATTTCACAATCCACCCCTTTTTACCATAGTGTCCATTTTTTTTTATTAGAGTCGCATTCCATCTTGAAAACCCCCACTTCCATAAAACGCAAACATTGATTCATAGACCCTGATTTTGTACCTTCAATGGAATATTTGGGACCTCTATGCAACATATGTATCAATGGCCGGATATTCATTCACTTATCAATACTCTTACCCTAATTTTTGGCGATTGCAAGATGTACACAGCAATTTGTTCAAATCTAGGCATACCTATTCGAAATCTGGTACCAGAAGCTGAAGGAGGAAAAAGTCAATCGCATTCAGTCACTTGATAATCCTTGCGATTGGCAAGAATTTGTGAGTTCATCGCGTGAATATACGCAAGCCCCATAAACCAAAATAGTTCATTTCAAGAAATAAGTCTTTTCTGACTCCATTTCTCATTTGTGTGTGATAAGATGAAAGTAATGTTTTCGACAGGGAGATTTTTTTTTGCCAAAAGACGAGTTCTGTTAGAGATTTGGGATGTCGGACGTATGAACAATAATAAGATTCCGAGTCCTTGAAATGGTTCATAGAAATGAGATTACCAAAGGGCTCATGGCTCATGCTTTTCGTTATATAATTCCAAATTAGTTTCTGCTTTTTTTGCGTTGAGAGAATCGTTGATGAACTACTTTCAGCGAATGAAACCTACAACATGCAAACGAAATTCAGCGAGAAAGATATTTCAGGTCAGAAATGTTCTTAAAGCAGCCATTCATGAGGAATGGTTAATTTTTGTGCAGAATATCAAATTATGACACCGTTAACTGAATTTGGATATCAAGTTTTGAAAAATGAAAGTTTGACATCGGAAAGGCACTTTCAAACGTTCAAAAATGCCTATGAATTATAGTAATTTCAACCGTTAATTAGTCGACAAGAAATTAACTCAAAAATTGTTCCTTATGTGCTCTTCGAATCTAAGGTCTTCAAACATTCAAAACGTCCTTCCAACGTCGTCCTTCCCATAGTACGCCGCCTGCTATTGTGAGCATAATTGTACTTTTCTGGCAATTTTTAACAGACATATGAATTTGAAACTAGAGCTGTGAGAAAAAATAGTAATATTTCAGTATTCAGCACACTTTATTTCACCAAAATCAAGTAAAGACACTGAAAAATTTTCAGGGTTGATCATTATTATCATGGACCAACACCATTTAATTAGGAATGTGTCGAGTTTGGCCGAATATATAAGAAAAGTATTTACATGTTCACTCATTTTTTCGATGATGGCGTAGTTGAATATCTAGAACAGTAGAAGAGGATTTTTAGGTGAATTATTCCGGTAGTTTGTACTGAATATAATATCATTATTCAAACTCTGAGACCTACGTTTTCCATAGCTGCAATGTCATGAAATTATGACAAAATGGGCTGTAGTTTCTTATTATTATAAGACAGGAAGTATATCAGATGTCAATTGTCAATTATATCAATGTCTTTTTTTCGTTTCACTATGATAAATGAGGCCAAGAGATTAGTTTTTAATATATCCGTAGACTTGATAATTATATTCCGTTTGTGTGTGATGATGAATAACAGCCAGTTAGGTCGTAATATCTAATGAAATATAATCTAGAGAAATAGTTCCTTGCGGATAACAATTTGATAATTGAGCTGATGATAGGATAATTGCCCTTGTATTCGTGAAATGATTGAAATCATAACATTTGATCTAATTTTAAGGCTACTTAATCATTGAAGGAACTTTGTATTTGAATGATTCGTGCTAATAAAACTCATTTGCGAGAGCTCCTGTGGATATATTTGTTTTCCTAATCATTCGCTGAATCATTCACTACTTAGAGAATATCGAAAAATTTCTCAAGTATATTCTTATTTGAAAGAATACAATTCATTTCATCAAAGAAGTTCCCGAAATCAAATTCAGTTTATCACGCTTCAAACTCAACTTTCCTGCCACCTTCTCTCTGTTAAATTCGACGAACAACAAATACTTATGTAAAGTGGGTCTGAGATTAATGTTAACTAACTCTGCGGGTAATAATATATCAGCAGGAACATGACACGAGATTGTGAATTTGTCGACGCTTTCCTACGGATTCTTATTGGACAATACGCACAAAATGTTTATGACGCCATTTCCCATTCCTATTGAACCGGGAAAACTGTGTCTTGAGGTTGAGACAGAGTTGTACTTCATTTAATAGGGTTGTTCGTGGGCTTATTTACGACCACTTCACTGAACAAGCATCGTTGATTTATCGTGTAAACCCCATCTGAATTATACTAATGTAGAGGTAAAAGTTGATTGTTATTTCATAGTGACAAGAACTTGTGATTAAACTCTTGTGAATGAAATTGATAAATTATGCGTTGAATGATATATTCAACATTTTTATATGTAAAAATGAAGGGAAACGTCATTCAGGTTAATTTTGAATTAAAAAAGTCCTCGAATTTACCCATTTCATACGAGTAACCTGTATGTCAACGCAATCCAAAGATAGGGCCGCTTATAGTCTATTCATGTTTAGTTTTAATTAACGTCATCAACCAGTTTTCTTGGATGTTGCCAATGTTTCCCAGAATTCCACTTCAGTTATTCAATATGGAATAAAATTCATAATTTCTTTATTTTTGATTTCCGTACAAAACGCTCAAACAGCACGATTTTAATATTCAACTCGAGGTCATTTGGACAAAATTAAAAATTTTTTCTTTCGTAATGCTCAAGATATGACGTCATCGACCATTTTTCAAACATTACAACCCATATTTTTTCATCATTATTCTACAGAGATGATACAGAGATAGATAGGCACTTTGACTTTTTTTTTGAGAAAACTTTGTCTAATGTCAATTCGAGGCATATGAAATTAATTCGCGAAAGTAAAATTTTGCAATAATCATTCAAATTAAAACCTCTTGAATGGAGCATCCTGTATATCGAAAACTACGCATCACAGACCCATACTGTGGGGTATCAAAACATTCAGAAAAATAATCTCTGTACCTTTCAAAGAACGTAAGAAAAAAACATTTTTTTCGGCCAAAAAATTATTTCGAGTTGAAAAAAAAAATTGACCTGATGATCATGATGGATCTTCAGAATACTAGTACTTACCTGTAAATGCAACACATGAGGCATAATTCAAACCAATTGTGTTCCTCTTCCTTCAATATAAAAACAGGAATCAACCAAGAAATTTTCATTATGCACTTCGAAATACAATGGAAATTGATGAGGTTTAAGAGAAAATCAGGTTTTGAAAATCCAAAATTTGAATCAAAACGTTACTTTTGACTGATAAAAATTAGGCCATGAAATGATAATTATTTCCGAAATATTCAAATAAGGAGCATAGGTTAAACTATCTAATAACTGAAATGAATAAATGATTTATTTAATGATAATTTTACAAAGAGAAAGTTTAAAAGTTGAAATCAATTGAAAAAATAAATACTCCATTTTGTTCTGAAAGTTCGTCTAAAATGTTTTACTGTCACTGTCATTCTCGTCCATATTTATTATCAAAGGGGGAACATCTTCAAGATCAAAATGAAGTTCGCGTTCCCACCAATATTGAATTTATATTTCTGTATGCTCAATAGTTTTACTCCATTACTCTGGAGTAATTTTCTGAAGAGCTTCCTTCCATACAGAAAGATTGTTCAGCATAACTCTCTTCCTTCCCTACATGACCCCGATAATAGGAATGAAACCATGACTTTTGCCTGCATGGAGAACAATGAATCTGAAACAAGTATCAAATTTAGAATATCTTGAAATAGTACGAACAATAGTTGGTAACCTCACCTGGTTCCATCAACTTTTGTTTTGTTTACACTTTCGATATTGTTATCTTGCCACGAACGACTGATAGTACCATCCTTTAGAAATCATGTTTCCTCAATATAGACATATTCACGTAATCCTTCATTTTTTATAGGAATATATGATTGCAGAAAGTGGATACGCTTCAATGCAATATGAGGTAATTCCATCAAACCTCTTCTTGGATCATCTGTGGAGTACTTAATTGGAATACTTAAATCCAATGTTCTGTACAATTTTCCACAGAGATGTCTTATACCCATTGAAAATATCTCTTTCGTGGAGCTTCTCTTTTAATGCAGACAACGTAATATGTTCCTCTACAGATAATATAATATTGAACTTGGTTTGCACAAAGATTTTAATGACAACTTACTGTTCTGGAACTTGTCATAGATAGTATTTCTGATGGCAGTTTGATCGAGATCGTCAATATGTACTACAAGTTACTCACAATTCCTTTTTTTTCCTTGGACTTCTCAGTGGATCACCACTCTTTTTTTTGCCATAATATTGTTGATGGGTGAAATACTTTCTTGTAAAGCACTCGCTACTTCTCTGTAAGCAAAAAAGTTCAAAAGTTCATAGTATGTAGATGTGTAGCCAATCTGGAAACCAACAGATGAACAAGTTGTATCATAATATGTTTTTTTAAGGACGGGAGGCCCCTTCTGATATTAAATTTAGTGGTACTTACATTTTTTGCAGCTGTTGGCTAAAATATTTTTTTTAAGGACGGAAGGCCCCTTTGCTATTAATTTTAGTGGTACTTACATCTCTTACAGCTATAAGGGGAGAAGAGGCCCCCATTATCTCGTTCTGTTGGAAATAATTGCAAAATGATGCAATCATGTTTTGGGCTTGCCTCGAGAAATCTCATGGCATTTTCACTATTTATATAGAATAAATATTCGAAACACTGAGTTTTGGAAAGAACTGATTCTAAAATAATGATTCAAATATTATCAAACCATCGAGGAAAACACTTCAATCCAATCTCAATCAGCACAAGCAAGCCAACTAAAATAGACAATATAAATACGTCAACGCCGCATTTCGATGTCAACTGGTCAACTGTCATAACCAAATGTCATCATATGTCACTAGTAGTTCCTTTGCGCGAGACTAATTATTTTGTTCTTGTCCATTGCAATCTTTTACAACCAGACATTCCTAACTATGACGTCTCTTTAAACTTAACGTGAACAGACTATAGCACCTTGCAGCATACTTTCAAATATTTCTTGACAAAGTCGAGAGAACGGATGTCTACAGAGCACATTTTATTACAAACAGAACCCAAAACCCATAAATTTTAGGCACATATTTTTGTTCTCTTTGCTAAAGTGAAAGTATTCACCTTCTTCTGAAACAAACATAAACATATGGAGGTGACATTAATATCAAATACTGTGACTCACAATTCATCTGATCATGCCAAGAAATCAAACTTTTAGTAAAGGCGATCGGAAATTATCCTCGTTATTGTTTGTATCACATTCTGCTGCGTACTCAAAGCTCACAAGGGAACCAGATTCTATAGCATAATTGGTTCTAACCTAGATACATGAAACTTATCGAAAAGTAATATGTTTTAGCACGAGAATAGGGAAAAATTTGAAAATTGTTAATTTCCGATTTTATTATAAAATCAACTTTCTTTCCTATTTCGATAAATAAATCATTTTTGTACAAACGGGTTAAATGGCAAAATGAAATGGATGCTTGATATTCAGATCTGCAATTACTTCGATCTGGGAAAAAACCAAATTTGCAAGTTAACGCAGGCGGGAAATAAGCCTGTTTTTGTTGTATTCTGCTGCATATTTTAACAAGCAATGGGTACATTTTCATCACCAAAAATTGCGATAATTAAATTATTCACATTTCTCAGGATCCGTAGGCGTATAGGGTTGAGGTTAATAAGTCCTGATGTCCTAAATTCATGAAGTTTTGCAAGAAGATATGATTTAATGTTAACCGAAGTAAGAAATTAAAAATATAATAATCGAAAGCTATATGACAAATTATGAGATGAAACAATTGAACAAACACGGTCCCTACGTATGTGGTCTTTAAATCTTTAAAATATCAAATTTCAGTGAAGAATTTCAGGGCTGATACCTTAAAAGTACTGTTGCATTCCTCCATGTACATTCATGTACTCAACTTCCGAGTGAGGGCACACCCCTTTCGAATACTGAAGTTGTCATTGAGTCTCTGATAGTCTAGTACAATATAGATGTAATTTTATTTCTTTAGCTTAATTCTCTTAGTTTTTTCGATCAGAATAATTATCTCTTAATTTTTCGAAATAAAAGTCTCGGTATTCGATTGGTGAAATGATACTAGGATTAAGTTTCACATAATATAATGAATAACAAGTGGGATTAAACAGAAATCAAGCAGGTCATGAGTTATTAATAGATTATATTTTCTATGAAATCTAATAGCTTGCCTTTGTTACGTGAATGTGAAATTTGCGGTGTTGTGAAATCTGAGAAATAACCTTTGTTTTTATAACCTATTGTTAATTTTCTATGATTTTTCAGTTTGTGATCCTCTACTTCAGTTTTAATAAAACCACATCACTTATATAAAAAACATATTAGGAAAATCTTTGTTATTGATCAAGAGAAAACATACAATTTTCTTACTCGTACATACTTTATTATTTTACTCGGTTTTAATATACATCATAATATTAAGGTTCAATAATGAAAGTTACCCACATCTAAATAGCCTTTTAATATATTCTCCCTTTCTATTCACGTAATATTTTAATCAAAGACATTATTCACTGGAGAAGATTTATCGATGAAATATTCTTTATTCTGACAGGTAGTGATAGACAATTATATCTCTTTTCAAATTCTTAAATAACCCTCACGATAGGATCTAATGCACAATAAAATTGAAATATAAATGAAACACTCAATTACTCAGAAACTAAAATGACGAGAACAAATAATCATCTTAAGTTTTATATTTATCAAAACCAACGTTCACTGTAATCTTCAACCATAACAGTTTTTCGATAAACTGTGCATAGATTAGATTAAATTCAATTAGAAGTTAAAATAAATTATCATCAACCAATGGGTACGACAATAACATCATAGAAAAATTAATAATTAAAAACATAGAACAATGAAATATTACAGTAAGAATCATCTTATAAATGAGTACCTACTTATGCTTTATTTAACATATAATAAAATAAATACAATACAGGAAAAAAGCGGTATATACTGTAATGATTGTCTTGTTTTGTAAACAGGCCGAACTGGTCGTTCGATAAATGCTTAGTCGTGCATGAATAACAAATAATTCAAGATAAATTTACAACTGGCTTCTCAGAACATTGTACAAATCAAAATCATTTCTTAGAATTCACGAAAACCCAAATTTCACATATAGGTATTATATTCATTAGAATTCAAAGAAATTTCATTAGCTCACAAACATAATCTACCAATAACTGACAAACAGCTTGTTTTCCATTTGTGTTTCTTAGAAACGAATGACATCTTGATCTTTTAATTTCCTCTCAGTTCTTGAAATTGGGATGAAGTTCAAAACATATGTTAGATATAACAATCATATTTTGTGAAACTTATGCTTAGTGTTTTTCTTCAATTGTTCCTTTAATCTTTCACTCATTCATTCAAAGAGATATAACAATAAAAACAGTTGAAAAATGTGGAACAATATATAAATAAAATATATAAATAAAATAAATAAATCTAAAATAACCTTTAATTCATAAATATAATAATAAGAGAGCAGCGATATTCCTGAGGTAGGTTATCAAATATATTATTTTCAACATAAATTGAAATTATTCAGAAGGTTTATTCAAAATACCAAAGATGTGAGCATTTGTTTATTTTCAAAAGCATTCGGCACATTAACAATTTCTGTATAAAGCCTAAAATCCGAAAGAAAGAAATACAATATTTTCGTTGTGGTTGTAACACCACTTCTGCTTTCGTTTATGTTTGCTTCATAACCATGCCTACTCCATGATTGTTTCAATGGCAACTATACATTTTTTGATAGATTACTCAATAATAATGCTTTATGGCTGGACGTACGTATGTCCAGTAGAATATAGATATGGTGGAACATAACGGACTCAAACACAACTGCAAAGATATTACTATATAGTTTGCATGTTTGGTATGCAAATCTAACAAACTGATTATAATATGTACGTATCCTTCACCTCGAAGCAATGTGAATATTTTCTTTGATGGATTGAATCCAATTGTGGGTGAGGTAAATGAGAATTTCAAAGGGTATGGGGTACTTTCTTCTGGCGATTTTAATGTATGCGTGAGAAAGTTCTCCCGAGTCCCCGAGATATAGATATAGTTCATGAATACATTCAAGTTCAAACTAATTTCACCTCAGCATACGTTACAAGAAATTCACAGGCATTGACAGGTAACATTTTCCTTGTTTGATTCAGGATAAACTTAAAGAGAAGTTGTCGGAACTACGCCTTTTGATCACTAAGCCTAGGTACTGCCGGCAACTTTGATAACAAAATATTCATAAATTGAACCTTCATTCAAAAATTTGAGGGGTTAATCAATCAAGATTGGAAAGAGATCAATATTGAGTTAGACTCAAATAATGCTTATGATTTTAATATAGAACAAATTAAAAGCTTGGACGAAATAATCAACAAACCAAAACTGAATGCAAATAACCCTGGTTGGTACTCCTAGATCACTTCTGGTATAGAAAAATCGTGAAAGCAAAAGTTCATTATTCAAGAAATTCAACTGCACAATGACAGCGAAATCGTATAACAATGTATAGTGCTGGTCCTTGAAAATAGTCAAAAAACAGGCCGAATGAATTAATGATGGACATGCAGCGGAACGAATAAAAGCAGAGTAAGGTTATGAAATACATATACAAACAACTCATGTCATAATCATGTTGGCGAACAATATCGTTTCTGAAACTCCAATGAAAGTTAACTATATTTTTTAGTATTTCTCCTAAGAATACTCAAGACGAAAAGTATGAAATCTGGGATGAATTACCAAACAGTGATGAGATGTTTCAGTGCTCCGCGATACCACAAGAGGTCTTCAACCCTATCAAATCTCTTCAAAACACGACTGCTGTAAATTTGGATGAAATTTTAATAGAATTAATCAAGCACATTGCTTATGTTATTATGGATTTTTTGTATTATATTAACAATATCAGCTTGCAAAATGGACTGCATCCATTTGAATAAACTGAAATGTGAAAAATTTACTACCGATATATCAAAGCGGCAAGGGAACTATCATAACAAACTACAGACCGATAGCAATTTTAGATAATTTCGGTAACATATTCGTAAAGATAATTAAAAACAAATTACTCTACTTTTTAGAACAAGAAATTATACTAACTAATTATAAAATGGTAAAGAAAGGGTAGCAACACATTCCGGACCATATACTTGGGCATATATGCCATTCTGTAATCCCTCAATCAAAATTAGCTAGTAATAGCAATAGCGTAAGATTTCGAAAACGCTTCAAAAAGTGTACGCAAAAGTTTCTTTCTAAAAAAACTAGAACACTGCAGAGTGTTAGAATTAAAACTTATAGAAGTGCTATCTTTCTGATTGAGGAAAATGAGCAACAAACGTCAAAGAAGCATCATATAAAAAGAGAAGTTCCGCTAGGATATAATTGGACCTCGACGTCGTTTATACGAATTATTCATTGCGTCTTGTAAACGACTTACTAGTGTAATTCGCTGATGACAGAAATGAAGTAGTACCGAGAATATCACAAATAGACTTAGGTCAAAAATTTTGCGATGGTTAAATGATCTAGAACTATATTACTAAACAAATATTCCTTAAATGATGAGAAAACTCGATGACATAGGTTTGGCGTTGAAAGAACCTGAAATGTAATAATTTCTACTACACAAGAATAGAACCACATAGCATTCATTGCAAATATGCGCTTCCGTAGTCGGTAATTCTTACGCCCTCCGCTTGATTAGCAAGTTTTAAACTTCGATTCGTCACTGATATCTTTTCCAGCAATGGCCAACCAGGTATTGCTGTGAGATTAGCTTTTGGTGAGATGCTTCGCATAGTAAAATTGCAACAGAAGTGTCTGGCGTCTATTGAATATAATCGTTCTCACCTATAGAAGAACGTCAATCTGATTATTTAATTATTGATGGTTTGAAGGTCCAATTAAAAAATACTAGTTTGATCAAAAGGCCAACAGTTTCGATTTAGATTTTAAATCTTCTTCAGGGCTCTAGAAGAACGGACAAAATATATATATAGAAACATATATATCAAGATACATATTATACACATCTTTCGAAATTTGTGAAATTATTTTCAAAAAGAAATTAAGCTAAAATCAATAAGAACTTAGTACAATAAGGCAACAGACACACTAAGACAAACTGATGTATAGATAAAATACTATAAGTTAAAATGAGAAAAATATATAGAAGTTTCCAAGGACTGACAGAACGGAAATGATACATGCAACCATTAATGTATATGTTAATAAAAATAGATGAAAATTTTAAATGTTGAGATTGAAAACTACAGTATTTATGGGTTAAATAAAAGAATTTCGGAGTTGTGGGTTATCTACATAATCGTTTAGTTTTCATGTCACTATTACAAATAAATATTTGAACGATCGAACGATACATTTCACTGCTACAGGACGGGACGAGTGCATGATATCAACTGAATATCAGAAACAATGGGAGCAAGACAATTTTCCATTTCTAGACCGATGGTCTGTTCGTAGACTTCACAATCAAAGATGAAACAACTATTCTCCACACAAGAGTCAAACAACATAAGAAATTCATCCATAGTAAGTCCAGTGTGATCTTCAATTCGGTTCCAGTATTTTTTTAATAAGTAATATGGCAAGCTCGATAGGTGTATTCGTAAATAACGATATAACATCCAAGGATACCAGAACATAGTCATCAGGAAGAGAAACGTCTTCCAAACTTGACACTAATGTGAAGGAATCGATCACATCTTTCTCATCTACCACAAAAATATTGTTTGAAAGTTTAGACAAAAACTTACTCAAATTGTAAAGTGGCTACCTACAAAACTATAAATAGGTCGTAAAGGACAATCATCTCTGTGAATTCTGGGCAGAAAATATATTTTAGGACATACCAAATTATTACTGTTTAGATATTTGAATGTTATTTCATCTATATGTTGTTTTTTACTGAGTTGGGTTATTAATTCATTCAATTTATTGTGTATTGTCTTAGTTGGATCTGTTTGTGATTTTTTGAGTAGAATGATCATTAAGTAGTATGCGTGCCTTAGACTTATAGCCATTCTCTACAATCACTACTGTTGAATTACCCTTATCAGCTTTCAGTACCAAAACCTCCCTATAATCAGACAAAATCTTCCTTTTTTCCCTGATATATTTGAAATCTAATCTATCCCTACGACCACTTTCCGTCCCTGATGAGGATCCGATAAAATTCGTTGTCACATTAATTATTTTATTTCTTTTTTCAATCGCCCTCGTATCATCCGTTATAAAAGATGAAATGTAGTCAACATCCATAAGTAATTGTTGTAGTGGAATGTTCTTGTTTGTGTAAGGTAGATTGAATCTTTGGCTCTAGCTTAATAATTATTGAATATTTAGAGGAAAATGAACATCAGTGAGGTTCAAAAACCATTTTTCGTGAACTCTCGGATCGATACTTTCAAGTGATAAAGTTTGAGTTTTCTTTAATTTACGGAATTCATTTTTCTGACTTTTTTAATTTTTGAGTATTAGAAACATCGTATACCTGTGATCTTTTGATTATAAAAACTTTCAACAAGCAGTCAATTCATATTTGCAATAACCACTTGAGAATTTCTTCGGGGGTTTCTTTGGAGAAAGTTTTCTACAGCATACATGATTTCTTGGTTGCAGATCTTCTGAGAATCATTCCTTTTAGGAAACTAAATAGCAGATTCCTGAATCCTGAACTAATTATTTCAATTTGTGTCCACATATTTATTTGTTTATAAGTTTATAATCTGTGATCCTTACGTTTTGAATTATATTTTTATTGTGTACTGTACCTTCGGCCCCATTAAACAATATAGCATACGGAATATACATGCTGATAGTACGATGGATTCATCATGGTTGCATCAGAATATTCACTGATAATGAAACAGCACTAAGAGCTTTTCATTCGAATAACAAACTGATGAACGGTATGTAATAGTAAAATTATTCTAGATAGACCCGAAAGGAATACACGGTCTGTATACCAAGTTATTCGGCTATTAAAGTAAGGAGGAGACTGGCACAAGATGGAGCCTCTAGTGGAAACAGAACCTCGCTTGATTATCCTACTTCAAACTGCTTTTCCTCAATACCGGATACAGCTAATAATTAACTTGGTTCATTCAAAACCATTTATAGAGTATGGAAGACGATACCAAACTGTTACTAGTATTGACGAGAGCAACACTGAAAGCTCTTGTCTGAATCTACTGCATGCACAGAATCTTCTTGGCTAATTAGGACAGATTCAGATTCTGCATGGAATCAAATGAGATGGTAAACCACACCTTCGCAGAATGTCCAACACTACAGCAGTAAGTGAAACCAAGATCGAAGTTTTCCTAGAACTCAACGAAATTGTTTCAAAAGCTCGACTTATTGAGGAATCTATTATTCGGGATGGTGGGCGGTAGTCACCCAGTCACTACCGAAACAACAGAAGTTTTGATAGATAGAAGAACTCTGTTGAGTAAATATCAAATTATTTACTTACATTCTGAAAGGAGTACCAGAATGCATGTTCAAGGACCAGTCGCAAATTATTTCAACAGACCTTGATAGTTAATATTTAGATTGACATTATAGACGAATATTCACGAACCTTCATTTTCTAGAACATCAACTTTTAGATTTATTAGAGGAAAATATAATTTTCATAGTCAAGAAACGTGAATGATTTATATAATACCAGTCTTAAATTTGAAACATCTCCACAATCGCTAGTAAATTTGTATTCGACAATCCATGAGACAAATATTTTAGTTGGGATTGGATGTTTTGAACTGAAATGTAGAACTTTCATCTACACGTCTATCATAATTCTATTTCTTGTATTGAAATAATGAAAACGGGAAACACCCTGTATCTACCCAAAAAGAAACTTATCTCACATGTTTATATGAAGTTTTACTTTAAAATTTAATGAAAATTGGCCCACACCAACATTTCAGATTACTCTGGTAAAATTTGTTTTTGTCGTATCTCTAAGTGTAAGAGAAATATGATCCACCAAAATCTTCCGCAAAATAGAAGGTTCAAATTTCAACTCAAATTAATTGGTTAGGGACTTAGAATAGAGTTAGGAGGAGTCAAATTTTGGGATGTGAGTTTTATACTTTAAGGGAATCAATATCTGAATGATTGGCTAGGAATTATCATAAATAAATAGAAAGATTGAAATAAATACGGAATATAACGGGATCGTAAATTTTAAAAACCAAGAATTCAAGCTTATGAGCGAAGAGAAATAATATATTTTATATTATATCCGCAGTTTACGCGAATAAATATTTTTATATCAATGAAAATGATAAACCTATCGACAAAATTGTTGTTCGGTATGTGGAATGAGTGAATCCCACAAAGGCCATTATAATATTTCAGCCAAACACAAGACAATATCAAAACTACTAATAAAAACAAGTAATGTGTTTTTTGGAATTTTACCCAATAATTGTGATTCGTAACGCGTTTCACTACACCGTAGCTTCTTCGACTGAAGAAACTAACCTAACCTAAAAACACATTACTTTTATTTATTATTGATAATTGAATTTTACCAAGTAAAAGCCTCCCGAATTCAAAAGTATCAAAATTGGCACTATCTTCAAAACCGAGAAGAAACCGGGACCGGGAGATGCTTCTACGAAAAATTTATAGGAAGTAAATATTGGACTGAATAATAATAAATAATAATAATAATAATATAGTTTATTCAGATTTGAAGAATGTATAACAAATAATATGAATTTCTTACCTAATAACTATTATAAGTCTGAATAAACGTTTAATCATAGAGACATTACATAATGTCTGTACGTGAATTGAACTCAAATAAACAATATATTTCTCCCATAAGTACAAAAATAAAAATATAAGCAAACAACAAAAAACAAAACCAACATTTCTAATTAGTACCATTGAAATTTCATAGTCACCACGAAGAAAGTTACTATCAATGTCCCTTGATATGTCGCTATCGTTGGGAAAATCACCATCGGTGTGAAAGTCACTATCGGTGTGAAAAATCACTATGTTAAGTCACTGTCGGTATAAAGGTCACGATCGGTATAAAAAGTCACTATCGGTATGAAGAGAGACTATCAGCATCAAAGTCACTAATTTGGTAATTTATTGTCACATATCTGATTAAGGCAGCTGATTTATAACATTATAGGCGACAATCGTAGTAAACTGTTGAGAAATACAGAAAAATAGGTTGTCGGTATTGACATTTGTATTATGACAATTTTATAAAAAACAAAGAATAAGATTGAAAACAAAGTTAACTTGGTAGCAATAACTTGTAAGACGTAAGTAGTACACTTATTAATAAAAATTCTTTGTAAGGATCGAGGAAGGATAACATTCATTCTACACCATAAACTATCGAAACACTGGGTGTATTTAAACAAAGCGGTTGAGGGACAGATATTGAGGTTCAAGTGTTTGCATGAGATCCCAGATTACTTATTTATATCGCAGACAAATCTCAGAGTTGATCCTTTCAGGATGTGTTCGATAGTTTCATGAAGTAGTGGTATTTCATGAAGTGAAAAGAAGCCGCTGTAACATCATAATATGATTTGGCTAGATCAACGAATAATCAGTATTTTACGATACGAACAGCTTAACGCACGAATTATTCGTGATATCAAATATCAGTGATTTTATCGTCATAATTTTAGCCGTTAATATCACTTTCTCTTTGTGATATACTATGGGGGCAATAAGCTAATGCTGTATTTACAGCAGTAATATATAGGTTCTTTCATTATTGAAAATGTTTATTAATCCACTTATCTCATGAATGCCAACGATCATGATATAGCCAAACTTGTATTGAAATATCAATGTCTTCTTACGATATTATAAGAAATCAGAGTTTTCATTGAAGTTATGATGTGTCTAATAAATAAATCGAAGAATAATTAAAATCTACATTTTCTTGTTGAAGCTATCTCCATCTTCAAAGAAGTTCCGAAATTGATGTATCTCTCTATATATATTTAATTGTAACTAACATAATCAACATTATCTCGATATCAAATTTAGGAATCACCGAAATGGATCAAGAGATTCATTAAAACAAACCGCATCTTCTTAGGAATATCTTTTAACCTATCTGAAAATTACAAAATTATCATTTGATTGCGAATGAAAGGCTCATAAGTCCAAATGCATACTAAATATGTAACCTCATAACTCTCTTAGAACCGATTGAAATAGTTATGTGAAACTCTAATCCTTGCTGGATTGCGATTTTTGGCGACCAATGATGTATTTCAAGAAATCTGTGATTTTGATCCACTGAAATTGAATTAAATGATTTCAATCACACGAAAACCTGACGATTGCTCTTCTGATGATCTATTTTTTTTTATTTGCCTGTTCTGGCCCTAACGGAATCTTTGGGATATTGTGACCAATTGAGATAGACTGGTGTCCTGTAATAATTCAGTGAAAAGTTGGTTAGACAATGTACATTCATGAAAATGTGTCTTAGGACGGGATAGATTCAGAAATTTAACATCACCCAGAATAGTAGGATTGTTTGAAGTCACAACTGCCCTTCTTCTACCCATGAGCAATGCATTATTAGCTGCAGTGTTGAAAGGAGACAAAAAAATGAAATTCTATCGTTTAGATATGCAGAAGACAAAAACAATGCCTCATTACTTGAGCAGTTAAAATCTAACTCCTATAGTCTAGATCCCTAAAATGCGTCGTCCCTCATATATATTTGAATTCAATCAAAAGAAAGTTGAATTGTATTGCATGCAGAAGGTTTGAAGGTCTAAAAGATAATGATAAAAAGGGACATATATGTCTCCGTTGAATTTCCGATTGTTTTCAATTGTTTTCTTCATTTTGCTCTTTGGTTATTACCATTTACTCTAACTGCGTCTAGGATTGGGAATATGATGACCATGATTTAATTCTTACTAGCAGCAATTTTTGACCGATTTGATCAGATTATTAGATTATAAGATTAAATAATCTTGACTTAGATGAAAAAACCATTTTCAATGGAAATGTATATCAACAAATTTGTTCAAGTGTCAATAAAGCCTCAACAACCTCATGTTTTCTACAAGTTTCCATGCATCGTTTACTCAAAACGAATCAGAAATTTCGAAAGTATCTGCATTAGAATATCTTATATCAAGATATTCAGTCAGAAATAATACAATCTTTTGCATATGCAAGCACGAAAAAACTAGCAACAATAATGATTTATATTCTTCCAGCATCAGGATTTTGAGAAAACAAGCCTCAATAGAAAATGGTTCCAAATGCAGGTGCAGTGTCTGATTATATTGAAAACGAAAGAAATTCATCCCGTCACATATATCGATTTCCATATGAATACGGAGGAAACGAGAAAGGTCGAAACGTGTTTATTATTCAAACACCCTGCGATTTGGACCAATTTCGATAATAAAGTAGGTGATGAAAATTCAAATTCGAAGTGAGAAGGTATTCTGGCGAATATTGAAATATTGTCTGAAACACCACCTGGCAACGTAGAAAAGTGGTCACAAAATTTTATGACGAAACGAACCAGAGAATTTGTTGCCAGCATTGGCGAATATTTGATGCAGGCTTGGATTTCATATTTTTAGATTGAGCTTCCTCTGAAGTTAGAAATAGAAAATTCTTCAGTTTTGTTTGGCAATTGCGAAACGAATCTATTGTTAAAGCAAATGAAGGTATTGGCTTTGATCTGACCCTAAGATGTTCTTCTTCTTCAGCCATCTGTTTTCCAGCTTTGGATACAGGCATCTCCCAGTTCTCCCCTTGAGTTTCTATTTTATGCAACCTGAATCAAGTTTAATCCGCCATTTTTTTTCAGGTCCTCTCATCACCTCACTTGTGGTCAGCCTCTCGTTGTTCTGTCCAACCATGATCGCCATTGCTGTATTGTGGCATTCCACCTGTCGCCTTTGTGTCTCGCATTGTGTGCGGCAAATGCCCATTTGAGTCTTGTGATTTCCTCCCTAGCATCACGAAATTCAGTTCTCTTCCTTATCTAGATCTTGGTTTTCCTGTCTCTCAGCCTCAACCCAAGCATTCATCGGTCCATGCCTCTATGCGTCTTACTCATGTTGTCCATGATGGAATTGGTGAGTGTCTAGGTTTGACAGCCGTAAGTGATGATAGACAAAATGCACTGATCGAAGACTTTGTTTTTGAGGTATTGGGACATTCGGTAATTTTTCAGTTTTCCAATTCCTGCCTTTGCTAATATAACTCGCCAACCTATTCCTGCAGCCTGATTTTCCTTATTTAGTTCTATTATTTCTCTGCGGTAGTATTCATTATTCTCATCTTTTTCATGTTCATTTTCAAACCTATTTGCCTATCTTTTTAGATGCATCTGCTACTTATGTTGTCATAGTTTGTAATACTTCAAAAGTGGTGGCAATTATTACAACTTAGTCTGCATATCTCAAATGGTGTTCAGGGCTTTTCTGTTTATGTTCATTCCTTTTTATTTCCAGTTCAAAGATTTAAAGGCGTCGCCCATTGCTATGGTGAACAGCTTTGGTGATACAAGATTTTCCTGTCGTACGCCTCTTTGGATGTTTATTGAGTTTGTCTCGTATTCTACTCTAATTATCCTCGAGGATTCTTGATAAATGTCATGAATCAGCTGTCTAAACCTTGAATTAATTCTACTATTGTTCATAACTTGCTCCGCGGCCCATATCTCTGCCATATCGAAGGCCTTTTCAGTTAACAAACGATAGGTAAAAAGTGAGATGGTATTCATTTGCATATTCTATCAAAGTTCTTTCAGTTAGTGAGTGGTTTGCTGTACTATATCTCATTCAAAACCCAGCTTGTCCAATAGGTTGATAGGAATCCATCGTTGTTGGTAATCTGTTTCTGATTCTAGATGTTAGTGTAAATGAATAATTCATAGTATGAATACTCGATAAATATTGCTGTACCGAAATTTCAATGAAATAGATTTCAATTGTAAATATACAATTGGTGTTACCTATCCTTGAATCATAACATACAGGCTGGACCAATGAAAACACCTCGATTTTCTGGTTTTGAAATAAAAATATGGAGAATTTCTCGAACCGTCGATTTAAACGAGGGGGTACATTTCTTCCGATTTCTTCATCCCCGTAACTTCAATTCCTTAACGAGGGTGAGCACAAACCCCTGATTTTGAATAGGGATGAGAGGTGTTGCGACACAACATTTTGAAGATTCCATTTAGTACTATCTGACCCGGAATTTCCATTTCAAAATTTTCATTGTGAACAAAATGGCAGCTAAAAAAGTGGAAGACTACTTACTTCTGTGATAAGTTTATTAAGTGCTGAAAATGGGCACCATTCACTTCCATGCAGTAAAAACGCTGGTATATGGCTAGCTTATGTTGAATTTACCTCCGGGGTATGCAATATTTTCATTTATTTGTTGATTTTTGTTCGAAAAATGTAGACAGACCATCTGTTTGATTCACCTCAGTATCTGGTTAGTCTATCTTGAATTTACAGGAACGTTGAAACTGTGCCAAAGCGATTTTGAATTTGTAGTACGATTAAAATGGTGTATTCCATTGAAGAAAGGGTGGATAAAATTATTTCTTAGAAATAGAGACCCTGCGTGATTAACAGCGGTTTTATTTAACGAACGTCAACCTGCAAAAAATGTATCTGCTGCTTACGTTGTGCAACTGGTTGCTAAATTTGTCGCTACTAGTTCAGTCGGCAACAAAAAGAGGGTGTATGAAGGAGACGAAGCGAGGGAAGGGGCTATCTTAGGTCATATAGCGATGGATCCGACCCTTAGTACTATAAAATTGTCTGATGTGTCGGGTGTTTCACGCACAACAACTATGAGACTTTTAAGGAAACATAAGCTTCATTCTTTTAAGACACAATTGGTTCAGAAACTGAATGAGTATGATTTTGATTGCCAACTCATGTTCTGTGTGGTCAGTGAAATTATTAACAATAGTGCAAACTACATGTTCTTTATCTGTTTTTCGGATGAGTGTTAATTTTACCTTAACGTCACTGTAAACAGGCATAACTGTCGGTACAGGTCAGATGAAAATGCAAGATTATTTCGAGAAGAGCTTACTCAACAGTCCCAAGAGTTAAATGTTTTGGCGGGTATTTATGGAAATCACATCATCTGCCGTTTCTGCAAACCCGGTTATATCACTGGCCATATTCATTCAGAACTATTACAGAACGCTATTTATCCAGCCTCCGTGCAAGTACTGGAGAATGAAGAAGACAATGAAACGATCATTTTTCGACAATATGGCGCACCACCTCATTTCGTTCAACCTGTGCGTCAGTTCTTAGATGAAAATTTTGCTCAAGCCTGGATTGGAAGAAGGGGACATATTGAGTGGCTACCCAGATCATCTGATTTGGCACCACTGGAGTTTTTTCTATGAGGTCACCTGAAATTTAAGATTTACGCTACCAAACCTGAGTCACTGGATGATTTGCGAATTCAGATCATTAATGAATGCCGTCAAATTGAACCAGAAATGTTGAGTAATGGATGTGAACGATTTGGGCAGAAGTTATTTTACTGCATGCAAGTGAATGGTGGCCGTCTTCAGCACTTAATAAACTAATAAGTAAGTAAGTAGTAGTAAATAGTAAGTTAACGATGAAAATTTTGAAGCGAAAATTCAGGGTCAGATAGTACTCGATAAGAAATTCAAAATGAGGTATCGCAACACCCTTCGTCAATATTTAAAATCAGGGGGTTGTGCTAACCCCCGTATAGGGGGTTGAACTTACGGGGATGAAAAAATCGTTGTTCCTCCTCGAATCAGAAATCGACGGGTCTGAGAAATTCTCCATGTTTTAATTTTTAAACCGGAAAATCGAAATGTTAAGTTTTCGTTAAACCACCTTGTATACAACAAAAATCAATACTGAATGAGAATAATTATGTCTTTTATGAATTGAATTTTAGGCATTCATCTGTTGATGATAAGTGCATTACGATATTTATTCACCGATCGTTGAATAAATAAACAAGAAGGTATTCTGAATTTCACGAACAGAATTATCATAAACTCATTCCCATAGACTGGAGATAGCAGCGTTAACTTTAATACTGAACGAATATTTGTTTGAAACACCCACATTCTTCTTCACGAAAACGGTTCTTTCAATTTTAATTGATCAAACAATAATATATTATACTGAAGTTTATTCCAGATACTGTAATATAATTGAATCTCAAACATATGTATCTGTTTATAGTTACTATAAGCTCAAATGCTTTGATACCATATAACCAATTTCTGTGATTAATAATTCAATACTTCTTCAAATATAAAACATACTGCAATATGCATTGTTGTGTGTATAACAAAATTTTTCAAGGAGCAATATTCAATTTTCGTTTAAGGAGTAGTATCGCGTTTCCGGGTTATAATTTCATGACTAATAGTCTGAGAATAATATCGGTATTATATCCAATATATATATATATATATATATATATATATATATATATATATATATATATATATATATATATATATATATATATATATATATATATATATATATATATATATTATATATATATATATATATATATATATATATATATATATATATATATATATATATATATATATATATATATATATATATATATATATATATATATATATAATTAATAATGATAATCATACTTTATTGGCTCAGATCTTTGAATATACGTGGATCAATAAAGAGACAAGTTTATAAATCACCAAAACTCTAATACTTTATAACTAACATAACACTTTACATTTAGAACGGATCTTTTTATGGAAGATCTGAAAAGTGAGATGCTGCCTGTAAAGAGATCAACATCTCCCACAGAATTCATCCTGCCACAAATTCTTGCAACAGGTGATTAACGACAACGTTTGTGTGATGGAAGTCAATATTTAAAATGTTGTAATTTCTTGTAGTTCTTGGAGAGACGATAATAAGAAAAAGTTTGAAAACATCCTGGCAAAATTTATGATGAATAGGACATCAGAATAGGATCTACGAGAGTGAAGCTGTAGCAGGGAGATGGGACAAACAATATAAACATACATGATCTGGTCTATCTGCTCGAACAACTATAGAATAAATAATCAGGAAGAAAGATAACATCAAATCAAGATAAGCAACCAAATACTTTACGGAACCAAACGTTTCCTAGGGAACACTATCGGTTGTATACAAAAAACTAAGACTCAGTAGCCGTAATTACCTAGATAATTTAATATGTTTAGACTAAGGAATATTCAAACTCAATTCTTCTATCAAAGGAATTCAAGTTCTTTGAGATCTGATCTTCGCTTGTACGAACGCATTTGAAAATTTTTCAAGACCAAATTTACAAGTACCATAAACTTCCTCCAGATCATTCTGAATAACAGAAATAATGTTTGACTTAGGTTGGAACTGTGGCTTACACTAGATTAAATCATTGAAGGATTAGAGAGAAAATCATTGTAGGTAACACGCTGATAACGATCAGAAAGAAATTTACTCATATATCATGAAAGGATGTCGTGAATGCCTTAAAAACGCCTTAACTTGTATTTTCAACCTATAAACAGAACCCTTTGAAATGCTTTTTTGGCACCAGTATATATGTATTCGACCAAGAACACCTCATCAATACAAGAATCTAATATAGTGGGTCTCAATGAACCTGCCATGCATAAAACCATACTGCTCATCAGAAATTAGAGACTGAACGTGGGATACCTTTAGTTTTCTAAAAAACTTTTGGTATTAATAGATATTGATAGATAATTGGTTATCTCAGATTCTGTGCCAGATTTATGAAATGGAACTACGAGGGAAAGTCTCCAAAATGTGGAAAATCGCCTCTTCGACACATATGAGAATATAATGCAGTTGCTCAACTAGGATGTAACTGCATTCATACATGAAAGTATCTATTGGTCCCATTGATAATATTGTTTCAAGAGTGTTATCATACGATATATGAATAGAATAAAGGTTATCAATCACACATTCACCAGGTCGCCCATAAGTGAACATGACAGTTGCCTATCATCAGCCAAGTAATAATTATGTCTAAAAACCTCTACGAAATATCTACACACCTACAAACCACCAACAATGGATTTATTTGTATGTGATGCAGTTAGAGATACCTCCATATTCGAAGATGCTGTCGAGTAAAATCACGTATGATGTTCAACTTGGTTTTAGCGATTTAATCCAAAAACTCTCTGGACATAGCGCACTTAACAGCTCTCATATCAGAAAAACGGCCGTTATCCAAAGACAACCTGGTCCCTTCATATGATTTATGGAGACAAGTTTTTTCGAAAATTATTAACTTAGCTTGACGACTTTACCTTGAGGAATTGAGAATTGTCCACACTACGATGAGTGAGATCGTATAACAATTATACACGCAAATCCAAATCAGGCGGCTTCTTAATATCCCATTAAACACCATCAAAGGATTCATTGATTTCAGTGTGAAGGGCTCTATCAAACTCATTCCAAAAAATAACACTCTGCTTCAATCACTGAAAATGGTGTCAACGGGCACTGCCAACAGAAGCCTTACGTGTTTGTTAACAGGCAACAGACGCTCGGCCTCAGTCATTTGAAAAATACAATTGTCGTTGTGCAAAACTAAATCTTAAATTACATTATTTATATTTTTAACATGATTAGATTGAAAAAGATTCAAAAGGCTGTATGAATTACTAAATACTTCTTCAGGCATATTTGTTGCTGTGCTGCCATACTCACTGCTCTTTTCCACGTTAATCAACCTGGATAGTAGGAAGATTAGAATCACCAAGAAGGCCCAAGTCAGCATTGCTGTGATTACAGTGAAATTTTTCTCATATTTTGTGAACACTAGTCCCCAAGTTATAGTTTATGACAAGCATACTCAAAAAATACACTTGATTTTGACATGTATTCACATTAACTGCGTCCATAATTAAAAAAAAAATTATTCAAGATACAAAATTCAAATTTACACAAGCTAAACTAGATGAAACGATAAACATTTTAAATTTTAGCGATTTGAGAAATGTTACATTACTCTATCAATATTTCTCTATAAATTTATAATATTTTCATACGAAGTGCTCATTACAGAAAATTAATTCAAATTTAATGATTTTAGTTGGGTTTTATGGGGTTTAATCTTTGAGATAGGTTTCGACACAATAAACAATTTAACCCAATCTTCACGGTCCGGACGATACTCTGTGCACAACGTCAAAATAATAAGGAAGGTCGAAATTAAAGTATTTAGATAAAAGTACAGCAGATTAATCAGATTTTATCTCCATGAATCCACAAGGTCGACAACTATCATGTTGCAACTGCCTTTTGTTGCCAATTGAACTTGTTTGTTTATGTTGATAGTTCGGGGGGTACCACGCTCATTGAACACCGAAATGAAGTGATGAATAGTTTGATTATAATCTAGGTGGATGTTGTAAACAGATGTACAGAACTGACTATGATTGTGATGCTCTTTTAACCCTTTGGCGGGCGCGCCTATATGACTTACGTTAGCGAGAGTGCTGCGGTGTTAGGACCGCATCTTTGTGTTTCATTTTTTCAGCTAGAACATAAGTATTAACTTTCTACCTCCTGTTGTTAACTCATATTTGCTTTAATTTGCGGTACTCCCAATGTAAAAATTATTAGTGGGAGCGCGAATTTTATTAACGTTAACGGATGCTCAGCAATAATAAATCTGCATCTTTTTTATTTTATATTACAAAATAGGAAATAATTATCTTGATTTGGGATTTAACTCATTTTTCCTTTTGCTAATAGATTTTCTAATGCATGGAAATTATAAATAGTCATATTCTTATGAAAAAGTTTACTGAATAATAACATAAAAAATACAAATTGCCTTGACAAATATGAACATATAATTCTAGGAAAATCAGTTTTGAGATAAAAAGTATATTTTATAGCAATACTTTCAAAATAAATTGTCTATTACATAAAAGAACGTGAGAACAGAGGTGTGTGAACATTAATTTTCTTCTTCATACTGAAAATCTTGTATGAGTTTTTTAAATTATTTTCATCAACAATCACAGACAAAATAGCAAATAAAAATAAAAACAAATTAATTTAAGAAATTGGTTACAAAGATAAAAATAGGTTTGATCGAATGTAGAAAAATCTGATCAAAACTTGGAAAGAAATAATTCGTCAATTATTAACTAGGATTCTTTAATTTATCATTACAGTATAAAATCAGATTCATTTCTCCTCACATAAAGCATTTCCGTAACAATTATTGCACGTTACTTGATGGCTACTGTCACTTCGGCAAATATTCCTTTGGTATATATGACATACTACGCTTGTTCTATTATTACGATGTGACCCACAAGGGCAGCAAATGTTCTTAGCTCTCAATAAGTTTTCACTCGGAAGTGTAATTGGGTGGTACTTTACTAAAAATATAACAATGTCTTTAGGAATGTAAATTGGTGAGGTATTTCCTCCTTCTACATACTTTTTGTAGGTTGTTGAAAAAATAAATTACTTGTGAATTGACTCCACTGATATCCAGTCCTCGGAAGAATATCGTACGGGGCCTGCGTCTTGTTTTCCGTTCTGTGCTGTATGTTAAATATTGCTGATCAACTGTATCCAAACCTCCGTTTGTTTCAATCCAGAATGGTCATAGGTTTATTAATTTCAAAATCAATTTCATTTGTGTCCTGCAAAGTGGATGAGAGAAGGACAGCACATTTTTTTTTGAATATATGAAACCAGGCTCAAGTCATATCGAAATCCGAAAATACTAGAACCTGGCCTAGCTTTATTTCATAGAAATTCTGGTGGGATTCCATTTTTATTTCTTTGAGAGTTCCCAGAAAAGTTATCTTGTTATCCAATGAGTAATTTTTAGTGGAACACTACTATACACTTTATCGGTTGTCATATTTTTGTTGGATTTCAGGATGGGCTCCACGAGTTTTTTCACTACATCGGTGGGCTTATTTGAAGAAAGAAATAGCCCGTTTCTCTTTGCTCCACAATAGATCTCAAAATTGAACGTATAGAACATTTTGCTATCGCAAACAGCATAAATTTGTTGGCCATATTTAGCATATTTGGTATATATTTCACTAAACTGCAACGCCCTCTGAATAGCACCAACATCTCGTGACTATAATTGTTTCTACTTTTGCTAACAAGCATGGTATAAAATTCTCGGTGAGCAGCTAACTTGTCAATTCTTTGGCGGACACTCCCAGTAATTATATCATCAAATCGAATTGATCTAAGGAATAGAAACCTTTCATGGCTAAAATATTCAAGTGAAATAATAAATCCCGATCCATCAGTTGACAATGATTCTTCTACGTCAGCATGGTTACCTTTTTTGACTAAATTAAGGTAAAGAGCGCTAGTGAATGCCTGAATTTCTATCTTTGAGGTGTTTTTGCAGTCACGAATTCACGAGTAATTGACATCGTTATGTTTTTTATCTATATACTTATTTGTACAAGAAACGCTAGTGTCAATTATTTGTGGAATTATAAACAGAAGACATGCATTCATTTCAGAGGCCGTATTTTTAGCATCTCTCTTAGGACCTGAAAAAATCTTCACAATATTTTTGGATTTGATTCTTTTTTTTGCTGGAAGATTAGGTGGTTGACTCATCCACAGTGTATCCTTATCTTTACCAATGTAAAACCTGTTGTCAATACTTCCGCTGGCCTCCTTATCCCCTTCTTCGACCAATGATTGTTCTGAATCTCTTCTGAGCTCATTTTTCCCAATTATTGTGTCCTCGAAGTCGTCGTCTTCGGGATCGTTAAAGGATATTTCAGAACTTTCATTCTCACTAAGTTCCTTCATAATACGAAACATCTCTACTGGATCTGTGTTAACCCTGGTTCAGATAATAATAGGCCAATAAATAGAAATATCACACAATTTGCATATTCAATAGCCCAAGATAGTAAATTTCAATATCTTCAAAACAATAGTAGAAAAAGTAAAATTCAAAATACTTACATTTAGATGTGTGCTGCTATAAATAACTGCCCAGAAAACAACGAAACAAGTCGGCAAACTTTGTGAGAATATTTAACACTAGAAGGCGCATCGCTGTGCTTGGACCGCAATAATGGTCCTCTCCCAAATAGAGCACATTAGGTACTGAGGTAAGAGGAATGGAGGAAGACGCACCTCTCTCAACGCGTCAGAATATGTTTGTTTCCAAATGCCTGTAACCTCAGCCCGCTGATGCAATTTCTACTCATTAAATTTCAAGTTATGTTCAGATTGCGGTCCAAATGCCGCAGCGCGCCCACCAAAGGGTTAATTTCAGCATGTGCTGATTTGCCCGGTCGGCCCATATAATTGGTCAATGGCCAGAATTCTAAAGTTCTTTATATGATTTATCTTTTCTGATTGTCCTGTTGCGACAAGGCAGAGTGCTACCAATAACGCAGATGAAGATGAAAATTGATCGAATTCATAGTTTTCGCATATTCGTTCTGGTCACCGTCAACGTGGTCCAAAGCATTCGCCTCCACATCTCGAGGATATCTATCTTTTTATTTCTAGTAATCGAAATGTGTAGACACCATACAAAAAGATGAAAAAAAATTGTATATCTTTTCATATTCAAGTCAGCCTAGCCATATTCAAGCAATTTGAAACTAAAATACCGGAATATTTAAAAATATATTACAAACATCTTCAAACTCTGTCGATTGTCAGATAATCTGATGGATTTTGCTTTCTCTAGCCACTACTTAAACTGATTGTATCTCGATAGCTTAAAAAAACAATAACGTTTTGCAAATCCTGGATCCAGGCTTTTATTCTGACTTTTTTTTTTCATTCTACTACTGGTCTAGTCAATTTTTCTGATAAATACTGAAAAAATTAAATTTTCTATTGTAACGTATGCAGAGTTCAATTTATCTAGTAGAATAGTTGCACAAGCATGATCGTCCAAAGAATGCTTTTTCACTTTTCGTATCGATATAATTAAGGAACATAGATGATAATTGTTAAGGAATTCGAATATACTATCAGAAAATAGTACGCGGTACACCGGTTGCACGATCACTGTATTATTAAAATATTCAAACCTATTATACTTAAATGAAGCTCATTAGAAATAATGACTCTTGGTGTGATGAGGAAAGTGGCACAGGGCTTATCTCGCAGAACTATGGGGAATATAAGGAAGATTCAACAAGTTATAAAATATATGATACACGATGCACTAATCAGTTTTTATAATATATATTGTTCGCAGTATTCAGAATATTAGGATTTTCGTAATTAATTTAAGAAAATCTGTTCATTCACTTGAAAAATCGATATGAAATACATATCAAAACCTTAATAATTGATTTTTTCACCATAATAATTATGTTCGCTATTGGATTTTGTGAATATTTAAAACGTTTTGGTATAAAATTAGTATTTTGATATAATAATAATATTCATGTTTGTAGTAATAGTTGTATTGCCCTCAGGAAACACGATTTTGAAATCAAAAACTCAGACTCCGAGCGAAGCTCAACTATTTCAATCTTAATAATACAAACACCTGAAAGAAATCCAGAGGATACTTAAAATTATTCCAAACAAAGCATTTGAAGAATAACAAAGTCTATTCAATGTCTTGAGGAAACCAATTATGAAGAGAAGAAACCAAAATTCATGTATGCCGAAACCTTGCGGTGAAGGTGGAGTCTATTTTTGTTTTACATGATATTTTGTCGACTTAGCATACTTTCACCTCTTGGCATACTTTGACGTCTCAGCAAACTCTACTCCTAGAATTATTATATCCTGTTAAGGATATAATTCTCACAGTGGGCACCTTGACAACTTTCACTTTTATGCATGCAAGATAATGCTCCTCCGCAGTCCAGCAACCTGGCGTGACATTATCTTGAAACAGAGGAATCGCTATTTAGGACTGGCCATCTTGCTCTCCTGACCTGAATCCTATTGAACATTTATGGGATAATCTCAAAAGGAACATAAGATCGCGCCAGGATAAGCCAAGAACCCACAACAGCTTATCCAAGCCGTCACAGAGGAGTGGCAGAATTTCACCACAGAGGAGGTCGAAAACCTTATCCAAAGCAGGCCTTCACGAATTCAGGCTTATATCAGGGCAAGAAGAAATGATACAAGCTACTGAGGTCGAGAACAAAACACTTACTCCGTGAGAAAACAGGTTTCAATTTATTTACTACATGCGAAAAGAGTCTCTTAATTTATTTCTTTTTTCAATCGAAATATCTCTAAAAGGATCAATTCTAACAATAATTCGAAATTTTCAAAATTGTTGATGTAATATTCAAAATATCGGGTGATTTCATATGAATTCGGTTGTGTGTATCTTGTTTATTCCATATTACGTTCTCTAATTTGAGGAGAGAGTTTACCGTATTGACGTGACGAACGTTAAGTATTTGACAGTTACGAATCTCATGAACAATCAGAATGAAAATTTTCTTTCTTTTATTTATTCTTCTGTTAATTTTCTTGTTTGAACAAATCCGACTTGGTTTGATACATTAAGATATCAAATTTTTCTCTTCATATCAGCGAAATAATGCATCCACTCTTCACAGTTTGAAGAGAACACTTCTTGAAGCTCATTCTATTAAAATCAATCAGTATCTTAAATTGATATCTTGAATTAGGCACAAAGATTGAAACTTTTTTCACTAAAAACATTCTCGGTTTTGACTGAATTTTTAATGCAGAACTCCCTTTTAAATACCTGTGTTTTCCAAAAAGAAAAACTTCAACGAATGCATTCCTAGTGTTATTTTTTTAATCTATTATCTTGTTTCTTATTTGTCAATTCTGCATGAAAATAACTGAGAATACAAGGCAATATAATATTGTAGATGATGAAATTAAAATCTCGTTTGATTCCTACTCAAGAACGATTCTGAAACCCTTCAGAATATACAGTTAGTTGAATTGAATATTTAATAAGGAAATTGAATGAAAATATTTTTTCTTCTGGCAACTGCATATGAAAGGACCCTTCGGCGTTATTTGAGACGACAGTAAATATAAAACCAAGACTTTCAAATTTATTTTCAGAGACTATTAAAGGAACGTTTGTCATAACAATACAAGATTGGGAAAACTGCTGCTCGTAAATCAAATATTTGTCGTTGCTTTGCTTTTTCGACGCGAGTTGAGAAAGGTTTGAACGAATTTAACAATGGCATCTTATTCCTTTGATCTGATATCAAGTGACGAGAGCGCTTTTACCATTTTCCCAAATAAAGATATCGAGAGAGAAAATTGTAGCGTTACAGAGAAGAATTGGACCATTCGAAAATTTCTTTGACGGAATCCTCTCAAATATCGGGACGTTCCGAATTGAAAATTTCTAGAGCACAATAATAGTGTATTATGATGTTTTATATCTGATGTTCGAAACATTTCCATCTGAATTTCTAGCTTTCTAAGAAATATGCACAATTCAGTCTGTGAAAAAGGAAAGTCTGGGTAACTCTATGCAACTGACAAATTGAATCTCATAGTTCTATTTCAGGCTGAAATGACATATGAGCGAGACAGAAATCAAATTCGACATTTAAAGTTTGAATTCGCGAACTGCGAATCGACGAACTTATTCAGGAACCTCTGTCATTCTGAGATTTGAAATGACAAGACGCGAAGTTGAAGGAAGCGTATTTTAATGTCGGGTCTCTCTGTTGTTCCCAAGGAAAGAAATTTTTAGGATCCTCTATTTCCTCATTGAATTCTGTGAAACGTGAGTATATCAGAGCAATACTATACATATGCTTACTATCTTGGAATATTGAATATTCGATGATCTCATATTTCAAGTCATGATATTCACAATATTCATTCGAATATACTAAAAGAACCCATTAAGAAATAGTTCAAAATAGTTCTTAGGTATGCAAAATATTGATAAATATTATACCGAAAATTTTACTTTCTGATGATTCATCCTAGTAGAGAAGTGTTTAAGTGAGGAATAACTCTTTTCTTTACAATACAGTCATTTTAAAAATTATTAATTCTATAAGTTCAATCTCAAAACGCCACTAATCAGGACATGAAGAGAAAAATCATTCATTTTCCTGGCGTGAATGGATCACGAACGCCAGCCATCATAACCGTTCTTGGTACGTTTGTCTTAAGAATTGTTTCCCCTTTTCATATATTCCCTGGTGTCGTTCCTCTTATGATTTCTTTCAATTTAAATATTAGTCGTGTATAGTTGAAGCGTGTTTTAGTAACACCCTTTTGAGATAATCAATTCATAACGCACCATGTGTCGAAGGCTACATCTAATTGACTTACGCCACAAGAGTCTGGTTCACATATACCGTTTTTTGTAACTTTTCATATAGTCTCCGAAAATTAGAGACTGGTGTCACTCGAATTGTATTTTTAATTAGAAAGTTTGTTGAAAAGGCGAGTAAAAAAATTGCTAAAGTTATAAACAATTGAGTGAAAGAAAAATTAAGGATTTAGTTTGTTTCGAATATATGGAACAGTGTTTTCTAGTCCCCTAGGGGGGCCGCGAAGCCTTCCTAATGGGATCGCGAAGCCTCATTCGGGTGATCAACGGCAAAAGAGAAATTACAAGGTTTCACACTACAATCAAAATACAATATCAGTGAGAAGGATGTGCTTGTTGATTTTTCAAAAATTCTCAAAGCGTGGTGCCTTTTTAGAAACGTTTATGGTTGAATCATTTTCTAGTAGTAGTATGTTTCTCTTTTAAGTTTAAATGTCCACCATTCAGGAAAATGTTAGTTCGCACAAGTCTGAGGTGGCACACGGCACTAATGATTTTAGAGCTTCCCTTGCCAGCTCAGGATATTCTTGTTCTCTTTTCCTCCAAAACACGTCAAAACTTTGCGAATAATATTCCATTTCAAGTATGCCGTCAGGAGTTAAATCTAAGATATTTTCTCCTCTTCCTTGGGGGCTTTTGTTGAAGTTGTTAAGATGGCTAAAAACATCTACTAGAAATGCTAACTTCGAGTGCCAAACAAGGTCAGTTAAATGATTAGCATATTCAGATTTAGTATCTTGTAAAAACAGTAACAGTTCAGCTTTTAGTTCTAGAACTTTTGTCAATATCTTTCCTTTAGAAATCCACCTAACATCTGTGTGATAAAGGAGACTGTGGTAAAGCGAAGCCATTTCTTCATGGAGCCTTTACCTTTGATAGAACAAAGAATTTTCATTACCTCCGTAAGCACGTCATTTAAATCAGACGGTAAAACTGCTGCTAGAGCTTGACGATAAAGAAGAAAATGATGTATTTGGCATTATTGATTTTAATCTCGCAACGAGTCCACTTTTTGGCCAGTCATAGCTTTCGTTCCTTCGCTGGAAATAGCGAAACATTTTTTCCAATCAATGTCGTAGTAACAAGTGCTTTTTAAAAACATATCGTACAAACACTGGCCAGAAGTATTTGCTGGAAGTACTTTGCAAAACAGAATTTCTTCTGTGATGTTGTCATTTGCTTCAAAGCGCACAAATAATACAAACTGAGCACAATCGGGAACATCTGTAGATTCGTCGAACTGAAAAGCACAATTAGTACTCTTTCTTAAATTTCTGACTATTTAATCACGAATATCATTGGCCATGTTGTTTATTCTGCGTAAAATATTATTATCAGAAAGCGATATCCTTTTAACTTTTTTACCACCTGCTTGCTGACCCTAATTTCTACCACTTCTAGAGCAGCTGGTAAAATAAGATTTTCAGCAAATTTGTGCGGCTTCCCAGCTTCAGCAACTCGATATGCGACTTTATAGTTACCTTATATTGCTGAGTCGTTTACGCTGGATACCTAAAACAAATAGAACAATATAATATATGAAAATCAACACATGACTAACAAATAAAAGCGCACAATCCTTGCACACGAACATTGAGTTGCAATTAATTTCAGCAGTTTGTAAGAACTAAAAAATTAAGATATTGGATAAATAAATTATTAAATACATCAATACCTACTAAAATAGTAATGATTATTTATAGGCTGCACTTCGCTTGACTGACTTGAGCGTTTTTACAATTCAACTAATTTTTACCAGACTAAGACATTACTATTTCATTATCTGGACCATAGTATTTTGCTGCTAACTCAGAGCTTTCAATCTTCGTTCAAAGAATTCCAACGACTCATCAGCTTCTTTTTGATGCTTCATCGTGAGATGCTGCAAAAGGTTTGAGGGTTTCATACGAGATAAAACATCGCTGCAGATTACATATTGAGGTTTATTATTTATGACTCTAAATCTAACCCGTATTTTAAGTATTTCTCGTCATAATGTCTAATTTTCCCCGTTTTGATTAACCTCCACCACTAACTAACATTTGTACCAGATCTTGAAGGCAGCGATCTTTTGAGAAAATTATCCATTTTTCAATTGGGCCAACCAAGAGAATGAACAAAACAATAATACGGTAATATTCAACATCCAAACGCTGACCCTTGACTGAAATGAGAAAGAGTTGACACAAAAGAATATTCTATGCTAGTGTGCGAGTGGTGAGATGCCGACGCGACGATGCGGTGTGGCAACGTCGTAAACTTTCTCTCGCCTTCAAATTAGATCCTCACGCAGCCTACCAAGTTTGCTCGTAGCTACTTACTTTCAAAGATTAGCGGCTCCCTTGCATAAAAGTAAATAATTAGTATAGTAGATAGGTATCAAATAAACATACATATCAATAATGCCTTTTTCCCGTAAGGGTAGGCATAGATTACTTCTTTTCACTTGTAAATAGGTATAAAAATGTCATTTTTTCGAACAAGTTCCACGAAGAAAAAATATATGGGCGATGTCAACCCAGATTATTAGGTCCATAATGATTCTAAAACATCTATAGATCTTAATCGGCATCACTTGGAAGACTGAACCTGGCCATCGGGGCTCTTTTGGTCAAACAGAGATGAAATTTGAGGAAATCTCGCAGGTTATGCATTTTTTTATTATCTTCTTAGTCCTTTTCATGACCTTGCTCGCTATGTAAAATCTTTTCTTAGATTTGTTAAGACATATAAGAAGTATGTTTGTTGAAATATTTTCCTGCTGGTTTTCTTTTTCCATTGTTACAGATTCCTGTCCCAAACCCCCTTCCTTCCACCCTTGTCTTCATTTTTAAATCAAGGAACCAAGAGAGAATGAAGCGGCTAAGCAGAAAAATCTTTGGTACTCTTTATGTACACACGACACTAACACAACATAAACAGACAAGCTATTGCTAGTGCGATAGCGACAGGGAAAGTTTTTTCCTCAGGTTTTTTCACTGTGTTTTTTCTGGCACACACCCAAACTATAGATACAAGCATTTATTGTAAATACAATTATTCAAATTTTGTAAATTCCTGTCTTATACAAAAGATTGAAAAACACTGATTTAGAATAATATTCAAAATTTTCAAAATCTGAAGAAAGATCAACCAATACCTTAAAAAAAACTAGGTCCCGAAATTGTACCTCTTTTATTTATCATTTTCACACAGCCCTGAAAATAGGGCTAAAAACGGGTAGTTTGTTTGACTGCCGCCCGCACAGCGAATCTCATGTCAAACAAATAAAAAATTTTTTTAAACATATTGATTATGAACAATATGGAATAAAAAGATTCATGTAGTACCGGGATACATAAATAATCCATAATCCGCGGTTAATAAGTTTCACCATAATTTTTACAGAAATAATTCATAAGTTAAATTAGAATTTTTTTTGAGTGAATGTTAGTATAAAACCCTGATAATTATTAAACAAACACCGTAGATTGTTTTCCATTCCGTGAAGTTAGTATTAATAGGCTTACAAAAAGATCACTATTTTGAAAATTAAAATATTTTTATATTCCACGTTCTTATAAACAATTGAAAATTATAAAATAGACAAAATTGATATAATTTTTTTAATTATCTTGATTGTCTCAATGTCTTGTGCTTAAGAGCTACTTAAAAATATTTTTTTCTAAATTCTACTACCATTGTTCTAAAATTGTTGAAAACAAATACAGTGTTTATGAGCATACGAAAATGTTGTTTTTGTCATATATTAATTGATGGAAATTAAAATTCAAAAAAATAGTTCCTTAAAACATTCATTTGTTGCTGAAAAATTTGTTAATTCATAATCGTTTTTTACCAGTAAGCCATTTTTTCGAAAAATCATAAATATTATTGTTTATTGTAAATCAAAATTTTTTTTGTAATATATTCATTGATGACGATTAAAATTCTTAAAATAAAATTATTTCTTAAATACATTTGTTTGTTGCTGAAAAGTAAGTTTGTTAACTAACAATCGGTTTATGCCCGTTAATATGAAAATAAACGAACCATTTTTTTTCTAAAATCATGAACATCATTATTCATTGAGATTTTCGAAAAAGGATTTTGTTTTTTTTTTGCCATTCGTTTAGTTAAAAATAATTTGTTAAAACCAAAAACAAATAAATTTTTTCCGTTCATTTTATTTTTCAATATTTAATTATGTAAAAATAGATGGAAAATTTTATTTGTTTGTAACAAATTGTTCTTTAATAAATAAATGAAAATGAATAAACAAAATTATTTTCTCGAAAATTATCGTTTATTGAGATTTTCGAAAAACAAACTAACGTCTTCATTTTTTAAGCGCTTTTTCGAACCTTTCTTATTGAAAAAACGAATTGAATTAAATCAATTTCGTTATGTTTGGAGACAAAATAAAAAAGTTACAAAAAATGGTACATGTGAACCATTCTACTACCTGAGCCTCGGAGAAGGAGATGAACTTTGCTTCCACTCTTGTATATATTAACTTGTTATTGCAGTTTCAGAATTTCATCATAAGCCGTTGAACTAAACAGATTTTTTTATTCAAAAATAACGTTTTTCTTCAATTTTTGGTATAACATAACATAGGAAATAATGTTATATGAGGTTGTGGCGTTATTTTGACGAGTTCTTTTAGATTTCAGTAACATAACTATCTCAATCCAAGTTACCGGTATGAAATATATTGGATGTTCTGTAAAAAACCCGATATTCTCACAGCCTGAAATATTTTTACTGATTTGTTTCTTCCATAAATACCTAAAGTTGACCCTCAGTTCTTGAGAATAAGAACTCATATTTCCAATTCATTGATGTGATTAATTGATTGGGTGACTGAGTTTGTAATTTTTCTCTATATATATATATATATATATATATATATATATATATATATATATATATATATATATATATATATATATATATATATATATATATATATATATAGTGTGTATCATTTCGTATTTTGTGTAAATTAAACACGTAAAA
Organism: Cryptolaemus montrouzieri; assembly: GCA_013387265.2. Taxonomy (NCBI): domain Eukaryota; kingdom Metazoa; phylum Arthropoda; class Insecta; order Coleoptera; family Coccinellidae; genus Cryptolaemus; species Cryptolaemus montrouzieri. Next base: position 68,906,579 of record JABFTP020000021.1, on the reverse strand, counting down.
ACGATTTCATATTGATATATATATATATATATATATACAAATAAATAAGTTCCCGCTAATTCTTGTTATTGTTTCGTTTGTAGTTTTCATATTAATAAGTATGGAAGACGAAAATCTAGCAGTACCGACATGACGCAATCTACTATAGCATCTAGAATCTCTCGAACAATTTCCAAATTGTGTTGAACCAGAGCGTTGCAAGTTTACTATACTCGAATAAAAACTCAAATGAACATTAAAAAACAGAATGAAATGGAATTGAATGTAGAATCGACCTCAGAAACATCTGTTCAACAAATTTCTGTAGAATGCGTGACATCAGTGAGGACTGTTCAATCTGTATCACGAAATCATAAATACAAGCATCATATTTACCAAAAAGTTTAAGCCCTGAAAGAATATAAATAAAAGTATTAGACGCCTTGAGTTTTCGAATGTTCTTCTGATAGAATGAATTTAGATTATTTATTCTCTTTTCAGAACCATCATTTGATCTAAGTTTATTTTTCACAGCAGTCGTAATTTCAATAGAAACAATTTCAGACGTTGGATTCAGCAGAATCAGCATAACATAATGAACAACAATTTTTAGCGTATATTAGATGTGAATGTCTTGTGCATCATTTATTCGATCTGCTTGATAGGATTTGTTTTATGTATTCTCATTGAAGGAAACTAGAATTAGATTAGTTATAATGAAATTCTCATTCGAACATTACAAGATTTTCTCACTGATTTTCTTTTGGCAGAACAAAGAAAAATCTACTTCCGATAAAATGATTCTGCTTCTCGCATTGCAGCTTTCTGAGCGAAGTGGTTTAACAATAGTTTGGGTGATCAATGGATATGGACAATTGGTCCTGTTACATGGCATGCTCGCTTCCTAATTAAACCTCCTTGATTCTTGGTTCTGGAGTTACCTACAGGATCGAGTTAACCGCAATCCAACAGAATATTAGGACGGGTTGAAAGAAAAAATAAGAACCGTCCGTCTTAATTCCTCCTCAGAATGCAACATGTGCTGTTTTATGGAGTTACCAATTACATAGGCAACATCATCGAGTGCATTTTCAACAATTTTCATGAAGAAACCCAAATCCGAGCTTTCGTTTATATTTTTATCAAAAATAAACACCGATTTACACCTGTGATCTAAACTACTATAAAAATCAGAATGGACGGTTCCACAGAACCCGCTGCCCAAAAGAAGATCATATTGAATACTGTAACAATAGATAGGTGGTTTGTAAACCAGGAAGTATGTATCTTGTGAAGTAAACCGCCACAGTATTACAAAAATGGAAAAAATACTGGTAACGAGAATATAAGGATAATGTTTACATATATGCTGTTCTCTGCCTTCTCAAAAAAATAAAATAGCGGTTCTTAGTCTACTGAATTTATTTCATCTACTTTTTTCATTTCATGCTCTAGAAAATCTGTAGATGAAAATTGGATAGAAGTTAGGAAAAATTCTGTACGCGAACATCCGCGTGCATAGTGAGTTATATGATAATATGATGTTGGAATATATAAGTGACGCCGAATTATATATTTCTAGGGAGTTTGCGAAAGTTTCAAGTTCTGATAAAGCGTTAAACGGTGATGAATGAGAAGCGTGCCTAACAAGTCAAAAAGTTTTCATGTTTTTACCACTTTCTCGTTCCCCTTAATATCTGCAAATGTTGGGCATAAATTCTGAACACTTTATGGACGCCATTAGTGAAATTGTGATGGTTGTTATAGGAAATATTCATCTTTTCTCACATTAAATATTAACAAGCTATAAAACATTCTTTGAAAGTTAGCAGGCAGGAGTGGTATGTTGCAAGTCTTATTCTGATGTTTTTTCGTCTGCGCCTAGTTTGCTATTTTATTATGAATAAGTTTCATCTTTTATCGAAAGTTTCTATAGTTAAGTAGCATTCGGAAGTACTTATACTGAATATTTTTATCAAAATAAGCGAAGAATTCAGCTTTTCAAAGAATCACTTTTTTTTTCAAGATGAGCTCCACTTCGAAAACTTTTGGTAACTCTTAGAACGGAAATATGTAGTACGAAAATTCCTAAATACATTTCTAAGGGGGTCTAGAATCAACATGGAGGTTGTAATCTAATATTTAGGAGTAACTATAGTAACTTGATTATCCATCACAATTTTAGTGAGCCCATCAATTTTCTAATTTCATTTATACAATTAGCAGATTTTGAAATATTGTTTTTTCTGATTTAATACATATATATATATATATATATATATATATATATATATATATATATATATATATATATATATATATATATATATATATATATATATATATATATATATATATATATATATATATATATATATATATATAAGTTATTTATGACGAGTTTGCTTCAATATTGAATGCAGGCTTTTGACATTTTCAAGATTTGTATGAATCTGACGAAGTAATCGTTTCTTTATGAAATTCATCCATTTCCGTGGTATACTCTATATCTTTCACGGAATAATAATTATTCTTCATAAAAAGATTTGCTTTCAACAAGTTTTCTCTCATTGCTCTGATTGACACCGAACAACTAGACTGAACTCGCTGCTCTGCTCGCTCGCAACAGCAACATTGTTCTATAAATAAGTAAGAAACGGCCTAATATGTAGTTTTGTAAAGGTTCAACCCTGAGCAAGATTGAAAAAACTGTTTCTTAAGCTACAAAACTTGTAAGATTGAAGAAAAATGTTTCGAAAAACTGATTCTTAGTGAAAAAACTACTTGAAAACTAGTACAAATGCACTTTTTTCCTGAGCAATGTTCTACATTCAAAGTAAGCAGATAGTTACGAAAAGCTAATGAGCAAGAAATGAGGCTAAAACGAAAAAGTTTCTTCCCAACGGGTTTTCGTATTTCGAGAAGTTATATAGAAAGATAATCAAATGAAAGATTATACGGAAGACTTAGTTATTCAATATAACCCCTGGGACCTTAAGGTTGTTTCTCCGAAAAGTCCTCTTTCACAATTATGGCTATGAAGGATACTAGGAAGCCAATGGAAAAAACGCCATCTCGTTCTCAGAATATTCTGGTCGATCAGATTTCTTATTTTAATTGGTAAAAACTCTCAGATAGTTTTTTACCTATGTGGCCGTTGAGAATACTTCATATCCCGTATTTTATTGAAATGTCTATCGGATGGGAGAGGCAGTTACCAAATCGAAAATGTAAGACTACATCAATCATGCCAAAATATCAAATAATATAGTAACATTACATAATTGTCTATACTACCTATCAAGTGGATGCGTCCTGTGATCTGACATGACATTTAGATTTTTTCCGAGATAAGAACCGTGTTATCCCTCGTGCCGTATTCGCTCAGCGATCATTGGCAATCATCATCGCCACGAATACCCTGTTCACAGCCGCCCGGAACAATTCAACCGATGTCATTCCAAACTACTGCCTTAGATTTTTCAGCCATGAGATGCGCCTTCTACATAGTCCTCTTTTTTCCTTAATCTCGCCTTGTAAAATCAACTGTAATATAGCGTATTCCTCTTCTCCCATAATGTGGCCAACATAGGTGAGCTCTATTTTCAGTACTTCTGTTGACTGAAGGCCTATTCTTCTTAACACTTCGTCATTGGTGATATGAGCTACCCAACTGATTTTAAGGATGCGGAGATACACCCACATTTTGAATGCCTCAACTCTTTTGCAAGTAGCCTCCGTTAGTGTTCTCAACACCCAACAACAACATATAGCAGTAACGAATGCACATAACAGCTCTCAGTTCTTCTCCTCAGTTGGAGGTTATGAGAATTGCTGCTAAAGGCAGATCTCATTCTAAGAAACACAGATCTTGCTTTGTCTATCCTTTGACAGATTTCTGTTGAATGGTTCCTGTCATCATTTAATGAGCATACTAAGTATGTAATATGGTCTACTCCTTGTATCGTCTTGTTATTGATGACTATTATGAATTGACATGATTATTTTTACTAAAAACCATTTAAGTTGAGACCGTGTTCGCTACCATATTCTGTCAATCATTCCAATAGTGCCTGCATACCCTCAAATGTGTCTACTAGAAGAATGATGTCGTTGGCGTATCGGATATAGTTAATGTGCTGTCCATTAATAGAAATACCTTCTGAAAGTTCCTCGAATGCATCGGCAAAGAGTTTTTTCGAGTAAACACTGAGGAATTTTTATTCAAGGAACAATATTCAACCTTCCGTAGAATGTTAGATATCTTTCCCTAAAGGAGCTGGTTTTCCGATCCAACCTTCATAATCAGCGTCAACCTAGGCCACACAGAAGTGGTACAGCTCGGTCGGATGTCATGAATAGCAGCAATAGACTGGAGTTTCTCTCTCATTTGATCTTGTCGGTATTGCATACTCGTTCACAACATCAGGCCAGACTGTCACGTACTTATCTTAATTCGATGGAGCGTAACAAAACATGTAAACGTTATTGTGCCCTATAATGAACTGAGACAGAGGCAACTCACTATCGTCACAGGAAAACTATGAAAATAAAGAATCGATAAACAGAAAATTCCAAGAAATTGCACTGGCCTCATGTTGTGAATGGGTATGTAATACTGACGAGATCAAATAAGACCTAAACTGCAGTCTATTGCTTCTGATAATAGCATCCGACCTTGTTGTAGTTTTTGAGATTGTGAGTATACATTGAAAAACAGGGCTGATAACACAAAACCCTGACGGACTCCTCGTCAAATGTTTATCTCATCAGTCTATTCTTCACTTTCACTGCAGCTTTCTGTCCCCAGACAGGTTTTGTTTTCGATTATTCTGACATCACTCTCATCTATTCTGATCCTTTTCATAAATCGATCATTTTATCCTCTTTAACCTTGTCAAACGCTCTTTCAAAATCCACAAAATATGCATATACATAACAATTCGTGTCCCTACAGCATTTTATCAGAACCTTCACTGAGAAAAGTGCATTTCTTGTGCCCTATCTATTTCTGAATCGAAACTAAGTGTTACTGATGAGGGTTTTAAGTTTTGTATACACACGAAAAAAAGTTTTGTATACACAAAACTTGAAACCCATTGCACTTAATTTTTCTTCTGTTCTGTTCAACATGTTGCCAGAGTCGTCTGTTAATACTGAAAGCTCTGTTCAATAACCAAGACCAGTGGTTTTTTTTATTTTCTTGTAAGAGGAACTATCTTGTTTCTGTTCCATGTTTTTAATTTTTATGCATTCTTTGGACTACCATTCTTCTTTAGCCCCTCTTATTTTTCTTCAAATTTCCTTGTGCTTCTCCTTTTATCTATGCGTATCTTTATTCTTCAATTCGCTTCTTTCTTTAATCATTTCGAGTATTTTATCTTTCATCCATTTCTTCTTCGACTTCTGGTTTCCTTCACTTTTGAGGTGTGTATTGGTAACGTTTTGTGTTATATGTTCTCCCATTTTTCTTGTAAATTTTCATGTTCTCTATTGTTGCAATCTCGGAAATGATTAGCCTTGTCTGGATCAACTTGATGTTTCTCTTCAGGATCGAGTAATTTTCCATTCGTGGTGTTCTGAGTTGTGGTTTAATGACTTTTTGACGAAAGTTTATTATAGCTGCTAAGAGGACATGATTGATTTGTTTACTGTTTTTTCATTTCAACTCCCAGTCTTCATATTGTTATCTGTTCAATTCCTATCGAATTACAAAGATTAGTCACAGAAGTTCAGGGAACAGTATTCAAACTTCCTTGGAATGTTAAATAACCTTCATTAAAGGAGTTGATTTTCCGATCCACTTGTTGGAATGATTATCAATCAGGGCCAAACAGCAGTAGTACAGTCCTGTGGGATGTCATCAATAGAAGCAACAGACCGCAGTTTCGGTCTCGTCACTGATGGAGTCAAACGAGACCGACTGTGTGGCCCTAGTTGACAATGATCACGAAAAATGGATCGGAAAATCAGCTCCTTTAAGGAGAGATATTTCACATTTAACGAAATGCAGCAACTGACATTTGACAAAAGGTGAAGGATCATTTTGAATTATCATTTTCGATTAATTGTCTGTAAAACCACCCATATCTAATTCATATGGTGTTTGGGTATCTGAAGATTACCGTATATGTTTTACAATTATGTGGTTATCAACTGTTCATATAGTTGAATATACCAAAAGTGGAAAAACATAAACTTTTTTTAGTATTCCTTAAGTAAAAGGGATCGAATGTTCAATACTTCCGAACCCAGTTTACAAAATGATAGACGCTTGAAGGCATAGTTGGAGGTTATGCTGCCAATATCAAATATTAATTATTTCCTTCTGAATTTGATGTCTTTCATAAATGAAATGAGTTAATTAAAATAATGAATTTCTGAGTGCTGTTGTCATTGATTCTTCATATAATTATTCTTGAATAATTGAATTTGGTGGTATTTGTTCACATAATAATTCCGCAGTAGAATAAACTTTACGCCTCAAAGGAGTCCTAAACTTCTTCTGTTTTCCGCTGGCGGCGCTAGTTGGCTTCGTGCACATGGCCTTCAGTCAAAACTTTCTAAACTTCTTCTTCTTTGAATTGCATTATGTTATATTTAAAATCAGTCAAAAATTAGTTTTTCCTCAGTTCACGTCGTCAATATAAGAAACTACGACAATGAAATATAAAGGGAGGATAGACTTTCAGTCAATCACAATTGCTATGAGAAGTAACTTTTTTTGATTTTTGCGTGAGCAGTGAGGGTTGACAACGACGATGCGATGCAAGTATTACAATGAATGTGCTACGTAATGAACTTAACAATGGTTTTGTTTTACATTGCTGCCCGAGACGGTGTGATGTGGTAAACAGTAAAGGTGCCCCGATAAAGAACTGTACTTACCCTTCCGAAAATCGATTTTGGCTTCCTTTCAGCTAATTAATGAAAATCTGAAATCCAGATGAGTCTAGTCCTTGAATAATTTCTGTTTGAAAGATCTTTATGAATTCCACTTCGTGTATGTAATCACGATTTGAATGTCAAGCAGTCCAACTTTAGCTGAATATTGGAAGCGTACAGAAACAAAATTTCAGTTGAAATGTGCAACAATATGATCTCGAATATGTTCAACTTATCTTTTGAATTCTTGAAAAGCTTGTTACATAATCACCTCGTTAGTAGCGATAATTGTCAAAATTCATATCGAAACAGCAATCTTTTTCACACCTATTTCATTGTCTAAATGTACCCCAATTCACAATTCGTACATTTAAGTTTTCACAAAGCGTAAGAGTTTTCGCCCCCATCCTCCAATTAACAAAAATAAAAAGCGAGAAAGCGGAAGGTTTTCCCAATTAGGAAACAACACAAACAATTGCTTTCAGTTGTAAATTATATTTAATAAGGAGTGAAAGTGTTGAACCTGCATCGGCAGATTCAACACCTTCAAGGCAATTAAGTAGAAGCTCTTCACAAATGTTGTATCTGTATAAACCATCGTGCTCAAACATGTTTGCTGCTTTAATTATATTTACAAATGGAATATAATACAGGGGAACTGATCTATTGATCAATATACATAACTCTGGCCTACTAAATAAGCTATTAAATGTATATTTTGGATGGGTTTGGGATATGATGATTTAATTTAGAAGCCAATTCAGGATTTAGTTGATGGAATTTCAGAAGCATTTAATTTACTATTTCGAAATATTTTCCGTTTTATAAATACTTAAAGCATTTTTGAGAAATTCAATAAAGATTGATCATTCTGCTAATGAACCCAAGTAAATAAAGATTTGTGAAATTTTAAAAATGCTTTCTTTTAACATTCCTATTTTTAAACCAAGAGATGTTCCAAAATGTATTTGCAGCAACCACCATCTGTACATAAAGCTTTCATGAACTGTTTCATAAACCAAAGCTAATAACATTGCGCCATGTTACACTGCAGTCTCAGTAATGCAGTTGTTAGTAAAACCATTCCGGTGGCTCCTCAACCACCTTTATTCACTAGATTTGAACCCGAATTTCTATTCTCGAGAATTAAAAGTCATCCCAAGAGAACTCATTCAGGGACACTTGTAAACACCCAAACAGTTGAAATCGACTATCTGAAAGCTATTCCAGTATCGAAGTTCAAGAAATTCATTGGATACCGTCTCCTGCGCTGTGTGGCTTTCCAAATAACTATTTGAAACGGACAATATTACATTGTAATTATATTTGAATAAGAAAAGTTCAGTGCCATTACTTCATTAACACACCTGGTACCTGATGGAACGGAATGTGTATTGCATATCTTTCGAACTTCTGTGCTGTGCGAAACCGAAACACTGTCGCAGCCGCAATGCTCAGGTATCTTATTGGGGAAAAACGCTGTGTATTGCTATAGTAAGAGCTTAAGTGTTCGAGGTCTTTTGTAAGAGTCATTACTTTTTATGAAATAATCTTTCATGTTATTATTTATTGAACTTTCCAATCAACTCCCTCAGAAAAAGTTAATGTCTAAGCAGAACAAACCATCGTACCTTTACGACGACGAAATGAAAATAAAAGGCAGTCATAACCCCGTTGGTGCGACGGAAACCAACATACAAAACATTTTATTGTCATTCCGATTTGCAGATCACAGTTATCTTGAAGAATGTATTCACTTTTCGGATAAACCTCGTACAAAGTGTATCGCCAATAACGCAAATGTAAATAACTAAATATCAATCGCAAAAACCTGGTATGTTGTTGAAGAGGATATTTCACCAGGATAATATTCATTCATATTTTTCATGATATTATGGTTACTGCTAAATGTAGGAGACCTGTTACTGTAATACGAAGAACGATAATTTCTAATTTTCATTAGTACTTCATAGTTGGAGTATATTTCGACTGCACCAAGTTTGAGTAAATCAGTTCACTGGAGTGTATACATGCAGAACAGATTTCGATGGGGTGAATTGACCTATTAGGATGTCATTATGTGGTCAATGATTTCAGCAATGGCAAGTGAACCGATATAATTAGAGGCTAGTGACGAGTATATAATCTATTTGAAATATTATTTACACTATTCCTACTTATAAAGCTGATAATTATTATTTATTTTACATTTATTTACATTTGAGTTGAAATTAAAGTTTCGTTTCATGAATTAGTATATTGTATCGGCATTGTGGAATAGCGCTACTGTATAGTGCTTGTATTTCCTTTGATAAATAGATTCCAAAATTCATAATATTCAAGAAACTCTGGTATACCGTTCCATAATATGATATTGTCATTAATTAAATCTAGTTGGAATGTTTTACCTTGGTAATGATCAGGAATATCTTCACTTAGATTTTGGATAATTCAGAGAACTTTCTTTTAGGAGATTGAATTTTATACCTTTCAAATTTCTGATAATAATGTTTCCAGTTAATTAACTTCGGAGAAATGAATTATTAAATAAAAGATATTCAAATTTTGTTGAATATCCTCAGAGTCATTCTATTCAATATAAAAATGAAGCAGTCTAATGTTGATAAGGTTATTAGAAATGATCGTGGTAACTAATTATAATAAGATGAAAAATAATGACGAATTAAATTTTTCAATATATTTTCCATAGATGATTAATGAAATTAATTACGTGGTTTTATATGACATCTCACAATTTTTGTCCAGAAAGGAATATGTTTTATTTTTTGCATTAAATGTTTTTGATGGTATAATATTTGATTTTAATGATTTCATAGAATAAGTTTCCAAACACTTTTACTATAAGTTACAGTATTTTTCTTACTCATTCTTAGCTGCATCTTTCATTATACGGAATTTATTTACCATTTGAATGTTGATTGCAATATTGTTGTGTAGTTGCAAAACTTCTAGAATCTTCACTTGATTGGTATAACATTTTGAATTGAATTTGTTTCAATTTAAATATTTTCCCACAAAACATTATCATTAAGTTAAACCAATTCCAGATTTAAAAATTCATTCTAATCCATTCATTTGTTCAAACGATTCAAACTACTTATATGAATTAATACAACTAAGCTAACTTCCTGCTCATGACTAGCAAACACATTTTCTATCGAACACTAACTGAGAGCGTGAAGACGCAGGAAAGCAGTTAACACAGAATTGAGGCAAATTTGCACCATAAATCTCTTTCTAATGTTAATATCATTTTAACGGCACTTCACGCCGAGTAAACTTGGGGGATTATGCCCTTAAATGCCCCCACGTGTAGTGCGTTAATTCTTGGCAGTCTTGCCTGGCAGGCGTCTACTAACGAATACCACAATTATTTTAATAAGGGTTAATCTGAAAGATCTATGGAGACTATCTTGTGAAACACTGGAAATTACTTCATTCTCATCTTCATTCTGATCTTTATGTCTACGTTTTATGTTTGCAATACCGGACTCAATTCTACCCTGTTCGCCGACGCACTCGTGACATTTTGAAGGATGATTATGTTCTGTATGGGACAATTATTACTTTATATCTCAAGATCAGTCCGAAAACGGCTATGAAAGATATGATGCTGTTTTATCCTTTGTAGGTTCATAATATTTCAATAACATCCCGAGGAGTCTCAAAACACATGAAATTGATTTACTCATGTGAAACTCTGTATCTTTATATATAAGACGGCGTTTACCATAAGTTGAAAACACGGATACATCCACTGCGCTTGTATAAGATATCGAAAATCAACTTGAAAGAATATTTTGACCTATATGAGTCTGCATTTAAGTTATAATACTGAGTCTGTAAAAAACTTTGGCCGTAATATATTTGTACGAAATTGTTCGTGATTATGTCCGATCGAAGCGCAGAATGCGGCCACCTTCGGCTGAAAAAATTCACTGTCGGTCAAACTTGCTGCTTCAACCAATATTGCCCGAAGTTTTGACTGACGCAGAAGTTTTCTAAAAAGTACTAAATTTAAACACATGTATTACGAATGAGCAAGATTGCAATGAAATTAGTGACGTACGCGAAGTACGAGGTGTACTGTTCTGGGTTGGGGACTTCCTCGGCCGCTCAGCATCATCTAGACTCAAAACAAATCGATTTTGTGTCGTACATGAATTTGAATCTTTTTTCTTTATATCAAGCGTTTTGTGACGGCTTTAGACGAACAGAAATGCGGTTTTAATTGAGAAGATTAAAGTAAATATCCTCAGCAATTATGCTATTCAATAATAAGTGTTAAAAACTTCTTATAGTTGGTAGCAATAATTATGATTATTGGGATAATGACTTTCATTTTCTGTAAATCAAGTACTTACACTTTCAAGATAAACATAGACAGGTTGATCTGATTGTCATTGTTAAATCAATATCAAGAATCTTTCTAAATGAAAAATACTTTCATTTACATTATTTCGAAATTTCATCTCTTCTAGAGATGATGAAGATTACTTTTTTCATTATAGCTCAATATAATTTTGGTAAGGGCTCCAACGGGACTTAGTGGCGATAACATAAGGTAAGTATTTACATATCCGCATAGAACGGGGTATCGTACTCTACGATTTTTATATTTCACACATAAATTAATATAACTGCATCCACGTCTCTACATTCAATGCGGAAATCAGATGGGTCGGCGTGTGGGTAATGTCGTGGCAGCGGCAGCTTTTCTAATACGTACTCTTGTGTTCGAACTAGAAGTGGCAGTAACTGCTAAGAGTGATGGCATGTCAAAAACTGTGGATACATTGGACTTGTCGCCTACAAACGAATTCGTTCGATGTGGTCCGTACGATGCTTCCGGTGCGTACGGATCACAAATGAACAGGGAGGAAAAACTTGAAGAACTCTGTCTTCCTAGTGATACATGAGCGCTATGAGATATGATAACTTTGGTGGCCTGGCCAGCGTAGCTAAAGCTTGCTTAGGTGTTCGATTAAGCAACCACAATGCGAACATGTCACCACTAGTGTACACTGGATTTTGAAATAAAGGATTTTTCATGGTTGCCAAGAAATTTCACTTTGATATTTTTATAAGAGAAAATAAAAAATACGAGGAAAAGTGACATAGAAATGCGAAGGAGGTGGATTAGGTTAGTTGGAGGAGTACGAAATTGTGGGTTTTCATGGAATACATTAACTGAATTTCTGAAATCTCTGTTTTTGTTTCGAGATACCTAAGTGCTTCGACAATAATAAATATCATTATACTAACACGAATATATTTAATTTTCAATTATAATACCTAGAAAATATAAAACTGGCCAAAATGACAACCACCAGCTACAATACGCTAACGTAATCACCTCTTCATTGATGAATAACGGTTGATTATCCCCTTCAATTATCCTATCTCTCATATCTCTCACAATAGAAGCTTAACTTTGTGGATTTGCAGCTCTTGTCCCCCGGTTTCCATTTTGAAAAAGGGGTGCAAATATATTTTTCGCGATATCTCGCAAACTGTACATCTAATCGAAAAATTTTAGGACGTAATTTTTAGCAAATCGTTTTATCTTCAAATAAGTCCTAATCACTTTTTGGTGTTAAAGAAAAATTTCAAAGTTATAAGCAGCAAAATGGAAAAATTCTTATAAAAATTTTCTTTTTTGAACAATAACTTTTTATTTTTTCATTTTATCGAAAAATTATCTCAAACGAACCTTGTTGATGGTCTTTCGAGGAACATTTCCATATATTTTTTTTATTCAATTTATTTTGAACCTTGTAAAGCGCTCCAAAGTTGACCGGGTTCGTCAATTTTCACGAGAATTCAGTCGAAACGAAATGAATTACTGCGTTTGATCATTTCGTTCATAATCCCTATATACTAGCAACTTTTTTTACATCAATACCTACAAATCAACTAATTCATTTATAACTCTCTTCCCCGCACAAATAAAGTAGAGTCTTTTGGCGCGTTTTATTTAACATAGTATCTCCAGTAGGCCTATTCCACAAAAACCTTGATCGTGATGAAATCATCCACATAATTATATTTTTGATCGCTTATCGGCTTCCCTATTCTATTCTACTTTCTGTTGATGGTCCAGGCTGTGGTTTATTATGTAATTGATCGTTAAATGAGAAGGTTTAGGGAGTGACGGATGTTAAAATTGGAGTCATTGTTGGAAGTTCATCTATCAATTCATTTTATTCGACTAATTTTGAAATTTCCATTATATTGGTACATGCTTCGCCAGAGCAATGGAGGCATACTATTGAGCTTTTGAGACCAGCTTTTCTGAAACCACACATGCTCCCACAATTTCCTATGCATCGGCAAAACATTACTTTCTTGAGATCTGGGGGTGCTGGAGACTTGGAAGCTTGGATTAGCATCCAAATGTTTCTATGCTTTTTCCAGCCCCAAAATTTATATTTTCCAAGCCACCACTGTATCTGATGATAAACTCGGAGGCTGTGGAAATGAGCTGCATCCTGGAGGCAGTGAAGATAAACTAAATGAATTTTTAGTTACTGTTTTCGAAAATTTTTTGTATCTCATGCCGTCTAGAGAATCATCTTTATTAGTGCCGTATAATAATACAAAACCTGTCCGCCAACAAAACTGAGCAAAGATGGATCGACTTTCCCATTGAGAAATAGGGCGGTACCAACTGCTAGCTCAGGATGTTTTTCCATTATTTTCATAAATTTGAGTTTCCTAATATTATAGGAAGCTGATGTTGTTTCACAACCAGATAAAGCATAAATAAAAAGCAAATTCTGTGCTATGAAATCTGCATGCCTGAAACTTGGTGGGCTATAAAATTGACCACATGTGCGTCCTCTAGAAGGTTTCAAAAATTAAATGTTTGGCTGCCTTGTTCCTAATGATTTGTCCAATACAAGAATGTCTATGTCCTCTGCCACAATAATGACATAATCATGAAATTGGGATGCACTAAGCGCAGCAGAGACGATGATTGAATATGCATCTGATTCAGGTTGATAGACGAGAAAACCTTATTCTGTTAAAGCAATTTTAAGTGAATCCATAAAGTTTGATTTGTTCTCTTCATTACCAAGAAAATTCTCTCGAGATATTGTTGGTATGGTACTCTTATCAAACTTAATTTCTGCAGATTGATGTGTCTTCTTGCGACGCAGACGTTCCCAAGACTTCGTTCCAGCAATATCTGGATCTTCTGAGTAACCATCAACTATTATAGTTGCAGATAGTCCATAAAGTTCCTGTACATACCTGACATACTCTTCAGTGATGTTGTTAAGTGACAAATTTCTATTCCACACCATTTTATGTAATAGGAAACCACCATCGACAACAAAATAACTTCTGTGCATGTTTTCAGAGGATAGTGTAAGAGCATTGAATAAAGCCGGCTTAGTACCTTTTCTCATGCTATCCTCAGCGAATAGTGATAATGGAGAATGTGCTAATTCGTATGCCAGATATTGTTTAATATCGGCAACTGATTTTCTTGAAATACACATGCGTTGAAATGAAAGTAAGGGATTGATGAAGAGATTTGTCAGTTTCAGTAGTGCTTGTCATAGCACTAAACGGTAGAACCTTCGATTTGCTATTCAATGATAAATCTCAAAAATTCGATCCAATGATGTTTGTCATTAAACCTTCTTCTATTTCAAAAGCTCGATGACGAAGCTAAACATTCTCAAAAATGTAGACTCGTTTACAAAATTATTTAAAAAACAATAATTCTATAAGTTGTATAGTAACGGATACGATTTATGAATGAATAAGTTGAGTTGTATGTATTGGAAGAAGAATTATTAGTATGTGGGGTTTTAAAAAAATGATCAAACGAAGTGATTCATTTCGTTTTGACCTAATTCTCGTGAGAATTGACGAACCCAGTCAACTTTGCAGCGCTAAAACGGCGTTAAAAATGGATGAAATTAAAGAAAAATATGTGAAAATGTTGTTCGAAAGAACATCTACAAGATGGGAGATCCCTCTCTCCAAAATTAAAATCATTTTGCTATATATACAAAAATGATTCATTTAGCAGTTATTGAATGGATGAGATTTCATAAGAATAAAATGTAGTGTGGAAATATGATAGATCATTCATACAATGACAGTATGTTTCATATTTCTCGAAAATAATTTTATGTTCTAACACTCTGGTTTTGAAGTTTCTTCAAAATATGTCAGAGAAACATAATTTTATATGCAATTTTTGCGTTACTAGAGCAAACTAGCAACAGATAACTTTATGACAGAACCAATCAGAAACAGGGAAACTATTAATCCAGTTCTTGTGTTAGACGTAATTTCAATTTGTATTTTATCACATTTCCGATAGTGGAAGGGCAAAATGAAATATTTTGTTTTTCAAGAAATATTTTCCAGGAAAATAAACGCCATTGCATTTTGTCTGAAAAGAGAACTATACAGTCAACAACGCGCATTGCGGAGATCTTGTTTCAACCAGTTCAGGCCGAGGCTTACTGTTTTAACAGAGCACATGATAAACATAAACAAACCATCTGGTAAACAAATGATTGTTCGACCGACGTCATAATACGGTTGGTACATAACGTTTCGTAGCCCCTGCAGCACTACGATACGTGTTTATTTTATACAATTATTTCTCGAAGCAAAGCCTTTGTCCTCGATAGCTTGTGTTTATTATAACCCCCCGTTCGCTGCCATTTTAAACGAAGTAGCTGCCGTCTGTTCCGCATTTCCTAAAAGTTTTCAGATTTGAAGAAAATTTTGGCTTGGCTTTTGTCAAGTATGATTTAATTTCGTTTCAAAATTCAACCTCTAATCGTTCATGTACAAAGTGCCAAGGATATTACGTTCACAGAATAGTTATAACTTAAAAAAAACATTAAATTCATCGGAATAGTCATTGTAAAAAATAACTTTCGAACTATCATAATTAGCCCATTGATCAAACTTAAAATATTTCAATCGTTCCGTTCAGGTTCTGTGAATGGACATAGACTGCCTGTAAAATGTCATAACCATTTTTACATGACATAAGAACAACCGAGATAGTGGCATTTTACTGATTCTGAAATTATTAAAAAGTGTCAAAAACTCCTACTTTTCCTCTATTCACAGAATTTCATATAATTGCTTAATCGTTGAAATCGGTGCACTTTGTACATTATTCATGTCGCTAGTAGCAGTTTTTACCAAATTTTAAATAAAATTTCATTTTGTTACTGCAGTATCTATCATTTTTACCATGAAGGTACTCGAGAAAACATTCAAGTTGGCTTCGAAAATCATGTAATTAATGAAAAATATTGATGTCAACCTCGAAATTCTTCGACGAAATTTAGAAACTCAAAAATCTATGATTCATGATCCTTATGTGCTGACATTTGCAGAAACTGTTCTTGTATTATTATATCAACAAGTAATTTATATTATTTCTTCCTATTATGATATTTATAATTTTTACCTTGGAAATCTTCTCATTCCCAGAATAATTTGAGGGATTATTATAACCATCGAATGAGGAAGAGATCACAATTTTATGGTTTTATTCTGTTCTATCATCAATAATTTTAGGACAACAGGAATAATAATTAATTTGAACTTAATCCGCCTACGCGTTCCTGAGGAGACTTGAATAAGTTGAATATCCAAACTTTTTGGTGATGTAACTATAGATCTCCAATTAAAGTTGAATTTACCTCTTATTTTAAGAAGAAATTGATACTATCTAAGGGAAGTCTCTTGAAGGGAACAAACATTACAATATCTCCAGATTCAACATTTAGGCAAAGAGAAGATAACAAAATTCTGAGAAAGCACTTGATGGAAGCCAGAGCCCACTCTTCTACTAAGTCGTTTATTAAAGGAAATATATTACACATTGGCCAGAAGTCGTACACCATTAAAGACCTGAAAATCGCACAATTAGAACGGGAGATTGGAGGTGAACCTAATATCGGTGAAAGTGTGGTGGAGGCAGAATCATCGGCATCACAAATTTGGAGTCAACCTTCTAGCAATAGAGAAAAGCACAAGGTCAAAAACCAACCAATTAAGACCAGCGCTAGATTAGCTGGAATTCAAAGAGGAAGAATAGATTCGGCATGAAAATAGTAAACAAATGATAAATAAATAATTCTTCAAAAGGAAATGGATTCTTATATAAGGGATTATAATACTCATACTTACAAAACAATACTTATTGATAATTTAACGGAACTACAACTTTACAGTGTATCCGAACATCTAAAGATTTTACACATAAATATTAGGAGTGTGGAAAAAATTTAGATGAGTTCAGGCTATTTCTTAGAGGAAGCTCTCAAAAATTTCATGCAATTATACTTTCAGAAACTTTTCAAATAGGAAATATCGAATTATTCAATATCGAAGGATACACAAGTGTTTACAGCAATGGGCAATACAACAAAAATGATGGAGTTCTTGTATATATAGCAAAAGAACTGAAATTCAAGTATGATGTTGTGTCACTAGGTGAAAGCACAGCAGTAGAAGTAAATATCAAATTATTGAATAAAACATTGAAAATAACAAGCATTTATCGCTCACCAAGCTCTAATATAAAATTGTTTCATGAAAATTTATATAACTATATAAGAAAATCTAATATAGCAAAGTATCATATGATAATTGGGGATATGAATATAAACTTATCAGCTGTTGATGAATATGTTGATGAATATAAAAATATTTTAAATTCTTTTGGATACGAATCTTACATTAATAGCTACACCAGACCCTCTAGTAATAGTTGTCTCGATCATATTTTCCTAAAACTGATGGAAACACCTCCCTGGAGAGTCAGGCAGCCTTTATAGTTCAGCAACATATCACTGATCATTATCCAATAATATTATGCCTTAAAGATATCAAACCACCAACAAATCTTTTGCAGGCAAACTTAAAAATAAAAAATTCATAAACTATGACCGATTAAAAACATCACTAAATTCAGTAAATTGGTACAAAAGGATACAGGAGAGGACGTAAACACTTTTACTGAAAGGTTTATTAACATATTAAATGAGCAGATAACAATTAATACATCTAGAGTAAATAAAAAAGTAAAAATCCAATAAAAGGACTGGATAACGCCAGCCCTTCTTCAGTCTATAAACAGAAAGAATGAGCTATATAAAAGAGTTTCACAGAATTTAAATAATCTGGAACTCAGAAAGGAATATATTAATTATAGAAATCTATTGCATAAACTTATAAATAAATCAAAAACAATACTTTCAAGATAAAATAACAGAAAACAAGTCCAGGTCGAAAGCTTTGTGGGATTGTGTAGGGAGATCTGTAACAAAAGAAAGATGAATTAAAAATAGAACAAATAAAAATGCAGAAAATAAATTAATTAGTGATGAGCAAAATATAGCTGATGAATTCAATGAATATTTTAGTTCTCTAGGAAAAAATATGCGGAAAAATAAAAGATCCGGGGATTTGAACAGGTCGAGCCATTTTAAATAAAACTTTATTTTTTACCCAACAGATTCAGAAGAAGTGAAAAGATCATAACAAAACTTAAAGACGAAAAGGCATCTGGACACGATGGCATTAGATCAGAGGTGTTGAAAAAATAAAGGAATATATATCAGAACCTATTGCACATATGTCCAACCTTTGTTTCGAAACTGGAGTTTATCCTGATATACTTAAAATTGGAGTAATTAAACCTATTTATAAATCTGGTGACAAAACTTTACTATAAAATTACAGGCCCATATCGCTAGTGTCGAATATAAATAAAATTATAGAAAAGATTATGAAAAAACGTATCATTGGGTTTATGGACAAATATCAAATTATTGCCGAAAATCAATTTGGTTTTACACGGGGTAAATCAACTCAAGATGCGATCGGAGAACTAACTAAAAAGATATACAAATGTCTAAATGAAAAAATCCCAGCCGTCTGCATATTTATAGATCTTGCTAAGGCCTTTGATACTGTATCTCACAAGAAACTATTAGATAAGCTTTACCGGTGTGGCTTCAGGGGAAAAGGATATGATTTGATGAAAATTATTTAACAGGTCGCAAAAAAATGGTGGAAATCGGAGAATATAGAAGCAGTGTGAAAGAAGTAACATACGGAGTACCACAAGGAACAGTACTAGGTCCGATCCTTTTTACAATATATATAAACAATCTTCTGTTAATGGAAACAAAAGGACAAATTATATGTTTTGCAGATGACGCTGCTATTTTTATGAAAGTAAATCCTGGAAAGAGTTAAAAAATATGCAGAATGTGATTTTCTACAAATTAAAAGTGGTTCGAATGTAATAAGCTGACTCTCAATCTAGAAAAGACATTTTACTTACCATTTGTATCATATGCATCTGGTCTGCCACAAATGGGTCCCCTACGTTGACAATTCCACCATCATACCTGCAGCGGAGAGTATAAAATACTTAGGAATTACCCTCGACAGACATATGAGATGGAATAAACATGTCGATAATATAGTTAAGAAGTTAAGAGGGCTGCTTTATAAATTCAGATATTTAAGGAAGATTCTTGACGTCAAGCACCTACGCATACTCTATTTTGCTCTCGTGGAATCCCACTTATCATATGGTATTATAGGTTGGGGGTGCTTACAAGAATCAACTAAAAAGATCGAAACAATGCAAAAATGGTTGTTGAGGATTATTTTGGGAGACCACTTACCTCTGATGGAGACGAACTGTATAGATTATCAGGAATAGCTGACATTCATCAGTTGTTCTCGGCTCACATTTTGTTTCACACATTTCAAGGAAAAATAAAATTGAATTCAATAGAACATATTTATTCTACCAGAAACAAGAAAAATAGATTTGAAACCCCGAGAGCTGAGAAAAGAGTTGGGCAACGATCCTTTACCTATTTGGCACCAAGAATATATGCCATGTTGCCTCAAGAATTAAGAACAGCCTATGTGTATAAGAATTTCAAGAGAAAAATAAGAAGATGGGTACAACGAAGTGGCAGGCAAATCTTTTTTAATGTTACAAATCAGCTGCCTTAATCAGATATGTGACAATAAAATACCAAATTAGTGACTTTGATGCTGATAGTCTCTCTTCATACCGATAGTGACTTTTTATACCGATCGTGACCTTTATACCGACAGTGACTTAACATAGTGATTTTTCACACCGATAGTGACTTTCACACCGATGGTAATTTTACCAACGATAGCGACATATCAAGGGACATTGATAGTAACTTTCTTCGTGGTGACTATGAAATTTCAATGGTACTAATTAGAAATGTTGGTTTTGTTTTTGTTGTTTGCTTATATTTTTATTTTTGTACTTATGGGAGAAATATATTGTTTATTTAAGTTCAATTCACGTACAGACATTATGTAATGTCTCTGTGATTAAACGTTTATTCAGACTTATAATAGTTATTAGGTAAGAAATTCATATTATTTGTTATACATTCTTCAAATCTGAATATACTATATTATTATTATTATTATTATTATCTACAATATTTTAGTATTTCCCATTTTACTTTGGATAAAAGACCAATTTGCCTATTCCATGATTCCGATTAAACGGAAATTGCCTTATAGCTTTTGACTTTTTTGCATGTACATAATTAATTGATAGAATGCTATAGAAACAGATGTATTTCTCGGTACTGTTCACTAAAACTTTGATATATTACTGATTTAAGAGATTGCAGACCTAAGAATCTGGTATTAACTGGATACCTTCATGCGTTCATAAAGCGAATAAGTTCATTAGCGCAATAAAATTTGCGTGATATAACTGCAAGGTTACAGTTTTCGTATATATTCTACATCAGTGCTATCAGACGTTTCTTTTCATCAAATAACATGCTTCTATATTAACGGGGCGTTCTCTTATAGATTATGTTTAAGGGAAGAGTTAGAAATAATACGGATGTAAGCGCCTATGGTAAACTATATAAGCTATACCCATGGTATACGGATGAACGGTGACGGAGTTTTCCGGATACATTTAGCAGTTATTCCATTATTTGCAGTGGTATCAACATCATCATAAACGAATGGTCACTCAGTATCTGCATGAAATTAATAGTGACTAAGCTGTTACCATTTTTTCTGCTTAACTAATCATTTAAGATGAGGCACCTATGTATCATAAACATTCTTTAAATGTATGATTCAAATATTGAAAGATATAATGGGTAACTATGTAGCATTTGGTGAAAAAATCATCACCTTTAGTGAAAATTGCAGCCAAGTTTTGTTTGTTTTCTCACGCATCTACAAGTGCTACAGTGCAGAACTCAATCCAATTTTCAACTAAATGGGACTTTCCAGAGTTTTTTAACTCACAAAATATGAGAACAACTGCTAATAAATGTGAATTTCCTGCTCAAAATTGGCATAGATTAATCAACCCTAGTAATGATGATGGTTTGGTGAACTTACCTTCGTCTCTCATTTCACAATCGAATATTATCAGTCAGTTAAAGCAAAAATCTATCATTTTCTCATGAAATATCATACATCACTTGATGTTCAATTCTAGTCTTGAAATGTAATGCCTCACAGAAATTTGAATTCAATCAAAGGATTATTCAATAGGACTAGACTAAATGACAGAAAATGCATGAGAATAGATTGGCCTTGGAAATCATAACTGGCACCAATATTGAAAATGCTCGTAACTAAACTAATTTTCCGAAAATATTAAAGAATATGCTCCAAAATTCTCCAAAGCGCGCATCTTGCTAAATATGCTACTACTATCATATTATACATTATCTAACAAAGCTCCATTGAATGTTTAGAGAAGAATGATGAGAAGTTTTTTCTTTCTGATAATAATTACCTAATGAGCATAAAATTAAATGCCAGTCTTTCAAGTTGGTAATCTTCAACTGTTACACCTATTGTTATTTCCACAAGTTTTTCCGTTTCTGCTTTCCTGGATCCCCCCAAACTGTATTAGCATCTCAGCTTGATCATCATTAAATCAACGCAAAGTGTGAAACTTTTTAATCGAATAAAATTCTAGAAAGTTTCTGGGAATGTCGGGAGTTTTAAAAAAGTTCTAAAACGATTTAGCCTTCTTATCTGCTAAATGGCGGGTATTGATCCAAGAGAAAAGCTTGAGGAGTCATGTAACTTGGTTAAGTCTGCATAAAATATGAGAAATGCAATTAACTATTACAGTTCAATCGGATGATTCTGTAAAAGTGAGTATTGTTCCAACTTTTAGTTATCGTGAAAAACTTCCTCTCGATTTTTTTATCTTCGTGGAAAAGGCTGTAATGAGATTTGTTTTGAAGTTTTCATCCGAAGACTTTTTAAATCAAGAATATTGACTGCTATCGGACGGGCCATTAGCGGGTTTTGTGAATAAGGATTATTTTGTAGTAGCACTTAAAATACTTTTTGTAGGGTATTTATTATTTTAATATCGCTGGAACGAATTGAGAATTCACTTCATTACACATTTAATTCAAGAAAATATTGAAGCCACTTCGAGTGAATCGAGGCTGATTTTTGGAGAAACTGCTGTTCCAGTTTGGTGAAACAGGACATCTTGTGTACATTTTTATTCTAAAAATTAAAATGATTTTTAGTTTTCCTAAGCGATTTTCATATACTCGCTAACCAGTTTGTCCTCAATAACATAACACTATTCTGGCATGATATCTATACCTATATATTTTGTAAGAAATATTAACCACTGCAACCATCGTCAGGGTGGAAATTCTGGTTGATTTCTAGATGTCTCCACCGACCATTACCGCGTAACCATCCACCGTTCATATATATATATATATATATATATATATATATATATATATATATATATATATATATATATATATATATATATATATATATATATATATATATATATATATATATATATATATATATATATATATATATATATATATATATATATATATATATATATAGATATATGTGAACGGTGGATGGTTAGGTTAGATTATTAACCACTGTAACCATCGTCAGGGTGGAAATTTGGTTGATTTCTAGATGTCTCACCGACCATTACCGCGTAACCATCCACCGTTCATATATATATATATATATATATATATATATATATATATATATATATATATATATATATATATATATATATATATATATATATATATATATGAACGGTGGATGGTTACTAGGTAATATATATATATTATATTATATCTAGAATATTCTATTCGATCGTTCATCACTTCACACAAAGGAAACTATTAATGAGTAATATTCAGTGTTACTTGACTAAGGTCCGTACACTGGATTTTTCCGGGAGAAAGCCTCTGACACTACTCGTTGGTACATTGATATCATTGTCTGATGATGCTATAGTACGTATATATTCTGGTAGATTGATATATTCTCATAACATTTAACGTTATCCTAATATATAATTACTCCAGGATATGTTTTGATTATAATCATTGCCTGGCAATGGTATCAATTACCGGATGGTGGATTTATATTTTTCATGAAATCAGTTTGATTGCATGAACAGATATATGGGCAACTCGTCGGGGTAAAACCCCTATATATATATATATATATATATATATATATATATATATATATATATATATATATATATATATATATATATATATATATATATATATATATATATATATATATATATATATATATATATATATATATATATATATATATATATATATATATATATATATATATATATATATATATATATATATATATATATATATATATATATATATATATATATATATATATATATATATATATATATATATATATATATATATATATTTCTTACTTTCCTCAGGCATGTTTTCATCAAAACTTCTCGCTAAAACTCCCAACTTCCGAATAGTGACGAAGATGTCGAAGATTTTCAAATCAAAAATCTCCGCTTATAACCAAGATTTTACTATGGATATTTCATAATATCCTGTGGAATATCATTAAGAAAGAGAATTGTTTGAAAAGAATGAAAAGAGATATGATGAGATGTGCTCAGCAGTATAACTATAATACAATTTTGTCTGTGGTTTTTCTGAAAATTCGGAATGTTTTCAAATTTCACATAGTCTTCTGAAACTCCTCTCATTGTGGTTCTAATAGTGAAAGTTACTTCCCAGGATGTGAAAATTCTTTAGACCGCAAGGTTACTGTCTACAACTGCAGCCTTCATGGATATTAGAAGGTTCACTCAATAAATCTCCCATTTAATCACTATGAGGGGCTACGAGAGCAAGAAGAGTACCAAATATTACTTATCTACTGAAAGGGAAAGTAGTAACAATTCTGACTGGAAGTAGATCCTCAGGGAGGATTAATAAACTTTTCGTTTTTGTCCCTACTGGTTGATGACTTTCTGGCAAAAATCAGCGCACTGGATATTTATGTACAAACGTCGATGACAAAGTCATGATGGCTAGCGAAGATAATGACGGCGTCTCTAATAGACTTCAGGAGGCTATTTCAGTTATCCATAGATAATTTAAGGCTGAACAACCCACAAAACCCTTATGGTGTCATTCGCTAGGAATATGAGGGTATTTCTGTCCCACCGATGCCCACTACCCAAGGTAGTGGAACTGGTTTATATGATCGAGGTGCTGCCAATAAATATTTTTGTCATCTTGGTGGGTGTGCGACCGCTTTTGAAACAAAAATATTCCCCATTGACCGCTGTGCTAACTTCCTGCTTGCGAGAGGATCAACAGGTAGGTTGATAACAATCATCAAGCATAGCCAAGCAATACGAATGCATGGGCATCTGACAACGACAGATCACTTATTGTGCAGGAATATCGTGCATCTCTCGTCAAACTGGGAGCGAGAAATACGCTCCGTCTGGTACCCGTGCCACTCGAACATTGAATTAAATGAGAATGAAATTTGTTACGAAGAAACAGCCTTGGGATTCACCGGATAGGATCTTTGACTTGGAATTTCCTGGATATGCTAAGGGTGGAAAATAACCGGAGGTTAGAGGTGAAGATACGGGAGCACTGGCTGAGCTTTACATGTCTCAGGTCCATTGGAACTGGAGACCCTACTAATTTATTCTTCATAAACCTTTCTGAACTTGAGAGATACCCTGCAAAAAAGTCTTGCATACTTTTTGATTGATGCCATTTGCATCTTGTGAACTGTATATATTACTTTTTTCTGTTTTTGAATTACTCACATTTCGTATAGTTCATTCAAAACCTTGATTAAAGAACAAAGATAAGCACTTTGGGAATCGATACTGCCAGAGTCATGAAAATTTGAATAGAATCCCGTTTGTCGCGGTTCGGGTATCAAGATATGGCAACGATTTCTACAAGTGCACGTTACAGATTGAAAACTTTAGGGAAGCATTATTTTTCCTGAATTTGTTTAGTAATACTCCCGCACAAATTCTGTTTTAGTCCAAGCTACTTTTCCATACTAATTTATCTCAGAAACATTTTCCGCTTTGAAATGAAAAATATTTTTCATTTCAGTGTCTTCGCTAATTTGGCTATTGCTCTTTTCGATTCAGCTTCCCATTTTCGTCCTTAATCACTGTCAACTCTGCATCACCAAGTGGAAAATACTCTGATCGTTCAGATTAAGCGGTGAAAAACATCAAAATTCATAACTATTCATTCCTATCTAAACTTAAAACGCTGATTCACGATAAACGATTTCACCCGGTTCTCAGCAGTTACCTAGTGCGAGTACGATATTGTCGTAGGTACTGGAAGATATTTCTGTTTTAATGAATTGAATTGATTTAAACGATTACAAAAGACGCACTATGTTCCACTAAGGTATGTTATTTGCATCCTAAAATATATATTCATTTTGTATCCACTTAATGCGTATAACCAAATAAAATTGAACGAAGTGGTTATTTCTTCATACAAAAAAGTATTTTAGTTACTTTCGGAGATATTATCATCAATTTATAAAATTTTGTTTACTTTAACCACTTTAAGTATTCACAAATCAAACGTCTACTATAGGCTAGCTTTAAGTCCCAACTAAATAACAAAGTGGACTAACTGTGTTTGGGCTATTATGCTGACAATGCAGAATACGAAGACTTTTGTTTTATTGCCATCTATCAACGAAAAGCTAAATGGGATTTGGTCCATTTTGCAGTAGCTGGATATCGACATAAGAATTGAATACTACAATAATCTATAAACTCGATTTTGCGCCCTTGGCCATATATGAGATTAGGACACCTTTAAAAATTGGGGAGTATCGAAGGGCTCTAAACATGTAAGAACTCGCTGGTTTGATGAAAGGATTTATTAAGATCAAAACGAATCGACAAACTAAAATTTAAAGTACTGCCCTGACGCCATTCACTCAAGGTGCAGAGACCTAAATAAGGAGTTATAGAATCAGGAAATATGGGAAAAAAGAATTTTGAGAAGGGAAATAAAACAGTGAATGGATGGAACAACTGCACAAATTCAAAGATTTATGAAATATTCCATTGAGCAAGTATATGGAATTTGATTAGATCTCGACTATAACATATGAGCGGAGAACTGGTCTCTGCAACATGGTGAATTATTTACACAACAGAGATATGACTTTTATTGTGACATGAACCGGCTATTTGAATCTCAGTTTTGATTTCAGCAAACATTCAACATTCTTCCAACAAATCAATCCCAGCAAATTAGTATAATAACGTTTTCAACAGTCATTTTGATCTATCTAGCAGAATATCTGCTATAATTCAACGCCATTGTACTGATTATAGTTTCAAGTTTCAAGTGTCATTCACTTCTCATTAATTTACATATTCACAGATGGTACACATAAAGAAAGTGTTCATAAAGATATTTAAAACGTATTGTAATATATTTAGTTTTTCGAAATATTAACGGTCAGTGTTATACTGCAAATAATATCTAAGGGGTAGACAGGAATATGACCCTTAAAAAATTATCACTCTGTAGATTTTCACATCAAAATTGGAACGTTTAATCGTTCAAGCTCTTAAAAGAAACCAATATCATGAATTACAGCCAAATAACTGCAGCGTTATGGGTGATATTGAAAAAAATACGAAATTTTAACTCTGTAAGGACAATTCTTCATATTTTTTCATTATCCTTTCGCAATAATGACCCCTTAGTACGTGTGACACTCTGTATCTATTTATTAATGGTTAGCATCGTTCCACCAATACTTTATTTCTAGTACCGCAACCTGGGTTTCGCCTGATATGTTTGTATATGAGTCATTAGGAAGATGGAATATATAATCGGTATCATAGCTAACAAAATTCTAGAAATAAAGTTGAATTTCATGTTCGCATCTTTCGAGAACGGCTTGAACACTGTGGCTTTCTCGTGCTCCAAATGGTTCTAATTTGGATTTTTTGAAGGAAAAATTGAGAGAACTGACCAAATTATTGAAAAACCCAGGAGTAACAATAGTATACATTCAAGAATATTGTACTCTGAGAATAAAAAACACTAAATTATTTCATTCTTTTGTTTATGGATTGAGAAATGATCCTCGCAAAAATAAAAAGGTAGACTATTATCGTACACTAATATCGAAGAAGACCGAAGACCGAAATGAGAACAAGATTTCAATTTGGTTATTATTGTATTGTTTTATGATCTTGGAATAGGTACTAAGTCGAAATTTTTTGAAGAACTGCTGAAATTACAATGTTTGTGTCTTTCTATTATACCTCTTAACTAGAGTGACATATTTGGCTGATTCAATTTCGATATTTTCATAGAAAACAAATCAGAATGAATGTAAAACAGATAGAAACTTCAAAGAAACTAAGTCAATTGAAATTTGCATATACACCCTTGATGGGGATGATTTATTTGGTTAATTCTTAGTTGCTTTACTGAAAAATGGCTGAATAAAAGAAAAATCTTTTCCATCTAGAAAAATAAGTGTTTGAAAAATTTAGTGAGCATATATTCATGAAAAATGATCAAAATAGTTTTCCGAGATTTATATTCGCGATTTTAATCTGTTGATATAATTTCGTTCATTAGCCAAGTAAAACTATCATTCTAGTTTCTAATATAATTGAATTCATTTTTTAATATACTTTTTTCTATTTCAGGTAAGATGTTTCATCTGCACTTAGGTTGGTGAGTTCATTGAATGTTCATAATCAAGTATATTATTTTTTTCAATTAGAGGCGGTGCAGTGTCTTGCTACCTATATGTATGCGAACGGTTCTGCACGGTGTTTTATTCAGTAGATAAACTTCTGAATGCCATCTGAACACGAATCATATTTAACTTTCTTTTCAGTAATGCAAATTGATGAAGAAATAAATTCGCTTCAAATGAATCCGAGATTGATCAGAGGTTAGACTTTGAATTATATTGTAAGAGGTCGTTTGGCTCTAGTCGATTTATCGCCTATAACCTTGCTTTAATTGCTAACCAGTAGATTTAGTCCTTTTATAAAATGAGCAATCTTCCTGGGTGATTTTCCAGTTCTCGAAACAGTTCTATTGATTGATTTTCTGAAACAGCCTCCAAGCGTTCATCGCTGTTTCAATCGTTTCTTTTTCGTCAAATCGGTGTTCTTCGAGTGACACTTTCAAACTTAAAAACAGTTGAGAGTCGCAGGGAGCTATATCAGGACTGCACATAGGCACGATGAGCATTGGCAAACAATACTGCACGATGTTCCCTGAATATATTAACGCCTTCTATTGATGAAAACGCCCAATGTTGGTGATGTTTTCTACTTATTGAACCTGGCAATGTTTTTAGATATAACACTTCTTGGTAATTGTCTGACCTTCGGATCATTTGGTGCGCGATTGTAATCGAAACAATCGTGAATATTGACTGGACAAAACAATAAACCCACGATTCATCACCATTTATAACCTTTTGAAGCAAATATTCATCATTATATAGACTATCGCACACCGTTCACATACAAAGGCATTTTGCCTGTAACAGTCCTTCATGGAAAACTTACTGGTTACGTTCGTGTTCCATTTTAGCTATGCTATAGATTTGCCGTTATATCAGAGCCCAACATAGTCTAGTTCAAATGTTCAAGTCGATGTTAGTTTTTGATGAAGCTCCCAAAAATATCGACAAAAGCACTTTGAATTCAAAATTAAAAATATATCAACACGTAATAAACTACTAATTACACATTTAAAATCGAAGAAAAAGGCATCGAGTTTTTCGCGAATAAATCGGAAACTATTAATATTTAGGAACTATTGCAATGATTGCTGAAAAAAATTCACGATCAAAATTCTTGACTTCCGAAAGTGTATTTTTATTATTCTCAATTTTGATATAATTTTCAAAAACAATTCGCTTGGCTTTAACATCACGCGCATGGACTACAAAATGGGTACATCAAAAAAGATCATTCTTTCAGAATCTTGAGTTGAATTGGAAAATTTCATCGAATCTTACGAACGTACCTTACTCACTACTTTAATCTGCAGGCCCAGACCTCGTCGAAAAGTCAGCAGCAAGTATTATTCTTTTTTATTGATCAATTTTAATAATTTTACTTCTCGATTGACTTCTTTTCATATAATTTGTGAAAGAGTGGGAGTTTTTCGCTTTCATGTTGATTTGTTAATACTTTTCGCGATGTAAATTATTTTGATACATTTTTCTAAACATCACTCCGAACGGAGCAAAACATATGAAATTGAAGAAAGAGTTTGAGAAGCAGTTGCAGCTCAACCTGAAAGTTCAAGCCGTCAACTGGCACTCTAAACTAGAATTTTGAATCCATTCCATACACGATGAAAAAATCGTGATTCTTTCAGCATGGATAACCAACGACGTATTAATTTCAGTCACTGGTACCTTCAGAAAATAGAAGAAATTCCAGAGTTTCATCGACGTGTTATATGAACCGAAGAAGTTCGCATTACAGGTGACGGAATTTTCAATAGGCACCATGAGCAATGTTGGTTGGATGTCAATCCCCATCGAGAGTTGAATATTCAACACCTAATGTGGATACGGATTCAATGAGTGGGGCACTATGTTAGATAATCGTGTGTTAGCATGCACTATTTAAGACTACAATCTTAATGGCGAAATTCTCCATCGTATAGTAGATGAAAATACTTGGAAAGATACTCAGATGAATTGCCGTTAGATCAAAGAGGAAATATATATTTTTAGCATGACAGTGCACCACCACACAAGAAACGAACCGTATTCCAACTGCTGGACTGGAATTTCGGTGATGACTGGATAGGAACTACGAGACCTGTGAAATAGCCACCTCGTACTCTAGATCTGACCCTCTGAGATTTTTTCCTCTGGGGGCATATTGAGAATTTATTGTAAGAAAAAAAACGTATACCTTAGATGAACTTATACAAAATTTTAGGATTCGTTTGGCGAAAGTAGCATTCACATAGGAAACGCCTGTTGCCAGGCGTGGCACTTCCTGCCTTTCAAATGAAGAAAACATATTTTTTCCAGTCCAAAATTGAATTTTCCAATAAAAAGACTCTAAGTTCTGCAAAATTAACTTAGAATTGAATAAATGGGATCTTTGACGCACACCAAAGAACCTTTGCAACCATAGAATTTTGAATATCTATGTGCCGAGTGGATACCTATAAATTTTCAATTCCATTTAAAAAAGGTCATTGGTTGAGAGAATTCATATGGCGTGTGAGGAAACAAAATACTCTCTATTGACCAAAATCATCTATAGCTAGTATTTTAGTATTTGTCCATATATAATTCCTCACCTCATTTTCTATTTTATTTGTTCCTAGTCTGTCGATTACGTTTCTTGATTTTTGCTTGTGTCCGGTGTGTCTCACTACTGGTTTATGATGGTTAATGCTTATGAGGATGCACAAATTCAGTTACTTGAAGAGAAACAATGACTGGGCAGATACACGCTCAAGATTTTGTTCAGACTATGTAGATAGGATAACACTCATAATTCTAAAAGCATTATCAAGAATGTAGCATTACTAAACCAATAATTCCTAGTATACTTGAAAAGCAAAGTATTGCATTCAAAATTTGATGTGTTAACAATAAAAAGTATTAATTTCTGTGTGGAATATAAATTCATGTAACATCAGAGCCATAATAATTTCATTTTAACAGACTTCTTCACAACAACAGAAAATAAAATAATAAATCAAAGCTTGAAACTCTATCAAACTATCACATATTATCATTCCAAAAATACCTCTGTGAACAATCTCAATTAATTTTAGCATATTCCCTACAACAAAATCAGTATGAATACTCAATTTTCTCGAAGCCACGCATTACGTGCCGTGCACATGCAAGACAAAGGCCTGAAAATAGTTTTCCCAGTTCCTTCCATTCCAGTCTACACAGTAGATGGGGAAAATTTAACCCAATTTGTTTCGTCTAATTGTTAATAAAAGTCAATTAAGGTGCGGTTACCTCTGGCTTTGTTTCAGGCAAGTTTGTTTAATATTCATCTATTCGGAAATGCTTGTATCATATAAAAGCTATTTGCTAGAAAACAACTTTCTTCTATCAACAGGAAATTAAAAATGTTTTCAGAAAAATATGTTAAATGTTTTGGTACTTATATTTCTACTACATTAGGTTTTGTCATGTAACAAAAAAACCAGCAGTTATGTGTTCCAGCCAAAACATTGCTGTGCAGTTTAGTATATTCTGTAATATATTGAAACATCAATTTCTTGTGAGAGCCTTAAGCTAGATCTATTCAACAAGACTATCAACATGAATCAAAAAGGTAGTAAAATGACAAAATTTACCTTCGCACAACTTCGATGGCTGCAGTTATATTTTCGATTTCTGGAGTCTGGACTATTACTTTGTAATGTATGAGCTCCTAATCATCACCTAAGATTTCTTAAGAATTGGTTTTTTCCAAGGAAATTCGTTTCCAAAATAGAGATCGAATTCAAATTTTTCTTGTGGAGAAATAGTTATATTCTCAATACCTAAAATTTAAAATGTGCTTTTCTTGATCTTTGAGCAATTGTATCGCATCTGTTCCGAAAAACCGATTTCCCTGCCTACTCATCAAACTTCAGCTAACACTAAGTTCTTTTCCCTTCCATCTTCCAGCCTGAAGTTTTCTCATCGCCTGTTTGGTATTTGCTTGCAATAATCACGGCTTGCTTCCATTTTAATTAACCCATAGTTTACGATGGTGCAGCGGTGTGCATCATATAAAAGTATCACCTGCGTAGGGTGATGCACCTGTTTGCAGCATGCTGTTATATCAAAGTATTTAGTAGTAAATACGTATGCATCAAATCTTATGAATCTATTCAATTTCATGAAAATATGAGAACTACATCCATATAGGAGTGGTGGTGTCTGTTCGGTTCTATTGGCACGCGGTAGCGGTTATGTCTCGATTTGCAACGACAAGTTATGAGGTTGCTTGTTGAATGGGCTTTACATTTGTTCGTTCAATTTCGATGAAGAAATCTACCGATCAGATGCAGATTCGGAATGTTATTATTATTATTATTATGAAGAATCCGATGGCATGACAACAAAAAGAAATTCAACTTTATACTCTAAAGAGCATTTCGACGAATATCTTACAATAGTATGAAAGCAATTCTTGTTTTTCTTCGTTTAGATGTTCATTATTCTGTTTGTTTATTTTCAGTTCCTTTTATATTTATTCGTCTGAATTTTTTTCAAGAATTTACTAGTGTTGCCCTAATCTTCGAGCGCACAGCTTTATAGATCCGTCTCGATCTGCGAGAATGGTGACGATCTCTACGTGAGAATGGCGGCACTCTTGAATGAAAGTCAGTGCATTCTCATTGTTCACCTATTGACAGTTGCTTGAGTGAGTTGATACGAGTGTTTTCAAGAAAATAGAGTATCGAGATGTCATTGGATATTTGATTTTGAAAAACTATATGCTTATGCAAATTATAGATTAGTAGGATTCTGTGTTTGAGGACTCTGCACCATTATTCACCAAATGTTGGTTTAAGAACTTGGGAGACTATGACCGTTCAGGACATCAAAAAACTGCAACTATCGACGATAACCTCGCCAAAGTTTACCAAATTGTGCTAGATGACCGCCAAACTAAAGTGAGAGAAATAGCAGAGGTTATGAACATGAAAGGAGGAACTGCTTCTCATATATTGAATCAATATTTACACATGACAATGCTGTTCGCGCTTTGGGGGCCACGTTTGTTCACGTTAAATCAAAAACATATTCAAATGAACATTGCCAACGCTATGTTGGCGTAGTTTGGGTGCAATAAATCCGAATTTTTACGCATATTAACTACTTCAGATGAAACTTAGATACACATTATACGACAAAAATGAAAATACAGTCCAAACACATTGAACTGCAAAGGAAAAACCAGTTCCAAAAAAGGAAAAACTGAGTTTTCGATAAGCGACTTCAGAAAATATTGAAGAAGCATACTACCCATAATTACTTGATAAGCTGAGAGCAGAATCTGTGGCAAAACAGCCACATTTACAGAAAAATAAGATCCTGTTTCACCAAGACAAGTTCTCACTTCTGCGGTTGCTATGGCGAAAATCTACGAATTACGGTTCGCACTGCTTGACAATCCACCCTACTCACCGGATTTATCGCCAAGCGACTTCTCTTTGTTTCCTCATCTACATATTTCACTCGGAGGACCTAGATCGATTTCAATAAAACAAAAACCGAATTGTATCTGGAATGACATATTAACAGCGTGAAACATTTTTATTGGTCTATCCTATCAGGAAATAGCGGAAGTTGACCTTCACTTTACTTCTTTAAATAGTAACACCGAATTCATTTTTTTTTTTGGAGAAATTATTCGGTTCTGAGTATCTTATGCGAAAACCGATTTAGTGTTTATCAGAGACAAAAGAAATAGAAAAATTTCGGAAGAGAAATAACATTTTCAATTCATCGATGTAACTCGTAGAATGGAAACTGTTTGCGCTATGATTTTTCTAATCTAGACAGTGTTTTGATTTCAATTTCAGTTTACTCTGGTAACTCACATCATTTCGTATGTTAGGTGAAAAGAGACTCAAATCGTAACAGAAGATTCTGATGAACCGTGAAGTAAACTTTGTGAGGAATCCCATTGAAAATCACGTAGTCATCTTCATTGAATTATAATGGATGTCATTCGTAATTATTAACAGGAATTTATGTCAAATTTGGTACATACTTGTTAATTCTTGTTTTGTTTTCACGAAAAATTAAAAAGTATTGAAGAGGAAAATTAAGTGTATACAGATATGATTCCTGTTGATTTTCAATATAACATAAATAGTGCTTCTGCATTTCCATCTTATCGGAAACGACTTTCAGATCCTGATGAAGCAGAATTTAATACGTTTTTCAGACTTGAGAAAACTTACGCAAATTCTACTCAAAAAACAGAGAACTCTTAAAAGGAAGATTGGTGAATAAATACAAGACTTATGTTATCATCGTTACTCGCCTCGAGTTTTCGAAAATTTTTAATGATGGAGTGCATTCTGTTTATTCGTTTTTCAGAACCATCATTTGGTCTGATGAGTGTATTTTCCATAACTATCGCCTCTTCAATAGACATAACCATGTATATGGGAGCCAATATAATCCTCATATCATAATGAGTAATAATTTTCTGCGTAGATTCGGTGTGAACCTCTGGTAGGCTATTTATCCGAATCGCTTGATAGGACCAGTTGTCATTGCAGGAAACTTGAATCAGAACAATTATAATGCAATTCTCATTTGAACATCATAAGATCTGTTCGATTATATTCTTCCGGAAAAACGGAAAGTATTCAATTTTCTACAAGATGATGCTGCTCCTCACCTTACAGGTTTGAAAGTTAACTGACTTCACGAAAATGATGCTGATCAATGTATAAGGACATGTGGTCCTGTAAGGTGACCATCCGCTCCCCAGATTTGACTCTCCTAATTTTTGCCTACAGAACTGATGATCTAGAAATTTCTCCAGGTGCCGTTCTGAATGCAACACAGAAGTATTGAAAATGTGCCAAATAAGTATTCAAGAGTAAGGAAGGCGTTTACATCAATTTTTTCGAGAAATTTATGTAAGTTGAGGTTTCGATGTTTTCGGTTGATTGAAAAATATTTCCACCTCTTCGAGAATGGTAAACTTTTCATCGAGATCGGAAATCATTTCCAATAGAGTGAAAACGCTCTATTTCTGTTAGTTCCAAATTAAAATTGCAACATTTCTGTATTTATTTGAAGTTCGTCTTCCGTGTTCATTTATTCTCCGTGAAAAAGAGTTTTTTGCGGTTTTGGCACTGTAATAGTTATTGAGATACTATTGGTGGGCGATTTTCAATAAACTTATATATATATATATATATATATATATATATATATATATATATATATATATATATATATATATATATATATATATATATATATATATATATATATATATATATATATATATATAGTTATCTCTCACTATGTAGAAAGTACATAATACGTACGTGCACTGCATCGCGGACTTTATTTTAGATTGAAGTTTTTACTGCATACTAATCTCATAAAGTGTGTTGGTTTTTATGTATCTTATTTCAATACCCAATTCTCTAGATCTAAAAAGCAGCAGTTATATTTGACGGGGTGATTCTGCAGACGGGACATATTTTCACTGGTGGAAGAAGTTTTTTATAGGGTATCCGAAAAGTACTCATACAGTAATTCATTGAATCTAATCTAGATTCGTGGAATAAGAAATTTTTATTAGTGAAATGATATACCAATATTTCTAGAAATCATTTCAGAGGCATAAGTAACTTTCCGCTTTCCACAGATTTCTTAAATTTTTATTAATAAGTGTAGGTAAGTAAAAAAAGCTTTTTACATACTTGAACAGTACTCTGTATACTTTACGGATACAGATGAAAATATGTGACACTTCTAAATAGCTTCAAACGTCGATATTTCCATTCAAATCGATCATCAACCTAAATTTCACCTCATGATAGTATTTCGGCTCACCGCCAAAAGTGCGATTCGAATTAATTTTTATAGAAAACTAAAGGTGCGGTAAAAATGGGATTTTATTGATACTGAATAGTAGTCTATATAATCTGTTCTACTTAGGTATTCAGGATTATTCGGGTGGAGTAGAGTATTTTATATATTCGACAGTAAAATGCGAATTTTCGAGTTTGGCCTGACAAATAGAAATACAGCTTGAAATTTCGATTCAAATTGCCTCATCCATTTTGGAGTTATGACATCCAAAATATCCACCATATATACACAAAACAGCCTGTAATTCATACTGATACCCGACGGATAACTTTTACCACCACATTTGCTTTGAAAAATCACTCTGTATGATACATCCTACGATTATTCCTGAATTTTTGAATTGAATTCTGATGAGTTTCTAGTCTGATTGCTGAGCTAGGCACACTTTTTCCCCGTTCGTATTACTTCTCACTTCACCGACCACTTTGAAACTTCACAGAAAATGCATTTCCTGAGCAAAAACGTGCGTCAACAAGTTCACAGTGGTAAATCCTTCATGTGGAGAAAACATCAGAAATTTTCATTAAGTTGATGGCCGTGGTCGTTTTCAAGTTCTTGAATTGAAAACTTTGTTTCGTTCCTTTTCATGCATTGCCATTGGTGGGACCTCTAACTATTTCAATTACTGAATAGAGCATCGTGAAGTTAATTTAATTACTCGATGTCAGTAAGTTGTTAGACACAAGAAAATTGTCCGCTGGCAGGCCTTGCAGCTAGTAAAAGATTTGATTCTTGCTTCCGAATTTTATAAAGGCTTGGGTTATTTTCACTCCCAGTGATTATTGAGTTTCATGAAGCAAACACATTCCATTAAATAAAAGTATAACCAATATAATGTTCAAATAATCATACGCTACTCAAGAAATGAAAAACGGATCCAGCTTTTTTCAAGAAAAACATCATATTTTGCACGATTTTCCTTGAACTGCTCTTAGTTCACCATGTATTCTGAATTTCTGCATGTTCATCGAATGATTTCTCATAATACTAGTTTATGTTCTTCTCTTGGTCGTCCGTTACTTCATCGGAAACGCTTTAACCTATAGCGTCAACGCGTCAAACTGTCGTTTGTATTATTTTGTAACTTACTGCATGTTGATACGTGCTAATAAAGTGTGATTTGTGTCATATCTAACTGACAATTCTTGAGATTGACGCATATAGATAAATGTGACAAAGGAACTTATTTTATTACTTATTACATAGTGAATTTATGTCGTACAATTTATTGGAAATCAAAGCTTATGTGAAATTTCACTAAAACACAAAATTTTTTTCGAAATATCTTTCAGACTATTTTTCATGTTTTATGTTATTGAAATCATTCGTTTTTTCATTTTAATGTTAATTTTTGGCATCATCTACTTCAATTGAACAAATTTTTAGTTGTAGAAAGCAACAACAACAAGAAAGTTGTTCAAGAAAGTTGTTCGACAAGTTGAATTGAGGCTCGCTTCACGAATTCAAAACCTATATTTTTTGAAAATTCGAGATTTATGCTTTTCAATAAATGGTCCGACATAAATTCACTATGTGGTAATAATATGATTTTGCCTTGGTACTTTTATCTGAAGGTGTGAATCTCATGAATTATCAGTTAGACAAGAGACAAATCACTTGATATAAGATGGACAGCATGCCAACGTATGCAGTAAGTTTCCCAATGTTGGCTACAGAATGCAGTTTGGTACATTGACGCAAGAAGTCAAATTGTTTCCGAGAAAGTCACGGACGACCAAGAGAGGGACATAAATTAATCTTATGGGAAATCAAATGATGAAAGTGCAATTATTTAGAGTACATTCATGAATCTCACCTGGTTTTTCTCTGAACTATAAGATCAGTTCAAGCTACATCGTGCAAAATATGATGCCTTTCTTTAAAAAAGGCTGGATCTATTTTCCATTTCTTCAGTAGAGTATAATTATCTGAACATTGTATTCGCTATGCTTTTATTCAAGGGAATGTGTTCATTTCAAGAAACTTAGTGATCACATTTGAGTGAATAGAACCCAAACCCTTATAAAATTCGAAAGCAGAAATCAAGTCTTTTACTAGTTTCAATCCCTACCAGCGGACAATTTCCTTGTCTCTAACAACTTACAGACATCGAGTCATTAAATTAACTTCACGTGCTCTATTCAGTAATTGAAATAGTTAGAGGTCCCACAAATGGCAATGCATGAAAAGGAACAAACGAAGTATTCAATTCAAGAACTTGAAACTGGCCACAGCCATCAGCCTAATGAAAATTTCTGATGTTTTCTCCACATGAAGGATTTGCCACTGTGAACTTGTTGGCGCAAGTTTTTGCTTAGGAAATGCATTTCCTGTGAGGTTTCAAAGTGGTTGGTGAAGTGAGCAGCAATATGAAGGGAGAAGAACAATCCCTAGCTCAGCAATTACACTATGATCTCATCAGAATTCAATTAAAGCATTCAGGAGTTTCTGGAAAATTAAGTATACAGTCATTTTGCAGCTATAAATTTCTTCTTACTAGTGATAGAAGTAATTCGTCGTGTATCAGAATGCTACTTTTTTTCTCATCTGCGTCCTTTACACAGATATACAGGCTGCTTTGAGAATATACGGTGGATATTTCGGATGTCAAAAGTCTGAAACGGATGAGTCGATTTGAATCGAGATTTCAGGAAGTATTTCTATTTGTGAGGTTCAAATTCACCCCATAGATTGTTTTCTTGTACAAGGCCAATTTTCAACAATCGCATTTTACTGTCGAATATCTAAAAAATACTCTGTTTTTCATCCGAGAAAAGTCTGAATTCCTAGATAGAGTAAATAAATAATGAAAATTAAAATTTCGGTTCATGTTCGATTTGAATGGAAATGTCGACGTTTGATGCTATTTAGGAGCCTCACATATTATGTATGCACCCGTAAACTATACTGAGTACTGTTCAAGTATGTACAAAGCTTTTCCACCACACCAACAAATTTACTTTTTACATGTTAGTTTAGACGAAAATTTATTGGAAAACTAAGTTGAAAGTTATTTATGCTTCTGAAATGATTTCTAGAAATATTGAGGTATTATTTTAATAATGAAAAATGAACTTTCAACATAGTAAGAGAAAACGTACCAATATATTTGTCGTGAACATATACATGGTAGTTTATTGAAAACCGTCCATCCAATCTCAATAACAATTACCGTACCAAAACTGCAAAAAACTCTTTAGTATTTTTCACGGAGAAGAATAAATACGCATGGAATACGAATATTAAATAAATAAAAACATGTTGCAATTTTGATTTCATACTACCAGAAATGGTGTATTTTGACCTAATATGTTATGATTTTTCTGTTGCTAAGAACGAGAAGGCAGCAATTATATCATTCTCGAAGAAAACATAAGAAAGTGGAAACATCTCCCAATAAACAAAAATCCTATTTTTCAAAAAAAAAATCGGCTTTGAATTCATGAAGCATGCCTTATTTCAAGCTCTTTGAACGAGCTTTCTAGAACTAAAATTTATTGAATTGCACTAGTTGAAGCCAAAATTAACATTTATATGAAAAACGAATACTTTAATAATATAACATTTGAACAATTGCCTAAAAGAGTTTCTGAAAAACTTTTTGTGTTATTTCATGAGATATTTCACATAAAATCAAGTGAATTAGTATGAAATAGTACCAATGCCAGCACGTCTTCAGCTACTTTGTTATAATTTTTATCTCACCAGTTATCTACCAATATATATTAATTTCGGTAAGAAATGCTTTAATTTTTCAATCACTCAGGAAGGTAATCAAAATATTACAATAATGATTTTGATTGCTTAGTAACTGTAGTTAGGGTACTTAAAAGAGAATTATTGTACCAAGTTTATCTTTATTTTATATTTATCTCTAGTTGTGATGAATGCATTATTGCCATCTGGGCCGTTTGAATTTTGCATACTACTTGATATCGGATTTCTATTATATGGAATAAATATTAGATGCATATCCAAAATACTAGTTTACTTTCGCAACAAAAGTATTTCAAAGGAATATGAAGCTTATAATCATATTATCACATACCGTTTTCAAACTGATCACATTTTAAATGTTTAAACTTGAAACATCAAACTTTTAAGAGAATTCATTGATTGGATGGAAGTTACGGATACATGCTTCAGGTGTTGGAGTGGGCACAAACGTTTTCATACTCAATTCAGTCCCATGAGCTTTAATTTTATTTGAAGTAGATTTTCGGTTCTGTTAAACTCCCAATGAAGTTGTAAATTCTTTTGAAACAAAATTCTGAACTCTTTAACAAAAAACTTTGTTAGCAACATGGCGCTTTTAGCTGTCATTTTGTATAAACATTTTTTATATATATGAAAGATACAGTATGCAAACTGACGACTCATCTTTTTACATATCTGATGTATTTCATCCATGAAAAACACTGTACTCGGTCCTCCAATAAAACCCGAAATTTTGGAGGTTATATGTAGTCTCCTTATTATTTGGCACACCATTTCCTATATCAATGAAAACACTTTAGCTTAAGAAAAAAAATATATCCGTACCATAGTTTAGCCTGCTTTTCTCCGTATAGCGTGTGAAATAAGGTACAGAATATGCTGCATTTGCATAGAAATTGTATCAGAATTTTTTTGAATCAAATTATAAACTTTTGTGTATGATAAGATTCTCAGAACACAAATAAATATTTTCACATCGAATTTTGAATAATAAAATGAATTGATATAAACGAACGTCCAAAGACATGTTCGGCCACATTACCCTGCTCAGAAGCTTGACACTTAACCACCCTACTATTACCTATCTCTATATGTAGTATACCTAAAATCAAATATTCACTATCAAATCTTTTTGATTATAATCCAACTTGTAATTTGCACCCAAAATACGCTTATGACACTTTCATGAATGTCAAATAGTTTTCCTAAAATTTTTGTGAATTTCTTAATGAAATATGGGAGAGAGTACCCCTTTTTTAGCTTTTAAATAGAATTACCTGAAAGATGGAACTTGGTCATTTGCCCCTCCTAAATGAAAAGAGAGGTTATTCAATTAATGTGTTTGATCAATGAAGATGTTTGAGAGGACATAATAGATTGTAGTTCGAAAATGGCCTTACAATGAAAGTAAGCTACGACAGAGTCAAAGATGCTATGGCTCAAATTATGAGGACTACCATCTCTTATACCTAATTGATAAATACTTTATCAAATTCACGAAAATTTGGGTATGAATTGTTTCACATTTAGAAAGAAGAGAAGTATGGTACTACGTATGGCAAGGGTGCTATTGTGCATCTATTTGATAATTGAGTAAATGAATTATCAATACATATTTCATCATTTCAGTTGACCGTTATTTGACAGTTATTTGTACGTAAGCAACACTATTGTCATCTTAATGAATGGTATTTTTATTTGTTTGTTTTTCCTTTAACGTGCTCTATTTCCGCCTTTCGGCCAATGACACGCCAGGGAATTCTGTCACCTCACTAACCCGGGAATTTTGCCGAACCCCTCTCGTGTCGAGGGTAGGGATCTTTAATGTCCAACACATATCTGTTAGATAGGACCGACGGCTTTACATCTCCTCCGAAAGATGGATACTCAAGCGATTCCCAGAATCCGAAAAATCGCACCGACTTTGTGGGGATTGAACGCAGGAGACGAGCATCATATCCCATACGCCTCCGAGCCGGCTGAATGGTATTTTATTCAAACACTTTCGGCCTGAAATTTCGGGATGTTCAACTAGTTCTTTTTTTTTTTTATTCAAGATCCTCTGGGATACTGACGGGTTTCCCCATAATTAGTATCCACATTACAATATTATGAAATGATAATAAAAATATATAACAATTATAATCACTTAAAACATGCAAAAAAACAAATTGTGCCAGCAGAAGAAACGGTAACTTGAAAATATCAATCATTGATACATATTAAAGAACAAAGAACATAATCTATGTCTGTTCGAGAAAATGTGCC
This sequence comes from Cryptolaemus montrouzieri, assembly GCA_013387265.2. NCBI lineage: Eukaryota > Metazoa > Arthropoda > Insecta > Coleoptera > Coccinellidae > Cryptolaemus > Cryptolaemus montrouzieri. Next base: position 68,864,672 of record JABFTP020000021.1, on the reverse strand, counting down.
TTCAACCTGCCCTTGATTTGGGCTTTCGACATAAAAAAGACATCCACGATGTTAGAAAACTCATTTGCATTTCTGTTTATTCTTGTTGAAGGGGAGTTCTGCTAGCACGACGTTCTCTTGAAGGGAATAGTAAACAGTTCAGAGTCTCTCAGTCTCCTAGAAGGAACGTTAATGCCAATCGCGGCTAGCAATTCCTCACTCTGAACACAATTCTGAAACAACCCACATAGAAATACTTTGCTACTTTGCGTCTATTTTAAGGCTTATGAGGTTAAAGTGTCTTGTGGTTAGTGAGAGGTTACCCGCAGAACTCAAACGAAACCTAGAACAAAGTTGGCAAAGAAATCTATTCTAAATAGATTCAATTCGAAACCTACAAGTCCCATACTGGTGGCACCATACCACACTAGCGAAACTCAGCCAACTAAACACAAATGCATACAAAACAACAACTTTCTGCGCATTTGTAAAGTATTTAGTTCCCCCCATTATGAATCCTAATATTATTGATGCGGCTGTTGAAATATGATCAATATGGACGTCGAGTATTAATTTGGAATCCCAAAAAATACCCAAATCCTTTGCGCGCTCAACGAGCTGAAGATTAACGCCACCAAAGGAAAAAGTGAATTCGATGTACCCTGGGGTACTTCAGACAAGGATATATAATTCTTAGACTCGAATCCCTCGACTTATACGAATTGGAATCGATTCCTCAGGTAGGAATCGAACCACCGCAGAAGACTGCCCTCCACTTCTACATCTGCAAAACGTTGTACGTGAATATTATGGCTTGTTTTATCAAATGCTCTGCATAGATCAGAGTAAACGGCATCCGTCTGCGCCTGATTGTCCAAACCGTCGTGTAGGTACTCACTCTAAATTCACATGTTCGTTTCAACAGACTTCCCTTTCAAGAAACCATGTTGATCAGGTATGATGATAATTTGGATATTGGTCTGAGATTTCTGATGTCTGACTTTGAACCACCTTTAAGGATCGGAACAACAGTTGCATTCTTCCAATTACTAGGAAATCACCACTCGCCAAGGACTGAGATACAACAATAGTTTCAGCAGACTCTCTCAAGAATACAGCGGTAATTAGGTCGGAGCCAGCGCTCTTTCTGAGGTCAATGCCACAGAAGGCCTCACCGTATTAATTATGTGTCGAATGATAGCGTAAAACATATTGACATTTTAGTCTACTGAATTTTTCACAAAAGTGCCGATCCAATCAATGACCGAAATCTCTCTATTTATAGAATTGTGATCCGCTCTCTTGAAACTTAGCGTATACGAATACAAGGTAAATTAAAAATGAACTTAAAAGTTATACTATCTGTGTCCGTCAGAAGTACCTTGGAATTTTGATGATCAGAAACAGAATTAGTGATTGATAAATAGATAATGTTCCGGTATTTTCTCTGAAATTAATTAACTGAAAAATTAGGTTTTCAGCTTTATTCTGAACAGAGTTACAAAGTACCGACAAAAAGTTTAAGATAAGAAAGGTATGACTGCACGTGCTACTCGACTTAGCCAGGGAATTGTCATACATTTATTTGACAGTTGATTGAAATAGCCACCAGAAGAAGTTACACCAAAAGTATAGATGAATTCCCATGATTTCAATTGGTCATTTTCTATGTGTCATACTTCTCAGACTCATAGTAAAGTAATTACATACCATGAAATCACAAATTTATTGGAATATTCTGATTCTGGTCGTATATGATACGAAATGAATGCCAGTGTGAAATGTAACATCTGCAAATTTCACTGGCTGTTGTTCATTATTATCATTTTCAATTCTCATTAAAAGTTCCGTATTTGCACCCCTCCACCGTATAGAGAATTCATTTCCTAAGCCTTTAGGAATAAACCTGTATACCTAAAACTGTTTCCTCTCACAAACCGGCGCTACATTGGCCCCCAAAATCCCCGTAGGGACTAAACCCCACCGCTGTAGCGAGTCAGGTCTGACTGATTGCTTTCCTCGATTTGATCCACAACATATCTGATGGATAAATAGAAACCTTTTACCTCAAATTCTCTGTTGGAGACGAAGAATATTTCAGGAACCGATGCTATTTATAAAGCTACGTATTTTCAATCAAGATATCGAAAACCTATTCGCACTAACTTTCGCAAATATTTCATATCAACAACGGGCAACGCATGAATTCTTGTTAAGAAGGCTTTTCTTGTACTCTATGATTTGACTGACACACATCATGGAAAAACTTTCTTTGGTTAATATTCAGAACATACTTATGACGCTCATCGTCAGTTGAGAGATTTAATTTCGATTTTACTTCAAACAGAAAACTGTACGGGTGTCGCATTTTCGATTGATTCGAAAGATATCTCCGTTAATTAAAAGGATATAGGAATGCAACAGAGCACGATACGTTGCTATTATTATCTGAAACTCAATATTGGGAAACAAAATCGTCATGACCACTTCATTTATAAGATTAAAATTAGCTTCAAGAGAACCACTTTCACACTTTCGATGTATAAAAATGAATAAATGAAATTAAAAATTATATATAATATATTTTGCCTATAGAATCAAAAGGTGTCGAGAGATGTTCATGCGAGAGTGCGCTGATTCTAGGTTATAGGGCGAAATGCAACATCGATCATTTTAATTTGACTCATTCGATTGGGCTTTCTACAATAGCTCGAATACATATCATACTGCGAACGTGACTGGAAAAAAAATCTCTGAGCAAGCAGGATTCTAACAAAAGAAATTCACTTGAGAAGCTACCAAATTGTCTCTTACCAAAGTCCTTTGTTGTGATTTGTGTTAAGTTTCAGGTCAGATATGTTTTTTATTAAATATTATATTTATTTGATTTCAATGTCGACTTAATAAAAAAATGGAGAACAGGACACAAAACTTTTCAGATTTTAATGTTGTCATAACCATTTTCTGATATAAAGAGTGAATAGAATCGTTATCGCCCTTTTTAGAGTGATAAATCAACTGTCTGAGGAATAAGTGAATAAGTTCCTTTATTCAAGACTGATTTATGGAAAGAAAGAGAATATATTCGAGAACGTTTGTTTTTTCGAAGAATTTCTATATTCAAAGCTTTAGTTATACTTTGATTTCGAAGAAACTACCTACTTTTTCCGAGAACAAAATTCATAGCGAATAGCAGATAACATAACTTTGATAATGCAAGAAATGCAGAAAAAGTCTATTTGCGCTATATCTAAAAAAGTAATGTCGCGATCGATAGAGAAAATCTGAATTGATATACCCTATAATTTTCATCATTTAATATTTTTCTCTGTGAGCTCAATTATTTCAACAAGAATTGTCTTCTTTAATGTAGCGAGTTTTTAGATGATAAAGAATATTTGATGAATGAAAAAAAATGATTTATAGTTATTCCTATATTTTTAAAGCATTTCGATGACATAACGACTCCATCCGAGAAATACAGAATGAAAACTAAGCTAAAATTCAAAAATACATATATTTGATACAATTGCCTTATGTGAATTCATAGAACTATTCTCTAAACTGCTTAGCCGAAAACAAATTTAGTAAAGGGTAAATATTGTCAAAACTACCTGTTCATTAACTACTATACTGGAATGTATTCATTGATTTCAAGGGATTCCCAAAAATCAATATCGAGTTTTTTGTTAGATGAAGGTATGATTTTGAAATTTTGGTTTTAATTATGAATTTTATGGTTTCAAATTAGTTTTATTGATGAAACTACTATATACGTTCCTAAGAATATTTTAGTCCACCTAGAACATTTTACTCTTACTACCGCAGTTAAATTTACATACATCCGATTTCATCCTTTAGGTATTCTATTTTATTACTTTTGATAAATTATTATTGGTTCGGAATGATATGTTCATTTAGAACGTTTTTAGTATACGTTTCAAATTATGGCTAACTTTTCAATGTATATAAGGCTATTATATTTGTGTAGATTTTGGGTACACCAATTTTTTTCTTTTTTTCGTTTTTGTCAATTATTTCAGTTATGATATTTCAATTGTAAACATTATCAAGAGGTACTTCTTCAATTTTTTTACCTTAGGATAGAGGAACATTTGAAAATCTATGAATCGTGCTATGAAAAGCAGCCATTTTATGTTAAAACAAAATCTGTGGTTCATGTTTGAGAGGCTGCGATATTATGTTGAATTAATAACCTGTAGATTATGTTGTGGAAAGTTGCCACTTTATGTTGAATTTTCTTCATTATAATTAAATTCCGTTAACTGTAAATGATTTCGATGAAAATTTTGTATTCTAAGAAAAAGCTAATAAAAATAGTTATAATCCAAATATTACAACTAGATTGCTTATACAAAAACTGAAACACCAGGCAATAGAAGTGGTGTTCTCGAATCTTAAAGATCAAGAGAGATAAAGTAGATTCTTATACGATGGGAAAGTTAGCCAAAATTCAAAACAATCTATGGAAAAATCTCAATCGCACCTCTCATTCCGAACAAATAATAATCTATCCAAACAGGTCAAAATTATAAAATTACGATAGATAATAGAATAGAATATGATGTGTACAAACTTAGCTGTGGCAGTTGAAGTAAGATGTATATTGGTAGAATTCACAGAAATTTCAGCTTTAAAGTCAGATAACATTATTGTAGCTTCATCAGTTAGAAAACTCATTCTAATTACGCGAATCATTTACTTGTAGGAAATCATAATTTGAACCAAAATTTTACAATCATATATTGATAAATTTGATGATCAGGTAGATTTTGTCAAAATTATTTTCCTTGTTTCCGGCTGTGTGATTTAGAGTATAGTTCTATGAATTTGCCTAAGGTATTTCTACTTATTTTCAATCCAATTGTTGATAATATATACAATTTTGAACCTTAAATAGATTCAATTTTCGATTTTTCTTATGAAGGCGCAGTGTCGTCGAAACGAGTAACAAATATGGTAAATAAGGTAAATCTAATGTATTTTTGTTTTAACGGAATTTGGCTCTTTTCAGTTCTTCATCAAATATTGTCAAATTTCATCAACTTACTTAAAAAAAAGCACCCAGTCATAAAAAAGTTTGGTTCATACATTTTATTTCATTTTGTTCAAAGAAAGTGAAAACACAAAAGCCGGACATGAGTAAAAATTAAAAATAACTCATCCAATGACGTATCTCTATAATTCAAATTTGTCCAATTAAGACCGAATATATAGTGGAAATCTATAAGAAAACACACAAATTTCTTCAAATTTGGCACTTCAAAGGACTTTTTAGCATAAATTTCATTATACATTCAGAATACCAAATTACAAAACTCAAACAAACAAAGAACTCTGTTTCTGTAAATAACTCAACGATTAGAAAATGAATGATTAAAATCTTATTTCTCTCTTGGACTGTCTATTTTCCTTTGAGTGAGATAATTCAGCAACAAACGAATGTAATATTCATAGAGAAAAGGATTAAGTAACTCAATTATAAATGCAAATGTTCAAAATTCGGAAGTCCAACGTTTGAAGTTTTCAATATTAAACTTCCACGGGAAATTTGCAAGGTTAATATCATAACTGAAGTTTCAGTTGAAGGCCAATTTGTATTTGTTAATACTTTGCTGCCGTCAGCTTTCTGCGTAAAGAAAGGGATATTTGATTCTGTTTTGGTTATAATAATCGGGTTATTATGTCAGTTGCTTGGAAAGAAAATTGAATGAACAAAGATTCGAAAAAAAAATCTTCAAGAATTTGTTATTGTCGTGGAAAGAAATTATTCGAAGAAATTCTGTTTTATTGATGAACTAGTTGTTAACCTTAACTCTTTATGCCTAAAGTTGGAACTATTCTCTAATTTTGAAATTTGGTGTGTTCTCACTGACGTAATTCAAATTTTCGCCTTCTTTAGTTCCAACCTCTTTTTAATTTCCTCGGGGTTAAATATCATAAAATCTTCTCCAGTTAATATAACGATTCTCGTTCATTAATATGTTATGGTAAGATGTATAATTTCCAGAAATTGTGTCAACTTTATAAGAATCATGTCCGAAAATGATTTTCACATAGTAATTTTCTTTCCTGTCACCGTTTTATTGAATATTTTCCTTCTAATTCGTATAAGATATTCTTCATTTCCGTAAGTCTGTATAAAGGCAAATTGGAAGAAGCAGAACTAGACCGAATAGTAATTTGTTATTTCGGTCATTTTTTTGCACATAGTAGTATATTCTGTTCAGCAATAGCGTTTTATATACATTATCGATAGATTTTGACGGCTGTTATTGATTGAAAATTAAACGGTTGTTATGTTTCAGGTTTCTGAATTGCCTTCTACGATGGAAGCAAATTTGAAAAAAGGTTTACATTCATAAGTGAGATTATCACACTACAGAATTCTATTTTTGCACATGGAAAATTTCCGTAAATTTTCTTCACTTTCACTCAGTCGAGACAAGACTTTCATCTATATGTCTTCCGATGTTGAGTACTATTCCTCCCGCGTAATCATCTAAACTCTTAAACTTGGTGAACCACACCAATTCAATGCCCTGGAAAGCCTGTCTGGAGTATGATCATGATTTTGTCATGCCACTGCCCAACCCACTGAAATTCCCTGCAGATGATCTCGATGAAACCATTTTGGGGTCAAAAATAATATTTTTTCTACAAATTTTCCTAAGAAATACTGTAACAGTCGAGAGAGGAAAATTGGAAAAAACACTCAAGGAAGACTTCACTGAATAATATTTTATTATTTGGAAATTTTCAGCTATTTGAAAATGATGAAATTTTCTCAATTCCTATTTCATAGTTATTCCAAACTCAAGAATTTTTGTCTTTTTTTGCGAATAGCTTAGCGCAAAAAAAGCATCTCAGTCAATTAATATTCCTAATTGAAGTTTATGCTGACCGAAAGGAATTCATAGTGTACGACACTACAATAATCGACAAAAATTGTCAACTTGATCTTGATACTATATACAGTGAATTTAGTATGATTTATTGGGCTTTGACGAAGATACCGAAGTGCGACTACCAGGACTGTCTCTAGAACTGGAAAATTAAGTAGCATGTTGTTAAATCCACTGCAGTTTGATGGAATGTCTGGAGCCAGAAGACCTGAAATAACACCGGGGAGGCAGATAAGTCGAATACTTTTGACAGTACTTTGAAATATAGTTAGTTATTTTATGTCCTTTCGGTCACTGAAACTTTAGGTTATAGCGTTTTTCACTACGACACTATAGGAAGATCGAAAATACCTTGAGTAGTTTCGAAAAATTAATGGTACGGAAATGTCCATATCTAACTGTTTCCGCGAATCAACCGTGAATTTTTCTCATATAGTGAATAGTTATTGACGTAGTAAAGTTAAGTCTCCAGGTCGTTTCAAGTCATCAACATATTCTCTACCTTCTTTGAAGTCTACTTTTTGTTAACATTTTTTCTGCCATATTCTGACCTTCTGCAATATTCTGGACGTTTTTGCAGCTGAGAAATATCTTTCCACAAATCGAATTCATTGGTTTCTTGACCTAATATAATCATTTATTCTAAATTACCAATATATGATCGACAATAGTGTTTCATATACGAAATCCATCGAACAACTATCGTAGTACACCAAGTCAAAATATATTTCCTTTTGAAACATAGTTTGGCCTTGCTGCAACCCACCAGCTTGAAGGCTCCTATAAATAACAACCTCTGAATCCATCGAAGTTTTAACTGACCGTGAGTGATACCAAAAGTGGTCAGCTCAAACGAGCTCCATTAATGAATGAGCGATCTACCTTGGACAACATAACTCAGTAGTGTCCTTATAACCACGTTTTCTGCCTATTTCAAAAATCGTTCAAGATTGTACAGATTGCAATGCCCGTTGTATTAGAAGAGGAGCTGCGGCTGAGACCAACGCAGTAGCAATATTGGGTTGACCCCGATTTTAGAAGTCACAAAAATAGAATTCTACTGAGTTGTTCACAAAATAATTTCATTTTTCTTTCACTGGGAATGGGAGACAGTTTTCTATAGTTTGACACATCTAAGTAACTTTTGACACCGCTGAAATGATTATTTTGCCATTTCAAAGATATTTTAGTGTAGCAGAACATCTGGTCTGAAAACTATTGCAAGTAACCAAACATGTAAAAGGTATTCCCTCATCTTTTCAATTTTTAAAATGAACCAAAGCACCTTACGTTAGCATGAGAGGTTAAATTTGATGAATTTGATCTTTCGAAAATATCAATTCGTTCTGCATTATCAGCTTCAACATAACATCAAAAATTATCGAAATGAATAAATTTTATTTAATGAATTTTCTTTTCACAGTTATAGACTTCTGCAACACATTTTAACAGATTCTTATTTTCAGCTCAGATCCAACTCTGCCTGAATCTGCGCCGTTAACCTGGATCAACCAAATTCGCTCATGAATTTCTCAGTTAATTACAAGTTATAAACTGAAAGGTTGTTAGTCTTATTAGTCGCCTATAATTCGAGCAATACGAGTATAATACATTTTAACTCTCGCAACACATTATGCGCCTAAAGTAGCTACTAATTACTCCACCATTTAGCTAAATTAGATTGAGTTCTTATTTCATTCGAGACCTTAAACTTGAAAGACTTTCTGCGAATAAGATAGCATGGGAGTGTCTTATTCTGGTATAAAAAATTTAATGACATGTCTGCTTGCTTTTGATATTACTCGTCGCAGAAGCCGCACAGAGTTGGCAAAAAGAGCGAAATGAAACATTTATTTTTAACAGATCCACCCGAGATAATTATCGTTATATGGACGATGGGGATTCATTTGATAATATCACTTAAGGGATATTTTCATAATGTCTACTTAATTATACCTGCAAATGACACATCACGCCTGGCCAATATATGACATCAGTAAGCCTTAAAATTCATTAGAAAACAAAAGATTTGAAAATCTCGCAAATTTTCTAAATAAAATCCTTACTCATTCGCTTTTTAAAAAGACTTCAAGTTTTGTCCCTCTCAATCGATTTCATGGACTCAAAGCGAGGAAACAATAGACAGTGACTTATGCAGCCGATAAATAATCCTATAAAGAGCCGGTAAAAGCAATATACTGTTGAGCTTGATAGATAACCCATTTGCATCCGTCGCCAGTGGATCCGGACGCAAGGGTAAGTTATGCTACGAGCACATGCTGCAGATAGCCTTTATCTGATGCATGCAAATGTTCCTCCTTCAGGTTTTCCAATGCTTCAAATGTGACACACGTTATGCAGTTAGAATGTTACTCAAATGTATCTTGGGAATTGCTACGAGCAATGAAATTCTTTTGATCGTACCTCGATTACGCTTACGCGAGAGAGGACATTATTTATGCTGCTTTTATTAAAATATAACATTTGACAAGGTTTTAATTTTAATGACATACAATTTAATTATGAAGTTAATTTAGGCTTTGAAAATTTAACATCAAATGAAAATTAGGCTATTTCTGAAAGAATTATGGTTTCTCTATTGAGTGAAATTGTATTTCAATTACTTCTAATTTATGTAGATACTAAGTTTCAGTCTCACTCAGACACGGTAGCGTTCACGCTGATTGGAGCAGCCGTAGCGTCCTTCACTCGATAAATCTCAAATTTTGAACCCTCCTTAACTTTTTTTTTAAATTGGCGAATTCTTGCCATACATATTCATTTTAGCCTAATCTGAATTTCCGTACCAGCATTACATCTGACGTAAAAAAGTGTGAACTAATTAATTTATTTCCAAGGATGGTTATCAAAAGGGATTATACTCGCGAACTCATCTTTGTAATATTTACGGAAAATGTTTTCAATACAATTTACACTGTCGAAGATCGATTATCCATACAAAGTAGCGGCGTAAAAACCTAGATTGATGACTGAGGTTAATTCGTGTTTCGGTTCAAAAGTCATTTATTGAATTCATCACATAGAACACAAATATTCATATATCCTATTTCCAATTGAAATTTGTATCTAATATTGAACAGAAAGGGGCTCCATCTATATACTGGCTTACGAGAGCACGGTTTTCTATTTTTATTATTATTTTATTAGCCTTTACAATACCTTTTTGATGATTAATTAAAACGATTTGTATTCACTTCTAAGCTACGCTATAGAAGCGATGATCTTGGCATAAAATTTTTAGTTTACAATGTGGAACAGAATATGGATATATCAGATGGAAAATTAAACCCTAACAAAACGAGCTTCATACTAGAATTAAATTAGAATGATTTCAACTAAAGATTACAATTTAGTGAAATGATCCAACCAAATTCTGATGGAGATGAGAACTTAGTAGGCTCAACCGTTTAGTGAATTTAATTATTAAATTAACAATATCAGTCCAAGGTAATTCCACATTGTATTCAAGAAGCTTACAGTCAATCATAACTCAACTGTATCGAAAACTTTATATATTGGTTGGCATATTGAAATATTAGACCATTTTTCTCAGTGAGAAAATTTTGCTGAGAAGAGCAAATCAAGCAATATTTTCTAGTTTTTTTCCACAAATTGTTTGCTCACCGCTTTCATGACCATCCAAAATATATGGTTGCCACTTCATTCATTCTGATAATCAAGCTTAAGGCATATAAGTTATGAGCGTCGTACTGATTCACTTGAGGCTTTATATTTTGAAGTGGATTTTTCGCTCGTGATACATACAATACACACACATAGATGTAAATTTTATTCATATTTTAAACAAGGCCATGTGCAAACACAAGTAGATTCAGGATCTGAAATCAGTAGGTGTAAAAGAAATGGTGTAGTTAAAAACTAAAAAACAACGATATATCAAATAATATCAAGAGAAAATTCGAGACGAAAAACAATGAAACAAGAGATGAAATGAGAGGTGTCATTTTAGAACCATTTGATGAAATATTGGGGAAAAATATTTCACAGTCACGGAAACTGTAACACTACTAACATAGTGAACATATTAATAGAAAGAAACTGCTGGAGAACTAAAGACAACATCATTTACAAAAATCCATAGAACACAAAAAAACAGAGTATAGGAAAGCGAAATAATAGTGGATGGAAGGAAGGAGCAACGAGATTGCCTGAACAATGGCCATAAATACAATTTGCTAAAATCAAAGAACTTCAATAATAACCATAAACAAAAAGCAATTTAGTAAGAGGCAAGTACGGAATGAATCAACCAAGAACGTAAAAGTAGTAGAAAGATTAAAATAATATATGAAACGAGAAGATAGAAAGATATAATGAAGAAGTAAGCCAGGTATGCACAGGTTTAAAAGGATCACCCATTACATTACAAGAGTTCAACGGAACAATTAAAGATTCAATAACAAAGACCGGAGATAACAGCCTTGCGGCGACTGAAGAGAGCTTATCGCGGAAAACGGAAAAATATATTTTTCATAATCATCACCTACTGTTATAAGCATATTGTTTGGCCTGGTGATCTTTTGAGAATATCTTCAAGAAGATAAATACAAAAAGAATGTGAAAACTTACGTTTATACACCTATAAGAAGCATTCGATGAAGTGGAATGGAGGTTATTCAAATAAAGATTATCAGGCAATAATTCATTTCATCTATTGTATTGTCGACATAGCCCTGGAAGAAGCATCAGGAGTAAACCTAATAGAATATGTCTGCACTTCAATCTGAGCAGATACAAATTTAAAATTTACCCCGTGAAATCAAAAACCGTATTAGTATCAAAAAATAGAAAGGGAAATATCGTACCCGCCAACATCAACTTGGGTGATGTTGTCATAAATCTAGACAATGAATTTGCTGCCAAGCAATCGTAAAAAGTCAACCAAAGAAATCAAAAGACGAATCGCAATCGCTTTGTTTGAAAACCTATATCTGGCGTATTCTGTTATATGGGTACGAAACTTGGATTATCGGGAAGTATAACAGAATCAACTGGAAGCTATGGAGATGTGGATGTGTTAGTGAATGATGATACAAAGTTGGATAAAACGAAAGTCAAACAATAGGAAAATAGAGACCCGTTATCCTCACAACATTGAAGAGAAAGTTGAGGTCAAATGAAAATGATTCCGTTTGATGGAAGGTGTTTATATCATTGTGTTCCTGATAGACATGGTTCTAGAGCTTCTGCCTGATCAGCGCAAGGCATGTCGTCAGTGAATCCATGCAATCGTGGCTTCGAATTCGGCTTATTTGAAGTCGCAATTGTTTGAAGTGATTTAATACAGAGAACACAATTTACAATCTTAGCATTAGTTCTAACTTAATATCTGGTTTGGATATGTTTATGTTTATGCAAAAATCCGAAAATAATAATAACTAAAAATGAAAGGCAACATAGTAAGAGGCAAGGATTATAAGATTCCTTTCATGATGAAATTGAAGTATAAATATGGAAAGAATACATGAAGGAATTTTATAGAGAAGATGACGAAAAGATAGGAAGATACTTTTTAGAAGAAAGTCAGATGTATACAGTTTCAAAAGGACGGCTCATTACCTCAAATGCGTTCAAACGCTCAATTAAACATCCAAGTCATAAGAAAGCAATTAAAAGAGAAAATTTCCTAGTCGCTTCTTTGAGGTGTTTATCGAGAAAACGAAAAGAAATCATTTTTAAATCATTACAGACAATTAAAAGCATGGAGTTATATGAAATGATATTGTGAAGAGTAAAACTATTACTCTACAAAAGAAGAAATTGCCATTGAGTGTTCAAATCGAACAATAGTTCCACTTTTATATGCATCCGAAGAAAGTTTAGAATATTGTGAAGAACTGATTGAAAGGAATCTACAGAAATTTCTTGATGAAACTCAACTTGGTTAGGTGAAAGAGGCACTAAACAGACTTTGCTCGGTCTTAGATGTACACTTCAGCGCGAAGAATAGAAAAAGAATGAAAGAACGTATGTTGGCTTTAAATACTCATAAAAAGCATTCGATGAAGTGAATTGGAAGTTATTGTTAGGAATCCTGAGAATCATATGAAGTAATTGGGAAGGTATAAGATTTATAAGTAAGAAGAGAGCTCGAACGAGACAAGTTTTCTGACAAGACTGCCGTCTTTAGCTCCACTTTCTGAATATCTTCATTGGAGAGGTCGTTGTAAAAACCAAAACTGTATAAATAAATATTTACTGGCGAAGATTCATTTCATCTATTAGCAGAATCCGGAGATAACTTAATGGACATTTTGAAGTGTCTGGACTTTAATCTGAGTAAAACCAAACTAAGGATCAACCCAATTAAATAAGAAGCCATAATAATATCAAAAAATATTAATTAAAATATTGTACTGACTAACATAAGCTTCGGTGATGTTCCCATAAACCTAGTGAATGAATAAAGCTTCTAAGAGATTATGATACCTAGTCATAGTACGACAACCTAATAAAGCAAAATACGTAATGCACACGCTGAGTTAACATTTGAAAGAAAGAAAACTACTCCCCTCGAACCTAAAACCTTATTGTAGCATATAGAATCCGTTTCTTCAAAACATACATCTGACGTATTCTGTTATAGGGGTGCAAAAATTGCACTACTTTTTTTATTTATATATTTATTTATTTAAGTACAATATAAGGAATGTCCACAGCCGAAGCCAAAATGACATTCACAAGATGAATATTAGTTACACAGAATCTAGTACTCTAAAACAAAAAAGTATTATATAAGACATTATTAGTGAGTTATATTCACAGAAAGAATGAAAAAAGAAATACAAAATGAATAGTACAAAAACAAACGATTGAATGAATTTGATGTTAGTCAGTAAAGAGCAAGCGCAATGTTCTCTTCAAAGAAGCCAATGTGACCCCAAACAAATTTATACTCCTATGCGTGTTGCAGACACGTAGCATCCTATCGATAGGGGAGTTCTGTGCACTATTTGTTTTTCTAAAAGTTATAGAGAAGATGACGTGGTGCCTCAAAGATTTCATAGGAACATTAAAAGTAACCATATGCCAGATCTCAGGTACCTGAAGTACGCAGTTCAATATTTTAAACAAAACCAAAATATCAGATATAGTTCTACGATTTTCAAGTGACAATAAATTGAAATATTTACGGGCAGGAGCGTAGTCGTGATTCAGGATAACAAAGTTAGTTTAGAAGCATATGAACCGTACGGATATATTCTGAATGCGTTCAAGTCGGTTGGAATAACAATCATAACGAGAGTTCCAAATATATGAGGCAAAATTTAATATACTGTAGATGTAAGCATAATACAAAGCGATAAGTGATTTTACATATTTAAATTCCTTACTTTTCCTAAAAATATAACCCATCATTCGACTTTAACTATTTGCTATGCGATCTATGTGTGCATCGAAGAGCAACTTCGAATCGAAAGTGACACCCAGATCAAAAGCTGTGGACACAGCAATGAATTTCCAATTGAGTACTGAAAAGTGATAGGGGAATGGTTTCTAGTAAAAGTTATCGTGGAACATTTATGTATATTCAAAAATAATTGGTTTTCTGTACAGTACTCAACCAAGTTATTCAAATCTAGTTGAAGATCAAAGCAGTCCCTTAAGCATCTGATAGATCTAAAAACTTTCAGATCGTCTGCATAGAGCAAGAATCTGGAATGCCGGAAACATTTATCTATGTCATTTATAGAAATTTAGGAAAGGAGAGGACCGAGATGAGTTCCCTGTGGTACCCCATAAGTACTAATGGAAGATTCAGATTTAAAACCATTTAAACTAACGAAACTATTCAGAAGATACGATTGGATCCACTCAAGCAACCAACAACTTACACCTGCTTCGGCTAGTCTGAAAATGAGAATATCGAAACCTATTTTGTCGAATGCCTTAGAAAATCTGTGTAAGTAGCATCAGTCTGAATTTGAGAATCCATTGCACTCTGCAGGTACTCACTATAAACGATCAAATTAGTTTCCAGAGTCGTACCCTTAAAAAATCCGTGCGGTTGTGGGATAATGAAGTTTTTCACATGAGAGAAAAGATACTTATAAATTATGCGTTCAAATACTTCAGCACTGATCGGAAGCTTGTTAATAGGTCTATAATTAATATCATTTTTATCTCCACTTTTGAAAATTGGGACAACGGCGGACTCCTTCCACTTTTTTTGAAATACACTATTAATCAGAGACTGACTGAACAAAATATGCAGTGGTTTACTTAATTTGTGAGCGCAATTTTTGAGAAAAATTGGTGGAATGCTGTCCGGACCTGAACCCTTCGACCCGTCAAGGATAAGAGAACCTCTCGGACCTCTTCCTCTACTATGTAAATATTTGATAGTACATCATTATTGCAATTTTTAACAGTTACACTACGACTACGCTGCTGACTTACAGGAACATATCCACTATGAAGAAGTAAATACAGGATCGACTGTAATCTAAGGAGACATGGATATGCGAAGTCAAATAGTAAAAATAATGATAATATACTGACAAAAATAGGGGAAATAGGGTTTTGTTTTTTTGCTACCCACTAACGACTTCAAATGCGTCAATACGCCTGATCTTGACCGAATGAATTCGCTTTATCTGATACTTTGATAGCTTTCATTCAATAAATTCTATGTTCCTGAGGTTATATGACGGGCGCGACATAAAAACGGAATTTCTATAAAACGTAAGAAAAACGACTCTCACTTTGATTTCACCAGCAGACGCGGTACATGTTAAACATTTTCCTTAATGTAAAAGACAAAACATAACTCGTTATTCATCTTGGCTTTCGTATTGAAGATTTCCTCGCATGTTCGTGGAGAAAGGTTTTCCAATCAAAAATACCAATCCTCAATATTGTACTGCTGAAATAACTTTCCGCCTATCCGATCAAACCAAACGTTACACGAGATGAAATAAAGAAATTCGATATGAAAAAAATGGAAAAGCAGAAGTTGTTTCCGATGTATTGATATAGGAGAAAGGCACTTCGATTCCGAAGTAATTCATTTCACTGAAGAGGTGATTCATTTTCTTTCAATCGGCTTTTGTATGAATAAACGTTCAGGTATTCTCGCCTGCTACAGTTACCTAACAAAAATTTCTAAGGTTTCAAGGAAAAGTATACCCAATATTGAAAGGATCCATCTCATAATTTATTTGAGATATTTTTTCTATTAGAAATATTGATAGTGAGTCATTGCGTATTTCAACACATTTATGATCGATCTGAAGTAGAGAATAATGTTCATCATTCTTCGGAGGAAATACCACGTAAGCTTGTGGTTCAAATCCACATAAACTTCCATTTTCAATGATGCCTTTCTTGCTTGGCAATTAATGAAGTTCTATGATACCTGTGAGGTTTTCGGTTTTCCGCTTTATATAACTTATTAACCAAAGATTCGAGTTTTATCGTAATGGACATTCCTGAAATAAACACAAGCTTAAATGTTACTTGGTATGACAATTCAATGAAATGAAATCAAAAAAAAATTATATGTTACATTAACTTTATACTTATTCCAATATACCGAAACACAACATCCTTTTTTAGTGGTGGCGCCTCGTCTAGCAGACACAGACGTTGGTGAATGGTGGGGATGCAATAGCACTATGAGTCTTTCAGTAGTCCTAATATTCAGTACAGAGAGAAAGATTTCGACTATTTCGTACTGCAGCTATGTGAAATATTATGAATAGATTAAAATAACCCCCCCTCGCCCATGTTCTTTTTGCATGAGCAACACATTGTTGCAAACAGATTCGACATAAGTTTCCTTGTTTTCGAGTTATTAGAAAATTTTGAAAATAAATCAAAAAGTGCCAAGAGCTCGGATGTTTTTGAAATTACATTATTATTGTTTTAACAATCTACATGCACATTTTTACGTTGAATCGAACTACTTGCAGATATTTCTTTTTTCTCCAACGATCCTTGAGTTATAAAGCGAAATTATATATGAAAATATAAACCAAAGTGTGAGTTGTTAAAAATTTTGTTATGCTTTCCAGATATGTATTATGTGCACTCACTTTTTTCTTCCAGGGCGTGTTTTCATGAAAAAGCAAAAATTGTATATTTTTTCTTTATATTATTCCAGAAAGTCCGTGTCCTTTAACATAATTAATATGGAACGATTGATATAGTTTAGTTATATTTTGTACTCTCATTATGATAGTTCGAAAAGTTATTCTTGCAATTACAATTCTAGTGAATTATTTAATGTATTGTCATCAAGTTATTGCTGCTATGGTGTCAATAAATATTGAATGTAGTAACAAACCGAAAATGCCGTACGAAAATATTGAACCCATATCGGGCTTGACTTGGAATATTATTACATATATCGAAGTGGGTTTACATCTGTCCATTGAAAACTGAGTTGACATAGGAAATGTCTCAGCTGTAAAAACTGGGATATTCGCTTTATATAAGCTTCATATCTATTTTTCTTGAGAATACTAAGCGCTCTTAGATACCCCTGTCTCCATTTCAATTTGAACTGGCAGTTATAATACCTATTACATCAATTGTTGCAATTGTGATAACTACATCATATTTTCATTTCCTTGGACTTTGAACCATGTTCCTCATGTCACATGGTACATGGGGTGAAATATTTGATCAAACATATAATATATTTTCGAAAATGAAACAGAACTCTATTCCATGAAATACATAAAAATTAGCATAATAACTCAGTAACTGTTGGACAAGAAACAAATTTCCACTGTCACAATTTGTCGTAAAAGAGTGCCTGTAGAATGTCAAAACCATTCTTACATAAATTCAAAAACCACCGAGATATTAGCACTTGATTGATGTCAATTTTCAGTATTACCGAAGAACTTGTACACGAAAAGAGAAACCTCGAATCTGTTTGCAGCAATGAATTCCTCACGCAAAAAGAACACGGAAAAGTAAAACGTTATTTTTCCCAATTCACAATATTTCGCAGTGCTGCAGTTCACAAACGTCAGTTCAGCCTGTACAGTTTGGACCTCTATGTGGAACATGTCGATTATTTGATTATTTTTCTGTTAATTGATGTTCTGGTCGCTCAGACGAGGTTCATAAATTTATAAAATTTTATATTTTTTATGTGGTTCAGAATTTTTTTATGAGGGTTGGCGGATTTTGAAAATATGATTTTCAGTACTATGAATATGATTCTGAGCAACAATCAGGTCATTCGCAACGTTTCATTGATGGGGTGCTCGTTTTTGATGATTATAAAATTTTTTTGAAGCTTTTGAAGGAGAATACGGCAATGTTTAACGAAACTTATTTTATTCTGAAGACATAGTATAAAATAATGAAGAAGATAATTGGATTCCCTTCGACAAATTTCAAAAACTTTGCGTCATTTTTGGATGATATGGATCAACTTGGGAAAAAGAGGCACCTACTAAAAGAATTCGCTGAGAGACTTTTTATTCATTTGTCAGGAGTAGAAAAATACAACTACAATAATTATAATAATAATTCTTGGGTCTTATATTTTCTGAGATTGTAGAGAATATAAATTATATAAATTGTAGAAAATACTAACAGAGAGACCGTTTCTCAAATGACTTAGATTTAATTGAAATAAAAATAATACTGAAGTTGCTTTATTAAGGTAGGTGTTTGAAAAGTAACAGGGTAAGCACAAATCAATTTTGAGACAGTAATGAAGCTGAAGTAACTGTTCTTGATATTGCAACAACATTATCTTTTTTATTACGGTATCTCATGTTAGATTGCTTAGCTACAAGAATTACAATTGATACCAAAATCGGATATATGCTAAAGTCAGAGCCCTTTGTAGATTTGCAAACTTGATGGACTATATCGCCTATATCATAATCCCGCTTCTATTGTAACCAGTTTAGTAGATCCTATATCTGGAACTGTCAGAAATATAATGTGTGTTAACTGGTTTTCAAGTTTGTACCCACAACGGCCTAAAATATAATACTAGCATCAAGTTTTTCAACAATAATTAATAAGATGGAAGGACAGAAGATAGAAACGAGCCAAGAAGCATCACAGCATTTTATAATTGCAAAAAGGAGGTGTCGATACTATCGATGAAACTTCTGCGCCATAACGTGGCCCGTAATATCCATGGCTGGAATAAATTCTCAGATAATATTTATAGCAAATAAAAGAATGGAAAAGGATGTTAGAAAAATATTCTTGAAGAAATTGGTTGTCGAATTTGCTAACCAACAATTCTAAGGCTATTCAGAGATGAAAATATTCTGAAAACTGCTCATGAAAGGTGTCAACTCGGAGTACATAATTTGCAAATCTTAAAAGAGACTCAGGTACTCCACATTTAAGGAAACGACGCCACTTATGCGAAAAATGAAGGTAAAACTCGTTACTTCTTTAAAAATTATAAAAAATTTTTGTGTTTATTGCTACCTGAAAATGTATTTCTGAAACCTATAATTTATTTTAATATTTGTTCACTTGGATTTAATAATTTCTTCATTTTGCTTAATTCATTTTGAGAATTTATTGATTCCGCCGTTACTACGTGATAGTAAATCAAAATAATAATAAGAAATTGAACTATTTATTATACTATCACATAAGAATTATTGAAAATCAGGATTGCAATTTTTGTCGATGGTCGAAAGACCGAAATTGCAACTCTGAGATTTAATAATTCTCTTGTGATAGTATAACATTTTCTTATTATCACAATCTTCATATTTCAATTCTGATTGAACTCTCAATGTTTTTACTATTTTCAAATAATATAATATAACCAAACATTTCCTAATCCTTTAGTGAACACATTGTCGTAAAAAATTGGGTTTTTTCAACTATTGGCCATTAACTTCATGCCAAATATATGAAAAAATTTGCTGAGAAATGAATTTCAAAATATGGGTCTACCAAGCGAAGAGCCACTGGTCGTGTCATAAAAATGGGCGCCGCCAGTCCAGGATCAATGCAGATGTCTCTGCTCGATTTGAATGAATGGTATATTTGTTCTCGAGATTTCTATAGATGATAATCTTTTTTTGAATTGTGGAGGCCGTTACTTGATGTAAATCCATGATATAAATGAGATAAAAACACAAGGTTTAACTTTAATCTACACTTTATTTGAAAAAATTCGACGACGTTTCGCTGACACAGCAGCTTTATCAAGAATGAAAAATAGAATGAAGAGTATGGTATTATAAACAAATGGTAGAACAAGTTGGATGAATAACAGGAAAATCCACACCGAGCCATTGTACAGTTAGTATGAAAGGTAATAAAACTAATTAAACAAGTTAAGTAGGGTGAGTAATTCACATCTACCTGTTCATTCAAAAGCTTGTCCGAATGTTTGTATCTATTTATTTCTAATGCTTCTAGGAGATCTAATTTTGAACTTTTGATTTTATATGTAATATGTCAAAGTTTTATTGAATGAATGGTTTTATTTTATAAGGTGGTTTGAATAATTTGAATCCGATTTATTTTATCGAAGCTACGTTTATGTTCAGATGTTCTTATGCCAAAACTCCTATAGGTCCTACCAATACAAATTTTATCACAAGAACCGCAATTGAGTTTATAGATTCTGATTTACTTGATTTTCAACACGAGATTTATTATTTTAATATGTTTACCTAAGTTATTAGAAGTTTTGAAAGTTATATTAAGATTTTGTTTGATGAGAAAGGATTTAATATTTGTACTTGCAGAACCGCAGAATGTTAAACTGTTGAATATTTTAAAGTCTTTATTCCGGATTATATGAATTATTAATAATTCATATAATCCGGATATGATAGATCTAATCATTCGTAAAAACTGTATCAGAAAGCAATAAATGAAGTATATCCTATTCATAAAGACTATAAAATATTCAACAGTTTAACATTCTGCGGTTCTGCAAGTACAAATATTAAATCCTTTTTCGTCAAACAAAATCTTAATATAACTTTCAAAACTTCTAATAACTTAGGTAAACATATTAAAAATAATAAATCTCGTGTTGAAAAATCAAGTAAATCAGGAATCTATAAACTCAATTGCGGTTCGTGTGATAAAATTTATATCGTTGGGACCTATAGGAGTTTTGGCATAAGAACATCTGAACATAAACGTAGCTTCGATAAAATAAATCCGATTCAAATTATTCAAACCACCTAATAAAAGAAAACCATTCATTCAATGAAAACTTTGACATATTACATATAAAATCAAAAGTTCAAAATTAGATCTCCTAGAAGCATTAGAAATAAATAGATTCAAACATTCGGACAAGCTTTTGAATGAACAGGTAGATGTGAATTACTCACCCTACTTAACTTGTTTAATTAGTTTTATTACCTTTCATACTAACTGTACAATGGCTCGGTGTGGATTTTCCTGTTATTCATCCAACTTGTTCTACGATTTGTTTATAATACCATACTCTTCATTCTATTTTTCATTCTTGATAAAGCTGCTGTGTCAGCGAAACGTCGTCGAATTTTTTCAAATAAAGTGTAGATTAAAGTTAAACCTTGTGTTTTTTATCTCATTTAGATGATAATCTTGTTGATTTAGGAAGCTTGTTAGGACCAACCAAAAAAGTGTAAATTCAGTAAAATATTGAGGAAAATTAGTAGAGTTGAATTTCAGTTATTCAGAGATTTCAGAAATAGAAATTTTAAAACTAATTAATCACTTTGATATACAAATTCTGAAGCTCGGACAGTTGTACTAAAGAAATTATTTTTGATTAAAATTCAGTTGCGTGATATATCTGTAGAAAGTTTACTGTTAGGCTTGTTGAAAGGTAAATACGTTTTCACAAAACTGTTCCTTACTATCAATGAATACGACCCTTTATGTTGTGAGTTAAATAGGATATATTCCTTCGCAAATTCATTTCGTTCAGTAAAATGACCACTCAATCTCATTCTACTCTGTGATTTCTTTGGCTTGAATAGTATAACGGCTGGGATGACGTTTGTGAGTGTTACGTAATACTTATACTTCTTATAGGTTAAAGATATTCGAAGTAAATTCTAGATGATTTTTGTTCGGTTGTCGATGAATGGCGATTCATTATTGAAGACTTCATAGGTGATGGTCTTGGTTCAACTACCTTAAAGCTTGTTTCTCATCCAGGAGCATTTGTTGTTTTCGAATTTCAGAATAATTGTCCTTGATTTGGAATCGGGTAATTCATCTAATACAGTTTCGTTCACGGTGTATTCCTAAAATAATTTTTTCCAGTCCGTTCCTGCATATATTCTAACGTTTCTGTTCTCTGTTCAAAATACGAGAGGATGGCTGTTGATTTGACACCGCAAACCAGCCATTAATTCCCAGCACGTGATTGAGGTTAATAATATAAGCCTATCGAATTATGCCAAGGCATGATCGTTGCCGAGAACCTTTCAATATTCTAAAACATTCAGCCTCTCTAATGGTCTTGGAAATCCAAGCAAATACAGATATCTTCGTAGGTAAGTGTGCCATCAAAAATTGGAAGCATAATGGCAGTGAGCGACAGAGAATAATAATGTGTTCTTATATCTAAATCCTATATAGGATTTTTCTGCATTATGAGCTGAATATAGTTCTCCTGGAATATTTCAGCGGAGTACGTCTGAAAGCGGTTTGACGTGGTGCTTCGAAATTGATAAGAATAATTTATATTCGGAAATCCGAAACCATCTTCAGCATCTTATTAGTAGTAAAGGAAACAAAGCAATAAATGAAACTTGGTAAATCCTAAGACTACAATTCTTTAGTGTTTTAGTCGATTTCTTCATTTTCAGTTCCGATAACTTGGTTTTCGTTTTGTTTCTCTAGACAGCGGTATGTATATATCACGGGTTATTTCCTTCAGATATTATACTTTGTAGGAGTAGCTTTGTTTGTATGTTCCACAATGGTTATATGACACTGATCAAGAGTTTTGAAGTTTGTCATTTCGTTATGACGTATCCAACTTTATATCTGTACCTGAGCACTGTCGCAAGTAGGTACATGCCTTCCAAACCGGCTCGGTGGCGTCGAGGATATGATGCTCGTCTCCTGCTCAGAGTCATCTGGGTTCAATTCCCACAATATTGGTGCGATTTTTCGGATTCTGGGAATCGCTCGAGTATCCAACTTTCAGAGGAAATGTAAAGCCGTCGGTCCTGTCTAACAGAGATGTGTTGGATATTAAAGAACCCTTCCCTCGACACGAGGGGGCTTCGGAAAAATTCCCGGGTTAGTGGGGTGACAGAATTTCTCGGCGTGCCATTGGCCGAAAGGCGGAAATAGAGCACGTTAAAGGAATAACAAACAAACATACATATCTGTACCTGAGATTTCAATATTTTAAAGTTATTGCGAAAAAACGTATCTACCTAAAAATAGCAAAGGAGGCTTAGATTTCTGCACGTGCATAGATATATTCCAGAGGAAGGCTCCTGAGCATAGATAACAATTTATTATTGTTTTAAATGTCAGTCGAATCAATTCGAACAGAATGACTAACTACACAAATGTAAACACTCAATTTATTTTTTTCATACATGGAGATGAGAGACGGAATGTGAGAAGAACTTGTAGGAGATTTAACGAATTATATCCAAGTATCCCGTCTATCACAGCTAAAAAATTCAGAACATACGTTACAAATTTTCTTTCGATTGGAACAGTTCAGAATATTACATCATTATCATCGCCTGTAGGCAAGAATGAAGACAATGAAATTGTAGTTCCAGCTTATTTTGATCCACGTGCATCATAGGCAATGGGCAGAGCATGATCTAAAATTACCTCATAGTAGTATACACATAATTATGAAAACACATGAACTCCACCGTTATAAATTTTCATTGGTCCAAACTCTACAAGATGGCGATCCACAGCTTCGAATAGAACTGTGTGAGATCCTTCTCCTCTGAACAGAAGAAGATCCCGATTTTCTCAAAAGGCTTATCTGAACGGATGTGGCCAAATTTTCTAATGAGGGGGTTTTTAAATGGAAAAACGAACACCTTTGGATCAACCAAAATCCTTATATTACGAGGGAATATGTTTGCAATTTAGAAGGGCAACAGATTTTTATATTTTGTATATAATGTAATCTTATATGGTGAACTTTATATGGAGAAGTTGAGGACGGTAGAAAGTGACTTCGTTGACACTTTATCAATAGCTGAATCAAGAAGTTAATGGTACCTACTCGATGGAGGACCATCACATAAATGAAAATTATCGCATTGTAACTGATATGTCTGAAGATAGATAACCTGGAACAAATGGTCCTCCTTTGTGGCCTCCAAGGTCACCTGATCCAACGCCTATGGATTTTTATCTTTGGGGAATGCTGAAAGATAAAATTTATTTTGAACCTTTGATTTCAAGATAAGAAAGGCTTTCATGTAGTTAGATGTGGAAAAACTGAGGGGAGCCACATCACAGGATGTTATGTATCGAGTAGAACTATGTCTAGAAGTGAATCATCACTTTGAACAATTAATATGAATATGAAATTCAGGGACAAAAGTTTAATTCGTTTTGATATTTTTTAATTTGACTTTGGAACACCTGCAGTTTCGCATTTTTCCTCTTAATTTATCAATTATTCAATGACAAAAGGACAGTTATCTGTTAATGCTCTGAGAACTGTCTATGTACGTGTAAGAATCTAAGCCGCCTTTGCCAACTTCAGGTAGGTACGTAAAATTCGGTTTTTCGACATATCTTTAAAACTTGGAATCTCAGGTAGAGGGTATGTATGGGTAACTTCATTTAGTTTTCTACGGCAAATTTGAAAAATTGAAAAAAACTATGGTCTATTATTTGAAGAAACCTAGTATTCGATGTTTTTTCGTTTCGAAATGTGAGGCGGAAATAAAGCATAAATTCGAAAATATTCGAGTAAAACTGAGATGTTTCATGAACGAAACAATCTAGACTTAGGTGTTTGGTGTTTTTGTAATTGAAGTAACAAGTGTTATCGAACGAGGCATCAATATACAGCGTGTTCTTCATTAAATAACCAAGTTTGAGGGTATTTCCGATATACCCGGATGTGCCATAGGGGTAAAAGTATTTTAGAAATGAAGTTTCCGACCAGCTGAATCAACAACCAAAATTTCAAAACGAAAGCATCTTTAGTTCTCCATAAACGTCTAATAGGCCACTCAACTTGGAATAACCTGTATATTTCTCAATTGTAGTCGATAAATGTGCACTAGAAAAGGAACACTATTACCGAAATGTATACTTCGATTCAAAAGATAGGTTGGATTCAAAATTATCAGATTTTTTTTTCTTTAATTTTTTTCGCCCGACTGAAACGCCACTTGAAGCTTTTGAAAAATTGTGTTACAATGGGAAAATATTTTGAAAGAATGGCATTATTTAGTATTTGATTAGAGTATAGTGAAAAACTCGTAAAAGAGGCAATACAATAAGTTCTACATAGCTCAAACTGGTTTTACTTCAAAATTAGATATGAAGAACATCAAATTTCATTTATTGAAACCGAACATATTTCTGCACTGTATCCAAATCAGTTACTCCTTTTCCAAGTCATGTTTATTTGAAAATCATTCAGAATCCCCCAAATATTTAGAGTTCAATGAAATTGTATCAATTAAGTTCTCAAATCACAATTTCATAACAAGTTACGAATAATGAAGAAAATCATTATTCAAGGAACAATATTCAACCTTCCGTAGAATGTTAAATATCCTCCCTTGAAGGAGCTAGTTTTTCGAATACTCTTCATAATCACCGTCAACCGGGGCCACAGAGCAGTGGTACTGCACGGTCAGATGTCATGAATAGGAGCAATGGACTGCAGTTTCGGTCTCGTTTGACCTCGTCAGCATTGCCTACCCATTCGTAATATCAGGCTATGCCGTAACCTATTCATCTCATTTCGTTGGAGCGAACGTAAACATGTAAATATCACCGCGCCCTCCAACGAACCGAAACAGAGGCTACCTTACCATCGCCCCGCGAAACGGTGGAACCGAAGCGTAGATTAAACAGAAAAAGTTAAGTGGTCACACTTGTTCGATAACATACCGCAACGCGACACTGACGTCGAAAGACCGACGCTCCTCGTTCCTATGTGGTTGACAACCAGGCATACACAAACATCTCTAAACAAAAAGTTACTATATACGAGATATCGCATTGTGTAGACATATCGGAGAAAATATTATTCAAGGAACAATATTCAACCTTCCGTAGAATGTTAAATATCCTCTCTTGAAGGAGCCAGTTTTCCGATCTACTCTTCATAATCACCGTCAACCGGGGCCACAGAGCAGTGGTACAGCACCATCAGATGTCACGAATAGGAGCAAGGGACTGCAGTTTCGGTCTCGTTTGATCTCGTCAGCATTGCCTACCCATTCGTTACATCAGGCTATGCCGTTACCTACTCATCTCATTTCGTTGGAGCGAAAGTGAACATGTAAATGTCACTGCGCCCTTCAACGAACCGAAATAGAAGCTATCTCACCATCGTCCCGCGAAACGGTGAAGAGTAGATCGGAAAACGAGCTCCTTCAAAGGAGGACATTTAACATTCTACAGAAGGTTGAATATTGTTCCTTGAATAATAATTTCTTCGATGTGTACACAATGCGAAATTTCGCATATAGTCACTTTTTGTTTTGAGATGTTACGAATAATGAACGACCAGACTAATTTATTTTATTCTCAACACCTAGGAGGAAGCGATTCATGTCATGTCACACAGTGGCCGCCCAATTTGATTTGATGTGTGTGTTCACTCACTTTTTGAAGATGGTCAAAGCATAACTCATGTTAAATAGAAGAGAGATCCACAGTACACTGTAGATACGATGAGTAGAAATAAGTTTTCTGAAAACCTGGTATTTCTTTGGATCTGGATTCTTCTCGGAAACAAGCAATTCAGTTTCTCAGAAAATAGAGAAATATCTGCAACCTGCCACCTTTTGGCGAGAAGTTGGAGATCACGAGTGATCTCCAGTTGGTCGATGAGGTGTAATGCTCTCTTTTTGACACTATCCAATAGATGTAATGAATATTTGGTTGTGGAGCCCCACATATGGAAATATTATTGCATTCCAGGTAGCACATGTGCTTTGTGTAGAAGTATTGCAGATATAGCGTGAAGTAATGCTCATCTCAGAAAATGAAACTGAGTTTAGCAGAAGCAATTTGGTAATGCGTGATATAAAGTCCTCCCAGCAAACTTCTGTGCTGACTGTTAGTAGATTCCATGTGAAGCAATTCGATGTCTTTGCATGATTAAAATAGCAGTGACATTTCTGGAAAACGTTGTTGATTGCATCTTGTTAGTTTTAAAACTGACCAAATACAACTGGCTCTACTCTGATATATTCTCCAAGCTCAGTGACATGATTTATGAAAATCCCAAGTTTTTGAAATATTCAGATTACAACTTCCTCTCCCTTGTTTGTGAATTGCATACATAGTATCGGCTTTCTCCAAATCCAAGTAGGAACCTTTCTAGAAATACCACGGATTCTTTAATTGAATGAAACAATGATGTTCAAACTTTCACTATATTAACAGCGTTTGACCAGACAGTGGTTTCATCAGATAAGTATTACATTTAAAAAGAAGATGCGGTTCATAAATTATATTACATTGGTATAAACCAGGTGATAAGCTCATAAAGGAAACTCCGAACATGGTAGCTGAGAGAACTGAAAGAATTAGTGATAGAGACGAATCTGGATCTAATTGAATATTCCGGAGTCATTCTGCTTTTAGATCTCCTATGCTTCCCACAATGCTTTCAATCTACTATTTCATTATGTCTACTCTAACCGAATTTGTTTTTACAAACAAAAATCAGATTTTCAATTTTCCTCGAGTAACAACTTTCCCAATGAAAATATACCACAGTACTTCAAATTTAGTTTCATAACGCTCGATGATGAAAAAGACTGCTGAAAATCTATCGATACAATTGTTAATGGTTGAAACATAATAGAAACTCCATTCGTGTTTCAGTTTCAATTTGCTTTCTTCAATTAAAATTTTCAGATCCATCAGATCATTCATATTAGGTCCATTCATTTTCTTTACAGTCTTCATAGTAGAATATCTCTTTTTATATTTCATTTCGAAATAGATTGCATAACTGAAAGGTGCCTCGCATTGATATCGTTGTTATAAGGGATACTGAGCGGTGGTGAGCTAAGCAAGATTCATATTTCAATAAATGAATAATGAAATAGTAATAATTCTTAAGAATTATAATACTTTCTTAGTCTAAGAACTTCAGATTCTTTCTTTTTACGGTTCTCCTTTTCCCTTGTCTTCCCATTGAGTTTGCTTCGACAATTCAGCCTTAGATGAACTATGTGGTAAATTCGGTCCAAGCAGGTAGCGACTAGAAAGGTTGATCTCTCATTGCAACCATCGATATGTGAACTCCCTCCCAAACTTTCCAGGTACCTAATACAACCTAATCATCTTTTTGTACAATTAATCTCGAAGAGATTATATGCTATACCCTAAGAATTTAGTTTTAAAGATTTTACAGATTGGGAACTTTAGGAATTGTATAATCTCCTGTAAAGTTTATATTTACGTCCTTCTACAATAGACTGTTCAAAGAAATTATAGAATCGGCTTTTCTCCTTATGTTTCAAATTCAAGTTACTACAGCAGCATTCCTGCATCGTATGACTGAAAATAAATAATGAGTGTTGAAACTGCGTTATGTGAACAAGGAAAGTAGATGATGATTGTCATCAACTATATTGTTTACAGAAAATCTTGAAAACAAGCGGCTAACCTCGGTGATGCACTCGTGTGGATAAGAATGGAAGTCATTCATTATATCATAGGAGCTAGGGGATGCTATTAGAAAAGAGATATCTAAAAACATTGTCATGACTCCAATTTACAATCTTCGATTTGCTAAATAGCGATTTCAGTATGCAAGACATAAGAGATCGACGATTTTTCCGAAGAGCGAGTCAAAGTAATTCGTAGAAATTTTCAAGATAATGTGACTTCTTCGATTAATACATCTGATCCCAGTTTCGTCAGATGTCGAAAATTACTGCTACCGTTACCAACAAGTAAGAAGAAAGTCTTTTCTGCGCTAACAGAATAGACATTTGAAAATAGAAGAGCTGAGGAGTTTTCATGGATATCTATGATGAGAACAACATGATGTTTTTTCCTGTAACTCTAATGTTTGTTTTCATTATCCATGTTTGGTTATTATCCGTGTTGCTTCTGCCAATTTTCCAGATGCATAGCATTCACAATGAAGATTACGTACCAATATGATCTTGTTCGTTACCAAATAAACAGGCAGATACATATAAAAAATTGCTTTCCTTGTGACAGAAAAATATGACAATGAAAACATACAGGTGAATATTTCTGTTGTAGATTTTGAAATTGGCATTTACAAGGTAAATGAACAATTTTGGCCAGCAGTAAAATTATCGGTTGTAGATTCCATTTTTCATAGATTTGGTTCTGTTTTTTTTTCTTTCAAAACGATCTACGTTGATATTTTCGACTTTTTCATTAGCAGAATACGACTGAATTTCAATTCGGCTGAATTTGTTGATTCTGGTAATTAAGTGTTCATTCTATACCAGATATTTTAGGCCCATTGCCCTACACTTATCCATGTGCCATTGATGAAAATGATGTTATGGAAATGTAGATCAAAAATCTGCTTGTTTGGGCATTGCTAATGGCAAAATGAAATTTCTCCTGAAATTGTTGGGACAAGCTATTTAATTTGATTCTATTGTTCTCTACTCTTTTCTATTTTGATAGAATTTTGAAGTTCAGCCTTATTTGGCATTATTAACTTACCTACATTGAGGAGTATATATAGGATCAATATATAGATTACATAACTTATATTAATGATATATGAAATATATATATATATATATATATATATATATATATATATATATATATATATATATATATATATATATATATATATATATATATATATATATTGAAAAGAGAAACTGATTAATGAAAACCCTTCTTCTTCAAAACTTTTTATTTATTTTGAATAATTTAATCTGCAATGGGGTTATGTTGTTGAGACAAATGAGAAAAAGATATTTGTGATGGCATTATGTAAATATAAAAACAAAATATTCTTAAGTAGCAACTATTCTTGATTAAAAAGAAAAGAAGATTTTGAGACAGAAAAATCTCCGGATACTTGAATGAATATTCTGCTGTTATCGCAGATTTCCGGAAAAAAGCTCGATTCTAGTTAACAATTCTCCTTCAGAGAAAAACAACCTCAGATGATAACTGCTTATCAGAAACAATTTCATCTACATAATTGTACTACAATTCTTCAGGATGTCTTATATGCATTTAATTTGTATTCAACTCTGCTGTTATCCCACTGAATTCGTGGTGTAAGATAATTACCCGTAACAAACAACAATTCACTGTAATTATTAGAAATCTATTTATTATGGAAATCAGTATAATTTTATATATATATATATATATATATATATATATATATATATATATATATATATATATATATATATATATATATATATATATATATATATATACGAGTTGCCTATATATCTGTTCATGCAATCAAACTGATTTCATGAAAAATATAAATCCACCACCCGGTAATTAATACCATTGCCAGGCAATGATTATAATCAAAACATATCCTGGAGTAATTATATATTAGGATAACGTTAAATGTTATGAGAATATATCAATCTACCAGAATATATACATACTATAGCATCATCAGACAATGATATCAATGTAACCAACGAGTAGTGTCAGAGGCTTTCTCCCGGAAAAATCCAGTGTACGGACCTTAGTCAAGTAACACTGAATGTTACTCATTAATAGTTTCCTTTGTGTGAAGTGGTGAACGATCGAATAGAATAATGCTCTGAATATAAATATGACAAAATTGTCAGTTAATTATATTACATTTATATAAACAAATAAATAAAATATGAAATGAGATTCTGAGCAGTATAAACTAAAGAGAAAACCTATGACTCTACCTCATTATTATTTTCGGAAAGAAACCTACGAAGAATATTACAAGATTTGATGACTGTTATCTTTTGTAACTGTTCAAACAAATTTTTCTTCAGACCCAAAATCTCAATACTTTTGTGAAGATTTCTAGGAATAACGCCTGTTGTAGAAATAATAATCGGTAGAATAAATATTTTCTTCATTTTCCACATTTTTTAATCTCGTCGCCAAGCATCATATATTTAGAAATTTTTCATTGTATTTATTTTGTATATTATGTGTGTCGGGTATAGCAATATCAATTATATATGTTATTTGATTCTGTTTATCAATAAGAACGATATCTGGTCTATTGTGTTTTACAGCTCTGTTGCACAGAATTGTTTTATCAAAATAAAGTTTATATTTGTCATTTTCACAAATAATCTCAGGTTCATATTTTTGAAATTTTTTCTTTTGGGAGTTAGGTCATGTTTAATTCCTAGATTGAAGTGAATAATATTAGCGACGGCATTATGTCTTTCTAAATAATCTGTTGAAGCAAGGACTGAGCAAGATGATAATATATGAAAAACTGTTTCTGAAGAACAGAAACATCTACGGCAAGAATCATCTATATTTTGTTTGATGATATGTTTTCTATAATTCCTTGTGAAAACAACCTGGTCCTGGATCGCAATTGCCAAGCCTTCTGTTTCAGCAAACAATTCTCCAGATACTAACCATTTATTCGATGCAATTTCATCAATATAATCATTTTTCAATTCTTTAGGGTGCTTTCCGTGTAATTCCTTCTGCATCCAACTTTCTATTTTAGAATTATCATCAAATATATCGAAATCTACCTTTTGCATTGTCAAGTTCAGAGGTGTAAGATTATAATCTGAAGCAACAACAATATCATGTAATTTAGACGTTCTCTGTTTATCATGAAAATGGGAACGTAGATGAAAAATCTGTTTACTATGAAGATTATTCAAATCAATTAATCCACGACCTCCAAGATGTCTAGGTAGTGTAACTCTCTGAATAGCTGACTTTGGGTGGTGCTTATGATATTTACAGAGCATTTTCCTCGTTTGACATTGTAATTCATTTAGATCAGTTTTAGACCATTTAATAATTCCAAAAGAAGATGTAAGAATAGGAACAGCATAGGAGTTGATAGCTCTGAAAAGGTTTTTACTAGTTAAATAACTCTTGATGATAATTCTTAGTCTTTTGTAATATGAACTTCTAATAATTTCTTTAGTGCTGCTATGGTTAATTGTCTTCACTTGACAAAATCCAAGATATTTATATGTATCTCCTTGATGCATTGGCTCGATTTCGATATTGGAAATCTTTATATAATCAGAGGTGATCTTTCCTTTCTCAATAGAAAGATTTTTACATTTTGAAGCCCAAATTTCATATGAATATCATTGAATAGTTGAAAGTAATCTCAAGTAGACTTTTAAATGAGATCTGGTTCCGGCATATAATTTAATATCATCTAAATAAATTAAGTGACTTAATTTGAATTCAGTTAATAAACTCTTTATTTTGAAGCCGAAACTAGTAGCATTTAATTCATGAGATAATGGATTGAGGCAAAGACAAAACCAAAGAGCACTTAAAGAATCACCTTGAAAAATGCCTCTTTGATTGGAATTACTTCGGATTTTAACGATTGTTTTGAAATATTTAAATGAAGATTGGTTCTCCAATTTTCATTACGAATTCAAGAAAATGACGAAGTGTCACGACCCAATTTTAAAATTTCCAAAATTTCTTGAAGCGAATGGGAAACTGTCAAAAGCCTTTTGGTAATCAATGAAGGCTGTATGAATATTTCTCTTCTTAGTTTGAGCTTGATTCAAAGCAACAGAATCAATTACAAGTTGCTCTTTAGTACCAAGGTGTTTTTTTCTACATCCTTTTTGATGTTCGGAAAGAATATTATATTCTCCAAATGTGCATACATTTTTGGGTAATACATGCAGTTAGATTTTATATATTGTTGGAAGGCAAGTAATTGGTCTATATTGAGACGGATCAATAGTATTATCACTTTTCGGTTTTAAATAAGTAATTCCTTGTGTGAAAAATAAAGGAGTAGCTGAGGGGTTCTTTATTATAAATGAAAAATATTCTGCCAATTTTTCATGAACGCAAGAGAATTTCTTGAACCAAAAGTTGAATACCATCAACACCTGGAGATTTCCAATTTTTGTGTGTTTAATAACTGATGTTATATCTTCGTTTGAAAATATAAAGACCAATAATCAGTTAAAATATCAATCTTATCCAACTCGATTTCCGGCAAAACTGTCGAAACAAGTTCGAAGAAACTTTTTTAACTAAGCAAAATAGTATAGCCACTATCAAAAAAAGTTGAATGAAAAAGTTGGAAAAAAAATATCTGTCGATTGATGTTTTTGAATTTCGATAGGCATCGGGATATCGCCAAACCGGGTTCTTCATTAATACTGTATCTTCATTGAAATTGGATGAATCCATCTGAATTTTCACAGACGTAGTAATGAGAATGAGTAGGTTTTTCGAAATTAACAAAATATTTTGAACTTTTCGAGATATTTTGATATTTACAAAATAACACGTTCGCGAAAACTGGCTCATTTTTTCTACAATATAATATTCACATACTTTGCTTTGTGAAGCGCATAAAGCAATGGCAATCATTTTTCTGTCTTTCAGCTATCCCATTTGAGATGCGAATAGATTTTTGGAAGTCAAGTAGATACTGAGATATTACAAATTTTTCGAGCGCAAACGTCATTCGACGTTCGAATTTAACTTATCGGGACAGTCAAACTCGATTCCCACACACGACCGTCTTCAACAGCGTTCCACTTACACGTTTAACTTTCGTAACTACTATAAAATGAATGAAACGAAGGGCGCTTTTTCTTACTGAAACTATTCAGTAATAATCTCTTTGAAGGCCAATGCTGTTGGATGAAAATTGTCATCAGAAAATTTAGGAAAATAAATTATTTCGGCTTCAAATAATCCAAGATTACATTTTTGCTTTATTTCTTTGAAAATTACGTTGATTATGGAAAAGATATTCTTGAAAAACCGAAAGAAGAAAACTCGAAAACTTCATTTTTGGTAATAAGAAATGACGAAATCGCTATGAATTTCTTACATCATCAAGTACAAGTCCTGAAAAAGTAAAAAATAATTACACTACGAGCTGTATTTATGTATAATTTCAAATTGATTTGAATTTGATGAAGATAAAACGACAATAACAAAACGCCACTTCAATTAGTATTCAAAAACATAGATGCAAAGATAATTTCTTTACCTACAATTTTCATTTTCGGCGTTTTTTGAATGGAATTATGCATTCAGCTTAATTCACAATAAATTATTTTTGAGAACTTTCCGAATTTTTTGCTGCTATTTCGTTCATTAATCTCGACTTGAGTGAAACAGAAACACACATTATTTTCTTCCTATATAGATATAGTTTTTGAGTAGGAATTCTTGTGTAACCTAATACCTGTTGATTGGACTCCTTCAGCATTCAGTGATTGCAAACAAAGATACTTGTATGAGAGCTGCATAAGAATGAATGATTTTCTTCTACGAGACGACGTTTGACACTTAGTTTGTGTTAATATGTGCAATTAAATTTTCAATCAATATCCTATATATTCATGAGTATCATTTCAATCATTAGCTTAGGTCATCAATTTTTCTTTCAATATTCATATTTTCTGCGTTTATACTGTAGGTTTCGATGAAACGGTTCACTTGAATAGTTTCCTGTGAATGAGCTCAATATCAATAATTCCTCAATTCCTGGCGAGCAAGAGGAATTGAGCAAAAAATTCCCATTAACTGCCTTCCAATACGGGAAGAAAATTCGAACGAAGAAAAATATGCGTACACACAGCAAATGTTTGTTCAGTGTCTTAATTGAAATCCGAGGACGGGAAGAGATCGTTTCCAATATAAAACGAATCGATATTAATTTCGTGCCAGTTAACAAATAACAAAATAATTGGACGGTCTGAAATTCCAATTTCGATTTGAATGGCGGGGTTTATATCGAATCATGGATGGATAGTGGGATGTTTGGATGTTTTGGATAATAATTTTCGTTCCGATGCTCCGCATCGCAATATCATGGATTTCGTCTGAATTTATCAGACGATGGACCGGGTGTTTCAGATTTCAGAATACTCAGTTATAGGGTTTGTAGGATGGTGAAATAAATAAATCTCGTTTCTTATTTGGCAATAATAGAAACCAGTGAGCCATTTCTGCAAGGAAAACTCCTAGTAACAATTGACCATATTTCTCGATGGGCTGATACATACATACTATCCTTAGCTCCATAAATTACGTCCGTCTATAAGATGTTTCACAACAAAGGTCAACAGATTTCTGAAAGGAAATCTATAACTCATTTTAATAATCCCTAACATTTCATCTTGTCATTTTAACGTTAAAATTGAGAACAAATTCTTGAATTAAAATAGATTTATAGAAATGAAATCATTGAATAAAATGAAAAACATTGCCAAAAAAGCTTGGGATATTCTAGATTCATCCAGTGTCATTGCATGAACTAGATAATAAAATATGCCTACTTATGTTCTGTTTGAAATCTGCTATAAAGGTTTAGAACCTTTCAACTTTAACTACATTGTCTTTATCATAGTAGAGATCTATTATGCGAGCTATAGGCCATTTGAAAAGAAGATAATTTACTTTGATTATTAGTACTCGCTTATTTAAAGACAAGTTGGTTAGTTTGCCATTAACTGCCTACTTGAACTGACATAGAATACTCTTTTAACCATCTCTTCAACCAATGTTTCATCATTTCCTGTACCAATCTACACCTTTCACCTGACGTTATTTCAATGCCTGAAAGCCAATATCAGGGCAGTATAAAGTAGAAAGGTAATCAAAAAATTTCCATGAATGAAAGGTTGAATGTCACTTACGTCATCACCAAATGACAAAAGAGTCCTTGAGTTCAAGCAAGCATCTACCTGAGTTAATTGAGTTGGGAGTAGAGGGAAATACTATTTGCATTGAATAGTATTTTCCAGATTTCACTGTATCGCTAACACACCACCTAAATGTGGTGCTGCTAATAAATTGAAATTCCAGCTGGTACCCTATTTTGAGAGCTCTTATGACTTCATAAATGAAGAAAGCAGCTTTATCGAATAACTCGATGATCTCATTATGGGCGTCATCGAATATAGTTCTGTGATTAATGAATCCAACCAATAACTGTTCCAAACCGTAAATCTCTGGAGAAAAATAATAAATTCTCTGAAATGGTAATTGGAAAAATCTCAGAGTGTATTGCGCGTTTCCTTGAATCGACAAAACTGCGATATAACCCTCATAAGAATTCTGGTCCCGACCGGCATAGGCACACAAATTAAATGGACCAGCGTAATCATCAGATCTCAAAAAAGAGTGATGATCTTATTTGAATTTCTGGTAAATTACCAAGTTTCAGAAAATTTGTTCTTTTCTCATAGCGTAGTCAAGTCTGACATTTTTTTATGATGACCTTAACTGTCTAGCCATCACGTATGAGGTCTTGGACTGAAAATATTTTGCAAGCAAAGAAGATAGATGTAACTCATGCAGAAAAATTGAGTTATGCTTTTCTCCAACCATGGAAATGAATTATGTAAGCGACCACCCACTCTGAGCAAATTGTTCACACAAGGATCCAGACGTTGAAATCATTGCTGTATTTTTACTTGCAGTGAAATAATATTTACTCGGTCGTTATGAATTACTCGAAGATAAATAATGCCTGTGCAAGCATCAGCACATCCGTGAAGTTATTAGGTTTAGTATTAGAGACTAACTATCCACTCATTTCCAAAATGCTCAGAGCCGATAGACCATTGAGCCAACTCAACCACTGTGCAACCAATTTTGGTGGTACCATTATTTGAAACCCACTTCATTAGCTCCATATTTTCTGCAGTGTAATTCTTCCACATATTCGTAGACAAGGTTCAAAGAAGAATTTGGAAAAGTATAGCTTTCTTCCGGAGTTTTTGTCAATTATTCACAACACCTAAGTTCACCTGTTTCGACATATTAAAAATCGATTTGGTCACTTGGATTTCGGCGCAGTTCTTTGGATGTGTTCTCAATTTGGAAAAGTAGATATGAATATGATACAATTAATTTCAATAAATTCCTCAAAAATAAAATCATACTCAAAAGCTACCTGGTTTTGATCTCAATAGAAAGATTTTGTGTATCTTGAATCGTTTAAGAGCATGAAGTTCATATGTTTTCAAGTAATTTCTATGTAGAGAATCTTAATTTAGATTTTGAAGCTGAAAAAAATACCAAGTTATTAACAATTCCATACCTCGATCTCTATATGCATATGGTGTAAAATTCCTCTCCTGTTCATTTCAGTAACCCACTAAAATCCGTCATAATTTGTTTATCTGAAGCTATTGCCTAATAAGACAATCGGCTTGGCGAAGGTTTTTCCAAATATATCCTCTTATGTACAAAAGGCGAGGACACTTCATTTTCTACTATTCAATTTTATAGCACATTATTTTCATTGAATCAATTATGTTTCAACAGAATATACAAAATAACATTTTCGCAGAAGATATGGTGTTTGTTGCTTAAATTTGTATTCTACACGCTCACATTGTTCTGAGACTATAAAATCAAAATATTTCTCCAAATTTCCACGCTTATGTTGTAAAATTTGGAGAATAATTGAGGGGGACATGAAAGATAATAATAATTTAGTGAAAATTGATTCCACTCTTCCCTCAGATCCCAAGTTCGAGAGAGCGACTCAGATATTATCCAGCTATAAATTCCCTAAATTCAGTTTTTTCCAAAGCCTCCTGATTCTCTATCTCGATTCAATTTTTTCCATTCCCCTATTCACTTTGCACGTTGAAGGGTGTTAATTTTTGGCACAAATAAACGATTTGTCCGGCCTTGTAGGGTCTGAAAAGCACTAAAGCTGTTCAGATATTAACTGTTTTCAGATGGCGTGGCAGCTTATATAATAACACTTTCCACAGGGCTTAGTTCACACTCCATTTAGTCCGTCTATGGCAGAATGTTTAGATTCGAAGCAATCTCCGGAATACACGGATAAAACTTCGCTCATTCACTGAATCTTTTCGGTAAGATTACATTTGTACAACTAATATTTCGTTTTTGATGAATCAGCGTCCGTTATGTGTAGCAGTCTTTTTTGTATTGGAGCACAATTGCCACCATACAGACTGAGTGGTTTTACAGCGACGCGTTGCACAAATATAATAATTATGAATCCACCACCTAGTAATTAATACAACTGACAGATAATGGCAGAATGTATAAACACGAGGAAACAATTAAATCAATTTGCCAACGAGAAGTATTACAAGCTTTCTACCCGGATAAAACCAAAGTACGTCCATAGTTTAGCAATACCGACTGTAATTTTATTATAGCTACATCGTTTTAGGAACTGCATGGTCGAATTAAATACTGTCCAGCATGCAGATCTGTAAATGTTGTCATAGTTATATATATATATATATATATATATATATATATATATATATATATATATATATATATATATATATATATATATATATATATATATAGTTCCATAGCAACACAATTCCAGTGCAAGTTGGATTTTAAATGAAAGGTGTCGATTCTTATATAGAATACATGCGATTTGAAACATTTTCAAACGAAGATATAACACACAAAAATTGGAAATCTCCTGGTGTTGATGGTATTCATAACTTTCGATTCAAATAATTCTCTTGCATTCCTGAAAAATTAGCTGAATATTCTTTATTTACTACTACTCCTTTATTTTTCACACAAGGAATTACTTATTTGAAACCGAAAAGTGTTGATACTATTGATCCATCTCAATATACACCTAAAACGTGCCTTCCAAGAATATATAAAATTTTAACTGCGCGTATTACTCAAAAAATTTATGCACATTTGGAAAATTATAATATTCTTTCTGAACAACAAAAGTGATGTAGAAAATAACACCTTGGTCCTAAAGAGCTCAAACGAAGAAGAGAAATATTCCTACAGCCTTCATTGATTACCAAAAGGCTTTAGACAGTTCTCCTCATTCATGGCTTCAAGAAATTTTGGAAGTTTATAAAATTGGTAAGACATTCCGCCTTTTTCTTGAATTTGTAATGAAAAATTGGAGAGCCAATCTTCATTTAAATATTTCAAAACAATCGTTAACATCCGAAGTAATTTCAATCAAAAGAGGTGATTCTTTAAGTGCTCTTCGGTTTTGTCTTTGTTTAATTCATTATCTCATGAATTGAATGCTACTAGTTTTGGCTTCAAAATAAAGAGTCTCTCAACTGATTTCAAATTTAGCCACTTAATTCATTTAGATGATAATAAAATATATGCCGGAACTAGATCTCATTGAAAAGTCTACTTGCGATTACTTTCAACTATTCCAATGACATTCATATGAAATTTGGGCTTCCTGAATGTAAAAATCTTTCTATTGAAAAGGGAAAAAGCACCTCTGATTATATGAAGATTTCCAATATAGATATCGAACCAATGCATCAAGAAAATAGATATAAATATCTGGTATTGGTTCAAAAGAAGACAATTAACCATGACAGCACTGGAGAAAATATTAGAAGTTTATATTACAACAGACATAGAATTATCATCAAGAGTCATTTAACTAGTTAAAACCTTTTCAGAACTATAAACTCCTATGCAGTTCCAATTCTTACATCTTCTTTTCGAATTATTGAATGGTCTAAAACTGCTCTAAATGAATTACAATATCAAGCGAAGAAAATGCTTTGTAAATATCATAAGCACCACCCAAAGTCAGCTATTCAAAGAGTTACACTACCCAGATAACTTGGAGGTCGTGGATTAACTGATTTGAATAATCTTCATAGTAAACAGAATTTTCATCTACGTTACCATTTTCATGATGAACAGAGAACGTCTAAATTACATGATATTGTTGTTGCTTCAGTTTATAATTTTACACCTCTGAACTTGACAATGTCAAGCTCAAAGCTTGCCTCAACAGATTATTTAGAAAGAAATAATGCCGTCGCTAATAATTTTATTCATTTTAATATAGAAATAAAACATGACCTCATTCCCAAAGAAAAATGCTACGAATATGAACCTGAGATTATTAGTGAAAACGTAAAATATAAATTTTATTTTGATAAAACAATTCTATGAAACAGAGCTGTAGAACACAATAGGCCAGATATCATTCTTACTGATGAACACAATCGAATAACATATATAATATGTTAAATAATATAATTGATATTACTATACCCGACACACATAACAACAAACACAATGAAAAAATTTCTAAATATATGATGATTGCCGACGAGATTGAAAAATGTGGAAAATGAAAAATATTTATTCTACGGATTATTATTTCTACAGCAGGTATTGTTCCTAGAAATTTTCACAAAAATATTGGGATTTCAGGTCTGAAGAAAAATTTATCTGAACAGTTACAGAGGTACAGCCATAGGTTTTCTCTTCAGTTTATACTGCTCAGAATCTCAATTCATATTTTATTTATTTGTATATATAAATTTGATATAATTAGCTGATAATTTTATCATATTATCATTCAAAGCAGTATTCTACTAGTTCGTTCATCACTTCACACAAAGAAAACTACAAATGAACATTCAGTGTTACTTGACTAAGGTCCGTACACTGGATTTTTCCGGGGAGAAAGCCTCTGACACTACACGTTGGTACATTGATGTTATTGTCTGATGATGCTATTGTTTGTATATATTCTGGTAGATTGATTAATTCTCATAACATTTAACGTTATCCATCAAATCAGTTTGATTGCATAAACAGATATTAATAGATAGATATATATGAGATTATTTTCATAGCACTATTTGATGTATGTACAGTGTGGACAAATTTCGATTATCTAGCACAGCAGCTGGGTGAAATGTTATAGTTTGAGCAAAACAACCCATCTTGATCTGTTTTATATGGCACAGTTTAATGCTCTAAACATTTTTCCGATATCTCCTGCGTTTCAGAGTTCAAAATGTCTCAACTTTTGGGAAAATCATCATTGGTAGATCGGTCATTATCAAAGTTATATAAAAATATGCATGCAAATTTTGAGTGGAATGCAGAGTGTGAAAAAAATTTTGGTTTTTGGTTATAATACGAACGAGCTTTTTCTTGAATACAAACTATAGGCCATTTGACTTTTGCTGGAAGCTGCATTTTCTTCCCTATCAACAATATATAACACAATTTCTTCATCCACTACCCTCTTCTAGAAAGAATCTTTCTTATGTTGTTCCAGATTGAAAACCACAGAGTTTTTGGTGTTTTGGTTGTTCGTTTGGTTTGATTGAATTAACATCATTAGTTTTAGGGATTGATCAGATTCGAAGTATATTAATTTTTTCCATATATCAAAATCTAACAGTTTGTTTATGGTAAGTAATTTAATTGGAAAATTCGTTGAATTGCGTGTGTACCTTGAGATTAAAAATGAAAATCATCACTACGAAAATTATGAAAATTGTGACATTTAAAAATGATATATTCAAATTGGGTTAGATTCAGTTACAACACCAGAAACAAATTTGAATCGATTTCGTGAAAAGTACCAGCCTGATAAGTCAATTTTCCAAAGGTTGAAAAATATTTCATCTGTTGTATTCAAAGTAGCTAGAAAAAAGATATATGAAGCAAGGAATAAAAAGGAAGCCAAATTGAATTGATAGATGCTGTAACGGCTAAACTTTCCATTTCGAGTAAGCAAACAGAGGCAGCAACTGAGGCATCGTGCACTCGATATTCTGAAAGTTCACTACTTTTTTACAGCCAGTAGGTACGATTCGCCAGCTGAATTTCTGAAATGGATTCTTTTTTGATACCATGAAAGCCCAAACATTTAAAAAAATTCCATATGTTTCGATGAGATCCGCATCTCCAGTTAAGGGTTATGAAATCCCCAACGCCATATAGATGTGCATCATCAAGGAAGATATGGCTTCAATATTATTGTGTGCCTTAAGAAATAGTAAACTTTCAGCTTTTGACACTTTCATGAGAACCTGAGAGGTGGTTATTATGAAGGAATGATCTATAATAATATTATTGTAATAATGTAAAATTTGGTACCCTGTTTATTGGAAGGTACTATTTTGCAAACTAATAATAATATGAATAATCATTATGTTGTGCTGCGGCACAGGGTTTCTGATAATCTGCACTGTTCACACAATCTTAGAAGCAATAATTTAATTTACGACAGTATCTTAAACTAATGGTTATTTGATTACACCTGACGGGTGCTAATATTGCTCAGAGTAAACTAAGTGTGACACCTTCAACTGTTCGTCCCACCAGTATAAAAGCTAAGTGAACTATATTTTTTCTATATGACCTTAACCTCAGGAGTCCTGTGTAGCGATGAATACCTGGGCACGACTACTTCAGCCTGTCAAGGGAATGTTCCGTATCGACTAGGGGCTGCTAGATTCCAATATTACAAATGGTATTTTCGTGTACCATAAACTATGAAATCAAGAAACTACGAACTATGATGGATATTTACCACAAAATAATACATTCTGTAACCACGAACTTTAATGAGCTTCTGCCACAAAAGGTTATATCCCCTTAAAACCACAATTATACTGCACTGAAGGTGCGTTTAGGGAGGCGTACGATATATTCGAAACATTGGGGAGAACTGACGATGAGGTAAATCTCACCTGGATTGTCGTTATCTAGGGAACAAAATTGAGTTTTTCGGATAGTGAACAAAAATATCTCCGTACGATCAGAACTCAACTTCCAACAATAAATGTACAACAGATCGGTGATAGCAAGGAATATCCCAAATTAGTTTGAAATATTTAATACCTCGTTCTTTTCCTTTCACATTCACTTGTTTACACTTTGACTCTTCACCCTCAAAAATAACCAACACATGACAGAACTCCCTCGGATCATTGCAGAAAATATGCCGACTAATCTTCAGAACAACTTATGTATTATGATCACGAAATTCATAATTTATAATCAATAAATCAACCTCGCCTCAGTAGCAGCACGGTTAGTGAGCATGCATATTGGAACTGTTAAGCTCAGGTGCCTGGTTTGAATACTGGTTCAAGTAACGTATGTTGTCCTTTAACAAAAAAGTGATATTAGAGAGAGTTTCCTGAAAAGGGCATAAACTTCCGAAGACCAGATAACTTGTAATCCTTGTGGTGGCAGTTATCATTGCACAGTCTAGGAGAATGGTTCGGAATCCAATATAAGCTGTAGGTCCACTGTGTAAATGGGCCATGCACATTATTGAAAGACGGAACAACAATGAACAATGAAATGATCATCTGTGACTTAACCTTACTTGTCGAAATATGTCAACAATGGCAAAATCATGC
Source organism: Cryptolaemus montrouzieri (assembly GCA_013387265.2). Classification (NCBI taxonomy): domain Eukaryota; kingdom Metazoa; phylum Arthropoda; class Insecta; order Coleoptera; family Coccinellidae; genus Cryptolaemus; species Cryptolaemus montrouzieri. The sequence continues at coordinate 68,821,252 of JABFTP020000021.1, read as the reverse complement.
ATAAAGTGATACGAAAGTTAAACTAAACTATGCCGTACTGCCAGACTGGCATGTAAAAATTTTTGATGAACTGCCCTCAGCACCAAGATTGAATACTCTCTTTCAAGATGTTGGTGCCTTTCCCCACTAAAGAAAACCTATCACTGATTTCAATTCTGGAGATAATTGGACATGGACTAGGGACCTAGTAAAATGACTGGATTTTGTGAAATGTCGACACTCGACTTCTGCTCAAGGAAGATTCATTCTACAAGAGAACCAGTCACAGTTTGGAAGATTTGAGACAGAATTTCAAGGAATGCCTTGCTGGTGTTACCAATTCTCATGATCTCAGTGATCCTCGGCAATATAATGCAAGATTGAGAATGAAATCCACACTATCGAATACTTGCGATAAAAATGTTTTCCCTATTCAAAACCGGTACGATTATACCTTTTTTTTGGTTGAAACTCTCTATACGGAAGACCCAAATTGATGTTACTCAGACAAGAAATGGAAATTTCGAATTTCAGGAAATATAGTTTGCACCTGAAATTGCATTGTATAGCATGGATTACATGTTCATGAGGTACCAAAGAGATTGCCAAGCTCTACGACCATCGATAGTTACCATGATCTGCATTGAATCAAATCATAGAAACAACCGTAGTCTCCAATATGACCTCATGAATCTGTAGTTTCAGTAATAGAACAACGTGAATTGTTGATGGACATGAGCCGAAAAAATGAAATTTAGGCAATCTCATGTGTTCGCCGAAAAATGTATAATGAATGCAGAAATCAATTTTATGCTTTCATATTTCTGAGGAAAAAAAACAACCACCATGCAATAAAATTAAAATCGTCTATCTCGAAAAAAGCTTATGTGCATTATAACTCGAAACCTCTAGGCTTAGATTTCTTTTTAATCATCAATTTTTGCCCCAAGAATGGCCTGCAATATATCAAACTTATTTTTATGTAGTTAGGATAATAACCACCCGAGAATAATGTTTTCCTCACAATTTCAGAAAGTCTGGATAACTTGAAAACGGAGAGATTTCGAAAAAATGTCTGCACAACTAAACTGCTTCCTTTAAAAATAAATCGAGAGGAAAAGAGTTATTTACTTATAAATACAAAATTTCACCTAGCTAGCTGCCAACGAATACATCGAAATGTGCCCACCGTGTATAGAAAACCTTTGAATCTTCTAAGAATATTTCATTATTTGATAATTGTTGTCGTCATCTGTGAATTCTCATCACATTCTTCGTCATACCTAATATTTAAATATTCTTGGGAAGGTTATAGGATACTGTTTTAGATCTTATCAGTATTCAGTAGAATATTACAATGCGAAAAATATGTGTTACTTGGTTTATTTTATCAATAAATATAATATGAGACCCATTGTGATCTACTGCTGTATTGCATAAGGTTCCATAAACTTCGGCAGGATTATATTGGTAATACTTTTTTCTTATAAGAATGAGACTAATAGTTTAATAACAAATTAAAATCATTAAATGTCATAAAAATTTGCGACGGCAGTATGTTCTATCCAAATAACCTATAACAGCAACTATTGATGAATCATCTCTGTTCTCTTGGAGGGTGCATTTTTCTATAGTTTCTTGGTAAAACTTATATCATCAAATGAAATAATATCTTGGCCATTCATTGCATCTGATCAGCATCAATCTACGTTACCCTTCACAAATAATGGAATAATCCAAGCGATTAAAAATTCAATTAAAAGTTAAATTTGAAACAATATTTATGGAGGAGCAGAGCCAATTAAAATCTTAATTTGTTTAGGGCAAACTGGCGTCACGAATGTCAGGCAGAAACGAAGTGGCCGCTTGTATTCCCAGAACGAGCCAAAGGAATATCAACTCTATGTGATTCTATTCATTTCCTGAAAAATACAACCAATCAGATCTTGAGAATATTTACGCTCCATGATTGTGCATCTCAGGAATCGAAAATCATAGCACAAATCACAGATGAATCGAACCATATAAATTTAGAATTCCAAAATAAAGCAAAATTATTTCGATATAATGTGTACAATACCTCAATCCCTCATAGATAATTTCAATTGAGTTCTCAAGAATAAAGATGCCATGAAATACAAACAAATGTATCAAAATTCCAAGTCTGCAACGCTGTCGTTCCACAAATGTAATCTATTTACTGGGATCACATTCAGTTAAAGTTATACAACATTTTAAAATTGCAAAACAAAGTCGCACAATAATATTAATACTTATAAACAGGGTGCTTCAACGAAAACTAAACAGAGGCTATATCTACCAAGATTGTCATTTCTGATCAAAACGCAAAAACAGGTCAATTTTTATTTCAAGAGGGACGTCTTTTAGGGTACAAAACTTGCCTGAAATATCAACTCTCTCAGCGGGGGTCGCAATCCTTGAACATTTTGAATAGGGAAGATGGGTCGAGTGATGACTCACGAGAAAGGTGATATGATTATCTACATCGCCCTGAACGAATTTCCATTTTTAATTGAAAACTCTAAAAGATACAGGATGAGCAACTGAAATATAGTGAAGACTATTTCCCTGAGACTATTCAAGTTTCAGAGAAGTAAAATGGAACAGATCCATGCTGATCAATGGCAGTAATCATCAAGTATATCATCCTCATCTCGAATTTCAAGCCCTAGAGTAGAGGCGTTCACCCTTGAAAATTTGAAAGAGGGTAGATGGGTCAAGTGATACCTCGACAGAAAGGTATTATCTTTTTCTGCATCCCCGTAAACGAATTCCCATTTTTGATTGAAAACTGTAGAAGATACAGAGTGAGCTACTGAAAAATAGAGGAGACTATCTATCGCCCTGAGCAATTCAAGTATTAGTGCAAAAAAATGGATCAAAGGCTGTCATATAAATGAATTTATTCCAGTGTTTCGCACTAATACTAAAATAGTCTTGGGGCGATAGTCTTCTCGATTTTTCAGTGGCTCACTCTGTATTTTCTACAGTTTTCCATAAAAAATGAAAATTCTTTCACGGGAATGCAGCCAAAGATAATACTTTTCTATCGAGTTATCACTCGACCCATCTACCCTCTTCCAAATTTTCAAGGGTTGTCACCCCTGCTCCAAGGGTTGAAATTCGAGATGAGGATAGTTTTTGATGATGACTGCCATTGATCAGCATGGATCTGTTCCATTTTACCTCACTGAAACTTGAATAGTCTCAGGGAAATAGTATTCCCTATCTTTCAGTTGTTTACCCTGTATCTTTTACAGTTTTCAATTAAAAATGGAAATTCGTTCAAGGCAATGTAGACAAAGATATCACCTTTTTTGAGTTATTATTCGACTCATCTTTTTTATTCAAAATGTACAAGAATTGCAACCCCCGATTAGTGGGTTGATATTTCAGGCAAGTTTTGTACCCCAAAAGATGTCCCCTTGAAACAAAAATTGACCTGTTTTTGCATTTTGATCAGAAATTAATATCTTGGTAGATATAGTCTCTGTTTAGTTTTCGTTGAAGCACTCTGTATATCGCCAATGTCGAAATATGACGTTTATTCTAGACAGGTGTCATAAAGAGAACAGATAATTTTCTTCAGAAGAAGAAAAAACTCAATCTAACATTTCGAGCTTTGGGGACTAACTGATTATCACGATGTGTTTCTACTTTTTTCCACAATAAATAAAACTATATAATATGTAACTTAAACAGAATCCTTAGACTTCACCAATATCACAATCAATAAAAATCTCTCATATCTTTATTAAATGAAATTTTCAAGAGTTTCCCACTCCAACTCTTTGATGTCATAATTGAATAAATTAATTAACATTTCCTGCACCTCGGTATAACTTGCATAAAACAATTCTCAAATACTAACGACACAAACTGAATGCAGAAACCATGCGTTTAGTTTTCTAGAAATATGTAGATGAAATACAAGTTCTCATTATCCTAAGTGCTGTGTGATTAAATTATGTATACAGGACGCATTTCGTTTTAATTATAGCGAACATTGTTTATTAGATAGTTATAACGGATATAAATAAGGATCTGAATTAATTTTCTCCTGGCAAGTATCCATTGCTATGCGCCGGAAATTTATGCAATCGCTGTTTCTCTCATTTTCTTATTAATTTAAGAAAATTGTTCTTCGAACTCAAGTTCTCAACTACAAGTTGTGTTCTGTGAAGTTTTATTGGAAAAAATTTCGGTATTAATAGATCTATTAAATCATCCAACTTCACTCTTCAATAATTCGGTTTTAAAAAGAATGGTAACTTTATTCTTGATCTATTGCACATTCTGAGATAAAGCAGTATAAAACCTACTGAATCATCATCTGTTCTGGTTTCCTAAAGATCGTTGATTGCGAACAAAATATTGAAAAGCGGCACCGATATTCACATGACGATTCACTGCACTTTAAATATCACCCTGTGTACCATGACATTAAATCTGAAATAAAATATTCATCTCCGTTACTCGTATTCCATATTACTCGAATACCTGAACGACGATCAATGAAAAGGTGTCGATAAGATTGTTCGAGTACACTTTTGAATATTTTAAATGTATATTCTAAATCTAAGATCTAATTTTCATATATTTGATAATTGGGGTTATCGATGTAATGTATTAGATGAAAAATCAAAATCATAATAACGCTTCCTTTTACTAACAGCACCCAACATTGCTTATTCCCCTGATCAAAAATATTCAGTCATAGGTAGCGAGAGGGATATTTGTTGCCTTAGATTTCGATTAATATACTTCAACCTCTTTCATTTATATGCTGCGCCTAGTGGTTACGTTGATTTCTACTATAAACTCACATGACCATAGTTCGATTTCACGTTGGCTATCCAATAGTTATGCTATTAAATAACGCCTGTTTCCTCAGAAAACCGTTACTTAACAACAGACTCGCATGTAGAACGAGTTGCAACCAACAAGAAGTACTCAATCCTTGGAAATTTTACCAAAGTTATTACAATATTACAAAATCTACAATAAGTTCGCAAATACATCATACATGTTCAGAACCTTCTTCCGGAGAGAATATTTGTACACAATTTTGTGTATTGGTGACCTGAGATGAAAAGCTTGGACAGTCGCATTTTTACATAATTTTATATAAATATTTTACCTCTCATAACATTCTTCAATGACAGAGCATTTCAATATCTCTTGAAGCAGCTGCTTTACCTAGAGGTACATATGCCCATATTTAATATCAGAAATAGTACAAATTGGGATCAATTCTGTTCAGGAGTGGCCGCAATTGAGCTTCCTCATTGGTTGATGCATATTTCACCCAATGAAGAAAATATGACGAGATTAATCTATTAAAGTACCTCCGTTGATTTCACTTTATTAGCAGTTGCTTTGGCTCTGGGTAACTGACTGATAACAACTGAAACAATGAACTTAATGGAAGTTAAAGGAATCATTCTGTATCTACAACTAGTCTGTAACTACTGTACATATCTTTTGAGTGTCCAGCAGTAGTCAGCTAACATGTTCGAACTCCATTTTTCTCGGTAACTTTTCTCCATTTTGGATATGTCCTGATGGGACCATGTTTGTCGCTAACGGCTCCCAAATTTTAGAGAAATATTTCAAATGCGAGTGTAAAAAGTGAATCTTGAGCGACATATTGCATCCCATGTCCTTGTAAGCCGCTAAGAGGTTGTTGACTAACCCTTCATAGTTTTCGGCTTCGTGGTTTCCAAAAAAATTACGAACAATATTTCGAAAACATGTCCATGCGGTTTTTTCTATCGGATTAAGTTTTCGCTCAAACTCTTCATCAGCTAGTAGGTATCTTATTTGTGGCCCTACAAATATTCCTTTTTTTGTTCTGGCATCACTGGTTTTTGGGAATTGTTGTTTCAAGTAACAAAAATCATCTCCATTTTCATCCTTAGCTTGGACAAAATTTTTCATTAGTCCGAGTTTGATATGCAATGGAGGTAGCAATATGTTTTCAGGATTTATTATAGGCGTGTGGAGAACATTTCGTTGACCTGGTATAATAGCGTTTCGCTTAGGCCACTCCTTTTTGACACTACCAATCGAAGATCTGCCTAGAATGAAGAATAGAGCCTGAACACAATAATTTTAATTGCATTATTTCTTCACAATTCACTCACAGACTAGCTGTTATTGATGTATCAGGAACAGGGGAGACAGGATTTTTTCCCAGATATCTTCTAAATATTCTCCTCCTCAATCATATAAAAGATTATGTATGGTTCAGCCGTTTCTTCTCATTTTCTTTACTCAAGTGATCGAGAGAGACTTGATGTGTTTTGAATGTTTACCCATTCTGCATACTGTGCTGTCTTCCAATCGTGTTTCTACTATTAGAATTTGACATGGCATAAACCACGAAGTCCTCCAAATTTCTGTTACTCTCTTTTTTCATTCATTCGAATAAATAAATTCCTGTTCAGAGCTGTTCACGGAAAAATTCTGATGTGAACTAGCAGTATCAGCGCTCTTTGCATTGGTACATTAACTGAAGATTTCAGAATTTTTTTGCATCAAACATCGCATTAAAATCTCCAATACCAAAGTCTTCAGAACTATTTCTACAAGTTAAAAACTTCAATTTATCTGAAGAATGTTTTCCTTATCATGAATTTCTTTTAACATTAAAAGAGATCGTTCAAAACGCCATCTATTCCCCTTTACTTGAATATCAGAATTAGTTTTCTGTTTTGGCGTACATCGGCAATTTCACTTCGCGGTGATTTATATAATCGCCCAAATTGGCCTTTGAATGAAAGCCGGATATGCCCAATGTTTCATATTTCAAACATTCATAACTCGTTTTCTCGGATTGAAAAAGTTCTACCTAATAGGAAAAGTTGAGGTAAATGGGCCGCATAATTTTTGCAACCCCGAAAATGTGTTTTCGCATTGATTTAGAAGAATAAATTCCTCAGATAGTTTCTAGAAGTATTTCATATAAGGAGAATGATGTTTACGAAGATAAATTATATACAGCTGAATCAATATATCGTTCTATTTTAATAGAGAACATTTTGTTAGATTGATGATCAAAAATACATAAATATTTTCAGATGATCAATTGAAAAGCACTCAACATAATTAAACTTATCTCTATTCAATCTAAAGCTCTTTGAAATACTGAAGACTGGACTCCGCGTTTGCTTTACCATCTTCAAATTCTCAATACGAAACGCGTAATGATTTTTCAGCTTCCGTATATTCGGTCACTGGTCAATAAGAGCTATAGAACTACTCGTTGCAACGTTCAAGACGATTAATAATTATAGAAATGTCGTGATATGTTGACAGGTGATGTTAGAGGGGTTGATTTGTTTTTCTATAAATGATATATATTGGCCAAATTTGTATATGAACCTCGGGACTTCGAAGTGAAGACAATCGACTATCTGTAACTCATATCGATATACAAAAATAACACACACATGACTAACATTAACTAACTACTATAGACTCGTTAAAATTTTCGATTATTCAAAAATGCATTGATTCTTCATCATTGAGGCTCTATCCCACTAATGGCAAAAATAATTACATGTTTAAGCTCCAAATATATTGTGATTTGTTTTTCCGACCATAGCTTTTCACAGGACATATAAGAACATAGTCCACGGTGTTTGAGCATGATCTTGATGGCCAAATGGCAACCGTTTCCGTTAAAACTCTATTGAGTAATAACAGTATGAAAAATAAAATTACTCAAATTGAAAGCGAGGAAAGCCATAAAATGAGTAATATAAATTTTCCTCCTTCCGTTTCATTGTTATTTCATTTTCAATTCAACTAAAAAATGAAAAGTTAGTATAATCATTTTTTATAGATTCTGTAGAAAATGGCTTAGTAATAAAATATCATGGATGCAGGATTCGAGTTCATATATACTGTACAAGAGGGCCTGTGTGTAGATTCACAAAGATGATCCAACCCCGATTATTGCGAAAAAGTAAAGATCTGTTGAGTAAATAATGTTCGCAGTTGCCGTTTTGAATACAAAATTAGTGAAGGCAATTGATCTTGAAAATCAACGTACATCGAAAACCTACCGGTACATTATATAATATTTACCTGCAGTGTTTGAATCAGTCAGGATTCGTGGAATAATGTAATATCATGACAATGCATCGTCACTTAGGGCAAAGAAAGCAGTTGATTTTTTCCTCGCTTGATTTTGCCATGTGTGATTTCTGAATGTTCTTCAACTAAAATAAAAACATTTACGTGGTGGACAATTCACGACGGAGGAGAAGATCAATGAGGCATTTGAACACGTTCTTTAGAACATCGTAAATATGACTGGCTTCAAGTCTTTCAGTTGTTGAAGCTTTGGTTTCAAAAGAGCATAATAGTAGTATTGTACAGCTCGAGTCTTTGAATATGATCTGTTATTGTTATGTCTTTTGTTCATGGAACGACAAAATATTGATGCAATCAAGGGAAATATCTGATCAGCCTATTGCAAAACATATATTAAAGATGATCGGTTATGTTATTAAATATGATTAAATATAAATGAACTGCTTTTACTAAATATAACCCTCTAGTGTCCTTATTTTTTTCAAGCTAAATCGGTACGACTTATTTTTATTTCAAATTTGCTAATTACTATTCTATTCACATCTGACTGAACGAGTTTCTGTTTTACGATATCGAAATACGATCAATTTTCGACTTTAGTTGTTTCATTCTCTATTACTCCCAAAAATCACAATGTTACAATTTAGCTGAGATAGTTTCCCGATAATCATCTGATAACTATTTTGTATGTTCAGCTGTGTAGCTTATTGAGCTTAGAAACATTCCTGGATTATCAGATCCTTTTGTTTTTTCGTTTTCCCAAGTGCGAGCACAAATTTTAAACCAGTTATAATTCTCAAAAGTACGGACCTGTTTTTTTCTCTTTATCGTTGTGTTAAGCAATATTCTGCCAGTATGTACTATAAAGTTATTCTTGGATGTTAGTTTTCCCCAAAAAAACAAACTTCATTTGTTTGATTGAATGCGGTTTCGAGTGGCTTACACCTATACTGGTACAATTTAAATCACTTCTGAAAATTAGATCGGTAAAACAAAATGAACAATTTTTTTAGAACCACAAATTCATTCGTATTTCGAATAAATGGTTATACAGAGTTTTCGCCTGTTTTTTTAATTTGTGATAATTTGAAGCGGATTCGTCTGTCAGTTCTGATTTGGGGCCATCGTTCTTAATTTCCAATATTTAAGTATTGATCTCAGCGAAAGTTCATTAGTATTGTTGAGATATAAAAAATTATTCAATTAATACTAAAGCTACTACAGACCACAAATATCAATACGGACGATCGAATAATCAAACTGCACACTCCATGAAACAATGTTCACGGATTGTTTATGACTACGAAGCGTAGTTCTGAACTTATATAGATTACGAGAAAATGACGCGAATATTGAAAGAAATGGATTAGAGCAAGGGTGCTCGAACGGTCGATCTCGTGAGATTTTTGAGTAGATCTCGAGAAAAAAAATTTTTTAATAAGTAGGTAACTGAACTACAAAAATTTATTACGTAATAAAATAACACTCTACTAGCGGCAAAAGAAGGCTTTGTGAAAGGAACGTGAGGTACTTGTCTAAGGAAAGCTGTGATTTTTATTCTTGCCGCTTTTCTAGAAATTTCGGGCGGCGCGTTTGACGGAAACATTCGAGACTTTCGTTCACGCCGATATAAAGTTGCGCCTGCAGGAAATGGAGTCATTCGGAATTGTTACTTGAAGGCAATACAACGTCGATACAAAGTTTATTATTAAATAGTACAAAATGAGTGCAGAGAAGAAATCTAAAACGTATAATTTCAATAACGACTGGGAGGAAGAATTTTTCATTTGTCCAAAGTCCATTCGTCTTATTTGTCGTGCGTCAGTTTCAATACCTAACCGTGATAACTTAGAGAGGCATCATAAAACGGTTCATGAACACTATAAAAAGGATTCCACAGAAGGAATTGAGAAAACCAAAAGTACGTGAATTGATATCTTGTTTGAGAAAAGAACAAACCACGTTCACAAGACCAGCCAAACAATCAAAATCTGCTACGATCGCGAAATTTAAAATATCTCATATATTGGCGAAACACTAGAAACCACTCGAAGATGGATTGGTTGTGAAGGAAGCATTTATTGAAGCGGGTGAGACTATTTGGAGATTTTAAAAATTAAACAGAAATCATGTCTGCTATTAGAGAGCTTTAGTTGTCTCGTCCGACTGTCACAAGGCCTATTGAGTCATGAGTCAGGACATGGCATATAAATTAAAACTTGATATCATGAAATGTACATACTTCTCTTCACAGTTCGACGAATCTACGGATATGACAGACACTGCCCAGCTGTGTATTTTTAGTCGGATGGTATTTAATGACATGTTGGCTAAAGAAGAATATTTGACAATAACTCCTCTGAAGGGGAAGACCCGTGGCGAAGATATATATGACGTTTTCTTCAATTATGTAAAAATCTACAAGGTACCAATATATAAATTGGTGTGCATTACAACCGATGGAGCACCAACATGACTGGAAACAAAAACGGTTTTGTGGCATTGTGTCGAGCTAATGAAGATTTCCCTTTCATTCCATTGCATTATACATCAACAAGTTTTCTGTTCAAAAGTTTTGAACACGGAGGAAATTATGGACATTGTGAATTGTGAATTCCATCCGTGCACGTAGCTTGCAACGGCGGTTCTTTGAGTTGCAGTTGGAAGATAAGGAGACAGTTGAACACACTGATTTAGTTCTTTACACAGACGTCAGGTGGTTTAGTCATGGAAAATTCCTAAAAAAGTTTTCAAGAATTATTGTCCGGAATAACAGCTTTTCTAGACGAAAGTGGTGATGACACTCAGATGTTGAGAAACGAAAAATGGCTGACTGATTTGGCATTTTAAACTGATATCACAATGCACTTAAACACCATTAACTTGGAGCTTCAAGGTAAAGGAAAAACTATTATTGAGATGATTAGAGCAGTAGAGGCATTAAAAATTAAATTGCCACTTAAGATAGATATCTGAAGATAAATATCCGGATCTCTAAGGTAAATTGCCCTTCAACTGACGGCAATGTTTGGGTCAATTAACTTGTGCGAGTCTGCATTTTCTGAAATGAAGAAAATAAAGTCAAAATATCGCAATCGACTAACTCATGATCGTATGTCATCATGCTTGCGATTGGCACTCAGTGGTTACGTACCATGTCCTCAGCATGAAAAGTATGCTGAGGACATGCAGTGCCACGCTTCAACATCCAAAGTTACAGTAAACTCACAATTTTGAATAACTATGCTATTTTTCATTGATATTATATAGAACAACCTAACTAACCCAAAGCTTGACTAAAATGTCATTGTATATTTGCGGAAAGCCAATATATATATATATATATATATATATATATATATATATATATATATATATATATATATATATATATATATATATATATATATATATATATATATATATAGATAATTAACTGACAATTTTGTCATATATATTCAGAGCAGTAGATCGCCAGCAGTTCAAGGTAGAGCACCTCTGGATTATGGTATTGCTACAGACGCTGGTATCATTTTGACTCGCAATGGGTGCATTTCATTCAAATTCTGCAACCAATGCAAATATTATTTTCATTATTGGTAGACATGAATAACGAAACAATATTCCTGAGGTATAGAACAGCACGAATGTGAACTCAAAAACTATATAACCAATGGCCGACTATCCGCAACCAGCTTTTGACAATGCCTATGACTGAATACTAGAGATACAAAGGGGAAAATCTCTTGTCGCCATAAGCTTCTAATGAAGGATACGCTGTCGGGACAAATGCTCATTACTCCAATTAATTAATAAGATCTGTTAAGCTTTAGGGACATACATCTCGCACTAATGAAATTTCCATTGTGTTCATAATAAATGAAGCTTATTGGGAATGCTGGGGATTTCGACGAAAGAGGACGGAAATATGAAAATTGTTGTGTTTCAGCTTGCGTTTTGTCGCAATTTATTGCTCCAGAAGAAGTAATTACGACCAATAATTCATGAGATCAATAAGATAACTAGTTCGTTAACTTTTATGAATAATTGACATTTGTATGGTTTCAAATGAGTTTTCATATCGAGGGTACTTACGAATTCTTGATTACCTTATTTCCGAAGTGGGTTCGTTTTAATGGCAATTCCTGAAATCATCGTGACATCTTAATCATATACGAAATATCAAATGTCTTTCTTCCGAAGGTTTTTGAAATCAATGCATTTTTCATTTTATCATTATGGTTATACTGGTATTCGATTCAGCTTTATATCCATTCAAGTTTAACCTTCATTATATTATCACTAGTTAGAGGCTGAGCCAATTCTCAGATCAAGAAATCGACTAATTTGCGGTTAGCTCTGGAATAAAATTCATAAAAGAAATTAAACACGAAATACTTTTCGTTTTTTCACATTAAACCTTAAAGAAAAGAGAATCTTTCGAAAAAGTAGCAAAATCATCAAACAAGTGTAAGAATAAACACAATACTTTCAATTTAAGATATTGATGATGAATCAATGAAATTATTGCATGATGGTTTGTTTTCTTTCGTAACTTTGAGATATTGGATAAATATAATGATTGCTTGGGAGTGATTCTCTGTTTCAGTATGTGACGATATTTTGATACGTATTTATAGCTGGAGTGTTCAATAAATAGGGCCAGAACATGATCGACACTGAAAAGCAATGTTTCTAAGCAATCGAGTTTAGGATGCTTCAAGAATAGAACTTAATTGAATATACGCTTAGTTTAAAATTTATTTATATATCATAAAGAGTTTTATCCAATTTATCATATGAAGAAATTAGCATTAAACAGCACTACATCCATTTTTGTTATTAATTTAGTGATAATTTGTTTTTATCAGATAGCAGTTACTTCAGTAATCTCGCCTTCATTGACGAGCATAAAGGGTTTTAAATTGAGAAAATTGAAAATATTTTCATAATAATTCGTATTTCACTATGTTTAACATCAAATTAAGCTATGAATCGAATATATGTGACTGGTAAATTGAATGCATGTTGTCTATGTCTGATAGTTTCTTCACTTATCTGTACGTTCTGAGCATTCCTGAGTTTTATGTTAAACTATGTGTGAGTGGGATTTCTCAGGGCTTGATTTCTTAAGAATATATCTCGAGCAAAAGTTGTTAATTGAGGACGACCAGTATGTTGTTCTGTGAGCAGTTTCATTAAAATGAATCTATAAGCGATTGATAGTAGACTGGTTAGCCCCCAAACCAATTGCAAACAATTCTCTGGGTTACCTATGCTTCCAACATGTCAAACGCTCGTAACTGTTCTTCTCTCTCTCTCAATTAGAAACAACAAATACAACACTTTCACCCCACAGGTGAAATCAAAACTGAATTGCTAGGTGAACATATATATGCCAACATATGGTCTGCAATTGGGCTGCTGCAAAAAAAACTTAGACACATTCTTTATCGATAAGAAGATGGAATTTCGATGCCAAAAGTAGTGCAATATAATAGACAATATTACTCATCGAGGCACGATGGCTCTAGACTTTTCATAATCTGCGTGATCCTTTCGATGGGTGAATTCTATCAATTTTTTCATTTTGTCAAAATTCAAATTAAATTGGCTTCTGTAAACTTACATTCTCGTCATCTACGAATCTAGATTTCATCATTTTACAATGTTGAAATAACGGAAATTATTATTCTATCAATCATCAAAACAATACAGAAATTAACGTTACATTCTATTTAGATTTCGGATGAATCTATTGCAACTGTTGTGCAACGCGCAATAAATTACAGATTACAAAATGTTACATTAATTCATCCTCCAAAATTTGAGCCCAAATATATGAAGAATTCAGTGTACATTCCAACAATCTGAACCACATGCTTTAATTACGCCCATATTGTGAAACGGTCATTAATTTTAAAAATACGAGGTCGGCAGTTGGCCAGAGTATATACATTCTAGTTATGATTACAGTTTCGTTTGTGAACCGTATCTATTGTTTGTATTAGTGATAAACACCTGCTCTATATTTTGTAGTTGACAGATTATTAGAAGCTTTGGCAATTTGTACGCGTTCTCTGACCGATATGTATTGGATAGTTGGAATTTAAATTGTTTAGTTGATGTTCCTGCAGATATGTATATTTTTGAAACATATTTGAAAATAAACTTGCCTTAATGGTCTGATCTATAAGTTCAAATTGGTGTTAATTCGACAAATTATGTGGGTGGGCTCATTCGATCCGGAATAATGTCTAGATCATTGTGCTAAAAACTCAGATTAGCAGATAAAAAATTTCAAAAATTATAAACAAATTAAGCACCCCAGAAAATGGTGTTTAGTTTTTTCCTTATATTTCGTGAACAATAAATATTATCGAATTTTGAAAAAAGATCCTTAAAGAGGAGGAAATTTACTAAAAAAAAAGTTTCGACTGCCGAAACTGTATCTCCATTATTAATAATTTTAATTAAACACTGAAAATAGCTCTCCGCGCGCCATAGTTAGGTTGCGCGCACTGTCTCAAAAGCAAGTACGTCACTTAATTAAATTTTTTAAGTACTTAAAGTTTCAAAAATCTAAAAAATTATCGTATAATCTAAACATTTCAAAATTAATTTCAATTTATTTAAGCTAACAGTTTTATTATATTTTTCATTTTTGTTAACTTAAATGAATTATTATAAACAAAGTATTAAAGTTTTCAGAACTTTCATGACGGAATCTTGTTCTGTATGTAAATATCAAGGGCTCCACGAAGCAAAAAAATTTTACGGCAATTATTTAAACATTTTTTAATGTACAATGATGAAGAAAGTTTGACAAAAGTTGTTAATTAACAATAGTCTAGATTGTTCAAAATTGACAAAAATAAAAAATTTAACTGAAATGAATTTTCTGAAGTGTTTAGATTATGCAATAATTTTTTTAGATTTTTTGATTATTTTTAAGTACTTGAAAAAAATTTAATTAAGTGACGTACTTGCTTTTGAGACCGTGCGCGCAACCTAACTATGGCGCGCGGAGAGCTATTTTCAGTGTTTAATTAAAATTATTAATAATGGAGATACTGTTCCGGGAGTGAATTTTTTTTTAGTAAATTTCCTCCTCTTTAAGGATCTTCTTTTCAAAATTCGATAATATTTATTGTTTACGAAATATAAGGGAAAAACTAAACACCATTTTCTGGGGTGCTTAATTTGTTTATAACTTTTGAAATTTTTTATCTGCTAATTTGATTTTTTAGCACAATGATCTAGACATTATTCCGGATTGAATGAGCCCACCCACATAATTTTAGCAATAGTATGTCGAATTAACACCAATTTGAACTTATAGGTCAGACTATAATCTCACCGTTCGGGAAAAAGTAAGGACTACAATTAGGTGCTCTTGACATATTTTCACCTTCTTTTAGAATGTTTGTTATAACATCTTAATACGACGGTCAAAACTTTACGATTTCTAATGAAAACTTTACTGGTTAAGCCCAGTTAAATATGAGCAATGTGACTCTAATTCAATAACTGTCAATGATATCTTGGAAAAAAGTCAAGGAAGTTTTTCTCAGATATTTAATTACATATTATAATTATAAGTAAAAGTTATAGCAAACAAAATCAACAAATGCTTCTTGTTAAATGTACAATTAAAACTTTTATCTTGGTGATAATCAAAGATTATTGGTCCTGTACAAGCAGTTCAGGCAGGAGTCGTTGATCTTGAGCTCAAGTTTCAACAGTCTCTTGTATTCTTATGGAGTGAAAACCTCTATTTCAACTTCGGATTTATATAGATTTCTGGGCTTCATATACAAATTGTATTTCGGCCTCTGGGCTCCACCTAGGACTCTCCACCAAAGAATTTCCACGTATGACTCTCCACCTACGACTCTCCACCTAGGAATCTCCACCTAGGACCCTCCACCGACGACCGATATTTTTGATATGTCACTACATAGTATATATTATAATAATAATGAAGATATATCTCTAATTTTCACTACAGAACTTTCATCTAAATTAAATATTTTAAATACAATAAACGATGATTTTCAAGTTCAACTAATTAGTCCAAAAGTCGGCAAAGAAAAGAAAGCAAAATGAAAATTCTGAAGCGACGCTGGTAGCACATAAAATCTGGTATCCGTATTATGCGCATCAGACTCTTAACCAGTGGCGCAACGATGTGACACAGATGGAGGGTTGACTGGAATCAGGTGTTTTGAATTCAAATTGTTGTGACGTGATTTCAGCACGTTACAATATAACAATATTATATGTACACTCAGTAGGCTGCTATATTTCGATGTGAATCAATTTTGTCGTTTCAAAATTACGACTGTTCCCTTTCAAGTATTTCCATAAACTGATACTTTTTTTAATGTGAAGCTTTTTCCTGATTAAAATCCATAATTAAATGAAGCTTTCAATAAGTTCAAGGCTATCATTTGAACATCGGCTGAATCGTGGCGTATTTAACTACTACACTTTAGACGATTGAGTAAATGACAGTAATGGTATCTTTCTAATAATTACACAAGAAACATGAACAAAAATTCCCAAATCAAGTTTTAACTATAAATTCTCAGTTATAAAAAGTGTAAGTGTTTGCACCCTGGTTTTCCCATTTTCTAATCAACCTCTTATAACCCATGAGGAGTAACACCGACGAAGACACCAATAGAGTATGTCAATGAATTCAGACTTGGATGAGAAATCAGAGTGGGGTCGGTTGAACTCGAAATTTTATCGCAAACAAGACACTATCAATAACGTTCTCTACTAAGAAGTCATTGATGAAGAACCTCCTTTAATCATTCAAGAACATTGAATTTCCTCCGAAATAAACGTATTGCAGTCAACACCGGAGTTTGCTGACATGATCATGGGTCAGGCAATACCAATTCTGCTTCTCCCAAACTTAGTCTTCTTTTCAGAGTTGAGCAGTACTTTACTCCATTTAAGCTGATGCTTTTTTACGAGGCACAACAACAACAACTTGGTCTGGAGTATTGTTCCCATGAGTGGGGCTCTGCACCCAAACCGTCAGTTCATCTGTTGGATAGTGTCCAGAAGAGAGCAGTATGCCTCATTGACCACCCGGTGTCACGCGCGTGATCTCGCTCAAAGGTGGCAGGTTGCTGATCTTTCCCTTTTTTATAGATACTTCCATGATCAATGTTCTGAAGAAATCAAAGGCTTGGGTCCGGAAAACCATGTTGACGGAAAACTATAATCACTGGACAGTCCAAGTAGCAACGCCGCGTATCTCTCTCTATAAAAATTCCTTTATTTATAAGGTTTGCGAGCTGTGGAATTCCCTTCTATCGAACATCTTTTCGATAACTTACAATTTGGCCCTCTTGCAGAAGAAAGTGAACACATACATTAAAGCATCTTGAGCGGCCACAGCAGTGGCATGACAGGCATCACATCCTCCCAAGTGTTCAGATTAAAAAAATCCATAGGGTTCATTGTGGGAATTGTTTCCCCAACATATTAAATGGGGGTGAATAAATCCATTTGTTCGTTGAATTAAATAACTGAGTACTAGTGTTTTTCATTTTCTGAAATTTTCCAACGGTCTGTTTTCGAATTTCACTCATCCGAGTTCTGCCATTCTATATTGAAATATATTTCAGTCCTATTACTGAAGAATTTATAAGGGTTACTGTAGTTCAACTTGTAAAACTTCTCATTCAGAAAATGTTTCTCACTTGTGCAGTCTACATAAAATAAAATTGTGTTGCTCTTTTGTTTATTTGGCAAGATTATTTTCATTTATATCGTTTATTTCCTCTCCAATTCATTAATTACTAAATAATAAACGAACGCCGATCTTTGTGAAATGTATCTTACCGTCATATCTATCGTAGATCCGCCATTCAAGGGAAAAACTTAAAAGTGTTTCTTAAATGAGAAATCATAAGTCAGGTGTCAAAGCTTAAGTGTTCTTTAAATGAGAAATCATAAGTCAGGTCTCTTCAAGTTGAACTACAGCGACTGCTGTAAATTATTCCGATCTCAACAAACTTATAAATATTATTATTGAGTAAAGAATTAAGTTTTGTTCTTAATATTATCGGTTTATGTAGATACCAATTATTCCCATTTTACTGAATAGTAATTCACAAAAAAGACAGTTTTATTTATTATAATCGCTTAAGTTCATTATTAGACAATATTTGTGAAAGTCTTAGAAAATATAACACATAATTACCAAGTCATTAAAAAGTGCACGATATCTATTTGTATTTTACAGAACAGATATCCAATCAAGCCGATCAGAATAATTTAATAATTTATTTCCACCCACCTAACATCAAATTTACCACGGAAATGAAAAATATTGATTTGATCAATTTTCCAGATTCCATAATTCCATGAAAAAATGAAAATTATTTACAAACACGATTTTTCTATTCACGTCAGATTGTCTTATAAAGATAATTCCTCATTCAATCTTTATCAATACAGAATTTCATCGTTTAATCTTCGAACTTATTCTGATCTTAAGAAATAACTTTTTGTTAGAAAAACACATAAAATATGATTTTATAACGTGGTGTTTACGAAAGGCATGAAATTGAATGAAGAAAATAAAAACATAACAAAGGATTATAGGTGGGATTTAGTTACACATCGGCAATATTGTGAATGGAATCATGTTGAAGATTCATTCTTGATAATTTTCATGATAATCTTCTGAAATTTTTCAGCCTTGTTATAAGCTTTCAATATGAAGAAAGCATAAAATGAAATGACAAAAGTATAACAAAAAACAACCGATTGAGAAATGACAATTTTATGTTGACGAAAAAGCAGTTGAATAACTAAACCATATCTCAGTAAATAATCAATGTGACGAATCTTGACAGTAGCAAAAGTCAATTACCTTCGATGTGGTCGTTTCATTCTTGATCAAATATTTCTTTCGAAACAGGTCATCAATATATTCTAGAAAATTTTAGAAAAATTTTGGATTTCGTATATGTACACATAATGTAGTCTAGAGGGATTAAATCAGATGAGCTGATAGTCCATTCAACCACTTCCTGTCGGTCCATCCATTTTTATGAACATGAACCTAGATATTACCTAACATCTCTACATAACGGAACAAGCTCCTTTTATTTTCAGTCAAATTTCTCTAATAGACAAAGTTGGATTATTGCGATCAGAACTGAGATATAATGTTTCTGGTTCTGCAGTTAAACATACAAATCCCCCATCAAAGACCAGACTTGGTTTCTGAGACTCTCCTGGTCAAAGACAAAGGTCACTGTGTTTTCAAGTTAGTTATCAGCGGAAATTCTTCTTTTCATTGTTCTCGGTTGAAAAAAGAGGATATTAGTAACTCAGATCGTGCTTTTCTTCTATCTTTCTCTTTCAATTTTCAGATCACTACCATGCCCATCGGAGAAATGGTTCTAATGAATAATTAATCACTAAGACAGTAATTTGGATTCCCCATTTTGTGCCAGCTCATTATCAGACTAGTTCTCCACAATCATATAAGCCATCGCGCATCGGTCACGCGGTATCGCTCATTAAGAATTTCTGGGGAATACCTAGATCTGATAATCTCAAGTGCTTCCAGAAGATTGAGTTTTATAACTCTATTCTCTGGATGTAGGATTTTAAATTCTCAATTGAAATAATAACTATTTTCCCTAAGATGATTTGAATAATTTGAATCGGTTTTTCCATTGATGAAACTGCGTTTATGTTCTGAGATTCTAACATTGAAATTTCTTCCTGTTCTACCTATATACAAACAATTGCAATCTGTACATTCCAATCTATAAACACCTGATTTATTTTATTAATTAATTGGAGACTTATAATTTCTGATGAATGAACCTAAATTTGTTAATGTTTTGACCGCTATATTCAAATTTGAATTTTCAAGAAGGAATTTTACATTATTGCTAATATTGTCTATATGTGTTAAGTTATTGAATTTCTTGTCTGTTGGTGACTAAATTTGCATCATAGCCATTATTTATTACGATCTGTTTTATCAAATTCAATTCTTTGAGATAATTTTCACTAGATATTGGTGCGCTCAAAAGTCTATGTATATAACTATTAAATGCTGCAACTTTGTGTTGGTAAGGATGTGCCGATGTATAATGAATTGTGATATCTGCATGAGAAGGCTCATGATAAATTGAAATCTGGTATTAATTATTTGATCTTGTTATTGTTGAGTCTAGGAAATTATTCGAGTTGTTCTGTTCTATTTCAGAAGTGAATTTTATATTTCGGTGCAAGTTATTGATGAAATTTTCGAAAACAATGAACTGTCTGTTTTTTCCTGTGAAACACACATAACGTCATCGACATATCGATACCAATATAGGAAATGTTCACTAAACGGGTGTTTATGAATAGTTTTTTCTATATTATCCATGAAGATTTCCGCCAAAATGAGGCTTAAGGGGTTTCCCATTATAAATTCTTGAATACTTATAAAGAGTCGTTAAATAAAAAATAATTTTGAGATATGCAAATATCTAATAAAGCCACAATGTCATATTTAATTCATGGGTTCATCCAATTTTTGTGTTAACAAATTTTTGGTTATATCATACGACCTTTCAGTGGAATGCTTGGAAATAAATTCTTGACATCGAAAAATACTAACATCATACATCCACCTTTGAACAACTAGCAATAGATACTGAAATTTGCCTCAGAAATGTTGAAAACAATAGTTCCTGAAACACCAAACTGCGTTTGCGATTAGGAAAGCATACCTCAAAAACCTTGATAGACCAATTAGAGATCACATATTGATCAAAAATATAAAAACAAAATCAACATCGAATGACATTATTCTCATAAAAGCAGATGAAGGCAATACAGTTCTAGCGATAAATAAACAAGATTACATTTCCAAAACATTAGATTTTATCAATGATTCTAATTATTCAGTTATAGCCTGAGATCCAACTAACAAATTTAATAAGGAAGTGAATACAGTCATTGAGAATTCAAAATCCATCATTACAGATCGCGAAAAATTTAAACTCGTTTTACCGAATCCTTTACCACCTCAACTCTGTTCTTTAGTTAAATTGCACGAAGATGGTTATCCAATGAGACCAGCGATATCTTAGGGAAAGTGGTCATTCTTTCAATTCAGAATTTAAAATCCTACATTCTGAGAATAGAGGTATAAAACTCAACCTTCTGGAAGCACTTGAGATTAACAGATTTAGGTATTCCCCAAAAATTCTTAATGACCAGATAAACATAAGCAACTCACCCTTAATGAACTTGTTTCCCAAACACTAGTTCAAATACAGTTAACTCTGGATGGATGGCCTCTTTAGTCTATATAAATATACGTTTCTTAAGATAATTTTGTAGTATTCATTCGCTCTTGACAAAGATACTAAGTATCGAAACGCGTCGAGCATTTATTAATATATTCTAGTAGAAATCTTTGTTTGATTATATTTGATAAGTAGCTTGTCCAACCAGATCAGTGGATCTTAATTCACTGCATTTTATGTTTGGAGAGATATAAGAGAGAAAATTTACGCTTCTTCTGTACGTACAAGGGGCGATTTAGATTTAAGGATTCAGCAAGTAAGCAATGCTATGAATCAAATTCTGATTCAAATATCTAGTGCAATAAATTCATTAATTAGGCGTGTCGCAAAAGTATCGAAATTGGTGAATTACAGTTTTTGAGAAATTTCTTTGAAAGAGTGCTTTTTTTCTTCCTAGTTGAATGGAGAATCCAAAGTCCATTATCTTTTATGTATGAAAACAGTTGGGTACCCATTCTTTCATTCAGTTATGTGTTACTACGAACACCACTGGTAAAATTAAAATTAGTATCTTCATTGTAAAACATACTCTCTTGACGGTAGTTTATGCCCACAAAATTTTTATTCAAATATCTGCAGTAATTTGGCAATATTGAATTAATTTTATTCGTTTTACCAATCTTGAACATCCTTTATTTCTTTAACGAAGAATTTTTCGAATATAGTTCATAGAGCATATTTTCAATTTTCTATTGTTCTCTTGATTTTCCGCTATAGAAACTGGACCACCCCGTAAAGTTATGCTTTTTCTGTGAAAATCAAGAAAGAGCATTTTTTTACTTGACATATTTTAAGGTACGTTTTTCATTTGAATGGTTGCTAATTTGAAACGGCAAGGGAGAATCTTGAAGCATACTGATTAAAGCTAAAATTTCCAACGATGAATCACAAACCAAATTCATGTCATTGGGGATAGAGTTGATGTCGCAATTTCATATTTTTAATCGATATCTGGAAATATAATCTGCAAATGACAAAATTCAAAATAATTAATTGACCTTTCGTACTTTTTTCCACGCTGTATGCGTTTTTGTATAATAATCTAGGTTAACAATAGTAAATGTTTATGGAACTCGATATTTTGAGAAGAGAAATAACGGAATTAGTTTTTATTGAAAATATTCAGTTGATCTACAATGAAAGGCAATTCTCTTTCATTCTGTTTCTGGGTTGAGCGGAGAAACATTGTCCCTGTAATGCAGTTTACGTGCATAATCACATACAAGGGGCGCTTTGTTCCCCGTTGCCGCACAGCAGCATTTCTATCCACCAAAATAGAGTGGAAATAATAATAATAATCATGGGATTAGTGGTACACCATTAACTGCCGAAACTGTTACTCTATTTTACTCTATTGTGGTCCTATAACGACAAATTTCGTGAAAATTCATCTCATTTCGGCCTCCAGCCGTCGTGGCATTAGTACGCCATTCACATTTTAAACCTGCAACAATGGCTGCCTGAAATAATATATTGTGTTGGCACAAAATGTGAAATAACTGTCTCGCCTTATTTTATACCTGTTATGCCTTGTAATTGTTCGGGAACTTTAGGAGATTATGGAACGAGTTATGCAAAGTCTAGGAAAGTTTCTTCTGAGTTTTCACGTGTTGCTTTACATTTGCATGACAGCGCTTGTATAGAAAGAAGCGTACTATATATAGATCAAAATATATTCACTTCTAATCTTAATCACCGGAATTTCCCTTTATATTTCCGAAGTTATGCAAAGAAACATGCATATAAAATGAGCTTCAATTACGCCGTTAGCATTCCATTAGTAGAAAGTAAGAGAACTATTATTTTTACTGAAATATCCCCTGATAATGCATTGGTACATTTTATGTATTCATCTTCATTCTTTCACTCGTATCACCATACAGAGTGTTCCCTCTGAAGCGAGCCATCATAAATAATTCTTATCCCGTAGTGATTATATCAATTTGTTGGAACACGTCGAATGATTTGTATCTATATTTAAGAATCAATTCAGAAATAGAAGGAAATTAATAAAACGTATTATTATTTGTCTAAGATTAAGGCGTTCAACTGAAAATACATTTATTGGATCAATTAATGCATCGTGAATCAATCATTGAGTAACTAATTTTTCTCAAACGTGTAGTCAGTTCTAAGTCCACCAACATTCAACAATCAACTTTCTCAACAACGTCTCGACACCAGATATGTGTCTTCCTCAGGGAACTACAATTAAATTTATGCTTGGAGAGGAGCAAACCGAACATGGGACGAATAACATATAAATATTGCTCATATTGGCTACTTACATTGATTGAAACTTTAAAATGTAAGTAATACAACTTCAAGTTCAAATAATTGATAACCTTTCGCTCAACAAGAGAAAATAAAAACTACATGTTGATAATAAAACTTCAACTTAAAATTATAAAAATATTTCGCTCAACAAGAGATTATAAAAACTTCTTGTAGGTAATAAAACTTTAAGTTAAAACCATTAAAAGTCTCTCGTTCACAAATGACTATCACAACCGGTTAAAACGCAAAAGACATTGATTCAGCAAAGAAATTCTGTTTTACAAAAACCTTATGTTAATAGACATATTATCCGTCATATAAATTTCAAAATACACTGTTACATAAAAATAAGAAGTATATTTTATGCTAATACAGAGTACACACGCAAGAAAAATCAATGCGTACAACGTGACCTCAAACAATATCTAACCTATAAAGTTACGATACGTCAAGCTAAATATAAACAGAACAATCATGAAATTAAGGAGACCAGTCAACAATTATTCGAATATAATTAACTACAACAGGTTTTTGAAAGTGTTTAAACCCTTCACTCCCGTCTGTGAGTTGATAAAATGTTCAGTCGCATGAATATACAATGATTCAAGGGCAAGACGATTGCCCCTACGTGGGCTCTTATGTAAAACTTTTGCTTCTTTGAATTTAAAAGAATGAACAGTGTCCAAGGAATGTTGACATAATGAAGAATGACCCGGATTCATGTTTTAATATGATAGTTATGTTGGTATAATCTCCTTCGTAAATATTGTTTAGTTTCTCCCACAAAGGCACTCTAGCATGCACCACAATCCACCCTACTAACTAGCTCTGATTGGAACTCCCCTGGATCAATGGACTTAAATTTGGAAAAAAGAAATTGAGTGGACGCATTGTGTACCAAGCAGACACAAGATGGAACAGCTCCTAAATATGTTTCATATGTTTCTCCATAATGAGTCATATGGCAGTCTCACATAGTTGTTCAACATTCTAGGTTGATGTGATTTTGTACTATCGTCTAGATATTTGATACACCTGTTAATTTGAAATCTCAGGAAGGTCAAAGGATAAGAATTAAGAGAAAGAGTATCAATAATCAGGTTTACATTAGGAACATGAAACTGTTTCTCCGACAATAATATGGCACGGTCGACCAATGAAGTTATAATGCGAGAGTGCCTATGTGGGAGAACTTTTTGTAGGTAATGAAACTTTAAGTTAAAATCATCAAAAGTCTCTCGTTCACAAATGACTATCAGAACCGGTCAAAATGCAAAATACATTGATCCAGCAAAAAAATTCAGTTTTACAAAAACCTTATGTTAATTGACATATTATCGGTCATATAAATTTCACAATACACTGTTGCAAAAAAAGAAGAAGTATATTCTATGTCAATACAGAGTTCGCACGCAAGAAAAATCAATGTATACAACGTGACCTCAAACAATATCTAACCTATAAAGTTACGATACGTCAAGCTACATATAAACAAAACAATCATGTAATTGAGGATTATTCGAATATAATTAACATTAACAGGTTTTTGAAAATGTTTACTCCTTCCACTCGTATGAATATACAATGATTCAAGGGCAAGACGATTGTCCCTACGTGGGCTCTTATGTAAAATTTCTGCTTCTTTGAATTTAAAAGGATGACCAGTGTCCAAAGAATGTTGACATAATGAAGAATGATCCGAATTCATGTTTTTAATATGACAGTTATGTTTGTATAATCTTCTTCGTAAATACTGTTTAGTTTCTTCCACAAAGGCACTCTCGCATGAACGAGAATCCACCCTATACACTAGATCTGATTGGAACTTCCCTGAATTAATGGACTCCAGTTTGGAGAAAACAGATTGAGTGGAATGCATTGTATACCAAGCAGATCAATGGAATTAAGTTTGGAAAAAACAAATTGAGTGGAATGCATTGTATACCAAGCAGGCACAAAATTGAACGGTTCCAAAATATTTTTCATGTTTCTCCATAAATGAGTCATATGGCCGTCTCACATAGTTGTTCAACATTCTAGGTTGATATGATTTTGTACTATCGTCCAGATATTTGAGTCCTCTGTCAATATGAAATATCAGAAAGGGCAAAGGATAAGAATTAAGAGAGATTTTCGATAATCAGGTCTACATTAGAAACATGAAACTGTTTGTCCGACAATAATATGGCACGGTCGACCAATGAATTTATAATGCGAGAGTACCTATGTGGGAAAAACTAAACAATATTTACGAAGGAAATTATACCAACATAACTATCGTATTAAAAACATAAATCCGGATCATTCTTCATTATGTCAACATTCCTTAGACACTGGTCATTCTTTTAATTCAAATAATCAAAAATTTCACATAAGAGCCCACGTAGGGAGAACCATCTTGCCCTTGAATCATTGTATATTCATAAGACTGAAAATTGTATCAATTCACAGACGGGAGTGGAGGGATTAAACGTTTTTGAAAACCTGTTGTAGGTAATTATATTCAAATAATTGTTGACTGGTCTCCTTAATTTCATGATTGTTTTGTTTATATTTAGCTTGACGTATCGTAACTTTATAGGTCAGATATTGTTTGAGGTCACGTTGTATGCATTGATTTTTCTTTTTTTTTTCTTGCATATGAACCTTGTATTGATATACAATATACTTCTTCTTTTTATATAACAGTGTATTTTGAAATTTATATGACGGTTAATATGTCAATTAACAAAATGTTTTTTGTAGAACAGAATTTCCTTGCTCGATCAGTGTCTTTTGCGGTTCGACCGGTTGTGAAAGTCACTTGTGAGCGAGAGATTTTCAATGATTTCAACTTAAAGTTTAATTAACTACATGTAGTTTTTATATTTTAATAATTGTTACTTAAAGATTTATTACCAACTTATAGTTTTTTATTTTTTCTTGTTGAACGAAAGATTCTTAATAATTTTAACTTGAAGTTGTATTACCTACTTTTCAAAGTCTTATGTGCAATATTTGTATGTTATTCCCCCCATCTTCGGTTTGTTCCTCTCTGAGTGGGAATATTTGTAGTTCATTGAGGAAGACACATATCTGGTGTCGACACGTTGGAATGTTTTAAAGAAAGAAGATCAAAGATCTATCCGATGTTTTATTCATGAGAAATTCGTTGTTTGTTGGGAAAGTTGATTGTTCAAACTTAAAAAATAATTATAGTGTTCACATTGTGTAAGGCTGATAAGACGTTATTACAAAAATCAAAATTGTGACCAAGTAGTTGCTAGGATATTCAATCATAATGGAATAGATATCAAAATTTATTGATACGAGTTCAGTAGTGAATAAAAAAAGTGCGCCTAATAGAATTGTAAATGATGAAGCAGCAGCTGTGGCGGTATTTGGACATATTCAGCTTATTCTAAATACATCATCTGTACGAAAATTTTCTGCAGGTTCCTGTGTTCCTTTTTGTCTTCGTGAAGAGGTTAAGCTGCATAACTGTAGATTTTGTGGCAATATAAATTCTCTTGTATTCCGAGAAACCCACACTCTGTATCCGGAAAAGCTAAATGCTAATGTAGGAGTTTTGGGAGACCAGCAAATTTTACCACTGTTCATTTCTGGTATTTTAAATAGAGTTTACACAAACAGAAAACTACAAAACGATACCCTACAATTTTTAAAACAATTGCATTTCCAAAAAGATGATGCTATTTGTAGTATCCTGGTCGTTGGATTAAGATTAAGAGGTCCCATTGAATGGTTTACCCGCTTTCCTAACCTGAACCTACTAGACTTACTTGTGGGGATATTCTAAGTCCAAAATTTTGTGATTCAGCCAGAGATCTAGAACGATCAACGCCAGCGAATGTAAGGTGGGTCTCATAAAAAACCTCTAAATATTCCAAACCATTTCAGAGGCAGTTTACAGTAAATATCGTATTATTATATGGAAGTATATTGGGGAAAGTTTGAACATTTGATTTTATATCTTTGGATTCAATTTGTGTTATTATGAACATTATAAAACAATATAATTTTTTCTCAAGATTTTTGTAGTTTATGGAATGGGGACTCAGAAGCTATTACAACAAAAGGTACTTTCCTCATCGTCTAAAATCTGAAGATAAGTGAATTTACTGGACAATACACGCAAATGCTTATTACCCTCGAAAGATTCCTCTCAAAACGAAAATTGATTTGTTTTCCCTCTTTTCAATAATCTTGAAAATAGCCGAAACATTCAAGGTGGTTCGTTTGAGATAAAAAATTATTTTTTGAAGAAGATTCGTCGAAATTACTTTCCTCATACACTGTTGTCGAGAGCATTCGAAAAGCTCCATCTCTTCGTCCTATTCAATTTTGAGGGATTGTAGCTCTTTCACTTTGGTAAGGTAAAATAAAATCTCCCAACTGCAAAACATACCCATAATTGTAGCTTTTTGTCGAAATAGTAGTGCAAAATGATTTCAGTACAGATATAATAGGTTAGGTTAGGCGATCGTTAGAAGAACACCATTTGGTGTTATGAAAAGAGTACCTAAGAAACTATCAGTACGGTTCCGATATGTAGATGACATATTTACCTTATGAACCCATAGTGAATCTAGCTACCCATAGAAATATTTAAACAAAGCCGAAATGGCACAACCATCCTCCACATTTATATTCGCTAGTGAACACGCTACTTTTCGCTACTTTTGCATTCAGATCACCTGTGCATAACCACCAACAAAGACAAAAAATTGGAGCACCTAACTCAAATATTAAAAAATAATGGATAACTAGTAACGATTATGCAATCAACAGCAAAAACTCTAAAGACAACTTCAGAATAATACCTTGAACATGAATATCAGAGGCACAATAGACAAAATTGGAAACTTCTTCTAAGAAACAACATATCAAATTCATACAGAACAATATAAGAAATCATAAGAGATTAGGAGTACAGTACTCATTTGAAACAAAAGGCCGTTAATCATATTTCATGCATAGAATGCGATAAGGTTCACACTGGATAAACAAATCGAGACATATCTGTTAGAATCAGTGAATACCAAAATGCTATCAGGCACTACGCAAGCTCTTCAGTTATTAATCTACATGTAAGGTCAACTAAACATGAAATTGATTTCTCCACATCGAAAGTAGAAGCGAATAAGGAAATCTCAACATCGATTAGAGAGGCAATAGAAATACACAAAACAAAAAATTTAAGTCTCCTGTGAAGTGGTTTCGAACATAAAGCGTGAAACTATTCCGTCATTACTGATCATCTCAACGATAATATGACGCAAATAGAGTGATTGCAACTCGAACATCATATGACTTTAGATCAAGTATAATCTGACAGTCAGCGCATAGGTAACTTAAGCTGATCAGAAATGTGTTCGTGAGCATATACTGCTCGATGTCCAGTATCTACGGATGAAGAAAAGTTTCTTACAATTTAGTAATACATTTCTTCTTTGATTCAGATTAGATTGCCTTTCAAATGAGATCATATGATGAGCTGATGCTTGTGCAAATTTTCTATTTTAAACGAGCAATCAATTCTGCTTGTAGAATGTCAAACGAAAAGATCAATTGAAGGTCAATTTCTGAGAAATTCTGAAACCAAAATTCTGGCTTTGAAGTTCACAGTTCATCTACCATTCTTCAATAAAAAAATAATTCAAAAATTACATTGCATAACAATTGCATGAATGTTCATGAGGACAGTGTTAGCAAAATAACACATTGAATCTTGCAAATCTACAAACGAATATACATTTTACTCTACTGATTTCGGAAATTCTCTAGGGCAAAGAGCCCTTAAGCGAAAGGGTTTAATGTACAATTTCGCAGTATTTCAGATTTCCTAGTAAGGACGGGTGGAAAGAACAAACAACAAAATTATACAGATTTGCTGATAAGAGAAATTTCAGGTAAATATAATACGTAAATTCAGTTAGACGTAATGGTAACCCTCCTGTGCTCAAAATGTCTGAGTTAGGGAATGAATACATTAAATCTATTACCCCCATTTCGGTTTGGTTGTTCGCGTTAATTTTATGGAAATGAAACAACTCTACCGAGTGTCATTTAGTATGTATTAGATACATAAATCTATTTGGCAAAATCTCAATAATAATAATAAAATTATAAGAAACTACTATACATGATCTCATCAGTAACTCTCTAAGCAGTAGAAAATAATGCCATTCATAGAATTTTTTTTTGATGATAAAATTTATTTAGCAGTTATTGAACTAATTTGGAATCTTATCGATTATTGAAACGCGCTTCAGTGACACTCTACTTCTATCAAGATTGAATTCATAAACTTTTACGGAAAAATATGAGCCTATTAACCTATGGCTTGGGCGTTACTACAACTAGCATAGTTCAGGTTAACAGATCAGGGATCGAGAAGCTCAACAATTGAGAGCGACAGTCGATAATTGGGTGAGCTTTCGTCTTTGTACGCAAGCAAATCGCGCGTGAAAAAGTATTTACTCTCTTTAATGTTGCTTTATTTAATTGAATGATGAGAAAGTTTTTGTAGTTATCTATTCGTTATCAGTTAAGGAATACAAAATACCAGGATAATTTTCTGTTAACCTGTTGGACGCGTGTATAATTTTATTGTCGCTGGTCGCGTTGCATCTCACAGGTATATCTGACTAATAAATTGTTTTTATTGTAATTAGTGTAAGTGTTTGAAAATAAATTTGTTCATACATTTTCATAACATAAGTGAATAGTAAACACATTGGAGTACAAAAATTAAACAAATATATGAAAAGAACATTAATAATAATAATAAATCAAATATCATTTTTGTGCAATGAATAGAACTTGTTTTATTCAAATACAAATAAAATACATCTATAAAAATAAAACTTAATCTGAACAATCGCTTTCATTATTCTTAGGATTCAAGTATTCGCATAAAATTTTTGCACAGTATATTCTTAGACATAAATGCTAACTAGATTTTCTGCGCTATATGCGCTAAATTATTTTTCCTTATTTTCATAGCATGTAACACTTTTTTTTCTCAGTTTGGGAAGTGCTTGCTTTTGCTATAGCCACCATTTTTTCTTGAGTGTTCTCATCCTTGTATTTTTGTAGCATATTATGAATTACCTTTGCAACGTTGTCATTTTTTGTCTTCCTTTCTATTGATCATTTAGTAAAGATGAGCCCTAAGTTCTGAAATATTCTCGGCGTGAACAAAGTTCATTTTTGATGTCCAAAGATATCACGTGAGAATTGATACCTGCTATATTAATCAAATGAAAGAAATTTTCTAAGGACCATCTTTTCGTAGATCCGCCAGTAATCTAAATCATTTCGGTTTTTTCAGTAGTATCAGCAACTTTTTTCGAACCAATATTCATATTTGACAAAATTATAAGAGTTGTTTCTTTTTTTTTTTGGGACGTATGGCACTCTTGTTTCAGTTTTTGTGCAAGCAAAAATATTATTTCGGTTTTCGTTGCAATGCGGTAAGTCTTAGAACTCCTAGCATCTTTACCATGATGTTGGTTTTTAACCTTGCTCCATCTGGTTCAATCTCTTTTAACAATTGTGATAATATAAAATAAACTGTTTAGGAAAAACAATTCGATTTTTCTCAACAACAAAGTAATAATTCTCCTCAGAATCAAATTCACTTTCTGGGTCGCTAACTTCATGATCGGTTTCAGAATCTAACGTCTTTATTCTACGTGGTCACTCGATGATGGTTCATGAGATTCGTCCAAAATCTTCTTCAGAAATTCGATTTATATTTTCTTCATTCACGAAACCCAGTCCCTTTAATTCTACAACATGTAATGGAATATTTACATAAACTCGGAGGCAAAATTAGCGGAACACTCGAAAACTTAACTAAATTCGAAGTTCGATATTTTTCCTAATTCTCAACCGATTTAGATGATTTGGTCGGCAAGTTATAGATCAACTCTTCTGCTTTGTAGAAATTTTAAGAGCAAACAAAAAAAATTTGAAAAAAATTCTATACGGGGGCAAAACTAAGAGTGTTTTTTTTTTTGTCAAAAATTCGTAACACCCTGTGGAATTTCGTGGTCCGAGTTGAAACGTACAATATCATGGTCTGTCAGGACACATCTTCCTACAGTAACGCCCTTCTTGTTTCATGCGTTTATCTCTGTTTTTGCAAAATATATTTAATTTCAAGTGGAAAATCACCATTTTGGAGAAATTCCATTGAATCAAGAAATTGTCATTGAAATTCGTCTATCAATTTGAAATTTTCTTATTTTCACTCAGGCGTGTCGAAATTGTCGTTTGCGATTTTTATGTTCGAATTGCATTAGTTATTGATGACAATTTGGTTAATTTGGTGAACATTAGGAATTCATAGGAGATAACAGTCGGTAGGTATTAAAATACACAACCGAATTCTGGGACCATTGATAAAACTATTCATTTACACATGTGCACACCTTTTCTTATCAAATATAAAATACAACACACGTTTTTTTGTATATGACCACATTTGCACTTGTTTAAAGAATGAGAGTTTTCCATTTTTTGATTTGATACAAATTCGATCGGTTGCGGTGTTTTGTGATTCTTTTACTGTTTACGATTCGAAACGGTATTTTTCATTCAGAATGAGAGATTTACCACCAACCTCAGTAGCAAGGGCAGTTACATTGATCGAGGAAGAGCGCACCTACCGCTCAGTCGGTGGTACCATGTTGGGTGTCTCGACGTCGGTTATCCATCGAATCTACCGACTTTACAGGGAAACTGAATTGTACGTGAGGAGGCGAGGACAAAGAAGAAATCGGGCAACCCGCGCTATACATGACCGTTTCATCGTCAATCAAACCATAAGAAATCCTCGTCTTACTGCTGTTCAGGCACGTAACCTTTCACAAGCACTGGATAACAATAACGTCAGTGTGAGGACACTCAGACGACGATTAAATGAAGTTGGTCTGAGATCATACGCGCAAGCAAGAGCACCAAGACTCGATAGAGTCCATCGGGAAGCAAGATTGGCGTTTGCTAGGGAGCATGTAGCATGGACAATCAATCAGTGGTGAAGAGTTTTATTTAGTGATGAGAGCCGATATTGTGTGAATTTCGTAGATGGTAGAGATAGAATATGGAGGCATCGAGAGGAACGGTACAATCAAGCGAACTTATTATTGGCGAGATTATTGGCAATGGATCACTTAATGCCCATCGGTATATAACAGAAATCCTGGAGCCCCATGTTGTGCCTTTTGCTCCTCACATAGGGGAAAATTTCCTTTTTATGCACGATAACGCGCGCCCTCATACTACGCGCATAGTGATAGAATATCTCAATGAAGTTGGGATCACACGTATGGACTGGCCGTCGCGGTCAATGACAACATCATTGGGAGTATGCGAAATCGTATGCGCGCTGTAATAAGAGCTCGAGGGGTCATACTCGCTACTAAAATCAAATGTTTTTTTTTGTGGGTCATCATGAACATTTTTCTCAACATGTTCATTTCATTTCACGAGTGTATCGCCAGGATACACACCTGCTCTCAATTTGGGACAGGAATGATAATTATTATAGAGTGTCACACAAAAAAATTCAAAAATAAATGTGCAAAATCAACGATTTTTCCAGTGTACTTCGAGTTCTCAAGGAGCGTGAAATTGGCCAGTGAATTTCAAAAATTTTCATTTCGTTAGATTTCCGCTTCTCTAATTTTGATTTAATTTTTTGGCTAACCTCCGATGTTATGCACCTACGCAAGATTAAAAATAAA
The DNA here is from genome assembly GCA_013387265.2 of Cryptolaemus montrouzieri. Taxonomy (NCBI): domain Eukaryota; kingdom Metazoa; phylum Arthropoda; class Insecta; order Coleoptera; family Coccinellidae; genus Cryptolaemus; species Cryptolaemus montrouzieri. Next base: position 68,787,768 of record JABFTP020000021.1, on the reverse strand, counting down.
TTCTTGAAATTTGTGACTTTAAGCTTCAAATTGTAAAATCTCTTGTAAAAATAGAGATAAATGCATAAAACAAAAAGGGCGTTACTGTAGGAAGATGTGTCTTGATAGACCATGATATTGTACGCTTCAACTCGGACCACGAAATTCCACAGGGTAATACGAATTTTTGACAGAAAAAACACTTTTAGTTTTGCCCCCGTATAAAATTTTCTTCAAATTTTTTTTGTTTTCTCTTATAATTTCTACAAAGCAAAGGAGTTGATCTATAACTTGCCGAAAAAATCATCTAAATCGATTGAGAATTAGGAAAAATATCAGACTTCGAACTTGGTTAAGTTTTGGAGTGTTTGGCTCCGAGTGTAGTAGACTTTTTTATTCTTGACTTATTTGTTCAAAAACGATAAACTTTTGTCATGTATTCAAAACTCCAAGAAGATGCACCTTAGTTTTTTGCACGCACCCTTAATAAACTTAAATTTTGTACAAATGAGAGCAATAATATGGAGTCCAGATATTATAACAAGAATAGTCACGAAGCACCCAGGAGATACGTATTCGGCGCCACTAGAGATTTCTGCCAATTAAAAAGTTGGGGGGAACATTTAAAGTTGCGATTTATTCATGTTATGTATAATAAGTTTCCAAAGAATTACTGCAAATCTCAAAGCTGTAAAATTATTCGTTTATAAAATATCCGCAATAAGATAGAGCATGTAACTCCCAGACGTAAACGGCGACTAACGGAGGGTTAAGTATGGTGGACTTCTTGGCGCCAAATCTGTAAACTTCATTAAAACTGCCTCATTTTGGACTAATAAATCTTTTTTTATCCAATTTTTTCCCAAGTAAGTGGGTGGAAACCCAATCTATACAAAATGTCTCGTGGATTATCTGATATATATCCAATTACGTGTCAAATTTCAAATGATGAAGTTCTCAAGAACTCAATCCAGCAAAGCTTCTACATTTCAATGACAAATTCATAAAAACTCATTTTCTGTTTCTGCAAATCTTATTGAGACCACTGAAAAATACATACTTCTCACCAATGGACTACCTGTATTTCCTGGCTAACCTGAATATCTGTCGAATCCACCATCACTTAATGACAAAAGATCCCGAAGAAAGACGTCGGCGAATATTTGTGTGATTCAAGTACACTATCTGAATGTATAGATCCCACTGAAACTTGCATAAATTCAAAATTATTGTAGGGGTATTTGTTTTTCAGATTGCAGGAACGTAGACGAAAAAAATCATGAATATATTTTCACGTTCTAGACTTTTAACAGAGAAGTTGGATCAGAATAGGCAGCTCGTCTTGTATTGACTGGAATAGGTTAACTTATTCGAGCAAAAACTGTTTTAAGATTTTTTATGCATTCTCAATTTTACAATATAGCATTTTCGTTTTGGCCCCATATGCGCTAATAAAAAATCACTACTATTACGCTTTAATATTCGGAGGTGAAATTTTCTCAACTCTAGTTAGATTTTCGAACTACCAGTATCAGAAAACAGACTCAAGAAGCGTAAGGTACCATAAATAGTCTGCCTAGACTGACAAAATCTTTGCAGCAGCAGGAGAAAGCTTTTTGGTTTCCCTTGAGTTTTCGACAGCATTTAGATTTTGTACTTGTACTCGTACTTTAGTACATTCACTTTTTTATTGAGGTTAGGAAAAATTCTAAAAATGGATACAGTTTCTTGAAATATACGCAGGGGTAGGTATTTAATGATTGAACTAACATGTCGAGCGATTACCGAACCTAATGGGTGTACATTCGTATATGTTGATCGCCGATAAAAAGAAAGTAATCTATTTACAGGATGTTGTCAATTCATTTCGTTTTCAATGAGTTTTTCAGGTGAGTTCAAGAAAATGGACGTCATTCAAGGTTCGCCTATGCTTGGTTCTGAAAGAAAATATTCAAGAAGCGGTTGCTGAATTTCGTCTAAATAACTTGCCAAAACTTTAAGAGAAGTTTCCACCAAAGATGTGGCAGAACAAATAAATTATGAGCAACAGAATTTTGAATTGTAGGTTAGAGAACATTACGTGACCTACACTAACAGATGGATTAGTCCAGAAAGATCATGGTCACCTGATCTGAGTCTTTCTGATTTTCATTTCTGAAATCATCTTATGAACCTGGTTTAACCTCTCTTCATAACAAATAAAGAAATATTGCTCTGAAATCTAATTCAGTACTACAATGAAATAGAAATCTAACTTATTTGAATATAAAGATCTCTAGTTATTTCTAGTTAGAACAACACAAAATACATCAAAAACATATTTAGTTTTTTCGTAATGCTCCTTCAAAAAATACAATGAAAAATGTTTCCAAGGAAAATATTACCCCTGCGATGAAACATTTTCTAGTTCGAATATTATTGGGAAAAGCAATATCCTTGTATTCGTTTTCAGGATAATTGCTTGTTTCATATAGGTGATTGATTTCAATCACCCTCTACTTTATTTCAGAAATTTGTGGCACCTTTCACACTCAAGGCCATTTTAATGGTTACATGTACATTTTTCGACACACAAGAAATGTTTGAGAGTTTAATCAGATTGGCGAAAATTTAACCTCCTAGGAAATTATATAGTAATAAGTTTTTATGGATGGCTATCTCATAGAATTTAATGATTCATTTAAAATTTTCTCTAAATCTGAATGAAACCGATTTCATTGTTTGAAAATCACATTATTTTCCCTTTCAATTTAGTGATTGAAATCTTATTGAAAAACTGTTTCGTATCATCAGATTTCAGAAGATTGCTACCTGATAGCTTGCAAAAACTTCAAAAATAAGAAGCCTTATAGAAATTCAATTGGCATAATTGAAGATGGAATATTGTTGTATGCTATGCCCAAAACTTAGTAACAACTGAATTGTTTTCAGTAATTTTCCACATATCCATATCATTCCGAGTGCAATTTTCGAAAAGAAGGAATGATAAAAATGTAAATAAGATAAGAAAAACTTTCAGAATTTAGACGATGTGTATCTGGATATGATACCGAAAACGTCTTCAAGACTAAATAAAAGAGCTGAAAATGCAAATAATTGGAAATATTCGAACAATGCTGCTCGTTAAGATCCTGGAATGAAAATATATCCATTGAAAACATAATCTAGAAGATATATAGAAGAATTCAAGAAGTTGAAATTCGGAAAAGACAATTTTGTTTCAAACTTTTGAAAATATATATATATATATATATATATATATATATATATATATATATATATATATATATATATATATATATATATATATATATATATATATATATATATATATATATATATATATATATATATATATATATATATATATATATATATATATATATATATATATATATATAATATTGCTTTGTTTTTCTGAATCTCTTCCACCCTTATGTTTTCCGGAAAATTTAATTCGAATATTACAAGGTGAAGTTGTTCAATTTTCTAATTTATTCCAGAGTCAAATATTACTCACCCAATAATCAGATATGCATCGAAAATGATAAATAAGAGAGAATTGCATTTGCACTTATTTATTATATTTGTAACTCGTTTCAATGACACTGCGCCCCATCATACAAATTCAAAATGATAACTAACAAAGAAACAATATTTTATACAATGATCTCAATTCGATTAAAAGTGATTCAAACTACCTTAGCAAATTCACAGAACTATGTTCTGAATTATTCAGCCAAAAATAAATTAAGTCAAGGTGAATTATGATCAAAGCCGTTCATGAAATGAATGTAAGTTTTAAATTCTGGTTGAAGTTATGATTTTCTTCAATTCAATATTGCCTAGTTAGAATTAGTTTCTTTATTGATGAGACAACAATAATCTACATTATTCCTAATATTGAAATTTCTGTAAGTTTTCCCGATACTCATCTTATTGCAACTACCACAGGTAAGTTTGTATAGATAAGTTATCTATTCCGATTTTATTATTTTAAATGTATTTGAATCTATTATTATTGGTTAGGAATGAGATAAGTATTGAAATTTTTCCATCAAATATTTTAAATTATGGCTTACTTTACCAGCATATGTGAGGCTACTACATCTGTGATGAACATTACACTTCAGGTACACCAATTATATTGCAATGTGTTTTTCGTTTTTATTAAGTCAATCTATGAGAATGATTAATTTGTAACCATTATTAAGAGCTATTTGCTTAATACTAGAATATTGCTTATCGATATTATCTAAAGATGAAGAAAAATTGACTAATCTGTGGATCATATTGTAGAAAGCTGCCAATTTATATTGAACAGGATGATACGACGTATGAATAACGATGTTCGTATGACACGGTTTATAAATGATGGTTGGTAGTAGTTAAATCTAAAAAGTAGATTGAATGATTTTGTTCGGTTTCGGTAATGAATTTTATATTTTTGGATTAATTGATTCATAAACTTATCGAAAATATTACGTGACGTTCAGTAGCAGTAAAACATATATGATTTTATCCACATGCCCAAATCACTATAAAAACTATTCAGCTCTAGAAGGTTGGTATGTATTTTATTCTTCGAGTTATCCATGAAAATTTCTGCCATTAGTGGAAATTCCATAGAGAGGTTCTCGCTTTAACGGTAAAATAAAGACTCCAAAACAAAGTTATTCTATTTTACCTCATAACTTATAATAACAAAACTTCGTGTTGAATTGAGAGGTTCACTTCATTAAGTTCCATACTTTTTTCAATAGTACCGGTTGGATCTTTAGGAGGGATACTTGGAAATAAATTATTGATATCAAAATGTCCAATTTGGCAGTATGAGGAAGATGTATATTTCGTATTTTGTTTATTAGTTCAAAGGAATTTTGATAAAGTATTTGCGTTTAAATCGATATCGTTTTATCAAATCAATCAACCGCTAAGATATCTTAACCGGAAGAGCCGAAATATAAGAAATAACGGTTCTAGGTTGGTATTATGAAGTTAAATGAGTGAATATAATTGACTAGCTATTGGCTTATTTACTACGAGTTTGATTTTGGTTAAGTCATATTGTGAAAATTCTATAAGTATTACTGAATTATTAATCTTATTTTGAAAATATTCAGTTAGTTCAGAAATATTTTTGATAGATTTTGAGAGCTGAAAAAGGCTTCAGTTCTAGAATGATAGTCAGTTTCGTTCAAAGCCTCAGATGTATTACCTTTATATGCTTTGATAAAAATTATCTAAACATCAATTGATTTGGTCTTTAGGATTTTTATGATATGGTCATCTCATTTTAATATTTGGAATCCGTTTAGTTTAGTTCAAAATCACTTAGTAATTTGACGTTTAGTATAATCTGTTTACTATCCTGAATATTTTTAAGGGCAATTTTGTTATTCACACCAAGTTGGTCTTAATTTTCACGCTGAGTGAAGTGTTATCATTCTATTTTCAGTTTTGAGAAGTAAATTCAATTCACTTCTTTGTATGCGAATTTTTTAATTCGAAAAATTGATTTCAATTCTGGTATCGGCTATATCTAAAATATGTGTAAGGAGATCATGCAATCTATCTAAAACTTAATTGTGAATTTTTTCGAACGTTCATTGTGAATAACCTTGAAGTATACATTATAATTGTCCCGTTTGTGATGTTGATGTTTTCAATTTTCTTTCAGCCATTTCACTAGTCGTGTTCTTGCAGATGAGCAAGTAGTCTGCGTCTTCAATTTCAGATATTTGAGAAATACACTTTTTTTAAAATTTGTAGACAATAATATTTTTTGTACGAATTGCAAAAAGCAGCTAAAATAACCATTTAGCAAAAAGCTGGTATCAGCTTTCATTAATAGCTGAACACATGTGGTCATTACTTGATGCAAATCCATGTTATATGGTGTATATAAAAAATTTTTATTAATACTTATTTACTAACTCTGTAAGGCGTTTCGACGGCACAGCGCCTCAATCAGACAAATAAACAATAGAAACTAAACAATTATAACATTGTATTTAAAATGAGTAAAACTACCATAGGTGAATTCACAGATTTTCACTTTGTCGTGTAAAATGTAAATCAAATTTTTATTAATTTGATAATCGAAACGAAATTTCATTAAGTAACTAGTGTTCAGTCAGATACGTTGATTCCTTCACATAACACTGATTTGAAAATAACTTGTACATTAACAATTGATCATTATGGGCCGCGCTCCACTATGGGTCTCGCACGAAGGGAAATCTATTCCGTATTCTCATACAGAAAACGCTGCCTGCATGTAAAGACTGCGAACATAATACATGATTATTCCGGAACTAGCTCCAATCTGGAACTTTCTGTACTGTACCAAGCAGCTAAGTAAGACGCCCGGAGCGTGAAACTGTAGACCTGAGTTCTCGCACCCAAACTTTCCGTCGACTTTAAAGTTCAGTCTTGTGGCCAGACCTGCATGTAATCCAGACCAACTCTTATCTGGAACTCCTGGAGGTTACCGGCTCCCCCGAGAGAGATAGACTGTGCGGTTAGGTTTAGAATTCCTACGCTTTACCGTTGTTACTTGGACAGGCAAAGCGTTTGGATTCTGAATCGAGCTGTATGGAAATACTTCAATCGTTGTACTTCGACATCAACGAACAAGTTGAAGAGTTTAAAACGAATGTTCAAATATTTGGATTTACTGTAGTGTGAGGTGGCTTTGGCTTTACATCGATTACTATTGGTCTCTTGGCTTTGCAGAAAATAACTGTAAATGAAGATTATTTTTAATGAACGACAATAATGGCTCATTTTATTTAACTAAGATTTTATGGTTGGGCAAATGCTTTTAAAATATGACTTCATGTTACCTGATATTTTATTTCGATTTATGCGGCATTAACTGTTTCTTATTCATTTCGCAAACAAAATTTCCTGTCCATCATATTTTCAGGAGTTTGAGTCTTTCTATTAAAAAATCAATATGAAACTGATCACTAAATTTTTTCCCCATTCCCAGTATTAGGAATTGGTTCTTGATTAATAAGAAATATTTGATCGTCATCATAGCGATATCTAATGCTCAACTAACGCTTTGATGAAAACTTTCGACAAACAATTATAACACTAATCCAAGTTGCATCTTAATTGTCAACCTTCATCAATTCATCTTCAAGTTTGGAAATGGTTTCGTCCTTTTATTATAAAAAGAAAACAGTTAATGATAATGTTGATATAATACGCCTTATCTGAGTGTCAATACTTCAGTACACATATTTTATTGTATTGGTTTTATGTTCAAATAGACTCGATCTAGTATGAATGATAACAATTAAAAATCAATTCAACAGTATTTCGAAATGTTAGCTCATGATTCAGAATAATTATCTTCTAACTAAATGTTTCAACCTTCTGGAGCACAGAAAATATATCAATTAGGCTCCAGACAATTCCAGACAGTACTTATCTGCTTTCAGTTCTGCATGCTCGTAATTAAAATTGATCTTGAATATGTCCATCTGCCAAATGTGTGACCTGAAACCTTATATTCACATTATTTTGATTCAATGCTCTTCGTAATTCGAAAGAGAACAATGAATGAAATTGTGCATGTCAAGAAATTTTAGACCTCATCTTATGTTTCTTCGAACGTCGTCGTGGTCCAATCAGTTAGTAACGGCGCAATGTGTAATTTCTCAAAATTGTTTACACAAAAAAGTAGTCGTGTAAAAGATAGTATTCTGAGGAGGATAGCGTTTTAGTGGATCTCTAATGTCCTCCGAACCTAAAATATATATTAGGAGTGTAGAGTAGGACCGAACCTAAAATATTTATTAGGAATGTAGAGTAGGACCAAAGGAAATACTAGTTCTTAGGTAGATTCAAAAAATGTACTACTTATTCCAGCCGTCTTCATGATGGAGTTTCCGATAAAAATGGTTAATACGAGCTAGAGATCTACACCAATGAAACGATCAAGAATTTCTTTGTCTCACATGAACAGTGTGATCAAAATAGAGAAAGAACATGTAGAAAGTTCAATGAGTTATCTTCTAATATACCACCAATGAACAGGAAAGGTTTTTGCGACTCGAGAAGTATCTTATGAATTACTAATCCAAACTGAAAAATACTCGAGATTCACCAAATCCTGTTTTTTCGGAACAAAAAAATGTATTCAACGTTTAAGTATACTTTTACGCTTTCGTGCAAACCTTCGGCTGCAAGGTAGAATAAGAGATAGGCATAAGAAGTACAGAAAGAGTCTTGTTAGAACATAGAATGCATCCCCTGAAATCTACCCAGTTTATCTTGAACCATTTCCATAGTTGTTGCAATACTTCAATTTTGGTAACACTATGTATAATATTGAGCGATATTTTCAAGGTGATTTCAAGAATTATTATCAAGCAATTATTAAGAGTCAAGGCAAATTTGCCTATAATGACTCAAATACAATATAAAAAAAAACAATGGTGCCTATTCTAAAAGTTAAACAAATCAAAACAACATTGGAAGTGTTGGCGCATGAAACCAAGATAACCAATAGTTAACTTAATGAATTAATGAATACAAAAATTTTCTCTTCCTATATATGAAAGAGAAAACAAAAATATATCAGATTCAATATGAAATATCATCAAAGAGTTCGTTATTAATCGGTCAACCACTCGTCGAAGGAATTCTTAACAGCGTTGATAGTAAAAGATTCAACGACACTGTTTGAGAGCGAGTTCCATCTGGAGAATACCCGGTTCGGAAGCTCTGGCGCTGAGTAGTTTCTAAATTTGCCTTATGCAGTTTAAAGTTGTGCCCTCTAAGGTGTCTATTCGGATCCAGTGGAAAGATATTTGCAAGGTCGCAGGTAAATAGAGATCGCAATGATCGGAAAGTGAATATGAGGTCTCTCCGGAGACGGCGGTTCTCAAAAGATGGGATACCGAAAATGTTTAGTCTCTCTGTATAAGATGGTCTCAAGAGGCCATAGGGAATTCTTGTCACTTTTCCTTGGATTGACTCCAGTATATCCACATCACTCCTCAAAACAGGAGACTAAACTGGCCCAGTGAATTCCATTATAAGTCGTACATAAGTTTCATAGAGTAAAGCACAAATTTTTTGATTCTGAACGCCTAAAAGATCTTTCGAGTAGGTAGGCGAGAAGAGTAGCTTTGACGAATACATTCCGAATATGTTTAGACCATGTTAAGTCATCTGTAAGACTTACACCAATATTAAGCTCCTTTCGGGTGTTGTCGAGATTCTTTCCATTCAGGTGATATTTCTGGTGGGGGTTGTTTTTACCAATATAGAGGATTTTGCATTGAGTGGTGATAGCCAGTCAGACCACCATAGCGATAAAAAGTCAAGATCTTGTTGAAGAGTGTTTTAACTAAAGGAACGAACATTGTAGATCTTGGTATCATCCGTGAAGATAGAGCATGTGGAAGAAAGAAGTGATGGAAGATCAGATGTATATAGCAGAAATAAAAGAGAATCGTAATGTTTTCAATACAAATTTTCTAGCTCTAGACCTTCATGTTTAGAAATGAAAAGATTTCTAGGAAACCGCTTTGTGAGAGATAAATTATGAAAGATTGTCATTATTTCCCTAACTGTTGCAGATAGGTATATGAATGAGCATTTAAAAAATGTTTAGAAGTACCCTGAGATGGAAAGAATATACGGGATGTGCCCTTTGAAGAACAAGAGCATTTGATACAAGAGGCAATACTCAGTTTTCAAAAAAATTATAGAAATATGGGCAAAGTCTGAAATAGTAATTTCGCGATTTCCAGTATAATTCCAAGAACCAATTTGTTCTAAATATCTAACAGGCCATTCACCGTGCCTTATTCTGTATACATGAATTATGTATAGCTTATGTATATCTGGAATAAAGAATCTTTCAATTCATAGAAGAATTTTTTCAAATTCATGCAATGGTTCTGAGAATCGCTCCCTATATTCACAAAATCATTCTATCTCCATCAATGTAATATTGACAACGTGCGTTGCTCTTTTGATTGGATGGTAGTGCTATGTCCATTTGTTATTTGAGAATACTTTTATTCGACATAGACATTTGCAATTAAGAGATATTATTTGTATTGGTATTTTTTGATGTATACGGCAACACTACCTATTTTTAAAATTATTCAGAAAAATAAATCACGCCCGAATATACAGGGTGTTTCCGAATAAGATGTCATAAATGAAGGATGCGAATCCCTGAATGATTTGAGCAAGAAAATTCGAAGAACCAATGGTCAAAAATGCTTCGTTGCCGAGATACAAGGTGTTAAAGTTGAGAAAATTTTTCGATTTTCTCTCGATAAAACCTAGACTTCTCAAGATTTCGGGCTCAAATTTTCCACATAAGCTATTGAACCCAATTTGAATCACCAGGTGATGTCAAATTTTGGAACAGTATACAGGGTGATACTTTTCATGGGCCATGTTCCATTTTTACCCTCGGAACTTTTTTTTGGTACGCCACTGGCACTAACAAAAATAAAATCGAATAGATCATTCAATTTGAAATTTTTTGACTCTTGCATTTTGATCGTAACTATCACCGTTTCTGAGATATTAATTATTGAAAATAATCCAATAGTTTTCCCATATCGAAGCCATGGAGATATTATCTTAATAACTGATGCAATTTTTCAGGAATTGAGCTAAAATTTACATCAGATATCTCCTTATTGTATGTTTATAACAAAATGAGGCAGAAGTTCCTGACAGTATACAGGGTGTTATTTTTTCACGTGCATTTTCCTCTTTTGCCCCTGAACTTTTTGTGGTGCGCTACTGGTATATTCTGAAAACAGAATCAAACAGATTATTCAAAGTGAAAACTTTTCTGTTCCATGTATTTTTCCGTATCTGCCACCATTTTCGAGATATTAATCAAGAAAAGTAATCGTATAGTCCCTTCCGTATTGAAAGCTTGAAGATATTTTTCATGTTATTTCGGCAATTTGTGAAGACCTTGAGCTCGAATTTCAAACGAAGTTCACATTTTAAGATCTGCACCACTAGATTGGTAGGATTTATGAGAAAGTATGAAGGGTGATATCATCTCCCTGATCATTGAATTCGAATTCAAAAATGTGTTTTATTGAGTGTATAAATCGGAAGTAAATGAATAAACAACATAAATAATCGCGAATGATTTCAATAACAAAAACTCATAATGATGAAAACAAAAATTGAACAAATCAAAGGAGATGTTGAAAATGTCCTCCACCTGAAACAATACATGCTTCTGCTCGTCTCCGCATATTAGTGCGCACCCTCTGAAATATTCCTGGGGTATTTCTGATGACGTCACATAATGCTGTAATTCTATTCCCCAATTCTTCAAGTGTATTCACGGGAGAGCTATAAACCAAAGTTTTCAGATGTCCCCAAAGAAAAAAATCCAAACTGTTTAAATCTGGCGACCTTGGAGGCCAAGCTTCTGGTCCACCACGCCCTATCCAGCGGTTATTGAATATCATATTCAGATATTCTCTAGCTTCCATGCTGAAGTGCGGTGGTGCTCCGTCATGCATAAACCACATTCTATTTCTAGTTTGCAGCGGCACATCTTCTAGCAACACAGGTAAAATCTCTTCTAGAAAGTGGCGATATAAGGCTCCATTCAGCCTGTCTGGCAACAAAAATGGCCCGATCAGGAAATCCCCAATTATTCCAACCCAGACATTAACCGAAAATTGTTCTTGAGGGTGACATTCCTCAATCATATGGGGATTTTCTTCAGTCCAATAGTGATTGTTATGAAAGTTCCTGATTGCATTTCTCGAGAAGGACGCCTCATCTGTGAAGATGATTTCGCTATCGAAAAGGGATTATGAGCAATGTTATGAAGGAACCATCGGCAGAAATTGAGTCGCAGAGGAAAATCGCGGGGTAGTAGAGCTTGGACGCGTTGAATATGGTATGGGTAAAGCAAGAAATCATGGAGAATTTTCCAGACCAATACGAATGAGATATTCAACTTTCTTCCAATTTTTCTTGTACTCTGCTGCGGATCCTCATCTATACAATTTAGGACTGCCTCTTCGATTTCCGGGGTCCTTATTGTCCGATTTGCCCTTTCAAGTCATGATTCGGTTTGAATGTACCCCGTTCTCTCAATCTTCTGTGGATGTCAGAAAACGTACGCCTATCAGGAATGATTCGATTAGGGAAGCGTTCTTGATACAAACGCCTTGCGTGCACTGCTTTTCCTTCAGCCACACCGTACATGAAATGTATATCGGCCATTTCTGCATTAGTGAAAACCATTTCAAAGATTATTGGTTACTACTTACAGCTGTTTCAAATGTAGGCACAACAAACTGAATGACAAAACTTACAATCATTGAAGTGTCAAGTTTTTTTCTATGATTTCATTTGCAAAATTGTATCAGAGCCTACTAAGCCTTTTGAAATCACCAACGTGTTCTGATATAAGGAAGACACGATAAATTCTGATGATTTTCAATTCAAAACGGTGAAAGACATGAGGATCAAGATGAGCACAAAATTATCCGAATTGAATGGAAAATCCGTTTCTGATTACGAAAAACGTCAGTTATGCACCGAAAAAATATACGGAGGCAAAGGGGTAGACTGTTCGGGCGTTGTTGATTAATTTTTCGAAAATGGTGGCAGATACGGAAAAATACAAGGAACAGAAAAGTTTTACTTTGAATAATCTGTTTGATTCTGCTTTCAGAATATACCAGTAGCGCACCACAAAAAGTTCAGGGGCAAAAGAGGAAAATGCACGTGAAAAATAACACCCTGTATACTGTCAGGAATTTCTGCCTCATTTTGTTATAAACATACAATAAGGAGATATCTGATGTAAATTTTAGCTCAATTCCTGAAAAATTGCATCAGTTATTAAGATAATATCTCCATGGCTTCGATATGGGAAAACTATTGGATTATTTTCAATAATTAATATCTCAGAAACGGTGATAGCTACGATCAAAATGCAAGAGTCAAAAAAAAATTCAAATTGAATGATCTATTCGATTTTATTTTTTGTTTGTGCCAGTGGCGTACCAAAAAAAAGTTCCGAGGGTAAAAATGGAACATGGCCCATGAAAAAGTATCACCCTGTATACTGTTCCAAAATTTGACATCACCTGGTGATTCAGATTGGGTTCATTAGCTTATGTGGAAAATTTGAGCCCGAAATCTTGAGAAATCTAGGTTTTATCGAGAGAAAATCGAAAAATTTTCTCAACTTTAACACCCTGTATCTCGGCAACGAAGCATTTTTGACCATTGGTTCTTCGAACTTTCTTGCTCAAATCATTCAGGGATTCGCATCCTTCATTTATGACATCTTATTCGGAAACACCCTGTATAACTACACCAATTTTTAGGATAATCCCATTACCCATTCTGCATAAACCTCTAAAAGGGCACCAATGGTGTCCCACCTATATGTAAATAAGCCAATTTTATCACTTTCGTCATCAACAAAGTCTATGAAAATCAAATCATGACTTTTGAGAATATCAATTGCAAAATTCATTATATCCCATTAGAGAATCATTGGAGGGGTGTTCAAATTTGAATTTTTATATCCTCGATCTTTCTTATAATGAAATTGCCATTTATTCAAATAACTTCCACAAAGTGTCAAGGCTTTAATACCTAACGTCACAAATAACGTGAGTTCAATGAGGAATATTTCGAAAAAAATTATGAAAAACTATTGAAGTAGGAAGACACAGGTCTCCAAAATAGAATTAAAATTTTATCTAGCTCCGTCCCTGGTGAACAGAATTTTCAACTATCCAGAACCTAATAGGAGTATCTTTTCCATTAAGAGCAATTTATCCGTTTAAGGAACGACCGTTTATTTCTAAATTGAAATTTACGTGCCGTTATTCCTTGAAGTGGTTCGAAATTGAATGTTTCTCGATGGGAACTTTTCCCTGGATGCTTCAGATAAACAGATTTCATGCGTTTGCAGATCATATAAATACTATTGCACCTTTCCACAGAAGATGCAGCGATTATTTGAAGCATATTCCAACGAATTCGTTTTTTAGTTAAATTCTTGATAACTTGGTACATGAAATAAATTGAAAATGAATAGTCTTTTATTTCAATTATATGTAACAGCACTGTAGCTTTTTCAGATACTGAAATCATGAAGCATAAGTAAGACGTTTTATATATTTCATGAGGTATTATGCATTTTATTAACGGAAAATCTATAGAAAATGATTTAACTGGCCCGGAATAGAATATAATTCGATTATATTAATTAAAGGTTGAACTGGTTCTAAAGGGTTGCATAAATAGATGCTCCTGAAGAAGAATTAATCTGGAACATCTATTTGGCATCTTAAGATGCTAATAAATGTCGGTTGGCTCGCTTTTTGATATTGAAAATTTTCGTTCTCATATTACAAATCGTACAATCAAATTTTGAAAGAAAATGTCAATAAACATTATTCGTCAACAATCCAATCGTTTGACGCAGATATTAGTTATGTAAGATAACACAATCTATATTTACCTGTTCAGATAGTTACAAAATGCATTTTTTTTATAAGCGCTTCCCAGGAATAAACGAACCTGTTACGCCATCTGAGTGGGCGCCTGGGAAGAATTGAGATGTCTGTTTACTCCCTTCTTGAAGAGCGCCAAATTGTAGGATGTTGGGAAGATGTTGGACAGAAGCGAGTTCCACAGCTCACCGGCATTGTAAACGAAGGAATTCTTATAGTGAGATGTTCGAGGGTCGTTAAATGTACCGCCATATGATGAGAACTCCTTGCCAGCCTAGTGTTAAAGCAAAACATGAGCTTTCTCGGAACAAGGTCTTTCAGCTCCTTAGAGCATCTTCCGCGGAAGTATCTGTAAAACAGAGAAAGGTCAGCAGCTTGTCTTCTGAAAGCCAGCGACAGGAGATCGCGAGTGATCTCCGGGTGATCGATGAGGCGCACAGCCCGTTATTGCACACTATCCAAAATCCGCAACGAATGTTGGGCGCAGATCCCCATACATGGGAGCAATATTCAAAAACGAATCGGCGCCTTATATAGAAGCAACAGCTGAGATGATGTGAAGTATCGCTTGGCTCTGAAAAGTAAACTTAGTTTACCTGATGCCGACTTAGCTATTGCTGATGCATGTTCATGCCAGCAAAACCCGGAGTTATTCCGAGAAGGTGTATCGAATCTTAGGATGCAATTTGTTGGCCTTGAATCATCAGAGGAGGTTCTCCAGCGGAGTCCTTTCTAGAAAACGTAGTTGCCTGCGTCTTGCTCGCGTTGAATCTCACCAGGTTCAACTTATCCCACTCAGATATCCTCTGTAAGTCAGAGTTTAAATTATTAATTTGTTCACGTCTCTGACGCTGAGATTCTGAGATTCTGTAGCTGTTATCGGCCACAGACTACTGAAATACGAAACCAGGGTACAATCGTCTGCGAAACCAAAGATCTTTTTCTCTGTAGATGACAGAAGATTGTTTATCTGCAACAGAAACAAGGTTGACAGAAGAATGGATCCCTGAGGTACTCCTGCTTGCAACTTGAAACAATCAGATGTTATACCTTAGACCACAACTTGTATTGATCTATTTGAAAGAAAGCTACTTATCCAACCCCGCAATTTTTCGGGAAGCCCATATGCAGCAAGTTTATTCAACAAGGATGCCTGCGAAACTCTATCGAAGGCTTTATAGATGTCAAGGGCTATTGCTCTGAATTCCCCATGCTTTTCGATCGTTGATGTACAAACATGGGTAACGAGGCGAGCAAATCTCCTGCCGATTTTTGCCTGACGGTCGTTAATAATTCCCTGCAACTCAAGATATTTGCTGAGTTCATCATTTATGACTCTCTCCATCTCTTTGGACATAATGAGAAGAAATGCAACAGGGCGGTAGTTTTGGGGTAAAGGCTTCTTTGATTTGTTTGGGATCGGCTGAATTCTCGCCATTTTCTAGCTGCTCGGTATAGTCTGGCATTCATAAGAAATCTGAAACAGACGGTTAAGAATGAGTGCCAGTTCGGGAGCACACTTTCTCCGGACGATTGGCGGTATTTCGTCCAGTTATTCTTGCTACATTCGGCACAGGTTGATCATAATATTATTAATACTTTGGTTCTCAATATGGTTCAGAAACTAAAATTTTAATACTTTTAGATATACATGGATGGCAGATGGCAGAGCTTCATCTGAATAGATGGGTTCTCCAATATTCATAGGATTTCGGAATGTATTGAACCTCTTTTGTAGTCAAATTTATCCAGATAGGAGACAACTAGATAAAAGATTATTCGAAAACCCAAAATTTCAATTTCGCTAATATGGATACTTTGAGGTCCCTCGATCTCGGAACTACAATAAAGAGAACGAAGGATCCGTGGCCAATGTTGTAGATGTTCCATCAATCTCTGAAAATTTCGATCAAAAGGATAAGGGAAGAAATGAAAATACTTAATACCGAGATGCATACAGTTGAAAATAAAGCAAATTTACTACTTAAAATCTTCAATTTGTTGCCCCTCTGTACACGGGTAATGCAGAGCGTCGATAGAAGTTTTGCATTTGGTTCATCAATGGAAGAACGAGCTGTTTATTTAAAAACAAATCATTCGATCAGATGAGGCTCATTTTAAGTTCGGAAATTGAAAATGATATAATTTGCCGTCTTGTCGCCTGAAAAATTCTTGTTCCTCGAGAATAAATCATCTCAGTAGAAAAATAATCTTTGAAATCTAAGGATTCATTTAACTCCGATAATTCTATAAGCAAACTCTATGAGAATTTTAGAATATATTCCCCTAGCCCAGCACAGTCATGTATTTATCCAGCAAGAAGATTCTCCTGCCAACAATATTTGTATAATCGTAATTTGGCTCAACAAACATTTTCCCGGAAAATTAATAGAGACAATTTGATACGCAGTACGACATCAGAATATTGTTTTGGGAACTATCTGAAAAATAAAATTTATGTAATGCGATATGAAAATATTCAAGAAAGAAAAGCAGCCACAAAAATTCTTTTGAATAATTACAGACCACTTCCCATAAAGAATGCTCCTGAAATAATACAAAAAAGTATGCCAAATAAGTAGAGAACATAACGGTAGCCAGTTTCATACACATAAGTGAACTTTTGCATAACTTACTTCTATCTCTCAAATCTTCTTTTTCTGTTATGTTTCTCAATAAATAAAGATCATCATATTTTTTCATTGCTATGACAACCTACCGCCGAAGGGTAAAAAAATAGCTGAATACGAGTAATCTAAAGGGTTAAACACAGATTGTGTTACGTTTCTGGAATTGTTGAGTGAAAAAGAAGTAAAAAAATACAAATTTTTCTATTCAGAAGGAAGAACTTATGTGAATATCCCGAAAAACGTGGAAAAGACTTGATTCTATGCGAATACAATACGGCACACATGTGATTGAATCTTCGCATAGCATTCTCTGTCTTCTATTTCAGTGATTCCTTTAGTACAACCACTATGATTTTTCCTCATTTTGCCAGTTTGCGAAATGAATTACTGTCGATCGATTAATCCTCAATGTTTTCGTCACAATTTTTTGTTTTGAGTCAGGTATACAAATTTGCTCACAATTGCACAATTTTTCAAAATGGCACTTTACCATTAAGAGAAAATGAAATTCACTCGAATTTCACACTATTCCAGTCAAATAACAGCTAAACTAACTAAGTGAAAAAAGATAACAGAACAAAAAGATTGAATAAAAGCAAGTGTCTTGAATCTGCACATCTTCTCAAGAATCATATATGCCCTAATGTTGGAATTTAAAGTTCTTGAACACAATTATTTTCATTTCAATCAGTCCAGTTATAGTGGACTGATTTATCTCCAAAGCATTCGCCACAGTTTTTTGTGTTCAGTGAGCTTCAAGTATACCTATTTGCTCGCAATTGCACTTCATTTTCAAGACAACGTCTTGCAATAACAAGAAAATAAAATTTACTGCAAATTTGACAATATTCAGCTACACCGGTCAAAAAAACTATGATATAACTAAATGAAAAGAGATAACCAGGAGAAAGAGAAATGAACAAGCGTATGGTTTGAATCTGTGCATCTTTTCAAGAATACTAATATGATCACAATAAAGTAATCTCCTATTTTTATTCTCATCTAAAGATTTTTTGAAGATTTAACCTTCCAATAATTCACTAAGGTAGGCTCGCGAATAATTGAAATGAAAATGGTACTCATAGAAATTGAAATAAAACTAATAATGAAAATTGTAAGGCTTCAGAAAGAGACCAAGATCCCCAAAGACCTGTTAATACCGGATATTTCTACCCTTGGTGAGCATTACTGCAAGACATCTACAATTCGTACTCAATCAATGATATTAAAGCATTCTAATCCATTTCGTCTCGACTTTCAATCAGTCTGTGCCGAACCTCATTTACATGAGCTGACTGGTTTTGCAGGCTTTTAATCTTCCATTTAGAATATCCCAAACATTTTCCATGAGACTAACGTATGAACTTCTTGCATGCCACTCGATTGAAGGTAGTTCCTATCGATATGAGCTTCGCAACTTCTGGCATTATCATGTATAAACAAATAACTTTCAAACATATTCGCTTTAAATGGTAAAACATGTTCTTGTAAAATGTCTGTAACGTACCTGCCAGCATTCAGTGTTCCATTGTTCAAGATGACCAGATCAGTGCAGGCTTTCAGAGGAATTACTCCCTACACCAATATTAAACCTCCATCCAAACCATAATTACGTTGAAAGTGAACTGGACATATCTCTCATATCGGCGACTGTATACTAAAAATCGTCGATCTTAATAAAAAGACAAGATATCGACTCATCTCTGAACAAAACTCTCTCCCAGTCAGCTTCCGACCAATCGACATATTCCCTGGCAACATTCAATCTGGCTCTTGGACGGGCTGCGATTAGAGATGAGCTCTAACTGCGATATGAGGCCTCGAAACAAATTTCCTGAAACGTTTTCGTATCGCTTCAGTGCTAATTTGTACACCACTGTTCTGTCGAAGCTTTATTTGAACGTTACTAGTAATAGCGAACAGTTGTCTCCTCGAAGAAATTCTCAAATATCGGCCATGGTTCGCCGTTTTTACTCAAGGTCGTCATGCGCAGATGGCCAACAGTCTCCCTGTACCTGCCGATCATTCTGAAAATAGTTGAAAGGGACCCCCAAACCTTTGGCCTATTCTAGTACAAGTCCAACGTAGGACATCTAACACCATTGCCACAAGATATTCTGCCGGGATCGAATTTTTGATTCGCGTTGCATAAAATCAATGTTTGCTATTATCAATATTTGCTGGTTTCCTGAGAAATCTCAATTTATTTCTTTCGTTTCATTTGTCTTGACTTGAATATGTGCACAAAGAAAGAACATCGCATTTTGTTGGCATATGTCCGGAAACATCGAGAAGAAAAAAACATGTGTTGCAATAATCGTTGGTAATTTACCCAAAAGAAATTAGCAATATTGGAATTTTGCATTACTTTCTTAGCGCAGCTTACATCCAAAATAAGACGCAATGATATGTGTATATTGTTCTAATTTTTTTCAATTTAAAAATATGTCTTTTTGGAGGACACGTGCAATTGACGTCATCTGTCTATATTCCTTGAAATCATAAATATTCAAGATCGTTTTCACATCAACACTGCTTTAAGCGCTATATCCGAACCGAACTATTGAAAATATTCACTATCCAATTTATTGGACTCGAAAGGGATCAAATCCATTTCGACATCTTCCTCTTCCAACTCCCATTGAGTGGTAGGATTTTTCGGACTCATGTTCCAACCTGTGTGCTAACGGAATTCAATTTGATACTGGAAATAAATGAACGGCGATAGCAGTACGCTGTTCGAGTTTTCGGTGCTTATTGGCTCTTCGTGGCTTGAACTTTTATCCCATTTATTTTCAAGATGAATTGGCAATTTTCTTTCAGCCAGATCCAGCAAAGACACGGAATAAATGTATGTGTTTAATCATTTTTATCCGAGAATATGTTTGCGTTTTATGTACTCTCTTTGTGAGAATATCTGATTACATGTCTAAAATGAATTATAGAAGATATTCAAATAGATAAAAGTCGAAAGATAAGTGGCATCATCTCTATATGTAAAATCAATGGCCGTGCCTCAGTCTCACAGTCACTGGAAAATTGAGTAATTTTATTCTTCATTTGTTTGCTTTGACACATGACACAGGGCATGTAGAAATGAATCTATGTCTCATCTACCATTATGAAACGGTGCAGAAACTCATTCAAGTAAATATTAAAGAGCCAAAAATTATCCTGGAAATGTTTAACTTTTTCACGTCTGCCTGTAATCAATTGTCAACAAACGCGGCACCCATCTCAACATTGCTATTTCCTGTACAAATGTTTATGGAAAATGGAAAAACGTCATTCATATGAGATATTTGCAGCCTTCGCTATCTCTTTCAACTTCACTTGGCGATCGCCCAACACAATATCGTGGACTTTCGTCCACGTCCTAAACGAAGGGCTTCTTTCACGCTTGTTCTACCGTAACGAAACTTAGTAAATGACTTAGGTATCATTTTAAGTGATGGGAAGAATCATATAGTACTTTTCAAGTAATGTTTTGGTTTTCGAGATTGTTGTCTTGGGTAAAAAGTAATGTCCTATTAGAACTCAATCATATAATTACTAATTAACATATGAAAATGAAAATTTTTCAGTTTTAAGTCATTGTATTTTCCAAACATATTATAACTTATATACTAGTATCATCCCTTCATTCATTTTTACCGGACTTATCAATTTGACCTCGTATATGATGTTGTGTAGATTCGGAAACTTATGGCAGTACCCTAAGTTCACAATCATATAGCAATAAAAGATTTTCAATCTTATAATTTAGTCATTTCGAGTTGAGTTATAAGTACTGACAAATAAAATCTAACTCATACCGCCCGGCTGCCACTCTGAATTGCCATGACAACAGGCGGTTAGTATAAGTGTAACGCATCCCTAACTTATATTATTTAAGACGGGAAGTATTCGATATATATGTATTATATAAGTTATAACTATTTTATTAATTGTTGATCAATACACACTCTTCCTCCGATTTGGCACCCATGAGAACTGTATTAATGAAAATGCTCAGACTTTAATTGTCTCTTCGTGATCACGTTTTCAATTACAAATTTACATATCCTTCACTTTGAAGCTGACGGAATTCATCCATATTCCGCAATCTAATGGTTATTTTGCCAAAAAATTCTAAACACTTCGTTTTTATATTCAATCAAGTCCTTGCTCAGAACTCTATTAGGAGTATTTTTTACTTTCAAGAAATCATGAACGTAAAATATTCTTGTACCCAATTTCAAAAATCAAAGAACTTTCAATATTTACTCCGCCTTTATCGTTCCTCTTAGGTTGCTTCTTTCGAATATTTTGAAACACTATTTCCTACTTTGTTTTCAAAATCTTTGATACAATTTTGCAATGTCTTGGGCTCTAAAACGGAGGAAAATCTCATACAAAGCTACCAACTTCTATTTCGCTCCCTTTGGGAGTTTTTACTTTTTAATTATGATATTGACTACAATCTTCAGCACAAAATCTCTTACAACATTTCAACCATTCTTTCGCCGGTTCTAGCATCGTTCTCCCAAAAATGTTGAATCTTTTTTCCACTTTTGTTCTGGAGATCACAAATTCTTGCAATTATTCACCTCAAACTTCAAAACTAAAGTAAATCCCACACAAACCTTGCACCAACTATTTTGCTCCTTTAAGAAGTATTTCAACTATGTTATTAAGTTCCTAAATATAACTATATATATCTTCTGATAAAAGACGGAGAAGATTCCATACAACATTCCATTCAAATTCTAATTTCGCTCTTTAAGGAGTTGTTTTTCCAAGATTTTTAAACCTCATCCTTCTAATCAATATATTAGACGAAACTTTTGTTTCAAACTTTATAAACACGTGAAATCGCATACAAATCATTCAACTCGTATTTAGGACAGTAGAGGTAATTTTAACTTACTGCTAAAGACTATAACTGAAAATATTTTCTTCACTTCAGAAATTGAACTAACTCCATAAAACAATTGAATTCCTTATTCGCACACCTTAGGAAGTTTTTATAAAAGAATACGTTTTTTTTCTATTGGAAGTAAGATCTGGAAAATAATTTTATATCTTAAATTTCTAAAATGAGTAACTCCTTTTGCATCCTTGGCATTGGTTTTCCTGAAATGCTGATATTTATATTTTCTACTTCGTGTTAAAGATTTCCAATTCAAATTTTAAATTTATTGTGGAAAGAAAAAGCCGATTCGGTCCTGTCATTATTGAATTTTGCTCTCAAGTTAGGGTTTCAACATTTGGTTTTTATATATAGAGAACGACACACTATGAATTAACAATTTGAAAGTGGGTTATACATTATCCAATATCCATTAGTTCATCCATAAATTGCTTATATGTATGGTTTCTTCAATTCATTGATCTCAGATCGCCATTCTTAAGATTGCTAGCTCAGTAGTTACAACTTCTTCAATTTTTTCTTCGTAAGAACCTTCCTCAGACGTCAACGAATATGTGAAAATAAAATATACTTTTTTTGACTGACTTACTTAATAAGTTTATGTTAGTTGTGTATTCAGACCATGTACAATAATATGTAGTTAGCTGTATGTCGAATAAACCTTCTAAGGTTTCTCTTGGTGTGAAGGCAATAATTCAAAAAGCTCAAATTATGACGAAAAGCAATTTTTTCCAATAAAGGTGCAAATTCAGAGAAAAACTCCAATAATAATCAGTTTTTAGCACGATTATGGAATCAAATCACATGCAAGAAGCTCATGATAACATATTACGATAATTGATATTTCTCTGATAATAATTACTGAAACTAAAAGGAACGCCCAATATTAAAGGAGAAGCAGTGTGCAAAATCATAGATTTAGGTGGACAAAATTCTGAAATCCCAATCGACGGCTTGGAGGTGCGTAAATATATAAATAGATGTATTTTAAATCATTGAGGAAACGAAAACACTTCAAATCAAGCGATATTATATTGTGAAAAGATTTTTTAAATAAAATTAAGTAAAATAATGTACCTTAAATTGAATTTAAATTAGATACAAAAATAAAATTATGCGAAAATTAGAACCGAAATTCTGCCTAGGTAAAGTTATGAACAAAATTGAGAATATTGAATTACTAATTACTATTATCTTCTTCACTTGTATCATAATATATCATTTGGTTCCTCAAAATTTATGTTTGACAAGGATAATTGTTTGTCCGGAGTAATGCACTTTAATGAATTTAGCACATCTGAATCTAACGACATCTTATTTTTTCTCTCGGGTTTTCGTAAAGAACCAACAATGGGGTCCGATTAAACTAATACTGTTGTAATCAAGTCACTATTTGTTGCTAATCTTCAATTTTTTCTCGTATTCCGTTCCCTGAATCGTCGAAAATCGTTGTTTCTAGCTTCCTGAGCTTCTTCAGTTAATTGACCAATTGAAACAAATTGATATTCAATAATTTGAGCGCTATGGTCGAGGATTTTGTGAATCGTGGCAGTTACCCCATACGAGGAACACTAATCAAAATACAACCGCTTAGTTTCAGATGTTTATCGTTATACTTCTCTACATAGATTTCGTTCCCAGACGAAAGACTTTGAAGGATGACCCTGAACCGCTTCATAAGGGCTTCTTCTAAACCAGTGAAGCTTTTGTAGACGAATTTTGAAGAAATCGCCTAGCCATGTTACCATCATTGGTGTTGCCGAATACTTGCTTTGTCTGGTCTACATTGAGTTCTAACTGGACTTTATTCATATCATTATTTGGAATTCTTTTTGAATATTTGCCTTCTTTAAAGCAAATTCATGATCTTCCTCGGTTATGTTTTTTATCGTTCTTTCAGAATATAGCCTATAAGCAATATTCAGAAGGAATTCAAAAGACCGAATCCATCCATGTAAAGTAGTCAAACCAAAACGACAATTTTCTGATAATATGTATTGAATTCTCGATTATCACTCGGCGAAACATAATGAATGAATGATTCGTTTATCACTTGGCAAAGGTTTTGCAAATATCTATTGAAAATACTCGACATATGTTTCGAGTTGTTATCCCATTATCAGGGGTAATACAATACTAAATTCAAAATGAGTGATTTCACTTATGTATAACGGCATTCACAACAGGAGGTAAGTTGAAGTCTAGTAGGTCCTTGCAAATTGGCTGGTGTTTCCTATGACCGGACGTTATTTTAATAATTTCAAGATGTCCCTCATTTTTCCTTTATTACCTGGATGCATGAGTTCGATATCTTCGAAATCTATGAAATGATTTTTATTGAAGCGGTGGTCCGAAAAACCCGTGGATTTTTATTTTGGAGAATAGATCTTTTATATTCTTCAACACTCTTCTCAATGCATCTTCCGGTTCGGCCTATATAGTATGTCTCACATTCACTGCAGTGTATATACACAGAAATAATATTAATACCATCAGCATTAATAAAGAGAATTTGGGTTCATTGTTGGTTAATAATAAAGAAAAAACAAAATTATTGGATAAAAACGGAGTATATAAATACACTGCAGTGAATATGAGACATTCTATATGGGCCAAACCGGAAGATGCATCGAGAAGAGAGTTGAAGAACATAAAAGATCCATTCTCCACAATAAAAATTCTACGGGTTTTTCAGACCACTGCATCAATAAAAATCATTTCATAGATTTCGAAAAAATTGAACTCATTCATCCAGGTAATAAAGGAAAAAGGCTGGACATTTTGAAGATTATTGAAATTACGTCCACTCATAGGAAAAACCAGCCATTTTGCAACGACCAACTAGACTTCAATTTACCTCCTGTTGTGAAAGCCGTTATACATCTGTCTGGTAGTAGTGAACAACTTGGATCTTGAAATAGTATCGGTGTTGCTTTACAAATGTAGCATGTCTGAGTTGACTTGGTGCCTGTCAATACGTTGCATGCTTTACCATCCAGCTTTGTTAATGCCAAGTTGTGATTTATAGATATTTCTTCATCATCAACATTAAATTTAGTAGGAATTGAGGCTCAAATTCTTTCTTTTATTTTCTCTGTTTCAGATAATATTAAGATAGTTGTTTCTTTTCGAAACATAAATTTTATGGGGCGACAATACCTAATTGACCCAGGAACGCTGTTTTGATATACAATAGATTGACCATTCATAGATTGCAAATTTATATGTACTAGCGAGAACATGAAAATATTTTCTTCGTTATTAGAATCAGAAGCAAATTTTTGATTGTATTTGCTCTGTCCCCCGCTACTATCGCAACCCCATATACTGTATAAAATGTATTCATCACATCCCTTGTCAGCTGATATAATTCCTTCAATACGGGGTGTCGTAATTCGCATAGCCTTTGAACTGTTACATTTAGTAATGCTTGCAACGAGAAATCAGACCTACGTTTGGTAGTTGTAATACAATCCTCAGAAAAACAAGCTATTTTTTGCTTGTTGTAACCTGTAGTACGTATATATCGTGACCAACTTTTTTCGCTTTTTGTCTTAACAAACTATAAGAAGCTTTTGTTAATTGGTAGTCCACATAGAGTGCCAAAGCTTCTTTAGGGAAAAACATCGAATGTTGGTAGATTTTGTTCTTGTAGAAGATGACGTTTGTTGAACGGTAGAAGCCTCTTTCACAGGTTTTGAAGCACCATGGTTACCATACACATAAAGCGAGTGCTGTACACCGAAAGTCAATTTTTCACAGTCTATATTCTATAATTCGCTGACTTTTCTTTCATAATTTTCTCACTAGAATATTTGAAACTTTTTTCAGGCCATCCTGAACGATGGCAAGGAAGTTGGATATAAGAAATACAAAACACAAAGTCATCTGAATCTAGCCTACTTGAGTATTTATTTGAAAATACCTCATATTTTCAGTGACAATTTTCCAACCTTTTTGAAATATTGTAGAAAAGATGGGAAATTCTATCCTTCAAAGGCCCTGTTTCCACATATTTTTGATTGTTAATGCGGCAGTCAAAATGAATCACATCAAGTCGTCTTGGCGAGTTTTTTCGGAAGTTTAGCCCACTCTTCAAGAAAACTGCTCCTCGTGATTCGGAGTGTTGTGTCTGAAAAAAAAATTGTATCACCCAAAACGCATAAAATCTGTGTGACCTTTGAAAAACTAGAAGGATTGTTGAAACAAATATTAAAGAAATTCCGTGGGAGCTCTTTGAGGTAATATAGTTTTTCTGTATTGAATATAGGCATAAATTTATAAATTGCTAAATTAATTCATTCATAAATAGCAATGTAGATTCAATAACGAGTATTGAAATAATTGGTGTTACCTGTCTTGAAATGTCTATTGTTAAGGGAAAAATACTTCTTTGCACCAGAAACAACTTAAACATAATAATCGGATATCGAAGAATTATAATCCCACTTCAGGGAGTTAGGCACTTGTGTAAACAGGAGTTCTTCACTCATTTACTAGTTATTTGTAAATGCAGTAAGGCGGGAATGATAGTATTATGCGTCTTACAAACTAATAATAAAAACGTAAAGAACTCAGAAACTCAAAACTTTTGATTTGACTTTTGTCCATCTACATTGGTGATTTTACCCACTGTGGCGCCGTTCAACTTTGTATTTCAAATGAATTTGAACTACTTGAATACATTTTTTCCCGTTTTCTTAATGCCAAATACTAAAAAAGAAGAAAGAACATCTACTTCATTTGAGACGAATTTAACCATAGAATTATTTTTCAAATTTGAATGACACATATCATAAGTCAAATCTGAATTGCAGAGTTCTGAATAAGGCGTAATATACTTTCCTAAATTTCAAATGAATAGCTTAAAACAAGGAACTCATTTTTGAGTATCGTGGGCAATTTTCATGACGAAAACAGAAGCAAATCGAAGAAAAACTGGTGACAATTGATACTTTCCTCATTACTTTTGACAGCTTGCTGGCGAAAACTACTGAAGACTCAATAAATCGCACGTTCAATTTTGTAATGATATTTCCAAGCTTATGATGCAAGATATAATTGAGACAGAATTCAATTTTCCCAACCCTTATATTGCAGCTAGCATGACAGGATGTCACTTACAACTATGAGTAGTATTTCTAGTTTAAGCATTCACCATAATGAATTCCATCGTTAAAACTTTAAAACTTCCAGAATAATTAATATTTACCAATTTAATATCTTATCTCAGAAAATCAGAAAATGATTTTTTATTTTTCCAAATTTATTTTCAAAGTATCTGTAGAAACTGTTATATTAAGAGCTTCTGATAAATTCGTGGTTTCAATATATCCGAACCAAGAAAGAAAATACATTCATCCTTTTCGATGAGAACTGGTGGTTGAAAGATTTTGAAGTAATTTCTTAT
This sequence comes from Cryptolaemus montrouzieri, assembly GCA_013387265.2. Classification (NCBI taxonomy): domain Eukaryota; kingdom Metazoa; phylum Arthropoda; class Insecta; order Coleoptera; family Coccinellidae; genus Cryptolaemus; species Cryptolaemus montrouzieri. The sequence goes on along the minus strand of JABFTP020000021.1, from coordinate 68,760,330 downwards.
GTAGTGAGGAATAAATGAATCGATAAAAAAGAAAGAACAAATGCCAATATTGACTCTTAACAGGTTTTTCGTTTTCATTCTGTCTCGTTCCCCAAGCAATCCATCATTCTGAAACGGAACTCCTTGAACGTCCTTGACACACCAATTTAAAAATCCAACATTTTCCAGTAACAAGACCGCCTTTCCCAATTCGGCGCAGTCTGGACGGATCCGAGAATTTTTCAGTGTAATTAGGTTGTTGGCGCACGGCGTGACGAACGGTTGGCAGCGCCGTTCCCTTGCTCAATTCGCTTGCTAAATGATGGGGTACCATTAACTTTCCCCCTTCAACGGACCGCAAACCACAACGCTGACGGCTGCTTTACTTGGCAGATGGGAACGTGGGCTGATTACGTCAATATAGACAGGTTGCCCACCATCTGAGTGGCAAAGTTTCTGGAACAACTTCCTACCTGCTGTTTTACTTTTGTCTTTTCGAATAAATTTAAACTATCTTAGTGTCCTTGACATTCTCCTTGACCAACTTATTTTTACTTTATCTTAAATTATTAACTAAAATTGAACAAACAGAAACCCGTACCTCTGATATTAGGCCAACAATTTCGACCAATATTTCGGCTTGAATGCCATATCATTCCCAAACTTAAATTTTATGTTCACGATTTTGAATCATGCGAACTATTCAGAAATGTACATGTATTTAAATGGAGAAAACAGTAAGATTTAAGGACTCTTAATTACTATCCATTATAATATATTTAATTATTTTGAGTTTTTCTGAACGATTAAACCTATCAGTGAAAGCTGAGTATATCACTGCATAAATGCGTGTAACTTTTACAGGCCATTTACTCCCACAGCTTTAAGATTATATTCCATTTTCCCTCATTCTTGGCGAACATTTTCAGTTCTTAATGTGCTTTCTTTCTCAAGATTCTACTAACTCTATTCTGTATCATTTTCCACCGGGCTTTTCGTTCTCTTCTTTCATCTGAGCATAACTTCAAATATTCTATCATTTTTCGTATTTTGAAGGTGTGTCAACTTGATCATAGTAATTTTTCTCAGTTGAATTTAGATATAAGATTTCAACTTCGAACATTTAACCTTCTCTTCAACTCTGCTGTTGGTAAATTCTCCTCCTATGCAATTTCTGATAACCTTTCATCTTTGTTATTCACGATTTCCTGTTGGTTTAAAATTGTCCTTATTCTCATTCCGAGAAATTCGTTTCGACTCAACAAGGTGACTGGTAGCTACGAGATATCTCTTGAGCTGTTAACTTACTACGAGTTGTCTCGACCTGCTACATTCATGATGCTTTGAAGCATCACGAATATTGCTCAAGCGAGACGTCTGTGTACGAATTATCTCGTAGCATTCGCAACGAGGTTTGTGTTACATACAGCAATTGGCTCAACTGTATCAACTCTTGTACGCAGAAGATAATGCATAATATTTTGAAAAATATTTTCCTTAAAATCTTTGATTACCATCATTTACTATCATTAGAGTTTTTTATTTAACAATAAGATAAACAACTTGTTTCCTCAGACGAGAATCCTAAAAAATAAGTGGCAGTCAACATTTCAAAGAAGGCGTATAGGTATTCCATTAGCACATTACTACCCTAGGTAAGATCATTATATCAATATTATATTATGAAGAATGTCTGGTTTGACCCCATTATGATAATTGCATCAATATGTCAAATGAGTAGAAAGGTATGATTTTGGACCGAAAAATAATAGATCTGGCACATTTTTCGTCACGTACGGGTACGATTACCGTTCGATGTACTATTAAAAATGAATAGGAGTAAAAATGGGCCGAATATCGATTTAGCCGACTAGCCGACTAGCCTACTGTCGGTGCTCGAACGGGGGATTAAGGTAATAGTGGGTGTGTCTAACGGACTACATGGGGATTTTCTTGAGCGTCGTATAGACTTTCTCCAATTTAAAGATTCGGTATTAGAGAAAAAAATATTATATGATGTATTTCCTTCCAGCGGTGGGGGAAGCATATACAGGTTTTCGAAAATATAAAAGAAAACGTTAAACTGATATACTCGAGTACGTCAGATATTAATAGTATATTGCTCTCACGTATCATTGATAACAAGAGAATCTTAATCTGCCGGTTTGCATAAAATGAGGTGGCCATAAGGAAGAGTTGACAATGGGGACAAAGCAATAATTTGTGCACCTCAGTTATTTGGAGGGGATATTCAGTGAAGAACCTTCTGCTGCTGAAACTGACGATTCCAACGTGACGCCAAGAGCTTGGCGGCTATTTAAAATGAAAAAAGAAACGAAATTTTGAGAAACTCGAGCGCGATTTTCATAAAAGTGGTTAAGCTTTATGTGTAAGACGTACTGAGCTATTTCTTATCTGACGATTATTTTGAAGGGTTTTCATCATCTCACAATGTGAAAGATCAAAAATCATACAATTTTATATATTATATATTGAAGAGGAGCAAAAAAGTAACAAACACGCAGTATCAAGAAAAGAACAAAATCAGTGTGTTTCTTTCCAAACAACAAATCTATTCTTGAACTGGTAAACAGTATCAGCACTCACCACTGAACCAGGCCGACGATTCCACATTCCAAACACTGTTGGAAAAGAAGTTCTGTCGTTGGTTTGTCTTGAAGTTTTCTTTTCTCAGTTCATACGAGTGGCCGCGCAAATTACCATCATTTAACAAGAACAGATCGCGAGTTTCAACTCCCAGAACTCCCCACAGAGAAAGGTAAGTGAAAATCATGTCGTCTCTGATACGCCGATCTATGAAGGTAGAAATTCCAAACATTGAGAGCCGGGTAGGATAATCTGGGGAAAGTCGACCAAAGGGAATTCTTGTATTCCACCGCTGCACTGACTCTGAAATGGCTTCATCGCTCCTTAATGTTGTCCACCAGGCTAGCCCCGCGAACTCTAGGATTGGATTGACATACGTTTGATACAGTATCTTGGCAGTCACAGGCACCAAAACTTTTCCGAGCTCTGGAGGCGACATTGGCAGTATTTCGTGACCAGGTAAGGTTGTTTGTGACAGTCAATCCGAGGTCGACGTGTCGCGAAACACTGTAGAGTGTGGCCTTCAATGGTGTAATCAAGGTTTGGATTGGTCTTTCCAATATGCAAAACAACACACTTTTCCGAGGATCAACAAATCTCGTGATCACTTCAATCGAATCTTCCTGAAGGGAGTGAGCATCAAACATAAGGGAATTGTACAGTTTGATGTCGTCAGCAAAGAGGGCACATTTCGAGTTGATCGATAAAGGCAGTTCGGAGATAGGGACTGGAGAATGTATGTGTTAGTGCAGCAACACGCGCTCTATTTTAATAATACTTTTTCATATTTCGCCTCACACCTCCGCGTTAGGCTCAAATTGTCAAATTAAAAAACTATACACTCTTTGGTTTGTAGTTAACCAACGTTACCCAAATCTGACGTGTTCGAGTATTTCTATATGTCGATTTTTTTACTAATCGATTAGATTATCCTGAACGCACATTCCAGGATAAAATGCTAACCTGGAGGTACTCAAGAGGATGATGTGGTTATTGGGGGATATTGGGCTCTCCTACTATAATCGTTTATTGATCTGCATTGAATGCAACGCATGTAATGGAATTGTGTATGATTTAAATATGAACTAATATAACAGAAGAATTGACTTGTCGGTAATGGCGATACAGTTACTCGAAGAGGTAAGTTTTTTCGATTATCAGCGATGAGTGACTCGTTGGCCCGCCACGAAGTTATGCGGTTTCTGGCAAGTTGAGTCGGTATTCTCATTACTGAAAATACATAGACGTATTGCGTATAAACGGATCCGTCCGATGCGATCGATGCGATGCGTAGGATCTGGGATCTTTATAAATTCATTCGACCGGCTGGTGGGCAATACCGATCATTGGTTTCATTTACGTTCGGAAACGGGTTTATTCTACCCCCAGATTGGTTTACAATTCTCCAGTCTCAAATATATTGCTAACCCGTTTTTTATCGAAATGAATGAATCAAAGGGCAAATCAAATATTTGTACCGTTTTTGTTTACATACTATATTGTTCTTGTAAGACTAATTTGATTAAATGAATATTCAAATTTCATAATAACTATTAGCTCATCTACAATTTATGGGTTTTTCATCATTCGGGTTCCAACCAGATGCGTTAAATATTATGTGAAGGAGTAAAGGATATATCTGCACTATGAATAATTCGCAATATCCACTAGAAGATGGTTCGTAAAAGCATTCATGCTCCAAATTCAAAACAAGAAATTGTTGTTGAATTTGTTACCCCATAGAGTCGTATCTACAATCTTTTGCGTATTTAAGGCTGCTGATTTAGTAGAATATATATATATATATATATATATATATATATATATATATATATATATATATATATATATATATATATATATATATATATATATATATATATATATATATATATATATATATATATATATATATATATATATATATATATATATATATATATATATATATATATATATATATATATATATATATATATATATATATATATATATATATATATATATATATATATATATATATATATATATATATATATATAAATAGACCAAATGTACATTGTCAGAAAGTCACATCTGTAGTCATTTATAAAGATATATATATATATATATATATATATATATATATATATATATATATATATATATATATATATATATATATATATATATATATATATATATATAATATATAATATATATATATATATATATATATATATATATATATATATATATATATATATATATATATATATATATATATACTACTAAATAGACCAAATGTACATTGTCAGAAAGTCACATCTGTAGTCATTTGGTAGGAAAGACATTTTAACTAAATAGGTTAGACCGCCTCGGTAGCTGCACGGTTAGTGAGCAAGTATGTAGGAATATGCTCAGCCGAGGTGCCTGGTTCGAATCCGGGTTCAAGTCATGGATGTTGTCCTTGAACAAAAAAGTGAATTTGACAAAGACTCACATAGAGATTGGACACCTAACCATAGTTGTTGAGTCCATAACCTCTGAAGGCCAGATAACTTGTAATTCTGAGAGGTGGCAGTTATCATTGCACGGTCTAGGTGAGTGGTTCGGAGTCCACTATAAACTGTAGGTCCATAGAAAAAACAAACAAACTAAATAGGTTATGAAAAGTGAAAGGATTCAAGTGGTTAATATCTTACTGACAAATAATGTAGCTGGTATAATATAAGTGACATTGAGTGATTTATAAAAATTCGATTTCTCGAAATCCTCCGAATTGCAGATATTTCATGTTGTCTTAGCAAAGCAGTGTAAGTCTAATTCATATTCCAAATTGGCTGTGATTTTTGATAAAAATAAGCCGTTTGTTATTATTTTCGGATGGATGGACGTTTAGAGAAATGCTCTATGATATTTTATTACAACAAAAAATTACAATAGGCAAACTAAAAATAGATAAAGAAAAAGGGATTCGGTATTTCAGAAATTATTCAAACACTACAAGTAAAATTAAAATAATCACGAAAGATTCTCGATATGGACAATATTTTCAATAAAAGAGTCTAGCTTTTCACAATGTCCAAATTTTTAAAAGATTTATCAGGAAAAACTCATCTAACAGTATTTCTTTATTTCATTATATTCATTGTTGTGATTCGAAAATATAAATGAAAGATTGAATTTCTTCGTCTATACTAGATAGTCAACAATTTCAGAATTATTTGCAAAAGATTCACTTTTTCTTCCTTATTTATTAGGATTTTAGCAATATTAATATACTTTAAAGGATTCGTCCAGGATTCATTCTGAATCTAATGAGATGTCGTTGATATTTCCTGAGGTTAATCAAGAAAGCACAGTTATTATTATTCAGAAGTATTGGTTCTTGAAAAAAAACCAGCTTGCTACCTTACGAAATGAAATTATTCATTTATTGTATACATTTTCCATAGAATATGCAAAAATAATTGTAATGATGGCATTGCTGTCATCAACAGTGGTGAAGAGATAGTTCTAATAGCTTATTTCACTTATTCTTCCCATTTTGACTTTCAATCTCCAGCAACAATTGCCTTCGTTCGATACTTTCGCTTTCTCTAGCCACGCATAAAAAGAAACATCTCTGATGTGATCGTATGCTCAATCTTCATCGTCAGACCCCAGTTCCCATTTTCCAAAACTGGATAATAGAGATCGTGGCCATCGTAAATGGAATATCGTACGCGTGACCAGATTACTATTACTAGATTCAAAGTTTCGAAGGAGCAGAAGGGCGAGCTATAAAAAAAATTCAGCCGTTTTAAATTTCGTTCACGTTTCCCGTACGAAATGAGTTTAAGTCTTAGCAACTTCAATTCACACATAGCTGTCGCTGAACGGAAAAGACCATTTAGTGCATCGAGTTAACAAAAATGGGATTGGGAATGAGAGCACTTTAAACGTACGAAGTGGAATTGCGAGAATAATAATCCTGGAGGAAATGTGGAAGAACCTTAGGATTACGTTATACTAGACATCTCTTTGTAGATAAAGCGCTGTGGAAAAAATTGATGTAAAACGTGTTTCGTATAACTGATGTCAGAAATACTAAGCGAAGCCATGGAACGCGACGATATAAGCCTACGGCATTTCAAAAAACTTGGCGTATACAAGATTTGATCGAGCAAACAACCATGAGTATAGTGAATCGCAGTCACTCATGTAGCGCTTGTTTATAAAATGAAAAAGTGAAATTTTTTATTCGAACGCTGTCATCACTGTAACTAATTTCTTCAAAAGTGAAACCAAACCCTTATTTGGGATCTGCAAATATGGTGGAGATCACCTTAGATGCCTCTTAAAATCGCAGTTGCCACCCAAGATATCCGCAAGATAATCCGGATTAATTAGTCCAGTTAACAGGACTAATAGCATGACGTCTTCAACAGTTTCTACATGAATTGTATAGTTGACTTAGATAATTTTTGTGGGGCTATAAACTGCAAAAATAATCGTATAAAGAAAATTATATGTTACCGATTATTCTATCTACGCTATATTCCAAATTACACCAATTATTGTTCTCATTATTCAGTGCAGATTCATTAAAAATAAGCAGCGGCCATACTCGCTAGTAAGAATACGTTTGTGGGAATCATTTAAAAATACTGAAAATGAAAATTTTCCCTTATTTCAATATACTTTCCTGAATGAATTGAGTAGTATGAGAAGCTTTTCTTAACTTCAATAACACTATTTGCAAACAATGAATATAAAACAATTCATACAAGGTAAGGTTAGATTCCAGGTGTTTTCCACATTAAATTGGAAATTCAACTTCAACAACCTTTATCACACAGCCATCCGATACAGCTGTATCACAGTTTGAGAAACTGATGAAGGCATACACGTCATCGTCTGAAGAATGAAAGTAAAACTCGCTGATCAGAAACTGAAGCAATCATTCTGGAAGGCAGAAAAAAGGTAGCAAAAATTGTTATAGGTGTGTGAGATCGTGAAATGAGAACAAACAGAAACATGAAATATCTTGGAGTGTGGTTGGATTAAAGGATCAGGATGAAATAACTCCCAAACAACACCACGAAAGATCAACAGCAGTAATCATCCGTATCTTATAATAACTGGTGACCCTTCTTCCGATAAAAGAAAAATCTTGATGACAGATCCTTAGACATTAAGTCTTTGTGCTTATTGCACAGCATCTACAGATGCATTAGTCGTTACAATTCGAATAACGTCCACAAATCTACTAGTTCAATGAATGATAGCAAAAATTTCAACTCTAGAAGGTATTGTTAGGAAGATGGGCTCATATTCACATTTGATGAGAAATTCTTCCAATTGGAGATAAACCCCTTCAGAAGGGACACCCTCACTAAAATTATAAATGCTAGTCGGAACTTCTATCACATGACTACCGTACTGGAGAATAAAAACTTTTAAATCCATAAGGAAAACATTACATTAATGAATCCTAACCAGAGACTCCAAAAATGAAGTTAATTTAATCCCTTCATACCGCGGGAGTGGTACGCTACTTAAATTTTAGAATCTGGATACATACCATTCAGAGATTATTGAAGCAAAATCATCAGCTCAACCTTTGAAAAGATATATCTTGATGAGCTAGCATATTTTGCAAAATACTTATTGAGAACTTTTCTGCAGGATAACATTTATATATGCTTTTTTACATTTCGTCTCAATTTTATTATTGTACACCTCTTTTTGCAACATATACTCTAAGTAATCTATATTATTATTTTCTTGTTTCAGAAACTGACTATACGCTCGACGACTCGTTTTGGATCGACGAGAGTCCAGCCGGTAAGTTTGGGTCCACAAACATATCGTTTTCTTCCCAGATAGCTGATAATTTGTTTTTCTTCAATTTTTATATATTATTATCATACTTATACCGGGTGTCCACGCGAGATCGGACATTAATTGTATATGAAGAAAGGAATGACCGATTGGAGAAATTATGTTGTTGTCTTGAATGTTATTAGAACTAAGTTCCGAAAATATTTTCAATGATGTGGCATTTTCTTATATCATTGCCACATGAAATCAACCGAAAGAAAGATATGAATTTTACAACCGGAATTTTGCGTTTTTGGTTGCCTCTTCATAAAAATAGTAAAGATCATTCTTCAATATCGATTATTTCTAGATCGTCGTAAGTAGAAAGGCTCTTTCATCAGAATTCAATGCATTTAGAGGCTTCACGGTATACAGGGTGTTTCCAAAGCATGCATCGTAAATCGTAGTTCATTCAAAGGTACGAAAGTCCTTTTTTTCAAATCAGACTACCTATTTTTACACACACCACTCAACTCGTAATATCAATAGTTATTGATCTGTTATAGGTTTTCCCATACCTAAAATGCATAATTTTCCAGTTATTCTCGATTTCATCCCAAAAATTACGATTTTACGCTCGATGAACCTGAAATTCGCAGATTATATGACCCGAAATCTTGTAAATAATGCATTTCGATCTCTCAATACGAGATCCATCGCAAAATCTTCCTGAAACTAATTCTGGTCAGAATTCCGAAAGAAAAAGTACCAAATCAATTACTATTGAAGTGAATCGAATCTGACTTCTCGTTTTCCTTGTTTTCTAATATGTATTATCAATTACATCAGTAACTTGTCTGGAAAGTCATCTTTGAATTGTTATTAATTTTAGATCTAGACGTTCTGAAACACACAAATTGTTCTGAAACAGAATATTTCAAATATTATTTCATAAGTTATAACTTATTAATTTTTCAGCATAATTGAAGGAACACATCCATGGTGTTTTTGTTTGGCAATATTTTAAAAATTACCTACATCTAACCATACAAAAAGTCGACATCCTTCATGACTTTCTTGACAAGTAACTCATGTTATCGTGAATACATCCTAGAAAAGAAGAAAACGAGAAGTCGAAACGGCAAAATCTAACTGGATGTGCTGGAAAATGCGATTGATCCATTGAAAACAGAAAAACATAAAAATGATCCCCCTTCTGCTTCAATAACAGTTGCACAATTTGTTGATGATATACGCCAGCGAATTGTAGTACAGTATTGTCAGATAACTCCAAATATGCTGATCGATATTAGAAACGGTTTTTGGTCAAAATTGTATTATTAAAAGGAAGTAATTGTAGGACAATTTGAACATTTGATTTCAAATTATTGATTTTTTTTTTCATTACAAATACAACAAACAATGGAATATTTTAAAGACAGCTTAAGTTTGTGACAAGGACTTCCAGAAGACATTTCAACAAATCCTTCTCTTCTTATCTAAAACCGCTAGCTGAGTGAATTAACTGGTTAATGCACGAAGGCTATCCTTTCATCAGTAATATTGAAAATAGCCAAACTATTCAGGAGACCATGTCGAGGTAAAAATTTTTTCTCTGCAGAAAAGATTCATCAGAATTACTTCTTAAACACTGTTGCAAAAAGGTTTCGAACAGCTTTCAGAAATGGTATCCCTCGACCCCTTAGTCTTATTCAATTTTAAGGAGTTGAAGCTCCCCCTTTTATAGGGTTGATCTCTTGAGCCTCGAATATATGTCAAAGCATGTCTCCCAAACGAAATCATTCGACTCTTTTCGCAAAGTTTTCTGATCACTACGGGATAAGAAATATGCAAGGTGATTCGTTCGGAATGGAACACCCTGTATATTGTCTTTACCAACTTGGTACCTGGTATAGGACGTCAAGAATCTCTTGCTCAGATGTATGATAAGAGTAGACCTAAAATGTATGAGTAATCCTTAATAACACAGGCCCTTACGTTAAATGCTTAGAGGAGGATTTAGTCCCTGTCTTGACTGCCACTGTATTAAGATCAAGTTGGATGATTGGCAATTTAATCACGAACAAGATTACTATTGAACGTATTATGTTGATAATTGAGATCGAATCTCATTACATGTATAATAGTTAGATGCTACTATTAGTCAAATGAATAGACAAAAGGATTCCGAATATTCTAGACAGAAAATAAAAATATGGGCTATCAGATCGAAACGGAATAAAAGGATAGTATTTTTCCAGTCACTCTGCAATATCCTTCATAACCTAGGAAATTCGTAAATTGAAAAGATATATATATATATATATATATATATATATATATATATATATATATATATATATATATATATATATATATATATATATTTGTCTTCCACCTTCACAGGATATCATAAATAGTTCCTGGCTAAAATAGACAAAAAACCATCATCTAGCTTATGAACCAACAAAAACCATTCTAACAATGCGTGACGTAGCTAGTTTATCCTGCTTTGCTCCACAGCTGACTATTTCTGGCGGAAGCTGCAGCCTTTTCATAATATCAGCCAAACGAGCCTCAGCAAGACCGTTTACAGAGACTTTAAGCGGTATCATTACCACTGTAGTTAGGTTCTAAATTTCTTTTATTTCAGAGGCCAAATTCTGATACTCATTAAGCTTCTCTGAGTGATCTCTTTCGAGGTTATCGTCTGCAGGTACGGTCACGTGAAGCAAGGAGGCAATTTTATTCTTCTAGTTGAACTCTACAATATCAGGTCTGTTATTCATGACCGGCCTATAAGTTATCAAGGTGAAATCCCAATATAACTTATAGTTTTGATTTTCGAGTTTACTCTTCGGTTCGTAGTTGTAATGTTCGACTCTCAGGCTCAGCAGATCGAGCTTTAGAGCAAGCTCCAGGTGATACAATTTTAGACTTCATAATGTCTGCGAAGATACTCTGTGGGTGCAAGAATAGGATAGATAGCTGTGATGTGCTGTATTATTTCCAGGTGTCTAGAGCATTTTCTACTTTGATCTACCTGATCTTGTATCGCAATTAGGCGACCTAGGACAACGATTCTGCTTTATTGACGTTCGGGCCCTCTAGGTGTTCTGGATAGCAGTTTAGCTTTCCATTGTTCTACTAAATCTGCTGATGTAAAAATTCTTGGGGTTTGGATGTTTTCAGCTAAATTTACCAGTGAGAATCTCTCAGCAATCGAGCTTACTGCACGCAGGAGAGGTGATTGGGCATCTCGAAAATATCCTCGTAATTCCCCGACAGCTTTGATACATGCAGCTTTCAAATTCAGCAGGCCTCTTCCTCCCATGTGCCTGGATAAATGAAGGCGGCTCACTGAGGCATGAGGATGGCGAACGCCATACTTGGTGAGCAGAATCCTTACCTACGTATCCAGGCCTTTCAAGTCAGACGCAGACCATGTTAGTACTCCGAAGGTGTAGGTCATGCTAGGCATAGCCCACGTATTTGTCGCAGTAAAAATTTCCTTTGAATTTATTTTGCTCTGCAGCACTAGCCTGATCCTATGGAGGAGCTTGTCACATTTCCGCCGTATGAATGTCAAGTGATTGACTTATTCATATGTACTAGTAGGAGTCTTCAGGTTTTAGTGAAGGAATTTCCATTTGATTCATCAGCGTTGTAGAGTTCTTATTCACAAAATTTCCCCTAAGGATATCTATTACCGCGAATTTTTCTACGCCCATCTCCATCTTCATAGCATCGCTGAATGAGGCAACAATATCGAATTGAAGTTTCATCTGGTCGGCGTTAGCCGTATGAAGTTTTAAATCATCCATATAAAGTTGATGACTTATATGGATATTTTTGTCTTTTTGCGGAACGTATTTGTTATTGAAAAACCACAACGGTCTAAGCGTGTCGCCTTGAAAAATTCCACGCCTTATACTGATCATAGATCCCTTAGCTTCCACTCCATCATCCCCTCCGACTTTTAAGCATAATCTCCAGGATCGCATGAAATGATTTAGGAGATTAACCACATGCTCGGAAATACTATATATTCTGAGTACCTCAAGGAGCCAGGAGTGCGAAACTTTTTGTTTTGATTTCTGCGGGCATTTAGTGACAATTGTATCAATAACTAAAAGCTCCTTACAGCCCATTGATCCCACTCAACATCCTCCCTGCTCCCTGGTAATAACGTTGTGTGTCCTGAGGAATTTGTTGATGTGCAGGTTGAGAGTACCAGTTGAAAGTTTATATATGGTTAGAAGACACGTTATGGGACGATAGATTTTCGGATCTATTGTGTTCTCATTTTTTGGTATCATGTACGTTGTCTCCAGGGTAAAGAAGCTAGACACCAAGGTAGGGTTTTCTGAGGCCTGTTGGAAAAAGGTGGAAATCTTGGGGTGAGCGCTGGGGAAATTCTTCACCAATAGTTGTGCAGCTTATCAGGTCCCGCGGCTGCCCAGTTACTAGCTCACTCCAAGACTTTTGTGATATCTTCTGGGCTTACTACCACGTCTATCATCTTGGCCTGTGGCGCTTTCTACCTCACTACCTCAAGCCAGTATGCATCATGGTCGTGTTCTACCTTCTTCGACCATATCTTGCTCCAAAAGTCCTAGATTGCTCGTGGATCAGGTATGGGGGCTGATTGTTTGTTCAGCCCTTCAAGTTCCCGATGAAACTGTGTTTGATTGGTGTGATATAGTTTGGTATTTCGGCATCTCTTCAATCTTTCACCATATCTCCTCAGTCGATTACCAAGAGCTTTAATCTTTTGCTTTAAGGTGATATATATATATATATATATATATATATATATATATATATATATATATATATATATATATATATATATATATATATATATATATATATATATATATATTCATGTTTTTGTAGTTGAACCACCCTGCATCGACAATTCAACGCAAGGGAATTATCGGTTTATACAGACAATCGAAACCTTTCTAATAATATGCCCTCAACCCATATATTCTATGATTATGTTGTAGGTAGGTGATTGATAGGAAAGAGGGTTAATCTGACATGCTTGTAGTTGGCATGAACAATAGTCTCCCTCGAAATAAAAAAAATCTGCCTATTTCAAGGTTTTCTACTGACACTGCTTGTCGGAGTTACAGGTAAAATTTTCGTATACACTCGTTTATTATGACAACACAGTGGTATTTATTATCCTTCAAAATTCATAATAATAAAATTGATATTATCAACTATATATTATAATATTTGAAGGATTACAATTATCTTCGCCTCCATACATACTAACTGAAATAACTGATCTTTTAAATTAGATCCTTTATTTGGTGGACGTACTGCTTTGCGGAACTTGGCTCTTACGTTTTAATGTAATTAGAGGATTGAGAAGTAGATATTGATAGCAGGTTATATAGGGGGAGGGGGGGCACATTGATTCACGAGGCACATTGGTACAGTATCTATATCTCAAAACCGATAAACGCTACACAGTCCGGCACATCACTAGAATGCTCAAGGACATTCACAAGAATGACAGTTGTGACGTCGCTCGCCGCCAGTTTGCCGTTGGGCCTCAACGGTCACTAACGTGTTGGAAGTGGCGTGCGCGGCTGCCTACAAAAAAATACGTGAAATGTAATTGTGTCTCAGGAGGACACTCTTAGTTGTTTTTGTTATTATTTGATACTAAAGGTAAGTAAATATAGTTATTATTGTATTTTAAAATGTTTTTGATTGCAAGATTATTATATATTTGATAAAATTAATTGTTTGTGGAAAAAGTCCTTTGGGGCACTTTGATACGGTAATGTGCGGGGTACAATGATACGTATCAATCTGCCCCTCTAGTGTATTATAGTGCCCCGTCAAAAATAATAGTTTATTTTATTGTTTTTTTTCTTTTTTTCAGAAAATGGTGCGCACTTACAAACCCAAAACTGATAGAAAAAATATCAATGAAGAAAGCATTGAAGATGCAATACGTGAAGTATTGTCAAAAACTTTATCTATACGCAAAGCAGCCGACAAATATGGCATCAAAACTGCAACCCTACAATATCGCATCGAAAAGGCCCGAAAATCATTTGAAGCTACCAGACCATTATCTACAATTGAAGCATCCACTTCATTACAAGTAGAATCTTCTTTATCACAAGCAGGTCCATCTTCATCACAAATAGCACCATCTATGGAGATGGCACAAATAGCATCATCTTCAGCACACACTACTACTGCAGCTTTATCACCACACACTGCTACAGCTACTTCATCAAACATATATGGTTCCAAGTATACCGTTGCACAAGTTTTTCAACCGAACAAGAAAAGGCATTGACTCAATATTTATTGAATTGCAGTAAAATGCACTACGGCCTTTCATTGAAACAGCTTTTGACTTTGGCATACGAGTACGCAGAATCCTCAGGGTGTAATTATCCAAAATCCTGGAAAGAAAACAAATGCGGTGGAAAAGATTGGGCAGCTGGCTTCAGGAAGAGAAACCCAGAATTGAGTCTACGAAAACCAGAAAACACAAGCGCAGCAAGAAGCTTTGCCTTCAATAAATCTGCTGTAGCTCAATTTCATGATAATTACGAACGCATAATGAGACAATACAATTTTACACCTGATCGAATAATAAACTTAGACGAAACAGGCATAAGCACAGTCCTTTCTACTCCTAAAGTTATTGCTGGAAGAAAACAAAGACAAGTGGGACAAATAGTTTCTGCAGAACGCGGAGAGTTAGTTACTTTCTGTGGTATTATTACTGCAACTGGTTCTTCCCTTCCTCCAGTATATGTCTTTCCAAGAGTTCACTATAAAGATCACTTCCTAAATGGTGCTCCTGATGGAAGTCTAGGGTTGGCAAACAGAAGCGGCTGGATGACTTCAGAATTGTTTATAAGAGTTTTGAAACACATTCAACGCCTTACTTCGAGCAATAATCCTAATCATTTGTGATAACCACGAATCTCACATTTCAATAGAAGCTGTTAACTACTGTCGTGACAACGGTATTGTTTATTTGAGTCTTCCCCCACACACGTCGCACAAATTGCAACCGCTTGATGTCAGTGTGTTCGGACCCTTCAAAGGCAAATTGAAGATAGCTTTCAACGACTGGCACCTTCAAAATGTTGGAAAAACTTTGACCATATACAACATTGCTGAACTGTCCAAATTAGCATATTCGGAATCATTTACACCAAAGAATATCATAGGTGGTTTTCCAAACCTGGAATATGGCCAATTAATAAACTGGTATTTGGCGACGACGACTTTGCACCGATAGACATTTTCAGCACAGGTTATCACGATTTGACAGATGAGAACACTCACAACACACAAGATTTACATTTTGTAGACTCAGAAGCAAGTCAAAATAATGAGGTTGTTAATAGAGAACAAAATAAAACTCCTACTATGGATGCCGACCCAGTTTCAATGTCTGATGCTGACGAT
The DNA here is from genome assembly GCA_013387265.2 of Cryptolaemus montrouzieri. Taxonomy (NCBI): domain Eukaryota; kingdom Metazoa; phylum Arthropoda; class Insecta; order Coleoptera; family Coccinellidae; genus Cryptolaemus; species Cryptolaemus montrouzieri. The sequence goes on along the minus strand of JABFTP020000021.1, from coordinate 68,744,496 downwards.
CCTTTACATGTTTCTTCATCAAAGGCTATTCTTACTCCTGAAGTAGTTAGACCTTATCCAAAAAGGCGATTACTGACAGTGTCTTAAAAAGAAAAGGAAGAGAAAAGGGACGATCAAGAATATACACTGAAACACCAGAAAAAATAGATTAGAAAGCTTACGTAATGAAAAGAACAGGAAAAGAGAATTACAAAAGCAAAACAGCATGAAAAAGAATTGAAAACAGCGAAAAATCTGTTGGGATTAACTGAGCCAAAAAAGAAAAAGAGTGACTTCTTTGCCTTCAGAAATAGATTCCGATTCTAGTCAAGATGAAGTCGTGATGACGAGTGATAGTGAAGACATTGAAATGCCGTCGGAATCGGAAGAAGAGGTAATTAATGAAGAACCAGTTAATCCTGAACACATAAATATTGGAGATTTTCTGCTAATTAAATTTGAGAAGAAGAAAACTGTGATTCACTACATAGCCAAAGTTGTATTTAAGTATAGTGTGACAGAATATGAAGTATTATATCTCAGAAAAAAGCAGGGTCTTCTAAGTTTATATTTCCAATTGTGGAAGACAAAGCAAGTGTGGATGTTAGAGATGTAGTTTTGCAATTACCAAAACCAACTTTCTCCAAAGGCACATCTCGAACATCGTCGCTTTATTCATTTTCGGTAGGTTTAACTCGATATAATGTCCAGTAGATTGTTTTGTAATTTTAATATGAGAGTTTTATGATTATTTTGTTAAATTTTTGATGTTTGTTTAATTTTTTAAGAAAAACATTGTTAATTACGATAGAAGGTTTTAATATTATATTTTCATTAACAATATTCAATGTTAAAGTCTGATTACTTAGTAAGTATATAATTGATTATATAATTAAGAAAATAACAGAGAATTTAGTTTTGTTGTATGATGACAATATTGTTTTTTGTGATTTTATTCCTTAAGTAACTTAAGAGACTGATTATGGCTAATGTGCACTCTGAATAAAAAGTATTTTGCGATCTCAATCAATAAAATTGTTTTATTTCTTAATTTTAAGTAAAAATACAGTTTATATTGGGTTATTAGTCAGTTTAAATTTGCATTTCATATGGATCTAAAATACGTATCAAACTGCCCCACCCCGTGTATCAAAGTGCCCCACTGGTGGGGCAGAATGATAAAAATGATTTTTCTTAAAATGAGTTTATCTCTATACGTTGCCAGTTTTGCGGTTTTTGCGTAGCCAAAATATAAGCTGACATATCAGCCAATGCACACATCAAAACAAATATTTAAATATAATGGTTTATGGTCCTCAAAAAAGAGATTGAATTTTTGTGTATCAAAGTGTCCCCCCTCCCCCTACAGGTAGAGCAAATAGCAGCTTTTTATTATAATATCGTAAAGCACAAAAAAATTACTTCCTGATTTGTCTAGCTCTTTTGAAGGTTCAGTAGACCGAATACTTTCAGGATTTTCTCAACATCATTATGCATGTATAATAATGACATTTAGGATTTCTCAGAATAATTGCAATGACAAATATCAGTAACATTACACAAATAATACCCAATAACTCAACATTTACTTTTTACTCATCACATTCATTAGTATCGAATCTTTTATACATATTCCAATTGAATATGCAATTTCGAAAAGGGCACATATCTGAATATTTAAAGTTACCAGGAAATAGAAAAAAATTATTATTTTCTAATTGAATATAATATTCAGCAAAAATATCTTTAAGTTACATTTCAGGGCATATTAACTTTCGAAAGTTACAGAAATATTTTGATGTTAACGTTATATATGGTATATTTAAATATTATAAATTTGAGATATGCCTTCTCGAAATTTACTACGTTGAGTACGCATAAGTTGAAGAAAAAACAATATAAATATGGCGAAGCTTTTATTTTAGTAATTAACAATTAAATTAAAAACGGAAACAAAATAAATAAATTGGGTTTTTGTTTGGAAATCCTCCTCTGGAAGCTCTCGTTCGTGTGTAGTTGGCCATTGCAGTAATTTATCATAGAATCCTGTAAATTCTGATGGTATATATTGTTCGACCTTTGCAATATCTGCAATTTTCAAATGTTTAATTGGTACTTTGCCATTGTAAGCTCGATCAGCTTGGTTAGGTAAGTTATTGAGAGTACCTTTTACTTTAGAAAGAACAAAAATTTCCTGAGAGATGTATCTATATATATTTTTAGCGATAACTTCACCAGGTTTGTTTGGATCGAACACATTTAAAATAAGTGGATACTAGAGATTTACTGTTTAATTTTGGAGCACATCTTTTTCATAACTTCTTACTGAAGCTTTGAAATTTAGTTGAACCCATTTCTTGAAATCGATAATATCTTCTGTATTTACTTGTTCAACGTGAAATTGTTCGGTGTAGCTGGATTGTATTATCAGACTAACATATTATTGATGGGTGAACACACGATCTTCGCGTCTAATTTTCCTTTTCACGACTGAAAAATATCTGTCACAATCATTAAAAGTAGCCGCGAACTGAAAAATATAGATGGATCATCATATTTTTTGTACTGATAATGCCATCATAAATTTTATAACAGTATTGTTTTTATTTTGTCCGGAGCATCCATAACAAAAAAGATGAAGATCATTTATTGATTGTGGAACAAACTTATTGATGTAATCATTTAAAAATGTTGATACTTAATTGGGGCCTTTCAATGCTTGTCCTTGCCAGTTTTCATGTTATGAATGCAATTTATAGACCCAGCGCTGTTGATAATAAAAAAATCTTGTACAGGCAATGTAGGTAAAGGCAAGTTTTGCATATAGTCGAAGTATAAAGCTAAATCTGTTTCGTTATTGGCACATTTATCTTCAATTTCTTTAACCTTTTTATAAAATTTGCTTGCACGACGCTTGTGTACTAATAATTCGGCAGTTGCTGTTCGTTTAGCACCGTCGTTTAGATGGGGATCTTTTATTTTAACATTTAATTATTCGCACTTACTGCAAACGTCGATTTGTGGTCTGCCAAATGATAAATCGAAATTTACATTAAAATATTTCCGAAAGAACCGATAGTTAACTTTGCCTCTTATTTCAGGATTCCCATTCAGAAACATTTCATGTAATTTTTTAATATTTAAGAACGATGACAAATACAGCTTCTCAACGTCGTTTGAATAATTAATTTCTTTCTTTTCAAGAGACTCTATGAAGTTGTGAATTTCTAAGGAATATTCCCCAGAAACGACATTACTTCTTGAACCAAGTGCTTTGCCTCTCAGATCTTGTGGTATTTTATTCTCCTTTCTTAGTTCTATTAGACGTCTGCATCTCTTAGCCGTTATTCCATATAAACTTATGAAAGCCGATTTACATTCTTTTTTTTTTACTAATACTAATTTCCACATAATATTTGCAAGATATCGTTTTATGTTTTGTGTTTGCTGAATCATTGGCCCGCTTTGAGGTGTCTTTGGGTACAAATAACTCTATCATACTTTGAAGATAAATATCTTGTGCATTCATCGTTCCAAGGGAATTGATTTGTTTAATCAAGCCACCCTTATCGTCTTCAGGCAACCAATGGAAACACTTTTGGGGACATCCAGATTAGAACAATAAAATCAGTCGTCACCGACACATATTATTAGACATATATTAAAACAATACGTAAATAAGTTTCAAATACAAACCCACTAATAAGTAAAATACTTATATAAATAAAGAACTGCCTTCCTACTTTTCTAACGAATTAAAACTACTTATATAATAATCGAAAAACCTACCTGCAAGTTTCTCCCGTTCGTCGTCCTGGTAATTGTTCTCCACTAAGGTTTGCATGAGGTACACCTTATATTTTAGCGGTTTTTATAACTATGTGTTCATATTTTTCAGCATTTCTTACACCTCCCTTCTTTTTTTTTGGAATGTCATTATCAGAATCACTCATTGTGGATGCTTAACCGCACGTGTTTACTAACTTTAGACTGCTGAGTGACTGATGGATGACGCAATAAGTTTGTTGTTTTATACCACAAGAACAAAAGAGACAGAACCATTGTGGCGGATAACGTCCTATGTCTAAGCAATAGATTAGAAGAGAGCACATCTCTCAGAGTTGTCCCCTTTTCGAAATTATTTCTGTGCGCGCTATAACATCTACCATAGAACGAATATCGGAGATATGCCTTTTTTTAACAAAATAGGCGCATACAAGTATTTAAAACGCAATGACATCAAAAAAAGTAGTTTAAAAAATTTCGAGATGTGCCCTTCTCGAAATTGCATATTCCATTGATTTTATCCGTCACTGTAAATAAGCCATGATTTATTTTGTCGTTTTCTCTCCTCGATAACGTAGGCAAAATTGTTTCTGTTGTGAGGAAATAAACACCTATTTCCCGAACAGCGAATTTCGCTCTGAATTGAATACAACGGCTGCTGCATCATCAATCAGATGGCAACGAAATTGTTCATGTTTCCTGAAGAAAAAGATTAAATTCGTCAACGAGCTATCGGCCATTGTGACATTCGGGATCGAGTTTGTCTATTTCCACTCATATTATTGCGCTATTATTCGAGAATTGACCACAGGGACGGATCAGTTTCTTTTTCGTTACACATTCGGACAAAGTGAATATACACTGCTCCAAGAAACTTTTGCACCACTTACATTTCACTGAATTCCATTGAGAGTATTGATTTTATTCAATGTTCTTCTTGAATAACTTTGGGAATGGAATAAGTATTTGGAAGTAAAATAATGCATCTTGACCGATTAGAGAAACACAATGCACTACATATATATTCGTCTAAAATCTCGTTTAAATACTGGTGATTTATGATACAGTCGCGATTAGGCAAAGGTCAAGTACGTGCATTTAAAAATATGCTTCCCCAAATGATAGGAGATCAACTGCTGAAATAAACAGTTTCTGCAATGTTGCACTGCCAAATCGTTCGTTCTCTTACTCGTCTAAGGACTCTTTTTCATGTCGATTACTATCAAATAAACAGAAACTAGACTCGTCAGTCCATAGACGCAATCTAGATCGTTCTGATTCCAATTTTCGCGTTCTTAAGCACACTGAGCTCCAACTGTTGGTTACTGTTCTGTGAGCTTGCCTGTTACAAAAACATTACACATGATGGAGAATGGATCTTGTTAACTTCTAGTGGTGTTACTACCTTCTCTGAAAGTACGCAGTCGGATAGAGCGATATTCGACAGCCGAAGTTTTGCGTTTCCTTTCTTGTTCCGATCGTCTTGCATCATTATTCGTCTCTTAGATTCGCTTAATCAGGAGCAAAATCGTCATGCAAAATATTTCATGCAAAATATAATTGAATCAGCAACAGGTTCTTTTCTACAGCTGCTCTCCATATGCATTAGGTGGGAACTACACCGAACATTCATTACCTTCTTCTCTCGAAAAGATTGAAATATTTCTCAAATCTAATGAAATTTTCGAACTTCTTCAATTATTATAAACAAGAAGACGTTTCATCTAAATGTCGACTGGAAAATAAGAAGTACTCAAAACATTTGAGGTGCCGCAAAATCCAAGAATGAAATTGAGCGATCAAACTCAAAAATTGCTTGAAAACATGCAATTATTCAAAAAAGTCATGCAAGAAGAATGTTTATTGGAAAATTCTGAAATGAGAAATTAGAAAAGGGCGATATTTTCATTGAAAACGTCCCATATTGTGATTTTTCTAATGCAGTTTTGGTCTATTACACAAAGAGATACATTAGAATAATACATTACTGGGCTCTTCAAATGACTCGTGAAATAAAAATGGAGAGCGTTCATATCAGAGAACTGCAGCAGCCATACGATAATTCTTCCATGAACTATCTATCGATAAGAGTAAGCTATTCTGAAATGTTCCTGAATCTCCAAGCAGAAATGCATTTCTCCATTCTGCATAATCCACTTTTTCTATTGGGTTGAGAAATCTCTAGAAATACTGGCTGGTTATTTTGAAGACAAATAGTCAAAAGAAAGATTGGCCGACATATTCTGGACGTATATTAATTCCGTACTGCTATTGGCCAGGAGCTTGATTGAAGGCATTATAGTTTTCATCAGCTGAAAAGTGAAAATGACGGATATTTATAATGCCATCCCTTCGAAAGTTCACCTCTAGCAGGGAAGGCACAAATGAGAAATGAAAAATGCTATCCCCTGAATTTTAATTTTTCATCAAAATTTCGAATATTTCTTCCAAACCCATTGAAGGAAACATATTCAATCATATTGTAGACTCTTATTAAGCAATGTTCAACCTTACATCGAATGTAGAATTTTGAATTTCTCTCTAAAAACGATTTCGTTCTTTGATTCACTCTTCATAATCATTGTCAATCAGGGCCACAAAGTAGTAGTACAATCTAGTCGGACGTCATGAATGAGCAACACACTGCAGTTTCAGTATTGCATAACCATTGAAAACATCAAGCCAGACAACCTCCTATTCGTATCAATTCGTTGGAACGTATCAAGTACATATATACGTATACATAAACAATTGCCCGCCCTCACCGAACCTACACAAGAGACTACCAAGGATGCCGAGAAGCGAAGAAGACCAAGGGTAGATGAGAGAAAGAAATCCTCAAGATGATTGGTTCTAGTATTCACCGCAATGATGCACACTGTGCCTGCTATAACTAACGTTCCAATACTAGTTTGGCTATTCTAGGAAAGGTTGAATATTGCACCCTGAATGAAAAGTCACCAATGAGTTCAGTTCACACATATAGCAATAAATGTCGCGTAATATCAGATTTTGAGATAAGAATTAAATCATTTCAATTCACTTCTACTTTGCAAGCGAATATCTTCAAGAAGATCACAAGAAAATATTATATGAAGATGTGTCATTATTTTGGCTTGTTCTCTCAGAATCTAAGAGATTCAATTGTCAATTCGGGACACCCGTTTTATTGTAAAGAAAGGAAGATTTTGCGGAAATTCTAATGATTGTAAGGTAGCTGACTTTTACAGCAGATTGTCTTTTTAAAATCCAAAAGCCATTCGAATTCGATAATTTAACATTAATTTCCATAGTTCATGTGAACTTTCCAATTCAGAAGTCAAATAGCTATTCTCAATTTTAAGGCTTATGAATTATACACAAACGAATGAATTTTTATTTCTATTCTTATAATGTTGATTTCGCATGAAAACAACTGCTAACTAATTAATCTTCTATAGTAGTAGTATATCAAAAGGGTTGGGAAGTATTTTATTACTAAATATTCGTGATTTTAAATCTATTCTCGGATACAACACTTCCCTCGTCAAGTCGGACAGTATGGCCAGCTACACCTATCCTTGCGTGTTGATCTAGCAGCTAAATTTTTTGTGACGAAGGGGATATTCTAAATCTAAATACATTCTTATATTATGTCGCCCTCGTGGGTGAATCAGTTGAGAGATTAGCTCCCGCGCAAATGGTTTGACTCCTGGATAAGGCATGAGTGTTTTAAAATATGAAATCTAACCTGCTGGCCACTATCGAAGTGATGTGGCTATAAATACCAAAAAGAAAGATATCTTCGTATTACTTCTAATTAAACTTTGCAGCTTACGAACTATTGCTAGTCGGTGTCCTTAGATTTTGTCACTAACAGAATCACCGATCATTAAAGTTAAACACAAGTGAATTCATCTTTTTTTCGTTGCTTATTATATTTATAAGTATATTTAATGGTATCAATATATTTTATATAATAATATAATATACACCGTTCTCTTGGCGTCGGAAGCCGTAGTTTTTAAACGAAATACCTTTTACTGAAGAAATTGTAATGATTGCTATTACTTGCGTCAAATTACGCTCCACTCTGGGTTTTGTGTATCACTGGAACGATTGTAAAACTGATATTTTCAAAGTAAGTAATCCACCAAAAATGCCGCTTCAGTTGCTTCGTTCAGTATAGGCCGATATTGAACTTAATTTTTCTGCTATCCATCGAACCCATAGTTAAAAATATATTCATCAAATACAAAGCATACTGGTATTTTACATGTTTTTCCAGATAGTTTATATTGAAAATCCAGGCCGTTTATTTTGCGAAACTATTTCAATAATAAATTGAAACAATTTCGACCCGTTCATCAGTTGAGTAAACCATCTCAATGTTTGTCTAACAAACGACAACTGTCATTAAAAGCATTCCGAACATGAAAGGCAAATGTGAAACAGATTAATAATTACCAGATGGCTGTGATATAATCAATAGTGCGTTCCCCCAAAATATTGATGTTTACCGATATCTCCAATTATTACATGTCCTTGACAATTAGAAACTTAGAAAAGCTGAGGTTGAGAATCGTCACTTGTGAATGATAGCAAAGAATAAGAATTTTCATCATTGAATGGATGTCGGATGAGTTCATTTTGAAAACATAATTAGATTTTGAGCATTGTCGAATTTTCGTTCGAAAAATATCTTGTTGTGGTTGGACTATTTGTATGATATTAAACGTTCATAAGGATAAAATTTTTGAATAGAAAATTAAAAGACGGTTCGACCCAATTTCCCAATAATGAATTTCAACTTAGGTACTGCTGAGGGTGGGGAGATGATTTTACAAGCTCCAAACCAACTCAGAAAATGGTCTTTCTTCAATCAAAAAATGACGTGTCACTAGTTTTTTCGCCAAAATCAGTTCATCTTGGGATATAAGGAGTGGTATAATTTTGTTGGAACACTCTGTATTTAAAAAAATTATAAGCTTATAACGAAATATGTCTTTTCTGGATTCTGTGTATCTATGAAAGAATAAATTTTGTATTAACGAGATAGTGCGAAAACATATATTTATTTATTCTTTGACCTCATTTGTTGATAGTGAAAGACAAAGAAAAGTCGAACGTATTTCCATATATTCACAGCCTATGTGCTTAAAAACTAATGAATTGAGAGTTGACCATCGTTTACATTATTATTTTCATTTCATAAAACTAGATAGACTGCATGTCCAAATACTCATAACCTCTATTAATGTTGAGGAGGTTCTCATTACCCCCATAAAATTAAGATTATCCATACGCCTGGTTGAATTTGCGCCTTGTGAATGTTTGCTGACTTTGAAGGCGCCAGAAAATTTATCTTATGAGATCTTATAAGTATTTGGTTCAGCAAACATATTTTTAACTTCCGAGTTGGCAGAAGCTCATTCAAGTTCTCTGTTCAACTAGTAAATATAAAAGATATATGCCCCTCTATCCTTCTTTATATAGAATATCTTCATATAAGTAATTTAATGAATAGAAACGATCGGTTAACCATTCTCTATAAGAGTTAAGGGTTCCGCTTACCATTTAATGGTTTGCAGAGCTGAAAATCAGAACCATAGGATGATTCACTTGTTACGTTAAGAAATAATTTGAGAAAAGATAAAAACATTTCTCCCACTTGAGGCAGTATTTTTCTACTGTCACTGCAGATCCCCAGTCCAAAAGAAGGAGGTAGATCAAGCGATGCACCAACATTACATTTTCGTCAACGATGATTAGGCCGTCGGAATCAAGGATTATTTCAAAAACTGAACGATGAAATACTAAAAATCGGAGTTCATCCTAATAGTTGACCTGAACAATAGAAGGAGCCATAAAAAAAGATAGTTAGGAGATATGGAAAACAAACGTTAGACAACATTGGAGAAGATTGATATCAGTATGCGAACATGACGAAATAAAATTATTGAACGTTTTCTTACCACGTCGTGATACTCATAAGTTCCCTTGGGAACAAGAGACTCGTGGACTGAAATCTATTATTGATTATATCATCACCACACAGAGATTTAAACTGATTTATCAGGACGCAAGGGTGTATAATGGAGCTTCGTGTAGAAATTATCATCATCTTATACGATGGATAACTTTATTTTCCAGAAAAACCCATATAGAAGAATAAAATACAGTGGTAGGGGGGAAGGAAAAAATAGGACAAAGGAAATACAATCTTATATTGATTGATGACAACTACAAACATGTAGAAAAGCATTATAATCATATCAAAAAAATGTATACAAAACGCAGCTTCGGAAGCTCTGAAGAAGTATTTAAAATTCGAAAACAGTAATATTGGTGGAATGGAGATATAAAAAGAGAAATACGAAAAACTTCAGAAATACCTCAGCTCGAAAGAAGCAAAACACTGACTGATATATAAAAAAGCTCAAGCCAATGAGAACAAATATATTTCAGAATATAAATGATGCACGGCAACATAACTGCTCTAGATTGCACACATACTTTGGAGTACTGAGAAATACGGAAAGTTGCTAGTTCAGAAAGAATCTAAGATCCTAAAAATTCTCAAATCATATAACCGATAATATCCGAGAATCAAGATGAATACTTTGAACAATAACTGATACAGATATGAGAACAATTTCACCTGAATGATTTCTAAAGAACGGCAGGACTCTCTCGTCAGGAAAAATATATGTTGGCTGGTCGAGTAGGGATGCGATAAATTGTTCAAACCTGTGGAAAAACTCTTCCAGAGATGTATAAGTGGAGAAGATACGCCTCAAGAATAAGGAACTACTTATCTTACACCTATCATCAAAAAAGAGGAAGGAATGTTTGCCAGAATTTCCGTGGAACTGCGGAAATAATTGTTTAGGTATGGAAACATTTTAGAGGCCAAAATATAAAACGAGAATATATATGAAGAAGCTGAAGATGAACATTACTTTTGAACATTGAGCTCAACTATTGACCATATATTTTCTCTTGCTCAATTAGCATGCAATCAGTTATTACATTTGAGACAAGCGAAATAAAATGCCATGTATAGAGAACATCTTACAAAAAATAAAATAGAACCTCTTGCAAAAAATTAAGTATGATGATTGGTACCGAAGAGGTTCGTCACGACGAAATTCAACCTAACCTAACCTAAAGGGTTGTTGTATTTCACCCACTGTGTATAAAATTTCAATCAAATATACGCTCAACTTATGGAACAACAATTTATGTCAGGATATGTAACAGTCGTAAGGGACCACAGTAATATAAACACAAACACACAAACACACAAACATCTTTGACAGACGACCAGGTAGTTATAGCCCCAGACTATGACTAACCTAACCTAACCTACATGACCTAAAAACAACGTTTCAGCCTTGTAAAGATCATAACTATTGACTCAAAATGTTACATTGAACGTCGCAATAGAACAAGGAAAGAAACAAGGTATAAGTGCTATTGTTTTACTGAATGGAATCCTATGGGACAATGAAAAACGCATTTACATCACCATATATATATATATATATATATATATATATATATATATATATATATATATATATATATATATATATATATATATATATATATATATGATGATAGATGATAAGTAGTTCCTTATTCTTGAGGCGTATCTTCTCCACTTATACATCTCTGGAAGAGTTTTTGCAGAGGTTTGAACAATTTATTGCATCCCTACTCGACAAAGAAACTATTAATGAGTAACATTCAGTGTCACTTGACTAAGGTCCGTACACTGGATTTTTCCGGGGAGAAAGCCTCTGACACTACTCGTTGGTACATTGATATCAATGTCTGATGATGCTATAGTATGTATATATTCTGGTAGATTGATATATTTTCATAACATTTAACGTTATCCTAATATATAATTATTCCAGGATATGTTTTAATTATAATCATTGCCTGGCAATGGTATTAATTACCGGGTGGTGGATTTATATTTTTCATGAAATCAGTTTGATTGCATGAACAGATATATAGGCAACTCGTCGGGGTGAAACCCCTATAATAAAAAAAAAAATATATAAAATAAATATAAAATATAAAATAAATAATATATATATATATATATATATATATATATATATATATATATATATATATATATATATATATATATATATATATATATATATATATATATATATATATATATATATATATATATATATATATATATATATATATATATATATATATATATCTATGTGAATGTAGGTAGCAAGGAATTGAATTTTCATTTTTCACTTTCCTTTAGATTGTATTAGATTAAGTCAGGTTATATAACAATTGTGATGTTAAATAGAGTAATTTAATTATTTATTACTGGTTTTACTTCCTCCTTGTGTCGTACTATTTTAGTCTCGACAAGAAATTAACATTTTAAATTAAATTGTCGTTGAGTTGCTTGTATTTGAAATATGCATCTTTTCACAAGAAACATTGTACATATCTGCTTGAGATTACATAAGATTATTTGAAAAATGTGTGGAGTATTAAGTAAGTGTAAAAGCATCATTTTTCAATTTAATTCAGTCAGTTAAAATGGAAAATTGCAGTTTAAGGTCGTAAGTGCAATTTTCAGTAAAATCTTATTGAGTTCAGTAGATACAACTATAAATATCCGCGCCTGTTTCAAATGCTTCAGTCATTCGTTTCATCCCTTGCTACGTCTCTGACGCGCCTGGCAGAGAAATACGATTCGATTCCCACAGGATTCTTCGGGAGCTGGTTGTTTAGCCAGGAATAATACACCGTTTTCCTGGGACGAATTCCGTACTGAGGAAGATGACAGCTTGACTAATGGGAAGAAACGTCCAGACAATAAGCTGGCTATTTGAAAAACTCGCACGACTCGAGGCCGGGCCGTTACCTTCATGTTTTTCAAGATTATCCCAATTCGAAACGGAGATGGTTTTTGTACGGTTGAAAATGATGTGAGGCTATCTTTAGCTTAAAAAGTTCTATTAACGAATGTAAGTAGATGTAATTTTTTTGATACAACTCAATTAGTCTTGTTGGCTTTGTGATCTACTGGGATTTAAAGGGTTATATTTTACTACCAAAGCATTAAGTGATTCCAATATAGATCGTTAAAATTCTTGGAGACATAATTAAATTCATCTGGTTTCAAGAAAGGGTTCACTCAAAATTTCGAAGATTATCGAGTAGTGTTTGAGTATGTTAACCTAAATCAGTATTCTCAAAAGTTACATATAACTCAGCATGACTACACTGTAGTTTCATTTCAACAGTGCACTCATCAGATTTGCATTATATCCTACTATATTCAACAAACGTACCTTATTAACAGTATGTCGAATTCTGTAACATCCTAAAAAACTTACATTAGTGAAAACAAAGAAAGAAAAAATACCAGTAGGAAACTAGAGGATATCAGAAAATACATATAACTAGAAAAATCTATCACCAATATATGTCCCTGACTATAATGAGAGATAAGGTGGAAAATACACACAACCTAATTTACATAGAATCTCTCGGTATTTCATATTATGATTGTTTTTAATCATGGATCTTTGACTACTTGTGAAGAATGAAATTTTTATTGTAAAACAAAAATAGTATGATAAGAAATGTTCAATTATCACCACATGTTCGGGATATTGTACTCATTCGTCAATGACACTTGAAACTGTTGATTTAAAATTAAAAAAAAAGCCTATAATCATAATTGAAAATGCCTTACTTTGAATTATCCGATGTGCAGAGGGGTCGAATAATTGCTCTCGTTGAAGAAGGAGTGACACAGAGGGATATAGAGGCCACAATGCGGCTATCACAGGTGGCGATTTTAAAAACTTACGCTCGATACGTGGAACTACAATCTCTGCAAAATAGGCTTGGAAAAAATCGTGTTCTGAAGAACAAGATCGCTTTTTGCGCCAAATTCTAAGAAGAGACCTTTGTGTGTCACACCCCACACTCCAAATGCAATTTCTGGAAGCAACAGGCATCAGTCTATTAGTGGAAACGATACGTCAAAGACTTCGTTCAAGTGGTATATACAGTAGAAGGCCCTAAGAGTTCCAAAGCTAACTAGACAACAAAACTTTACAGACTTAACTGTTGTATCAGGACCAAAATTGGAACATTGGGAATTGGAGAAATGTTATTTCTTCAGATGAAATCTGAATTGGTGATCGATCAGATGACCGTTGGATTCGGGTTTTGAGGTGTTGTGGAAGAGAAGCTCGAGCAGCAAGACATATTTCGAAATACCAAGGAGGCAGTGTGATGTATTGGGATGGCATTATGCTGGGAGGCAAAGCAGATTTGATTTCGTTTCCTGCGTGTGTAACGGCTATAAATTACGTGAACGTAGTGTTGGAGCGCACAGTGAGACTCTGCGAGGTTCCCACAGTGAGAATTTTACTTTTATGCAAGCTATTACAACCTCGCGGGACATCATCTTGAAACAGAGGGAATCGCAATTTTGGACTGGTCAGCTTGATCTCCAGACCAAAATTGAACATTTATGAGATAATCTCAAAATTGAAATGAGATCGAGCAGGATAATCCAAGAACCCCACAACAGCCTATCCAAGCCGCCACAGAAGAGTGGCAGAATATCGTCCCAGAGGAGGTCGAAAACCTAATCCAAAGCATGCCTAGACAGATTCAGGCTTGTATCAGGATAAGAGGAGGTAATTCGAGCTACTGAGGTCGAGAAAAAAGCACCTACTCCGTGAGAAAACACTTTTCAATTTTCTAACTACATGCGGAAAGAGTCACTTATCCTCTTTTATTTGTTTCTTTCTTGAAATAAACCTTAGTTTCTTTCTTTTGTCAATTGAAATAATTCGAAAAGGATCAATTCTAACAATTCTTCGAAATTTCCATAATTCCTGAGGTACTATTCAAAATATCGGGTGATTCCATACAAATTTGCTTTTGTGTATGTGGAAAAACGAGATCATCAAATATAAATTTGAATCCATAATTTCTTGCATTAAATGATGCTAGAACGTAATGATTTCCTGCAAATATTAACTGCTTATATAAGCATTGTTACATATTGGCACAACAATCAAATACCTGACACGTATCCTTTATATAATTTATTTATTTCAGATGTTCAGATTCTGTACACTAGATTCTTCAGAGCGTTCTATTTATACATATGGAGTGCTTCATGATTCATTGGTTCTAAACAATTTTCCACCTTTTATATTTCCATGAAAGATAAATTGACTTACCAACACAATAGCTCTATTGGGACATCCCGTCATATTTGTGTGATTAATATTACCTGTCATTTTCATGTCTCAAATCTTTTATTTGATAGCTTTTAGCTATTCGAGTAGCTACTGGGAATACCTTGGAGACTTAAAGAGGACTTATCATAATGCACTTTGTTCCGAAGATAATTCGTCCCACTCGGACTTTTCATCTCTTGTTTCAAAAAGTAGATCTTGCATAACTTCAGAAATGTATCGAATTCAAAATCAGTCGTTCACGCCTTGAGCGGAACTTTTTCGTCAAAATCTTTCACTGGTTTTGATGAGTCAAGAAGCACAGCCCATTCTTTAGTTGTATTAATCGTTGCTGTATTACAGTTAGCACTACGGGCTAAATTAGACGTTTCGGGTTTTTTCTTCCCTTCTTCAGTATTCAATCTACAACATTACAAAAATATGCATCACGATTCATATTAAATTATTCTCAAAATGAAATAAAATATAAAAGGTTAAAAAATACTAAAACGCCATATATATATATATATATATATATATATATATATATATATATATATATATATATATATATATATATATATATATATATATATATATATATATATATACGGACTTATAGGATTTCTGTAACTCCCAAATTATTAATGCATTCTAATAATGATTCCTTTGAATATTTCATGAATTGTATACTCACCAGATAATGTTTTAAAAGAAAAAGTGGACGGATTTCATACCGCTACCGAAACATCACATCAATAAAATATCCCTTAAGATTACAAAGGGCCTACAGAGTTAGCCATAATCAATTCCCCAAGCTAATGTGCTGCCCATCGTCAGAATTGAAATTATTCTGATTTACGCAAATCTCTAGCGGAAACATAATTTCAGAATGACCAGATTCACTGTTTCACGTATTTCACTTTATAGATATTATCGGAATTAGTACCTCAGGTGGAACGTTTTGGGAAAGATTTATAACATCGATAGAAGCTCATTTATCATTGGGTCGCCAAGTAATATCATTGATTCGTTTTATGAACTCGTAGGAATTTTATACAGAAGTGAATATTGAAAATTGTTCAATATCGAAGAATATAAAATTCAAATAAATCGAGCACTCTTCTATACTGTTAGGAAAATGTGGCGAATAATTTTATTCGACACATTCGACGAAGTGAAGTAAAGTTGAATTCAAAAATGATTATTACAAAAATTTTGGTGGTATATTAAATCTGTAGTTTAATTTGATGAGACATAACTATCATACGCTTCAACATTCGCGAATAAATATTTTTCAAATACTTAAAACTAATCCAGGTTTGGCGGATGTACCATTATAGCATGTTTCAGTATTGTATATCGAGTATAGTTCAACCTCAACGTGCATCAATACATATATATATATATATATATATATATATATATATATATATATATATATATATATATATATATATATATATATATATATATATATATATATATATATATATATATATATATATATATATATATATATATATATATATATATATATATATAACTTCAATATACTTATTGATGAAACCTCATACCTTCAACGCAAAAACGAATATCATAAAGCACATTGACTGAATAACAGATCCAATTCGATAATTAGAACGGTATTGCCAAGGAATTAGTCAAACGTTTTTATTAACTAGTCGAAATTTCTAACAACGTCTCGTACAACGAGTACTTCAATCTGGACCATACCAACGATATTAGTTGACTATATCGATGCATTTTACATAATTCAAGAAGAAAATGATGCAATATCCTCATCTTGATAGGATACTAACCATATTGAACTTCTCGTGAATATATTGGCTTCCAGGTAACTAATCTTTTATTTCGTTACACCAAATTCGCCAATTTTGCTATAAAACCAGTACGATGGAAATATGTCCCGTTGCATAATTTTTAATTAATTTAAAAGTTCGGAAAATGAACATCAAAGTTCATTCACACCCGCCTTCAATTCGTGGGTTTGATGATCAATTGATGTAATGTGATCGTGGTAAGATTTAACTTAACGACTCTGAATGTAAAAAGTGTCGTCCGGGATTGAGTGATTTTGAACTTTTCAACAACTTCTGCTACAGAAGTTCTGATAAAACTACTGCGAATGACAAAAACGCATGATGTTATATCATCTGTTGAGTTTTTAATTATGAAGAACTATTTACACTGGTAGATCAATGATCACGATAACTCGCAGTCAAGTAGACGACAAGAATGAATGATCGCGAACATTGTGTTTACTTCACCAGAAGATTACCTACGATCAGCTTTTCTTGGATATTCGTAGATGAACCACACACTTGCAGACATCTTTAATCATCTAACTGTAACACCTAAGTCGTCGAGGCTAGCTGCATTGTAAATTTCAGAGAAAGTCCTTCGTTCTCTTCTTCCTGGAAAAAAACAGCATCGAATTTTTTGACTCTTCGCAAAACCGACTATCATAGCCATTTCTATCATCACGACTCAAATTCCTTAATTTTAAAGGTACAATTTGAGTTCGGATTACCACATATCAGGTTTCTATTCATACCACGAAATCACTATGATGCATTCATTTTATTAATAAATTTTGAATCAGTAATCCATGAACAAAATATGGAAGACAAACATTTTGTTCGAAGTTCACACCTGAAATAACTATTCGACAAAACTGTATAGACGAATATGTTTGCAAAATGAAGACGAATCACTCTGATAATTTGGAGTAAAACCAACAACAGATGAATCAGATTCGAAAACAAAAAACCAATGCTTGCAAACATTTTTCAGCTCGTATGATTATTTACAGAGCAGGTGCGAATGCTTATTCAAATACGCTAAGGATGCTCGCACAACGTAAATGAGTGAACTTATGACGCTTAAACGTTCCTTACTTTCATAATCATCTCTTTCAATTGGAGCGCCCAAAACTACGACCTTATCAATTTTCTCTTCTGTTTGGACGAATATCTAAACTAATTGCTTCCTCGAATGTACACAAATTGGCTCGGATCTGAATGAAACATACTTTTTTAATATAATTCACGATGTAGAAAGAATGATACTCAATATCAACCGTGTTATCTTATATTTCAAAGGAGAACACGCTTCGTGTCATAATTAGCCTCCAAACGGAAAATATATCTGCTGCTCCTACGGAGAAATCTATAATGATGAAACTTTTTGTGAAAGGGCCTTTGAGAGTGAATTGCCGACGCTTTCGGCAATAATGAAGTTGTCGAGATAGAGCTCACCTTATGTAATAAACAGAAGAGGGAATTTCTTTGTTGTTTGAGTAATATGGAGTTTACATCCAATCACTTCCAGACATACTGGCTTGTAGCGAATTTTACATGAAAAGTGGAAAATTCATTCGCTTGCACATGCAACACTCGAAAAAATTCATGATATGGAAAATCACCATATAATATACAATTATAGTTCATATTTTGAACTTTCAAACATTGAATGGTGAGTTTCAGCGGTCCTCAACCTTCGAAGTAGCTGGTTTTGGAAGAGCTTTGCTAACAAAAACAGGCATAAATATGTTGAAACATCTATAGTCATAGCAGAATCTCAATTGTAAAATAATTCCTATAAAAATTTTTGTGAATATCTTCTTTTCAGTCGATGATATAATTTGATTGAACAACAATCACATGTTTGCAGAGAAACTCACTGTTAAATTTTAAACTAGAACCCTTCATATTTTTATCTCATAAAATGATATTTTTCATTAATTAAAATAATAATAATATATGCACCATAAAATATGCATATTCCATATTTCGATTTAATGAACGCGAATGAAGATAATTGATTTACGGTCTATAAATAATGAATTGAAAGATTCTTACCCCTCATTTTCAAATATTTTGGAGAAAAACTGTTATGACAGCCGCTCTTTGTATATTTTTCATTATAACTCTGCCATAGACTAGAGTTAAAAACACAATTCGTGCAGTAAAAAGTTTGAAATGATGCCTGTATTGTCGAACGTATTAACTTGATTTCAATCTCTTCTCATACTCCTAATATGCTCGCAGTACCATAATATTAGGTAAAATAAAAGTCCAATAACTATTAATAAACGTTATCTAGTCTCAGTTACAAGAAATTGGCATCTTGGATACGTTCTTGAAACGATTTCATTGAACTTATTTCTTCAAGTATTGTGTTCATTTTATTTATAATATTATATCCTTCAGATATTTACTAGGCAAGCACGAAATACAAACCGACTGCGTAAATCAACCTATATTGATTAGGTAATTCGGAATTTCTGATAATTATTCAAAGATGAAGTGAAGAAAACTGAAGGACTCATCAATAATGATGAAAATCTGTTACAAAAATGTTATAACGACTCATTTTTAACTGACAAATTATTTGATTCAACAAAATTGATCAGTGGTTCAGTGGTCTTGTGTTTTCCACTTGAAAAATTGAGTAATTGTGTTTACATTAAATGCTTATATCTATAATTTTGATGTGTGTCAGAAAAAACATAAGTGTGAGCTCAGGAAATGTAACAGGGGAACCATACTCTCTTGTATATGATTCAATAAACGAGTGAACCTGAGGAAAAAAACTCGTTTCCCTGTCGCTATTGCACTAGCAATAGCTTGTCTGTTTATGTTGTGTTAGTGTCGTGTGTTCATAAAGAATACCAAAGATTTTTCTGCTCAGCCGCTTCATTTTATCTTGCATTCCAATATTTCCAAACGAAGACAAGGGTGAACGGAAGGGGGTTTGGGACTGGAATCTGTAACAATGGAAAAAGAAAACCAGCAGAAAAATATTTCAACAATCATACTTCTCATATGTCTAAACCAATTTAAGGAAAAATTTTACATAGGATGCAAGGTCATGAAATGGACTAAGGAGATAATAAAAAATACATAACCTGGACCCAATAATCTGGGTTGACATCGCCCATATATTATATTTTCGTGAAACTTGTTCAATTTAAAGAAAAAATTGCGAAAAAATTCTGACAGAATAGAGAATAGAACTGAATGTGATGAATAAAACTGAATGGGCTAGGTAACATTCGTTTGCGACAATGTATTTTTCTCAAAAAAATTTACAAAAATTGGTCATTACTGTCGTATTTTATGAATGAATTTTCTGTTCATATATGTAGCTAAATATGAAAGAACGTTCTCCCCGTGTTCGTCTTATGACCATAATAACCAGTACTTAATACATCATTAAAATATTCCACAAGGTCACCTATTTCTGAAATAGTTTTCTATCGACAGGAATTATTTTATTTCATCATGTAGGGAAAACGTTTCCTTTCAGAAACACATTACGCAAATGTCGCGTTCGTCAATCATCTATTCCTTCTAACGCATGTGTTGAAGGAATGTGAGAAAACATACAATATTTGGCGTATATGTTCGAGGTTTTATAACTCATTTTCTTGATGGAATATGTGCTAAACGATATACTATCCATATAATCCACATATGAAATGAAAATATTAAACCATTTTATGCACTGAAGTGAGTACAAAAATACAAATATTTCATGTCATTCAATGTTGCAGACACTATCGTAGACATAGGAATAAATATGTAAAATATCAATTTTCTTGCACATTCGTTAATATATCCATTCAACAATTGCAGCTTGAAAACCACTGGATATTTGTTTCATGAAAAAAAGTTTCGATCGAATTCATCAGATGAATATTGAAAGAGAAAATCCTCGAAAATCTTATGAAGAATGACGAGTTGTAAAATAGAAATATCATCGGTAAGAATTGTTCATTAATTTAGATATAAGAGGACCATACTCCCGGTTCCTAGATAACGTACGTTATAATATACGAGGAACATCCATAAAGTAATTAATCTACCTTCATATCTCTACGCCCAGACACCCCGAGGTAGGTCCTCCCATTGACTTAACCAATAGTTTTCCCGTACTCTCTCTTTTGCTTGCTGTACGTCTTTGTTTGCAAAGGGTAAGTGATTGTTTGTAGTTGCTTTTTTGCGTTCAACATATTTTTTCGTTGCGAAAAATAAAAGCTTAGACAAAGTGAAACTGAATCTTGAATATCGTGTTCTAATGTATAAACGTTTTTAATCACATCAACATTCAAATAATTGAATCTTAATGGGAATGAGAACATTATAAGGTCAGTACTCATCGAAAATGGTTTCTGCAGTGTTAATGATTAGCTGATCTATTCATAAATAGATACTTTTTATATCGAAAATCTAAAATGATATCGTGACACATTAATTGTATTTCGTGCACCAATATTTGACGAAATACCTGGTATTACATCTATCAGGACTGTTTCTTCTGAAAGGAGACTACTTCCCAAAGTAGAGGGAATATGGAGAACCCACTATACATTTGGCATATCGTTCGTATTGAAAATTTCAAACTTAGTAACCTCCTAGAAAAGAATTTCGATCAATTATCTGGTTAATGAAATGATCATTTTGAGACGTTGCAAAATTTGTCCTAATACCCCAACGTTCGGTAAATATGCGACAAAATCATTCTTGAATCATTAAAATTAAAAAAAAAAAAGTAAATTTTGCATGTGTACTTCACTCATTTGAAAATGTACTCACAATTCCTAATATCTCAATGTTTTTGTGGATATTGAAGCTAATTAAAAACCCTCGAAGCAGCCGATGTCAACAGAAATTTTTTAGACACCCATGTAAGTCTAGTCGATTCGCTCGTTTCTCTGCCTCTTTTGCCTGATACTTCTCTTTCTTTAAAAAAACGCTTTCACATAATCTTTAATATTTCAATGTACGAAAGGAAATAATATTTCTGTTCTGGAAAACACGTTGATTATTTTATCTGTTCGCTCCCAGATCTATTAGAGCCCTTAGCACCTATTTTAATCAGCCATCTAAAATTCAGGTCATTCCCGACACGCGAGTAGGAATTCATTACCACCACAATAACATCTAGCACAAAAGAGGATGATGAGAAAAAATGATAACCAACAATGAAAGAAGAACTATCTCCAAGGAATAAAAGGAAATGATAGATTACCAGACAATGTGCCTGATCATGTTCCAGCGATGAGAATCTTTATAGAAACATATTTCACTGCTCAGTGTTTCCGGTTGACATTTTTGTGGAAAACTATATTCTGCCTATTTCTGCAACCTAACGATTCCGTATCGAATTTTTTTTATTACGTTGATGTGAAAGAGTGGAATGATCCATTTTCCCCAAAATATATTAAATGAAATTCTAAGTTGAACAGATGTCTTTATTTCAATTCAATTTGAGCTACAACACACTTTTACAATATCTACAAATAGGATCATAAATGAACGAATTTTGTTAAGTCTAGTGAAATTCCAATTCAGATTATTGCAGATCTATCGATTAATTATGCCAATGCAAGAATACGATTGCCGGATCTCGTTTCGAAAATTTTGTTGTCGGAGATGAACTGCCTTCTAGAACAAAAGATCAACATGTTTGAATTCAACCCTGACGTCTGTGATTCGGTATGCAATCGTACTTAACTAAGGAAACGGTACTGCTCGACCTCAAAACCGTACCATTCTCTTCTTAAAGCAACTGACGGCATTTTCCATTCCATTGTAAACTCGTTGTGGATAAAGTTAGCACACAGAATTTCCACTACCTCAGAGAACCGCAACTGTACTATATGCCAAAATACGAGGTATGCTCAAAATTTATCTGCGTATATTCTATCTCCTTGTGGAATTATGTTGGCACTCGCTTCTCTTATTATGACAATCATGGTCATTTTAAATGTTCAGTTAATTTGTGACAGCTATTTTGGCTCATTTCTGGTATTTGCCTATGCCAAAAAATTAATCCAAAAATCTGTAAGACATTTTGAAAACATAATAATGTGTAATAAAAAACAAGTACTGTGTTTTAAGGAATTTTACTTAATAATTGCGATTCGTAACGCGTTTCACTACACCTTAGCTTCTTCAGACGAATGATTATGCAGAAAAATGTAAATGAGAATATAACTATAAATGCTCTTGAGTATTTAAAAGCTTATTGGTTGCCTCCTCCTAAGTGGTTATTTATGACAGGTATATCCAATAAAATTAAGGAATAGATTGCTCCCCGAAAAGATTCAATAGAGGTGAAGGGCTTAAATCGACTTGTTCATTGATGAGTCTACCTGAGTGTTTGTATTTATTTATTTCTAAAGTTTCCCAAAGATCTACCTTCCAATATTTTCAGAATGAAATAATTCTTAAGTAGCAATAATTTCAACATAGCTTTCCAAACTAATAATAATTTAGGCAAATATATAAAAATAATAAAACCAAACCAGGTAAAAACAATAAATCAGGTGTTTATAGATTGAATTGCAATGACTGTGATAATTTCTACATTGGTAGAACACATAGAAATTTTAATATTAGAATATCGGAACATAAACGCAGTTTTTCAAATAAAAAATCAGATTCAAATTACGCGAATCATCTCTTAGAAAATAATCATTCTTTCGACCCACAGTTTGAATTTTGCATACAGATAATAAATATTGGAAGGTAGATCTTTGGGAAACTTTAGAAATAAATAAATACAAACACTCAGGTAGACTCATCAATGAACAAGTCGATTTAAGCCCTTCACCTCTATTGAATCTTTTCGGGGAGCAATCTATTCCTTAATTTTATTGGATATACCTGTCATAAATAACCACTTAGGAGGAGGCGACCAATAAGCTTTTAATTACTCAAGAACATTTATAGTTATATTCTCATTTACATTTTTCTGCATAATCATTCGTCTGAAGAAGCTACGGTGTAGTGAAACGCGTTACGAATCGCAATTATTAAGTAAAATTCCTTAAAACACAGTACTTGTTTTTTATTATTGATAATGGAATTTTACCAAGTAAAAGCCTCCCAGATTCAAACATAATAATGTGCATAGACGCTTCATACATGTTGACTGTGACAAATGGTGAAGCTACCTTGGACCAAAGAAACGTTATTGTTAGTATAAAATTATCTTAGAGGGCCAATCGTCAAATCACCGTTTGAGAAATTGCTGAGGAACTAATCGTATCGATTGGCTTGTGGCATTCGATTGTTACCAACGATTTGGGCATGAGACGGGTGGCCGTGAAATTCGTGCCAAAATTGCTCTTTTTTCACTGAAAACAACATCTTCTGAGCTATGTTATTGCTCAGGAGATGTTGGACTGTGTCCGCGACGACAAAAATTTACTGCAGAATGTTGAAACTGATGACCATGGTTTTAATGTAGGAACCAACAGATGGTGCTGCATAAGTCATCTGATTCCGAGAATAAAATTGGCAGGGGTGGTCGATATTCAATATTACCTGCAACCTATGCACACTTTACTCGAAGCAATCCGCAAGAGACACCTGGAATTGTTGAAGAACAAAAATTGGTTTTTCTGAACCCAGAACTAAAGAGGCCCATGGAAGAACGACCCAGTTGAGACGATCAAGATGGCATCTAATGAAATACAGGACAAAATCGTAAGAAATGATGTGAAGTGCCTTGAGTATAGAGAAAAAAATTTTGCAGAGATGTTTTATATCGGATGGAAATAACATTGAAAGGTACCTAATTGATATTCAAGAAACAACACAAAAATTTGCGATACTTTTTTTTACAGACACCATACATAAAATTATACCTTATAGTCTACGGAGTACGGTCAAACGAATTTGTTCAATTACACTTACCAATCAACAACATTCTGTAGTAATTCTAGCGAGTACATAAACTTCAATATATCCGGTGTTTGATCTAGAAAGGAAGGAATTATCAGAAAATCTTCCAGTTCAGTGCTGTCTGTTTACGGTTGATAAATTTATGTATCTTAATAGATATAATCAAATATGTTCATTACTATATTCTGTTATATGTTCATCACTCTATTCTGTAATATCTTCATTACTATATTCTATAGATTATGCCTCAATGGTAGTATTCAAATGAAGTATTAGGTCACAGAATTCCCCGGTGTGTCATTGGCTGAAAGGCGAATGAATAACAAACAAACAAACAAACAAGTATTACTTTACTTTGCAAAGGTATTTAATTTTTCAGTCGCATTTGTGGATAGCTCAGTTAAACGACTGTCTTTTGTCCGTTATAATCCCAAGTACGGCATTGGTGTGTATATATCTAGAATGAAAAAATGTAAGCGATTAGCAAGACCAGTGGAGGGAACGAGGGAGAACAGACATGGGCCAATTAACTGCTTCCCTCGTTTCTTAAAAAATATAATCTTTCCATTTACATTTTATATTTGTATTTAACTACACTGTACTCAAAGCGCAAGAGAACACGTCTATAGTACTTTAGTGTTATTTTTTATGTATCATGTTTCTTTCAAGAAGAAGAAACAAATGTAACATTAATACCACATAAAAAGCATAAAATAATTACTACCAAGATAAAACTTATCAAACAAAATGAGATTTTATCAAAATATAATATATCAAAAGAATTGTGAAATGTTTTACAAAAT
Organism: Cryptolaemus montrouzieri; assembly: GCA_013387265.2. NCBI lineage: Eukaryota > Metazoa > Arthropoda > Insecta > Coleoptera > Coccinellidae > Cryptolaemus > Cryptolaemus montrouzieri. Next base: position 68,718,963 of record JABFTP020000021.1, on the reverse strand, counting down.
AAAGTTCGTTATTCTAATTATTATCTAAGAAACTACCTATTCAAGAATTTTTCCGTAAATTGTTTCATATTTATTCTGAGAAACTTTATTTATAGTGATTATTTCAGAATAAAGGGACTTCAGTCATACTTTGAGTATATAGACAATCCCATAACACGATACTTTACAATTTAGAAATTTATTTTGAGCGCACTGCTCTTAATACTACTCACTTAAGCAATATAAATTCTTATACTCTTATTGTGATTATGTTGCTTCACGATTGTCGATGTATTATTTCCATTCTAAAATGAAGATGTCTAATTTTGACACGGTTACTATAAAACTTGTTTGATTAGTACCTACATAACAATTGTTGACAAAGTTGTTGAGTGGATGTATTAGATAATTCCAGAAGTACTAATATAACAGACTTGCTTTTATATATGGTATCACGATTTTTCTGAGGTTGAAGCACTGCGCTGTAAGATCATTTTCTTAATTTTCAGGATTTCAGAAGCAATCATCTCCTGGTATGGAAAATGAGTTGCTTATGCCAATGTTAATCGTAGAGGACTATCAAATAAAAGATTTAACTCTCTCAAGCCACTTCAAAAGCCGAATATCATCGACGAAAACATAAATTATATACACTCCTCAACAATTGATAAGGATTATAATTTTTATTAGGGAATAACGTGGAACTAATTTAATATTTTTTATAATATGGCTTATGAGGACTTTGTACATGTTTTCAGGACGTTTGAAATTTGTTCATTTGGGAAAAAATTTTTTCATTTTATCTAGCTGGCGTTTAGGGCCCCCGAAGCCAACTCTTCATTGAATCACTGAAGGGTTGACACAAAGTGGAGTGATAGCGCATTTAAATTGTCCCCAAAGTATGTTGAGTCGGGTCTGGAATATTTAACGAAGTCTGTATCAACATACATATACACACTTGCTAGAAGGTGACAAAACTGTACCACATTCATGGAAGACAGTTAACAGCAGATATGGTTATGATAAATTGGCACTTTTTAAGCAGTATGCTTAATTGAGACCTTTAACGCCATTGGAAGTGTAGCCGGAACAATCATGATATCTTATCAAACATTAAGAAGCATATTGCATGTGGTTATTGGAGAGCTAGAAGATGAGTCAGGTTTTCGCAGTTATGTATTCAGCTTCGCTAAGTTTGAATCTTTTCTTTCAAGCATCTATCGAATAAGATCATAATCAACGATCAATTCGAAATTATAGTAAATGAACTAAATGAAGAGAAGGTTGAATAAAAGACGATGGTCTTCCTTGGTAAATCGCTAAATGATTTGTTGAATCTCTGAAACTGAAAATCAGAATAGAAGCTGGTCTCATTTGAAAGAGAATATATACTTCAAATGAGTTCTTCAAAATTTTGCCGATATTTCACTAACAAAGTTTTTGTTTTGGTTCCTATACAAACTATACAAATGCTAAATTCTCAGTTTTCAGCGAACAATTATGACATTTCATAAATTCACTATTCTTCTCAGTCTGTGCAAACTTCAGAACGACAAATGATCTGTGAATCTTTTTGTAGGTACTTATGATTAGAGTTTCTGTTTCTGCTTTTAGAAATTGTATCGAAACAGCACAATCAGATATTCTCGAACAAGTGTCATTTCACTGAATAAAGTACAACTTCCGAATAAGTATGGAAATTTTATTCTAATGGCTGCGTGGTAAGCTCAGCAGTTGCTCATCTTCTTAACCTAATTTCGCACTACATTGTCGTATGTTGGTAACTCTATATCGAAATGGTTAAATGAATTTCTACCTTAATTACGTAAGTTGTTTGTGGATTGTTAAAATAACGTTTCCATATAAGAAATAACTTGACGGTAATGATTTCCATCGAATACACAACGTATGACACCATCATTCATTTTTTTATACTTGAGTATATCTTAATATCGGACCCTGTTGTTCTGCTCTGAAATACTATCGCAGTGCCACTTTTCCAAAGTAGACATAAATCAAAATGAGATTTTTTAATATTATTTATAAAATAATATTCACTATTATATCAATAATGATAACATGCGAAACTTATCACTATATATCTAAACAAATTGAAGCCTTTCGTTCAGGGTATAGCATTCATTCTTTTGTAGAATGTTGAATATCCCTCCCTGAAGGAACTGGTTTTCCGATTCACTCTTCATTTTTATCTTCAACCAGGGCAATACGGTAGTGGCACGGTCCGGTTGTATGACTTATGTTATCACTATCGAAATAAAATGTACATCTGGATAACAACCAGGCACGTACTGGAGCATAAGCTTTACGGCAGATCGCATCATGTATATACAATGTGTATATTTGCGGTTGAAGGTCGAAGAATTATCGCATTTTGAAGTTTTCTGTTTGATCTACTCTTTGTTTTAATCGTTTCTGATAGCGCTGGTAGAGTAGTCCCTGTGACAGTTCGTTAGAAGGCACCAATTGTATATGTAGGTCAAATATTGGTCCTTGAATAAAAGTCTTCAATGTGTTTAAACATATAGCAATAAATTTTTCATGATATCATTATTGAGATAGGATGTACAGCTGGTTTAACTGCCAAATAAGTATAGGAGAGTTAGCTTTCGAACAGCTCGCTTCTTGCAGACACAATATGTAGCGTTGCCCTTGATAGTCGGACTAGTTTGGCAACTGAGATCTGAATTCAACTTTCCATAACTCTGACTTGAAAACTGAAAAAATTCGAAAACACTATTCTTTTGCGTAGTAATTAAGATCTCAACCACAAGCGTTTATGTCTCACACCTCAAAGCTGAAGGTACTCCATACAATTCTGTCAGTCTTAATTTCGCAAGTATAGAGCTAATTTATCCAAAACTGCTGCTACTAAAAGTTCTTACTATATCATTTCAAATGAAATATGTCTCTTTCAGTTAACCCAATAAGTTGATAGAAAATTCGAACATGTTTTTCGTACCTATAGAGGTGGGACTTCGAAAAAGAAAGTGGTAATTTTGCCCCTTTTCTTGAAGTTTAAAGTGTTTTCATGCTAAAATTCATCAAGATCCGCGCTCAGCAGATTAGCCGTGAAAGTATGATACTTACAGATTTTCAATTTTAGTATAAAAAGTCAATTATTCCAACGTCATCCATGAATTTTCTTATACTTTTCTTCGTTTACAAAATGGAGTTTATTTTAATAATAACAGTTAACTATTCTCGTAGTAATATTTTATTCAGCATAGCACTGATTTTCTTGAAAAATCTAAATTATTTCCTAATTTTTTTCGAAGGTTCAATAGACTAGGCTATGCTTTCCAAAGATTCCGATCTGAGCCAATCCTTCACTTATATTGTTGAATACGAGAGAAAGTATATTTTTACTTTGATAATTAAGGAGTCTTCAACTGTTATGGATAACGCTCAGGTAGGTCGATTTTTCTTCCTTGTTCACCTTCTCAGAAAATGTATTTGCTCTTTTCATAACTCGTGTCGAAAATTTGACATCATCATGTTTTCTGAATAGTGATATAAAACGTGTAATATATAATTGAAATGCTCCTCTTTTACGAAGTCTGTTTCTATATTTACCATATATATTACACTTCTATATAAGACATTATCGCTAGCAGATCCGGCTAATAATATGAAAGGAAAATATTAATTTCGCATAAATCTATTACACAACGGTTTGTCATCCAAATGCGTCAGCGCATGCTTGTTTAGTATTTGCTCTTTAGCAATGAAATTGCTAACAAAAATCGTGCTTTGTCTTATTGTGGGTCAGATTATTAAATTTACCTAAAATTTACATTCGGGATTTATTTGCACGGAATCAAATATTTAATGAATTGAGATGCTATAGAAACATCAGTGCAAACAGTGAATATACTCTTCTGAATTTTAAGAATTGATTACAATTGAAGAGCTCTTAGATACCTAGTATTGGTATGTAACTAAAAATATACACTAAATTATTAATTCTTTATTGAAATAGATAATTTGTGGGAGATGCAAACATTAAACAACCAAGATTAAAATGATTCTTGATATATCCTATGAACAGAAATTAATTTCAAGTTTTAAATTTTCATTAGTCAGCACAAAAGAAACCACAATGTTTAAAATTAATTCCAATTTAAATGTAAGGAAAGCATAGATAAGCAATATATAAATATTTAAAATTGAAAATAGGGAGTAAACATTTCATGCAGGAACAAATTTGTGTATGGCCGTTGAGCAAAAGATTTATGCAAAATTAATATATTGGTTTTCCAATATTAGGTTCAGATACCAATCGTTGATATTATAGAGCATGTCTCAAATAGACTTGTAAAAAATACGATAATTGGCTTTGACAGCTTCCTGTCATCACGAATAGCTACCAATCAATTGTGACATTTTCCGTGAATGAGAACCAAGTGAAGAACTTACTACATTTTGTTGTGACTGCATAAAAGAGGTGGATATGATTTCAATATGAAATATGGGTAACGTTTATTCCACAAAATACAGAAACTTAATAACAGTAAATAATATATGATGCGTTGACAATAGAGCTGATGAGTATCAAGATTTCATCTTAGTAAATACTCGAAATGACTAACGTTAAGAACTTGACAATAGCACGAATTCTTCATGACCATTTCGTATAATTTCTGGAGTATTTTAGATTTACCTTCCTATGAGACAATGTTAATTTACGAAATATTTGGGTGCATTAAATCAAGATATTGCTAAACCTGTGGGTTATGTTATGCATTTAATTATATCATAATCGATAGATGTTTTAACTTTAACTGCATGACAGGCTATTTCGTTAGACTCCGATAGAAAATAAATGATTATTAATGTGAAAATAATCGTTGATTGAATAAAGTTTAATTCGCTCTAGTTTTCCATTCGTCTTATGCGCCACTATCATAAAATTATTAATGTCATATAATTCAGACCTTCGACATGCATTCTCAGAAAAATCCATAAAAAGCTAAGTACCCGAATAATTTAATCCGGTTTTTCAATTTTTATCTCAAAAAATAAGAAACTAAGCTTTTCATATGAATTCACAGCAGGCAAGGAGGATCGTTAAATTTTAAGTTTGAAAACTAGATGGAAGACGACTTTCGTAAGGCTGATTTAATCTGATATTGAGAATGATCGATATTATTGAAGTCGCAAGGCCTTTTTCGGGAATAATCCGAAGGGATAACGGTTCAACGTATTTCTTGAAAATTGTGCAAATGGTGAATTGCGAAATAGGTGTTCGGTCTGGTATGACTTGAATCAAGAGTTCACGTACGTCATAAGTAGGTTTCTACGGACTGAGTGGTTTATTTGAGTGGATTTCTATTATCTTTGACCTAACCGTTTGTCAAAAATGCTTGAATATTGTTTGTTATTGATGACCAATATGTAAAGACATTTTCGATTATTTGATATTGGCATGTATCTCAATCACATCATTTTGACACCGAGATCGTTTTTGTTGTGTGTATGATTTGATTGAGGAGGTCGTTACTTGATGAAAATCGATATACATATTTTCAATGAAATAAGACTAAAGTATTTAGATTTTCACTATATTAACAAAACTATGACCGGTTTCACCACACTGTGGCTTCATCAGATAGATACAAACAAATGAACAGAGTTATTCCTTATTTCCTTTTTATTTGTTAATATAGTGAAAACTTAAATACTTTAATTTTATTTCATTGAAAATATGTATATCGATTTTCATCAAGTAACGACCTCCTCAATCAAATCATACACACAACAAAAACGATCTCGGAATCAAAATGATGTGATTGAGATACATGCCAATATCAAATAATCGAAAATGTCTTTACATATTGGTCATCAATAACAAACAATATTCAAGCATTTTCGACAAACGGTTAGGTCAAAGATAATAGAAATCCACTCAAATAAACCACTCAGTCCGTAGAAACCTACTTATGACGTACGTGAACTCTTGATTCATGTCTAACCAGACCGAACACCTATTTCGCAATTCACCATTTGCACAATTTTCAAGAAAAACGTAGAACGTCATAATGTTCCAATGTTATTCAGAAATGGAAGATCTAAATTGAATGGCAATGTTTACTCATTGTCATTCGTTGTTGAAGGAAATCCGTAGGCAGTCGGCAACTACCACTTGATTCGAAAATAAGTTATACATCTGTTCAAAAGCTTTAGCACGAAGGAAATTAACATCACTACAGAATAATGCCCGGTTACGAGTTGAATGAAGATAATTTCGACTAAAACTTCCAATTTTTGCGAAATTCTCAAACAACCAAATTATGATCGAGAAGAAATCATTGTCCCAAATATTTTATTCTCAGATGAAGCAATTTTTACCTGAACCGTGTATAGTCAATTTCATTGGGAATAGACCTGAAACTTTTGGGTACATTTCTTCTTTTGGTGCTTATTATAAAATCCTTTTGATTGAGACCTTGACCTTGAATTGAGGCTTCCCCAGAACGCCTTTACGCCGCCATTTTGGAGTTTTTTGAGTTGCTCATATCTCGCGTTCTATTCATCCTGCAGTGACCGTCCACGAATCGTTGGACTCGTCTGAAGTTACTCGTCAATTTAACCGTCGGACATAGAGGTAATGAGATTCGGTATTTCTAAAAACGTCTGTTCGCCACTAACATAGAGAGCGCAAAGCAGAATAACAATATAGGGCTGAACTTACCCAACCGTTAGCATGCGATAATTGCACTTTTCGAATGAATTGTTCACCTTGGTGATCATAATTCTTTTAAGCAATATTCGAGAGCGGATATTCAGTGGACTTGAAGATTTCTATCAAAGTATGATTTGAAAACATGTGCAGTCCTGGCATTCTGTCTTTGAGTTTGATATTTTTCTGGGTTTCGAATCTTAAAATCAAAATTTCTCCAAGCTGACGTGTAGTATGTGTGATATCGATTTTCTTTTCCTCACGAAGTTTGATAATAACATCATATAGGTATGTAAGTCTTCGATATTGAGGTGGACTTCATTTCCAAATGATTTGCAATAAATTTTTTGTAATGCTAATGTTCTCTTGATCCCATGAAACATTGAAGACAACATGCCAATCATCGGAAAATTATGAAATTTGTCGAGGAGAGGTTAGAAAATATGTTCCAATATCGCTGGTCCTTAACAGAGTTGGATTTATCAACTATATATATATATATATATATATATATATATATATATATATATATATATATATATATATATATATATAGGGGTTTCACCCCGACAAGTTGCCCATATATCTGTTCATGCAATCAAACTGATTTCATGAACATAATCTGGAATAATTATATATTAGGATAACGTTAAATGAATGAAAATATATCAATCTACCAGAATATATACATACTATAGCATCATCAGACAATGATATCAATGTACCAACGAGTAGTGTCAGAGGCTTTCTCCCCGGAAAAATCCAGTGTACGGACCTTAGTCAAGTAACACTGAATGTTACTCATTAATTGTTATATATATATATATACAGGATCTTCCCCGTAAAACTCCTCATATATATATATATATATATATATATATATATATATATATATATATATATATATATATATATATATATATATATATATATATATATCTTCCCGTAAAACTCCTCATATATATATATATATATATATATATATATATATATATATATATATATATATATATATATATATATATATATATATATATATATATATATACACTATCTTCCCGTAAAACTCCTCATGCTCAAAACTTTATCAGTTTTTGTTTTATCCTAGAGAGTTGAAAGATATCTCAAATTATGGGTATTTCAGTCCTCATTAAAATAATAAATTGGTACAGAGAATATCGTTCATACAGGAAGAACAAATGAAAGAAAATTGTTTCTCTTGATTATTTTGTTCTCACTCTGTTCTTCCTCTGTATATCAATTTCGATCTCATACGTTAAATACCATCATTATTACCCCCATTTGAGGTATTCCAGTCGCAAATCCGTATTTTTATATATATAGAAATAGAATAAATGAGTTATATTGAATTTTCGTATGAATAGGAAATTCAAGTTACCTATACCACAACTACGAGAGAATTTTCTCAAATTAGATACATATCTACCTTCTCATCATTGATTTGAGGTGAAAAAACTCGAATCAAATGATTTACGTTCAAGTGAATTTGGGTCATCTTCTTTCGTTAGCCGACCATAGATCGAGGGAGTAGAAAATTTTTCTTTATTTGACCTTTTCAGGTAATGACATTGAATTTGTAATGTTGAAATCTATGGATGAAACTATAAAGCCTAAATTCCATGCTGGTTATGGCAGAATGACCAATTATGGATTATTATATCGGTAGTATGACGGATCATAATTGGATGGGAACTAAAATATTCAATTTCCCTTTGGAATTTAATACTTGTTTCATGAGATAATACCTACATTTTCATCCAATGCGGAACTCCAAAGTCTATTGAAGACTATAAAGACGGTTATTTCAACACACAAGGAAAAATGAATATACACAGGAGATTCACAACAGATACTTTCCGAAACACTGTGATAGCTAAGATCTGAATGCGGCAATGTGCCACCAGCGAGTTATATTGGAGATGGACAATTTTTTCAGGTAAGGGTAGTAGCGACCGAACTCAGTCTTTTCGCGCAGGGTGACGCACTTACCATGAGATCTCGAACTACTTCTACTAATGAAGATTTGTAGGGTTTGAAATTTCGAAAATTTTCCAGAAACTTTTTTGCCCGTTTTCATTGCGCGTTATTCAGGACACATTGTAAAACATTTTCTCAAGTAGACCCAATTTCGAGTGATCTAAAGAAATAAACTCTGTGGATTCTTTGTTCGCAAATCCCCGCTTGAAGTTGCCACATTTTTCAGTGTCATTTTAAAGCTCAATACGCGCGACGATTGACAACATTTTTAATCTCGATTTCGGGAGTTCAGGGTTGAGGTCTTCATGGAAAACCCTTTCGGGTCAGCAATGAAAAGTGAATTGTAACTAAAATTTTTGGGTCACCTAGTAAATTATCCTAAATTCTCTCTACTAACATGGCAACTTCAAACGTGAATTGCTGGACCATGAATAACTGAGTTGACAAATTTCAAAATGACGATGGATTTTGGGAATGTGCAGGTCCAGAGTTAAGGTCTCCATCGAAAACCCTTTCGAATAGGAAACGAAAGCAGAAAATGTACCTCAAATCATTTGATCTCTTAGTAAATTTTCCTAAACGCACTGGACTGAATTGCCGATGGTGTAACGAAAATCCGCATAATATTCAAAAATCTTACTCACCCTTAAAGTTCGATGTATTGGCTGGTAGATTGAAAGACATAATTATCGGACCATTTTTTTTTGATTAAATCTCACACATTTAACCAAGTTTATATGTTTATAAGTGAACAGATTAGTCGACGTGGAACTATTCAATGGCCAGCCAGTTCATTTAATATGAATCTTGAAAACTTTTCGTGGGGTTAGTTGAGGTGCGAATGATTTTAGAATGCGCCTTGAAATGTTTAAAATGTTCAGCATAAGGGAGGAAATACAAAATATTCCACCAGAAAAGATATGGAATGTTCATGAAGAATTTGATTCTAGACTTGTCCATTGTTAAATTGTGATAAATTATTTCGTGTATTTCGTGGATTCTGTTCATTATTTGTTTCATTCTTCTCTAAAAAAAATATTAAGAACTCTGTACTTAATAACGATATATTAATATTGAAGATAATTTTGATAGCTTCAAACTTTAAATCTGGTAACAAATTCAAAGTTATAAAAAAGTTGATTATAGTCATGCATACCTCGATGAAATTGTTTCCGACTTTATTACTTGAAGATGTGGCTAACAAGTTATGTGGTCGATACAGTGTCAACCATGATATATACTGAAAGAGCCTGGCCGTTACCCTGCACTTGTGGTAAGAAAGTTTCCTTCATAGCTGTTCACAACTTGTAGATACAGAAACTTTATATCCGATATTCCGGCTCACTCTAGTGTTCCACAGGGATCTCACTTGGATTCTCATCTGCCTTTTTGTTTGTTAACAGGTTTTCCTGTGCTGTAAATACGCGTTATTCACGGATAATTTGTCTACTCGATCGTCTGAAGACATTGCAGAACTTCAGGATGAGTAAAATAAGTTTGCGTCAGTGCAAAGCAGAATTCATCACGTTTATGTTTTGTCATGATGATTTCATAGGTTGTCACTGAGAAGCAAAGGATTATATTCGGTGTTTCTGAAGTTTATAATCCTGACATGCATCTTCTAATCGAATTTTTATTGACCAATTGATAAATCAAAGTTTCTGTAGGAAAATTAAAATGTACGAATGGTTTAATAATATTAATATTCTGGACAAAGTACTATAAGTCCTCATGGAATATTTTGAAGCTTTTCATTATAACAAGAGAGTGCAAAATAGATTTCAGTGTAGAAAGTTTTCGATTCTGGAAGTTAGATTTAGATGGATAAGAATTTTCATGACATTCATTCAGACAATGTGCAGCTAAAGCTGAATCATATTTCTGATGTAGGAATGATCGGAAATTTTCTTTGTATCTAGCCTTGAAAGAGCGTCCTGTTTGATCTTTATAAAAGGAATTGCACTCAGAACATGTAAATTGGATACTCCTGATTTTTTCGAATTTATCGGTTTTATCTTTTGTGTTTAAAAGCAGTCCTGATAATTTGCTAACTGGTTTGAATGCAATATAAACTTTTTTACTATCAGACAAAACCCTAGCAACCTGTTCTGACGTCTTCCCAAAATATGTTAGAGACATAAATTTTTCCGGCTTTTTCTCTTGGATTGGGGAAATATCATCACATTGTCTGAATGAATGTCATCCCTTTCCAGAACTTCAACAGCTAAAAGTTCTTCATTCCTGTGATGAATCTGTACCTGTACTAGCATTTTATTGATGGTAATTCCTGTATTGTACATGAGTATTCAGTTTTCATTAGCTTGTTGTTGATAATGGACGTATGTCCGAAACTGGTCCAACCAATGTAAAAATTTTGTCATTCTTTACATCAATAAATTAGTGATAGTTAAAACATAATAACTTGTTTTATTTTATTGTTCATTATGAATATCAACTATCACGTAGTTCAGGTTCATCGATCAATTATTAGAAAGCGATAATAATAAATTCCGAAATAGCAGGATTAACGAACAATTCAGTTGTTAAAATGAAACTGCCAGAATAATATAAGTTGAAATATGTATTCTTGTCATATTTCTCGAACTTGTCAAATTTTGTGCTATATTAAGAAAAACTTCAACAGAATAAGCAATAATTTTGAAAGGAAAAAACAATAGCCAAATACATTTTGTAAAGTTATTCAGAGAGATAAAAAGACTCATCTATAAGCTCTGAATGAATAGAAAATATTGAAAGAAGGAGATATACGCTGTTCGTTTTACAGATTGTCAAAATCTCAAAAACTATGGTTTGAAGCAATTGAGAATGTTATTTTATTTTGTTATTGCTATTGCTGTACTAATTTACTCAAAGTGCAGAAATATAAGAGAATTTAGAAATGAGATAACACTTTTTTCTTTTACGATCTTTTACGAAAAAGACAATTTAGGATATATTTCACATTACATAAGTAAAGGTGTCTGTTTTCATATTTCTGCTCAAATTAAATACTAGTGACTCGTATAGGCTTTCAATTACGTCATTCACTGCTATATGAGTCCAGTCATATGAAGACACCGTTGTCGTGGGAATCCGCAGCATGGGATACGTAATATGGTTGATCGCATCGAAATTGGTAACTGTATGGTTTTTGTACCTACAAATGTGTACATTGCATAATGTATATATATATATATATATATATATATATATATATATATATATATATATATATATATATATATATATATATATATATATATATATATATATATATATATATATATATATATATATATATATATATATATATATATATGTAGAATAATTTGATTGAGGAGGTAGTTGCTTGATGAAAATCGATATGCATATTTTCAGTGAAATAAAACTAATGTATTTAGTATCTATGTGATGAAGCCACAGTGTGGTGAAACCGGTCATAGTTTTGTTAATATAGTGAAAATCTATATACATTGAAAATATATAGAATAGCTATTCCTTTTCCAATATACACAAAGTGCAAAAATATGAGACTATGTGGAAATGAGTTATCTTTCTTTTATTTTATGGCGGAGACAATTTAGCATATATTTCCCTTCACACGTTTACATAAGTAGAGTTGTCGCTTTTTATCGTTCTGCTCAAATTAAATACTCTCTAGCATCGTGATCATTTATGGTTGATCGCATTGTAATTGGTAATTGTGTACTTTTTGTACCTACAAATGTTCACCTGCATAATGTGAAACCGTGTGCTTAGACTTCCTTGCCAAACGTATAACAATATAATCTACTATTAATAATACCTACTTTATTCTTGAATGCAATATTGAGTCCCACTGAATCATCGAAAATCTAAAATTTTTGGTGGAATTACACTTGCGTGCAATATCCTAGTCATATATAATATGAAGCGAAAATATCTAATTTTGATAGTCACTCCTAATGCTATATGCTGGAAAAGTCGTTGAATAAGTTAGATTTCTTCTCACGTTGAAAGGAGTTCCGAGACTTGGGCTCCTTTACATTTCATATTTTTGAGGATTATCGCTTCAAAGTGAAGCACCATCTCAAACTTATCCCTAACAAATGATACTCGATTTTTTTCTACTTAAACCATCTTAAGGAAACTGGAATAAAGGACACTCCAGAATAATTCTCTTTTTCTAGAGATTTAGTCAACAAAAAAGAAATAACTAGAATAAATATAACAATATTGAATTCCTCGCAATATTAGAGAAACTATGAGCAATATTCGTAAAGTTAAGCATGCTATTACTTGCCTCCGGTTTTTTGCATACTAAAATACGAAGTCGAAGTTAAAGGCTGTTACATCAATATTTGATATTCGATAACGACTGAACCTGGCTTGTTGACGTACTTCAACGTAGTTTATTATAATTTCCTTTGATGTTAAATAACCTGAAATATCCAATATGCGCTCCCTCGCTTGACTTAGTTTCAGTCATGAAGGAAAGCTATTTCTGGAAATTTCAAAACTATACGGGTTGCTACCCCAGGAGCTCTGGGAATTTCAACAAATTATTCTTGAAGATAGAAATTTCAATATCCCTCCATTCAATAAAAAACGAAATTAATTTTCATTTTGGGAATATGAAAATTGCCTTTGATTGAAATTTCCTTGTCTTGTAGACAATATACATCAACGAATAATTTTCAAGGTTTGGATTTTTCTGATGTTTTCTCTCCGTTATCGACCTGTCTGTCTGATTGTCTGTCTGTCAGTCTGTTTGATTGTCAAAACTCTTTTCACAGGATCATTTGTAGGTATAGAATTGAAATTGATACCGACTAGTCAGGTCAGTCGCATGTGGTGGGTCTATTGTGGAAAAAATCTTAAAATCTCTTTCTTTTTTGAGCTTCATGAGAATTCCAATAAAAAAAACAGGATTTGGCACCCTCTTAAGATTCATGTACAAGCCCAAAAAATGTTTAAGGAACCAGGATTAGTTGAACCATGATAGGCATATTGAGTGCTGAAAAATAAATCATATCGATATTATATGCTTTGGAATTTTGGATATTTTTAGAAGGTGAAGGCAATTCAATAGTTGATTAGTTCATCATAATTCGCATTGAAGTTTGAAGTGATGCTAAAATATGTCTGTCCTTTATCAGATACGGTAAATTGAGTTTTATTTTTCGAAGAATATCTTAGAAAAACTAAATTCACAATACATTGATTATCTACGAATAATGAAGTACACCTTGGTCTCTCTGATTATTAAATACGAGCGAGATACATCTGATCTATCTTCAATGCCCATTAACTTTGCTGAAAATATTCAATGTTTAGTATTAATTGAAGAAAACTAACATGTAAGAAATAATTTTATTCGATTATAGAAATTCGGTTCAATACAGCCAGAGACTAAAACGTAATATTACAAAAAAATAATTGTTTCAGCGTTCCTTCTTACTGATTCGCAATGATAAAGTCAAATCATTCGAATATCGGCATTCGAAATGTAAAAACATTGCAAGTGAAGAAGGGAAAATCACCTCTGATTAAATAAAAGTTCCAAATATCGAAATTGATGAGAAGCTGCTTCCGCCCGAAAAACAGATAAAATACAGAAGATCACAACATATTGGACAGCAAAATAGCAATCTTCAAGAATTTCATAAATCTCATAAAGGTAATGCCATAGTTTTTCTCGGAATCCTTCTCTATGACCTAGCTCTACTAAGATATTCAGCTCAAAAGTTGAAGAAAAAATAGATTTTGAAAAGTTGTCAGTTACGTTCGTTCGTTCAACGAATTTTGATGAAATTTTAGAACTTTTCATAGAAAATATCTCTTCAAGATAGTCATATCCCAATTGTGCTACATCCACGCTAAGAGTAGACTACTCTAGACTGTGATTTCGTCAGGCAAGGTTGTGCGAATTTTCATATAAGACATCCTGAAGTTTTCAACACTATGCTCACATTAATAAATGTCAGAATTAATCTATTATTCAATTAACGTCCTTAAGTCACAAATAAATATCAGAAAACTTTTTGAATGAAAACTCTTCGTGAATTTTGGCAACTTCGACATGTTGAAATGCTACGTTCAGATTGGGAATGATTCCAATGGAAATTATGAAAATTATTCTGTTCGTTTTCCTGACATCCGACAGTCTCACAAGTCTATACTACAAAGATTTGAAAAACCAATGAACTCATGCTCTTTCAAACCACTCAGAGAAAAAAGTAATAACAAACAAGATAGTGAAAAAATTTTAATACAACTTTTGTGAGCTGTTACTGCGAATCCCTCAATTTCTTGTAGGTTACTCGAAGTACAGTGTAACATACCAAAATTGAGGATTTCAGGACCCTTCAGAAAAAATAATTTTCAACCTTATAAGAGGAGGAACTTCAGATTTTGCAGGCAGGGGAATATGAGCGATGGCTAAAATTTGACGATGGTGTCAGGAAAACTCAAGTGAAAATCCTAATTTCTACCAATATACTATAGGAATTGATAAACTAAGGATACCTAGAGACGGATTATTCAATCGCAATAATTCACATCACTGGTCAGATGTCGATCCCTAGTAGGAACTGAATGTTAAACATCAAGGGCGATTCTGTTGTAATGCTACTTGCGCGTTAATGAACCACCATGTTTTGGCGTACGTCATTTTTCACGATAATATTCTTGGGGAACTTTATGATGATATAATGTATGATTACATAGTCCAGGGTTTTTCAGATGAAGTTCCTTTGGCTCAAAGAAGATTAGTATATTTCTAGCATGACATTATTTCCCCACTCTAGTCAAGAAACGTCTGAGAACTTTTAAAGCAGTCTTTCAATGATTACTAGATATGAACCTCGTTGACAAGATTCGACAACTTTAGATTTTCTTCTGGGACTATGTCAGGGATTTATTATACAGACTAACCTAAAATGATTCATAAAAATTGAAATAAAACTTTGAAAATTGTTTAGATACAGCGACTAATATTTAAACTCAAAATGCGTGCAGTAATGTTTCTGGAACTGGTAATTTTGCATTCTTATTAAAGAAAATTCCTCAAAGTATTCAAATAAATTTCAATTGTTTTAGGTACTAATTATTTCTAATATTTCGTTACTAAATAGTAATAAATAGCTTCTGTTTTTTCCTACTATGAGTGGGTGTTATTGTTGTGTACATAAAAATGAAAACGTTTGGGATGTTTTGTATTAATTCGTTCCATTATACTTGAAAAAACCCAAAAATGTTCAAAGAATTTTCATTCCTGGAAAAATTTACATTTCAAAATAGATTTGTTATGTCGTCTGACATATCTGAAAATGGAAAAAAAAGACAGTGCTCATATAATGTCAAAATAATTTCAATCTACCAATTTGATAGTCGTTGTTGAATATCTGTAGATACTCAAGTTGTTCCAATTCATATATCGAAAACAGCCGAGGACCGTCAGATACAAAGACCGAATAGAAAGTATCCGATGAAAAATATCAAATACCTTATCGAAAAGAATCAGAATCTACATCATAATGAAAAGACTATCAAATGGCCACCCTTAATAGATATAGATTATTTTACGTGAAATAGGTCTCGAACAATTGCATTCAAAACATAATAGTTAGTATCATCAAATACTAAACAATACACTGTGAAAAATGAATAAACGAAAATATCAATTGATGTATTCTTACGTTTTTCCGAACACCTTTTCTTACTTTTTGCTGACTCACATTGAATAGGTAACGCCATAAACAGGATTGTGACGGAATCACGAAATTAAAAATTCCCATATTTTTCCATCGAAAACCGTACATCAGCTAGTTATTCTGAGCGAATCAATTTTCCTGAGAAGAGTATTAAATGTTTATTGCCTATCTAAGGCTGAAAAGATTCATGTCGCTCGTGATTTCAACTGAAATACATTATTACATGGCGATAGGAATAATATAAAAATTCACAGAAAATGAGAATTGATATCTCGATTCAGACATATCCCTTTTAATGTTAGTAAAATAGAATTTATAGACGTATTTTATATTGAAATGCAGGATTTATAGGAATAGTAAAATGCAAAGAATTCTACGAATGTTCAGATGCCATTGAAGTAGCAGATGTATTATTGCCAAAAGCCATTTTGAAATTCTTTGAACCGTTTTTTCTTTGATACAAAAATTGAATTATCAATATACTACAGGATCGTTTCCTGGTTCTTTGAGCATAAAGATTTTTTTCCTATGGGTAGGCTGCTAACCTTGTCCATAAACAGGAATAGTCCAGTTTTTGTTCCACGGTGAGTAGTTTATTTCCTTACTACCCTCCCGCACAGATGGATTGCTTTGCAGGTGAGCATTCCCCAATACCAGTGGGGACTCGCCCGATGGAAGTAACTCCTAGAACAAACAGACCTCAAGGTCTAAATTAAGAAGAAGAAAAATATACTGGAGTTCAAAAATGAGATCACCTAGAATCTCATAGAACTCATCAATAAAATTCTTCAACTTCATCTACAACCTCCTCTGCTGGGGTATTCAAAATCAAAATCAAATGAGATTCATTCATTGAATTTTTTCTCAACGATTTCAATGAAATCTCGGAAATGTCAACCAAACTGATTCTCTACATTCTTCGGTTTTTATTTGCGGTCCATATGCACTACCCTAGTACTTAAAACTTACCTTTAATTTTAAAATTTCCTTCAATTCTTCTACAGCAAAATGGAATATTCCGAAAGTGTCGAAAATGAATCATTAACAAGGAAAACACACACCAAGAGTCTAAAACTACGTGAGATACTGAAAAGAAAATGTGGGTGATCAGAATCAAATACCACTTGGAACATTGAAATTATTCAGAAAACGCATCTAAGAAGATTATTGATTAGAAAAATTATCGAATTAGAAATTGTTGGATCCAATTCGAATCTGCTCTTACCCCACTGGGATTTCAACCTCTCTGAAAAGAGCAATGTTTTTATTAGTTACATGCCCTCTCGTAATTGTTACGGAAAAAAATTTCATTTATATAAGATTCTCAAAGCGAAATCCTCTGACTCTGATGAATTTTCGCTATCTTCCAACACAAGAATCTAGAATTCTGAAATAAGTTGGTAGTTATTATTTATTTCATTGATGTCATGCATTATTTTATCGAACAACGTCTTCCCTATCGTGATCAAAACGGATAAATGAGCTTTTTAATAGACCCTAGAAAAAGTTAAAATTATTCAGCTCAGCTGATCCCGGTGGCCATGACATAGCTCTTTCTCTTCTTCATCCAAATTCTACCGAATTATGAACAGAATCCCCCAGAAGTTTTGTCCATAGTATGGAGGTCGTAAAAGTCATTTTGAGTGCCTGTTATGACTATTTGGTATCTGATTTTTGGGTTACCCCTTTTGTGTTTGTTCTTTGTCAAAAATGAGAGAAAGTACAATTAAGTTTGTATCTGTTCAGGGTAAAACGTTAGCTCTATCTTCCATCCTTTCACCCTAATCAGTCAGCTGAACTATTTAAATAACCTAGGGGAAGTATTAATCTCATGTTCTCAGAGTCAATCTTAATAAGGGGCCCTCGAAAATCAGAAATTGGCCGGTCGCAGAATTTTTCCATAGAATCAGTTTTTTCGGAGTTTGTGATAGGGTCAAATTTTCATTGGAATGCACAGTATACATTATGTGCATCCAGTCAGTTAATCTAGCAAGTGTTTTCATGAAAAATCTAAAGTTGTATTAGTTTTCCAAATTACATAGAGTAATGTATCTATATAACTCTACGTAGTTAAAATTGAAATCGCTTTCATTCAGCTTCCCTACTTTCACAGTTCAGAAAAGTTATTGAATTTCGTTTTATCAAGTAACTATAATTATCGCGTGCACAGTTACATCTCTAGTTACAAAATTGGAAAAATTACAAGAAATATAGGAGCAGAAATAGCATATTTGAATCGGTTTCATGAAAGAGGTTATGTCATGTAGGATGACAGCATATTTGAAGGAACGTATATCCGTGGATCTGAAGATAGTTATAAACGTAAATAAACGGATGTAAGAACTTTATTCAACAGTAATTGACAATGGACATTTGACAAATTATATAACATTCGAACATCAGAGACAACTTCACTTCTCGTCTATTCCAACAATATTCCTAAGATTAAAAGAAAATCTCGTTAACAGCGGATCATTCGAAACAATAAGGAATAATATAAAGCTATTGATGGAAAGGAAGCAACAATATATCTAACATATACTATTACTGCGAAATTATTATGTTCAAAAAAGTACCAAAGCTTCGAGTGTAT
Source organism: Cryptolaemus montrouzieri (assembly GCA_013387265.2). Classification (NCBI taxonomy): domain Eukaryota; kingdom Metazoa; phylum Arthropoda; class Insecta; order Coleoptera; family Coccinellidae; genus Cryptolaemus; species Cryptolaemus montrouzieri. Next base: position 68,699,999 of record JABFTP020000021.1, on the reverse strand, counting down.
TATATTCTTTACAAAAATAGATATGACTTGGAAAACAAGTATATCAATGAGTGAATGTGTAAATTGATATATAATTTCTAAAATAAGATTCATTTTTCTTTTTCATGAAAACATGTCTTCGATGTGAAAATTGAATCCTCTACATTCGCCAAAATGAAAGTCAACTGTAGATTACAATTCACATTATAGTTCGAAAACAGTAGGTAAGAACAAAGAATGTTCGTCGTTTTATTTTTTTTAAGGAAGAAACTGATGAATACTGAAATTTTTGTTATGTAACTTCGAATTCAAGCAAGGTGTAGTGGCGACTCGTAACCTTAGAGAGAAACTACTAAAGTTATTACAGAACTAGTATACAATACCGATTGATCGATTGATGCAGCCACAAAATCCTTCGAACAATGTTAGCCGTTCGTCTACGTAGAGCATATTGGCATCTCAAAGACGATTTACAATCGCCAAACCAGCGTCAATATGTAATTGCCTCTAATAGGTGGAGGTCATGGGGTTACATCTATAATAAATTTTCCTGTTGAATATGGAGTGTCTCAATCAAAATATTCGTCAATAGATCCATTTATATTAGTTTTCATTTTTAAAATTGACTAGTTTCACGAAAGGACTCTAGTATAGTGTCAACTACATATTATTATTTTCTGTCATTTTTCTTCCTTTTAAATTCAGTAACCAGTATTGCTGCTCTAAAGTTTGTATCAATATTTGTATATCAAAAAAACATGCTGGAATTTCCTAAGAGCAACGTGTTTTTCACGAGGAGATCGTCATTGGCGGATATATCGGTTATTATCAGTCACGCGAAAATGAGGTTGCTATTCTCTAAGTTTTTTTTGTAATCAATGTTTGCATTCGTCACCCTTTTTTTAGGTACACCGTGAAAAAAGTTCCGTCGTTCCATGATCATCAACGTTCATGTTGTTCAATAACTCAAATCCATAGATTTCTCAGATCCTGTCACAGAATATGGTTATTTCTATGATTCGATTGAATTCAGACCACAGTAAGTATATGTGATCTAAGAGGTTGACAATCACTTCTGTTTTTATAGAATCTGCGATTCGCACTAGTGACTGTAATTACAGATGGAGATTACTTCCTTCCTTAGGTAAGTGTCAAGTCAGGGGAACGAGTTGGCTATCTCAGAGGACCTCTAGTTCCTATCCAATTATCCTCAAAATTGAAATTTAATATGTCAGAAATAGCCCGTACTTGTTGTGGAGAGGCACCATCGCGTTGGAAGAAATTTATTAAGTCTTTGATCTTTATCTCTCTATTATGTACAAAGCGATGGAGAGAGTCATAAATGATGAACTCATGAAATATCTTGAGTTACAGGGAATTATTAACGACAGTCAGCATGGTTTTCTCAGGCAAAGATCGACAGGAGATCTGCTGGCCTACGTCACTCATGTTAGTATATCAACGATTAAAAAGCATGGAAAATCTAGAGTAATAGCCCTCGACACCTCTGAACCTTCGATAGGGTTTGCCATGCAGCCTTGTTGAATAAACTTGCTGCATATGGGCTTCCCGAAAACTTGCGGGGTTGGATAAGTAGCTTTCTTTCAAATAGATCAATACAAGTTGTGGTAGACGGATTAACATCTGATTGTTTCCGGTTGCAAGCAGGAGTACCTTAGGAATCTATTCTTTCGCCAATCTTGTTTCTGTTACAGATAAACGATCTTTTGTGATCTACAGAGAACAAGATCTTCGTTTTTGCAGACGATTGTACCCTGATTTCGTCCTTCTGTAGTCTGCGGCCGATTACACCTGCGGAACCTCATCGTCAGAGATATCAACAAATTAATAACTTAAACTCTGACTTAAAGGGGATATCTGAGTGGGTTCAGTTGAACCTGGTGAGCTTCAAGCGAGCAAGACGCAAGCAACTACGTTTTCTAGAAAGGTCCCCGAGGGAGAACCTCCTGTAATGATGCAAAGCCAACGAATTGCATCCAAAATTTGATCCACCTTCTCGGAATAACGGTCAACTCCGGGTTTTGCTGACATGAATATGTATAGCTTAGTCGGCATCAGCTAAACTTAGTTTCATTTTCAGAGCCAAGCGATACTTCACGTCATCTCAGCTGTTGCTTCTATATAAGGCGCAGATTTGACCTGCTTTGGAATATTGTTCTCATGTATGGGGATCTGCGCCCAAATATTCGTTGCGGATGGATAGTGTGCAAAATCGGGCTGTGCGCCTCATCGACCACCCGGAGATCACTCGCGATCTCCAGCCGCTGAGTCTCAGAAGAGAAACTGCTGATCTTTCTCTATTTAACAGATGCTTGCGGAAGATGCTCCAAGAAGCTGAAAGACCCGATTCCGGAAAAACTCATGTTTTGCAACACTAGGCTGAAAAGGAGATCTTATCATATGGCGGTACATTTTACGACCCCTCGAACCCCTCTCTATAAGAATTCCTTCGTTTACAGGGCCGGTGAGCTGTGGAACTTGCTTATCGACATCCTACAATTTGGGCCTCTTCAATAAGCTAATAAACAGACACCTCAATTCTTCCCAGCAGCTCACTCATGTGGTGTAGCAGGATTGCCTACTCCTGGGAAGCGCGCATAAAAAAAATTAAAAAATTCTAGGCCAAGTAAATCGAGAAACCTTCCAATAATATTATTATTGATGGTTTCTCCATAATGGCAATCATTCGTGTCTTCATCAAAAATTTCTAAAGCTGAGACGAGACTTTCTTCTAGGCACATCATAAAATGAAGCCATATGATTTTTGACACATCATTAGGACTCTATGAAATGACAGAAGACCAAAAATGCCCCTAATGGTAAGGAAATGTCTCATCACTAATGATGCGGACTGCTTCGGTCCATATAACTCCCCGTTCATGGATCTTTTCTGAGTACCAATAATAGAAATTTGTTCGGCGAGTGGGATCCAATGGTTGAAAACATTTTAATATTCGCATTCTGTAGGTCGGAAACTTGCTTTCTTTTAAAATACCAAGCCCACGATAACCCGAAATTCCAGTTTCTTCCTCTATTTGCCAGCTCGAAATGTAAAAACTTGGCTGTTACTAGTCCCATTACTTCCATTGTAACTTCTTCTTTATCTCACGATTAATATTTCTCTCTACTTGTTGCTTTAAAAGATTCAATATTATTGAGATTTCTCAAGGAAATACACTCGGAGGCAAAATTAGCGGAACCCTCGAAAATTTAACCAAGTTCGATATTTTTCCTAATTCTCAACCGATTTAGATGATTCGTTCGGCAAGTTATAGATCAACTCTTCTGCTTTGTAGAAATTATAAAATAAAACAAAAAAAAATTTAAGAAAAATTTATACGGGGGCAAAACTAGAAGTGTTTTTTTTGTCAAAAACCCTGTGGAATTTAGTGGTCCGAGTTGAAACGTACAATATCATGGTCTGTCAAGACGCATCTTCCCACAGTAACGCCCTTCTTGTTTCATGCGTTTATCTCTATTTTTGCAAAATATATTTAATTTCTAGTGGAAAATCACCATTTTGGAGAAATTCAATTGAATCAAGACATTAAAATTCGTCTATCAATTTGGAATTTTCTTATTATCACTCAGGCGTGTCGAAATTGTCGTTTGCGATTTTTATGTTCGAACTTCATTAGTTATTGATGACAATTTGGTTAATTTGGTGAAAATTAGGAATTCATAGGAGATAACAGTCGGTAGGTATTAAAATACACAACCGAATTCTGGGACCATTGATAAAACTTTTCATTTACACATCTGCACACCTTTTTTTATCAAATATGAAATACAACACACGTTTTTTTGTATATGATCACATTTGCACTTGTTTAAAGAATGAGAGTTTTCCATTCTTTGATTTGATACAAATTCGATCGGTTACGGTGTTTTGTGATTCTTTTACTGTTTACGATTCGAAACGGTATTTTTCATTCAGAATGAGAGATTCACCACCAACCTCAGTAGCAAGGGCAGTTACATTGATCGAGGAAGGGCGCACTTACCGCTCAGTCGGTACCATGTTGGGTGTCTCGACGTCGGTTATCCATCGAATCTACCGACGTTACAGGGAAACTGGATTGTACGTGAGGAGGCGAGGACAAGGAAGAAATCGGGCAACCCGCGCTATACATGACCGTTTCATCGTCAATCTAACCATAAGAAATCCTCGTCTTACTGCTGTTCAGGCACGTATTCTTTTACAAGCAGTGGATAACATTAACGTCAGTGTGAGGACAGTCAGAAGACGATTAAATGAAAATGGTCTGAGATCATACGCGCCAGCAAGAGCACCAAGACTCGATAGAGCCCATCGGGTAGCAAGATTGGCGTTTGCTAGGGAGCATGTAGCATAGACAATCAATCAGTGGAGACGAGTTTTATTTAGTGATGAGAGCCGATATTGTGTGAATTTTGTGGATGGTAGAGAAAGAATATGGAGGCATCGAGGGGAACGGTAAAATCAAGCGAACTTCGCAGGAACTGAGCAATACGGTGGAGGGTCAGTTATGATATGGGGTGGCATATGCTTGGGAGTACGAACAGAACTGGAGATTATTGGCAATGGATCACTTAATGCCCATCGGTATATAACAGAAATCTTGGAGCCCCATGTTGTGCCTTTTGCTCCTTACATAGGGGAAAATTTCCTTTTTATGCACGATAACGCGCGCCCTCATACTGCACGCATAGTGATAGAATATCTCAATGAAGTTGGGATCACACGAATGGACTGGCCGTCGCGGTCACCGGATTTAAACCCGATCGAACACGTTTGGGACATTCTTGGAAGAAGGGTTCGACAACGGAATCCAGGCAACGTTGAAGAGCTGACATTGGCTTTGGTGGAAGAGTGGGACAACATACCTCAACAGATAATAGACAACATCATTGGGAGTATGCGAAATCGTATGCGCGCTGTAATAAGAGCTCGGGGGGGTCATACTCGCTACTAAAATCAAATGTTTTTTTTTGTAGGTCATCATGAACATTTTTCTCAACATGTTCATTTCATTTCACGAGTGTTTCGCCAGGATACATACCTGCTCTCAATTTTGGACAGGAATGATAATTATTATAGAGTGTCACACAAAAAAATTTAAAGATAAATGTGCAAAATCAACGATTTTTCCAGTGTACTTCGAGTTCTCCCGGAGCATGAAATTGGCCAGTGAATTTCAAAAATTTTCATTTCGTTAGATTTCCGCTTCTCTTATTTTGATTTTATTTTTTGGCTAATCACCGATGTTATGCACCTACGCAAGATTAAAAGTGAATTCTTGAAATTTGTGACTTTTCGCTTCAAATTGGATATCTCTTGTAAAAATAGCGATAAATGCATAAAACAAGAAGAGCGTTAGTGTAGGAAGATGTGTCTTGACAGACTATGATATTGTACGTTTCAACTCGGACCACGAAATTCCACAGGGTGTTACGAATTTTTGACAAAAAAACACTTTTAGTTTTGCCCCCTCATAAAATTTTTTTCAAATTTTTTTTTGTTTTCTCTTATAATTTCTACAAAGCAGAAAAGTTGATCTATAACCTTCCGAAAAAATCATCTAAATCGGTTGAGAATTAGGAAAAATATCGGACTTCGAATTTGGTTAAATTTTCGAGTGTTCCGCTAATTTAGCCTCCGAGTGTAGTTCGAAGATGATTCTTTCTGCGTTTGCTGCTGAATTATGACCACTAAAAATCTTAAATTCTTTCATGTAGAATTTCTCATAATTTTGCAAAGTAATGATTTTCATTCTACATCTCAAAAGAAACATATATGCAATTGAATAATTTCTTGAATGAAAAAACCCTTCAACAAGCAAACGGTTCAATTTTGAAAGTTAGAAAAATTTATTTTATTTCAAAGCTAAAATCTTAAGCGCACACAAATAATTGCATTAATCTGAATTTAATCAAACCATAGAAACAATAAAGGTGTCGGGCACAAACTAAAGAAATCTGTGGTTTTCAGTAACATAATAACAGATTTCAGATTTTACTTGAGAAAAAATCGTGAATGTAGAAATTGATTACAAATGTTTTATGTTTTGAAAATGGAATATAAAACTGCATCCAACTAAAATAAAATTGGTACTCATTAAAAAAAAGCGTATTTGCATTATAACTCGAAAACCGCTGAACCGGAATTGTTTTTCCGCACCAGGGAACTTCAGTTGAAAGAGAACGTACATAATGTCACTCTCATGTTAATAGTGGAAATATTCGAGGATAACGATTTTTTCGAAATTCGTGAAACTTGAAAAGTGAAAGAGATATTGGAAGCATTTTTGTATCACTAAACAAGTATCTGAAAAAAGGTTACATAAAGCAAGAGGGGTGATTTTCGTCTAACTAAAGTATTTCAACTGGCTGCCGTTTTATACTATCGAAATTTGCCCACTTTGTGTGATGCGCGAATACGTCAAAATCAAGCATAATGATAATGTTGTATGTACAGGGTGGACAGATTTCGACGTTTTAGTACTGCAGCTATGGGAACTATTGTGAATAAAATAAAGTTAACCCAGGTTCTCCGCGTTGTTTTTCCGTAAGAAATTCATTGCTGCAAATAGATTCGAACTAAGCATATTTTAGGATTCAGTCAAGTGCCTTGGTTGTTTCAGAAGTTATATAAAAATGATTTTCATATTCTAATCGAACTACATGCGGAAATTTTCCTTTCGTCTAACAGTTTTCGTCGCATTTTTTCAAATATGTATCTATATAACTAGATTTAGTTGAATAGAGTTTTTTCATTCAACACTGTATCACATGTGCACTCAATTTTATTATCCTGGAATGTTTTCATGAAAAACCGAAAATTGTATAATTTTCCTCATTTTATCTAGTAAATCTATGCCCATTCATACAATTCACACTGAATAATTGAAATAGCTAAAGTATATTCTTTGTCCAAGGTTAACACTTGTTACAGCTTTGATAAAGCGTTTGAAGCCTAGATTGAATCGTTCCATGTATATTTAATGAAAAATTAGACTAGAATACGTTGAACAATGAAGGTTTTTATTTCACCGATGATGTTTTGAATAACTTACAGACCACAAATTTTTATATTATAATTCCAGTTTTCGTTCTAATGAATGCCAGAAAATCATACGACACTCTGTTATCTTCACAAACCACTGAAGTTCCACTTGGAAGTCTTAATCTAAGGGTACATTAAAGAAAACAGGGAAAGGTTCTTCAGGCCCACTTGCATTATACACTGAAGACGACACCCGAGAATTCTAGTTCTTAGACATAATGGTCCCCAGAAATTCCGAAATGGAAGTGTCGGAAATTCAGTCGAGAGACTGAGGAAAATCATTTGCTGTTTGCCGCCTGTGAAGGGTATTATTTATATCCACCATTATTTTATACCATTTTCATGTTAATTGGAGCCCCAGTAGTTTATTGTCTTGACCAGCTAACTCGATTTGAATTGTACGGAATACGGGAACCAGCTGAATCCAGTTCAGGAGCACCCAAATTTCAGCTCTTGCCTGTGTTAATTATGAAGTAATTACATATAAAGTTGTTGTTCAGCTGAGTTATTAATCGTGTGTTAGTTCTGGTGGGGACATTTTGTCCGCAATTCTCATTTCGTATTGCAGTTTCCATTTTAAACAATTGAACGAGTCTTAAGGAAATGATTACACAAATTATTCATTTCAATGTTGGAAGGATTAGGTGAAAATATAATTACTCAGTTCTAAGAAGACCTGGAGAAGGCTATAATAACTTTCCATTATATTCGTTATTAGGAACTTGAAACTTTATTCTATGCATTTTTCACTTTCTCACATAGAAATACTCAACTTCTCTTAGATTGTTTCGTCGGATGATTTAGAACAAATCTAAAGGAATAATGAAGGGGTGTACGAATATTTCGATGTGTCCTTTGGTGCTTCATTCAGGAGATATGCAAATCATTTTTAATTAAAGTTTGTCGATTGAGTCGGTTCACAAATAGTTTATATCAAGGTCAAATATAAATGAATTCTCGGATGACTCAGCTTAACTTTGGTTAAAAAAAATCGGGTTTTCTGAATTTAGTTTATAATTTATGAAGAATGTGACACAGTCACAACACTTGACACAGTAGCCAATTGATAAACCGAAAAACAACAACACTAACCATTCTGGCTTATTCTCCATAATTAATAAACAAACTCGAATAAAGTATATATAAAGAATGAATTCTTCCCGACATATTCGTTCATACAAACAATGTGCTACATTTGATTAGCGCTTCATAGCAAAACTTTGCTTCCTGGTCTACAATTGCGATTTCTTAAAAGCATTCTATGACTGAGAATTAGCAATGAGAATGATATTTTTCGTCATTTATCTTTCACAAAATTCATACAGGATTTAGTTGCAATAACGCTACTAATGAATAGATATGCTGAGCTCCAGAAATAACGAAACTGTTGTTGACCCCATGGTACCCGACATAATTCTGCTATTGGTATTGTGGCCCTTGTTGGTGATTATCATAATGAGTAAATGGAAGAATTAGTTTCCCATGTACGAGAATGGTCTGAAAAAATTAAGGGTCGGGCTATCCTTAAATATTTGTTTTTGAGAGGCATTACATCCATGAAAATTAGAGATGAGTTGAATTCTGTGTATGTGGACTCTACACTTTCATTTACACTAGTGAAATTCTGGCCAGCTGAATGAAAAAATGGCCGTAGGAGTTTGAGGGATGATGAACATTCGGATGTCGAAAACCTGCAACTAACGACGATAACAAGCCATAGTTCACCAAATGGTTATAGACGAATGCAGAATTGTGAGAAAGCGAGAGGGATAGCAGAGTTACGAACATGTCAGAAGTAGTTTGTTACATATTAAATTAACATTTACTCATAAGAAATCTGCCAACGCTTTAGGTGCAGCGTTTGCTCACGTTAGATCAAAACGTGTTTGAAAGAACATTTCAAACGCTCTTTTAGCGCAATGAATTCATGTTTTAACCCAAATTAATTACTGCCAATAAAACTGAGATGATCATTATACACCAGAAACAAAAATATAGTCCAAACAGTGGACGAAATTGGTTGAGGAAGTGATGGCGACTAATCTTAGGATAGTCATGGAGTTATTTCAACCTATTATCTTTAAAAAGAAAAAAATAACACTGGAGCATACAGCACATCATTACTTGACAAGCTGAAGGCAGAACACCGCAAAAACGGCTTCATTTACAGAAAGAGAAAATCCTATTTCACCAAAACAACGCACCGTCCCCTCAGCGGTTGACATGGCGAAAATTCACAAATTACGGTTTGAACGGCTCGACCATCCACTTTACTCATTAGATCTAGCCTCAAGCGACTTATTCATGTTCCCTCCTCTATAAATTGCACTCGAAGACAGAGATTTTCGTCAAATGAATAGGTAATCACCTTTGTGAACCACTTTTTTGCAGAGAGATATTATTTGGACGCGTTAGAGAAATGAGAACATCGCTGGGAAAAGTGTGAAGAATTACAAAGATACAATGGTGAAATATATGAAAAAAATTTCAGTAAAAGTTTCTTGTATCTTCGTTTGGTTTCAGACTACCCTGGATATACTTGAGAATCTTCAGTATGGTGTTAAAAATACTTAAACTTGAACTTAAACTTATACACAAAATTGAATGCTACTCAGAAAATCCATATAGAATATCAAAATTGAATAATATAATGGGCATTCTTTTCAAAACAGGAAACTGATATAACCGTGGCTGCTACTTAGAAATACCATATAGAATCTCAAAAATGAATGATATATAGGGCATTCTTTTCAACACAGTGAACCGGTATAACCGTGAAAGCGGCCATGTTTGAATAATTTGAAGCTGAATGCCCTCTTCAACTTAGACCAGAACCCTATATATATATATATATATATATATATATATATATATATATATATATATATATATATATATATATATATATATATATATATATATATATATATATATATATATATATATATATATAGATATATAAAATATATATTAGAGAAGAAATGTCACTTGGAGTGGTATCATAGATTCATTCTTCACTTAGCAGACTGAGTAATGGCTCATATATGACAGGTATATGGTATAAGTAGTGAGTGCTTAGATTTTTCTCATTATATGTTGTTGTGTTGGATTAATTTGTGTCTATCATTATGTCTTAGGAAAAACAAGTTAGGCCTTTCGTAGACTTTTTTTCCTGGTTGAAGCAATTTCCTGAAAAGGACAAATTTTGGTTCCGCATAGTTGAGCGGTTTGCAGCCCCCTTCCAAAGCAGAAGTGATGCTGAAATTACTCATTAAATGAGTATGTGCAGTTTGTACGTTCATATTTGGTATTTATTATTCTAAAATATATACTTGAATACTCCGGCTTCTTATCAATCTTCATTCCATGAAATTTTGTTACATTTGAAATCATTCTCGTATGGAATTGCTAGCGATATCCTAAACAGTAATTCAATCAACTATACCCGTTCTCGGAAACTCTAACCGAAAAAATCAATCAAACTATCAATAACTAAGAGCATGAATCTTTTAGTTTACACTGCATAAGAATTAGTAGCATTCTTCGAATTTAAATGAAAAAAACATATTGTTTTTTAACCTTTAAAAACAATTTTTTTATTCGAAGTTTTATACACCGCCTAAGTGGCACCTTGAGATTTGTTTGTTGAATCGCTTCAAGAGGAGAACAGCGTTTCTGGAAAATACATTTGAAAAAAGCCACTACGATCAAGGAAATTTATGTTGAAAATAGTTCATAGAATACCGAAAACCATCACTGAGAAAGTATCTCTACGTAGTCTCTAGAATACATTCTTCTTGGAAAAACCTGCCATTTCATTCATATTAGGCGCATATCGTATTGTAACACATCAACTTCAATAATACTTAATCACGAATATTATCTAGTTGTGGATTGAAAATCTGTAGTATATGTCGAAAAAAATTTAATAATACTAATTTTATCATTAGCTTTGGCTGTCCAGAAACCATTTCCAATTTCATATTACATAGCTTTAGTGCAAAAATTCATTTATTTTTGAAACTCAAAATGAAGTTAACTAAATGAAATTACATGGATCTAACCTAACCTAACCTAACCTCACCTACAGTGTCATATATTCTTGTTCACTTACTTGATGCAGCTGCGATTCTAACAAATCAGTTCGAGTCACTGTTGATCGAAACTATTTATGAACAACGAATCGGCTAACTTAGTGTATCGCTCCGATCGCTAAACTTCCTCTATGCATCCGAGTATTCATGTGGAAATTTCGCGAATGGAAGCGCAGTTTGATATTCGCGAAAATGAACTGGTATTCTGTCTATATTGTGTCGAATTATTCGGATCGGTAGATATCTTCAATTCCCCGACAACTTTAAAAGGAGAGCATGATAATGACAATAGAGCTAATGATGCATCCTTTCAAGCCTGGTTTAAGTTTGCGATGCATTGCATTTCGCTCAGGTGAGAATTGGAATAGCATTTATGGAAATAGTTTCCAGAACACCAGATGGAAATGTGCGTAATATGAATTATAAATTAGTTATTCGTGATATGATACAAGTGACAAATGGACCTTTCATTCTGAAAGTGACATATTTTATGGATAGAATAAACGTGAAATCTGAATTTTTGACGTAATTACAGTTCTACATTTATTGGAGGAGATTCGAGAAACTGATGACACAAAATCTGTGAGGATACTATGTTATTACATCCTACCATATCTGAGATTTAATTACCATTGTATAGCTAATGGTTTAAAGCATGTCGTTATTTTGAATAAGGACTCTGAGGCATTGCCTGCTGCAAGGAAAGTAACATAATTTCAATTAATTTAAATTTTTACTAAGAAAAGCTACTACTTTCATTTAGTGTTCAATGGGCAGTTCTCCGTAAAATCTAACGATTATGATTATAAGAAATTTGAATGAGATTAAAATGAGAGATAATGCCTATATTGTATGATGCTGATGGATTTCACAAACATTGCCAATGATTTTGATATTCATTGGAATGGAAAAACCAACAAAAATAAAAATTGAACTATGAAATAGGAGAAAGAAGGAAAATGCAAAATTTCATAAAGTGAAAGAAATTGATCTTAATTGCCTTACTCCTTCGAAGGGATATTTACCCATACGTTGAAAGCCGATTTCAATCTTTTGGAGGTTCTCAGGAAGATTCTAAGGTTAAGTAAATTTCTTCTTAATTTCAACTCAAACATGTCCAATGCTACCCATATCTGGAGTATTATTATTATTGCATTATTCGAGTTCTACGCACAGATAATGCATTATTCACAGACCTGCGCTATGGACAACATTTATCGTGGAATTCTGCAGAGCAACAAATAATGTGCCGCTACTTAAAATTTCCACCCTAAACACAAATGGAGACTCCACAAAAGCCCATCACTGACTACCGAAATTGCACCTCCTAATTGCCTCGCTCTTTTCAACCTTCACAACTCCATCTGAATGATACGAGCAAAATGACTCTTTGACTTACTATCGAAGAAGCGCATGGTGCTGAACATGTAACAGTGGATTTCTATATCGTCTTCTAACTATAAAAACAAACCATTAATGATAAATTCGGAACTACTTAAGTCACTGTAAGCCTTCCATTATTTCGATGTCTTCGCAAAAAATACTGAAAAAACTCACCACAACAATACTGGATCTAACCTTTCTGGATAAGTGTGCAATAACGCTGCCTTTAATCTTTCCTTGGATTCAGGATGATACAAGCATAATTTCAACTGAGATGTGAGAGGGCAAGTTCCTCAATAATTCATGGTGAATCAGAAAAACTGGTACAATAATTTCGACGCTTTTTTACAAATTTATTATTCAATATGACGTTAATTATTAATTGAAATACTAGATGAGAAAAAAATGGGCCATTTCTCAGATAACTGGTATCTGTTCATGCAATAAGAGAGATTTAGCGGTATTTAGTACCATTGCCTAACACAATAATTTCCAGAATATTATTGATACAATTTTCAGCCAGTTATAGTGGGATACTAGAAAATGATGAAATAATTTTCCTAGAAAATTGTTATACAAGGAATAAATTGCAATATCTCATTATTTTTTGCGAAGAATTTTGAAAAATTTGATCTCTTCATAATTTCTACAAGTTCTTCAAATTTCAACTTTTTTGTAAGTTTGTATAAAGAATAAAAACTAATAGTCTACCAATTCATACTTATTTTATCATCCTCAAATTTCTATCTCAATCTAGTTTGATACATTTGGAAATATTTCCATCACATCCTAACGTGTAGGTCTACCTTCAGGAAAAATTCATCCTGCACTTTAAGGATCGTTAGAACTACTTATGAAAGATTTTTCTTTTTAGTCCGGCACAAGTTCCATGATAATGTTTCAATACTCCGAATGTTATTTTTCGGAATTATCATACTGCCTTTCTCAAACTTTTCCCATTTTATATCTAAAGAAAATCAACCATTTTTATTGGATATGTTCTAGTATTGAAAGAAATCAGCTTACGTTTTGAATATTCAAATTTTCAATGTTACGTTAGTGGGCTTAAGTAGATAGCTAATTTCATTTGTAATGCGGATAATAATATACAAGGGGTCTTGCTTTTAATTAGAACTTGAAAATTTTAAATGAACAAGGGGTTCATTTAAAATTTTCTAGTTCTAATTAAAAGCAAGACACGTCTCTCTTTGCCCAATGGTAACCTATTTTTCGCTAAAACATCCTTGGTATTTCATCACATTGTGATTTACTGTATTTCCGAAATTTTCTGCCCATTTCTAATTTTGAAAAGAGCAACTGTAGGAAACAGCACAGACCGATAACTTATGTTTCGTTTTATAAGGTTAATTCAGGACAAAACAAATCAACTGTTCACCTTAGATATCACCCAATTCAAAATTCAATATACGTAAGGTGGGTCTTGTATCACTTCCTTAAGAAGGTTTTTCGATTAGACCCAAAAAAAGTGGAAATATTAAATAACCCAGACTTTCCTTTTCAACGAGACAACGATTTTCGAATCATCTTCTAACATTTTAAAAAACTCGGAAATCAAAATTGTACATTCGGTGTTTCGAGAAGCAAGCAATCATTAAGCCTTCACTTTCCCTTCAATACTGTTAAAATATTTATCAGGACAACTATATATGTTGTTCATCTATCTATTACCCGGTAGTTAATAACATTGACAGTAAAAACATTTAGAATATACCAGAAAATACCAGCTATAACACTATCAAACAACTGCTTAATAATCTTCAAATACTAAAAATACTGCTAAAAATCTTGTTGATTTAATTCTCAACACATTTTATTATAGCGGATGGCTAACCTAATTCGCGACGGTAGATTAGGCATATTAAACGGTCAATATTGAAATTTTTTTCACACAGTATTATGTAGTTCTGTGATGACTACAAACTAAAAACATATTTGACTATACACGGTATTCCATAATAAAGTTACATACTAAAGCTATGATTTTTGAAGGAACACCCTATATTTTGTTTCATTTTTACTTTGTAAGGTAAAATGAAGGTGACTTTGTTCGAAATTCTCTATATCTATTTCGAATAGATTCCGAAATATTTGACATTATCTGAGATATGAGAACTTAAAAATCTTGCCCTCTATATTTATTTCAAAGCTTCAGACGTACAACTATTATGATAGTAATTGTTATTGCTTGAACATATGACACATTTTGTTGGTCTGTGTCACAGAGGGTGTTCTAAAACGATTTTTGAAGTGGGGGCTGATTCAAATCTCATTTCTTTTTCTTTTGAAATAGCACTACATGAATATAAAGAGTTGAATTAAGTGAAATATTTTAATACCTTTCGAATGGACCTAGTTTCTCTATAGCTATCTTTAACGATTTTGAAAGTATTCGAAAGTTTAGCCAATATTTATCGAATTTCAAGAGATACTCCAAATTTTCACTCCCATTCATATCTTCACAATTACACTGTATTGTTCGCAGAAGACAGTATTTTATTGATTTTCATCACATTCAGTAAATCAAATTCCATTATCGACTCAATTTCATTGAAGGGATGAAGCTCAATACCGGCAAATCGCATCAAGGTAATAAAACAATCGAGATCTCTCTATCGCATTCCTTGTAATCAGTAGATACCTACCTAATCCTACTCATTCTAATGTTGCTGTTCAAAAGTAGGAGCTTAATATACTTGGTATCTACTAGTTCGTGGAAAATTTCGTTGTTGACACCTATTAGTACCATGAGGAAAAATATTATATTTTGATCACAAAGAGTTTTGAGTATGCATGAGTGCATTGTGTTCATAATTTCGTTTTGTTTTACAATCGGTGAGAAAATTCCAGTTTTAACTAATTTTGCTATTTGATATACATTTCAAAATGAGGACATATTCAATACAAAAACGAATTGATATGATTTTGTTATCAGCGAGTGAGAATAAAACTGTTTTCTAGCTTCAAGAGTATACTTCGAAAGATACCCAATACGGGTGACAGAAGATGAAGAAAACGTAATGACAATTGTAGCAACCGTCGTTGAAAATCCAATTACTAGTCAGCGGAAATTGCCGATGAAATGGGAATTAGTAGAGAAAGTGTATCCAGAATCTTGAAAAACACTGATTCCATCCGCATCATGTTCAGGTCCTCCTGGAGCTATCAGAATCCACATATCTTTCGTCAGCCGTACACGCAGCATCGATGTTCGGTTAATACTTGGGACGCATGTCATTGGACAATTATTTGTCGATCAGCCCTTAGACGGAAATATATTTTTGAGGCCTCTTAATGATCAACTACAAGAATTGTTAGAAGATGTGATGTTCGACTAAAGGCAACGAATGTGTTTGTAATTGGACGGAGCTTCTGCACATTTCACTGGCAATGTGCGGAATTTCATGGACACACACTTTCCTAATGAATGGATCGGCAGAGGTGGATTCCGTAATTAACCTGCAAGATCGCCTGATCAAATTTATCTTGACTTTTTCCTATGGGGGTATGTGAAAAAAATTGTATTTCGAACTATGCCAACGATGGCTGACTATATGAAAGACAAAATAAGACAGGGATTTCGATCTGTATTAGATGCTAAGTAACGTTAGAAGATCATTTGAAGACAGGTTAACCATTTTGAACATCCTATGTGAAATAAAATGGAAACCCTTTATCTTGATTTTGAAAATGTTTCGTTTTTAAATTAGTTTTGGAGTATGGATCAATGTGATATTAGAACTGAAATTTTGTGTCATCTTTTTTACTCAATAGTTGTTGGAAGGTTATGATTCTTGAAAATGAAACACAGGACGGGTTTCTTCTAACTTGGTTTTTTCTTCAAGACAACAATCGGTTCAGATGGAAATTGAAGTGAAAAATTCAAAGATTTCTTGAAATTCGATAAAAAATTGGCTAAACCTGAATATCTTCAGATATAGGATATGATATTTGAAAAAAACAGGGACATGAAATTTGAATGAGTCCCAACTTCAAAATCGTCTTCGAACACCCTGTGTAACATAGATCAATAAATTGAGTAATATGTTCAAGCTTAAGCAATAACAAGTGAGCCCATTGAGATCGCCTTTTATATCTAAATAGCCAATATACTAAACACCTTATATACAGAACGCCTTTTCATATCGAACTATCGAACTATCTATACTGAACACCTTATTATATTCACTTTATAATTCATATTTTTACTCAATAGTTCTTTATGTTACATTGAAATCTTTTATATATTACCTTAGTCATCCTTAGGTTAACGCAGCTTCCATTATTGTTTTACGGATACTGACTCATCAACTACACAAATTTCAACACTATTCACTACTATCCCAATTCAAAAGGAAACATTTAATTTGAAAATCTCAACTTCCTCCAATTGAGCTAGCATAAAATGAAATTCAAAACATTTCAACATTGATTCAAAAAATTTAATTGTTCAATCAACCTTTAGGCATAGAAATTCAATCATCAACAACTCTAATATTAATTCACCATATTTTTAGTTCCAAAAGTATTAAATATATACTTCAGGAAGATCAATATATGCAGATTTATAGTTTCAAAGTTTTAATTTTCACTCAACAGTTCTGATTCGTATTATATGAGATGAGAATCAATAAGATTCATGAATTATAATAAACAACAAATATGAGCTTGAAACAGCAAGGTGGAAGAATTACTTCTAAAGTATATTTATGAAATATAAAATAAGAGTTCTTATCAAATTAAAATTTCTTGGGAGTATCCAAAAGACAAAAGCGAGAAATTAGTAATCAAACAAAAGAACACTACTGAATACATAGAAATTTCACCTTATGTGATTGAACTATACGTAACTATTTTGTATAAATTCAAATTGACCAAAATTTACACAATTTGCCCACCAGAAAGATCCACAAATTTATCAATTACATTATGGACCCTCATATACAATACAATGATGTTAACTATATATCAATTTCAGTGAAACTGTTTCGTGTAATTTTTAATTTCCTGGATCCTTAACTGTCGAGTTGGCAATTTGTTCTAGCAGTCAGCTTCTTATAAACTTGCTCTCTGATAATTGAAATTTCTATTCTTCAATTTTACTTCTCTTCAATTCATTTCTTGTGAAACTTTATAATATACTATGAAATGAAAATGAAGGAAAAAATTGCATTGAAACAATTTCATATTTCCATATTACGTGATGAATATACTCATTTTACACAATTATATAAGATATCTATAGTACAACTACCTGCCAGAAGAATTGTCAAATTGCATAGCATTCTCCAAGTAGTATTTGAATTTTTTCCACAATATGATTCACATAAGCAGAAGCATGTTTCCTGTGACTTTCATGAATATTGGGTTGAAATTTGTGGTTGTACAAAATAAAACTTCATATGCAACTTCTACATATTTCAACATCATGTTTCCCACTATCAACCACCCATAACAGAGGAACTTTCAACTTCAAATCAATGAGGAATTCCTGTCATTCATTCAACAACCTTGATAAAAGTTCCTGAGGAACAGCAACTATGAGTTATGCATAGAAGGAACTCACAATAATTACCTTTTGTGCAAATTTGAGATTTTATTTTCTTTGGTTCAAACTTGAACATTGTCAAACAGATTGAAAGAAAAATAAAAAAACATGTGAATTCTGAGTACATTTCTTGAGCATGCCTAAAAATATACATTAAATTACATGAATGAACCTCAAATTACATTCACTTGCCTTTCAAACATTATTGTAAGTTTCCTTAACTCCTTTTCATTATAACAATCCATTTGAATCATATTGTTTAGGTTATAATAACCACAAAATGTTGAATTTATGAATTTTGATAGTATGTCGTTCCTTTCCTTTAACAAAATATATATTAACATGGATAAAATAAACATCAAACTACGATCATTTACCTCTAAAAGTTTGTTTCAAGTTTCGTCAAACTTTTCATTCAAATAAAATTCGGAATTACTTATTTTGACAGATCGAATATAAGACTAATTGAAATAAGGTTAGATTCGATTGTCACTCAGAAGAGAGAGAGCACTATATTCTAGATGTTGTTAGTAGCGAAATTATGTTGGTGGCAATTAAAGTGACTAACTATTTCCATCTCACTATTTTCGTTCAGAAAAGAGAGATCATTAAATTTTACACGTTGGTAACGCTCACATCCGACATAGAAAAGCGATATAAGGGGCAGAAGGAGCGGTGACTGGCTCCGCCCCCGTGTTTCTGGTCTTTTTGTCGAAAATATAGGTCTCAAAAATCGTCCCAAATTGGAAAATTAAGTCTTACAGTCACGATTGTTCTTCGCGGACCCCATCTCGAGATATGTAGGAATCGTTCGAAGGTCGAATCCTTTCTCCCGGTGACCCCGTTTAAGTAGGATGGTTAAAACAAAAACCCCTATTTTGACAGCTCGGGGTATGCTAACTTCGCCAATTTCTGGCCGTCGGAGATTTTCTGAATAAGGAAAGTAAAGCTAAAATTTGCGAAAGTCGGCAGATAGCTCTTCGTTCGATGGAAGATTTTTCCGTTTTCCTTTTCTGAGAATTTAACTATTGCGGCGCGAAATGCGAAACTCGAGGCTTCTTCGTCGTCCAGGATTCGTAGCGATCGAAGGCGATAGAAATATTTTTATAGCTACAAAAGTCCATAGAAATTGTCTCCTCCATCCCCGAGATTCCGGAGACGTATTTTATTTTCGCTTTTTCGCATTTTCCCGGAATTTTCGCTCAATCGACTTCCCCGATCGCCCTTCGAAAAATCCGAGTTATCGATTCCGAGAAAATTTAGCCATTCCGACATTTCGTTTGTCCAAGGAGACGTTTCGGCGAAATTTTTCGAAAAATAGTCGGGCCTCCGACGTTTCTCTACCGGAAAAAATTTTTCGCTTTTCCGCGCCTTCTCTTTCTTCCCATCCGGTTCAAACTCCTACCGTCCCCTCCACTTTCCTCGAAATAAACCTTACTGCTTTAGTATTATATGGACTATCACAATAGTAGTGCATTTGTAGCTTTGCAATCAATATTGAAGCCACAAATTTTCTTTCATGTCGCCAAATTTCAGAAGATGTCAAATATTTCGGAAATTATTTAAGATAGGTATAGAGAAATTTGAACAAGCTCACTTTCATTTTTCCCATATGAAGTATCAAACATGAAACAGAATAAAGTGTGTCCAATTGAAAAATGATAACTTTTGAATGTAATTTTCTTATGCAACATCCTGTATAGTCTAAAATCTTTTCAGTTTGTAGTCACCACAACATTACATATCACATATTACTGCTCGAAAAAGAATTCAAAATGTGGTGATCCACTCGGTATATATCAAAAAAAAGAAAAAAAGCTTCTGAGCAGTTTCTTTTGACAAAAACTATGACATTATTCATTATTCTTTCGAAAAGAATTTGTGAAGAATATAATAAGACTTGATTATTGCTATCTTTTGTAAAAATTCATACATTTCCATCTATGATCTAATATAGTAATACCTTAAGTCTTATAATATCAATACCAGGCAATGCTGAAAATCGCTAGGTGGATGTTTTCATGGAACCACTTTGATTACAAGATTAGATATCCATACATCTGGCAGAGTAAAATCATTTTTCAAATATAATTATGGTCATTTTTTCTGATTCAAGTTTTACTGATCCTAAAACATGCTGCGAAACGTTTACGGTTAGCGAGGGAAGGTAAGCTATTTTCCTCCTGAAATGATATTAAAAGGATGCTTCAGCCACCGTTTATAAAAATGACTGCCTGATGAATCCATTCTGACGTTGATGAATTGAAAGAGCTTCACACAGAAGATGAGCTATAGGTATGGTAAACAGAACACGATTGATGGAGAGAATCCCAATTGTCCCATGTTTTGTGCACCCTCATAAGCGAGGCTTTGAAATTTCAATGCCTGTTCTTACCGGTTTGATGTTGGGATAAGTACCTTCTTCTGAAGGTGGTTTAATAAATATACGAATTTCATACACTTAGCAACAAAAGAATCGTTTGATTGTTCAAATAATTAGAGGGTTCTCCAACGTGAATTCTCTCAATATCTTCCAGGAACGTGAATGTAACTCTTCAATATTCATTAGTCATTAGTAATACTGCTACAAATAATATATTATGATAAACAATAACCCTCATTCTCACCTATTTGTGTTCCGGACTTCCGTATCTAGAAAATTGTTACTAAAGTTTTCACAGTTGCTTTATAAATGCTGCAGCTTATTTTCCTTCGACATTGAACTAACTAAACTATCATTAATTGAATGATGTACGCAAAATTTTATAATCCACGTAGGAAGCTCTATTTAAAGTTTCGACTTCCATACCTTAAAATTATGGTACTGTTTCAAATTCGAAATATTTTATATTGTTATGTGATTCATGGTTTTTTGTTTCTATTTTTCGCTATTGTACAATACGTTTCGAAACTTTTCTTCCGGAAGAGTAATATCCGGATTATCAGTATCAAGCAACCCTTCGGGCAAGTGACAAACTGGAGGGCAAGCGTTCGCGCATTTCTTCAATTGGTATTTATACGTGCTTGCCTGTATATTTCTTATACCATACTTAGTGGTAAAATTTGCCGAAACACATCGAATGACCTCAATAAGGGGACAGTTTTTGACGTAGATCTGGGGCTTTAACTAGTTAACTCCTGAACGGAGTTTCTTTAAACCCTCACAAATGAAGAGGGGTAAAATGGTCCAGTGATACCTCCTTTGAAAGCTCTTTAAAGTATCTTTACAACGATGTCGAAAAAAGATATTTTTGATGAATCCTCTTCCCAAAAATTCATTCGTTTTTTAGTTTTTCTTTTTTCGATAGATGAATTGCATTTTCCAGCATATCAAGATAGTTTCGCAATCTAGATTACTAGGAATCCATAGTGATCAGATTAGATAGTTTCCCAAAATTCCTACCCAAATTTTTAGCTTTTCCGGATATTGAATGTGGCTAGCTCGAAAAACATGAGGATTTGTATCGCTATAAAATCTACACTTATGGTTAAGCTCTCAATGAAGTGTGAAACTGCATTCGTCAGAGAAGCAAACGTTGTACATGCAGGTTATTGTTGATATGCTCGGAAATAATTTCGTTATCATTCAATTTAATAATCGTTATTCAATTCTTGAATTAACTTAATTTTTTACGGATTGATTTTGTGTTTATGTGAAATTGTGAAAACTTCAAATTATTTGATAGATATTATTATTTGAGTAAGGCCTGCCTGGCAGCCTGGCCACTGGGACCCAGTGGTCTATTGTGGAACACTCTGTCCTAAATTTCATCCAAGAGCTCCACCCTTCTCGTAAAGGATACGAGTTTCGTGGGTGCGAGCTTAATACGCTCAGTCAACTTCAGTTTGCAAGATCAAAGTTCTTTCATCCTGACCCTGTCCCCAGCTGGGCACTGGCACATAACATGTTCCATTGAACATGTTATGTGTCACACATAGCCTACATGAAGGATCTTCAATCAATGCTAATTTATTATGGTATTTCCTGAGGCGACAAAGCCCCGTTAGTATGGCAGTTAAAACTCTCAGTTCCAGCCTATTGAGTTTAAGCCAGGCCTTGATTTTTGCATTGGAAGGTCCACTGATGGCAAGTCGAGCGTATCTGAGGACTGGGAGGCTCATCCAATACTCCGTACCCTTAAGTCCAGCCATCGGTTGTTTTCGATTCTTGCAGTTTCCAGGGAAATTCCGAGCTTAGGCTCTGTTCCTCGAGCGGTCACTGAGTCCGCCTTCTCATTTCCATCAATGCCCGATTGAGCATGAACCCATATTAGACGAAACCTGCTCCGCTCGCCTAGTTTCACAAGGGTGGAGCGACATTCTTGCACCATAAGTGACGTACAGGTATCGAATGCCAATGCTTTCAGTGCAGCTTGGCTATCGGTAAGGATTTTAATTGAGCTATTTGTTAATCCTCCCACAAGTAAGAGGTTAGCACATTGGTCAATGGCGAATATTTCTGCTTGAAAGACAGTCGCATGCCCACCAAGACACCAGCTCCAACACC
The DNA here is from genome assembly GCA_013387265.2 of Cryptolaemus montrouzieri. Classification (NCBI taxonomy): domain Eukaryota; kingdom Metazoa; phylum Arthropoda; class Insecta; order Coleoptera; family Coccinellidae; genus Cryptolaemus; species Cryptolaemus montrouzieri. The sequence goes on along the minus strand of JABFTP020000021.1, from coordinate 68,677,404 downwards.
TTTCTCAGTCTTTGATCCATCCGTGTACCAACAGGGACCCTCAAATAGACTGTCTTTGGAGCTGATCCATTCCTGTCTATCGGGAATAATGATCTGGAACGGCCTCTCTATGTTGGTTCTAGGTGTTGCTATGTCCGACCTAATACTCAGTACTTCATTGTTCTCGATTTCAGAATGTGAAGCGCCAGGCACAAAGCCGAAGTTAGCCGCTTCATTACGGGAAAGATGATGGAATCGGTAGAAAGCCATTCTAGCCACTCCTATTACCACCGCCATAAACCCGTCTCAATAAAGTTTGACATCAATTTTATTACGTTCTTACGGCGAAATTCACGTTCAAGATGGTTTTGGTTATATCCATTGAGTCACTCGGGCAAAATTTTGATTTTGGTAATAAATGCCAAATAAATCTTTGAAATTTTAACGTCATCCGCAGAGTCATAACTGAATGATTGATGCATGCATCAGATGATCGAACTAACGTATTTTTTAATATCCTTGTACTTTTAAATGGACAAAAGAATTATTGATAAAACCTACTCTTCTTATCGTCTGAAAAGTGGAGACAATTAAATTTACTGTTTATTGCACGGAGGCCCTGATCAACTTCGAAAGGCTTCCCTCCACCACAAAAATTGATTTCTTGTTCCCTATTTTTCGATATTCTTAGAAATATCCAAAATATTCGAAGTGACTTGCTTGAAATAAAAAATGATTTCAAAATCTCTCTTCTCATACACCGTTGCGAAGATGCTTTGCTCGACCTCTTTTTTCTATTCAATTTTAAGGGGTTGAAGCGCCTCTTCTTTCGGGTTTGTTCATTAGTAGCTCAAATATACTACAAAAGATGTCCCACGAACAAAATCATTCGAAGTGTTGCGGCAGATTTTTCCAATCACTACGGAATGAGAATATATACAGGCTGGCTCGATTGAGATGAAACACCATATAATGATTTTATTTGATTTGTAAGTAATACAACGATTTTACGGACATGTGATAATAACTGAAAAATATTTCTTTTTATGATTTTATCTTGCTTTGAAATCTAAGAAACCTATTCATTCTGGCACTTCTAATATAATTTACACTCATATTGAGCACGAGGTGATGCTGGTCGGGATTCCCTTGTTAGTTCTGTGTTACCGAAGTTATTTGTGATGACACAAAAAAAATTTCGTGGATGCAATGCCACCATTGGTACTGCTATGTAGAATCGGGGCCTTAGAGTTCGGAAAATTCAGAATTTCCTCATATGTTTCCAATAATTATCACAAACTGAGTAGGCCAACAACTGAGCCACATATGCTGGGAATAAAACCAAAAGTGCACAAATTCAACTGAGAAATACAATCAGTATGTTACTTTTCACAAAGTTAGTATGTAGTGTACATAATGAATGAACTTTGATCAGCTACTTTTTTGTATAAAATTGAACATGTTTCATATACTCGTCAAAATATACTGAAAGTAAATTGGCGACGATAAGATAGAGGTGTTGAGTAATGAAGCAAGTTGTTTCTAGGAACGACTGACTCATTGTCACAATCATGAAAAGTACCCAGTCGAGGAAAGGTAAAATGGGACAATAAAATTGTAATTCGATGTGCGAAATGGATCATAGGTATATACAAGGGTAAACGGGACTAGTAAGATCGAAGCACTGAATAGTTATTTATATTTATGATCATCTAGTCAAATTCTCTGAATTTATGCATGAGCGTCATGCATAAGATGGCGAAATGTTTAGCATTATGTTCGATCAAAATGAGGTCAGCACTTCATTGCAGTGATTTCCTGATCTTGAAGGTAGTTTCTTACGAAATTAGATAAATGAGGTCTGGCAATATTAAACATAAACAGATAGTTTTCACCCATGTTTGAAGCAAATGGTACAACACGTTCTTCTAAAATGTCGGTATCGTACCCCAGAGCATTCAGGGTTCTATTATTTACGATAACCCGAATAGTGCGGGCGTTCGAAGAAATTTCTCCCCACATCATTTTTGAACCTCTTCCAAATCTAGGGGAAGACGAAAATTGCACTGGGCATGCCTCTCATTTTGATTTTTGTACACTAGAGGACGTCGATTGCAATGAAATAGACCTTCGACTCATCTGTGAACAGAACTCTCTCCCAGACAACTCATCACTAATTGACCTAACCTAATTCTAACATAATAATCTTCGAAGTGCTGCGATTAGAGCTGGTCTTCGAGATGCGGCACGAGGACCAAATTCATTGAGAAGTAATCAAATCGTTTAGTACTTATTAACACTCCAGTGATCCATCGAAGCTACATTTGATGGTGCCTAGCAGTAGCGAACCGTTATCTCAACGAGCAAATTCTTAAATAATGATCATGGCTCGCAATTGTTGCTGCAGGTCATCATTGACCAAGTTTCTTTCATGACTACTACACTCCCTGTACCATTCTGAAATGTAGCCCAACTTAGGTTATCTAACACTACTACTTCAGCACATTCTCCCTGGGTCAAGTTTCGTGATTCGCGTTGTATTATTACAGAAAATTCAAATTTTGAAGAATAACAAACGTACTCGCAAAAATTGACTAACAACAATATGTGGTGGTTTCTTGCGAAATCTCAATTTATTTATTTCATTTTATTTCTCATGAGAGAAACATGTACACCATAAAAAAAAGAATTTTGATGGCATATGTCCGGACACATCCGTAAAAAAACATGTCTTGATAATTCATTGCCTACCAAAAAGAAAATGGAAGTATTAAAATTGTGCTTTACATTTTTGTTCAGTCTTTGTTGACCCCGTAGCTTATTGTCGAATTTCGGCCCAAAATAAGTGTGTTTGGGGATGAACATTCATATTGTATTTTCATTATATATATATATATATATATATATATATATATATATATATATATATATATATATATATATATATATATATATATATATATATATATATATATATATATATATATATATATATATATATATATATATATATATATATATATATATATATATATATATATATATATATATATATATATATATATATATATATATATATATATATATATATATATATATATATATATATATATATATATTCTTTTCTTTTAAAAACAGAGGATTTACAAGAATTCGAATAATTGTTTTTACAATAAATGCTTATTTCTATAATTTTGGTATGGGTCAGAAAAAAAAACAAAGTGTGAGCTCAGGAAATGTAACAGGGGAACCATACTATCTTGCGTTTGATTCAATAAACGAGTGAAAAAACCTGAGGAAAAACTCGTTTCCCTGTCGCTATTGCACTAGTAATAGTTTGTCTGTTTATGTTGTGTTCTTGTCGTGTGTACATAAAGAGTACCAGAGATTTTTCTGCTTAGCAGCTTCAATTCTCATCTTGCACTTCATGATTTCCAGACGAAGACGAGGGTGAAAGGAAAGGGGTTTGGGAGAGGAATCTGTAACAATGGAAAAAGAAAACCAGCAGAAAAATATTTCAACAGTCATACCTGACTCTTATATGTGTACACATTTGAATTTAAGAAAAGATTTTACATAGCAAGCAAGGCCATAAATAGGACTAAGGAGATAATCAAAAAGCACATAACCTGCGATATTTCCTCTTTCGCGAGATGTTCTTCCGTCGCAGTGTGAGTCTCCTGAAACATAATCACTTCCTTGTTCTTGCTTACCAATTTTGAAGTATTATTATTTTTTTGTATTTTCATTAAAAATGGTCGTCGAATCCTCCAGAGGGGAAAACTATTTTTATATGTATAGGATTTCGAATTTTGCTGAAGAATAGAAGTTAGACAAATTTCTGTTTGTAGTTCATGGGATAGTCATGATTCGTACATTATATGTGCCAATTTGACTATGAATTCATTTCCATTGCCAAAAAGGGCTAAACAACATCAATAAACAGAGTTGTCCTATACAAAACATCATTTACGTATAGTAGAAATTAACGAAACTTCTTATTATTGCAGTTGATAATTCCCTAAAAATATGGAATCATATAACAAGCAATAATGAATTATTGAAATCTTTTGAAAATATGAAAAATAGTTAATTCATTTCATATTAAATATTGAATGGTTTTAGCCGTTACTACTTGGCAGTTAATCATGACTCAGAGGAACACGAGGTTAGGTTTACTATGCTTCACTACCAATAAATTATAGAATATATACTGTTACTGCAGTTTCAAATGTTTGAAAACCAAACAAATTGAAACCACCAGAACCATAGTACATAAAAAATGATGAAATCATGGATAAGATAGTGCAACGAAAAAGATCAAACATTGCTTTCTGTCAAATATATCCAATCGTAAAAGTAGATAACCCTAACACATTAATTCCAATTTCAACAACGGGCACGTAAGTGAAAATGTTGCTAACATTCTTTCAAAGCCAACATATAAAATTGCATTTCGGCCTCAAATTAAATTGTCTTCTCTGTTAGTCGATACGCAAAATTCAACCCAAATCCTAGACAAATCAGGAGTTTATTAGTTGACGTGTCCAGATTGTAATAAATTTTACGTAGGTCAGACTGATCGATCTTTTAGGATTAGATATAAAGAACACCTAACTTCTTTCACAAAAAGTAAACAAGATTCAACTATCGCCAATCACTGTATCGAAAATAGACACCCATTTTCTAGTATAGACAGTTTAGAAATTGTACACTCCTAAAAGCAAGAAATTGAACTTCCTGGAATCAGTTGAAAATTATTTCATTATAGTAACCCACAAATAATTAACTATCAGCTTGAACTATGAGAATCCCAAATCTTCGATATTTTTTATTAGTGCCACCCACTACTACCTGATAGGGTCTTTCCATCTACCCTTTAAATCACAAATAAGTTAGTATTCGTACTTTGTATTCAGTTTTCTTATTCTGTCTGAAGATAAATCCGAAACATTTGAATATGCAGTAAAAGTGGTTACTATCTAACCTCACCTCGTGTTTTTCTGAATTTGTTCATATTTCGCTGCATCATGAAGAACCAAACGCATTTACAGAAGAACAGGATATCTCTTGCTATCAAAAACCAAAAATTTCGAATATTGCGATTGTGGGTTAATCGTTTGGCGCAATGTATTTGTGAGGAGAGTCAATATTTTCCATAATATAGTTAGACCGGTTAGATCAAAATGAGCACTTGGAGTGGCAAAGATACGCTGGAAAAGAGAAATCCAAGTATGAAAAACAGAAAATTGCTCACGGGTGTCTCATTATAATACATTGTATTTTTTGACTTCATTCGATGAAGATATTCAATCAATAAAAGTTATAGTAGGATAATTGGGTGCTCATAATAGTTCAACAGAATAATTTGTTTCAATATATTCTGAACAGTCGCTGCCAAATTCACAAAAATATGTACATGAATATTAATTTTTATACACAGATACGCCTCTGTTTGTTGAATATCACAAATACAAGGGCTCAATATGGCACAAAGCAAGGTGGCAGTGCAAAGCTGCTGATAGGACATCATCCCCATAAATTATGCATAATTTTCGTAAAATGGGTAATCACATTATCTCCATGGAATATAAAGGCCTAAGTATAAATCTCTATGGATGGGATTTTCCGTGAGAGGGTCCAAATCGATAAAATTGGGAGAAGATTAAATATCAAAATGAGAAAAGTGAATTTATGCATCAACTCATTTCGTTGAAAGGACTATATGCCGGTGAAAATGTCACCGGTTGTGTTTTACAAGTCAGGGGCGGCGTGGAAAAGCAGGATATTGTTTTCATTATTATAAATTTGGCAGATACTTCCAAAACGGTTTTCAAGAAATGGGATGAGGTTGGGGATTTTCCATTTTACGCTTTGTACGAAGATATGTTCATCTTGACAATATAATGGTTTGATCCACTCCTTTCATGTGTTGAAATCGTGATATTATACACCTTAAAGCATTAATAAAAACAAGTAAAGTGTTTTTAATAATTTAACTGAGTAATTGTGATTCGTAACGCGTTTCACTACACCGTAGCTTCTTCAGACGAATGAATATACAAAAATTATGATAAATATATAAAGATAAAAATAAAAATATGAATTTAAATGTTTTTGAGAAATTAAAAGCTTTTTGGGTTCATCATCTTCATCATCATCAAACAGCCTTCATCGTCCACTGCTGAACATAGGACTCTCTCAATATTTTCCATCCTTCTCGATCCTGTGCGCTCTGGAGCCAGTTTGTTGTGATGCGCTTTATATCGTCTGTCCAACGGGTTGGAGGACGCCCTCTATTTCTGAACCTTGGACACTCTGGCCACGTGTCCAGCCCAGTTCCATTTAAGGTGAGTTATTTGTCTAACTGCATCTGTCACTCCTGTTCTTCGGTGTATTTCCTCATTAGGTATCCTGTCTCTCAACGTGACTCCCAATAAGGAACGTTCCATAGCTCGCTGAGCCACTTGAATATTATGTATTGACTTTTTTGTGAGTGTCAAAGTCTCGCCACCGTACGTCAGCACCGGCAGAACACACTGATCGAACACTTTTCGTTTCAAGCATACGGGGATATCAGATTTGAAAATATCTTCAAGTTCTCCAAAAGCAGCCCACGTCAATCCAACTCTTCTTTCAATCTCGCGGTTTGATTATCTTTGCCTATTCTTACTTCATGAAGCACATATCTATAGGATGTGACTTTCGAAATCTGATTTCCTTCCACCAAAATATTTCAGCTGGTAAAAAGGTTTATCATGAACTGCGTTTTGGATGTATTTATTCTTAGACCAACTTTGTGTGAGGCTGTGATAAGTTCTTTGAGCTGTATTTCTGCCTTATCTAAGCTATTTGAAATCAACAAGATATCATCTGCGAAACGTAGGGGGTTGAGCTCCTCTCCATTAATATTTATGCCTGTGCCATCCAATTTAATGTCCTTGAATATGTATTCGAGGAGTGTGGTAAAGAACTTCGGTGAGGTTGTATTATTGGGTATAAGTGGGTTGCTTCTTGTTAAGTGGTTATTGATGACAGGTATATTCAATAAAATTAAGGAATATATTGCTCCCTGAATAGATTCAATAGAAGTGAAGGGCTTAAATCGACTTGTTCATTGATGAGTCTACCTGAGTGTTTATGTTTGTTGATTTCTAAGTTTCCAGGAAACGTCAAGAATTTACAATATGTACTTCGATTAAGATTTGAATATTTATGAGACCAGAATTGCGTGTTTTTGTCGACAGCTAGGAATTGAGATTACCAGCTTAAAATGGTGAGTATTTTTTTTGCGGAATTCGATGCTATTAATGAAGCCATAAAACTCCCTCTGATCAATAAGTCATCGGATTTCATCATTTTTTCTGATTCACAAAGTGCTTTACTTACTTAAGTCGTTCAGAAATTGATAACCAATGCAACAAGTATATCCTAGACACACAAAAAAATTTGTCGAATTCCAACATACAATATTGGGTACCTATTCATTTGGGTATAAACGGAATCAACAAGGCTGATCATCTTGCTAAGCTAGACACTCTAACTGAACCGCATATAGCCACAATCCATTTGATCGATCTCTACCAAAGATTTAAGTGTAATACCATCGAACTAACAAAATTTAGCTTCCTTCAAGATGGTCGTGATAATGGCAGATCCCACTTCAAATCGTTATTTAGTAGTAACAATTCACCGTGATTTGTTGGACGTTGGGCTGGAAAGAAATTTTATGTGACAATAAATCGGTCGAGATTTAATCATTATAATATTAGGGCTTCACTAAATCGTATTAATGTCGTAGCAGACTCTGCTTGTCATTTAACTTACTTCTTCGTCAAATATTTACTTTCTGTTTAGATTTCACAATAGGTACTTCGATTTAGATTTAATTATTTATGAAACCAGGACGGACTGGGCAAGAAGAGATCGTGCACAAACGTAGACAGACTCAAAAGTACTGGCCAGCTAAATAGCTGCGCTCTTCTTAATTGTCCCTTGCGCATGACCTCTTTTGCCCATTCCCTCTGCGCCCATATGAGCTCATATGACCATTTAGCATGTATGAGCCTTAATTGATAAGATGCATTACATATCATACATTTGACTCATAGAGGCGTAATATCTTGAATCGAACACTACTCAATGCGCAACTGTAGAATTTTAATTGCTGTTTCACTATTGTAAGGGTGCTCTCCTATCCGAATTCCAAATCGGAAAGGAAAGCAATTGATCGTATGAGTGTGATAGCGTAAACTCTTATGTATTCGATTTCTCTCATGTCTTCTATCGAAATTCAAATGTTTCTTTACAGAATGTAAGGAGAAGAATATTTCATTTTATTCATTGATATTACGGTATTGACACTACAACATTAGAGGCAACGTAGAACTCAGACTATACACAGCAAAAATGAAATAAAATTATAATGACGATGAAGAAATGACAAGTGATACCGTATGTCACAATCTCCATTTTAAAAAATTTAAAAAGTATCGGGTAAATGAAAAGTTAATTGAAACTGCTATTTGAAAGCATAACGTGAAAAACTAAGGAATCGCTAAAAGTTTAGGTTATTATATTAATCACTTAGCTGGATGTTTTATATTGCAATTGTGGTTTCATGAACAATTAAATCTCAAAGGAAGTACGTACTGTAAATAATAATCTATCATAATGATTACTATCGAAATTTTAGCTGAAAAGTAAAATAACTGAAAATCGTTCCTACATAATCCAATGAAGTTAAATATTCTTCATTTGTCTTTTATGTGAAATAACATGGTATTATTTCATTTTCATTCATTTCCCCAAGCGCAGAAGCGGTAAAATTGAGTTTTTCACACTAAAGGAGCTTAAAATGTAAGATTGATGGAAAGAAAAATTAAAAATCGTTACTAAAAATTTTTTGAAGAGGAAAATCTTCAGTTGGAGTTTATGTTTGTAGTATATTATGATATAAAACTGCTGTCATTGTTTCCCATACGCACAGTTATAGGGTTATTTGAATTTTCCGCACTTAAAGGCAGAAAAACAGGTTTTTCGCGTTTTTGGTGGTGGCTCAACATCAGCAAAACTTTGAAATAATTCAATGAAGTACTGTTCAACATCATAAACGACGTAGAAGAAAGACCTGCCAATACATCCATCAAACGTAGGAAAAAAAATTTATAAGGAAGAGAATATTTTCAGGGCCTTTCTGTGGGCCCAATAATAACGAAAATATTCTGCATGGAGGGAGAGGGGGGCTCAAAATACTAAATAGCTTTTCTGTCAATCACCCCAATGATGTTATCGATGAAAATGAACGATTTCGCGATTGACGGCATTTCGACGTGGCGCAGTGTTTATGTAGTACTCAAATAACATGAAAGTGCACTTAAAGAGCACGATTTAATCTTTTTTGAAACTGAAATTTTCTATGGTTAGCGCCTAGCTTTCGTCATAAAAAATTCGTCCTGAAATGTCTATTTTGTTGTATAAGTATACAAATAAACAATTCTCAAATCTATAGAAAGAGTCGAATAAAGCTTATCCTAATGATGCTTTTCAGTCGAAATCAATCAAAGCTGCTATCACTGTGTAATCCATGTCTGTCTGTTTTGTTGAACTCTGCGAAACCTTTTCCTTTGAAACAAACTGCTACATTTTTAATCACAAACACGAATGGAACGCCGAAATATTCGAAGCTTTTCATTTAAAACTCGCACAGACACGTCGTTGTCCTAGAGCATTGTTCCTCTTTGAATTACTCGTTTTGTTCTCGTATACATCGAGATAAAACAGGAAATGCAATGCACAGTCCGGTGATTGGAAATATTTATAATTATGTATACACAGCGGAAGTGGCAATGGAGCAACGGTTGGAAAGCATTAAGAAAAAAAATTTTGAATGGAAATCAAAACTCGACGAAATTATCCAGACAGTTTATTTTCTGAAAAGATATCGCTAAAATTGTAGATTAATTAGTGGAGCAAATACGCTTGGTAAACAACATCTGAAACATTCGTTCTATTATAACTTTGTCATAAAATGTGCGAGTGAAGTCAAATGAAGTTTGAATGAATATTGAATATATTTCTAGAGTTCCAAGTTAATTTTTTTTCTAGATTATTTTGAAGGATGTTCGTCAACGTAGATTCGTCATTAATTTACATTGACAAAATTCGTCAGGATTCATCACATAATTCATATAGATTATACAAGATGTTACATAATAGTTTGTCACAACTTGAGGGAGTAAATCTTCGTTACGGAGCTACAGGCAGTTGAAATTTCCGGAAAAAATTGTTGTGTTTTCTTCAAAACTCCTGCATTTTTCTGGATATTCAGTCGAAATTTGGAATGCAAGCTATTTTTCACAGTCTCCGTCATTACACTTCCTAAATTTCAACTAGAATCTACAAGGTGTTTCTTTTCCGGAGCCATGGCTTTTTTGCCCTTTCAAACTTTTTTGAAGTACGCCACTGATCAGCGTACAATCAATTTTCGTCATCTTCGTTCAATTTAAAAACTTTTTTAAGAACTGTAATTTTTTCGTATCTCCAATAATTCTCGAGCAAAAAATTGTTAAACGATTGTATGCATTCACTGAATTGAAAGCACTTCTAATTAAGAAAAATGACTAGTAGGCTTTGATTTTTGTCATTTATTTGATTATTTTGACAGTTGCTAAAGTTGAACCAGTGTCTGCTCGAATTGTTTATCAAATTAATTATTAGTTTGGAGACTTTTGAAGTTATTGCAAAAACCAATCGCTAATTTTACTAACGCTGAATTGGCTGATATCCATTACATGTACGATCTGGCTGACGAAATCACAAAAGAAGCTTGGCGATTATATCAGGTGAGCTTTCCAAATCGAGTAACACCAGACAGGCGAACATTTTCAAATATCCATAGCAGGTTGAGGGAAACTGGTACTTTCACTACAAATAAACATTTAAAAGGTGCACCTCAAACTATGAGATTTCCAGATATTGAGGAAGCAGTTTTGAATTGTATTCATTTGAATTATCATGTGAGTACAAGAAAAATTAGAAATCAAATGTATATCTCACACGTTCTAGTTTGGAGGATTCTCCACGACTTTTTATTGTACCCGTTTCATATTCAGGCGTCCAAACTCTACTTCCTCGAGATTATCCTTCAAGACTGAATTTCTGCCGATTGTTCTTAAATGAAATCAGAGAAAATGCTCATTTTGATAGTGAAATAATGTTACAGACGAAGCTAACTTTTCGAGAACTGCTATCACGAATTTTCACAATAATCATTATTGGGTCGAGGAAAACCCCATTGGATTGAAGAGTAAAACATGATGTGGTTCATGCATGACGGGGCACCAGTGGAGAAGCTAGAGAATTCTTGAATAATACATTCAACAACCGATGCATAGGTCGGGGTGGGCCAGAACCATGGCCTCCTAGGTCCCCGGACTTAAACAGTTTAGACTTTTTCTTATAGGGATATCTCAAAAGTTTAGTTTATAACACTCCAGTGAACACTGTAGAAGAATTGAGAAATCGAATAATAACCACTCGTGGCACGTTAAGAAATACCCCAGGATTATTTCAAAGAGTGCGTGATAATATGCGTAGAAAGGCAGAGGCCTGTATTCTTGCAGGTGGAGGACTTTTCCAGCTATTTATTTAGTTCCTAATTGTTCTTTTTTTCAGTTTGATATTGAATACATATAAGTTTAGTTTCAGAAGACGAGCTATCAAAATAAAAGCAAATTTTGGGCATACCTATCGAGTATTTCTATTATTTTTTCTATTTAGCGAATAACATACAGTTCAAATATTTCAAATTCAATAATTTTTCACTCGAAAACGATTGGAGATATGAAAAAATCACAAGTGTCAAATAAGTTTCTTAATTGAACAAAGATGACGAAAATTGATTTTTACGCTGATGAGTGACGTACTGCAAAAAAGTTTGAAAGGGCAAAAGGAGACATGACCTCGGAAAAGAAAACACGTTGTGAATTTCAGTTATAATTCTAGGACGTGTAATGATGGAAGCTGTGAAAAAATAGCTTGCATTCCAAATTTGGGCTGAATATCTCAAAAACTGCAGGATTTCTGAGGAAAAGCCCATTTTTTCCCGGAAATATCAACACCCTGTAGCTCCGTAACGAAGCTTTTGCGTCCCTTTGTTTATATGAGCTTTCTTCTCAAAATTGCAGATTTACTCCCTCAAGCTGTGGCATACTATTATGTAACACCCTGTATATTCTTATTCACCCTGTAGATTCTTAGTCGTTGGGTGTTCCATACGATTTCTGGCTCTTTCTAGAAACATTAGAAATGTTGAATAACGCAGATCATCATTCTGTCTATAATTTCAACAGGTAATGAAACATACATCTCATTTTTCAATGTTCCAACCCGCTTATAGAGCTGTGTGTGGATTCACGAACATGACCAAACCCCAGCAATCACGAAAAAGTAAAGCTCTGTCAAATACTAGTACAAAGTTAATGAAAACAATCAAGCTTCGGTTTTTCGGCAGAATATCATCCAGGAAATCTTGTAATGTTTGAATGAAAATTTAATTATTACTGTTCTGATTCAAGCTTCCTTCAATGAAAACTGGTCCTATTAAGTGATTCGAAATAATTGCCCACCAGACGTTCACACCAATACTGGGTTCAAAATTATTGTTCATTATGTATGCGAATTCTGCTGTCGCCCTGATTCATTACAATCTAGACATCAGTCTCGATAGAGTAAAAATGCTCGAGCACTACTTTTAGATTAAAAATAGGTATGTATTAAGTCTGCTTTCACCTGATTTAATCTTCCAAACTCATTAACTCTTCGTGAAAAATACGCGAAACAAAAATTAGCGAGTAGGTATCTAATCTCCCATAATCTTTAATAATTTCGATTGATATCATAATTCTATAAAGATTGCTCTATAATTTTAGCAAAAATACGAAAGAGAAAGTATTATTAAAAGTGAAATAATAACTAAATCACTTTCATAGCAGAAAAAATTCATCATAAACTCCAATAGTCGCAATTTTACGAATTACATAGATAAATCGGAAATGTGAGTTTTGTTCGAAAATTTTTGGATCCCTACTTTCTTTACTGTATTTTAGTTGATATTATTTTCGCAGGGGCTACAAATATGAATAAGTAATCGAAAAAAATTAAACCATGGAGTTACCATTTGAAAAATCCAAGTGAAGGTCAACTGAAAGGATATCATTCAAAATGCTATTCGATTTTATTTCTCTGAAATCGCAATTGTAGGAGCTATAACTTAGTGTGAATTTCACGGAACACCCAATGTATAACCACAAAAAACTCAAATAGGCACTCTTCACACTCTACTATTCTTAGGCCAACTGGTCAAACATGCCTTATACAATCGGTTCCATATAGCCCGAAGAACTTTTATTCAATTTCTGAGCAGTACATATTTAGCTCATCACTTCATCTTTCCAAAAATTACTTCTTATTTCATTGCATGTTCCAGACTCTTTTAGAGAGAATTCCAAGCTCTATATACCTTTTTTCTGCCCGATCCATACTTTATATAGCCGCATAGCCATCTTCATGTGCTTATTTGAAGGTTGAATGTTTCTATTGTGGGCACTCCTGATTAAGAATATATAGACGTCTGCATTTCGAGAACACATCCGTTGTTTTTTAAAAACGAATAGCTTAAATTAATTCGTGAAATCAAAACATGTTTGTGTTTTGGATAGCTATTCATATTGTTAATGATATTTACTCACTCTTAATTATTAATTATATTTAATTCACTTACGTTGTTAGAGTTTGATAATTTGTTGACTCTTGCAGGACACTTCAGTTGGATGATTAAAGAAAAGTTTCTCGTAGTATTGTATAAAATTAATGTTGATATACAAGCCATCGTCAAACATAAATGAATTGCACAAGTGTAAAGAGATTCCCGCTTTCTTTACATCTGAATTCCTTTCCATAATATTAGATTAGACTCATCTGCATGTAACTATGTTTTCGTGAATTCAAAGCAGTTTCAGAACAGGATAGGATATACATAAACATCTGCAAGGCATAACATGTTAACAAAACTAGCACAAACTAGAAATGTCCATAATTCTTCAATGAGCATACATACCGTTATCTGTGTACCATACTATCCATCTACCATTCTATGACTAATGTCCCGAAAGCGCCTTGTGATTTAAAACTGGAAGTGCCTAGAATAAATATCCGCGATGCCATTAGATACATAAATCGGATGCCATCAAAATGGCTATGCATCCCAATCCAATTTACAGAGCTATCGCTGATGTGCACGCTCGAACGAAGGCGACCAAACAGAAAACCGTGTATTTGTGCACTGAGCGAGTTGGGTGTTTGTTACGCTGCACTAAACTCCGTTGCGATCGTGGAATTCACCTTTGTAAGCGATAAATGAACTGCGTAAAATTTGAGGTTAAATTTCATTTTTCGTTCTATAATTGGAAAGAGAGGACAAATATTGAAATTAGCTACACCAGGATGAATATGTTCTGTTTCGTAGAAGTAGAGTATATGCCATGGACCAATATGGCATTATTTATAATGCCAGTGGGATTTTAATATAAGTAGACCTGAGAAAAATTCTGAAACAAATAAATTGACTTAGTATGAATATCATTATGAACAATTTTCGTCGCATGTTAAACAGAGAAGTGAAAATATGTAATTTATTTGGCGATCTGAAATCACAATATTTCACGGTATTTTCGAATCCCCGTTATAATAATACTAGAAGCTAGGAAAACTTGGCCACATTTTTATTTGTTGTTCTTAATGCACTGTTCAATAAGCATATTGAATAAATTCAATTTCCCGCGAAATTGTTGCTGTATAATCATTTGTCGAAGTTACTGAATATTACAAACAGAAAAATATAATGGAACGAAAGATCTTCACGGAATAGTTGCTAATAAATCGTTGAATGCTATCTAAATGTTATGCTCTACCAAATGATGTCATGCTGAGAATTGAAGAGTTTTTGACAAGGACATGAGAAAAATAAGAAAAATGAGATATCATTTTTAAATTTTCCGTAAAAATGTTCTATCGTCCACTGAATTCATGCTACGTATTTTAATTGCTTGCTGAGGGGATTATATGTTTAATTCGATCCCCGGAAATGGTGGAAAACACAAAAGCGAGAGCATTTCAAAATTTTCTGCGAACTCAAAAAAGTCTAGGGAACACTTCTGAATATCGATATATCGTATCCAGAACGATCAATATGGATGATTTTTTTCAAGAAATGAACACCTGCATCAATTTCTCACCAAATTATGTAGAATCCCGCAACAGATTTCAGTTTTTTTTTTCTTATGAAAAACTAAAATCGCAGTAGATGCAACGTTGCTTTATGATCATTTCATGTATTCAGTGTTTGAAATCAGTTAGTTGGCACTTTGTTTCTGTTGGAAGCACAAATAAAAGATTCAAGTTTTGTGATTCGACCATGGAAAGACGACATTTGACTAGAGAAGAGATGTCACAAGCCGTTGGCATGCTCCAAGCTGGGAGCTCACAACGGGAAGTATCCAGGGTTCTGGGAAGCAGTCCAAGTGTCATAAACCGTTTATGGTCGCGTTTCAATGAAACAAGTAGCGTAGAAGAACTCCATACAGGACGTTTCAGGATTACTACAGTCGCCCAAGACCGATTTTTGGTTTTACAAGCCAGAAGAGATCGTACTACCACAGCATCTCAATTAACTCAAGAGCTATCACGAGTTCATAATGTACAAATTTCCGACCAAACTGTGAGAAATGGACTGCACGAAGATCAAGTCCACTCCAGGCGTCCTTTAAGAGTTCCACAACTGACCCATGGAATTCGCGCTGCTCGTTTAGCTTTGTGCCAAGAATACGTAAACTGGGATCAAGAGAGGTGGGCCTCAGTTCTCTTCAGTGATGAATCTAGATTTAGTTATTATCCCGAATCGGGAAGAATTCGAATATGGAGGGAATCTGGAATGCAAAACCGTCTCCAGCATTCTCGAAAAGTTATTAGATAGGGAGACGGATCAGTGATGTTTTGGGGAGGTATACGCCTTGGTGGAAGAACTGACCTCGTTTTCATACAGAACAACCTCACGGAAATTCTTACGCAAATGAGATAAATTTACCTGTAGTGGTACCGTGTTTCAGACAATGGGTCAAAATCCACTCTTCCAACAAGATAATGCCCCTCCTCATCGTGCAAGAGTTGTCTTGATTCTTGGAGAGAATGATATCGATCTTCTACCATGGCCATCCTGCCCAGATCTGAATCCCATCGAGCATGTGTGGGACACCCTAAAAAAAATCTCCTGCGTCAAAACGTCTTCCATCATGAACAGGAGCTTCGATTAGCAGTTCAGGGGGCTTGGAATGACTTAGGCCAAAATGTAATGGACAATTTAATATTGAGCATGCCGCGACGATGCCAAAGTGTCATTAATAACAGAGGTGGACCTTCTGGGTACTGAAAAATATAAATGCTTCCATATCGTTTCGAAAATATTAGATCACGATTTTTTTGTTTTACCAAATTTCGTCATTTTCAAATTTCAATTTTTTTTATAATAGGTGCTTTGGAGAAGTCAAATATTATTTTGTTTTCTTGAGAATACATTATGTACGATACATACTAACAAAAACCGAAAGATTTCTATAAATTCGAATCATCAAATTCATATTTTAAAGAGATTGGACTTTTTTGAGGTGTTTACTGATTTAACCCACTACCTTCTCGACAAGGAATTTAAATTTTCAGCATACATACAGTTCATGACAAAGACCTTTTTGCCGAACATCTAAATATGACTTCTCTATTGTGTGTCGTGTGTAGCCGTTTCGTCTCAATGCTTGTTATGTGTTGTCGATTTCTTGTTTACTACTTTGGTTGTCTCCAAGGCGTATCGACCTGGACAAGAGTGTATTGACGACTTCTTGTATTTGTGTTGGATTATGGTGGGATTTGGCATTTAGGTATCTGTTGTATGTGTTGGTTTTCTTTACACTGTGTGTCTCAAATGATCTTATCACTTTTTGACAAGGACGACTAAGAACGGCAGTTAGTTTTTCTTCCAGTGAAACGGATTCAATTGTATTTGTTGTTCAGGTGGTCCGGGAAATTTATATGGTGCAATTCACCGTGTGTCCAGATAACAAAAATGTCATCGACGTATCGAGCCAAACATTTGGTTTGAAAGTAGCTTCTGGGGGTCGTTTTGTTCGAAGTAAATTATGAATAGATTTGCCGCGACCGGTGATAGGGACGAGCCCATGACTGCTTCATGTTTTTTCCAATAAAATTGGTCTTGGAATGAAAATATGCTTTTCTGAGGCATTTATGAGCTAATTCTATTATGTAGTCAGTAAAATATTCATTCTCTCAGATCAGACAAGTTGTAGGGCTTCGTCCGTTGGAATGCTAGGATACATTGACTCGACATCAAAACTGGCTATTATGTCGGATTCGTCAAGTTTGATTGCGCTTATAATCGGTCTAAAAGGGGTCCAATCTTTGTGTATCTTAGGGAGGCTATTGTTGTTGTATCGAGGTCGCTGGTTGGAAGACGTTGGGCATCGAAAAGGAAGGAAATAACTAACTACCATTCTTAAACGTCCTCTTCACAAAATTATAGGACCGCTTGATTACACAGTGTACAGTAAATCAACACATACAAATAGATATCTCGAATCCCACCATAATCCAACACAAATAAAAGGATTCGTCAATACTCTATTCTCCAGGTCGATTCAGCTTGCAGTAAACCAAAGCATCAACCAAGAAATCGAAAACACCAATCAAACATTGACACAGGACCGCTACACTCGACGCACAATAGATAAAGCATTAAGTCAGCAAACATAACCATGCATCAACCCTTTCCAACCAGATAATATAGAAAAACAACGCTCTAATCCTACGTCAAAGCTACAACAGATGGAATTGGAAGAATTCTACGGAAATACGACATAAAAACCACGTACACACCTCATGAAACCATTGGAGCCCCTTGAGGAACCCTAGGGACAAAATTAAATTGGCAAACGAAGGCGTCTTAAGCCTTTCCTGCGGAACATTCCAAGCAATCTATGCAGGACAAACCAATAGGAAAACTTATGCAAGATTGAATCAACACACATTAGCTCTCAAAAACATACGAACAACATCAGCCCTTATCCAACACTACATAAACACTGGTCATAAGATAGACTTTGACAGCTGCTAACAAATCGCCAACATGAGCCACTTCAAAACCAGAATGACACGAGAAGCAATAGAAATAGAGAAAAACAGATCTCTCAGTAAAAAAGACGACGCCCTGAATCTTTCAAATACTTGTAAATTGCTCATCAAGAAAGATACCCTACACACCGCCCCAAACAGCACCAGACATCGAAACAACACAACTCATAACGAAGAGGAGGCGGAGCCTACGATATCCAAACAGTGACCTCCATACAAACTTCGATCATGATGGGGCGTAAATACCACAGTAAACATCGGAAACAGGCAGTTACCTACAGACAACCAACAAACGCGTTGATGCGAAAATGACATTTTGGCGAAACGTCTACGAACCCCATCAAAATGGAAAACATTTCAACCAACCGATGTACTTCCGGATCTATATATATATATATATATATATATATATATATATATATATATATATATATATATATATATATATATATATATATATATATATATATATATATATATATATATATATATATATATATATATCTTTCACCTGCTAATTGAACGCCGATGTACTCAGATCCGCAATCTCTCAGATCTGTGGAAGACTTCATTATACATTGGGATATTATGATCAATACAGATCTATGTTAAACTTATGTACCTTATGTGCCCAACAGATTCCTAGTCATATTCATTTTGACAGATAGTTTGATAAATAATGAGGTTCATCGAGAATAATCCCGTAGCTCGGATTGAATCATTAGTTATATTTCCAGGCATTATGATCATTGTCCTAATTACACATTTGTCTATGACATTTGTGACATTACGAATGAGTTAATAAATCGTTAAAACTGTCTGTCAGTCAAAATTCTTTTCCTGGAGAACGTCTTCAAGTTGAAATCAATATCTAATTCTTAGATCTGTAGTTCCCTGGGGCCGTTAAAAATCGAGCTTCTTCTCTAACGCAATCAATAGCTTTTTATGTTATAAGACCGGAAAATGATGTTTTGCGGGTTAACCTAAGCACATTCCCCGACGAGCCCCAAGGGAGATTTGGAAACGTAGAGAAACCCGCGAAACCTTATTCTGACTGAGTACGGGAGAATTGTTTTCAAGATGTACATTTTGAAAATTCAATCTTGGAAATAGTTTTCTTAAATTTCGTGAGTAATTGTTAAATATTAATTTTTCTTCTATGAATGAAGTAGTGTGTACCTTAAATTAGTAATATTTATTTAAAATAAACACCATGGAATCTATTGCTTAAAAAAGTTGATATCCGAATTTCAGAAAGCTCATCGTTCTTCAAATTTTCAAGAAAATTGCAGTTTCCTGAATTTCAAATGGATTGATGATTGATTTCGCCAACTAAGTTGGAGACTGAAACCATAGGCGTTGTATCGCTTTAAAAGCACTGTACACCACTTCACCAAAACTAGATTTCAAAACTCGACGCGCGTTTCGCCAACTAAGTTGGCATCATCCGGAGATTGAAGTACATGAGGAGATGATAGTATACTAATGTACCATCATCCCCTGATGATGCCACCTTAGTTGGTGGAAGGCGCCTTGAGTTTTGAAAAACAGTTTCGGTGAAGTGATGTACAATGTTTTTAGTGTTGATTTTGTAAGTAACATCAATTTTGTCAGGTAGTCATGAAAATGTCCATCATTTCTGCTTTTTTGGTTTCCGAACGAAAGAGTAGATCTGTAAATGTACTCAGGATTGTCATAATTGCTTATATTGATGCATTGGAGCTTCTGCCGTTGTTCGAACAACGGAGAACATCAGAGTTCAGGGTGTTACCCATTGATTTCATTCTTTTTGTTTAAAACTAGTCGAGTACTTTTAGAAATGCAACGATTAAATCATCATATATTAGTTGGAATGCTTCTCTAAAAGGACTCAGGTGAATGTTATTGAAGAACTTTCTAGATAAAGTGTTTAAGTACACTATGGTGTCGGTCTTGGAAGTACATACAGTTGACCAAAGTCCTTTAATTAAACTTTGAGGTTATGCAGCAACTCAAATCAATAGTTACATTATTCAAACAGCTAGAATTGTAATCGTTTTTCGATATGATACTGCTAGGATTCTTCTACGCCTAAGTTTTCGAATAGTAATCAAGCAGTTCAACCACCATTACGTCAACAAGACATGTGAATTTTCTCCAGGAAGATGGTCATCATGGAAAAATTATTCCGGTTATTTTAAAGTCGTTAATCCTATGGGTATATTCGGTCCAGCGATGTAAGCAAAAATAGTTGGTTATTAAATGAAATGCAATTTCAAATATTCACAGAGATTTATTGATGATCTAGTAGTAAAATTGGTAACCAAATAGAAGTTGTACAATATTAAAATGACAGCTTATATTTTAACTATGACCACAATGAAATGATGAACACTTATCGAATGAACACGACTTCATAACTATCAAACTATCATTCATTTCTGAAATGGATTTTTGATGATTCTTCAAACTATTATCATGAATCTTATTTGGTAAATGGACACTTTGAATCTCGATGATAATATCTATTTGAAGTTCTTTCTATTTTTCGAGGAAACCGAAAATATTTTAACAAAACTATAAAATGAATCATTGAAATTTAAATGGAATGATTCACAAGTATTTGTGGTACGTGTAAGTCTTGCCAAACTATCATTCCATATTTCGAAAGGAGTCATTTGAATAATCAGCGCATTTTTGAACTCAAAAGTTGAATAATTTTCCACTTCATGTGGATTCGGAAACGTAAGTGCAAAGGTCATTAGTAACCAAGATTTTATTTCACTAATCTCGTTCAGTCAGTCAGATTCAAACCAAGTCTGCTAAAGATGTAATCTACAACCACTGCAGGCCAGTACTGTTGGTCATAATGTCTGTATCGTAAAAATGGAAACAAGGAGAGTAATCAAATGTTCCGTCTATATATAAACAATTCACTTTTTCCAAAGTACAAGTACTAAAGTTACAGAAGAAAATTATCATATTGTTCTTTTCACAAAATATCCATAAAAACAACTTACCCCTGCTTGTTCGATTGTCTATTTTTCTCAGCTCCGAAAAGGTTTCCTACATACTTGTTGATAACGGTGGCAGTAATTTTCGTTGGGCGTTATATAAATATCTCTTAATGTAATTAACATCAGATGTGGTAATCGAAGAGGGCAAATCAATCTTGAAAAACTTATCTAATTAGTTTGGCAGACTTTCCGGATAAATTATCAACACCTTTTTACTAGCATACTGAGCTAGCAAATTATAGTTTCAAAGATTGTAATTGAGAGTCACGGCAATGTTCTGATATTTGTCTGGTCACTGTTATGTGGCATCCACTGGCCCAAATATAAGAAAAAGTGACTAATATTTTTAATTTTTATCCACACAGATACATCATTCTTTGCGGCTTGTTTTCAATATATTCTTAAAATAATATTTATAGTTGTTGACAACCATCAATTGCTTTCCCCTTGCACTTAACAAAATTTGAATTTCTTTTTCTTTCGTATGGTGCAAAAATGCTTATGTAGAAACTTGAATGAAAGAATAATGGGAGAAGTCTATTATATAATTACTTTGAACAGTCTATTGTAGGAAAATCCATTGCATATTTTTCTAGGGTATAGTACATAGTCTGTTCATTCGAAATGAAATGCCTTCTCAAAAAGATAATTAGGTAGGTTCAGGTACCTAAAATGGGAACTTACATATCAATGATTGCAATTAGACATGAACCTTTCTGGTCGCTGCCTACCACGACCGAATTTACTGGCGTCTAAAATCACCACTGGTTTCGAAATTCTATTTTGCAAACAGGTCGGGTCACTAATGTAAGGTGTAGTTTGTATGATTTGATCAAGTTATCGGAACCTTTATTATGTAAGGAAACTCAACTGGGTTATGTTACATATAATTCTCTGAATATGAACTTCTTGAGTTACTAGAGAATTTACATATCCATTAACGTCAAGTAATGTCGTGGACGCAAGGTGGCGAACCTCCATAAAAGACTTTGGGAGTAGTTGAATTGCTAATACTGAATTCATCATTCTCTCGACCTCACATCGTTAATACTTTTTATTATTCATCATTATTTTCAATACAATTTACTAGTATTTATATTATTATTACATTAATCTAAATAAAATATTCACCCTAAGGTGTTTCGCACTCCCTCTTAGGGAAACATTCACTGATCCCAGATATCTTCGATATTCGATGAATTATACTCTGGTGTGACCCTTTCCAGGTTATCAGGTAATAGTGGCGTTGTCCGGTAATGATGCATTGTTGTGTTTCCCATATACTTCCTCACGGTTCTAGCTGTCGAAAACAGTACCGTTTTCTACATGGATTTATACTGGTACCAGGATGAAAGAAAGACGAAGAAAACTTCGATGGTGAACAGAAACACTCGTCATAAACGTAAATGAAAGATTAAATAAAAACACGTGGTTTGGCAGTATGGCGGGTGGTATGGATCCGTAAAGTCGGCTCGTAGCAACGCGTGCTGCAGCCGATTTACGGAGACAGTGTGAACTCGATGAGGTCGGCGAAGAGAAAGAGAGCGAGTCTCAGAAATGCACGGAGATTTAAACCCTGGGTTCAGGTAGGCCCAGAGTACGTTCTGTGCTTAGCTTGGTCGGAGGGCCTACTAGGCAATCTGTTATTAAGGTGGGCGGGGTTAACACGGTAACACGCTTTGTTGGAGGGGCCTCTAGCGGTCTATAGTTAGATAGCGTAGTAAACACGATTAAAGTACAGATGTTCGTTCAGGTTCAGTTTCTTGATGTTCATAGACATTTTCATTGGAAGTGTTTGAATAGATTCCATTCCCCACTGATTTCTTATGCGTTGTTCCAGGTCTCGATACTTTGCAATTTTCTCGGCTTCTCAGGTCTATTGTGCGCGACTCGTTGATCGGTGCGAACTGTACGGTCCCAGTACAGTGGATACTTTCATTTTCAAGAATTAGCTCTGGGATGTATTTGTAGTATGGGACCTTGGTTTCTTGCGTGAGCTTATGCTCTTGTACTAATTCATGGTGTACGATTTAAGCCTTTGCATCTTGTCTTTTCTTATATTTTGTCGCCGCAAACATCTGACATGCTCCTGTTTTGTGTTGTATCGTCTCCAAGTCTGGCATCCATATCTACATGTGTCTGTCGCTATAGATGCGTCTTTGGCGATGAATTTTAGATAGTTTCTGGTTGGAAAAACTTGATATTGTATCTCTAAAAGGAACCGTCTCATCTCAGGAAACATCTGTCGAAATGTGCTCTGGCGGCTTCGTTGGGATATCTCCCGTGTAGTGGTTTTTCCTTCCAGATCTGAAGTTTTTCATCGTCCGTCTTGTGACGAGTCCTATTTAGGTGTTCGTTTAGACGTAAAGGAGTTGAGTCGTCTACTTCGCCGATAGTTCTATGGAGACTAGAAGTATTTGCTTTTTATTGGAAATGATTTGACGAGTTAGAAATATGCTGATCCAACTGCTTCGTGATATCGGCTAGTCCTCTGCCTCTTTGACGTCTCGGCAATTTAGTTCTTTCGATAGCGCTCCTTAGGTGGTGTTTCTGTGCCTTTGTCAGCAGCGTTCTCACCTTTTGTTGTAGATTATGGATATCGGTGTTTCTCCAGGCAATAAATCAGTACTGAGCATGCATCCGTGTCGATTGCCTTGAACGTATTCTTGCTGTTAATATTTGTACGAAGCAGTTGTCTTTTTTTATTCTTCATTGATCTATTCGTAGTGCTTGTTTCATGCCCAGAAATTTGTAGGTTCTCCTTTCTATCATTGTGGAAATATTTCGATCCTCTCCAACCTCATCTGCGGTTTCCTGTACTTCTAATTGTGCTGAGGGTACGACATTTGTCCGATCCGAAACGCATTACTATATCTTCTGAGAACTCTTCTACAATTTTCAGCCTTTGCTTTAGTTGGTTCTTGGCAGCTATCAATTTATAGTCGTCCGCGTAGAAAAGGTGGTTCACTTTTATCATTTCTGCTTTGTTCTTCTTTACTCTGGATTCCTATCTTGTCGAGTTGGGAGTGTCATAGTAATGCAGAACCATAATGGACTCAAGGTGTCTCTTTGAAACATTCCTCTTTTTATGGGAAGAGTTATTGTTTCCAAATTGACAGTGGCCGCGTTAAGCCGTATCTTAGTTCGCCATGAAGACATGGAGAACTCTAGAAATTACACTAGATTATGTTCTATTTTATATATTATTAGGATTTTCATCAGCCACTCATGCGGTACTGAATCATAAGCTTTCTGGTAGTCTACGTAAGCCGTGAAAGGATAACGTCTATTGTAGTAAACTTGGTTGGTTATAACTGAATTTAATATAAGTTGTTCTTTGCATCCCATGGCATTCCTTTTACAATCTCTCGGTTGTGATGTGATAATATTGTTGTTCTCGCAATGTTCGTATATACGTATGAAAATGCATGCAATTATAACTTTGTATAGTGTCGGTAGACAAGTCACTGGACCGTATTTGGATAGATCCTGGGTGTTCAGTACATCTTTTCGCAGTGAGTAAGTTGATCCTTCAGTAAAAAACAAAGGAATTTTTTTCTGCATTAAGTAAGGCTTCATTAACCAAGTGAGGTTCGTGTGTGCATCAAAGTTTCTTCAACCAATGGTTCTGTACATGGTCGGGGCCTGGAGCTTTCCAATTGTGAGGTTTTTAATAGTCTTGGTAACTTCTTCAGTTATTAAGGGTTTATATTACATGTTCGTGTAGTCCTGACATATTTCGCTTTTTTCATCAATCCAACTAGCCTTTGTTTTGTAGTTGGCAGGTGTAGGTAACTGTCCAGTCCATAATTCTTCAATTTGTTGCTTGATAGAACAGCCATTGTTATAAGGAGTTCCTAGGTTTTCTTTAGAATAATTTTTCCGATTTTTAAAACATTGCGTTGTCCCGTTTTCGGCTGTTGTTTTATATCTTTTTAGGTGGACTGAAAACATGGATAATTTTCGTATAAAAGTATCCATTAACTGGTTTGGTGTAGTATTGCTGGATTCTGGTTGTGAATGCAGTGGGACCCGGCTTATTATCAACTTTGCTGATCTTTCCATTCTTGCAAATTTTGGACCTCTAAGATACTCCGTCAAATGTCTAATGTCACGTCGCTGAACCTCGATCTTCATGGTGAGTCGTCTTTCCCATTGTGGTATATTCGGTTGCCTTCTCGTACGGCTTATGTCACGTTTCGTATGTATTTTTGCAACCGTTACTTTAGCTGCTGCCAATGCGTTGCAGTAGATCAGCGGGTGCAAGAAGTCCAATATGCGAGCATCCAATATATAATCGGGTAATATTTTTGTGTTTAAGCTATATAATGCGACTGCTGACTTCTTAGGGGAGTTCATTTTGGAAGCTGGAGTCTGTAAATTGATTCCATGCCGACGAACTGTAACAATTCTCTAATTAATTGTCTCTTAGTTCTGCATTGTCTTTCTGGTTTTGCTCGTTTTTTAGCGCTTGCATTTGTGCTTCTGTAGACGATGCTAGTTGCAAAGTCTCAGCTATCTGATTATTGTCTTCAAGAACTGTCTTGGAATTCGCTTGTGAAATTCCTTGTTCCACTTCCTGTTTGATGTTATTCTGCCTTGTTTCTGTAATTAAATTATTTCTGAGTATTACTTGATACTGGTCGGCTACTCTCTTTTCAGATATTTGTAGGTTGGGATACATCCTTCTAAATTCTGCGTGAAGTTGTCACCGGTAGCCAACCATTTTCTGTCCAAGTCGGGTCACTCTGTACATAATGCGCATTACAGATTTGTTCATGGACCCCGTCCATTCCATGCACTGTCTTGGTAATCCCGCCTGGGTGTGCGCTGGCTGAGTTTTCTGCTCAGCACCATCGACGGATGTAGTCCTGTTTCTTGTTTTGCTTCGTTGTTGAGTCTGTTGGGAAGCTGTAGCTATTTGTGTGGCAGGGTCCTGCCTCCTCAGTACCCTGCCACCCATTTTATTATTATTTATCGTGGTATAATGCAGTATCTCTGCTGTTAGCTGGATAAAATTTACCTTTCCCAGATTCAACAATCAGAAGGAATAGGCTTAAGTACAATACACTTGATATAAATTTTCTTACTTTCCTACATTCATTAGGAATTACAGCTTTTTGTACATCTTTGTAGGTATTCTTATGCAATTCTAATTTATTAAGGCTCCCATGCAATTTTTTGGGTATTAACTCAGTCGAAGAAATGATGACAGCAACGATATCTATTTTATCGTGCTTGATCTCAATAGCAAGGTCTTTGTATTTGGACTTTTGATCCTGGAACTTGTTCAGCTCGTTGTTATTATTCGGTAAGGCGACATCCACCAGCATTGCTGTTCGGGCCCTCTTATTCTACACCACTATGTCCTGCCTATTAGTCGTCACCATTATGTCAGTGATAACAGGCCTATCGTAGTATAATCTGATAGAGTTATTTTCCAATACGGGCGCCGGTTGATACTTGTAATATGACTGGAAGGTATTCTGAAGTCCGTACTTGTGTGCAAGTTTCTGATGGATAATGTTGCACACTTGATTATGCCTGTGAAGATAGTCCGTATTGGCCAGTTGTTCGCATCCGGACGTAATTTGCTGCATATTCTCCGATCTTATATGGCATTTTCTGCACCTATCTGTTTGTAATGTTCCGTCCTTCATAATAAATTTTTTGTAGTTGTTTGAAGCGATCACTTGGTCTTGGATGGCCATAAGGAATCTTTCTGTTTCCGCGAATAATTATCTTTTCACCAATCATTTGTTGGAGGCTTCTTTGTCGATGTGTGGTTGATTCATCTCATGGTGATGTCGTCCATGCAATCTTTTCTTGACCATGGCTCTTGTTTTTCAGTATCTGATAGGAACGGTAGATTCAGCAGGTCATCTCTGGTAGCAAGATTTAGAGCTGTATATCCCCTATCAGCCAACGATACCACTCTATGGAGGCCAGAAGTGAGAGCATTTGCTGAGAAGAATTCTCTGAGATTTTTCATCTGTTCGGTATGTAAATTGACAACATCTATTAATCCGCGTCCTCCTTCTTTCCACTTCAAATTTGTTCATATCACAGAGGATTTTGGATGATGGTTATTGTACTTTGTTAACATAGTTCTGGTGTGCCTTTGAATATCATCCAGTCTTAGTCTATCTGATTATTCCAAATGAGTAAAGCAACACTGGAATGGCGTAGGTGTTAATTGCCTTGACTAGATTCCCCGAGTTCAACATCGATTTCAGCACAGACTTCAAACGCTGACTGTATTCTGAACGAATCTTCTCCTTTGATTGGTTTTGGTCTAGCAATCTGGCTTGTTGGTATCCTAGATATTTGTATGTTTCGCCAGCCCTCATGCACTGTATAATATCACCGTTTGGAAGTTGTGTTTCACCATCTATGACTTTCTCTTTGAATGTTCAGGGTTTTACATTTTTCAATCCCGAATTTTATGCGAACATCTGCCGAGAACTCACTGACAGTCTTCAGCAAATCATCCAGTTGCTTCTTGTTCGAAGCATATAATTTGATGTCATCCATATACAGCAGGTGGGAGACTGTATAATAATTCCTATCTGTTTTTATCCTAAATCCGTATCCTGTTCTATTGAGCATTGAGGACAATGGGTTCATAGCTAAACAGAATCATAGTGGACTCAACGAGTCTCCTTGAAAAATTCCACAATCTCTGTTTTATAAGTTATTATAAATCAATTTTATTTCCATTTCAATCAGAAGTATCTCACTAGTTATGCCAGCCTTACTATGGGTGATCAGCCATATGTAGGAAATATTCAATCATTATTTACAACATTTAGTGCAAAACAACAATGAAAAGCAAACCAAGATCCACTACGTGAATAAACGTTGAATCTGTTTCAAATGGTACAATACGTCGTGAATCTCTATAAAATGGGAACGGGAGCCCGGACAAAACAAACAGGACTTCTCGGGACTACAGATGGCACCGATACAGCTGCTAATGAAACGACCGAAGGATTAAACTATGTGCTATGTTCCATAATGCTACCATAATAAACGACGTTTCCATTTGTTTTGCTCCAATTCTGATAAGAACGAGCTCTGTCAATGGAATCAAGAATTGGAGTTGGCATTGAATACTCGATGCAGTCTTAGAAAGATCCTCCATTCAATATATAAGTTTATTGATTATTCTACATTTTATTCAGATGTATCAATAAAGATGCATTAAATTGTATATTTAAGTGGATCAACATAGATATTAAACGAAGGTGGGTTCATTCGAAATACAAATAGATAAGCAAAATGTTCATTTGTCGCTAGAACAATTGTCTTCCAATATGTAAGTCGACTTCTAGCATATTTCTTATATTATCTTGATATAGCAATAGTTTCCCCAATGATTTGAAATGAAAAGTATGTACTATTATTGTGTTACAGGGCTTACGATTTTTAAATCAAATTCTGACAAGAATTAACGAAATGTTATCAAATATATACAGAGTGGTCCAAAAATAAAATTAACCGCCCCTCTACTTATAAGAAGGGAGTATCAGCGGAAATCGCTGAAACATGTCGATTTTTCTTTCGAAGGGGACAATTTTCTATGCCAATTTTGAGCATGTCAAATCAACAACCCTCCCACAGCATCACCTACCTACTGAATAATCCTGAGTAATATGAGTCGAGTGAAACATCATTCAAAAGATCTTTCATTTATCTTTATGAGTCGATCATTATTTTTTTTATTTTTTAAATACAGGATGTTCCAACTACAAAAATATATTATCATACATTATTTGGACAACCCCTTGATCACGATATATTTTGAATAAATGATAATACAGATTGATATCAGTATTGAAGATTTTATTAACTTGGATATGTAGAGATCAACCCCTCCCAGTATTCCCAAACTGGATAATTTCAATCGCAAGAGTATCAGCTAACACCTAATTGGAAAGATCTCTT
The DNA here is from genome assembly GCA_013387265.2 of Cryptolaemus montrouzieri. Taxonomy (NCBI): domain Eukaryota; kingdom Metazoa; phylum Arthropoda; class Insecta; order Coleoptera; family Coccinellidae; genus Cryptolaemus; species Cryptolaemus montrouzieri. The sequence continues at coordinate 68,648,227 of JABFTP020000021.1, read as the reverse complement.
CATATTATGAACGAATTATGCCAACATTTCGGCTAGGGGTCTATACAAGGTGTTTCAATCGAAGTGAACATGACGTTGGGTAGCTATGTACGTCGCTGATTTCGACAGTATAGTGAAGCCTCAAACTGCCGACAGATGGAATAGAAACATAGAAAGAATTTAATTTGAAGAAGACCCACTTGGTTTTTGAATAATTATATAAATAATTACAGTCAGCACATCATAAAGAGAATTTAGAGTCTCTAATCTAAAATGAGGTACTCAATTAAGGAAAATGTAGAAATTGTGCCACTCTATTTCTAACATAGCAGTCAAACAAAAGAAACAACAACAATATTTTACATAAGTTATCCATAGAAAGAAGTGTTAACATCATGTCATACTTTTCATACGAACGTTTCAGTAAACTGGTTCACCAGCGAATCGAAAGCTGAAGTAGCGCATCCAGTCAGAAATGAAGCTACAAGTGTACAAATGTGTATAAAATAAATTTAGCTGTGATAAGTTGTTTGAAGTGCGCAGAGTCAAAAAATATAGTATTTTAATTGACAAGAGACGTTGAATTACACAGAAGCATAAAATCTCAACTATTCACGTAGTCCAAATAAATTCAATAAATATAACCTAAAAGCTTTGGCGTTTTCTTCAAAACTGATCCTTTTGCGACAATAATGCCCTCTTTCTTTAACGAACACTTTTATTCACTGAGATGGTTCTCCTTACCTCTTAACTCCATATTTTTACATTGACATTTTACAAGTCAAAATAGAAAAAATCACATCTTTTTCTGATTCACGAGACTGGTGTATGCTCAAATTATCAGTTTTTTCTGATTTTTACAGAATATTATTGTACTACTAGTTTTTTAATCACAAAACTCTCTCACAATGAGGGCATCAAAATTAGCTCTTTGACTCAATGTTCTTTCGTATTTTGTTTCTTTGAAACCTTTCGTAAATGCTTTCATACAGTAATCGGCTGGTAATTATGTCAATTTACCATTATTCCAGAATCAATAAATGATCAGTCAGGATTTACTTTAATTTTTACATGTTGATTGAGAGGAGATAGCATTACACCTCGAATGTATTCCCATTTGATTTATATATTCGTGCAAAAATTACAGTAAATTTTGCTTATTCATTTTTTTGAGGTGTAGCTTCTATCAAAAGAAATTGCCTAGTTTCTATGTAAAATTAATGTGGGTTTCTGGACTTTCTTATACTCTGTATATAAAAATTCCTCTGGAGAAGAGTGATCTAGCCTAACTGTGCAAGGACTAGCCGATTACTCCATGAAATAATGTACACAAGTTCCAAAAGAAACTGCCGCAAGATAGACATATAAATATACAATTTTAATATCTAGTATCTCGAAAATTAGTAATTTTCTTCACTCATTTTGTGGGGTTCTTTTTCTAGAAATCATATTCAAAAATAGTTATTCTTTCTACCTCCTGAACTGTAAATATCCTTCTGGTAATACAGATTAATATCAGTATTTAAAATGTTTTTGCTTGTCAACTGAAGCAAGAATATTTTACATAAATTATCCAGAGAAACAAGTGTCAACATTATGTCATATCTTTGATACAAACATTTCAGGAAACTGGATCAGTGGCGAACCGAAAGCTGAAGTAGCGCATCCTGTGGAAAATGAAGCTGTTGAAGATGCGATTCAGGGTCATCTACAAATGAACATTACTCAGTCCATTAGGAAATTATACCATTCAACAAGCCCATCGAGTACAAGTACAAAATATCGAAGCATCACAAATTTCATGAAATAAGATTGTACCGTGAACTAAATGAAGATGACTCTGATCGACGCCCACAATTTTTCAAAAATTCAAGTGAAAATATAATTATAAGTCTCTTTCAAATGAATTTGAATTAATGTCAAGACTTACCCAGTGAACTAACTCAAAGTTAACAACTTTGCAGCACGAATTGATTTGTCCCAGAAATATTTTTGATAACGATTCCACCCTCTCAGAAAATCAATTCATTTCTAACATGATAGTGTTATCCTTTACTTTATTTAGATAATAATTTTTTAGCGAACTGTATCAGTAGAAAAGGGTAATATGAAATCGAAAATATACGCTAAGCAGCCAGTCACTTGGAAAAGAAAATTGTAGAACAACAACTTATGTCTTCGAGAATATGAAAAGAGAATTTGAAAATCTTTTATACTATTGTATGGAGGTGGGATTAGGTTATTTCGAACAGATTCCTCAGTACTTTTTTCCTCAATTTCTTCATTCCCACTACACGCAGAAATTCAACATATAGACTCCTTTGTTCCTCTGAATACTTTGTAATGAATATTCTTACCGCTTTTTTAACACAACTGTAATTTTGATAATGAATATTGATTATTTATACTTTTTCTCCTGTGGATTAGATCTTTTTGGAGTTCTTTTTGAATACTTGAATTTGACTTAATCGAACCGATGTCCCCAACTAGCTAACTGAATGAATTCTTCGGTTTGTACACCCAGTAGAGACTGTTAATACAGAGTGTAAACCAAATTCGTTCAGAGAATCAGAACACCTTTCGAGTGAGTTATCACATGATACTTTTTGCCGTTGAAATTCTTTAGTTAAGTAATGCTGAGATTATGGATTTTTTCCCTAAACTTTGAAATTAGCATGCAGAACTACCTTTTTCAATACTGATATCAATCTGAACAACCATTGATTCAAAATAAATATATCAGGTTCAAAGGATTGTTCATTATTATATGCTAATATCGACTTATTTTCCGCTGAAACTACCTCCGTCTTAAATAGAAGGGGAAGGTCACATTTTCGTTGAGATGATGGATTATAGGAATACGTTAGAATTTCATAACAAATAAAGACATGTGTATTGCATGCCTTGGAGCTTCAGATAATAATCTCACAACACTGAATTTATTGAAAGAACAATTTTCATACGGGAGTTCATAGCGAACCATAAAAGAGGAGAAATTTCATAGTTCCAATTGTTTCCAGTGTATGATTTGCATCTCGGACATTGTCTAGTGATACAGACGGCCTATTCGTTGTAATATGAGCTCAAATTATGTTTACATGAAATATTTCAATAAACAAAGTAAAGATGTTTACTGCTGAAGATGTTTTTGTTCAAAAACCTCATTATAAACATGCTCCGAGATCATCGTAACTAGTAGTCATTTAAATCTGAGACCCAATTCCTAACACAAAAGCATTCCATTCTCATAAATTAACTTCATCAGTATGAAAAACAAAATGTTATTCTATTTGGTTGGAGTAATTCTCTTGAGTTTATGTTTCAACAGACATACCTTATGATGAACTTAACCAAGCAACATATCACTACTCTAATAAGCTAACCTTGTGACTCTAAGATATTAAATTTCACAGTAGCTTGAAAAACGACGAAATTTCTGTATGATTTTTGTAATGTCTTTCGAAAACCATTTCTATAAACTAAATCTATCATAAAAAAATTCATTATAATTCCATGAAATTATTTTATCTTCACTTAAAATCATCTGTGACGTGGTTCTACATATTTGGTATTTGACAGTTTCCTTCGATTGGCAGGCGTAATTCGTCCAAACTTTCAGGGTGAGTCAGAAAAATATAAGACTTAAGATATTTCCACAAAAAAAAAAGCCTGATGGTGCATGTCAGAAAATCGGTCAGGCCACTCCATAGGACCCCTTCTTTCAATCCAAAGAAGTGCAGCGTAGTGAGAGAAAACTCGATCGTGCCGGAAATGCAATTATTCATCAAGTATTAGTGGATTGATTTCTAGTATTTCTGTTACAAATGGATCAATCATGTTTCCGATCATATCGGGATGAGTTTCGCCGTTTGAGTTGTAAGGAATAAATAGAGATCCAATTAAGTGGTCTCCCAAATTTGCTACCCACACATTCAATTTTTCCTTTTATTAAGTGTGGATTCCTCAAAAAACATGAGAATTAGTATAGATTGGGAAAGTACTTTCGTTAGAGCAGCAAAAGTTGTACAAAAAATGCGTTTAATTGATGATACATTTAGACATAATTTTACAAAACTCTTGCTTTGGATCCAAAGCATCATCATTCAATTCAAGAAATAATTAAATTTTGTACGAATGGGACTTGTTTTTATGCTGGTTCATCATTCCCAATTGCAATTGGTGCCCCGATTCATTAATTATTGAACATGACTCAATAAATTTTGATACCAATTCCATTAAGTACTCATGGCAAACGTAATGCTCAAGAAGATTTTGGTTAAATATCCTTCAAGCCACTCCGGCACAATTTTGAATATGGCAATGAAGGCTTACCAGTTTAATGCGTTCTTTCAATGTATACATTGATCAAATGATCGAACAAACCTATTATCATAAAAACACCTTTCTTCAAAGAAAATAAATGAAAAATTGAAACAAATGTTTCTAGTAATTTTTTTTCATTCATACATTGTTTGGTAGAATTTTTCTTAACAAATGAGAAGAAATTCCAATCAAATACAATATTTTCGAGATTGTTGTAAAAGCAGCTTTCAAAAGTCATTCCACAACATACTTTCCTTATCGTCTAAAACCTCAAGTATGAAAATTTATTAGTTAATGCACGCAGGCTCCAATGATATCCCTTCAAAGCCAAGATTTTTCTTTCAATGTCAACTCATAGGAGGACCTGACAACTGGTTTGTCACAGCTGTAGCCTCCCAAAATTATTTAATATATATTTAGATAGATTTGTTTTCTCTTCTTCAATAATCTTGAAAATAGCAAATAGGTGACACGTTAGAGATGAAAAAGATTTTACACGAAGAAAATTCGTTAAAATTACATTTTTCGTGTACTGATATCGCTCAACACCTTTGCCCTATTCAATTCTGAGGGGTCGAAGCGCTCTTTCTTAGGTTGTTGATCGGTAAAGCCTCAAACATACATCACAAGTCGACAAAATCATTTGAAGTGTTTCGAAAAATTTTTGCAGTCAATACACTATAAGAAATATACAGTGACTTGTTTGAAATGAAACATCTTGTACAACGAATATTCTTCAATTAAAAAACGTACCGATAAAATCAAATAGTTGTAAAATAAGAAGAGTACCTATATTGCCGACTATTTGTACAATTGGTGTTATTCCTTCATAAATTTCTTTTCGGATAAAATAAAGATCAAAGTTTCTCTCTGAAGAATACTTTCAAGAAGCTTAGTTCATTAGTTTTGAATATTTGTAACATTATTCAATGGATATTTTGTCCCCGATTTCATAGCAGTATGTGATATTACATAACTATCTACCCAAACCATCTTAAATACAAAATACAACATTCTAACTATATTTGGTGTTGCTGGATTCAGATTGTACTCTAGAGTTTACTCGGGATAAAGCCTTTGAAATTACTCAGTAATAAGTACTCATTATATATTTTATATTGTTATCTTTGGCAGTTAATGTTACAGTTGATTTATGTTCTTATCAATGAGTAGACTTCTAAAATTAATTATTTAAATTATGTTTTCGTAACAGACGACCATTTCAGGTTATATTGTCAATGTAATAAAGTGCAAACATACATAGCGGTAAAGGCCATAGGTGCGAAGAAATTGGACGTCTCAAAAAGAAACGCGAATATAATTAGTCCTAGCAATTGATGTGAAGCTCAATAGTCTTGACAGAAAACAAATATAATATATAGAAAAACGAACTCTATTCTTCAAAATCTGAAATTTTCGCTAAATTAAAAAAAATTGTTTCTTGCCAATAAAAGAAACTCTGAACCACGCGAGGTTGTTGTCGTTGAAAACATCTATCAATCCAGCCTTTCACATCGATTAGTGATCGACTTTTCAAGCTATATCAGAAATACTGTTCAAAAATTAAAAGCACCTTCTACGAAAATTAGTGAAATATATCAATTTTCTTCCAGTTTTCCTTTCGTAATAATAGTTGCTACGAAAAATGATTGCTGGTTATGTATATAAATGATACGCACAAAAAAATTAAAATAGTTTTTCACCAATTACTTCCACTCTAGTTCAAACTAGCTGCAAACTGATATTAATCAAGGTGGTCATGTAACAGCGTTTCACCCATCGGAATGAATTTGTAAGAACTTTATTTAATTGAATCCATTACCCAATGATTCCTGAATCACCAAAGCATCCTTCTCTAGTCTTGTAAACCAGACCAAAATCAGCAACGGGAAAATTTAATTGGATATTCCTGCACGTGCTGTCCTTGCTTCGAGCTCGCCATACATCATTCTACAATATTCAAACAAAATTCAATACCGTAATCTCCTAATGTGTATGAGTTTATAACTTCAATTACTCTGTTCGCAAGTCTATGCCAATTGGCAAATACAGCATCGCTCTAATACAAGTTAATATAAGTGTCCCACTACAGGATAGCGATCACATGGAATTTGCTACAACCCGTTAAATTTATACCATAGCTTCATTCAATATATTTTTATAATATGACACACTCTTGCTGAAATATAATCCACCAATTCATTTTAAATAAATTTTAGAAATTTCGAAAAAAATTTAATTCTTCAGAACAGCAATTCTTTCTTCAATTTTGCCACGAAAGACAGAACTATTCCTGTTAGTTATTACTCTCTTATTTAAAAGGGGAATGAGATGAGAATTTTGTTTTTTAAAATGAGTTTAGTGGTTGTTCATTTCATAGAAGTAATACCTTTGTGCAATATCTCTCTATTTCTGATGGGAATAGAGAGATAATGCATAAAAAAGGCCATTCAAGTGGCTTCACAAATTAAAAGCAACATAATTCAGTTCAGGTGATTTCAGTGGTCATGTGACTTATCCATCCTTCGAAGTATTCAAAAGTTATAAGTTTTCTGGAGCATCATCGTGCACAAACCATATCTTTTAGTGTGTTGCTGGCGGAACCTGTTCCAAGTTCTGGTACGTTATTTCGAAGAAAATTTCAAGAAACTTTTCCCATTTAGAGAGATTTCAACATTAAGGAAATTGATTAAGAACTATTGATAGTTTCGAGTTTTAATGCTGGCTAAGGGTTTTCGTCATCCCAATACTTTCAGTAACATAAATTTCTAACGTCACTCCTAATGCCTACTTCATCACAGCAGAAGATTGACCCAATAAGAGCAGCATTTTGTTTATATTTCTCTAAAATCTTATTCGCAAAATACAGTCTTGCTGAATAGTCTTGTAAAGAAAGTGAAAACTTTCTGCATTTGGTAAGTGTATCTTATTGGTTCCCATACAATTCTGAGGACCCTTTTTTCGAGGAAATCGAATTGAGTTAATGATGGATATGAAGTGATAGGAGGTTCCTCAGCAACTGCTTCTGAAATGTTTTCTTCATGAATCAGTAACCAAGTTACGTTCAATCTTCAAGAATGTACTCAGATGTTGTAAAAAAGAAAATGAATCAACAATATCCTGTAAGAAGATCAATTACTAGTTTCTCTCAACCCGCGATATATATGCAAGAAAGTATGGCGAATTGATATTTTTCAAAGTGTATTCCATATTTTGCTGATAATATTCTGCCTGTGTCTAGGCAGGATATTTATGGTACCAAACTATTCTTCTGAGCCAGTTGCTCTCGTTATTAGTTTTTTCTTCACTTCAAACTCAATTCATTTTATGCAAACATATTCAACACTTTTAAAATCTTAACAGATTTTTATTGTCCCTTCAGAATAAGAGGGTAATGAGTATACGCGCGATTTAAGAACAACCTGAGTTTCCTTGCAATTTTCTTGAATTTATTGGTCATAAGTATTGCCAATATTTCATCACAATTGGGTGAACGACACAAATTTCATCGATTGAGATTGATTTTATTTTAATGGGCAGTGAATATCTCAGCAAAATATATGTTGTACACGGTATCCGCGCTAAAGGGTCCATTTAAAGTATCTGAACGACGGGTTTCTCGATCGATTTCAAATTTTGGCATAAGAGTAAATTGATACTGATCTACAATTTGAAATTGTTTCCAAAGCGGTACCACTTCAGATTATACCAGACATTGAGCACAACTTTGCTATTTCAAAAAGTAAAGTGTACTTTTTAATTTTTTTTGAACAAAGGGCACACTTTTTCAAACATCTTTTGTTCAGATTTATCCTATTTTAGATTATCCAAATGTATAATATAATTTTTGTATCAACAATTATTATTATTATTATTGAAGTAATTTAAAGCTGAGGACAAGTCCTATAAAAGCCTAATAACAAAAAATAATTTCTATAGTATTGCAAGGACAGCTTAGCCGTAATTAAATATGCACACATATATAATAACTAAGTCCATCATATCAAAAACGAAATCTAATTAAACAAATGAAAGTCCAATTTATTTTTTAATTCATTAACCGAATTTGAGTCCACCACATCACTAGAAAACCTGTTCCGATCATCGAACACCCTATTCACAAGAAAATACTGTCTTTGTCTCGACGAAAATTTTTCTTTTTTCAGCTTCAGATGATGACCACGCAAACGAGTATCAGCACTCAAACTAAACAAACATCTCAGGTTGCCGTAATTGTAATTGAGTCATAGTCATAACAAACTGAGTCAGAATTGACTATTTTTTTTTACTTTAACGAGAGAAGTAAAATTTTTGAAGGCAATGTACTTTCCGATGCTTTTTCATAGTCAGAGTACTCAAAATTCACTAGTCAAGTCAATAAAACTAAATTCTCGAACTTTTTTCAAATACAACTTCCTATAACAGTATTTTAATTAGGTATTTATTGGTTTTAGTTTTCCCCTTTATCTAGAATGACTTGTTTCCATTTTATTCGTGATTCTATTGAAAATCTGCAGTTTCTTCGGAAAATTGAATCATTAGACCATGGAACATGGAAAAAGACATAGTTGATTCAATTCCGATGTCAGTCTTTCTGTTTCACTGTGTTTTATGTGAAGTTCGATGAATTACGGCCTTACTACTCGTAGATAAAAGTAACGTTTTTCGACAATTTAGTTTCATAGAAATGACAACTGAATTTTGAGCACCCTATATAGAGTAGCATTGGAATGTTCGTTGGCTCAAGAATAATTCTTTTCGCGTTAAACATAAGCAAAGCTATAATCGTACTCATAACTGAGTCATTTTTTTTGGCAGAGAAGAAAACAGTACAATTTTCATGACAGAATAAGCCCAATGGTGGTTAATTTTGAATAGGATAAATCTCAATAAAAGATTGAAAACGGAAGGATTTTTATACATAAAAATTAAAAAAGTATACCATGCCATTGGAAATAATACAATTGTTGTCGATACAAGCGGAAGTGGTTTTGCTCTGAAAACAATTGCCAATTGTATGCAATTCGATAACCTGTATTCAGTTACTCTAAACCCAAAGTTTGAGATTGATCAATAAACCCGTTTCCCAAATAATTCTAATGGAGTTCGGGCATTATTTCGACGAATTTTACAGTTTCTTTTGTATTCTGAGTTTCCATTTATTTCAATCAAATCTTATGATGATATTCATATTTTAATTTTTGATTTATTTTCATTTTAAATCTGTTTTTTTTCAATTTTATACTTTAATATTTTTCTCCCAAAGAGTTCTGCAAGTATCAATGAACTGTAATATGTTTTAGTTTAATTTTACTAATATAATTTCAATCTCAAAAAAAAAGAAAAAAAACAAATTAACCAAGTTCCACGAAGAAATAATATATGGGCGATGTCAACCCAGATTATTGGGTCAATAATGATTCTAAAACATCTATAGATTATAATCGGCATTACTAGAAAGACTGAACCTGGCCATCGGGGCTCTCTCGGTCAAACAGAGAGGAAATTTGAGCAAATATCGCAGGTTATGTATTTTTTCATTATCTCCTTAGGCCTTTTCATTACCTTGCTGCTATGTTAAGTCTTTCCTTATATTTGTTTAGACATATAAGAAGTTTGATTGTTGAAATGTTTTTCTGCTGGTTTTGTTTTTCCATTGTTACAGATTCCTGTCCCAAACCCCCTTCCTTCCACCCTTTTTTTGGAAATCAAGGAATGCAAGAGAGAATGAAGTGGCTAACCAGAAAAATCTTTGGTACTCTTTATGTACACACGACACTAGCACAACATAAACAGACAAGCTATATCTAGTGCAATAGCGACAGGGAAACGAGTTTTTTCGCTCGTTTATTGAATCATATACAATATAGTATGGTTCCCTGTTACATTTCCTGAGCTCACACTTGTGTTTTTTCTGACACACACCAAAATTATAGATATAAGCATTTATTGTAAATACAATTATTCAAATTTCTGTAAATCCTCTCCTTTCAAAAAATCAAAGAATTATATATATATATATATATATATATATTTTATTTATATATATATATTATGGGATTTATATATATATAATCTCAAGTTTATATAAATAAATGATATTTTATGACAGAAACCAACTGAAGCATTGAAGCATGTGTGCCATACAATAATCCACAAACGTTCTGTAAGAAGAGGCTAAGAAATTTCTGACATCAACTAACAACTGTTGCACTTCACTTATTAATGTTGGAAGTCGTACTGAAAAAATTACTTTGGGTGAGCAGTAATGTACCTATTTTATATAATGAGATGTTTCTTACCCTTGAAATCGTGATATCTAAGGAATGAGAAAAGAGAATAACTCAGTTGACTAATGCATGTTGTGAATGGTTTGCAAAGTTTGATCCATTTTTATGACAACCTCGACATTTAAGAGAAAATTCAGGAAAGAAAAACCTCATGTTTTCGATAATTGTTTTGCAAATCATTGTAACATCAGATGTCTCATTGTCTATTCGTATCAAATTTTCATTAAGGATTCAAAAACAGAAGACAAACCAAAATGACTTCTTTAGAACTAGGAAAAGGTACATGTCCAATAAATCCAGTTATATTGCATAGAGCGATAACACAAAGGGCATTAGTTTTGCAGATATCACCAGATTAATGGTTGGCAATTGGACCAAAGTGAATAAATAGGTACGATTATGTTACAACCAGGAAAGGAAACGATCTAATTCGAACCGAAATCTAGTATTTGCAGCGTTCTATTACCTTTGCCCGGTCAGTGCAGTTTGAGGGGAGTTCGCAGAATTGTAGAATGCCCTTTCTGAAACTAAATTGTTCAGTGTGACTTTCGTTTCTGTTTGTGACGATAGCTTAATGGTCGCAACAAATATGCAGTCGATTTGGTGCAGTAATTCGTTACTGTAAATACAATTTAATTGGAGCCTCGATGAATTGTATTAGGGTAGAGGAACTTATAGCAATATATTTCAATTCAAGTGGCAATTTCAAATCCTCGTTTAATGCTTTGTTCAACTTAGGAACTAGGATAGAAGTTTTAACCAAATTGCCGGCAACTTGAATTAATTCAGGTATTGTCACAAATCATTTGTCTATAAAGGTGTATTAACATAAAATGTTTATAATTTCTTCGTTACGCTTTTCCCTTCTCATATACATTATTCCAATGTAACAGAATGGTATGTTTGGTTGTCTTTTATTCAAACACACATGAACGAGATGAGTTGGGCAGAAAATGCTATTATGTTTCATATGTCGTATAATAAATATTATAGTTATAATATGAGAAGATTCACCTGATTGGCTTGCGAAAGGAAAAACTCTCTTGATTCGAAAAAAACGAAGTATCCATAGACCCGAAGAAGTATCGCCCAATCACCTGCCTAATAAATACAGTGTACAAAATCCTCACAAAAATTATATCGAGCAGACTTTGCATCCATCTGATGAACAGAAAAGGTGCATAAATAACTCTAATGGCTGCAAATGCCCCTTCGAAAAAGTGATTCCATACTAAAATATGCCAAAAATATTGGAAAAAATCTCCTGAATTGTCTATATAGCATAGTGAAAAGCATTTGATGGTGTACTTCAAGGCTGACTAATAGAAACCATGAATATACAAGATGTTTCCAAACAAATGGATCATAGACTAAATCGAGTCTTTTCAAAAATTGTGTATTTTTGTATGCAAGTCAACAAAGCTCCCGGGTTTTCAAGATACAGGGTGATATGTTGTTTTTGGTCAAATGTTAAATCTTTTATAAAAGAAAACCCCTAGATCAAAATTTATGGTATTTTACAAATTTACTTCGCTCATCTTACTGAATCGACTCAAGCAGGAAAACAAAATAAAGGTCCGGCTTTCATATTTTAAGAAAATGGATAATATGGGCACCCTGTGTATAAATAATCTGATTTTTTCATACACGAAAGTTATGATTTATAGGGGTCCAGCACATGTTAAAAAAATGATGGCATCATATTGATGAGTTGATGAAAATATTAAGGTCAACAGTTTTCAGGTCATATAGAAAAATCAATCTTAAATACGTTGTAAATTCACAGTTTCTTATGAAAAAACTATCAAGCTTGTTTGCCACTGCTTGATAAAATGAAGAGTCAACATTACTTAAATTAATCACACAGAGAAATAATGCTACTCTATGATTCAAAAACTATTCTCTAGCGATTCCGATCAATGATCTGACACATATGTATCTGATGAAATTCATTTGGCATTAATTGAAAGAAGAAGCAATGCCCCTTTTATACACAAATAGGGCATATCTCAATATAGTGTATCGTTAAGGATGTTGCAATGAGCTACTAGGCGAGAATATAAACGGTGCTTGAGAAATAAGCAGATTCCAAATAACAAAACATTTTATAAGGTGTTTAATAAACTATGAAGTCTGAGCTGAGTACGGCCCTGCATTTTGTTTCCCCTTCGTGAGTCGTTTCGGTGAGTTGAGCCTAATGAATACATAAAATTTCATCTATTTTGTTCAACAGATTCTCGAGTTATTAATGATAAATTGAACGACCAAAAAGAAGATATCTTGAAAGCCCGAAAGCTTTGAAGAGTTTCATACACCATTTCTAAAAGGCCTAGAATTACTCTAGGCCTCATGAAAGTATGACACCTTAGTTCGGAAACACCTAGTATGTAGAAAAACCCTGATAATAATAATCATATATGTTTAAATAAATCACTTCTTGGATGATTGACCTACTCGTGTCATTAACAGTTGATGGTACAAAACAAATTCTGAAATCTGGGAGCCTCCTGATCTATCCTACTTTTCTGCATGGCTTTTTTCCCACTCAATTCAATCTTGAAAGTAACCAATACAGAAAATCAGTGTTTGAATGAAGACATAGAAATAAATCACCTAACTATTATTATAGATGATCTCGAAATAGTAGCTTTATATGACTTTGAACTTACTAAACAATTGAAAGTAGTAAAACTATTGAGTGATAACATACATAATTTCGGGAAAGTATGTTTTATCTAAGGTGAATTGAAAACTAAAGGAAATGTTAAGGAATGCCTAAAAATAGGCATTAGGCAGGATATAGCAAAAGTGTGGGAGTAGTTTTGAGGACCGAACTGAACTGCAAAAATTAAATGTCTGCTATCATAATTCTGGATGTTTCCGCCATTCACAACAGCTTTGGCAGAATCAAACGGACAAAATCAGGAGTCTTGACTTTAAACTAGTAAGCTACTAAATACGCATTTAACACCTCATCTTAGAGCCGATATATACCATCTGTGAGTACCGAAAATAATGGGGGAAGTTGATAATTGAATATAGAAAATAGCTTTACCTGTTCCATTGAAAAACTTCAACAATACCTATATTTTAAAACAAATACTAAATACATTACCATTGAAAAACTTTAACAATACCTATATCTCAAAACAAATACTAAACATATTTGTATGGTATACGGAAAGAGCTTTAGGAATGAGGAAGACGGATCACTAATGAAAGACTTGGGATTCATCCAGGTGAATCTGAATCAAAGAGAATAGGAATAATGAAAGAAAAATTTTAAATTGAAAAAGAAAGAAGAACAATTGAATTGACAACAACTTTCCAAATACAGGCCATAGCTACAAATTGGTCAACTTTACGTAGATGTGAAATCTGTGCAAATTTGTTTCCCTCCACACAGTGACTTAGCCATTTATCCGCATTGCCTTGTGCGGGCGTTCTTGCCGTACCCAAAGGTAAGCAATAGTACTAGCGGTGTACGCTATTTGAACGTATGCATTAACTATTTCTGTTAATGCAAATAATAGCGTTCTATATATCTATATCAATGAAATACTATCTTCGGCTCAATACAACGGTAGTTAAATTTCCTGAAAGAAACATTCAATTTCGTAAAAGGAACCTGTTAACTGTATTGTAGCATTTGGTGCCACTGAATTTTTTGTTTACGGTCGCAGAAACAATTGAGCAATTTAAAGCCAACTTTCGATGCTTTATTGTATCTGCATTTGAGTGATTTCTGAACCAATAGCTGTTTTCAGTAGAATTGGGTTGCCAGGTGTTCATCAATGTGTTCTGTGGTCTTTATTTTTTATTACGAGGATTTCAAAGGGCGATTAACTGAACTTCCACATCTTTTAGCCCCACTTACTACATTCATGTGATTGTTCTAATCTATTTCATCTCCATACAACACGATACTATTGTGGCTTTGTATGTTACAAATGATGTTTCTGTAAATGGGTCATTTCAACTTGTAAGCTCTTCTCCAAATTATTTTTAATTCATGAAATGCTTGATCGTTTGGTCTTCTTTTACTGGTTCGCATTTAACTGAATATTTTGATAATGAAGAGTATTTTCATTGGAATGCGCTGTATAAATTCAGTAGTGTTATATAGGGTATCCCAAATTGAGTGGCCTATTAGACGTTTATGGAGAACTAATAATAAATAATGCTATTCCTCTGAAATTTTTGTAGATGATTTAGCTGGTCTGAAGCTCCATTTCTAAAATAATTTCACCTCAATAGCACTTTCGGTTATGCCATAAGTGCATACCAACTTTGTTATTCAATATAAAACACCTTGTATATTGATGGCTGGTTCGATAACACTTGCTATTCCAATTACCAAAATATTGCACACATAAGTCGAGCTCGTTTTGTTCATGAAATATGCTAGTTTTATTTGAAAGTTATCGATTTTTTGCTTTTTGAAAAAATTGATATTTCTCTAGAACGGCGTGAGCTACCAAAATAATGAAAGGTGTTATGCGAGACATAACTCATATTCGCCTGAATGTCAGTCATGATAACATTGAAAACTACTTGTTTTAAATTGTAACCCACATTTTTGTTCAATTCATTAGATTTGCCGTAAAAAACTAAATGGAGTTCCCCATGCATACCCTGTACCTGAGATTTCAAGTTTTCAAGTTAAGGCGAAAAACCGAATTTCACTTACTTACTTGAAATAAGCAAAGGAGGCCCAGATTTCTGCATGTGCTTAGACATATCCCAGTGCATATACAGGCTCCTGAGCATAGATAACCAAGTAATATTGTTTTAACTGTCAGTCGAATTAATTTGATCAAAATGGCAAGCTACACAAATGAGCAAATACTTATTTTATTTTTCATTCATGGTGAAGAGCGACAGAATGCGAGTAGAACTTGTAAAAAATTTGACGAATAATATCCAAATATGCTGTCCATGACAGCTGAAATATTCAGGAGATACGTACAAATTTTCTTACGACTGCAACGGTCCAGAAGAAGACATTATTTTCATCGCCTGTAGTCAACAATGAAGACAATGAAATTGCCTTTCTAGCTTATTTTGATTCCAATCCACGTGCATCATTGGCAATAGAGTATGATCTGAATTAACCCCTACTAGTATTCACACAATTCTAAAGAAAACATAAACTAGACCCTTATAAATTTTCATTTTTCCAAACTCCACAAACTGGCAATCCACAGCTTCGAATAGAACTGTGTGAGATCCTTCTCAGAACACAAGAGGATCCCGATTTTCTCAAAAGGATTATCTGGACGGATAAGGCTAAATGGGGGTTACCGGAGTAACTCACACTTTTGGCCCAACCAAAATCCTGATATTACGAGGGAAATAAATTTAGTTTTAATGTTTGCACTCGAGGGACAACAGATTTCCGTATTTTGTGTATGATGAAAACTTAAATGGCGACATTTATAGGGATATTTTGAGTACGGCAGTAAGTGACTTCGTTGACACTATCAATAGCTGAATTAAGGCGTTGTTGGTACCAACTCGATGAAGCGCCAGCTCATCAAAAAAAGAAAATTATCGAATTTTAACTGACATGTTTGAATATAGATTGGAACGAACGGTCCGTCTATGTGGCCTCCAAGGTCACCTGACCTAACACCCACGGATTTTTATCTTTGGGGAACGCTGAAAGATAAATGATTTTTTGAACCTCCGACTTCAAGATATGATTTGCGTAATAGACTGCAAAATGCTTGCGTGTGGAGGAACTGAGGCAAGCCACATCACAGGCTGTTCTGCGTCGAGAAGAACTATATCTGGGAGTGAATGGTTATAACTGTGAACAATTATTATGAAATTTAGGAAATTAGATATTAGTTCGTTTTGATATTCTTTAATTTGACTTTGGAGATTCGACAACAACTGTAGTTTCGCATTTTTTCCTTAATTTGTAAATTTTGCAATGACAAGAGGACAGTTATTTGTAATTGCTCTGGGATATGTCTATGCACGTGCAGGAGTCTGAGCCGCATTTACCATCTTTAGGAAGGTACGTAAAATTCGTTTCTTAGCCATAACTTGAAAACTTCATATCTCACGTACAGGGTATGGATGGGGAACTTCATTTAGTTTCTTACGACAAATCTAATGGATGGAAAAAATGCTTAAATTTAATGTTTCTTCGTTTCGAAACGTTAGGCGGAGGAAAGAGCACTCTGTATACTGACAGTCGGATATGAGTTATGTCTCGCATGGTCTCTTCTTTGTAAAACACCTTTCATCATTTTGGTAGCTCAGTTTTCGAGATATATCAATTTTTTCAATAAGAAAAAAAATGATAATTTTCAAGTCAAACTACGATATTTCATGAACGAAACATGCTAGACTTGTTTGTTAAGTGTTTTTGTAGTTGGAATAACAAGAGTTATCGAACCAATTATCAGTAAACAGGGTGTTCTATATTGAATAACAAGGTTGGTATGCTTTTCCGGTAATTCCGGTAGTGACATTGAGGTGAAAATATTTTAGAAATAGGGTTTCAGATCAGCTTAATAAACTACACAAATGATAGTATTATCAGCTCTCCATAAACGTCTGATAGGCTACTCAACTTGGTATACCCTGAATACAATCCATAATGATTGATGATAACAAAAACGAAATTTTTTTATATTATAGCTATAAGCTAATGCTACTATTATATCGAGCTATAATCTAGTTCACAGACCTAAAAATGAGTTCCGCATTACGTCAAATATGCCTTTTACTCAACGGTTTACATTCAAAACACATCGAAAATGGAAGAATAAGAGTATTATGGAAGGGAAACTAAAATGACGGAAATAACATGGTAGATGAGAAAACACTATTTTTAACTGTACAATCTCCTTTCTCAAGTAACGATCCCGTAGGAGAGAATTGCAGATATAGTGCAGCAATAATTGAGATACTCAACCGGAGTGATATCTCTCGAATAACAGCAATAATTATTTTCATGAGTACTAATTTTATTGAGGACATTTATGGCAGCTCTATTTCTGTTAGTTAAATGAGAAAATATCACCCTTTTTTACCTAACAATAAGAAGAAAATGATCTAGACTCAAATTCAAAAGGAGCGGGTATAATTAACCAGAGACAAATGAATAAATTCATCATAAATCCATCAAAAAACTGTGAACCACGATTGATAGGCATCAGAATCATTGCAGGAGCATTTGAACACCAGCAACGAATTCCTAAATCTATATACAAATAAAATACATCGAAATGAACGAGTCGTGTGATATTGGATGACCTCAATCAGGAAATGAGTTTTTTTCGTAACTCCCTTATCTGCGAATGTAATTCGAAATCAATTTCATATTCTTCTTTTTGGTAATGCAATATTCATTCATTGAAAATCAGAAATTGAATAGTGAATTGTAATTTACATAGGAGAAATTACAAATACGAATTTTTTTTCAACATTATCATCGAATTTCCTCATAGAAACTATTGGCTCGTAGTTATCATAGTCACATCAGACATGAAATATCTGAAAAAATGGCAAAACTGGCAACGCAATCATTCGGCTTGTCGATTTTTCCACGAATCAACATTCAGCGGTTTGGATGCACTATATAAACGTGTCCAGTTTCAATCTACTCTCAAGGCGGAGAGTTGTTTCACAATAGATTACAATATAACAAATGTCCTCACTTTGTTTTTGTTTAATATATTAATCTTGTTTATGGGGTAAATCTAAGACTGACCGATCGCAGGTAATTCAATGAAATGAAGAAAACTAATCGTTTGTCATATTCAGTCATACAATAGACATATACACAGAAATTGGTAATGAGATGTACAAAATAGTGGCTTCTACAAGCAGAAAAGGTCAGGGCGTGCTTTGAAAATCCGAATTAACGGACAAATGTTTAAAGAAAATGTATGACTTTTCTACGATAGTCCGCTAAACTGTCTACTGGCCGTGCTGTAGTAGTGTAATCATCACCCATCCATCGTGCTTGCGAACTTTGATGTTCATAGGAAATACTAGGAGAATACTCGGTGTGAATAGGCATTAATATTCTTCCTAAGCGCGATGCTATAAAAATGATTTCTCCTTTGCAGAATAAACAAGAATAAAGATTTCACTATCTGCGTCCATCATGAATGCGTGTGGGTTCCCCGTTGAATTCAAAGCGTCCTCATATTGATTTGTTCCAGATCTACTTGTATTCAATGAACAATCTGGTTTATCTCAACCGGAGTGGATAGTACAATAATTTGGCAGTGGCGAGATTTTTGTGCACTAATCGTTTGGGGGCGATGGTGACGATTGTGTATTATATTGCCCACCGGTTTTTAGTCTATTGTGAAAAATCCGCCCAAATTTCTTGAAGTCTGTTGAGTGATACTGAAATGGGTTTTTACCACTGAAATCAAAACTGCAAAAATAAGGAAAGGGACAAAAAAAACAATCAATTTTATTCTTCAGTAACAAATGGAAGCAAGTCGATTTAAAATGAATTATTCAACGAAATTTTTATATAAATTTGCGTATGCAGTTATATATATTTCTAAACACACATATACGCAGATGTATAAATACAGATCACCACTATCAATATAGAAATTTTTAAATTTTTTTATTGGCGACCGCGTAATGCAAATTACTCATTACAAAGACAATCACAGACTGCAGATGAATGCGCATATATATATATATATATATATATATATATATATATATATATATATATATATATATATATATATATATATATATATATATATATATATATATATATATATATATATATATATATATATGCATGCAAGAGTTAAAATATGTTATTGAGTTGATGATTTCATGGATACTAACTAAAATAACTGATTTAGAATGTGTGTGTTCGTTTATTATTCCTTTAACGTACTCTATTTCCGCCTTTCGGCCATGCTGCTGAACCCCTCTCGTGTCGTGGGAAGGGATCTTCAATGTCCAGCACATATCTGTTAGGCAGGACCGACGGCTTTACATCTCCTCCGAAAGATGGATACTCAATCGATTTCCAAAATCCAAAAAATCGCACCAACTTTGTGGGGATTGAACCCAGGTAACTCTGCGCAGGAGACGAGCATCATATCTTTTAAGCCACCGAACCTGCATCTGATTTAGATATATACATATAATTTTTTCATGTTTGATCTTTTCGATATAATTCATAAATTTATTGACATTATTGCTACCGTTATTTTATTATTTATTATCGGAACTAAAATCTTTCATCTAAATGCTAAAGAGTAATTGTTTTTATTTTCGAAACATTCAATTGAATTAAGTTTAATTGACTATAGCTGATAGACAAGATATAATGTTTCCAGAAGTAAATTTTCAGCCTTGACGATTTTACAAGTCTTTACAATCGCTTGTATTTATCATTTATTCATGGTTTTAATAGAAGCTGTTGCGACGTTCCAGCTCCACCGTCAATTGGAACATATTCCATCTGAGTATTATTCACTGTCGAAATGTCAGACCTCTTGGCCACCGAGACCAACTAGTTTTCGTCCCCTCTAATTGGATCATCTAGAGAGCGGATTAACACGTTAGCTGTCCATTGTTATGAATCGATGGTTTAAAACAACTTCTTATGAACATTCAGCATTCCAACTGGAATTCCAAAAAAATGTGCATTCATATTGCTTGAACCGTAACTTATGGCTCCGAAAATTGTCGATAACACTGTTCATTCTTCCAGCGGAAAACAGAAGGCAATTATTGGGTGCCAAGTAAAACTGTGTGGCTGATAATCCATCAATTCGATGTTTTGGGCTGTCAAATATTGAATTATTAGAGCTAATGCATGAAAGCTTGCACAGTCATGTTGACACTGCCCAGCAAATTAACCTATTACATATTCACTCACTTTAAATAACATCTAGTAAAACAGGCAACATATAACATTTACGTGTATGAAATACATCGCTGATTTGAACTTTAAATGTAACCTCGGAATTTTTATACTTCAATATAGTTATATTTACAAATCTTTACAACTCACAAATAGTTTACTTTTTATCTTGTAGAATGTAGAGTGGAAATTAGAATGAACAACTTCTATAAGACATACAGGGTGACCTATAATGGATGAACGGTGGACACTTTTTCACCAGTGAATAGATGACTGAAAAAGCTTCAATTCTTTTATTCTCCGTTATACGTCAGATTTCAGAACTACAAAATCTAAATCTCCGAATGTTTGCTTAACCAATGCAAAGAATATATTCATGGGGAAATGTTTGAGTCTCATTAAGAGCTACTTACAGAATAGGAATCAATATGTTCAGATAGGTATAAGTAGCAGTGGATTATTGAATATACATTGTGGAGTACCTCAAGGTACGGTGCTTGGTCTCCTACTATTCATCGTGTACCTGAATGATCTTTTACTTGCTGAGCGGGCTGGTGTGGACATTGCGTCTCTTGCCGACGATACGGTAGTGTATGTAACACAAGTGGAATTGTCAGAATGTAAGTTTGAGAACACAGAAATTCGAGTTTGATATCGGATAAATTGCATAAAAATAAGAGGGAAGGTAGGATATTAGTGGATAAATTTGCCCAAAGAGAATCCTTTCGTTTCCATATCAACGCAATATTCACAACAAATAGCACTGTCAAGAACAGCCATTTTAGTACCTGTTGTCAAGTTCTGCCGATATAAATTAAAATGTCTCGTTTTGGAAGCACCAGTAAAGCATAAATAAATAGTTCTATACAGAATTCTATCCCCAGAAATACAAGAAAAACGCACAGCTCGATTTGGAATCAATTCAATATATTCTGAAAGGAACGAACGTTCGATTTGGATGTTCAGCATTCTACTGAAAATACTGCAGAAATTCTTATGGATTGGAGTTTCAATATGTAACAGATGAATGGACAAGATTACAAAGAATACGTTGTCGAAACAGTGTGGAACACAACTGCGAAAATGATGTAGAATATGTATTTCGAAAAATTCAACATGAGTTTCAACTCCTTTACCGATTCAGCATCTAGAAAGGCTCGTGGAGCTCGCAATTCTGGAAGGAAGATGTTATAAGGGGATGTGGAAAAGCGCAAAGAAAGTTCCGTTGCATTATCAAGAACTGAAATTGATAGCATGGCTCTGTACTGGGACGAAAATACCC
The DNA here is from genome assembly GCA_013387265.2 of Cryptolaemus montrouzieri. Classification (NCBI taxonomy): domain Eukaryota; kingdom Metazoa; phylum Arthropoda; class Insecta; order Coleoptera; family Coccinellidae; genus Cryptolaemus; species Cryptolaemus montrouzieri. Next base: position 68,626,479 of record JABFTP020000021.1, on the reverse strand, counting down.
CGATAGGTTTGTTGATGACTCGACCTGCTCGATAAAATCACTCGATCTACGCTCTCATGATTTTGTCACCCAGTTCTCGTTGAATTGCCTGCACGTAAATATTCGAAAACGACCATAGAAAAATATCCGGCCAAATCTGAGGTCTTGTGGTATTACTTACGAAAAAATATGGAATGAAGCAGCTTTCAAAACTATAAACGAAATAAAAGAATGAATGGATTGCAACCTTCTTTCACTGAATATGAAAAACACCGTTGATCTGGCTTTTTCAGCTAATAACTCTACTTAGTCAGTCCATCATAGTTTGCAGATTCATTCAGATTTATGTAGAAGTGAAACATCTTGTAACTGTGTTGAAATTGAAGAAGTGATTCGAGTTAAATACTTCGGGATAATTGTTGATGAAAATTTGAGATGGAACCATCACATAAATTATATGTCTGATAAATTGAGAAAAACATGTTACTTATACTACACACTTAGAGATGTCTTAACACCGGCATCGCTCAGAACGTTGTATTTTGCACTGGGTCAGTCCATATTGTGCGGTATAATAGTTTGGGGTAGAGCATATAAAACTCAGTTGAGAAAAGTTGAAATAATACAGAGATCTATCCTTAAGATAATTTTGAGGAAACCTAGAAGATTTCCTACAAATTCTCTTTTTGATGAGGCAAAAGTTTTTGAGGTAGTACTGTTGTATGCTGTGGAGGTATATAGATTCGTTTTTTCTGAATAGAACATATTATAGATTGTTTGATCATGGCTATGTTACTCGGAATCAACATCTTTTCAATATAATAATCAATAGAGTAAGCAAAGAGGTAACTGCTCGTAGTTTTATGAATGTTGCTGTTTCACTCCATTATATTTTGCCATCTGAACTGAAGAATGTTAATAACGTAGAAGCTCTGCCAATATTTATGAAAAAAGTTGAAAACTTAGTAGCTTCATACAGAACCGAAATACTTGAGTTGATGTTGTAGAGTCATATTCATTTGTTGAGTTGGTATGAAAAAAATTTTGTTAAGTGCAGTCCTTGACTAATTTAATTCTATAAAAATAGTTGTGATCATTCAATTTTTAATTTTAATTCAGTATGGGTACATTATAATAATAATATTTGTTCGCACACAAAATTTTATTTTGAGCGAACATGCATTATATCAAATAATAATAATTAGGATATAATGTATTGTAATTGATTGGGATCTTTAGTTTGTCAATAAATTCATTATTATCATTATTCATATTATTATTACATTATCTACAGAGTTTCGCTGCTCGCAATAGAACGAACCATTTTTGAAATAGATTGGTTCATCAACGCTGTGGCAATACGTAGAAAGTATAATATGAACCCCACATGGCTACCTTATGAAATGTATTATTTCTCTGTAGCTCAATTTAGAAATGAGGGATGCGAAAGCCATTTGTTATAACTAGTTTATTGTTCCAACTTCTGGAGATCATTCACATGAAAACGAAAAAGTTCCAAGTGGAATATTGCATATAACAACAAACGTTAATTAAATGGTTTAGTCACAAAATTATTTAAATTGAAAAATAAAAATAAATTCTCTTCAGAAGAGGAGTACATAATCTTAAAAAGCTTTGAATTTTGACGCCAATGATCCGGCTCCGTAAATAAGCGAAATGTATTCTGCACACTTTACTGCATTTGAATATTGCTTGAAATACCAACTAGAATGAATTATTTTAGTGAAACTTTTTTACTTTGCTCTTGTTTCTTCAGCTTTAGTTGTAACTGTCGTACGTCTTGTTAGATCAGTTTCACCTATGCTCTTGAAACTTTCTGAAAAGGATAATACACTCCCCACATAAATTGTCGCATCACCCTACTTTTACGACAATACTATGTTAACTTTTAAGTTGGCCATTCAAGAGTCGCTTGGTAACTTTCAGAAGTGTAAAATAAGAAGATATCATTCAAAAGAGATAAGTTTATGATGGAAAATATCAACAATTTTTGAGTTAATGAAAAATTAAGAATTCTACCATCTTCAAACATTCGCGAAGAGACCAATCAACTAGCATCGAATGGTTACTAATAATTTTCCAAATCGAGTGTTTCCACCCCGGGCCCTAACTACTGCCAGTATACATCTCGGAAGCCCCTTAAACAAATTTCGGATGTACTCTTAAGTCACTGAGTTCCAAATTTCAGCAAGCAGATTTTCTAGTTGTTGGAGTGTTGTACAAGGCATCCTACTTTGCGGAATTTGACACCCCATGTTGTCCCTGATATGTTCTATGGGATTCAAGTCAGGACTTCTGGCTAGCCATCTTAAAATATCTATTTCGGCATTTTGCAGAAATTCTGTAACTACTCTAGATACATGAGGCCGAGCAATATCATGCATATAAATGAAGTTTTCGCCAATCAATGAGCTAAAAGGTACAACATGGGGTTCAAAGATATCTGCGATGTATCTGGCCGCTGTCATTCTTCCATTATTCACTAGTACTAACTCAGAAATGCCTCCGCACACTATTACTGAGAAACCTCCGAAGTTTTCGGTTTGCCGGATATTGCATTGCTGATACCGTTCCCCAGGTCGTCTGTAAACAGGCATGCGTCTATCATTTGATACTAGACAGAACCTGGACTCGTCGGAAAAGAGAACATTCGACCATTCTGGAATACCCCAATTCACATGTTCCCTCGCAAATTGAAGTCTTACAACTGGATGCTCTCTGGTGAGACGCATGTCGGTAAAAGCCACCCTTTGTCTGATATCGTCTTCTCTGAGCCTGTTCCTAACAGTTTGCAATGAAATATGCACATTTCTGGAAAGTGTAAGTTCAGTTTGTAGCATTCTAGCCGTACAGTGCCGAACTCTTAGTGCAGTTAAACGAAGCCAACGACCTTCAACTGGTGTTGTTATCTGATTTCTTCCCTGTCCGGCCCTTCTTCCATATTCCCCTGTTTCGTGCTTATAAGATAACGTTTGAGAAAACTGGTCTGATTCTTCAATGAAAATTAATGAGGCAATAAAGTTTTGGCGGTTAGCAACTGAAAGTTTGTATTATTGATTGTTCAGTATAAAGATTTAGCATTCTGGAAGGCGTATTTAATATTGTATTGAAATTCATTAGTGATATCTTTTTCGATATTTTATAGTTTCCATATTCAATAAAATTTTCTCTTGTGAGTGTATTATCTGCTATTTGCAAAATTCATAAAGGACATCAGGTGTCAATAAGCTCTCTTGAAGAATTTGTAATAAAATTAATTAATAATACACATTTGAATTCTGAATTATCAGAGCGCAAATATAGTTAAGATAAACAAATACCACTTTATATCTATGCAAATCATTTAATGAGGAAACTATTATTTTAATAATAACTTTGATATTTTACATAATAGATTGAAGCTAAGCCTATGAGAAGCATCTGCATTAAGCAATGTAATATATAAGGCACATCTTCTTAAATGTACTTATCTAATGGAGCTATAGGGTGGTGAAACGGTTCATGAGTTTGTTAATAAAGTGATAATTTTAAGAGCACTGTTTCAATTTATTGAAGAATATATATCAACCATCATCAAACAATAACGTCCTCAATCAATTTGTCAGCGATTTCTTCACTATTAATTACACATTCGATATGTTCTCGCTTCTAGCTTGCCATTTTTCTGAGATGGTATTTCAGTGGACACTTTCCTGTTAGAAGACCAACAATTTTCCTACTGAATAAGTTGAGAACTTGTGGAGTCGATAATCTTATTCGGTTGCTAAAGACCTGGAGTTTTATCCCTTGCTGTTTATGGCTAAGCTCCTTCCAGCGTTTGAATTGTTCTGATCTATGTTGATAACTCAAACAGTATAATGATTTAAGACCCATAGGAACAGTTTCAGAAGCTGATCAAGCTGGTTGATCATTACTTTCGATAACTTTGTAACCAAGTGTCCACAAAAAAAAAAGTTTATAACTCCTCAGCGAATCGCTTTAGGGAAAGACGATATACCTAGATGGAGGAGGTCTCATAACTATGAGAGTTCAGATCTTTAATCATCACCGGACTTTCCTTCGTGAACCCTTCTGATAAAACAAAGTGAAAGCAAATATTTGCACTCGATTGTAGGAGACGATGACAAGGTACTCATGCTCCATGTTTTGTTCGTTCAATCGGATCACAGCCAATGTTCTTACATGTCTTACAGAAGGAAAATGTCTGGTTCAAATGACTCATATTCTGCATTGCAGTGTGTTTTATAACCACATCAAATGGTTATGAAAGTCATAATTCGTGCTATTGTATCAGAAGGTTCTGTTGAAGAGATAGGGGTTCAGGAGACTAATAATACAGAATTCCCAAGTGCATTTTCAGATCACAAAATATTTTGTTTGTTTCTTGGATCCAGTATGCTGCTATTAAACCTTCCTCTACTCGTATGTAAAAGAAAGGGAGATTCCGCTTTGTTTCTAGTGCAGTGATGGAGGCGACCCATTATACCCACTCAAGTTGAAACCTGGAATTTTGCAGCTTGTTTTGGGCGGTAAATTGTTTATATATATATATATATATATATATATATATATATATATATATATATATATATATATATATATATATATATATATGATAATTAGTTTTATAATCGCTGTATATACCCAATGGGTTATCGTTGGCTCAGGTCTCAGGTACAGTTGGCGAGATGTCTGTACACACGCTATGGCTGCAAAAAGATGTTGATCAATTTTTAAGTTTCAGTTGAGAGTTTCATCTTTCAGTTCAGGATTTTATCTTCAAATACTTAAGATTCTTATAGTACTATTCATTCAGAAGAGGAGCTCTCAGCTTAAACTTCCTGTGTTTCAAATGAAATCAGAGTGGTTTTATCAGAATGGGATACTGAGTATCAGTTAATCATTCTTTAACAATATTCAGTGCTTTTTGTTCCAATGATGATAATTAGGACATCTACATAACCATTTAGTGCGTTTTAGTGAGCGTTGTTCAATTTCTCCAAATGTTCATCAATAGTTATAGTCCATAGTGAAGGCTAAAGGACTTCTCCTCTTTTCTGCGGGTACTAACGCTTCATTATCTACCAAATTGACTATCAAGACACGGCCACTGAGCATTTCTTTTATCTATCAGGTGATATATATTTCTCCACTTCTGCTTCTTACTCTACTGCTAATGATTGTATGGAGATATTATTCTTATCTCCTGATGATAAGACATGGTTTATGATAGGCGAGTTGTTCAGCATGAAATAAAATAACTGTATATAAGTTGAATCTTAGCAACATGACTAAATATATATAACATCAGGCGTGGATATTTATAGGGCTGGAAGCTTCTGCTAGATCATCTCACCTTATTTAACGAAAAATAAATCTCTATTTCGGTTTCGAGCGTCTTGGAGGAGAATTGCTTCAAATCCATGAAAGGGGCTTTTAAAAGTACCCTTCAATTAATTAGTGTATTAATCAGATTAGTGGCACTCTGCATGCCATTTTACATGCCTTCTACTGAACTAGTCACTTCCAATCCTGAGATTTTTTGTATGTTAGGAACATTTCGCATAAATATAATTCTTCATCTGAAAATGTTTGAATTATATCAGTTACTTTTAAATTAGAATGCTACTAATGTTCGCCGACTCATCAATAACATCCAAAACTATTCAATTCCTCAATATTTCGGATGATACAATATCGTTGTCAATCACAGAAGCTTGCACTGTACGTAAATACCTTCGTATATTACCTAAAACTTATCAATCACAGAATCTTGCGCAGAGAAAATACCCTTGTGTATTATCTAAGACTTATCAATCTCAGAAACTTGCGTAGTACGTAAATACCGTTGTATATCATCTAAAACTTCTTTGTCCACGGTTCGAGTATAATCAACTATATTCACCTGATGCTGATTTTCTTTCATTGTATGTAAAAATAATAGGATCGCTTTACTTTTAGTTTATATTATTTGTTTTAAAACGTAGGTAAAACATATCATAAATTTTCATCTTGTTGTAGGAGAAGTGGAACGGCTGCTCAGAGAGTACACACAGAACCAGGATCTGGTACGAAATATTGGCTCCCACTACTACCAGATCATTTATCCAGTGCAACTGCGCCAGCACAAGAAAATGGGCATTTCTACACGGGAGATAGGGTCGTCTAAGGTACGCACAAAGCGGAGTACGGTATGTCATTGCACATCTTCTCATCTCATTACCACCTGAATGCAACTTGCTAATAATCTGACTTGATTCAATCACTCTTGAAAGCTTTAAATGGAGCATGCAAAATATCATTCATATCTGATGAAAGACATTCCCTAAGTTACTATAAAAAATTCATTAATTTTCACCATTATGACCCATTCACAACAGTGGTAGGTGCGAAAATCCTCATTGTGAGTGTTTCTACTTTTTCTGTACTGTTGAAGTCTTCAGCTAATATAAGTAGAAGCTTGTATAACTATGAATATCACTCAATTTAAACCCCTCACAGAATAATCTGATATCATCATATCATGAATAAACTGATTGAAATTGACTTAGTTATCAAAAGCACCTATGACAGAAATCAATTGCAATAATGATTAAATGTATAAATAAACTGTCGTGTTGTGTTACGGCGTCTCCAAAGCATTTCGGTGTCATTGCTTTGAAACACATTACGATTGTGATCTGTCGTGATGACAACGACTCGACCACGATCGCACCGGAGCTGTGAAGGAGATTATAACAAATCACATTACATAAAGCATATTAATGGGGTTTTTAGTATTAGATCTTCGAAATATCTATTTATTCGCCAAGAAAAAGTGATGCTTTCATTTCGCTGATACATTCAAGTATGTATATACTTTTTTATTACCATATAGTTTCATTGTGAGTGTTTCTACTTTTTCTGTACTGTTGAAGTCTTCAGCTAATATAAGTAGAAGCTTGTATAACTATGAATTTCACTCAATATAAACCCTCACAGAATAATCTGATATCATCATATCATAAATAAATAATGTTATAGCCTCGATTCTTTAATATGGTTATATTTAATTGTTGCAAAAAAAGAATAACTTCTTCATCGTTGTTGATCCAATCTTACTGATAATTGAAGAAATGTCACCAACTGATGAGCGTCTTGTACTCAATTCACTACTATCATATCATCTTGAAAATTATATTCAAAATTGCTTCGCTTATCGAAACATATTTGATCAAGAAACAGAATTACTCCCACTTACAACGAAACACTCGTCCAGTGGAAAACTTCAAGTTAACTTATTCAGGAAATAACTTTTTGATATGTATTTGAGGCTTCAACGAGCAACCCCCTAAGAGGGACTTAGGAGATTATTTGGTAACACAATTTTTGGGGATACTCACGAAGCTGGTTAGCACTTGCATCCATTAACCAGTAAATTCACTGAACTTAAGATATACAAGATGAGTCCATTGGGAGCCTTTTTAACGAACTACCACGATCTTTGAAAATTTTATAGTTTTATCATATTGACGATAAAAAAATTCAAATCAAAGTATTTCATTCATGTCCCCATAATAATACAATCTTAATTGAAAACCCATATCTAGAATGGTTCAGTATATGTCATATTCTAAGTCTACATCATAAAAATTTTGAACTCAAGATGTTCCCCATAGGAGAAAGTCTAGAGGGTTCAGGTCAAAATATCAAGCAGGCCACATCATACGAAATCTATTTCCAATCGAATATGGCCAAAATATTCCAATTTGAGATATTGTCGAACTGATACGTGAAGAGAAACTCCGTCTTGTTGGAAATGAAATTGTTGTTCGAGTAGCAGAGGATCATTTTCTTGTATTCGTGTTATCCATGGATCAATCTCATTTTCCACAATATCGAGATAAATCCGCCATTTAAAGTACCAGGATTAAATAAATGTGCAATGAAGAAGTTTTTCAAAATTCTTACCCACACAATAAGCTTTTCCGGATATTGAGTATGGGTTTCTCGAAATGCGTGAGGATTTGTATAGCTCTAAATCCATAAGTGTGTCGGTTAATTTCTCCATGGAGTGATAAAGTCAGGAAAACAAACGCTGTACAAGAGATTTGGGTTACTGTTGTTACGCTCAAGCACAATTTCGCAAAACATTTACCATCGCTTCACATCATCATTCAATTCATGAATTAATTCAAATTCGAACGAAGCGAACTCGTGTTTTTGCAAAATTTTAAAAACGTTAGATTTGCAATCACTGCAAGCTGCAGAAATTGTTCATACAGATTACGTGTTTGGCATACGATGAATATGTCCCAATAGCTTGCGGTATAGGTATATGCAAACTTGAACTGAGTGTCTTACTGTGTGCACGTCTTTGTCATCCCAGGTTTGAGTCGGATCGAATAGATAGTTACCTGACGTCTAAATATTCTGATTATTTGCATGGTTAGTGTCATTAATATCGTTATTAGTATCTTGTAAAAATCGTGGAATATGCCGATCTGTCGTAGCTGCTCGATGAGATTATCGAATGAATCACCGGGTCTCATCTGTAACGGGCCATGTGGTCAACATTATCATGCGAATTCAAGATGTTGTGAGATCACTAAAACACAGCTACCGCAGAAACGAGGAGTTCCCGGTGTAGGATGGATTGTCACCTGCTGCAATGAAGCGGCCATGACCGTCAATCCACGTCGATCGGACCCAGTCAGGAAGGTGTGGCTGGTGTTGCTGGAGCGTGTACACCTAATGTTGTGCCCGTCGACCATGTGGAGGTTCCAGCTAATACTTTTAACCTACTACGAGCAGATATAAACCAACTGAGGACTTCTGTTGAGTCTTGTTCTGACAAAGTTTCCGACTTTGAGAGACAGCTCGATAACTTAAATAAGTTGATCACTACTGTAGCTCGGGTGGAGGAGGAAAATGCCTCTATGAACGAAGAGATAAAAGTATTAAGTTCAAAAATAAGTAATATGGAGATACAAAACGTTGTTGAAACTAGGCAAGAAAATCTAGTTACAATTTTGCAGAAGATTGGAGACAATATAAGTAGTCCTGTTGATTTGAATACAATCGACTCGATCGCTCGTGTTCCCACTGTTGATAAAGAAAAACCGAAAAACATTATCGTTCGATTCTGCTCCAAGTTGCGAAGAGATGAATTCTTGTCTGCGTTCAAGACTCAAAGGATGAAGAATACAGATTCCAGACAAGGCTTGACAATTGTAGATAGTTCAGAAAACTTATACATTAATGAACATCTTACTAGTGCCAACAAAATATTGCATACGGAGTTTCCTCTTCTGGCTAAACAGAGGAACCATAGGTTCGTTTGCACACAAGACGGGAATAAACTATTACGCAAAGACGACACCTCAAAAATTATACATGTCACCCAAAAAATAGATCTATCCAAACTATAAACGATACTCACACAACGTCAAAATAATAGTTCAGTATCGTCACCATGGCTTTAGCAGTGTTTTATCAAAGCGTTAGAGGATTGCGAAAAATTACGAAGTCGTGGTTGAATGGTAATATCAACGATTGTGAGGTACTTAAGCCTGATGAATATAGCTTATTCCGAAGGTATCGTAATTCCACAGCCGCGGCAAGTACTAAACAGGAGGGAGGAGGCGAATTCATTGGTGTGAAAAATAAAATTAATTCTTCTTGTGTTCCCGAATTTCAATGTGATGCGGAAGATCTGTGGGTTCAAATTATTATTGACAATTCAAAAGTTTATTAGTGTTGCGCATATCTCTCTCCTGGAGATACGGCTGCGTGTGCGTGTTTTATTTCTGAACTAAATGAAATAAAGTACAAACTCAGTGATCATACAGTGTTAATGTGCGGGGACTTTAACTGCTCAACGGTGTCATGGTTGAGAAACAATTTCTGTCTGGAACCAATGAATGTAGAAACTAAACACGAGAATCTAATTGATACACTTAATTTTTTAGAACCTAATCAATTCAATGATATACCTTATTCAAATAACAAAATTCTTGATTTGCTACTCTGGAATAGATTCAAAATTACTGATCTCTCTAAATGCTCTTCTCCTCTTGTAAATGAGGATAAGAATCACCCTTGTTTGGAGTATCTTTTCGACGTGAATTTTGTCAAAGTTCTGAATCTGAATGAGAACTTCTATTATAATTATAAGGAAACTGACTACTCTGAAATCAATGAAGCAATTTCGAACTTTTCATGGGACGAAATATTCATGATAAATGATATCGACTTACTGGTAGATGAATTCTAAAGTAAGTTGTATGAAATCAGAGGTAGATATGTTCCGAAAAAATACAAGCAGAAACATTTTCCGATTTATTTCTCACATGATTCAATCAAACTCATAAAACAGAAAAATAAACTTTCGAAAAAGTGGAAACTCTATAAGAATCAGAATGATTTTTTGCAATTCAAACTTTTACGGTCCATGTCGAAACGCCCTATTCAGAAAGATTACTTGAACTACGTACAGTCTGTTGAGCTTGGCTCACGCTCGAATCCAAGAAAATTCTGGAGCTTTATCGCTTCTAGGAAAAGAAATTCTAATATGCCATTATCAATGTCCTATCAGCACGAAACGAGTAACACGGGTGAGGAAACGTGCAACCTTTTTGCCAGGTTTTATAAAAGTGTTTTTGATCAACCAAGGTCAAATAAGAATTCTCAGCCGGTTGCTTCTGGTTCAGGTAACCATGAGGGTGATAACCTCTCATTCAATGAACAAACACAGGATGAAGTGAGAAATGTTTGAACGAGTTAGATCCCAACAAGGGTTCAGGCCCGGATGGACTACCATCCTATTTCATTAGGGCCTGTAGCTCCTCTCTCAGCTTGACTCATTTATCTGAAAAGTCACTGCGATCAAGTGTGTTTCCTTCTAAGTGGAAGGTCGCATCAGTCGTACCGATTTATAAAGGAAGCGGTAGTAAATGTTCAATAGACAGTTACAGACCCATCAGAAAACTTTCGGGTATGTCTAAGGTCTTCGAATCTGTTATATAATAACATCTTTTCTATTTTATGAAGAATAAAATAATCCCAGATCAACATGGATTTTAGAAAGGAAGATCCGTTGAAACAAATCTTCTTGTAGTCTTTGAGTACTTACAGCATAACCTCGATGATCAGATACAATTGATGCAGTTTACACGGATTTTCATAGGATATTATTGAAAAGGCTTGACGGGATGGGTATATCGGACTCGTTGTTGTGGTGGTTGGAGTCTTACTTAGAAAATAGGTCTCAATTTGTGACTATAGTGATTTTCCGGTCTGTAGTTCATACATTGTCTTCAGGGTTTCCCCAAGGTTCTCACCTTTGCCCCTTCTCTTCATAATTTACGTGAATGATATAGGAAAATGTTTCTAGTTTTAAAATTTTTGATGTATGCTGATGATGATCTCAAACTCTTTTACCAGATCAGAACGAATGAAGACTGTATTGCACTTCAAAGTGATCTCAATAGGTTGAGTGAATATTGTGGGGAAAACCATCTCTTTCTCAACATGAAAAAGTGCCATTCAATCTCATTCACCAGAAATATTAGTAAAATTATTTACACTTACGAATTGAATAATGTTATTTTGCAGTCAGCCAGTAGTGTCCAAGACCTTGGAGTCACTTTTGATTCTAAATTGTTATTCGACAGATATAAAGCTAATGTTGTGAATAGTTCTAATAAAATGTATGGTTTTCTGATAAGGCAATGTAAGAATTTCAAGAATCGAACTACAACGGCAACTCTTTATAATGCATACATTTTGAGTAGATTGAATTTTGCCACGGTAATTTGAAATCCTCGTTATGACATTTACATTTCTCGCCTTGAAAAAATCCAATATAGATTCATAAAATTCCTCAGTTATAAGACTAATACTCCAGTAGATTAAATCAATTATCACGTTAGACGTAGGAACTTTGGCTTTTTAGCTTTAGAGGACAGGCGTTTGATGATCGATGTTTTGTTCACCCATAAAATTGTGAATGGTGTTATTGAGTCCGATGACATTCTACAGAATATCAAGTTTAATGTTCCTTCGCGGAGCCTGAGACAGAATAAATTATTTCATATTCCATTTAAAAAAACCAACAGCGCTCAAAATTCACCCATCTGCAGAATGCTTCGGGTTTGTAACTCCATAGGAAAGGATTTTCAGTTTGATCTGTTCAATCAATCGAGAGATAATATTCGATCTCGATTGAAGATATTTCTTTTAAGTTGAGTTTTTGAGTTTTGAACATTTGTTCAAGTCTTTCAGTACATATAATATGCGTATATATAAACACCTCAAAAAGTCTAGGGAACACATACCAATATCATTAAAATATGAATTTGATGATTGGAATTTATAGAAATCTTTCGGTTTTTGTTAGGATGTATTGTATATAATGTATTTTCAAGAAAACAAAATAATATTTGACTTCTCCAAAGCACCTATTATAAAAAAAATTTGAAATTTGAAAATGACGAAATTTGGCAAAACACAAAAAAAAAAACCCTGAACTAATATTTTCGAAACGATATTTCCCGAGAGGTTGTTCTGTATGAAAACGAGGTCAGTTCTTCCACTAAGGCGTACATCCCCCCCCAAACATCACTTATCCGCCTCCCTGTCTAACAACTTCTCGAGCATGCTGGAGACGGTTTTTCTTTCCAGGTTCCCTCAATATTCGAACTCTTCCCGAATCGGGATAATAACTAAATCTAGATTCATCACTGAAGAGAACTGTGGCCACCTCTCTTGATCCCAGTTTACGTGTTCTTGGCACCAAGCTAAACGAGCAGCGCGATTTCCATGGGTCAGTTGTGGAACTCTTAAAGGACGTCTGGAGTGATGTTGACCTTCGTGCAGTCGATTTCTCACAGTTTGGTCGGAAATTTGTACATTATGAACTCGTGATAGCTCTTGAGCTAATTGCGATGCTGTGGTAGTACGATCTTTTCTGGCTTGTAAAACCAAAAATCGGTCTTGGGCGACTGTAGTAATCCTGAAACGACCTGTATGGCGTTCTTCTACGCTACTTGTTTCATTGAAACGCGACTATAAACGGTTTATGACACTAGGGCTACTTCCGCGAACCCTGGATACTTCCCGTTGTGAGCTCCCAGCTTGGAGCATGCAAACGGCTCGTAACATCTCTTCTCTAGTCAAATATCTTCTTTCCATGGTCGAATCACAAAACTTGAATCTTTTATTTGTGCTTACATTAGGAAAAAAGTGCCAACTAACTGATTTCAAACACTGAATACATGAAATGATTATAAAGCAGCGTCGCATCTTCTGCATATTTAGTTTTTTATGAAAAAACTGAAATCTGTTGCGGCACTCTACATAATTTGGTGAGAAATTGATGCAGGTGTTCATTTCTTAAGAAAAATCATCCATATTGATCGTTCTGGATACGATATATCAATATTCAGAAATGTTCTCTAGACTTTTTGAGGTGTTTATATATATAAGATTTTTTTCATTTGCTTAGTATTTACTCACCTCATTCAGTTTTATCAGATATTTTCTTAAAATTGTTCTGTGGACATATTTTGGGTTTTACCTGTTTTTGTCCCTCATGTACAAATAAATAAGTCCACAGCTGCTTAGTTATCCTCAATTCTAATGGGCGCCTTTTTCTACTCAATTCCTGTTGTTACAATAAATTTTGATATCAATTCCATTACGTACTTATGGCACATCACAAGAACAAAATCACAAAGAATTTGAACTGGAGAACGCGAAGATCCAGTTTTTGACATGGTTTACGAAAACCCAAAATGAGCCTACGAAAGTTAGGTTCGCAATTGGCAGTTCAGGAAAAATCACTACATCCATCATGTTCATAAAGTTCAACAAATCCTTTCTTCTGATCCTCATATGCGCCGAAGCTTGTGTTTTGACAATATCATCATTGGTCTTCTTGCGATCGATTAAATGCAGACGTTTGTTTGGCCTTTCTGCCACTTCTGTTGAAATAAATCTATTGTTTACTAATATCTAATTGGAAGGCAAGAAGATTTACATTGAAAAACTTCAAATGTGGAAAGCTGTTTAAAAATAATCTTGAAAAATTAATACACACCTGGTCCTAAATTTTTGAGTTCAGTTCGATGTCCCAAATACAATTTTCGATCAAAATACTCAGAATCATTATTGCACAGAAAGATTTAAGACATTTTTTTTAATAACATAGGCTTTATTTCAGCCCATAACAGTGCAACTTGAACATAAAAATTAAATGAAAATTCTTCCTAGAGAAACTCTACCTCTCAAACAGAAGTAAATATCTAATATCTCTTCGAGTATTTTCTATAAAACTTTTCAGAGAGAAGTGTTTTCGTATAATGGTGGGAAGTTTCAAACCTTTAAGGAGATTCATCACTTTTCAAACCGATATTCAGTTCCGCGTAACATAAGAAATAAATGGACATTCCTATTCAAGATCCTTAGTTCAATTCTGTTGGAGTGATAGTAACATTCATGTCAGTAAAGAAGCCATTTAACCGTAATTCTGTGAAACTGCTTTCTGCCCTACAATTGAATATATTTATATAATGTGACGACACTATGTTTTTGCAGAGTATTCGTATTTGCTTTAGCATCTGAACAAATTGAATTTTCCCTTGAGTAAGGTCGATAAAATCTTACGTTGTCTCGGAAGTTTCGTCTTCATTCAGATTTATTATCTTGAATTCAGCCAGTTATTCGGTTGTTATTGTGATCCATCTCTGCTGAAATTATATTAATTCCATATAAGTTCGTAGCTGGAGAATATAAAGGATTCATGAAATTCTTCTCCTATAAAGGATAATAAGAAAGGAAAGCACGAAACAGAATACAAGCATGCATATTTTCAATTATGGTTGTTATTTTTCTTATATGCTAAATAGATTTCAGGACATGGTCCATAACAAGTTTTATGACTGCAAGATCATGTTTAACGGCATCTTAAAGCCTGAATTGTTTATGGCATGAATGAAAATAACTTTTGTGAACTCATAGAAAACAATTTCAATACCTTCGCGCATAAAATTTGGAAATTTTAAATACAGATTCAATATGCTCCGGGCATAGCTGGAACGATCGATATGGAAGGCTTACAATATCTCACAATTCCTAGGCTTCTAACAGTACAGCGGACAGATTTCGAAAGACCCTAGATTTTCTGATATTTCAATGAAACACAGTCGATAGTTTCAGATTCTTGAAGTGCATACGTCTTCAGACATTTCGGCATAGTTATTTCAAATGGGTATGAGTTTGCGATACTGGCAAGCTTCTGCCGCGTATGCAAGATAGACAGATCTCGACGATTTATTACTGCAGCTACGTGAAATATTGTGAAGAGATGAAAGTAACTTACCCCCCTACCATTTACTCTTCTTGCGTAAGACATTCATTGTCGCAAACAGTTCCTTTTTTTCGTTTTCGAGTTGAATTTCGAAAATTTTCTTCAGTCCAACGGTTTTTGAGTTATAACTCAAACTTTCGTTTCTTTAAATATAAACCATAGGAAACTTTGATTTCGATGACTTAATTTTTTTATATTCTCAAAGAAACACGTGCATACCATTCTTTTCATTCAAGACATGTTTCCATGAAAAACTGAAATTGTATAACTTTTTCCTAATTTAAGAAATAACACGAAATTGCTTGGGTGAGTTATGTGCTCCCTTTATGACAATTCGATAATAAATTCTTGAAATGACAACTCATATAAATTATTTAGCATCTTGAAACTAATGTATGAATTCAATATCGTGTAACTGAATGAGGAGTTCCTTAGAGTCAAGAGCTCAGTATTATCTACAAAAATAGATATAGGCCATAATATGAAGATATCCTGGTTATTTAGTCAGAAAATTGCCAACGTCGACTCGATTTCTGCAATTGATTTCTACAGAAATCTGTAGAATATCCATCATTTTTTGAGAAAAGTAACTTGGACTGATTACATTACATTACATTACGTGAGGGTCGATTGGCTTTGCAAGCCTTTCCGAACTGCGACCAAATTGATCTTTTGTTCGTAACCCTTCTTATTCATTTCCCTGTAGGTTTAGATCCCTTACAAAATTAAGAATCTCCCTGGGAGCTTTCGCTTTCACTTCGTGCGGCTCTAATTTGTCGCTACCGAAGTGTATATGTCTTTGACAGACAGTTGCGATTCAACTGCAAAGAATATGTTCGGTAGTTTCATCGCCCTCTTTACACATTCTACATGTTGCCATTTCCGATTTGCCCATTTTATTGAGATGGTATCTCAGTGGGCAGTGTCCAGTAAGGAGGCCTGTTATGATCCTCAACTCGTCCCTAGAGAGATCGAGAAGATGTTTTGTCTTCTTTGGCGAATAGTCAATGAACTTTCTCGCTTGCCTTTGCCTTGGATTTTCCTCCAGTATTCTTTTTTGCTAGATTCTTCCCATCGTTCCAGTTCCTGTCGTCTGTGTGGCTTACTTAGACCGCAGAACGGTTCAGGTCCGGTGGGTGGGATTCCAGCAGCTGATTTGGCCAGTTCGTCAGCAGCTTCATTTCCTTGTATGCCTTCGTGGCCAGGCACCCACCTCAGGAATAGTTTGTTCTCCTCAGAAAGTTGCTTCAAGGATTGACGGCATTCCCAGATAGAGATGCTCCGATAACTGTAAGAGTTTAGAGCTTTTATTACTGCCTGACTGTCCGTTAAAATGTAAATCTTTGCATATTTGAGTTTCCTTCGTAGTCCCTCCTAGCAGAAAAGGTTTACAGCAAGTGTTTCTGCTTGCATGATTGTAGGAGTAAAGCCTAGAGGCACTGATGAAGAGTACTTTGGTCCATATATGCCTGCTCCTGTTCCATCAATCGTTTTTGATCCGTCCGTGTATCAAATGGAGGATTTTTGGTCGAATTGATTTATTTTTCCCTTTACGATGGTGCGGTCTTCTATGACTACTTCGAAGGGTGTGTGAAAATCAAACTTAAGCAGCATTATATCCGATGGTTGGGATAAGATTTCTGGCGCTATGTAACCCAGAATCCCCAGGTGTCCCTTCAGATCACCAGGTAATATTTTTTTTGTGTCTTGGAGCCGTAATGCCGTTATCAACGCCTCCTTTTTCAATTTTATATGAAGAGAAGGGGGATTTTGAATTACCTTCAGGGCAATAGTCGGGGTGCTTCGTATAGCACCTGTTATGCCCAAGCACGCAAGCCGCTGCAGTTTTTGCAGCTTGTTTTGCGTAGTTATTTCTGATGTTTTCGTCCACCATACTAACGATGCATATGTGACAATAGGTCTTATAACTGCTGTGTATAACCAGTAGCTTATTTTTGGCTGTAGGCCCCAGGTCTTTCCGAAGAGTCTACGGCATGCCCATAGGCACGATATAGCCCTGGAAAGAGTTTTGTCAATGTGTAAATTCCAGTTGAGTCTCTGATCCAGGGTTAACCCTAGACACTTAGCCTGTTCCGAAAATTTCAGAGTATGTCCATTCAGAAAGGGGGGCTTTGAGTTCAACTTTCTTCGTCTTGTGAATGGAATTAGAACGGTTTTGTCTGGATGGATGCTGAGTCCCTCTTCAGCACACCATTCATTTACGATGTTAAGGGCTTTTTGCATCAGGTTCGATAAGATTCCATCATGCTTTTCCCTAATGATGATAACTAGATCATTAGCATAGCCTTGTGCGTTGAAGCCAGCGTTGTTCATTCAGTCTTTCTAAGAGGCCATCAACAACTACTGACCATAGTAGCGGCGATAGGACACCTCCTTGAGGGGCATCCTTTCACTGCTGACACCGATATTTCGGTGTCTCCAAAAGTGGCCGTTATGATCCGGCCTTTGAGCATTTCTCTAATCCATTTGATGGTGGGTGTTTTGACACCCTTATTGTATGCACCATTGCTAACGGATGTATAGGAGGTATTATCAAAGGCTCCTTCAATGTCTCCAAATAGAACTAAGGCTATTTCTTTGACCTCTAGTGCTCTTTCCACTTCTTTGACTAGATCGTGTAGGGAATCAATTGTGGACTTGCCCGGTTGGTAGGCAAATTGTTTTTTCTGAAGTTTTATGAAACTTCTCATATGGTTGTCAATTTGGACTGATGAAGGTCACATTAGTATTGAAGTAATATCCAATCGTCAAAATAACCATTCGTGGTCGGACGTAAACTCACATCGCCAAATCAATATTCAACGTCATGGCCGATATAGGTTCAATGTGCTGTGTGCATTAAAAGATAATCGCGTATTAGCGTATGTGATTCTTGATGAAAACCAAGAGAATTTGGTATTTTTTGTTCAAATAATGCGGCCCATACTTTATATTTCTGCTTACCTGCCAACTGTATTCCTTTCATTTCAACTGGAAAACAATCATTTGGACTGCATGTCCTACAAGAGAAAAAGCATAAAAACCATCGTTATAGAGCTTACTGCTTCGAAGCTAGTTTCAGATTAATCTTTGAAATGATGCCATTGAGCCAGATCGTGCTGAAGCTCAAATGCTTCCATCAAAGCTTTAATATTGATGCAATAAACCAAGTCGTCCTTTCGAACAAAGTGGACAGTGAACTCCATTCCAAAATATCTGAACCAGCAGGAACTAATTCTCGGAAAAAGTGAGTTCCTGTTATTTAGCCTTGATTAAAGCAGCCTATCAGCTTCTTTGGAAAGATTGAAGTCAATAACCCATCATCCAGGCTCTCGCTCAAAAGAGGCAGGTTGCTGATATTCTTTTTTTTAGATATTTCCATGGTAAATCCTCTGATAAACTGAAAAGCAACAATTTGATTGAGGAGGTCGTTACTTGATGAAAATCGATATACATATTGTTTCAATGAAATAAAACTATGATATGGCCAGTTTCAACACACTGTAGCACAGTGTGGTGAAATCGGTCATAGTTTTGTTAATATAGTGAAAATCTAAATAGCATAGTTTTATTTCATTGAAAATATGAAAAGCAACATCTAAATTATATTTCTTGTTCTTTGAATCAACTATTCCAGCATCTTGATGATATCATGTAGCAGTATATTATTATGGTTCATTATAATTGAGGATTATTTTCCCCTTGAATTTTCATGCTGCCATAATAATAATCTAACCTTACCAACAAAATATGGAAAGTCCGGAGCAAGGCGCGATAGAAAACGTCTTTTCGCTTTCAAAAGTGGGGAAAAGTGTTAGGAGAAAACATAAATGCGTTCTTAGAAGAATCGAGAAAATCTTGAGAATTTGGGCAGGACAACGCTGTCACGTCAGCTAGTTCCACCTCAGGAGAACGTCCTTCAATAATGCAAGGATATCGAATTGCCTCAGAAACGAACATGTATCTACATCACAGTCAACACAGTAGTTTGCTGGCATGACCATTTGTCATTCAAGACCTAACAGTACATCTTATATAATCCTTATGTTCTCGCGAATTACAATTTCAAATAATTAATCAGTACGTTGATATGTTTAGGTATCATTCTTCTCTTCTGTCTGTGAAAAATGAAAGAAAGTTCATAGAAGTTTGTTTCGGTTCGAAGTTTTGGGAGTTGGTAGTACGTTTCCTCATTAACTTTTATTCTTTATAATTATCGTTATCATTCCACCGTAATAACGCGAAGTCGTTTCTAATCATTCGAGTTGAATAATTTTAACGAACAACTCAATAATAATGAAGAGTTAACCAATGAAATAACCGTTCAGAGAATTTGATTAGCAGCATATATATTAGTCCATATGATTCACAGATTCCGTATTCGCATCTGAAAATCGTTTTTCTATACGGATCTGAGCCTGTCCTGATATATTGCCTAAATTGATCATTTCTTAGGACTCTTTTAAGTTGATTGAACAGTTCACTTTGGCTGAGTCAGGACACCTGTATATTTATGAAACAATTTCACTCAACGAGTTCTCCTAATAATGATCTTTGAGTAGGAGCATACTGAAGTAAAGGAATTTCATATGCTCAATCATAAAATTTACTGTTCAAGAGATTTTGACTATAAATACTCTTTCAAGAATAAGGTGGTGGGTAAAATCGAAATCTGGAGGTTGTCCAATATCAACTGCTACTATCGTCTTTGGTCACCCAACATGCAGCTTGGCGATGTACAGGACTAAACACCAGGGCCCCAATTCCATATCAGATTATGCTGCTATTGAGTTTCCGTCCACCGGCTAACCGATGACCTACACCAATCTAAGTGAATGCCTCATATAGGTAACGAGAAACCAAACTTCATTATGCAAGCAAAAAACAGAAGTACACCCCAAAAAATCCTGGAACAGAATAAATAGAGTAACGTCATAGTGTAATTTTTACGAAATTTTTGGGTAATACCTATTTTCTCTGGTCTGCATTGTACTGTTGTCTTTAATACAGGTACATCATTGAGGGATTATTATTGAGATTGCACTATGTTCATATTCCTCTCTTCAAATTTTCAGACTCTTATCTGTATTTCATTAAGCTTTTTATTAGTGTAACACATTGTTATTTGATTTAGGGTTGTCCCATTCAGGTAAGTACCATGCTTCGGTTAGTGGCGAAGAACGGCTCAAGTAAAGGACGAAAACGATGATTAAATTTTACGTTACATAGCAGGATCAAACTCAGAGATTTATCAGCAAAAGCCCGTTTTGAATCGATAATTGGTGTCAATAAGGGAATTAACGTTCGCAAAATTTCTTTGAAGCTGGAAAGTATACATTCAGATACAAGCAAGATCCTGCCACTCATTTAAATGTCTATGATATTAGCATATTCTCTGCTAAATCGAAAATTGTTAATTTCTGATACCAGCATTCTACAAGCATATATTTAACGTTATAACTGTCGGGCACTATGGATTCCAATTCTTAATAATAATTGTACAGTGCATGTTACAATTACAAATTCAAATACCATCATGTAGGAGCAGCTGTTCAGAGTATGCAAATTAAACGGCGATACATGAACTGGCATATAGCATACAGTTTACACATTGCCTACTGAAAATATGTCAGAGAAGATCGCACTCAGAGTAATTACGCAGTATACGGAAATTTGGTGTGCAACAATAATAATAATGATTATGAGGCCAGATTTCCATTCTACATTCTGTTCATGACTTGGCAAACTCGCAGCATATATAAAATTTAATTGCTTTCCAGCAATTGCCGCTTAAATTATCATTGTCATAATTTCTGCTCTTCTTTTGGCAAAGTCAGGTAGCTTTATTGAAGACGCAATCTATATTTAAATTTCAAAGAATTTCTTTTCTATCGAGGATCAACTATCCCCATTCAGTTTTTATAGAATAATATTTAATAAAATTGAAAGGTATGAAGGATAGACATTTATATCGATAAACGAACTGTTATTAAAATGCCAATGTTCATCTGAAGAGTCTTTTCAGAAACTTACATGTAAACAGAATAATCGCCAGTTCAAAGTATAAGGAATTGTTTTTATCCAAGCCATTGGACCCGACAGATGTTGTTATTCCCGAAGCCATAATTAATGGTCTACAGATACTACTGTGCCACCACAACTAATAGTAAACAATCCATTGGGTAGTATTTGTCACACATGTCAGGCCCCGCGATCGCAACCAAACCAGGTGGCAAGGGGCAGGCGCGACGCATGTCTCTCCTGCCTGATATTGATGCAGGAAATATTTTATACTTTCCCTTTTCATGTTTTTCTTGTTTATAATACTTGTTTGAACTATTTATTTGTTGTTGCCCAATACTAACTCGTTTTCCTATTTCAGACAATGCTGAAACATTAATCTTTACATTTTTATGAAAATTTCTGAATTTCATTGTTCCAAATTCAAAATTGAAAGAATTCCATACATCATTCTAACTCCTATTTCTTGCTGTATGTTTTTTTAAATAATTCCCATTAAGACTTGAATTTCGCATTCTCAAGTGTGGTTTTCTTAAAACTTGCCCACCATCCTGAAACCCAAAAATTTCCGTACTGACTTGAAACTCTTCGTCCGTATTCCAAGCGGAGATTAAAAAATAAATCTTCATACCAGTTTTCATCGAAAACATTTTAGCGGCTTGGATAGATAAGTTTTCATAATAACATAACAGACAATCTGTTTATTATATTAGTGTGAAAGTTATAACCCCTGTGAGGGAACAAAAGAATAGTAGGCTGAATTCTTTCGAGGAAATGCAAAACACAGTTACGATTTCCAGAACCGGAACATATTTGTACCGGAAAGCTTGAAATCATGTCTGAATATAAAATTCTATAGGAATTGAGCCAATGGAACAAGGAGATACATAAAATTATTTTGAAAAGGTGAAGAGAATACAGTTTCAATCATGAAAGAGAAGATCCGAAAAATATATTGAAGAAACTGAAAAATTAAAAGAGATTAATAAACAATTTTCATTATTATCCTAACTTACTCATAGCTTCATTGAACTTTCAAGAGCCTCACCTGGTTACCTAGTATCCTGTGTCTGCCTCTGCGGTTCAATGTTCACCTCATCATATGGAAATCAGTTCAGCGGCGTAACTATGAAAGCAACCAAGTTACTCTTAAATTTATTATAGTATTAGCACCGACAATGATTGAAATATTAATGTCTGAAATTACCTTCAAATAAACCTCAAAAACATTGCCAGAAAACGAAATAAAAGAGTACTGTGTGCTATTGATCTAACCTAACACAATGTCATTTCGAGTTCTCTAATATGAAGTAGCT
The DNA here is from genome assembly GCA_013387265.2 of Cryptolaemus montrouzieri. NCBI lineage: Eukaryota > Metazoa > Arthropoda > Insecta > Coleoptera > Coccinellidae > Cryptolaemus > Cryptolaemus montrouzieri. The sequence goes on along the minus strand of JABFTP020000021.1, from coordinate 68,603,793 downwards.
AATTAGATACCAAGCATTCTAATGTATTATTTCATACATACCTGATCATCTTTCGGACTCGTTAGTAATTTCTTTGTTTTGGTTTTCGGGAGTTATCTACCTCAATTTGACAAGCAAGAAGCTAATTCAATCCAGATCGCTATAGCTGTTTCTAAATTAACGCATACGAGGTGTGTTAATTATGTTAATACACTGAATTTTTTCCACCTTTTTAGTCAAATATAATCATCATGCTATATTGTCTACTTCAAAATAGTTCCTTGGGCAAGCCATAAAATGCTGGAGTCGGCCCTTCCAATCATCATAGCATTGCTGGATTTCAGATGCTGAAATAGCTGGCCAGTTACAGCTGTTTGGAAATTTCTTACCTTTGAGGTAATTTTTTATTCTCGGGATGGGGTAAAAGTTACAGATATTACTACAAGTCTGGTGAATAATGAGGCTGAGGAGCCACATGAATATTCTTACTGCCTAAGAACTCCATAATTGAGATTGCAGTGTGCATGGCGTATTGTTGTGATGCAAAACCCAGTTATTTTTGATGTTTGGTGGCACATGAAAGACTCTTCGAGATATTTCGAGAACCCATCGATGACAGTGTCGATTAACCGTTCGGCCACGAGGCACAGACTCTTTGTCGGCGATTCCGTTCGTACTCAAAAATTAAATCAGCATGCATTTGATCTTTGACTTGCTTATTAGTACTTTTTCGGGCCAGGGATAGGTTGCAGTGTACCACTTCATGTTCTGGCGTTTAGTTTCTGGGTCGTTCTCAAACACCCTCAATTCGTCCCCAGTAATTCGAGAAAACCGGGATTATTTTCAATCGATCCCATAAAGTCAAGGCTGCTTTCATTTCCTAGATCCTTCTGATCTTGGAAAAGGTTTTTCGGGACCATTTTTCTTTTTTCACATCCGATTCATTGGTCAAAATCTGCTTAGCGGAGATGTGATTCAAGTTCAACTACTCAGCGATCATTCTGACTGGTAACTGTTAATCTGAACGTAAAAGATCGAGGACTTGATATTTTCAGAAGTGCTCTTCCTGGTTTATCTTCATTTCTGCTTAAGCATGCCGAAGTTTTTCGAATGCTTCTGTTTCAGTGTGTTCGAGTTTGAAGTAAACTTGAAAGCGCACCGATGCTTAAAATTAATGCCATCCATTTTCAGAACGCACAAGAAAAAACTGGTTCACGAAAACTATCGCCATGGTTAGAAATATGAGTTCAAACTCATACTGGAGGCGTATCACATGTGCACCTGTCCTTGGTCACAGCCTCTCGTCTCACGCGTTGCCGGATCGAAAGCAACGTTTTCTGTATCATTACTTCATTTACAGACCTCTTATATTTACGCGATTAATGTTCGATTAATACTCATTAACATACAGGATGTCCGTGAAATGCGTGTACAATGTTATACCTCAGATTCTTCATCTCGAAATAAGTTGATTTAAAAAGAGTTTCTTCGTTTGGCCGCTAGAGTTTGCCAAATCCAAAGATTTTTCAAATAATTCGAGAAGGATTCGATCGGCAGAAACCATATTTGGTATGCGTAGTCGGGTGCGTTATTCACTTTTTTCAGTGATACACTCAATGTCCTTGGCATCTTACAAGTGTCCCTAAAAACTCGAATGTGTCTTTAATCAACCATAATTTTTCAACTGTCTGCATTTGAGCAAAACTATTCGAGACATCGAGTAGCATTTCCTGAAATAGCGACGAGGACACGAAGAGAACCACGAAATAGATATATCTATTGACCATTCCAATTCTACGCCTTCATAAACAAACTTGAATTCACATCCCTGACAACTTCTACTGAAACACATCACCTTGGTTTAGAACGTATTCACAGAATTTTCATTTTTTGTGTATATTCGTGATGCATTGAAATACACTTTTGTAAATTCACCTCCGAGTCAGTCTCGAACACCAAATCGTCAGAATATAACAGCATAATGAGATCGTGCAATCCGTCGATATTAACAACCGTTATTCCCCTGCTTCAAAAAAACTTCTCGATGTCCGAAGTGAACAGAGCAAACAATAAAGGACTCAGGGTTTCCCCTTGGAGTACCCCTTGAAATATTTTGAAGCTTCGCGTGTAATTTCCACACGATTTGTTTGTTTGTTATTCCTTTAACGTGCTCTATTTCCGCCTTTTGGCCAATGACATGCCGGGGAATACTGTCACCTCACTAACCCGGGAATTTTGCCGAACCCCTCTCGTGTCGAGGGAAGAGATCTTTAATGTCCAACACATCTCTGTTAGACAGGACCGACAGCTTAACATCTCCTCCGAAAGATGGACACTCAAGCGATTCCCAGAATCCAAGAAATCGCACCGACTTTGTGGGGATTGAACCCAGGTAACTCTGCGCAGGAGACGAGCATCATATCCCATACGCCACCGAGTCGGCTCCACACGATTCAACTCTGAAGCTAGCGTTTTCATATAAATTTTTAATGATATTAATTATATTTGCAGAAATTCCGATGCCATAAAAAACCTGCCATAAAAGAAAATGAGAAACAAAATCGAACGTTCGAAATCCATAAAAAGTACGAATACTTTCCGTTTCTGAAGGCGCAGTTGAAGCTGCATTATAGACGTTCAAGTGAATATACTGTCGAAGCATCCTTGGTTTTTGCAAAACCATTCTGGCATTCGGGAATAACGGCGTATTCCTCACACGATGCTTCAAGCCGACCCAAGATATTATTGTAGGGAATATCTTTACAACAGAATTGATCAAAGCTATACTCCGGAAATTATTTGGGTCCTTTGTATCTCCCTTCTTATACACCATGATCATTATCACACTGTCCCATTTTTTTGGGACTTCACTTATATCAATGATTCTATTGAAGAGGGCATTTAAATACATCATCCAATTATAAGAGATAATTTCGAGAAACTCAATGGGAATGCCGTCATCTCTCGGACATATAGCATTTTAAAATTTGAGTAATGGCACACAAGCACAAGCATCAGTAAAGAAATTATCCCAGATATTGCAGTTCAATTAAATTCTGTTTTTAGCATTTGAATAGAACATCCTTCGAAAGCTGTTTTTGCTTGAGTATGACTTGACGCAGCACACAGCTTTCTTATGTTCAAATTTCAGATAATATGCGATGAACTGTCTTTTTTTAATTTTTCACGATAACTGCTAGCTCTAACACTTTCATTCGATGACTATCCAAAACTGCTTTTCAGAATTTTTTCACCATATGCCGATCAAACATATATAATATATAAAATATAAAACTTAGCGTCTTCTGGGCTTAAAATGTTCTGAAACAGTAATTATTTTCGAACAACTATCGCCATCTCTAGGTCTGGCCTGGTACTTCTGGGACCAATCTCTTACTTAACTAAAATATAGACGGCCTGGCTAGCGGCACGATTGGTGCGGAAGCATGTAGGAATATGCTAAGCAAGTTAGCTCGTTTGGAATACGAGTTCAAGTCGAGGATGTCGTCCTTGGTCAAAAAAGTGCTGAATTTGTAGGAGTCGCTTAAAGGGCATAAAATAAAAAGACTAGATATTTTGTAATCTTTGTGGTAGCAGTTATCAATGCACGGTCTTGAAGAGTGGTTCGGCAAGCACTAAAAACTGTTGGTCCAGAATAACAACAACTAAAATATTTAACTCACTCATATACAAGTTCTCACAACTTTTTGCGGAAAGAGCTACATTGCGATAGTTGTTTTTTTTTCAATTTTGTATTTTTCATGAGAATCGTTCTATTTGACATCTTTCTCGCAGTAGGATCCGTTAATGTGCACAGTCAAGGTATTTTCAATTTCTTCATTATTAAATTCTCAAATACAGACTTATTTGACGTCTAAGCGTTGCTTTCATTCTACATTTTCCTCACAGTTGGGGCAGCCAATTAAAATTTCAATATCTGTAACAAAAATGTTAAATTTCACAAGGCGACAAGTCGGCCATCTATGTGAAACGCAAACAACGTTCCCAAACAAAGACATCCCTTGACAGCTACCCCAAACAAACGCCTACCTAACCTGACGAGCATCAAACCACTCATAAGCCGTGAAAGATTTATTATGTGTACGAAACGAGTTCAATTTGTCGTTAATAACTCGATTAAACCGCAAAGCATAATATAAATCTCATGTTTCGATGGTTCAGGCCGGCCATCCTACACGATCCACCCGTCTCTCTAAGTTAATCGATGAGATGCCTTCAGTCCTTGGCAGATATGACACTCCCATGACTGCTATTCAAAATAAGGGAACGGGTACAACGGGTATCCACTTCCGCTGCCAAATGTATAGGCATCCTTTCATCTCCACGACTGTGAATTATTACTGTTCTCTCCCGTGTACAGAGGCGGCGTTGTAGATGGAAAAATATGGTGATTTATGGGGATTACGGCTTGTTACCGAGTTGATAACGAGGGCACTTGATGAAGAATTATTGGGGAAAATTGTTTGATTTTGCACTGAACTTCAGATTGAATTATCTTTTATGGTATTCTATTCATCCGGAACAGGCCGTTCAGGTAAATATATATCAGATGAAGGAAAATTTGCACTTGGGTTTTTGAGAGATTATCTAGATATTTCGAGTAGCTATCCGAGGGTTAAAATGCTCAGGGCTTTAAAAATATGGTAATATCAAAATTTCAGGATGTCCTAATTGATGTTACAGAAGCTCAATAAAAGTAACGTAGCTTTGATATTATGTAAAATATTATAACAGAAATAACGGTTCAAATGGTGGCATTTCTCCTAATGAACGTGTTCAGTTTATTGATCATTCTACGAATAAAACGAACTATCTAGCTTTCAGGGAGATAAATTCACTAAAATGTTGGAAGCACTCCCCTCCGTATTCTGGGGAATAATTATGGGGAGTATATATTCTTTTGAAGAGAGAGGATTCACAAAAATTTGAATAATTGTATTTACAATAAATGCTCTTATCTATAATTTTGGTGTACGTCAGAAAAACACAATAGTGTGTAACAGGGAAACCATACTATCTTGCGTATGATTCAATCAACGAGTGAAAAAACCTAAGGAATAAACTCGTTTTCCTATCGCTATTGCACTAGCAATTGCTTGTCTGTTTATGTTATATTAGCGTCGTGTGTACATAAAGAGTACCAAAGATTTTTCTGCTTATCAGATTCATTCTCTCATTCTCATCTTGCACACCATGATTTCCAGACGAAGACAAGGGTGACAGGAATCTGTAACAATGGAAAAAGAAAACCAGCAGAAAAATATTCCAACAATCATACCTGACTCTTATATGTCTAAACTCACTTGAATGTAAGAAAATATTTTACATAGCAAGCAAGGCCATAAAAGGACTAAGGAGATAATCAGAAAGTACATAACCTGAGATATTTCCTCTTTCGGGGATATGTTTTTCCTTCGCAGTGTGAGTCTCCTGAAACATAATCATTTCCTTGTTCTTGCTTGCCAATTTTGAAGTATAATGGCAAAATCCCTTCAATATTTAAATAAAAAAAAACAATTCCCCCTCTGTTTGACCGAGAGAGTCCCGATGGCCAGGTTCGGTCTTCTAAGTGATGCCGATTATGATCTATAGATGTTCTAGAATCATTATGAAATCAATAATTTAGGTTGACATCTCCCATATATTATTTCTTGTGGATCTTGTTCAATTTAAAGAAAAATTTGCGAAAAAATTTTGACAGTCGCTTTAAAAATATGACAGTGATAGGTGTAAGTATGTCTCCATATATCTTACCGTAACTTTGGTTCTATATCCGTTCAGATAAGTTGAGGAATTACATAAAACTTATAGCCCGGGAGCAGATTTTTGCGACCATTTTCCTTCCGGCAGAAAATTTGAGAAATGATCCAAACAATTGTGTCGTGTAGTCAGCTACGACACCATGAATGAGGTCTTTAACAGCAGTCCTCTAAATATGAACAGAAAATGAGTCATTTATTGGCAGTTAATAGTGGAAATAATATTGAAATGACGAAATAGTGAAATTTACCTGGGCTGCATGTGAAAAGGGAAAATTTGGTGTTCTTCTCCTGGTTGAGATTTTATCGGATGGAAGTCGGAACATGATACTTTGAATAAAACAAAACGTCAGCTGGGCATACAACGGTGGAAAACACATCAGCTGACTTATTAAAATTAGGAGTACTGAAACCATGCATGGTATTTCTCTTGATGAACGTTTTCAGTTTATTAATCATTCTTCGAATTTTTCTTGGTTCTTCTCTATCACGAGCCATATGTATAAGTGTGCCGGCGTGTCTGATATTGAGACAGTCGATCAAGTTTTTAAGCGAGAATCATTTTCGGCTAATACCTCGTTTACCTTCTATTTTTCCCTCAATGATTAATTGCAACAAGTTGTATTTGCTGTTTGTAAAAATGTGCCTGAAGAATGCAGCTTTCTTTTCCTTATCGTGGTTATAATTTTTTGTTCTTTTCCCATTCTTCTGAGCACCTCAGCATTTGTTACATGTTCTACCCACGGAACTTTCAAAATCCTTCTATATAGCCACATTTCAAATGAATCAAGTCTTGCATTGTTCGAGTTTTTAACGTCCATCCTTCAACACCGTACAAAAGAGTGGACAGGATATAACATTGTGCAGTTCTCCACTGTGTTGCTACGCTCAAATCCCGGTTGCATAGCAGCGCTTTAATTTTGAAGAACGTGTTCTTGGCGAGTTCTATTGTTGTTTTGATTTTCATATCAGAATTCCATTCTTCGTTACGCCAACAGCCGAAGTACTTGAATCGACTAACTCTTTCCATATCCTGGTTTCCTATGCGCACTACTACATTCTCAATTCTAGCATTGCTGATTATAAAAAGTTTGGTTTTTCGATGTTTATATTAAGACCATAATTCTGGCAGACGTTATTTACTTCATCTAGTAACAATTGAAAGTCTTTCTCATTGTCTGCAAGGAGTACCGTATTATCGGCATATCCTACATTGTTAATTGGTTTCCCGTTAACCTTTAATTTCTATGTACTCCAAAGCCTCCTGGAATATGAACTCAGAATACAAGTTAAAAAGAAGGGGTGATAATTTACATCCTTGCCTGACTCCTTTGCTGATTTCCATGTCTGGAGAAGCTCTGTATCCTACTTGTGTTTGAGCTGACTGATCCTAGTATAAGTTTTTAATAATTCTGATATCCTTGCCATGCAACCCTATGTGTTTTAAGAGATTATCAGTTTGTCGTGTTTCACGATATCAAATGCCTTTTCTTAGTCTACGAAATACGCTAAGATATATTTTCGTCTATCTAGGCATTTCTTTGTTACTCACATATATAGAGAATAAAGCCTCTCTTGTACCACAACCGTTTCTGAATCCGAACTGATTTTCGCCAACATTTGCATCAATTTTCCTCCATAAGTGGGAGTGCAAGATACGTAGAAACAACTTCACAGCATGACACATTAGACTTATTAGCCGATATTCGCTACATTTCTTGGCGTTGGCACTTTTAGAAAGAGGGATGAAGGTGGATTTCATTCATAGCTCCAGGATGTGGCCTGTGTTAAATACTCTGTTGAACAATTGCAGCATAACATGAATAATTTCATCTTGGAAAAGTTTCTGGATTTCTGGATTGACATTATCAGGTCCCGTAGCTTTACCATCTTTTGTCGGTTTCAGAGCTTCAATTAATTCATCCTTAAGAATTTCCGGTCCCTCTAAGTTTCCGTGCGAGTTTTCTGTTGGATATCTATGGTCATTAAAGTATTCGCTTATATAACACTTCCATCTTTGCACTTCTCTTTCCTTGTCTATTATCAGCTGATTGTTTTCGTCTACTAGTTTTGTTGAGGTCTTACGTCTATAAGTGTGTGTCCTCTCCTTGATCTTTTTGTGAAGATCGAAGCTATTGTGTTGATGTTCTTAGTTTTATATATCTTGGCATTTTCCTCTAAGCCATTGTAATTTTGCTTCTTTAATCTTCCTTCTAATCGTTTTATGTATTTTATTGTATTTCGATATGTTGTTTCTGTGTAATATTTCTTCTTCCATTAGTTGTAATATATCGCCAGTCATCCAATAATTCTTTTGAGCTTGTTCACCTTCCCCAGAATTTCTGTTGTTGTGGTTATAGCTATATCGCCAAATGCACACCATATTTCATCGATGCTCATGTTATTCATGCGTTCTCTGAATGGTTTTATTCTGTTATTGAGTAGATTTGATAGTGTAGCCCTTTTCCCTTCATATTTCAAGTTGTTGAGATTAATTGTTGCGGGTATGTTGGGTTTTACAATTTTTTTCAGTCGGACTCTCAGCTGGGCTACCACCGGGTTATGATCTGACCCAATATCAGCACCAGGATATATTTTCACTGAATTTATTGTATTTCGAAATCTAATGGTAATGCATATATAATCAACTAAAAATAAATCAAACGATTTAGAATTCTACTAGGATAATATATAAGCACAACGCGTTTCGACACTCTGTGTCTTTCTCAAATGCAAGGTTACATATTACTGATATTCTATACTACAAATACACTACAAATAGCATATGGTATTGGTAAAAGTAGCGAAACCTTAAAAACATTCCTTGCAAATTTCAACTTAAATATAGCTTTCAGAATAAGAAACAACTTAGGGGACATATTGAAAATTAAAAACAAAAACTAAAGAAGAAACTAAATCCAGAGTATATCGTTCAAATTCAAAGTTTTATATTGGCCGTACCGGTAGAAATTTCGGAACTAGAATATCGGAACATGAACGTAGTTTCAATAATAAAAAAGCAGATTCCAATTATTCAAATCACCTTTTAGATTGCAGCCACTCATTTAATCCGGATGTGCAAGTTTTACATACAGAAAGTAGAGCCCAGAAATTGAATTACCTTGAAGCCCCTACTCAACGTTTTCCCAGAAATACTTGATAGCCCTTGAATGGATTTCCCTAATCTGTTTTTTATTGCTATTCTTAGTATATTTGTAGTATAGAATATCAGTAGTGTGTAACCTTGCAGTTGAAAAAGACACAGAGTGTCGAAACGCGTAGTGCTAATATATTATCCAAGTAAAATTCTAAATCGTTTGATTTATTTTTATTTGATATGAAATTCTACCAAGTAAAAGTATATAACCTTCTTGAGGGTATTTTGTACCATGTATTTGTGACTACTAATTGATGTTCCAAGCAGAATTGAAGCAGTCTGTCTTCACGTTAATTCCATATCCTAGTCCATATTGTCCTACTAAATTTTCAAATCTCTCCGATCCTATTTTGGCATTCAGGTTCATTAATATTGTTATATCTTTCTTCTTTAGATTTTTCATGATTTCTTGGATCTGACTGTAGAACTCGTCAACTTCTGCATCAGTCTGATCAGACTTAGGAGCGTATACCTGCATGAAGTTGATGTTGAATGGACTTCCTTTCAGTTGTAGGAGAACGCATCGTTCAGACAATGGGATTAACTTAGTTACGTATTCACTGCAACTTTCTGCTATCACGATTGCCACCCCATATTGGTGATTTGGATGTTGTGTATTGCAGCCAGAATAGATCTTTGTTACGGCTTCTGTCCTGCACATGCCAATATATGTCCGCCGTATCACACTCATACCCGGCTCGTTGATTCCAAGTCTTTTCATCTCTTTCACTACATTCTTCATTGTTCCAGCTTGATATAATATTTGGACGTTCTATGTCACTAATTTAAAATCATATTATGTTCTCTCCTGTTTTTGTTGATCAGTCGCATATTTTCCGCGTTAGGTCTGGTTCCTGCCTGAGCGTGGCCGGTAGTCCATTTCACACTCTCAAGCCCGGAAACTCGAAAGCGCCGATTGCTAGTCGGGTCACTCGGCGTCTCAATTTTTACGTACTACTTGTCTTCCATGATGGTTTCCTGAGAAATTACTAAATGAGGTGGTTTTCCCTTTGCCTCCTCAATACCTAATCAGGTGCTTTTTTAGCTGCTCCTAACATAGAGAACAGTCGCTATTGGAAACCGCTCCTTTGGAGACAGACGCTACCGTTATAGATTTTGATTTGCCCTAGATATTTCATTTTCCCGGTGCCTCTGGAAGGCATTCTCCTATCCACCAACTGGGAAGGCACCCGATGGGGAAGCAGCACCCTTTGTATTCTTGGGAATAATTATACGGAGTGATAAGAGTCATAGCTGTAAGAATGTCTCCTATATCTCAAAGTAACTTTGGCTTTATATCGTCTCAGCTAGGTTGAGGAGTTACATAAAACTTATAGACCAGAAGTAGATTTTTGTGACCATTTTCCTTCCGTCCTTCTGGCAGAAAATTTTTGGAAAAGATTCAAACAATTCTGTCGTGTAGTCTCGGGAACCTCAGCTGCGACACCATAAATGAGTTTGTCAGCAGCAGCCCTCTAAATACGCATAGAAAATGAGTCATTTTTGCCAGTTGAAGCTGTGACAGTTAATAGTTGACATAATATTAAAATGACGAAATATTGGAATATACTTTAGTTGCTGATATACACAAGTGAAATAAGAATATTCGGTATTCTTCTCCTGGTTGAAGTTTCGTCAGATGGAAGTTGGAACATAATACTTTGAATAAAACAAAACTTCAACTGAGTGTACATCGGTGGAAAACCCATCAGCTGATTCATTGAAATTACGAGTACGGAAACCATGCACGAGCTCTGCTCGTCGGTTCACATTTTAATTCTTCAGCTAAGTGTGTTTTCCCGGGTACACAGATAGCGGATTCCGTTAGACACAACATTAATCGTCAACAATAATAATTAAAATTGTGAAAGTATAAATTAGCGTGTTGTGTGAATAAAATTTTCAAGATCCGTTTAATGTTTTTACCAAAAAAAAAATCGAATATGAAATAATTTATCGAAGAATTGTGCAAGTACAATTAAATATTTTGCGTTGCAAAATGTGGAATTTATTTTTCGACGGCCTTATCACAACAATTGCTGACTTAAACACTTCACAGCTGGGTCTCCGAAATTTATCGCAGTAGGTATGATTACTATAGGAGATTAAAAAATGGTGAAAGTCTGGTAATAAATTCGGAGGTTATTCCAATAAATTTGAATTCAAATTTTGACCAACTGGCTTTTTCAAGAATTTGAAACAGTTTTTAAAGTGATTTTTTTCGAGAAAAGGTATAATTAGAATCTAACACATTTGATTATGCTTGAAATGATTTTCCTTTCGAAAGAGACATCTTTTATTTCGAATAAATTATGAAAAATTAAATGAAAAATTACAAAAGCTATGAATAAATCTCATGGTAATAATAATTTAAGTATGAGGTTCGGTGAACTTCAGAATAATCCAAATTTTATTTTGAGAAACTAATTCGTACAGAGAAAAATTATTCATTATAAAATTTCAAAGTTTTTCACACAATCCTAGATTTTTTTCACAAGTATTCAAATATATCTCAATGAATATGAAAACTGAACGAATAGAAAAATTAATCAATGAACCTGTGGATCACCAGAATTTAGTCAGTTGGATTTTTTTTCAACCATGGGTTGTCTTCCAAAACGAATAACTGATATTCTCGAATAAAAACGAACGATGATTTTCAACTAAACAATCTTGACGTAGATTTCAATCATAGTCAATCATGTGAATATTTGTCATATCTCCAAGATATCTATGTCGATGACACATATATTGTCATTTCATTATCAACATTAATTGTATTAATAATATGGATTTACGAGATAACTCATTGGGAAGAAGAACGACTTTTTAAACGTGTAAGAACTATAAATAAAAATGATTTCTCTAAATTACTCCCAAATTCTCACGATTTCGATGAAGTTGGGTGAGATAATGATGAGGTAGATTGTTCTGAAGTAGATGCTGCTTAGATAGGTGGTCCTGGCGACTTTCCATTTGGTCTTCGCTGAACTCAAAATGTGGTTAGAATATTGCAAATCTGCGCCGTTCATGAATTTCAGCATCTCTTTTATGCGGGCTCTTTTGTCATGTCGTAATCCAAAACTCGATAATGACAATGTTTCTATCTCGGAAAAACATAGAACAATCATGTTTTTTACCTCGGTTTTTTTTGATCGAATTGAATTAGGAATTGTTCATTCTTTTGCTCGAACTCTTTTTGAAAATGTTAAAATGAATGGATCATTTTTTGTGTAGATGTGTATTTCACCTTCGTGTAAGGTATTAGATAGTATATGCGATAAAATGAGCAAAGGCTTGAAAATTTTTGATTAATTTAAGTTGCATTTGGATGACTCTCAGTGTTCTCTCAGGTAACTTTTTGACAGCTGTTACAAAAGTTTTATTGAACAAATTGGATTTTCATTCAGAGAACAATATTCAACTTTCAGTGGAACGTCAAATATCCCTTTCGGAAGGATCTGGTTTTCCGATCTCCCCTTCAAAACCATCCTCAACTAGGGCCACACGATAGTGGTACTCCTGTCATATGTCATGAATGGGAGCAATAGACTGCAGTTTCGGTTGCATTTAACCTCCTTAGTTTCACACACCCTTTCACATTACCAGACCAGACTGTCACAAACTCATCTCAATTCGTTGGAGCGCATCAAGTACATGTATATGTAAAATTGGCGCCCTCCAACAAACTGACACAGATGCGACTACCAGCTCCACCAGGAAATTATGAATATATATTATATGATGGATATTTAACAATCTACGGGAGGCTAAATATTATTTTCTGAATGAAAGTCTTCAATCTGGTTGTACATATAAGAATAAATTTCGCCTGTTATCGTTGTTGACATATGATGTACCCTTGATATACAGACAGACAAGTAGTTGGAGCATAAGCATTTCGATAGATCGCAGTTGAACCTGCTTCGTGGAGTATTTTGTTTGATAATCTACTCTCTGCTTTTGAAACAGCCTATAGCTTCTTTTCAGCAGCCGGTTGGACTGTACCACTTCTCTGTGGCTCTGTCAACGAAGATTATGACGGGAGGATCGGAAAACTAGCTCCTTCAAGGAGGGATAAATTAACGTTCTACGGATCTTTCAATATTGTTCCCTGACTGAAAGTCTTCCATGTGTGTTTCATTTTTTTCCGATTTTCTGGTATGACATAATGAACTACCCTGCAGGATGAGATTGACCTCAGACATCTTGAAGATTATTTTTTTTTCTTCTTTTGTCTTACTCTGAAATTCATGAGTGTAAGATTTTTTAAAAACACCCTCGAATTTTCCAGCTTGTTGCTTGATACTCCTCCTATATATTCCTTTCATTTTCCTTACGTTCCTAATCAATTTTGTATTATTTCCAATTTTTTCTTCGAATCTTCTTTAATTGCGGTTCTAAATTTTTCTCTCTGTATTCAGTATTTGTTCAAAAAATAAACAATAATTATAATAAGATGCAAAAGTAAAAGAAATACGTACTTACGATTGAATTTCTACCGAGTTCTGCTCATGCATCAGTATAGTACATGTAAAAATGTTAGTTCTATGGATTTCAAACAAAAGTTTCTTTTTCATTCAAATTCAGCCGAACAGCTTCCATGATACAGTAAACAGTCTCGTTATGAACCCTGCGATTGGTGTTTTATATTTGTTCTCTTCTGGTAGTAAGGGGGTTGTGAAGGAAGACTATTAGTTTCAATTAAATTTATCTCCTTTGAACATTCGAAAGAATTTTAATTAAAACTGATACATCCGTGTGAATTCTTTCGACGATTTAGTTTATATAATACTAATTATGCATTGTAATACAGGGTGTTACATAATAGTATGTCACAACTTGAGGGGATATATCTACGTGGAATTTTAAGAAAAAAAACTTTATATATAAGGTCCGCAAAAACTTCGTAACGGAGCTACAAGGTGTTGAAATTTCCGGAAAAATTGGTTTTTCCTCAGAACTCCTGCAGTTTTTGAGATATTCAGCCCAAATTTGGAATGCAAGCTGTTTTTACAGCCTCCATCATTATACATCCTTGATTTCAACTGAAATTCACAAGGTGTTTTCTTTTCCGAGGGCATGTCTTCTTCTGCCCTTTCAAACTTTTTTGCAGCACGTCACTGATCAGCGTACAATCAATTTTCGTCATCCTCGTTTAATTCAGAAACTTTGTCGACACTTATAATTTTTTCGTATCTCCAACCGTTTTCTAGTGAAATATTATTGAATTTGAATTATATGTTATTCGCTTAGTAAAAAAAAAATGATAGAAATACTCGATAGGTACGCTCAAAATTTGCTTTTATTTTGATAGCTCGTCCTCTGAGACTTAACTTATACTTATTCAATATCAAAAAAAAAAAAAAGAACAATTAAAAACTAAAAATTACTGAAAGTGTCCTCCACCTGCAAGAGTCCTTATTCGCATATTATTACGCACTCTTTGACATATTTCTGGGGTATTTCTTATTGTGTCGCAAGAGGTTGTTATTCGATTTCTCAATTCTTCTGCAGTGTTCACTGGAGTGGTATAAACTAAACTTTAGAGATATCCCCATAAGCGAAAGTCTAAACTATTTAAGTCTGGGGATCTAGGAGGATATGGTTCTGGCCCACCCCGACCTATCCATCGGTTGTTGAATGTATTATTCAAGAATTCCCTAGCTTCTACACTTTAATGTGCTAGTGCCCATCATGCATAAACCACATAATGTTACTCACCAACAGTGGCACATCCTCCAGCAATAAAGGTAACTCCTCATCAATAAATAGCCGATAAACGAGCCCGTTTAGTCTGTTAGGTAAAAATGGCCCAATCAAATAATTTCTAATTATTCCGACCCAGACATTCAGTGAAAATTGTTCTTGATGATGAGATTCTTCAAGCAAATGGGCGTTTTCTCTAGCCCAATAATGGTTATTGTGAAAATTTGTGATAGCAGTTCTCGAAAAGGTAGCTTCGTCTGTGAACATTATTTTACTATCAAAATGAGCATTTTCTCGAATTTTATCTAAGAACCATCGGCAGAAATTCAGTCTTGAAGAAAAATCACGAGGAAGTAGAGTTCGGACGCGTTGAATATGAAACGGGTACAACACAAATTTTGGAGAATCCTCCAAACCAGAGCATGTAAAATATTCAACTGATTTCCAATTCTTCTTGTACTCACATGAGGAATCAAATCAATACAATTCAAAACTGGTTCCTCAATATCTGCAGTTCTCATAGTTCGAGTTGCACCTTTTAAATGATTATCTGCAGTAAAAGAACCAGTTTCCCTCAACCTTCTGTAGATATTTGAGAATGTTCACCTGTCTAGTGTTACTCGATTTGGAAAGCGCATCTGATATAATCTCCTAGCTTCTGTTGTGTTTCCGTCAGCAAGACCGTACATGTAATGGATATCAGCCAATTCGGCGTTAGTAAAAGTAGCCATTTTTTCTTACAGCAATAACTTCAAAAGTCTTTAAAGCTAATCGTTAATTTAATAAACAATTCAAGCAGACACTGGTTCAACTTTAGCAACTGCCAAAATAAATAAATGAATGAAGAAAATCAAAGCCTACTAGTCATTTTTTCAATTAGAAGTGCTTTCAATTCAGCGAATGCATACAATTGTTTAATAATTTTTTGCTCGAGAACGGTTGGAGATACGAATAATTCACAAGTGTCAAAAAAGTTTCTAAATTGAACAAAGATTACGAAGTTTAATTGTACGCTGATCAGTGACGTACCGCAAAAGAGTTTGAGAGGGCAAAATAAGACATGGCTCCGGAAAAGAGAACACCTTGTGAATTTTAGTTAAAATTCAGGACGTGTTCTGATGTAGGCTGTAAAAAATAGCTTGCATTTCAAATTTGGGCTGAATATCTCAAAAACTGCAGGAGTTTCGAAGAAAAAATCGATTTTTTCTAGAAATTTCAACACACTGTAGCTTCGTAACGAAGCTGTTGCGGACCTATGTTTATATGAAACTCTTTTCTTGAAATTTTACGTAGATCTACCCTCTCAAGTTGTGACATACACCCTGTATAAATTGAAATCATACCAAATAGATGCGTTTGAATTGAACAATAATATTATGTGTTTTGTATACAGAAGTAGAACTTGTTCAATTTTCGCCAAGTAATATAGAACATTTGTTACATTTTAGTGATGGGATACAGGAAATGGGGTCTAATGCGATGTAAAATTGAAATAACATCCAATGTTCCACTTTTCTTAGATCTGGAGCTTTTGCATTTCGAAAACTCCTTCATTTCGATGAATTTTAAACAGACATCAGTGGCCTTAGGTAAATCGAAATCTCAGCTTTCATAATGTGTGAAAAAGTCGAAATCTCAAAAATGGATAGAGCTGAAGAATAATAGCATGATGACACACAGAGAATAAGCATAGAGAAATTGTTCTAATTCATTCGAAAGCTGCACATTAAACAAGATTATCACTCATATTGACTAACAATAGTGAAAAATCACACTTGTAACCCTCATCGTTAGGTAATGATCAGAATGAATTCAAGCGAGATATCATGAGAATTTCACTGAAACTTTCATCCGATTATATTGACCGAAATAATGATAATAAAACATAAAGTACATTTTTTCGCAACAAGTCATCGAAGCAGGCAATTAGCTCAAAACAGCGGCGTATAAGTTATTCATTAAGGAATTTCAGTCCGAGGAATCAGAGAGTGATTCTATTTTCCTTACCAGATACTCTTCAATCCTCGTTTCTCACCCAAATATTTGGTACTCACAAACGAAATTGAAACTAACTTTTCTCCAATTCTGAAGACAAATTATGAATCTAATAATTAGTCGACGTTTAACCCCATCTTTATGCTCAACTTGATATTCTAAACTCCCTCTTCAATTATTCAATCTTTTACTGGTGGTTTTACCCTCTACTTCCGCATCGGTTGGCTCGGTTCCAGATTAGAGGTAGCACTAAAATTATCGTAGTCTAAGTGAAGAGGACCACATTTAATGGTCCATAGGTTCTTAGCTGAAAATTATTTCGTCACGGAGGCTTCACTTCCATTGTTTTGGATTTTCCCTGCAACCGAACTTAAGGACTATCCGGACATTTCTGGAATGTCACGCCGAGTGAGTACTTATTCATTTTGTGGACCCTTAGGATGCCATTGTGTTGATTTGTACATTACAAACCGTTGCTGAGGGAAAAAGCTCGGACAAGACAATTTATGTTTACTTCGCAAGGTTCGTACTATTCGTTTCTAATTTAATTCATTTCCTGAGCTTCAATTCAGTTTGCACCATTATTATACACTGTGCAGGGTGTCCCATTTTCGATGTTTTAGTACGACAGCTATATGAAATACTGCAAATAGACAAAAATAGCACATCCGTCCTCGATTTTCGAGGAAAATTCATTGGTGAAAACAAGTCGCAGCTCTCTTCCTTTATTTTCCAGCTGATCTGAATTTCTCGATTTTCCAGGATTTCAGCATATGCTAAGTTTTTGATTGAACTCAAAGTTAGGTGAGAACTATTTTAACTTTATACGGGCACTTTTCTAAGAAGAATGAAGTGATGTATTCAAACATATTTTGGTTGAATAGATTTTGAATTAGAATTTCAATATTTAAAATAATAAAAGTCAACCATAGGGAAAATTCAGATGAAATAGAAAGAATATTACTTTTCTTCCCAAATACTTTCACCATGCTTGACATTTTCCATAAAAATGTGCATTATTTCAGAAATACAAATTTTTGAACGTTCTCTTCTTTCATCTAGTATGCTCGAGCGAATATATAAAAACATTGAAAATTTTTCATTTCTTTGCTCACAACAATGAAGCCCTTGATAAAACAAACCAAAGTTATTTATTGCTCTTGAGTACAGAAATTTCCAAAATAAATATGTTCGGAAAACAAATAAAATCTTAAATACTCAAAAGTATTTCTTTTATTCAAAAAGCAAGAATTGCAACGTCCAGAAACACTTCTCCGTGCATTTTAAAATTGATTATTGATCAATGAAACTAAAAAAAGTTATGTTATTTTGTTCAAGTCTTCTTTATTACTATGGGTTTGTTAATATAATATACCATTGACACAACCTCAGAAAAGAATCACCACTCAACACTTCCATTGTAGTTTCTTCATTATCTTATTTGTTGTAACATGTAACAATGTAGAATTGTGACGTTGCATCCTCAGGCTTTTAGGAATAATACCCATTCTGAACATAGCATTCTAACCTTTCGAATTTTTCTGTTTTAATTCAAGAAAATTTTCAATCCAAAGGTTTTCAGGTATTCGTTGCCACGCTTTTTGGCGAGTAAATTCTAGTAAATAAGTTTGTCCCTTTACCCTTCTCTATACTTACCTCAATCACACAAATCGCAATAAAGGTAGTTTGCCGAAAATAACGCTTCATGATTTTGTAGTTGTAGTTGTAGTTAATATTGAAATTAGATATCGTGAAGAAAATCACTCCGTGAATTTGGTGAAATGTATATAGGCGAATATAATGGAGTGAAACAAATATAGTTCCCGGAACAAAGTTGTTTCAAGCTTACAAAATTATATGAAAAGGTTCAATAATTGTTATATAAATAAGCAATGCGTTCGTTACGAACGATATGTTAATTCGTAGCTACCTTTGTCATAGGGCTGGGTCGATAAAGGCTATCGTAAAGATTTTCAAGAAAACAAGAGTGATCTAACCATATGATTTGTTGTTTTCTTTCCAATAAATATGTCAGTTGGCTTCAAATTTATTGATCCTGTGCGGACTCAAGCGGAATAATGCGGTTCCTTTCAGGAACTGCAGCAATTAAAAATAAACAGCTGTAATAAACGGGAAAACAGAAAATCTCCCTGCAACGAATTTATGAATATAGTTGTGATTTTAGAGTTCCCTTTTTTGTGCGTACGAGATGGCGTATAAGCTTTAAGCGGATTTCTTGTGGTTGAGCCGATAAAACGTCGATTTATTCGTGAAAACACTACCACCTTGTTATTAAGATTTTTGAACAATTGTCTTGAATACGATTCGATTAATTCGAAATCCAGTACACGTGAATCTACACTTATCATTGTCAAGCCAAGCACATTATGAAGATGAAAAATAAGTCGATCTCCAAGAACGCATCTGATTCCGTTATTATAAAATCTAGTCATTAACAATATGGCGGGCACCATCTAAACAAGAAGACTTACATTTGTTGATTGTATATTGTAAAATCATAAACAATATGTATTTCCTACCGCGGCATCGTGAATCAACAATGAGAACTGAATAATGGATAAATATTGACATTTATTGTTGTGAGCATAGAAGTCAGCATGTTTTGTGTGAACATAATATTCGAAGAATTTTATTTCAGGAAAAATCACATTTTGAGAAGATGTTTTCGGCATGTTATATATATTTAGAATGATAAAAGCATTCTTCGTACTTTATGCAAATTCAATAATGGTTTATTTAAAGAAAAACACAAGATTATTTCATAATTCTAAAACCATTCAAGAGAAAAAAATTAATATATTCCTGCATTCGACAAAAAAGTTTCTGTAGAAAATCAAAATAAATTTCATTCAACTTTTGATAGCAACCGACATCATGGCTTATGCCAAAATGCCCTTAAATCAAGAAATCCGAAATATCATGAAAACAAAAGAAAATAGCTGCAATTTGTTTTCGCAAAGCCATTTTTCTCGAGAATCGAGGTCATTTTCCTCTATTTGCAGTTTTTCACATAGCTCTCGTACTGAAACATCGTAAATGACAGGATATTGAATTTTTTTAATTTTCAACAGATCATAATATAATAAAAATTAGAATAAGGCAATCAATATCAATATAATATGGATAAAATTCAACTTATTTATAATATAAGGCAGTTCTAAATACAATCGAAAGTTTTGCCGAAAATGAAAGCTAATTTCTATTACGTTTTTATAAATTTAATCTCTTTATTATTGAAGCTAAATGAAAACTGATGCATGAACTCGATTTTAAGTTTCATGGAACTACTATATATCAATATTCATATTGAAGCTGATAAAGTAAAGAATAGATCATCGTTCAAGACATCAAACTCGTATAAAATAGTAAATACACACACGGGAAAGTTGATGATAGCTAGGAATTGTTTATTTCATGGTCATTCAATTATAATCTTAACAACGGAATGAAACAATTTTGTCGATTTAACTTCATTATTATCGGTTTTTGACTCTTATGCCATTTCAAGTCAATCACTATATTATACGAATATCTTAAAGCATAAGGAGTAAAAGTTCTGCAAAAACGTTCGCTGAAACGGGATTTTTAAGTTTCTCAATATCAAAACATTCTAAGGGTTTAATTTTTTTTCTTCCTTTGTTGCACTTATGGAGAATTTTAAGATTGAGGTTATTGAATTGGTTGTGAGTTCGATAGTAGATTGTTAACTCATTATCCCACAAACTGCGTTCCCTAAATCGAGATTTAAGTAAATATTTTATTGCTTGAATATACAAGGTATCCCAAGTTGAGTGACATATTAGACGTTTATGGAGAAATAATAATGCTATCGTTTGAAATTTTTGTAATTGAATCAGCAGGTCTGAAGCTCTATTAACCTATTTTCGTCACTTTTGGTTATACCGGAAGTGCATACCAACTTTTTCATTTAATATAGAACTTCCTATATATTGATAACTAGTTGGGTAACACTTGTTATTCCAATTACAAAAACACATAAGTCTAGCTCGTTTCGTTCATGAAATATTCTAGTTTTACTTGAAAATTATCTATTTTTTGCTTTTTGAAAATATTGATTTATCTCGAGAATGGCGTGAGTTATCAAACTAATGAAAAGTATTTTGCAAGCAACAAACCATGCAGGACATAACTCATATCCGACTGGATCTCAGTCACTATAGGGATTGCTTTTTTCCGCCTCACATTTCGAAACGAAGAAACATCGAAAACAACCTTTTTTTCAAATTGTAACCCATATATTTTCAAATCATTAGATTCGACGTGAAAAACTAAATGAAGTTCCCGATACATACCATGTACCTGAGATTTCAAATTTTGAAATTATGGCATAGACAGGCTTCTGCACATAGATAACAACCTATTATTGTTTTAACTGTCAGTCGTGATAATTCGAACAGAATAGCTAGCAACACAAATGAGCAAATACTTAATTTATTTTTCATCAGTGAAGATGAGAGACGGAATGTGAATAGAACTTGTAGGATATTTAACGAGTTATATCCAAATATAATGTCTTTGACAGCTAAAATATTCAGAAGATACGTTACAAATTTTCTTTCGACTGGAACGGTCCAGAATAAGACATTATTTTCATACCTGTAGTAAACAATGAATACAATACAATTGCCGTTCTAGCTTATTTTAACGTTAATCCTCGTGCATAGGTGGCAATAGCAGAGCATGATTTTAATTTATCCCTAAGTAGTATTCACAGAATTATAAAGAAACATGAACTGCAACCTTATATATCTTCTCTAACTGGCTATCCACAGCTTCGAATAGATCTGTGTGAAATCCGTCTCAGAGCACAAGAGGATCCCTCTTTTCTCAAAAGGATTATCTGGACGGATGAGGCCAAATTTCCTTCTGAGGGGATTTTTAACCGGAATAACTTACACTTTTGTAAATCACTTTTCAGTATTTTGGTAACTCAAGCCATTTTCGAGATCTATCAATTTATTCAAAAAGCAAAAAATCGATAATTTTCTAGTAAAAATACGATATTTCATAGACGAAACAAGGTAGACTTGTGTGCTTGTAATTTTTGTAATTGGAATGAAAATGGTTATTGCATCAGCCATCAATACAGAGTGTTCTATATTAAATAATAAAGTTGGTATGTATAGCCTCATAAATTTACCTTAAATATTAATTCGCTGATGTTTGGACCGCATAGAAATGGGGATGTTGTATTGAAATCTTAGAAATATTTACAATTACAAGACCATCATCAAAATTGAAATTATGTTTCACAGTAAACAATACCAAGTGCCACCACATTCACTATCAGAGATGTGTGAACTAAAAAGAGACATAAGTGAGGTTAACTCGAGTTGTACTTCATGAAACTCGATCAATGCTACTCAAGTTATCAGAACGAAGTTAAGTTAATGATTTGTTACAAATTTTTTTTTTCATATTTGAGTTTTCATCATTTTCTTGAAGTCTAGTTGGTCGTTGCTAATTGGCTGGTTTTTCCTAAGAGCTGACGTAATTTCAATAATCTCCAAGATGGCTATCCTTTTTACTTCATTACCTGAATGCATGAGCTCGATATTCTCGAAATCTATGGAATGATTTTTATTGATGCAGTGTTCCGAAAACCCGTAGAATTTTTATTTCGGAGAATAGATCTTTTATGTTCTTCAACTCTCTTCTCGAAGCATCTTCCGGTTTGGTCTATAGAGAATATCACACATTGACTGCAGTGTATTTTATATACTCCGCTCTTATCCAATAATTTTGTTTCATCTTTATTATTAACTGCCAATGAACCCGAATTCTTTTTGTAAGTGCTAATGGTGTTAATATTATTTTTGTTACATAGATCGTTGCTAATATTAGGAATATAGTTAATTGAAAATTTTTGTTTGATTTTTCAGTATGCAACGGGTAAATGCTCTGCAATAAAATTATATGTCGTTTTTGGCTTATTCAGGTAGCAATTAATTTTGGTTCATAGCCGTTGTTTTTAGCAATTTATTTTAAAACTTGAACTTCATTCTCAAAATTGACAGCTGACAAAGAAAAAGAAAGCAATCTGTGCACAAATGAATGACAAGTACTCAATTTAACCGGCTCGGTGGCGTAGGGGATATGATACTTGTCTCCTGCGCACAGTTACCTGGGTTCAATCCCCACAAATTTGGTACGATTTTTCGGATTTGGGAATCGCTTGAGTATCCATTCTTCGGAGGAGATGTAAAGCCGTCGGTCCTGTCTAGCAGAGATGTATTGGACATTAAAGATCCCTCCCCTCGACACGAGAGGGGTTCGGCGGAATTCCCGGGTTAGTGAGGTGACAGAATTCTCCGGCGTGTCATTGGCCGAAAGGCGGAAATAGAGCACGTTAAAGGAATAACAAAAAAGCAAACAAATAAGTACTCAATTTAATACTCTGTGATTGGTAACTAATGTTATGAATCAGGGTATCCGAATATGTTGGTTTTCTGTATAATTTAAAGGCGAGCGTGTCATGAGCCCTACTAATCGACAAGTCTAAGAAGTTCAAAGATTTTTCGTTATTTTCATTTTCAATTATAAATTGAATCGATCGATGAAAAGAATTTAAAAACTGTGAGAAACTATTGAATTGTCTGTCTGTGCCAACCCAAATAGAGAAAATATCACCTACATATCTTTTCCATTAAAAAAAAATTCTTAATTAGGATGTTGGAGGAACTGAAAATTTCATTTTCTAAATTTGTCATGAATATTTCAGTTAATAACGGGGACAATGGAGAGCCTATAAGTAATTCATTTAATTGTTAACATATTTTATTATTGAACATGAAATAACTTTGTTGGAGACATAGATTTACAGCTGACATCGTTGCCTACTGAGAAATCTTACGGAAAATTTCTAGCTAACTATTTTCCTAACATTAGAAATAAGATATGTAACAGATTACACAGAAATAATAATAACACCATAAGCACTGAAAAAAGAATTTGGGTACATTGTTAGTTACTAATAAAGATAAAACAAAATTATTGGATAAAAGGGTAGTATATAAAATACACTGCAATGAATGTAAGACATTCCATACAGGCCAAACCGCAAGATGCATAGAGAAGAAAATTGAAGTGTAGCATAAAAGATCTTTTTTCCAAAATAAAAATTTTACGGGTTTTTCGAACCACTGCATCAACAAAAATCAAATATAGATTTCGAGATTATCGAGCTCATTCATCCAGGTGATAAAGTAAAAAGGATGAACATCTTGGAAATTATTGCAATTACGTCCGCTCGTAGGAAAAACTATCCAATTTGCAACGACCAACTAGACTTCAATTTATCTCCTGTTGTGAATGTCGTTATACATAAGTGAAATCACTCATTTTGAATATAGTAGTGTATTTCTCTTGATAATGGGCTAACAACCCGAAACATATGTCTAGTAATATAAATAAATATTTGTGAATCCTTTGCCAAGTGATGACCCAATCATTTACATGGTAGATAAGACTGAAGACTCGCAACTGTAGGATTCAATAATAGTTCATTATTATGTTTTTTCATGGAGCAGATATAAATTCACAGTTTTAGGATGTGATTACTGTATTCGTGCTGACATTACTTCTCCCAATATTTTATGTTTTTAGTTAACGGGAAGTAAGTTTTAATTACTATATTGGCTGGTTTCTTTGACTCAAAAATTAATTTCTAATAGATTCAAGAGATTACAGATCTGAGTATTTGGCAATAGACTCAATTCGATTCCATAGCGTAATTCTGAGAGGAGCGAGTATTTTCATTATCGAAATGTTTTTTTTTTTCTGATGTAGAGGAAATTCACAGTTTTAGGTTTTTTTTCTGCAACCATACTACTGAGCGTTGCTTTTTTTCGAATTTCATGTCTCTAGGTTACTGAAAATTACCCTTAAGGTCTTGATTCCTCTACGAGTCCCAAAATAAGCCACAATGCTACATACCGATTGCGTGTACTCACAGTTCTCTCCAAAAATTAAGAAATCACTGATTTGAGTATTCTGTATCAATTTCAACCCTTTTACTACAAGTGTTCCTGAGAAGGGAGTCTTGACAAATAGACACACAGAAAGACATCCAAGTGATTCTTCTTTTTTTTGGGATACAAAAACTTAAAATAGAAGAATGTTGCTTATTATACAGCAATTCTAAAATACTTATTTTGAACAACAGATCCTTCTGACAGAAGCTAATACTCTTTGTTGACTTCGTCCGTTTGCTGCCTTCCATCAGTTTGTTTCCACTTAATCATCATACAACTCAAATTGGAATATTATTCTGCTAATTGTTCCCGCTTCATTTGTTCGTGTATCGCCTGCCCAAACTCAAATTAGAGAGAATCCAATTCCAGTTAATTCGAGCTAAGCGCAATTCTAGTTAATTCAAATTGGAAATTCGAGTTGACACATCTCTATGTACAATATTGTTTAAAAGAACCTCCAAGAAGAGAGTGTTTGCTTCATATACACTGGTCCGCTTTCCAATAGTATTAAAACTTATTTTTCTAAAATTAAAACAACCATCCCATTTACTTCCTGATTCGACTCAAGCAAATATATATTTAACGCAAAACAATATGTATAAATTCTAACAATCAGGTATATACAGAAATCAGAATCTCTGAAGTTAAGAAAGGCATTTTCTCTGAGAGTGATCCACCATTCTCTGAAACGTTAAACAAGTTATAATTATTATTATTATTATGACCCCGCACGTCTACATCGATCTACTTCAAACATGAGAATAGCAGGAAATCATGAATCATGAAATAAATGTTCAAAGCAAGATCTCCGAACCTAATTTAACATGCCTGGGGTATAGAAAAAGGGCCACTCTGATTGAATTAAGAAACTTAATATGTTTTACGTGAGCATAAACAGTTGAATATAATAAATCCGATACTGACTGACGTTAGGAGTTATTTTGAACAATATGCTACCTCCCTGTATATTGAAATAACATTTTTACTTGAGCAGCATTTTCCTCTTTCTATAGTTAAGAGATTGAAATCCCAGGAAAACAGCATCGAATGAAACTAAAGTTTCCGCAATCAACTCAATCTTTAAAACAAGTAATACAATGCGGCTGAACTGATATTCGTAGATGAAACGTTTGCAATTTCGGACATATTTATATATATTTTTATATCATATAGTATGAAGAAAGTATGAATTACCTTAAATAATGAGGTAGTCTTCAGGTTTCTCATTTCCGTTTTTTCATCTTCTGTTACAATTCAGTTGCTTCTCAGGCACTTGTATCGAAAATAACACTTCATCAATATTCTTATTCCAAATGAAGATCTCAGTTATTACTGAAAAACTGAGTTAACTCAGTATGCTTCCAGATTTTGTTGTGTATGTCGAACCGTTTCAAAATTGCTCAGACTCAGTGAACGAATGATCTTGTCTTATTATCATGGAAAACATCAAATATGGCGTTATTAATCAAAATGCATTGAATGAAATAAGGAAATAATGGGAGTGTTTTTTAGCATTTACAATATCTGGTTTTTCTATTTTACCATCATCACATCTTCACATTATTATCGATTTATATTTGTTGAGTTTTTGTGCATACTGAGTGAAAAAAGAGATTTTCGATGAACTATCACATGTCATAAAAAAAATTTGTTTCTCTATGTCAATAAGAAATCAATGAATTCTATCAGAAGGTAAAAGAAATTTCAAGTAATTGATCTGTTGGAGCATATTTCATATGACCTGAAGGGGAAGTTCTCCTACTCGTTAGGAATAGTCTATACTTTCCTTCCACTCTGGATTTTATTTCGTTCAAAAAATGACAAATTCAACTATTAAATTCACTCCAATTAGACGAATATATTGCCAAACTCTTGAAAATTCTTCATTTTCTTGATCCTTTTTCGATTAGTGAGATGTGTTCAATTCTATTGCTTCTAGAAGTCACAATTTCCATTATCTAGAAAGGAATATTCAAAGTCACCTTTATATGAACGCATTTCATTTGAATTAAGTGAAACTATAAGAGTTATATCCTTTAATAAATTCAAAACTTGGGGTTTATCGAATTCCTAATATACCTATATACCGAAGGAAGCGGAATCAACATCCTACCTTGATGAAAGTCACTTAAATCCAACGATTATAATTTTCATATACGTTAAGGTGAGATACTCATTATCTGAATCTTCATATCTCCTTTGCATATTTCAGAGTGTTCAAATTCCCCATTTTCCTGAAAATGGTCCATCAAAGGCTGGCATTAAAACAATTCACATCTGAAACTTCGACCGAATAACGGCGAAATTCCAATTGCAAAAGTAGTTAGGCTAAATAGTTACCAGGTGGATAGACTCATAAATCTCTCGCCTTGAGTTATTCCAATTCCGTCTGCACTTTGATCCCTAGTTGGCATGGTAGTGGAGGGGAGCAATACTGACAACTGCCGTTGCTTTTACTTCAGAACAAATAGAGGAATGATTTAAAATCTTGGCTTACAATTTCCTGGTTACACTAGGAAGCATGTCACGCATTCATTTTAGGTGAATTAGATCTGGTTTTGACTATATCGTTGGAAAAAAAGAATGAACGTGTCGGAAAGACAGTGTCTTTCAAGCTGATCTTTTGCTTGATCTATTCTGAGAGGAACATTATTTTGTACATGACACACCTTATTGATCAGAATGTTTTTGGTCTCACCACCTAAATTTGGCTTGAACATCTCTAATAAAAAGATTTTTTGTGTCAATGCTGAATATACATGCAATACTTTGTCAACTCCAACTTCACAGCACAAAGTACTCAAAATGCTTCATCTGGAACGGAGAATATTCACATAATGAAAATATAATATAAATATCTGCCTAAAGGTGTGGAAACACTACACTGTTAAGGATGCAGTGGAATAATATAGAAAAATAATATTTAAATAAAAATGCAATGGAGATCAAAACCAACTCCAGAGTCCAGGAGTAACATAATGAGCAATTCCCGGGCTAATGCATTCTAAAGAGTTTAGAACACCCTACCCTATTCATGAATAATAAAATAATGAAAATAATATTGTTAAGATAATTTTATCAAATGCGATATTGTTGAACCCAATATTTTTGATTATCTTAATTTGGGAAAATAAACCATTTCCATCAGTTCGTTGAGGTAGGGCATGATGTAAGAGTAGTAGCGAGAGTAAAAAGACATCATACATCTGAAACTTAGCAAATGAACGAAGAACTATGTTCCAGTACCTTGAAATGAAGATAAATTTATTCCAACTGATATAATCCTTCAAACAAATAAGCGTGTTTTGTAGATTTCAACTGAATGCCGATAATCACATAAAGGCAATAAATACGTATACTATTCCACTTCTAACATACACATTCGAAGTTATGAAATCGACACAAACAGAAATCAAGGGCACTCAAACAAAAATAATTGTTGTCATAACAAAACATATAGCACACCCCCTGCAAATAGTAATTAAGAGAATGACACTGAAAGCAGAAGGTTATGGCAGGCGTCTAATAGATATACTGAACTTGCATAACATAAGTGTACAAAACCGTAGAAAGTACTCGTACTCAAAACATGCTGAATTTACGTATAACAATGCTTCAGTAAAAGCAGACAACTACATTCCACTAACCACTAACAACCCTGAAGGATGAATTAAAGAACCTGGACGATAAGGAAATTATGAATATATATATATTTATATATATATATATATATATATATATATATATATATATATATATATATATATATATATATATATATATATATATATATATATATATATATATATATATATATATATATATATATATATATATATATATATATATATATATATATAT
This sequence comes from Cryptolaemus montrouzieri, assembly GCA_013387265.2. Taxonomy (NCBI): domain Eukaryota; kingdom Metazoa; phylum Arthropoda; class Insecta; order Coleoptera; family Coccinellidae; genus Cryptolaemus; species Cryptolaemus montrouzieri. The sequence continues at coordinate 68,575,297 of JABFTP020000021.1, read as the reverse complement.
ATATATATATATATATATATATATATATATATATATATATATATATATATATATATATATATATATATATATATATATATATATATATATATATATATATATATATATATATATATATATATATATATATTTCTATATATCATATTGTGTTTTTCTGACATACCAAAATTATATAAATTTTGTAAATTATTCTATTTATATATATATATATATATATATATATATATATATATATATATATATATATATATATATATATATATATATATAGTAGCCAAAATCTTGGTTGGGACGAAGAACTTATCCATGATACTGATGAATACAGTCGTGAAAATAGAAAAAAATAATAATGATAATGATGAATATCCAAATAATGATAAATGAGGAAGCACTGCTTTGCTACCAAGAAGAAGTATAGCTACTTTTGTTACCAGTACATAGATGGTTGAAACAAAAGCAATGCAATTCAATAACTGCACATTTTTCAATGTCATTCGAAATGCCCCATTCGTATTTCAGAAATCTGTAGGCGTATTTGGAAATGGTTGATTGTTATTCAGAAACCCTAATTTGTAATTCAGAATAACCATATGTAGTTCAGACAGCTTCAAACGAAATTGAGAATAGTTAATTGTAGTTCGGAAACCAGGATTTGTAATTTGAAACCATATAATGTAACACAGTAAACAATAAATGGAGTACGTTTTCAGTATTCGATAAACCCGTGCAATATATAAATTCAATCGCAATATGTGGCACCACATTCAGGGAGCAATATTCAGCTTTCCGTAGAATGTTTCAGGGCTATAAGTGGTACAATCTATTCGGATGTCTTGAACAGGAGCAACAGACTGCAGTTTCGATCTCGTTTGACCTCATCAGAGTTGCATACGCATATATATATATATATATATATATATATATATATATATATATATATATATATATATATATATATATATAGGTATATAATTTTGACGCCCTCAAATGAACCAACACAGAAGACCACCAGAACGACCTGAAAACGGTTAAGACTCTTAGAACACAGATTGATTGGACTATGCACCATATCGCTACACACTGTGTCTGCATTAAGCAGTGGTCAAAATCTGCTAGCGCTTCAGTACCCCAAAGAAAGAGAACTGCAATTATTGAAAAAAGGGAAAGAAAAATATTTTTGTCTAAAAGAAAAACTTTTTGAGGCAAGTTAGCGCCTGGTTGCATCAACCAATAATTCATTCACCTTGAGGTTTTAAATCTTTTTCCATTGTGCCCGAGTGGCTACAAGGATATTTAACCAAAACATTTTCTAACGTTACGTTCGCCATAAGGACTCAATGCAATTAGTATCAAAGTATATTGAGAGGAGTTCAGTAATGGATGAAAAAGGCTGCCCATAGAAATTGTCAATAATCAAGAAGCAGCTGTGATGGTATTGGAACTTGTCCAGCTTATGACAAATAAGAAATCTGTACGACCAATTTTGACAGGTCTCTGTGTTAGCCAATCTTACGTTTTTATGATTTTACATTGAAATAAGTACCATCCGTGAAAAATTAAATTAATTCATGAAATAAAATATGATGATATGGATCGAAGGGAACAGTTTGGCGAAATTAGAGCTGAGAGTATCAACGAAAACCTTCCTTTTGTATTGCTACGTTTGCTTTTCTGACGAAAAATCTTTTCACTTCATGAAGAAGGTAATCGGTATAACTGTAGATTTTGGAGTGATACACATCCTCATTCATTTTGAGAAACCACATTCATTATCTGGATTTTCTGGAAAGGAATTTTGGAAGAACTTCTAATTTGAAGTCTTTTCTTTTCCGATTTTACCACTATAATTATCTCTAAATGTTGGAGATTACGAATCATCCATTTATAACAGAAAAACTAGAGAACGATTTCCTAATTCGTGAGCATCAATTGGTCATTAAATTGCAAGAAGAGGTCCTATGGCCTGTCCGATATCCTGAACTAAACCCTCTAGACATTTTTTCGTACATGCATCTCAAGTCGAAAATTTTGTATTTCAGAGTGAGAAATAGGAAGATCTCAGCGAAAAGTTGATCAGTATCATCAAATAACTCAAAATATGCTAACTGTTTAAGGGACGGTTTTCAGTCAAGTTTGTATTATTGTATGTACCATCCGTAAAATATTAAATTAATTCATGAAATGAAATATGAGGATATTGATTGAAGGGAACAGTTTCACGAAATTAGAGCCGAGCGTTTCAACAAAACCTGCACTTTGTATTGCTACGTTTGCTTTTCTGACTAGAGAACTTTTTCACTTCATGAAGAAGTTAATCGGCATAACTGTAGACTTTGGAGTGCTACACATCTTCATTCATTTTGAGAAACCCACACTCAATATCTGGAAAAAGCATACTATTTCTGGAAAGGAATTTTGTGAATCCTTTTAATTTGAAGTCTATTCTTTTCCGATTTTTACCGCGATATTTATCTCGATATGTTGGAAATTGTGATTCATGATTTTTTTTTTGTAGATGCATCTCAAGTCGAAAATTTTTGCAACTCAGCGTGAGAAATAAGAACCATCTAAGGGACGGTTTTCAGTCAAGTTTGTATAACTGTATGTACGTTAATGGAGAATATTTCGAACATTTGATTTGAAATAATTGGATTGCATTTTTCCTATTGTAAACGCGATGAAACAAAGAAATCTTTTTAAGATTGTTGAAGCTTGTAAAAAGGACATTACAACCAAACCTACTTTCTTATCTTAGACTTCAGTGTAAGTGAATTTAGTTATTAGATTTAGTGAATTTAGTGTTTAATACACGCAAGTGCTAAAGGCCCTCGAAAGGTTTCAATTCGAAATAAGAATTGATTTATTTTCCTTTTTTCAGTAATCCTTAAATAAAGCCAAAATATTCAAGGTTAGGTTAGATTTTAGCATAAAAAATTTATCAAAATTACTTTTTTCATATATCATTGTAAGGAGACTTCTAAGTGCTTCCTAATGAGTAATCGTTCGACCCCTTAGCCATATTCAATTTTAAGGGGACAGGACAATTTTTTTGAATCACTGCTGGAGGAGAAATATACAGGTTGCCTCGTTTGAGATAATTTTTTTCTGAAATTAATTTTTCTATTCATCGATATACAAAACCACTGAAAATTTTCCAAAAAGAAATCTGAATCAAGCGAACGATTTGAAGTTTTCTCATGTAGTATTTCAGGTATATTTGAGAATATCATAGGTAAGTATCAAAATTATTCTCAATCAAATTAATCCGTGTAGATAAATAATATCTTCGGGAAACTTCAATTTCCAACCTCAGAAACGGACTTCGCAAGTCAGAGCTTATCGCAGCATTTGCAGTCCTTGCGGATATAAATATGACCGGCGCTATCTTATTCGTTCATCTGCTAATTATTCTCAATTTCACGAATTCCAATTGAACCCAAACGAGCCCGTTTCGCCATGCTTCTGCAGCAAATTACTCCCCGTTTTCCAATCTATTCCTCCAAGCGTGATGGCGGATTTCACATGTGCAATTCCACCGGTACGGAAATGTTGAGATATTGCGAATTTCCAACTTAAAATTACCTGAGTGTGTGGATTTAATTTGCATTAGACTATGAGAATTCCGGGAGATCGTAGTCGGCGAAGCTTTCCTTTCTGGTTGCGTTTTCACCTTAAACATCTGAATCTCTAATCTGAATCTGCATATGAAATGCCGCTTGCATTAGCTGGAAATTGTTTACCCCCGCAGGTGACTGCGATATTTTACGCTGCAGTATTGTCTTGATGCTCGCGGCTAGATGATGGAGACATTTTGAGTTGAGCTGAATGACATAGACCTCTAGAGGTGAATATTTAGGTAATTGTCTAGAATATTCAAGAGATATTTCAGCGGGGTTGCCAAATTGGCACAGATCCTATCTTGCCAGATATTGAGATAGAAGAATCAAGTATAGATAATAAATAAGGAGCTCTGGCAGGTTATGATCTCATCGATCGAGCTACATTGAAACAGAAAAAATATTAGCAACAGGTAGAGAGTTCTCGGAAAATTATCGAAAGAGTTCAAAACTTCATGAAATGTTCAAAATCACTTTTTAATTATAAGAATTAGTTTTGCCTGAAACTACTGGTGGTTTTCAATTGATTATTCATTCAAATCCATTCAATCTCAATTTGATGTGAGAAAGTCTCCTAATTTGACTCCATAGTAGCGCACAATTCAGATAAGAAGATTAGGAAATATAATTTTGTATTGTGGCTTCACAGCTGTCATCTAATTCCAGAATTTGAATACACCGCCAATTACTCCATAGCTCAAGAACCAACACATGCGTTACGTCCAGAGTAAACTGTGTAACATCGTACACTGTACCGTGGAAAGTGTCGTCATTTTCAGGCCGTGTTGCTACGTCTTGTATATCCATATTATATAAATTCTATTCTGAAAAACTAAGACTTGGTTTTAAAAATGAGAAATTGAAATAAATGAAACTATATCGTGTTATATTTCTTAAAATTCCAACTCAACTGCTTTATGGCTGCCATCCTATGGAAAAGCTTTCCAAGGGTATTTGGTTTCCATAAAGCACCATACAACAGAATGAAGCAGCTGCAGGAAAGGTGGAAATAGAAGACGTCCTAACCCATCAAGGTATATGGCGCCAGTAAATGAGCAGCTGAAAAGCATATATATATATATATATATATATATATATATATATATATATATATATATATATATATATATATATATATATATATATATATATATATATATATATATATATATATATATATATATATATATCAATATTTATAGAGAGTGTTTCATAATGAGATGCCGTAAATCAAGAAAGTGAATTATTCAGGGTCACGCCCTCTTTTGCATTCTGAACTCATTTTATAGACTACCAACATTCTCTTCATTGAATTCAAATACATGATCAATTTGGAAACTTTTTTTTTTCGTATCAATTGCTGTTTTTAAGATAATAATTATTAAATATAAATGAGAGGTCAGAGTGGAAGCATCGTTGTAGACCTGAAGATGTTTCTCAGGTTAAATCCGATTAAGTTGAGATGAACATTACACGACCATGTCCATGTATGTGGAACTTTGCGTCTTTTCATTCTCACTTCATTCAATATGGAAAAATAATTTTCTTCGAACATCTTTTCATCTTCTTTTCTAGTATCTAATTTTGAAAATTAATTACGATGATTTAATGATGATAATTGATCAGATACTTCACATTTTTATCACGAACACGGTCACAGACTAAGAAAAATCGCTCTATAGTTATAAAGATACCGAAGAAATTAACTAATAACGTTGATGTTATTAAACCTGAAATTCTCCGATGACCTTCGAAACCCCTAATTTTTGTAGTATACAGACAAACAAAAGCACTGCTCATATATCATCAATTCTCTACTGACATTCATAGATATCGTGTTCGTTTAATTGTTTCAACTCGTATTTTATAGCATTACTTTCACGTTGGATGAGTCTCACTAAATTCTGCTACTGAAGTCGTTCAAGACCACTTTAAACTAAATTTCCTGCAAGAAAATTCGTAGTTACCTCAAAGAGAGGGGGCAACCTGTCGCTCATTAAAAGTAGGTTGCGATCTCGATCTACTTGATGAATTATATAAGGAAGAAAATTGGCCCAAAAACCTGACAATTAGATGGTATCAGTTATTTTCAGGGCATCAGGTGTCGTTCGTCCGTCCCTGGAGCTCTACAAGAGTTTATAGACCTTATAACCTCTTTCAGCTTTTGCTCTGCGAATGGTTCCTGCCCTTCATAGGCTGCAATCCTTCGTTCTCAGATCGCTGCTTGGCTGAAATGTCGGGTTGGAATTCTCTCCATCCAGTTCGTCAAAGCGGTCCTTGCAAGCTTTGTTTTTTGAGTCATTGATCGCCTTTTTTAGTTTCGTCTGGACTATTTTGACTCATTCCTCTTCCGCAGATAACGGAAGGGAGAAACCGTATTTCAAGACATCAGTAATGCATTCAGGAATGCACCTAGAACAATTATATCCAACCAAACAGTGAGAAGAATGTTCTGTACTGTTGGGTCAATGACAAGAAGATGTCCATACCTCTGTAGTTTTATACGACGACAATATATTGAATAACATCGGAATTTGAATGAATGAGAAACTAGTCATATTTTAGATGAGTCAAAATTTTGCTGATTTCATTCTGATAAGCATGAAAATCTTAGATAAGAGCAAGATCAGCTTTCTGTGAACCGATTTCGAGAGCCAGTGACAGGCTTTGTGTGAGGATTCACTTATATTGGGATTGGACAAGAATAACTTGGTAGGGCCAGAAAGCGATACGATCCGTGAAACATCACCTTTCCTGTGCTAATTCATTGTTTCGGCTTGCTTGTACATTGATCATAATTGTACTTAATATTTTTTTTGTCAATTTTCGGCAGAAAATTTTGGAAACTGTAGGTGCTACTGGGAATAAATCTGAAACTTTTAACATTCGTATCAGGGACTAACTAAGCATTGCTATACTCATGCTTGTATAATCTTTTTTCTTGAAATTGCGTAAGAAATAACTTTGATTTCCGGCATGAAACACCTCATATATATCAGCTACCTATGTACACATATACAAAGCTGAACTCAGATCTCAGTTCTTCATTATAGGAGACTCCATTAAAAAAATTTTTAATAACGGTTCTCAAACGCATTGATGAATTTTGACAGTGAACTTTGCATATCCCCAAAATACACACTTCAAGCATTGTCGCCCTTCCAATATCTCTTTAATTTTTAGAACAAGAAATAAATGGCAGTTGTAATGAGATAAATTTTACGAATTGAGTAAATACTGAGGGATACAAACGGTACTTTTTTTTGCACGAGAGGAAGGAGCGAATCTGCTACCTGACTACTTATTCGGCTGGGTGATGCAATTCTACAGAGAGTTTGGGCTCACACCCACCAAACCTCCGTCCTCAGTCTAATGCGGCTTGTCGCCTGAAAAGGCTGCAAAGCTCACCCCTTTCAGGAGCCAATATCGCGGTAACAGTGAGCTTCCCTTTCGCAAATCCGTGTTGGGGTTCTGTGAGTACCCTCTTCCCAACCATCTTATCTTTCAAATGATGCAGAAACAATTCAGTCACATTCAGCAGACATATTGGTCTATAGCTCGATACCTGGCAAGACTCCTTCTTTCTCTTTGGCAGTGACACTACTTACGTAGTCGGCCAACAATCGGCGAAATCATATCGGCTAATCTAACCTAACCTAACCTGCACTTCATAGACTTCATTCATTTTTTCTCAGATCGCTGCTTGGCTGAAATGTCAGGTTGCAATTCTCTCTATCCACTTCGTCAAAGGAATCCTTCCAAGCTTTCTTTTTTGAGCCATTGATCGTCTTTTTTAATATGGTCTTGACTACTTTGACACATTCCTCTTCCGCAGATAACGGAAGGGAGAAACCGTATTTGAAGACATCAATAATGCATTTTGAAGGGCACCTAGAATAATTATATCCAACCAAACAGTGCGAAGAAAGTTCTGTTGGTTGGGTCAATGACAAGAAGATGTCCATGCCTCTATAGTTTTATACGACGACAATATATTGAATGACATCGGAATTTAAATGAATGAGAAACTAGTCATATTTTAGATGAGTCAATTTTGCTGTTTTCATTTTTATGAGCATGCAAATCTTAGTTAAGAGCAAGATCAGCTTTCTGTGAGCCAGTGACAGGCTTAGTGTGAGGATTCACTTATGTTGGGATTGGAATAGCTTTAGGCCGTCGTACAGACATGGTTCTTTCGAAGCATTCATCGATAAATCTCTCGTGATTGTATTGGTGTCAATTTCTGCCTAGTCGATGATAATGCCCGACGACATTGCATAGTTTTAGTGAATAATTCAACAAATTGGCACAGAATTTCATACATAGAATATCATGCAGCTTATCTTTTATATATGAACTACATATGAAATATGTATTTATTATTCTTGAAAATCCTCAAGGAACGTTCTTGTACCTTAAAACCCCTTTCACTGATATGACCAACTCCATCAAAATTTAAAATTCAATTCGCGTAACGCCTAGATGAGTAATGATTCTTGTACGTTTCCACTAGATATTCATTCGAAAAAGCAGAAAATGAACATTTTTTTGGTCATACAATCATTAGTTTCTGATTTTCTCCCATTTTCCTTTTGGCATTTTAGTTTTTTAATCACAATCATTAGTATTCTTCATCGTTCAAATTGTTAAGTGAATCACAACACAAAAGTAGGATTTGTAAGATCCAAGGACCACAATAATTTATATTCAAAGCAGTATTCTATTCGATAAATTCACACAAAGAAAACTATAAATGAATAACATTAAGTTGTTACTTGACTAGGGTCCGTACACTAGATTTTTCCTGGGAGAAAGCCTCTGACACTACTGGTTGGTACATTGATTTCATTGGCTGATGATATAGTTGGTATATATTCTGGTAGATTGATATATCTAATAACATTTAACGTTATCTTAATATATAATCATTCCAGGATATGTTTTGATTATAATCATTACCTGGCAGTGGTTTTAATTAACACGGGTGGTTGATTTATATTATTTAATGAGATCGGTTTGATTGTATGAACAGATATATTTCTATATATATATATATATATATATATATATATATATATATATATATATATATATATATATATATATATATATATATATATATATATATATATATATATATATATATATATATATATATATATATATATATATATATATATATATATATATATATATATATATATATATATATATATATATATATATATATAGTAGCATGCTGGGCCGGTTAGATTTCGAAAATATGCAACCGAAAATAGGGACAAAGATACAAAGGCTAATTTGCCAGCTCCCACATACAGTTAATAACTTGGAGCTCGGCTGATAACAATGGACAAAGCAGGTCATTGTTTTAGGAATCTGTTGTTTTCAATGCTCTACTCTTCTCTTTCCTCAATAATCACGAAGGTTATTGTACACCTCACATAAAATTTAAATTCAAAGTTCATGGAACTGTGTTGAATACACTCTGTTAATTTTTGCACGTGTTATTTTCTGTTTGTCAACATAAAAATTAATATACCATCCATGCTGCCCAATCTGAAACACGTCGAATAATTCTGTTCGGGGGACATCTTTTACTGTATATTTGGTTGTATGGAAGGAGTAATTTTGACGCATCTTTTTCACAAAAATCATTTTTATATCCTAGGAACCACTTTGAATATTTCTTCTATTCTCAAGATTAACCATCTAGAAAATAATGTTCGTCATAACGTGCGTAATTGAATTGCTTTCAGAATTTATTGAGATGGGTTCTGTAATATGTAAAATAAGACGCATGCGCGTAATTGTGAATGATAAGGCAGCAACTGTGGCATTATTGAGACATGTCAAACTAATGGCAAACACAATATGTACGATAAATTTCTGTGGCTTCTGGCGTCAGCTAATTGAACATTGTTATGTTTTAAATCGAAGGCTTAAGTTTTTGGAAATTACGTCCCAGCGTACCTACCGGCATTGTTTGTACATCGTTTGCTTTTCTGACGCATGCACTTTTTCACTTATTGGAAAAGTTAACCGGCATAATTGTGAATTTTGAAGCGATACAAATCCTCGTGTGATTCCAGAAACCCACAGTCAATATACGGAAATGCTAAATGTTTGAGTAGAAATATTGGTAGACTACGCAATTGGACCTTTGTCTATTCTTGGTAATTTAAACGCCCAAATTTTTCTCGATATGCCAGAAAATACGATTGATCCATTGATGAATGAAAAACTAGAAATCGATCCGCTACTACTTAAATAAAAATTGCATTTTCCACAAGACGGAGGTCCCTCATAATACGCTACAACCTAAATTTGGAATATGCTGGTCGTAGGATTGGCAAAGGAGGTCGTATAAAGCTATAGCCAACGTAATCTTCTAATCTGACCCTCTAAACTTTTTCTTGAGGAAACATCTTGAGTACGAAATTCTTGTGACTCAGCCTTAGAGTTTGTATGATCAACGCCATCGAATTGTATATGAAAGTCTTCAAGTAACTTCTGAGATGGCAAATCAAACTGAAGACGGTTTTCACTTAAGGTTTCAATTCAATTTAGTACGCATGGAATTAGTATTTATGTAAAGTTTCATGAACGTTAAATATGCCAACAACTCAAGCCGTAGAACTTCGTCGCACAGATTGCGTGTTTGACATAAGTTGGGCATGTTTCACTTTCGCCTCATCTACAGCTTCATCATTCACAATTCCAATAAGCGCCTTTTTAAATCTATTACTCGGCTCGTCTCAATAAATTCTAATATCAAATTGTACTTTTGATAAACGCTACCAAGATGGCTTTGGGCAAATATTCTTGAATCTTCTACGGCATATTGATTTTTATAAAGGTTTACCAGCTCTTGCTATATTTACATCACAATTATTATCAAAATTTTAACCACATCAATAAAGTAGTATATCAATGATTGATGCACAGAGCAATAAATGATCGATCAAACGTATTATCAAATATACAACCTGCTTCTAACAACAAAAAATTGAGACAAAACAAATGTGTTCATTTATTTTTCTTTGTTAGTACAAAGCTTGGGAGAATGTTCCCTTTAAAAAAATTGCATCCAGAATAAAATTATAAAATCTTTTTTAGTTTGTAAATAGGGCTTTCAGCACATTGCAAGAAAACCTTATAGCCTAAGACCTCATGGTGAATATATTTACTGATTAATGCACGCAAACGCTTACTACATACGTAAGTTTCTCTTCAAAACTATAATTGTTTTGTGCACCTTTTTTTCATTAATCTAGAAAATAGCCAAAATATTCAAGGTCGTCAAAATAACTTCTCTCTTATACCTGGGTAAATAGGCTTCGAAGATCTTTTCAATAAGGTATCCCCCTCTTTGCCATATTGACTTTTGGGGGGTTGAAGCGACAGGTTCACCAAAACAAAATCAGTAGGCGTGTTTCTACAAATGTTTTCAATCACTATGGTTTAAGAATCATATAGAGTATAAAGTATATATCTTGTTTGAGATGGAGCATCCTGTACTTTTGCAACATGGCTAGTGTAATAAACTTCGAAGATTTTAATTCTGAACTTAACAAACTAAACAAAAATATACAAATTGAGATTATTTTCAACAAACAAGTTCCTAAGGGAATTTTGGTCAGTGAAAGTGTGAAATAACACATAAATTCATGGAAAGACACCGTTTTTCCATGACGCATCGGAAACTCTCGAAGCTAATCTCGATACAAACGTGAAATTTCTGCAAACGGAAAATGAGCTAAACATAGCAAAAGAGAAATTAGAGGCTCTCGATCAAAGGGTGAGAGACCTTAATACTATTATTGACTACCAAAAACCATAATTGATTCGAAACATTCTTCAAGAATATCCAATGAAAGTATAAACAAACAAGGTCCCGCGAGGAGTTCCTCCAGTGTTGCCAAATCCTCACAAAATTCTCGCGATTTGACGACAACTGCTACCTAGTTGGAGAGTGAACAAAATTTCAATAGGATGACACATAACCAGCAAAATACTAAAAAGTCGGTAAAAACTAGCAAACAAAGTCTTGAAAACAAATGAAATCAGCTAATTCGAGGTACCGAACAAACTGAAAATGACTCCCCTGGGTCGCTTACTGGTGCAGAAAGGTTAGGTTGGATTCACACACATTCCTCTTCTCAAAAATCGAAAAGTATGGGTTCATAGGTGTTGTCGGAAGAATTCTCAGATCTTATTTAGAAGGAAGTTTCCAGTCTATTGAGTGGGAAAACTGCTTAAGTCCACAAAAAGAAGTATGAACGATTTACCATCAAATGGGGTTCCGACAAAGTATGTATCATAGACTTTCCCTCACAGAAAAAAAAGCTATCACTATATTGGCATAAAACTTTATAACGCGTTGAAAGCTGCAGTCCGAGAAATAAACGAAAAAAAATTCAAGTGGACCGTCAAAAGTTTCCTTCACAAAAATGTCTGCCATTCAATAGAAGAATTTTCAATGTCTGTGATCAAATGGTTTTGTGAAATTTGCAATCTTCATTGTTTCCTTTTTTTATATTTTCTGTTTTTGTTTTTCTTCATGTTGAGTCTATGTTGAGATTCTATGTATGTATGTAGGTAGACGTCTCATGTAAGTTTTTCGATGAGAAATAAAATTATCATTATATCATCATTAGTATGAAAAATTTTGCACTCAAGAAAGATATATCATATCGAAACGCGTCGTGTCATTGATTAATTCCACTTCTATTCGAATGATGATATTCCTTTATATTGATCTGACAATGACGATTTTTCAGAATGAAGATATTTTGATAGAAGTTAAAATTTTTTTCAACCTATGTTTCATATATCGCGAAGTAAATCTAATTATTTTATTTGAACAACCGTAAAAGGGAAACAGAATATTTACCGTTATTTTCTAGTTTGAATGTGAGTAATACATGGTAATCGGTTGGCTTTATGTATGAATAATTCAATTAATAAGGCTACGCTCCACTTCATTAGTGTTTGGTTGTTCCTGAAACTAGCCGAAACATGTTTCCATTATTCGGTATAGGGAAAAACCAGAACATGGTTATTTGAATCTGTATTCCAATTACGTTTGAAAACTGGAATTTGTTCGCGTGCTCTCGAAAAAATCCGATTAAACAAAGGAAATTAATTATGTTGCAATTACTCGGAAAAATCGTTTAATCAGAAATATAATTGCAATATTAACGTATAATTTTTACTAGGAAACCTCTCGAAACACCCCGTAACAAAAAGAATTCAATACTTGTTTGAGGATAAATTTTAATAAAATTTCAACTAAATGAACACCATACACTAAAGATAAGATTTCATACGTTGTATGTAGTGAGGCTGGACGACGGCCCTTAACAACAAGGAATTCTTCAGATTTTATACCATGCGAATAAATCAATAATTTTGGTTTTTTCATCTTTTGATATAATTCGTGTTTTTTATTCTTAACTATCAAAAATTATGAACATTGGAAATCTCTGATTTCTTCCAATTTGCTCCTTGATTTTCATGCTAGTTAGTTTTTCCGTAGCAATTTTGAGAATTACCCTAAATTGATTCCCAGTGAAAGAATGCCTATTTTTTATTAAAGAAAAAGAATACATATGTTGTCATAGTTTAATATGGAATGAACAGAAAACAAAATCACGACAAGGAATAATCTACAGAGTTTTTCATCTCAAATTTCTTAGTAATTGGGAACTCTTGCCAAAATACGTCTAATTATGTTATTTGAGGTTTCAATGAGCCACCCTCTAAAAACAGGGCGCTTAAACCCCTCAAATTAAATTGGACAAAGGTATCGAGCAATACCTTACTTGTAAGCTGTTCGAATACTCCTTACAAAGGCGAATGAAAAAGATGATTTTTGGAGGAAAACCATTGGAAGGTAGCTAGCGCTTGTGTGCATTAATCAGTAAATTCACTCATCTTGAGGTTTTGTGTGCCCTTTATACGAACTACAATAATCATAAAGAGATTTTGAGATTTTATTGTTGTATCATGTCTACAACGAAAAATATCGAACTCAATAATTTGAAATCAATTGTTAAAATTTTCATTTGATTGCTTTTATAGAGTAATATAATCTTGGCTGAAAACCGTCTATAATAGCTTCAACATATTTGAAGTTATTTGACGACATTTTCAATTCGCTGACCTAGATCGTCCTACAAGTTGAGTCACAAAAATCTTAGGATTAGATGTCCTCACAAGAGAAAGTATAGAGGGTTCAGGTCAGAAGATCGGGACCTCTGCTTCCAATCCAACGACCAGAATATTCCAATTTGCGATATTATCAAACTGGTTCGGCTTAGTAGGTGCACCATCTCATTCAAAATGCTAGTGTCAATCAACTAGTGGAGGGTATTTTTCTAGTTTGCCTCTTATCAATGAGTTGATAAGCATATCGGAAAAATTATTTCTTCTAAATTTCCGTAAATAAACAAAGGTCCTGTCAGGTGGCCGAAAAAAAATTACTTTTTTCATTCACTGTCGTATAGAGGTCGAAAACCGTCTCTAAAATGGTTCAACATATTTGAAGTTATTCGACTACATTTTCAACTCGCTGGCCTAGATCATCCTAAATATCAGGTTGATTTACAAAAATTTCAGACTTTGATGTCCTCACAAGAGAAAGTCCAGAGGGTTCAGGTCAGAAGATCGGGAAGGCCATATCATAGAACCTCCGCTTCCAATCCAACGACCAGAATATTCCAATTTGCGATTTCATCAAACTGGTCTGGCGTAGTAGGTGCACCGTCTCATTCGAAATGCTATTGTAAATCAAGTAGTGGAAGGTCTTTTTCTAGTTTGCCTCTTATCGTATCTTTCAGCATATCGGGAAAAATTTTCCGTCTAAATTTCCAAAAATAAACAAAGGTCCTGTCAGGTGGCCTCATAAAATTCCTGTCCAAACATCAAGCTGCTCCGGTTAGAAATTTTCGAAATATATGAAAATTTGTATAGCTACAAAATGTACAGTTATGCCGATTAACATTTTTATGATGTGAAAAAGTGAATTCATCAGAAAAGCAATCGTTGTAAAAAAAGTGCGAGTTATTGTTCATACGCTGGGCCGTAATCTTACAAAACACGTGCTTTCGATTCCAATCATCATCATTCATTCATGAATTAATTTATTTTTGTACGGATGGAACTTGTAATTATGTCAAATTCAATGTTAGATTGGCTCACACTGGAAGCTGTAGAAATTTCGTGTAAAGATTGTGTGTTTGGCATGAATTCGTCCAATTACCGCCATAGCTGCAGGATTTGATCATTCACAATTCCAATCGTCGCTTTTTCTTTATTCATTATTGAACCCGTCTCTGAGCTTTGATATCAATTCCATTGAGTACTTATGGCGAACGATATGTTCATGATTGTTTTGGTTAAATATCCCTGCAGTCACTCAGGCACACTTTTGATTCTGATAATAATGGGGTACCAACTCAATACGTGCTTGTAATGTTTACTCCATAATTATTTTCAAAATTTTTACATCACCAGCAAAGTAGTTCCTCAATGATATATTTAAAGTGCGTTTGAGATAGAAAATGTTTCTTTGCGAAAAAAAATTACTTTTTTCAATCACCGTCGTATAGAGGCCGAAAACCGTCTCTAAAACGGTTCAACATATTTTAAATTATTCTTCGACATTTTCAACTCGCTGGCCTAGATCATCCTAAATATCAGGTTGAGTCACAAAATTTTTAGAATTAGATGACCCCACAAGATAAAGTCCAGAGGGTTCAGGTCAGAAGATCGGGAAGGCCATATCATAGAACCTGTGCTTCCAATCCAACGACCAGAATATTCCAATCTGCGATTTTATCAAACTGGTCTGGCGTAGTAGGTGCACCGTCTCATTCAAAATGCTATTGTTAATCAAGTAGTTCTAGTTTGCCTCTTATCAATGAATTGATCGCATCTTCCAGCACATCGGGAAAAATTTTCCGTCTAAATTCCCAAAAATGAACAAAGGTCCTGTCAGGTGGTCTCATAAAATTCATGCCCAAACATTAAGCTGCTCCGGTCAGAAATTCTCGGAATACATGAAAATTTGTATAGCTACAAAATGTACAGTTATGCCGATTAACATTTTTATGATGTGAAAAAGTGAATTCATCAGAAAAGCAATCGTTGTAAAAAAAGTGCGAGTTATTGTTCATACGCTGGGCCGTAATCTTACAAAACACGTGCCTTCGATTCCAATCATCATCATTCATTCATGAATTAATTTATTTTTGTACGGATGGAACTTGTAATTATGTCAAATTCAATGTTAGATTGGCTCACACTGGAAGCTGTAGAAATTTCGTGTAAAGATTGTGTGTTTGGCATGAATTCGTCGAATCCACAGCTGCATGATTTGATCATTTACAATTCCAATCGTCGCTTTTTCTTTATTCATTATTGAACCCGTCTCAATAAGCTTTGATATCAATTCATTAAGTACTTATGGCGAACGTTATGTTCATGATTGTTTTGGTTGAATATCCCTGCAGTCACTCAGGCACAATTTTGATTCAGATAATAATGGAGAAACAACTCAAAACGTGCTAGTAATGTTTATTCCATAATTATTTTCAAAATGTTTACATCACCAACAAAGTAGTTCCTCAATGATTGGTTTAAAATGCGTTTGTGATAGAAAATGTTTCTTTGCGAAAAAAAATTACTCTTTTCATTCACCGTTGTATAGAGGCTTTGAAAATCTCTTTTCCCCATTCAATTCTGAGGGTTAAAGCCGCCCTTTTACGTAGTTGCTCATTTGAGGCTTAACTATACGTTGAAAGATGTCAACAAACCACATCATTAGACGTGCTTCGACACATTTTTCAAATCACTACGAGATACTCAATATACAGTTTGAAAAATTTATGAAGACGTATTGACCTAGTCTCTAGTCAACACAATTAATTATATTTTCGGTAGCATTCGAAAGTGTTTTTGCTCTCGCACTTCCATCTTCTTCACTGACTCTTGACTCCCTCCTAGTGTGTTGATTAACATGAAACGATCTCTTACGTAGTCTACTACGTCGTTTGGTACACTCACGGGAACCTTTCGGATACGCTGACATTTTGACAACACTCGGTAGGAAAGCCAATGCTGAACTAACCAAACTAGACGCTATGTCGAAATATCGTAAACGTTGGAGAAAGTTCTACTCCGAGTCGAACAACATCTGCCGAAATGCCTCTCTTTTTATCATTCCTCAGTACAGCGATATTGAGGCAGGTTACCGAAATAGGACCCCTGAGCGACCGCTCCGTTCTAATCACCTCGCGCTTCGACTCCGGACGGACGGGCGGTCACTTTAATCATCATTGGGAATAATTCAAATTTTGCTTTCAAATTTGGACCACATACTCTTGACTAATTATACTAACAATTTATATAATAAAAATTTTTTTTATCGTTCTTAACTGGTTTCCCCCCTTAAAATAAATCCACAATTCAGGACCTATAGCTCGGGGTATTTTTCACGGAACACCGGATATAAAATACGCTATGTTTACCTGGAATACATTCTGACTGTTGAACAGTGTTATCAATTTAAAATGCTTACTGTAGTCTTCTTAAAATTAGTTTACTACTCTACAAAGAATACGTAGGTTAACTACATGAAATGAAGTAACTATTTTTCAACTAGTTGCTGTAAACTATTCAATAATACTCTGCGCGGACTCCTATCGGATCACTAACTATAATTTACAAAAGTCAGATAAGTTACGCAATGTCAATCGATAAACCGTGAGGTTAAACATTGAAATTAGTTCGTATAGATCTCAGTAATAATAATATTTCATCGGCCAGTTATATGTGGCGTGTTCCAGGATTACCTCACCTGACGGCTTAGTTATGTTCCAGTTCGGAAACAACCCAATAGATATTGTTCACATGAAATATAAACAGATGAATAATAAATAGAAAACAATTAGTTGTTCCGTACACAAAGTACAAATTGCGTGCGTGCAATGTCGCAGATAACAGCTAGTTTGAATATATAGGGAAGTGTATCGATCGTCTCAAAAATAATAAAACCATTTTTGATGATAAACATTCATTTTTGTTTATTTTCAGATACATAGATAGGAATTCCCGAATATTTCAATCGAGTTATTTGCACTGAAATTTATTTCGAAAAACTGAAACTTCATTCCGAATGTATTTGTTTTATTCGAATTCGAAAACAATTTGTCACAAAACAATTAATATTAGAGAATAATTTATAGAAGAGATAATGTATTTCATTGCCGAGAATTACCCAAAAATGTCCTTTGATACGATATTTCTACCTATTGCACAGGGAAGTTCACTTTTTGAAGCAAAAGTCAGACTAGAACGTGTTATTTCATTTATGATTCTCCTTCTTAAACATGCAAAAAAGCCTCATATTTGAGATAGAGTGTATTCAAGTCTCAAATTTTCATTTGTTCTTTATAAGTTTACCAATTTCGGGACATTGGTCACAAATTAAAAACATGGGTTAGTTTGTCAGTCCACACGATTTAGTATTGTAAGGAAAGTGATTATAAACTCAGCCATATACTTAGATTGAACTCATTTTATAGAATTTTTGACGAATAGGATGTAAAATTCTATGTGCCCAATCGTACTTTTTATGGAATATCATAACTCGTGGACGGTAAAGCTTGACTCGTCAGTCCATAGTAATTTACTCAGAAAAAATTCCTAACATTCGATGGGATGAAGAATCGATCTGCTCAATTTTAATTTTGCCAATTTCATCTTTTCAAATTCGAACAAATTTTGATTTTGATTTATTGAGGATACAAAAAACTCTGCTATTGCTTGCTTCAGGATCTCGATTGAATCGATGAAGAATTGCATTCTTCCTTTTTTCCGAACCCTGTTTACTTTCATCAAGCCGAATTGTTCCGAACCCTTGACTTATGAAATGAAATTTCATTCATTTTCCTGAACACAGAAGAATATAGATAGAACCTAAGAGGAAACCTTTTCTGTACTCTCTAGACGATGCTAAAGAGTTTCGATTCAATCATAATTATGAAGTCATGAAAGTATCAATATTTTGATAATTTTGTCTTCTTGGATATGAAGTAAAAATTCTCTTAACCATATTCGATGAATAAAATGCGAATTATGTATTCAACAAAATGTGGAGTGGAGTTTATGGTGGTATTTGAATTCTGGACTACATACCTCAACAAAACAATTGAACTTGGAGCAGATCTTCTCTTAAAGGAAATCAAATGAAAGGCACTCATCAATTCGACGAACTCTCAAAAGTCATCATTCCACACGAAGAAATTTTGCCTACGTTATATGGCCCCTCCAAGTTGACAAACGGGTCCAAAACCAGGACAGGTGTAGACACCGGCATCTACGGCCCCAAGACAAATAATACCTAAAAGAGCCAATGGTCAACTTTGAACTAGTTGACAAATGCAAGAGAGAACTTCGATAACTTAGTACACCAAAAAGAGTTACATAACTCTGATGCTTCGCTACCAGTCTTGCCTAAATGGAAACAGCTGTTATTCACTTTTACCATTCCATGGACCGATATGCTATCTTTTTCCGACTGAAACATCACAGAGACCCTGAGCTACTGAGCAGACGTCTTGAGGTTGATACACTCAAAAAGGTCCTTAGAAGGACCCCAATCAAAAAACATATAATCTTGGAGAGGACTGAAGACATCAGCCACTGTAACGCCTTGTGCCAACATGATCCAAATGAACCTCTACAATAGTCTCGCAAACTTCATTGAGAAGTTTCTGCACTACTGAAAATACCAAACACAACAAGGCAAGCCTAATGAGCCAAAGATCTAAGGAAACCCCCTTCTCCCTTGTTATTGATACATAAAAACTGTGAGTCAATTATGAACAAAAAGCCTCATTACCTTTATTGTGTTTACGCTTCATTCTTCATTTGACAGATGTTCGATTGAAAATAGGACAGCAATCTGAAAAGTAGAAGGGAAAAATAGCTAAAAGACGTAATATAAGTAACAGAGCTTTCTTCATACCAACCGAACATAATTAAAATAAGAATCCGTACATACAAGTAAGATTATACAACATAGTGTATATAATTATATTAAACCAAAGATTCCGGATGAAATATTTGACATTCAAAATAATTTCATTGTTCGTCAAATCAAATACTATTATTGGAGGCGTTATGTTGTAACGTATTGCAGAAAAAGACCGGAGAGAGAAATAGACGTCCTGTAGGTTTTCACAACAATATTGAATGCCGAATCGTGTATTACTGAATGAGTGAACTATGTCTTGAATTTAATTCCAAAATCCCGAAATTAAAAAGTAATTCATGAAAACTCGCTTTTTATGAACTAGAGCAGCTTGTATCCCGAGAACGAAACGATTGTGCTCCTATGTTTATTAATAGAAATTTTCTTAAAATAATTCTTTCTATCGACTGTTTAAATCCTGCCACAAAAAAGTGAAGTACCCCGTATATTTTCACCCCATTCATTTAAAGGGTATTATGAATTTCCTTCTAAGAAATGAAGAAGAAGAATCTGGTATACTAACACAGAAAGGAAAAACCTTATTCACAAGATAGTCCTTGAATCTTGATGTTACGAGGGTTATGACAGGTTTAGCACTTTCAACTTGAAAATACTTAATAGGGAAGCCGCAGGGAGTTTCTAAGAATAAATTGGATTACCTCCGCCTCTTTAAGTAGGAATAGGATCTTGAATCCATCTGAACAGGATACTGGATGTAAGGAAAAAATAAACTTGAAGAAGCAATATCCTGAAAAGCTTCTCTGAACAACGCATTTTTAAAGTAAACATATTTCAGAATTACAAAGAACATGATTGCATAAACCGAGAGAGTTTCAGATTTTATGCTGGGAAAGGGAGAAAATAGAAATATTTCAAATCTTTTGTTTTTCGTGAATTATTTTTTTGTTAAAGAAAAATAACAAGATGTGTTTTCATATTGAAACAAATAGAAATAATTGACACACATAGTGACACTATGTGCATAATATATCACATTAACATGATGCGTTTCATTACGATGACTATCACGAACTGAGTAATTGTTTTCTTTGAAGCTGGTTTGTTTGTAGCCGAATCACCTAATCCAAGGATTCTAAATCTTTATTAATTAGGTCGGTGAATTTATCATCATCTCCATTCTCGTTGTCACTCACATCTGATTCGTCTTCGACTTGTTGGAGAGGTTCTTTGTCGTTATCATCACTTTCGTCAACATGAGCGTTTTCAGATTTTGATTATTCCTCTACTTTCTTTTTCAAGTATTTTTTTTCAGTTTCTTCAATAGAAATGATTTCTACCCCAAACAAATATTTCTTCTTTCAGTTTTGGCATTTGGAGCTTGTCTAACTTGTTCTTAGAAGAGTTCTTCAAAGGTTTTTTTTTTGTATGAAGTTGCCACCTGCTATTGGGTTATTGCTGGAGGTAATATTTCAACGGAATTGTTCTTGTCATTTGTAACTATTTCTCTTTGTCTGCAAAAGCTCGGGTGCCAGTTTTTGTTAGATGAGGTTGTTTTCTCGGGGAAATGGTTCTGTTCCACATTTCCTTCCAGATTTCTTTAAGCGTGCCCTGATAAGCTGCAGTTGGAGAACAATTCCTTGTTATCTAAGGCGCTAGCAATAACCAAAAATGTCACTTTCCAAGTGGGCTTCAAGCATTCGGTAAGTAGAAGGAAAACTACTGTCTTACTATGATTGAGCCGATCTTACCCGGATTTGATTTTGAAAGATGGATAAAAAGACAAGGTGTTCTAGAACTATTTTCAATGTCGAAGACAAAGTTACTTAATACAATATATACACAGTCGCATAGTGGATCAAGTCAGTGTATTTCCCTTAACATTCTGTAAAATTTGAATAACCGAATTTTTTCCTCATTATACATTAAATAAATGCCTATTGTCCACTATTGATATCCGCAATTAATTCAACCGAAACTAAAAACATTAATTCTTATTAGTACCTTCTTTTGTCATGTACGCCCAGGTTCAAAAAATTGATGGTCATGAAATAATAGCAATATTCAATATTTCTGGTTGAAATTTCAACAGTTTATAGGTTTCACACACATCAAGTGAATAATCAAAGAAAACAATTTTAAATTCAGATTTAATTTGCTGATGTTTCATCCATTAATCGCTTCATTTTTAAAATGCTATCACAGATTACGTAAAATTCCCAAGTATTTCCAGGCTAAAATTTGCATAAATAGAACCTCTAAAGTGACAAGTTTTAGGAGCTAATATAATTTTCTGCGATTCTGAATATACGGATTATTCCGCTGATTAACGTTTGCTCTTTCGGATCCGATTCTAATATTTCGTTAATTTCTCTTTTTCTTAATCTTTGATTCAGTTTCAAACCGGTATTTGTGCGAGAAAGAGTAAATATAAGTGATTGAAATCTGCGAATAAAAAGGTTAATAATTTGGATTTTCTTGGTTTACGTTTTGAATTTCGAAGTTTTTCTTTGGTAACATTTTACTTTTTTTTGGACTTGGCTTTTCATTTGGATTTAAAATGGATTGAAAACAAATATAGATGAGTCTATATTTTTGCGAAATTCTCAACAAATATTAAGAGGCTTCGAATGAGCTCACTTTGTCGTTGCGAAAGTTTTGCTACAAATTAACACAAGAGTGGGAAGAGTCTACCCGCAACGCATCCCGATTTCGAGAAAAAACCACAGTTGGCTACAGAAAAACTTTTGCTTCCACAATGGTTTCTCTGAGTTGAAGAAGATATTAGAGAAGCAAAAACTTCAAAACCGTTTTCATTTTGCTGTGATAGGCTCGAAGAGCTTAATTCATGCGTTCACACCATTAAAGAGAGGAGCTGTTGTATGGGCCAGAATTGAAATTGAGGGAAGAAGGTAACACAAAATGATCTGAGGTCATAAGTTTTTTGATTGACGATCCCGAAAAAGTTGACGAACTATTAAATCATTATGAAAATAAACCTAAAAAATTACATTAATATACACCAGACAAAGCTCTATCCATAATGACATCTATGGAGCTATCAAAGAGACAATATCAATAGCTCAGAAATTGATGACGACAGTTCATTATTTCCCTCCAACTATAGCATTCAACTAGCTGAATCTGAATGTTATCCCGATAAAGATTCTATACTCATTCATGACAAAGAAGTCCAAATAAACCTCATTGACCACATCAGCCTAAAAACCCTGGAAAAAATTAACTTTAATCAGGAAAATGAACAAAACTTGACATTAATTAGTAAATGGAGATGTGATAGTGCTTCTAGGCAGTGTTCACACAAGCAAGATATGCAACAGAAATAGAATGAAGATTTTTGGGACGATTTTAATGTTTTCGTTAGTTCTTTGGTTCCCATGAAATCATATAATCCACTAGAATAGTCGGAATTTATATAGGAAAACCACAAACCTGCGTCAACCAGTTTTTGTCATACCATTAGGATTTCTTTTTGTGAAGAAACTCAACAAATCTTCTTCACAGACGAAGTGAACAGAGTTAGCTCTCAAATTTCCTCACTTTTGCCCTCTACCATAGGAACTAATAGAGTTCAACAATTTAATTATGACTATGGTAAGTGGAAAAATATGCAAGGCATTAACTAAAACTTCTTTGGCTATGCGCTGCTACATATGCTCAACAGATCCCAAAGACATAAATGATTTGACCAATTTGAAATTGAAAAAGTCAAACGAAAATTTTTCACTTTCGGATTATCCCCCTTGCATGCCAAAAATTCCATTCTTCGAATACCTTCTTCACATTTCATACAACTTGAAATTCAAAGCATGGACAGCAACATCTCCAGAACGAAAGTCTCCTGCAATTTGCGACAAAATTGGAGATGCAAAATAAGTTTCGGAAGGAATTAGGATTGATAGTAGATCAGGTCAGACTAAGAAAAGGTACCAACAATGATGGAAACGCAAATTCTGCCGAAATCCTAAATTATCATCCGAAATAACTAGAGTTGATAAAGATTTAATAAACAGATTTGCTGTGATTTTACAAGTAAGATTTTTATTTACAAGTAATGAAAATCAACGCTAAAAAGTTCGGATCATTTGCCCTAGAAACAGCCCAGTATATGTCACGTTATACACATAATATTATATGCTAGCAACGGTTCACAAAGTGTTCATCCATGGTGATTAAGAAGGCGTTGGTGCCGATTGGGCAATTATCTGAGGAAGCACAGGAAGCTAGAAACAAAGATTTCATTAAGTTTTGGGAACATAAATCCATAAAATTAAGCCGTTTAGTAACTAAGAAAGATATTTTGCACGCATTGCTGGTAACATTCGACTCAGTGATTTCCAACATGAAGCCAAAGTGGTAAGAAGGTTTTAAAGACTCATATTCCCTGATGCTTTTGAAAAGTGTATGGTGGAAGGTGAAAATGCCACGGCCATCAGGCATGAATCAAGTGACACTGAGATGGATTGGGAGAAAACGGAAGTACATCTGTTTGCAGGAATGACATCGATAAAAACAGGATTGCATCCAGGTAACTTTCTTAATTGAATAGCACGATATCCTTTGCGTTTCTATAGGTAAAATTATGCTGGTGTATCAAGGGGTGCTTTCAACTCTAATGCCAATCAACTCCAATTTTCATCAAGACAATATTATCACATTTACTGATTGTGACGTTGCCACAAACTGAATTGAATTTTTCAAATCGAAAATAACTATGATAATAGAAATAATTATGATAATAACGAGAATTATTTTAGTTGCAGATGAAATAACTAGTATCGAAAAATGTTGAAATTTTTATTTCAGTTTTACGTACGGATTTAAAATTTTAATATTCTTGCAAAACGTGTATAGTTATAGTACACCGACTACGAGATCCTACAAGTACCAGTGTAAGATTCTGAGCAGTTTAACTAAAGAGAAAACCTATGACTCTACCTCATAGGTTTTTAGGAAAGAAACCTACGAAGAATATTACAAGATTTGATGACTGTTATCTTCTGTAACTGTTAAATTTTTCTTCAGATCTAAATTCTCAATATTTTGTGAAGATTCCTAGGATAATCGGTAGAAAAAATATTTTTTCATTGTCCACATTTGTTTAATCTCGTCTGCAAGCATTATATATTAAGAAATTTTTTCAATTGTATTTATTTTGTATGTTATGTGTGTCGGGTATAGCAATATCAATTATATATGTTATTCGATTCTGTTTATCCGTAAGAATGATATCTGGCCTATTGTGATTTACAGCTCTGTTGCATAGAATTGTTTTATCAAAATAAAGTTTATATTTGTCGTTTTCACAAATAATCACAGGTTCATATCTGTAACATTTTTTCCCTGAGAATGAGGTCTTGTTTTATTCCTAAATTAAAATGAATAATATTAGTGACTGCATTATGTTTTTCTAAATATTCTGTTTATGCAAGTACTGGACAAGATGATAATATATGAAAAACTGTTTCTGAAGGACAAAAACATCTACGGCAAGAATCATCTATATTTTGCTTAATGATGTGTTTTCTATAATTTCTTGTGAAAACAACCTGTTCTTGGATTGCAATTGCCAAGCCTTCTGTTTCAGCGAACAATTCGTCAGATAGTTACCATCAATTTGATGGGATTTCATCAATATAATCATTTTTCAATTCTTTAGGGTACTTTCCGTGTAATTCCTTCTGCTTCCAACTTTCTCTTTTAAAATTATCATCAACTATAACAAAATCTACCTTCTTCATTGTCAAGTTCAGAGGTGTGAGATTATAATATGTAGCATTAACAATATCATTTAATTTAGACGTTCTCTGTTTATCATGAAAATGGGAACGTAGAAGAAGAATCTGTTCACTAGGGAGACTGTTCAAATCAGATAGTCCACAACCTCCAAAATATCTAGGTAGTGTAGCTTTTTAATAGCTGTCTTTGGTTGGTGCTCATGATTTTAACAAAGCATTTTCCTCGTTTGACATTGTTATTCATTTAGATCAGTTTTGAACCGTTTAATAATTCCAAAAGAAGATAAATGACTCTTGATGATAATTCTAAGTCTGTTATAATAAAAACTTCCAATATTTTCTTGAGTGCTGCAATAATTATTCGTCATCCCTTGAAAAAATCCTGCATGTTTATATGTATCCCGTTGATGCATTGGCTGGATTACGATATTGGAAATCCTTATATAATCAGAGGTGATGTGTGATGTTTCCCTTTTGAATAGAGAAGAGTTTTTAATTTAGGAAGCCCAAATTTCATATGAATATCATTGGAATAGTTGAAAGTATTCTCCAGTAGACTTTTCAAATGAGATCTAGTTCCAGAATATAATTTAATATCATCTAAATAAATTAAGTGAGTTAGTTTGAATTCAGTCGATAGACTCTTCAATTTAAAGCCGAAACTAGTGGCATTTAGTTCATGAGATAATGGATTAAGGCAGAGGCAAAGGCAAAACCAAAGAGCACTTAAAGAATCTCCTAGAAAAATGCCTCTTTTGATTGGAATTACTTCGGATATTAACGAGATTGTTTTGAAATATTCAATTGAAGATTCGTTCTCCAATTTGTCATTACCAATTTAAGAAGAAGACGAAGTGTCTAATCAATTTCATAAATTTCCAAAAGTTCTTGAAGCTATGAGTGAGAAGAACTATCAAAATGCTTTTGGTGATCAGTAAAGGCTTTATGAGTATTTCTCTTCTTAGTTATATATATTATTCGTTTGATCTATTTATTGTCCTCATCGTTTCTTATTGGCCAGGGCAGTCTTCTGTGTCGGTTCGTTGGAGAAGGCCATTCCAATATATCCACATATTCATGCACTTGATACCTTCCAACGAATTGAGACAAGTAAGTGGCGATCTGGTTTGATGTTATAAGTGTGCAACACTAACGAGTTCAAACGAGAACAAAACTCTTTTTCATGAGATCGGACTATTATACCACATTTATGTGACCCTATTTGATTGAAATTATGGATAATAGATAGGGAACCACCTCCTTCACAGAGAGATACTTAATAATCTAAAGGTTGAATATTAATCCTTAAATTAAGGTCTTAAATTAATTATAATAATCAATCTAATCACATTCAGACAGAATTTTATAAGGCACGTTCCATTATGGCTATAAAATTATTTAACAGTATCAATATTTCAATTACGCTTTGGAAATCAACAAGCTCATCTTATTTCATCCAATCTCAATTAAAATTTAGATACATCAAGCATGTGTAGATATACTCATTTCACTCTCTATGCATGTTCATATCTAACATGAGAAGAGGTGGGAAAGCTCATTTCCATTTATTTTTTCAGAGGGGTCCGGGGGAAGCTGGTTTCGCACCAGGACGAACAAGGCCAGCCAAAGTGAGTAAAATATCTTAACTTACACAAAACAAATGTATAATCAGTTCATGCAATATTTCAACGAATCTTTTACTGATATACCATTTTTCTTTAGAAGTCGAACAAATCGTTGTACAGACGTAACTATACAGCGATTCTTTTGTGGTTTTAAGCATTAAAAATGGCTTCAAACATACGTTAGAATATACCAGTTCCCAACATCAATTTTGAATTTAGCTGACAAGATATAACAAGCCGACAAATTTATAATGAGCTAACCATAAGCACACAAGTTTATCGAATCATATACCAAACATAGTTCCATTAACTACGTGACCGAGAATTCAACTTTGTCAATTGTTTCTAACCAAATACAACTGCGAACAAACCAGACATATATGTACATCATTTGCTATTCGATGTTATCATTTATAGAATTATGTATGAGGAATTTTGCTTTCGAATTTCTAAAGTTCTTCGTATATAAGGTATGGTTGGAAATAGTATGTTCGAAATTGATGAAATAATGGTTTTTATTTTCTTTCCTGCTCGAGGAATAAAAACTTGAAATTA
Source organism: Cryptolaemus montrouzieri (assembly GCA_013387265.2). Taxonomy (NCBI): domain Eukaryota; kingdom Metazoa; phylum Arthropoda; class Insecta; order Coleoptera; family Coccinellidae; genus Cryptolaemus; species Cryptolaemus montrouzieri. The sequence goes on along the minus strand of JABFTP020000021.1, from coordinate 68,547,741 downwards.
GCCGTCTTCGTCAATTGTTGTCGGTCAAGACATGTTAGTTTGAACCACTTGTTCTATCATATATTTCAAACCTCATGAAACATACATCATATGTTGAAATGTCTTCCTGACCATTGGCCGGCTTATACTAAACTGGACTAGGAAAACACCAATTATGTCACCTATAAGTTAATACTTTTCGAGATGATCGGAACAACTTAATTAACAGCAAGCTGAAAAAGAGCGTGACCTTCAATTACAGCTATTAATGGACTCACTACTCATTAGGGTCATAAAAAGAAGGTACTACGTCTATATATATATATATATATATATATATATATATATATATATATATATATATATATATATATATATATATATATATAGGAGAAAGTTGTTAGTTACACTATTTATAACTCAAGAACGGCTGAACATTGTTGGGTAGGTAGTTTAGAGCCAGGAGACGAACAAAAGATACTGTTTATGCCGTTTTGACAGCGTTCCTGTGTGACTTGGACGTATGGATGACAATTAGATTTTTGTGAGAAATCAATAATGAAAGCGTGAAGTGAACTCTAAAACGAAAAAAAAAGAAGATTATGATACTTTAATGAAGGCAATCTATGATGAAAATGGTGGTTTATATTTCCTAGATGCTGGTAGAACTGATAAGACTCTCCTCATGTCAATAGTTTTAGCCACTGTTCGTACGAGATCCAACATAGCGGTTGCAGTTACCGTTAAATCTTCAAACTATTGGAGAACCAACGTGTAATATTGCCCAACACTCAGCAATGGCCAAAGTTTTATCGGCATCGAAAATCGTTATCTGGGACGAATGCACAATACAGAATAAACGTGCATTAGAAGCACTCAGCCGAACATTGAAAGATCACGCAATGACTCGAGATGTTTTGGAGGAGCAATGATCTTACTGTCTGGCGATTTGCGCCAAACACTGCCAGTAATTCCAAGATCTACGGCTGCTGACGAATTGAACGCTTGCCTCAAATCGTCGAATCTATGGCGCTATGCGAAGAAACTGCAGCTGACAACAAACACGAGAGTAACATTGCTTAATGATACATCTGCTTAAGATTTCTCGGAGCAATTCCTGACTATCGGTAATGGTCTAGTACCTGTAGATGAACCGAGCGGATTGATATCATTTTCAAATAATTTCTGTAGTTTTGTCCCATCAAAAGACGAACTTATCAACAATGTATTTCCAAACATTATTCTAACTACAAAAATAATGAATGACTGTGTGAGCGAGCAATTTTAGCGGCTAAGAATAAAGATATAGATGACCTGAACTATATAATTCGAAATAAGATCATTGGAACAATGCATTCATTCAAAACTATTGCATCATAAATGAAGATGAAGCCACCAACTGTCCAATTGAATTTTTAAACTCCTTGGATGTGCCGGGCTTACCACCGAACAATTTACGCCTAGAGGTTGGCTCCGTAGTAATCATGCTTCGAAACATAAATAAACCAAAACTGTGGAACGGTACGCGTTTGGTGGTTAGAAAATTGATTAATAATATAATTAACGTGACGATACTGAAAGGAAAATTCAAAGGTGAGGAAGCTCGCATTCCCGATGATCCCAACCGATATGCCGTTTGAATTTAAAAGACTTCAATTTCCGATCCGTCTTGCATTTGACATGACCATCCACAAATCACAAGGCCAATCCTTGAAAGTTTGAGGTTTGAATCTAGAACATCCATGTTTTTCACATGGTCAATTATATGTGGCATGTACACGGGTCGGAAGACCATCTGCGTTGTTTGTTTTTGCGCCTGATAATAAAACGAAAAATGTCGTGTATCACAAGATACTTAAGTGAAGAGCAACCTTAGTACTAAAATACAGAAATGATAATGAATGATTGATGTTGGTATTTGATTTGTTTTTGTATTTTTCTAATTAAAAAAAATTAATAAATCCCAAAATCTGCTTATTTATTGCCTTTAAGGCGGAACAGAGTTCGCCGTGTCAGCTAGTTTTTATTAATTTAAAAGCAATTGTTTGTTATGTGTTACATCTTTTTTTTTTCTACTTTCAATTTCTTAATTACTGTTGAATAAACGATTTAGCCTTGGTATGAAACACTATGCGCCAATTTTCTTCCTGTTTACAGATCAAAGAATAATAATTTCAAAGATAATTTGAAAATATCGGCCAGCTATATCTCAAACATTTTGGAGCCATAACGTTACAACAAACGAGATATAGTATTAAGGAAATTGCACTGCTTAGATTACATATGTTTTCTGATTGGTTCTTCAGGCGAGGAGAGACTAGTTATAGTTCGCTGAAGGAACCAAATATTATTTCTCGAGATCGCATTCAACTCATTCTATGCACAACGTTATTCATGCTATAATAGTAACGCCTAATATTAAGTAAACACTTCCTGCAACTTTAATTATTATTAATTATGCTCCCAAGTAATTATCCTAAAATTGTTCTTGAATAAAAAGTTGTAAGTTTTCTAGAATATCTTTGCTACTCTGGTGATCAAGTTTCGAAAACATTCAAAAATAAATTAAATTGAAACTTGATTATATCCAAATATGTAGGTTTTTATTTTCGTATGCACAACCTCCAGAGACATTTGTGTCAAATTCCACGACTGAATTATCAGTTCTAAGTGAACTATGGTTATTGAGGTTTACCTACAAAAGTCCGTTCTTCAATTTAGAATGAAGTAGGCAAAATTTGCATTTAGCTTAGTTTTGTCGATGGATTTCTGAAACAGTCGAAATGTTTGAACACAATACAATACCTGCTTGATTCATATTCTAAAGGTTAGACGAATCCAAAAAACCAACGTCATAACAAATCAAAAATCGTGATTTTTTGGCAGTTTTATTCGACTGTTTGCAAACTGCTATTGAGGAATATTATTTGAGTGTAATGCAACAGATGAAATTACGCAAACGGAAAAGGAAAGAGCCCCCTGCAATATGTTAAAATCTGCGTCAAGAAAATCGACCAAATAAAGAAACATCGATCAGAGTGAAATGTTTATCGAAAAAAAAAACTAAGTTGATCTAATACGGCCATGTTAACGTTTATCCTTTGTTATAGTCTACGGTGGCTGGTCAGATTTCTATCATTATGATACAACTATGACTGCAGCTCTATACCGGGTATTACTGAAACTAGGGGCAGTCCTTAACTTCTTTTCTATTTAGAATATTTTGATGATATTTGAAAATCGGATAGAAGAAAACATTTTAAATTTGATAACATTAATATGTTTGACATTTTGTTTCCGGTTAAGCCGGAAACGAAACCTAATTTCGATTTCCAAATGGGACACGATGTATTTATTGCTTATTTCAATGGTTCATCTCATCCTACGACCTTCTGACATATTTTTGAAAGAAAAACAAAACACAATCTTTTTTTCTTGCAATTTTCATCTTTTGTTCTAGAAGGCCACGAAGAGTTACAATTGGCTAAGCTCAACATCTCCCTATCACGAGAATACAAGATTGTATCTTAAAATTAAACTGCTCATTTTTGGGGAATCTCAAAGTTTTGAATTTCAGTTTTTCTTCTAAAAGTAGGTTTCCTTCTGAGACAACCATATCGGGCCACCCGGTATTACAGAAGCAGTATTTTTTAATCTTTTTTTATACCATTCACGTCACTCTATCTTAACGTTTCAGGAGTTCTAGTAAAAAACTCGATAATAACTATAACAACGTAGGTTGGCGATGCAAAATTTTTATTCATACTCATAATAAACATAATAATAATAATAGACAAAAGAGTCTAGGGAACACTTCTGAATATCGATATATCGTATCCAGAACGATCGATATGGATGATATTTTTTTTTTTAAGAAATGAACACCTGCATCAATTTCTCACCAAATATGTAGAGTGCCGCAACAGATTTCATTTTTTTTATAAAAAACTAGAAATGCAGTAGATGCCACGCTGCTTTATAATCATTTCATGTATTCAGTGTTTGAAATCAGTTATTTGGCAGTTTGTTTCTGTTGTAAGCACTAATGAAAGATTCAAGTTTTGTGATTCGACAATGGAAAGACGACATTTGACTAGAGAAGAGATGTAACTAGCCGTTGGCATGCTCCAAGCTGAGACCTCACAACGGGAAGTATCCAGGGTTCTGGGAAGTAGCCCAAGTGTCATAAACCGTTTATGGTCGCGTTTCAATTAAACAGGTAGCGTAGAAAAACGCCATACAGATCATTTCAGCATTACTACAGTGGCCCAAGACCGATTTTTGGTTTTACAAGCCAGAAGAGATCGTACTACCACAGCATCTCAATTAGCTTAAGAACTATCACGAGTTCATAATGTACAAATTTCCGACCAAACTGTGAGAAATCGACTGCAGGAAGGTCAACTCCACTCCAGACGTCCTTTAAGAGTTCCACAACGTACCCATGGAAATCGCGCTGCTCGTTTAGCTTGGTGCCAAGAACAGTGTAAACTGGGATCAAGAGAGGTGGGCCACAGTTCTCTTCAGTGAGGAATCTAAATTTAGTTATTATCCCGATTCGGGAAGAATTCGAATATTGAGGGAACCTGGAAAGCAACACCTTCTCCACCATGCTCGAAAAGTTGTTAGACAGGGAGGCGGATCAGTGATGTTTTGGGGAGGTATACGCCTTGGTGGAAGAACTGACATCGTTTTCATACAGATCAACCTCACAGGGAATTGTTACGCAAATGAGATAGTTTTACCTGTTGCGGTACCGTATCTCCAATCAATGGGTCAAAATCCACTCTTACAACAAGATAATGCCCTCCTCATCGTGCAAGTGTTGTCTTGAACGTTCTTGAAGAGAATGATATCGATCTTCTACCGTGGCCATCAGAATCCCATCGAGCATGTGTGGGACACCCTAAAAAGAAATCTCCTGCGTCAAAACGTCTTCCATCATGAACAGGAGCTTCGATTAGCAGCTCAGGGGGCTTGGAATGACTTAGGCCTAAATGTAATAGACAATTTAATATTGAGCATGCCGCGACGATGCCAAAGTGTCATTAATAACAGAGGTGGACCTTCTGAGTACTGAAAAATTTAAGTGCTTCCATATCGTTCCTAAAATATTGGTTCAGGTTTTTTTTGGGTTTTACCGAATGTCGTCATTTTCAAATTTCAATTTTTTTTATAATAGGTGCTTTGGAAAAGTCAAATATAATTTTGTTTTTTTGAGAATACATTATGTACAATTCATCCTAACAAAAACCGAAAGATTTCTCTAAATTCGAATCATCAAATTCATATTTTAAAGATATTGGTAAGTGTTCCCTAGACTTTTTTGAGGTGTTTATTATATTATATTATATGGCATGTCGAAATTCCATTGTTGTTAATTATCGACATTGCGAATTAGTGAATTCAGTTTAAAGTATGAATCAACACACCCAAAGTGAAAAAGACTATATGATCCTTATTTATGGAACTGCATGCAAAATAGCGTTCAAGCTGAACAATTAGACAGAGAGCGCTATCCGGAAAAACTTCATCAGAAAAGAACCTATTTATCTAAAAGTTGAACGAAAATTTCGTGAGGTGCAACCTACTGAAGAGGGGGATTTCGTTATCGACGAAGATACCGAAAAAGAAGTATTGACATTTGTTGATATCAATCCAACCACTTCAACAAGGGAAATTGCCGAGGAGCTTGAAATTAGCCACCAAAGCGCATGGACAATTTTGAAAAACATAAGTACCGCTCATTTAAATATCAACTACACCAACACAACGATAGTGTTAGGCTACTCCAGTACTGTGAAGAGTACCTTTGTAAAAAGGAGGGTGACCCACAGTATTCCTCAAAGATTTTAGTCCGTGACGAATCAAGTTTCACGAACAATGGGATGTTTAATAGGAAAATACCAGGTACTGGTCGAAACAAAATGAGCACAGATATCGAGATGGAAACTTCCAAGAACGTTTTGGGTTCCATATCTGGATGAGCATGATGTGAAGATATTTAATAGGGCCTATAATTGTAATATTAACAACAGTGGAATTTTGACACATCACACTGATATTTTCATGATCACAGAATATTATATGCGTGAACAAAAATTTTGCATCGCCAACGTAGTTATTGTTATTAGCGAATGGGGAAACTGCAAAAATTGCCTAGGATTTTCCACTAGAACTCTCGAACCGTTAAGTATAGAGTAACGTGAGTGGTATAAAAAATACTGCTTCTGTGATACCAGGTGGCCCGATATGGTTGTTTTAGAAGAAATTATACTTTTTAAGGAAAAATTGAAATGTGAAACTGGCACCCCGTAAAAATGAGCAATTAAATTTTTAGATACACTCTTGTATTTTCGTGATAGGAGATATTGAGCTAAGCCAACTGTCACTATTCTTGGCCTTCTAGAACGAAAGATGAAAATTGCAAAAAAAAGATTGCGTTTTGTTTTTCATACAAAAATATGTCAAAATGTCGTAGGATGACAATTGATGAACAATTAAAATAAGCAAAAAAATACAAGCTGTCCTATTCGAAAATCAAAAGGAGGGATCGATGACCGGAAACGGAACGTGAAACATATTAATGTTGTCAAATTTAAAATGTTTTCCTCTATCTGATCCTCAAATCCATCAAAAGAGTTCAAATGTAAAAAATGTTACAGGGCTGGGCCTAGTTTCAGATACACCCGGTATGTGAAGAACATAATACATAAAATTTCTAATTCTAAGCATCTCTGAGTAGATATTTTATATTTATACCTTTATAACAACGCACATTCACATCGAGCTTCCATCAACCTAGAACCACTAGAAAATCATGAAATGAACTGATCCCAGCATCCAGCAGAATCTTCAGTTTCAATCCTCATGAAGCATGAATATGTTGAAACGTCTTCGTTACCTCTGGCCGGCTCTTACCAGACTGAATGAAGTGAGAAACCAATTATTTCTACTATGGGCTAATATTTCCCAAAATTATCGGAACAACCTGATTAAACCACCGCTGTGATCAGGTGGGAAGATCACACGCTTCCCAGTTTGTACACATGCGACTGCCGGTTCAACTCCGGCGAAAGTTTGGGTGTTGTATGCGTCTTTGAATTTGACAGAGTCGCATATAGAGGGCATAAACTTCCTGGACCAGATAACTTGTAATCCTTGTGGTGGCAGTTATCATTTCACGGTCTAGGAGAGTGGTTAGAACGTTACACTATAAGCTGTAGGTTCACCTGAGTGAATGGGCTTAGTTCCCGAGCGAAACGTTAAAGAAAAACAAACAACCTGAATACTAGAATGCCAAAAAAGAACCTGACCTTAATATACTGAACTGACGAAAAATTACTTCTTCTGGTTTGATGTTTTGATGAAATGATAATAGCTTTTGTTTTTACTAGCCATAAGCGGTATAAATTTCATTTCTACTGAAATGAAATAGGTAACTCTAGAATATGAAACGGGAAATATAGGAATCGATAAACGGGATATCTGTTACAAAAATATTTTTTCGAATCCTGCTGATAGCTTAAACAAACAGAGAACTCTTCCACTTCATTGTCGGATACGTTTACATCATTAGAAGTATTTTAGTGCAAAACTTATTGAAACAAAGTGATAAGTTTCCGTAAAATTACTTCCTACTGACAGACTCTGTGTATACATCAAATCATCGCCATAGAATTTATGCGAAATATTTTGAATTCAGAGTAAACATATGCAGCTTCAATATCGATGGCCTTTTCGATGGAAATGCAGAAAATAAATAATAGCCGTCAGAGCAGTGGCGAGCATTGAATTTACATGTCAATACCGTTGCGTATAAATTTAGTAGCTTGTAAAGCGAAGGTCTACAAGACTTGTATTTTGATTACCTCATCAAACTGAATATGAAGAGAAGATGAAAAAAAAACATCGTATATCAATTTCATTGCAAAGCTTGCTAGTTCAATCAGTGGGACCTGCATGGAAATGAATGTGCCAGAACCAAATTCTTGTTCGAAGGTTTTATATTATCCCGAAACTGAGATAAGATTTTGTTTTCCTAGCTTGATTATGCTGATAACATACTATAGATAAACATGCGGAGATAGGCTTAGTTTTATCATTAAGCCTGAAATCAAGAGGATAAAAATAGCTTACAACCATAAGTCAATCTTCCAATAAGGGAAAACTTCCCGGAATATTGTCAATAAACTAAGAAATGAAACACATCCTCACTCTATTACAGCGGAGAGGTTTAAACAGTATTCTGCTTTGGTCACAGAAATAATGTCGGGGTGTATTCCTAGGCACAATGCCGATTTTGATTCTGTGTTTAAAAATGTACTTCCACCCAACTCGGAGTATAATTTGTGAATAAATTTTTATGCTCGCAGTGGAATTTTATATTTTAGAATGTGAATTGCAATGTATACACATTTTTTTGTGCTTTCGGCGTTTTAATTATTTGAACGGAGAAATATAAAAAAATAATATTTGAGCATATAAATTCTAATTAAATTTTATTATTTTTATGTAAACGTTTCGTTAGACTTAAATAGACTTAAAGGAACATATTTCCAAGTAACCTGAATGTACTGAAGGTTGCAGGGACCCTGAATAAGTAGTAAAACGAACTTTCTCTGAATAGATAAGTTATACATGACACGTGTCTTGTGCATGTTGTATATCGGGTGAACAAAAAGTCCCGGACCGGTCAAAAATCTAAAGAATAATGCGTTTTTGAAAAAACTGTTTTATACAAAAGTTGTAGGGTTTTAAATTATGCATCAGATAGCGATATTAGTATTACCTTGAATATCCTTTTGAAGTTCAGGTGAAGGTCATTTCCAATTTTTAAATAGAACCCCTCACTTCTTATTACACATTCATGCAGCCTGCTTCAAGAGCTTTACAAAACTCTATAATAAAATAGTTTTTCTTCAAGTATTTTTTGAGTTATTAAGCTTGAAAATTACAGTACCGCAGGCATTAGCATTATCCAAATTGCTCGATCAATTTCTTTTGTGTTTTAGCCGGTTGTGATAGTCGCTTGTGAACGAGAGATTTTAACTTTAAATTCTATTACCTATATGTAGTTTCTATATTCTCTTGTTGAGCGAAATATTTTCAATAATTTCAACTTAGTTTTGTTTCCTACATGTAGTTTTTCATTTTCTCTTGTTGAGCGAAAGATTTATAATAATTTTAACTTGAAGTTGTATTACCTACATTCTTAAGTTTTATTCATCAATGTAAGTACCCAAATGAGCAATATTAGTATGTTAATCGTCCCATATTCGGTTTGTCCCTCTCCAAATGTAAATTTATTTGTAGTTCCCTGAGGAAGACACATATGTGGTGTCGAAAGGTTGGAATGTTTTAAAGAAAAAAAAATTGAAAGCTTATTGATCTATTCGTTGTTTTGTTCATGAGAAGTACGTTATTAGTAGGGAAAGTTGATTGTTAGATATTGGTGGACTTGGAACTGATTACATGACTAAAAAGTTGGAAGTGACCTCGACAACGCTATTAAAGGTCATACTTATATCGCTATCTGATGCATAACCCTACAAATTTTGTGTGAAATATTTTTTAGATTTTTGACCGATCCGGGTCGTTTTGTTCACCCGGTATATTTAACAGTGAGAGTTGTGCGATTGTACGAACATTGTTTGCATGTTTCTGTCGGAAGTTTTATTGCAAACGGTTTATTCGTATTCAACTTCTACATCAAACTTTTTATTTCATCGCTTTGTAAGTAATTTGATTAAAACTGGCAGTTACATATTAAATGATGAATTCAATAATGGATAAATAGATAAATAAAGGTCAAATCAAAATATATATATATATATATATATATATATATATATATATATATATATATATATATATATATATATATATATATATATATATATATATATATATATATATATATATATATGCAAATCAATATGAGTATTCAGTTCTTTCTCTTATTGTTTTCGAACAATGGATAAACTAAGAACCAGTAGCATGAATGATGAGTATAACTGCATGATATGTGAAAAATTGTGTTCACCTTCCAAAACCAATGCAGATTTGGTTGATATTATGAAAATAAGTAGGGGAGTAACCACGTTGAGAGCTGCTCCAAGCGAACGACAGGATGGATTGTTACCTCACTTACAAACTGAATTTGTTTATACTCATTCAATTTGCCGACAGAAATATATTAGTGAAAATATATTGAAACGTCTCAGAAGAAGCCAAATGAAATTTCATTTTCACCTCCAAGAAAGAAGATCTGCTGTAGCACAGTTTTATCTTGCTTCGATTGGGGAAAAATTGTTTTCTGTGTGGGCAAGAAGCTCATCAAGAAAAACAAGTGAAATTCAATAAAAATCGGCGAAGACAAAATTCCTACATTAATACTTCAACTTTAAATGACACATTCCTGAATTTAATAGCTGTACAGAAATTCAACAAATTCATAAAAGAATTTCTGGTATTGTATATTTACAAACACAAGCAAAATACCATGCAGATTGTTATTACTTGCTTAAGAATTCCATTCAAATCGATGAAACTGAAAAAAAAGTCAGTTCAAGAATTTTGGTGATAGATGCAGCAATGAACTAAATATGCAAGTATATAGAGGAGAATGACAACTGCTAATTTACAATGCAAGAGTTGAAAAATATCATCACTACAGAGCATACCGCGGAAGAGAAAACTATTCGAAAACGACTAATTAATCTATATTTTCAAAGAAATAAAACTATGGTATTTAGATTTTCACTATATTAACAAAACTATCAACGGTTTTACCACATTGTGGCTTCATCAGATAGATAAAAACTAGATAGAGGAGTTTCATATGTATATCAGGAACGGCTAGCGAAATCATTAGGAGGGATATGAGAGCTCAAGTATACGATTATGAAAATTATACACAAGTGACAAAATATTTGAAGATACTGATGAATCAATTCTAGAATCTTCAAATTTTTACTGTCGAAAATAATATTTAGAGATGAAAAAAATTAAACCACAGACAATTCCTCCTACTTATGAAAAGAAATGTAAATCTATAGTGCACGCTATAATACCAGCTCAACGACCATGGTCATTCACAAATGTTATTTTGTTATTGTAAAAAGCTGTTTGTAGATTTCGGAAACTTGGCTTATACTGTAGTGTAGCGTGTCTACAGTGCAACAACAATAATTGTTAAGTACTCAACCTGTTATTCAAATAAGTGAAGTCGAAGAAAATATTTAATATATAACAAATTGAAATTTATCAAAAATAAACAATTTTCATTAATAATTTTCTTTTTTATTAGTTTTTCCTTAATTTACTTTTTTTCATTTACTATCTGAATACACTGTTTGAATAATTTAAATTACTTAAAATTATTGAATTTTTCTTTTTAAATCAAGATCAGAAATGTTTGATTGGATATTAGTAGCTAAACATTCCATTTAAAACTTTTGAATTTCATTCACTCTAACTCAAGTTCGAGGTTTTAATATTTTTACCGATCCAAGCGCTCCACTAATAATGAACCTCGAGAAGTTCTTTCAACTTCGAAAAATAGTAGAGCTTGTAACTTTTATGGCTTCACTATGGCACTTTTAAGCAGCATTCAAAAGTCAATTATATTTCCACTGACTACATATTGATCAACAGATAAATTCGAGATGCTGTCTTTCCTGACAGCCTGAAATCATCAAAAATCATACCCATTCATAAAAAGGACGATAAGAACGATGTTTCGAATGATGGATCTATTTCTTTAGTTTCAGTTTTCTCTATAGTAAAGACTAGTTCTCTAAGGAGAAGGTGCCTATAATCAAGTTATACACTTTTTCGAATCGAACTATCTGTTTTTACAGAATCGATTAGGATTTTTAGAAAGGCAGGTCTACGTGTTATGCTATAGTTCATTTCATTTTAAATAGGACTATTGAATGCTCTGAGATGGGGATGCACTTCTCAGCTGTTTTCTTGAACTTGACCAGGGCCTTTGATTACGATTCATGCGACAGGCTGTGTAAGCTTGGATGGTATGGTTTTGGAGAGGAGAGTAGAGGTATAATCAGCTCTTTTCAATCGGGAAGGTAACAAACGGTTTATGTTGATGGTGTATATTCGGGAAGGAGTGTGTGCAAAACAGGTATGCCAAAGGGTCCAATTTCAGGAATCTTTTAATTTTTCATTTTTAAAGATGACTTTCCTGATCATATTCTTGAAACCAACATGACATTACATGCTCATGACTCTACTCTTCCCATTAGATAATCTGAGCTGTCCGCGTTAGATGCTTTGGCAGGCAGGACAAGGTTTAGGCTTCGTTTTTGTTGAATGGTCTCTATATAAATTAGGAAAAGACCCGGGAAATTGTACTTAGTTTAAACCACATAGATAACATGAATGGTGAAATTTCTGGGTATTCATATGGACCCGTGTTTGAACAGGGATATTCATAACAGTTTTCTCGCATCCAGTCTTCTCACTAAAATTTTCATTTTGCACAACCTGTCATCGGGTATTGCCTCGGGTAACTGTGCCATGAGGATTCGCCTGTTACCGGCTGAACTCTACCAGTGAATTACTATCGGAAGTCTTGTAGAGTTACCTTCAGGCGCCTAGGCATACTCCCTTTCCATCATCGTACATATTGGAAGTTTGTTTCTTGTACACGAAAGAATAAATACTTACAAGATAGATTCGGAATATCATTGTTACAGCGCAAGAAATAAAGTCAAAATTGGAAAAGAAATCTATAGAGTCAGCAGGTCATAGAACAGTCCCAATTCTTATGCCATAAATTTCTATTATAGACTCCCATCGAGCTTGGAAGATCTACACAAATAGCATTTCAATCGGCAAATTGAATGTGTTTTATTGGGTAGCGCAATGTATTCCGTAGATACATATTTTGACATTTGATTTGAATATGTTGTGATGTTTTGTACAGAATTCTTATTTTTGTGTATTTGTGTCAATTTGGTTTTCTTTGTTTTCTTCAGTTCATCATATTTTTAAGAAATAGTTGACTGTTTTGAATGTAATTACTTTTACTGTATAATTTCACTGGCGTGTGAAAATGTTAGTATTCTTATTAAAGCATAAATAAATATATAGACATGAGTAATGATTGAGAGTTCGCACAAGTATGTTTCTGCATATTCGTATATTTCGTCTTGGTTTTGTGATTGCTCTTGTATTATTCCTGCGAATAATAGTCGAGAAGAGAATAACAGAAGACTAAATCCAAAATGTCAGAGTGAATACAAAAATTATTCTTGTTGTAGTTTCAATTCTATGGTTTTTCTTTCCATTCCATTTTAGAATATAGATGAAATCATCCAAGTACATCGTTGAAATATTCTGGTATAAATCTGATTTCTTCAAAATTTTCGCTCTTCGTTAGAGTCTTTCGATTTTTCTTTGTTACATTTCGATTTTTCACAGTCACAGTACTTTTAATTCGAGCAAAAATATAGCCCATGTTTCAGAGGTAATTTTTTAGTCTCAACCATTTATTCAGGTTGAATACAGTAAAAATTCAATCCTTGCAGTTTGGTATACACATCCAGTAATATTTTTCAATAATTTCATATTCAACTTCAATTCGCAACATAGTCATTCTGGTTTATAGCTCTTTCAAAATTGATTTTCTCATTCACTGCACCTTAAACAAACAAAATCAAGGGACTAATCAATAATAAAACCTTTCGTGATAATCCCTACCTTTCTTTCACTTCATTCTTTTCAAAAATTAAAATCTTTCAGACTGTATTTCGTTATGCCTGTTGAATCATTGGCATTGAGAATATTCGGAACATTAAGTAAGGTTATTTGAGTTCTTTGTGGTGACAATTCGTTTACCTTGATAGCGGTAGTTCTAGATTGTCTTTCTCAGTTCTCTTTAACCAACTTACATAGCAACTACGCAGTAACGTACCGAAGGTTCCAGTGGTCACAAAATAATTTTTCAACTCAGTTCAAGATTTATTTCAATTCAGTTTCGCTAAATACACAAAGACACTTTTCAAGTATTCACTAAATTCATAATCAACTCAGAATATAGAGATTTGTGAATTTTGGAACACGCGGTTGAAGGAACTTATACCAGGGATCTTGGAATCAATTATTTTCTGAGCACCTCTTGAATCTGTCCACCTCTGAAAGCCCTTGTAAGCTCTGGAACTGGAGAAACCGACGACATAGAACCTTGAGGCCGTTTATTTTTACCTCACCTTTTGCCTCCCCTCAGCAGCAATAGTTTAAGCAATAGAACCGATCCACCTGTAACCTACAGACCTCGCTTACAGTACTAGCAAACTCTACCGTCAACTTTGTGACATACGTTGGGCACCATCTTTACCTGAAGACAATCATGTCAAGATAAGTACCTTGGTCATTTCAATTGTTTCCATTTTCCACTGAGTTTCAATTCAATTCAGCTGAGAAGTAATTTACAAACCATCAGAGAATTAATAGTTCCATAGAATTTCATAAGTAAGCTAGTTTTTTTCTCAATAGTAATAGTAGTAAGTTATTGTAATGTTGTATGGAAAGAGAGTTGAAGTCTAGAGAGCGTTCTCAGCTATAATTGTGTTACGGCTTTTTAATTGTTTTGCCTGTTTGAATAGCGTCTTTCTCCAATTATTGTATTTTAATTTATTATTCATTTGTGTCGCTTGATCATAGATAGTTAAATTAGTCAATTTTGTGTATGTAGGTGCCTACTTGTCAATCTTCACTTTATATTTAATAATTCGCTTCACGTCAAATTTAGTCAATTTTAAATTTACCCTTTCTCGAGTTTTCTTATCTAATTCATTATTTATAGTATTAATTTTGCTAGTTGAATTGTGGCTGTCGAGTAAATATTAGCTTCAATAAATTCGGTAGTTTCATGTGATGAGTTTGAGTTGACAGGCGTTGATCTAGAAGCTAACCTTTTCAGAGATAGAGAATTCCAACCTGAGTAATGAACATTTGGAGTACCTCTTTTCTGTAGTCTTATTGAGTGACTGATACCGGTGGAAGTGTACACACCGAAACAACCCATTAAAGAGTGTCCCAGATTTCTATTCCTAAAAGTTTTTTCGTGACAATGATGACAAAAACAACACCAACAAACTAATGTACCGTTCCTATCATCAGTACTGATTGAAAGTCCAAACAAATGATGAGCTACTGCATATTCCTATTTTGCGACTTTCTTTCGTGATAATTCTCTTTAGTTCCTGATAATTCAATGATTATAACCGACAAAAAAATGAAAGAGCAATCAATCAAATATTTCGGAGTGAATACTAAATTTATATTTGTTGTGGTTTCTTCCATTAAAACGGTTTTTTCTTGTAGGTTTTCCGAATTTTCATTTCAGAATCAGACACCATAACTAACAAAACATAAACAAACAACCGAGTATATAAGAAATGTATAATTTTCTTTTCTATATTTCTCGAATTTTAATTCCTGTTTTAGTTTTGTTGCGTGTAATATTCTTTCAGAGTGAACATATTCAGCTGCAATATCGATAACTTCTTCGATGATGAAGCAGAAAATCAATAATTCACCTCAGAGCTGTGGCGAATATTGAATTCACATATCAATTTCGTTACGTATAATTTTAGGTAGCTCGTAAAACTATGGTCTACTACACTTCCATTTTAATTACCTAATCAAACTGGGAATGTAGAGAAGATAGACAAAAAACATCGTTTATAGAATAGATTGCATAACTAGCTGGTTCAATCTATGAAAATGAATGAGCCAGAAGCAAGTTCTTGGTTGAAATTTCAATATAATCTGGAAATTGAGATGATATCTCATTTTTCCGTCTCAATTATGCTTATAACATATCTTTATTAGTGAATATGAATATAACTAAGCTCCCAGGAGCGTTACAGCGTTCCTACCAACTGATGCTTTTAAGGGTATAATGAGAGTAAAACGACGGTTTAATTATCATTCAAGAAAGTTTAAAGATACTTTTATCGATAGAGTTGCACTCAGAGCCAAATATCAGCATTAATGTTCTCTCGGTATATGTTCTGATATCTCTATTATAACCAGCTCGACCTGTTATTGATTCAGTCAACAGAAAACGGTTCCTTCTATAATTCACAATCTTTTTCAACACAAAACAAGGAAATGTGGTCGTATAGAAGAAGAATTTTCAGGAATGAAAGCGTTTTTTTTTCCGATGGTTTCGAATCTTTTTGATATCATTTTTATGTTGAAAAAAGAAAGCTATCAGAGAAAATATTGAATTATAAAAATATATAAATAAAATTGTTTTTTCAAGATTTCATTCGTATGAGAGCACTTATGCTCCTAGTTTCGTGCAAACTAAGCAGACAATCGTTGTTCTATATAAATTTCAAGTTTCAATTGAGTTAAAACCAACCTCAACAACTGAAGCAAAAAACGGGACCAACGGAATATGCCATTTCATTAGATATGATCAGAAAAGCAGAACATATTGTGATTCTTGCAGTTTTTCATCATTTTCCAACTTTCCATCCTGACAGTCCCAAGTTCTTTCTTCAGAAAATATTTCCAAGGCGAACGAAAATTAAAATCAAAGAAATATGTATGTCCTCAAATTTGTATTCAGAAATTATAATTTTCGCATTTCGTTTTAGGCTTCTGATTGTCCCTCGTGAAGTCCTAGATTTTCATTCCAAATAATTTCTCCATGACTATAATAACTAAACAGAATATAAACAAACAAATATATCATTTCTATCGTTAGTACTGCACGAGACTACACACAAACTGATTCCGGCATATTATCTATAGTTTTCATCTTTATTTCGTGATTGCCTTTATTCTAATCCTGATAATTTTAGGATTCAGTTATTTATTATTATTAGAATGAATGAAGAAGAGATTAACAGAAAATTGCAGAGCTACATGGAGTATGCCATAATGTCAAAATTAGGTGTGAGTCAAAACACGATGGAAGGAAAGTCACAGTATAAATGATGGAAAAACAATCGAACATCAAACATTAACATCGCTCGATCGTTTCTAATATGTAGGCTCAGGAAATTATGGAAACGGGTGAGCCATACGTGATATTTTGTATGATTCAAGAAAACAGAGATACAAAACCTGAAAGATCCGTAACAGCTTTTTTTTTGCATGGGCGCTTCCCAGGAATAGGCGAACCTGTTACACCACATGAGTGGGCGCCTGGGAAGAGTTGAGGTGTCTGTTTTTTCGCTTCTTGAAGAGGGCGAAATTGTAGGGTGTTGAGAATGTGTTGGAAGGAAGCGAGTTCCACAGCCCACCGGCCCTCTAAAGGAAGGAAATCTTATAGAGAGAGGTTCAAGGGGTTGTTAAATGTACCGCCATATGAAGAGAACTCCCTGCCAGCTTAGTGTTACGACAAAACATGAGAAGAAGTATCTGTAGAACAGAGAAAGGTCAGCAACTTGTCTTCTAAGAGGTAGCGGTTGGAGATCGTGGGTGATCTCCAGGTCATCGATGAGGCCTACAGCCCGTTTCTGCACACTATCCAACTTCCGCAACGAATTTTTAGGCGCAGATCCCCATATATGGGAACAATATTCCAAAAAAGGTCGAATCTGCACCTTATATAGAATCTGATGTTACGTGAAGTGTCGCTTGGCTCTGAAAAGAAAACTAAGTTTAGCTGATGCCAACTTAGCTTGCTGATACATGTTCATGTCAGTTGACCGTTATTCCGAGAAAGTGCATCGAATCCTTGGATGCAATTTGTTGGCCTTGCATCATGAGAGGAAGTTCTCCATCGGGGACTTTTCTAGAAAACGTAGTTACTTGCGTCTTGCTCGCGTTGAAGCTCACCAGGTTCAACTGACCCCACTCAGATATTAATTTGTTGACATCTCTGACGCTGAGATTCCACAGCTATAATCAGCCGCAGACTACTGAAAGACGAAACCAGGGTACAATCGTCTGCAAAAACGAAGATCTTGTTCTCTGTGGATGACAGAAGATCGTTTATCTGCAACAGAAACAGGGTTGGCGAAAGAATGGATCCCTGAGGTACTCCTGCTTGTAACTGGAAACAATCAGATGTTATACCGTCTACCCCAACTTGTACTGATCTATTTGAAAGAAAGCTACTTATCCAGCTAGTCTAGAAATAAGTAGTGAACTAAAAATGTAATAGGAATGATTGTGCTTACGCTACTCTCTGTTGGCCTTTCCGAATTAACTGATTTTCCTTCAGAATTTTCTCGAATTTTAATTTCTGTTTTGACGTTTTTGCGTGCAAGAAGTTTATCTTCCACTTCAATTAGTTCTTTAAGTGGAAGGTTCACAAGATATCATGACTTCAAAAACCCTAGTTTATCATTCTGTTGTATATCTTTCATTCATACCACTTACTCGGATGAAATTAATACGAAAAAGTTAGATCGAACTTGAATAAATTAAGTAAATTTTTCGGTAACGATTGAAAACATAAAATTGAGTCATTAGAAATAACTACAGCTACTTGAAAGTTTAATTAAACAATAAATTTGTCATTATTGAAGTTTGGTGGAATATCTATTCATTTTGCTTTGTCTATATGTAAGCTTCAAAATTATTTTATTCGTTATTGTTCTTTTCATTCCAAACACGGAAGCTAATCACTGGAATCTACAACTTCATAAGAGTCTGATTCATGTGTGAACACTTATACTGGTTGAAGTATCTTATTCAGATAGTAATATTCAACCTCCCGTTCGAATATTTCCCACTGAGGAAGCTGGTTCTTCGATCCATTCATTATAATCATTGTCAACCAGGGCCTCAATGGTAGAGGTGAAATCTAGTCAGATGTCATGAAAAGTGACAACAGACTGCACTCGTTAGGGTTTCATACCCATTCACAACGTCAAGCCAGACTGCCACATACTCGTATCAATTTGTTGGAAGGTATCAAATGAATAATTTTTGCGTGTAGTCCTCCAACGAATCATAATAGAAGGCCACCAGGAAATTAAAGAAAAAACAGATCAAACGAAAAAAATTCAATAAGCTAGATTAGTTTTATTATTAACCGCAATGCTTCACACTGTGTCTGCTTGATGCATTAGTAAAAATCAGTTTACACTCCAGATGGTCTGTTAACAAAGAGGTGGATCTCAATATTGGATAAAACGCAAAATTTATAGCTATATGCGTAAAGACATCGAAGATTTTCATTCAGGACGCAATGATCAACTTTACGTAGATTGTTAGATACCGTTCACTAAGAGAGCTGTTTTTTTGATCTGCTCATCATGATCGTCGTCGACCTAGATCACAATATTAGTTCTAATATATCCACATTTCAATAAAGCACCCAACACAATTGGTGCGGGTGGTGAAATTTTGATATGTTGTAGTTTTGCGCCTCATGATCAAAACGATTCATCTTTTAGTAATATCGTGTTAGTTGATTTTGAGATACAAGACGACATACGGTTTTCGATTTTTCATTCATTATGTTGTAGTGATGAAAGCTTTTTCAAAAGATCTCAGTTGTCGAAAGAAACAAAAATGTGATCATTCATTTTCGCCGAATGAATCGGAAGACTATTTTTCTGAACGAAATTATAATTGTGGAAAATGGAATGACACATGACAAGTACCTGGAGAAAATGAATATTTTCAAACCACATTTTAAATTTGATGATGTTTCATTCAAGATGGGCATCTTGTCAACACTCTTATTCATTTCGTTTAAAATAAGAGTTGCACAAAAAGTAGTTACTCTCATAACACTAAGATATGCAAATTAACGATTAATGGACCAGTGCTTCAACGAAAACTAAACTGAGGCTGTATCTACCAAGACATTCATTTATGATCAAAACGCAAAAAAAAACCAATTTTTGTTTCAAGTGATGCATCTTTTGGGGTACAAAATTTTCCTGAAAAATCAACCCCCTATGCGGGGGTTGCAATCCTTGAACATTTTGAATAGGAAAAATGGGTCGAATGATGACTCATAAGAAAGGTGGTATCTTTGTCTACATTGCCTCGAACGAATTTCCATTTTTAATTGCAAACTGTGAAAGATAAAGGGTGAGCAACTGAAAGATAGGGAAGACTAGTTCCCTGAGACTATTCAAGTTTCAGTGAGGTAAAATGGAACAGATCTATGCTGATCAATGGCAGTCATCATCAAATAACATCTTCATCTCGAATTTCAACCCCTGGAGCAGGGGTGACATCCCTTGAAAATTTGGAAGAGGGTAGATGGGTCGAGTGATAACTCGAAAGAAATATATTATCTTTGTTTCCATTCCTGTGAAAGAATTTTCATTTTTGATTGAAAACTGTAGAAGATACAGAGTGAGCCACTGCAAAAAAAGAAAACTATCGCCCCAAGACTATAGGAGTATTAGTTCGAAAAACTGGAATAGATTCATTTAGATCGAAGATGACAGCCTTTGATTTGAAATGAATCTGTTCCATTTTTTTGCACTAATACTTGAATAGCTCAGGGCGATAGATAGTCTCCTCTATTTTTCAGTAGCTCATTCTGTATCTTCTACAGTTTTCAATCAAAAATGAAAATTCGTTCACGGGGATGCAGACAAAGATAATACCTTTCTTTCGAGGTATCACTCGACCCATCTACCCTCTTCCAAATTTTCAAGGATGGTCACCCCTGCTCCAGGGATTGAAATTGGAGATGAGGATGGTACTCGATGATGACTGCCATTGATCAGCATGGATCTGTTCCATTTCACTTCACTGAAACTTCTGTCTCAGGAAATAGGCTTCCCTATCTTTCATTTACTCACCCTGTATCTTTTACAGTTTTCAATTAAAAAGAGAAATTCGTTCAAGGCGATGTAGACAAAGATACCACCTTTCTTTTGAATTATCACTCGATCCATCTTCCCTATTCAAAATGTTCAAGGATTATAACCCCTGCTTAGGGGGTTGATATTTCTGGCAAGTTTCGTACCCCAAAAGATGCTTTCCTTGAAACAAAAATTGACCTGGTTTTGCGTTTCGATCAGGAATGAATATCTTGGTAGATATAGCCTCTGTTTAGTTTTCGTTGAAGCACCCTCTATTTCTTCATGAAATCGCTTCGTTAGCATCATCAGATATATGGGCAACTCATCGGGGATAAACCCCTCTCTTTTATATATAGTTGTTTATATGAATGTGATTAAAGACAAAGTATTGAAATTAGTGAAATATATAATTATTCTTCTTGAATCTCCTAAACCTCAAGCAGTATTATAACATAATTGTATAATTTAATTACCCATATTCTATCACGAATGAAATAGATATTATTTTAGTGTGTTCAACTTCAAAAACTTAATTCGTGGAAGCTACTGCATAGTCAGATTCCAAGAGCTTCTTAAAATTATTCCCGAGCAAAATAGCATGCGATATTCTCCGAATAACTCCCCATTCATTCAATCTGTTTACATGTTCTTTTCGGAAGAAAAGAATCATCTAGAATTTCAGAAGTTTTTCGCTTCTTTCCCAATCTTAACTTCCGTCTCAACTTTTATTCCAATTCTCAATCTCAACAACAAAAAACAGAATTCGACGAAATCCAATGAATACAATGAAATGTTCAGGAAAGCTCGTTATAATGACCGAACTTATTTCCTTTTTCGAATACTGCGACGTGACTAAGTGGTAACGTAAAATTTCGACAAATTCCTCCAAAGTTATAAGTGCCTCAACTTTTCTACGTTTCGAAATATTCCTAATTGGAGGCAGGTAATTTATCAGAAGAAAATTCTGCTTCAGGAAATTTCTTATTGTTCAGTAATTCGATGATTTCATACTTCCCATCTCAATCTCAAATATTATCGTAATAAATATGCATTGGTTTAAAGTAATGTTTTTGAATTATTTCCTATTTCCCTTAACTTTAATCGAAATTGTAGAAATAAGGGAGACATTTTTCATAGATGTTAGGCATCATCTCTATTTTACGAAAAGACTGTAAATCGTTTCTTAAATGGATCAGGTGTAATAATATTCGTTCAGATTCAGCTTATAATTGTGTTGTTTCAATTTGACCCAATAAGCTGAAATTCCAAAGGATCCAAATAGCGCATTTCATTTATTAATAGCTTGACAGATGAACATCAATAACGAAGAAATATAGTTGATAACCAAGAGATGCAAAAGTCATTGACAATCAATTTTTTTCAGTGATGTGATTGAACAAAAGCCATTTCACTAACAAACGGTGAACCCAATGAAATGAATCATTATATTTGTAATATCTCCAATTTTGACATATCATTATATCAAGAACTAAACTTAGATTTTTCAAGAATGAACGTTCAATAAAATTAATGAAAATTTTCTTGATCACCATTACATCAACTGCAAAGTATAGCAACAATTTCCTGTGCTTGTCAAGTGTGCTTTAAAAGCTGCCACCAAATATGTGTTTCCACCAGGATGAAGTTTCATAGTCTGAACAATAATTTTCCAATGAGGTTCGAATGAAATTTATAGAGAAGACGAAACAGAATTCTATCAGAACCGAAAAAAAGAAAGAAATGCCAGCACCATGAAAAGTTGATCTCGAATAACAAAATCGAAGCTCTTATTTCAGTAAGTATGAACCAACTCTGTCATAAATTGTTTTTAGTTAGTTTATATCAACATAAATAGATCTTGTAATAACCTGAGATATTCTTGATTTAATCTATCAATTGAGTCTAAACTCAAGAATTGAGTATTTGAAGAGTAGATTAAATTGCGATATGATCATCATATTCATTAAAAAATTAAGATGTATAACATTAATCAAGTAATGTGTTGGTTGTAGCATTTTGTTGAGATCTGATTCACTCAGTTTTCACAATTTTAGTGAAAAGCTTATGTTTCGATATATATATATATATATATATCTTGCTAGATATATTGTTCCGTTTTCATAGTGTCCTACGCCTTACGGTTTCCAATTTCCAGTTTCTTCGGTCTTGGTAATCTCCTGGTCCTAAATTCTTTCTGACCATGTAATCTTTTGGTCTTTGGACCACTACATTATTTATTTGGGGATTCGGTCGTTACCCATTCTTTCGAAATGACCATAACAGACCAGTTGCCGTCTTTGGATTTCTTCTATAATTGTTGTATCGATCTGCATAGTTTCTCTCATTCGATCGTTTGTGAATCTGTCGAGTCTGGATTTGCCAGCAGGTCTTCGCCATAAGTCCATTTCTAATGCCAAAAGTCGTCTTTCTAACTTTTGATTGATTTGCCAAGTCTCACATCCATATAGCACTATACTTCTGAAAACCGAGTTGAAGTGGATTTAATATTCTGGTTGTTGGGATTAAATAAAACGCCGTACTTGCTACCATATTACCTTTATCTCACTGCATTCACTCCAACATTCGTACTCATCCTCTATGACCTACGTAATTTACTTATGTTAGAATTATATCTGAAGCTTACTTTTCTCGAGATATGCTCTTAGGCCTCAAAATTGAGTTCAGGCTGCCTATTCCTTGTTTCCCTTCACAACCCGCTCCTCCATTTCTCTTTCTGTTTGTTTGCTTCTTTCCAACTTGGTTCCCAGGTAAACATAGTCATCGCAAGCTCTTATATTTTCTCCATCCTCTAACTGTAAGTCTTCTTTTTCTTCCTCCAACGCATAAGTATTTCGTTTTTGTCTGGTTTACTGTCATCTTCCAGTCTTCACATTCCTTGAAGAAACGCTTTGCCATGAATTCCAGATCTTCCTCGTCCTGGGCCATGATAACCTGATTATCTGCGAAGTGCAGAGTATAGGGAGTGTTGTTATCATCTAGTTGAAAACCCATTTCGCCACATGACCTCCATTTTTTTAGTGCTTAGTTCAGATATATCTTGAACAGCGTGGGGGACAGGCAGCATCCCTGTCGAAGTCCTTTGGTAGCATCAAATTTCTCCGACAGGTTTTCTCCCCAATTTGATCCCAGAAATCGATTGGTGGTACATCTGCTTGACTGCATTTATAAGGGTGTTGTTCATTGGAGTATTCTCGAGAACCTTCCACAGCTTCTGAACTGGTACTGTACGTAAGCTTTTGAAAGATCCACAAATAACAAGTGAACTTCTCCATTAGTAGCAACTTTTTTTTCGTTGGGTTGAACTATTGCAAAAATCTGATCTATACAGGATCGACCAATGCGGAAACCAGATTGTTGTTCCATCTCTAGTGGTTCGTATTCTTGTTCTACTAGGTCCCTGATGACTCTTCCATAAAAGGCTTATCGTCCTAGTTACTGAGATGCATATATAGTTTTGACAGTTATCCCTGCTGCCTTCTCCATGGATAGATGTTATCCAGGCTTCTTTCCAGATATTCGGAATTTTTACGCCGTTCACAAGCCTACTGAAAAGTTTTCTTATGTGGGTTATTAATTTGGGCGTCCCATTTTTTTGAGTTCTGCAGGTATGCCTTCTGGTCCACTGGCTCTTTTGTTCTTCATTAAACCAACTGCTTTTGATTTCATGGCTGCGTCTAATTCAACTTGTTGACCATGTACGTGGTATTGTCTTGAAAAACTTGTATAGTACTGCTCTCTATCTTCTTTCAGCCCTTTTAAAAAATAATCTTTCCATGTCTCTAGTTGAATGGGTTGTATGTTCACTTTATCAACGGTGTTAGTTCTGAGTGATCAGATTAGTTTTCATGCTTCTAATGATCTTGTTCCTCCTATATAGCAGTCTATCTATCATTTTCTTTCCCATATCTTGTATTTATTTTCATGTATCATCCTTTTGAATTTACCTAGCTCTTCTTTATATGCTTCCTGTCCTCAGTATTCTTCGTACTCAACCATTTTCTGTACGCTGTTTGTTTTTTATCTTGTTGTTCTGTTAGTTTTGCATCCCATGTAACAGTGTCATTCCTTCTTAGTATATTATTTTCATACCCCAACGCTTCCTGTGCAGCTGTGTGCATTGATTCTACTATATGCTCATATGGGGCACTTGTCTGTTGTGTAAGATAGATATCGTTGAGTTTCTGAATGAGCCGGTTTTGGTATAAGAGTTTCGTGCTTTCATTATTTGGACTGCCTATATTATATCTTTTTGTTCCACTTTCTGTTGTTGTGTACTGTCTGATGATTGTTTGTTATCATTTTCGATGTTAAAAGAGAGGTCCATCTTAGCCATGAGAAGGTAATGATCTAAACCACATTCAATTCCTCTGTAGACTCTTGTATCTTGGATGTCGAATTTGGTATCTTGCCTTGCAATTATGTAGTCGATGATGGTTCTCAACCCTCTTGTGTCTTGATGCCATGTGAATGTATGAACTTCTTTATGCTGAAATAATCTTGCTATAGTCAAAATATAATGAGAAAACCAAGATATCGAAGAATATAAATCCTGGTACATTTCAAGATTCAAAATTACAATAAAATTTACTCAATTTGGAAATTGATATTTATAATTAGAAAAACATGTGCCAGACAGGAACCAAAGCCTTAAGCCATTTTCTTCCTCAAAGCCGGTATTATTTTTTTTAATGTAGATTACGGAATAATATCAAAAATTTAATTCAATGGGTACTACAGAAAGATAATGATTCATTAAAATGAAATGGTTGAGTATTAATTATATAAAAATATAATCTGTCTTTTTGAATCTGTATTAAAGTTTTTGATGTTGTATTGTTCTGAATCATTATAAATACCCGAATTACATATATCTGATGAAAACGATGTGAGTGTTCAATCTGACGTAATGTAATAAATATCCCTCCTCCAACCACTAGTTCACGGATCTATGCATCTTGACTGTCATCAACAAGGCTGAAATGGTGAATGAATAGTAGCAACAGATTGCAGTTTTGTCGCCTCTCAACGATACAACTCGCTTGACGCCTTCCAACGAACCGACCACGATAGAACTATAAAAACAATAAGTTGGTTAACATAGATGCGTGTAGTTGGCAAAATTCGATTACACTCCAGTAGACAACTGGGTCTTCCTCAGTTGTAGATCATATCTCAATACACCTTCTACTATAATATAAATTACTGTGTGTATCAACTCGTTAACGACTATATTCCAAGAGCACTATTCAACCTTCCGAAGAGTTTCTAATATCCCTCCTTGGACGACCTTGTTCTCTGATCCAATCATCATGATTATCGTGAACAAGGGTTCAATAGTAGTATTAATATTCAGTCGGATTTCATGAATTGAATAACCGTATAGATAAAACGATCGTTTTTCCCAAATACCAATAAAGAACATGTGAATCATCAGCAAAAGAACGCCTATTGTATGGATTGGTAATACCTCTATTTCGAAAAGAGATAGATCGGTCCGTATGATAATGTGTCAAAGTGGTTTACGTGAATTCTGTTCATGTACCATAAGGTATCAAGGACCCGTCTCAAAATCACATTATGGGGGCGTGTAAACTTTCCTGTATTCAGAAGAATGGAATTCTGGTTTTTTCAAAAGCCAAAATGAGTTAATGTGGCTTATACCTATCTCATTTGGGAGTTTTCTTGACGAGAAACTCAAATTTATGAACAATATTGAATTCTGAATTTATCCCCGCAAAATGTTGATTTTGTGAATGCAATCATTTTGAATATCGAATATTTTCTTCCCAACTTTTCGTAAACTCATGTTTTCATATTCGCTAATTACATATGGCATATGTAATTGAACCGCATTTTCACACTTTGGAAGATCGGAACTGATCATCTTGGCATTCTTTCGTTAAGTACTTATTCTTATTTTCATTATGTATGCCGGGTACGATATTTATTACTGACACTTTTCGGATTAGGGCCGTCTCACTACTTCAGCTCAGACTGAAGAAGGAGCGTAAATACAATAATTCTGATCGAACTTTTTGCTCAAAACTCACTCACAAACAAGACAGGGTTCTTCTCAGGCGTTTTCTTCCTTGTCTCTTAAGTAATATAAAATATGTCGTACGCTTCACATGTTTCTTCTCATTTCTCTAAGCTTAGACTGAGAGGGCGATCATAGGAGACTTGATGTCTATTTGGTGTCTACTTTGCATGTTTATTCTGGTCTATTCTACATATTGTGCTCTTTTTCCGTGGTGTTACGATTTACATCAAAATTTGACCTTATATCATAGTTCATGTCGTTCTCACTGTCTTAGGTACTTTCTATTTCATTCGAATAAATAATTGATAAATTTTCCTCAGAATTTTGGTACACAACATTCATCTTCACTCTCATCGAATGGGGAGAAGTAATAATAATGATATAAAAGAAAAATAGAGTTTAATATTATCTGCTTTATATATTATTGTATATGAAAAGGTACTAGAAGATAGAACGCTAAATCGTTATTTGATGCAAATCTGTTTCAAATCATAACGATAGAAGATTTGATTTATACTGATTTACTTCATTTGTGAAGCGTTTCGATGACACTGCCCTTTCATCAGAAAAATCAGAATGTGAACTCGATTAACTAAGGTACAACAATTTATATATAAAATACGACAACGGAGTGAATGTCAGTAGAATGATCAATTCACAGAAATATTATCTAAATCACTTAGGCAATGCATATTAGGTAAAGGGGAATTAATCTCAAATTTTACCTGTTCATTCAATAATATGTTGGACCTCTTTGTTCATCAAACCACCCGCTGTTATCTGCTGAATTATTTCTATATCCTGAATATTTGAAGACCAACTATTGGTTACACCTTGCATGAAGTCAATCTTCACTGTAGAAGACCTTGAAGGTGGATAGGACATAGGGTAGCTCGCTTAGCTTGGGTTCAAGATCATGAGGAGTGGAGAACCGAAAACTGGTGCAATGGTTCACTCTCAAATGAATCTAGGTTTGTACTGTACACAGATTCTAGGCCAGTATTACTATAGAGATTACCAGGTAATTTTCCAAGGCTCACAGTAGCCCAGGAAGTATATAGCTACAGAGGAGGAATC
This sequence comes from Cryptolaemus montrouzieri, assembly GCA_013387265.2. Classification (NCBI taxonomy): domain Eukaryota; kingdom Metazoa; phylum Arthropoda; class Insecta; order Coleoptera; family Coccinellidae; genus Cryptolaemus; species Cryptolaemus montrouzieri. The sequence goes on along the minus strand of JABFTP020000021.1, from coordinate 68,519,856 downwards.
GCTTTCAATCGCAGAACTGATCTCGTTTTGGTTAATAACTCTCTTAATGTAAACTTCTACATAATTCAAATTCGTCAACTCTCTAAGTTATCATATGCAGTAGTGATTGGAGAAAACTTCCACACTGCAGCTGCTACGATTAATTTCTTTAATCTGTATGAAACCAATGTTCCACCTTAATTTGCTCGTCAAGCTCGTCAACATGAATTATGGAATTGAAGTCGCACCCTATACCCCCAGAACCTCGATTTTTTTGTTATTGTTACTGATTTATACATATCTTACTCCAATTCATCGTGTACAGTAGTTTTTCCCATTATTCAATAGCAGTACTGAAATATACCAATAATATCAGAAAACCCTACATTTCTATTATGTGCGTAGCTCCCCCAATTCCAGAGTTCTAGTTCACAGATAACCATTTTGAGCTATTTGATATGGAAAGTCATGTTTCTAGTGTTAACAATTCTAGAGCATCATATTCCTCTACAGCGGTTATTTATTATTTTAAATATGGAATAATAATATCTCAGTAATAATATCATGCAAAATTTATCGCTAGATGTGTGAAGACATTTATTCAGGTAACAGTATTTAACCTTCCGTTGAATGTTAAATCTCCTTCTCTGAAAGAGATGGATTTGCAATGCACCGTTCATAATCATCGTCAACCAGAGCCTCAAGAATGGATCAGAAAAACACCTCCTTGAGAGAAGTATATTTAATGTTCGGCGGAACCTTGATCATTATTTCCTGTATGAAAATCTTCAATGACATATACTAATAAATTTCGCGTATTATAATTGTTGAAATATGATTCACACTTGGTTGATTGCAAGAATTATAAGGGGATTAGCTTTTCGACAGATCGCTCCATACAGACATAGTGTGTAGCGTTGCAATAGATAGTCTAGTATGTATGGTTTCTTGAAATCTATTGTTTAATCTTACCTTTATTTTAATAGCTTCCCGATGGTGGTGGTGAATGGCCACCTTATCAGTTTGTTCGAAAGCGCCAATACATATACATATTTTGATGCGCTCCAACGGATTAAGATAAGTAGGTAGTTGTCTGATCTGGGGTTGTAAATGAGTTGCAATGCTAACGAGGTCAAATGAGAACGATGCTACAGTCACTTGGTCCTATTTATAACGTCCGACAGGAGTGTACCACTACTGTGACCATGGTTGACGATGGTTATGAAGCTCCTTCAGGGAAGGATATTTAATATTCTACGGAAGATTGAATATTGTTTCCTGAATGAAAATCTTCAATGCAATGAACCGAACAATAAATTTTCAGCAGAAAAATTAGTTCTGAAAATGCCGAAAAGCGCAACTATAACAGAAATGATATCTTGGAATTATATCAATTTATAGAGGAAAGCTTCTGAAGGAATCATACGGTGATTTTAGTTTACATTGTAAATAATATCATAAAAATGGGTGAAAAATATTTTATTTACAAACGTGATAGCTATTTCGATATTTCCATCATCATCAGATGTTTACAAATTGTGAGTAAAAACTAAGATACAATTGTACAATTTGTCACGAATATGGAAAAACAGGTTTGAGTTATAAAAGAGAGAAAACAACAAAATTCTTCTATTGGAATATAGATGGGTATTCAAAGGTACATTCATAATTACTTGAAAATCCCAAATATGGGGCAATAAAATTACCTATGATCTCGAAAGTGATGGGAAAAGCCATCAATTTTTAGCTTGTTAAATATTCAGAATCTATTGGTATCATAAATGAACGACAATATGGTTTCAGGCACAAGAGATAAACAGGAGATCTACTTGCGTATGTTACTCACATATCGAAAAGTTCTATTGAGGAATTTGGGAAGTCTTTGGCTCGATCGCGTTTGGCATAAAAGTCTGCTTAGTAAATTGTCCGCATATGGTTGGTCCCAACGGCTATGCCTATGGATTTCGAGTTTCCTATCCAATAGATCTCTCAGTGTGATCGGAGATGGGGTTACTTCTGACACACTTGGCATTAATACTGGTGTGCCTCAGGGCTCCATCTTAGCATCAACTATTTTTTTGCTTCACATAAATGATATCCTCCCTGTTACAGGTTGTGAACTCCACACTTTGCGGATGACAGTGCACTTCATACATCTTCTTGCTCGGTAAAACCCCTGTCATCGCGGAACATAAACAAAATACGAATCCAACAGTCCAAAAAAGTCAATAGCGACTTGATTATGGATCTGCTAACCTGGTAGAGTTCAATGCTAGTAAAACTCAAGCATGTTTATTTTCTAGGAAGATGAATAGCACTGCCCCGGATATAACGATGGCGAATGAGACCATCTCATTTACTTCTTCTATAATAATGCTTGGAGTAACTATCGGCGACAATCTATCATGGCATGACCATGTTGGGAATATTGCTAAGTACGCGTCAAAAAAACAAAGATTTTCCTATCGCACAAAGAAATATTTCACTTCGAACCAATTGCTTACTCTCTATAAATCTCAAATTCGTTCTGTTATAGAGTATGTATGGAGTTCTGCTCCTAAACACATCTTGAAACTCCTGGACTGCATCCAAAATAGAGCAATACGGTTAATCGGAGACAATGCAATCACAGATTCAATATTGGAACATCGAAGAAAAGTTTCTCTTTTTACAGGTACTTTCATGAAAGAAGCTCTGAGGAACTTTCTACGCTTGTTGCACTGCTTGTTTCTATGTGAAGGAAAACTCTTGCAAATCATCCATTCGTGGTATAAGAAGAGGCACCTAGAAAGTCTCTATATCAGAATTCCTTTTTTCATAGAACGGCAAAACGCTGGAACTCCTTTTATGTAATGTATTTCTTCATGACTATAACCTGCTAGCATTCAATCGAAATATTAGGCGTCTATCCTCTTCAGGTAATCGTCAAGACATAATAGGATTTGCTATCTTACGCGAGTAACTTTCAGATAAAAAAAAGGCCTATGTTGTCGTTTATGAGGGTGAGATTGTTTTCATTGTGTTGAGCTTCGAAAATTTCCAGAGATTCTAGGTAATTGAATTTATTGCTTTTCATGGCACGATGAATAATGTTAAGATTATCTATGCTAGGAAAGCGGTGGTTGTTATCTAGGAAATGCTGTGAGATGGTGGAGTCACTCTTTACAAAGGGAAGAGCAATGTTCTTCTTATCTAATTCGAAAAGATCTTCCTGTCAGGCCTATGTATACACTGCTACAATCAGGGTAACACAGCCCTTATAACCCTTACACCCTCACAATCAGGGTAACACAGTTCTTATAACCCTGAATTGTCCAATTTTTGAGTTTTGTCTTTGGCATTAAAAAACAATTGTGATAATTTACATGTACGTTTGAAGGCAACTTTTATGTTGAGACTTGACATTTGATTTGCAACTTGCTGTGAAATAGGACCAAATAGGTTAAGGGAGAGAATTTTTGAATATCGGTATTTGGTTGAACATGGGGGTGTATACTATTGTAAGCTAACTCGGTTTGTTTTTTAAGAACTATTTTGTCTACTATGGTAGGGGATTACCGTAATTACCGGCGATAGTTTTCATGATGTGAATTTCTACGTGAAGATTTTCAACACAAAGTAGCAAAGAAAATATTCTATGAACCATTGAGTTGAAAACGGCTAGTTTATATTGCAGGGGGTGAGAAGAATCAAAGAATTATTTTTTCGAGAAAAGGTTCAGTCTGGAAAAATTTATTCGACTATCTGTTTCTAATTCTAACTTGAAATTGATTTTTGGGTGGATATTGTTGATGAAATTCAGAAAAACGATAGCAAACATTTATTGGCGAAGCTCTGAGATTTTGAAAATGCACAAATAATATTTTGATATCGTTATGTTGATGATGTTCTAGCGTGCTTCACTGGAACATCAAGACAGCTTGATCTTGCAACATAAACTAGCCGTTTGCAACTCTATGATTCATAGAGCATTTTTTTTCCACTTTCTGTTGAAAATCTTAACAGAGAAATTTACATCAAAAAACCATGGCCAGTAATAACGGTTACCCCCCCTTCCTTAGTTAACAAAATAGTTCTTTAAAAACAAACACAGTTAGCTTACAATAGCAAATGAAAATTGCCTTCAAACCTACATGTAAATTATCACAATTGTTACTTAATGCTAACGACAAAACTCACAAATTAGATAATTTCGGAGTATACGGACTGTTTCCACCTATTTCTGTGATATTCTTCACAAAGTAAACCAAAACCACCGTATAATGATCAAATATCACATAATATCATTTCTGAAATAATCTTCAATCATTCGCGAGCACTGAAGTCCTTATCTTGAAAACAATTACCAGTACTCAAAGGAACGAAAAATAATAATATTTTTGCATTATCTTTCACCATTCATTTTTCATGTTCCTATAAATACTCATTCAAATACATTCAATGATTAAGTCATTAATCTTCATCTTCGCGAGGACGACTGGACAAAGCAATCTTTCAATTTTATGTTGGTTTTCCTAGCGATTTCCAACGGAATTGATGCATATTTCAGTCAGTCTGACTTATTACATTCGGAATTGATGAATAATGTAAGCCGATGCCTTATTTTACGATATTCCCGATCTGGCCGTACCGAATCGGAATTACCAAGCTATTGCTTCAATATTAATGTAAACACAGAGGTTCTATCCGTGAATTACAAGAACCTTTTTCGTACACCGTGAAAATATGTGCTAACCAATTTATATAAAAAAGAGTAAGTTGTCTTGAAAAAAAATTACTTTCAGAGCTATAAATTCATTGAATGATTCATAAATTCTTAGAATAATTCTACTTGAGGAGTTAGTAGTCAATTCCTCTATTAAGAGTAGACAGCAAAATGGGTCACTGTAGCTTGAAATTATTTACGTGTGTAATGTTCCAGCTTTCTGTGCCTAGTTGTTATATACCACCTAACACCTTTTCTGAACCAATACTTCGCCAATGCTGTTTTCTCAGATGTTTAATCCCATCAAAATATCCGAAAAATCTGAATTCCTATAACAATAAATCCTAGTGATTTCAAGTATTTCTTTGCTATTCCCATTTGGAAATAAATACATCAATCTTTGAATTTCATGATCTGTTTACGATTCTCAAAAATTAATCTTTTCAATTACCAAATTCTAATAACCCAGAAAGAGAAACAAAACATAAACTACATAACATTGCCAAAATAGAGAATTTTGATGGAACGTCCCTGTAAATCTTGATACTCCTTCTGTAGAAAATGAAATGCAAGGTTGTAGTTTGGGTCAATCATTCAATATTCTATATTCAAGATTCAACTACAGTTCAATTAGTTGATATCTTCCGCCTTTAAACACTTTTCAACTCAACTTGTAACGACTTTTGAAGTAAGTGTTTCTGTACATTAATATTAAACCTACAAACAAAGTAGCTGTCCTTAATTTCCCAAAAAATATGTCAAGTTTCCCTACCATAATACGTGAAACCATGACATAATGGAATCTTTTGTGCTTGTTGTTGGCTCATCAGTATCCCTTTTAATACTGAGTGATGCCTAAATGAGCTAGAACATTTAACAAAATTAGATTATTGAATTCAATAAATGTAATCGGAATTTCCTTCTATCTACCGATTTCTACATTATCAAGTCCAATTATTGAAGTCAACTGAAAAATCAAACAAAACCACCTATGAACAGTGAAAACGTCAAACATTTCTTATAATAAAATATATGGTTATACAGGGTATCCGTGAATTGCGTGTACAACGTTATACCACCGATTCTTCAGCTCGAAATGAGTCGATTTAGGCCAACATACCTATATGAAAAGTTTCTTCGTTTGGCCGCTAGAGGTCACCAAATCCAAGGATTTTTTCTTATTTTTGAAATAATTCGAGAACGACTCGATCGATAGAAACCATATTTGTTATGCGTAATCGGGTGCGTTATTCACGTTTTTTAGTGATCCACTCAATGACAGTGTCCCTAAAAACTCGAACGTGTCTTTAATCAACCATAAATTTTCAACTGTCTGCGTTTGAGCAGAACTGTTTTAGATATTGAGTAGCTAGACTAATTATCATACATTTTTGTTTCTTGAGGAATTTTGATATGATGAGCGGTTCAATCACAAAAACAGTTTTTCAATTTCATGATTTAAACTCTTCAACCACCTTGCAAGTCAAATATATCACATATTGACCATGTTGGCTTTGGATTTGTTTCTGTAGTCTAGCAGATTGTCATTTTATTATATTTGAAAACCGCTTGATGTTATCTAGGTTGCTTATTCGGATCAAGCAAATAATGAAAATTCAATGTTCAGTAGTACAAAAATTGAAGAATTCGAAGAAAAAATAAGTTTTTCAAATTGACTATTAAAAAATATGAAAACAGGTTGGCCAGTTGAGAACTTAATAAGAAAAAACGAATCACTTCAGAATAACGATTAATAAGTTCACACCCAAAATTTCATTCAACTATAGTAAATGTTCAAAAAATTCCATCATTTTGCTGAATACAAGAGTTAATCCTCTTTAAGAAATTAAATTGGACCCTTGACATTACTGCAGAGTCATTTTTGAAGGAGTTGGCCGCATTTAAAATTCTAATATGTAACTCTTCTCGGATATCAATTGGAGAAGAGTAAACTCTAGATTTTAAAGCATCCCAAAGAAAGAAGTCGCACGGTGTCAAGTCGGAAGATCATGCTGGCCAACTAGTAGGAGCATCAGCTCCCCTTCCGACCCAACGATTCGCATACTGTGCATGTAAGAACTCGCGAACCGCTAAAGTGAAGTGAGGAGATGCACCGTCGTGCATCAACCACATTTCTGCACTAAGTAATACTCAAATATCGTCCAACAAATCCGGCAAAATTTCTTGCAAAAATTCAGATATGCCTCTCCGTTTAATCAATCTAGAGTCACTACAGGACCAATAATGGAATTGTCAATTACTGAGTTCTCCTCTCTTGGATAAATCGGCAGAAAAATAGGCGATTCTCAGGATCGTTGGGAAGTAATTCCTGAACTTTGTGAATGTGATAAGGATGAAATAATTTTTCTTCAAGACATCATGATTCATTGTTTTATGAACGACCAACTGCAAATTTAAACGCTGCGTGCCTAACTGTGGGTTAAAAAACGTGGTGGTTCGATTCTAGTTTTAGGGCACTTTTGAAACGTCAAGGTCATTGAGTGGATCATTAAAAAACGCGAATTACGCATACGAAATATGGTTTCTATCGATCGAGTCGTTCTCGAATTATTTGAAAAATGAGTATACAAATCTTTGGATTTAGCGACCTCTAGCGGTCAAATGAAGAAACTTTCATAAAGGTAAGCTGGCCTAAATCGACTTATTTTGAGCTGAAGAATCTCTGATGTAACGTTGTATAAGCAATTCACGGACAGCCTGTATGTACCTAATATCTTAAACTAATAGTAATATAGGGTTAAAACCGGCGTGTTCAAGAAAGAAATACTGCTATTCGTGAAGATATACTATTAGTAATAGGAATGAGTTGCGTTCCAAATTAAATGGAAAATTTGTGCCAAGGAAAACGAAGAAGTTTCTATAATTCTCTCAGTAAATTTCCCCATAATTTGGACCGAATAACTGATGGGTATACGTCTAAGCCAATTTATTTAGCTCTAGTTCGTAGAATAATTTATTTTCGGCAATGTACTCCAAAGTAGAGAAATAAATAAGATCCCATTTGTGTATATAATATTAACCTAAACTTCAAACGCCTTGGAGCGCTAGATAGCAAAACAGAAGTTTTCAGCATAAAGTTGTCTATTTTCCAAAAAATCAAGAAGAGACTGAGCTCAATAAATTCAAGAATAACGAGGAAATTTCTAAAATTCTTCGACGAAAACTTCTACCCTTTCTAATATATGTTCAATAGTAAAAGTTTGAGTTAATATAGATATCATTTGCAATCATACTGAACTTATTATTATACTTCTCCATTCAAATTTATCAACTTGAAAATGAAGTGATGTATTTGAACAAGTTATTATTTTCATTTAATTAAAGCTCAGGACTTTATGCAATATATCTGGTATTCTGTGATAAGTGCTCCTAGTTATAGCTCCTACAATTTTTGAACGATTTCAATGAAACAAAACCGAATTGCATCTCGAATGATATTCTAACAGTCTAAATTATTTTTATTGAGCTGTCATCTCCAGTAAGACCGAAATTTGACCTTCTTTTGGACTTTTGAAAAGATAACTCCATATTTTCCTTTTCTTTTGATTACCTATTCAAGTTTGTGTACATTGAATCACTTAAAACGCTGTATTTTCTGAGAAAAAATTATATAAAATTCTCGGAAAAAAACTCACATTTCCAATTCATTGATGTAATTCGTGGAATGGACAACTCTCTGAGTTTGTGAAAAACTGTTCATCTCCCAATTTCATTATTTTAGTTCAGATAACCCAAATTATTTCGTAATTTGGATAAAAAAAGACTCAAAACGTATCAGAAATTTCTGATGAATAATAAAGTAAGCTCTGTGGAGGAATACCTTTGGAAGCCACATAGCAATCTTCATAGAACTATAATAATTCTTGTTGTTATTTCGTTTCGAGTGTTTTTCACCGAAGAAGACAAAAATCGAGTGGTTAGGGACATAATGCAGGCCATTATCAATCTAATAGAAGAAGTGCTCTAGCATTTCGACTCTGTCGAGAATGATTTCCATCTCGTGATGAAACAAAGCACCATGAGTTATCAATGAAGATTTTCGATGGAATTCCGCACAAGAGCTTACTTCACGATTCATTATAAGGGATTATTACTTTCTGATTTATCTGAATAGAAATAAAGACCAAAACACTTTTTCTAGAACATAAGAATTCTATCACAAACTCAAACGGTCAGTCAGTTTTTCCGCAATTTCTCGATAATTTCCATTTTGTCAAAAAATACAGCGTTTTAAGTGATATTTTTTCTGGAGTAGCTATTCAGAATTGAATAAGTGATCGAAAAAAATTAAAATGTAACTACCATTCAAAAAGCCCAAGTGAAGGTGATCGACAGGTATTTTCGGAAGTGGAATGAAATTAATTGTCATTTTGCGTACCTTGTAAATAGTGAAATTCAATATTTTCTAAATTAGTTATATTGGCCTCACACATCATGTAAGTATTATTGATGACAATAAACTAAACTAAAATAAACCTCCTAATATCGCCTCTTAAGTGTATGCTCTGGAGAATGAGGAGAAACGACTAAACAATACGACGTCTTTCATATGATTCAAGAGAACAGGAGATAAAAAGCCTGTTTTGCTCGTCGTTGATATTTCAGCAACATATCTAAGAGTGAGTTGTGAACAAAAAGTGAAATAAAATAATTACGCGTCATTTTTCATTATAACCAAATCTTCGGTAGTGGGACTAAAGTAATCAAAAAATAATAGAAAAAAGCAACACTAGGTGTAAATTAAAAATATCTTATTCTATTTTATTGAGAGAGCATGAGATCAACAATTTACTGATGCAGTAATTAACTTTCGTTTCATTTCTAATTTATTTCATAAGACGTTTCAAAGTTGAATATTATGATGGAAAATACATGAATAACTCCTAGTTCCCATTTAATAGAATTCGAAAAAGTGATAAAGGTTTTGCTCGATCTCGTGACAGTCAGTCAGCTGAAGTTTTGTTTTCAGTAAATATTTTTAGTGATTCAGTAAAATGTCGTTTTATAATAATTTTATGCTCAAACACATCATATTGAAATTGAATGATAGCTCACATGGGCTTCTGCAAAGCCTGTTATGTTCATTTTCGATAACTTCTTTCCAAGAAGATGATCAGTTTGTTAATAATTGCTGTTATTTGATATTGTTTAATAGTTCGAAAGTAATTTTATTGTTTTTCAATGATTCAGAAGATTATGTGAAAATAGTTGCATCACATTTTCATGATAACTTACTTTAGTAGTAACAATGAAAACAAAATATTGAAGAATAAATTTCCATAACATATGAAGAGAAATTGAATAACAAATCATAATTTCTATTAGTGTTATTCAAGAACAAAACAAAACTGATCCATTCAACAATCTTGTTTCAAGCGTCATTCAAATTTTTCCCAAACTCTTCTTATTGAATATCAATAAAATCGATGTTAATGAATGGAATATATTTGTTTCAGATATTGAATCTAATGAAAGTATTCTCTAAATATATAATTTTTTTTGGAATTCAACTAATTCGAACAAAGAAGAAAAGTTGTTTTTCTACCTAAAGATGTGGATATAGAGCTCTTCCATATTATTATTGAGCTTCAGATATTTCAGATTAATTTTGAGAAATGATTTTAAGCTCCGATTCCTAAATATTAATTTTATCGATGACTTTTAGTAGAAGAAATATTCAATAACTTTCGATACCTCTCTACATAATGAGTCTAGTGTACGCAATAATTCCATGTATCCAATAATATAAATAAACGAGAAGTTGATTTTCAATACAGTAAAAATTGTCTCCTGAGGCTTATCTGATCCTTTTCTTCTTCTGGCAAGATTGCGCCTGTTAGCAAATGTAGCTATAGTTCAACCTGATACTTGGCATGATTTATAGGTAGATAATTATTTGTTTTTGGTTAAATCTATTTATACAGATTGGTATATTCATTCAGCAATAATGAATGGCCTCTATCGAAATAAATGTCAGATGTTTCCTGGGGAAGTCATGAAATGCTATCAGGAAAATTATTTTTTGAAATAGCAGTGAATTTTGAAAGATAGAGTGAGATGGGAAAACCTCTCTTCAATCTATTCTCCTTTCAAGTATGTGTATTGCATTAATATTAATTCGACTTGAGAAAAACTCAACCACTATATCAATTTGAATGAATTAAAAAAGGAGAAATTGAATTAAATTATTGAAGAACATTTAAGAAAATTGAGAATTTTCTAGTTTGGTTGCTTTGGGTTAGTATTTCACGGACGCGAAAAGCCTTCGAGGAATTCAAACAGCTTTTCATGAAGTTTCAATTATTTTCACCCAATATTCTTAAGAAACTCGGCGGAATTGAATATAATGACGCCCTTTTAATCAACTCAAACCTGAGGCTGTTGTATTGATGTTAGGCAAAATATTATTTTTCAAAACAATTTCGACTAATAGCAAATATTTATGTTTTTATTTTCCCTTTCAAAATGCAAGTGAATACCAATGTTCTGCCCTGATGTAAGCAATTGGTTATAAGAAATATTTCCAAAATGAAACGATAAGGCTCATTGTTATAAATATGACGGAAATAATCATATTGCGTGCGTTTTATAAAAGTTACAGTTCCGACAAAATAAGCGGAGTAGAAATTTTATTTTGTTGTGCTAACGGTGTTAATCTGCAATGAAATTGACCTATACCATATGCTTTAATAGTGGTTATAGTTTAGAAAATAGCTGAATTTGGAGGATTTCTGAAGCATAGTTTATACTCCAACCGTTGGCAATTGCAAAATGCTTATATATATTAGGGGAGAAAAAACCAAGTCATTAGGTTTTCACTTTTATAAACAGATGACAAACTATTGTATTAAAGTTACGAAAAATTCTGTTTTATTGCAATTCCGCATGACAAAAATAACTACGTAGCCAATTCGTTTTTTCAGTTTTCATTCTAGAATGAAGGAGAGACATAGTGTTCTGCTCTGAGATAGGAATACTATCTCAGAGCAATCTTCAATGAATTCTGATGACTATCATTCGCAATTATTAACGGGAAATTTTATGACAGGTAAGGAACAATATTCTTATTGTTTCCTTTCGAGTCTTTGTCTCTCACAATTAATAAATATGGAAGATGAAAATCAAGTGAATGTAGGTGTAATGAGAGTTCATTTTCATTCTAACAGAGATAGTACTCGATCATTTCGACTCTACCAAAAACAATTTACAAGTTATGATGAACTAGAGAGCTTCTATTGATATTCTATGAAGATTACACTGTGTATTCTTCCACAAAGCTTACCTCACGAATAATTAAAATCTTCTATTGCGTTATGGATATTTTATAAACTCAAAATACGAAATAATATCAGTTATCTGAAGTACATAATGACCAAAATACTATTCAGGACAAAAAATGTTATCACAAACTCAAACGTTCGCCTATTCTACGAATTACATTGAGGATTTCGAAATGTTAAATTTCTCTAAAAATTTTTCGATATTTTTTTCTCGGAAAATACAATGTTTTGACCGATTTTGTTTTGCAGGATGTTCAAGGTCAATTTTAGATGCAAATTGGTTTTTGTTTAATTGAAATAGCTCAGGTTAGGTTAGGTTAGAATATAAGAGGAATAGGAATCTTCTTTGCTTATACTGAAGTTGTAAAATTGATATTCAATTGTCCTGAAGTGTTGGTTTCCCTAGGATGCACAAAAGAGAAACGTAGAAGAATTAGCTGAATACCTGAAGTATAATTGATACGCCGAACATTTTAAATTGCATTATGCTTTTTCTTGCATTGCACATAAGCAACGAAATTTTTACATTTCTCTTATCAAATATTCAAACTGGCTTTGAAATGCAAACACTAGCTTTATTTCAACTCCCTGTTCACAAAGACACCTATTATCACAAAATGTTCCCACCTTCGATTGCCCTATCTATAGCACAGGAATTACCTCAACCATCATGATATCATAAACACTAAAATATAATAAAGCAATAATATCGAGTTGAGTGCATTGAAATCTAAGTAATGAATAATTTTGGGTAACTATCTCATTTCCATGAACATAATTTCGGGAATATGATATTTTCATGAGTTTCAAACATTCATGTATTCGTATGAAATGATAAGTGTTGGACACTTTTTAATTTCAGATTCATCATTAGCACTAAAATGAAACGATATATGCAATATTTGTTCTCGTTTGACGAGTACCTGATTGAGTATATTATATTGAAGAGTATGGAAATAAAACTCCAGATAGATTCCACATTCAATATTGAAACTTATCAACTCATCATTAAATTCGAGCTCTATTTTTAGAGTTTCAACTAATTCGTAACGGTCATCATGGAGGGACAATCATATATTGAATTGGTACACTATAGACATAATTGTTCCTATGCTGAAGGGCCCTCGCTCGTGTCTTTTAGTGAATGGTCGAATGCTCATCAGGAGGGAAACAGGCGTAGGTCAGTGAACTTTACCGTTACTTGATACAAATTCATTTCAAATGATGAATCTTAATTTCTAATTCTTCAAATAATAATCTACTAATCAGCATAGATATAGATATCTTGTGTTATAAACAAAAATATGGATATAATGATTTATGAGACCAATACAATTCGTTATCGAGTAATGTCGAATGAATCTTGAACCATATCTTCTACTCAGTTTGTTGACTTCCTTCTCGTTGCAAAAAATAGAAGCGATTTGATAGCGTAGAATGTATTGTGTGAGTATTGTGGTCGCGTTACAATATAAGTGGTTACGGAAAAGAACGCTATACAGCCTGTTCTAAGATTACATCGGCCGCCGAAGACCCATTCTTTGATTTTTCAGGCTTAAAAAGTTCGTACTACTACAGCATTCCGATTGTTTCAAGAGATTTTCAGGCCAGACTCAACTCCACTCCAAGCATTCTTTCAGAAAGACTAATACTCGGGAATCTAGTTACCCTAAAGGCTGTTGTCAGGAATATTCAAACGTGCCACAATTTTCTTCAGTGATTCGAAACAAATTCAATATGGATACGTATATGGTCTGCAGCATGCTCGAGAAATTGAAGTCGAATAAATGATAATTTGAGAAGTATTCGTCTTGGTGAAGAACTTGAGCATATTTATACAGAACAACCAGGCGGAAAATTCCCACATAAATGAGATAATTCTATCGATAGTGGTATCTTACCTCCTGGTAATAATGAACTAAAATATTCTACTTAGGAAAAACATTTATGGCTTCTAGAATTATTGTACCAAAAATGTTGAAAAGCTAATCATTGGAATTATCAACACTTTTTACAAGCTTTTCTTTAACTTGCAATGTATGTATGTTTGTATGTTCGGGTGAAATCTTACAACTCAAATTCAAGGCACTTGCCCTCAACCGATTGAGCTGAAATTTCGGATACACGTTTAGTTTGGATGACAATATATGATCAACTGTGTGACGTCATTCTAAATCCAACATGACGGCGTACCCAAGATTGCGGACCAATTCTTTTCAATTCGCTCTTATAATATTGGTATCAAATAAAAGAGCTTGCCAAGAATAACTAAGAAAATAATGTGACGTCACTCTTTATCCAATATGGCGGAACACCCAAAATGGCGGATAAATTTCCCTTATTGGTTCATGAAATATGGGTATCAAATGAAAGGGCTTACCAAGAATAACTAGAAAATAAAATTAAGGTGAAAAATTCTCCAAAAACAAGGTTTCATTTAAATGCGCTAAGAAAATAAACTTTCACAATGAAACTTTTACTGTTAACTTATAACGTTATTTCAAAATTAACACATTAGATACAATTTATATATTATAATATAAGAGCTTTCAACGGGATATAAGTATCCGTACTTACTTGCTGCCTATTAAAATTTTAAAAGTAAGATTATAAATACGAGTACTTATATCTGGCGACAAGCTTTTATATTATAATATATAAATTCTGCCAAATGTGTTAAATTTGAAATGACATTATAAGTTCAAAGTAATAGTTTTAGCGTAAAAGTTTATATTTTGCTTTTAGAGCATTCAAATAAAAGCTTTTTTTCAAGAATTTTTACCTTGATTTTATTTGGTTCTTTGTGTTTCCATCTTTGAAACGATTTTGTTCATTCTTAGAGAAGAATAGCCATTGTATTTGATAATGGTTTTTATAATGGAAATTTCTTCGCTAAAATTTAATGTAAAAGGTGTAGATGAAATGATCCATGAAACATATAATCGAAGGTTGCTGCTTTATATTAGGATGAAGAGAATCGGAAGAAATACCTATGTTGGTAGGGGAGCATTTTCTATAAATAACTTAAGTTAATTGACTTGGTCTAAAAGTTGATTTTTAATTTCCTTGTCCAGTTCAAACTTGATTATGGGATGGATGTTATCAACGAAATTTGAGAATCTATCAATTAGTCTACATCTGTCATAAAAATAGGTAGCATATCTGTTGCATATGTAAACGGTTTTTTTTGGAAAGTTTTAATTTCCAAGTTCACCTTAGAGATACTAAAAATTGGCTGTGAGCAGATCTTATAGCATGATTCCTAGACTGTTCAAATTTAATTCTTTTTCAATTTGAAATAGTTTCGTTACTAACAAAGAGTTCGAAAGAATGGACGAATTGTGAATGACTGGTTTGATAGGACTCATCTTAAATGTTGGAAATTATCGGTGAATACCCGTTGCCGAATATATAAGAGTTCACATCATCATGTCATTCTGTAAAAACGATTTGAACCCTGACACAAAAAGCATCAACTGATTATTAATTATGATTCACTTCTTCAGTAAAATAGAAAAGAATGTAGGGGATTAAATCAATAAACCCACTGCAGCAACCACAGGAGGAATGCAAACTTCATCGGTCTAATCGTTACAAGTACTCATGAAGTTCCAGCAGTGAAAAGGGATATGGTCTGAAACATCCAACGTCATCTCTAAGTTTATAATAAATCCAATAGTACATATTCTAAATAGATATTTGAAAGAGGGTCGATGGCCTTCAATTTTCAAAACTGCCATTATTACACCTATTTTTGAGACAGTAAATGAAAATCAATGTTCGAATAAAATAGGCGTACTTAAAAAGATACTTGAAGGAATTTTAAAAACTCGTAACACCAACTTTATCGAGAAATACATATGGAGTTTTTTCGAAAAATGACTTCATATAATAACAAAAATATTATTTGTGATAATTAACAGCTTTATATATTCAATATAGTATACATAAGTAAATTATCTCAGCTGACTATGTGGTCCACACTTTCATCGATTCAAATTAAAGTGGAGGATAAGGTCAATTATGAGGGAATGTATTTTTCAACGCTATTACTATATTTAGATTAAATTAACACGATAAACATCTTTTATGCATCTCAACATGTATTTATTTTACTAGGACTAGTTTTCGATTAGAGGTTATATTTGATTTTATCATTCCCTAATAAGCTCCCATTCCTCATTTATAGAATAAAGTGAAGGCATGATAAAATCAAACATAACCTACGAAGTCTAGTCAAACATTTACCTCAAAACGAATAATGATTCGATTTGAGGTTAAATCTCAAAACATGTGAAAGCGCATAAGTATTATTACTAATGAAATAATTACCTTATATTCAGATGGTGTGAGGCAATGAAACGTTAAAAATGTAACATTTGAATGATTAATTAAAAACTGTTTGACTACAACGCTTCGCACCTTGGAACAATGATATGGTTTCATTGACACTAATACCAACTACAAAAAATTTAAAGCGCCGCAACCTACGACCCGATCAAAAGGTGCAATCTAGATTTCAGTGAAATATGAGGGAGTGATTTTTTTTTGAGACCCAAATAAAAATCAGATTTTACAATCATTTCTCACTCGGTACCTAATAAAATGTGGATGTTATATGCACAATATATTCAATATAATTCATAGTCAAAACTAGTCAAATTTATAGAACACAATAAATTGATGATATAATATTATTTAAACATTGAGGACACGATGAGAGAATGATATTCAAAGTTTTGGGTTACCTGCCATTTGTTTGTGTGAGATGAAAACATCTAAATGAAGTTTGGCACGAGCAGCTTTAGTAGCATAGTTTTCGTAAAAAAATTCGTTTATAATACAACAAATAAAATAATATACAAAACTGAGTATGGACACCATTTTCGCAAATTTCTGAGAACTACTCATACACTACTCTCGGAAAAACAGTTAGGGTCCCAAAAAAACAGGCCGGCGAATGATGAGATGACGATCCGTTGAAAAAAAAAAGAGATTGTTCAGCAATTTATATCTACTTCGAACTGTCTAAAGCCTTTGACATTATTCCTCACGCTGAGTTTTTACCTTTGCTAAACCAACTTGGATTCAGGAGTGTGGCATATGAATTGATGAAAGATTATTTGACCGAACGTATATAGGTCGTGCATATTGATGGCTGTATGAGCTCTAGTATGACAGTTGCTTTTTATGTTTCTCCGAACACTGTATGCAGTTCAACGATTTGTATATACATTGACGAGATGTTCTACTTAACTGTGTCTGGCAAGATCACCACCATCGCGGATGACTGCCATTTTCTATGCATGCCCTTGCTGACAGTCCTCGAAGGAGGAAATTGAGATATATTTCTGTACCATATTGAATAACTTCACATGTAGATCGTTAATTTCCTCACTCCAATTAACCTTTTTATGCCATTTTTCAGTAAAGGACTGAACTTCCAGATTATGATGGTCTCATTTTTTACAGAAACATTAGAACTGTCTCAGTCTCTAATAAGTTTGTATGCTTTCTTCCACTTTTCATATGACGGAAATGTCTCTGTGATATTACACAGCTTAAATATTTTTACTGCTCCCTAATCGAATCTGATTTGTCTTAAGGAATCTTAGTGTGGGGGTGAGTCGAATACGCCTAAATAACTGTAAGTGATGCAAAAAAAGAATAAATACCCTTCCAATGAGTTATTCACAGAAAGCAAATTTCTTTCTCAAATTGTTGGTCTACTATCATAAAAGTCAAGAATCTGATGATCATGAGAATAACACCAGATATTATGATTAGAACTATGAGATTCTTTGTTACAATAAGTCACTGACTCAAGGATTCTTCCATTCTTATCCCACGTATATTTAATTCCCCTACAACAACTTTAAACACATAAGCGCAACGCTCATTGAAAGAAAATTAACATTCTTCGATCTTGAATCAGCGTTTATCAAGAAAAGCTCTTTCGAATTCTGGCTTAATTCTTTCATTTTTTGTATTATTCTACTAATGAAGGCTTTATATATACACTGTGCCAAGAAATTAATGCCTAAACTCGAAAATTCTAATTTTTTCAGGAGAAGTTTAGATAAGTTGAAGAACTATTTCTCCAGTAGTTAACCAGTACTAACAAATGGTTTCGAACAATCGACATGGAAATGTTACTCATAAAAAGTGAAATAAAACTTACAATGAATGTAAGACTTTCGGAAAAAAACCTGTGAACACCGGATATTTCTACCCCTGGCAAGAACAACTGCATGGCATCTTCGACTCATACTTGAATTCAATGATCTTATAGTAATCTGATTACTTTTGTTTCAAAATATTCAAGCTGGGCCTCGATCTGCGACTCGAGGCTTCAATCCATAGTACCTTAGACCTAGTCGTATCGTTTCAATATTAATTTACGCTACATTTGAAGGTGCCATGGTGTAGCGAACCGTTGTTTCATCGATGATATTCCAAAATAATGGTCATGGATTGCGTCTTTGCTCGAGGTCGTCCTTACCCAGGTCTCCTTCAATGACTACCAGTCTCCCCTTTCCTGCGGATCATTCTGGAAACTGTTATACGGGACATCCCAAGCCTGTAACCTATTCGGCACATTCTGCCGAGCTCAAATTCCGTGTTTCGCGTTGCATTATTATCGAAAATTGAAATTTTCAATAAGGAACAAAACCACTGAAAAAATATCGAATTTTGTTGATATATGTCCGGACATAATCAAGAGGAGTATAAATGATAAGAGAATTCGAAATATTGAAATTATGCATCAACTTCTTGGCGAGGTGTAGTTTGGTTTTGTTGTTTTTATACAGCTCTCCAAGTATATTCCTTCAATCGGTTATGAACGTGATATATCGTAATTTTATGTATCGCCAAATTATTTAGTTACCATTACCAAAAATTATGGTTCATGCAGTTTATTTTATTTTCATTTATGTGTGACTTGTTTACGTGTTGTTGAGATATGAAATTCATCTAACACTTTTATAATGAAAGAAATATATGTAGGTTTGTTCATTGAATCTGGTTGGTAAGATTGTTTTAATATATGATTGATTTCTTCTGACAATCGAAGAATTTAGCTACTTGAAATATAGAGCGGATGGCAGAGTTTTGTTTTTTATTTTTTGTGAATCCTTGAAGTTTTTTCGGTAATGGGGTCGATATTACCTAGGGAGCAGTTTGGTTTGTAAAAGAAATTAAGAAATACCTCTCTGAGTAGGGGGCTTAGAGTATTCTGAAACTTAGAAAGAGTGCCTATTTCAGATTGGGAATTGATTCTCTGCTTGTAGGAAAGTATTCATTTCAATTCGGTGCTAAAATTTCTTCGATATTGTTATAGTTTCTATTTAGCAATTTGTGGGGTAAATATAGCTACATATGGAAGCAAATCTCGCTTGTTTAAATCATTCGCCAAACAATCCATTATTCAAAAAGTGGAGTTAGCAAAAGCGTTCTCGTATCATAGTTTTATGAAAGATCAATTATCTCCACTAAGCTGTCCTGGGGAAAGAAATGAGAACCCAAAACAAAGACGCCATTTTCATTATGTGAAACTTGAAACTGTAGCATAAAAGTTGCCAAAATGTTTATTCCTTGGAACCAGCGAACATAAAAGGAGCGACTACGTCGCATTTTCACATTTTCGTCTTTTATTCCGAAATAAAAGAGAAAAAAATAGAGCCATCTATTATTCGATCCTAGAGAAACGTGGAAGGCTTCATTCGGCATGGATGTTATACAAAATATGGAATATATGCAGAATAGGCTGAATGGGCTATATTTTTCATACGTTAACATTGGGTACGAGTAGACAGTCGAACAGCTAAATAGCGGCTTTATCGTCACACCACCATGAGTATCCCTATTCACGTTCGAATTGATTCATCTCCGAAATACAGAATACACTGACTGCACGTTTCGGAGGAAGTTGTGCATCATGGAATCTGTAACAACGTCTACAGACAGGAAGCGCCTACTGTATTAGCCTACTCCGGTTAACGATATGCAAGATCCATTCATAGCCGGGAGGTGTAGGGAACGCAGTGCCGATATACTTATCACTACTTATCAGTAATTACTGTCACCAAAGTAAACGGAAACGGGAAGGAATCCAAAATCTTGTTTAATGTAACGAATTAAAGATGCTGATTTAACTTTCAGACATCTACAAAGATAAACGCCTACATATTGGTTAAAAATAGAGTTGGGATAATTAATGATACAAATTCATGTTTAACATTTCATATCAACGATTATTTGCTGTTTTCAGTCCAACCTGATATAAAGGCACCCAAAAATGAGATGCCACAACTTCGTATAACTTCTTTTTTAAACCAAAAACTGAGGAATACTCAATCCGTAAAGAGAGAGTGAAAATTTATTTTCTATTGATATCATAATTTAAGTGATTCTGATCAAATTCTGGAAAGTTCAATAAGGATGAAATTGAACAAGACATCATTTCTGATTTCAGTTGCACCCCATACGCGCTAGAGATTTGAAGGACATGAAACTTTCGCAAATCAGCTCACATTTTCATACTAATTTTTTTTACAGCATATAGAATATGTTCTCTTATCTACCCCCCTCATTGGTCTTCTTTTGCATTTTCAACACCAATAAAAAATGGAATTCATTTTCCAGGAATGCCGACATTTCTAGTCTGTAGACTAGCTTCAGATAATGCTTTTTGTGCTTGAAGACTTTATTTTGAGTAGCTTCTAAGCAAGAGAGTTGTTATTCAACATACTTTGATGCATAAAGATCGCCGAATTCAATAGAAACTAGTAAGTAATTTGTTAGAGGATATTGTCAACTCTTTTTGTTTCTGTAACATCTTTTCATTCATGAAAAATGCGCATAATTAATAAGGTTAAGAATAAAACGTTTTAGAAGCATTTGCTTAGTAGTCTTCTATCAACACTCGAAGATTATCTACTCAATTATATTCATGTACAAGAACAATTACTTCGTCCTTACCATATGCGACAATTTCAAGCGCTTTTTCAGAAGGAAGTTCCAAATCAATACCTGAGTCGCGTATATTGGTCCATTTTTCGTTAGTTATTTTTTCAAAATAACTTGGAAGAATTTTTATTGGAGGTTCAACTGGCAATTAAATAGGACATGGGATTTATGCAACATAAGAATCCAGTTTTAGCTTGGAGGTTGGCTTGAGTTAATATAACCTACTCCAATCGTTGGATTCGTCGTATAAACTTGTCATTTCAGGGCCCTTGCATAGCCTTGATCATGTAGTCTTCATGCGGAGATATTTACCCAGAGATATATGTATTACTCCAAGGAAATAAGACACAAGTACCAAAGTATATTCAGAACATAAGGTTCTCTTCATCATGACCCCACAGCGATAGAATCAGAGGCTGTAATTTTAACATTTAATGTAAATAGCTGGAAATTGTGACTTTCTGAGGTTTTTATTTGATCAGACTATTTCAAATTTGAGAATTTTCTGATGAATAATCTTCTTTCATGCGATTTCGAAAGAATTGCATGTTCTCAATTGATATTTAAGTTCGATCAACCAGAACTTCATTTCAAGATTTGTTTGCATCTTCCTTCTCAGTTCAAATTTTACTTGTTACTGATTATTTTCATCGACATGATAGCTACGTGCAAATAGGTAATCGTTATACAACATTGTGCGAGTTCGACGTATGATCAAAGATGATCCCAGATGTACCTTTCAAGTGATTGGGGCAGCCCTTGAGGTTAGATTTCTCAATTGAACCAACTGTTGTAGGTATCTCCATGTAAGAAAATTTATCACTCGTTAGGTGTTTCATACGCTGAACGATTTTCCAAAAAGTAGAGCGAGTAAGAATCTCGCGAGAAATTTTAGAAATATTGAAGAATGGTTGCCATCCTAGTCTATCTACATTCGTTATAGGAGATGAAACATACATTCCATTTTTCCATGTTCCTACACACCAGGAAAGCTGTTTACGGATTCACAAAGATGACCCAATACCAAATATAGCGACAGTGACAGCTAACGGGTGCACCATAAAATGTTTACCTGCAGTTCTTGAATCAGTCAGGATTTGTGTTATACTGTTGCATTCCTACGATGCATCTTCACACACAGCTCAGTAAAGAGTGAATTTTAACGTGAACATAAAGTGAAATTCATTCCACATCCGGCCTATTTGCCTGATCTAACCATATGTGATTTCTTGTCCTATAAAAGGCAGAGAAGAGATCGAAGGGAAAATCTTATGAGCATTCCCAAAGGTGACTTCACGTATTTCAATAATTTGATTGAGGAGGTCGTTACTTGATGATGATCGATATATATATTTTCAATGAAATAAAACTATGATATTTAGATTTTCACTACATCAACAAAATCATGACCAGTTTCACCACACTGTGGCTTCATCAGATAGATACAAACTGATGAACAGAGTTATTCCATATATATTAGTCTTATTTTCTACTCAATATTACAATAGGTACAAGTAAAAGGGTATGTTGGAAAACCCATACTTCATGAGTTGAAAAGATTGAGTGAAGGAGAAAGATTTAGATCTAATTGAATATTAAGTTTCCTGCCTGAATTCTTTTCTTTGTTAATCTCTGAAATTTTCCATAGATTGAGTTTTTGTCTCTTATTTTCATTGTGCAAAATTTTTAAATTATCGTTAAGGTTATGGCTTTCTTCGAGTAAGTGGTTAGAATAATGGGAATCTGATTTATGATAATCAAAACTATGTTTATACTCGGATGATCTAACTTTGAAATTTCTGAAAGTTCTACCAATACAAATTTTATTACAATCCCCGCAAGACAGTTTATAAACACCGGATTCATCACCTTTATCAATTTTAGATTTCCAGTTTTTGATATGTCGGCCTGAAGAATTATCAGTTCGGAATGCTATATTGAAATTATAATGCGAGAGGAATGATTTTAATTTTAGACTACCTATATAAGTTAAGCTGTTGTATTTTGTGTTAAAACTTTTATACTTGGAAATATTTCTTGGATTGCTTTTTGATATTTTTTGCCATTTGTTTAACTATATATTGCTCTTTTATGACATTATTTTGTGACATTGGGATATTAATGAGTCTATGTACCATACTATTGTAAGCAGCTAATTTATGTCGATGAGGATGTGTAGATAAGCTGTGAATAGTAATATCTGTATGCGACGGCTTATGATAAATAGAAAAATCATGTTTGCCATTAATTTTAGTAATAGTTTCATATTATTATTATATTATTCATATTATATATTTATATTGGTAGAACTTTCAGACTTTTGAACATTAGATTATCCGAGCACAAACGTAGTTGTATTTACCATAAACCTGATTCCCAGTATTCTAATTACTTACTCGAAGAAAACCATAACTTTTATGATAATTTCAAGATTTTACACAATGAAAATAATAAACAAAAACTCAATCTATGAGAAAATAATTTAGGCAGGGTACTCAATAGTCAATTAGATCTAAATCCTTCCCCTTTACTCAGTCTTTCCAATTCATAAAATAAGCAACTCCGATGGGTTTTCCAACATACCCCTTTTACTTGTTCCTATTGTAATATTAAGTAGGAAATAAGACAAATATATAAGGAATAACTCTGTTCATTAGTTTGTATATATCTGATGAAGCCACAGTGTGGTGAAACCGGTCATAGTTTTGTTAATATAGTGAAAATCTAATAGCTTCCATAACTGAAATAAGTATTTCAGTTATGGAAGCTTCATTTACAAAAGTGCATAAATGTAGAAGAGAGTTACTTTGCACATAAACCAATTTGCATCGTGTGTCTCCAGTATTTCTTGTACCTCAAAATATACAGCGTAGCCTTCATAAAACATCTGAAAAATCAATAATTTACTCCTTATTTCGAACTATGATTTAAGATCTCAGAAAAATACTATTTTCCCCTTTCTGTTTTTCCGAATTTTCTGTTTTCCGTTCAGCATTTCTGTTTCTTACATCGACAGAAACTAAAAACTGCTATGACAAATATTTTGCTGATGAGCTTACCAACAAACAATTCCAATATTTATCCATACATGTATGGAATGAAATTCAAAATTTCTCTTACTTCATTATTTGGGAAAATTGCCTGAGCAAGTAAAATTCATATTTAGATACAAATGTTTCAGTCACGTAAATCTTTTTCTCACATTTCTTCAGGATACGACGTCATCAAAAATTTTTTTCAAATTAGAACCCCATTTTTTTATTACATTTCTGAATACTGCAATGCTTCAGAGTAGAGGTTTGGGAATAATTGTTTTCGAGATGCATGATGGTTCAGCTGTGAAAAAATTGATTTGATAATTTATGCGATAGATTCAAAAATTTGCAACGAATAGTAACCTGAACTTGTGTTAAGAAAATACTTCTTGTAATCAATTCGACGTGATCTTGGGTGTAGAAAATATGGACCACAAACACTATGATCAAAAACTTCTAACCAAACATTTACAGAAAGCTCATTCTGAAATTATCGTCCGTCGAATTTCTCGAGGATTTTCATGTGTCCAAACATAAATATTTGGATAATTAATTATTCCACGTCTAGTGAAATAGGATTCATCACGACGAAGAGTTTTACACAAAATTATAATTTTTTCTGTCAACAGTAATAGCCACTAGCAAAATTTCATTTTTTTTTCACCATCTCCATGTCTTCATGTTGTCGTTTCGTAATGTTCGTAATATTTGAGACTTAGGTATTTGTGAGCCTTGCGAGAGCGGAGCCTCGGATTATTACCTCAGATACGAAGTATGAGATTTCGAATGTAATTTCGACTATTTTTGATTCATTCATTATTAACCAAAGTTACGAAAATTCTGATGTGTTCTAACAAAGACACAAACATCTGGAATTCTTCTAGGTTGATAGCGTCTTCGATATTCACGAACTGCCGCTTCCGCATTTCCATCAGAAAATCCATATCAAAAATGAATATCTGCATATTCGTTAATAATAACTTCCTACTTGGTCTTTCTCTCTGTCAATTTCGACAAAAAAATGCGTTCAATTGTTTTCCAAAGATCACTCTTTTTGTTTCAAAATACGCAGATTTTAGTTTTTGTTATGGATTTTCTCATGGAAATGCGGTTGTTCGTTAATATTAAAATTGGGGATTAATAAAGGATTCACCCCCTGGGGATGCTGAAAAGAGAATACAATTTTTGCTAGTAAACAGAACGGAAGAGAATTCTGATTTTTTGAACAAAATTCTATGAACCAATTAATCCACTTTCATTAATTTAACGAATAAATAATTTCCATGTTTTAATTCGAAATTCAATTTTAAATAAGCAAAAATTCTCTTAATTCGAAATTCAATTTTTCACCCACAAATGCTGAGTCTTACAGAAGAGAATGCTTTTTTTCTTCTAAATTATAACCAAAACTGATTTTCCTTTTATAACAAAACAGTAGCGTACGTATTAATACGAACATCACTGGTGCAATTTAAAATAAAATTTTACATGCTCCCTGGACGGCAGTTAATGCAAACAAAATTTCATTCAAATATCTGCAGTTCTTTGGTAACAATTAATGAATTTGATTGTTTTCACTTTTCGGATATACTTTATATAGCAAATTCATATTATTTTTCGATTCTCTATTGGCTCTAAATCTTCCGCTACTGAAATTGGACCACCTTGTTTAATCGTGAGGGGATTATTTCTTTCCCACCGGGTTGATAGCAGAAAAGTTTTTCTTAAACAAAAGTTTACGTGACTGTGCATTGCAAAATTTTGAATCTATGATCAAATTAATTCTTTCTCAGATGAAACACTCTGTACCTTGAGGACTATTCATCGCAGACTTCTACTAAGGAGCATTGTATAATAGAAAAATAGAGTTTTTTATTGATGAAAAAAAATGGGATTCTAGATTGAAAAAGTGTTCTTGCATGCCTCATCTCGAAGAAACAATGAAAACGAAAATTGTTTCTCTTGACCAAGAAATTTGTACCTAATATACAAATTGACTCATACAAGCACTTTTTTCTAAGAACAGAAGTGGAAAACATTGCGACTTTTATTTTATTCGATACTTAGCATTCGCACCGTATAGATTTACATACCACTTCAGCTTCAATCTTAATAATTGCTGTATGTTTTCACTCCAGTAACGCAAAGAGCGCCCAAAACCTCTTCTACCAAGTATCAATTCACTTTTTAGACAGTTACATAGAAATATTCAATTTCTGAGAATTTTAGTTCATTGCAATATTCACAATTTCCATATGGAGATGTTCGGACGACGGCGACGCCAATTTGCAGCCAAACTGTCGTCGGCAGCCGCCTTTATTTGTGAATGTGGAACTACATGTGCATCTCAATATGGAACTGGATGCAGATGGAGTTTTCTTTAGGGGAATTATTACGTTTTTTTCACGGCGCTTCTCAGAAACGTCCATTTCTCAAATGGAATACGTTATTTGAGATAAATAAATTGCATCTCTTTCGGAATAAGAGTCTGCCGAGCAGAATATTCGTACAGCATATTCATCCTTCAATGGACTTCGGAAAGGCCTTTTGTAAATAATTTCGACGACAGTCGAGGCTATTCCCTCGGAGGTTTTAGCTGTTTTCTGACTCAGAGATTTCAAAAAGCGATTTTTAGTAGTTCTTCTAACGAAAATGAAAAATATTTTTTACAATAATTTTCAGTTGAATATAGTAACGAAAATTCTTGAAAATATTGAGAACTGAGTTGAATTACTTGACATTTGTTATGTCTTATATGATGGATGGGATCTCATTTCCTTTCGAAGGTTTATTTTTTACAGGAAATATATATTTATATTGTTCGTGAAGTGGTATTGGTTCACCCGTTTTGAAATAAGAAACACTATAGGTGAGAGTGTGTACCTTAAATAAGTGTTGCTAATTAAAGTACAGAGTGGACAGATTTTGACGTTTATTATTGCAGCTATGTGAAATGTAGTGAATAGATGAATGGCCCTCCCTTCCCTGTGTCCTTTTTGCGAGAGGAATTCATTGCTGTGAATATATTCAATGTAACTTTTTTCGTTTTCAAATTATTTGGAAATTTAGAAAATTTTCGGCATCAGTCGAATTCCAATATCTCGATTATTTTTGAAGTTTTGTGAATGAGTTTCCACATTATAGAGACTCTCTAAACTCGAACTAGCTACGGACTTTTTTTGTATAACGGTTTTTGAGTTGTAATGTAAAGTTCATTTCTTTAAATGTGAACCATAGGCAACTTCATTTTGTTGAATAGTTTTTGTTTTCCTTTTCAAATATATATCACATGTGCACTGAATTTTCAATACAATACGTGTTCCTATGAAAAACTGAAAATTTTATCACTTTTTCCTATTTCATTTAGTAACTCGACGTCCATTCACAGAATTTGATCGGAATTATTGGAATAGTTTAAGTTTGTTTTTGCATAAATTTTGATAGTTCAAAAATCAATTCATACAATGACAATTCAGATAAATTATATAATGTTCTATCATCAAGTAACAACTTTTGTATGAGTACAGTATCGTTTGACCTAGAGCGAAAACTAAGCGTCCGATTTTAAAACAATATCGGCGTTGAAGTTGAACTTTAATATGCTGATGCAAATTTATATTCAACCACTAATCTTGATTTTGAAGATTGAATATTCCATCATTATTGATGTGAACTTCATCAGTCCGAATCATTTCTTCGAAAAATCGAGTCCACATTGAAAACCTTCCAGCTGCAAAAACTAGGATATTTTCATTTTTCAAAGTTTGTATCTACTTTTCTTGAGTATACTGAGGGCTCGACTCTTAGATATTTATGTCTCCTTTCCAATGTGTCTGCTCGAAATTAGTGTGTTGGCAGTTACACCACCAATTACATCAATTCTTGAATCTTTTCTATCAACTACATCATATTTTTATTTCCTTGGGACGTTGAACGTACCATGGTTTATGAGGTTTTCTCTCAATTTATCGAATACACTCTTATGAAGTTGTCGCCTTATTAGAAAACGATCTGAATAAGCAGCTTCTGCAGCATCAATATCATATCAAAGTTTCCAAGATTTTCCTACGGCGTGTTAACTTCGTTATTACAAACGATACCATATTCAGACAATAGTTGAAACTTGATAAGAAGCATTAAATAATTCATCTGGATTGTCATTGCAAAGAATTGATTCTCAAACTCATAATCATCATAATGAGTGCACAGAACATCTAAGCTTTTCTCTGTGAATGGACATATAAATACTAGATTTCTTTAGAGCCAGCTATAGAACTTTCGGTGAAAACGTGAAAACACGTCCTGAATGAAAAAATTCAATGCACATGTAATATATTTTGGACAAAGAAAGAAAACCCATTCAACTGAATCAAAATAACCTATCATTCACATTCAACAATACCGAAGGTTGCATCACATCTTAAAATCCGTTGCACAAAAAATAATTTCACACGTAGTTCGATTCTAAGTAAATAAATTGCCTATAGAATATCAAAACCATTTTTCACTTCAAAATCGATCGGGATATTGACACAAATTTTATGAAATAAATTTTCAAATAACTCTAAAATGATAGAAGCTAGCCTGAGTCTGTTTGCAGCTATGAATTCCTCACAAAAAAAAACACGAGGAGGGGGGATCATTTTTCTCTGTATTACAAATGTTGGCACTGTAAGCACTGATTGAATTTAAATAATACTTCGCCAGGAGATTTGTTTATATTATATATAAGATAAAACTCGTCAAAATAATGCCACTACTTTGATTAAATATTTTTTCATCACCCACCAACCCTACTGATATATGCAACAACAAAAATGAAAAATATATTCTGAAATAATAAAATCTATTTCGTTCAATGTTCTATGGGTGTTTTGTTGCGTCCCATGTGCTTTCACAGTGAATTGTCCCTGACACTTAATGCGCTCTTATTTTGGGAGAGTGAATCTTCTCAAAACATAGTTTATCATATTTGTTAACAGATAAAAAGTGTTCTGTTGGATGTATCAAAAATTAATCAGACCAAGATGAATGAACTCGAAGAAATTGAGGTAACAAATAAAATTGGTGATGATCAAACTCAATACTGATAGACAACAATTATCCAGAAAATCAATTCAAGATTATTATTTATTCGATAATTCTCAGATTATCTACCTCCTTTCGACTGGGATTTCAACCCTCGTAAATAAGTATTATTAAACTTATATATACATAATTGTTTTAATTATTTTTGATGGTTCGATCAGCAATGAAAAGGGATCAAGATTACATTTTACAATGAACAATTTCTTTCGAGGCAACACTAATGTCACTAAATTTCATTATTCTTTGGGGGCTGCACTAATAACCATAAATTTCAATGCTGGTGTCGAATTTGCTGATAATTGACATGTCGACGCAAAATTGTTGACTATGTAAATTAGTTGCGCGCCCAATCCTGTTTCATCACAATAGAGGATTGACCCAATAAAATCTGTACTTTTTTCTTGTTTATTAGAAAACCTATTCGAAAAATTCTCTCTTTGGAATACTCTTCTATGAAAAGCACTTTTTGCTTATAATAACAGTGAAGCAATTGTTTCCTATTGTTGCCTGTACTTTTACATTGATTGAATTGAGTTGACAACCTCCGAATGCAGGAATGAAGTTTTTAGCAACCGTTTTTAAAACAATTTCTTCTAGAACATTGTGATTTATAAAAAATTTTTTTTAATAAACATGTATGACAGTACGAGAATTAGGTATTCTTTTGTTCCGAAATCAATCCTTATAAAGTCTTTCAGCAGCGTAACCAAATGCATTTCTGTATATCTTGTTAATTCAATAAATAGATGGATATGAGTACAAAACCTAATCGCGGCCCAAAATTCATGCAAAGATATTTGTCTTTTCGCCGATGTAAATTTCTGATAGACGGTTTAAGGAACCTTACGGTCATTAAGTCCGTCTTCTCTTCACTTACTGGCTTTCTAACCTCATATCAAGAATAGTGTTTTATGTAAAAAATGTGAGGGTGCTTGAAAATCTAAATTTGTTTGAAATGCTTACCTCTTTCAGAATGAAAAATGCTGTCTTATCGAATTTTGTTTTTATTGAAATTTCCAGCATTTCATCAAAATCCGTTGAAGGATATAGATTTCACTGTTTGGAATCATTCCTTTTTTTCTTCACTTTGGGGATCATTTTATTATTATTATTTGAGTGAGGGCTTCCTAGAAGCCTGGCCACTTCGACCCAGTGGTATATTGTGGCACACACTGACCTAGCTTTCATTCATGAGCTACATCCTTCTCGTAAAGGATACGAGTTTCGTGGCTTAATAAGCTCAGTCAGCTTCAGTTTGCAAGATCCAAGTTCTTCCATCCTGACCCTGTCCCCAGCTGGGCACTCGCACATAACAAGTTCCATTGATTCTATATCATCTTTTCATAGTTCACATGGAGGATCCTTAATCAATCCTAATTTATTTAGGTGTTTCCTAAACACAACAAACTAATCGTAATCAGAATTACAATAACATCGACGAAACTTGATTCAAACGATTCGACAAATCCGAACAAGACAATTATAATGTTCAAAGCACAACACAACAGGTGATCACCTGTTCATTACCATTATGTGACTTTCATGTAAATACGGTGCTGCTTTTACTCACGTGCTGTGCTTTCTAGAAATTCAGAAATATTGTTTGCATATACAACGTATCAGTGAAGTCATTCAGTGCAGTAACATGGTGGTACCGCATTCTTGGAAACTATAGCTCGAGATAGGTAAGGCCTTGAGCTTCAAGCTCATCCTTAGGGCGTTTTATATTCCGGCGGATGTTTCATCGCGTTTTGATCGTAATTATTGGAATTTGTTTTTATGCAGTTTTGTAGTTTTGAGTGCAAATGTCACTTTTACGTTCAGCTGGGATTGGAATCGGTCGTTATCAAACGCCATGTGATCCATCTCAGGTGTTTCCTTGATTGATAGCATATTATTGAACTATAAGTTAGAAACTCTTTGATATGCCCGGTGCCGATCCCCCCGATCCAGGGGGAACATCGCCAACCTCTATGAAAATAACTAGTATCCTAAACGTTCTAATTAACGAGGATATGGAATAGAAAGATGATCAACTAAGTTCTGAAACAACAAAGACTTATTCAATGAGTTCGTTTCATGTTAAATCTAATAAAAATCCAACAGTTGTGGAGATAATGTTATACCAAATATCAAAATGTAGTAAAAGGCAAGAATTCAACCTTCATTGACTCAAAAGATGAGAATATGAAGAATCTTTCCCAAATGCATGTAGGAAAATTATTATTGAGGAATGATCGGAATATAACCAATAACATAATTAACATAAAATATCTGATATAAAAAGGATATTTATCGAAATGAAAACAAACAGTAGTGCTACCCTTTTAAAAGAATCAGAATTCCTCCTTTGAAATAAACGAGAAGCATATATTCCATTGTTTATAGTTCGCATATTAAGTATCATAAGGTCAATCGACCTAAACGTTACCTAACTAATGAAATAATTTATGGCTTCACTATGCCCTGTAAAATGGGAAGTTTTCAAAGTTTAAGAGGATCGTGTTTGAATAAGAGAGATTCAAAGGATGATAAATTTAAATACCTACCAAATATATCATGATAACTTTTAACTGTCAGAATCTGTCTTTCTAAGTAGGAATGTTTGGTTGTATAAGAGAGGTATCAATTTTTTTCAAAAGGTCGTATAATACGGTATATAATATCATTATGGTCATGGTGATAGAGTCAGTAAGAGTCAGGTGCGCCAAATGTGGATGTGATCATGAAACTCAAAAATGCAACAGCGAAAATATTATATGCATTCACTATCAGGGTAATCATGTGTCGAACGAAAGGATGAATGTCCAGTTTAAGAAAAAGAAAAGAAAATCAAAGTCAGAATGGAGGAAAAAACATCTTCTTCAGAGAAGCAGCCCCGAAAATAAATAAAAATTATGTGAATATCGTTGCTACAAGGCCGATTAATCAGTCACCAGTCAATTCCACTCATCAAAATTCATTGGATAGAAATAGAAATAGAAACCGCCAAACTACACAAAGAAATCATTGAACTCCCATCTTCTGAGTTAGAGAATGGGGTTTGTTTATCTGGTACGAAAAAACCTTCCGATATTTCTTCAATCAACGACTCGTCGTATCTCACTTCAGATCTCACGGATCTGATAATAAAATTGTTCTTAAGTGTCTATAAGAGACCAATGGCCCTGATTATAATTTGAATAATGTATCGTATATTGGAACACTAATACAAAGATTAAAAAGCATTTACTCATCAATGTCAGTCATGTATCTTTCAGTGGAATGCTAGATGCATTTTATCTACCATAGGTTCTTAAAAACATACTTGGAAGAAAATAATATAGACGTTATTATTTTGAGTGAAACTTTGCTCAAACCGTTCAATAAAATATCTTTCTCAAAAGATAACTCCTTCAGGGAGGACAGAACGCAGGGTAGAAGACGGGAAGTATCAATTCTCCCTAAAAATCTATTTCTTTTTTTGATGTAAATGTTTCTGAGCCAAATGGGACAGAAATTATTGGTTTTAATATAAATCTAACAAGTGACGAAACTTTTTCAATCTTTTCCTGGTACGTTCCTCCGGGATCTTCTATAAACGAACGTCAATGATCTCAATTGATAGATAGTTTGGGCAACAAATTCATATTCGGGGGTGACTTCAACCTTCATCGAACTGCATGGGGTTCAAGATCTGACTCTCGGTTTGGTATTGAGCTAATAAAAACCATTGAGGAGAAAACTCTATTTTTTATTGAACAAAAGATAGGCTACAAGGATACATTACAGTGCTACAAAATGAGACACTTTGGTCACTTTTCCACAATTTATTCAATAATCACTACCGTTTTCGACCCTACGGTCATTTTCAAGTGAATAAGAATATAATACATGAGTAGGCAAGTACAAGTACAGAATTAAATTTATCTTAAATATTGAGTAGTGGGGATCCATTATGCTCTAGTTGGCTGTTGAGGGTAATAAATTGTGGGTTTTACATAGTTTGTGAATCTCCAAAATTTTCAACAAATTCACCTCTCTCCTTTGTTATATTTATGAAGGATTTTAAGATTGTTCAATGATATCGAGTGGTTAGTTGATTTTATGTGTTCAAATATTGGAAAATTTTATCTGGGAAAATATATTCCTTGAATCTAGCTTTAAAACTTCTCCCTGTTTGTCCAATATAGGCTACCTGACTTTCATTGCATTTGATTTGATAAATTCCTGGTTGCTTGAATTTATCGTTCTTTTGTTTGGCATAGAATAATAATCTGCTTAAGTTGGGGCGCTTGAGAATGAAGTAGTTATGTTCAATTTGGAAAAGTAGTTACTGATTTTGTTAGAGAGTTCGCCAGTGTATCTGAGACTAGTGTATCATTTTTCCGGGGTTTCTACGATGTTATATAGTAATTGAGAGGTAATACGTTGTTCTTGTGAAAGGAAACATCCACAGACGCATCGATTCTAATGGACTCGTTCAGTTATTTAAGCCACAAACTAGCAGTATATACTTCCACGATTCACAGATGTTACTCTGTTCACTTTTCGATAGAAAATTTTCAAACTAAACGAATATCATCAGAAAAATTGCCACAAATAACAACATACCACAACATTTTCTAAATACAATCATTAAACGCGAAGAACAACGTATTACCTTTCAATTACTATGTATCATCGTAGAAACTCCGGAAAAAAGATACACTGGCGAACTCTCTAACAAAATCAGTAACTACTTTTCCGAATTGAACATAACTACTTCATTCTCAAGCGGCCCCAACTTAAGCAGATTATCTATCAATGCCAAACAAAAGAACGATAAATTCAAGCAATCAAGAATTCATCAAATCAAATGCAATGAATGTCAGGTAGCCTATGTCGGACAAAGAGGAGAAGTTTTGAAGCTAGATTTGAGGAACATATTTTCTCAGATGAAAATTTGCCAATATTTGAACACATAACATCAACTAACCACTCGATATCATTGAACAATCTTAAAATCCTTCATAAATGTAACAAAGGAAGAGAGATGAATTTATAGGAAAGTTTGGAGATTAACAAACTATGTAAAAAACCCACAATTTATTACCTTCAACAGCCAACTAGAGCCTAATGGATACCCACTACTCAATATTTAGGATAAATTTCATTCTGTACTTGTACTTGCCTACTCATGTATTATATTGTTATTCACTAAAAAATGACTGTATGGTCGAAACCGGTCGTGATTATTGAATTTATTGTGGAAAAGTGACAAAAGTGTCTCATTTCGTTATACTTTAAAAACGAATTTCCATAAAATGAATAAATCATCAATACTATCAATTACAAGGATACATATTCCCCATAGCACTAAATCGGCTGTAGATCTGTCATTGCTTCATCCTTCATAGTCCCATTTTTGGAAAATTGGTATATTCAATATGAATAGAAATGTTTCAAATACCTGTGTTCATTCTATTAACGGAAATTTTAACATAAGGAAAGCGGATTGGAGTTTATATTCAGAAACAATAAAAGTGTTCTAGTTTATTATCTCAAGGAAATTTGACTTATGCAAATCTTTCAAAAATTTAAGGATACATGTATTGAGAGTATCTATACACACAACCAAATTTATATGGAATAACTTGGAATTTCACATTATTGATTATTTTAAAAATGGATCTGGATAGTATGATTTGAAATATTGAATTATCACCACATGTTCAAGATATTATACTCCAACGTCACTGAGATTTGAAACTGTGAATTTCCAAATTTAGAAAAGCCTATATTCATAATTGAAAATGCCTTACGTTGGATTGTCTGATGTGCAGAGAATCGAATAACTGCTGTCGTTGAAGAAGGGGTGACATAGAGGGATATAGCGGCCGCAATAGAGTATCACAGGGGTGATTTCAAAAATCTAGGCCCGATACGTGGAGCTACAATCTCTGCAAAATAGGCCTAGAAGAAGTAATAGGAAGATCACTTCTGAAGGACAATGCCGCTTTTTGTGCCAAATTGCAAGAAGAGACCCTAGTACGTCGCACCCCATACTCCAAAAGCAATTTCTGGAAGCAGCAGGCATCAGCGTATCAGTTGAAACGACACGTCAAAGACTTCGTTCAAGAGGTGTATACAGCAGAAGGACCTTAAGAGTTCCAGAGCTTACCAGTCAACAGAAAATTAACAGACTTAATTGGTGTATCGAGCACCAAAATCGGAACATTGAGAATTGACGAAATGTTCTTTTTTCGTATGACACCAGATCAGATGACCGCCAGATTCGGGTTTTAAGGATTCGTGAAAGACAAGCTAGACTCCGAGCAGCAAGACAAATTCCGAAACACCAAGGGGAAAGTGTGATGTTTTGGGGTGGCACTATGCGGGGAGGCAAAACAGATTCTATTTCGTTTCATGTGAGTGTAACGGAAAGAAATCACGTGTACCTAGTGCTGGAGCCCATAGAAAGACTCTGGCGGGATAATGCTTCTCCGCATAACAGCAACTTCGCCGCAACATTATCTTGAAACAGAGGGAATCGCTATTGTGGACTGCTCGGCAGACCTAAATTCATTGGATGATCTCAAAGGAAAATTAGACCGCGCCAGGATAATCCACAGAAGAGTGGCGGAATATTACCTCAGAGGAGGTCGAAAACCTAATCAACAGTATTCCTCGACAGATTCAGGCTTGTATCAGGGCGAGAAGAGGTAATACAAGCTGCTGATGTCAAGAAAAACACCTACTCCTTGAGGAAACAATTTTCGATTATTTTACTACATGCGGAAAGAGTCTTCTATTTTCATTTATTTCTTTGTTTCTTAGAATAAACCTTAATTCATTTCTATTGTCAATTGAAATATCTCAAAAAGGATCAATTCTAACAATCCTTCGAAATTTCAAAGATCCCTGAAGTAATATTCTAAATATCGTGTGATTCCATATAAATTTGGTTGTGTGTATATAAAATGAAACCTAATAGTAGCTTCAAACCGTGGTGGAACGCTGAATGTGCAGCGGAAATAGAGGAAAAATAAAAATAAAAATTATAAACAATTTTCCAATGTCTCTAATTTTGTTGAGTATAGAAATAAAGAAGCTATTGCTCGTCGCATTTTAAAACAAACCAAGAGAGAATGCTTGAAAAAATTTTGCAGCCATCTGAATAAAATTACACCGATATCCACAGTATGGCAAACCATAAAAAAAACTGAAAAATATTTCAATTTCCTCAAGAAACCCTGACAGACTGAAGGTCAATGGTCGGAGAATTTCATATTTAACATATGCTCACCCTCCACATTCAGATTATAGAAGCCCATTACAATCAAATTCAAACTCAACTGCAGGAAATGATCGTATCCAGTACATTATACTCTCAAAAAATAACGCGATGCTGAATATCTTCAATGAGATCGGGTCCTCTGGTATCGCACCCCATGAGTGGAAAAAATATATAATAATTCATATTTCAAAACCCGGAAAAAACCCTTATATCGCCAAATCTTATAGGCCAATTTCCTTGAGTTCCTGTGTTCTTAAAACGTTCGAAAGTTGAATAAAATTGAAGCTGGAATGGTGGTTAGAATACAATGATGAATTTCCCAAAACTCAATTTGGCTTTCAGGAAGGCTCTTCTACTCATAATGTTTAGGAAACCTCATTACCGACATTCATATGGCGTTGACAAATGGCAATATTCTGAGAGCTTTCTTTGATGACATAAAAGGTGCATATGATAACGTAAGATATTCTTGAAACTGAAATAATGCGGATAGGGCTTTCTGAATATTTTTTATTTTTATCGCAAACCTATACTGAAATCGCGATATATACCTGAAGATAAATGGAGTATTAGCCTTATCTAGATGTTCAAGTGTGAGTCTACCACAAGGAGGAATATTATCACCACTTCTATACACAATTCTATACCATCGACTGGAAACCCTACTTGCCAATCCAAATATCAAAGTCCTTCAGTTCGCAGATGACATATGTGTATATTCGGCAGCATCAAACTTTGATGGGATTCAAAAAAATTTGAGAGACTCCGCACAAATCCTATCTCAATTTGTAATAAACAATGGTCACGAAATTTCATCAAGTAAATCAGTGATATGTACATTCACAAAAAAAAGAGCTATCTTTCTTGATGGCAAATTACACATTTCCACACAAAAGTTCTGTGAGATTTCTTGGTTTTGTCCTAGATAGAAAATTGACATGAAAGGATCATTTTGCTGTTATCCTTAACAAAAGTAGTAGAGGTATTTATATATAACTTTTATATATAACTTTTAGATATATTCACCATAACAAATGGGGACCGACCAATCCATAGCCTTACTTTTTTATCGTTCTTTCAATAGATCAATTATTGATTGTGGGTCGACTTTTTACGGCGAAGTATCGAAAACTTTGTTAGGTGAAATAGACTCTATCCAACAGAAAGCTATAGAGCTCTGTTTTTGTTTCCTGAGGAGCACATTGAGAGAAGTAGTATTATCCGGCGCCATAGAATTATCTCTCTATTCAGGAACAGAGTATCTGGGATATAAATTCACAATGATGAAGAATATTTCTGTTTACGATGTCCCTCACTCATCGATATTGAATCTGTGAAACAGACCATATTATGGTCTCATGTCTTAAGAAGTACATGGACTATAAATTCATCATTGTCAAATCTAATAATCTCTCACTTTACTCATTGCAACTGAACGTATTAAAATATATCGAAAACGTCTACATTCCATATGACGAAAATGAGACATCTACATATACCAAATTTCAGTCGATAATTGCAAAGAACTTCATCCAATGTCACCAAATATATTCAGATGCCTCCAAACAATTAAATAAATTGGCATGTGCATTATATGACCTTCAGTTAAGAGTGGAGCAGAAATTCCGCCCCAACAATAATTTCACTATTTTCTCAGCTGAACTGTTTGCTCTTTGGAAGGCATTAGACGATCTGATTAGTTCGTGCGAAAAAATTTCATTGAGAAATAGTTTTATTCCATCCGATAGTATAATCTCTCTTTTGAGCTTGAAAACTTTAAGATTTGATAGTGAAATAAATGTTATTACTATTATTTTTGTAGACAAAGAGGAACACAAGATCATAAAACCTTCTACTGCTCAAGTTATCGAGATAAATGCAATTCCTCGCTCTCAAAAATCCAACTTAGAACTCAATTTGAATTTCCTTATAATCTCAACATGATTCTGGCTATACAGAATCTAGAAGTATTTTTATCTATTATTTCATTAAAAAGTTAATCTAACTTTATAATTAAATAAAAATGTATCCCTACTAATAATTATCCAATAATGAAAGAAGGGGCAAGAAGTAGAAAGGAAAAAAATTAATCAATGTTCATTTTGAGAATTCACCAGGATCCTTCAATTCAGAAGTCGAATTTCAATTGTGTCTGTCCCTAATTGTTCAACCCTTTTATTTCCTTGGTTCTTTCTGTGTGTGCAAGAAGAATAAATCGCTTCAACAAACCCCTAAGCGTACCACTTTTCATGCTAAATCCTCTGGTATCATCCAATATAATTTTTCTTGATTGGATTAGGTTTAGTTCAAAATGGATTTGTAGATTATTAAAGTAATCAAATAACCTGCTGGCAAATGTCTAAACGACGTTTCAAAATACCAAAATGAAAAAGGTGCAAATGTCTGCTCGGACGTCAAGATATAGACGACGTAACACAATCGCAATACGATTGACCTACCGTTCTCTACTACAGCAGGTGATGCGAGCTAAGACAAGTTATCCGTATGAATATTGAGCGAAAAGTTATAAGCGATTCATCCATTTTAATTGCGTATACACCAATAATATCGAATTTCGAAATATAAACAAAAGTAATTTTCAGAAACTCACAAATTGATTATCGAATTCTCTGCTAGTTCTACAGTCAATCTACCAAAATCATTTTAATTAATTATTAACCAATATCTTAAATGAAAAGTTGCCTCTTGAAGAGGTTTCCCTATTCATTTTATCCTCAGTAATAACGCAATCTTTTCTCCATGCCATTCAATTATAGCCAATTATTATTCGAGTACAATTCCGGAGAAGCTCCAAATTTATTAATTTCGTCGAGTTTATCAGTTCAAAAATTCCAATTCGTATTTCTACAGACTAAATATTTCATGGTCGGGCGGACTCTAAGCGTTCGCAATTATTAATGATGCTTTCAACGAGTTTCTGATCTTCGTGATGCAAACAACTTTCTCAAAAATCTAATTATATACTGCGTAGTTTGCAATGTCGTTACTTTTATGTTATCTATATAATAAACTCAAATTAGGGAAAGTTTTCAGGAATAAAAGAAGAACAATAATTGAAAATTAATTGAAAATTGTAACTTATTTTGCTGATGTAAGTGAATTCTGCTCTAGAATAATTTAAATGTTGTTTACATCTAGGGGTATGATAGGGCATCACATCTATACTATTCATTCCTTGAAGCCACTTAAGACAATTGCTAAAAGAATGTATAATGCCGGTTTCATACTAATTTTTTTACCGAAGCAGCATCCGTAACTTCATCATCGCTCATCTCTTTCAAATGCGAGAAAGTAACAAAACCATGAACGTCGAGTGCGTAAGTCGATATTTGAGTGAATACTCACGAATCGCGGTGTTGATTCACAGGAGAGTATAGAGACGTCCTTAACATATTTTACCAATATATAAAAAATGCGAAAGTTGTTAACATGTAAAGATGAAATGAAAAGGGTACTCAGTTTTTCACATTTAACACAAAAAACATTGAAATTTAGGAGTTATCAAAAAAAACTTAAACGGAGATGAAATTTTCTAATCTTTTTCCCTAATATTTACAGTTATTATATATAATGACAGAATTTCCATTGGCTTCACGACATGAGCGCATGACCTCCAGAGCACCAGAAATAATCTTTTCATAATAATTAATATCAATTTTGGATGGTATTGGAAAAATTTCTTATATTGCTTGGTAAGCATGTCCATCAGATAGCAAACGCAATCAACGTGTCTGTAGTCTATTTGTCAAGTTCGAATCGATATTAATCCATGACATAACAGCACATACAAAATCACTCGATCACCAAATAGACATCAAATAAAATATTCATTCAGCTAACCACTATAAATCATTTACAATGTGTTGACAAAACTTCAATAAAAACTTCCAGAACACGTCTATGTTTTGTATAATTTCAACAAATAAAGTAGCAGTTCTCGTGGCCCCTGCAACACATCCGTATGACCTTCGAAGTGAGGGCAACACCTAATATAATTTTCTGAATAAAGTCCCGTGAGGAAACATTTATTCAATTAATTCCCCAGAGTTAGACAACTTTCAACTAACAAAATATTTTTGGACCTTCATTTTTAGGGAGAACCTCAAAAATGCTTGAATAAATATTTTATAAATTGTTAAGAATGATATTAATTCGGCCGTTAAGTCATATTTGATCATCATACGGAAATTTTGGTTTACTTTGCAGTATTTAATTAAAAAACGCAATAGCTATTTCTATGACGTTTACAATCATCAGACGTTTACAAATTGTGAGTTAAAACTAAGGTACAGTTGTATAATTTGTCTAAAATATAGAAAAACAGGTATGAATTATAAAGAGAGAGAAAAACATACATACATTCATAATTACTTGAAAATCTCAATTATTGGGAAATAACATAGGCCTGTGTTGTCGTTAAGAAGGGTAAGATTGTTTCTAGTTATTGTTTTCAGCTTTGAACATTTCCAGAGATTCTAGGAAATAGAGTTTGTTACTTTTCGGGGCACGATGAATAATATTAATACTATCTATACTAGGGAAGGAGTGGTTGTTATCTAGGCAATGATGTGCCTTTTGTTGTTGTTGTTTTTGCAAAAGGAAGAGGTTCTTTGTATTTAATGCAAAAAGATCTTGATTTGCAACTTGCTGTGAAATTGGACCGAAATAAGTTATGGGAGAGAATTTTTGAATATCGGTTTTTGGTTTAACAAGGGGTATACACTATTGTAAGCTCACTGTGTTTATTTTTTGAGAACTATTTTGTCTACAATGATAGGGGGGTAACAGTAATTACTGGCTATAGTTTTTATGCCGTGAATTTCTTTGTTAAGATTTTCAATAGAAAGTGGCAGTGAAAATGCTCTATGAACCATTGAGTAGAAAATGGCTATTTTATGTTGCAAGGGGTGAGAAGAATCATAAGGAATGCATATATCGTAAAAGTAAGTTTTCAAGATATATGAAATGCAAAAGAGTTATATTTCCTGGAAATGGTCAAATCTAAAAATTTATTTGATTGTTTGTTTCAATTTCTAACAATTTCAAGTTAGAAGTCGAGAAATTGAATGGTCATATTTCTTATCCCAAGACATTCAATATGAAATAGTTTTCTCATTGAAATCGATCCTAGAATATGAACAGCTACTAAGCAAGATTCCTGTCTAATCCATGACTATCTCTATTCTGTTGCTGATGACCTTCTGGGTATATTGGATTCGAGTTCTCACGCCAGTTATTCGAGGACGTGAATCTTTGGATGCAATACAAAAGTGAAATTCATCAGTGCTTCTGTTCACAAATAACATCTTCCTGAGCTCATGCTAATGGAATAATGAGAATTATATATAAAAGTTGGCTTCCCCCATATCTTCTGTTTACTGAATAACTTGTGTAGATAGTATTTAAGAAAACGGTGTTTGTTTTTGCACGATAATTAAATAATTATGGTGCAGTCATAATATAATTTCTGCAAGCTTCTAACTGCACAAACCAGTCCTTCCGGGCCGACCTTAATGCCAACTCATTCAGGTCTCACGATAACGAATCAAGACGCGCGAGATATTGCTCTAAGAGGTTCACGATGGCTTTGCAACATACCTTCATCTTTTTCGTTAAACTTTTTTTAGGAGAGTCCTTTTTCAATATTTATTTTCCGCATTTTGGAGTGAGGAAATAATTATTACCGTTATGTAACATTCAGAATTCCTAGATTTCGAACATAAAATGAGTCATCAATACCACACCAAGAAATCATTCTCAACTATTGATGCGAGTTTCGTAAGCTATTTTTGCTCCTTGGTAAATGATGGAAAAATGATATTACATTAGTACCAAAATAAAAAATTTTATCCTTCTTCGAGTGCAAGAGAAAGTCAAAGAAATTGAAGTGGTAAGTGGGTTGAACCTCACTTTGTTCCTATGTCTTTCAATATTCCAAATATGGCATATGTAATCTCTCTCTCTCTCTCTCTCTTAACCATGGCCTAACATACGCCATGTCACAATTCCCACCAATGATTTCGTTTATGCCATTTTCCCAACTCAATGTGATTCTTGAAATTCTTTCTTATCAGAAAACTTTATTCTAGATTGTAGATAGAAAAATGAGAATTGTTTCAGCTTAGTTTACTTTATCCGAGAAAATTGGCAATGGACAAGAAGTTTTTGACTATTATTGATTTGCATAGAGAAATCATCATCGAACATGCAGCCGGGCATGCCAATATAATAAACTTCTAACTTGTGAAACTAGCGAGAAATATTACAAAAAATAACATAGATTGCTTTTTAATGCATTGGCATGACACACTCGAATAAGTAAGGCCGAGAGCGTATACTTTCAATTCACCAAATACATTGCGCCAAGAAATTAGAACCCAATTTCAATATTTCGAGTAACTTCAGTTTTCTGGCAAGTTGTTATAAATACATATTCTTTTCGGATATGTCTGGATATATGTCAACAAAATTCGATGTTTTTCTTTGACGCTCATGTTACTATCATGAGGAATAAAATGAAAGAGATAAATTGAGATTTTTCAGAAATCTGATACTGATAACATTAGTTGTTCATCAATTTTCGCAATTAATCTTCGTTTTTCTTGGAAATTTAAATTTTCGCTGAATATGCACCGAGAATCACGAAATTTGACCCCAGCAGAACGTGCTGAGGCCTTGCTGTTAGATTAGGTTAGACCTATACAAGAAGAAGCTAAGGGCTAGTGGTGTCCCATTCAACTGTTTCTAGGATAATTCTGAGGTAAAGAAAGACTGATAGTCATGAAGTGGACCTAGACATGGACGACGTCAAGCCACAGCTGCGATCTATGACCATTATTTGTGAATTTCCTCATTGGTAAAACGGTTCGCTACTGCTAGACACCTTCAATTTCTGATTTGATGGAACACCGGAGTTAAAATTATCACTGAAACTGATTGACAACGTGTCACGAATTTCGATTTGAGGCCTCGTTAGAGCAATGGATCCAGCTCTAACCGCAGAACATGAAAGAACTCGATTGAATTTTGCCAGGGAACATGTCAATTGGTCAAAAGCTGACTGAGAGAGCGTTTTGTGACAGGATGAGAAGCGATTTTGACTTTTTCACAACGATCCACGTTTTCTATAGTACAAACGCCGAGATGAGAGATAAGATCAGAGCAACTTTTAATCTACCTATGGTTTCGGTGATGGTTCATTAATGGTATAAAGAGGAATTTCTTTGAACGTCTGCACTGATCTGGTCATCGTAAGAAATGGAACCCTGAAAGCTCACAGGTATGTTGCAGACATTCCAACATCGCGAAATCACTTCCATAAAGTGACCTGCCCGAAGTCCAGACCAGAATACCATATAACATCTCTGGGACATTCTCAATAGAAGATTAAGAAGTCAGTAGAATTAGCCAGCTACCGTGAATGAGGTTTGGAACAGACTAATCGAAATTTGGAACGAAATGCATCAGAATCCTATGAGGTCATTGATTTTGAGTATGAATCCTAGATTCAATGCACACATTCTCGACAGGGGTGGAAATATCTGATATTAACAAGTATTTGGGGATTTTAATTTGTTTTTTAAATTTTATATTTTTTATTATTAGTTTTATTTCAATTTTTATTAGCGCCATTTTCATTCCGCTTGTTCTCAAGCATTCTTTTGTGCTGATGGATTACTGAAAAATAATTCTTCGACTTATTCAAACTTCTCCGGAATAAATTTGAATTTTCGATTTGTATTAATTGACGCAGTGCGGTTTGCTGGCTTATATGTCCTTCGGGACTGAAAAATGTTCGACCAAGAAAGAAAAAACATTATTTAAGAAAAAAAAGCAGTATCTAATATCCGGACAGTATTAACATAGTTGACAAAATGTACAATTGTGTTTCATTGTAGTGTGGATACTTAAATCTCATAAAACTAGTGAAGCTTAATTGCTTCTTTTTAAACTATATGGCTAATAGTTTTGCCTTCCGAAGCATGAATATTCTTCATTAATATCGAATATTAAATGACCACATGTATAACATTTAGAAAACTAAACAAAAGTACTTGATCAAATAAAGTTTATATTGCCTGCTATCTCACCAAATATGATCCCAGTAATGTCCCGTACGAATTTGAATTAATTTCCTGGTGTTTTCTAGATCTTTAGTTATATCGGTTGAGTT
This sequence comes from Cryptolaemus montrouzieri, assembly GCA_013387265.2. NCBI lineage: Eukaryota > Metazoa > Arthropoda > Insecta > Coleoptera > Coccinellidae > Cryptolaemus > Cryptolaemus montrouzieri. Next base: position 68,475,326 of record JABFTP020000021.1, on the reverse strand, counting down.
ATTAATGAAGCTCAACGAACGAAACAACACCGACAACCACCAATTATGGTCTAGAGCTCATATAAAAATAATTTCTTTAGTGTTTTCAATCGAAAAAAAGGATTCAGTAAAATGTTTAATGAACGTTTCATCCTTCTAAGATAAAGAAAAAATGAATTAATTATGAGTGAGGGTCTTCAGCTGGAAAAAATTCCTATAATTTTGCTCTAAAAAGAACGCATGTACGAGCAGCAGTTACCTTTTTGTATAAATAAAACACAAGAATAGATGTTCTATGATAGAAAATTTCCGTGAGTATTGTCAATAAGAGCCCAAATTTTCATGGCAATCGAATGAATGGTGACTTAATAATTAATTATATAAAGAACAAGACTTTATTAATTTATTCTGATGGAAGAAGAGAGAATAAGATATTCAAAAATAAATTTTGGTATGAGACAACAAAAACTTCCTCAATAGCCGCACACCTAAATTTTTTCAAACAAAAAAACCAAGGGAAAAGCCAATCAGAAATACGAGAGTTCTACACTCTGAATGTTTAATCTCGTCTCAGACATCTCTTGGTGTCACAATACTTTCATCACATTTAAAATTCTCTAATTACATTCGCACGAACTTTTCTTTCTTGAGGATCCATTATTCAGCCTGCTTTCCTCGCGAAATCCTTCACATTCAACATAATTTTTATGCAAATTCCGCAAATTCGTGGGTTTTTCTGTAATTAAGATTTTTTAATGTACATGTTACATCGCTGTCTCCTCAAAATAAAAGAATTAATTGAACGTGTCTCGTTCTCTGAATAAAAACTTGCCGGATTCACAATTAAGATTCATTCAAGCCAGTTTTTTCTTAACGGAGTCTCTGAAATATGAATACGAATTGATGGTCTTTTGTTCTCGTTCTTTGTAAAAATTTGGAAGATAATTAGGATGAGAAATTTATTCTATATTTACTGCTGCTAAAATATTGGGGGAAAGGAAAAGTTAGTTTAAATTAAAAGATATGAGTGGGATTAATATAATCGTATTCAAAAGAAAATTACAGAATTGTGGCAATTTCTGAATGGCAAATTAGTTCATGATGAAAATGATGAATGAAATAACAATTGAGCCCTAATTTCTTCGTACCTCCAGTTACTGGAAATGAAATTGCATTGTCTCCTGATCCTGCTAAGAGTTTGTTTTAAGAAATTTTAGGTGAAATGCATCAATAAATATATCTCTGATGACCCCAATTCAAACTCGACAAATATTAAAACACTCGATTCCATTCAACCGAATAAGTATTGAATAGTTACGAAAAGATTTGAGAAATTCATTCATTTATTCGAATGAAAAATAGAGTAACGAAAAATTGGGGGACTATTAAGATTATTTATTTATTAATTGATCTATTTATTTTTGAATAAGAAACCCAACAGGATATTCCAATTACAGGGGTTCACTCAACATAAAAGAACTATAGTTATTCTTAATATTATATAGTCAAAAAAATTAGCAATTATTTTGAAAACTTGTAAAATCATATAAAGAAATCGACCTTTCAAAAAAATCTTATCCACGAAACAACTACTCATAATGAGATGAAAAATATATTATGAGCTCACTCCTAAACACTCTCAAAGTGATATTGAAGATGTCAATACCATCCAAGTGTCAATTGCAGAAACGCATTAATCTCAGAAAAACACAGAATTATAATACAAAGATGTTCGAGCCTTTGGAATATAAAATAGAGCCCTTTGAGGGTTTTGAAACTGTGGCACATTGAAAGTCAAAGGACTAATCAAAGAGCAGTCATAATTATTTCGCAGAATTCGCCAAAGAAATATTCCATCGAAGAGCCCCCTTCGATGCTCCAGACTCAAAAGATTATACCTACGGAAGCTAACATCATAAGCATCATTCAAATGAGCTCGATGAACCTATAATTCATATTTTTTACTAATTTTCTCTGTACCCTTTCAACTCTGTCAACGTACACATGATAATGGGGGGACCAAATAGGGGTGGCGTATTCCAAAATACATCTTACGAGAGATAGATACAAAATTTTCAGTTTTTTGGTATCCTAGAAACTTTTGGTAATTCTTAAGATGAAACCCAGTATCTTCAAAGATTTTGAGACAATATGTTCAATGTGGAAACTGATGGAGAGCTTTTCATCTAGAATAATTCCAAGATCCCTGACCTGGTCCACTCTTTTTGATATTGACCCCACCCAAAGTAAACGAGGTATTTATAACGTTGACATTCTTAGTGAATCTTATATGTTGGCATTTATGTACATTGAGCTGAAAGTATCTGGAAAAACAAAAATCAATCAAACAATTCAAGTCACTCTGAAAAAACTCTTCATCTTGTGGGTTCTCTAACTTTCTGTTGATTTTAATATCATCCGCGCACAACTCATAATAACTATTTAAAAAAGATTCAGAAATTATGTCTATGTAAATTGCGAAGAGAAGTGTCCCAAGATGAGACCCTTGAGGTACGCCGGAAGTTACTCTGAAAACACTCGAAGATGCTCCATTAACCACTTTGTACTGAGATCTATTCAGCAAATATGATTCGATCCACCTGATCAAAGGGCCGACTATACCAAAATCCTGCAGAATAAAAATCAACGTTCTATGATGAACCTTGTCAAAGGTCATATCAGTGTACCTAGCGTCAACTTCATCAAAACTTCGCGATATAAAACTAATATAAGATGTTAAGTTTGTGAGAATTGATCGTCCTTTGATAAAACCATGCTGATGCGTTGTGAGTCTTGAGCTTCATGAATGAAAAAGATGATCAGTAATAATGAATTCAAAAATTGTTCCAAATTGGCTTAAGATTGATACCGGTCGATAATTAGAAATAAAATTCTTCTTTCCTCTTTTGAGAATTGGAACTATCAATTTTCCATTTATCCGGAAATACGCCCTGCTGCAAAGATTTATTGTATTTTATTGATTTTCCATTGTATATGACAGGTTTTTTTGGATCCTTGAATACACTTGAAAAATATTCACCGAATGCATTCGATATTGAAGTATGACCCTGAAAAGTATTATTCTCGAAATTCATGACAGATGGTATTTTCTCATTCTTTCTGTGCTCCGCTACATAAGACCAGAACGCTTTCGTATCATTCGCAATGTTTTCCTTTATCGATGTTATATGATTTTCATGTTCGTTCTGAATCGACCTTTCGCATTGCTTTCGAAGTTCCATGAAGTTCTCACAATCAAATCGATTTCTGTATTTCTTGAATTCATAATTACCGAGCTTTGTCTTGAATTAGCCGTACAGTAGCTTTAGAGAACCAAGAAGGAAATTTATTTTGAAGTGGCGCTTCTTAGGGATACATATTTATCAATAATCTGATTCAAAATCGAGTAAAAACTATCAATACACTTATAAACATTCTCACTGGATAGGGTGGAAACCCGATCAGTTTTGGTCATTCTTGATAGATACATAATCTGCTCTAAAAAACCTGAACATTGAACGCGATTTATTGTATGCTTTCCTAACAATCTCATTCTCAACTTTTATATAAACCTCCAAGGCAGAATATATAGTGATATATCATCACTGTGAGATTCCATGAAGGAGGTTACGCGATCGAAGTAGTGAATATAATTTCCTTTATTCGTATCTGGCGGAAAGTAACATACACAGAGAAAAAGGTTTTCATCACCAGATATTCGTAGTTTCAGCCATACATCTTCTACTCATGAGGTATTTGTCCAATCTATCACTGTCTCGACTCGAATTTCGTTTGAAGCACCCACAAAAACACCTCCACCTTCAGCTTTGATACTTATCGCACCTATCTTTCCGAAAAATGTTGTGATTTTTTATCAGAGATTATTTCCGAACTATTTATCTTAGAATTTAGCCACGACTCGGTTACACATACAATGTCAAAATTACTGTTCAATGTGGATTTGAAGAATTCTGAGGTTTTGGTTCGCAGTCCTCGACAATTTCGATAGTATAAATTTAGCGAAGTATTCTTACAAGCCATATCACTAAAGAACAAGAAAATCGAAAATATTTAACCTGAAAGGGCACTCTCAGAAATAATTTGAACGATCTTCGCTTCATTATCTTTCCTGATAAGAATTTTGCTGTCTTGAGTCCAACAACAATTGAAACTTTCATTTTCACAATATTGTTTGGCCAGGTAAAACAGTCGGTGAGACTTTCATTGACATATATTCTGTCATTATTTTTGTCGAAGCCAATTTCCTCTGCGATTAAAGTCCTTTTTCGTTTATAAGCCTTAACGAACTCAATCCTCGTAAGTTTATTTTGGAAACTCACCACGACTGGTCAAGATTTCCCATCTTTTGATGGATAGTGCACCCTGTAGCGGTTATATATAGTTCTCTCAACAGAAGGAGAGTTAATTTTTTAAGATACCATTTTCACGATTTCAGTAACATACTCTTTCTTCTTCTCAGGCTCCAATTATATCTAATTCAGTAGACTTCATGTTTTGTTGCATTAAATTCATTTTTTAGTTTCAACTTCTCGTTTTTCAGGGCGCTCATCTCAATACTGATATCATTCATCTTTTTATCGAATGATTCAATATTTTTGAATTTTTTCTCCTGTTCTCGAATTTTATCCTCGTAGAAATTCAATGATTTCACAAATTCGGTTTGATTTTTGGTAATCGACAGCAATTCTGACGTGATCTTATCAAGTTTAGTTTCGATACTACCAGAGGTTGTTGACTTCGATTTACAAGTGTTGCAGATCCATCTAAAAGATCCAAATCCTGATGGTTTCAAATTATCAGTTTGCAGACCAATACAATTGAAATTGACTTCGACCTCACAAGAAAAACATTTCACTCCGGGTTTACCTCGGCTGAACGGGTTATCGCACTTAAAACATGTGGATGGCAAAATCGATACTATATAGATTATGCCATAATGTCAAATTTTGAGGTGAGTCTGAATACGATAGGAACAAATCAAAGTGTGCTGAATTTATGAACTCAGAAGAATAGGGAGAAACTGGTGAACCACACGAAATCTTTCATAAGATTAAGAAGAGCAACAGACAGGAAAACCCAAGTTACTAATACTTCAAACAATTTGATCTTTGGTTACTTCAAGAAAATCCGTTGCCTTTCATGAAAAGTGTGAAATTGCATAGTACCTGTTGATTCGCCGTTAGATGTTTTGCTTTTCCAAGCTCTTCAATGAGTTGCGGCACACTAATATACTCTCCACAGAAATTGTCGCATTAACGACAATACTATATAAACTTTTAGGTTGGTCATTCAAGAGTCACTTGGTAACTTTCAGTAAAAGTGTGAAATAAGAAGATATCATTCAAAAGAGATAAGTTTATGATGAAAAATATCAAAAATTTTCGAGTTCATGAAAGATTGAAAAATTCTACCACCTTTAAACATTCGCGAAGTGACCAGTCAACTAGCATCGAATGGTTACTAATCATTTTCAAAATCGAGTGTTTCCTCCCCGGGCCCTAATTACTGCCAATATACGTCTCGGAATGTTCTACAAGACTGGCTATCATAAAATATCAATTTCGGCATTTTGCAGAAATTCTGTAACTCCTATAGCTGCATAAGGCCGAGCATTATCATGCATATAAAAGAAGTTTTCGCCAATCAATGGGCCGAAGAGTACAACTTGGGGTTCAAGGTTATCTGCGATGTATCTGGCCGCTGTCATTCTTTAATTATTCACAAGGACTATCTCAATTCGACCATGGAAAGAAATGCCTCCCTACACCATTACTGAGCTCCCTCGGTTTCGGTTTGCCGGATATTACATTGCTGATACCGTTTCCCGGGTCGTCTGTATACAGGCATGCGTCTATCATTTGATACTAGACAGAACCTGGACTCGTGGGAAAAGAGAACATTCGACCATTCTGTAATACTACACATTGCAAACTAAATTCTTGCCACTCTTGGTCTGATATCGTCTTCTCTGAGCCTGTTCCTAACAGTTTGCAATGAAATATGCATATTTCTGGAAAGTGCAAGTTCATTTTGTAGCATTCTAGCCATACAATGCCGAACTCCTAGTCCAGTTGAACGTAGCCGACGATCATCAACTGGTCTTGTTATCCGATTTCTTCCCTGTCCGGCCCTTCTTCCATATTCCCCTGTTTCGTGGTACTGATTAATTGCTCTTGAAATAGTACTTTGGTGATTCAACAAGTAAGCCACGTAACGTTGGCTTCGCCCCTCCTCTAGAAGTGTTACAATTTCTACCTTTTCATGATCACTCAAATAGCGTCCAGGACGTTCAACAGCCAATACAATAAATTCAAAGATCACTCCAAAATCAACAAGAAACAGTAAACTGGCATTAATTTAGCATGAAAATTGAAGAGAAATTGAATGAATACTGTTAGTCAAATAAACTCATTCTTGTTTCAGACGTGTTTGAGATCATATGAAAACAAATGTTATTACATAGATAAGATTTTTTTCTCCTCATATGTCCAAAAACATATGTTGACAAAGAAACTGCGATCAAGCTGCTTAATCGATTGTGGAATTCAGAATACCAGGTGATGCGACGATTTTTGTGGTGTGTGTAAATGTATACCAATCGGTAGAAATACTTCCTCTTTCTTTCTTGTGAATCTTTGTTTTACTATATTGCTTTCGAGACAATTAGCGCGACAGTTTTTCCAATGAAACGTTATAAATGTATGACTTTCGTCAGTTTTATTGGACTTGAAACAGCACAGCAAAAAACATACGTAACGTTATGTTCTAATTCATATGAAAACGATGAAGAATAATGACCTCTGACGATGTGGTACACGCATGTGTATACGAATTATCGACGTCGAATCAATGTACAGTTTTTTCCTTACGGAAAATCAATTGTGAATGCACAATTCTCCATGCCGAAGTTCTCTCTGGTTAATTTACAGAAAGTACCAGAATCTTATATTATAATATTAACGAAAGATCGTCAGGAATATATTGTCTAATGAATAATAATTTGAGAAAAACACGCTATTATGGCAGGTTGAACTAAAAGGTTGAAAATAATATAGGAGTTATTCAGAAGTGATAGAAATGCAGTGAATTCAATGAACTAAATTAATTCCTAGAGCGTTCAGGAAAACAGTAAAGTGCTATAAAAATTTGATTCAAATAGCTTGGAGTGCTCTTCTATTCAATCTATACGGATAAAGTGTTAGAGATACCTACTTATGAAATATCAATCACTTACAACTTATATCAAGCACCCCATGTTTTTGTATTAAAATTTTTCATCGCTTTGCTGTTTTTGTAAGCCCACTCAATAATAAGTTTTTCTATCGAATAAATTGCCTTATCATGTTGGATATTTTCTTGATAATTTAAGATTACTTTCAAATTTTCAGTTTCTGCTACAATGAAGAGGGTTTTCAATTTTTAGAGTATTATTTATACTTTAAATTACATGTGTTAAATATTGGAACAATCCCATCGAATTATTATATTTTCATACCTCTTAGATAAGTATCTAAAGTTTCAATTGAATCTGATGTCTTGAAATGGGTTAAAACAACGTTCGCAAATTCCGTTCATTATAAGATAGATAGATAGAATTATGTGAAGCAAATGAATAGAGTTTTAATGAAATTATATCATGCGATATGCATGATACGTCAATATGTCATGCGTATTGCAAATATTTGACTAATTACATATATTTATGAAGATTGAATTATATTAGTTTTTAATTTTTTCTGTGTCCAAAATGAACGAATCATTGTATTGCCATTACTGCTTCATAAGTATGCAAAGTGTCGATTAAATCGAATGCCTTAAAGTGAGTTGAAACATCATTTGAAGATTTCGCTACATAGATGAATGATTACAAGTGAAGCTAATGGAAATGTGTTGAAAATAGGTTTTGTCCATATGAAATATAGTTTGTCCAAGAATAACATATACTATATATAATGGTCTATACCAGCTCGGTGGCGTGGGGAACATGATGCTCGTCACCTGCGCTAAGTTATCTGAGTGTAATCCACAAAAAACGCGATTTTTCGGATTCTTGGAATCGCTTGAGTATCCATCTTTTGGAGGAGATGTAAAGCCGTCGGTCCTGTCTAACAGATATGTGTTGGACATTGAAGATCCCTTCCCTCGACAGGAGAGGGTTCGGCATAATTCCCGGAATAGTGAGGTAACAGAATCATAAAAGCAGAAATAGAGCACGTTAAAGGATGAAAAAAAGGATGGTCTGGACAGAGGAATGCAGACAGAACATAAAAGATGGGTGATTGCTTCCCAACAATTCTTATTCATATTTTATATACTTTCACTGATCATACATTCGCCTTGTGTTCATAAAAGTTTATATTCATACGATCCTGGTGAATATGATCCTTCACTCTGAACTTATAGCCCAAAGCAAACTTACGGTATATCACTTGAACGTCAGTATCGTATCATGGCCATTGCTACAATTTATCTCTGAATTCATAATTTCCTTTGTCGCAATATACAATTCAAATTAATCGAATATAAATCTTAATGTATACAGGGTGTTTTCGAAGTACGCGGCGTACTCCAAGTATTGGAGTGAAGAAAATTTGTCAATTTTTTTCTTCTCAAGGCCCCGTTTTCGAAGTTCAGAGTTGAAGCATAAAACAGGGTTTTTATTTCTTTTTTCGGCATTGAAACTAGATGAACTAGGATTTTCATATCTGTAGTTCTTTATTCATCCCCTGAAATGGCTTGAATCTGAAACCTTTCCCTGTATCGCTTTGAAGTTCTTTGGGAAATATAAATAAATAGATTAGTAATTTATTTTTCATTATTAATTTCATTTTAATTAATCGAAGGCTAATCATTTGTATAATATTCATTTATTTTCTATTTCGATTTATATCTTCTATACTTAGTTGCCTGATTCATTTGACGTTATCTGAAGCTCATATCTATAATGGTGACGAATTAAATGCAGACAAACCTCCAACAAATGAAAACTTCAATACAGATATCATAATTGCCTGGAGAATGAATAAATTACTTGTGGTTCTGATGTCACAGTGATAAACTTCATTCACATCCAACATCATCCAACATCGATGATAGGTATTCCGGTAACTTCCTGTGTACCATTCTGAAAATAAAAATATAATTTATGAATAGTAATCTCTCCTTACATTCAAAATTCTTGAGTTTTCTAACAAAAATTAACAGTCGTAAATATATTTCAGCATATAATGCTTCTCATTACTTTATTCTGAAGTTTTTGGTTTCAGTCCCATTATAATTCATATCAAATAAGATGGTAGTACATTATTCACAGTGGGGTGCTTTTTTCTACCAATTCCTTGGATCACATTGAAATACCCAAAAATATCCTTTCCTTTCACTAATTTCTCCTCAAGATTTTCTGTATATATATATATATATATATATATATATATATATATATATATATATATATATATATATATATATATATATATATATCAAGAATAAGAACGGTCCTTTTATTGTACCTTGTGGAACGCCCAAATTAGATATTTTCTCTGCAGAAGTTTGTGACCGACCAATTCTTGTTGCCTGTCGATAATTAGCTTTGAAATCATTTGAGAGCACCCTGTGCAACTCAATATTTTTCAATTTAGAGAAGATATAGTTTCTATATAGCCTCTCAATTGCTGGTTTCAAGTTTATCAATACGACTACAATGAGACAATTTTTATCTAATAATTCCTTCCATCTTGTCAAGACATGTTGAATTCTTGTTTCATATGAATGCTTCATTCTTTAATCTGAATAATTTCGTGTGGGTATGGAATTATTTTCTATATAATCTGCACGTTGTTTTCTAACATAAATTTCTTTGAATTTTTCTGTCAGAGGTAATTCATTTGTGAGTATGACTTCTTCAACTTTTGTCGTCCCTACCACCTTGATCAAGAAATATTTTTCTTCTCAAACCTCGTTTCACAAGAAATTCTCCATATTGTTTCTCGAAGAATACATCTTTTCTGAGGAAAAATAACTGATGTGCATAGCAGCTACCAAAATGTATGGAAACTCGGGATCGCGACGTTTCTTCAATAATGCATTTATTCACAAACCAGATAATCCTTCTTGCAATTTCAACATCGAAATAAAATATTTCCACTGCGATGTGTGGCTCAAGGTGGGTAAATTTAATAGCCACCGCCATCGTCTAATTTGAGTCTTTTAGACTTGTTCCTGATCTGGATGTGAGAGATCGAAATAAGATAGCCTTAAGAGGAATTTCACAGAATAACATCTGATATTCATCAAGGTACCCAATTCGTACTATGAGCACTTGCTAATTTTGAAGTACACATTTGAATATCATGTGCTATAAATCAGAGTGTTCTGTGATACATTCATGCTATTATTTTGTTTTATTCAATATTGGGAGTTCTAGAATAATCCATCCACCAATCATTTCTTCCTTTTAACCATCAAAAATTTTTCCGAAAATTTAAAACCTATATAGTTTTCAAAAAATCTACTATGTCATGGTTTATTCAAATAGAAGAGCGTTGTTCGAAATCAAATTGAACTACAGACTAGAATAAAATTATCACACATGCTCTTACTATAATGAACTTCCATGAAATAGATCATCAATCAATACCTCATTCCCTATCAAGACCTGAGAGAATGTTTTAGGCATACTGCATATATAGAAACATCTTACTCAATAATTAAATTGAGAACGGGGAATAAAGGAAAATTTTATTTCAAAATTTTTTTTAAAGTTGAAAAAAATCCATGGTTTTTAGGAAGAACCTAGAAAGGAGTTTAATTATCGTGATAAACCGATGCCGTTCGGGACACATTAATTTGAATAAATCTTTATTTTCGAAAAATGTTAAAGACAGTCCCATATGTTATTGTGGAGACGAGTTTCCAACTTTGAATCATAAAGCGTTCCAATGTTCACTCCACGATAATGAAAGGGACAATGTTATCAGAAAATTGTTAGACATAGGGCTGTTTTTACCTTTGGACATCAAGTTTTTATTGTTTGGACCTAATACCTAATATCGTAGGTATGAGAATGGTCTTTAATTTCCTATATAAATATATACAGATACATATACATAATATACATTTGTGAATACATGTATTTTTGAAATTGTCACTCTTACCATAGGATAAAATGACATTCATTGCTGTACTTATTAAAGTTAAGCTTAATAACCATTGAAGGGTTCTATAGCTCTAATAAAAGAATCAAATCATAGTCAAAAAGGCAAAATCTTTCGATCAATCATAACATCATGCATTTTGCAGAGAAGACTCAAAATTGGATCGATTATCTAAACAAAAATAACATAACTTCTCTATTTCACGGAGTAGAGTGAATATCACTTACGTTGAAAGAACTAGATATTGAAATTGCGTATCCAAAACCTACTGAGGGATGATCGTAGTAGAGTACGCTTTATTGTGTAACCCATTTTAATATAGACGAATTCATAGAAAGCAGTAATATATTTTCGATAAAATTCCAATCTTTTTAGACGGATAACAGTTATTACATTTCCTAGTTTCACTCTGACGAAAAAGTACGTGGTTATGTTGGTTCGTACGAATACAGTTTCATTATTCTAAAAATCCCAACTGTGAACGCTATCCCCTTACCTTTCTGAAAGATCAAAAAAAACTCACATAAATCTTTATCTTAAAAGCCTTGGAATCCGGACCTCCCTCAATTTTACTAGGCCCCCAAACATTCGCCAACAGAAGTACCGAATAATGAATCTGTAGTCAAGTTTGACCTCGTTTTCCTAACGTCCGCCACAAAATGGAAGTGGCTGTTAATTCTGGAAGATGTTAGTGTGAGTTGCATAGTCGGAGGCGTGTGTAAACTCTATAACTTTCCAAGTAGGAAGTGAAAAAAACAAATAAGTAAAAATACAGCAGTCTGCTGGGGCCTAACCCGCCATTAGAATGACATAGTGCTGATGGTGCTCTCGCTACAACTGCTTTTCATTTATATCCAGATCTCCTGCTCGAGCTTAATCCGCCTTTTATAGACGAACAAGAAAACAGGTGATTTCTGTTTCACAAAGGATTATCCATCATATAGAAACGAGCAGAATGATGAGATAGTTCCCCAGGAGAGTGCTTTTTTCTACTGATCTATTACGTGTAGAGAAATATTTCATGAAGGAAAATCAAGATAATTTCCAAATCCACTGAGATAAATGAGGACATTTTTCGAGAAAATGTTGATCGCATAATCTGAAATGAATTGTAACTTTCATGGTTGCACAATTGTTGTTAGGACGAAACTGCAGATTAATTGGTGTGATAGGTACTGTATAACACAATGATTGCAATCTTAAGAAATAATGAAATAGTTGAAACTCCAATAACATCATCGTCGTTATTATTTTCAAAAGATATTTAAGTGAATATTAAACAATAGAGTTGTCATTATCAACTAGTATTTCTTTCATTATTTCATTGTCTAAATATTTCAATATTAACATTAAAAATGGGATATTTATTGAAATGAGCATGCCGGTCCCTAAACTACTAAATTTGTCAATTTGAAATAGTTCTCGATTTCACAAGAAATCACAACTTGCAAAAATTTTAATTAGGATTTTATTTGATGATGATGATATTGAAAATCTCCCTATATGAGAGAAAAAAATGTGATTATAATAGAAGTCAAGCTGTCAGTTTGATTTACTTTTGAATAAATATTTTTCGAAAATTTTATGAAACGGTTTTTGCAGAACGTGTGATTCCCTACGCAAAAATATAATAGCTATTTATACCATTCTTTTAGTATATACAACTCTTTAAATGGAGAATATTTTTTTCCATTTGAATAAAAACTAGAAATTTGAGATGTCCAGTATTAATATTGAGAGTTTTGATATTATATGACTTTTTTCTCACTTATCAGCATCAAATCCAGAAGAGATTTGGGGAAAACAATTTCAGCGTCCCCAATATATAACTAAGTACAAATCAATATAATATTCAGAATTGAACAGGTCGAACTTTTCAATACCTTTCTTACACCTAACACATAACTGCACGAAATTTCATTAAAATCCATTTGAGCTTTCGCCTAGAGAGTAAAACAGATACTTATCGTTATTCTCACATAAGTTTAATATGGGATTTTATTGTTTCGGATACAATGAACACGCTGAAATATCTGATTGTCCAAACTTTTCACGTAAATATACATTCTATCCAAAAAGTACTGTGAATTGATTATTTGAAAAATTTGCTTCAAACGATGGTCAAAATTCTTGTTGTTGCTAAGTTGGCACAACTGTTTTCTATACTGACGCGGAGTTTGAATCCAATCTGTCATTTAGTTTGTTTACAGTGCTCGATTTTGTCATTTCTCACAAGTATTTGCGTATTTACAAAACATGAAATTTCTCATGCCGAATCGCTGATTATGTAATAGAAGGAATACGGGGAATCGACTTTTGAAAAAACACGCGCATATGAGTGGTAAAGAGCAATCAACACCGGGTGATAATGTTGACTGTTTTCTTTGATTATGGCTATGGTGTGCACTCGAAATTCTTGCCAGAAGATCAGATACTGAATGAAAAATGTTACCTGAACGTTATGCGGTATTTTAGATTTAATTTGTTAAAAATATCAAAATTTATGAAAAGAAAATTAATGGATTTTGCACCATGATAATGTAACATCTCACTAATCATTGTGAATGAGTTTTAGACCAAAAACTTCACGAAAACCATCGAATCACCACCGTTTGAACCTGATATAGCTCCGGCTGACTTTTTTCCGACATAACTCAAATTACGACTTCGAGGTACCCATTTTGAATCGATGGAAGAAATACAAGAGAATTTGTGGCGGGAACTGAAGTCGATTCTGGCAAAAGCGCTTGGAAAGTGTTTTGATGAGTGATAAATTTTTTGTCCTCCCCTGGCCTTAATTTCACTGAGTTTTCTCTTCCATGATGAGTCGAAGAAGGGTGAAGTTCGCTTCTTATTGAAAGCATTCTAGATGTTCAAGTTTTCATCTATCTAAAACGTCAATCAATTTCTGTGTTTCCATCATTCTTACATTATCTCTGGACCGGTGGCGTAGGGGATATAATAGTGTGGATTATGGTATATATGTCACAAAATGATAACAGCAAGTATTGATTTACCTTCGATAATGAAATATTATAATTATATAAAATATAAATCGAATGATGTAATAATTCATAGGTTACTCTCTATCTTTATTATTTCATTATATGTAAGAAAGAAACGATGTATATTTTTATGAACAATTAATCATCAATGTCGAAAATAGAATAGTCTATATAAAATAAATTGTCCCAGACGTTGGTCAATATATTAACCGAATTTCAGAACTTATCAAATAATTCTCACTATTAATCATAGGCAATCCGAGAGAATTAATCCAAAGGATTTGGAACATCGACTCATATCTAGCACGCTATTTGGCCATTATAGAAACTCACACAAATTGTTGTTGTGCGTTTGGCCTTACTTATTGGGAAAACTGTTGCTTCTCGAAGCTTCTGGGATTTGAAATAGACTCGCGTGATGATTAGAAAAAGGTAGTTATTTCTTATTCAAGATAATTGTTCCTTTATATGATGAAACAACATTGCTTTCCTTGGGAATGCGAAAATATTTTATCCTATCCAAATCATAAAATATAAGGAAATGCCAAATTTTCTATCATATAAAAGTAAAGCAGTTGTTTTAGTTAGTATTTATGAAGTCTGTTACTGAAAAACTTTGTCATAAATTATGTCCTATTAGATATCTACTAACATTTATAGAAGGAATCAAGTAATATGAAATGCTGTTGAAAAATTAAGTCGAGGCCCAGAGACGCATAATGCTTACCAGTTTCATTACAGATATTTAAATAGTTATCCATCCGAACATGTAGAATTCATGAAGAAAGGAACCCTTATACGATTACTTCGTTGTCCGTTTGTTGGTCTGTCTGTCTACATGTCATGACTTTTTCCCCAAAAATACGTAGGTATAGAGTTAAAATTATAATGGAAATTCAATTCGGCTTTCTTCGGTTCTCGTGGAGCTATGATAAAATTAAACCTCCATGTCAAAGCAATCGAAATACAAGGTCAATTATGTTGCATTTTGTTGATTATTTTAATCGAACCTAAACATGAAATTAAGCCAGAAGTAATGTTTTATTTTAAATTTTTTCAGTAGAAATACTATTATGTTATGAGATACTAACTTGCATTTCACGTTTTTGATATCGTTAGCAATTTATTTTCTAGTTAAAAACGCTAATTAAGAGTACGTCCTAAATGACACTTTGGAATACAGAAATTCCGTAATCTTTCTCTTTCTGATGGCGTTATAGCTGAGCACAAGCTTAATTCAAGAATTGAAGTATCTGTTTTCACTAAAAGTGGATTCCAATTTCTATCATCAGTTATTTTAAAATGACGATAGGTTTATATAAGTTGAAAATTCAAACTTCTATCTTCATCCACAAATAAATAAATGGTTATTAAAATTGCCGTAAAAAAATTGTCTGCTGAAGATAGTAAACAAAATGCAGCCAATAGATAACAGTCCAATGTATAATTTTCCAAAACTCTCGGCACAGAACAAACAATATAGTCCGACGAGAAAAAAAATACCGTTAATAATATATTTCCAATGGGTCTGTACTGTCCTCCATAAGCTGCAAACCAACGCTCACAGAATTATTGTTGAATTATGGAATGTTAATGTTAAAAAATATATCAATGCAATTTTAGAATTCATATCGTTCGATACATTACTTTTTGAGTTATATCGGAAAAACCGTGAGAAATCAAGTTTCTCTTGATTTCCTAATTTCGTTTCAAACTTTTTTACTTGCTATGAATACTGCTTATGGCGAACCAAAAAGAATATTCTTGTGAAATTAAAAGAATTCAGAAATTTTTGGTTTGTCATTGCTGCATGAATAGCAAGTAAGTTACTATGTTTGCAAAAATACATCAACAACAGAAGAGTCTATTTCTGATATATATCGATATAATCTCGAGAAGTAATGGACCGATCGATTTAAAATTATGGATGGATAGATAAACTCTTTCAACATCTTAATCATTATAATACAACACTTTTCTATAGGAGCTTCAGTTTTGTGAATTATTTAGATTACGAAACACATTGAAGTTCAAATTGAAAAATACGCTTTCTCAAAATTTTTACCTATTAGGCCTTATTTTTGGTTTCTGGTTCAGGAATTTAGAAAGCTCTTATTCCTATTGATTGGACTAACATAGGTAAAAGAGACATTAAATAAGATAACTTTTTTCTATAATTCAGAATGGCAAAATAGACAAGAGTGTTTCAAATTCAAACTTTGATGATAAACTATTATAGGAATATCAGAAGAGTCCCAAGATTCTTGCAATATCCGAATTTGCTATCATTTATGTGGTAAAGTATTGGCAAGTAAAGAGAACTGCTGACCGCTTTGTATTAGTATGAATTGGCTTCAGGGAATTCTTCTGCAATTGTCTCTATTTTTTGGGTATTGAGAGTTTGAAGTATCATTAAACGAATTCTTTTCGAAAATGATACCAAGCAGTGAGTGACTGTTCCTGCTGCTCGATATAGCTTCATGTTTTTCTGGGATTAACCTGGATAACAAGATAGTACCATATGCCATACATTCAGCATGACTAAAAGATATTTCCTAGTCTTGTGGCAATGTGATATTTCAATTCTCTCTTATATTCGAAATCAAAGATCTTTACTAACTAGTCTACGAATTGAACGAAGATATTCAACACTGTTTCAACTAAATACAGTCGAATACAAGCCAAATATAAATGAGAATTTTTTCTAGAAAAGTGCATATGAGCCAAACAAACTGTGGAGGCTATTTGTCCAATATATTAGTACCTAACTCCAATCTATCTGTTGTTGACATTGGGTTTTCTTTAATAGCCTTGTTAGCTTTTCAGAAATATAAAATCATCATATAATTCTGCATGACAAACTAGTTCTCGGATTTGTCTACCAACGTTCTGGCCTATAGGTATTACAATAGTGCAGTCAACATTTAATTGGATATGAACTTACAGACTCAACCCTCGATACTAGTAAGGAGCGGTATAGTATTGTTTATGATCTATTCAAATATTGTTCACCATACTGTGTCCTTGTAGTTCAGTCACTTATACGAAAAGTAAAGATTGTCGAGAAAATTGACTCTAACTTGGTATTATCACTAACTTTCAAATAATTACTTGCAAATCCGTGAATAAATACGAAAAATAAGAATATAAATAATAAGTGCATTTCTGAAAATTTCAAAATTTGTATAATGAAAATATAAATTATATTGACAAACAAAGGGACACATTACTGAAGCTACTTGAAATATGGAAAGTAAAAGAAATCTAGTATTGCCAAACATTCATTTGTACTTATTAAAAGCATACATTTTAACGCATAATTGATATTCATAATATTGCGGTTGTATATTGTACGATATTTTTTGTGGAACCTTCCAATAACCAAGTTCAATTTCATTTTTCATAAATTTCATTCCATATGTTAAACTATTGAATTTTTGGTGTTCACTGATTGGATTTAAATATTGTAAAGCTGATTTTTGTTTTTTCTTATATAATATGCTGCTAACTAAATTTGTAGCATAACCGTTTTTCATTGCGGTTTGTTTTAACAAATTCAATTCTTTAAAATAATTTTCACTGAACATCGGTGTGCTTTGATAGTCTATGTATATGTATAGAGCTATTACATGCTGAAACTTTATGTTGGTAAGGATGTGCCGATGTATTATTAATCGTGATATCTGCATGGGAAGGTTTATGATAATTTAAAAATTGGTATATATTATTTGATCTTGTTATTATTGCTAGGTCGAGGAAATTGATCGAATTTTTATGTTCTATTTCAGAAGTGAATTTTTTTTTTGGGTGCAGGTTGTTGATGACATTTTCGAATACAGTGAACTGCCTGTTTGTTCCTGCGAAACACAGAATAATGTAATCCATAAAGATTTCTGCTAAAAGAAGGCATTTCATTTCAACCATTGATAAATTCTTCTCTTTCTTTAATTAGTCTGATAAGTCATTAACTATTTCTTGAGATAAATTATCCTAAACTGTTTCATCACTTACATCTATCCCTTGTATTATATCAGAACCCAAACCCAAACTTCTAATATATTTTTTGTATATCGTATGAGGATTTCGATATTTTCAACAGAATATCATACGAATATTTTGTGGGTTCTTTTGAAATGTTCTCAACCTAACCTAACTCAACGGAACTTTCGTTTCTTATTGTGTTATCACTTGTTGTTATGAGAACTATTGCTTTAATGAAGCATTTTCTGTGCATATAGGGACTAGACGGAAGAAAAAAGTAGGGCCAGTAGATGGTTGTACTGGTACCTCCATTAATTTTTCTGATTGAGTTATGAAATACTATTTTCAAGTCGTTAGTTCACACTGAAGTGTGTGATTCTGGAAACATATTGATAATGTGAAATAATTCAATGACCACTTTTGATACCGATTCAATGGGAAATTTCAAATAGATTTTTGTTATTCTTGCAATCGAATATATTAGATCCACACCTTTTACCACGCAATACAAAAGGTTGAAGATAGAGAGGAAGACCCCCCTTTTTCACGATCTAATCGGAAACAATTGTTTCTAACTTGCCATCCCAAAGAAATAGAATAGCTGTCAGAGATATTCAATTAGAGAGTGTTCCCAAATAATTGATAAAACACAGAATAGTAATAAGAAAATGAATATGCATAAAATGAACTCGGCTGGTTATTGCGATTTTGAGTTTGATATTATTTAAATGACCTACTTTTGATGATTAAGTTAATCTTTTATCAAGTATAACGACATTACGCATGTATCTCACCAATAACACATTGAAAACTGTCTTTTAATTTTCAAATAGTTTAAGAACAGATACTAGAAATCTCATCTTTTAAATAACTCCACAAAAAAAGAGTTGTGGGTGACAAGATGTTGAAATCACACAATTTTTGTTGCTGATTGACTTTCCCATTGCTAGAAATAATGTGCAGATTTTAATAGCACTCTGGCTGTATGGCATGTTGCGCCATCTTTTTGAAATAATATCGTCGGGATAAATGTCTTGAATTCTAGCAAATAAATTTCGCAATTTAAGGTACAAATCTTAACGAACACTCAATTTCCTAAGAACATTAAAGATAAATATATATATATATATATATATATATATATATATATATATATATATATATATATATATATATATATATATATATATATATATATATATATATATATATATATATATATATATATATAATATTTGAATATATGATAATATATGATTTTCAATACGGGTGTATTTACGTTACTCCACATTCGTCAATATGACCAAATATATAATATCAAAAGAATTTTATCAATGAAAAAAAATTAATTAGGATCCCAGCTTTCAACATAATGAACTCCAACGAATTCCAAATTTCGTGTATTCAACTGCATTGCTAACAAATGTGATACGCCGAATATTTGCCAGTACATTCCATTCCAATGGAATTATGAGACCGATTATTATCAGTTAATAAGTTAGGCAGTTCGGCATTGATGGAAATATTGACAATAATTATGACAGGAATATCAAACTTTAACTGAAAATCCATATATTTGTATACCTATATGATACGCATCAACCAATTAATTATAAAGCATTCATTAAACAAAGTCATTGCTAACATTAATATATCAGTTTTGGAATAATTAAAGGAATTTTCAACATTTGGTTACTAACTATAGGGTAATTAGGAAAATTCTGTTCATTTTAAACAGTTTATATGGTGTGTAAAATACCTAATTCGAATTTTCGCAAATACAAGAAGGTAAAATCTGAGATTTTTATTAAAAATTTGCGCGCCTAGCAAAATATTATAGTTTTATATTGGTACTATCGTTCGTGAAACCTTAGCTAAATTTCATGTCAATATCATTATTATTCGTTACATAGTTATTGTGTCTTCTGAACGGCTTGAAGTGATTTGGCGACTTTTACAATGTCTGATTTTGTTGAGCAAAAAAGTGCCAGTAAAGTTTATTTGCGGAATAAAATTTCTGCTGCAGAAACATTCATAATGTTGCAGTCTTTGTGATTTGACTATACCTAAGAAAAATTTATATGAACGGTATAAAAATTATGAAGAAAACAAATACCGTTTTAATGACTTCAGAACGTTTCAGACAACTATCGACATCTACTGATATGCAACTCGTCAGTCTTATCAAAAAATAAGTGCTCTCTTCCTGACTATCAGAGACTCTATTGTCTGGGTTGAAATTTCAGAAGGATCAGTGAAAACTATTTTGGAAGACCAATTGGGCCTGAAAAAGTCAAATCTTGTTTGGTTGCAAAATTAGATAATTACTACCATGATAAGCTGAAACGCGTAATTTCGGTATATGAATTTATGACAGGGGTGCTCAAACTTGAACTGCTGGCGATCTACCCCAATATTTTATTTAATACTTACGATCAACTCTGAGAGGCTGCAAGTGTGTGATGCAGGGTTGTCGTACATACACTATACACTTTACCTACCTAGGTAGGGTGCACCGTAGCATATATAGATAAAAGCTTTCCGCAAAATATCCATCATGTTTATCAAGGATTGGGTTAGATTAAGTGAGGTTTTTCTCTATAATATCAATGAAAAAACTCATAGTTATTCAAAATTGCGAGTTCATTAGTTGTTACAAAACAAAAGAGTTGCATATGGTGTTAAACTTAACTAGGGAGTAACTTTAGATGTTGAAGCGTGACATTGCATGTCCTCAGCAGTCATTTCATAAGATGGAACTAGTGAGTGCCAGCCGCAAGCATGATGACATATGATCGTCAGTTATTCGATTGCGATATTATGACTTAATTGTCTTAATTTCAGAAAATGTAGACTCGCACAAGTAAGTCGACCCAAACATTGCCGTCAGTTGAAGGTCGATTCGCCTTAGATTCGGATATTTATCTTCAGATCTAAAACATTTTCAACAGAACATAAGTTCATATTAAACTGGCTTGCTATTTCAGTAGCTAATTCCTCAATGTTTTTACATTAAAAAGGATAACTCATGAATGATGCTATGTTTGCCAATTTACTGCAATCATAAAAAGGCTTTTCGGATTTTCCCAAAATATTCTATAATTCAGCCTCTTACGTATCATATTTCAAATGAGGGATCCTTGCTTTCAAAGACGGAAAATGTTTCAGATCCTTTCTTTTCAGTTGATCTATCATAAGTTGCAATTCACTTTGGAATGCGTTTACTGCGCTAATCATCTCAATAATATTTTTTCCTCTACTTTGAAGCTCCAAATTAACGGTGTTTGAGTGCATTGTGATGTCAGTCAAAAATGCCAAATCAGTCAGCCATTTTTCGTTTTTCAACATCTGAGTATCATCACCTCTTTTGCTTAGAAAAGCTGTTATTTCGGGCAATAATTCCTGAAACCTTTCTGAGAATTTCCGGCGATTAAATCATCTGACGTCCGTGTGCAGAATCGAATCAGTATGTTCAGCTGACTCCTATCTTTCAACTGCATTTTAAAGAGACGCCGTTGCAAGCTACGTGCACGGATGGATTTCACAATTTTGTTGCAAAGCTCATAATTTCTTTCGTGTTTAAATCTTTTGAACACAAAACTTGTTGATGAATAACGCAATGGAATGAAAAAATGAAGGAAATCTTCATTAGCTCGACAAAATACCACAAAACCGTTTTTGTTTTGTTTCCAGTTATTGTTGGTGCTCCATCGGTTGTAATGCACAGTAATTTATATTTTGGCAGCTTGTAGGTTTTTAAAAAATTCAAGAAAATTAATATCTTTGCCATGGGTCTTCCCCTTCAAAGAAAAGTTTGTCGAAAATTCTTTCTTAGCCAACATGTCATTGAATACCATCCGGATAAAAATACACAGCTGGGCAGTGTCTGTCATATCGATGGATTCGTCGAACTGGAAAGAAAAGTATGTACATTTCATGATATCATGTTTCAGTTTATCTACCATGTCCTGACTCATGACTTCAATACGCCTTGTGACAGTCGGACGAGATAATTGAAGTTCTCTAATAGCAGACATGATTTCTGTTCTATTTTCAAAATCACCAAATAAGGTCTCACCCACTTCATTGAATGCTTCATTCACAACCGATCCATCTTCAAATGGTTTCTTGTGTTTCGCCAATATATGAGATATTTTAAATGACGTGATCGTAGCAGCTTTTGATTGTTTGGCTGGTCTTGTGAACATGGTTTATTCCTTTTTCAAACAAGATATCAAATCCCGTACTTTTCGTTTTCTTAATTCACTCTGTGGCGGAAAATCCTTTTCATAGTTTTTATGAATCGTTTTATGTTACCACGCTTAGGTATTGCAACTGACGCACGACAAATGAGACAAATGCACTCATCCTTCACCATACAAAAGAAAAATTCTTCCTCCCAATCGTAATTAAACTATGATACGTTTTAGAAGTTAGTGCTTACCAAAGCACAGCATATCATTTTCATTTATATAGAAAATAATTCAACAGGATGGATGTCTTGAGCGAAAAACCTTTGATAGAGAGTATATATTCCACAACTTTTCAGCGTTTTATAGCAATCTTATGACCCATGTATTAATTCATAAAGGGGAATAAAACATAAATACGTTTATAGACAGGAGGATTCACGAGCAGTGAAATATTACGTATGATAATATCACTCATCGTTGGTACTTCAAGAGAGACCGATGTTGATCTTGAACGCTCGCATTTCGAATATACAGTGTGTTTCAACCTATTTGGGAAATCTATTAATGACCATAAATCAGAAACTGCCGAACCTATTTCAATAAAATTTTCGTTTTTTGTTTTGGCACAGAAGTCAACCTGACCCGATGCGAATTCAGTGTTTCAGGAACCAAGTGGGAAATTTCGATTCCATATTCCCTTCAAAAAATATCCGTATGTGCATAACGTTGTTTTTTCCTGGTACTAAGAGTTATAGAAATGAAAATTTGAATTATATTTAAATATTATATTCGGGGTTCTTGGGTTCTCTGAGAAAAGAACTATCAAACTTGGACATATGGTTCATTTTCAAGGAATAATTATAAGATGCTGATATATTTGACGACAATATGTCGATTTTCTTTCAAATTATATTAACAACTAACACTGATTTCATGGTGATTAAAAAAATATCAAAAATGTGATAGGCTTTTGAATTCCCTATCAGAGACACAAAAATATAGAGAACTGAAACACGTTTAACCGTAATCCGTTATGATAATTTCAGGTAATTATTCAATTTCTCTGTAAAATCTGTGTTACATAGTCCCACTCAATGTTATAGTTCGATTTCAATATTTATTTATTTCGTTTTCTTCTTATTCGTTCTTCATTAATTTATAGAACATTTATTTCATTTTGGTTTTCAATTATTCGTGAAGAGTATGCAGTCAGAGTTAATGGATTTTGCAATGAAAATGGGCTCGACCAGAGAACATGTGCTGAGAGAAGGCTGCTAAATATCAAAATTTTTTCCGTGTTTCTCAGTACTTGAGAGTTTACGATCGATTATAAAAACACAACACTGAGAGGCAAGAGACGTAACGAAGCAATATTCGTAAAAACAAATGGACAGCCCACCACCTGTACCAAAAAAGTTATAAAGACGTTGGACGCGTCTGTTAACGTGAAAGGGCTCCTCCATATTTGTCTACTAATGTGACTTTCTGAATTGAACATATCCAAATAGGTGAATCGCGCAGGAATGTCCAGTTGCTAGACCATGAAGGTCGCTAAATCTCATTATTATTCTTCAACATATTTTTCACGTATCGCTTATAAAATATTTTCAAGTTTAATCAATTTCTGAAATAATTTGACAGCTTTACGTCATACAATTTTTTCAATATTATTCAATATTACTTCCTTCTAGTTTGGGAAAAAACATGATGGTATGTACAGGTTGACAAGGATTCATGAAATGAAAATTTCCTAGTTGATCTTCGTAGGATAGGAAAACCTCAAATGTAATAATTTTGGACCACGCAGGGTTATTAGCATTCGAAATTGGTAATTCGTGTTTAGAGTTAATTTCTTAATTTTTCGATAAATGACTATTCTTTCGAGGAAGTTGGTAATGCTTTCCAAATGTTCCATGTTTTTTTTTGTTTCTTCAACGCGCCCAATTTCTGCCTTTCGGCTAATGACACGCCGGGGAATTCTGTCACCTCACTAACCTAGAGAATTTTGCCGACTTCCTCTTGTGTCGAGGGAAGAAATTTTTAGTGTCCAACATATTTCTGTTAGACTGGAGCGATGGCTTTACACCTCCTCCGAGAGAGGGGTGCTCAAGCTATTTCTAGAATCCGAAAAATCGCACTGACTTTGTGGGGATTGAACCAATATAACTCTGCGGTGAGGTCGAGCTACCTACCCTCTGCACCACCGGGCCGGTAAATGTTTCATGTTTTCATCTAGCGAAATTTTTAACGGCACTCACTTCATGATTAATTCGTTCCTTCGAGTACTTTTTGAATTCGCATAGCACATGTTTAAAGCACATTTGACATCGGTTAGTAATCCCTTGGGATTAAAATTCAATGTGTTAAATGGGAATATCCAGTTCTCAAACACGATATTTTAACATGGTCTCTTCGAGTATATGGAAACGTGGACTTATCTGTATCAGTAGCTTTCAACGAGCTTTACTTTGAATTCGATCTCAGTCAGCTCTTCTGCCCAGGATTCAATCGATTCCTGCGTACGATGGAAGGTAGATGAAGCGATAGACCGTATTGTTTTGTTCTAGTTGTCGTCGTTCAAGATGAGTTGTACGATTAGGCTTTGTGGATAGAGCTATAGAACGCTCAAGGAATCAGAGCATATCGTATAGTCTGTGGTTTGAGTATTAAGGTTACTCAACATTCCGAGGAGTGAGTGATGAATCGCTAAGATTTTTACCTTACAAATGTTCTGTTTTCTGCATGTTTTGTTTCCAATTCTCGTAGTAAGGGATACATACTGTGTACTAAATTTGTCGAAAAGCTCTGGATATCAATCGGAGTGCTTTATTCTCTATTGTTTTAAGGTGACTATTCAGCGGCTCGCTTTAGTAAGCCAGCAGTCCGTGTCCTATTTTAAATCTAATGGTGCACCTATAGATGCACGATAGGAGAGAACTATGAAAAGATTCAAGCCCTGTTCCTAATTTTTTCACTATATCGATGTAGGTTATCTAATTTAATTTCTGGTTTAGAATCACTATTCAAATGTTGATTTCTTGTTTCTATTTTATCATTGCTTTTATAGTGTCAGTTGTATAGGCTCATTGGTGTTTTGTTCTGGAAAAAACAGCAAATTTTGTTTTTTTAGAATTAGTAGAAAGCTTGAATTCTGTTTTAAGATGGTCTGAAGAGGGTATCGCTAAGTACGCTACCGTGTTCCTCTGGAGAATGTAATATTAGACTAAAAAGACTCTATTACTTCAGTGGTTCAGGATAAATTTGGCTATCCCCAGTTATATTGAGTCACTGTCATTGTTCGAATCATATTAAGTTTCCACGTCATGTTTTACTATTTATCGATTACAGAGAAAACTACTAGAGAGCAGACGAAGGCGTTGTAGATAGAGCAATGATGTTTTCTATCGTCGATATTTCCTTCCTGAAACTGTTCTGTGGGAATGAGAGTAGGTTATTGTTTTCTTAAAACCAAAATAATGGTTGGTTCTGAATTTTTCCTTTCTTTTGCCCATTGGTTCGTCAAAAATGTCGGTATGTAGGACATAACCTTGGTCCTAGATTCATTTGGTTTCAGTATTGCGATGATATCTGTGTCTTGCCAGCTCTATCGGAATTTTTCACTTCATTAATTTCTCTAACATTCCTTTTGTATTCCTCAGAAACTAAGATGAAAAAGCTCAATATTATCAACTCAATTCATTCAATACAAAGTTTCTTAGGAGTACAAAATGAATGTAAGAGAAATTAATGTTTAGGTCGAAAACGGAAAATGAAACTTTTCCTGAAATCAGTTCAGATTTATATCCATTATCAAATCTTCCAAAATTGCTTGAAACAGCCTTTATATTCGAAATGTAGACGTGCAAAATCAAAGGGATGTATCTCGAGCTACCACAAATGTGTGCTATGGTTCACACGAATTATTCCGCTCCGCTGATGAACCTTCCTGTTTACATAGATGAAATTTTTAATTTGATTGAGGAGTTCGTTACTTGATGAAAATCGATATACATATTTTCAATGAAATAAAACTATGCTATTTAGATTTTCACCATATTAGTGAAATATAATGATATAGTGAAAATCTAAATAGCATAATTCTATTTCATTGAAAGATGTAAATTTTTTCATGAAATATATTTAAATATATACATAAAGATTTTGGTCGATCCCTTATAATTACTGGAAAGCTTTCATTTTGAAAAGAAGAAAAGATGTTGAATGAATTAAGTTTCAATTAAATTGGAAATAATTGTTCGAATGATAATAGCAACCCAGTAATTAACAAAGATAACCCACTATTGATGAAACACAAACAATTATCGAACAATTAGATTGAAATCATGTAGGAAATATAACGCCTCGTTTTATAACCGATCTTGATACAATAGAAAACACCACAACAAAACTATTGTGAAACAACATCCAGTATCCGTTCTGCGAATTGGAATGATTCAATCCGGGATGCAAATACTCTGAATTACTGCCGATTTAGTTCAACACAGAACCCCGCACGGATTCAATTTGAAACGAGTTTTTCAATCGGTATACCTCGCTGGAAATAAATAAACAATTAGTGAAGGAAGAATATTGACAGGAAATCCGGAAAGACCATTTGGTTCATTGAATTGGAAAAATTCGGGACGATTAAAAAGTTCGTGGTATGCACGCCTGTGCATGTGTCGTGGATTTATTGTATCTGAGGTGAAGTTGGAGTTGTAGCGATTTTGGGCAAGCCATGTTTTCCTGTCGATGTACTTCATGCTGAATAACATATACTGATAAATAGAATCCAAACGTTATCAGAATCATAATTACTTATACCTCTGAAGTATTCTTTTACAATAGCTTTAAGCTTCATTTCAAGGTTGATTTTTATATCGAACATTCTATATACTAAACACCTTTATATACTTTGATCTTTTATTCTGGCTCATGCAACACCTCTGAGAGCTCAATATACTAAACTTAATATGGTGACATGACCAAATTCTTTTTTTTGGCTTTCTATATTTTTTCTAATTATTATAGCCTATTCCATTTCAGGTTTCTTTAATCCAACTATATAAAATATAAATAGCTAAACTTACATTTTCAACACGTTTCACTTTCTATTACTATCATAAATTATTTAAATACATTCGATTTATATTATCAACCGAAAAAGACTGAGAAAAATCGAAGGAGAAATAAAATAAGAAAACTAACATAAAAATTGGGAATCGTTTCAGGAATAAAAATATTCAACTGATATTAAAATGAAGAAAATTTTCATTAAAACATCTGATTTGAACTCGAATCTTATGTTGGCGTTGCTTGTTTTCGACGTTTGAATTTGTTAACAATGGTTTTAACAAATGAGGATACGCGTTACATTGAATGTTTATTTGTGCATGGCGATACCACTAGGCAAATATTACGCCAATTTCCAGCCTCTTATTACAAAAGAAGTACAATCTATGATTTTGAGAAAAAATTTCGGACAACAGGGTCATTAGGAAGAAGACGAGGTACTTGGGCAGAACACAATCTCTACATTTTTTGCATTACAAACCAAATTGACAATTTCAGGATAACATGCCAGATGCCAAATCTCAAAAGCCTTTGTAAGAAGAATAATAAGACACGATTTGGGTATTAAGTATTTTCGGAGGCCCTATAGTTTTTAATTGACTCAAGCTGTCAAAGAGCGCAGAATCGAGCGATGCAGAAATTTATTAAATAGATTAAGAACACGTAGACAAATTGAAAATATCTGGTTCACAGATGAGAAAATTTTCAGTGTTTCCCCACCAAAAAAAAGAACGAATGAAAGAATTTGTGTTCCGACGAATGAAGTCAGGAGGAATGTGCCTTTAATTCGTTTGCAGAGAGAAAGACAAAAATTTTCCAGGCATGTAATGGTCTCTGCCGGTATTCCGAGGATCTTTCAATCAAATATCATTTTTATAAAACAAGGCATAAGATTAGATACGGAAAATTATTGTCACATAATTTTCTATCATATGTTACCAACTATTGAGGCGTCAACTCCTCAGTTCACTTTCATGCAGGTGAATGATTGCTGTTTTTTGTATGACATGAATAGGTACAGTTGCCACCAGCTGAAAATGAACGGTTGAGAAATTGAATAGCTTTTTGGAAGATTTTTATTGATTCAAATCTTCTTTAGAATTCTATAATTTTTTTCATATTCTTCTAACAACGTTTGTCAAAGAAGTAAACAACCAGTACTATATCACAAGAAACGCTACTTACTCTCATCTGGCCGTCAGTGTACACGGTGTCCTAAATTAGAGGTATCTAAATGAAATCTATTTCATGTGATTTTAGGATGGAGCCAGATGTCATACCAGTCACTATACTATGGATTACCTAAGACAAGACGTAGACGATATCATCGAACCAGAACAATGGCCCCCAAATAGTGCCGATCTTAATCCATGCGACTATTTTCTGTGGGTTCATTTGGAAGAAATGGTGTATAAAAATGGTATTATTTTCAATAATTCTGAGGAGCTGAAGCAAAAAATTCAAAAATGTTGGAACAATCTTGATCAAGAAGTATTTTCGAGATTCATAAAGAGCTGGAGATGACGGATGCAGTTGGTTGTGGATGCCAATGGAGATCATATTCCATTCTGAGTACTTGATTCTTTTTGATGAATGGTTTTACTCATGTAATTTGATAGACAAAATCATGTCGTAATACTATTCTCGCAGATGTTTTTAACAGTTGGCATCTCTGAGATATTAGGGAAACTGTCATCCTGATCTTCTTCCTAATAACCCTGTTGTCTGAAATTTTTCCTCAAGATCATAGATTGTACTTCTTTTATAATTAGGAGCTGGAAATTGGCGTAATATTTGCCTAGCAGTATAGCCATGCAAAAATAAACATTCGATGAAACTCTTATCCTCATTTGTTAAAACCATTGTTAACAATTTCAAACGTCGAAAACAAGCAACACAAAGATAAATTTAGAGTTCAAACCAGATGTCGTCTAAAACTCGATGACATTTCATCATTTTTCGTTAATCATACAGTTAATGCATGCAGTCTATTTTTAAAGGTTTCACAACGTGAGGTGCATATGATGGTGGAAATGAGAAACATTATTGACGACAATTGGCACAATTCTTAATCAATATTCGATTTCGACCCCTCAAAATGATGGAAAAGGTTGAATCTAGTGATTGAATTACGCAGCTGATTCATTACGATCGCGAAAACTTTTTAAATGCTCGGGGAAATTGTTGAGAAAATTGGCCATTTTGAATTCGAACCGAAATAAAATTTTAGGTTCGGTTTAGTAAAAAATGATTCTTTGTGTTCCCAGAACATCTATGAAAAACACAACAACTTCAGGCGTGCCAACGTCATTAGGGAAAAAATATTTCGATTTCAGCTGAAAATCAGAATGAAAAATTCTTCTCGCTACTTTTTACCAATTCTTGGAATATTTTTGTTTTGAGATCGATATGTCGAATTATTCAGCAACGACGATGGAAAAAATTATTATATATATATATATATATATATATATATATATATATATATATATATATATATATATATATATTTCTCTAGTCGTCGTTGCTGAATATATATATATATATATATATATATATATATATATATATATATATATATATATGTAATCAGATGTAGAAACTCAGTGTTGCCAGGTGGTTCCAAACATTTGTGAGACATTTTTCGCCGTTCCGTAAATCACATCAACGGTACAAAACGAGCGAAATAATCACTGGAATAGTGCCCATAGCCTCTGTTTCATCCGAGATTAAACCTCCCGTCGGTAAATATTTGATGGGACAAATATCTTCCGCGATAAACTGTCATGAGGAGTCTACATATGTAAACTTGAGACAAGAAGAATTATTCAAAACTCCGTAGATGATTGATTTTCCTGACACTAGTATGCTTCAGTATCATATGAAACATCGCGAGACCAGATTTGGCTCTAAAATTCTCTCATCTAGGTTGGGTTCAGATTAACCTCCTCTTTTCCGCATATCGCTTCTCAGTTCTCGAAAGAACTTCTTTTGGTTGTTATGGTTCCAGAGCTTGTTATTCCTTATTCTCTTGGCCCTTTCGTTGTACCTTCTTATTCTGCATCCTAATGCAGAATATATATATATATATATATATATATATATATATATATATATATATATATATATATATATATATATATATATATATATAATGAGATACGAAGAATTATTCAAAAACCTCCGTAGATCAATGAATAATCCTTCCTGACAAGAGCTAGTTCCCAAATCTTCCTGCCATGCACGCAGCCCCAAGAGCCACAATAGGTAACTAAGCAGGATGCCGAGAAACGAAGCGGCAGACTGCAGTTTCGCCCTTATTAAGAGCTCATCAGTGTCGCATATCGCTTCTCAGCATCCTATCAAGCTACCTCGGAGTACCCTATCGATTCCAGAAATGACGCACCTATATATATATATATATATATATATATATATATATATATATATATATATATATATATATATATATATATATATATATATATATATATATATATATATATATATATATATATATATATATCGAGCATCAGTTATTAAACACACAAAAAATTGGAAATCTCCAGATGTTGATGGTATTCATAACTTTTGGTTCAAGAAATTCTCTTGCGTTCATGAAAAATTGGCTGAATATTTTCATTTATAATAAAGAACCCTCAGCTACTCCTTTATTTTTCACACAAGGAATTATTTAACACCGAAAAGTGATAATACTATTGATCCGTCTCAATATAGACCAATTACTTGCCTTTCAACAATATATAAAATTCTAACTACATTTATTACCCAAAAATTTATGCACATTTGGAGAATTATAATATTCTTTCCGAACATCAAAAGGATGTAGAAAAACACCTTGGTACTAAAGAGCAACTTGTAATTGATTCTGTTGCTTTGAATCAAGCTCAAACTAAGAAGAGAAATATTCATACAGCCTTCATTGATTACCAAAAGGCTTTTGATAGTTCTCCCCATTCATGGCTTCAAGAAATTTTGGAAATTTATAAATTGATAAGACACTTCGTCATTTTCTCGAATTTGTAATGAAAAATTGGAGAACCAATCTTCATTTAAATATTTCAAAACAATCGTTAAAATCTGAAGTAATTCCAATCAAAAGAGGCATTTTCAAGGTGATTCTTTAAGTGCTCTTTGGTTTTGTCTTTGCCTTAATCCATTATCTCATGAATTAAGTGCTACTAGTTTCGGCTTCAAAATAAAGAGTCTATTAACTGAATTCAAATTAAGTCACTTAATTCATTTAGATTATATTAAATTATATGCCGAAACCAGATCTCATTTAAAAGTCTACTTGAGATTACTTTCAACTATTCCAATGATATTCATATGAAATTTGGGCTTCCAAAATGTAAAAATCTTTCTATTGAAAAGGAAAGATCACCTCTGATTATATAAAGATTTCCAATATCGAAATCGAGCCAATGCATCAAGGAGATACATATAAATATCTTGGATTTTGTCAAGAAGACAATTAACCATAGCAGCACTAAAGAAAATATTAGAAGTTCATATTACGAAAGACTTAGAATTATCATCAAGAGTTATTTAACTAGTAAAAACCTTTTCAAAGCTATCAACTCCTATGCTGTTCCTATTCTTACATCTTCTTTTGGAATTATTAAATGGTCTAAAACTGATCTAAATGAATTACAATGTCAGACGAGGAAAATGCTCTGTAACTATCATAAGCACCACCCCAAAGTCAGCTGTTCAGAGAGTTACACTACCTAGACATCTTGGAGGTCGTGGATTAATTGATTTGAATAATCTTCATAGTAAACAGATTTTTCATCTACGTTCCCATTTCATGATAAACAGAGAACGTCTAAATTACATGATATTGTTGTTGCTTCAGATTATAATCTTACACCTCTGAACTTGACAATGCAAAAGGTAGATTTTGATATATTTGATGATAATTCTAAAAGAGAAAGTTGGATGCAGAAGGTATTACACGGAAAACACCCTAAAGAATTGAAAAATGATTATATTGATGAAATTGCATCGGATAAATGGTTAGTATCTGGAGAATTGTTTGCTGAAACAAACGGCTTGGCAATTGCGATCCAGGATCAGGTTGTTTTCACGAGGAATTATAGAAAACACATCATCAAACAAAATATAGATGATTCTTGCCGTAGATGTTTCTGTTCTTCAGAAACAGTTTTTCATATATTATCATCTTGCTCAGTCCTTGCTTCAACAGATTATTTAGTAAGACATAATACCGTCGCTAATATTATTCACTTTAATCTAGGAATTAAACATGACCCAATTCCCAAAGAAAAAAATTTCACAAATATGAACCTCAGATTATTTGTGAAAATGACAAATATAAACTTTATTTTGATAAAACAATTCTTTGCAACAGAGCTGTGAAACACAATAGACCAGATATCGTTCCTAATGATAAACAGAATCAAATAACATATATAATTGATATTGCTATACCCGACACACATAATATACAAAATAAATACAATGAAAAAATTTCTAAATATATGATGCTTGATATATATATATATATATATATATATATATATATATATATATATATATATATATATATATATATATATATATATATATATATATATATATATATATATATATATATATATATATATATATATATATATATATATATATATATATATATATATATAGAATTCTTTGTACGAGTACGTGACAATATCATCTCGCTAGGAGTATTTGTTCCACATTCTTCAACCGAATTTCTATCATTTCGATGTCATTACTACATACTAATCTATGGCTTACTATTCTATCTAAGGACAAAATGGTACCCCTACCAAGTCGAGTAGACCACAAAGTATGGCCACTTCATCCCTTCCTCGAAGGGAATTTCAGCCCTCTTGTAACATAGTTGTAGATAAAGCTAAAAGCCTATATTTCCGGAATTACAAGAATAACAACTGTGAATTGATGACGAACTGATGTCTTTACATAAATATGATTTATGTAAATGCAAATGCCATGCAATTTGAATAAGCGATTAATTTGAAAAATAGTTTGAAGAGGCACTAACAACATTGAATACTCAACGCGTCTCTGCTCTCATGAGGTGATGGAAGCTCTTGCTGATAGTTTTTCCGATTTGTGCTCATCCTTGAATGTCATTTATTAACAATCAAACAACCTAGGATTCGGTTATCTTTAAAATATGTACGATTTTCTTTTGAACTTTAGACTTTCCTTCACAACTTATTATGACCATCTCTTTTCGAACAGAGGTTTTCCGCCAAATGGATGAATTAGAGCCGTTGAACTTCTGCTTCTTAGGTTGACCCTTTCATTTCCAAAGGATAGGAGTCTAAAACTAAAAGAATCTTTCTACAGAATAGCATCATTTCAAAACAGCAGCATTGGTTTGCGCGTATGATTACTAACTTGTATTGATGAATAAACTGGTGGACAGTTTCGTTAAACAAATGAAGACAGGTAGAGGGTATTTTCTTCAAGTACACCAAAGCTTTGGATCGTCTACCTAGAAGAAAAAATCTCCACAAGCTAGTACACATTTGAATTCATGTTCGATCTGCTCTTTCCTGTCAAATCGATTCTTTTGTGTAAGAATTGCTTCCCTCCTGTCTCATAAAAATGCTGAGTGGTGTTATCTTGAGCAAAATTTGTTGATTACCTACATAAGCTATTGGAGGAGTGTAGTAAAATTCAATATAGCGTTCTAGCCTGATGATAAAAAATTATAATAGGATCTATCGATTCACCATCATCAGCTTAGAAGCGATTCACTCATATGAGCATGGATTTACGAATGATACCAACCTGTATACATTGGAAAATACGTCTCAAAATGAATGCAGATCATATAATATCCTCAGAAAAATAGTTCACGAGCATTGTTCAAAACCATAACGTAATTTGCCTATATAGGATCATCCAGTTTTCGAGTATTGTAGAGCAGTTCGGTGTTCTGATCTCTTCTTCTGAACTTCGTCCATTATCGACTCTAAAGTGACCAAATTGTTTTATTTCGTAGAAAAATCAATAATTTTGAAACATTGATTTTTGGTTTTGATGCTAACAACCATTTACGTGACCACCACTTAAAATTGAAGAAAAAAACGTTAGACTCTTCTATAATAGATTGTTTTTCATTTGGAATGATTTTCCCGAAAAACTTTTTCAGTTAGTGCTTTCGAAAATACCCAGGATACGAAATTGTTTCCTTTTAAATGAAAGCGAAGGTTATTGTTAGATTTTTATGAAATTTAGTTCACTTACAGCTCACGAGGTAACCGTACTCTAGGTTTAATTCCTACTATAATAATACTAATTAAAATAACTAACTGAAAAATGGTATATTCTTAACTTGCTTCCTACTTAACCTCAGGTTCTTGTGTTTAGTCAGTAACACGTTCAGCATACATCAAAATTCTAGCTGTCAGACAAATATCAAATTTTGAATGAATTTGAGTTTAATCTTAAACGGAATGAAAAATTTAAACACCTCTAATCTCAAAGTCTCAAATCTGAAGAATGAGATGGCCATAGCATACGTCATCAACTTTTATCTGACGATCTATGAAATGCCAATCGAGCAGTAGCTTCGATTCGTATATAGTGTGCACCATCATATTGAAAATAAATATTTCTTCTTTGGGTTAATGGTATTCCATCTAAAAATTCTATCCTCATTAATGACTAGAAAGTAAGTTGTGCCATTTAGATTGTTGTCAAAAGTGGCATATACCAAGATGCGACCACTCATTGAAGCTCACCATACAATACCCTTGGTGTTGAATAGTTGACAAACGGTGTTCATTATTTCAGTTGAAGACTATCACTGGTGATTCGAACTCATCAGTGAAAATAACTAGCCGACAGCATTCTGGATTTTTTCTTGTTGTTTGCAGGAACCAGTTGCAGCAATTTAGTTGGTGTTGGTAAGCACCAGGCTGAAGTTATATGTTTTCTTATCTTGTGAGGCTCACAATTCTGGGCACCTTAGACTTAGAAGGACCAGTTTCCTTAGCCATTACATGGCTTCAAGTTTCGGGTTTGGTCGAAATTGCTTCCAAAATAACGCAAATTTTCTTTATCTTCATCTGTTGTTGTTCATGTGCTGTTTTGAATAAATCATTGGTTGTAAGATTATTCTTCAATCCTTAGAAAATAATTCTATAACACTATCTTCTCTTAGGCAATCTAGTGATACCTGATTTTTTCCAAGCATTTGAATCATACACGTTCTGCATGTGGCATTTCAACATAACATACTATTTGTAACTCCGAAAGTAAATATTTTGAATCTATTATATACATATGAGTCAACGAGATTGAATAGTTGAATGTTTGTGATATAACTGATGCAATCCCCATGTTCTGAAAGGTTAACATTTGAACGTAATTGAATGAACGTGATATTGTACGCTCATAGATTACTTGCTTATTGAATAAAAATAAGAATATGTTTTATGTTCCGAATAGAACAATAGAAAATATATTTTTTTTCAATTCCGTCCGACAAAAAGTTATCTTTTGATAACCTGCCTGCATTTACTCCAAAAAGTGCTTTTAGAATGTAAGATTTTTTTTTACGTTTCTTCAATATGAATTCAGCATATGCTGAATCTCACATAACTCTAAATTCCGAAATATCCAGAAATCAAAAGGCTCTAGCTTTCACCAGAAAACCAGCTCCAGAGTAAGGACTCATTTATCTGCATCTAAAATACAATACATAGCTGTCGTACAGTAACATCTTACTTGATCTACCCAGAACTGCAAAATTTGTTTAGTTACCCACTTCACCATTGACTTTTATACTCACTTTCCAATAATACTTCACGAACAACATGAACAATTTACTGTAAACCTGTTCGTTGATATTGCTGTTGATAATAATCACAACAGTACTAGCCTGAAACGGAAAATTGCAATTTCTATCTTAGAACGGACTGAATCAGTGTTGCGTATTATTAATATACCAAAAATACAACAGAATCATGCCCAATAGTCAACAGGCATGTCGTATATATGTGTCTATTTTCTGTAATAGTTTACCCTTCATTTCTATTCTTACCTTCCTAATTATTTAATTTCAATTAATATCAACTAGAGAGTGCAGTATTCCCATAACGGAATGAACCAAATATCTCCTCAGTTTTATATTCAAACTCTTGTCCTTCGATTTTGCTTCTGAACGTTTATCCTGTGGTGTCCTTTCAAGAACAAATCGCTCATTTTCTTTTCATCCAACTGCAGTCACGTACTTTCAGACGGCCACCCACTTTAACCCCCTAACTTTTTTGATCAAGCCAGTCTTATTTAAAGACGTCTCAATAAAACCCCGTTCTTCCTGATTGGTTATTTGTTTATTCAGGACACGAACTCTAGACCTGTTCGCGCTGGTTCAACTAATCTTCACGATACGATATTGAATTCCGTGCTTCAGTTCATTTGCGAAATTGGTAACCACCTTGCACGACTGCTATGTCTGTAATTACTCCCAACAGGTGGCGCTAAAAATTCCATTTATCATGAAAACGTTCCATTTCCG
Source organism: Cryptolaemus montrouzieri (assembly GCA_013387265.2). Lineage (NCBI taxonomy): Eukaryota > Metazoa > Arthropoda > Insecta > Coleoptera > Coccinellidae > Cryptolaemus > Cryptolaemus montrouzieri. The sequence continues at coordinate 68,438,353 of JABFTP020000021.1, read as the reverse complement.
CTAGGGGCTTTCATGTGATTAATGATGTTTATAGTTCGATAGAGCCGGCCATATTGTTAGAGAGACAAAACAGGTATGCAACAGAGAAGATTCGGAACAACGAGAATCAATGTTTCCCCAGGTAAACTAGCGGAACATAAGCGTCGGTCGTTTACGGGAGCGTTGATGAAACCGTTTGAATTTCAGTCACAAACACGGCATTAAAATAAAGGTGTTACGAGAAAACTTAACATTACGTCACACGTTTTGTAAGTTCAGTGACTAAATGGATTATTAATTTTTCCTGCAATTTCTCAAAGTTGCGGTTTGGATAATTATTGCTTGTTAACTAGGGAAAAAATGAAACTAATGAAAGTTTAATCAATTTTTCTCGTCGTTAATTTCAATTTCATCGAATTAGAATAATCCTAGAATTTTAAAGATTCATCATTTTTTCTCATTCCAGATTCTAATTTCATCCAATCTGAATAATCCCCGAAATTTCATGACGTTTAAAGCATTACTTTTAATTAACATATTTCACGTAAAACCTAATTTTGATTCACAATACTTGGTTACTAGTTTAATCAAAATGTGAATAAGTTGAAAGAATGCAATGAAATATTATTAAAAAAATTTAAATTATTACCTTACCTAATCTGAACGGAGTATGAAAACATTAACGAATGTCCATTCGGGATTGCCGATGGGAGTGAAAACTGAACAATTATGAAATAACAATGATTTTTCTCAGATCTTCCTATAAGTTGTAGTTAGAAATATATATCATATTTTGTGAATGAAGGAATTAAGAATAGTCTAGTTTTCATATCTATCGACAAAAGTATCTGACCTACCACCAGATTTCTTCTTTGGTGTAGCCCGTATAATATTGGTTTTAGCAAGACGCGCTCTTAACGGCTTCAGTATTTCTGGAGGTTTTCTTTGTACTCGCTTTTCGGTGTCATTTTCAAATCTTCAAATTCTTCGAGTTTATTTCAATCGATTATTTATCGTTAATCGGAGCGATTTCAGGATAGCACGGAAGGTGTTGTAGCTGTTCAGGGTCGGCCAAATTCGATGTTTTAGTACGGCAGCTATGTGAAATATTTTAGATACAGTGAAATGATTGGTCCCCTCTCGAGCTCGAGTTTTCAGAAAAACTCGTTGTAGAAAACAAATCTCAGCTATCTTGATAAATAAATATTGTCACCCTTTTTTAAGTAGAATGCAGGGATATGTCAAAGAAATTTTCTTGCTCATCGGTTTCTGGGTTATGAAGCAAACTTGTGTTTTTCCAAATACGAAATATAGGTGATTTTGATATCAATTGTAATGTAATATCAATTCCGTCAACCAATGCCTTCTTCAAAAATAAAATCGAGAATTGATATTTATCCACTCGAAATATAGCAGATATTCACAATTCTATGGTAAAAAAGGTTCGTTTCTGTGCGTCGAGGATTCCATTTACTCAATACTGCGTTCACATTTTAGAAAAAAGAGATATTTGTTGAAAATTCTGCCCTTGAAAGAAAATACGTTTCGCCAGGAAGTAAGAACTATAAACACAAGAAATTGAATCAATAAAAAATAAAAAAAAAATAAAATTTGTTAAAGTTCATTGATATTATTCGTTTCTTTCATACAATAAATTCCCAACATGCCTCCAGAGGAAGGAATCTAGGGGAGTCAGATCTGGGGAACGAAGTAGCCATTGCACAGGTCCCTTAGTTCCTATCCAGTGGTCACCAAATGTACAGATCAGCAGTTTGGATATATTTTATTTCTTGTGTGGTGGTGCACCGTCATACTGAAAACATATATTTCCTATTTGCCCTAATGGTAATTCGCCTAAATATCCTTCTACTATATTCGCATCTATAATTCTATGGTAAAGTTCGTCATCAAGGTTGTCGTCTGAAATAGTGTATGCCAATACACGCTTATCTAACAAAGCGCACCACACATTGAAACAGTATTGTCCCTGGTTTCGAATACTCAACTGTCAATGGGGATTGACATCCAACGAACAGTGCTAATTGTGCCTATTGAAAATTCCGTCACTTTCAATGCTAATATCTCAATTTATTCTTCTTGAGAATTCTGACACCCCTTGACTTCGAAATGCCTATTTCAATTTCTATTTGAAATCTCAGGTTGGGCTGCAACTGCTATTAAAACATCGACAATAGCATTTTTTCTATCTTCAATTTAATAAGTTTTGCTTCATTGTGCTTTAATAGAACCTCCAGAAGTTGAATTGTTCTTCAGACTTTTGGAAATTGACTTATGCGGCTCTTCCCACTCAGGCAATCTATTGTTAGAAGATTCTTCCGCAGCATCCGAATCATACCCAGTCTATATATAATATTCCATCATCAAATGCTTTTCGTAATTTTGAGGTTGAAGAGCTATAACGATTGAGTTATAAGTAGAAATTTTAGAAGCAGATAGATAAGAACCGCATAAATTTATGGCATAAATAATAATTTTCACAGAATAAATGTTATTGACTAAATGTTGAAATTTTTCATACAAAATTGAATTAATCCACATCAATGAGATTGAATAGTTGGAATAATGTCCTAAAAGAAGGAAATCTATATTCTAAGGGTAACGTCTATTGTTTGTCACAGAAATGAATGAATGGGATCTTTGATGCACAAAACTATTCTATCATAGAATTGTGAATATCTGCGATATTCCGAATGAATAGATATAAATTTTCAATTTTTAATGAAAATTATGTTGTTGAAGTGATGAACTAGGCATGTGATATATATTTGCAAAGAAGCAAAATATTCCGTTGTATTAGTAATACCAAAATTACTTGTAGTTCGTATTTCAAAGAACAGAACTTAGCTTCATAATGAAAATATCTGCAAAAAAAATTTCGAATACGTCCCTGCAGTCTACTCAAATGAATGAAAAAATATTTTTCACCTAATTTCACTACACACTAAAAGAAGAGAATTCTGGAATAACTCGAAAACTAAAAAAGTTAGCCGAAATCCGTTTTTACCAATGAGCTCTTCTCAAAAATCGAGCTCGAATAAGGGAAGATTTCTTTGAAATTTATTAGACAGCTGCCGTACTTAAACATCAAATTTGGTCCGTCCACCTTGATCAAGATTTGTGCTGGACCAAAGTTCTGACCGTATACTTCTTATTGTATTGGAATGTTGGGGAAATCCACATAGGGAATGAACTTTGCGTGGTATATTATACGAGAGCTTATGTGATTCGAATCACGAAAATATCTTTTTTTCAATTCGGAATGCAGTGTGCCCGAAAAAACTGTTTGGAAGTATGAAATTTAGAATATATTTTAAACTATGTTTCCAAGTCTGAAGATGAATTCCTGAAACTATCACCCCTAAATCGAACTAGAAAGCTTCGTGTGAACTAAATACTTTATCCGATTGATTTGCGATACATTCTGTCATCGATTCTGCATTATCCCGAATTTAGGAATACATAGAGATGGATACCTTCTACAGCTCGTCAAAGTGATAATCTATTTTCAAATTCATGAATGACACTCCCAATAATTTGGGGTTATCATACGGATTTTGTACCTTATTCTCGTCCCCAAATGATTCAGATTAGCAGCTTCCGCTTCATAATCTAAACTTTTTCGGTATTTCCATTGAAAGTAATCGCAAGGTCAATCGAGCGGGCCATTGCACAGATCATCTTCTTCTAATCAAAGAATTTTCAAAAACCTCTTACAATAAATTCCGCACTGGTAAAGCATAGTGCGGCGCAGCTCCATTTTACTGAACCTTTGTCGACTCATCGGGGATACCATTGTTATGGATATTGTGGTATAGCACAGCTTGAGCTGATAAAAAATGCTTCCTCAAAAACTTCAGATACGTTTCTCCCAAATAAGGTCTTTATACTCTATTTCTACTATGCAAGCAAAAACATTCAGTTTTTCCGGATGCTGAGTATGATTCTCTCGCATTCTATATGGGTTTTCTTAAGGCCCATAACTCAAATCTTGAAGACTGACGTTTCCTTTCAGAGTATTTTGATGGTTCGACTTTTTCAGGTAATGAATGAAAACCGATTACCCCCTGTTATGTACATTTATTTAACGAATAAAGGCAAGTTTATATTATTTATGTAATTATATCACTTGTGAATTGAATTTGAATATCATGAAACGCAGAAACATTATGACTACAAAATTGGATACAATTTTCCGTCCTCAAGGATAGCAGTTTGTTCGACATCTTGCTCTGAAATGAACTCTCTTTTAGTATAATAATGAATGAATATTCATTCGTCTGAAGAAGCTACGGTGTAGTGAAACGCGTTACGAATCGCAATTATCAAGTAAAATTCCTTAAAACACAGTACTTGTTTTTATTATTGATAATGGAATTTTACCAAGTAAAAGCCTTCCAAATTCAAACACAATTTACTACCCTCAACAGCCAACTGGAGCTTAATGCATCCCTACTACTCAATACCTAGAATAACTTCCACTCTGTACTTGTACTTACCTACTCATCTGTTATGTTGTTATTCACTTGAAAATGACCGAGAGGTCAAAACCGGTCGTGATTATTGAATAAATTGTGAAAAAAAGACAAAAGTGTCTTATTTCTTATTATTAAGGCAAAGATTGAGTGACATGAAGAGTCTAAACTCTTTCCAAATCGCATATACTCTTAAAGGTATGTGACACTTTCGATAGGAATGAGAAAAGGAAAAAAAGTGGGCTGATCACAGAGAAATGATGTCCCATCAAAAACATAAAATATTACGAAATGCATATACATCATTCCACAACCAAAAATTATAATACCTTTTGTGAAACCATTTTAGTTAGTTTCTCTATGGAAATACTTATTCAAATCCATAAACATTGATGGTGGCTGTAACAATATCAGACAATATCATATCATATCAATATCAGAAGTTCTGTATAGTAGAAAAAATATTTGGTTCGATAGTCAAATGCTACTTGATTCCAGATGAAAGTATTTGGCTCGTACATTTTCAATATCAATGCATGAGCGACATACCCCACGTATCAAGTGGAATTAAAAATTCCATAAGATAATTTTCATCTAGATTCAACAGAACATAGTCCATTCTGTTCGTTAGGAGACCATGAAGCATTTCAATATAGAGGAACAACAGTGGTCATTGTTCCGAAATATGCAGATTTTTCCTATCGTACTCAACTGTTCGTCGTATCTGAACGCCAATCATTAATATAATTTTGTATATCCCGTAAGCCGTATCTGAACAAGTCGAACTCGACTCATACGCCATCGGATTTTCAATGTCTTTCAAGAAAGATAATACGAACTATAATAAAATGAACGTTTACAATACCAAATAAAATGAACGTTTACAATACCGAATTGAAGAACGTCGCCGTTTTGCATGCACCAAATATATGATTATCACATGAACTTTACATTGGAACTCGAAAAAAATTAAAATTTAAAATATTTCTAGATAGTTTGCTTTTATATCGTCCATAAAAATCAACCAAATAGGTTGTATCGCTCTCAAGTGATGCTCATTCAGTCTTATATAGGACCTTGTTGAATAAGTACTAATTAAAATTACTGTCTTGGATTTACATGAAACTTCACAACGTTTATGCTAAAACAATTGCTGAACTAGATAGTTTATTTCATTTTATATTATATACAAGAACAATAACGAATATCCAAGCTTCATAGCTTCGTACTAGGATATGTTGGTCCCATTTTCATTCTAGACAATTTTGGCAATACTTACGCTAAAAATAATGAAAATGGGGAAATTGATTATCATCAATCTAGAGCTTCAAGTGATGGAAATGAATTGAACATATGGAGGCAGACAAATTTAATTGAATATTCTACTGAACAAATTATGGAATCTGGATTATAAACGATCGTTCTATTTATTTCCAGAAGTGATTCTTCAACTGATTGCTTTTCTGGAAAGTATCACCGCCTGTAAAATTCGTGGGATCAGTGGTGTGAAATCAATATAGCTTTAATTTACTTCCACTCATTCGTGTTGCCTGAATTCGAACTTCTCCCCCAAGTTCCTTCGAGTGGTACACTTCTATTCCATTCTCCTACATTACGCGGCAAATATGTTAACATCCTTCCTTATCAATTATTCGCCTGAAAGGGACCTTCTCAACACTATAATATCAGGAACATATAGAAGCTGTTCGGATAGATTTATTTAATAAATCACTAGTCGTCCTCTGAATGTATGAATAGCAAAAAGCTTCAAGATGAATAATGATTGGAAGGAACCGAAAAAAGGAGCAAGTTAGAGCATAAATATTTTTTGTTGATGAAGTTTAAGGTAGCCATCAAGTCAATACGTAAACGCTTAGCCATTATGAGAAATTTCATGCAAAATCAAACAATCTTTCGATCTAAAAAAATCTTAAAAACTTTCTAAGTTCCAATTACAATATCAAGCGGATATTTTATTCGCGGCCATAACTAGCGATTTTCAATTGGAGTGAAATATTTTCGAAGTGATACCATTTCCGGTTATACCGGAAAAGGGTCATCAGTTTGTTATTTCAAATAGCAATCTACCTTTTTTATTATACATCTAGAACCGACATTTGAGCAAGGCATAAAATACCCAAGTTGTTGGCACTAATCTGTCAAAACTTTTGACAGATTTAATTATTTTTGTTATAAACTCGATTTTTGAGGAACATTTAAAAAAATTGTAGCTCGTATATCTTTTGCACTACAGACACAATTTTTACTTGGGTGGATAGAAAAAGGATCAGGAAATTTTTTAAGCAGTCTACACATGTCAAATCTTTATTGCGTTGTTTTGTATGATTTTTTCAATTTGGCCTTTTTCAAACAGCAGTAGCTCAATTTTTTCAAACGGCACGTGCCAATTTTTATATCGCCATCAGATGAAGAGTCAAATTTCAGATTTCATTGTCAATATTGAATTTTGATGATTTTGCAAGAACTAACAGAGAATGCTTTGAAATATTTGAATCAAGTATCTGAACTGGCCTAAAATTTATGTACTTGTCACTTCGTTCATTCAAATTTGATGTTTCAACAAGAATTGTCGTTATTTCAGATTGAAAATATCCAAAATATACAACACATTTGGAATAAAACCACTGGTTATTCAAACGAAAAAATATTTAATCTTTTTTCAATTCATTTTCAAATGTCCAAAAGTAGTAGGTAAAAATTGAAGGCAATTCAATAACCAATAACCAATTTCCAAATTTACCGTCTATACAAAAAATAAAATTTCGAAGCATTAGAAGCAATTTTCTACAATTCGGATGAATAAAAATTGTAGGAACTAATCGAAAACCAATCATCGAAGATAATTACATTATTACGAATAAATGATAGCAAACATCATAGGAGAAAACTAATTCACGATCTGAATAAATGTTCAATATGGGCCCCATTTTGCTCGATACACTTGACAGCTCGTATACGAACATGATGAGTTGCCCTCCTAGTTTCCTCAGGATCAATATTACGAAAAGCATTATGAATACGCTATAGTAACTCTTCTTTACTTCCTACAAGAATAATATACACTTCACTCTTGATTTTTCCCCATAAACAAAAATCAAGGGGCGTCAGATCCGGAGAACGCGGAGGCCATAAATTTGGTCTTTGATTACCCCACCATCTATCCCCGAACATTTCTGTTAGCTGCCGATCTACAGCTCGTGTTTTATGTGCTGGTGCACCATCCATTTGGTAATAGCAATCCCTCAGAATTTTGAGGGGTAATCCATCTAAAAAATTTGCTAATGTACCTCTCAAAATTTCCAGGTATTTTTGTCCATTAAGATTTTCCTCATCAATGTGATAAGCCAACAAATCATTCATTAAAATTGCGAAAACGTTCACGCTGAATTTATTTTGGAAATCAATAACCTCGATGGAATGTGGATTTTTTGTGTGGCCCAAAAATGTAGATTTCTCCTGTTGGTTATTCCACTTTCATTGAACTTGGCTTCATCAGACCATATAATTTTTTGCAGAATTGTCTCATCTTCTTGAAGCCGAATTAATAAATTTTCGAAGAAATTTATCCGCTTAGGAAGGTCAGTTGGTTTCAATTTTTGTAATCTGATAAGAAAATATGGGTGCATGTTATGTTTCTTAAGGATCCTTTGAATGGAAGTATAACTCAATCCAATATCCATTGACGCTGACTTAATGGACGCATGTCGATTGGCACGAAAATACGCTAGCGTATTACTTTAATTGTCGTCGTCCTCGGGAATTGGTTTCCTTCTAGTTTCTATGTATTTTGTTCCTCCAAATTGCAGAAAATTGGCGCCAAATTTGGAAATTAGTTATTGAATTTCCTGCAAGTTCTATCCACCACTTTTTGACATTCGCCATGAATTGAAAACATATCCTCGTTTGAATAATCAGCCATTTTATTATCAATCTGGTGTTTTTCAAAAATTTTCACTTCAAATTGCCAACAATTCTTGTTAAAATAACAAATTCGAATGAACGAAGTGACAAATACATTAATTTTTGGTACCTGTCAGGTGAGCGTAGCCAGTTCAGCTACTTGATTCAAGTATTTCAAAGCATTCTCTGTTGGCAGGAGCCATTCTAAAATATTGACTTATTGCTGTCTGAAAAAGACCAAATTGAAAAAATCATACAAAACAACGCAATGAACATTTAACATGTAAAGACTGCTTGAAAAATTCCTTGATCCTTTTTCTATCCACCCAAGCTAAAATTGTGTCTGTAGTACAAAAGATCTACGAGCTACAATTTTTTAAATGTTATTCAAAAATCGAGTTCATAACAAAAATAATTATATCTGTCAAAAGTTTTGACAGATAAGTGCCAACAACTTGGGTATTTTATGCCTTGCTCAAATGTCATTTCTAGATGTATAATGAAAAAGATAAATTGCTATTTGAAATAACAAAGTGATGACCCAATTCAGGTATAACCGGAAATGGTATCAGATAATAATATGTATAAAATTTCATAAAATTTCAGCTTGATGTATTTGGAACTCAAATATGCATATATATGCATATATATATATATATATATATATATATATATATATATATATATATATATATATATATATATATATATATATATATATATATCCACCTCTGTTATTAATGCCACTTTGGCATCGTCGCGGCATGCTCAATATTAATTTGTCTATTACATTTTGGCCTAAGTCATTCCAAGCCCCCTGAACTGCTAATCGAAGCCTCTGTTCATGATGGAAGACGTTTTGACGCAGGGGATTTCTTTTTAGGGTGTCCCACACATTCTCGATGGGATTCAGATCTGGGGAGCCGGATGGCCACGGTAGAAGATCGATATCATTCTCTTTAAGAACGTTCAAGACAACTCTTGCACGATGAAGAGGAGCATTATCTTGTTGGAAGAGTGGATTTTGACCCATTGTTTGGAGATACAGTACCACTACAGGTAAAACTATCTCATTCACGTAAGAATTTCCCGTGAGGTTGTTCTATATGAAAACGAGGTCAGTTCTTCCACCAAAGCGTATACCTCCCCAAAACATCACTGATCCGCCTCCCTGTCTAACAAATTCTCGAACATGCTGGAGACCGTTCTGCTTTCCAGGTTCCCTCCATATTCGGTTTCTTCCCGAATCAGGATAGTAACTGAATCTAGATTCATCACTGAAGAGAACTGTGGCCCACCTCTCTTGATCTCAGTTTACGTGTTCTTGGCACCAAGCTAAACGAGCAGCGCGATTTCCATGGGTCAGTTGTGGAACTCTCAAAAGACGTCTGGAGTGGAGTTGACCTTCGTGCAGCCAATTTCTCACAGTTTGGTCGGAAATTTGTACATTATGTACTCTTGATAGCTCTTGAGCTAATTGAGATGCTGTGGTAGTACGATCTACGATCAGTAATCCTGAAACGACCTGTATGGCGTTCTTCTACGCTACTTGTTTCGTTGAAACGCGACTATAAACGGTTTATGACACTTGGGCTACTTCCCAGAACCCTGGATACTTCCCGTTGTGAGCTTCCAGCTTGGAGCATTTTTAGTTTTTTATAAGAAAACTGAAATCTGTTGCGGTACTCTACATAATTTGGTGAGAAATTGATGCAGGTGTTCATTTCTTAAAAGAAAATCATCCATATTGATCGTTCTGGATACGATATATCGATATTCAGAAGTGTTCCATAGACTTATATATATATATATATATATATATATATATATATATATATATATATATATATATATATATATATATATATATATATATATATATATATATATATATATATATATATATATATATATATATATATATATATATATATATATATATATATATATATATATATATATATATATATATATATATAGTACATTCTATCCTCATTTGAAAATATCAGAATATGGGTTATTGATAATAAGTCATGACGTTGTTTCATTATGCTGGCTATAGATGAGATATCAGGAAAATAAACGCTTGGTATAAATAAAATGAAATATTTTCGTCTTCTTCAAGTGTCTACAGCTTATAGTTATGTGGAAGGCTTGCTGAAAAATGTGCTAACAATGCCTTTTTTGAATGTTAAGAAGTGAGGATTGCTTTATTTCTAGTTCACTATTGAGAGTCCTGAAGTTTGGGTTTTTACAAAATTCGTTTATTTTTTAAACTTCCAAATAGATTAATTGTCATCCTTTCATTGCATTTGAGGAGAATTTTCCGATTGTTATGGCAATTATTTGATTTTCGGCCTGTTTGTCCGTCAGCTGTTGGGCCTCTACTGCATTTAATTCTGTATATTTCAGACTCTTTGAATTCATTAGTTTTTAATTGGCATTGAATAATAATTCGCTTATGGTGGACCACAAAAGTAGGTTGTTGAATTAAATCTGGAAAGATGATTACAATGTGAGTTAGACATGCGTATTTATTTTCTGTTTTTTATGAAATAAAGTATTTGAAAAACTTGTTATTGTTGTTTGGTTTGATATTACTGTTTATGTAGAATACTACTATTTGACACAATTTCCTTAATGAGATTGATATCCGTATTTAAGTCCATTATGGATAGGGAATGGAAAAGTAATAAAACTACTAATTATGTGCAATGTATAAAAAGAATCCATTCTGATTGTCGAGTCTGTAAATGATCCTTCTGTATATATGTTGGTGAAATAATGTTTGAGGTAAGTGATTATTATGTCTAGGTATTGTTGAAGACTTCAATTTCATCAATGAATGTCTGTCTGTTTTATTATGCATTTTATTCAGAAAATGTATACCAAATGTCTGAGTCTTGAAAATCCACAAGAATGTCATCAACGTAACAAATAATAATATGTTTTTACTCTAGCTTATCATTTATTATAGACTCTTCAAGATTGTTCATGAATATATTGGCTAATAAGACGCAGAGTCGGTATTCCATGGGAAGTCTTAATCTCAGAAATAATTTTGTGACAACAAACAAGCTACAAACCTTTTGTTATCCTTCAGATTACAAAATTCATCCATAATGTACGGTGAATTAATATTTTGGTTGAATATTTCTTTTCTTCATTATATCTCATTATGGAAAGATTAGAAAATAGATACGTTTGTCTAAATTACATTGCCCTCTCAACAGCAATTACTTTTCCGAATTTAATTTAACAACCTCATTTTCCAGTGGTCCCATTAAGAGCAAATTACTGTTCAACACCGAAATGAAACTGATGGATTCAAACAGACTAGAATATGCAGAATTGAATACAGTGAAGGTCCGACAGCTTACGTGGGACAAACAGTTTTCGAATCTATATTCAAAAAATATCTCTCTTCAGATATCAAATCCGCAATTTATAAACGTATTGAATCGACAAATTACATAATTATATAATATAAATATACTCAACAACTACAATAAAGGGATGACAATAAATCTATTGGAAAGTTTGGAAATTGACAATCTTTGTGAAAACTTAAAATTCACCACTCTCAAGAGTCAACAGGAAATACATATCCTACTTTTATGTTGTCACAACCATCAAGGTAAAGGTACCGGTTGAAGATGTTCATTCATTATATTTTGACCTAGAACTGGATGATACAAAATCGAATTTGCAAAATGCATGACAAAGAGAGGGAAAAGAAAGTGAAAAACCCTGAAAAACAAAAAATTTTAACGCCATATCCTTTATATGGCGTTAAAAGAAGAGATTTCAATATCAATATATGCCTGATATTCGCGCTTGTTGAATAGAAGCTTCTAGAAATATCGCCGATAATCCTTCACTAGAAAGATATGAAATTCTTCTTTCCACCAATAAAATGAATTGAAAACTAGATCAATGATCTCAATAAGTGAAAGAAGTTCAACAAAATTCCACAAAACTAGAAAATGATCGGCCTCTCATGCGAATCTTAATGGAAAGAAAAAGAATGAAACCATATCATCCCGGAGAAATGTCGGTCGCTCCAGTTTTTCTGCCATTCTATGAATATCTACTTCAACAGAGAAATAACAATGTGCTCGGTTGGCCGGCTATTTGATCCAGGTCTTTCATCATACCAAAAATCTATCCCAACGTAAATAACTGATTCAATAGAAGAGAAAACTCGGCATCAACTCATCAGGAATGTCAAGCAAAACATTTGAATACAATCCCAATTTGTGTAGTGTATGTATTCATTTATGAAGTCAGCCTGTTATCCCAGAACCTGATTTAATTGATTTGTGAACCCTGTCACTCGAGTGAGAATATAGCTCTTCCTCCTTACACTCACATTCAATTATATCAAAATTAAAACAAAGAAAGGTAAACAAGCGGGATTTGGGAATTTCGAAACAGTAAGCGTTATATTACCTGAGGTTAATATGAGTGCGTGGATGAATTAAATCATATTACAGAATTGAACTCTAAAACAGGGACTGAATTCAATATATCAAGTAGGTGCAATTTGTGCAATTCGAGAGACTGACTAATTTTAGATTTCGTTTCGTTACAATGAATGTGAAAATTATGTCTTAGATATTTCAATAACCTGTAAAAATGATTACTACCTGTTCAAAATACGTACTTTTTCCAAGTGAATGTAGTCGAGGTATATAAATATATGTCATTATTAATGTTTTCGCGGACATAGTGTATATCAGTTTGTTTTGCAGGATTTCAGTCCGTCGTTTCTGTGAGTGATTATATATATATATATATATATATATATATATATATATATATATATATATATATATATATATATATATATATATATATATATATTTGTTCCATAATATATATATATTATGGAACAAATATCTTCCGCGATAAACTTCGCGAGGAGTGTACATATGTAAACTTGAGACAAGAAGAATTATTATATTTGTCCCATCAAATATTTACCACGGGAGGTTTTATCTCGGATTATTTCGCTCGTTTTCTACCGTTGATGTGATTCACGGAACGGCGAAAGATGTCTCCCACCAAATGTTGGAATTTTTAACGTTTCCACATCTGTTTGTTATTGTTCGTATCTTTCTTTGAAGTCCGATAGCGGGTTCGCCGTGTCGGTCCATAGAGGGCGACTCTCGTACGTATGTACGATGTACGTCCTTTCTGGAATCGATAGGGTACCCCGATGTAACTTGATATGATGCTGAGAAGCGATATGTGACACTGATGAGCTCCTAATAAGAGCGAAACTGCAGTCAGCCGCTTCGTTTCTTGGCATCCTTCCTAGTTGCACTATTGTGGCTCTTGGGGGCTGCGTGCATGGCAGGCAGATTTGGGAACAAGCTCTTGTCAGGAAGAATTATTCATTGATCTACGGATTTTGAATAATTCTTCGTGTCTCAATATATATATATATATATATATATATATATATATATATATATATATATATATATATATATATATATATATATATATTCTGCATTAGGATGCAGAATAAGAAGGTACAACGAAAGGGCCAAGAGAATAAGGAATAACAAGCTCTACCATAACAACCAAAAGAAGTTCTTTCGAGAACTAGAGAAGGCGGAAAAAGAGGAGGTTAATCTGAACCCAACCTAGATGAGAGAATTTTAGAGCCAAATCTGGTCTCGCGATGTTTCATATGATACTGAAGCATACTAGTTGGAGAAAATCAATCAGAAGAAACCAAAAACTTAAATGGACAATATAACCATAACCAGTGAGGAGGTTTCTGTTGTACTGAAAAGAACAAATAACTGGGCATCTCCAGGACAAAAAAAAATCCATAACTACTGGTGGAAGACCTTCGAAAGTATTCACCCCAAACTTGCCACATTTTACAAAGAGGCTCTGGAAGACCCTTATACCAGATTCGTTCACCCTAGGCATAACTACCATGATTCCAAAGGGCAATGACAGTCGAGATCCGAAAAATTTCAGGAATAACATGTTTGCCGGCTATCTACAAGGTACTTACTGAAATCATCACTCTCCACTGAACAGGTACCTCAAAAAGAAAAACATCCTCTGAATAGGGAGGGTGCCGCGTGAGAACCATGGGTTGCAAGAGACTCAGGAGTATTTCGCTAGCCTGGATCGATTACACGAATGATTCTATCCCTCACAGGTGTCTTTGTGAAATGTTAAAAATGCACGGAGTAACGGACTGCATAATCAAGTTCTGGAGCACCTCATGAAAACCTGGCGAACTTACTTGAAACTTCACACAAAAAAATGAGAATGGTAACGTCATGGTTAAAGATGCCAAGCAGCGAATCACATATCAACTTTATATGGACGACCTCGAACTCTATACCTCAAACTCCGCTCAGATGAAGAGACAACTCGTGGTTGTTTCAGCATTCAGCATTGCGATTAACATGGAGATGGGGATTAATAAGTGTGCGGTTGTGAAAGTCCAAAGAGGAAAGGTTGTCAATGATGAGTCCATGGAACTTCTTAATAACATTGAAACCCCCAGGAGACGCTTATAAATACCTGGGCATCCGACAAGCGCTAGATATCTGAACAGCTGAGATCAAATCTAGTTTCAAAGAAAAACTATACCACGGAGTGAAACTCATCCTACAGAGTAAACTTAGCTCTAAAGCCATGTTCAATGGCATAAACAGCTGGGAACCACTCGAGGTGATGGATACCAAAATGAGGACAATGTTAACTAAGTACGGGATACATCACCCCCACGCATCGATCAACCACCTCTATATACAAAGGCGATCGGGGGGACGAGGCCTTATGTGTCTGGAAACAAGTCATGATAAACAGGTCCATAGCCTGCATCAGTACTTCCAAAACAAAAACACACCTCTTTATCTCGCTGTACGCAGAGCCGATGAAGGCTTTAGCCCACTAGGACTGACTGAATCCGTTCCAGCTCCGAACACAGCGACACAGCAAGAACTGGCACATGAATGGCAAGAAAAGGCCTTCCATGTACGATACCCGGGACACCTGAAAAATGAAAATGTTAATAAGGTGGAATCACTGAACGTTCTAAAAGCTGGTTTCCTCTTTCCGGAGACTGAGGATAGAAAACTGGCCATTCAGGACCAGGTTCTTCCAACAAGGGCCTATCTTACGCATAAAGCGAATGCATAGTTACCTTCCGTCAATGCCGAAAATGCAGGAAACACCTGGAGACCATACAGCATGTGACCTCGGAATATCCAATCCTGGCTTCTGTTGGATACCTGCAAAGACACAACGCTATGGAAAAAATATTTCATCAAGAGTTAGCCTGCTAAAAAAAAGCGTTGAGAATTACAAATACCCCCCTGTAGATGTCCTTGAAAATAGCGATGTAAAACTTTACTGGACACCGCTCTCAAAACGGATAGAGGCGCAGCGCTTAAAAAGTCCGACATTGCTCTTGAGTAGCAGTGTTGATGGATGTGACCGTTCCATTTGATGAGAACCTCGAAAAGGCGTATGCAGAGGAGGTGATGAAGTACCAGGATTTGGCTGTCCAGCACCTTCGAAATGAAAATAAAGCAGATTCAGTTAACAGGTAATCATGCTTTAGGTTCTTCTCGACTTCTTCATCGATTGGTGTAAGTCAGAACTAGAAATTCTCCAGCAAACATATAATTGAGACACGGAGACACGGTAGAGAACCATCATGCATGTCTGGCTAAAGTTCTACAAATATTATCGTTGCAAAAAATAAAATATTCAAAATAATTTTTCTATGTAGCCTTCTCTTACTCCGTACAAAATGTGATGTACCCATTTGATAGCCCTTGAAAAACCACGTGTTTAAATTTTCGTAACGGATGAAAAATAGAAGAATTATTGCGATCAGTGTTTTTTTATGATACACCATATATAATAAGTTCAAATTACCTGCTAGATTTCTTAACACTTGCGGAAAATATCAATTACAGTTATCAAACATTCGAGAAAATGATAAAAACCCAATCAATTCCGAATACATTTTGATGATAATTAAATTTTATTCATGGCATTCACCTTAGCAATGAGATACGAAAATTTTATAAAGAATAGTGAGATTGCTGATCGAAAATTTATGTTTTTTCTTCTAATTAGATCAATTCAAACTTTGAAAGGTAATTCCTGAAGCAATTCTAAATTAAATTAGTGAGATTAGAACGCTCCTCATCTTTTTAAATTCCGATACATTCATCCTCAAAAATGTGATCTTCAAGGGACCTGAAATCACTTTTTTTTCGACATACGAGTTCGATTTTATTGTGTAATCACAGATGGTATGAAATACATATCTTAGTGGTGACATTCGTAGTTATATCAAAATGATTATCAAGAATCTTGAGCTGGATTTGAGTGATAAATGTCAGAATTTGCAAAGATCTAGTGAAATATCTTTTGAAATGTCTTTAATTCTCTATTGGAAAATGATATATCTATGAATATTCAGTATCACAAATAATGTTCGAACACAAAGAAGATTGTATTCCAATGAAAATTTATCATCCTCTTTATGTCAAGAAAGACTGATTGTAGCGGAAGAGCTGAGATACGTCAATTTTTTATTGGAGGGGGGACTAATGTCTGAGTTGGTTCGAAGCATTTTAAATCAACTGCCAACCCTTAGGTACATCTAAGTCTGAGTTTATTGTAGGGAAAGTGGCTAGAATGGCATATCCTTGGAAAAATCTTTCATCATCATACAGATAGTTCAAACACAACGAAAATTTACGATTTCTCTTCTAATATTCTGAAAAACTTCTGATGTCAAAAGTCTAAATTCGGTGAAGATTCTTCCCCGCAGGACTCTATTCAAGATGACCCACCCCATAAAAATAAATCTAATGAACTGAAATCAGGTGACTGGCTGACCACTCAACTTGCATTCAAATATTGTCACACACGAACTTGGAAATGTGCACGAACACCTTCTGGCAGGAAACGTATCTCATTCTCTTGAAGAGTTTCCTCATTTTCCAGATTTTCTGTGAGCCTGAGAGTTATAAATTCTGTTAACAACGGCAAATAAGTGTCTTCATGGAGATAACGTTCGATGAGGAATGGTCCTACAATATGGTTTGCATACATTTCAGCCAAAACATTCAACTTCTGATTCGTTTATGTTTGCCTGTATGAACCAATAAGGATTCTGGGTATATTCCAATATCGACAATTATGCCTTCTCGTTTCACCACTGAGAGTAAAGGTACACTCCTCAGAAAGAGAGGTATTATACAGAATATATGGATTAGTGTTGATATTTTCACTTAATATTTCACAAAATTGCAAGCAGTGATCAGGATAGTCGTCGTTTATCTCATGAACTAGTTTTACTTCATAAGAATGAATTGGTTATATTCATTATATTTATTATCATGAAGAATGTTGAAGTAGATACACCAGACACACATGATAATTTTTGTGATGAAATTATAGGCCGATGTGGAACTTCTTGTTTTTTGTTAGCCACCGAAACAGTATTTTGGAATTTATTCATCAAATATAAAATATACTGGTATCCTACGTGTTCTTCTGGATAGTTCACATTAAAAACCTGGAAAAACTATTATTTTGATACTAAATTGAAACAATTTCGACCTAACGAATGACAACTGTGATTGAAAGCATTGCGACAATGGAAGACAAGTGTGAAACAGATTTATCATTACCAGATGGTTGTGATAAAAATAATAGTGCGTTCCCTAGAAAACATTCATGTTAATCAATACCTCGAATAAACCCATTTCATTGAGAATTTAAAACTTGGAAGTGGTAAGGACCAGAATTGTGACCTTATTTTGAGAATTGTAGCAGTGAATTAGAATGGTATCATTGAATTTTCGATGAAAATAAACTTTTGTTATGTTTGGACTGTTTGTATGATATTAAACGTTTATGAAAGAAAATTTTTGAATAAAAAATTAATTGAAAGGCTTTTCTGAAGGTATGTCACTCGATCTACTTTCCCAATAATGAATTTCAACTTGGGATCTCTAGATCTCATGGGGGTGGAAAATTTTTGTTGAAATACAAATTTTCGTTGTGTTTGGACTTTCTGTGTGATATTTAATGTTCTTAACGATATTTTTTCTGAATTTAGAATGAATAGACCTTCCTGAAGATATATCACTCGTCCCACCTTTCCTGAAATGAATTTTGATTTGGGTGTTGCTGAGGATAGAGGTCGATTTTACATGCCCGAACCAACTAATAAATTGTTCCAATAAAAAATTGACGTGTCCCAGTTTTTCCGCCAAAATCAGTCAATCTTGAAATAGAGGTGTTGGCAAATTTTCATCGGAACATATTGTATATGTATATATAACATATTACTCCATCTATGGTAACACCAGAAAACACACTCTATGATGAAAATTGTGACTTCAGGATCCATGAGGATCAAATTTTCAAAGCTGAATGCTGAAATTGAATGAAATTTCGAAAATGTTCATTTCAGTTTGTTGGCTTTATTATTCAATTGTTTCACCTATGACAAGCGAAGAAAAGCTCAAAGGAAACGAGCAGGGCACAATATTACGCAAATTGGTTTCTTTCTGCCACTACTTCAATTAATTGAATTTAGTTTTTAGGGGCTCTACAAACATACTGAAACTTTTTTCAAAGGAGTGAAATCGAAACAGGGAATTTCGCATAAACTTTGTATTTCCATTAAAATTCAAATTTACCGTTGAAAAATCTAACAAAAGCAACTCTTCGGCAAAATAAATTGTAACGTGAGCAACATCTTCACATTACTACAAACATATTTAGGTATGTAAATATATTGAAATTGAAGCTCAATTCAAATTATGATTCAATTTATCTTCGGAGACATCAGAACCCTTTCACAGTTTCGAATAAAAAATATTCT
The DNA here is from genome assembly GCA_013387265.2 of Cryptolaemus montrouzieri. Taxonomy (NCBI): domain Eukaryota; kingdom Metazoa; phylum Arthropoda; class Insecta; order Coleoptera; family Coccinellidae; genus Cryptolaemus; species Cryptolaemus montrouzieri. Next base: position 68,419,063 of record JABFTP020000021.1, on the reverse strand, counting down.
TCATGTCGTGCAAGTACTGTACATAAATGATGAAACTTCTTGGTGGTTTCGGTACGAGTTTATATAGACAAACCTTTCCAACGGAAGCTATTTAATAATTCATGAATGATTGAATTATTTCCAGATATCCGAAATCGACTTCCCTCAAAGGCCACACCATTCCTAGTGGAATATTCAGTACAAATTCGAAATCAACCCAACTTAATCCGAACAGATAGAAATCATTAACTTCATATATAACCTATTTTTTAATGAATTAAAAGCATATTATCCTATATGGTTCTATTGTGATTCCGAAGCTCATGCGTCTTGTATAGGAAGTAAACTATGGAAAGCAATTCAGACAATTCGATTTTCTTACCAGTGAGCTGTGAATAAATAGAAATAAATGAGCGTGTTATCGTGGCTATTGGGACTCATAAGGCTACGGTTTACGACACTATCCGGAAGCGAGTGTCCCAATTTATCCGAATAAGTAATACCCATCAGATGTGAATAGAATATTTTATTTTTCCTCGAATGGTCAATAAAAAGTTGCATTTTCGTAGAAGTATGACTCAAGCTGCATATTACTCTGCTATAAAAGTTACATTATAATATTTTCTAGTTTAATTAGCAATAATAAAGAGCGCAGATCAAAATGAATTGTCCCTAGAGATAAACTAATATTTGGGTATTTATTTTATTGTGTTTTATTCGATAGAAAAGTTGCTATGTTCATATAAAATACTAGTTTAAAATACTTGAAAAACTTATATTCAATTAGCAATTTGGAAACATTCATACAGAGATATGAGATAATTACCAAATGGATTTGGAAATATGTCAATTCATTTGTTTATTCATCACAATGAATGAAAAAGATCATGAAGGAAACAGTAAGAATTGCAGGACTACATTCAGAAAACAGCATTCGATCGTCCTTGAAGTGTAAAAACAGAAAAATTAGAAGGACAGGTGAAACGTAATCTTTTATATGATTCAAAGAAGAGGAAGAAAACCTGAGGAAAAGAACCTTCATCGCTGATATATCAGTAATAGTTAGTCTGTGAATGTGTTATGAACGAGAAGTGTTATATATATATTGTATATATATATATATATATATATATATATATATATATATATATATATATATATATATATATATATATATATATATATATATATATATATTTTACCCCGACGAGTTGCCCATATGTCTGTTCATGCAATCAAACTGATTTCATGAAAAATATAAATCCACCACCCGGTATTTAATACCATTGCCAGGCAATGATTATAATCAGAACATAACCTGGAATAATTATATATTAGGATAACGTTAAATGTTATGAGAATATATCAATCTACCAGATACCAGAATATATACATACTATAGCATCATCAGACAATGATATCAATGTACCAACGAGTAGTGTCAGAGGCTTTCTCCCCGGAAAAATCCAGTGTACGGACCTTAGTCAAGTAACACTGAATGTTACTCATTAATAGTTTCCTTTGTGTGAAGTGTTGAACGATCGAATAGAATACTGCTCTGAATATAAATATGACAAAATTGTCAGTTAATTATATTACATTTATATAAACAAATAAATAAAATATGAAATGAGATTCTGAGCAGTATAAACTGAAGAGAAAACCTATGACTCTACCTAATTATTATTTTCGGAAAGAAACCTACGAAGAATATTACAAAATTTGATGACTGTTATCTTTTGTAACTGTTCAAACAAATTTTCTTCAGACCCAAAATCTCAATACTTTTGTGAAGATTTCTAGAAATAACACCAGTTGTGGAAATAATAATCGGTAGAATAAATATTTTCTTCATTTTCCACATTTTTTAATCTCGTCGCCAAGCATCATATATTTAGAAATTTTTTAATTTTATATATATATATATATATATATATATATATATATATATATATATATATATATATATATATATATATATATATATATATATATATATATATATATATATATATATATTCTTTGTTCCTTAATCAGGCATCTAAACTCGCATCATGCCTCCTACAATTGCCCTTATATGAGCATATATATATATATATATATATATATATATATATATATATATATATATATATATATATATATATCTTTGTTCCTTAATCAGGCATCTAAACTCGCATCATGCCTCCTACAATTGCCCCTTAAGTGTGAGCACAGGAAATGTAACAGGGGAACCATACTATCTTGCGTATGATTCAGTAAACGAGTGAAAAAACCTGTGGAAAAAAACTCGTTTCCTTGTCACTATTGCACTGGCAATAGTTTGTCTGTGTATGGTGTGTTAGTGTCGCGTGTACGAAAAGAGTACCAAATTTTTTTCTGCTTAGCAGCATCATTCTCTCATTGTCATATTGCACTCCATGGTTTCCAGGACTTCTTCACGATGACAAGGGTAAAAAGGAAGGGGGATTGGGACTGGAACAATCTGTAGTGAGACGATGGTAATCCAAAGAATCAAAGAGGAAAACGACAGAAAAGCATAGTGCAAGTTATATAAAAGCAAGATCATACACATATCTAAGAAGACAATCAAGCAATACGTAACCTGCTACACGTGCCTTCTCACGATTCCTACCTACGGCTGCAACTTATGCCTATTGTAAGATTATTACTTTTGTCCCAGAGGATTTTAACAATTTGGAAACTGTATCACATTTTTCCATTGAAATATCTTCGAATGTCAAGCTTAACTACACAATGTTGTCTCTTTCCGATCGAGAGACTAGGTCCAATATTCCATGTAATGGTAATTTAATTTTATAGCAGAAGCTGAAACATTATGGGCCGAGAAAAGAAGGGTGTCATCCTTCCTATTCAATCATCTAATACTAAACCACTAATTCACGAAAAGATCCGAATGAAATATTCAATATAATTTCAATGAAATATGTCAAGTGAATATATTAATAAAATATGTTATTAAAGTAACACTATAACCTAAACCAGAATATGAGAAAATATACTGTTTGATGACAGAATTGAACTACTTACAATAATATTCCAATGGGAAACCTTCCATAGAAGATTAGATATCCCTCCTTGTAAGAGATAATTATCATAATTATTGTCATCAAGGCCAATAACAGTAGTAGCGCAATTCAGTCGGATACCAAGAATGGAAGCTGTTTCGTTCTCATCAGTGTAGCACACCTATTCATAACATTCACCTGAATTGCGAACTAAACACATAAATCCGTGAGATATGACTATGATAAGGAATTGTACTAGAGAAAATTGAAAGTAAGGGCTCCCTTATCCTTGGACACTTATGATTTTTATAATTATTCTACGAACTCAATAAAATCGAGCAACTTTTTCTAAATCTTATAGCAAATTTCTGATTTCCATTTGTATAACATGGGAAATATTATTTTCCATATTGAAAATTCTGTATTTTCAAAAAAATTGAGAGTTGATTATAAATATGTGTGTATATCGAAAATCATATCTTCTTGTAGAGAATTGAACGTTGTACAAAAACTTTCTTTCTTGATAAACTCATTTTGAAATTATTTAATTTAAAATCAAGTATCAGTTTTTCCCAATTTTGAGGCAAATGATCACAATGTAAGATGTCGTGAAATTATTCTCAATGATTCTCATTTCTATGGGGAAATGATAAATGTTTTATTTAACCAAAATCGTAAGATCTTCAGACAAATTAATTTTAAAAAGTCGTTCAACTTAAAACTTTTATTTATTGAAGACTTTTCTTATTGAGAAATATAAGTTTGAAAATTTTTGAGAAAGACTTTTGTCATTTTGCGTGAAACTGGTAAAATGTGTAATCTGATTGAGGAAGTCCGTAACTGAAACAAATTGTTAAACATTTTTCTATTTAATAGTACAAAATATTCAATGTCTCTCTACTCACCAACTTATCGACCATTTCGCCGCTCTATAGCTTCATCAAAAAAGTAATAACATTTGGAAAGAACATGTGCTTTGCAAATTAATATTATTACTCACACATTATCACATGGGTGAGAAAGCTGGTTGATTGATGGGGAAAAATCCTAATAGATTTTCAAGATCTGAAAATATTGACACATGGTGAAGAATTAGTTAACTATATACTGAATTCCTGGAATTTTTTTGTTTGTTGATTTTCAATGGTTTCCAAATATTTCGTTTGATCTATTAGTTTGTATTAGGCCATCACACCTCCAAATCTAGGATATATGGACCGCAGTTTTGAGAATGAACGGTCTTAACTAAATTTCTCAAAATTTCAATGCTGCAATGCTGCATATTCTCCGCTCGAATTAATATCGTTTGTGGCACCCTTCGTACATCCTACTAATTTTTTGTTTGTAAAAATTTCGTTTTTGCCAAAATAGCCTAAAACTGAGTGTCTAAAAGTTTTACTACAACTTTCACAGCAGAGCTCAAGAAGAAGTGAATAATATCTTTTTTGATTTACAGTTTCTTATATCTGTTGAAATAGTAACCTATTCTGAGATCTTCAATCAGATTATGAGAAAAACCAGTTTTTACATGAATTCATTTAATAATCATTCATTGATTATTAAATAGTTTTCTGATTGAGTTTCTTTTTATTTACGAGGTGGAATAACACCAAGAATTACGAATTATCACTTTTCGTGTATATAAGCTTTTTTCTTGTAAGAGTTTTCTATTAACTTCATGAAAACATCGATCGTTTTGAATCCAATTAATATTCTATCAATTTTAGATAATATGTCATCATAATTTCGAAACACTTGGGAATTCAAGTTTGAGCATTATCATTTCGGTCACAAAGTTAGGGTGGTTTCAAATATCGTGAAGCCTCTTCAGTTTCCGCATTCATCTCTAATTTCACAGAAGTTACCGCATAAATGAAAAATGACATCCAACCGTTTCAGCGTCGATTTACCCGTAATGTCAGGGAAATAGATAACATGTGTAGTGAGGGATCCGTCAAACCCCTACGGAGCTATATAAGTTTAAGCTGCGGAATATGTCATGGCATTTAAAAGTGGATTGCGTTAGCTGTTATTCCACTCCTGATGTTATAAATTTCGTCACGCACTAATCTCTTGAGCGACCGCAGTGACAGAACAAAATCTATCCTTATCCTGTCGTGGACGAAACTCGGATTTTTCCACTGATTGTGACATGGGGTTCCTCGTATAAAGCATGTTTTACGATCTGATAGAAGAACTTCCAGTTATTACCTACGTCAACATTTATTTACTATTGTGATTGAAGTGCAACAAAATATTATGCAGACTTCTTCTCTTCAAAATGTGTAATGCAGATAAAAATATTTCATACCTTTTCATAATAAATCAGGTTAGGAAATTTGAAGCTAGGTGTTGATTGTCTTCCTCTAATAAACTGTTACGTGTTAAGCATTATATTTATTCGTTTTTTTTCAATGAAATAAAACTACAGTATTTAGATTTTCACTATAATATAGTGAAAACTTCATCATATTTAGGCAGATTAGGGCCCAATCTACGTTAGATATAGCTCACTGTTTACTCATTTGAAGTGGAATTAAAGAACAAATCTGCTGTATTATTGTATATGGGTTATTTGATGCAATTTACAGAATTCGATCAGAATCTGTTGAATGAAATAGATTTTTCATAATGTAAACAATTTTTTTACTCAAGTTTGGGAGTGTACAAGATACCCTGATTTCGACGTTTTAGTACTGCAACTATGAGAAATATCGTGAATAGGGAAAAGTGATCCCCCCTTTCCCTGTGGAGGAGGGATTCATTGCTGCCTACAGATGTAAGGTAGCTTTTTTCTTTTTTGAATTATTTGGAAATTTTGAAAATTTTCAAAATCAGTAAAGTGCAAATATCTCGATTATTTTTGAAAAAATATGTGAAAATGGTTTTGACAAGTTTACGAAAAATCGAAATATGTGCGGAATTTTTTTTGTCAAATTGGTTTTGTAATTGTAATGCAAACTGACATTTTTCAAATGTAAATCATAACCACCTTTGATTTTGTTGAATAGTTTTTCTTTCTTTTCAAAAATATTACACATGTGAACTCAACTTTTTGATCCAGGACTGTTTAATCGAAAAACCAAAAATTGTGTAACCTTTCGCTAATATTATCTAGTAAATCTATGCCCATTCACACGGAAGGATTGAAATAGCTTAAGGATATTGTGTGCACTTATTATCATTATTTCGAAAATCAATTCCTTTAATGAAAGCCAACCTATCCTGTTGGAGGCCGTGGGGGTGTCAACCCCTAAACAAATGCAATCGCGCATATCGTGTTCATTGAAGACAAAATTATGTTCTTTAGTACAATGAACAGGCGGTTGATGTAGTCTTCAACTATAAGTCGTGATTCAATTCGCACCCACATTCTATAAGACAAAGGATATGAGATCTCCAGGAAATACAGCAAATCTCGCAAAGATACAGAAGGTTCTAAATCACAGAAGCGATGCAGACATGATATGAGGATATCTTTATTTGTCGAAGAGCACCTCTTCTTTTATGAGAAAGTTTCGCCACTACCAACAATGTACAGGATATTCTTCGGAATATTGTTGGAAAGGCAACAAATTTTGGCTCGACTTTTCGTAATCGATTGTTACATAATATTTCTGAAGCTCGCCAATGAATTTTCTCAGCAGTAGTTGGCAAGTTTTCATTTTTTTCATCTTATATTATCATTTGTCAAATTGTTTTTACAATTTCATCTTCAGCAGATATAAACTTATTATCCTATGAAAAAAGAAAGTCTGTAGTTTTCATCTCCTGAATTTGTTTCGAACTATCTGAATTCAAATTCATTCAAAATACCCTGGATTACGGACAGGTTTGAACATTATCATGGAATCAACTGGGATATTTTGAACGAGGAAACTTTGCCTAATTTTTCTATCAATTGAATTAGTATCAGCATAATCCTTTCACTGCTCAGTAAGAGTAATGCTTCTATTTCAAAAATGCTTATCAAACCTAAATCTACCGAAAATCTATCCAAAAAAGGGATTTTTAAACTGTCAGAAATATGCATTAACGTCAACAATACTTTTATTTCCAAACTGATATTCGCTTTCTTCCCAAAAGACTAGACTGAATCAACTGAACTTTTCTCATCAGTTCCTCTAAATGTTGGAAGTTCTCCGTTAGTTTTGAAATTAATTGAATGAGTATCATTATAATTATTTTACACCTTCATAAAAGTAATATTTCTAGTGTATATTTGGTTTTCGAATCTAAATATACCGAACATCTATTGGAAAGGCAATTCCAAAACTATCAGAAATAGCATTCGATCCCGTGTGGGGATGCGTTCACGTCAAACATTCTCTTATTTTCAAATTTATATTCACATACTTCTCAAATGTCTAGACTAAATCAACTGAACTCTATTCAGTTCTCTCTAAATGTCAAAAATGTATCAAAGTTCAGAGCTTCTGTTGTGAAGATGCTATATTTACGCTATAAATCATTTATTTCGAAACTCTTAATTCCCTACTAACCAGTATTGAAAAGTATATAAAAGAATATTAAATGTAACTAAAAAAACCTCTGCTTCTTAAACAATATGGTAAAGATCTTATATTTCGATAGGCCGACCCTGCTTGTTGGCATTCTTCAACTTAAATATTTATCGCGTGTCGTGAAAAGATCTGGCAATTTCTAAGTCCCGAATGAATTAAACGGCCCCAGATCCCGATCTACCAACTCGCGATTTCGACATTATTCCGTAGACGTTACGCGTTTTCGATCTGACTCCAAGTCCCAGAACAGGTGGCTACATTTCACTATGTACATAGTTAGGTCCCCAAGGACTTTCTGAATTTACACAAATAACCCATCGGCCGTTTTCATGACTTTCCCTCTATGGCCTAGTCTCTGAACAGTCGCAACTCCTACGTCGAATTTATATTCCCGTTTTTTAGGAATCGATGTTGGTTTTGGGGTTTGGCGATACATTTGTTTCCAACTTGAAGGAACATGGCAATATAGATAAATCAAACGGTGGAACTATCTCGATTTTTCGACAATGACATTGAACTTTTTGTAGATATTTATTTTGAAGCAAATGAATTAAAATCAAGGACTTCTGAGAATCTGAGAATATTCAATTTCGGGTTATTTGAATGAGTAAATAGAATAATTATCATGAGGAATATATTTACGATATCAATAACAGAAACCAAATTCCATAAAATACCTTAAAATTTCTGGCAATTTTGACTGAAACCCTTAAGACACCGACGTTGGTCTTAGTACACTATAACTCAATTATTTATGGAATTCAAAGAAATATTTACAGATATCTGTAAAAGAGTTTCATCCAGCTACCAAAGGGTTCCAACATAAAAATCTGTTAAACCTCGAAATCTTCAATTGCATGAAGTTCAGGTGAAAAGAATATAGAATTTAGTTTTTTTCAAATTCTTTAACACAACGTATTGTTCACCTTTTCCCGATGTGGCGGAAAATTATAATCGATGAATGAGAACTCACCGACGGTATCACCAAAACTAACGACAATATAAAAAGAACTCTAACATAGAAATTCATAAATTTCAGGCAAGTCTACTCAATACTCAAATAATAATTAATTCGCTAATTGTAGTGTCCTCTTGGGATAAAGACAATCCATTTATACCTACTGAAAATTGAATTTTAAAAAAAGCGCCAATATTTTTTGAAACATCTATCGTTCACTTATTTGAATGAAAAACTGCTTATAAAGAAAACTGCCGTATGTATAATTTTTTCTATATGACAAAAACATGATAGAGAGAAAGCACAGTAGGTAGAATGGATAATCATTCAAAACACTCTTAGCATCCCTCAATCGTTCTTAGAGTGTGAGCTCTGAAAAATGAGGAGAAACAGATGAACCATACATACTTTTCGATATGGTTCAAGAAAACATGGAAAAAAAACCTCAGGAATACCCATGTCTCGCCCTTGGTTGTTACATCCGTAACAGCTAGTTTGTAATTGTTTTGTAAACAGAGAGTTGAATCACAGTGATTGTTTATACGTTCTCATCTTCATTTCAATCTGAACTGTGTGGATAAGTGATCAAACATCTTAACTGAATACTAAATGGATTACGATGTTTCAAACTGAACAAGAATGTGATACCATACGTCAATGTTAGAAACCATATGGATATCGAGATACAGGATAGTCCAAGACTGAATGACTTATAGTTTTCCCAGCTTTTCCACTTGATAAACCGACTACTGCAACGTCCATGACCAGTTCTCGAATGACTTGAGTTCTACCAAATTATTCCACTGGGACCAAAGCCAGAAATCTTCTGAGTATTTTCTTTTATTTGAAATATATTATGGACATCTAATCCAATGCACCTGCTAGTCCAAAGAGTATTTCATTTTCAAAACAGGTGGCGTATAAAGTTCGTGAGTAATTTGAAAAAGTACTAGGACAAAGTGATACTCGTCCTTCCTTTTTTTAACGCTGATTGTCTGCTGATATGCGGAGTAGTATATTGCAGATGACATGTAGCGAGGAAATTTGTTGAGTGAGCGAATGATACCAACTTCAATTCTCATAGCATAATTCAAATGGTAATCAACTCTATGAACATGAGCGCTGTTTAGCCAGACCGAACAACAGTACTCACCTGTAGAAGAGACCAAAACAAGAAGAGTAGTTCGAAGAGTGAGGACATTGGCATCCCAAGCGAACCCAGCCTTTTATTTAATATTATTCCTTGTTTCCTGGTGGAGTTTATTGGTTAGTGATTTGAAAGTGAATAAGGAGTCCAGTGTGACAGTGTGATGTTAGAGATAGAAATTATGATTCAGTAAAGAACCAGTATGAAGTACCCTCAATTGTCTATTATTTTGATGATTCAAAGTTAAATTAAGAATCGAGTGTGATCTTAGAGATAGAAATTTTGATTCAGTAGATAATCAAGAAGTACCCTCGATTGTCTATTCCTTTGATAATTCCAGATACCTAAGTTGTCAAGTAATTAGGGCATAGAAGATTTTCTATGAAGAACTTGTTCAGTATTAACAAATCGTCAGTCAAATAGCAAAATAGTTTTTCAAAATCTTGACGAAAAGATGGAGCACAAGCATCGTAATGTAAAATCTATTCTTAATTGAGCTTGATTAAGCTAACCCACGACAAAAGCTTTCAACACCATCAAGTGATAATTCTACTAATAATTCAACCAACGAAAAATCCATTCTGCATGAATTTGTTTGAAGCATTTATGGCAACTAATATGTCAAATTCTTAATCTTATGTGTCTAATGCTGCGACAGTTTGTACACAAATACTTTGTAAACCAAAATATTTCCGACGAATCAACACTAGGAAAAAAATTCATTCCAACACTGTATTAACTTTTTCTGAAAGAAATATGCAATTTAATCTATCTTCTGACGAGGACCGGTGTCAATGAAGATGAAGTTACCATCAAAAGTAAAAATAATACAGAGAGAACACTGATTCTGCGGTACAGGATGTAGATTTTAGGTAATTTTGCTCTAGTTATAACAAAAATATTAACAAATTCATTGATTCGTTTCAACTCTCTTCGGTGAAGGCAGTCCATTTATAGAAAAATTAAATGAAATAAAACAGAGGAGGCAATGTTCTTCAATATATATTATGAAATTTTCAAATTATTTCTAGCTATAAGTCCAACAGATAAAATAAAAATGAAAAATTGATAGTCTATTCGATTCACACTAAAACATTCGTCCGATCGCCATATTATGCACAATATAATGGAAGACCAGAAAAAATCTAAGAAATCCAAATTCGAAAATATAGGATTATACAAAGGTTTTTGCCATGTTATACAAAACCTTGAAAATTATTGAAATTTTTATGCGTCTTGCATAGTTGAACGTTTATGGTTTATTAACTAAATACTTTCTAACTTCTAAGTAGAGGATCAGGTACATGACGTAACCTGATATTCAAACCCTTTCAAACAGGAATTAAATTTCATTTTCGCACAATATTTTCTCCTAATAATGTCATAAGATAAATAAATATCAACCCATTCATAAATCTGGTAAATGAGGAAAAGAATAAATATGAAATAATGAAAGAATTGAATTTGAATATTTGGCTAGATAACTAACAAAATTTCTGGATTGAGGTCCTTGACATCATATATTATTACTTTTTTCAAGCCATAAATATAATATAATTCTAAAAAAAAATTAACTCGGTACATTTTATCTAGCGACCGAATTATATACGTTTGCATAATCGTATTTTCTCTTTTTTGTGAACTTTGTGCACACTCAACTTGAACGCTAGAAAATTGCGCATATTTTGCTCAAGAACCTCATCATCTTAGAATTCGCATAGGGGGTTTACAGATCATGAGACTCATTTAATGAAAAATTTCTTTCCTAATACTTTTTTCTGTTATAATTTCGATAGAAAATAAGAACAGCAAGAGGTTTCTTAGAAGCAAATAATTTTTTAAGGAGACTTGCTATTCGCAGTGATACTGCCTACTTTGCGAGAAGAATATTTCGTGATATAAAATATTCCCAATCGATCAGCATTTAATATCTAGTCTTCAAATATCAAGATTGAACGGCAAATAAAAATTCATTTTTATACATCAAGATTGAGGAAGAATGACACACGACAACACCTTTTCACAACGTCAAGTAGTATCTCTATAACTTCAACCAACGAAAAAAAATCTATTCTGCGTCGATTTGTGTCAAGCTCCAATGACGCGTAATCTTTTCAATTCACAAACTTACAATTATCCAGTCGGAAAATTCCTATTAAAAACTGTGTAAATACGAATATTCCTGACAAATCAGCACTGCATAAAAATTATACTCCAAGATTCATAATTTTGTTCTTGAAGAAATATGCAATAAATTTAATAATTTTCTGGATTTCTGGCTACTACAGTACCGACACTGGTCATTACTTGGCAAATGTAACAGGCTCCACAAGACAAATCATCCGAGGTAGCAAGATTTGTTAATGAAGGAATCAAAAAGATATTTCCAGAAGCATCGACAGATGACAGAATATTCAGTTTTTCTCTACTGCTTTTATATAAGTCAAATTTCTTCAATTGCTCTATCCGAACTTAATTCATGCTCCAATCTTACCTATGAAGGTTAACTGACTGAAGAAAGAACTACGCCCTACAATTTGAGCAAACTCATTTCTTCGATGAACAAAGTATTTTTGAACGCACTTCAAAATCAAAGAATGGGTGTTTATCTCCCGAACCTGTATTAGCTCGTTCGGGAACATAGACAGGAGCAAAACTTTTCATACTAGTCATTTCGAAGAAATCAAAAGTAGAGTTGATGAGCTTGTTTGTAAAGAAGCAATAGCTATTGAAGATTCCATGAGAGCATTCAATGAAAGCCAAATAAAAAAAATAGCAGTTTGTAATATTTATTTTTCTAACATAACAAACAGTATCAACAATTCAAGCATTAGATTTGGCGTAGGATGAATTGATTAGTGATTTCGTCAGTGGAATTCATATTTGCTATAAATATTCCTTCAAGAACTGAATTTCGTCATATGTTGAACAAAAATCTTGACTTTGAAGCTTTATCCCAAACTATTAGAGTTTCATGGACGATAACAGAAAGATTTCATCTGAAAATATCAGTGTCATATTGACACCTAAATTTAAGTAGTGTCCTGTCACGTAGTCGATCGATCTAGAGTGATCATTCACCTCTTATGAAAACCTTTAGAGTGTCGAAGGGACAAATTAACAACAGATCACTCAAAGCAGTACTTAACTGTATATATCTTTTAATATGAAGAATAAACATAATTATTAAGAAAGATTTTCAGATATCAAAGCTGCTACAGTAGAATTTCATATTTTTCATGTATGTGCACATATCGGTTCTTTATACACATTTGCAGGCATATTTGCATGAAGATCACTTTACCAAAGGGGCATCACTGGTCACTAGCAATTGCTCTTCCATGAATTCATTTATTTCATTGGAGAAAAATAAACCAAAAAGGATAAAGTCAATTTCAATAGTTTGATTGAGCATGTCGTAACTTCATGAAAACTGATATAAATTCTTTAATTAAATGAAACAATGATGTTCAGATTTTCACAATACCCATAAACTTAGGATGCCTTTCTCCACATTAGGGCTTCAGTAATTAATCATTACATTTAAAATAAGATAAGCCTTCTTTATTACATTGCTGAAAGCAGGTACCATACAAGGAAAATTCGAACTGGGGGTTGCTTTAAGAGCCGAAAAGATTGAGTTATAATGATAAATTTATATCTAATTATCTACTGAGGAAGTTTCTTGAATTTTTCGTTCATTGATTTCCAAAGCTTTGCTTAGGTTCAGTTTCAATCTATTATGTTCTTTATATAAAATATCAAAATCGTCCCACTTCAATGATATCATTTTGATGTCTTCCATAGTGAAAAGAGTAGATTGAAACTGAGCATGTAGGAAGAACTGGAAATCAATTAACAGAAAAATTTCGGTGAGTAGTCAATTAGACCTAAATTCGTCACCCACCACCACTGAATCTGTTCAGTTCTTAAAGCAACATGATATAATCTTCCCTATATGCTAAGCACCTACTTTTATCAATATAATATATATAGTATATCTTTTTTTAAGGTATTACTCCTCTGATTAATTCACAGTGTCGTGAAAGGAGTCGTAAATTTGTGAATACAGTGAAAGTTTGAACATCAACGTTTTATTTAATTGACATGAAATAAATGTCGAAAATTTTGAGCCAGCAACAGGAAATTGAACAACTTCAGCAAATAATACAATATTCGATATCCTACATACCAGTGAAAGATAATATCAATTTTATTCATTCATAAAAAACCATGAACATAAAGACCAAACACCAATTACAAGAGCTTAACCAGATTCTCCAAAGTATAAATTGATATTTTTCCAAATAACCCAGAAAACCCCATTAATACTAATATAATTTAGTTATTAATAAGTTCCAACTTTCCTCTGCCGCTTCGATTGCCCATAGCCATCTGGGACAACTTGAAGTCAAAACTCTGCAAGGGTGGAAAAGGCGGTTGAAAGCATTAATTACTCGATTCATAAATATTACATTCGGTACAATATCAGATTTGTTCGTTCGAACTTTTCGTGTGCTGTGAAAAGTGAAAATTGAATTCAGCGTCAAATATGTGAAAGTAGATTTGGATTCGAGTGGTTATGAAGCATATATTCATCAAAAAGAAATATTTGATGCGGAACAAGAGATAGACACAAAGGATATTTCATTGAAAACTTTAGGGGAGAAAAGCCAGCTCGGACAGAATTTATTGGCAATTTATCATTCCTGGCTTGAGAATGTCAACTGAGAAATTAATATATTGTAAATCTCTATACCTGTGTACTCACATCCTGAGTTTGAGAAAGATTAAATATCATTTTGAAGAGCGCAGTGTTTTAAATATAGCATATACTTTTTTTCTGTTTTCTTGAGAGGCTGATTCTTCGGAAGAGAGATTGTTACATGGAGTTCTCTTTCCTTTACAGTTAATGGTTTTAAATCCCAATATGCAACAAAGAATAATCCTTCAAAGAAACAGTACTCGTGTATCTACTCAATATGCAATCGCGAAAATGTTATATTGAGATTTGATAGCTTGAAATAAGAACGTTTCACGATGGTTCACAGTTTAGGCGCAGAAAAGTCCAACGGAGTCCACTCTTTAATTGAATATAGAAATATGTAATTGTACAATTAATCACTCACGAAGGGAAAAGCAATTCTCTCATGCACGAGTCGTTCACTTACTTAACGACAAAACGCCGCTCGATCTGCTTCTGATGGGACCACTCGATTCTAGACCTAACCAACTCTACATGATTAGCCACAAAGACGACTGAGGCATGGTATATGTTGAAGTCCCAGTCAGAAGATGTGCATCTCTTCTCTGGTCCGAGAATAAGAGCTATGCTCAGATATTCAATCAAGTTATTACTGTGATATGATTACTAAAACTCAGAAAGCAAGTAAAAAAAATAGTGATAACTTAAATCCCTGGAAGGATAAAACCATATGAAATTTTTAAGGGCAACCGTAATGTTACATCCATCAGGACTAAGGTCGTTTTTATTTCTCACTTTTATGCGCATTTCGGCACCTTCGAATGAACAATCACCAACTTTTTTGTTCATGCATTGCTGCGATATTCTTACCCCCACAAACTCTTATAAAAGCCTGCATTCTCTAATGCATGCTTTTAACAGAGTGGGTGATAATTTCCTGAAGAATAGCTACCGGCTTAGTGCACTTCAAAGTATATATCAGTTTTAATTTTCGCCGAAATACCAGCCCACACCATTACTGATCTACCTCCAAAACTTACTCTAGGGCGAATGTACACTCATTATACCTATCACCTCTACTTCACCACCCTTTTTCTCTTCCGTCTGGAGATCTTAACCGAAACTTTGATTCATCGGTGAAGACAAACCGATTCCAACCATTAAAGTTTAAATTTTTATGTGCTCTGCAGCGTCCAATCTTCTTCTGACAGTTCCTTCACTTACATTATGCTTTCTCAGGAAACATAATACGTTGCTAATAAGAACACTACTTATATGAGGATTTCTATTTGACAAATTCTGTTTGCATAATGAACTGAACTATTAGTACATACGAATTTGTTCGCCACATTACCTGAATTTTCGATTATCACAACAGTAGCTGACACTTTCTGAGTTTAACATAATTTTTGTAAATAAAGAATATCGAAAAATGACGGTTTGACAATTTTTGAATATTAACAACAACAAGCAAAATACAAATTACGAAGTCTGAATTGATCATTATGGTTACTACAGTTTTTTGAGTGAATTTTTCGAACAGCTGGCTTTTGAATCGAAAGTTTGTTGAAATGAAGATAATAGCGTAAGGATGTGATCCGATGGACAATATAAGACTTCACGACGTGTGCGAAACAAAAAACTTTTCTTTCTTCCCTCGTAGTTGATATTTTTTCCCAATATCTCATTAATTTTTTCAATGTGTAGTAAGAAAATAATAACAGAAGCATAAAAATTTCAAATTATATAAATTTCTTTTCCTACAATATTTTAGATGATTTTTGTGATTTATTTACCTCGAAATGATTCTTATAAAATTATTACATATTATAGAGTAATTGCCCAATGAACATAAAACATTATTCTTCAGAAGCTTCATCATATAAAATCGAACTCTATTTTGCAGAAAAATTTCCATCAGTTAAACACGAAAAAATCATATGCGAATCATAAACTAATACAATTAAAAATAGATCCATTTCCTTATTTACTATGGAAAATAATCTAATACAATTTTAAAACGACGCACAACTTCATCAATTCATTGTCTGGATTTTTATCCTCATTGAAGGCTTTATTTAATTTTCCGAAGATTTCATTGTATTTTTGATTCGAATTAATGAAAATATCTTAATATAGTCAGGAACTAAAGAAGGATGAAACATTATATTTTAATTACTCTTTTACTCAGATGTTTCACCCGAAAGCAAAAAATTCAGCAGAGAATCTTTATTTTCCATATAACGAAGAAATAAAATGCTATGAAATTAATGAATTCTGTTCTTCGAGAAACAATATCGTTTCAATTGTTCAGTTATCTGAACAATACGATATTATAATTCCTTTTTCATGAACGGGGCACGAAAACTACAAACCAGTGTTTGCACGAGAATGAATCCGAAATTATTCTTGCGCTCGAATTTTCCTGGGTGCGAAATGATCCTAAGAATGTAAACTCCCCATTTCCTTAATTACTACAGCAGAGGATTAAACTCTTTTTCGACAACGATGCCCGAGTTTGCAAAAGTTCATTACTTTCTTTGTGCCTATATTTTCAGACGTTTTAATTAACAGGGTCAGTATTTTGTTTTCTTGACTTAACTTGTAGTATTAATCACTTGACTTCATAAGTTAGTTTGTGACTTCTGATCTTGTTTTTATTTTTTATGGGCGTTGAAATCAGAGCTAATTGGTAATCAGGGAAAGGATTTTCAGGATAATCTAATATTACTGGGGAGACTTTCTGAAACAGATAAATTTTCAACATTTTTTCTATTCAGTTCTTTGTTAGATGTCCTATTTTTCATATTTGAATCTCATTCATTAAAATTAAAAACATGAACGCATTTACAATATTTTATGGAATATTGAATCAGTAAATATAATTAATGTTCCATTAAAGCAGCGTTCTGCTCAAACATAAAATTATGTTGAAAGGCAGAAGAATTTTATGGAATTTATATGCATTTTCGACATAAAAGTGCAGTCAATTTTCAAAGTTTCATCGAGAGAAAAAATGAGCCGTGCAAAATAGGCCTTATTGAAAAAATGTTGCTTATAGTTGTCGAAGGCTATTCGTGTTGCTAATACAAGACTATCTCATTCAATTCAGATTCATCAATATGGCTGATTGATTTCAATTGATTGAAAAAAATAACTTATTTATCTGTACACTATTTTATCAATGATTGTACGAAGTTTATAGCATTTGGGAGTTTCGAATTCAATGAGAGATTGATGAAAGAAATACTATTTAAAAGTTCTGCCTACGAAAAAGGTAGTTCAATGCTTATATCACATATTCTTTGAAGTCTTCAATATCTATTGAATGTCGGAATGCATATTCATTTGTAGTGAAAAAGTAAATATAATGGTGTGGCATAATTGATGCCCAATACTTGTCAGATGCTTTTCCATCCTCATTGCCAAGCTCTGACTGCAATCTCCTCAATGAGATTGAGCAAACAAATGCAGAAGGCATGTTAAAAATAGTTTTATCATTATGTGTGATATAGGTTATATTTAAATCACAAAAAATCTGAGATCCCTACGAAAATTACAATAATATTAGGCAAATATCAAAGATTTTCATATCGAAGTCATTAATTGCCGTGATCAGCAAAAACTTTTGATGATACAGAAAAATAATGTATGAGGATCATTACAAAAGTCCGTACAAAATCGATATCATTTGTGGAAGAAGACACACCAAGTCTTAGGCGAATCGGTTCATTTATTCGAGATTGAAATTCTTTTAAATCGAGGAATTCGAATGATTTTCGAAAACTAATGAACGAAAAATCATTTCGATTATTGGTTAAACATAACTTTATAAAAGGCATTAGAAGACTAAAGAGGAGCGTGCTAAATATTATGTCGACGGTGTACCTTCGATTAGAACAGAACAGAAGTGGTTCCAAATTTTCAGTGTAGCCATATGGGTTCAACAGAAGCTGAACGTTTCGGACGACATCTCTTTGAGGTCACTACTCATCATTGATGGAATCCACGATATGGTGTTAGATTACAGAAGAGTAGAGGCGCGGGAGATGGTTTGTGCTATTTGTACTTCAAATGAGCGGCTACATAGTATTTTCTTTCAACATTTGGATATGAGATAGCTATCCACAAAATGGGTGCCGCAATTGCTCTCAATGTGTTTGAAGTGTTGCAGCGATGGTTCGTAGCTTTTCAAGTGGAATCCACAGAACTTTACGCATCTTTTCGTCGTCACTGTGCATGAGACATGAATACATTATTGTTTTAGTAAGACTAAAGATTATAACAATGGGAATTTTGGCGGCTGTCTTCTGGGATTCGCAAGTACTAATCCTCACCGACTATTTGGAAAAAGAATAATATTATTGTAGATTGACATCATTCATCGTTATTGGATGGTTAGAGAACCATGCTTAAAGGAAACGTCCATGCTTACAAAAAAGTTCTGTTCCATCACGACAACACACCGTTTCACTTGACCGTTTTTTCCAGGCTTACCTCTCTCAAACTATCATTTGTTTCCTCACACGAAGAAAGAGCTAGCAAAAGAGACATTTCATTCAGATAGTTAATGCGAAAACAAAAAGCCGTTTTACAGATTTCGAAAATTCTTATTATGCAGAAGGTATAATATGCAATGCAAACTAGAGTAGCACTGGAGAAAGTGTATAAGTCTGAAAGAAACATTTATTGATAAATGAAAAAGGTTTATCACAAGATCCTAAGTATTTTTCATTTGTGCACAATCTTTTCGAACGATCTTATCACTACATCTTTAGTTTACTCACCATAATACCCGAAAATGTTCGGTCATATATCTTACGGTTTTGGTTAATCTATAAAAACCGTTTACTTTCCGATAGGTAGATGATTTCGAAAAAAACGATTTTTATATAAAATGATGAATATTATAAACATAGTGCAGGCTATTTCCATATATCATCCATAGATTTTTCACATCAACTTAAGACATTATTATGCAAAATTGTGTACCTTGGGAGTCACGATTGAAATTTTAGTAGGGATATTGGATTTTTTGGAGATTTATGTATAGCTCAAATCACTCAGATATAATGTGAACCAAGAGTATTATAATAAGTTGATTGCTTTAAATGTTTCATGAATAATACAGATGCCACGCAAACTCTACATCATCGAGATGCAAGGGAGGACTCACAGCTGTGAATTATTATCCGGGTAAATATCAGGTCGGTTGAGGATATGCTGCGCTGCCGGTCTTTCATGGTTTTGAGCGAGTGGGGCCGTGTGTTCTGGCTAGTTGAGTATTGAATGAAGGAACCTTTATGGAAGGAATGTGTTCTGAGATATATATCAAAGCTAGTAAGGAAACGATCCTATAGAATTTCAATAAAACTTGTGTCATTATTTTTCGGTGTAAACACAATTGGACAACAGTGACCATGGTTGATCATGAAGCTGTTTTTAAATGAAGCCACAGATAAGACAAATCATACTTAAGGATAATTATCAGTAGATTGAATATTTTCTTCGAATTGAAATCTTTGAGTTAGGATACCTTTTGAATAAATAGAATATCAGAAGATTCATAATTATTCATCGAAGTGTTTGATTTCCTTTGCATAAAGCAAATACGTCATCATGATAGGGAAACAGGAGCAACATTCAAATAAATGCGAAAATTATTTGAATTGTGTTTATCTACATATCTCCCTCAATTAACTTTTTGAACGTAATATTTCTCTAACTTTTTTTTGTTTACGCTAAGCGACCTCAATGTCACGTTTTGTAATCATTCAGTCTTCAAGCCATTTTGAGCAAAAGAGGTTTCTGGCTGTTCAGTCCACGTCCACCCTTACTTGGTCTTACAGGCCAACATTCAATTTTTATTTATAATCAATGAAATTCATGAAGATGCTACATGCCTCTATCAAACTGAATTGACAGCTAAATATAATACATCTGGATCCTCTCCTACTCAGCTTCACATGCCGATCGAATATAAGTTACTACTTCACAGTGCTATTACTACATTCATACAAACGAAGCGAAAGTTCCAGTAGGGATTTTTGTTTCACAATGGAGATAAACCCACTCGATCGTCATTGTTGTTTAGAAAGAGAATCATATTTTGATGACGTAAAAGATGATCCATTATCAACAGAAAATAGTGGTTTTGTCCCTTTCATTATAATTCAATGTTGTTTATATTTTTATTGTTCGTTTGCTGCAAAACACTAATATAGATTAAGATAAGTAGTATCATGATATGAATACATTAATCCATTTATATTCAAAAATATTAAGCGGCGACTGAATTTTCATAAACATATAGCGACAGATTCACGCTGTTTATAAGAATATAGCAATTTTTCCAATACGTATGCGTAATTTTTTCGCAGGGTATCTTCTAGTATAAAACTCAATGAATTGGACTTCTTTCAATCAAAAAGATTAGATCTAGCGACACGTTACTATTTGTTAATATTAAGAACGTTGTTGGCGTTGAAAGAGTCTTGAACTATTATCCCAACGGAAACAACTATCAAAGAAGGTTCACTGTTGTATTTTCATCATAATATTTCTTTAATTTCCTGCTAAAATACAGTGATCACCAACTAGTACAAAACAGTGTTAGTTTTTCGAATTCTAAGAAACTTAGAGCTCATAAAATAATCCTTTTGTATGTATTTCTTTCGAGAGGAAAAGAATATACTCAAAACAAAATAATTGTGAAACATGTAGAAAATATAGAAATTGAATAATCTAACCGAAATTCAAGGAAATAAATCAGAAGTTCCATCAGATCATGAGAGTCATATTATACCGGGAACGGCACCAAAGGGTAAATTATAAGGTTCAAATGAACCTGCTGCGTCCTGTTACTATTTAGCTATAAGGTAAACCACTAATTATGGAACAAAAACGTTTTTCTTATCTATGGAAAATTTCGGTAAAATGATAATATTATGTAGTCATCATCAACTTGACGCTTTTCAATCTTTCTTCTTCTATTATCACCATTTTTCTGAAATACGAACAAAAATGGTGGAAGTTCATCGTAACAATGAAATGGGGAAACGACAAATGAGAAGATAACATGGATTTCGTTCTGATTTTGATATTAATCGAAACAGTATGTACAATGACCTCTTCACAAATAATTTTTCTTGTGTGAAAGTAAAACTGAGGATTGTTGAGTGTTCATCGTGTAGCACCAATTAAAAGTGATATTATGAAAATCAATGTACTGGAGTATGTTTGTGTATAATGGACGAGGAATCGGACTTTTTATTCTTTTATGTATACTAAATTAGGTTAAGCAGGAGATAATCTTTCTGAAATATTAGAAGATATATCCGTTGCTGAACGTCAAAGGATAAAATGGAAGCAAAATGGAGCTCTTCTTAACATTGCAGCTTTCATTACCGAATTTCAACCCACCGATTTGAGAACAGATAGTTTGATCTATGGAGTGGCCAGCACGTTCACCATATCTTATAGACTTGGACTTTTTTGTGGGCATATAATAAAATTGTCTGCACCTCTACTGGTAGTAAAGATTTGAAAAACAAGATAATGGAAGCATCTAATCTATGAAATTATCATGAAAAAATATGCTCAAAAGGACTAGCTCTTCGCCTTAAAGCTTGGCCTTTACGAATATAGGTCTTTAACAAAGAAGAAAAACGTTCGTTAAGTTATGGAACTAGTTTATTCTCAATCATTTGCTTGATTCGTATTTTTCTATTCGAGCAGTCAATGAAGAGGAACCGAATATAAAATTTCTTCACTCATGGAAATCAATTGAGTGAGTTTTTTCTCTTTAACAGAGCAGCAGAACAGTAGTACGAAAAATGTGATTCAATGAAGTTTATATTTGAGAAGTGCATAATTCTTATAAAGTGAAGGTAATTTTTTACAAAAACTGCTCCGTGAAGGCAGGCATTATATTATTGATGAGAAACCATTCTCAGACTTATCAGCAAAAGGAATTATATTCAATCAAATTAATCACAAACACAAATAGAGCGTCTGCCAAAACATTTCACAGCTTCCTCACAACGCACTTTATCGCTTCATAACTTTGTTCTCCCAAATTTTTCACACGTCCGTAGGAATGATCTAAATTGAATTGAGAAAGTTCAGCACTCGTCAATCAAACAATCTTAGTCGACTGTCTTCGAATGAAACGGTGTTGCTTGCTTACTTACGGACGTATAGCAGATGTTCTTGCCTTCCAAATATGAACATGCATTCTTCTGCTAACTGGTTGGTTAGCTCCATCCTGTTGAAACCACAAATCTTTTCTTATATGCTCTGGTACATCGGCAAGTAACATTGGTAGATGATTTTGCAGAAAATCTAAATACATTTCACTATTGAGGTGCCCGTCGAAAAAGTGTTGGCCAATTAGATATTCATCTACTATAACGGCCCATACATTCAAGGACCAGCGATGCTGGTGATCTATTTGTCTCATGTGGTGTGGATTTTCCGTGGCGTAATAATGAGAGATCTGCCTGTTACAATCCCATTCTTGTGGAAAGTTGCCTTGTCCGAGGAAAGAACTATGCTAAACATATTTGGATTTTCCGCTACTTTGTCACTTCCCCAATTGCAAAAATTGATTCGATTTTCATAGTCTTGATTGTTCAGTTCCTGGAGCAGATGTACATGATATGCATGAAATTTATTCACTTTCAAGATTCTCTGGACGGAAGTTTGACTCACATCTGTTAACTGAGAAATCTCTCTTTGGCTTTTATATGGGTCCTCTGTCACTGTCATTAAAACTGATAATTGGTTGTCTTCAGCTGTAGCAGTTTTTGGCTTTTCATGTTTTTTGTAAGCGATATTACCCGTTTCGATAAATCTAATTACAAGTTTTTCTAAGCGTCTTGCATCAGAATGCCTCTTATCAGGAAACCTATGTGCATCAACTCTACTTACCAACAAAGAATTCTATCGCACATACCCAGAATAAAAATCATATCAACCATTTCTGTTTTGGAGAACTTCATGGCAGTCAATTAAGAAAATTGGGTTCAAACCCAACTTTAATATTGTTTAATAACGAACACTGATAAGTTCACCATGTGAAATGCAGAATATGATATGTCCTGACACCTGACAGAAGGCACAAATAAAAAAAATGTCAACACATACCTCGATTTACGTTTTAATCATCTTGATTTTATCATTCCTTGAATGAATTATCCTGTTTAGGTTTCATTTTTAATTACTTGAATCATTACAGAAAAAAACTTCTGTGCTAATAATGATGCAGGATGATGGATTTGATATTGTTTGTCGAATTTTCGTCAAAATTTTTACAAATAATCGAATATTTCGAAAATGATAGAAGATAAAGATAAGGTTACGTCAGCAAAAATATAGCACAATATTTTATGCGTTGAAATGAATAATAAAATACAGGGTGTTCCATTTGAAAAAATCAAGATAAGATATTTTTAAAATTACAATATTCAATAATTTTTTTGAGTCACTCTTGTATAAAATGAGGATAATCTATTTCAATTCATCAACAAAGCTATCCTCGAGCAATAAGAAAACGAAAAGCAAAACGTATTCATCCTTTCTGGCCGAAGGAGCATGCGATGATGCGAGTGCCTATTTTCATGAATTTGTACGGAAAAAAAATATTGTGACAAAACTACTCACTAAGAACCTATTACTCAAAGACATTATCGCAGAGTTCAGGCCACTCCTGAATCTTGAACAAAAATTGGTCTTCCAATCTGATAGAACCACCCAAGATTTTTTATAGAAAATTGGGACACCCTGTTTACTGCAAAATAAATTGCTGAAGTAGATTCTTACTTTCTAAATACAATACCGTTCGAACAAAAATGAAATCTTCAAGAATGTACAAGCTACAGAGCACCGCTCCACTGGTGAATCGCCCAGTATATGTGTTATTACTTCACTGTGGTACCTATGTTCATATGTATTTTTTTGTGCCAAATAAAATAATTTTGCTAAGATATCGAGTTATTCCGTACTAGGACTTAATCTTCATGACTATCATCGTCAGCCAGTAAACGTTAAGCAATTGACAAAAATTTGACCAGCATCATGGTTTCATATTCCGCAATAAAGCATAGACGTCCTTATTAACAGTATGCCAGAAAGAAGATTGGATGTTTTTATTGCAGAAAGAGCTAGAAAGACTCATCGTTATTCAATTTTCAACATAAAATTGCCTTTTCACTTTTACTACTTATTTCTGATACTTGAATCTCATTCTATTTGGTTATTACGGTTTCTTGATTCTTGCTCAATATTCTGACACATTCATATATTTCACCAACATATAATAATTATGACGGATGAAAGGGTACCTTATCCTATTATATTTCTTTCAGAATAGAAGTTCTCAGAGTTATTTTTTTCTAATCTATGTTCAATTTGAATACTTTCTTCAACAAGCAATATTCAACCATAGTAGAAGGTGCTAATTCTCCCAACTACTGATCATGATCGGCTACTAAGTGTACTTTAGTTCCCGTATAAACTCGTCAGTATTGCATAGCTGTTCACAACATTCAGCTGTATTGCAATTAAATCGTATCGATATCTATGACGATATATCGTTGAGACCATTGAAAACGGCAGTCAGTTACTATTTATGATGTTGTCCGACTGAGTGGTGCTTTTGCCGCCCTTAGTGACGATGATCCTGGTGAGTAGATCCGAGAACTTACACCTCCAATCAGATATATTTAACAATCTACTGGGTATTGGTTATTGCTTATTGAATAAGTTATTCATTGTATTAGTACATACGGCGATGTATCATGTATGAATCAATTTAATCATATTTAACCAATATGATGAATGAAGAAAAACTGGCTCAAACATCTGAAAAAAGAATCGAAGATATTTAAAAAGCTAACACGACTTTTTACATGAGAAAAATCACGTTATCAATTTTCAAGGAGAACTGTGTATTCGAACGTTTTTAATTTGGATGGTTGGTTCGAAGCATCTGTTCGAAATAAAAGAGATGGAACGGTTGATGAAAACTCTAATGAAAAATGATTCGAATTCCATTTTCAGCTGACTGGGAAAAAAAGCTTGGTAATTGGAGGAAGTATAAATGTTTCTTGTTTTTTCTGCACGATAAATTAGAATTTTGTGAAACGATTCTCCGAGTCGAGTTCTTTCTTTCGTCAAAATTAATGATACGACTACAGAAGGGCCTGTATAGTAGATGGATTTCATTGAAAAATGGAAATCTTGTTTGATTGTTGACTTGAAGCCATTCCATAATGAATGAGATAAAGAAGATAGAATACTGAAAGCACTAAAAGATTTTCACTAATTATTTATGGACGAAGACATTTCGTTATATAATTATTTTTATAGTAATACTGAATTATGTATAAGTACAGTTTACAAATATCAGAAAGAGAGATTATTACATTCTAGTTTTTCCAAATTTTTTCACGGGCGAGAAAATAAATAAATAAGTATCTAAAATAACAGAAAAATTCAAATGAATACCCAAAATCATGATACACATCTATCTGATTTATAAGTAGCGCAAGCGACCTATATTTCGTACAAGTTTACGCACCAATACTGAACAATGAGAACAAAAAACCTCTTTCGGCAAAGCCTACAGGCAGAGATGAATTTTGTTTTCCAGTCTTAGGAGTCGACTTAACAAAACTTATAGACTTCTGCAAACTATTTAACTTTTGTGGATTATAATAGTTTATAATAGTATTTCTGAAGATAATATGAAATCCGTATAGGTGATTCAAAAATTTTCAACCCTACCGTCCCTATTCGAAAATTGTCGGCGTTGACAGTCGTACCTCCACCTCCATATCTTCCTCTGTTTGAGAATCTAGGTTAACCCGCTTGTCAGGTTTTGAAATCGTATGGTCAGTATCCATAAAATTCTCACAGGTTGGGTAGAAATAAAAAGTCCACCAGGGCAGTGCTTCCTTACCCTTGTAAGACGAAATGAAACCGAATGCTTGCTGGTATCCGGGTCCGCTTATTCGCTAACCATTTTTCCTGATGGGTCACCCCCATAAGGGCGGCAGGTTCCTAGGCATAGGGAATTTCACCATAAACCTAGGGATATTTGATGAGGTTTACTCCTTTTGGCCTAGGTGGTTAAGCCAAGGCCCCACACTCATGCCGGCCGTGAGACACGACCACAGACACCGACACAAGCCTGGTACTAACGGCCGCTGTGTTTTTCATAGCCAGCACAAAGCACATAAGCGACATGCACACTTCACCAGTGATGTATTAGAACCTACCGAGAAGAAATCCATAAGTCCCAAGGAAATACCGAATTTTCGAATCACACCTATGAACTGTGGCTATGGAAAATGGCACGCCATGAGAAGAAAATGCTTCAGATAGCGAAGTTTTTGGGCTACTAAATAATGAATGAGCAACCTGATTTTCTAAGAAATATAATAAAAAATGATGAAAGAATAGAACTTTACCAAAAGTTATGCCAGAAGCATAAGTATATCAACATGTTGAGAGAGGAGGAGAATTTCATACTCGAAACAATGGTATATAAAATCCCTAATAGAATTATTCTGGATCGCTACGAATTAAACCATAGTAGCACTGCATTCACTAACATCTTTTACAAGATATACTCAAAGAAGAAGTTGCTCAACAAGATTCAGAATTTTATCTCCCTTTAGATTTTTTAAAAATATTCAGCATTAAGGCCTTGCCATAACTAAATTCTTATTCGAAAATTAGAATGATGCAATTTTGTTTCAACTTTTTTGTTCACTTCACCTCATGCAGGTTTTGTAATTTTGATTCTCGGTTCATTTCACTTTATTTTCGAATGCAAATAAAGTCTCAATAATGAAAAATGGATTTCAACATTTTCCGTTTATGTTCTTAAAGAAATTATATTTGTATAAATATAAATACTTCATATGCATAATTTTTACAGATAAATCGAACAGCCAACCACCTTCGAGTATGAGATCAAATTTCTGACAGAACAGATATAAATTCACTCTTATTTCGCAATCGTTAATCTTCCTCGGTTTCACTTCAGTTTTTTTCTTCCCAGTATAAATTACTTTTGTCCCTTCTGGGCACCAAATATCTTAATCCTGTTCTTATCCGCGAACTGTTTTACTCTTCGGTTTTATTTCCACTCTCGCTAGGATTTCCGTAACAGAGAAGAGATAATTATTATTGAATGCTGTTTGTATTTGACTTTCTTTTTGTTTAGGAGTTTTCCCGAGAGCTTCAAAAATATAATGCTTTTTCATAAGACTCTGAGATGTTATTCGTCTGAGTTCTCTTCAAAGTCATCAGCAGGATATGATAACGGTTTTACAATTTTTCAGGATATATTCCGTCATTTCTTCCCGCCTACAACTTTCCTTTCTATACTTATCTCCGGTCAAAAAATAATGAATTTATTTTTTTGATAAATTCAATTGCTTCTACTAAGAGTATGAAAACTGATATTCGGCTTTGTATAAAGATTTATTTCTGTTGTTCAGAAACTAATAAATCCCTGAACTGTAGAATCGATGTGATGATCTTGATGGTTCCTTAGTGTTTTTCTTGTTTGATTTTTATTGAAGTGAGAATTTGTTCGTTACATCCTCAGAAAATCTTACAACCTCAACTTTAACTCAATATCACATTCAACCTTCTAGGATTGAATAATGGTTGCTTCTAGAAACACAGTGTGTAGCTGTGTTGAATGATCAAACTATTCTGGCATTCAACTTCTTTCTCGTTTCGATCTACGTTTTGTTTTTTATCTTTCCCAGGTAGCTTCTGGTAGTTTTATGTGCCGATTCAGTAGATCGTGCCATGCGTATATGTAAACAGATACATTTAGTGGGTAACTAAATTTATACGTATAGGTGGCAGTCTGCCTCGATATTATGAATGGTTATGCAACAATGAATGAGTTCAAACGATAAAGAAACTGCAGTCTGTTGCTCTTATTTATTTCATTCAACTGGATAGTGCAATTAATATTGCGGCCCTGGTTTACGATCGTCTTCAAACCCAATTTTCTAACGATAGAGCTTTTGATCCAAGATAATATTATGAAACTCGTGCATATCAAGGAGCAAGAACTTTTTCCAGAGAATATTGCATATTTAAATCCCAATAAACTTGCACATAGTTATTTAAGCAGGATCCGAATTATTCGAATTATGAAGTGTTTGCAAAGTTGCATTCTGATTACAAACTTATGACACGAGAGTGTTATTTTGAGTTTGTCAATAAAGCAGAAAATTCGATTTCTGAAGAACCGAAGGAATTCTGGAAATTTATTAATAAAAAAAATAAACATTTTTCTTTGCCTTCTGCAGCAAACTTGTTTGCTGATCCCTTTCCCTCTCTGTACAGAGATCCCTCTGTTTTGCCCTCATTTTGGAATCACAACTATTCTCTCAATTTAAGTGATTTACGTGATAGACGAAAATATCGTCATGGAAAAACTGAAAGAATTGCAGAATAAAATTAATTCTGATCCTGACGGAATTCCTCCAATTTTGCTTAAAAAATGCTCCAAATCACCCTGTGAACCAATATGTACTTTATTTAATCTATCATTAGATGAAATTGTGTTGCCAGAAGGTTAGAAAACTTGTTTCATAACTCCTATCCATAAGAGCAAATGTAATTAACTATCGACCAATTAGTATTCTGAATACGCTGCCAAAAATTCTGAAAAGTATTATATTGGACACCCTGTCTCACTTTATGAATCTTTTGATGAGCGAGAAGCAGCATAGTTTCATGCGAAAACGATCTACCAACACAAATTTGTTTTCGTACGATCAAGATATTTATAGTGCTTTTGGTAAAGGGGAGCAGGTGGATGGTGCTCGATCAAACCAATCTTATTATCTTAGATAAAGTTTTACAATCAGCAGGCTGATTGTAAAACTGATCTTGGCAATCTTTTGAAATGGATGAAGGGCTACTATAGTGGTAGAAAACAAATAGTTCGAATCAAAAATTACGAGCCATACGCTACAAACTTCACCTCTGGCATTCCACAAGGCAGTCAACTTGGGCCTTTTCTCTTCAATCTTTATATTGATAAGGTTATTTCCGCAGTGAGATATTCGAAGATATTATCGTTTACAGACGATTTGAAAATCTATAAAACTAGTGTTTCTGATTGCTTGGAGCTTTAACATGATATTGATGAAGTTCACAGATGGTTTTCGGATAATTTACAAAGTGTTAATCTTTCAAAATGAAAATTTATTTCTTTTCATAGAAAGACGGATCCAATAGTTTTTTCTTATAAGATAGATGAAATTTGTATTGAACGTGTTGGCCATTTGAAGGACCTCGGTATCATATTAGATCATCGTCTTGATTTGAGAATGCACTACTCTAACATTACTCTAACAAGTAAATCTTTGAAATGCTTGGTTTCATAAGGAGAAACACATCCGAATTCATAAATATTTCAGCTTTGAATTTTCTCTATCTTTCATTATGTAGGCCAATACTAGAATATGGTTGCATCATTTGGTCTCCACTTCATGCAGTCGACTTCATGAACGTTGAGAGGGTTCAGAATAAACTTTTGTTATATCTTTTCTACAAACAATGTGTCCCTAGAATTAATTTCTCTGCTACCTACATTTGTTCAGAATGTAAAATAAATGGCTGAGAGACGTATCAGATCAGATCTGATTTTCTTGTATGAGCTCTTTAACAATTTGATTGATTGTAGTAGCTTATTGGAATTTATTTGTTTTCATGTCCTTCTGAGGAGCACTAGAGGTGACATTTTGTACATGGTGCCTTTCAGTAGAACTAATTTCGAAAGTAATGCTCCCATTAATAGATTGCTTCATTATGGCAATACGTACCTAAAAATTGACTTGCTCTTTAGTTTCTCCTTGGATGATTCGATTGTCATCTTGCTACGAGAATGAATAAAACTTTTTATTATTATTAATTCATACTGGTTGTTTCTGAAAACGATGTGTTCCGTTAAATAAATATATACCTTATACCTTTAGGACTATTTGTCGAAAAGATCCTTCCATTTTAAACTTTCTCATATATCAAATTTTTTTTAATGGAATCGCAGCTATTTTCAAGTAAAAAAAATAATTAACATGGGAAGAAACGCTTTCTTTGAATGAATTGAAGTGAGGGTGGATAATCTGTAACGAGGGATCGGAACTGTCCTTATGAGTTTCACAAAAACTACGAAAATAGCCTTTTAGAGATGTTTGAACGTTATTTAGAGTATTCATTTTATTTACTGAAATTTCAAATAACCTGTGATTTTTCAGGCAATCGTATTACGGGTGCTTTTAAATGAAACCTAATCATGCTGGTTTCCACAGAACATACAGGAGACTTCTCAGCATTGGAATATATTTTTGTCAATAATGCATAGTTTTTGGTATTTTGAAAAGTTAGAATAGAGTACACCTTTCAAGAATTGGCTGATATGCATCTATGTTATGGCCTTTAAAGTGTCAATGGAGCTGAATCCCGAAGACTCTATCTTGCTGCTGTTCCGAACAGAAATATTCTCTCAGATGAATTTTTCTTTTACGTTGATCGTTCATTACATTAAACTCGATAACTTCGACCTGCCCAGGAAAATTCTGGGCCAGATCGGTTTGCCAGGACACCGACGAATGAAGAACTTATTTTAAATGAAGTCCATAATAATAAAAGGATCAGCACCCAGAGACTATCTGTACAAGTTGGCGTATTACATTTGTCTCTTTGGTGAGTTTTGCATATCCAACTATTATACTCCTACCATATCCAAAGGATTGAAGCTCCCAAAGCTGAAGATATACCCAGTAGGCTCGAATTTTGCCAATGGCTACTACAAAGTTGTGCTGAAAATGCCGGCTTTTTCAGGGATATTTTATTGACAGAAGAAGTAGGGCTTACGCAAGAAAGTATAATCAATTTTTGTAATGATCACGTGTGGGCTGCAGAGAATCCACATGAGACAATTGAGCGTAGCCACATAGAGAGGAGGAATCATTCGAATCAAGGATTTTCCAATAGATGGATTAGAGAGGCGGTCCTCTAACTTGGCCTCCACGATCCCCTGATTTGAATCCTCTAGACTACTTCATCTGTATTTGAAGAGCCTTGCATACTCACAACCTATTACTTCCATATAAGAATTGTATGCACGCACATGGATGTGAGAAAATAGGAAATATGCCGGGCATTTTTTATCGAGTGTTGGCTTCAATGAAAACCTGCTTAACAGTATGTTAAGAAATGAATGGTGGTAATTTCGTACCCTCATTTTGGTTTGGGAAATGAGCTTTTCTTCTTTGTTGCTTCTATTTTCGAAAAATGCCGAATGTCATCATCCCTCAGCTTTCTTCCATTTCGTTATAGTCATATATAATTTTTTATATTATAGTCTTGTCTAAATAAGAATGCGCTAAAATACTCTTAGTTTCTCCAGAGTGTTTTCATTTATACACAGTATCGCTCCCATCTTCGCCTTACGGATTATCCTCCCTCACTTCAATTGATTATGGTCATCTCATATATCTCATTTTCTAACTCCAAAACCGTTGCGGTTTCGAAAAAATTTCAAAAAACGAAAACAATTAATTTGAATTAGAAGGTCCTTTTTATAAGACTTTTTCAAAGACTAGTGGCGCACTATACTATGATTTTGATAAGGTTAAATATAACCTTATCCTGAAAAAATATCAGCTTGTATGTTTTCCATTTACTAGATACATCAACTGAATAAATGTATGAAAAAGTTCGTTTTATACATATTGGGGCTAGATCCGTTGAAAACTTCAAGACTTACCAACAGAAAATTGAAAAAAAAATCTGTATCTCCAGGACATATATTCATGGGCATTTTGTCATATTTTTAGATGAGGAATGTCATGTTGAAATTAATTACTGCACCTGAAACACCCTGTGAAGCAATATAACAACCGGATAATTATTTTACTACAGGCTATTCTAATGAACCTTGGAAGGTCAAAAGGCTCTACTAAATAAATCAGTTTTTTCTTCCTTTCTAGTATTCACAATATATTTTCTTCAAATTTTTGAATTGTCATTCAATATAATTCGTTTGAAAGTTTATGCTTACTCCGGAAACAATGAATTCGTGCCTTGAAGGTCGTCAGGCCCGTTATTTTCATCATTAAATTATTATTATAAATATACGAGATAAAGTTTCATGGAAAAAATTTTTGGACGAAAATTTTGTTTTTTTGTGAACCTTTTTGAATTATATTCAATCCCTAGTTTATTAGTGAATAGGTGAAACCTTCATTTCTTTTTTCATTCGCAAACAAATTTTTTCAATTTTTGATTTACCAAAAACAATTTGTCACTCCGGATAGGAATTGCTCTCGGTATAATTTTTGAAGTTTTATGAAGAATAAACACAGACTGGAACTCTAAAACTAGATCATAAAAACTATTCCCCAAATGACTCTATTGACACTACTTCATCTCCACTAATCGTTATGATACTATTTCCGAACATATAAAATATATACCGCAGATATGTGATAATTTAACAATTCAGTCCTTAATCAAATAAGATTGAATATACTACAGAGAGCACTATTATGTGCCCAACGAGAATTGAATATAGCGAAATATATTCTACCCGAATAATATATCTGGAAAGTTGGAAAACGCGATTTTAAAATAAACGAAAAAATTCATTATAGAAGTCAAACTGTTCGACCATTAATTATATAGAACAATGGTTACCGAAAAATTATAGTCCTATCTTTCATTTTACACGAATAGAACGTTTTGGAGAAAATGCATTATATTTTATTAATAGCCAAATGGGACGGGACTTTCTGTCATATATCTCGTTCTATTATTCATGCTGTGCAGTTACTATGAAATAACTCATTTTCTAGCATTCCGGTTCATTAAGTTACTACTTTTCTCAAAAAAATGATTACGAATTAATGCCGTGCTCTTCCGCTTTGTTTTGTAAAAGACCTTTTGATATTCAAGTAAAAATAATTAAAATATTGCTCGTGCTTCAAGTATATTATATTATAAAATTAACAATGACTATTTTTATCGGGAATGCATAGTAAAATTTACCGGGTTATGATCTTTTGGAAGCCGTTCTGTTTTGACGTTGAATTTACTGATACCTTGAAGTTCTAAAGTTATTTTCAATGAAATGAAACTATGGTATTTAGATTTTCACTATATTAACGAAACTATGACCGGTTTCACCACACTGTGGCTTCATCTGATAAACAAAAACTAACGAACAGATTTATTCCTTATATATTAGTCTTATTTCTTACTTAATATTACAGTAGTTACAAGTACAAGTTTCGAGTAAAGGAGAAGGATTTAAATCTATTTGACTATTATGTAACCTACTTGAATTCTTTTCTTCGTTAATCTCTAATATTTTCCATAGACTGAAGTTTTGTCCATTATTTTCATTGTGTAAAATTTTGAAACTATCATTTAAATTTAAGTTATGGTAAGTGATTAGAATAATGGGAATATGATTTATAATAATTAAAACTTCGTTGGTGCTCGGATAATCTAACTTCGAAATTTCTGAAAGTTCTATCAATATAAATTGTATTACAATCCCCGCAAGACAGTTTATAAACACCGGATTTATTACCTTTATCAATTTTAGATTTGCAGTTTTTGATATGTCGTCCTAAATAATTATCAGTTCGGAATGCTATATTGAAATTATAATGCCTAAGGAATGATTTCAATTTTAGACTAGGTTACCAATATAAGTTAAACCATTGTATTTTGTGTTAGAACTTTTTATACTAGGAAATACTTCCTGGAATTCAGGTAGGTTACTTAATAGTCAATTAGATCTGAATCCTTCTCCTTTACTCAATATTTTCAATTCATAAAGTAAGCAACTCCGATGGGTTTTTCCAACGTACCCCTTGTACTTGTAGCTATTGTAATATTAAATAGGAAATAAGACTAATTATAAGGAATAACTCTGTTCATTAGTTTTATCTATCTGTGAAGCCACAGTGTGGTGAAGCCGGTCATAGTTTTGTTAATATAGTGAAAATCTAAATACCACAATTTTATTTCAATGAAAATATTTATATCAAGTAACGACCTTATCAATCAAATTCTAAAGTTATATTTGTGGTAACCAGTGAACACTTGTTGAATAAGTTGCAAAACTGGAGCAGTGTTTGCAAAATTTACAAGAGGAAAATAACAAAAAATTTTAATTTCAAGTGAATATAACAGCAGAGCGCTTTCGAGTACGTCAAAGAACCTTCTGGACAACCTATAGCCCAAGCCTTATACTTAATAACAAACAGGGATGCTTATAAAACGCTGACCCTGGACGACGTCAGAGGCAATCTTATTCAAATTGTTGCTACTGGGCTGTATAAATAAACAACCAAAGAAGATAAATAAAATGGCGATACCAATAAAAGGAATAATCAACCAAATACCAATAAAAGGAATAATCAACAACAGAATGCGATAAACAATTTTAACAGCATTTACTCTAATAATGATTTCATTCTTTCCGCCAACATTGCTTTCCACTGCAAATTAAGAGAAAAATAGTCTAATAATCTAAGAATCTTCTAAAGAATTCAAATTCATGTCCTACAGTCTGGAATAAAATGAAATTAACATCTAGTTCGGTTGAAGCATCTCTATATTTCCAATTCCATACCGGAACTCGATTTCCGTTTCAGTCAGAGAGGTGAAAATTACCCGACAGACTACTATTTCAATCATGGGCGGCCGAGAAATAGATTATATATTCAAATCTTCTGTATAACGATTTATTGTTTGAATAACGATAAAGTGAACATACAAAAATACACAAGGAAACGTTAAATTCAATATGTCACTTCTTGGAATATGTGATAAAGTGAAGTTTTAACTTTTAGTCTTAAGTTTAACTAATATCTGGGATTCTTTTACAATCTCGCTGTAGGTTTATTGAAAGTTTTCGCAGATTTATTTCTTTTGCCAACGTCACTATTAAATGTCAGGCCAAATATAAAAATTTTCTGGAACATTTCCACTACATCATCAAAGTGTAAACCATTATATCAATTTGGACTCAATTTTGATTGCAAACTTGTTAAACCAATATAGATTACCGTAAAGAGTGAAAATACTTACTAAATTGAATGTGCACTTTTACACTTACAAAATTCAGATTCAATATGTAGTAAAATGACAGATTACAAATATATGGAAATAAAGAGAGAATTTGAAGCGTCATATGGTAGTCGTTAAAATACCCAATGTAGCAATGCTACCATATGATTCATAAGGAGACACTAATGAAAGTGTACAAACTGAGAAGATGGCTTGCATACTCTCTAGCATTCCACGTACAACTGCTATGGCAAAACAGCAATACAAGGTTTATTCAACACACAATTATTAATCTCAGTCATCTTCTGTCAAATAAAGTAAGGGGAGATATCTACCAAAGATAGACAGATCAATTTTCCCAGGATTTACATTTTAATTCATTACATCGAATGAAGAGGTTTGGCTCTACAGCCTTTCCGAACTGCAGCCCGAGTTCACCTATTCTTCACAGCCCTGCTTTCCTTGTTCCACAATGATTTCACTATTTTGATGATGAAACCCGCTTGGATTTTTTTGCTCCATCTCGTTCAGCTCTAGTACTCTATTCCCGAAGGGCACTTATATTTTATGAGTAATTGTCATGTTGTAATTTCCGACTTACCCATCTTGCTGAAATGATATCTCATCATTAATGTTAGTAGATAGTCTCTTAATAGGCCGAGGAGTTGTGTGGTCTTCTTTGGCGAATAGTCGATGAACGCTGTAAGACTTATTAGGTTAGATTTTAGCAGTCATTATAGTTGACAGTGTTTACTGTGCGGTTAGTATTGAATTTCTTTTCTTAGTAATGGTAACAGATAACATGTTAAACATACCTTCCCGAAGGAGCTGGTTTTCCGATCACAAATTCTTCATTATATATATATATATATATATATATATATATATATATATATATATATATATATATATATATTTTACCCCGACGAGTTGCCCATATATTTGTTCATGCAATCAAACTGATTTCATAAAAATATATATATATATATATATATATATATATATATATATATATATATATATATATATATATATATATATATATATATATATATATATATATATATATATATATATATATATATATATATATATATATATATATATATATATATATATATATAAATAAGAAAAATTTCTTCATTTTTGAATTCACGTTCCTGAATTTACAACATAAAATTGTGATGGAACAATGTCGAAAATCGATTTTGAAATTTCTGTTTTTTGAGGACGGTCAAGGGAAGCAACCAAACACAAACTATTCCATTAAGTATTTGCTAACGTTTCCCAAACTTCATTGACTTTCCCAAGCTACAAGGTATAGAAAAAATAGTCAAAGTACAAAGAACAAAAACAGATCAAAAGCAGCTTGCCTCTAATTAAGAGTCAGAATTGAAATTTTGTACACATTTCAAAAACATGGGATGATTTTATATCAGAAGTCACTAGAGAAAACTATTTGAATTCTTGAGCTACAGATCAGTTGTTATTATAATTCTGAAGGCAACTGAATTAGGTAGGAGTATCAAAGAATGCATATGTTAGCGAGAAAATCTCACGCGCATCTGTAGGTTGATAAATTGACATATACAACACACAAAAAACATGGAACAAATAATGGAGTCAATTCGGGGTTTACTCATCTTCGATCGGGAGAAAACCTGATATTTATTTTATCAATGATGATTGCTGTAGAAGGCAGAAACACCCCTATTGTCAACCTTCGAGTTTACGCAATTCTGTATTTTGTTAATAAAAATCATTTCTTTAAAGAGTCTTCTATTGGGGTTAGGCTCTAATGCCAAAACTTTTGGATTTTCGTAGTCAAATTCATGGTTATACTTCAAAGAGCGTAAAACAGTGGCTATTGATTTTTCACTTTTCTTTTTCCTCGCCAACTCACAATCCGATTTATGACCTCTCATTCTATTTTGAAGTAACTGTTTCGTCTGCCCTACATAACGAACTGAACAATTTTTGCATTCAATCTTGTAGACACAATTTGGAGTCAAGTTATATGATAGTCTCTCCTTCACCCTACTGAATAAACTCTGAACTGTGTATAATTTCATGCCCTAGGGTTGGTACATGAATTATATGAGGGTTGGTTCGGGTGGATTGGTACTTGGACATAGATTCAACCTCTTTAGTGAAAGAGTGCAACTAATATCGATTTATTGAACTTAAGTACAATCTATTAAGCTGCTTTTGATCTATTTTTGTTTTTTGTACTTTGACTGTTTTTTCCATACCATGTAGCCTTGGGAAAGTCAATGAAGTTTGGGAAACGTTGGCAAATAATTAATGGAATAGTTTGTTTGCTTCCCTTGACCGTCCTCAAAACCAGAAATTTCAAAATCAATAGATTATTGAAGTACAAGAAACCATAATTTGATTTGGTTGACCATTCGAATGTCGAATATTACTTTTGTAATTTGTCTTTCCTCCATGAGTCAATTTAGTAAGATGAGCCTAATGAATTTGTGAAATTTCATCAAATTTATTCAACTAGTTCATGAGTTATGCATAAAATAGTTGACCAAAACAGCAGATCACCCTGTATCGTGAAAACCCGAAAGCTTTGATGACTTTCATACATCATTTCTCAAAGACTCCTATTACAGTATGATTATTTGCTCCTCTCAAACATTTCGTTCTTTCACACTGTAGTACTCTGATGAAATTTAGTTAGGTTATATCACTTGAAAATATTTTAGGACCCGAATAAAATGAAAATTCTATTAAGAGATTCAGGAAACCGGGGGTGACATAGTTCTGTATGATTGAAGCGAACACTAATTTATTGAATATAATTGAACAAACCAAGATGAGTTCATACTCGATGCTTTCATTTATTTTAGATTCAAGATAGGTTACCAATTGCAATTGGCTTTGTATGCTACGAAAAAGTGAAATTAACTGGCTTCTTATATGTCCATATATCTTATATCAAACCGATTCGCAATATTAATTTCAGAAGCTGATTTTACTTGTATCTGATATTACTGTACCTGGTTTCGAAATGGTGGTGCCTTCTAGAAGTAATTTCGAATTCAATGAGCAACTGAAATTCGAAGAAACCGAAATGAATGTCAACTTCCGTTATTTCCGGAATTGCCGTAGATGCAAGAATACTACGTGGTAATATATTTGGGTCCGATATGTAATTCTGGTTTGTCTTGTCGAATTCAAATAATAAGAAAAAAGCCATGACTCGGGGCGTTTTACGATTATAAAAGTCTGACGTATACGCTTCTGTAGTATTTTCGACGTTTACTCAAAGTACTGAGAAAATTGTTATAGTGCATGGCGCTTTTACTAGTCAGTAACTTGTGATGAAGAAGCTATGTACTTCCAGAAATTACATTGTCTCAAAGTTATTCACGTTTCTTCTGGAAAATTACATAAATTCGCAACCATATACAGGGTGTCCTTTTAGTCGGTAATCTGTCCATAATTTTATTCTTGATAAATTTATTAAGGAAGTTGAAGTATACATTGAAATAAAATAGATTCTAGTTTGCTGCATGTCCTGAAATTATTTTCAAATACACAATGTTCCAATATAGATTCATATCAAAGTTATGTTTCTTAAATGGGATACCCTGTGTTTCTCGTAAATTTTTTCTGACTGGTATATACCTTAACTGAATCGTTTGCTAATTAATTAACATTTCGTGAAATACACATTTTTTAACATCCTGTATCTAATTAAATCAGTATATAATCTCAGTTTGTATGCTTAATTATTCTCATGAACTTAAATATCCATGAACAATGAGTAAGTTTTGATATAGCTATAGAGAATATTCCATAATGAAATTTTCGTTTAGCTTCAAACTTTATCATTTCTCTTATTTCAAACGAAACACTCTGTATTTGGTGACTGAACAAAAATGACTTTGTATTTTATGTTAAAATTTTCACATGATCTTGACAAATTTTATACCAAAATTTTTATATATGATCTAACTTGGAGAAATATCCAAATAGTGTGTAACTTTCACTTGCTATAAAAATTTTCGAAGTGTCTACTTTTACTCGGATACTCATTTCAATTCGGTTCGTTCATATTGTCCACAGTAATAATGTGGATTCATCTCGAATTATTTGCATCATGTCATTCTTTGTGAAGATTCAAATGGACCATAATGTATTTAATTACTACGAAAGGAAGATAATTTCATTTCTTATTGGAATTTTGTTTTTCCTATGCCTACTTTCAATATATACAGAAACAAAACTAATTTAACATTTCATTTATTCACAATATAGTCAATGAGTTCCGAAAATTAACATGAAATACCTCAAAAATCATTATTATCTTTATTCGATATGAACAGTTTTGATTTTGGACTAGTGAAGTTGCAGATGAAGGACACGTAACGGGAGTGGGATACCTAATAATTATCACCCATGTAGATATTCTGACTTCTGATATACCTCGAAAGGCTATTCGTGATTTTCGTCTAATATATTGTTATTGATAACAAAAGTATTATTTGTTAGTAACTCGGATGTTGTTTGGAAAATTTTGTAAATTGTTAAAATGGATCCTTTTGAAAAGAAATTAGATTCCATCGAATAATATAATAAATACTTTATTTAATTCATAGGATACATCGTAATATACATATAATTTCAAATGTTGTTCAGCCCAAAAAATAACAGTATGTTTAAAAAAAAAGAAAAAAAGAAAAACATACACCTATTGATACTAATAACATATTGCTCTTATACGCTCAGTTAGTCTTGATTTGCAGATCGAAATACTTCTGATCAATTTCAATTCATTTGGCAGTGCGTTGAACTCTTTCAGACCCTTGTACATCAACACCTTTTGGAATGCAGAAAGCCTGTATTTTGGTAGATGAAAGTCATTTTCTTGTTTTGTATTGTATTCATGAGCCTCTGTAAACGATTTAATCAGCAAGATAAGATGGCAAGAGGTTGTTGATAATCTTAATAAAAATGAATATCATCGCTGATCTGTAGTATCTTTGTCGCACAGACAACCATCCTAGTGCACTGATCATGAATGATATGGGTGTAAATCGGTAACAACCTGAGATGACTCTCATTTAACTATTTTGGAGTTTCTGCAGCCTCAGCATTTTATTTTCATCAACCTGTACAACCAGGCCCTACAATAATCAAGATGTGGCTGCAGTATAGTGTTATAGACTTACCTTGACCATTGTACTCAAATGTCTTGAAATTCGGGTGAAAAAGTAAAGCTTTTTTGAGATCTTCTCATTTATGTATTTGTAGTATGCATCAAGGCTCAAACTATCATCCAACACAAAACCAAGGTACTTAGACTATCTTACAAATTCAGGGGCCTCACTATCGATAGAAAGTGAGCAATTATCAAGATTTATTTGTCTGTATCTAGATGATGTAGTTAGAATCATTGCTTCAGTTTTCAAAACATTCAATTTGAGTCCATTGGCTTCAAAATAGTTAGAGATCGTCTTCAATAAGGCGTTCATCTTGTTAATAGCTGTATCTAATTTCTTTGTCTGATACCGCAAGCAGAGTATCATTTGCGAATAATTTGACAAAATCACAAGAATGATGGGCATTGGTGTCGTTGATATATATATCAAAAAGAATAACGGCCCTTGTACACTCCCCTGTGGCACACCATATTTGATCGTTATCGGTGCAGAGTAAGCATCCTGAAATCTCGTAATCAGCTTTCGCTCATTTAAATAATCCTCAAACCATTTCAATACTACGCCATCTCTAGCAATAGCTTTCATCTTTCATATCAACTTCTTTCTATCGAGAGTTTCAAAAGCTAGGAAAAGTCTAGGAAAACAACACCATTGTCAATGGACTGGGTCCATATATAAACTGCGAGTTGAAGGGCAGATTCACAAGAGTAATGTTTTCTGAAACCGGATTGATTACTTATAAGGATGTTGTTAGTGTCCAAATATTCCATGAGTTGCTTGTACACTGCTAATTCTGAAACCTTTTCAATGCATGGTAGAGTATTTATGGGTCGAAACTCATCAGACCTATTTGTACCTTTAACCTTCGACACTGGCACGATAGTTCTTGTTTTTAATTTTCTTGGAAATCTGCCATACTCCAGATATATATTTATGAAATGCAAAATGACATGTCCTATAACTCCAAAAGTTCCCCTCAAAAGCTTTGCATGAAAAACCTCACAGCTCGACTTACTTTTCATGCTATTAACAATTTTTGAGAGATCAGATAACCCTAGTTTTTTGAAATTAAAAAAAGAAGTTCCACAGTTGACAACGTTCTGGCAATGGTCAACAAAATTAATCGAGCCTACTATTGATTCAAGACTTTCTTCAAAAGAACAACAAATTAGCCACTTCAATAACAAAATCTACACCATCGGCACCATTCCGAGACACACAGATGATCGATTTAATATTTCTCCACATTAACTTGGGATTTCCCGAACTTATATTAATCTTATTGAAATAAAAACCACGTTTTTTCCTCCTTAACATCTGAAATGTAGTATTTCTGCCATTTTATAAGTATTCCCATTATTGTCAGTTTTATTTTCTCTAAACACCCTGAAGGCTACATTTCTCAACTTTGCTTGAATTTTGACTTCAGAATCATACCACGGAAGTTTAGCAGAGTGAACTCTTTACCAGATTGAAGATCTAAAGCTTTAAATTAAAAGAGTCTGGAAACTCGGTCCTTTCACCGCAAATAAGTTTTAACTTATCATTTTAAACAAATTCGGTTATTATAATTAGTAACTACGATAGCACATATTCAATAATATCAAAATAAATTGTTATCCAATTTATTACCTACAAACCTTTGTAGTATACTTATCAAAATTAGTTTTCTTCACTTCTATAACAAATATAATCACTTGTAAGTCACACAGCAACAGAATTCAATATTATAAATGCTGTACTTATTTTCAAAAACGGTTTAGTTTTAGTTTTCATCAAAGAGATTAAATCAAGAGCCCCATGCGCCATAATCTTGAGGAGATAATATAGAATCATTCATGCGTGAAATCATAAAAATCGCTCTTCGAAATAAATAACTTAATTACGTCTCAATTGAACAAACGGTTTGTTTTTCATTTGAGAGTTCAGTGAAAAGACCTAAACCTAAAGAGTTTCATCCGGGTGTTCATTTAGTGCATATTTGTTCGATAACTCTGAAACTGTACTGTGTAACGAACAGGTTTGAGGGGTAAATAGGTAGACCTTCCACAGTTGCATATCTCAGAGTTATTCTGGAATATAGGGCGTGCTCCTTTTCAAAACTCCAAAGCAAAGTTATGTTTCTTCAAATGAAATGCCCAATTTTTGTGTGATAGAAAGCGAACTTCGAATATTACTCAGACCTTCAAGAGTTATTCTTCTATGTTTCATGGTATTTTCATTCCATGTCATCGACTGTGGCTAGAACAGTTCTAATCCTGCGATTCCACTGTTGCTCACAGTTTCCATTCGTTGTTTTTTCTTCATAGAATTCCATAAAATAATACAGTATACGTGCTTACTTCAAATAAAGAGAGCTGCTATCGTGCCTGAATGCTTTTTATTAATCCCAGAAGATAATTCCTCAGAATCAGCAATATTTCATGGCTATTCAAGAGTTTCTCTAAAACAGGTGGTCCGTCTAACAAAACAAAATTGTAGCGAGCTTTGGGGAAA
The DNA here is from genome assembly GCA_013387265.2 of Cryptolaemus montrouzieri. Taxonomy (NCBI): domain Eukaryota; kingdom Metazoa; phylum Arthropoda; class Insecta; order Coleoptera; family Coccinellidae; genus Cryptolaemus; species Cryptolaemus montrouzieri. The sequence goes on along the minus strand of JABFTP020000021.1, from coordinate 68,375,920 downwards.
CTGGAAACATCCCAAACAGAAACGAACTCAAATGAAGAAAATCATCTACGAATTTTTCTGGCTCTGATCGAAATCCGAAAATGAATGTACGGGAAGTTAGTACAGACATATAAAAAATCTTCAGTATCTAATATGTGGAAAGATGAAAAAATCATCCTTACCATGTTCAACTTCACCAAAAATCACGGTAGCAGTATTTTGAAAAAATAGTACGGTTTTGTGAATGGAAGCAGACTCAAACAACAGTATGTAAAAATTAATTCGTGAATAGACACGATTTTCATTTCTACAGTAGAGTTAACCCGCATATCAATCGTATGAACAGTTTTCAGAATAAATGATATTTAATATTTGGTTGGACCATATTTTTTGAACCAGTGAATGGCCAAAAATAATTACAATTTTCAGAAAATATTCGAAATGAAATGTGGTTTCATTAAGATGGAGCACCTCTACATTTTTCTATCGAAAGTCGTCAGAATCTCAATATGGAATGTATCAGTTTCAGAGCCATCGAACAAACACGCACTAAATGGACACACGGTATACTATGTTCTCAAAAGCATACCAATTTCAAAAGCTGGATACAAAGGAATGAACTAACATGAAATGAAACTGCTATATATTCTCGGAATAATTCTCCCGAATAAAACATTTATGATTGATTGTTAGATATACAAATGTCCTTATTAAATTACTGAGAGAATAATGTGTTATCTCCTCCCATTACTGGAATCTTCCCTACAAACTCTACAATAAACATAAGCATGTTCTAACTAATTAAGAATAAAAATCACGATGTGATAACTCGAGATATGCAAAGCATATGACAGATTTGCGCGCGAAGCGCTAGGCAGCAGCACTGTTCCCGCACTGCCAGCATCCATCGTTCCCCTGGCAACCACTTGCTCTTAATTGAAAACCAACCTGATGACGAATCAATAACAAGAACCATTGCGCCACGCCCATGTGATGGCATGCTCCAGACACGCGATCGTGGACTAGGTTAGAATTTCTTGAACACATGATATCAATGAAGCTTTTCCGCGTTTGCTTTTTATTTTCCCAAATCGGTTGGACAGGACGCACGGGAGTGATCTTGTGCGTCAGAAATAAAATATTACGGGTATAATGGTAGAAGGCTTTGTCGTTCATGAGTGAAAATATATCACACATGAGTGTGATTTACGTTCTTTTCAGCACAGTGTCATCCCGAAAAAAATTCTATTTTCTACAAGAAATAAGCAGGAATTTTTTCATTGCGAATTTCGTCCTATACGAACCAAGACGATCGAAAGCGAAGTATAACAATATGATTCTCACTTGTTTTATCTAAGCTGAGATAAGAATCGCGAAATTCAATATGTGGAAATTAGATATTTTAGTATATTTTATATTACTAATTTACATTATTGATTCCCAGTTTCAAGGATGTACACTTGAACACACAATACATACGATGGAATATATCACGTTTATAATCCTCCTTCCAGGCCATTAACTAAACTAAAAGCTTTCTGAAGCAAATTGAACATTGAAATTAATTCATGGCCAAGCATCCTTTTATGGCAGGTTTTCTCTAGGAATATAGATTAATCTAACTTCAAAATTTTTCTTCAAAACCAATAAGAACCACGAAGAAAGAATATATGGGAGATGTCAACCCAAATTTTTGGGTTCATAATGAATCTAGAACATCTATAGATCATAATCGGCATCACTTAGAAGAGCGAACTTAGCCATCGGGGCTCTCTCGATCAAACAGAGAGGGAATTGTTTTGTTGAGTTTGAATACTGAAGGGATTTTGCGATTATACTTCAAAATTGGCAAGCAAGAACAAGGAAGTGATTATGTTTCAGGAGACTCACACTGCGACGGAAGAACATCTGCGATATTTCCTCTTTCGAGGAAATATCGCAGGTTATGTACTTTCTGATTATCTCCTCAGTCCTTTTTATGGCCTTGCTTGCTACGTAAAATCTTTTCTTAAATTCAAGTGTGTTCAGACATATGGGATTCAGGTATGATTGTTGAAATATTTTTCTGCTGGTTTTCTTTTTCCATTGTTACAGATTCCTGTCCCAAACCCCCTTCCTTTCACCCTTGTCTTCTTCTGGAAATCATGGAGTGCAAGATGAGAATTGAAGCTGCTAAGCAGAAAAATCTTTGGTACTCTTTATGTACACACGACACTAACTCAACATAAACAGACATTGCTAGTGCAATAGCGACAGGGAAATGCGTTTCTTCACTCGTTTATTGAATCATACACAAGATAGTATGGTTCCCCCACTACATTTTCCTGAGCTCACACTTGTGTTTTTCTGAGACACACCAAAATCATACATATAAGCATTTATTGTTAATACAATTAATCGAATTTTTGTAAATCCTCTCTTTTCGAGAGAATATAATATATATATATATATATATATATATATATATATATATATATATATATATATATATATATATATATATATATATATATATATATATATATATATATATATTCCGACATGGATCTGTGGGATCACCCAATCATGAAGTTAATTCCTTATAGCATTCCGCAATAAACAAACTACTCAGTACGAAACTATATTCACAAATTTGTCAGAGAAGCATGTAAAGAGAAATACTTCAACAGCATCATGAACTTACTGTTTGTAAAATATTTCAGAATATCTTAGTTGATTTAAAATAGTTTATTACAGAAGCTGGCTCAAAATGCAAGAATTAAACTGTTGGAAGCATCTTCATGTAGCCATAGTTTCCCAGATGGCTCTCATTAAAGTTTGAAAATATTTCTCTCTCAAATAATTAAATAACCAGTACGGCAAATTCACTCACTGAAACTTCTTCCATTTACTCAAATGACTTTTTCTTCGTAAATTGTTTTCTCAACCTCGTCTTCGCCGTTTCAGTATTAACCATGTGCTTGAATTTTCTTTAATTTAAATTTCATGGTCTTATCCGACATCATTTGCTACCTCTAAATAATGCAAAAATTGATTGATCTCTGGAATTTATTCCATTATTCAGAGAAGCTACCAATCAACTATTAACCATTTGAAATGCATTTGCAATTGAACGGTTATGATGGGAATGAGCCTGCATTACCTCCAAAACCGATGCTATTAATATAATGTTTAAAATGTTTTAGTATGAAGCAAATTTGTAAAATATTTAGGATATAGAAATTAGACCCCTCAGAAATATGAAGTACGAAAAGAATAATCTCAAACTGCATCTTATGGCAATACTGCCAGACTCAATAAGTAAATAAGTCAACAAACTTCGAAGGTCATTGAGCCTTGCACTATCATCAGCAAACACTATTCGATAAATCAGGAAATTTAAATAGAGACACTTCAGTGATAAATATGATAGATGATAGAATAATAGAAACTAGAGAAACTGTAGAATGGCCTGCTCGTTCCCTAGATTTGACAGCTCAGGATTTCTTCCTCTGCGAATATGTGAGAAAATGCCAAATGAGATTTTAGCGAAACGTCTGCAAACTCCATTCAATGGAGAGCAATCTAACGAACGACGAACGGATGTACTCCCGGATAAACAATACATATATATATATATATATATATATATATATATATATATATATATATATATATATATATATATATATATATATATATATATATATATATATTATATATATATAGATATGACTTGATAGGGTCAGTTTACACTTCTGGCTTTTATCAACAGAAAGACAGACACTACGAACCTTAACAATATGTACTCTAACCTAATTTAATATATTAAAAACAAATCCAATAGTGTAAACTGCTCCTTATCAAGTCATAGGAGCTTTTGGTTTTCTGAGGTTGTCAGTTTTCTGCATTCAATTTTTGAATGTCTTGAATTAAGATGGTACTAACAAATGTCAGATCGTGTTTCGTATTCATGTGGACGGATTAATTTTTAAGGAGGTTATCATTTATGGATCAATTCTTTTATGTTCTTGTACAAATATATTGCTCACGTTGATGTCCACGATTGTGAGCAAATCCAGTATTAATATGTTTCTTCAATTGACCGTAATCTTTGTTACTTTCAGTGTCCTGATGAAGGCAGTAAATTAGCCGAAAGCTAGACAATTCAAAATTTGGGTTTTACTCTCGTTTGAGAGATCCTCGACTGACTATTGAACCCGATAACCCAAAAAAAGATTACATTAACTACAGTCAATATATATACATAAGAGGTATGTTGGAAAACCCATCGGAGTTGCTTACTTTATGAATTGAAAAGATTGAGTAAAGGAGAAGGATTTAGATCTAATTGACTATTAAGTAACCTACCTGAATTCTTTTTTTTGTTGATCTCTAAAATTTCCAATAGATTGAGTTTTTGTATCTTATTTTCATTGTGTAAAATTTTGAAATTATCATTAATGTTATGGTTTTCTTCGAGTAAGTGATTAGAATAATGGGAATCTGATTTATGACGATTAAAACTACGTCTATGCTCGGATAATCTAACTTTGAAAGTTCTGAAGGGTCTACCAATATAAAATTTATTACAATCCCCACAAGACAGTTTATAAACACCGGATTTATTACTTTTATCAATTTTAGATTTGCAGTTTTTGATATGTCGGCCTGAAGAATTATCAGTTCGGAATACTATATTGAAATTATAATGCGAGAGAAATGATTTTAGTTTTAGACTAGGATTACCAATATAAGTTAAGCTGTTGTATTTTGTGTTTGAACTTTTTATATTTGGAACTACTTCCTGGATTGCTTTGTGAAATTTTTTGCGTGAAATCATGTTCTCAATCATAGTTGGATTGTAACCGTTATTGAGTGCTATTTGTTTAATTATATTTAACTCTTTTATGAAATTATTTTGTGACATTGGGATATTAATGAGTCTATGTACCATACTATTGTAAGCTGCTAATTTATGTGGATATGGATGTGTAGATGAGCTGTGCATAGTAATATCTGTATGCGATGGCTTATGAAAAATAGAAAAATCATGTTTGCCGTTAATTTTAGTAATAGTTAAATCCAGAAAGTTAATGGAGTTTTCTGTTTCTATCTCTAAAGTGAATTTAATATTATCGTGAATTTTGTTGATAAATGTTTTGAATGACTCTAATTGTCTGTTTGTGTCAGTGAAACAACAAATGATATCGTCGACATATCTAAACCAATAACTAAAGTGTTTGAATAACGGATGGTCTTGGATAGTTTTTTCAATATTTCAGCGAGCAGAGGGCTCAGAGGATTACCTATGACACAAAAACTGCAAATCTAAAATTGATAAAAGTAATAAATCCGGTGTTTGTAAACTGTCTTTCGGGGATTGTAATAAAATTTATAGTGGTAGAACTCTCAGATTTTTCAAAGTTAGATTATCCGAGCACAAACGTAGTTTTAATTATCATAAATCAGATTCCCATTATTCTATTGACTTACTCGAAGAAAACCATAATTTTAATGATAAATTCAAAATTTTACACAATTAAAATAACAGACAAAAACTCAATCTATTGGAAATTCTAGAGATCAACAAAGAAAAGAATTCAGGTAGGTTACTTAATAGTCAATTAGATTTAAATCCTTCTCCTTTACTCAACCTTTTCAATTCATAAAGTAAGCAACTCCGATGGGTTTTCCAACATACCTCTTGTACCTATTGTAATATTAAGTAGGAAATAAGACTTATATGTAAGGAATAACTCTGTTCACACAGTGTGGTGAAACCGGTCATAGTTTTGTTAATATAGTGAAATTCTAAATACTTCAGTTTTATTTCATTGAAAATATGTATATCGATTTTTATCAAGTAACGACCGCCTCAATCAATATATATATATATATATATATATATATATATATATATATATATATATATATATATATATATATATATATATATATATATATATATATATATATATATATATTGAGGCGTAGATTTTTATATATGCGGACGTAGTTAAATGTAGATAAATTTTTCCGGTTTCTCGTTGATCCTGGTATTGATCATTCGTTGGTTGTCGTTGACGACGTTTCGGCTGGATCGCACCAGCCATCTTCAAGTCGGAGATTTTTCTTCAACTGTGAAACAGGGATATGATTAATGTTCATAATATCTCAAAACGAATACAGTTCTAGCGGAACATGCATTTGGAAATCCACATACTTTCAATTTCAATGAGGTTGAAATACTGGGTATACAAAATGTGTTAAAGAAAAGATTATTGCATGGGATGATCAAAATTAAAAAGAGAGTAATTTAATTAATAAGAAATCTGATATTGAACATCTAAATACTTCATATTTCAATCTTATTAGTAAAATCAAAATGAAAACGCATGGAGTGTTATAAATTCTCGGATCGGTTGCTATCCTTAAGAAAATATATAACTCGTCCTGTAACAGTGAAATGTATCGTTCATTCTTTCAAATTTTCACTTGTAATGGTGATACGAAAAACTAAACGATCATGTAAGTAACTCACAACTCTAAAATTCTTTTATTCATCCCATGAATACAGTAGTTATCAATTTCTACCTATCAAAATATTTATCTATTTTTATTTATACATTTATGGTTACATGTGTTATTTCTATTCTGTCAGTCTTTTAATATTCTTATATATTTATCTCATTCTAACTTATAACATTTTAACTATACATTAGTTGTGTCTGTGACTTTATCACAAATTTCGAAAGATCTGTATAATATGTATCTTGATATGTATGTATATATATTTTTTCCGTTCTTCTAGAGCCCTGAAGAAGATTTAGAATATAAATCGAAACTGTTGGCCTTTTAATAAAACTAGTTTTTCATTCAATTGGACCTTCAAACCCTTACTAATTTAAAATATAATCAATGGTCGTCACCTTGAACTGAATATAAAAAATATACTTCGAGAAAACAAAGTGTGCATGATTAACTTAATCTTTGTGAAATATTTTGGAATCCATTATTCGTATAGAAATGGTTCATTACATAATCTCAATATGCAGGAATTGCCATTGTTTGGTCCAGCATAATACATGTCTTCTGAAATCACAAACCCTTGTATTTTTAATTTCTTGGTATACTTATATTCATATAAGCAAAAGACACACATTAATGTTTGGGAACATGCTCATCCCAAATAATTGAATAAACAATTTCGCAGATTCACTTACTGAAACTTCCAGAAATCTCTTCTTACCCTTACGAGGTTTATTTCTCTTCCTAAGTTGTTTTCAGTACTTCGACATTGCATCGTTGCGATAGTTGAAAGATTCGTGTGATTGAAATTTCTCTAATTGAGATTTCCTAGCCTTATCAAACAATATTTGCATTACTGAATAATGTAAAAATTCATCAACCTGTGGAGGTTGTTCAGTTATTCGAAGAAGCTAGTAATTGAGAAGTTGAGGAAATGCATTCGACGTAGACAAGATGCAAAATAACGAATATGCTTGTGTCGTATCGCTCATATGTTTAGATTAGACGAAACTCGATGTTTAACAAGCTCAATTTCTGAGAAAATCTTTCTTCCCAAAAGTTGATATGAATCGATTTCAGATAGGGCATTTTGTTTTCGAAATGCAAGATTTTTCTAGTTCAGAATTCGAATTCGTCAATTGTTGCATATAAAATAAACCAACCACTATAATTACCAAATAATTGAAGAAATAAAAAATCGATATTATCATCAACTGAAAATCACGTTCATTATTTAAACAGCCGGAATAACATCGTCTTCCAATATTGAATACACAAAGTATATAATATACATTCTTCAAATAATAGCGAGAATTATCTCATAGCTCCTCTAATTTCAAAGAATTCTCATATCAATTCTTCACAAATTATAATACCTGAGGACGAAAACTGTCGATCAGACTGGCCATTCCACAGCTTCACTAGATCCTATCAATCATCAAGAAAATTTCGCGATTTTATCAAACAGTATTTGAAATTTTAAAGAAATGCAGAGAATAATCAACTGTTGGACTTTGTTCAGTTATTCGGCGAGGCTAGTAATTATGAAGTTGAAGAAATACGGTTGTGATCGAACGACACAAAATGGCGAATGCGCCAGTGTATGATCTCTAAAATTATTTCATAATTTTAATGTTTAGAGTTGAGCAAATTCGATGTTGTTGGTATCTTCGTAAATATTGCGGATAGAGAAAAATGCCGCCAATCTGAATCTAGTGAGAATCTGATAGATGAAAACCGATTCCTTTCAGAGATTGTAAATTTTAATTTTTTCGTTTTTAATGATATCACGGTTTCTGCTGAACTGATATTACTAATACTACATCATTTGCCATGTCGTTTCCTTTTGAATTCTATACAAAGGAAATCTCTTTTTTGTGTTCGAGAAATTTCGAAATTCTGAATTTTTCGAGGCTTTAGCATTTGACAGTGTCTCGGCTTTTGATGCAAAAACTCTACAGATACTTTTTTGGGTAGATGCCGCCGGATTCGGGTTTTAAGGAGTCGTGGAAGACAAGCTAGACTCTGAGCAGATAAATTTCGAAATACCAAGGGGCAGTGTGATGTTTTGGGCGAAACAAATTCGATTTCGTTCCTGCGAGTGTACCGGCTAGAAATTACGTAAACCTAGTGCTGGAGCCCATAATGAGACGAGGTGCCCACTGTGATAATTTCATTTCATGCAAAATAATGCTCCTCCACATACCAGCAACCTCGAGCGACATTATCTTGAAACAGGGGTAATCGCTATTGTGGACTGGCCAGCTTGCTCTCCAGAACTAAATCTTATTGATCATTTATGGGATAATCTTAAGAGAAAAATTAGATCGCGCCAGGATAATTCAAGAACCTCACAACAGCTCATTCAAGCTGCCTCAGATGAGTGGCAGAATATCACCCAAGAGGAGGTCAGAAACCTCATCCAAACGGATTCAGGCTTGTATCAGGACAAGAGAAGGTGATAAAAGGTACTGAGGTCGAGAAAAACTTACCTACTCCGTGAGAAAATAATTTTCAATTTACTACCTGCGGGAAGAGTCTCTTATTCTCTTTAATTTGTTTCTCTCTTAAAATAAACCTTAATTTATTTCTTTGTATAATTGAAATATCTCAAAAAGGATCAATCCTATCATTCCTTCGAAATGTCGAGAATCCCTGAGGTAAAATTCAAAATATCGGTTCATTCCACATAAATTTGTTTGTGTACTCCACCATATTCACCGAAGATACTGGTCAGGTTTAAATTGGCTTTGAGAACAGTAGATTAACATTCCTCAGAAATGTTTAACATACTCAATAAGAAACATGCTAAGAAGAATAACAGTCATTCGGTTACATGGACCAATTAAATACTAAATAGAAAAAAGTCATACAAATTCGTAATTTCGTAAGGACATAAGAAAATAGAATTTCAGTGAAATAATAGGGAACAATTTGATGTTGAACTTTACATAAAATATGATGACAATTATTGCAAAATTGATGATATCTTAAATATAAGTTTGGTGTTTTATGAAACTAAAGAGAACAAATAATCCAATAGGCACACACTGTATATCGAGAACTAAGAACGCTAGTTTGTCGAGTTTTCTTCGAAAATCGAGCCGAACATTTTAACATCATGTACAGTTGAACCAGTTCCAGCTATAGTCGGACAACTAGATCTTTCCTAAATTTTTAATTATTCTATAGAAGCTTTGAAGTTGATGAAAATGTATCGATTGAGTTAAATCTCTGAAATGTTTGATTCACTCTGCAACGACCATACATCATTCACTCTTGCCAATGAAAGCATAGATACGCATTTTAGACAAATCGAAAAGGTATTTGTTCCTTGATTTTCTGTGTACTAACTGATTACTTGATCTGAAAATTGATATGCGAGCTAATCAGTAAGTAATAATTGAATCTACTGCCGCTTTTTTTGAGTGAGACCCAAATATTATCAAACTCGCTTCCTATCTTTCAGTAGAAATAATAAATATATAAAATCAGTTCGGTCATATGATTGTAATGTGCGTATACCGATTTTTCTCTAATAAATTATACTTCATGAGAATTTCCGAAGACAAATTTCTCACTTATTGTAAATATGAGAAATATAGATAATTACCAAACTGTCTCGTTACTTTTACTGGGATTGCATTCGAATTTGTATGATTAAAATGTTAGAATTTTAACGAAGCTACTAGTATAGGTGACAAAAATTTTGGTGCTTCTTTCTACACCAAAAGACGCACATCAACCTTGTCGAAATACCTTTCAGCTGCATAATGAGTTGTCCCGATAGAGAACGTTCTATTCTCCAGCATGCATCATTATATTTCACACATTTCTTCAATATGCAGGATAATAGTGAGAACTGTCTCTTTTTAACTTCAATTCTCCTTCGAATGATAAGAAATATTCCTATATATTCGAATGCCTTGATATCCAGACGAGAGGTTTCGAAGCAAATGACATGCCAGACGGAATCTTTCTTTTCCTACATGTCTCAAGTTTTCAGATAACGCATGAGGATATTATATTTTTATTTTTTCAAATATTTAGGATCTGGCAGGTACAAAAACTAAACGTCCCACGAATTATTGGAAAGAATATCGCTTCAAATTATTCTCATTCTACCCATTAGTTCAAAATTAAAAACAACTGCAAGCTCGATGAAAATTGTTAAGCATTTTTAACATTGAGTAATAACTTCACACATGACAAAAATGCGAAGAAAATTTCCTCTAGTTTTGAATAATATGAAATATGGTCCAGTTCTTTTTAATGAGCTTTTATATCATCCAATAGACTCGAAATAGTAATGAGCTACACGAATAGAACTATGAAGAGGCAGCATTTATTCGTTATGTTAAACGAACACGGTTAGCATGGTTGAGAATAGAGGAACAATAACAGTGGTAAATATTTAAAGCTTAATTTCTCAATTATTCAGCAGGTATAGAGAAACAGGGAGTGTAAGAGATCAAGCATGAAAGTGTTACAAAATAGTCAGAGGTCCATTTTTTTTAAAAACAGCTTGCTGAAATTCCACTGACATAAAATGAAAAGCCATATTTCTAGAACAAACGTTCGCCATAAGTTACATGAAGTCAACCTAGAAGAATTTTGGAGGTGTTAGCCCATAGCTTAATTATAATAGACACAAAATCAACTAGAGGTACCTGAAAATGGGTCCAATGTATTATATTCAGATGAATTTCGGTTTGGATGGCACTCGAATTCTAGACGATTGCGACTGTGGTAATGTTCAAAGCAAGACACAAAAAGGCTATTTTTCAAAAAATTTTGTTACGGAAATTTTAAATTTAATAATTCAAAAATTTGTGCACATATTATGTTCACTCTCAGCTTTATTCTGTCATTCTTTGTCTAACCATTGATAACTCTTGTGATGACCACGATACCTCTAGACAGAATCATCTGAATTTAAGAAGTAAAGCATATTTCGATGGAGTTATGCATAATCCTGTAAATTTCTAGGTATGACCAGAACCAAATTCTTTAACAAGAAGAAGGTTTCTCAAGAAGAATCCAGTTTTGATAAAAATCTTGGCTTTCAATTGCTTATGAAAAAGATTTCGATGCTAAATTTATTTGCTGAAATGCTTTGGGAGAAGTATGTTTATATTCCTCAAGAGCCCCTAACAGACTTAATGAAAAACTTACTTAGAAGAGTAACAGCCATTTGGAGCCACTAAATACTAGATAGAAAACAAATTTCAATCTGATTCTTCATGAAAATTTTCGTACAAACTTATGAGGACATAAAAAAATCAAATTTCATTAGAATAATAAGGAAAAAATTAGTGTTCCATTTTTTAATAAAATGTAATCACAATATGGAGCAATATCATTCCATTCACAAAAATTGCTTGGTTTGCTTTCATTCCAATTTAAACGCACTGTATTTCGATAACTGAGAATGCTAGTTAAGAGTAGTTTTCATCCATGAGTTTTCTTCGAAAATCGTGTTCGAAAGATTTTGGTATTGTATTGTATTTCTCTATCTCCAATATTTCACGTATCTCCGGACTAACACATCGAGTTTGATTCATTCTACAAATGGAGCCTTCTTATTCTAGTAGCAAAACTTGGTCTTCCCTAATTTCTTTCTAAGAACTTTTTTCAAATATATTATAAGGTTGATAAGGTATTCAAGTATGCAATACTAGTGGATAAATCGATTTGCCGCCGTTTTATTTGAGTTAGAATCAAATCTTTTCAAGTTATTGTCGTATCTTTCAATAAAGATATCATATAGAATAATCTGGTTCAAATCATGGTAATTTGCTTGAAATGATTTTTGCGCTTAATAACTCTTGCTTTATTAGAATTTTTGAAGACAAGCTCCTCACTTATTGTGCTTAGGAGAAATATAGATAATTCTTAAACTGTCCCCATGCTATAGCTGAAGTAGCATCCGAAGTCACACGACTAGAATGTTGGAATTTTAACGAGGCATCTAGTAAAGTTGACAAAGAGTTTGATGCTCTTTTTACACAGAAAGACGCGCACCTACCTTGTCCAAATGCCTTTCAGGTGCCTAATGAGTTGTTTCACTTGAAAACGTTGTTCTATTCTCAAGCATACATCATTATATTTCCCATATTTCTATAATATGCTGAATAATAGCGGAAACTGTCTCACTTCACTTACAATTCTCTCTCAAATGATAAGAAATATTCCTATATATTCGAATGGCTGGATATTCAGACGATATCTTTCGCTTGCTATATGTTTTCGGATAACTTATGAGACTATTATATTTAAATTCCAGGAAAATAATTCAATCTGACAGATGTTAAAGCGAAACGTTCCCCAGTTTTCTGAGAAGCAGTATTGCTGCAGAGGAAAATTTTGACAATAATTTTGATCTTCTGCTGAGTTATATATTTTGGAAAAAATTCTTTTCCATCATTCATTTTTATTTTCAAATCAAAATTAAAGATAACTAGATGAAAATTGATCAGCATGTCCTTGCATGGAGTATTATCATCACAAACATTACATAAATGTAAAGAAAATTCTTCCTTATTCAAAAATCATATGCAATGAGCTCTAATTGTTTTATGAATTTGCACTCTTTAACCACATACTTATTTATATCTTCCTTTTTTACATACATCTGATTTTATTATCAGTTCAGTGCAGAGGCAGTTGTTTGATATATATTAGAAATTTAATTTTCTTGAATATTTTTTGACCAAAGTTTAGGCTTTCCATCGTATATAAATGAAATATTCATCGTTGTGAAAATACTCCATTCATCACTGAAAATTTGTGTTGATAATATTTGAAACTAATCAGTTCAGTCGTTCTCAAGAAATATATGTAATCGACTGCAGAAACACAGTTGTAAGAAAAACGCTGTCAAGGTTTTAGAAGCACGTCTTTATAAATATACGCATAAATCCGAAAATATTCGCCGAATTGAATTGAAACGTTCCGCGTGTGTTTGTAAATATATATAAAATACGAAAATTAAATAAGAATATCTAGAGGACAACTCTAAATCCCTCATATACTCTGATTAATCTAGGAATCACAAAGCTACAGAGGAGGTAACGTAATGGTTTGGGGAGGAATCTCTTTCCATCACAGAACTACAAACTTCTTCCTTAATCAGATCCTTCAACTCTTTGTAGTATTATATGCTGCACCAATGGGGAAAACTTTCTATTCATGGATAATAATGCCCGACACCTAACTGCGCATACTTAAGATACATTGCGTAAAGGACCACATAATTTTCAAAATCGGCTTCAATTGTTTGATGCTCTCCAAATGACTTGGTACATTATGCCCCTAGAATCATTCCCTGACTCAATGTTTTAGCATGCCGAGGAGGTTCACCTAAAATTTATTTAATTGGATTTTTGGACATCAATATTCTCGAAGAACAATTAATAGAATTTGGATTTTCAATCGATTATATTGATTATTTTTCTGGAAAAAGGGCATCCCATTTCTGTTATTGCTGCCAATTTATGAATATTATACCTTCATTTATCGTTTACCGCATTTTTCATCATTGAATACCAATATCTCTATCTCAATACGCTAAATTCATACGAGGAAGACAAAACGATGATCAAACGAAGAAAACTTTAAAAAGTCAGACTAGTTTGCCTTTACACCGCAACGCCACACTGTGAGCCTGCCCGGTGCAGTGGTCGAAATCGGCTAATTCTCGAGTACTTGTTGGGCTAGTAAACCAGATGTACATCATATCTCATATCAGATGATATGCGAAATTTATACCAACATATTTTTCATTCATGGAGCAATATTCAACTTCCGTAATATATATAATATCCCTTCCAGAAGGAGCTGGTTTTCCAATCATCATAATCGTGGTCAAACATATTAGTGGTACAAAGGTCGTATATGTATACATATACGTGTAGTTGATACATTCCAAAAAAATGATACGTATATGTGGCGGTTTGGCTTGATGTTATGAATGGGTATACAACATTGACGAAAAACGAACTCTTTCAGGGGGGAATGTTTAACATTCTTCGGAAAGTTGCATTCTGCTCGGTCAATAATAATATATATATATATATATATATATATATATATATATATATATATATATATATATATATATATATATATATATATATATATATATATATATATATATATATATATAAGAGGATATAGCGATAAATTTCGCGTGTTATCAAATATGGAGATATGGATTACATCTGATTTAAATGCCAAACAACTACGTGAGCATTAGCTGATTTTGGCCACTACATCCAGGTGTATGTTTATATATTAACTTTTCCTTACACTTATATTTATGACTACTTTTACCTAACTCATTAACTGATTTTGTTGATATGATCTATAACTGATTGAATTCTTCAAATGAATGCTGGTAAGTACTGTGGTAGTTGAACTAAACTTCACTTCTCGAGTGAATGAAAATTTATACTTTTGCCTTATGTTATAAATCATAATCGGCCCTTCCTTCCGAATACATAATAAACAGGTAACTTTCAACCTTTAACGTAAGAGCTGCCGAATCTACTTGATCCTACTCATCTAGTCACAAGGCGGGAATGTGGTACATGCACGATGGCGCTCCTGTACGTTTTAGAGCACATTTACATTTGGGCGAAACATATCCACATCGCTGGATGGGCTGAGGTGGAACCCTATTTTGGCCTGTTCATTCACCTGATTTGAATCCAATAAGCTTTTCTACTAGGTAACATTTGAAAACTTTGGTTTATAGGTACCAGACGTAGGAAAAACCGCATTATCATTTCTTATAGGGTCATTCAACATACTCCTGAGATCTTCAATATGGATACGGAAAATTATGTGTCGACGTCTAGACTCCTGTCTGATGGGTGAAAGAAGCCATTTTCAGCACCTATCAGGGTCGCTTCTTTCACATTATGTTTTCATCAAGCACATAAAATTGGTCAGTTTTTTATACAAAAACTGTGGTAGATACGGAAGAAATGGATAAAATAAAAAACATTAATAATTAGTTTTAAAAAATTCCGCAAGCGTTTGCGAACATATGTTCATTGGAACGTGAAAGTTTGAAGTTTGAACGTATGAGACTATTGGTCTGATCTGATATCCATCTGAGGCGATGCCTGTTATACCACAGGTGTGGCCGTCCAAGATTCAATGTGTGTATTCATTAGCTTCTTGAAGAGCGCCAAATTATTTATGAGTAGTTGGAAAGATGTTTGATAGAAACTAGTTCCACCTCACGCTAACCCTGTATATGAAAGAATTTTTATAGAGAAAGTTACGTGGTTCAGCTAGTTATACCGACCTCTGATGAAAATTTTTCGCGAGCTTAGTTGTTCTTTGGAACTGGATTCTTTCAGGAACCAAATATTTCAGTTCTTTAGAGCATATACCATGGAAGCACATATAGAAACGAGAAAAATCAGCAACCTGCCACCTTTGCGCGAGAGGCTGGTGATCTCGCGTGATCTCTTGATGGTCAATGAGGCGCAATATTCTCTTCTGGACACTATTTAATAGATATTATGAATGTGTAGGTGCGGAGCCCCTCACATGGGGATAGTATTCCAGACCAGGTCGCACCTGTACTTTGTATGAACATCAGCTGTGATAAAGTGAAAACAGGAAATAATTCATGATCATCGACTATGGAAACAATGTATTTATTTGTTCAGATATATGGATCACATAATAATAATTTATTGAAAGAAATCAATATTATAGAACAATTAGCGGTCAATAATGGTTATAATTCTAGTACGATTGCTTGAGGTTTCTTCTTGTATTGTATTGAACAATCAAAAATAAGAACCCAATATAAATTTTAAGTATTTCCTTTTGTATCAGAATTTGAATATAGTTTCAAGAATGAATATCTCTCTAGGCTCCTAAATTAAAAACAGTAGAGCCAAAACCATAAAGCAAACAAATCAGGTGGTTATGAGCTCTCTTGTTGCAGTTGTTATAAAATTTATGACCTACTCTTAGAAATTTCAAAATAAGGTTGGATGAGATTTCTGAGCACAAACTCAGTTTTGACAAACGAGAGTCAGATTCTTACTATGCAAATCCTTTAATGGAATAATACCATACTTTTAATGATAATTTTGCTATTTTACTCAGTGAAAATAATATATTGTAACTGAACTGAACTGAAATTCCATTTAATCGTTAATTGGTTAGATTGACTCACCAACAATTACTAAATCTTTTCAGTTCTTAAAGCAACCCTATTTAGATAGATATTCAAAATTACAACCTAATCTAATCTAGTAGAGTGCAAATTTTTTTTCATTATATTTTCCTAGTAATGTGAAAGGAACAGAATTTCAAACGACGTCCGAGGCGATGTCCAACCAAAATCCTTCGCTCGCTGTTCAGAGCTGCGGAGATCACGTTCTCTTATTATATCTAAGGGTCAGGATCTACCACTCCGCTATTTCCTCATAGCAGACAAAAAATTTTTTGCCGCTGGTAAAACTATTAACGGGCAATTCAGATGATTGTTGGGAACTAAACTATCAAATGACAGCTCGCAGTTGGTGGATTTCAACGATGAGAGATCGGGTGAGCTCAGACTGACTTGTGGTGTTCCGCAAGGTAAACTTTTGGGCCCTTGCCTTTTTCTTCTCTATGTCAATAACATAACTGTGGCAGCTGCTAGCAATGTCTGTTTCTACTGTGATGATACATCAATAGTTGTGAGGGGATCAAATGAAAGCGGGATTAACATGAAAACAAAAGAGATTTTGAGAGAAACAAAAAATTGGTTTTCATCAAATATGATGAAGCTAAATGGGGACAAGACGGAAAACTTTCCTTTGGCCCAAGAGTGGTTTTGAAGTCATGCAAGTTCCTGGGACTGTGAATGAATTCAAGATTAAGTTGGACAGTACATATTAACATGACATGTCAGAAATTGTCTAGGGCACTCTACGCTTTTACACAGATTACAAAAGTCAGCACCATAGAATCAGCGGCAGTAGTTTATTTCGCATACTTTCATGCAGTGATGTCTTATGGATTGTTCATATGAGAGGAGGGGTCTACGAATAATTTTTGGAGTCAGAATAAATTACTCTTATAGGCCAATATTTAAAAACGAAAAAATACTTACCCTTCCATGTGTCTAGATCCTCAAAGCACTGAAACAGGTTCATTTCAATAGATCAGCGCACCGAAAGCGCAGTGACGTGCATACCTTCAATGCGAGGTACAGGATCAATTTGGAGATACCACTTCACAAAAAACATATAACACAAAATTCCTATCAATAATGGGGCAAAACAAATGTACAATAGTCTTTCACCGCATTTTAAGGACCTAAAAATGAATATATTCTTTAAAAAATTGAAGGAAAATCTCACACAAGGAGCATACTATTGTATTGAGGAATTCACAATGGCATGCAAAAAATTTTGGTTTGAATGGTAGAGCTTGCCCACTTACATGTGATTTTGTTTGTATTTTAATCTCATAGGTGTATGTTTGTTTGTCATCTACTATTGTTGTTTATTTTTCATGTTTTTATATGACGTATCATGTATTTTTGTTGATGATTAATATATTTCTATTTCTAAATAACCTAAACATAAGGAGTTTTATATTTAACTTTCAAGCGCTTTCGGCATTCATTATTACTTCTCAATTTGAACACCTAATAATTTCAGTATTAACATTTAAAGTCGAAGAGATGAATCAAAAAGTTGCATTCAAATCAAGGATAAATTTTCCTTGCTCTTAATTAATGCGAGGCCCAACTAACATTTTAAAGAATTCCGTAGTCTTTATGATAATTTGTCTAAAGCGCAATAACATCTTCATGGGCTACACTGATCGTTTTCAGAAGAAAAATTATCGCACAGCTTAGAAGCAAAAAATTTGAATACCTGGAATCGATAGTAATCTTCAAAACTCATCTTGAAGATCATTACAAAATAATGAAAAATCATTTCTTATGTTGGTCTTCAAGGTCTCATTTTTCACTATCATAAATGAGTTCACGAGTTTTCGATGTGATTCTATAATAATTACCATCATGAAGCTGTAATTTTCTCACTGAAATGAAGTTGGTTGTTGAACGAATTTATTTTCAAATATTTCTTACACCAGAGAGACTACTTGACACTTTTCAATGGAAACTTTGAAGTTTCTACCATGAAAAACACAGCCTCTTACCAGGTTCCTTATCCTGTCACAATTGGCTGTGTTAGAAGTGGAGTATTTGGGAATCATCCATTAAACAGAGTAGCACGTACTAAACTTTGCACTCAGAATAATTATTCTGTAAATGAATAAATAAGAATTTGCTTCGAGAGAAACAAACGTTTTCGGTTTTTCACCTACGCAGCTCAATCATTTCGAAAGAAGGCATCTTGTCCTTATAAACTTCATATGACTCATTTTTTATGTGATTGAATTACATTTCTAATGGTATTCTGCTCATCGTACTTTTTCTCAGTATTCAAACAGCAAATGAATTATTGAGCAAATATTTGTCAAATCAAAAATAAATTTACTTACGAGTAATGCTCTAGATTCCCTCTTAAGCTAGAGCTGCAACAGCATCTTATATTGTACTCGTACTTATGTACGAGGTGTGATGACGAAGTTTCACGAAAAAGAAGATAAACGCTGTTACAGTTTCGAGACATTTTGGAATCGACCCCAGACTGAGTTCGGGGAAAATGTTGGAAATATGAGGTGATTGATTAACTTAGAAGTATTTCAGAAATTTGAAAAAGAGCATAAGTTCAACTCCTAGAAAACACTGATCCATAAAAATTATCATCATTACAATCGCCGATTACAACTATGCGAATTGGTGAATGAAAAATCATTCTCAAATCTCCATTAATTTTTAACATTTATTTTCAAATTGAATTGTCTCTTTTTCTTCATATGGTTGCTGATTGACCAAATCGCCCATTGGTGGTGTGAAATTTCAGCCAGATAAAGCACCCTGGCACTATACGATTTCTTTAAGCCAATTTTGGTAAATGGATTAGAAGAATGACCTTCAAGATCTCTTGGTTAATCACCAATTATTAAGAATACTTGCAAAAACGAATAGTGCATAACTGCAGACAAATAAACCCTAACGTGCTTCAACATATTCACAACGGATACATTGCATGAATGAGGCGGGAAATGTATTCAAGATGTACTTCATTGACCTATGTGGTATTGAAGTTTTCATTTGAAATTAAATGTGATGAAATCAAATTCCCTCTTATAATCATAGGATGAAAGCCACCTCGTCGAAAAGTTTTGAGCTGGAGAAGTGATAAAATTCCACATATCTGCGCAAAATCTTTCATTTATCAACAAGTCAATTAATCGGGATGAAAATTTTTCAGTGTTCTATCTTGTTTACTTTTATACCTTCTTGTAGGAACTTCCAGAAAAACTCTATATTCTATACCAAATCATTGATTTGAGATATATGTTTTCTGGTATCCTCAGCAACCCTGAGGATACCTTGGACTTAACAAACCGCCCATATTAAATTGAAATCTTAATGAAATATGTTCGAATTTTTCCTGTTTCAATCATTTATCCATCTGCATTCGATAAGAAATTAAAAGTCTCATGGGCATGAGTTTCTATCACCTGTGATATCAAATTCATTCATATTGTGTACAGAAACCAAATAAAGATATTCTTCATACATTGAACAGGATGATTGGTGAGGAACTAAAACTACTTCTGTGGGTATAAAGTAAGGTGAACTTTCAATTTGAACTTTGCAGCTAAACAATTGAAGTAAACTATTTCATTTTTATATTGGTACCACTATTACTAACATTTTTGTCACATTTTATAACAATCTAGTCATTCGTCACGTTGTTACACTTGTGTTTTCCAGACGATTTGGGCGATTCTTACAATGTAGAAATTAGTTGAGCTAATGAGTACCATTAATAATAATATTAATAATGTTTATTGAGATTTGACAATAGATTCATAATTTCAAAATTTTTGGCATAATCTAATTAACATAATGAGCTCAGTATACATTTATACTTACAAAGTGTGATCACTTGTTCGTGAGATGTTTTCACATTAATATTCCAGTTTCAAAATTATAAAAAAACACAGTTTTTAAACATTTAAAAAAAATTCCTATTACATCACATATTCAGTCAGTTTTATCACCTATATCAACTAATAATTCCAATATGATCATATGAAACTGTTTCGGCTTATTAAACTGTAAATATGATTGTAAATATGTTTGATAAATTGAATAGATCTTCAGTTGGATATGTATAGTTTTTATTGTATATTATTTTGAAAATCCATTTTTGGGTGACTTCTACCTGCTTATAATATGTTTATGCCAAGCTACCCCAAGCCCCGTAAGAGATGTGTGACTGGACAAGCCCATAGTATACTTTTTTCATCTTCATTACATACCTTGCGTGGAAACTTAAATTTGGACAAAGATGCTCTCATCTTCCTAATCACGTCTTCAGAGTGAAGCCATCTCAAATGACTGTCAATGTATATACCCAGATACTAAACACATTTTGCCCTAGAAATTATAAAAGGGTTACTTTTGTGGTGAATTAATATGTTGTGATACGATGGTAAGCTATTTTCTAGACTGGCAAATTGTATGAAACTAGTTTGTTCGATATTTATGGTCAATTGCTTTCTATCAAAATAGTTCGTGAGTTAATTCACTTTTTACTAATTGTTCAAGTTTGTCCTATCATTTGGCTTTTAAAAACAGCAAAACTAATTATTTCTGCCTCGACATTCAGAGAAAACAGTTCATTGACATAAATCAAGAACAACAATGGCCCTAAAGGTGTGCCCAGAGGCACACCTCAAGTAACAAGTTTTTCTTCACTCTTCTCAGTTTCGATTTTTATTGTCTGATGTATCAAATGCTTCTGCAAGGTCAACAAAGATGCAAAGGGCTGATATATCTTTGTCAATTGCGTCAGTTATTAATATATATATTATTTTGAAAAAGAAAGGATTTTAAAAAATTGCAACAAGTTTAGCAATTGCATCCTGCGTTGACCTTCCTTTTTGAAACCCAAATTGCCTCTCAGAGAGCAGTTCACATTTTTGTAAAAAATTTTCAATTCTTTTTCCAATAATTTTTCAAATATTTTTGCTATGGAGAATGGCCTGTAATTTTTTATTTCTGTTTTGTCAGAAGCTTTATACAATGGTGTTATTACAGCATGTTTGAGAGTGCCAGAAAACACACCTGTTTTCATATTTTCGTTTATCAAATACGTGAGTGGTGTCAAAATAAATGGAGCTATCTTTTTGAGAATTTTTGCCTTCATCTCATTCATACAAGCCTTATTGTTTTTCAGTGCTTTAGTTATTCCCATAACTTCAGTCTCGTCACTAAAGAAAAATGCTATTGTATTAGGGTTTCTGAGAGGTTTGCGAGGACTATCTTTCACGTTAATACCACATTTTTCAGCCAGTCTTTTACCAATTGTAGCAAAATATTTGTTGAATTCATTGGCTCTGTGTTGCCTATCCTCGATCATCCGGTTGTCTGAGTCTCTTATGCAATCAATACTTTCGCGCTTTCTCACTTTATCACTTACAATACTCCAGAGTACCTTTGAATCATTATCATGTTTTTCTATTTGTTTTCTGTAGTTGTTTCTTTTTGCTAGTTTGATTAGATTTTGCAGCTTATTCTTATAAGATTTGAATTTATTTAGTGCTTCTTCATTTTCCAGATATTTTCTGATAATTCTGTACATACGATTTTTTTCGTTTATAGATTTCAAAAGACCATCAGTTGTCCAGGGTGCAATTTTTCTATGTTTGTGTTTCAAGGTGATTGTTTTTGTCGAAGTCAGAACATGGTTTTTCAATTTCTTGATGAAAGTTTCCCATTTCACATTCAAATCTACATTTTCATAAATTCCTTTCCATGTTTCCGTAAGCAGGTTTTGAGACATTTCATTGTAATCAATGTATTGCTTAGTTATATTTGTACGTTTTTAATCAATAGAGTTTTTTCAATTCTACAAAAGTTAAATCATGGTCAGTTATACTTGAATGTTTAACGAAGGGATTGAACATTTCTTCTGGTATTTTGCTTTTTGCGAATATATGATCTAAGCATGATTTTGTCTGTGTCGTGACCCTAGTGTAACCATTTATTATAGATGAAAATCCAATTTTTTTTTTCGTATAGCATATTTAGTTATTTCCCCGAATCTTCGGTCTCCTTGAGAATGTCGATAATATCTCCCATAAAAAAGTGAGCGTCTATTCCTTTTTGTATATTTTGTGTTTCGAAAAATTGACTGAGGTCTCTAATGAACTCTGTACGAGATAAATTTGGTGATCGATAAATAGCATCAACAATTATTTTTTCCCTGCAGTAAAAATGTTGACCCTTAGCATCTTGACAATTTATATATTTATAATTTCTGATGTAAACCTGAGACCCTCTCTGATGTAAATTGCCGCACCGTCATTCTGATTGAGTCTACTCTCATTGTATAAGCCTGTAAACCCCTCAATTCGCATCAAACCTAGATCATGTACTGATCATATTTTTGACAGGACAATATAATCGGTAGGAATAGTCGTGAGTGATATATTAGTTTTGAGTTCATCCAGATTTTTATTTAAGCTTCTGATATTGCATTGTAATACACTGAAAGTTTCAATTTCTTTATCTTTGTTCAAAATCTGACTGAGATATGTGATGTTTTCAATTGTCCTTGTTTCCATTGGTTTTCTAGTGAATCTATTTGTAAATAAAATATTAATATAATACAGAAGATAAAGACAAACACAATTCAGATGCACAATGGATATAATAGCAAAGATGACTTACTTTCGATTTTTGAGTTCCTCTATATGTTCGATAGTTTTTAATTCCAAAACTATTGAGTATTTGTCCTTGAATACTTCAGATTTGACAAGACTCAGTGCAATGTTGAGCAAAATGTTCTACGTGATTTCAAGAATCAAGATGTTATCGATACGAGTGCCGAATTTTAAGGCCTGGAACTCAAGGTTCAGAAATGTTAAGATTTTTAGGAAATAGCTTTTATAGGGCTCAAACATGAAAAATTGGTCACTTTTGTTTTCATTGCCTGTTGAATTTTTTTCCACGTGAATTTTTTTATTAGAAATGCAAATGAATCTGTACAGTTCAGAAGGTTCACGGAAGAAATCTCAGTTTGAACTTAAATACCAAAAGTGTTATAAAATTTATTGAGAACAAATGTCTGTGCTTTAGATGCTCACACAGAATACGTAGAAAACTTTGAATTTGCTTAAAAACTGCATGATAAGCAGAACGCATATTTTATAAGTTTATAAATAACAGATATTATAAATGAGTTCATGAATAGATTACTATATATGCGATGAACGATTTTTCGGAAATATAAGTATCAAGAATGTGGGCTGATCCTAACGATCAGCCAACATTCTCAGTCAAAGACTTCACAGCTCGAATTATATTTCTGATGTAGGAAACATATGTACGCCGACGGATCAAAGCCGTCGCTTCTCCTCACCATTCCAATTTCCTAAGAATTGCAATTCAAGGTGCTCTCCAAACAGCAAATTTCAAACGCACACGCTGATTTTATTTTCTTTATCGTCCGTTTCCGGCAAAGGTAGAGATTTTCAATAATTCCAAAAGACTTCTCTGAGCCCGAAATCGGAGAGCGCAGACATCCCCAGTTGACCCGAAGGTACAAAATACCCGTTCATGCATAATGAAAGGATAACTTTGCGACGTAGCTCGGGGAAAGAAAAACCTGCTGAAATAAAGTATCATATGTCTTCATATGTGGACACTTTGTAAGACGTGCAATTTTGTGTCCCTAAGTTTGCCGTGCCAGTGGGTTCCGACTCCGTGGTATTTTATGGATGAATGAGAAAAAATTCGGAACGAATAACGTACAAAAAATATCAGGAAAATTCGTATATTCTAATAAAGTTTACTTTGTATTTAAAATATCACAATATATGATTTCGACTTCTGACACTGCGCGAAAATAAGAGAATATGAAGGAAGAATTTCTGGAAAAATAAAATGAAATTTATGGTTTTCATCATTTGGTGGCTTAGCAACAAAATATCGCCGACCTATCCGGACATTTTTCTCCTAATTTCCAATAAGTTAATGTCATATCTTCTTCATTGAAATGTCCTCTGAATTATACTACTATGTTTCATGATAATTCCATTTTCTACACTAGAAATTTTGATATCCTTCATCTTCATTTTATCCTGAATTCAACCGTTTTGAATACATGAACGTCATTTAGATTTGATAACTTTTTCAAATTAGATAACAATTAGATAATAATAAAAACAAGTACTGTGTTTTAAGGAATTTCACTTATTATTATATCACTAATTAAGTAAAATACCTTAAAACACAGTACTTGTTTTTTATTATTGATAATGGAATTTTACCAAGTGAAAGCCTCCCAAATTCAAACAATTAGATAACTTTTAATATTTGATAATTATATTTTAAAAATTAAACATGATAGATGAAAGAAATGTCAATTCAAAATCACAAAATGTTTCGAGTAAGTAACAGATTCTTTATTAGAATATACAGGGTGTCCGTGAATTTTGTGTACAACCTTATAATATAGATTCTTCAGCTCTAAATGAGTCGATTTAGGCCAACTTACCTATATGAAAAGTTTCTTCGTTTGGCCGCTAGAGGTCATCAAATCCAAAGAATTGTTTTCTTATTTTTCAAATAATTCGAGAACGACACGATCGATAGAGACCATATAGGGTATGCGTAATCGGTTGCATTATTCACGTTTTTTAGTGATCCATTCAGTGACCCTAACGTTTTACAAATGTCCCTAAAAACTCGAACGTGTTTTTAATCAACCATAATTTTCAACTGTCTGCGTTTGAGAAAATCTGTTCTAGACATTGAGTAGCTAGACTTATTATCAAATTTCTTTTCTCTTTAGAAATTAAGATATGATGAGCCGTTCAATCACAAAACACAGTTTTCAATTTCATGATTTCATTTCTTCAACCACCTAGCAAATCAAAAATATCACATATTGACCATGTTGGCTTTAGATTTGTCTCTGTATATAAATCGTATGTGTGTAAATCGAAAAATTCGAAGGAATATGAAAACAGGTTGGCCAATTGAAACTAAATAAGAAAAAACAAATCACTTCAGAATAACGATCAATTAGTTCTCACCCAAAATTTCATTCAACTATAGTAAATGTTCAAAAATTCCACCATTTTGCTTAAAACAGGAGTTAATCCTCGTTAAGATATTGAATTGGACCCTTGACATTACTTCAGGATCATTTTTGAAGAATTTGGCCGCAATTGAAATTCTTATATATAACTCTTCTCGGGTTTCAATTGGAGAAGAGTAAACCAATAATGAAATTGTTAATTGCTGAAATCCATACGTTAATTTTGAATTGATTCTGATGATTTGTTTGACTTGTAAAAGCATGTGAATTTTCAACACTGTACACGTGTTCATTGTGAAGATTAGTGATGCCAGACCTAGTAAAATTGCATTCGTCAGTAAATAGAATTTTTCTACTGAAGTGGAGATCCAGAGTTCTCTTCTCTTGGATAAATCGGCAGGAAGTTAGGCGATTCTTAGGATCGTTGGGAACTAATTCCCGCGTGCTTAGTTGTGGGTTTTTTTTTCAACCATGTTCAAAAATTTTTCTTCGCATTCCACAGTTCTTACTGTTCGCCTTCGTCCTCGATCAAAATTCCTGGGGTTGAAGCAACCTTTCTCGCGGGGGCGCCTCTCTACATTTCCAAACGTTCGGTGGTTCGGCACTATGTGATCTGGAAATCTTTCAGCATATGCTCTCGCGCTTTCACGTCCATTGCCTTGACAAAATCCGTACACCATAACCATTTCAGAGTTACTGTACATCTCCGAGCCTAATAATGATAAAAAATCACCAAAATACCTAGTTAAGAACTTAAGGAACACTGTTTTGTCAGCAATCGGTTGTCAAGCTAAATTAAATGACAATATGCCAGACCAGAGAAATAAATCCAAAGCCAACATGGTAAAATATGATATTTTTGACTTGCTAGGTGGTTGAAGAAATGAAATCATGATATTAAAAAACTGTTTTTTGTAGTTGAACTGCTCATCATATCAAAATTTCTCATGAGATAAAAAGTTTGAAAATTAGCCTAGCTACTCAATGTCTAAATCAGTTTTGCTCAAACGCAGACAGTTGAAAAATTATGGTTGATTAAAACACGTTCGAGTTTTTAAGGATACTTGTAAAATGTGAAGGTCATTGAAAGGATCACTAAAAAACGTGAATAACGCACCCGATTACGCATACCGAATATGGTTTCTATCGATCGAGTCGTTCCCGAATTATTTGAAAAATAAGAAAGAAAATCTTAGGATTTGGCGACCTCTTGCTGCCAAACGAAGAAACTTTTCATATAGGTAAGTTGGCCTAAATCGACTCAGTTCAAAGTAAAATAACAGCTGTCTGTGCATAAGATGCTTTTCGGTGAATATATAGAAACTTTGAATTTGCTTAAAAAATGCATAATGTGCACAATGCATATTTTCGTAAGTTTATGAATAACAGTTGGCTGATTCTAACGATCAGCCAACAATTCTTAGTCAAAAGTTTCACAGCTCGAATCATGTTTCGGATCTAGGAAAAATATGTACTCCTACA
The DNA here is from genome assembly GCA_013387265.2 of Cryptolaemus montrouzieri. Taxonomy (NCBI): domain Eukaryota; kingdom Metazoa; phylum Arthropoda; class Insecta; order Coleoptera; family Coccinellidae; genus Cryptolaemus; species Cryptolaemus montrouzieri. The sequence continues at coordinate 68,348,729 of JABFTP020000021.1, read as the reverse complement.
GATCAAAGCCATCGCTTCTCCTCACCATTCCAATTTCCGAATTATGAATTTTCATCATTTTCGTTATCATTTTTGTGAAAAATGAAAACTAATCCATAGTTTTAGTTTTTGAAAGGTGAAGGAAAATAGTATATACGATAAATGAATCTGATGAAATATATACAAAGTTAATTAGAGAGAAGTATTTTGTGTATTGTGATCTTCAATTTGGCCATTCAAATAAATTTCGGAATACCCTTTTCTTCATCCCATTTCACAGAAAATATACCAAAACAATTCAATATTCGAACTTTGTGTGTTCCTTTAGAAGAAATGATTTTTCATTAAGAGTTATGTTTTCTGAAATAGAATCAGAGATAATTTGAGTAAAAACAATTTAAACTTTTACAGTATTAGAAAAAATAAAGTTCTTTCATCAATTTTTTTCGTTTTTGGCGAAATGGCTGCCATGTTCTCACTCAAAAAACATTCTAGCGAGTCAGTCTATCTAAATCCATTGACCAAATTCCTAATAGCAGTCACTGAAGGAGAATTATATTGGTCAGAAATTTCACAAAATGTAATTTCCTTAGTGACTGTTTATTATTTTAATACGATTTTCAATCGAAATTGAATTTATTGCTACAAGCGCCAAAGATTCTGCTACTAATATGTCAAAAACTGATTATCAAAACTATCATGTTCTAATTTATCTATTGAAGATATTGTTGAAAAACCATTAACTCAAAATCAAGTGTGAATGTCATAATGACAAAATATACAATATACAGGAAGAATTTGAACAAATGTAATTGATGTGTGTGTATCTAATCCTTGATATTGATTACTACAGACATCAGAAAATATTTTTTTATGACAACGATTTGGTATCGAATGGGGTAACTATCTTTCTCGAATACTATTATTCAAAGAAAGACTAATATTTCATTTTCATACCATCCAATTGTGACGAGATCATCAATTTGTATGGAAGTTATTTTGCTATGCCAATCATATTACAGAAAAAAGAATTTTTATTATTTTGACGAAATTTGTCTAGCTCTCTTCCTCAAAAGAAATATTTGAATGAGAACTCATTCAAGAAACTTTCTTTTCTGAAAACATATCACAACTAATTAAACTATTAGAAACCGCACAAATTCCTTTCGCTGTTTATGTGAATCTAATTAATTTCGTTAAATAAAAAATAATTTTGAGATATGCAAACATCTAATAAAGCCATAATGTCATATTTATTATTTGTTTGCATATCTCAAAACTATTTTCTATTGAACGACTCTTTTCATTAAAGTGATGAGGGACTTATAATGGAAACCCCTAAGCCCTCTTTTGGCAGAAATCATCATGGATAATATAGAAAAAACTATTCAACACCCGGTTAGGTTAGGTTTCCTCTATTGGTATCGATATGTCGATGACGTTATTGTGTGTTTCACAGGAACAAACAGAGAGTTCATTGTATTCGAAAATTTCATCAACACCCTACACCCAAATATAAAATTCACTTCTGAAATAGAACAGAACAACTCGATCAGTTTCCTAGACTTAACAATAACAAGATCAAGATAAACACCTGTTTTCAATTTATCATAAACCTTCCCATACAAATATCACAATTCATTATACATCGGCACATCCTTACCCACACAGAGTTGCAGCATTTAATAGTTATATAAATTTACTCTTAAGCTCACCAATGTCTGGTGAAAATTATCTCAAAGAATTGAATTTGATAAAACAGAACGCAATGAATAATTGTTATGATGCAAATTTAGTTAGCAACATATTATATAAGAAAAATAAAAATTAGCTTGACAACATATTTATCCAATCGGTGAACATCAGGACAATAAATTCAATAGTTTAACATATATAGGAAATATTAGCAATAATGTGAAATCCTTCTCAAAAATTTAAACTTGAATATAGCGTCCAAAACATCAACAAATTTAGGTTCATTCTTCAAAAATTATAAGTCTCCAATTAAAAAGAAAATAAATCAGGTGTTTATAGATTGGAATGTACAGATTGCAATTGTTCTTATATTGGTAAAACAGGAAGAAATTTCAATGTTAGAATCTCAGAACATAAACGCAGGTTCATTCAATGGAAAAACCGATTCGAATTATTCTAATCATCTTAGGGAAAATAGTCATTCTTTCAATTCGGAATTTAAAATCCTACATTCTGAGAATAGAGGTATAAAACTCAACCTTCTGGAAATACTGGGATTAACAGATCTAGGTATTCCCCAGAAATTCTTAATGACTATATAGAAATAAATAACTCACCCTTATTGAACTTGTTTCCTGAACACCAGTTCAAATACAGATAACTCTGAATGGATTGCCTCTTTATTCTATATAAGTATTAGTTTGTTAAGATAATTTTGTAGTATTCATTCGCTCTTGACAAAGATACTGTGTATCGAAACGCGTCGAACATTTATTAATATATTTTAGTTAAAATCTTTGTTTAATTATATAAGTACTTTTGTTTTTGAAATGTTGTAGTTTTTGGTTTTGTTCGAGAAATGTTTAATTTTACTGATCTCATTTTTCACTATAATAAACCTACTTTACATTCATCTTCTGGTTATCTCTCTGATCGGAACACAGCCCTAGTCTCGCAACGATGGTACTCAGGTATCAAATCAAGGGAAATTTCAAATTTCAGAAAGAGTAATTTTCATCTGAAATTGCATTGTGTAGTACGATTCACATATTCATGAAGAGCAGGAGTGACTATCAATGCCCAGGACCACAGATAATTACTATGTTCTGAATTTAATCAAGCCACAAAAATAACTATAGTCTTGAACAGAACCTAGAAAATCTGTAATTTTCAGTTGAAGAAAAATATAAATTGTTGATGGACATGCACCGAATGAATGAAATTGAGGCAATTTCACTCTGAGAAAGATTAGTGAATGCAAAAATTGACGACATATTTAATATCTTTCTGAAAACAAAAAATTACTGCATTCTACAGAAAAACCACGTATGATTGATATTCAAAAAGATGCATGTTCGATGCTTCCTCTTAGAACAAAACATCTCGAAATTTCAGTTTCGCCTTCTTTTTGGTTACTCGAAATGAAAGATTTCTTCGTTTCAGCTCCTAGTACTTCAATTGTTGCTTGTTCCCCATGTCTTACCTAATATTTCTTCTTCCTTGATGTTTCAAACGATCCACTCTCAATAATATTTCCTTTCAACCATTGGAGAATAGACTTATCAGTTTATCGAATTGGTGCCTTACAGGAAACCGATACGAATACGTTTCAGTTGCTACAGCTGAACCATAGCCACTTTGAATATAACCGTGAACTTTGCCAGATTTTTCATAATTTTCGAAGTGATGATTTTTTTGTGGATCTCAAAAGAAACCACTCAGCTGAACAAAATTTCACAGTAAATGAATCTTCAAATACAACAAATCATAAGTGATTATAAAATTCAGACCACAGGTAACTACGAGGTCAGACAATTAAGTAATGCGACAAACTTCGAAAATCGAGTATATTCAAAAATTAAGGTACATCGCTGCTATCCCCTTCAAAGTAGTCCCCTCCCGCACCTATACACTTATTCTAGCGAGTTTTCCAGTTTTCGTAACAATTCTGGTAGTACCCCTCCGAGTACCTCGTCACAGTTTCTTGGATATTTTCAACGGAGTCAAAATGTCGACCTTTGACCATTTTTTCCATATGGAAGAATAGGAAAAAGTCGCAAGGTGACATGTATAGTGAATAGGGCGGTTGTAGTAACGTTTCGTTGCCTTTAGGCGCCAAAAACTGAGGGACACTGAATGCAATGTTACAAGGAGCATTGTCGTGATGCAGAACGCAAGTCTTCGCAACCTGTGGATGCACTCTGAACACCCTTTCTCGTAAGCTTTCGAGCACAATGCGGTAGAATACTTGATTTATGGTATGTTCAGGTGGTACGAACTCTTTGTGATCCACCCCTTTGCTTTTAATGAAGCAAATGAACATGGTTTTCACTTTGTTTTTACTCATTTTCTCCTTCTTTGGCCTTGTAGTTTCCTTTCGCGGTCATATTTAAAGTTCCAACTTTCATCACCAGTAATAAGTCGATCGCGAAGAGTAGGATTACTTTCAACCTGCTCGAGACAATCTTGAGCACCGTTGCTCTAAATGTCTCTGTTCCATTTTCGTGACACCCACTACTCGCGCGTTGTTACAAAACACTGAACAGCTGGCGAAGCAATGATCGTACAAGGTTTCGTCAAGGTCTCAATCGAGAGAGTAGAGATCTGATATTAAGGTGGTGGAGTTACAAGTTCGTAGTGTTACCACAGGCCGAGAAAATAAATCGGTCGCATTACTTAATTGTCTGACCTCGTATTATGGTTTGAATTTAGTCAATCCGTGAAAACAACGATTAGTCTTTTTTTAGCTATATTATTCCTCCTAGCTACTACTAAAACTGGATTTGTCCTGTACAACATAAGAAAAATTTGTATATGAACACATTCCAATATTCAATATTTTTCGGCAATTTAAACATATAATCGGCCACTGTGTAATGTTTCTCTGTATCAATTTAACATTCTTTGGAGCATATTTTCTTTAGCGCGTATTTCATATTCAGTTTATAAAACAATGAATGATTCGAATATTCCATTCCAATTGTCGACGAGTACATTGCAGGTCCCTCTACTGAAACTGTGACAGCAACTATCAGTAAACAGCTTGACAATAATCTTAACTTCCACGAACAATTACCTAAATTCTGATTTGAAAGAAGAGATCCCAAAATAAAAGCCGATCCGACTGTGCCGGTTTCGGAAAGACAGATAAGCCAAGAGGCAATTAACGGATCTCACGGTGTGACGTAGTGTCCATTAAAAATTCGACGAGCGGAAATCGAAGGAACGTTGATAAATTAGTTCGGTCTCATTTTGTCGGACTGACTTTTTTCCGATAAGGAAATATCACGGACTTCTTAATCCCTTCATTAGTCCGCAAATACTCTGGGATTTCACTTCTGGAATTTTTTGAATATAAATAATGAAAGAGAATTGATAAGAGTGGAACAATATTACGTTGATGAGTTTTGTCGGAACCAATACACACACTTTTTTATTATTAGGAAATAAATGCCTGGTATTTCTGGTGATATTAAGTTTTCGTTAATGAAACAACTCCTAACATTTCCGAAAAATATATGGGAAATGAGTTGGCTCGCCCCCATTTTTTCCTCATTGTCAACAACATGCGATAAATATAGAATCCACCCCTTTTAACCGTGATTAAAATTCACCATACGTATTTTACCACTTGCAAGCTTTACATAAGCGCCGTAATTACGAAAAATGGAGGCAGAAACAAAAAGTCAGGTAATAGCAAAAGAACAGTGATTGTTTCGAAAGCCATGTGTAATTAACTAATTGAACTTTTGAAAATGTGAATTAAATTGCTAATATCTCTGGGTTACAAAGGCGGCCAAAGTGTACTAGTATGTGCTTTCACCATTGATATCTATTGGCGGTTTCTCATGAAGAATTGAAAGTTCTCACAACTTGCAATAAAAAATTGATGCCATTGCTTCGATCTCATGACCTCAGAAAAATATTCAGAGAATTATACAGTTTATTCGATATTAAGTGAATGTCTCTGTCGTCCCAATGTATACAAATTGATAATTTGAAAGTAACTCACCAAAATCTTTTCATTGGGAATTTTTTGAAGCATGATAATGAAGAAGCATTTTCGTAAATTTGTTTGGTGGACTCGTCACTATTACGCAACTACAAGAAGAATAAATATCCTAACGCCATCTCTTATAATCTATTCCATAGTTATTCAAACAGCTTGAGGTTGGAGAAAAACATATTATGGTTGTCCCGAAAGTATCCGACCGCGACCTATCTTCGTATCGGCATGCCACAACGTCCTAGTATAACGTGAATGTAATCAGTAGCTCTTCATAAACCTGAAAGAGTTTCCTACCGACGTAAATGATCAGTTCGTGAAAGGAGTTCGATTTTTTATTGAAAATTCTAAGCGTTCATTCTGCTACTCTTCGCGAAGAATTAAATTGAAGGTTGGTATAGGCTGTTCAAGGATGGGCCCATTTTAATTTATAGCGACCCATTCTGCTACTCTTCGCGAAGAATTAAATTGAAGGTTGGTATAGGCTGTTCAAGGATGGGCCCATTTTAATTTATAGCGACCCATTCTCTAGGCCAGGGGTCTCCAAACTACGGCCCGCAGGCCAAATCCGGCCCACCAGTGCCATCAATCCTATCCGCGACAGCTCAAGACTAGTATTATCAATTTGGCTCATTATAGCCAATGTTTTACTGTTGTTACTATTTCTGTGATAAGTTGAATGGAAAAAAATGATAACACAGAATGATGATTACTTAGTTTTATTTACTTGCAAGGTAAAACTTCTCAACTTAAGCATATTCTAACAAATAATTAATATGAAATCAATCACACTAATAAAAAAACACTAATGAGATTTATGTAACTGTGATTTTCCAGAGATAATTGTTTGAAGTTGTGGATTAATTCTACTTGTAGCAATTATTAGAAGAGATTTAAGATGCTCATCTGTTAATTTAGATCTGTAAACGTTCTTTGTGAACGTCATCTTGGAAAACGTTTTCTCGCACAAGTACGTAGTACCAACTACAAAAAACAACCCACGGGCAAAATTATGCAAATTAGTAAATTGTACCAGTGGAAGACTCTTGTAAAATTCCAATAAATATGAATTTTGATATTTGTTCTTAAACATGTCATTGCACTGTAAATCAATAATTTCCATTTGGACTTCCAGAGCCAGGATCTCAACGTCAGAATCAAAAGAATTTTGATGGAGGCGAATTTCATTCGCAATCACATCAAAGTCTGAGAAACAAGAATCGAAATTTATCTTCAAAGCATTCAAAATTTCGACTGCAAAATCGACGGGAAATTCAATCTCTGTATTGTGGCTATGTGAAATATGTTTTGAAATGTGTGAACCATTTTTTACGTATTTGCGATTGAAATAGTATTATTTTCTGCCTGAACGTTTGGATATTGGTGTATAACTCAGGGAGATGCGATTTTCTCCTTGCAGTCTCAAATTTAGTTAGCTCATATGATTTGTCAAATCAACATAGACTACTAATTTCCACAGCCATTCACTGTTTCCTAAATCGGCACAAGGGCAATGCTTCTGATTCAAAAAAATTTCGATCTCTACTCGAAGTTCAAAGAAACGCTTAAGGACTTTTCCGCAACTAAGCCAGCGTACGGCAGTATGATACGGCAAGTCATTTTCTCCAATCTCTTCAATAAGTTCTAAACTGATGAAGTTAACAACTGATATGACTGGTTTTAGGACTTCAGGCAAACCCAAACATTTTCCGCACAAGGACTGTTGATGAGTGATACAATCTAAGACTAATGGTTTTGAACCATCATCATTTTCTACAGCCTTTGACACAAGTGCGACCATTCCTTTATTTTTTCCACACAAATTTTTGCCCCCATCGGTGGTGACACATTTTCAGTTTCATCATTGAAGGTTCTTTTTATTAATGGCATTTTCAACTCTCTTAAAAATATATGCCCCAGTTGTCGTGCCGTGGATACTATCAATATCAAGAAGTTTTTCATACTCGTCATAGCTTTTATCTACTCCACGAATAACACCTCAGCAGTATCTGACACATCCGTTGACTCATCCAAGGCTAGAGAAAACCACTCAAGATGTCCATTTCTGTCAGACAGTTGAAAGAATATATTTTCTGCGATGTCTTGCACCCTCCGAGTCATGGTATTTGCTGACAAACTGATACATTTCAATAGATTTACCTTTTCGGGGCATATTTCTTCCGCTACTGCAATCAAGCAGTCTTTTATCATTTCTCCATCGGTGAATGGTTTTCCACGTTTTGCAATTTCAAGAGCCACACGAAAGCTGGCGCGAGTTGCTCAGCATTTGCTTTGGCAAAGAAAGATTGCTGCGATTTCAATCTGCGCTTCAAAGTTTCAAATTTTTCCGTCCGCAAACTTCCTGTATATTTAGAGTAATTTTGAAGATGTTTCCATTCATAGTCACGTTTAATGTTATATTCGTTGAGAACAGCTATGGTTTTATTGCAAATTGGACATAGCGCCTTATTATCGCACTCAATCACAAAATACTGAAAGTTCCATTTATCTTGGAACGTTCTGCATTCACTGTGTATTTTTCGCTTCTTATCCATACTGAAAAATCAAACATAAAACAAGTCTAATAAGTCTAATCAAAATACTTGTACTTATGCATGGGTGTTACTTGATTTCACAATAGGCAGTTTCGCTTCCTTCGCCTTTCGCACGCAAACTGACTCCCAATGGCGCTGTTAGCCTTTTATACCTATGCAATTACTAGCATCGAAAAAACTAGTCAGAACCAGAACTTTCTCGAACCAATGCGAAAATTCCCAAACATTGTACCTGTTAGTAGTTAGTGGGTAGCCGAAATAGATAGTACCTGCATCACAGATCGGCATAGTATTGCTACTCGCCACTAGATGTCCCTACTTGTCAGAATATACTGAATACATAATCAATAGTAATTGAAATGCAAAACGCCTATGTTTGCTTAGGTAGACAGAAAAATCAAAATTGTTTTGGTCCTTGGAACGTACCAAAAAATATATTATAGGGCTAAGGCTTCAAAGTTCGGAGACCCCTGCTCTAGGCGGCCAACGATGGTGTAAATAGACGATAGCATCGAAAGACTTTTGATCACTAAAGTACGTCAGTTGTTGTTGTTGTTGTGAAGACTAGGATGACATCTTGAAATATCGAGAAGCAGTGTTGAATGAAAATTTATCCCAAAATCACATAGTATTGAGCAAACGAACTATTGCATTGAAATCGCGCATAATAACTTGATAAATCATAATTAGAATGAAATATAATAATAAATAAAAAAAATATATTTATAACGGGTGCTGATATGAAAATCAAATATAAAACTTTTAGGTGATAACTTTCATTTGAGCCACGGTCAAAAAAACATGTCGTAGCAATGTCAAGTCATTGTTGTCTGTTATTTTAATATGATGGACATGTGCATCGAGAATGTTCCTTAGGGTCAGAAGAACAACAAGAAATATTATCCAAATTCGGAAAATATTGCGTGACACAATAAGAAGGAAACGGTTGCAGCTTTGGGCTTGCGAAAATTGGCTGCATCATCACGATAACGTGCTAGCAAATTAATCAAAGCTATAACAGCGTACATACAATTCTGATTTAGCTCCTTTCAAATTATGGCTGCTCTCAAGATTAAAGGCGCTGCTGAATCGCTTAAAGACTGCCAATATGATACAAACAAACGATTGAAACTGATGAGACGTACGATTTTGAGGATACAATCAACTCTCTTTAATTGATTCTTTTCTTTCTTTTTATCGAGTCGGAAAACATCTTGAATCTCTTCGGAAGCACTAAGATAGGTATAACATTCGAACATCGCAAAATAGACAGTCTGGGCCTCCATAACGCAATGCCTTAAAATGAAATAATCACATCTTCTTCCTATTTTTTCACGTGTGTTTCCAGTATACCGATCAATCAAATAATTTTTTAACATTACTCAGGTTTTTGCCATTTTTGGCATGGTAGTTTCCTACAAAAGATATTTCGTGTGATTCACTCTATGACTTAATCATTATACAACATGCCAGTTCCGGTATTATAAACCTTTTCTGCAGCTCATCCTACCCACAACTCTATTTATTTATAATTTTTACAGCCGTACATCAGAAGTAACTTATTACAGAATGTAGCCTTCCAATTTATAGTGATTGTCAAAACCATAGAACTGTTATAGTAGCCCTAGTATCAAAATTGATGACGCTGATGTTCATATCCAGATTTCTTGCTGGATCAGCACTTATCACATTGATTTTCGCTACAAAAAGACTTTGTTTTCCCTGAATATACCGCTTTCTAATTCTGATGTTCTCTTAGAACCGTTCCTTTGAAACTAAGAAAATTTCTGCTTCAGTTTCTTCCTTTCAAATATTAAACTATAATGTCTTTCAAAACAGATGGACTGAAATTTTCTAGAAATAGAAAACTAAGATGAGGAATAGCAATAACAAACAATTCGAAATCGTGAAGACTCGTATATGTAATAATGTTCGAGGATATAATTTATTTGGAAAGCATCTGCTAAAGATACCTCTTAATTGCACTTCATCCGCCGCAGCCTTATAACAAGTCAAGTTTGTATGGCTTTATTAGTGAGAGGGGTTGGCTCAATCATTGCGCTGTGACACCATTGGTTGTACATCCTCGATTAGGGACTTCCCCAAAACTTTTTGGCTCGAAATCAAGAAGAACAGAAGAACAGTCTATTCAGCATTACACTCTGTAGAATGGTTTATGCGATTTTTACTCCCTATTCATGGGAAAACGCGCAGAATACTCTGCAAATGATTGAGCAATGGTTCAGAGAGAACAACCTGTTCGTTAATCTCAACATGACAGACATGATCATATTGATTCGTAGAAAAAAAAATCCTGGCTTTCAAGGCACCAATTCAATTCAACGAGAAACTAGCAATAGTAAAATGAGTAAAATATTTAGAAGTGATGATTGACTCCAAACTTAATTGGAAGAACAACATCGAAAGACGCAAGCACTCTCTGAACTGGCTGAAAGTTACTTCGGCGCAGATGGGGACTCGAACCAAACATACTATATTATTTCAATACGACAGGGATAAGACACTGATTAAACCGCTCCTGACCTATATGGCTATCGTATGGTGGTCTGCATTGAGCAAGGACACCAAAGGAAATAAAATGAGCATGTTTCAAAGGTGAGCATGTCTATCAGTCACGGAAACCTTGAGGTCGATACCCGCGGTATCCATGAGACGTCTGCTCGGCCTCCCCCTTCTACACATAATGGTGGAGCATATTGTCATGAGGGCCTGTGAGGAGGACACATTTGAAGGGATCGAAATCTGAAATCTGGGCACTCTACATCAATTAGTAAAATGAGAGAACTCCGTCCTGCTCTTCTCAGAAGATGAGATCGAATGAGAACCACTCATGGTTTTGACGAACCTTTTGAATTCGTCATTCTACCAATAGGAATTTGGCCTATGTTCCATGCCTTACTCACCTCACCAGGCCCCATATGGTTTACTGACGGATACAAAACCAGGGGGTTACAGGCATCGGAATACTCGGAAAATGGCAGACATTAAAATTACTCTAATAGACTATATCACTGTTACACACACAGAAGTATACGCTATTCTCAGATACCTGCAGGAAAACCAACACAGAAACTACAGAGACGCTTACATCTACATATGCTCTGATAACTAAAACACGCTAGGATATCTGAAAGATCCTAGGGTTACATCCAAATTTGTTGACGAATGCAAAGGAGCACTACGACAACTCAGTATCACGAACAGAGTTACTTTACTCTGGTTTCCAGAGTAGGTATTGAGAAAGCAGACAGCCTTGCCGAAAAGATAATATCTATTAGGCCGGTGAGCCTAGAACCTATTCGGACTATCCCATGGACACACATGCTCTCCCTTTTCAAAACTAGAACACTATCGAGTTCCTGAACAGCTGGCAGGCATCTCGGGACTGCTATAGTCGAAAGGCTAATAAAAGCCCCAATCAAAGAAGAGGGGACATGAACTATTGTCCCTTGGCAAGAAGTCTATTGGGATAAAGTTTACTTACTAAAGTGGCACCAACTAAATAAACATCTACACGTCATGAGAACCACACAGTGCCGTGGATGCCTTGAAATTGATGAGACAACTGAACATATACTCTTTGAATATTCCGCTCATGAGCCGGCCAGATTGGAAGCATTAGGAACAAAAACTAAAGATTCAGGGAGCCCCCTACAATAGCCTCGCAAACTTCATTAAACAGTTTCTCCAAGTCTGATAACAGCAACACAAAACGGCAAGCACAATGGGCCAAAAGGCCTGAGTGGTGCCAACAACGACCCAGATTGGATGTGAACTGACACTCATTGACTTTTAATACAGCATGATTATTGGGGAGTAGTTAATCATCTATGTATTCATCTCTCAGAATGGTTTACAGTAAAGACGCATAATATCGTTTCAAATAAAAAACATAATTATCATGGCTAAATACTAATGGTTATGTACTAATAGTATAAAGCAAATATCAGGTATTGATGTCGAAAAAGTGCAATTACTACGTAAAAGAATAAATATATCTCATTTAGCACAGACTACAGTTCGAATTACAACTTATAACAAAAAAAGATCATTTTTACTTTATTTATTGAAATTGTTTCATCAGCCCCAATGATTCTATAAGATTTATGAATTATTTAGCCCAAATTCATCTTTGGCTCCAATAACTGTCTTCATTTTCAACAATTTAAACTATTTCTGTTGGTGATAGAGAATTATTTTCTACTTCATTTGTTGCCCTTAATTCTCAAGTATTACATAGAACTCACATATAACGCCTCATCAAATACGGTTGGAATGCTTTCGATTGATGTTGCAGTTTTGAATTACGAATAACAGAAAGGATCTATCTATATATCTGTACGCTACACGAACAAACGAAATTCTTGCTCTCAAACAACTTTAAACAGGCTGTGAGTCGTCGAAATAATTTCATTTCTTAACGTGAACAGACGCAGTACCAACCGTCGAATGAAAATGTTGATGTAAAATAACACATGAAATTCAAATTTTGATTATTTTTCCTTCAATATGAAAATAACGTAAAATTCTTTGAATGAACATTAGCTTTTCTTAAAATGTTAAGAGTTATCATGTCATGTTTACAATTTAATGTTTCCTAATTATTGTTTTTTCATTTTCAGACCGGCAAGCACTTCCACCGAACCTCCTTGCTTATCAAAGCTTTCAACCATAAGTTTCGACTTGATCTCGAGCTCAATACGTAAGTGGTTCCGAATGAATAATTACTATATTGCGTTCTGTTCAGTGAATCTATATCTGATATCTTATCCAACAAATCTCATTGTTGAAACACCTGAGTGTTGACTTGGTAACATTTCACATACAATTCAATTATTTTCATTTAATTAGTACAAACATGAGAATAAAGCTTCATTCTAACGTTTTATGCTGTGATATTCAATTGAAAACATTCTGAAAATTGACTACTACTAATCTCATTATTGAAACACTTGTTTGTTGATTTGGTAACATTTCACATATAGTTTGATAATTGTCTTTTAGTTAATACAAACAATAGAATAAAACTTTATTTTACAGGTTCATGCTGTGATATTCAATTTAAAAATTCCGAAAATTGGCTACTCATGGTTATTATCGACGAATACATTATTCTTTATACATTTTTCCAATTTCAAATTTGTTCAAAAAACCTTGCCTCCTGAGTTAAAGTAGTAACAAATGTTTCTTTGAATTCGCTAAAATTCTATTGGAGGTTTACCTCAACGTATTATGTGATTATCTACATAAGTGTGTGACACTGGTACTCAAAATCGGAAGATATTAAATATTCTATGTCTGTTATCGTCTATTTCATATTCCAAAATGTGTTGTCATGAAATAAGGATTCTTCAGATCATAATAGAAAAGCAAGTTTCATTTCAGCACACAAGTCTATTACCCCATTTTAATTGATTGCAATCAGTGGGAAATACCAGAACAAAGTTAGAATTGCTCAGTGGAATTTGAAAATTAATAATTATGAAATGATCACGGCAAAGCCAGGCAGAACTGATTCCGCAGATATATAAATATCGATTGGAAATTTACGGCACATAATCTAGGGCATTAAATAAAATCCATATTCCCCAGGCGATAATTTTGTAATTAATGGCCAGCTCTGGGAATATACCTACCCAATACGTTAACGCACTGTAGATTGGATATGTTTACAGTTTGTTTCTCTGATGTAACAGCAGTTGATACTAAATGGGAAATTTCTCCGGCATTTCTGATGGTCGGATATTCTATTTATTTATGTGTAATAGCAAACACTAATACCAACGTTCAGGGTGTTTTCGCTTCTTTCTAGGATTTTGTGAGTAAATAACTATAAATACATAAATACACAAATACATACATGAAAGATCATTTTTGTTTGTGCCTCCTTTCATTTTTACTTACCGTCCTCATTGTGGAGAGGACGATACTGTAGTGATTTTGGATGGTATTTATTAAATTCGTCAATTAGTTCTTCTTTATTTAACTCTTGTATCGCAACTAAGCAATCGTCCACTAATCTTCTGAGGAATGTTATTTCGAAGTTTAGTTTTTTTATATTACTGTCTGCTCCAGATCCTCCATAACAATCTGAGCAATGACAGCTGACAATGGAGCGCCAATGGTACATTCTTATAATTTGTATGTGAAATGTAGAAATTGTTATACAAAATTTGGGGCAGACAGTAATAAAAAACTAAAACCAAATTTCGTCAATAGAGCTATATCAAATAAAATAGTGTCACTATATTATGGCAGACACAAAATACAGAACATAAATGAAAAAGAACAACAATTTACCTACATTACCTCACCTTTCATCCAAAATTTGTTAGAAAAGATTTACGAAAATTCAACTTAAAATAGCGCATGAAACAAAAAGAATCTGATAACACTATCCTCTAAACTAAACTCAAAAACATAAAAAAACATCAAAGTGAGTTTTAGAAATAAATTTTAAAAGTACTTGAAATTTTTCAAATAATACCTAGAGAAAATAAAGTTATGGAAATATTACAAACGAATCTTATGGAAATATATAAAAGTCACATAAATGACAGAGGAGACATAAAGGGTTCACCAATATACTACAATATAATGAAATAAAAGCAGAAGAAACTATCTGTTAAATAACAGGAACTAATGGTGAACATGATATTTCCAGACAGATTCACACAAATAAACGAAAAAACAATGATACATTACACACGGCACCATTCGAACTGAAAAATACAACCAATGTAGAAATCGTGTTCAACGAAAAATAAAATGGAGTTATCGAGTTTTATCGAAAACCATTATATTTGTTCATTTATGCTCAAATTATTAATTGAAAGTTTCATTTTTAAGGACATCAATGTGAGTGAAAATGCGAGAAGAAACAAACTAAAAATGATCTTTGATGTATGTTTATTTCTATATTTATAACTATTCATTTACAAGATCCTTGAAGAAGGCAAAACCATGCCAAAACATATGTGGCAAATAATAAAGGAATTAATCGCATTTTTTAGTCAATATCCAAGCAATTTCCCATAAACATCATATGAAAAAGCAAAACAATAAAATTATCATTTCACTCTCCTAATTAATTCTATATGCTATGTACAAAATTTGCCAAGTCTTCTTGTTTCTTACCATTTCCGTTGACTCCTTCCACTAACTTTTCTTCTTCCCAACACCTCTACTAGTGAGCTGTCCTAGATTTTTCTTGGGCTCCTCCTCTTCCTACATTGTAATTGTCTTCTTTTAATCTTTTGTATGATCGATTCCACGTTCAGTTCTTCTCTTATCTTCTTATCTGATCTCTTCTCGTTACCCCTCTGACGCTTTAGAGATATTTCATTTCCATTTCTCCAAATTTATTCTTTGTTCTACTTGTGAACACCCAGCTCGTACTCTCATATGTCATAATTATTGGACTGAATACCGATTCGAACACGCATGTTTTTGGTTTCTTACTAATTTCATTTCGTCCTATGAAGCTGTGATTCAGAGCTTGGAATAATCTTGACGCGGCCCCTATCCTCGTGGTAATTTCTGCTTCTTATTCACTATTTACCTGTACATGTTCAGTTTTTCAATCAATTCGAATCTGATTCCATTGTGTCCACCCGCTTTACTTCATTCAATCTTTTCTTCTACTTCATCTATTTGTATTTTCTCGTATTGTATTGGTTCTCTTTCTTCCATTTCTTCATTTTCCATATCTGCGTTCACTATTCCAGCGTTCCATTGTTACTCCCATTTCTTTGACAATTTTTCCTTCTTAACTCTCCATTTCTTCCGTGATTTGATTAGTTTGTAAAATAGCTTTAGGTTGCCGTGGTGATCTCGTTCCAATTCGCTTCCAAGTTCCTCCGACGATTCCTCTTTGGCCTCTCTGACCACTTCATTGACTTTTACCCTTTATCTCTTGCAGTTTTGTGAAAGCTGGTCGTTGGTTTTTCAATTATTCCTCCAAATTCTTCCTTTCATTCTTAATATTATTATTCCATCAGTTTTTTTGCATCCTGATCTAGTTCATTCTAGCTGTTCCACACACTTGCTATGCTGTTGTTGTCAATAGAACTTTAAGTCTTCAAAGATTTATTCTACTTCTATATTACACATATTAGAAATTCTTTTTATGCCTTGCACTGCTACTAGATTGTAATCTCTGTATATTTCTGTCCATTTCCTACTGTCTGATTCATGATTTTTCTCGTGTTCTGAATTGATGATAAAATTATCGATGGTAGATTTTCCTGCCCTACTTCCCATCTTTTTCGTATGTTTATGTATGTCTTTGTGGATAAAGATGTATTTGTTATTACCATATCGATAATCCATCTGACCCCTCTGCTTGCATGTCTGTCCTCTCTCGCCCCACTATACACCATAAGGTGTCCGATTACTATTTCTACCTCTGCTGTTACCTTCTTTTCAATTTGTTATTCCTAGTAGCATCATTTCTCCGTTTTGAATTCCTGCATCAGCTATATTTCTTTACTTGTTAGTCCTCTAATGTTCCATGTAGCTATCTTCCTGTTATCAACTGTTCAGATGCAGATGCAGGTTGCTTTACGAGAAAAATTAATCAATATTTTCTATGATACATTCAAAAATCTGCGAGGCTTAGTCACGTATACTTTAATTGAAAAAGAGAGAATAACCCTTTATGCTATCAATTTGGTGTGACGGAAATCATCCTGCTCTGCACTGTTTATCATAAGAATGTTGCTGACAACAAAGGTTGAGTGACACCTCAATTCACAAGATATTGTGAAGCAAAAAAAATCATTTTTATCTCATTCATTCTACAGCGTAATCAGACAAAATTTTTAATGTAATTATAAAATTCGGAATGATCGGAGTTTATGGAATTCGCTTCTTTAGTGCGACTGACTTAGCGAAATGATATATTGTGAAATCAATTTGTTTTCAAAGCGTTTGCAAGCAGTCTCCGATCCAAGTAGCTACAATGCCCGACACTGCTTGATAAGAAGAAAACAGGCATTTTATTGACATGAATTAACTAAAAAAATTCGTTACATAAAGCTTTGTGTGTCTGACAACATTTTTCTATGAAATTGACAATTATAATCATCAATATTCTGTATTATTATATATCTCAGAAAATCAAATATTGTCATATCAGTAATATCTCCTTCTGAGATTCACCCTATGCAATGTTTTATTCATTTCAATCATCCTTGAATTTCGAAAAACCTATTACTGTACACTTGTTACACATCATGCTAAATTGGCGTCATATCTACTAGGCTATATACCGGCTCAGTCATTAAAATTTTCATCATTTGCATTTACATATTCTTCAACACCAAACGTTATGATCTCTGTCAGAACACTGCCACAATGAACCGCCACTGATTCCACTCGAATGGAGCTCTAACAGATTGTAACACGTACTAGTTATCTCCATGACAAGAATCCATTCTGCCCAATTGTATCATTGGCGAACATGTCGCTCGTGATTTTTCGCTGACAACCCACTTTGTTCGTAACAATGTGACTGTATTCTGCAGCGGCTCTAACGAACTAAAGTAAATTGACATATTTCATCTGAAATGTACCGTGTGTAATGAATTCAATGATTGGTGCTTAAATATGTGACGTCCGAAATACAATTACCGTATACCCTTTAATTACGAGTCTGAACTCGAATATTCTGATCTCAATAATTTCAAACTGTAATTAACGCAATCGAGTTATATGCGATATTGAGAATAAGAGGGGTACTTATCACGAAAATCTCTAATAATGTGAATTATATTTCTCATTATAAACGAAGCAGAACTCGTGCTCGTGGAGTAGGTATATGTCAAAAATCTGAAGATAACTTTAACATTTCCAAACAAAATATGGAAATGATTATGCCATTATGTCAAACATTAGTGAATTAATGTTAGGCGTTCATCCGTTGGTGACTTTTTCATTTGTCTGCTAAATAGGACAGATGTTGAGATGAGAAAATATTGCTGCCACTTCAATATTATTAACCCAGAATTAAAACAATAGGCATATTAAATTATTTATTCTTCAATCGCAGTACTGTACGGAAGAGGGTTTTAATTCGCAAAACTTTCCTGAACTCTCATTTCTATAAGCTGCATATTGTAACATTAGCTCCATTAACAAAGAAATTTAACTCTCACAGCCGTTTTGTCTAATACATTTAATTTGAGTTTTGAGTAGCATTCAGAGCACTACACAACGAAATACTGTTCCATAGTTGATACTGTATTAACATACCATTCAAGATACCAGATCGCATCACTTGTATACAAGTATACATAATAGTATATACCATACATAAATAGATACGTATCAGTAGGCAACGGAATTTTCCAAGAATTTTAGCAAATACAAAAACGATGGTCACTGTGGACGAATGAAAAAAAAATGTTTCAAGAAAGATTACGTTTTTCCACTGGATCTCTAAGGTTCATCATAAAATGAAAAATTCGTTGAATAAAAAACAACGTTTTTTCGAGAATATCATCTTTTCTTTCATCTGGATCGGTATATTACTCTTCAAAAAGAAACAGCGCGCGCGCACATTTCTTTACCGCACTGCGCACTCGCTAGCTTACTGAACATTCTCGAAATAGGCTACGTTCACGTGCGCACTCCAGAACTAGTCATATATGTTCAGCGGCCCTCATTACAAGCACAGCTTCAACTCTTTATTATATCGCTTTGTATCATCGTCCTCATACGCTCCACTTTCGTAGCGTCAGAATATATCTCTTTCTCTACACGTCAAATTTTCTTCTCTCGTGTGTAACGTGACACATTTTCAAAATTCCCCTCAAATTCTCGTCTATTTCAAAAACGTATTGAGATATATTTTCTGATTTTTTCAATAATTACAGTGCGAATTGAGATATACTAAATTTGAAAAGAACATTGTACATCACATGTTTTAACTATTCCTCATCCTTCCGAACGCTGTTTTCTATTTTACGATGATTCCGCGCCTTCCAAATCTCTTTGTAACGATTTTGGCAGGCAAGTTTTTCATCCAAAATTTTATTATATCACTGTGTGTGTTTATACTGTTTAAGTTTGGGCGCCATTTGATTTGTAGCGAAGCTTATTTCAAGGAGAGGTTCACGAATAAATTAATTCATGAATGAATTAATTGTACGAATCTTCTAGTATCGCTCTTTTGGTTCAAAAGCATCGCTGAAATACAGTGCTAAAATTCATGTTTATAGGGATTTCATTTCAATCGCCTTGAACGGTACGGGAAGGAAGACGACAAATTTTAAATTCTTTTGTGCTTTTGTGTCTTATATATCGGTATTGTTACTACAAATTGAAAAATATTTTGAACTATATAGATATATATATATATATATTTGGTAATGATGTTACAGAACAAAATTTTCAAAATAAGTCCCCTATATTCAGTGTCATTTTGAATAGCTCAAGAGAACTATAGCTGAGTACTCTCAATATTCTCTATATATTTTTCGGAAAATATGACATATTCTGAAATTGAAGCACTCTTTTCGAATAGTCTTTATACTAACTAATCCACCCAGAATACTTATTTTACAGTTCATTAATAAGTATTACTGCAGATTTGATTTTCAAAGTATATAGGGTGATCGAAATCGAACTTCATCTCGTTCGTAGTTAGCAGAAAAATTTCTTCATCGCCATTTCTACTATTCCCTCAAACATAAGGTACCTGAGGCATTTAACGCCCACCTAACTTAAAATATTTTGTTTTGATAAGAATGCTTTCGAAATAGACCCAACCTTGTCATGTGAAAATCAAACATAAATTTCTGAATTGAAAGATGATTGTTGAGAAGTGTAATTATTCAAAACTTCCTATCTGATAACGTAATATTGAAACCCTTCATTTGGGCGTTATTGAAAATACTATGTTGATTAGCGCCCGCTTGCAAAATCAGATGCTTCACGAGTAAAAAAATATTTGTGGTTAAATAGTCTGAAAAAACATAAGAGTCATTTATAAATTTCTTCATTAGATAGCTAGGAATGAAGATAATCGACATTTGATATAAAAACTTTGACATTTCTCAACACGCACAAAGTAACTTTAAACTTTTAATTGTAATCATTTTTCACAGAATTTTGAGTTTGGACATCAACAATTATAAACAATAATAGCATAGCGAATGTTTATATGTATATGAAATATATTATGTTTAAACATACAATGGGCGTTATTAAACGATAATGGTCAATAGCGCCCTGAGGTAGCAGGAAAATCATGCCCAATAATGACAGTCACTGTCATCTACGAAGTCATCTATTAAGTACTTAAAATATTATGAGATCTCCCTTCTTCTGTCCATGGCTTCCCTCTTCTTCTACTCGTTGGGCTAGGTGCTGTCATTTTGGTAATCTGTAAAATGAGCACATACTTATTAACAAAATACTTTGCTATAAAAAAAGGGAAGGGCATGATAATGAAATAAGTGTATTTTTATTGAAGATTTGATTTTATAATGCAGATATAAGTAGGTACGCGTTATTAGAGAAGAATTACTACAGAATTAAATCAAGTATCTACACCTTTTCAATGGTGTAAGGAAAGCCAATAGCGCCCACGTATGGTAATAGCGCCAAACGGTCATTTGACTAGGCGTTAATACCCAAGTTGAGGTTTTTAGTATTCGGAATTTTTTGCATTAAACTATAAAAATTCTCTTCGAAATATGAACAAGATATAAGGAGAACAACCTACACTACATGACAAATATAGAAGCAACCAAAAATGTACAATAAAACATATGGAAACTTACAGTGTTGTGGAGCAATTCTTCACCACAGTGGCGTCTGCGACCGGAGTCTCGGAAACACAGCGGGTCACTAGTAAGATGGCGGCGGGAGCGGCTAGCGCTCGCGGTTGGTGTGTTGCTATTAGTGTACTCTAAGTGTGCGTGAGCGTTGACGCGAATGAAACTAATTATAGTACGTTTTCTGTAGATTGGGCTTCATTAGAGAGAGGACGTTAATTGCCTCAGGTGCCTTAATTTGAGTTTTAGTGTTCATCAAGCTCATTATGAATATTAGTTCAAATAGCACATCTTAAGTTAAACCATTCCAACAAAACATAGTAGTCATGCACCGTTTTCTCGTCTGTGCCGTTATTCATGAATATCTCGGTTATCATTCCGAAATGTCATTATTTTATGAAGATAATGCAGTCAATTTTTCAGTCACAATGACAGAAATTTTCAACATTGGAATTCGAAATCGATCGATCTCAAACTTTAAAGGCTCTTGTCACGAAGGATTATTTCATTGATCTACGGATTTTTGAATAATTCTTCTTGTCTCAAGTTTACATATGTAGACTCCTCGCGAAGTTTATCGCGGAAGATATTTGTCCCATCAAATATTTACCGACGCGAGGTTTAATCTCGGCAACAGAGGCAATTTGCACTATTCCAGCGGGATTATTTTGCTCGTTTTCTACCGTTGATGTGATTCACGGAACGGCGAAAGATGTCTCCCAAATGTTTGGAATTTTTAACGTTTCCACATCTGTTTGTTATTGTTCGTATCTTTCTCGAAGTCCGGTAGCGGGTTCGCCGTGTCGGTCCATAGAGGGCGACTCTCCTACTAGGTGCGTCCTTTCTGTAATCGATGGGGTACCCCGATTCAGCTTGAAAGGATGCTGAGAAGCGATATGCGACACTGATGAGCTCCTAATAAGGGATAAACTGCAGTCTACTGCTTCGTTTCTCGGCATCCTGCTTAGTTGCACTATTGTAACTCTTGGGAGCTGCGTGCATGGCGAGCAGATTTGGGAACTAGGTCTTGTTAGGAAGAATTATTCATTGATCTCCGATTTTTGAATAATTCTTCTCAAGTCTCAAGTTTACATATATCATTTTTCTTTGTAAATGGTTTATATATATATATATATATATATATATATATATATATATATATATATATATATATATATATATATATATATATATATATATATATATATATATATATATATATATATAATGCTGGAAATGATAACGACTTCTAAAATTTCAATTTATTGATAACGGGTTAGTAGTCTTGGAACAAAGGAATACTCTTTTTTCATGGCAAGCTTTCGGAAATATATATTGTTTCCATCTTCAGGCCTAGAAAGTTGAGGTTAATTATCCAAAGGGTAGTATGTGATGAAAAACCGAAGTCATGAACTCAAAGAACACAAGACACATCGACAAAGTGCACAATAAAACTCATATAAAACATCATCAGGTACAAAATTGAGAAAATTGCCAGTTTAAAAACAACAACAAATCAGGTGAAATTCATTTCATTCTGATGTGTCTTGTGTTCTTTGTGTTCATGACTTATATATTTCCGAAAGCTTGCCATGAAAAAGAGTATTCCTTTGTTCCAAGACTACTAACCCGTTATCAATAAATTATATATATATATATATATATATATATATATATATATATATATATATATATATATATATATATATATATAAACCATTTACAAAGAAAAATGATAAGATTAAAGGCAAAATAAAAATCCTATGATTCACAAACGACTAAGCGTTGCTGCACAGGGTTGCACTTAGAACTAAAATATACAACAGCATATACATATGAATAAGCTCTTTTATATTATAAATATACACATAGAAATAATGCCGTTCAATTCTCTACAACCTCTTCTTCCAATCAATCGACCAGAATATTACAAATTGAAATATTGGCAAACTGGTGAGCCGTAGGGAAGAAAAACTCCGTGGTGCTGGAAATGAAACTGCTGTTCAGGTATAACCAGATTGTTTTCTAGTTCTTCTGTTGTGAATAAATCATCATCATAAATCGAATTTTCCAGCATATTGAAATATGGAATAAACACAGCTCCAATTGGAGTGGAGTCCGATATTCCTATCAATATATATATATATATATATATATATATATATATATATATATATATATATATATATATATATATATATATATATATATATATATATATATATATATATATATATATATATATATATATATATATATATATATATATATATATATATATATATATATATATATATATATATATATATATATATATATATATATATATATATATATATATATATATATATATATATATATATATATATATATATATATATATATATATTGAGTTGTGAATTTATTGTTTGACTTGATACTGTGAAAATAAATAGCCCTATAACGGAAAAGATATTCGAAAATGACAATTTACTCCTAACTAAATTAGGTTATATCCAGTTAAGAAGTATAATCAATCAGTGTCTACTTTCGATGCTAACCCTGATAGCTGGATCATATGTTTTTATCTCGCTATCCGATAAAATAACAATTTTTGATACCGGCTCGGTGGAGTAGGGATATGATGCTCGTCTCCTGCGCAGAGTTACCTGGGTTCAATCCGCACAAAGTCGGTGTGATTTTTCGGATTCCGGGAATCGGTTGAGTATCCATCTTTCGGAGATGATGTAAAGCCGTCGGTCCTGTCTAACAGAGTGTTGGACATTAAAGGTCCCTTCCCTCGACACGAGAGGGGTTCGGCAAAATTCCCGGGTTAGTGAGGTGACAGAATTCCCCGGCGTGTCATTGGCCGAAGGGCGGAAATAGAGCACGTTGAAGAATCACAAACAAACAACTTTCGATGAAGTAAATAATATTTACGAATACATATTCATGGATATAAGTATATTTGATACTGCAATACTTCAATCGTACCACTTGAGTGAAACGTGTTCTCGTAGAACAAATTATAAAAGTTCCCCTATTTCTGTGATATCTGAATTATTTCTAAATTTACGAGGATATGATTTCAATATTCTCTATGCACTTTTTGAGAAGAGTCGAATAACGTGCAGACAAGAATTTCCGTTTAACGATTTTCCTTCCATGCCATTTTTATAAAAAATTCAAAAATAAATAACTTCTGTAGTTCTCTAGTTTTTATCAATAATTTTATGCCAGTTTACACCGTAGAAATTGGAATGACTTATATTCTGTCTTAATTAATAATTTAAATTATTAATTACTTAATTAATTTATACTATATTCATTCATATCAACAAGAATTTCGCATTTTACAGGTGAAACGTATCCAGTTGAAACTAGAAACTAGTTTTTCCTATCTGCTTTGTGCCAAAATCAAAACAGCACTAACCGGTAGACTTCAAAGAGTTGAAAAACTAATTAAACCTGTCGGCTGCATGTAATAGCCATTGGAAGGCAAAAATAGCAGTCATTAATTACATCTGTCAGCATAGTGGCGCAGTCGTACGGGATATGCAATTTGGAAGAGAACCTGGTACAGTTGAATTGCTGCATCCGATGAATACTGGCGCATGAACACTTAACAAATGAGGTTTGGAGTGTGGATAAGCGGGTTAAAATGATAATTTGATAATGTGACAATTTAAAAAAGGAGGAAGCAAGCAAATATTAATTGCTGTATCTCCATCATAATTTTTATATGTCAGATCGTGGTTTTCTGCCCTCAACGGAGGATTGAATTAAGTAATTTGTCTCCTTTATTTCAACATATTTGTTTTTCGTAGACATGAAATGGACACTGAAATTGTTCTCAACTACATTTTAACGCAAAAAAAGATACATATGCTGGAACTATTAAATAGAAGGTTTTATTTCGTTCTTTCTGAATTTGCTGCATTGTATAAAAGAGAAATTTTCTTTTTCTTATGTTGGTACACGCTTCTATCTTGCTTCAAGGTTCGATGCGATTTGGTATGCTGAACAATTTTTTTCGAAAAGATTGGGTCAAATCATTTACATTTAAGTTTGCCTTAATTATTTTTTTTGGGAAATAAAACACCATTTTGTAGCTTAATCAACGTGTTCTCTAGACAAAGGTCTCTATAAATAACTATTTCCTTATCTAACAATAAAAATGTCATTAGATGAACGCCGTATAGCTACCATTCACTGGATAAATATCAAACCGCTGAAGCAGCTGGATGCTATAACGAGAAGTAAATATGAAAGTGCTATCAAGACTGCAAAGTGGTATTTCCTTTTTGAACAAACTTCATTAATATACGAGGTTTGTTCGTATAAAAAAGTGACTCGTCAGATTTCGGCTACTGCTCCGTAAAACGTCAATGAGTTTTTCTTTTCACTATTCTTCTGAAAAAATCTAAAAAAATTGCCATTGAATGAGGTACTGGCTCATCAGTTTTTCTCAACTTCTGCATTATGGTTATGTATCTACCAGCACATCGTCCTTTACCTTCTCCTTTCTACACGATTTCTATAGGCATTCTTTTAGCCCATTCTGCTGGACTCAGGTTTTCAGTCTAATAGAAAATTTTCAAAGCTTGCGAGATTGTGATGGGAATTCTTATGCATTGTATGGACATTGGGCTCACATCTGCTTGTATCTTCTGTTTATCAGCCCTTTGAACAGAAGATTCGACAAGGATATGCAACGTTGTCCCATCATTTTTGATAACCATGGCATTGTGTGTCCTGCGTGTTTGTTGCCATTTGTAAATTACAAATTAATTATGTACCAGCTTTTTCTGTCTTGTTTATGACTCTTTAATAGTCCTTTCTAACTACCAGAATCTATGAATGTTAACCCAATGATTCTGAGTCACGGTAGTGTTTCTGTTTTGAGAAAAAACAGTAAAAAAAATGCATGCAGAACTACATCGGAATATTACACATTCATAACCTGAATTTCCGTTTTCGTTTGGTAATTATCAAATTATTTTCTCATAGAAATAACTTTGGTTTGGTCCCTCAAACTGAAAATAGTCACTAACAAGGTATCTACCCAAGGTAAATGAGCGCACAAATTACGATCATCTTCACCCCTTGAGCATCTTTCTGCCAATGTTTTGGGAGCGTTGATTGAAGACCAGCTGAACAGTTATCTTAGAAATAATTAAATAATATCTCCAATGTAATCGAGATTCCGTTTGGGCACAGCACGGCTACCTTATTCCTAACTTTAATTGATATGTTTAGATCCATTGATAATATTATGATATAATAAATAATTGTATTTGATTTTGAATTCAACTAAATTTTGATATTTTTCTTACATTCTCTGAGTAATAGTCTCACTAGTGTTCAATTGTTATCAATGAATATTTCGACTCCATTCCTATGAACTTGGGGTGTTACAAATATCTGCTCGTTCCTGGACGACTAATTGCCTATATATAAAAACCGAATATATTAAAACCGCTTATATTGTCAAGATTGATGATCAGCTATTTTGTAATGAATTTTTCTCATAAATTTCAGTTTTATTTCATCTCCGATGACTTTATATATCTTCCATTACTTCTTGTGAAAACTGGGAGCCTCCATTCTATCTCATCCTCATTCAATTTCAAAACTTGTAAAATGACTTCATGGCATCAGAGAATCTTTAACAAATTCATAATTGTAGTCAAAAAATCAGTTGTTGATAGACAGCCGCAGCTGTCTAATTCAGTACAAGATAGTTTTTTCTTCGTAGACTCTATTCAATAGTACTCATGGTATGGTGGCTGGAGAAAATGATTATCTTACGTTCAAAATCGCATGTATCAGAAGCTTTAATGACCCAAAGTATGAGACTGAAACCAATTCGTCGTTTTAATCGATAATTATCATCGACGAAGGTGAAATTGATATATCTGTCTACAAGAGGTCTCTCTAAACTGTAATCGCCAATAATTGCGCTACGGGCCATAAACGCGGTAGATAATTGATTGATAATGTATTATTGCCGATGCACGTTCAAGAGATACCGTTAACAACATGAATTGCATCTCAGGCCAGAGTTTATCTCGTTCAATATCGATATTCGTGTATGAGTATATATTTTTAGAAGTATACGAATATTCTTGAGAAAAAGTAATTTTTCCTAAACAATAGTACGTAAAAGGTGTTTCTTATATATTGGCAAAACTTCAGAGGGGTAAATCCTCAGCTCTTTTCATGAACAGTTCACAAAGATATATGCCCTCTCAAAGGGAACATCATAATAACGGGTTCTCTTCGTTATTTCCGAAACCGTTCGTACTGAAGTTATGAAATTCGGTATACTACTTCAACTGACCACTCTGGATGAGAATTCAAATTCATAAAGAGCATGGAGGTGAAATCCTTTCATTTTTGTTAATGAACTTTTTTCCAGATTTCGATACCACAATATATATCACCTCAATAATTTTCACGTGAGGATGGAATTTTTAGTTTATATCGATTGAATCAACTCATTTTCAAGAAAATTACTCATTTCTGAATAGATGCATAATACTGAATTCCCAAGGCGCCGTGAGAAGTTGCTCTCGCATATTCGAATTGTGTTTGGATGAAAGAAAATACCAATACATATCACACTCCGTGATCGAGGGAACATCGCAGGTTATGTATTGTTCGATTATCTTCTTAGTCCCGTGTATAATTTTGCATGTGATGTTAGGAATTCTTCTTTTAATCACAATGAATTGTACAAAAAGGTAACCTGAGCGAGGTTTCTTTCTTTTCAGTTATTTGATATTTCTATCGTCATTATTTATAAACCTCCTGAACTTATCTTTCCAATTGGTATAGTATCATTTTCCTCTGCCAATACTTTATTCTGGCGATTTCAATCGTCAATCAATTGCTTTCATTAAGTTTAGTTTTATTGGCTTTGTATTCTTAGCTTTTCGTACTGAGTGTGAAGGATAAGTTTCGATAAAATTTCAATAAGGCTTATTAGACTTATTTTTCCAACCATATCGATATTGTCGTGAGATGAATTCATCCATTATACAAGAATTCTTTTAGATCTGTTGGCTTCATTAAAAATGCTACAAAAAAATACCTAGAGGTATCCGCAGAACTACATAAAATCCATTCAAAGAAAAGGAAGATGCTCTTCTTTGTTCGTTAAATTCTGGTAGGAAGAGTAAAGAGAACGAGTAGGTGGGTAACATGGATTTCTGTCTTTCTGGTCGAAGTACTCAGAATTTGTTGAAAAATTTGGTAACCCAAAAACCTAATTCAAGGAATCCATCATTTTTTCATTCTTATTTAATAATATCAAAACTTGTAAGTACTTCAGGTAGATACAAATAATATCAAGCGTAGTATGAAACTAAAATATTTATCTTCGGAGATTAACTTATCTAATCCATTCCATTTAGGATAGGGATCTGTTCTTAAACTTTCATTATCCAATTCATGAATGAGCGATACTCCTACAACTTCTTCTAATAAGTTCATTTATACCGATAATATAACTCTATATTTCTTTCACAATAACTTCGAAACTATTCAACAAGTGTCGACTGCTGATCTGAAAATTCTGTGCAAGTTCTCCAGAGAGAATCGTTTATGCCCCAATCCTCTGAAGACGGAAGTATCTTTTTTCATCTGAATAATAATCCAACGGCAAGACAAGTGGTGATATTCCTTAATGATTCTCCACTGAATCGTTATTTCTATCCCAAATATCTTGGTGTCATCATTCTTCAAATTACACATTAATGAACTGACAATTAATATTATACAAGAAGTAGCTAGTTCCATTTGGGTTCCGATGTATTCACTCTACAAACTGCTGCTCTTGCTGATCTTTTCTACAGCTGACTACTGTTGTAGTATTGCTAAATAGTGCTCGAGTGCAAAAAAACTGATTCGCAATCGCAGAATTATGAATGATAAAATCATTCCTGGCAACATATCCTCTGGAATATAATTCCTGCACATATCTGTTCCGGAGATTTTTCCAATTATCCAAAAACTTCAGAGTCTTTAGATTAAAAACTCAGAAACCGAATTGGTCGCTTGGTTTTCTTCGTACTTTTGAAATGTTAACCCTTCGAAAAAGTGAATGGAAAAAGTTGTCTTTAGTATGTATGTATGGTATCAGAATAATGATTTGGCACAACTTATATCGTTTAGGAACTGGTCATGGGCATTGTGATAATATGCTTTTCAAATGGATTTGATAATCCAACTTGCGAGTGTGATAAGTCAGAGGAAAATATAAGTCATTTATTCTTCGGCTGTCCTATATCTCGATTTTCTTATCGTTTTCAACATATGGTATCAAATTCTCTTCTGCCATATGCTTATTCTGGTACTTTCCGTTTCTACTCGTCAGATTTCGCCGTAACATTATTCCACATCTTCCAACTGAAGCTCTAAGTAAAATGGATATAAATCGTTAATACAATAATTTCGTTTCCTCTTTTTATCCACAACACACAATTACAGTCCCGCTGTTAGTAATGTATCAGCAGTGGGTGGAACGGGGTTTTCCCCCTCTATTTTCTTAAACCATATAAAAATTACGTATGATTCACGGATTTCTCCTCATTTTTCTGAGCTCACACTTTAAACGTGATAGTGGGAGGCTTGTTTTGAATGATAATCCATTCTACATACTGTGCTTTCTTCCGATCGTGTTTTTGACTAATATCAAAGCTTGATAAACCATATAGTTTTTTTTAAGTGTATTTTTCTTTCATTCGAGTAAATAAACAATAGTTGAGAACTAAGCTCAAAAAATTAGAATAAGAAGCTCTGCACTAGGTTGAATCATAATTTCATAACAGGAAACAACATGTCGAAATGAATATAGAACTCAATATCCACAGACCCATATGCCTTGAAAATCACATGGCATTATAACTAATTCTCTATTCTTCATCATCGATTCAAATGATTACAGTCATGAACTTACAAAGAGAGGAGCTAGAAGATCAGTAAATAATGCTGAAAACACAAAGCGTCCACTACTATAGAGTTCAAAACAATTTGCTTCAGATGTATTAATATACTCCCAGAATAAGTTTCCTACCAATAATATGATACTTAACAACAATAAAATAGTTATCTTCAACTCATTCAACTCTGAAATTGAAATTCCAGAATATATAGCATTGAACATAAAGTATGAGATAAGTAAGAAAATTCTTATGTATCAATACAGCTAAGAAAATGAACTGGAAATAACATATTCTGAATGGACGCATATAGTATTCTGATGACTCTACGCGCTAAGAGTTATCTCAATGTTTCAACGAGAAAAAATGAATATGACAGTGTTCCTTGTCGTAATAAAATCGAAACTAGAATTCAGAATGATCTTCTTGGAGCATCATTATTTGTAACAAAAAAAAGGCGATCGGAATTCTTCGTAAAAATCTCTGGGAG
Organism: Cryptolaemus montrouzieri; assembly: GCA_013387265.2. Classification (NCBI taxonomy): domain Eukaryota; kingdom Metazoa; phylum Arthropoda; class Insecta; order Coleoptera; family Coccinellidae; genus Cryptolaemus; species Cryptolaemus montrouzieri. Next base: position 68,318,277 of record JABFTP020000021.1, on the reverse strand, counting down.
AATATTGCTGCGGAGAATTTCAGAATTACATTCAGCAATGTTTCTTATTTATTTTCAAATAAAAGAACCTTTTTGTGAATTTCGCCATTTACTTCTGTCCAATTCTCAAACTAACCACTCTTCAAACTCAAGTTGAATAGAAACATTCGAAACTAAGCAACTGACTTCCATTGAACATCAGGAGATGAAAAGTTTTGATATTAAGAAAAGATAGTTTTTAAAGTTTGGAACCATTCATCATTCAAGATTTTTTTAAGGTTATCTAACCTAGGAATATATATTCAAATGGAAACTTGTTTTGGACGTTTTTCTATTTGCTTATTGTTATAAACACAGTGACATTAGTTGAATTAATTATTCGAAACATTCCTAACAATATTGTTTTTGAGGATATCTGCAGAAAGGCGGCTTCAAGTTTTTGAATGGTCCCAGAAGGATGCTAATTTACCCTGAAATTTCAGCTCAAACATGTTCAGTACATTTTTTTTTCTCAAGAGGATAGACAGTCGAGGATATTTTTCAACGATTCCCGAATGAACCATAATTTATATCCCAAATATCTTGTTGTCAGAACTACACTGCTCATTATCCTTCAAACCACAAATCAAAAAGCTGAGAGCAAGAAATAATATTCTACCGATGTTAACTATTTTCTATTTTCAGCTCTTGCTTTGTTTTTTCTTGGGAGGCTTAATGCGTTTTGAATAATTATTCTTCTACTTGTAAAAGAACTATAGACCATCTAGAAACAAGTTGCTCTAGTTGCACTAATGTCTCCGTGAAGTAGTTTCCCATGAACAATATGATACTTAACAACAGCTGAACAAATATAGTTATCTTCAACTCAGTCAACTCACATATTAAGAAATAGCGTTGAACGTACAGTAAGAGACAAGCAAATCCACAAAATTGCGAGGCTAACATATGGATAAAAAGCTAAAATGAAAAGGCCATGGGTGGACGCATATTCTCATTAGCGTATGTACTAAGAGTTATCTCGACTTTTGTTCAAGTGGTAACGGTTGTGGAAAAGTTTAATGTCGCAATATAATCGAAACTAGAGTTTGGTATAACTTTCTGTGGAACAGGAGATATTTCATCACAATTCGTAAAACAAATAGAGGTCATCAGAATTCTTTGTGGAAAACCTCCAAGAAAATATTTCCGGGGACATTTGAAGAAGAATGTTCATCACCAGATTACTCAAAATTAAGAATCTTTTTGTGAACTTTGTCATTTATATCTGTCCAATTCTGAAACTAAATACGGAAATTTGAATGGTCCCAGGAGGATGGTAAATTATACTGAAATTTCAGCTCAAACATGTTCAGTACATTGTTTTTCTCAAGAGGATAGACAATCGAGGATATTATTCAATGATTCCCGAATGAACCATAATTTTTATCCCAAATATCTTGTTGTCAGAACTACACTGCTCATTATCCTTCAAACTACAAATCAAAACGCTGAAAGCAAGAAATAATATTCTACCGATGTTGACCCTTTTCTAACTTCCGTTCTTACTTTGTTTTTTTCTACAGCTAAGTACTGTTCTGTCTGGCTAAATAGTACTCGTTAGCATTGAAAGAAAATCTTTCCGGGGACATTTGAAAAAGAATGTTCATCACCAGATTACTCAAAACTAAGAATCTTTTTGTGAACTTTGTCATTTATATCTGTCCAATTCTGAAACTGAATACTTTTCAAAATCAAATTAAATACGGAAATTTGAATCTGGACAACTTACTCACATTGCAGATCCAAAAGATAAAAAGTTCAAATATTTTCAGAAAAAGTGTTTTAATTCTCGTGAAGAGGGTAACATGAAGCACTAAAGCCTTTTTTAAGAATGTCCATCCTATGTATACGTATTCGATAAAGAAACTATTCCTTGACGATTTCTCTTTGTAGCATGTCATTATAAACTTAGAAGATTTCTTGCAGAAATTATCGAAAAGCAAAGCATTATTCTTATTATTATTTTAGGCGATACTTGCACATATCTGCATCGAGGTTGCTTCAAGTTTTTGGATGGTTTCAGGAGGGTTTGGAAGAATGGTAAATTACACTGAAATTTGGGACCAAACGTGTTCAATACAATTCGTAAAAGAAAAACGAGTTGGCATTGCATTCCTTGAATTCCGTGCAAATTTAATCCATTAGTTACAAGAACAGCGTGGTGCAATTGGACATTGACATCGACAAAAATGAAAAGGTCACCAACAGCATCGCGAAATAAGGACTGTCATCTCTTGAATAATATAATTGTAGCGACTTGAACGTATTTCACCCCATAAACAGATAATGCTTCTATCAAAGACTGTCCCACAAAATGCTCCCGTTCTCTCCGCACCTTCACACGTCTATCATAAGCAAGATTCCCATGTATTTGTGGTGCAATACCGATGTCTTTTGGTCCTCTGTCATCGAACTATGAAATGTTTTATACGTAATAATGGATGCCTTGATAATTTTTTAAATCAACTGCATACAAGCTTCTTCTAACTGGTTGGTTAAATATGATTGTTTCAGTTACATTTCTATATACGTACCTATCTTCGGTATGTATGATGTGCCCTATTTATTAGACTCTACTTACCACACTCTGTGTTCAATTCAAACGCGGAGGTTCATCAGTTTGTGTCAACTTTTCGGTGTTCAATGATAATTGAAAAACTGTGTACCTAAAATTATTCACTCTAGTATACCTTTTGAGCTTTTCGAGAGTATGATTTCTGGCAGAAGGCTTCTTGTTTTCGTTAGATGGAAAGGAGTCGTTTCTACACCCTCAATAATGATCATCCACAGCCATCATTCCCCTCACCTTTATACAATATATACAACTTCTATTGATTAGATCAATTATGCCGATGACAATACTCTATATTTTCTTCACGATAACTTTGAAACCATTGACCAAGTTTTGAATTGACCAAGTTTTGACTGCTGTGGAAATCTGGAAGCTCTTCAGAGGGAGCCGTCCATGCCCTAATTCCTCAAAAACTGAGGTTTCTTTTTTTTATCTGAATGTTAATCCTAAGAAAAGATAATTTAACCATTATTTCTATCCAAAATACCTTCAAATCACATATTAATTGAGTCCAAAAAACATGAAATGATATTCTAGAAAAAATAACTTGAGGTGCCCATGTTCACACTCTTCGAACTGCTACTTTTGCCCTAGTCTGTTGTACGGCTGAGTACTGTTGCTCTGTTTGGCTAAATAATGTTCATGTGGATTAAATTGATTGCCAATTGAATTATGCCATGAGAATTGTAAGTGGTACTATTAGCTCAACCCCAAATTCTTGGCTACATATCCTCTGCGATATAATTCCTGCACATATCTGCAGGCAATTAGCATTGAAAATATGTTGGGACAAACGTTATTCACTTCCGGAACATTTTTTATTCAATCAAGATTTTCGGAATCCACCAGATTTAAATCTCGAAACCCATTTGGTCGCTTGGTTTTCTTAGCACTATTTTGGATGCATTTCCTTGTAGAAGTGAATGGAATGAAGTTGTTTCAATAAATCCCTCATGGAAGATACCATTCAGAAGGTTCTGATCTCAGAATAATGATTTGGTGTACCTTGAATCGTTTGAGAACAGGTCATAGGCGTTGTAATAGTATGCTTTTAAAGGGGCATTTTCTAGTTGACCCAAATTTCTAATGAAGTGAGGCTGAGGAAAATATCTTTTCCAGTCTTGAACCGTCTCTATCTCGATTTCCTGGTGGTTTTCAATATATACATAATGAATCAGATTTTTTTTTGGTTTAAATTCAAATATTTAAATCCACTCATTATTATTGGCAAGATCTTTCTTTCGCTACTTTTCTCTCTATATTGCAGCGACTAGAACGTATTCCATTAACAAATAAAGCACCAACCAAAGACTTCCCCACAAAATGGTCTCTTCCCTTCTAACTCTCACACGTCTATCAACATAATACAAGCGAGTTTCCATTCATTTATGTTCCCTTATGGATGTTCTTTGGCCCACTGTCGTCGAATTGTTCAATACTGCATACGAAATGGTAGATCCCTTGGTGACTTTTTAGCCCTTAAACCAACAATATTCTACTTTCTCCTCACTGGTTGGATAGATATGATCATTTCAGTTACATTTCTAAAGACGTACCAATCTTCGGCGGAGTGGAACTTGTTCGTCCTCTACCATGATATATGTATGTTGTGCTGCATTTATTAGACAACTATCTTAGACTCTACTAACCACACTCTGTGGATAATCGCACATGCACTTCAGTTTGTATCAATATTTCTGTGATACAACGGAAAATTTGGTTTAGCTGAATGTGATCTAAATGTTTTCGAGGCATAATGATACTTTTTTTCTGAACAAATAGAATTTCGAAACAATTCAAACAAATTCCATTCTGCCCAACTTTGAGTTAATTTTTCATTATTAGTGTTTATTAATAAAAAGACTGAAAACTGTATATTTCAATATGTTCGAATGTAGAAATGTTCGAATGTGCACATCAACAAATGCTCAAAATGAATAACATTCAATTATTTCCACGTGTACCCTACAATTGAAGTACGATCCTAAGCATTGGTTGAAAACTGCAGATATGCTAATTAACTCAACGAAACTTTCCACATTTAATTTCAATTTTTGTTTCAGGCAACTCATAGCCCCAAACATAATGCAGAAGCACTTTTTAGCCAACGGAGCTGAACAGGTATCTAAACAGGTAAGATTCTCGAAAATATTCCCTCTAATAAATAATTACCATACCACAAAGTTTCATAGCGGTGGAGTAAAATAATATCCTGAATATATTATGCTTTGATACTCCCTTAGGGATATTTTCCCATAAAATAACACTTAAAAAGCCGTTACCTCGTCAATATTACCCTCCTCGTAAAAACCAAATTAATAAATTCGCCTTTGGAGGGGTTAAATATTTCAATAACGCCGTCACCTTTCAGAAACGGTTTTTATGTATTTCGTGCACTTAACTGGCTCGGTATAGGTAGCGTAGCCGGTGAATGTTGCATTCGTTCGGGACGTTCATGTATGAAAATCGTAAACGCTCCAGAAGTAATATTTTTGTTATAACGAATATACTTTGGAGTATGCTCACGGTATGGGAGATTTGTTTTACCTCCGGAATAAGACATAAAGTTATACTTTTCTCGAGTTATGAACAAGTAAGAAATGAAATATTAACACTGGCTGGACTTATTATGACTTACTTTCTGCAACCTTCATATATTGAAGTGAAATTTTGTATGTAACCGTCGAAGCAACTTCATCATGCACTCTTAAATTATTTCTTTACTCTGATAGAAATATATTCACTTTGCATACTCAGTAAAAATGCAAGTTTCTTTGGAGAAATTGGTGAAATCTTTCAAACTAAATAGTACTATATAAATATGTATTGACAATTTATATTCAACAAGTGTGATTGGAGTTAATTTATATGCTTTTATATAAAATTTTATGCAGTCTGTATTGGGGAAATGAATTAATATATTCATCATGCATATTCAGTAAATTATGTAAGTTTCTATGGAAAATTGGTAAAATCTTTCATACTAAATAGACCTATGTAAATATTAATTTAGATCCAACAAGTGTGATTGGAGTGAATTTATATGCATCTTTACAAAACTGTATACAGTCTGTACCAGTGAAATGAGGTGAATTAGATGATTATTAAATAGGGCCATATTCGAAAAACGCTCGAACACTTGGCATGGTATTTTAATTCTTACATTTCTTCAACAAAAATTTTTTTACGAGTCATATCATCTGAGAGTGGTCCATATGAAAATTAGAAATTTTAAATGCTTCTCATTTGTATATAATTCAATTTTGGTCATTCCTGTACAGGGTACGACGTTTTTAGACTGCAGTTATGTCAAATATTGTGAATAGAGGGAAATAATCCTGCCTTCTCCATGTTCTTTTTGCATGAGACATTCATTGCCGCAAACTGATTCAAGCTATATTTTTCCGTTATTTGGAAAATTTGGAAAATTTTCAGAATCGGTCAATCGCCAATATCTCGTTTGTTCTGAAATTATGTGTGTGTTATCTAAAGAAGTACATGTAGAATGTCAAAAACTTTAGATAACACACACATAATTTCAGAACAAACGAGATATTGGCGGTTGACCGATTCTGAAAATTTTCCAAATTTTCCAAATAACGGAAAAATATAGCTTGAATCAGTATTTCTAAAAATACTATATTCAACAAAATCGAAGTTGCCTATAGTTCACGCAAGTTTGCATTATAGCTCAAAAACCGTTGAATAAAAAGAATGCTGCACGTAGTTTGATTCGATGTAAAGTTTTTGACATTCTACATGCACTTCTTTACATCGAATCAAACTACGTGCAGCAACTTCGATTTTGTTGAATATAGTATTTTTTTGTTTTCTAAAATATACCACATATGCACTCAATGTTTTTCATCCAATTGCATTACTTTTTGCTAATTCCCAGAATTTACACGGAATGATTGAAATAGCTTGCCAGTTCACAAGTTAATTCTTGCAATGGCAATTCAGATAAGTTATTCAATGTTTTTTCATCCAGTTCTAATATTGAAGCAACCCTACCGCGTGAACATTTCGATATGAATAATAATGATACTGATTCTGCAGAAGCTACTTATTTGTATCTTTTTGCTGAGAGGCGACAATCTCATAAAAGTATATTCGATAAATTGGGAAAAAAATTCATGACCCATGGTAGATTCATCGTCCCTAGTAAATAAAAATATGAGTTTGTTGATGGAAAAGATTTACAATTAATAGGTAGTTTAACTGGCAACCCATCGATTTCGAGGAGGCAAATTGAAATGGAAACCGGTGTATCTAAGAGTCAAGCGCTTAGATAAATAGAGGAAAATAGATATAAACCTTGTAAGATGAGAATATTCTAGTGCTTGCAGCCAGGAAATTTCCTGATAAATAATTTAGAGTGATGAAGTTCGCATCAGTAGTGATGGAGTATTCAATCATCAAAATAAACATCGGATGTAAACACACATCGTATTAATGTTCAACATCAAGGCCGGTGTGGGTTCAAATTTTCCGTACGGCATGCTCGCTTCGTTATTTCAACGAAATTTTGTTCACACAATAGTTGTAGCTTGATGAAAAATCATTGAATAATTTATCTGAATTGTCACTGCAAGAATTAATTCTTGAACTATCATATTGGAAGCACAGAACATAATTCAGCTATTTCAATCATACCATGTAAATTCTGTGAATGGGCAAAGAGTTATTAGATACACTCAGGAAAAAATACACAATTTTCGGATTTTCCTGAAAACACACCTTGATTTATATAAATATATATATATATATATATATATATATATATATATATATATATATATATATATATATATATATATATATATATATATATATATATATACTTGTAATTGATTCTGTTGCTTTGAATCAAGCTCAAACTAAGAAGAGAAATATTCATACAGGCTTCATTGATTACCAAAAGGCTTTTGACAGTTCTCCCATTCATGGCTTCAAGAAATTTTGGAAATTTATAAAATTGATAAGACACTTCGTCATTTTCTTGAATTCGTAATGAAAAATTGGAGAACCAATCTTCATTTAAATATTTCAAAACAATCGTTAAAATCCGAAGTAATTCCAATCAAAGAGGCATTTTTCAAGGTGATTCTTTAAGTGCTCTTTGGTTTTGTCTTTGCCTCAATCCATTATCTCATGAATTAAATGCTACTAGTTTCGGCTTCAAAATAAAGAGTTTATTAACTGAATTCTAATTAAGTCACTTAATTTATTTAGATGATATTAAATTATATGCCGGAACCAGATCTCATTTAAAAGTCTAATTGAGATTACTTTCAACTATTCCAATGATATTCATATGAAATTTGGGCTTCCAAAATGTAAAAATCTTTCTATTGAAAAGGAAAGATCACCTCTGATTATATAAAGATTTCCAATATCGAAATCGAGCCAATGCATCAAGGAGATACATATAAATATCTTGGATTTTGTCAAGAGAAGACAATTAACCATAGCAGCACTAAAGAAATTATTAGAAGTTCATATTACAAAAGACTAAGAATTATCATCAAGAGTTATTTAACTAGTAAAAACCTTTTCAGAGCTATCAACTCCTATGCTGTTCCTATTCTTACATCTTCTTTTGGAATTATTAAATGGTCTAAAACTGATCTAAATGAATTACAATGTCAAACGAGGAAAATACTCTGTAAATATCATAAGCACCACCCAAAGTCAGCTGTTCAGAGAGTTACACTACCTAGACATCTTGGAGGTCGTGGATTAATTGATTTGAATAATCTTCACAGTAAACAGATTTTTCATCTACGTTCCCATTTTCATGATAAACAGAGAACGTCTAAATTACATGATATTGTTGTTGCTTCAGATTATAATCTTACACCTCTGAACTTGACAATGCAAAAGGTAGATTTTGATATATTTGATGATAATTCTAAAGAGAGTTGGATGCAGAAGGAATTACACGGAAAGCACCCTAAAGAATTGAAAATGATTATATTGATGAAATTGCATCGAATAAATGGTTAGTATCTGGAGAATTGTTTGCTGAAACAGAAGGCTTGGCAATTGCGATCCAGGACCAGGTTGTTTTCACAAGGAATTATAGAAAACATATCATCAAACAAAATATAGATGATTCTTGCCGTAGATGTTTCTGTTCTTCAGAAACAGTTTTTCATATATTATCATCTTGCTCAGTCCTTGCTTCAACAGATTATTTAGAAAGACATAATGCCGTCGCTAATATTATTCACTTCAATCTAGGAATTAAACATGACCTAATTCCCAAAAGAAAAAATTTCAAAAATATGAACCTGAGATTATTTGTGAAAATGACAAATATAAACTTTATTTTGATAAAACAATTCTGTGCAACAGAGCTGTAAAACACAATAGACCAGATATCGTTCTTATTGATAAACAGAATCAAATAACATATATAATTGATATTGCTATACCCGACACACATAATATACAAAATAAATACAATGAAAAATTTCTAAATATATGATGCTTGGCGACGAGATTAAAAAATGTGGAAAATGAAGAAAATATTTATTCTACCGATTATTATTTCTACAACAGGCGTTATTCCTAGAAATCTTCACAAAAGTATTGAGATTTTGGGTCTGAAGAAAAATTTGTTTGAACAGTTACAAAAGATAACAGTCATCAAATCTTGTAATATTCTTCGTAGGTTTCTTTCCGAAAATAATAATGAGGTAGAGTCATAGGTTTTCTCTTTAGTTTATACTGCTCAGAATCTCATTTCATATTTTATTCATTTGTTTACATAAATGTAATATAATTAACTGACAATTTTGTCATATTTATATTCAGAGCAGTATTCTATTCGATCGTTCACCACTTCACACAAAGGAAACTATTAATGTGTAACATTCAGTGTTACTTGACTAAGGTCCGTACACTGGATTTTTCCGGGGAGAAAGCCCTGACACTACTCGTTGGTATATTGATATCATTGTCTGATGATGCTATAGTATGTATATATTCTGGTAGATTGATATATTCTCATAACATTTAACGTTATCCTAATATATAATTACTCCAGGATATGTTTTGATTATAGTCATTGCCTGGCAATGGTATTAATTACCGGGTGGTGGATTTATATTTTTCATGAAATCAGTTTGATTGCATGAACAGATATATGGGCAACTCGTCGGGGTAAAACCCCTATATATATATATATATATATATATATATATATATATATATATATATATATATATATATATATATATATATATATATATATATATATATATATATTTGAGATGGCCCTTTGCAGGTATCGCATCGTGAAGGTTCTCCTGAAGACATGAGGTACCCATGCGTGGGGCGTGTATATCCCATTCTGAGTGGGCACATACACTTTGCGTGTGGCACTTAGCATTTTCTATTCATACTGGTTGGCTGCATATTGTGTGAATTGGAAATAATACCATTCCAGTGCACTTGCCATTCATTTAGGAGGTTTTGCTTTTGATTCGCTTTTATGTCTTCATATAGGTGCATCCCTGATCTAGGGGGATGGCAGAAATATCCGTCTGGTGCTAGGTTCCACTATTAATAATTAATTTAATTTTTTCGTTACCAATGTTTAATTGATGGTATTTATATTCTTTTAAGCAGAGATTGTGTTTTTCGAATGATTTCCTTTTATTACTTTCTTAGTAACGAGATCAGCTTTTTCATTTTTCTGAATAACCTCGTGCACCGGTACCCAGATGATCGTTATGAAGATATATCTGCATCGCAGATGCAGATAAAAGGTATGGTTAGATGAACATATATACTGAAGGGATTTGTAAATTGCCTATAATTCTCCTGTAAGAATGCTGCAGTTTTTAGATAACCTGTGTGCATTCACTGTGGTGTCGAAAGAAGTGACCGAGCATCCGACTCCATCCGTAGGAGGCATCAGGAAATAAGATGTAGTCATAAGAACCTGAGTTCTTCAATTCGGAAAACTTCTGTCTGAGGACTGAGTGAGGTGTTTCTTCCTCAGCATATTTGCTTAGAGATGTATTTATGAAAGGCAGCATTTTCAACCATGGTGGAGTCTTAGAGTAAGATATTAGAGTTGGGAAAATTGTGTCATCATTTCGAGCAAGATTATGATAGATTGACGATATTGGTAGGATGCTCCTAGGGGTAAATCGAGGTTGTGGAACTGCATTTTTCGAAATATTGGATATGGGGTGAGGCTATATTGTGGATTGGCAGGAGCCCTTAAGAAGTACTGGTCTAGAAGAAAAACGCGCTTGAGATACACAAGGTGTTAATAGGCTTCACAGGAGAAACTGTCCGCGGAACTGGAGCGAAAAGTTAAAAGAGAAATTCTACCTGATGAATTTTGCACTTTATTTAGAGTTTCTAGAATAGACGGCAAAGCCGATGTGTACACAATGCTACCGTAATCTAGCTTGGATCTTATTATTATCCTGTATATGCGAAGTAAAACTTCATCAGCTGCACCCCAGTTATAATGGGAGAGTTTTTAGGATATTCATGCTCCCTAGACATTTATCTTTGAGTTATGTTATATGTTTTTTTAGGTTAGACGACTGTCAAAAACTAAGCCAAGAATTTTAAAAGAGTTGACGATTTTCAAGGGAATGTCATTAAGTGTGATGTGTACCTCTTGATAGTTGGTGTATCTTCTGCTAAAATTTTATTACCTTGGATTTATTTGCTGTGAACATGAGGCCAGTTTCTGCTGACCAATCAGTAACTGCATTATTGATAGCTTTTTGTTATAAGTTGAGGTGCTTTCAGTGTTTTTGCCATGACAAAAGAGGATGAAGTCATCGGCATAAAGAGCATACTTCACAGGTTTTTGAACAGAAAGACATATGCTATTTATAGCTAGTATAAGGAGGGTTGGAATTAATATCGACCCTTGAGGTAGTCCATTCCTCACCGAGAAAACGTTGGATGGTTCTCCATTGATTCTGACTCTTATTGTTCAGTTAAAAAATTTTCGATGAAATGGAAGATATTTCCACTAAGACCAATATCTTCGAGTTTATTGAGAACGACATATTTTCTTATATATCGAAGGCACTCATGATGTCCAGTTTATTGCTATTAGATCCCATCTACTTGCGAAGGCTGAGACGATTTCTGTTTGTAGGGTTACAAGACTGTCCAAGGTACATTTGTTTGATCTAAACCCTGATTGTTCTTCAATAAGTAGTTTTTAAATTTCCAAATACCATAATCGTTTGTTAATCATCCTTTCAAGCAGCTTGCATAATGTGCTTGTCAGAGAGATTGGCCTAAGAGAAGTAAACTTTCTATATATGAATTTATTTATTAGTTAATCTTATTTTAATTGTCTCATATTGTACCTGTTTCAATAACTTCAGATGTTGAGACACCTTAACTTGAATGAAAAAAATAAAGAAAAACATCTCATAATGCTTTCTTCGAAAACTGAATTTCTCATCAGTCTACTTTCGCATAATAGTATGTAGTTCAGTAGACTTCTGTATTCTTGGTAATCTTCCTTCAAATACTTTCGCTCAATTTATTGACTCATCCTTGTATCGAAACAACATCATATACAAAGCATTAATTAATTTACACTTTCGGTTTTGATCAATTAAGTCATGAAATAATGAACGAAATAGATAAACAGAAGTTAGGGAACTTTAGATTAATATAGAAAATTTCTAGACTGGAACACTTTCACCTGAAGTTAAACAGGTCGATGAACTATCAAGTTCAAGATCTCTTCTTTGATGCTACCGTACAGCTGATATTTTTCGTTGAATATTGGCAATAGCCGACTCATATTGATGCATTCAATGCTAAAGTAGTGAAGAACCATGGACATCGGATCGTATTTCGGTTTTGTGACGGCTTTATTGGCTGGTGACTATGGTAAGTAAGAAAATATACTTATTCTATTTAAATTTCAGAAGAATGTTTTAGTTTTTTATGATTGTTTGGGCTTATTCTTCATTTTTCGCCTTTCTTCATATAACAGAACTATTGTTCAAATGAATTATGGTTGAAAGATAAGTATTTATTTCTTCATTTGGGAGAATCGGAATCTAATGTTGTGAGCTATATGAAAACTTTCAAAAAGTCTAAGAAACATATGCTGAGAAGTGAAACGAACAGAGTATTTGATGAATATCGAAGTTTGTTAATACCTTTAGAAGACTAAGAAGAAAATGAAAATTCATGCATGATGAACGTGTACGAGGAAAAAATTTAGGAAGAGAATTTGGATATTATTAGTATCCAGAAGATCTATCTCTCATGTTTGTAACACATTGGTAATGTGTTATGGCTTGTTTAAGATTAATTTTCTATGACACTTTTTTCTGAAAATTGTTTTTAACCCCATCTGCATTATAATTTTTTTATACGATCAACATTCCTTATGCATCCCTAAAAATATAAATCAAAGTGATGCATAAGAGTAATTCTGGATTCCTATTAAATTTATAATATCCAATATATCCCTTCTTCTAGAAGGATGGTAGGCTAGTAGGGTTACGAATTTATTAAAACTTTTTTCAAACTTATTGTTATATGATTATTTTCAATGTACGTTTGTAAATCAATCTATATGTACGAAATAACGTAATCCTTTGTAGGATACATTTTTGTGCAAGTATTTGCACCTTGGTAAGAATCTAACTATTAAAGATAACCCTTTGAGGTGCCTCACAATTGAATTTGAATCCAAAACGTCATTCGCCTAGATTCAAAATCCGTCCTTAATGGATTTCCAAATAATGCAGGAAAACTCACAGCATCTCTATTGTTTGGAAGGAGCAATTAACATTCTTTGAAAGGTTGAATATTGCTACTTGAATAAAAGTGTTCAATGTGTTAGATGTCCTCAAGATGGCCGCGAGTAATGATGAGGAGGAAAATCGCTCCAGTAAAAATAAGAATACACTGGATAATAATGGTGTTAAATGTTCTCATTGTGCAAAAAAGTTTTGGATTTTGTGAAGTGAGCGAAATATGACAATTTGTTTCACCCATCGTGCTTAATACAAGCCGCTCATCTAAGATCGAAATCATGTAAGCACGAAACTAAATTATTAGATAAAGATACTGCCACAGCCGCCGTTTCCAATAATTCAAGTGATCTAGAGAATCAAAATAAAATATTACATATTAAAAATGCGTACCTAAAAGAATGAATTAAAGAAGTTCAACATAAAAATCAAATATTAGCAGACTTTAATGCCCTACATCAAGAAAAAATTTTTGGAAGTATGCCAACATGCATAAAAAGTGATAAAAAAATAAAATACAAGGATAACACTGATAATCAAAGTCAAAAAGACAACAGTACCAAACAGAAACACAGAAACAAATAAGAGAGAAGAATGGAAATTCTCTGACTTTTGCCAGTGTTCTGAAAAGCGGTACATCCGAACTACAGACCACAGACAGGAATGACAGCTCAACGACGCTGCCGTCAGATCAATCGGAAAAGCATAGAATTCCATACAAGCATAACTAAAAATCTGGCAACGACAGATACTTCTCGAGGAAGAATCAAACCATAAAGGCGATGGTCATGGAAATGCCAATACGAACTAGAAACAAGTACAAAATCGGAAACTACGTAAATCGAGGCACTTAGAAGCAATTGTTGGAAGCGAAAAAGAAATGAAACTAATCAAAACTATCCCTAAAGAAGCTTACTTATTTATATCCCACCTTCAGGCAGGTACTCAAAACGATAATCTCACAGCAGAGCTTCAAAAACTTTCCCAGAAATCATTTGTGAACAACTTACACCCAGATTTGTATAGCTTTTTCAAGGTAATTATTGACTTGGCGAATCTAGATAAATCTAAAGATACATCAATTTGGCCCGAAGGCACTTATATCTCTAGGTTTTTTCACAGGAAATAAAATACCGTGGAAAAGGCTTAGCAGATACAGGAGGAACCAGAAACAAGAAGATAAGTACTCAATTCAGTGTGTTACACCAAAACATTCAATCAATCGGTAACGTAAAACTACAAGTGAAACAATTAGTAATAGAGAACAATAGTGTGAAAGTTCTGTTCTTTAATGAACACTGGAAAACACAAGAGCAGCTATTAAATCATCCAGTGCCGAACTTTAGATTAATCACAAGCTACTGTCGATTTAACGGTGAACATGGTGGTGTTGAAATATATGTAAGTAGTGACATTAAAGCCTACGAAAGAAAAGACATCAATAAAGTCTCCAAAAAGTGGAAATTTGAATGTGCGGGCATAGAATTCCATATATACGGCAAAAAAATTGTATGTATAACAGTGTACAAAAATGGAAATACAAGTGATATAACCGAAAGACTGGAACCAATATTAGAGAGACTTGCAAAATAACAAGTGAAGATAATAATTGCTGGAGACTTCAACATAAATATGCTCGAGAATACTAACAAAAAAGGGAGTTGCTTCAACTGTTCGCTCCAATAAACTTGAAGCGAACAGTATTTGAACCAACTCTAGTCACCTCAACATCAGCAACATGTATTGATGGAATCTACACCAATCTTGATATCCCGTATGAAGTGCACCAGATAGATACACATATCTCGGATCATAATAAGGCACCTTTGCTAGCACACAGGAATATGAGTCTTTTACGTACAAGAGAATATTTAGTGATAAAAATATCCAAAATCTGAAGAGGAAACTACGCAATCAAAAGTGGGATGTCATCTACAACATAAACTCAAATGAGGTGAATGAACGATATATCCAATTTAATAAAATATTCATTGAACATATAACAATGAATGCCCACTGAAGAAAATATCTGTTAGAAAACAAAGTAATCTAGTTAATAAAAATAATCCTGCTGTAAAATCAATAAAACATACATGAGATATCTGTCATGTTCTGAGCAACCACAATGAACATTTCAAGGACAAATACAAAAATATTAACTCAGCAAAAGATTGAACACAGAAAAACTATTGAAAATTCAGATAACAAAAACAAAACAATAATAGCATAATGAATTGCTTCAAAGATCTTAACAAAACAAAGGATTTTCCTTTAAAAGAGAACCCTGGTGACACTGTGAATGAACTGAATGAATTCCCCATCAAAAGGGATACAGAATTTGAATAGAACATACACTGAAATAATTCAGAGCAACGAAGAGGAACTCCAAGAATCAATAAATCTCAGAAAAGTATCTTCTCAAAAGATAATGGACATAATTAAGTCACTAAAAAGTAAACACAGCAGTGATCTAGATGATGTTTCAAACATCATAATAAAGAAAACAATATTTGAAATAATACAGCCTCTCACATACATAATCAACAAAACTTTGAAATATAGGAGATTCCCAGATAGCCTAAAGATTGCAATTGTAAAACCTATTCATGAAAAAAATGACATCAAACAATTTGCCAATTACAGACCTATAAGCTTACTCCCATCTTTTTCAAAAGTTTTTGAAATAGCTCATTGTCAACAGATAATGGTTCTTCTAATGAAGAGAGCTATACTGAGGAAAAACCAACACGGATATGTGAAAGGAAAGTCGATTGAAACAGCAATCTTTGATTTCATTAAATCAATAATTAAAGCTTTTGAGGATAAAGACTTGGCCTTACTCCACATCTCCTCAATTTTATAATGAGTTTTTTTGATTCTAAACAGTCATATGCTTTGGTTAAATCCAAAGATATTCCAATTATAAAATTGAGGAGATGTGGAGTAAGAGGACCAGCTCTGGATTGGGTTGAGTCATATTTCAGGCGGAGGGAACAAATGGTAGAGATCATGGTATCGGGCAGGAAATACCAATCGAAGTTACAGACTTTAAAGCTTGGAATCCCTCAAGGTAGTATAGCTGACCCACTATTTTTCATTTTCTACCTCAACAACTTTGACAATGGAGGAACACTAAGATACAACAACGCAACAACAGTAAATTACGCTGATGACACAAATCTTTTCGTGGTAGGAGAAGATTGGCCTGAAGTGAAAAAGAGAGCAATAACTGTATTAGAGTATACGGAAAGATGGTTTTCCAGCAACAACATGATGCTTAATAAGGAAAAAACCAAAATAGTCAACCCAACAAACTCAAGAATAGAGGTTACAAGGGAAGTAATTTTGAACACTATCTATAACACTGAAAAATCCACTAAAATCCTGGGCATATAAGTGGATGAACAACTCAAATGGAGTGAATACATCCAGGCACTTAATGGAAAACTACAATCTTCTGTATATGCGATGCGAGAATTTCCAAATACGTGAAAGATGAATAACTGAAAACTATATATCATGCTACTATAGAATACAAAATTAGATTTCGTATTGTTTTCTATCGATCAGCAGATATGTCTTCTCTGTTTGTTACGCAAAAAAAAGGTATTAGGATTCTTTGTAATAAAACACCTAGAGATTAGTACCGAACTTCATTTAAAAAGAATGGTATTTTGACAATTCATGCAGTTTATATTCAACAGTGTCTGATGTTCATCTTTAGGAGCAAAAAGCATTTTCTCAATATGAAATTGAAAAAAATTCATAATACAAGAAATCTCAATTATGTATATCCAAAATATAATTTAACGTCACAAAAACAAGTAGAGTACAGATGTATGAAATTCTTTAATGCATTACCTATACATGTTTGAAAAATTGAAGACATTAAAAATGTATATTTTCAATACTTCTAAATTTAGAACCGTACAGTATTCAGGACTATTGTAACGTTGTTTAAGTCCTGATGAACTGTTTTGACACTATTTCATTTTACTTTTGAGAACGTATTCTGTATGTAATTTAACTTGAAAGACTATTATTATTATTTTTTTTTATATATAGCGATAAATTTAACTTGTTAAGCGATATTGAGGTATAAAAACTACTAAGCCCTCTTCGGTTCTCCATTACTTTCCATAATGCATTTCAAATAGCTACGTAATACTTTGCATTTTATTTATTTTAATGAGTATTCCTATGTGAAAACTTCTGGAGCCATTCGACAGAAGTTTCCTCGCCTTTTGACGGTGCTTATAACTTTTTTTCAGATTCGCCTCTCCAGTCTCTTATATCTACATCACTTCTAATTCTGAAAACTGTGGCGAACTTTCTGATCGTATTGATATAATCTTCAGGATGAACAACTGTGGCATTTTTAAAAATTTTTCAATTTGGCCGTATACACGGTCTATAGGAGTACCCAATAACTGGGAACACACACTCTTTGCCTTGATGAGCAATGAAACCTCATATTGTAGCCAATAGTAAAACATGCCAGTTATAGTGGAATTTTTATTTGGAGCTTCACATCCATCTCATACGAAGTTAATTAATTTGACATCTTCCATTTTTCCATTTTAAAATTCGAAAGTGCATAACGTGAAGAAGATAGAACTTCATTCCAATTTCCTTGGTGATTTTATTCAGTCCGAATATATAAATTAACGTTAACAACATTCAACTTGGTTTTGGACGATCCACATGATATGGGTGAATGTTAAAAGTTAATTTGCACACTGATTGGTCGGGCCGAATTTTTCTGGCAGTCGAAAGAGAAACTGACCAAATATTCTCTTTCTTGTTGGATGGATTGATAGACACGGATGGCTCTCTATCTGTGCCGTTGGTGTTAAACTATTATATCCGTGTCCTCAAATTCTTCATTTTTTTCGTCTTTGATCCTGAAAGTTTATCTTTCAAGCACGTTGAACATACCTCTATCGTTGGTGTGTCAAACTCAACATTTTAATTCTTATTTAAATTATGGCTGAAGAAGCATTTCGCCACTAACGATGAGATTCTCATCGTTATTAATGCTAGGAGAGCAGGTAAATACAATTCATTGAATATCTTCGATGGGCAGTAATTAAAGACATTTCAAGGACTCAATAAAATGCCCCTTGGCTTACCTTTCATTGTCATTTATGTCCCCATTGCGATCTTCGCCTCTTCTCTCAATAGGCATAGGTGAATTTTCCTTGTATTTCTCTACAGTATTCAAAATTCTGTCCTTGTCTCCTAAAATACTGCATACTGGAACCACTTTGCCCTCGATCTCCCTAGCTTTGTGCTTTAATGGCACGTACATTAGTAAGGTTAATAAGATGTTCCGCGACGGCCACATCTAGAGAATCCAGGTACAGAACTATTATACCTGAAATCAAAACCTCAGTATGAATAATCTGACAAATCAATAATATGTTTGTTTCAAGGTTCAACAAACCTCATTTGGTATAACTACTCAATTCGATTTATATTTCAGCAATCCAACCAGAAGATGTCTTTGGCGTAATCTTCAGAGATGACGCTTTTCATCAGTTTGTAAGATTCGATACGAGAAACGTATCCCTAAATACAAATTCGAATAATCCCATAATTTTCATTATACATGGCTGGATGGAAGATCGTAACGTTGAGTGGTTTCAGGACTTAACTGAGGCTTTCTTGGAAGAAAATAAAGCAAACATTGTAATCCAGGTTGATTGGTCGAAAGGATCTAAGTTACCTAGATCTTCAGCTGTTAGAAACAACAAACCGGTTGGTTAGTTAATAAAGTTTGAACGATGATTATCTCAAGTACGAATAACTTATTATCTCGTTCATTTCTAGGTGAAATAATTGGTAAATTTATTTACGATCTGATGAAAACAAATTCACTATCCCCCTCCCAATTCCATCTGGTCGGTTTCTCTATGGGAGGACAAGTCTCTGGTTTTGCAGCTAAAGAGTTTGTTTCACTGTCGTCTCAGAAACTTGGTAGAATCACAGCTTTGGATCCGTCAGGAAAAAGTTATAATGATAGACCTGAGAACGAAAGACTTAATTCGAACGATGCTGAAATTGTAGCTGTGATTCATACAGACACTTCCCAATTTGGTTTTAAAGAACCATGTGGTACACACGATTTGTATCCTAACGGCAGGGTAACATATCAACCTGGATGTCCAGATAAATTTGATCTAGTTGAACTTGGTAAGACATCAGATTAATTACTTTAGTAGTATGTTATTTTTATGATCATGAATTAATCGAATTTATCATATATGTCGTGTGTAGAAAACATAATTTCAGTTTTCGAAACTAACCACATGAACCCATTCAAAAATTTGTACTTATTTAAACCGGGTGTCCATACAGAGTGTAATCGGCCCATAACTTCGTTTAAGGTATGTTTGAAAAAATTAGGATTCTAATTTGCTGCATATCCCAAAATCATGTTCATATAGGGTGTGTTCCATTACAGAGATTCATATCAAAGTTATATTTTTTAATTAGGACGTCGACGATATTTGTCATCATTCTTGAACATGTTTACTCGAAATAATGTGAATTTCTTCAGACCAGTATACGCCTGAACTGTTTCGAAATTATTGAACATTTCAATAAAATATGACAGTTTGGAGTCATGGCAGAATCTCAATTCGAAAACTTTTCTTTTCAATATTAATTCATATTTATATATGTTTTTGTATGCAGCTAGTGTTTTACAAGGTTATACTCGTCAAATACATCAAATTACGAAGCTATCACTGGTAATAAATGTATTAAGATTCTAAATTATTGGTATATATCACACAGGATTCTATACATACAACCTCAGTCAACTTCAACTGAAATTTATCATTAAAAATCTCATCTACAGAATAATTGGTCTTTCTCGCAAGGAGATCTTTGACTCTTAAATCCAGTGAAAGAGAGGTTTTTATAAGCCTCTGTCAGTCTATTGTAGATAGTAATTCCATGCTAGTGTAGCTTCAATGTAAATTTCGTTGTATTTTGGCGAGTAGGGTAAAGCATGTTTTGACCCCTCGTGTGATAATAATGGTTGTCAAGGTGCCTGATGCATGTTCTAAGGGTTAGTATATGAAAATAGCAGACGCTTGTAGATGTATATGCAAGGAAGGGTCATAATGCCGTATTTGATAAACACAGGACGGTAATTCCCTGCTGCTTAGAACTGCAGGCGCATG
This sequence comes from Cryptolaemus montrouzieri, assembly GCA_013387265.2. NCBI lineage: Eukaryota > Metazoa > Arthropoda > Insecta > Coleoptera > Coccinellidae > Cryptolaemus > Cryptolaemus montrouzieri. The sequence goes on along the minus strand of JABFTP020000021.1, from coordinate 68,297,722 downwards.
ATTCTTTTCTGTGCTCTAAAACTACGGCATAATTCCCCCAAGTGATGCCGTATGAAAAGTGCAAGTAGGCGAGATCATAGTAACCCAACAGAAGGCACGACTGATCAAGTGTGCTGAATAGGTGAGAGATTGCAAATCATACAAAAACCAGAGGTTAACATATACATCCCATCTAAGACGGTAGTCTAGATGAAACCCTAGAAAGACAACATGCTCCTATATCGCAACTCCAGAACCGTTCACACTAATCGTCATGCGCGCATTAGAGGCAGGACGTGTAGCAAATTTACGGATCACCATTGTATCAGCATTCATTATTAGATGATTTGCGCCACACCCACTGGAGAACTCCCGCATTAAACCATCTTTTCGACTCCGAAGCACATCAGGGAATCAGCTGAGACCGCTAAACTACAATCGTCGGCGAACATAACGAATCTGCTCTAGGTAATGAAATGTTGGAGGTCATTAACGTAAAGTTGAAATCATAGCGGTCCTAATACAAATCCCTACAAATCTAAACCAAGCTCTCATTAGAGCAGTCCCTCCGTCCCCACCGTGAATCTTTCATCCGAAAGGAACAATCACAACCATTTTAGAATATTCCCCATTAAAACTGACGCGTACTACTTACACACCATGATATCCAAATTTGAGCTGTCGAAATCCGCTGACAAGTCAAAAATCAATACAGCAACCTGCTTCCCTGTATCCAATCCAGGGTATACGCAATGCAAGAGGTCTTGTGCCGTATTAAAAGTATTTTACAAGGAAGTTAATTCCGCTATACTAACACTCCTATAAGTAAAGACCAAGGATTCATTATTGGAATTGGTCTATAATTTGATATAGTAGATTTATCACCGCATCTCACTGGGAGAGTGAAGTTGATTTTATATAAGATTGAAAGAAACCAGAATGAACCGATAAGTTTATTTAAATATGCAAGGTGTGACACCATATGGTTAGATATAGCATTGACAATTCTGAAACTCACCCCACGGGACCAGAGCTGCTGCTCTTCTCTAACCAAAATATTGCCGTAAGTTAGCTGGGATGCCACTTAATATGATGTTATGTTAGATGGCATTACACCACATGATATGGAAGTACAGCTTCTAGAAAAATTACACCCATACGTCTCTAGCAGCTACTTGGCTTTCATGGCAGAGAAGTATTTTCCAAACCTCTCACCAACCTTGACAAGTTCAGATATACTATTTAATGGACCCTCGTTTAATTCAATAGGCCTAAGGCGTCAGTTTCCTCGAAGCCTACTGTTGACACTATGCCAAAAAACCTTAATATATATGAATACTAAGTTGATGAAGCTATACACGTTGTTCTGGGATGGATGTCAAATTTGGTACAGGTTCAAAATTTATCATTGTTTTATTTCGAATCAAACACACTGAAATTAGGTCCTGCAAATATAAGAACATTCCAGTACCTATTGAAATGTATTTGATTTCTATTTTTCGCCACAATTTTAATACTATCCAATCAAATTTTACACTGGAACTCTCATATATGACCTAAATAGAAATACTATCCGAGAAAAAGGTAACTCACACACGTTATGGTAACTGTACAAAGTGTCTACCTTCCTGCATACCTTAATTCGAAGCAAAATTTCTTGTAACGTAATTGACATCATCCTAAGTAATATTATGGAATACAGCTTGAATTATTGGCATCATCCCTTGTGATAATTCGAATAGAGCCTCCTGTATTTAATGATTTCTTTTGATTGATCACTTTTTTCAACAGATACTGACAAAAATGATTTTTCATTTTATTTAGTTACAATATTGTCAATCAGTTCACAAAATATACATTCCTTAAAAATCATTACTATCTTAATTCGAAGTTTTGGATTGATGAAGTGTGATTATTTTTTATTTTTCATTTTCGAAGTTGTCCATTGTTTATTTCGAATATTTATCATTTTTCAGTTAATTATCGTCCATTTTAGTTTCTTCTGATTTTGGTTCTTTCATAATTTTTATTTTGAGCGTTTTTTCGGATTGGTTTTCCTTTTTCTTGACTAACACTATGAATCAATCATACTACTGAAGAATTAATCAACCTGGTATATGCCATAGGAAAGGGTCTACGGAATATTTTATCAGTTTTTCCAATTGATCTATCCAGGAAACGACATACTCAAGTAAAGTACTTCGAAAATTTAAAACAGCGATCTGATGGGACTGTAAGTGGAGCTTACGAGAAAACAACATTAACGAACCTATATTTGAAAGTGATTTTAAGATATCAAGTGTTGTATAGACTTACATGAAAAAATAGATTACCTAATGATAAAATAGTCTTCGAGTTTCATGAAAAACTATCTAATTTATTGATTTTGTTTTTCATTTACTAGTCTTCTCCTTAAATTCATTCTCTCTTCTAATAACAATTTTGAAAAGCGATCAAGTATATGGTCATGCTAAAATTCATCTTAAAATGAATGATCGAAGGTGGATGACAATATCTATTGAAGTCGTTTTGGCTGTTGAAAATAATCCGCATAGTGACAGTCAAAACACTTGCATCTGATACAGAACTAAAGCATACGTCTGCGAAGATTTGGCAGAAACAAACATTATATTCTTACAACATCAGCTTCATATAAGAATTGAATGAGGATGATTCCGACCGAAGATTTAATATATTAAGATAGAGATGAGAGATTCATCCCAAATACTTTATTCGCGGAAGAAGCAACTCCTTACCTCAGTTAATTACAAAACTGCCGATATTGGTCCATAGAAAATCCACACTGAACTCGAGAAGCTCAAAGTCACTCACTTCAAAAACTTAATATATGGGCCGCCATACTAAGAGGCAAACATGCCAATAAAATTAAAGAATAGATTGCTCCCCGAAAAGATATACCTTGTCCAGAAATTCGCTATCGACAAGGTGGGATCCCGTTCCACTGCGCAAGGAATGTTAGAGAATATCTCGATTTGAAATGACTAGAGGACGTTCTTGTGAGGTGTCTTAAACTCCGCAATTTCTTTGAATGCGCCAAAATGTTTGAAAATCTGTAGTGCTTCATAAAAACTGAAATATAAAATATTCCACCAATCATGAAACGGAATTCGTTTCAAGACTTGGCCAGTGTGAGGTCGTATTTTGGTATTTAACTATGATGAGATCTTCATTTTCATCTGCTCTATTGTCAACGCATCGTTTTTTTTTTCTTTCTATTGATTATTCCTCGTTGAATTCTCCTTTTATTCTTCTAGCATTATCCGTTCGTAACATTGAAGTCACACTTTATTTTCTATTGGAACAAATAGAATAATTTTGCTACTGGGATCTGAGTTAGGGCAAATTTACAATTGAATGGTACCGAGTTTGAAGTGATATAACAGAATCGCACGAATATCTAGGAATGTACACAGTAAAACAAAAGCTTTCCAATAATGTAGTACACAACTTATATTAATTTAACCAGTGCCATCAGAAGATGAGACGCATAGTAGCGTTTTCCATGGACTTGAAGACTTAACATTATTAGTGTAATTTCATGCACCACATCCAAAGTTGACAGTTCAGAGAGCTACACTATCTAAGCATCTGAGAGATCGTAAACTAACTGATTTAACACATCAATGTACTGAACAGATTATCCTACTACGATCTCATTTCCATAATAAACATAGAACCTCTGAATTACATCGCTTCAGTACTATGTAAATAATAGTCTAACGCATGTAATTGCCTAGAAAGTAACCCGAAAAGTTGTAGACTAATTATACATATGAAACTGCTTTAAAATAGATCCGATTATTTACTATTCAAAATGGAGTTTCTTTTCATATATATATATATATATATATATATATATATATATATATATATATATATATATATATAGTAAGTGTTCCTAGACTTTTTGAGGTATATATATATATATATATATATATATATATATATATATATATATATATATATATATATATATATATATACACCTCTGTTATTAATGACACTTTGGCATCGTCGTGGCATGCTCAATATTAAATTGTCTATTACATTTTGGACTAAGTCATTCCAAGCCCCCTGAACTGCTAATCGAAGCTCCTGTTCATGATGGAAGACGTTTCGACGCTGGAGATTTCTTTTTAGGGTGTCCCACACATGCTCGATCGGACAGATCTGGGAAATCAGGATGGCCACGGTAGAAGATCGATATCATTCTCTTCAAGAACGTTCAAGACAACTCTTGCACGATGAGAAGGGGCATTATCTTGTTGGAAGAGCGTATTTTAACCCATTGTTTGGAGATACGGTACCACTATAGGTAAAACTATCTCATTTGCTTAAAAATTTCCCGTGAGGTTGTTCTGTATGAAAACGAGGTCAGTTCTTCCATCAAGGCGTATACCTCCCCAAAATATCACTGATCCGCCTCCCTGTCTAACAACTTCTCGAGCATGCTGAGACGGTGCTTTCAGGTTCCTCCAATCGAATCGGTATAATAACTAAATCTAGATTCATCACTGAAGAGAACTGTGGCCCACCTTTCTTGATCCCAGTTTACGAGTTCTTGGCACCAAGCTAAACGAGCAGCGCGATTTCCATGGGTCAGTTGTGGAACTCTTAAAGGACGTCTGGAGTGGAGTTGACCTTCGAGCAGTTGATTTCTCACAGTTTGGTCGGAAATTTGTACATTATGAACTCGTGATAGCTCTTGAGCTAATTGACATGCTGTGGTAGTACGATCTCTTCTAGCTTGTAAAACCAAAAATCGGTCTTGGGCGACTGTACTAATCCTGAAACGACTTGAATGGCGTTCTTCTACGCTACCTGTTTCATTGAAACGCGACCATAAACGGTTTATTACACTTGGGCTACTTCCCAGAACCCTGGATACTTCCCGTTGTGAGCTCCTAGCTTGAAGCATGCTAACGGCTCGTAACATCCCTTCTCTAGTCGAATGTCGTCTTTCCATGGTCGAATCACAAAACTTTTATTTGTTCTTACATTAGAAACAAAGTGCCAACTAACTGATTTCAAACACTGAATACATGAAATCATTATAAAGCAGCGTCGCATCTGCTGCGTTTTTAGTTTTTTATAAAAAAAACTGAAATCTTTGCGGCACTCTACATAATTTGGTGAGAAATTGATGCAGGTGTTCATTTCTTAAAAAAATCATTCATATTGATCGTTCTGGATATATATATATATATATATATATATATATATATATATATATATATATATATATATATATATATATATATATATATATATAGTGCCGCAAAGATTTCAGTTTTTATATTTTTATATATATATATATATATATATATATATATATATATATATATATATGTCGGTTTTGATTTTGCCGAAAATCCACAAAACCGACATCCTGTTAAGACCCATTGTTAGCGCAGTCAATTCACTGACACACAACTTAGCCCGATATCTTGTTAAAAAATTATAACCGGAAGTAGAAACCACGGAATCATATGTCAAAAATTCGAAACATTTCATAGAACTCACAAAAAATATCATTTTGGACCCCACAGACGTTCACAACAGAAATTCCATCTGAAACCCAAAATATGGCTGAGATAAGGCGACGACATTTTCATCATATGGCCCCACGGTGAAGAATCCCTAAACTCGTTCACAGCTCACCTGAATTCAATCCATGCGAACATAACATTCACAATTGAAAAAGAATCAGACAGTTGCCATATCTGGATCTCCTCTTAACAAAGTCACAGAGCGGACATTCACAATTCTCAGTATACAGAAAATCAACCCACACAAATAGATACTTACATGCCTCATCACACCATCATCCAGCTCAATTAAAATCAGTGGTCAAAACGCTCAGAAGCAGATCGGTAGCACTCACAGATGAAAGCCACAGTGAAGAAGAGTTATCTACAATAACCAACGCTCTTGACCTTAATGGATATAACAAAAACACAATAAAAGCAGCTATAAGGGACACTCTCACTTGGCGAAACACGATATGCACAGAAGAGCAAAAGAACACAACTGTTTTACCATATATCGAAGCAGTAACAGATAAAATAGGAAGATCATTGGAGAAATTCAAAATTAGAACGGCATACAAACCATACTTAACCATCGGAAAAATTCTCAGAAACCCGAAAGACAACTCAGGGAGTTTACTCTATACCATGCGGAGATTGTGACTAGATATACAGCGGCCAAAGGTCATACAATAGATTTCGATAACTAAAAACTAATCAGCACCACACAACAACTTAAGAAACGTCTTATCAGAGGCAGTGGAAATTGAGAAAGGAGGTACAATGAACAAAAGAGACGAAACCCTCAACCTATCAAAGGCTTGGAAAGTTATATTACCACCTAGGAAACATCAACAGATAATAATGAAAGCATTCTTACCACCAGATCTACCGTCGCCCACAACGAGGATATAAAAGGAGAACCACCGGCAATCCGCTATCAGTTACGCTCAAAACATCGGTAATATATATATATATATATATATATATATATATATATATATATATATATATATATATATATATATATATATATATATATATATATATATATATATATATATATATATATATATATATATATATATATATATATATATATATATATATATATATATATATATATATATATATATATATATATATATATATATATATATATATATAAATTGCAACATTACAAGAGTTAATGCCTGGTGTCATGAAAAACATGTTGAGCAGTTTTCAAACTGTTGGGATGTATTATTGTATTATCTACAAGAAAATGTTATTAAGAGATTCTTTATTAATTTCCGAATCACCAAATAATCTAGATTAATACTTTTATCAATGTTTCAGCATATTGCAGTCATTTCCGAGCCCATAGATATTTTATTGAAGCCATAAAGCAAGGCAGATTCATCGGAACACAATGTGAGACTTATGAGAAATATAGAGAAGGTTATTGCGGAGGCAACAAAGAGGTGAACTTCGCTGACGTCATCTACCCACATCAAAGTGAAGTGTATTATGCTATAACCAAATCGAAACCACCTTTCTTATATTGAAATATACACTTTATTTTAAATCTATATCCTTCATTTCTTCAGACCACTAATATATACAAACTTCTTCTTTTTTAAGAATTTCAGATTCACTAGAATGAATCAACCCACTTACAGAGGGGGAGAGTCCTTACATAAAAATAATTACATAAATTTTATTCATTCGACAGAAACGAACCCAGATTAATTGCAATATTGGCATAGCTGCAGATTTGGTTCAAATGATTTCTGTCATCAGTTTCATCACACATCACAATTACCAAATATTAACCAGAATCCATATATTGAGAACTACCCCTTGGATTTTCCACCAATTCATTTATCTACCATTCAATAAACTGATGTGAAGTATTTTTATTTTCGAATCGTAACATTGATGTCTGAAGGTATCATAAAGGGTGTTTCATCTCTAACGAGCTAGAATGGTGATTTCTTATACCGTAGTGATTGGAAAAATTTACAGAATCACGTCTATTGATTTGGTTTTCGGAACATCTTTTGTTGTCGTATATTTGGCTTAAACGAGCAATGCCTAAGGGGAGGTGCTTCAACTCCTCAAAATAAAGAAAAGCGGTTGAGTGATTCCCCATGTGCGCTTCAAGCCACTTTACAACGGGACATGAGGAAAGAACTTTGACGAATCATTCTTGCAAAACATCGTATTTGCAAAACATCATTTTTTATCTCAAACTAGCCTCGAATCCCTTAGTTATTTTCAATATTACTGAAAGAAGAGAAAACAAATCCTTCTTTACTTTGAGGCGAAGGGTAGATAGCGCCCGCATGCATCAAACCCTATAAACTTACACACCTTGAGGTTTCAGACGATAGGGTGATTTTTCTGTAATGTCTTTTGAGAGCCCCTTTTGTAAACTGCAACAATCTCAAAAAGACTTCATTGTTTAGTTTTAATTGCAATTTAAAGAACTCATTCAATAAAGAAAATTTCTCAAACTATGTATGCATGAAAAAATAAATTGGGGGTATTGGGAGATACAAATTCACATGTATTTTGACAAACCGTACTCCATGTTATGAAAAGCTGAGTGCTTCGGTAGAAACTATCAGAAACCTTCTAATTCAATCTCTGTTTAATCCTGGTAATTTAAACTGCAGAATTTATCTCGATATACTGGAAAATTCAATAGATCTATTGATATCAGAGCAACAAGAAAACGATCCTTCTGATACTTGAACAACAATTGCATCTCCAACAAGACGAAACTCTATCTCACTACGCCGCACCAGTTTGCCAATACCTCAATCCTCAATATCCCAGTCGTTTGATTGAAAAAAGAGATCCTAGGGAGGGGTCTGCCCGATCTCCTATCCTGAATCCTCCAGACATCTTGAGTCCAAAATTTGGAAAATCTGCTTCAGCGAATTATAGATGATTGTCGACAAATTGTTCCAAATATGCTGAACCATGTAAGAGACAGTTCCCAGTACAGATTGGTGTATTGTGTGGAAGTAAATGGAGAACATTTTGAACATTCGATTTGAAATCATAGGATCTTTTTTATTGTAAACATGATAAAATAAGAAAAACATTTTGAGATTGTTGTAGTTTTTTAACAGGGCTTTCAAGAGACATGACATCAAAACCTACTTTTCCTATCAAAATCCTCAAGGTTAGTCAATTTACTATTTTATATATGCTGGTGCTAACTACCCTAGAAAGGTATCCCTGCATAACGAACATTGATTTGTCTTACCTTATTTCGTCATGAAAATAGGCAAAATATTCAAGTGGATCTCTTGAGATAAAAAATGTGCGAGAAACATTCGTCAAAATTTCTTATCTCATACACTGTTGTAAAGAGTCTTCGCGCTTTCAATAGAGGTATTTCTCTATTCCTTTGCCTTATTCAATTTTTAAGGGTTGAAGCACCTTTAATAGGGGGTAATTGGTTAATCTTTCAATAAACAATAAAAGATCTGCCCTAAACAAAATCATTCGATTTGTTTGGCAAATTTTTCCAATCACTTGATAGCTCGTATGAAATGAAACTCTCAATATATAGAAAAATCCCTATCAACTAGAGGGAGAGCGCATCATTAGAGAAAATAACAGTTTTGAAAATTTTTCCTCAGTTTCTCGGTTATGAGTAGAATAATGTGATAATGTGTTCACAACACCGTGCTGCTTATCAATTAAAACAAACGAACACTTTCGTTTTCATTTTAACTGCCATAGGTTTTATGGTACATGCTGACTTTGCCATTTCGCAATTGTTGAAATAAAGGTTTCTGCAAATGAAAATTTTCAAAGTTTTATCTGATCAAATGAGTGTTGGATTGTATAAAGTTCTATATCTATTAACAGCGAAGCAACTTTAGCATTAAGTTAACAGTCAATCGATTTCATTATGTTTTATAAACCTCTGTTCACTCCTTGTTATCTACCAAGAAGTTAATAAAGAGTTGACATAGAACTTCGGTGATTTTTCGTTCACCACTGAGGTTGTTACTGATATTAGGTTACAGAATGTCAATGTCATTCATATGTCGTTTCAAAACCTCAAATTCTTATATTCAACGGAAATTGGAAATTGGAGGCAGAAAGAATAAAATGGTTGTTCCTTGTTTTCTGCCTCTGTCTGCCAGTAAATAGATCCGCAAATTTCACAGAAGACAGAAGCAAATTTTAATTAGTATTGTATACAAGAACGTTTTTATAAGTTTTTGTTGTCGATTGCTCATTCGTGATACTGAAGAAACTTGCCACTTATAATTGAGACGTTAGTTAAATTTTTCATGATTCTTCTTCCAATGTTTTACTTTCTGCTCAATTTATAGTACTTATCTATTCCTCCATTCCTTTTCAATATAAGAATCTTTTTGAATAAAAAAGTACATCTTGCCCAATGAAACTGATAAGAAAAAATCTTGGGAGAAGTTAGTTATATTAATTCAATGAGGAATCAGATAATACGAAGACTTCCAAGCATCTTCGCATGCTTTATGCAAATTTGAGCATGAGAACAAGAAAAGATGTTGCTAAGGAACACGTAAAATTGAATTGAAATTATCTCATTTCAGTGGTCCTTCCCTTAATTTTTTAACAGAAAAAAGATACCTGCTTGCAAAAGTGGCAGATATAGACGAAAGGAAGCTTCAGGAAGCTGGAGGGGAACTTAATTTCGGCAATTTTAGGGGATCCGATTGATCCCACGAATAATTTTGATGGTGCTGCTAATATCTTTGAAAGTGATGTTGATGAGAAAAATATTTGGAAACAAAGTAATGATATTTCCCGACAGAGCTGATTCCAGGCACATATCGCAGCGTTAAATTTGAGCTTCCTCGCTGATTTTCGTGATTTCAACCGAAAAGATTTCGAGGCACTGTTTCACTGTTCCTCTAATTCGTCGAAGCCGTTGGTTAGTAGCTGTTGCAGTCTGCCTCCTATTGCTTAATGTTTGCAAGTGAATCGAACGATCGTCTTATTCGTTTGACTATCTAGGGCCCTCCAAGTCGTCCTTCCTTTCACATTTACTTGTCCGTTAATATATTGTGGCGATTCTGCTAACTATCGTTTCTGGTAAATCTTGCAGCGTATCTTGTGCTTCGACTATCTACCACTAGTGACATAATTCTAGCTATTTGTTTAGGAGTTATCTATATTCTGTATGGATAAACTGGTAAAAGAAAAACAAACTATTAAAATGTGTAAGATTTGTAGTTGATTTTGAAGCTCTGTATTTCCAGCGTTTCCCAATATAAATAATAATAATGAAATGAAAAAAGGCGACCTGAATATAGAATACGTAATTTTTTTGGTTTTGTTTTTTGAGAACTTACGATAAATGCACTATACATTCTATAGATTTGTTTGGAAATAAAAATAGAAAAACAAATATAATAATAAGAGTAATTTTAAATGAAATTTTCAATTTTCAATAACCCTCAGAATGAGTAATACATAACAGAAACTTCAGTCAATTGGGTTGGATATTTTGGGAGATATTACAAAATGAAATTGCTCGAAAATTTTCCTGCTCCATTATTTTTCAGGCAGTATCAGAAAATAACAAGTTTGTTGAAGCATGATGTAGTACTATAGCAATATCTGCTTATGATTTCATAAAACAGTAGGCTGTCGAGGAAACTCTGTACCTACGTTGAATTTAAATAGGGCGCTCCAGAGAAAAGAGGACAATTTTTTTCCGTTATAACTTTCGCAATTTTAGACCCAGATCATTTGTTCTTGCATTATTGGAAAGCCAAAGGACTAGGTTTCTCATAAATGGTATCGAAATTTCACTTCCGGTTAAATTCAAAATGGCTGAGTCAGTCGAAAATGAGCAATATTTTAAGATCGCTGGATAGTTTTTTTTCACTAAAAAATTCGAATGGGGGCAATCAGTCGATGATTCAGTCTAATATTGATCCTAAAAGTATTCCAAGAATTGGTAAAAAAGAAGCGTGAAGAATTTCTTTCATTCTGATTTTCACCTGAAATCGAAATATTTTTCTCACCTCATGGCGTTGGCACACCTAAAGTTGTTGTGTTTTTCATGGATGTTCTAAAAAGACAAAGAACCATTTTTTTTTAAACCAACCTAAAATTTGATTTCCGTTCGAATTCAAAATGGCTGGTTCCTCAAATATTAACAATTTTCCCCGCGCATTCAAAAATATTTCGCGGTCGTAATGAATCAACTGCGTAATTCAATCATGGGTCGAACTCGAATATTGATTCAGAATTGAGCCAATTGTCGTCAATAATGTTTCTCTTCTTCACCATCATATGCACTTCGCGTTGTGAAACCTCTGAACTGAAATTTTTCCTCAAAATCATAGATTGTACTTCTTTCGTAATTTGGGGCTGAAAATTGACGTGATATTTGCCTAGCAGTATAGCCACGCACAAATAAGCATTCAATGAAACGCTTATCCTCCTTCGTTAAAACCATTATTAATGATTTCAAACGTCAAAAACAAGCAACACCAAGATAAAATTCGAGTTCGAACCAGATTTGTTCTAAAATTCGAACATTTCAAAATTTTTGTTTATCATAGAGTTAATGCATGCAGTGTATGTTCAGAGGTTTCACAACGGAAGGTGCATATGATGGTGAAGAAGAAATATTTTTAATGACAATTGGCACAATACTGAACCAATATTCGAATTCGACCCCTGAAATGATGGGAGGAGGTTCAAGCTAGTGACTGAATTACGCAGTTGATTCATTACGACCGCAAAAATTTGTTAATGCGCGGGAAAAATTGTTAATATTTGGGAAGTCGGCCATTTTGAATTCGAACTCAAATCAAATTTTAGGTTGGTTTTGAAAAAAATTGTTCTTTGTCTTTTTAGAACATCCATGAAAAACACAACAACTTTAGGAGTAATGAATAATAAAAGTTACTATGTTTTTCTTTATTGCATATCATTAGCGGCTGCAATCACTTGTTACTAGCTTCGATAGAAATAGATGGATTAAAATGAATCCTAGAATTCCTAGATTATATGGTCTCATTAAAACACATAAAAAATAACCCCATTCGTCCAGTGGTGTCATATACCAATAGTCCAACACGAATACTTGCTAAGCAATTAAATACCAAATTCAAATCAATTTCAGATTTTCATTCACAATATAGTATAAAAAATTCATTAGAATTATCGGATAAAATAAATAATTTCCTCATGCCACCAACCGCAAAATTAATTTCATTAGATGTAGATAATATGTTTTCGAATATACCTGCAACAGAATGTGTCCCCTTAATATCAAGTATTCTAGAGGAAAGAAATCTCAACGTGGTCTGTAAAGATGAGTTAATTTCTGTGTTCGATTTATGCTTGACCCAAAATCATTTTCAGTTCAATAATAAGATTTATTCACAAAATAATGGTTTAGCTATGGGTTCACCCCTCACTCCCCTTCTATCTGAAATTTTCATGTCTAATTTGGAAAACACTGAAATTATGACCTCACCTTTGACGAAAAGGCATATTCTATTTTGGTACCGATATGTTGATGACATTTTAACCTGTTTCATTGGAACGAATAGACAACTAGAAATCTTCCTGAATTTCATTAGTAACATTCATCCTTAAATTAAGTTCAAAGTAAAAATAGAAGTCTATAGTAGAATCAATTTCTTAGATCTAACAATTACCCGGGAGAGTAATAACCGTTTATCAATTAATATCTTCAGAAAACCATCGTACACGGATAATGACATACCCATGGATTCATTTCACCCGTATTCTCAAAAAATAGCAGCCTTCAAATCCATGATTCACACAGCGATTTCTTTGCCTTTATCGGACATGGACCGAAAATCAGAATTTAACCATTATGTTAATAGCAGAGAACAACGGCTTCGATATAAAAGCAATAGAGAGTTTAATTAATCGAAAAATACGCAACAACACATTCAACATGATATATCCCCAATCCAAGAGAGAAAAGCCCGAAAAATGTATGTCTCTAACATATTTTGTGAAGACATCGGAACAGGTTGCTAGAGTTTTGACTGATAGTAAAAAGTTCATATTGCATTCAAACCAGTTAGCAAATTGTCAGGCCTGCTTTTCAACACTAAAGATGAAATCGATAAATTCGAAAAATCAGGAGTATACCAATTAACATGTTCTGAGTGCAATTCCTTTTATATAGGTCAAACAGGACGCTCTTTCAAGGCTAGATACAAAGAACATTTCCGGTCATTCCTACGTCAGAAATATGATTCAGCTTTAGCTGCAGATTGTCTGAATGAATGTCATCCTTTTCCAGAACTTCAACAGCTAAAAATTCTTCATTCCTGTGATAAATCTTATAAACTCAATTTCTTTGAATCGATGGAAATTTTCAAGGCATCTAGGGTAAAAAGGGTTAAGCTCCTTAACGACCAGGTAGACTTAATTACCTACCAATCACCATTATTCAAGTTACTGTGACCTCTACTAGCATTTTATTGATGGTAATTTCTGTATTGTACATGAGTATTCAGTTTTCATTAGCTTGTTGTTGATAATGGACGTATGTCCGAAACCGGTCCAACCAATGTAAAATTTTGTCATTCTTTACATCAATAAATTAGTGATAGTTGAAACAAAAAAAGTAACTTGTTTTATTTTATTATTCATTATGAATATCAACTATCACGTAGTTCAGGCTTCATCGATCGATTATTTGAACTTTAGGAGTGAAAATCAGAATGAAAAAAATTCTTCACGATACTGTTTTAAAAATTCGCGGAATATTTTCTAGATCAATATGTCAAATTGTTCAGAAAAGACTGAATTATCGACTGAATGCCCCATTAACATTTTTTAGTGGAAGAAAATCGTTCCAGCGATCTTGAAATATTGCTCATTCTCGAATGAGTCAGCTACATTGGATTTCATCGAAATTAGAATTCGATACAATTTCTGAAAACCTAGTCCTTCGGCTTTCCATTAAAGCAAACAAATAATCTAGCTCTAAAATTGCGAAAGTTGTCTGGTTTCCTCTGGCGCAGCCTATATATAATCATTATCTGAATATAATTATCTTACCATCCTTGAAATAGCTCCTCTTAGAATATTTCCGTCTGATATCAGGAAATCCTTCTTGAAATATTGAAAAATTCATCTTGAACAATTCTTTATTTTTCATTGCGATGTTCGAAACTGCATTATTTTTCATTCAAAAACAAACAAAAAAAACTATCGCAAAAATGTAATTACGCATTATTAAATATTACGAAATTAATAATATTCAAACCAATCTCACAGTAGCTAGAAATCTAAGAGGAAACGAGACGCTATAAACAAGAAATGCATTCTATGAAGTTTATCCAATTACAGAGTCTGAAACAAACCTTTCAGGACTGATCTAAAATGCATGAGGATTTCTAGTTAGCCGGACAATATCATCAAATGCACCAATTACGACCGAACTCACAATCTTAATGCAATCAACGGGTGCTTCTGTGCAATGATCACTCGCCAGAAATTGGATAAACAGCCGTGGAAAGTCTCTAACGTTCCCGCAAGGATCAAAATCCACGATCTCAAGCTCCAACGAGGCCGCAATTTCAGAGAACATCTTGATGTCGTGAAGCAACAGTTATCTCAACTTTTTTGCTATTAACTTTTTACGACATTGCGATTGAAAAGTTCCAGTTTCATATCCTATTTCCACTTCTTCTTGCACGTTCAAATGCGATTTACGAGCTATGAGCACACAGTATCGTCCAGAATATGATGCTTTCCCTTTTTATTAGTATACTACATGGTTATTATTAAACATACAATCATTGAAAATGTACGCTGCTTCTAATTTAACAAAGAAACTTTCTTATGAAACGTTCTTTCATAGTTTTTCTATTTCTGCAGTTAAAAATATGAACCGCACATGTGTATTTGGACCCTCCAGGTTGGAAACAGGGGATATTGTGTTTTTAAGTTTAACCTTGATAGTATTTCGGACGAAAAAAACGATGAAGTTTACAGATGAATAAGAATTTTATGATTTATCTTTTTGAACACATTATGCCTCCGAAGATCAACTCTGTGTGAGCGGAAGTATCAGTGGAATTGTTTCATTTGATTACCTTGTTAGTTCTGGGTCTTGCTCATTCCCTCAAAATTTGTTTTTTGAATGCATGAAAATTTTATTCATATGACATACTGTACTTTCCTCTCGTAGTGTCTCGCCTCTCATCAATATTTGATATTCTGGCATAATCAGTGCAGTCTTTAAATTCTTCGTAACTCTATCATCCGAATAAGTGGATAAGTAGGTTATTCCAGATCAGTAATTCAGCGAGTCCATCCAGTTCAGTGCTAATCTTTATGAAATTATTTCATCTAATCATTCAAAATCTGTCGAATCAATAAAATTATGCTAACGATGAACTCAAATGACATAGTGGACGATCAATTGAGTCTCTGGTTTTCATTGCTCTCTTCATATTATTCCAATGACATTCCAGCGCAAGATAGAAATGCTGTACTGGAATAATATGAACTGGTCATTGAAAACAAAGTGTAGTATCTCCTTATTCTCTTTATTTGGTATTTATTGATGAAA
Source organism: Cryptolaemus montrouzieri (assembly GCA_013387265.2). Lineage (NCBI taxonomy): Eukaryota > Metazoa > Arthropoda > Insecta > Coleoptera > Coccinellidae > Cryptolaemus > Cryptolaemus montrouzieri. Next base: position 68,281,615 of record JABFTP020000021.1, on the reverse strand, counting down.
CTGGAGAATGTTCCAGTACATTGAATTCCAAATTATGTATTAAAGAAGTGTAAAACAGCATTACCATCTGACATACTGCAAAAAAAGAATTATTCCGCTTTTATGCGGAATTTGAACCCTGAACAATTTAAGCACCTCTGCCAATTTCACTATTCTCAGGTGACTGTTGATGAAAACGGATGAATATTTCATAAATACAACTCGATTCCAAATTTCATCTTCATTGTATAGTTTATTACATCAATTTTACAAAAGATTATGGCTTACTACAGACATGACAAAAATGAAAATACTGTAAAATGTGCAATATCTTCAGTACAACCACTTTCAGATTAACGGAGAAACAAGTAATATTGTAACAGAACAAAGATACAGTTATAGTAAAATTCGAATTTCGACTCATCTTGTTCTATTTCTAAACAGACAAGGTTTTCTCAATTTAATGGAACCAAAATATGTTCCTTTATAATTTTCAATGAGATTTTTGCTGAAATCCACCTTTGGGTTAGAACTACATAAGCCACGTTTATAGTCACTATAACTGGGACACTTGATACCAGGGAAATAGGAATACTTCAGTGATTCTATATAAAAATGCAGACTACGCTGATGACTGCAGAGATCTGAAAAATTGAAAAAACCAATATAATGAACAATTTATAATAGCTCCTACACGTCATCGAACAGTCTGTAAAATCATATTTCAAAACGTAAATGTATTGCCTATTCTATTGATTTACAGCGAATTGCGTTGAAGATTGTTTCTTTGTGCGAACACACATCAATAACTCTTAAAGGCCAATGAGTGTGATGTATGTTCAGGATATTGTGAAAAAAAGGCAGCGATAAGTTTCAACTTTTTATTACTATTATGAACTTGTGCACTATCTCTGCTGTTAGCTGGATATAATTTACCTTTCCCAGAATCAGCAATCAAAGGGAATAGGCTCGATTAGAATACACTTGATATCAATTTTCTTACTATCCTACATGTATTAAGAATTACAGCTTTTCCATATAGGTATTCTTATGGAATTCTAATTTCTCAAGGCTATCATGCAAACTTTTGGGTATTAACCCAGTCGAAAAAATGATGACAGGAACGATATCTATTTTATCGAGGTGCCACATATGCTTGATCTTTATAGCAAGGTCTGTGTATTTGGAATTTTTCTCCTAGGACTAGTTCAGCGCGTTGTTATTATTCGGTATGGCGACACCCACCAGCATTGCTCTCTTATCATACACCACTATGTCCAGCCTTTTATTTGTCACCATTCTGTCAGTGAAAACAGGCCTATCTTAATATAATCTGATAGATTCATTTTTCAATACGGGCGCCAGTTGATATTTGTAATATAGCTGGAAGGCATTCAAAAGTACGTACTTGTATGCAAGTTTCTGATGGATAATGTTGCACACTTGATTATGCCTATGAAGATAATCCGTATTGGCTAGTTGTTCTCAGCCGGATGTAATTTGCTGTAAAGTCTCCGATCTTATATGGCATTTTCAACACTTATCTATTTGTAATGTTCTGTTCTCAATAATAAATTTTTCGTAGTTGTTTGTAGCGATGACTTGGTCTTGAATGGCCATAAGGAATCCTTCTGTTTTCGCTAATAGTTCTCCTTTCATCTAACATTTGTTGGAAGCTTCATTATTGATGTATGGTTGATTAATCTCATGGTGATGTCATCCATGCTATTCCTTTGTTGACCATTACTCTTGATTTTCAGTATCTGATAGGAATGGTTGATTCACCAGGTCATCCCTGGTAGCTAGATTCAGAGGTATATGTCCCTTATCAGCCAACGGTACCACTCTGTGGAGGTCAGAAGTGTGAGCTTTTGTAGAGAAGAATTCTCTAAGATTTTCTTATCTGTTCGATATGTGACTCGACAACATCCATCAATCCGCGTCCTACTTTTTCCCGCTTCAAAGTTGTTCTTATCATGTACGATTTTGGATGATGATTGTTGTACTTTGTCAGCATCCTTCGGGTCTGCCTCTGAATATCATCCAGTTCTGTCTTAGTCCATTTGATTATTCCAAATGAGTAAAGCAACATTGGAATGGCATAGGTGTTAATTGTTTTCACTAGATTCCCCGAGTTCGGCATTGACTTCCACATTGTCTTCAAACGCTGACTGTACTCTGAAAGAGCTACTTTGGTCTACCAATCTGGCTTGTTATTATCCCAGATATTAGTACGTTTCGCCATCCCTCATCACTGCATATCACCATTTGGAAGTTGTGTTTCATCATCTATGACTTTCCCTCTTTGAATGTTTAGGGTCTTACATTTTTCAATCCTGAATTTCATATGAACAACTGCCGAGAACTTACTGACAGTTTTCAGTATATCATCCAACTCCTCTTTTTCGAAGCATATAATTTGATGTGATCCATATATAACAGGTGGGACGTTGTGTGATAGTTCCTCTCTGCTTTTATCCTGAATCCGTATCCTATTCTATTCAGCATTAAAGACAATGGGTTCATAGCCAAACAGAACCATATTGGACTCAAAGAGTCTGCTCGAAAAATTCCACGACGACATGAATGTTTGAAAGGAAAGTTATGTTATTTATACACTGTTTTTCAAATTAATATACTATTTAATTACTACTAATATACTATTTAATTTCAAGCAATTTTAAGCAAAGACAACTAACATGATGATGAAATGAATCAAAACAAATAAATTTGTTTCAACTTAAGAAATGTCTGTGTTAATTGGTAAATATTCTTAATCAAAATTAATTATGTCCATTTGTTTTCAGAGTGGTTATTAATTGAAATATAAAATTCTACGTTGATTCACAAAAAATGTAAAAAAAATAAGGCCCATCATGTTCTGTACGAGCTTCTCCACCAAAGCGCAATTCGGCTTTGCATTTAGATTGTTACTCATCTCAAGTATTTTATCGTAAAACAATTCAACATCTGCGCACAATTCACTATATATATGCGGCTTTTAAAAACGATTCTTCCAAAAAAGAAGCACTTTATTCAATAATGTTAACGAAATTCGTCTAATCAAGTTAAGCTGACATTTCCGAATGAAAATGAAAAAGATAATGAAACGAAATTTTATTGATTTATTAAATTGGTCTTCAATAGGTAGATTTCCTGTATTGATTTTGATTAAATTCGAGTTATATCCGAAATTTTGACAATGCTCTGAGAATATCCCTACAAATCTGCTCCGAACATTTTCTATCGTTATGTTTCCTACAAGAATATATTAAGACCAATACTATACTTTCAATGAAATCCATATAAAGTATTCATGGAACAGCCTTTATCGTCAGTTCGAACACCATATCTGTTTTAAGTTTTAAATGAAAATTTAATAAGTCATCGTTATTTCGTGATTTACAATACATCTAGTCGAGGAAACGAATCACTAAAAACCACTAAACCTACAAATTTTTCCTAGCAAGATCAATCGCTATGAAACTTTTTGCATTCGTTTTGAAGAAGCATCAGAAAAGTTTGTGATCTTAATCGGGAGTGGTAATATGAAAATTGCATTTTCTGCATAAGAGAAATGCATTTTCAAAAGTGCATATATTATGAAAACTTTGCAACTCGGAAAATGACGACCAAAATGAGTTCCAATTTGTTACTCGGGGGTTTTCGAGGTCGCTGAACACGAATATGATAACGGCGATGGTCCTCGAGCTACCTGGTGCCCAGAGTGCACCTCGTCTCCTAGGATTTTGTGTTACTTTCATTAGAAATTAGTCGAAAGTCATTACTCGAGAGCTTTCGAGGTCGCTGAACACGAATATGATAACGACGATGGTCCTCGAGCTACCTGGTGCCAGGGTGCATTTTGTCTCCTGGAGTTTTGTATTATTTTCATTCGAAATCAGTCGAAAGTCATTACTCGTGGGTTTTTGGAGTTACTATTATAATATAATTTTCCGTTGATAAATGATCTTAGAAAACCTCATGCAACTTTACATAAAAATTCAAAAAATTATTCAAAATATCTTTTAAATTTTCCGCCTTCAAGCAGTTGGCAGCTCTGATGAAGTACCAAGTGATACGTATTATAATTTTCTCTAAGAGCAGCTCGAGCTCCCGCTTTTTACTTTTACATGTGCTCTTATACTTATTCTCTTACACGTACTAGTACGGCAAATTCAAATGATATTTTGAATAATTCTTTGAATTTGCATTTTTCTTATGCAGAAAATGCAATTTTCATATCACCACTCTGGATTAAGTTCACAAACTTCTCTGATGCTTTTTCAAAACGAATGCAAAAAGTTTCATAGCGATTGATCTTGCTAGGAAAAATTAATATGTTTAATGCTTCGTTTCCTCGAGTAATGTATTAGATGATGCTCAGAAACATTGACGTTTCATACTAATCAGTATACAATTAACAGAATATTGTGTACAACAGATCGTTGTTCGTAGAATCAAAACTATCAGTATTAAAATACGACTATGAGAAAACGAATCTCAGAGAAAATCACGTGGATACATTATCAAGAATTCCACGTTTAACGTTGGAATCGAGTAGAAAAAGGGTTTGAACTGTATCTGCTGATCACTTATTAGTGGTATTTCTGGTTTAGAAGGTCGAATGGAACGGTTCATGTAAATATTTATTTTTTATGAAAGGGTGTTTAATTGGAACGTGGGTTTATATCAATCATTGGCATTTTCCGGTTAGTTGGAACAGAAAATTACCGTAATCCGAGTTTATCGCACGGAGTAACTTTGCCGTGATTTCCTCTTCATTAGTGTTTTTTTTTGCAACGGGTTATTTCTGTTTGGATATGGTATACAAAAAGAAAGATACAGAAATGTAGTGTGTTTTTCGACGGATCAAGTGAAAACTGTTATATACTTAAGTTTTTCAATAAGTACACAGAAGAATATAGTCAAATAAATTATCGATTCACCTTTTCAAGTGTTTCTCCTACTTTATAAGTCACTGAAGGGCAAAATTCTGAAAGAACCTAAAAATAGGCGTAATTGGGCAGTGAACTCCTCATCTGACGAGAACCCTTGATATGTCTCTGTGAGCTAGAGCTGTTGGTTACGTTGGGTGAGCCAAAACTCTACTTTTGTCCATTGAAACTGCACTCTTTTTAATGGAAAATGATGTTTTGTATTTTCTTAATTGGATGTTTCGTCTTGATTTCTCGCTCGACCGATACCTACTGCTCTACAGTTATTGTTTTTTTTCCCTAATGATCAATGTTGTTTATTCGGCGTAGATGAAGGACACATAACCTTACACGCTGAATTCACCATCTCCCTTTTCTTCTCTTTAATAAATTAATGAAGAAAGCTTAAATAACATAAATATTTTCACCTATTAATGTATTAATGTTACGAATATATGAAGTTTCAGTGGATAGTTTTTCTTATTCTTTTACTAGAGGTGCTGAATTCAGTGTTTCCGCATCCTCACTATCTCCAATAACAGGATAGGGCCTGGCCACCGAAACTTGTGTATTTGGGAAGGCTTGAGTGCGTAAAAATTAAATCAAGGAATAAGGCTTCGAACTTCTGAAGCAGTATTTCGGGCCCGCTAGCTAAAGGCTCCATTTTAGTTTGCTTCATTTCCTTGACAATGCAAAACTTGAAAAAGAAATTATAATGAAATGATTTTCTGATAATTGATTAAAACTGATCAATACAATAAGATTTTGCTTGTAATCTTAGATTGAAAGACAAATTTTTCATTTTGTGTAACACTTTTCCTTTTCAAAATACTTCTTGGCCTCCACAGGAACCAATAAAAGTGAAACATGATTTTCAAAAATATAAAGGCGAATAGACTGCGAGTACTGTTCACTTTAAGAAGTGTCATAAGGTTTACTTATTTTTGAGTTTGAGTTCGATACTTGTAGTCGTTCTTAGATAAACTTAATGTTCTTAGTACTTACCATATTCAATTACACCAAGCTTTTCTGGACACCCGGGCTGAGGATGTTTCCCGCCATTTGGATAAAAATCAATGGTACCACACCGATTACCATATCCAAACATAAAAGCATCTGTATGGACAACAAATACTATATCAGCATCATTAGGTCCTAGTCGTGACCTATGCTTAATAGTCAAGTATCCCGGACCTGCTGGATCCAAAGCTGTTATTTTCTTTATTTTTTTTCCAGTGCATATTTGTAAGTATTTTCCCGCTATTCCAGCAATATGGCATCCCATACAGTGACAAATGATTTCAATATTTGAATGGGGGAGTTTATTATCGTCTACGAGACAAGAAAGTACATCACTTGTTGCATTAGCTGTAAGAGAAATGAAATCTCAACTAAAGAATTGAAATATTTAGGACCCCACGTCTTGCTTCACATCTTATTTTCTTATAAAATCGTGTTTCTTGGAAGACATCCATATAGATACACTTGAAAAAAAAGAACCTACGAAATTATGAATTTTCAGTCAAATAGAAACAGAATTAGTATAACAGCTTTCATCCAAACGCTACTTAGTCTCGTTTATAAATTATTCTATCGTTCTACCTAAGATCAAGTAGTATCGTATACTGTTGAATAGAGAGCAGTTTCAGTGTGAGTCAAAATTTCTGGTTTTCCTAGGTCTATCCTCAAATCTACATAGTATTAAATGGAAAGTATGTACTTCTGGTATGAAGTGCTTCAATAGTTAAAGCACATATTGAATCCTATTTAAGCTAACAATTTTCTACTCCTGCTGTTCAGCTAGAAGAAAGTGCAATCTGCGAATTTTTGGTGCCGATTCGTGAATGCAGACATCTTTTATCAAGTACCTACTATCGAATGATTAATCAAAGCATCGGATCCGCTATTGCCTGGTGAAAATGAAGGTTATTTTTCAGGATTCTTCACGATTGATTCTACTTATCTATTACTACGATAGGAGAATGGCCATTTGAAAAAAAAGCAGTAGCATAAGCTTTCAAAAATGGTACGCAAAAAGTATTGTTTCGCGCTTTCTCACAAGGTCCAACATAGGTTGGTTTTTAGATCGACTCTCCATCCACATATTCCAGATTTGGTTCCATTTTTTCCTAATACATACACTAAATTCTGGGTAATTATTTGGTATAAAGTCGATAGTAAAAATTCACTGTAAAAGTGTTTACTTAGTAATTTTGGGTCCCAGAATCCACATCTGAGATCCTCTTGTCTATGTTATTCAAGCTCTATAACTGCTTCATTAAAATGCCTTGTTACTATTATAATGGCTAATATATACACACACGTACCATGAATCAGTAATTCTACGCTCAAATATACTTTAATTTCTTATTGAAATGCTTTTCCATTCGAATGTTTATTTTCTTGACAGTTAACCCGCCATATTTACTTTCCAGATATGATTGCCCCTCAATCCTCAATATTAGGCAACAATTTCACACCTTTACAGTCCAAGACCTACGTGACATGAACCCGTCAATAGTGACGTACTCGCCATCTCCTGTCATAACAGAGAGGGATATTCAAATGGAAATCTCTTCGAACCAAACCTAACCAACAACAGCCTCGGTAGCTGCACGGCTGGTGCGCAAGCATATTGGAACTGCTAAGTCGAGGCTCCTGGTTCGAATCCGGGGTCAGGTTATGGATGTTGTCCTTGAACAAAAAGTGTTGAATTTGAAAGAGTAGCCTAAAGAGGGCATAAACTTCCGACGACCAGATAACTTGTAATCCTTGTGGTGGCAGTTATCATTGCACGGTCTAGGAGAGTGGTTCGGGATCCACTTTAAACTGTAGGTTAGATTACAGCTGTGTAAATGAGCGAAGTTCCCGAGCACATTGTTAAAAGATGCAAGCAAGCAAGCAAACCTAACTAACCTAACCGATCCTCAAACCTAATTTAAATTCATAATTTTGAATTGAATAGGTTAGTAGGTTAGGTCTTAAGTAAAATTAGGTTAGTTACGTTAGGTTGGGAAATACTCCCATTTGAATTTCGGTCTGAGTTATGAACGAAAGAGATAGATTCTGTCTGTTTCTTGCATCGTTTTGTGCTGTACGCCGTATAACATGTAACATGAAATCATTGTTAATATGGCGGGTTAACTGTCTAGAAAATAAACATTAAAATTAAAGCATTAATTAAAAAGCATTTTAATAAGAAATTAATGTATATTGGAGCGTAGAATTACTAATTAATGGTACATGTTTGTATATTTTATCCATTGTAATAGTAACAAGGCATTTTGATGAAGCAATTATAGAGTTTGAAAGACATAGACAAGAGGACTTTCAAAGAATTTTTTTTCCTTAACGATAGGCTTCCGGGGCAAAATAATTTCAGATTTGGATTCTGGGACCCAAAATTAGTAAGTGAACATTTTTTCAGTGAATTTTGACTATCGACACTATACAAAATAATTATCAAAATCTGGCTTGTTAGAAGAAAATCTTGGTTAAGAAGAACGCCATATATTTTCAATGAAATAAAACTAAATTTTTTAGATTTTCACTATATTAACAAAACTATGACCGGTTTCACCACACTGTGGCTTCATCAGATATCCACAGTGTGGTGAAACCAGTCATAGTTTTGTTAATATATTGAAAATCTAAACACTTTAGTTTTATTTCATTGAAAATATGTATATCGATTTTCATGAAGTAACGACCTCCTCAATCAAATTATAGAACGCCATATCTTCGTCATTATTTTACAGACTTTAAGGCTTTCATTAAACATACGTTTCTGTTGGTATCAAAAATTGAAAACACGCTGCATTGAAGCTCACTGTGAATGGGGAAAAGGGAATGTGAAAAATAAAGAAGATTTTCTTATAAACAATGTGTTTTCCCCATCTTTCCTGCCGTGTCAATCCCATAGATAAATATCGTTCCTGATGTTCTGTGGATAGCGTAATAATATATATTCTCACCAACAAGTTCATTTCCTTTCTGAGCTTCTATATAGTCTTTTCGAGCAAAATTGGACCAGTCAACTTCTATCACTACTGTTTTTTTTCTCTGAGATTGAAACAGAGCATGTCTGATATCATTTACATAATATTCTTCAACAGAATGCAACCATCCATGAATAATAAAGAAAACATTTGTGAATTTGTCGATACTATAGGACTTATGACAAAATAACTTCGATGCTTCGATTTTGGTAGATTGCTTAGGGCATTCTTTATTATACAAAAGAAATGTCACATCTTTGGTCGTAGATGGTACTGTAAGAAAAGATTGAATAATGATCTTACAACATTCAATTAAAAATTATAGTTATTACCAATCAAACAAGAACAACATACGAGGAAGAACACAATAAATTTTGAGGGTTCGGCCATTCCATCTTGTTTCAAATCGGAATTACGTACATGTTTACAAGCTTTGACAATTCACTGACAACGTAGACAAAATTTACTGCCCTTCTATAGCTTGTAAATCGAACTCTGTAATATATTCACGCCATCTGAATGGAATGAAAGAGAACTACATGAGGTTTTTTCAATGAGTTTTCTAGAATCAAAATAACGATAAGGAAAATCCACAATATAGTTCTGGACATATTCTGAGTAAATCATTTTTCAAACTGAAATCGAATTTCATAATAAGTATTTTAAGTCTCAACATTGTACACAAATTCAAAGGAATTTTCCCATTGTTTCATTGCATGGAAATGTTTTTAAAATATCACAGATGATCTAGACCGTTTCTTGATCGTAAACACTCAAAAACAGCACATCTGGATTCGGAAAATAATGATATTTAGATTTAGATTTAGAATATTATTATTATGTAGGTATTGTGAAATTATTTATTTCTTTAACAACCATATTACATCACGACCTTTATTCTTGAATGGATAGTAAAACTGAGTTTTATATTTGAGTAAACAACACCAGAAATTCTTATTCTCAAGGTAGTACGTTCTCTCTATGATTGTCAGCGTGAAAACTTATATTAAAAAGGTAATTGATATTAACCTCAAATTTAGTCCTTTAAGAGTAAGGTAAATACCAAGAATATATATGTTTTGATCCTTTAACGTGATCTATTTCTCCTTTCCGCTAATGACACGCCAGGGACTTCTGTCACCTCACTAACACAGGAATTTTGCCGAACCCTCTCATGTCGAGGAAAAGGATCTTTTATGTTCACCACATATCTGTTAGACATGACTGACGGCCTTACATCTCCTCCAAAATATGGACACTCAAGAATCCGAAAAATTCGCATCGACTTTGTAGGGATTGAACCCAGATAACTCAGAAGGGGACGACCATCATGTACTCCACGCCATCGAGCCATCCCCAAGAATATTATATTGCGAGAGCAGTGTTCTTGGGTAAATATAGGTTCTGTTGAACGTGGATGACGAATATCAAGTATGCTTCATTAAAAACATAATTGTTTGTTTGTTATTCCCTTAAATTGTTCTATTTCCGCCTTTTGGCCAATGACACGCCGGGGAATTCTGTCACCTCGCTAATCCGGGAATTTTGCCGAACCCCTATCGTGTCGAGGGAAGGGATCTTCAATGTCCAACACATCTGTTAGGCAGACAAGCGATTCCCAGAATCCGAAAAATTGCACCGACTTGTGGGTTTTGAACCCAGGTAACTCTGCGCAGGAGACGAACATCATATCCTCTATTCTACTGAGCTGGCTGAAAACATAATACTGCTATAATCGAAATAAATTCTCTTGCAGATATTACACATATGGTGAAGCAATTCATGGCTGATTTTAACTTCGTGGATATTTTCACTACGTATCTGATTAAAAATGAATTGTAAGTTATAAACGATGATTCTCACTTCAATTCAATTTGATGTTTATATAAATAAGAATAAAATGCCGTTCCTCGTTGAGGGAACCGCCACTGTGACGAAAAAGTTAATAATCTTCGGGAGTTTCTTCATCAGAATAATTAAGGAATGTATCAATAGATTTCTTTGATATCATTGAATCTACATTGATTTCATTTTATATAAATAAATTATGGGAAGATATAAATAATTACATAATTATAAGCCTTGCTCTAGAGTCTTGAAAGAAAAACTAAATTATCCAGCCATGGTCGCATCGAGTTTTTGGAATTGTGTTATCTGACAAATCAAAATCAAATTGCACCCAAATTGGTTGTATGTAGTTTCGTTGAACGAAGTCCTTCTCTCCTTATTTTTCACAAAATGGCGACCGACTGAAGATATTTTCGGTTTTTAAAAACGAACAGAATAGTAATCACCAAAATTTTAAATCTACGCTCAACCTTAGGTATTGCAAAGACAACAAAAAAAAACAGTTGAACATCCGTTTACAGTTGCTTGAGTTATGAATCGTTCGAACTTTCATCCATTTTTTTTCTTCTTACTATATCATTCCAAGATATTTATTCAAACCCCATTCTATCAAATTATGGTGTATTTGATGAATTTTTCTCTGAATATTCAATGGTGTCTCTTCACATTTTTAATTTAACTTTTTTTGCATTCTTGCTTGAACAGCTGTTCTACCTGATCTCACTGAATTGACTAAAACTGTCAGTTTTCGGAATTTTAACGTAAAATCAAACACATATTTCGGAATTTAAATATTTAAACTCAAAGCAAAAATAGAATGAAATTCTTTTGCCCATCACAGTGATTAACCCCCTCAAGAATAATACGTAAAAACGGCTGGCCCACTTCTGCACTTTATAGTTTTAAAACTTCAAAATTAAAATTTTCTTTAGTCCGAATTAGGTTCATAGGGAACGAAAAGTTATGAATTTCTGACAAACATAACGTACAATTAGAGTGATGTAAAGGCCGAATTATTTCTCTGTTCTATATGTTATAACAATAGAAAAGTTTGTTTCAAAAAACTTACTAAGAATAGTGCGAAATTCGAAACAAATTTCAAATATTAAAGTTATCGTATGTACCTTCAATGATAAATAACAAAAGGAACGATTATTTAGTTGATTGTCTCCCAGTTCTGTCCGTTACAGTCCCGAAAAAAATTTTTCGAGTAAATTTCAAGACAACCAAGGGAAATGAAAAATTTCCTCAACAAAGATTTTCAACAAAATTTCAGAGTTAATATGAAATATTCGTTTATATCACCCAAGTGTTAACATAATGCAAGGAAAATCATTGTTATCTTAACAGAACTGAACAATACACATTATCATCATTAGTGCAAATGGTATTTTCATGAGAGGAAAAGAAAGTATGTATAGTTGCGAGCAATTGATGTGCTCGAAGCTGGCTCAATACGAGAAGTAGTTGCGGATACTTTTATTATTATTAAATACTGTTTGAGGCTAAGGACGATTCCTATGAAGCCTTAACTCAAAAGAAGCGTAAGGTAAAACAACAGTGAAAATAATATATGTGAGAGGTAGGATCGAGAAAAAAGCACAAAAGTGAGTGAGATGAAGGTTATGAGCTAAACATATATTGCTCCATCTTGTTCTTGAACTCGTTAACAGAGAGAAACTCGACAACTTCGCTAGAAAAGTTGTTCCAGGGAAGAAAAATGCGCTTGACTAGGAACTGTTGCCGTTTTCTTGTGTTGAATTTCTCCTTTTTGAGTTAGAGATGACGGCCGCGACAATGGGGGTCACTAGTCAGGTTGAATATGGTGCTGAGGTCGGCATAATTTTGTCTGACCATGCGGAAAGACAGTATAAGGTCACCTCGAAGCCAACGGTTTTCAAAAATTTCTAATTTAGCTCTATCCAATCTCTCGAAGTATGAACACTTCAAAATGACACTCGCGTAGCCCAACGTTGAACGCTCTCCAGCAAGTCGCCACCACGCACAAGTACCGGACACCACACTGCACCGGCGAAATCCAAAATCGGACGGACATAAGTCTTGTAGAGATTCATCGGGGTGTCAAACGAGAGATTAAAGAAGGATCTACGGATCAAATACAAGAGAGTATTAGCGAGTTTTCATATAGCGACAATATGCACCGATCAAGATTTTGGGACAAATCAGTTTTTTCAAGTAGTTTGTGGACTCGCACAGGCAAACTGGCACAGTAAGGAACAACATACTGTTCGTACCAAAGCAATCAATACAACACAAGATATATTTCTGAGACTTAATGCTTTGAGGAGTCGCACCACATTATGAGTCAGCTCAGAATAATCCACCACATGCAAAACCTAACCAAACTGTGAGGAACAAACTACATGAATTTAATCCACATGCTAGACGTTCATTAAAGGTTCTTACACTGTCAAGACACCTTCAACAAGGAAGTACCTTTATGGTTTGAGCGCTTAAGAAAGAACCAATTATGTTTCGCTGGAGAGAGCTGTATGCCATATAAGACCTGATTTTTCAACCATTCGTTCTTGTGTTGCCTTTAGATTAAATATTATTCGTGAGTATAATATTTCTCAACCTTATACCGCTGCTATGGTCAATGAGTGCTATAAATTCTTGGGATCAGGATAATCAATTATCTAACCTAAATCCTATATATATGAAACATGCTAGATAGAAGAATTTCATCACCTTATATTCTCCTTTGATCAAAATATCTATTATTCTAGGTTGTGGAAGAGGAATGGAATTCAAATGATAAAGAAGCGAATAACAATTTAATTCTCAGTAAAATAAGTCAATGTAAGACGTCTTCAAAGAATCAGAATCATACGCTATACTCCTCTTCACCTGTAGGAGTAGTAAGTAGAGATAGGTACAGATTCCATCTCCACCTTTGGAATGGAACAGGAATGATCAGCTTTGTAGCAGGCGCTCTATAGGCGGAAACTGAGGCCAATTAGAAACTGAGTATGAGGTCTGACATAGCAATATCCAAAATATCGTGGAACTGCGTCTGCTTGAGTGTCCCTGTTGGTTCACAGACGGTTCCAAAACTGCCGAATGTGTTGAAGTTTGTATATATAAATGAAGAGCCATCGAGAAACAATCTGTCTGTCTTGGCAGGCTGACGATTGTTTTTCTAGCAGAAATTGATCACTATGCTGACCCTCTGCTTGCGATGGATTGACGCGTAGGTAAATAAAAATCATTATGCCAAGCTGCAGTGAAGTCATCAAACAACTGTACTACCGCTTATGGTGCAGTAATAACGATAACCCGTGCCAGATTGGTGAAGAGAAACAAAGTTTCCTGGTAAGAAACCCAGGCCTCTCGGGCATTGAGGGCAATGAGAAGTCTAGGTTAGGATTTCACCTGGAGACCGCAATGATGAAAAATAGCCGGTGGTTAGATCAGGACCCGAGGATACAGCAACAATGGCTAAGCCTGACAGGACTCAGATACTCTCGGCTTGCCATCAGAGAGAAACAGTATGAACGAGATCCAAATCTTTGATTCAACTGTCCAAGCTAGACCTTACAGTTTTAATTATTATATTGATGAGACACTGTTGTCTCAACCGTCACATAAATAAGTTAGGATTGATCGAGAATTCTCATGCAAATTATGCGGGGAGGAAGAAGTATTAACACAGCACATCATGTATAAATGCCCGGCAGTGAACAGAACTAGATTTGGGAACTTGGGTCTCACAAACTGAAATTGAATGAGCTCATTAGGCTCCCATCTTCTAAGCTTCTAACCTCATAAGAGGGTTTGAGCATGGAGATGAAATTCAAGAATGTGCCATAATATATAATAATATTGCAGTGGTAAGATAGCTCACACTCTCACTAATATCTAAGAGAATCTACCTATACAAAACCTTCAAAAGAACAATGATATTCAGTTTAAATACAAATTACTGCAACCTGAAATTTCTGCTATATTTCATTATTCTCGGAAATTTCATTTCATCGTTATTCTGTTGATTAGGATTGGAATAAATGGATATCCTTAATGCTTATGATGTCTTCTCGAAAAAATAGTTGCAGTATATTTGTCATCGAAAATTCGATTTTATTGTCGACCCTAGACTCTTCTGCTGTATTTATTTGGTTGACTCTTTGTTGTTTCCGTAAATCTTTTAGAAGACAGAATTTGAAATAAATTTTGAAATCGACGATTGGATATAATTTTCCTTTACTTTTGTCGTTCAAGTTTCTATGTTGAAAATAACCGAATTAAAGAGGAAATGTGGAGTATCTGAATGAATTTATCATAAATCAATACTTTTGATATATCATATATATATATATACGCCTCGAGTTTTGCATTTTCTCAATGATAGAATTCATTTAGATTATTTTTGAGCTCCACTAAAATGACTGTACTTTTCACAATAATCTTCATTTCAATAGAAATAGTTTTAGACATCGATCCCAACAGAATTCGCTTAACATAATGAACAATAATTTTCTGCGTGGATTCGTGTGAACGTGTGGTGCACCATTCATTCATAGGATAGGACCAGTTTTCTTTGAAAATAATTTGAATCAGAAAATTATGATGAAATTCTCATACGAACATTACGAAATTTCCTTGATGATATTTACTCCAGAGGAACGAAAAATGTAGTCCTTTTAGGTGTCCAACCCGCTCCCCAGAGTACCCGATAGAGTCGAAATATTCGAGCACTTTTTCTATTCGATTGAGAAATAAACTTGTAGCGTGCTAAGTGGCCGCTACTACCTGATCCGAATAACCTTTAGATCAACACGGTGCAAGTTTAACACAGTTCAAGTCACATTGATTCTGCGACCATTCATTCCGTGAAGAATTCCTCTACCATCGGCGATTTTCGAAGGATGACAACTGATAGGCATGAGAGAACACCGGAGTTCATTCATTTCCTTTGAAGACGTCGTTGAAACCACGAGAAGATAATTAATCACAATAATTTGTTAATTGTTTAATAACTCTCTAAAATAAAAGGGTTTTTTGGGGATATCAGCAATACCTTTATTTTATGGAGGGACGAAAACAACAGAAAAAAAATAAGTAAAATCCTTTAAAATAAAAGGGTAAGTAGTAATCCATTGTCATCCGCTTTATTTCCTATTTCCTTTTAATATTGAGCAAACATTGAACAAATACCTAGATCCCTCACACAACTGAGTAATTATTTTCAATTTCCATCTTTAAATTAATATTCTCAACATGTGCATAGATTTCTGAATATGCATCCTCGATAATCTTATATTCTCTCTCACATTTACTTACAGCATGGATCTATGGTTAGGAATATTTGACTGCTTTGTTCATTTCTTTTCAGCATGACCAAACATCGCTTTTTTATTTTAATCCTTTCATATTGATCTTATATTTCTTTTGCTCATTAACTTCATTTATTACTTGCTGACCTCTTTCCTGCTTTATCTGAATGGCCCAGAAAATAAGTGATAATTTTTCATCATGATATCTAGATTTTCTTTTATAATTGATTTACGAGTCTGGTGTGTTATATGTATATTTATATTTTTCTAGACTATTTTGCATTTTTAGTTTGTTAAAATCATTCAATATTCAAATTAGAGCAGAGGAGAGGTCACTTGTCCTTATCACGAGCAAATGGTGATGTATAAATCTTTTACAGTTTCTTGGAGAGGACAAAAACAAAAACTTTATTTTTTTGGAGAGGACGGGACAAAAACAAAAGCTTTATTTTTTTGGAGAGGACAAAAACAAAAGCTTCATTTTTTTGGAGATGACAAAAACAACAGTTTTATTTTTTTCAGAGAACAAAAACAACAGCTTCTTTTTTGGGGAGGACAACAACACATTTTTTTTGGGAAGGACAACAACAACTTTATTTTTTTGGAGAGGACAAAACAACAGCTTTATTTTTGGGAAGGACAACAACATTCGGTTCCACAGATTTATTTTTGGAGGAGTTCAATCTTTTTCTTGGATAGCCACCAACCTCATTTATTTTTAGAGGAGATCAATCTTTTTCTTGGATAGCCACCAACCTGCTTAACTATTCTCCATTTTATGTGCTAGTTCATCACTATTAAGATACGTCCAATTCACAAATGTTATGAAGTCTAGATTATTCATCGAATAGATCACATTATTTAATTAAATTATTCGTATTCATTTTATTGAGGAGAAACTGTCAACATTGAATGCTTGAAGGAAACTAAAATCCACGACCCATCTAAACGACTGAGCAGGGTAAACAACAAAGTGTCACCCTACTTAGAATTGAACTAACTTTTATTACTTTACATCCTATCAGTGATTAGGAAGGTTATAAACTCGCATCATTTCTGCATTCAGTTGATTTTCGTTTTCCATATTAATCATTCTCTGAGGAAAAGACTCAAAACGAAACAATACAAGAATTAGTGGTTAGGTCTCTAATCTATCATTACTTCCCGTTAATAATTACCAATCAAATCTATTATAATGCTATGAAGATTAGGACAGAAAAATTTTCACAAACTCAAACAATTGCCCATTCTAGGATTTACATTGATAGATAAGAAATATTTCGAAATTCTTTTTTCTCTTCAAATACAGCGTTTTAAGTGATACTTTCAAGCAGAAGGTACTCAAAACTGAATGAGAAATGAAAAAAATGTACATATGAGGTACCATGTAAAAATCCAAGAGACCGAAAAAAATATTCAAATTGTTAGAATATTATTCAATATGGACATCAGTTTTTGTTTCATTGAAATCGATCAATAATTCAACGAGCTATAGCTTGTGACGTTTGACAGAGAATACGATATATTTATTTTGATACACAGGCCCAACATTAGCCTATCGTAAAGATATCATTCTATTGTGTCACAAGAATTATGAGAGTATAGAGGCGTATCTTCACCCGATGGTGGAGATACGTCATTTATATGCATTCTTCCTGAATTAGCATTGTAGCATTTCGTTCTTTTCAGGATATCGAGCACTGCTACTATCACGGAACAGTACAGGACTATCCAGGTGCATCTGCTGCCTTCCATACTTGCAACGGTGTGAGTGGGGTCATCCACGTCGGCAACGAGACTTTTGTCTTGCACCCCTTCTACGGGGGTGATCTTTCGGTCAGTATTAATATATCCTTCTATAACGAAATAACGAAGAAGAATTGATATTTTTTGAATCAAAAGAACTTCAGAATATCCAATCAACTCCTCTTTAGAACACAATTACAGAATAAATACATCAATTTTCAATTCAGTGTTAATATTTTGTGCTCAATAGTGTTTCCGGTGTAGGCGAAAATGACCGCAACATTTCAAATATATAACACTCTATATGTTTCTTTATTTTTAGATTCAGAAGAAAAAACATCCTTAGTAATAATTAAGAAAAATGCTTTTCCTCCAATGTCGTGTTCATGAAAAAATCAAAATGCCGGTAGTTATTATCACCTAAATCAAATTCCTCTCGAATTCATAATCAACGTGACAGGTTGACAATTATTGTCAAGTATTTGTTAAAGTTTTGATTTTTGCACGAACGAGAGAAATTGTTTTATTGAAACCACAGCAAGTGTTGAAAATGAGTTCCATTCACCTCCTGACAATAACCTCATCGGTCACTGAAATTTCTAAGAGAATTTTGCAAAAATTGTGGGCGTATCAAATGGATTTCTTCTGTTATGCGACGCCTCAACTCATCTAGATTGGCAAGTCGTTCTTATAATCTCGGCATTTCAAGTGGCCTCATAAAAATGAGTCCAGAGGCGATAGGGTGATCGCGGGGGCCACTCTATGGGACCTCTTCTACCGATCCATCTTTCTGGAAAAACTTCATCCAGACAATTTCGAACATCTACCGCAATGTGTGTGGGAGGTCCATCTTGTTGGAATCATACAATATCAGCTGAGGTTAAAGGATTATTTAAATTTGGATATAAAGCTGTTATAGCTGGCACAACTTCATTTCTTAATAACTCCAAATATCGCTCTCCATTTAAACTCCCTTCTATAAAAATGGACCAATTATATATTCCCCGATAATACCGGCCCAAACATTCAATTTTTGTGGATGTTGTGTATGAACCTCTCTAATCCAATGTGGGTTGTCTCTTTACCAAATACGGCAATTATGCCTATTTACTGTACCGTTGAGGCAGAACGTAGCTTCATCCGAGAATACGAATCTATTCAAAAAATTTGGATTTGCCATAATCATTTCCATGATGGTCTCTGAAAATTGTAACTGAGGTCAGGATCGTCTTCAGTAAGCTCATGGACGAATTGGATTTTATATGGTTTCATTTTTTCTGTTTTCAGTATCCTACAAACTGACCTCTGAGAAATATCATGATTCAAGGATAGTTTATTTGTAGAAACCTGAGGATTTTCCTCAATTGCCAGTAAAATGTCCACTTTTGTTTCTTCGTCTGTGGCAGACTTAGGCCGTCCTGCTCTGGGAATATCTTTCACTTGCCGACTTGCTTCATTTCGCTGAATAGTTCTGCAAACTGTAGATTTACTAATTTGATGATCTGGGTGAACAGTATTGAACAGACTGCGAACTTCTTGGTAAGATCGTTGTCTGTCACCATATCCGCGCATCATCAAAACCTCGATCCGTTCTGCTTCACTGAGCTTGAATACCATTATTAGGAATTGAAGTGCTAAAATCTAAACTTCAACAAATACTTGACATTATTTGTCAACCTGTCCCGTTGATTATTAATGCAAAAGTAATTTGATATAGATGATATAATTTCTATTTTTCTATTTTTTCATGAACTCGACATTGAAAGGAAATGTTTTTGTTGATTATTTCCAAAAAAGTTTCTCTGAATCAGAAAATAATAAATGTATAGATTGTTGCATTTGAAATTCACATTTTTGGTCATTTCCGGCTACACCGAAAACACTAGCAAGCACAATTTATCAACACTAAATTTTTTATGTTTAGCAATGTAGGAATACCAATTTTCAAAAAATCGCTCGGTAAATAACTGAGATGAGTAACCATTCCGGTACTTTTACCTAACCCTGTATATGATTGTAATACTCTCAAAGGGTGCATTATTTGTGTTTGTTTCGTGGCCAAAGAGTTCCTACTCCAACTATCATAAAGGGTAATTTTACATTTCAGCATTCTGAAGCCCTACACTAAATGACAACAATATTGAAATTTTGTATTCGAGTCTAAAAGATTGAAATATTTCGGCCAACTGTTCTTGTTCTTTATTCTTATTTATTCATAGCGAAACTTTGCAAAAGGCAGAGGTGAAATTATACGTCAGCTGAAATAGATCGTGATTTTTGTCCATCTAACCAACATTCAATAACTGAAGAGACAAATTAGCTTAAAAAAGTAGTCGACTGAAGAAGTTTAGTACTTTCACGAAATCACTAGGAGGAGCCCTGATTATTTGGTTAAGTCATTTTGCTTGATGTATAACCTCGAAAGTTTCTGCGATTCGTTCTTTACCTTTAGCATGTGAGAATCGGGTCAAGTATATTCCAGAATGCTAAAAATCTATGGTCAAAGTTGCATGAACCGCAGAAATTCTTAGGAGTAGGAGGAAAAGTTCCGAAGTGGTGGAAACTTAGTGACTAACGAACTTGTTCTGGACGACCAATGATTTTTGTGATTATGCCGAAGAACAATATATAATAAAGAGTCAGTGTAACTCAGTCATTATTTGGAACGAGGTGAATTCAGACATGAGCGAGAAATAACGTGTTTCTCAGAGAAAAGTTGTGTCAGCAAACCCGGGAATTCATCGACATATAGGGTTGACAGGTACTTCCTCATTTTCCCATTCAGCACCATGTGATTTTCATCTGCTTGATCCATTGAAAGAGTATCTATGCTCCAGAAAAATCCAGAATAACGAGGATGTCAAAAAATTTATTGAAAAATGCTTCAAGTTCTGGAAGAATTCTTTGCGGACGTTATGCAAAAGCAAACAAACCTTAGAAATAGGTGTAAAATTGTTGAAATTCAAAAGAAGGATATATGAACGGCTTCGTTCCCAAGCCAATTCGATCTATTTCTCATTGAACAACTTAATCTCGACCAACCTGTCATGTAGTAAATACTAACATACTACTTGTATGTTGTATGTAACTTGTGGTGCTTTGACTTACTAGGAATCATACGTCTGATAAGACCTTATTTCTTACTAATTTCTTATAACGGAAAGAAGAGACTTCGAGAAAGAATATTATCAAGGTCAAATTCCTTATTCTTATATTCTTTTGGGTTATATTGACATCCTGATAATTTCGGTAAATTTCATATACTGAGGCATCAATAGCGACTGAAATCCTTAAGATGAAGAATATTAGTTTATGGTTATCATATCTCTGCAACGCGAATACAAAACAATTTTTTTTTCCAAAAAAATTTCTGTTACAAATGAATTACTCCTCACCATTTGTATGCATTGGTGGAAAGTACTCTGCACAAAGAAAGTAACCCACAATTTCAATATTCCGAATTTCTTCTTTGGTAGGCAACTCATTATGGAAAAAAGTTTTTTTTTCGCACATGTCCGGACATAAAAAAATCGATTCTGCAAGAAACCATCGCATATTGCCAACAGTAGTTGTTGATCAATTTTACGAGTAACGTTCATTCTTCTTGAGAATTTTAATTTTCGGTAATAATTCAACGCGAATCGCAGAATGTGTTGAAGTATTAGGTGACCCAGATTAGACTCATACAAGAATAAGCTATAGGCTTAGGGCGTCCCATTCAACTGCATACAGTACATGGAGACTGGTAGTCATGAAAGGAGACTTGAATAAGGACGACTTCGAGTAATAGTCTAAGCTCCGAACCTACATCGACCTTCGCCGAGCTGATAATAGAATGAAACATATTTTATTACAAATTTAGTATATCAGAAAATTCATTAAAAATGGGTTTGCTGAAAAAATCCTAGGCGGTCTATTTTTAATTATTTAAAATAATAATTTTCAATTAGATGTT
The DNA here is from genome assembly GCA_013387265.2 of Cryptolaemus montrouzieri. Classification (NCBI taxonomy): domain Eukaryota; kingdom Metazoa; phylum Arthropoda; class Insecta; order Coleoptera; family Coccinellidae; genus Cryptolaemus; species Cryptolaemus montrouzieri. The sequence goes on along the minus strand of JABFTP020000021.1, from coordinate 68,259,855 downwards.
ACATAATAAGAAAATTTTTACCCTTGGTTCAAGTATCAAATATAAAGAATGTGCTGCCGTTGGCTTGCCTATTATTTACCTGGACAAATAACTTGGTTTTCAGGTGTAAACAGCTATGTCGATTCCAATTACCTTTACTTGATTGATAACAGAAAGAAAAATTCATATCGATATAAGCGTTGTTTTATTGTGAACACGTTGATATAGGGTGGTCTGCAAAAAACTTGGCCTAATAGACAACCAAGCGGCAACATATTCAATAGGTTTGATATTTTAAGTATGGGTAAAAATGTTCTCATTATCTTGATTTTACCACATTCAACTAAAATTCATTTTTTAAAAATAATTAAGAATAGTCTATCCAAGATTTGTTAGGCGAACACATTTTTAATATATTTTCTAATGTACTAAATTTGTATTGAAATATATTTCATTGTATTATCAGCTCGGCGAAGGTCGATGAAGGTTCTGATCTCCTACCATAACAACGGGGATCCATTACCGTTATTCAAGATTTTCCCCTATGAGACAACGGTTTCCTACTGCTAAGCACCTTCAAATATAGCTTCGATAGAACAGTGAAGTGCAAATTAGCACTTAAACGATACAACAACATCGGAGGGACGTCGTTCGGTTTGAGACCTCGTGTCACTGTTCAAGGTAAGCTCTAACCAATGTACATCGAAGAGCCCGATTTAATTTTTTCAGGGAACATGGCAATTGGTTAGAAGCTGGTGAAAATTTTTGTTAGAGATGAATAGAGATTTTGTCGTCTTCATAACAATCGACGTTCTCTAGTGTACAGACGTGACAAATGAAAGATATGTCAAGTGCAACTTTTTACCTACCTATGGTTGTGGTCATGCTTCAATAATGGTGTGGGGAGGAATTTATTCGAACGCCCGCACTGATCGTGAATAACGAAACCTAATGATCGAAATTCGGTGCATTACATTACATTCGTGGAGGTTGATTGGCTTTGTAAGCCTTTCCGAACAGCGACCAAATTGGTCTTTTGTTCGTAACCCTTCTTATTCATTTCCCTATAGGTCTAAGTCCCTGGGAGCTTTCGCTTTTACTTTCTGCGTCTCTAGTTTGTCGCTTCCGAAGTGTATATGTCTTTGACGGACACTTGCGATGCAACTGCAAGGAATAAATTCGGCAGTTTCATCGCCCTCTTTACACATTCTGTATTTTGCCGTTTCCGATTTGCCCATTTTATTGAGATCGTATCTCAGTGAGCAGTGTCCAGTAAGGAGGCCTGTTATGATCCTCAACTCATCCCTAGAGAGATCGAGAAGCTGTTTTGTCTTCTTTGGCGAATAGTCAATTAACTTTTTCGCTTGCCTTTGGCCTGGAGTTTTCCTCCAGTATTCTTTTTCTGCTAGATTCTTCCCATCGTTCCAGTTCCTGTCGTCTGTGCGGCTTACTTAGACCGCAGAACGGTTCAGGTCCGATGGGTGGGATTCCAGCAGTTGATTTGGCCAGTTCAGCGGCTTGATTTCCTTGTATGCCTTCGTGGCCAGGCACTCACCAGAAGAAAAGTTTGTTCCCCTCAGCAAGTTGCTTCAAGGATTGACGGCATTCCCAGACAGAGATGCTCCGATAACTGTAAGAGTTTAGAGCTTTTATCGCTGCCTGACTGTCCGTTAAAATGTAAATCTTTGCCCCTTTGAGTTTCCTTCGTAGTCTCTTCTGGCAGCAAAGGTTTACAGCAAGTGTTTCAGCTTGCATGATTGTGGGAGTAGAGCCCAGAGGCACTGATGAAGAGTACTTGGGTCCATATATGCCTGCTCCTGTTCCATCAATCGTTTTTGATCTGTCCGTGTACCAAATGGAGGATTTTTGGTCTAATTGATTTGTTTTTCCCTTAACGATAGTGCGGTCTTCTATGACCACTTCGAAGGGTGTGTGAAAATCAAACTTAAGCGGCATTATATCCGATGGTTGTGATAAGATTTCTGGCGTTATGTAAACCAGAATCCCCATTCAGATCACCAGGTAATAGTTTTTTTGTGTCTTGGGGCCGTATTGCCGCCATCAACGCCTCCTTTTCCAATTTTATATGAAGAGGAGGGGGATTTAGGATTACCTCCAGGGCAATAGTCAGGGTGCTTCTCATAGCACCTGTTATGCCCAAGCACGCTAGCCGCTGCAGTTTTTGCAGCTTGTTTTGCGTAGTTATTTCTGATGTTTCGAAATTCGGTATGAAATGGTTCAGAATGATATAAGGTCATTTATTTTGAGTATAAGTCATAAATTACAGGCAGTAATTCTCATCAGAGATGAAAATATCCAATATCAACATGTTTTAGGAGAATTTAATTCATTTCAAAAGTTCTACATTTCTGTCATTAGTTTCATTTCAATTTCTATGAATACCATTTTCATTTCTACTGTTCTCACGCATTCCTCTGTGCTTTCGGATTACTAGTAAAATAATTCTTCAACATATCTTAACTTTTTCTGAATGAATTTGAATTTTCGATTTTTTGCATTAATTTCTTAGCGCAGTGTGAATAGATGAATAGGTTAGATTTCTCTGTTTGTACATAGAATTTTCAAAATCATAAAATTACGAATGAAAACTGCAGCAACATTGTTCTAAATGTTGGCTAGCCTACGCAATCAATTGAAATCTGTAACTTCAGCAAATTTTATGAAACGACAGTTGATTGGTACGCGTTACGAACATCAGGACTATTCCCTTTACTGCACTCATTAAATCCGAGAGTAATTCAATTTTGAGGTTCAAGTTCACACGATTCGAACAGAAACCGGGACGAACAAAAATTGGAACTGACGATGTAATAATCTCGTAAAGTTTCGAACTGTCTGGTACTCGTCTCCTGTAGAAATTACGATTTAGCCAGTCTTCAAATTTTACGATCCCTCTTATATTTTCATCAGGAAAAATCAATCATTATTAGTAGTTAGTCCTAATCAGACATATGAACTTCTGAAAAGGTTACGGAGGGCTTCCGTTTTCGATAAAATTTCATAAATGTAAATTTCAACCAAGGAGAATGTTCAATTATCATCAAAATATTGAAGAATCTACCGTAGAAAGGTAATTTTCCGATCTTTTTGATCTTTATCTATCACAACCTTGAACGATATACTACCATTTCGTCCTTATTTAAACTCGTATATATATATATATATATATATATATATATATATATATATATATATATATATATATATATATATATATATATATATATATATATATATTATTGTTTTCTTGCCTGTTGTTGTCTTGACACAATAATTTCTTTGACATGGAATTTATGTCAAGTAAAATAACTTTTGGTAATATGATTTAGGAGGTCGTTACTTGAAGAAAATCGATATACATATTTTCAATGAAACAAAACTATGGTATTTAGATTTTCACTATATTAACAAAACTATGACCGGTTTCACCACACTGTGGCTTCATCACATAGATACAAACTAATGAACAAAGTTATTCCTTATATATTAATCTTATTTTCTACTTAATATTACAATAGGTACAAGTAAAAGGGTATGTTGGAAAACCCATCGGAGTTGCTTACTTTATGAATTGAAAAGATTGAGTAAAGGAGAAAGATTTAGATCTAATTGACTACTAAGTAACCTACCTGAATTCCTTTCTTTGTTAATCTCTAAAATTTCCCATAGATTGAGTTTTTGTCTATTATTTTCGTTATGTAAAATTTTGAAATTATCATTACAGTTATGGTATTCTTCGAGTAATTGATTAGAATAATGGGAATCTGATTTACGATAATTAAAACTACGTTTGTGCTCGGATAATCTAACTTTGAAATTTCTGAAAGTTCTTCCAATACAAATTTTATTACAATCCCCCCAAGACAGTTTATAAACACCGGATTTATTACCTTTATCCATTTTAGAGTTGCAGTTTTTGATATGTTGGCCTAAAGAATTATCAGTTTGGAATGATTTTAATTTCATACAAGGATTACCAATCTAAGTGTTAGAACTTTTTATACTTGGAAATACTTCCTGGAATGCTTTTTGACATTTTTTCCGTGAAATCATGTTCTCAATCATACTTGGAGTGTAACCGTTATTGACTGCTATTTGTTTAGTTAAATTTTGCTCTCTTATAAAATTATTTTGTGGCATTGGGATGTTAATGAGTCTATGTACCATACTATTGTAAGCAGCTAATTTATGTGATAAGGATGTGTAGATGAGCTGTAAATTGTAATATCTGTATGCGATGGCTTATGAAAAATACAAAAATTATATTTGCCGTTAATTTTAGTAATAGTTACATCCAGAAAGTTATTGGACTTTTCTGTTTCTATCTCTAACGTGAATTTAATATTATCGCGTATTTTGTCAATGAATGTTTTGAATTACTCTAATTGCCTGTTTGTGCCAGTGAAACTTTAATGATTATTTCAAAATTTTACACAATGAAAATATTAGACAAAAACTCAATCTATGGAAATTTTTGAGATTAACAAAGAAAAGAATTCAGGTAGGTTACTTAATAGTCAATAAGATCTGAATCCTTCTCCTTTACTCAATTTTTTCAATTCATAAAGTAAGCAACTCCGATGAGTTTTCCAACATACCCTTTAACTTGTACCTATTGTAATAAGTACAAGTAAGTATTAAGTAGGAAATACGACTAATATATAAGGAATAACTCTGTTCATTAGTTTGTATCTATCTGATGAAGCCACAGTGTGGTCATAGTCATAATTTTTGTTAATATAGTGAAAATCTAAATACCATAGTTTGATTTCATTGAAAATAGAATAACTTTGCTGATTTATCGATTAGTTCTACGAATGTTATTTAAAGGATTACGCATGAGTGAAGTTGCTACTATCAACATCTAAAGAGATATCGAAACGAAACAGCCCGATATTCAGATGTTCCAGAGAATCAAACAGAATTCAATCCCTCATGGATATCAAGAACCAACAGCTAAAGAAAAAAAACAAACGTGATTGAAAAAGAATTTTTTTATAGCTCACATTTTAATAAAGGAAATTCTATGTCATATTTCAACATTTTCGAGTAGAAACTTGTTCACGCACACAGTTTCATTCGCCTTGAAAAGTGCCTGTATTTAGTTTCAACCGCATTGCAGAATATTGAGGAACAAACGTGCTACGACATTTTTTTTATCCAATAATTGCTGATTTCTCTCGATATCTCACAAACAATGAAAGATATCGAAAAACAGTTTTAACGGTTTCCCTTGTTTCTCAAATATTGAATCCTGTACCCTTAACTTGGTTTTTCGCTTACTCCCTAGAAATGGATGAAATTGCCGAAATCAAGCAATCTCAAAGATCTGTACAATACATTATTGAGACTATTTTACTTTTTTTGAATTTCGAATTCTCGATGATTTCACATATTCAGCGAGTTCATAAATACAAATATTATTCAATTAGCACTATCAGATAATCCTGCAAGAAAGGCTAGTGTTCGGCATTAACATCCATCAAAAGCAACATAAAATAAACAAAATCCAACATCGCAGCAAAGAATTTCATACTGCAAATCCTTTTCAGTTATACGACAGTTCATGTTAACACTAATAACTAGCATTTATCAATACATAAGAGATAAAGAGAATTCTTTTAGAGTCTGAGAACTTTCGATTGGCATGACTGTTTTGTTTTCCATGACAGTTGATTTAATAGTTCTTAGTCATTTTGAGGTTATTTTGGTTCGGCAATTGATCTTGCAGAATATATCATGTATGATATAGTACACAGCTCACACAACAAGGGATTAATGGTATGCAACGCAGTATTACGGATGATCCGATTATGACAATTGATGATTGAGCTCTACAACCAAACTTGTGTTTGCATAAAAAATTTTTGTTTTTCGTGCTCACATGATTTAAGTTATGCAGCAATTGAAGCCACATGATGGAAAAGGGAGAATTTCCAACAATATTCAAGGTGGTTATCATCAAACCAATTTTTAAAGCTGAAGATGAATTAAAACCCTGCAATTATAGACCAATATCAATCATTTCCGTTCTCGGTAAGATATTCGAGAAGCTGTTGAAGGTGAGAATTGTTGGCTATTTAGATGAAAACAAGTTATTGTCCGAAAAGCAATGCGAATTTCGAACTGGAAAATTGACGGAGACTGCAATGTCCAAACTATTGAGTAAGATATATGATGTAATAGATTCTGGTATCCCTTTTCTCTGCATATACGTTGATTTGTCGAAAACTTTCTACTCAATCTCACACAGTGATCTTTTGGGGGCTTTAGAGAATATTGGAATTCGAGGTACGGCTTAAAAAATGATGAAAAGCTACCTGAATAATAGAAAACAAGTAGAAGAATGAATGCCGGAGTGACGAGAGAATTGTTGAGTTCGAGGTGCCACAGGGGACGGTTTTGGGCCCTGTCTGGTTTTGTGTATTCATTAATGACATGTTTTACTCACCAACATCAGGAGAGATTTTCTCCTTTGCTGACGATTCCGCAGTGTTCTATAAAGATACTAATTGGTTTCACCTGAAACAAAATATAGAAAGAGATTTCTCTAAATTTCTAAAATTTTTCAGAGCAAAGCTTCTCAGCTTCAATGTAGAAAAAACATTTTTATGCCACATAGTAGCTACAAAACAGGACTGCCTGAATAGAACTGTTTGAATAGTCAGATGGAGAGTGAGGTGATTGAATTGAAAAGGGTGAATAAAGTGGGATACCTTGGAGTAATAATTGATCCTCACTTACGCTGTAATGCAGAAATGGACTATTTGGTTATCGAGTTGAGAGCTCTTCTTCCTCTGTTCAAGATGTATAAAGGTTTTAGAGAAATACATCAGCTTTAGGGTCCTCGATTTTGCCCTCCTAGAGTCAATACTCGGCTATGCAATCGTGTTGTGGGGGGTGTAGAAAGTACACATTTGAAAAAATTAGTCATTCAAAAGGGATTATTGAAAATTATATTGTCCAAGACTAATACTAACCCTTCCGACGAACTTTATTCTGAGGCCCGTATCCTGAATTTGGGACAGTTGTTCTGTGAAGAAATTCTATGTCGTCATTTTGGAAGTGGAAATGAGAGAGGCTCATTTCCTCATGATCACAAGACGAAATACTTAGAGAATGCTCAAATAAATTGCGGGGTTAGATGAATAACTTTCTTTCAAATATATCAATACAAGTTATGGTCAACGGTATAATATCTGATGATTTCCAGTTGCAAGCAGGAGTACCCCAGGGATCCATTCTTTCGCCAAGCTTGTTTCTGTTGCAGATAAACGATCTTCTGTCATTTACAGAGAACAAGATCTTCGGTTTTGCAGACGATTGTACTATGGTTTCGTCTTTCAGTAGTCTGCGACCGATTACAGCTACGGAATCTCATCGTCAGAGATGTCAACAAATTAATAACTTAAACTCTGTCTTACAGAGGATATCTGAGTGAGGTCAGTTGAACCTGGTCAGCCTCAACGCGAGCAAGACGCAAGCAACTACGTTTTCTAGAAAGTTCCCCGATGGAGAACCTCCTCTAATAATGCAAGGCCAACAAGTTGCATCCAAAGATTCGATGCAGCTTCTCGAAATAACAGTCAACTCCAAGTTTTGCATGAACATGTATCAGCGAAGTCGGCATCAGCTAAATTTAGTTTACTTTTCAGTACCAAGCGATACTCCACGTCATCTCAGCTATTGCTTCTATATAAGGCGCAGATTCGACCTGCTTAGGAATATTGTTCCCATGCATGGGGATTTGCGCCCGAACATTCATTGCGGATGTTGGATAGTGTGCAAAAACGGGCCTCATCGACCACCCGAAGATCACCCGCAATCTCCAACCTCTGGCTCTCAGAATACAAGTTGCTGACCTCTCTCTATTTTATAGATACTTCCACGGAAGATGCTCAAAGGAGCGAAAGACCTTGTTCCGGAAAAACTCATGTTTTACCGCAACAGTAGGCTGGCAAGGAGTTCTCATCATATGGCGATACATTTATCGGCCCCTCGAACCTCTCTCTATAAGAATTCCTTCGTTTACAGGGCCGGTGAGCTGTGGAACTCGCTTCCGTCCAACATCTTCCCAACATCTTACAATTTGGCCCTCTTCAAGAAGCGAGTAAACAGACACCCCAATTCTTCCCAGGTGCCTATTCCTGGGAAGCGCGCAAAAAAAATATTAAGTTTCACGAAATGTAAACTTAATTTTGTTCTTCCCATCTGACACTATTGAATTTTTCTTCCTGTAAATTTGCATGGGCACGCCGATAAGCTTGAAACAGTTGTTGGAAGACAACATTCGGCGCGTTGTTGCCAAAATACACTCTAATTTTCGGCGAAGAATGTGTCAAAATTAGACATACAGACCTACGCGCCGGCCAAATGATTAAAATTGAATTTGAGTATTTATGCCATGAAAAGTTGTCAAATCAAACCGTTTTCATGGATAGCTAAAAGACTTTTCTGAATCTTATATCAATTGAAACTTCTTCGACTGCCCGTAAGTGTGCCCTTTAATTCTTTGATAGAAAAGTTTTGTGTTTATGAACTCGTTTCAATACATGATACTGTCAAGGACTATTATAATTTTGGTGGGTTATTAAACATGTATGGGATAGTTACTTGTACTAAAATTCAATGTATCTAGAATTCAACATATAAATTTGTATAGATAATAAAAATTAATTTTGGAAACCTTTATTTTCGGAGTAACACTTAATCAATTTCGAATCTTCAAAATCAACAGTAGTGGAAAATTTAATTTTACTAAAATTCTCAGCTCATGAAACAACCTTTTCAGCTCAGTGTTGGCCGATTCTGGTTCACTACACTGAGCAGGCACAGCGTGTAGCGTTGCGGTGAATATTCAAACTAGTCTAGTTTCTTTGAGTTCTCTTCATTTGATCTTCATGATTTTCCGGTAGCCGTTGTAGTCGCCTGAGAAGTTTCATTGAAGTAAATATTTACGTTACGTTCTAATGAATTGATACGGGAAGGTGGCAGTCTGTTATTCATTCATTATAATCCGACTAGATTCTACCCCTACTATTGCGGCCCTGGTTGACGATGCTTATGAAGAATAGATCGGAGAACCAGCTCCTTCCGTGAGGTATACTTAACATTCTACGAAAAGTTGAATATTGCTTTGTGAATATAAATTCTCAATGCATTTAGTTGAATTGTATGCTGCTACATTCGAAATGGTCTTTTGGAAGGCATCAATAGCTCTTTCTGAACACTGAAACCTTTAACCACGCAGTACATTCTTGATTTAGGGAAAAGTAAAAAATCGTTGGGGCTTGGGTTCGGACTTTACGCTGGGTAGTGTAACAATTCGATGTTTTCTTGCATGCAATATTCAATTTAATTTTCTGAGCTGTGTGCGAACTTGCGTTGTCTTAGTGAAGGATGATTCACCACTCGGTGTTGGTTTTTCGAAAATTGCGGTAAACCAATTGTTCTGTACCAATCGGCAGTAACTGTTCTTTGATCTTGTGAAGGAATAATTGCTACATGACCTGTTTTTGAAACAAACGATGCGACCATATTTGTGGAAACCCTTTGGCCACGTATGACTTTTATCGATTATCCTTCCCTTTTTAACTCTGAGACAGAAGATTGGAGCTTATTTTCTGACTCGTATGAATAAATCACAGATCCATAACCACTGACAATGTTGAAAACGCTTTCAAACTTTCCCAAGGTAAAACGGTACAGTTTTTTGACACAAATTTCCCCTTGCACCTTTTTGGTGTCGGTCAACAGATGCGATATCTAACGGAAACAAATTTTTTCACACAAAAATGCAAATTTTTTGTTATTGAGGTCTTTCAGATCCACAATGATACCTCAACCTCCCAATATGTTGCATGCCGGTCTTCCTGGATAATCTTACGCACAACATCCATATTTGAGTAACCACTGATTTTGGTGCACTTGTCCTTAGACTGTCGCTACTCCTCACTCTTTTACGTTTAAATTTTTCATACCAAAGGGAAACTGATGATTGGAGTGGTGCTTCAATGCAGAAAACAGAAACCAACTTGCCGAGACATTCTTGTTGAGATAAACTTTGAATATCCCATCATGCAGAACATAAAAGAAAACCCTCGTATATCGAAAAGCAATTTCTTTAAGTTCAGGATGTTGAAATACTTTAGCTTTGCGATAAATATTGTGAACTTTATTTTTCAGAGAATAGGGAAATTTTCAAAGCGTTCAGAGTTGAAAGGAATTAGTTCCTAAATGTCTCGATAGATCTAATGACATAACCATTGTCTTTCTATAGGTTATTGTAATCTCACAGTTTTTGTTGAAGTTTGAAGAGTGTTGTCCAAACGCAGTACAACTAGATGATATAACTTATTACAAAATAATAACATTCTGTTTATTAACTGTTCCTAAAGAAATTTATGAAATTGTCAACCCTCTAAATAACCAGAGCTGTCTATGTAGCCAAACCAGCCTAGTTGAATGACTTTCAAATTCTTCACTGCTACTCTGTTTATTTTTAAAATGAATTTCTAGTCAATCTTCAGAAGTTAAGTGAATGAAACCAGTTGCAATGCAAAGATTAGTTTCTACTTTCACAAGGATCTTTTTGAGTCTGCTCTGGAGTAAATAATCCCGTCCGTAGGAAAAACGGCAGTAACTCGGAGCAGAAAGCTCTTAAAACCAGAATATCAGTTGCGATGAAATGAACAAAAATAAAAGTCTCCTCCTCCAGCTGTTTTAATTAAGCTTTTTCTCTGGATGCACCTAATAAGTACGGACGCTTCAGTAGATCTTCCCCAAAGATTACGCGTACAATCGAGAATATGAATGGTTTAATTTGAGGAATGTTTCGTAGATTGTTTTCGGCTCATTGAAAGCTTGTTAATTTTCGAGAAAAGTTTATGAGTTAAAAACAGTAATAGGGTCATATCAGGATTCAATTACGATTTCGCATCTGTTAGGTTAATGCTAACTTCATTAGGCAGAATATTTCGATTATTGTAAATTTATTCTTCCGTCACAAACAAGTTCTCGGATATGTCAACTAACTGTCTGATGAGGAATACGAAAGTATTGAAAGTTCTAATTAAATATACCATGGAACAGTACACTTCTGTTTTGTCTTCCCGGATGCAATATTGTCGCATACCATAAAGTCCATGATATACACTGTGCCCAGAAATTAACGCTCAATTTCAGTTCAAATTTCTTTTTTAGTAGGTAACTAATAATTAACAGATTTTTTTTCGGATATGTCCGGACATATGTGAACAAAATTCGATGTTTTTTCTGGAGCACATGTTCCTATTATGAGAAATAAATAAAGCTTTCTATATACATTTCGTCAGAACATGAAGCTAACAAGATTACATCGACGACGAAATACATGACGTTAAAGATAGTTATAATAAATGTAACATGTATGAAGAATTTTGGTGATGTGAAATCCTATGGTATCGGTGAACCATTCGTGGACTTCGGTCACACGCTATTTGTTCTGGCTAGAATATTCCTAAGTTTGTTACGAAGGTAGCGATCCGTCTTTTTGCTCCAGTGAACTTCAGTCAGTCAGTACAACTGAGACAGTATTGAAGGAGTTACAATTGATGGCCAAATTATTAGGGACTGTGCTCATATTCTAGTTCTAGTTTAAAACAATTATTTCAGTAAACAAAGTGGCTTGAAATGTGATGTCCTGTTAGATATCCCTACTGCTATCAATATTATTGTTTTGACAAGTGGCAGCAATGGAAAAATGTGTCATTTATTTAGTTGATTATTATGTAACCCATGTTGAAAAGAACGATTTGTTGTAGTGTCGTTTCTTTGAATTGCCTCTTTACTTCTTGATAGTTCTTATTGCTAAAAGGATCAAAAGGTAAAAATTGATCATCAAAATATCTTTGGATGTGTTGTGTCGGAAAATTGACAGGAAAAGGATCACTACTCCTCGTACCGAAAGGAAAATCAGGGGCATGTGTCCCGAAAATTGTTAGAACAGTATTTCACGACTAACTACAATGCTGTATAAAAGAGGTGGCGATGGATCAGACAAAACCAGAGTATGACTATTGTAGATTGCAATCGTATGAATATAACTTTTTTGAATATTTCAATCAACTCACTAAATGTTTTCTTTTATTTATTTCTACTTTGGACTAAGTTATTCATACGGGTCTACAGTACAAATTTTGTTTGATGAAAATTCTTTTGTCAGCCAAAGCTGAGGAGAACAATTTAGTACAGATTGTCACGTGAAGAATGTTAAACACTTGGCAAGTGCAAGTGATGGTCTGTTAACCCAACCGAAGGCATGGGGTGATTCTAAATCCAGAGGATGATGAAACAGGATCAGTACAAACCAGTACTAGCTACCTCAGCTCAATGAATGTATTCTTGATGCTGACGATTACAATTTCATGCATTATTTGGCAGTGTGCCACAAAAGCAATGTTACATTACTGCATTTCTGACACACAAAAAGTTGCTGTTATTCAGGGTTTTCACCACATATGAACCGAACAGAAAACATATAGTAGCTCAGCAAACGAGCGATTGAAAAGAGAGTGAACTATACCCGACGCCTGTTGATTGAAACTTTCATCAGAGACTGTCATCACAATTCCGATCTCTACTGAACTGCAAAGGCTTGTACGAATTAAATTGTTAATAACAATAGTTCTATCAGATAGGAAAGAATATATTTGATTTTTATCAGGCTAAGAAATCTCAAAGACCTAATTTCAGATTGATTTTTACATCATCAGTGATAACTCACTCAATTTGTAAACAATCGTAATTCCCAATTGTCATAATACTGAAACTACAGTCTCGTATAGGAATACAAGAATGTATCACTAGAGACTTCAGACAATTATCGACTGAAGTACTTCACGATACAATCATCAAAAACATCTGAACGTGAAGCTCAAAAAATTTATAACTCACTCAATTTGTAAACAATCGTAATTCCCAATTGTCATAATACTGAAACTACAGTCTCGTATAGGAATACAAGAATGTATCACTAGAGACTTCAGACAATTATCGACTGAAGTACTTCACGATACAATCATCAAAAACATCTGAACGTGAAGCTCAAAAAATTTATCGTATAGCTGTCTACTCAAACTCGAAATTATGTTTGCAAAGATAACTTTAATGTAAGTACTTGAAATTAATTCATTCAATTTCTAAAACTCAATTGAAACTCTGAATACAATTTTATAGATTATAGAAATGTCAAGTATTTATTTAGTGGGAATAAAAATGGAAGTTTATTCTTCACGATATGTACTACTTAAGAATAAGGCACATTGCGATTGCGGAATGTGAAAAAAGAAATCTTTCGCTACAATATAGTCAGTGAACGGTGATGGGAAAATGTGAGGAACCAAGTAAATATCTCTGCAATTATCAGAGTTATCATAATGAAATTTGGAAAATAGATACAGAAATAGATTGTCTATTCGATCTTTAACAATTTGAGAATTCCCGATTTCAGTAAGTAATATCAGTTTCAATATTTGTAATGGTACAGCTTGTATTTTATTAAAGTTTCTAATAAAATTCTAATAGATTGCTCGATCTATTCTTGTAGCTAATTCTTTCGAATTATTTGATATATTTAAATGAAGCTTACTTTTTTAGTATCCACACAAAAAGTAGTTGTGTAAATAAGGGTCGGGACTTTGTGCAGGCCATTCATAAGTACCTCTTTTTCCATCGACCTGTGATGAAAACAGATATTATTTGCCAATTGTCTATTCGCCTTCAGCGCCAAAATCACTTGTGTCTCAGAGAGTTGCGAATACCTCTCTCCGGTTGAAGTTTCCAATAAGAATAAGAGTACCACTAACCTGTTGTGAATGCCAATCAAAAATATTTTTTTAAGGGACTTTATACCTAATAATAAGGATCACTCTACGACCAGTAGCGTCAAGTATGTTGAGAGATGGATTATACTTTTCACATCTTTTCTAATGAATGATGACAACTTTATGCATATTGACAACTAGTGGATAAATGTGGATTGTCTTCTGAATATATATAGTAGTATTTTGAGCTAATCTTTCATAAGTTGCACTTTAGTCCACTTTTTGTTAAATTGCTAACTGTTCATACATTTGGAACGCTTAGGAAGTACAGAAGGCAAAACCTGTGGATTCGGTTGAACTTCGTTAAAAAAATCACAAACTGCTGCGTCATTTCCTGTCCTATACCTAATCATCGTTAATATGTCTCTTTTCACTCATTTCGTCCAATTTACGATTAAATTCTGGCTCATTTCGACAACTAATGTTCCTACCACAATGAATTTCGTGGACTAGCTGATAACATAGAATAGATTTCTATTCTGTTACGTTTTTTTAGTTAGATTTTTGTCAATAAGGCATTGAAATTTTGGACCCATTAGGTTTATACTCATAGTGAAATACTTCGAAAGGAACTAAAATAATATAACGGATGTTTCATTACAAATGTTGAAATCGACAGAATTGTCAAAATAATATCTAAATATGCAATCTACCGCGGAATCCATTTTCTAAATTTCATTTCGATATCTCTATCGATCCAAAGATATTTACTAGATAATAGATATAGAAGTATCGCTAATGACTTAGTAAACTACTACTACTAAATAACTGATCAATTAAAGAAAAACACTAGGCTTTAGTTTCCGAAAATGTGATAAATAGAAATATATTCGGTATTTTTTCAAAAATTAAGAGGAAATTAAAATATTACAATTTCAGTCACACCTAAGAAACATATGAGACTGGTGGGGCAAACGAAAATCAAGTTGGTATAAGCAAATTATGTGTATTATGAGCTGATATACATACTGATAAACATACCAATAACAATAACGACCAACTTAATTTTCGTTCATCCCCACCTTATGTTTCTAAGATATAAATGGCATTGTAATATTTTAATTTCCTCTTAGTTTTTGAGTATAATATAAAACCAGAACCAAATGTCAAACATATTTTCAATCGTTATATTTTGTGAAAATCATGCCGGGTTTTTGTCATCTCTTCATAATTTACCAATAACTAAAGATCAACTTGATTTCCATTGGTCCCCACTTCTCTTATCTATTTCTTAGGTATAAATAACATTGTAATATTTTAATTTTCTCTTAGGTTTTGGAAATGGAATAATACCGCAAACATACGTCAAACATATTTCTAGTCATTATATTTTGTGAAACTTAAGCGTAGTGATATCTACTTGATCCAACACACTTGCCAATAACTTTATAATTGATTTTTATGCCAAATACTATTTGAAAGAAACACTAAAATTTGTATAAATTTTGAGTCAAACAACCTATTTATCAACCGAAATCTTTGCTGACAAGACGTAGTTTGAAGATTTCATTACATATCCTAGTAGGGAAAGACATCGTGATAATTAACGAATTTTTGAGAAATATTTTACAATGAAATAATTTTATAGAATATTTTATTGGAATTAAAATTGTATTGATTGGGAAATTTTCCCGTTTTGTTGAAAAAATGGAGCTATTCTCATACCGAAACAATTACATGAAGTGATTGTGACCAGAAACCATCCGTGAATACTTGTCATTTTCAATTCGTCGTCCATAAATTTGTGAATTTGATTTTGGTATGCCAATGATCGTTTCAAAAACAATTTAATGCTGTTAATCAACCGAAATACGCAATCAACAGCACCGCTTTTATTTCATTTCGTGACAGCTAAAATTCGCTTCTCTCGCGTTTTTTTTGCGAAGGATTTTATCGCATCCCAACCGGGAAATATAAATTTTATTCAAATTTGGAACCGCGGCGCTCTTAGAGATAGTTCAACATAATATAAAACATGAGACAAAGGGGAGTTTTATCTGTGACAAAATTTATTCGAAATAAACTCGAATGGCGTGCATGTAATGGGAAAGAATGATTAGATAGATAGCTGATGAATCAGAAATTTCATGCATGATGAACTATTTAGAACTGATAGTTTAAATCATTGGCAGTGAATGAATTCAGTTGGTTTCATTGAAAGTAACAAAAGATATTTCATTTTTTACGGGAATTCTACTATATTCATTCAGCTTTAGGACCTGAATAAAATATGGCACTCATGAAACATGGATAGTGTCGTACATACAATTTTAGTGTCGTAAAAGTTATAAAGAGAGACAATGTAATTATTTTTAATACTCTGTATTCAGGATGTGTAGTATCCGACAGAATATATTGATGGATTTTGATAAGTTAAGACTTCGGATGTAGTGATCACACCTAATGTAGGAAGCTTCAAATCTGTTGATGTTCTTACAAAACACACTAGAATGGGCTGCGAGTTAGGGAACCCTAAGTGTACCTCCCGGGAATGGTGGGTTAAAAATTCATAAGTTAATTCAATCCGAAGATTTTGAGGCCCATTAATCCTATAGGTGAATTCCATCCGAAGATTTCAGGGTCAGTTAATCCTACAGGTAAGTTCCTGATAGAACTAAAAAAGTTAGTCATTAAATGATAATTTTGAAATATTTACCCAAATTTATTTATAATGAAAAATATTAAAATTGGATATATATATATATATATATATATATATATATATATATATATATATATATATATATATATATATATATATATATATATATATATATATATATATATATATATATATATATATATATATATATATAATGGAATTAGTAATATTCAATTCGATTAAAACGACTAATTGACGTCTTACAATATTTCCGAAATGGATTTTTCACGCTTTCTTCAAATTTTAATCATGATTCTTATTTAGTAAATGGATGTTTTGTATCTTGATGTAAGTATCTAATCCAAATTCGTTCAATTTTTCAAGGATAACGAAAATATTGGAATACGAACTTTAAAATGAATCATTTAAATTGAGATAGAATGATTCACAAGTGAGGGGTAAACGTTGAAAGGGTTTAAATATTCTAATTAAGAGTCATATCAATGTTCTGAGATATGTCTGGTGAGCGTTAAATTGGCATCTACTGGTCCAAATGATAGAATGAATGACTTACATTTTTCATCCACAATGTCTATCGTTATTCGCCGTATAATTTCAAGACAAATATTTATAGTTCCTAACAACCACCAACTACTTTCCCCTTTCGCCTAACATAATTTTAACACTTATAATTTTTTTTCACTCATACGGTGCAAGAATGCTGATGCAGAAATTTGAATTGAAACATTTTGGGAGAAAAACCGATTTTAAAATCACTTGGAAGATTCTTTTGTGAGAGAACCAAAATAAAATTCTAATTGGTTCTAATTGGACCATCATACAATAACCATTGCATATCATTGGTTTTAAGAGAAAACTCCAGAAGGGATTATTAAATTTCAAAAAATCATAATCCTCGAAACCTCTATAACTACATTTGTAGGGCATAGCCCTCATTGATGTTCATTGGACATGCATTATTACCTTTTCAAGAATAAAATAAGGTAGGTTCAAGCACCTGAAAAGCTCGAGAGAGGATTTATATATGGATGGTTTCAATTAGACATGAACCTTTCTTTCTGCTCGCTCTACCTGCATGGACAGAATTTTCCACCACCTGCGAGGTATTCATTCATATGTGAACAGGTTTCAAAGTCAGATAGAATTCGGCGAATTTTTCCTCGTTCTGGCTATTTTGTTTAGTATCTGAACTACCTTGAACGACTAGGATATTGTGAACATAAAAATATGAAAATTCCTATCTGGTATGGACGAAAACTACCAAATGTACGATAATCTTATCGCCCCAGAGAACACTTGGTGAAAGGTTAGTGCACTCCTAAGTGAAAGGATGAACGTGAAGAAACAGAAAACGGATACTCTCTCTTAAAGAAATATACATCGGATGTCTGGTAGCCATATTTTGAGGAACAGTTCACAGGTTTCTGTAATGTGAAGATTGAAAGGACTTTTCAAATTGAGAATTGGTTAGTTGTTAATCATTTATCTACTTCATATTTGTATCAGCATATTATTGGGATCATAAGAACAACAAATATGTGGCTTGAACCTTTTATTATTTTGCCTGAAATTAATTTAAGCGGTAACATAAATCTAATAAAATTAATGCCATTTATACAGGGAGTTTAAAAAAGACAAGACAATAATTAAGGAGGTGATTGCTGAAGTTATTCAATGAAAAAAGGTCATATGAACTTAGGTCCACAAATACTTAGTTACCGATTTACAGTGTTAAAGCTCAATCGAAAGATACAATTAAATTTGAATTTTTCGTAAACCACTTGAGATATTTAGGTAATATTATGAGGGTGTCGAAAACTTTCAAAGACACATAATTTTCAATACGAAACAATATTTTTACTCACCAGTGGCGCGCCTATGGCCACAACGAAGGTTAATCTCAAAGAAAAAACTGACTTATTCTGAAATAATTTTTTTTTAATTTTTCAATAATCCTCGAGAAAAGAGCTCCTCCGACTTTTTTTTATACAACGCTTAGTTTTTGATTCAAAAAATGTTGAAAAGATAAAGAAAAGAAAGTACATACGTTTCAACACATAGTCCTCGATTGAAAGAACCATCGTAGTGTATTTCTTTTTATCTTTATCAATAAATAACCAATATTTGACAATCAGAAGTTTAATTCAAGGGCAAAATAAAGACTTTTGAGTATCACCAATAACTCCCAAAAAATTACAAAAACTGTTCAAAGTAACCACCTCCAGCTCTTTCAAGAAGACCAGAATCTGTTATCGAATTGCACCCAGCGATGATTCTATTTCCTAAGTTCTCAACATTTGCCACAGGGGTAGTGTAAACCAAAGACTTCAAATGGCCTCACAGGAAGAAATGGAAGGTGTTTAAGTCTGGGGACGATGCATGTCCATACACTTGAGTTAGGAAGTCACGAGCAGGATGACTGAAATGGGTAAATACGCCATAGTGCATCAACCACATTGTTTGTCATATTGCCATCTTCCAAACATTTTGGAAGCGTGTGTTCTTAAAAGTGGCGGTACACTTCCCTCGTAAGTTTCTCTGGTAGAAATACTGATGGAATTACACAGTCACCCACAATACCAATTCAAACGTTCAACGAGAACTGATGTTGAAATCGATCTTCATATGCTTGCTGTGGATTTTCTTCACACCACATATGATTATTATGAAAATTTCTTGAAAAACTTGCTTCATAAGTGGACAGGATTAGCATTAGAAATTGTGAAATTTGAATCAACCTAGGCAAAAGCCATTCACAATACGCAATACGGGCAGGCAAATCGGTAAAAAGAAATGGAATGGATACAACAAATTTTCATGAAGGACTTGCCAAACAGTTCCATTGCTGACGGTTTATGTGTATTTTTCTAATGGTTCAAGGATCGTCTTGCAAGAACCTCATTTTGCATGACTGAACATAGAACAGCTATTATCAATGGAGTCGCAAGGATTCCTAGAAAACTTTTTAACTCTTTTTTACTCATAAACTGGGCATCGCACAGAAAAATGTCGGTAGAGCTTCTTTCTAAGAAAAAAATTTGGAAATTCAAATATTTTTTTGTATTTTTGAAAAAATCAGTAGCGTTCTAAATTTTTCTTTGAGAATAACCTGCGTTTTGCACATACGCGTGCCACTGGTGAGTCCAAAGTATTGTTTTCGTATTGAAAATTATATTATCTTTGAAAGTTTTCGACACCCCAATATCGCAAGGTGTTTACGAAAAATTCAAATTTAACTGCAAAGACCCTGTATACTCGAGACATATTCTTTATACAAGCCGTTGCATTTTCATGGAGTTCAGAGTGATGACATTTTTGTATGTCAGAAATTCACTCTCTTGATTTGTGGCATGGTGCCGAATCATACATAAAAATGTAATCGTCTGCATCAGGGAACCATTCATTGAGCTGAGGTAACTAGTACTGGCTCGTACTGATCCTGTTTCATT
The DNA here is from genome assembly GCA_013387265.2 of Cryptolaemus montrouzieri. Classification (NCBI taxonomy): domain Eukaryota; kingdom Metazoa; phylum Arthropoda; class Insecta; order Coleoptera; family Coccinellidae; genus Cryptolaemus; species Cryptolaemus montrouzieri. Next base: position 68,239,921 of record JABFTP020000021.1, on the reverse strand, counting down.
ATTCTTTCTACGATTCAGAGTCACCTCATGCTTTTGACTGGTATAACGGGCCATACCATAATACTCACCGAGTGTTTAACCTTCTCCACGAGACCATATGTATTAATTTGGTCTCTAGAGAACTATCATCAACCATAATTGGGCGCGTATACTCGTAGGAAAACCTTACCTGTAAAATAGAAATTGATGAAAGAAAATCGTTGTTGAGTTGATCACACAAGTCAAAAAGTTATATCGCACGATTTTTCACTTTTTAATATCCTTGTTGAGGCATGTTTCTTTGTTGGGCCGACGATCCATCAATCTCTCGTCACCCAAACGCCGTCGAAGTGTTCTTCCCAAAACTTTTTCACTTCCGTCATTCAGCATTGTTGTTAGTCAGCAACAAACATCCTTCTTACAATTTTCGAGGTAGATGTGTATGATTTTCCATTCGACATGAAGAGTGGCGATCTTTTTCCTGTCAAATTCCAACACGGTCTAGATCTATAGATATTTGGTTGTCCATTTTTATTTTAATTCGGTTAAAAAAAGGTTTTGAAAGTCCTGCAATAATTACTATAACTCTTGGGAAATATGTAAAGTGCAATGAGGATGTTTGCATTTTTATACATTTGCTTGGGGAAGTATCTAAAGCTGTGCCAATACTGAAAAGAAATAAATTTGATGTTTGACAAAATAACACACATTTTCAGTGTCGCCATTTATCTAAACAGTGCTATTGATATCAGTTGCAATATCTAACGGGATATCACTTTTAAAATTACTTCGTTTGCTAAAACAATTATTCAAAACTATAAATTACATCTACATGAGCACTTTTCCTGATAATTTGGCTTTCATCTTCACCGTCTTCGTAATACTGGCTGATTGGACTTCACTGCCTTAGAAATATTTCTTGCAACAAATGGTATGTGACCGAAATCTACAAATGATACACCGATACCATAGTTATTTACTTCACCCAATCTAATCTAACCAAATTCACATGTTGTATTTATAGTAACTCTCTTCAACTCCATTATTTACCGAATAATCTTATCGCCTTCATGTTGTGAAGAAATGTCTATCAGACATTTCGCTTGACTTTTGTTTTCCTGACTTCCTTAGGCATAGCACTATCAATAATTCATTTTTTTCATTTGTGTCTAGTTTTTAATCCATTTTTTCCAAAATATCTTCCATAGATGTAGAAGTCAGCATAGTGACATGTTGCTCAAATCTTTTTCCGTTCCATTTGTCGACTTATTGATATTCTATTCGAAAGTTCAGTCACACCTTAAACTGGTCACCACTGATGAACAAGACTAGAGACTCGAAGGACCAACTACTCCGATGAGCAGCGTTCCTGCTGAACGATATAGTGGCGTCCATCAGCATCCCCAGGTTTACCCCCTTACACTCCACGCATTGCGATGAACAAAATTTTATAATCTGTGCATCGTTCAGTATCCACAGAGTTGTTGTTGCTTTCGTGTCCGTCTTGATTCGGCGTCCACCCTATGCTTTGCTGCTCATTTGAGTAATTTGCTCGTCCTGGTCATATTATCAAAGTGCTCACATTTACGATGCCTCAAGTCCCCTCAATGTTACTACCAAAAAATCTTACATTTCTAATGTAAGGATTCCTTTTCTGGAGACCCTTATACTTTTGTATACTCATACTTCCAGAAACTTTATATAATGTGAGATGGTGGTAGTTTTGTGCTTTCAGTTTCCGAAATATCCAAGTGCAAGACATCATCGTCGGTCTGCTGATATTAATATGACCACAAGTTTTATGTTAATATATGATATAATATGACTTGACATATCAACTTCATTTTGACCAATTCTGGTACCTCCCAAACCCCCAAGATGTTCAATATTTTTCTTCTTCAACTTTCTTGTCTACAATCTTGTTCTAGCTCAATCACCTAAAATAATTTTTTGAAACGAACTAATATGATGTAATTATATCCATTGAAATATGAGCTTACCATGACAATCCTGAATTGCAGCTTTCTCATTCCAAACATTGTTCATCTTTTAAACATATATAAAATATTTTCTCGTTCATCATATAGAAACAGACGCTGTTATATTGATACATGTAGCATATCAATGTACATAGTAATTTTGGAACAAAATTTAACAGTTCAGACGAATCCAGACTCGAAGCTCAACCTCAAACTTCGCTACAATGTTCTTGCTTCATACTGTCGGACTGCGATAGATTAAGATAAAATATAAAAATACATTAAGATGCAAACAAAAGAGTTAGAACACTGAATGATACGTTAGTCTGTGTAAAAAGCTCGTAGAACATCTACTCTGTTTTTCGTCGCGATCGCGAAACTAGTGCCAGTTGTAAAAAAGACGGTGGAGGTGTTTTCATAGCTATAAAGAATACCTTGGATGCAAAACAGGTAGTGGATCTCCAAAGTGACGCCGAGGATGTGTGGGTCGAAATTAAAATAGGAAAATTAAATCACTACTGTGTTGCGTTTACCTCACTCCTGGGGATTCAAATGCAAGCACAAGCTTCGCCTCAAAGTTTTGTGAAATTATGGATAAAATTGAAAATAAGATCTTATTAATTTGCGGTGACATGAACTTCTCATCTGTTCGGTGGGTGCGTGATACGGACTCGAACTTCTCATTCCTCGAACCGAGGGGAGTGGATTCGCATTCTTCCACTGTTTTGGATTCTATATCTATTTGTGAACTTATGCAATTCAATGGAGTTACTAATTGCACAGATAAGACTCTCGATCTAATTTTTTGTAATAAATTTAGAGTATCATCTTCAGTGCGATGTGATAGCCCTTCTTATGAGGGAGGATGAATACCATCCTTGTATTGAATTCATTTTCAACTCAAACTATAAATATTTAGAAACTCGCAAGAACACGGAGGTCTTCAGGTTCCACAAATTTGATTATATAACTATTAATCGAAGAATCTCAGATGCACCTTGGTCAGAAATTTTATCAAATGGTGATATAAACGCTGATCTGAACACCTTCTATGTCATACTCAATAATATGATCGAAGATCATGTACGTAAAAAGTCATTGAGTAAAAAACTTTCCGAGTTAATTCTCCAGAAACACTATAAAAATTATCAATCGAAAGAACAAAATTCACAAGAAATGGAAAATTTATCAAAACTACGATGACTTCCTAAGTTTCAAACATTTGAGAAGGGAAAATAAAGCCCGGGTTTTGGCAGATTATAATAACTTCATTTCAAATATCGAAAAAGATGTCGAAACGAATCCAAAAAGAATATTCAGTATCTCTTCTTCTAAGCGACTCGGTAGTAGCTTGCCGTCGTCAATGTACTATAACAAGGAAACCGCTAATGGAGCCACCGAAATCTGTGAATTGTTCGCTAGTTTCTTTCGCTCGGTATTTGTGCCGTCAACAGTAGCAGCAACTCCTCGCGTTGATCCAAGTTCGGAACCCCCTGCTTATCTTTCATTCATTTCGTTAACTCCAAAAGAGATTGAGAAATCAATAAGAGCTCTTGATCAAAAAAAAGGAGCTGGACCTGATGAAATACCTTCTCTTTTTGTAAAGTCTTGCCATGAATCATGTACACCTCTTTCTCTTTTATTTGATACATTACCCAAAGACGGGGTTTTTCCGGATCGTTGGAAATGCGCGAGTGTGACACCTATTTTTAAAGGTGGAGACAAAAGCAATGTCGAAAATTACAGACCCATTAGCAAGTTATGTATCTTCGCCAAACTGTTTGAATCATTGATCTACAAATATATTTTTTCTCTCGTCAAATTTCAAATTATGCCTGAACAGCATGGATTCTTCAAAAACAGGTCAATCGGAACTAATTTATTGACATTTGTCGAGCATATTTTGAGTGCTATGGATGAAGGCTTACAAGTGGATACCGTCTACACCGACTTCGGAAAGGCCTTTGACAGAATTTGTCATAATATTCTTGGTTGTCGGGTCGAGGAGGTTAGTGTAGGTGGTTCACTTTTGCGATGGGTCGACTCTTATGTGTGAAATCGACGGCAGTACGTTGTTATTGGTGGTGGGCATAGATTGAAGACATATTGCTGTACATCTGGGATCCCCCAAGGATCACACTTTGGTCCCCCTCCAGTTTCTCATATATGTAAATAATATAAGATATATTTTTGAGAAATGTAACTTTTTACTATACGCTGACGATCTCAAAATCTATTATACCATCAGGAGCTTGTCTGACTGTCTTGTTGTACAGGACGAGCTCTAGCTTTTTCAGAGTATTGCAAAACCAAAACCCTTTCCTGAATTTGAAAAATGTCAAACTATCACGTTCACTCGAAATTCGAAATCATTCAATTTTTCTTATCAACTACATAACAATATTTTAATGAGAGTGTCACAAATTCGAGATTCGAAGTTTTGGTTTTCGATCAACACATTGATTGCATAGTCAGCTCTTCAAATAGAATTTTGGGGTACACTTTGCGCCAGTGTCGTATATTCAAAAATTCTAGTTCTGTTCTCAGTGTTTACTATGCCTACGTATTCAACAAACTCAACTTTGCCTCCGTTATATGGAATCCTCAGTATAAAGTTTACATCTCGCGAATTGAAAAAATTCAGAATAAACTTTTAGAATATCTGGCTTATTTGTGTAACTTCACGGTGGCGGAAGGGGTTGACTTCTATGCGGAAGCAAGAAAACAATTTCACTTGGTTTCACGTGAGGACAGAAGAAAGATGAATGGTATCCTAACTCTTCAGAAGGTATTGGCTGGGGAGGTTAGTGCACCAACTATTCTGGAAAATATATTCTTCAACTCTACTAATATTAAAAAACAAGTACTGTGTTTTAAGGACGAATTTTCGTCTGAAGAAGCTACGGTGTAGTGAAACGCGTTACGAATCGCAATTATTAAGTAAAATTCCTTAAAACAGAGTACTTGTTTTTTATTATTGATAATGGAATTTTACCAAATAAAAGCCTCCCAAATTCCAATCTACTAATATTCACTTGAGGAAACATGAGTTGTTCTACATTCCTTTCAAAAGAACTAACTATTCCAAGCACGCGCCCTTAACGAGAATGCTACGCATGGGCAATGAATTTGATCAGTCTCTCGATATTTTTTCAAATAACATCGTAAGATCTAAAAAAATTCTAAGAGACTTGTTCTTGATGTAGTTTCTTTCTTTGTACTTTTTTTTCAATTATTCAATTATTTTTTCTATTTACTCAATACCTAATCATTTTTTTTTAATTGTTCTTAGTGAATACTGTTTTATGGGTTTGAACCTGTTTGTATTCTCGAAACAATAAACAACATAGAAAATGATCATATGATAATGGGATGACGAATAGCGCATGCATCACAACCGCATCTTCTCTGATAGACGTTAACAGAGATATTGAAAAACCCCTCAAATACTGGAGCAGTTAAAATCACCACTGAACTCAACACTGCTATAAACGATTCAATGGAAACGGCATTCTTTGTTTGAGCTATCATTTATATTAACATAAACACGAACATGAACACTATTGTGAATCGGCAGTAACCTAGGAAACTTGTCGGTGGATTCCGCTAAGACTTCGCTGAAAAGTTCAAGCCACTCACCGACAAAAATTTCGTTACATTAACAGCCATTTTTTTAGTTCCTGTAGGGAGCACCAATTAGTTCATCTTTTTCCAGAATCAACGGTATCAACTCCTCTCTACAAGGAGATGTACAAGGTTCCCTGGTGCGCCGATGGCACAGTTGTCCGATATATTTTCTCTGCTTGTGACTGTACTATCTCTTCTTTGACCTTCTGCTGTCAATACTTTGCTAGGATCAGTTACTGTAGTTATGCCAGTGCCATCGGTGTCATAGACACTGATAGCCAGAAACTTATATTTCTTCATTAGATTACATAAATGAACTTATGACTTCGGCTTTCTACATTACGAAGAATGAACTACATTCCAAAAACTAGTCTAATGCTGTCATTCAGCTATTTTTATCGAATTTGTTCATGGTGTTTGCGGCTCATTTAAAAATTTGCCTACCTAAATTATGCACACTCAACCCATAGAATAGTTGTTTATAAATTTAATTTGACGATTTATTTCTTCTTCTTTTTGGTAACTTGAATTTTCTTTCTTTAGTATTTTTGTAATTATGAAACGGATATGTACATCTTCTCACCAGCTCTCTATTTCTTTATAACTTCATTTATAGTTTTTTGAGCATTAAGGAGATTAGTCTGCATCCATTTGGCTTTTGAAGTGACTCTTTTCAAATTTCTTTGCACGGCTGTAACAAAAATGTAGAATGACTAAGTTAACCTTTCCTTATGGAAAATACTTCCATAGAACATTCAAACTGATTAACTCGAAATTTGGTATAAAATTAACGGTATAGAACCGATATTTTAATACTTATCTTTGAAAAATACTTTGCCTGAACATCTGTACCGTGAATTTGCTCGCTGCAGACTCACTGATCCAAATTACTTGGACTGTTTCCCGGAACAAACCTCCGGCCCCATACATTGTAACTTGTGATTCTACTCTCTTTTTGCTCTCTTTAAAGTTTTTCAGATAACCGGCAATACCAACTAATGAGTAATCCACAGTGTTCGCCAACTATCCTTCAACATGATACAGCTGTGGCCTATAAGCTTATGAGAGACAGATTCAGCAATGAAAAAAATACTTACAAAAGAGAATAGCCATCGTCCATCTGCACTCAAACATGCGACTACTCTTCAATTGTCGGATACTAGGTAGATACAAGAATATGAGCCATATTGAAGAACATATAAACTAAAGCTGAGAGCTCATGTAAAATAGACATTCCATCACAGTACAAGCTTTGTCATTATTGACTCCTATTTTTCAGTCAAACAGATAAAAACGGTCTGTTTTCATATTGAATGACTTCTTGTAACTTGAACCGCCCGATAAAAGGGCAACAGATGGTTTCTACATAACGGAGCAAGTGCCCATACTTCCACTTGGAAGTTGTATACCGTGATTAACCGTTCGTGGCTTCTTCTCATGGAATATGAAAAGCAAGTTCATGTTAACAAACAACGGATCGATCTAGTATTGACAAACATTTTATGGATAGAAATGATGAAGATACAACTCAATATGATTCAGCTCAAACTAAAGTTTCCAGGAATGTGTCATTCAAAACGGACCTCACTTGGAAAATGTAATTTTCGGAAAATTAAGTTAATTGAATGGCATATAATCATGAGTTTCATAGACAACTGAAAATATTTGATTGTCTAGAATTCTCGTTTTTTGCCGTATCCGAACAATCATGGGGTGTCAAGAAATAATGTGTTTGTCCTCCTTGCTTTCGTTGTGCTTTTGTCTATTACTTTGAATATTTCATCAAAATTAAATGGTTAATTATATTTATCATTCACATGACAAATGAAATAATCGTGTTCATTTAATTCAATTTCATTAAATTTTTTAAGTGAATATGTTCATAAATGAAAATGACACTATATCATTTGAATAATTCATTATGAATCTGCATAGATTGATACGTAATTATTTCAATCGGTGAATTTAACAAAGCTCTCGTCAGCAAAATATGTATTTATTTCTCGGTCGAATTGATGAATTATACAGGTCTAAAATTTGTAATTGGAAAACAGAAATTCGATATAGAAATCTCGCTTATCACTTAGTGAAACATTTTTGATAAATAATTAATTCATTGAAGGAAAAACACTGGGCCTAAGTTTCACAAAATATTTTCAAAAACTAAGAGGAAACTGAAATATTACCATGTCATTTATACCTAAGAAACATATCAGACAAGAGGGGACAAAGGGAAATCAAGCTGGCCGTTAGTTATTGATAGAATTTGTTTGTGAGCTGATAAAATTTCTACGAATTCTAATAGATCTAAAGTCTTGCTTTTTTTCTCTGAATCTAAAATACTTCTTCTGTAAAATCTAAGAAATCATTTTTGTTCATATCATGCTCTGAAAACCAGTTGTTAATTTTTTATGAATCATTGATATATTTGGTACAACGACCAATTTGACCTATATATGAGCAGGACAATGATTACAATATAATTTATATACACGGCTTTTTTCATTTGTATCAAGTCGATCTTTGTAATTGACAAGAGTGAACACAGATTTCTCTTAATCGGCCATATTGTGTTTTATTTTGTTTTAATATATGGCTGACTCAGTTCGTATTTGTGAGACATAATTAATGGTGTGATATTTTATTGTTTCGTAAAGCTGAAAGGTGGGGTAAAAGATAAAATAATAATGGTTTGTGTTATTTTTTAGCTATTAATTTGTCTGATGTTATTGTCATGCTCTCCATTTGACGCTAATGTTTTCAAAATTTCATGTTCTCTTTGAGAGTTTTTTCGTGAAAAAGGAATCGTGAGTTATCTATGCACAAATGTATGAGAGAAAGAAATTAAGTGTTTTATGTAATTTTTTATTTCCATATTGAGTTGGATGGTATTGTGAAATTTTAGATTTTCAAAAGAAAAGATAGAATGATGAAATATTTTGTATTTGGAAAGGTACTAATGGATAATTAAATCTTACATTCATTTCAAGATACGATCAATTTCACTATGGAAATTGAAAATATGTATATAACATTTAGTTTCTTAGATATTTAGGCTATGAGAACATGTAGTTATCTTGGATTTGACATTAATCGAAACCAATGTTCCCTGATACCCTAAACGATAACACTCCATCCACATAAAATGAAAATATCCGCATTTTATACATTTGTGCATAGGTTACTAATGGTTCCCCTTCCACGAGAATACTTTCATAAAGAACGATTAACATTCTCGATTCAGCCCACGCTTCAAATTCACGAATCAATAAAAAATCATGGTATCAATGAAAAATAAATATAAATTTCGTCATATATTAAAACAGAATAAGATAAAGATAATATATCTGAATAAGAAAAATCTATGTTCCTTCTAAGTGAATAAAAAGAACGACTTTATACAAATGAAAAAAGTGATCTATTCAAACTATATTGTAAAGATTGTTCTGATATTTATGTAGCTCAAACTTGTCTTTCCATCAGTATCAGAGTAGAAGAGCATAAAAATCAATAATTCATAATACATTAACAACATGATTTTCAGAATATTATATAAAAGGAAATCAATACTTAGATTTCACAAAATCGAAATACAGAAGAATGAATACAAATGAAGAGTATGACAAATTAATAGCTAAAAATAACACAAACAATTATTATATCATTTTTACCTCACCTTTCCGGTTCGTGAAACAATAAAATATCACAGCATTAATTATGTCTACTAATACTAACTGTGTCATGCCATATATTAAAACAAAATAAAACTAACACAATATATACGAATAAGAGAAATCTCTGTTCACTCTTGGTCAATTACAAAGATCGACTTGATACAAATGAAAAAAGCCATGTATATAAATTACATTGTAATCATTTTCCTGCTTTTATATAGGTCAAATTGGTCGTTGTACCAAAATTAGAGCAGAAGATCATAAAAATCAATGATTCATAATAAATTAACAACTGGTTTTTCAGAGCATGATATGAGCAAAAATCATTTCTTAGATTTCACAGAAGAGGTATTTTGTATTCAGTCTGGACAATTTAAACGATATACTCCGGATTTATTTTCTTTTCAGTTTTTGTTTTGTAATTTTTAATATGTCCACCTAAGTTGTTTCTTGTTCTGAAAGCTATATTTAGTCTATGTATGTAACTATTGAAAGATGCAACTTTATGCTGATGAGTTGTGTATTATTATGTCAGTGTGTGAGGGTTTGTGATAGTTTGAAAAATTGTGTTTATTATTAGATTGAGTTATAGTTAAATCCAAAAACTTGTTGAGGCATTCTTATCGGTTTCTGTTGAATATGTTATTTTTGGATGCAAATTATTAAGGAATTTTTCAAACATACTTAAGTGACTGTTCGTACCTGTAAATCAGACAATAATATCATCAACGTAGCGGAACCAATCAAACATACTTAAGTGACTGTTCGTACCTGTAAATCAGACAATAATATCATCAACGTAGCGGAACCAATATAGACAAAGCTTACTGAGTGGTTTACTATGAATTTCTTATTCTAAATTGTCCGTGAAAATTTCAGGTAGGATGGGACTCGAAGGGTTGTCCATTATTAACCCTTCATCTGAATTATAAATTGTGTTTTCGAAAAGAAAGTAGTTTTGAGACAAATATGTATATGTATGTAGAGGCCAGAAATTGAATATCCTTGAAGCCCTCGAAACAGATATAAAAATTCCAAGAATATACTTAATGACCAACTAGATATAAATCAGTCACCCCTAGTCAACTTATTCCCAGAAATATTTGATAGCCCCTGAATGGATTTCCCTAAGCTGGTTTTTATTGCTATTTGTAGTATATTTGTATAGAATATCAGTGGTATGTAACCTTGCACTTGAGAAAGACTCAGAGTGTCAAAACGCGTTGTGGTAATATATTATCCTAGTAGAATTCTAAATCGTTTGATTTATTTTTTATTTGATATGAAATTCTATGAAGTAAAAGCCTCTACAATTCAAATGACAATGAATTTATTTCTCGTTTGAATGCTGCTGATTAACTTAAATATTGAAATCAATCAACAGAATATAATTTAATAATTTTATTACTGGTAGTCTACTTACTATGTGGAAGTATCACTATTGCTCTTCTCAACACGATGTTATTAGCTTCGCCTATGTATATACGCAACGGAATCTTCGAACATTCTTTTAACCCACTGAGAGACATCAGATTCAATTGATACTTCGCATACTTATCAAAGACTGATGACAATATAATAATTCGATGAGGTTGTTCCAATATCTGATATCGGAATTGAAAATAAATGAAAATTTGAAAAATGAGAAATATTTTTTATACCTTGCCAAACTAAAAGTTTCCAATAATTAATTTCTAATTATTGTTGTTATCATGTAGTAGCAGCCCAAAGATCAATTAGATGTAGGTCGAAAAATTAACAAGCAAACATAAAGCAGTGTTATTTTTAACTAATAGTGAAGTACATAAGCGACATTGCCAAAGAACTACCTGAGTTAAAAATTCTATAGTAGATACTAGATCTAACTAATATATATATATATATATATATATATATATATATATATATATATATATATATATATATATATATATATATATATATATATATATATATATATATATATATATATATATATATATATATATATATATATATATATATATATATATATATATATATATATATATATATATGGATACGATAGTATTCCTAGATATTTATATATATATATATATATATATATATATATATATATATATATATATATATATATATGTCTAGGAACACTATCGTATCCAGAATGATCAATATGGATGAGTTTTTTCAAGAAATGAACACCTGCATCAATATCTCACCAAATTATGTGCCGCAACAGATTTCAGTTTTTTTCATAAAAAACGAAAAATGCAGCAGATGCGACGCAGCAGATATAGCCCCATAAACCGTTTATGGTCGCGTTTCAATGAAACAGGTAGCGTAGAAGAACGCCATACAGTCGCCCAAGACCGATTTTTGGTTTTACAAGCCAGAAGAGATCGTACTACCACAGCATCTCAATTAGCTCAAGAGCTATCACGAGTTCATAATGTACAAATTTCCGACCAAACTGTGAGAAATCGACTGCACGAAGGTCAACTCCACTCCAGACGTCCTTTAAGAGTTCCACAACTGACCCATGGAAATCGCGCTGCTCGTTTAGCTTGGTGCCAAGAACACGTAAACTGGGATCAAGAGAGGTGGGCCACAGTTCTCTTCAGTGATGAATCTAGATTTAGTTATTATCCCGATTCGAGAATAATTCGAATATGGAGGGAACCTGGAAAGCAAAACCGTCTCCAGCATGCTCGAGAAGTTGTTAGACAGGGAGGCGGATCAGTGATGTTTTGGGGAGGTATACGCCTTGGTGGAAGAACTGACCTCGTTTTCATACAGAACAACCTCATGGGAAATTCTTACGCAAATGATATAGTTTTACCTGTAGTGGTACCGTATCTCCAAAGAATGGGCCAAAATCCACTCTTCCAACAAGATAATGCCCCTCCTCATCGTGCAAGAGTTGTCTTGAACATTCTTGAAGAGAATGATGTCGATCTTCTACCGTGGCCATCCTTCTCCCAGATCTGAATCCCATCGAGCATGTGCGGGACCCCCTTAAAAGGAATCTCCTGCGTCAAAACGTCTTCCATCATGAACAGGAGCTTCGATTAGCTAGGAATGACTTAGGCCAAAATGTAATAGACAATTCAATATTGAGCATGCCGCGATGATGCCAAAGGTTCATTAATAACAGAGGTGGACCTTCTGGGTACTGAAAAATATAAGTGCTTCCATATCGTTTCGAAAATATTAGTTCAGGATTTTTTTTGTGTTTTACCAAATTTCTTCATTTTCAAATTTCTATTTTTTTATAATAGGTGCTTTGGAGAAGTCAAATATTATTTTGTTTTCTTGAGAATACATTATATACAATACATCCCAACCAAAACCGAAAGATTTCTATAAATTCGAATCATCAAATTCATTATTTTAAAGATATTGGTAAGTGTTCCTAGACTTTTTGGGGTGTTTATATATATATATATATATATATATATATATATATATATATATATATATATATATATATATATATATATATATATATATATATATATACTGAACCTAATGCAAATCTATATATCGAATTACGATAACTAAATATTCTCTCAAAATAATGGAACCAAATTTGAATTAAGCGAAACAATACATAAAACAATCTAATTCTGGAATGAATCAGAAACAAATATAATGAATTTGAGAGATAATGGAAAATAGAATTCTTGAAATTTAACGCAATATTGTAGTAATTTCTGTAAATAATAAAATTTTGAAATCAATCAATGTGACGAACAGGAATGAGCTGCCAAAAAGCAATAGATAAATAAAATAAAGCGCTATTAAATTCATAATAAGAAATGAAAAAACTCTGTATTATCAAGAAACTATTCGGTTTAAAAATATATTACGTCAAAAATAAGAGCCAAGCTAGTCAACTCACTTTAAATCACATGAAATAATTATCCTGCAAAATCATTCGAACAAATTCTATAGAAATATAACTACACTCAGAACTGAAATTTTGTCTAAATGATTACTTATCCACGAAAGAATCAAAGTTGAAGGCGATGGAAATAAGCATTCTAGAAGTATGCGCAGGCATCGCCGCACGTGATTATATCAAGAAGGTAGTAATGTAGAGTTGACATTTGAGAGTATATACGACGTTCCAGGGAACTGTCCATAGGCTCGGCAAGGACTACAAGAGTGATAGGAGTTTATTAGACTTTTTGGCCTTTTTAAGATCCCTAGAATATATTGCAGCACATCCAAGTTGTAATTAAGCATAAACTATAATGAGTTTCTCGATTTGATATTTTATTCATCGCATATTCAAATGTAATAATCAACAATCAGTAGTAGTATGAATAACCCACACACATTTATGGAACAACGTCCCGATTGTTATTCAAATAAACTCAAACTTCTTTTATATTAAAGATAAATGCAGTTAGCATTCAATGCAATGCTTTCTGGTAGACTATGTTTTTCGTCGAACACACGGCATACGTTAAACTGCAAGTTAATTTCGCAAATTTCCATCGAATCTTCCTCTCTTTAGCATTGTAAAGAAGACACAGTCACTCAAATTTATCGGTCATACCTTAAGAAGTTAAAACTAATGAAAACCTTAAGCTAAGTCCTCAAGGCGTGTACATTTGAATAAAGTTGTTCTTGTTATGTCTAAGCCTGCATATTCATTTTAAGGGCTGATCAAATCAATGTTCGCAATGTATAATTGATTCCGCTTATCCTAGTACATTCTGAAAATTCAACTTAACCTCTTCTTCTTACAAAAAAACGCTTTCCAATAGAATAGATTTCACAAAATAAATAACGGTTATGCATAGCACCGCTGTCAATCTATAGGTGGAAGTGGCAGTTTCGTCCTATACCAAATTATAAATTTAATTAAATTTAAAGCTATATGTATGCTTTTCCATTATTGACGACGGAGTCTGCCCAACATTGAAATGAAGTATCGAGCAAGAGAAAAGACGCCTATTTGATTATATGTGGGACTTTGTAAATCGTGCCACATTTTCGGCTAAATTTCGATTTTCACAGTATCTGGATTCTCATTGTCACACTACGTCGATATTGCCAACCCCTTCTGTTATTTACAATCCCGATAAACCTCGAAAACACCCTAGATCGCATTATAAATTTGCGTCAACCGATTCTGGGGGTTGTTATTATCAATTACCCGACTGTAATTGACTGCGTAGGTTCGGCATATCGGAGAACATCTGGGAATCCCTTTAAAATGCCCGAGAGCTTTCGTGGCCAAAGAATGGGAACTCGATAAAGGTTTTATCGAAGTGGGCTAGGTAGAAAAGACAATGAAGGGGCACTGAAGAGATATCCGCTCGTGCATAAAACTGGGCCATTGGATATAAACGGGCTTTCATTCTTAATGTTGGAGAGGTTCTTGCATCATGAGTTTCTATGCTCAATTTGTATTCTATAAAGGTAGACAATTATTTGAAATTTTCGCATTCACATGAAAAGCCTATATAGGTATCCCGAGGATAACTTATACAGAAGTGCTAAGATTCGTTTCGAGGATTTTATAAAATCTTGTGAATATTTTGAAGACTGGTTATCAGAAATGAATGAAAACCTCAAATGTTTTATCTTGTATAGACTTTAATACGAACTCCCATTTTGCCCAGTTATTTTCTTTGGTGTTTCTCTTGCATATAGTATGTTGTGGAGGGAAAATTGAGGTAGCAGAAAAATAATTCGTCTAAGAAAAAATTCAATGAAAAAGATTAGAAACTGCCTTGTGGAGAAGAGTGTAATCAGAAACAGAACATTTCAAACTGTCAATACTATGTATTTATGCCTCTGGCCCTAATAACTGCCTCACATCTTCGATTTATACTTACTATCTTCGATCTTATTGTTGAAAACCAGGTTTCTAACCAGATGACCTCGATGAATTGGAAGATCTGCTGTAGGTTGATTCATAGCACGTTGTAACCTTTTCTCGGAGTCTCATATATGTTCAATCGGATTCAGATCAGGATTCCGCGGAGGCAACCCCGAAACATCAATTCTGGTTTCATCAAGGTAATTTCGCATCACTACTGCATAATGTGGTCTAGCATTTTCGTACCTGAGAAAATGTCGTTTACACACTGGTGAGTTGTGAAAGAGCCGTGATTGAGCATTTAAAAATATATCTCCCTAAAGCATCAGAGAATCACCTCCGAAAGGAATGGTTTCTGAAAGGTTACACTGAGATTATCGTTCGTTTACACATATAAAAAATCTTGTACGTTTATCGTTATTAAATGAACAGAATCATCACTCCATATAATGGGATAGGTACCAATTGTACTCATTCTAATCATAATGTTCTCGTACAA
Source organism: Cryptolaemus montrouzieri (assembly GCA_013387265.2). Classification (NCBI taxonomy): domain Eukaryota; kingdom Metazoa; phylum Arthropoda; class Insecta; order Coleoptera; family Coccinellidae; genus Cryptolaemus; species Cryptolaemus montrouzieri. Next base: position 68,224,348 of record JABFTP020000021.1, on the reverse strand, counting down.
ACAGGAGACTAGCTCCATGGTGCCCTACAATGATCTTGAAACCTGTAGCAGGTCTTCTAGATGAAGGTTCGTTCAGCGAGACGTTTTCTAACGGTTTCAGTACAAAAAAAAAACGATATGACTGATGAAGAGTTGAATTTATAACTTTGTATTAGGGTTAAACGTTCTCTAAAAGGAAGTGGAATAAAGCGATCACCGACAGCCTAGTACAGCGTTTTCTGCCTAGTACAGATCATCGTATGAGAATCGCCAAATCTTATTTCACGAAACTTTTTCAAACATTGTCATGACTTGGGCGAAAATGTTCGCTTATGATGTCGGGAGTTTCATTCCATAGTCAACAAATTAAAGCAAGATTACTGATATCGAACCTCATAACTCTAATGAATGGGTTCTGTAAAATAATGAATGAATGATAAAAATGGTCAGAAACGGCTGATTACATTGAAAAGAAGAAACAGAGAAATTATCTATTGTGCCTAACTCTAATTATGTTGTATAAGCATATCATGCCAGAAGCGAGGAAAAATCATGGAAACATCTGCTACCTTGATGAAAGTACTTCAGTTCTACGTTTCGAAGGTGATAATTCTTTGGAGTAATGTATTGTTGAATCAGGTAATGCAAGTAAAGAATTTTAAATTCATCTTAAAGATGGGAAATGTATACTGAAGAATAATAGCTTAATTGTTTCACGAATTACCCCAAAACACCATAAACACTGAACCCACTTTAACAATCAGATGGCACAAATGCATTTGTAAGAATCTGAAGCCTGACACTAAAAGGCGACTATGGCATTGAAGATAATATAAGTTTTCATTCAATTTGCACTGATGATAAACTCTTACCATTTTTCTTTTCTACTGGGCAGAACATTTGTGTACTGAAGGAATGGAAGTACAAATCGCATGCTTTAAGTAACAACTCGAGCTATCGCAGAAAAAAGCATTCTGTTTTTTTTATAAACGTCGTAATCTTCACAATCACCCTATATGACGAGAAGTGCTAGTTTTTCAGGCGACACTAGATCATCTCTACTAATAAAATTGTTTGTTCTGACAAACACCATCAACACAGAGCCAATATCCGAATGGGAGAGGGTAGAAAGGACTTCGTATGAAAGTCTCTGTTCTGTAAAGTAAGGAAATTTTGATTACAGGCACTGAGCATAAGATAATTCGTTTCATCATTCAGGTTCTCACATTTCGAATAGTAAAAACAAAGATAAAACTTTGTATTACAGTTTATATAGAAATAGGAATTAGTATCGAAATTAGTCAAGTGAGCGATGACAAATATATAATGAATAATTTAAAATGTAATTTATTTCAAACGTTCCCATGCCAGGGTCATTTGAAACAGCACTGGGGATCAGTGGAAACACATCAAGTAATTAAAATACATGCTTAATCAATGAACACATAACTTATTACTCTTAATGGCACAGCTGAATAGCATAAGTTATTTTCCATCAATATAAAGTCTTAAAATCTAAAAATAATTTCGTTCTTCCTGTACAGTTTTATGTTAGGTAACTTATGCTATCAACCATTTGATGTTGAAAACAAAATAGACAAAGCAATGAAATTCAACAGATAAAATAATTAACGCTTCTGTTATAAAATAAAAAAGTGAATGTTTATTATTGTATGTGTGAAAATTAGTTTAAAAAAATTACTTTGGTAATTAAGAAATCAATCGAGATCACAATTGTAGCAAATACTCTCATACTCTCTTCATGCGCCAAATTTCATCTTGTGTACATTGTATCCACTTTTCCTTTGATCTGCTGACATTCAAACAATGCAGTAGCAGTCTTCTTCTGCCAATGATAATGATTCATGTAGCCTATCAGTTTTTGTTTTATTCGTACCATTTCTTTAGGTCTTTTCTTCATTTAATCTTTTGTTAACTTGCTTAGTTTGGATTCGTTTCAATCGATTTTATCTTTCTCTCCTTATCTATTCGTTTTGGGCTGTATCTGTGTTTATGGTCTGTTGGTTAAACTTCTTGGAGCAGCTTTTGACACTGGTCGTACTGGTTGCGGCGAAAAATAAAGTCATATATTCGAGGTCACAATGTTGAAAACTTGATGATTTGGATATTTTATATACAATAATGCTCTCTTGTTCAGTATGAGAAACTTCTGAATATTGTGGCATATATATAGTTGATTCTTGTTCACAAAAAACTACTGTAAGAATCTGTTTCGAGCATTTTGATGGTGCAAGAGTTGATACTGAAGGTTATAGTAGCGGCATTTTATTGTTAGATTTATTCTCAATAAAGCTATTAATTGCATCAAATGTATTTACAGGATTTTGTATTTACAGGAGGCGCGAAATCAGGAAACAAATTACAATTGAATGAGGCAATGCCAGCTGTTAGGAAACCTGCTTGAATATTGGATTAACATCTAAAATCCCTGGGATGTCATATATATACATTGTCTTACCGGGGTGGCTTTGCCATCACAGCTTTCTTTAATGGATCAAATTCAGACCGATCAAGTGGTTGGAGTTCATGAGAGAATAAATATTTCTTCCAGCGTCCATCCAGGATTTTCTCTTCCATCATATCTTATTGCTCCATCCCAGATGAAATGTTCTTGGTATCGCACTTGCGGAAAGATAAAAATGGAGCAATAGCATTTCCGATGATGGCATTGACAGCTTACGTATCCGTCTCATATATATATATATATATATATATATATATATATATATATATATATATATATATATATATATATATATATATATATTAAACAAATTTTATAATCAGGGGTTAAGAGAACGGAAAGTGTTTGAGGTTAAAACTTATAATTTGCAGAGTGTTTTCACGCGTTTCGGCACAGGGCCATCATCAGAAAACATTCACCCTGCACAGTTATTATCTTACACATTCTCTCTTTATATCATTATCGTCAATGTAAGATAATAATTGTGCAGAGATGAATGTTTTCTGATGATGACCCTGTGCCGAAACGCGTAAAAACACTCTGCAAATTATAAGTTTTAACATCAAACACTTTCCGTTCTCTTAATCCTGATTTCCCAGTAAAAATTTGTTTATTTTTGGAGAAAGAGCTATATATATATATATATATATATATATATATATATATATATATATATATATATATATATATATATATATATATATATATATATATATATATATATATATATATATATATATATGATGAAATAAATATCTTCCGCTATAAACTTCGCGAGGAGTCTGCATATGTAAACTTGAGATAAGAAGAATTATTAAAAATCAGTAAATCAATGAATGAATAATCCTTCCTGACGAGAGCTAGTTCTCAAATCTGCCTGCCATGCACTCAGCCCCCAAGAGCCACAATAGTGGAATTGAGCAAGATGCCAAGAAACGAAGCGGCAGACTGCAGTTTCGTCCTTATTAAGAGCTCATCAGTGTCGCATATCGCTCCGTATTTTCCTAACCAACTACATCGGGGTACCCCAACGATTCCAGAAGTCGCATCTCATACATACGAGAGTCGCCCTGTGTGGACTGAGACGGTTAACCTGCAAACGGGATTCGAGAGAAGCAACGAACAATAAAAAACAGATGTGAGAACGTAGAAATTCCAACACTTGTAGAACAACTTTCGGCGGTCAGTGAATCACATCACGAGTCAAAACAGCTCTAAGCCCTTTTTTCAGGAAAAACTTCCTGTCGGTAAATATTTTATTTCTCCTTATATCCCTCGCCTTATCCTTCACCGTTCGCGAGACTTAACCGTTCACCGTTTCAATCGTACCCAATGTACCCTCCTATGTTATATGGGGATAACGGTTATTCTAATGAAAACTTCACACACATTATTATTCAGTTAAAGATTCATTATCCTTCTTCTATGAAGTTTAAAACCTTTCTGCGCATTTGTGAAGGTATCAATAAATATTGTACTCGTATTTCCGTTGTCGTCATTAACGTCTCGTCGATGTTAGAACTCACCGATACCTCGTATATTAACAGCCTAGATAAGGATGTCGATGCCATCAAGTACAACATTCAAAACAGATTTATTAAATCTATCGACAGTGTTGACGAAGTTGTAAATTATCTGGCTGAATGCTTGAGCCCACTTAATTTACTAGGCATGCCAGGTACGTGTTGATATGAAAAATGGCGTACATTACATTCTTCTCTTTGAAATATTACATCCCGGATTTTGCAACGTACCAGGCATTTAATGGAAAATTTATATACAAGATCATTGAAGGACAATTTTGAAAGCAAAATTTTAAGCAGATGTACAATTGCCACGCATCCCAATAGTTTCTATAGATCTGAGATTCAAGTCACAATGCTTGCAATTTCCAGTGCGTTTCACATTGGGAATGACTATCAAGCAAGACGCAACATTTATATGGGTAGGTCACCCATCGGGAAAAGGTGCGACATATTCCTGTACACACAAAAATATTGTGTCTTCAAAACAAATTCAAAAATTAGATAATAAAAATTAAGATGTCTTCATTGAGTGACATTGTTGCGTCAACCGAGTACAGCTAGTTGGAAATGAATAGTAAGATTCGCAAGATTAGTTCAAGAAGTTCTATTTATTCCATTTACATTTAAAACTGGGTTGGTGACATCATTACTACTTCCAAAGGTATGGGTAGGCCTTGTGTTGGAGGTCTTGCCAAGGACTTTCAATTTGATGAGTGAAAAGTATTCTCACCCCCTCAATGCAAATATAATTACAATTCTTCAGAAGAAAATTTACTATATTTTAACTCATGATAAATTAAAACGAACGTGGTTCATTGATGTGAAAGGGAAATAACCAAGAAAAAAAATTAAAGACGATATTGTTGAGATACAAAGGAGAAATCGGAAAATAAAAGAAACAACGTGGACTCAAAAGATAACATTACCAACCCCGAATTATTTACGGGTAAACTACAATCCACTTTTCGAAATTTAAACTTAGATAACGAATGATTATTTATTTTATTTACTGTAGATATTTCTTCGAAACCCCGTCAATTTCCTAACTTCCACAAAATTACGAGATTAATTGATAAACTGACGCCTTGAGGTTAACCGCATGGGTAGCTGCGCGGTTAGTGAGCAAGTAAACACCTCAAAAAAGTCTAGGGAACACTTACCAATATCTTTAAAATATGAATTTGATGATTCGAATTTATAGAAATCTTTCGGTTTTGTTAGGATGTATTGTATATAATGTATTCTCGAGAAAACAAAATAATATTAATAATATTTTTTTTTATAAAAAATTTGAAATTTGAAAATGACGAAATTTGGTAAAACACAAAAAATCCTGAACTAATATTTTCGAAACGATATGGAAGCACTCATATTTTCAGTACCCAGAAGGTCCACCTCTGTTATTAATGACACTTTGGCATCGTCGCGGCATGCTCAATATTAAATTGTCTATTACATTTTGGCCTAAGTCATTCCAAGCCCCTGAACTGCTAATCGAAGCTCCTGTTTATGATGGAAGACGTTTTGACGCAGGAGATTTCTTTTTAGAGTGTCCCATACATGCTCGATGGGATTCAGATCGGGGGAGCAGGATGGCCACGGTAGAAGATCGATATCATTCTCTTCAAGAACGTTCAATACAACTCTTGCACGATGAGGAGGGCATTATCTTGTTGGAAGAGTGGATTTGGCCCATTGTTTGGAGATACGGTACCACTACAGGTAAAACTATCTCATTTGCGTAAGAATTTCCTATGAGGCTGTTCTGTATGAAAACTAGGTCATTTCTTCCACCAAGGCGTATACCTCCCCAAAACATCACTGATCCGCCTCCTTGTCTAACAACTTCTCGAGCATGCTGGAGACGGTTTTGCTTTCCAGGTTCCCTCCATATTCGAATTCTTCCCGAATCGGGATAATAATTAAATCTAGATTCATCACTGAAGAGAACTGTGGCCCACCTCTCTTGATCCCAGTTTACGTGTTCTCGGCACCAAGCTAAACGAGCAGCGTGATTTCCATGGGTCAGTTGTGGAACTCTTAAAGGACATCTGGAGTGGAGTTGACCTTCGTGCAGTCGATTTCTCACAAATCCTGAAACGACCTGTATGGCGTTCTTCTACGCTACCTGTTTCATTTCATAAACGGTTTATAACACTTGGGCTACTTCCCAGAACCCTGCATACTTCCCGTTGTGAGCTCCCAGCTTGGAGCATGCCAACGACTCGTAACATCTCTTCTCTAGTCAAATGTCGTCTTTCCATGGTCGAATCACAAAACTTGAATCTTTTATTTGTGCTTACAACAGAAACAAAGTGCCAACTAACTGATTTCAAACACTGAATACATGAAATGATTATAAAGCAGCGTCGCATTTGCCCCATTTTTAGTTTTTTATCAAAAATGAACTGACATCTGTTGCGGCACTCTACATAATTTGGTGAGAAATTGATGCAGGTGTTCGTTTCTTATAAAAATCATCCATATTGATCGTTCTGGATACGATATATCGATATTCAGAAGTGTTCCCTAGACTTTTTTGAGGTGTTTATGTTGGAAATACTAAGCCCAGGTGCCTGGTTTGAATCCGGGTTCAAGTTAGGGATGTTGTCCTTGAATAAAAAAGTGATACTTGGAAAGAGTCGCCTATGGAGGGCATAAACTTCCGAAGACCAGATAACTTGTAATCCTTGTGGTAACAGTTATCATTGCACGGTCTAGTAGAGTGGTTCGGAATCCATTATCCACTGTGCAAATGGGCTAAGTTCCCGAGCACATTGTTAAAAGACGAAACAAATTCCTTGAGATTATATCAGAGTAAAAATAGAAAAAAAAAGGACCGATTCATTTAAAAATGGAAGGGAAAAGGAATATAGAATACTAGAGAAATTAAAGGGAGTAAAAAGAGACCACGGAGTCAATAATAAGGTTACGCTATATTTTGATCAGAATGGGAAAGTAAAAGGTAGGAATAAAAGTGAGACAGAAAAAACAGGTAAAGTGCACTACTGCACGTTACACGACTCTGGTTGGACTGGCAAAAATCAAATTCAAAGTCAAAGAACACAAAAAATAGCACAACTATAATCAATAGTTATCTTCTTTCCAATGTAACAAGTGAAGTAAAAATATACTATTCTACCAATATTTTCGTGAATTATTGCTAAATAATTTTAATTTCAATGGATTTCTCGATGAAATTTTGTACCGACATCTGAAATGCAACAATAAGGTGCCAAGAAAGAGAAAATCATACGCTGGCAAAAATCGAATTTAGATATTTAACATTTGAAAGCTGGATGAAAATGCGGCCTGATTAAAACAAGATATGTTATTTTTGGAATGAACTTCCTTAAGACGGCATGAGGTAAGAATGGATTGGTAGAAGTCGTCTCATAATGAGACTAACCGTATGCCCCCTTCTTGCAGTTTCTAGTATACTTACGTTGGGGACTTGAGCCTTTGACATTGTATCACCCTAAAAACACTGTACACCCCTTCACCTAAACTTCATTTTAGTACTTGACTCTCGTCTCTTGAACTAAGTAGGCATCATCAGGAGATAATAGTACACTAAAACTAATACTACATGGTTCTTCATTCATACTTAATTTATCCTTGCTTCTAGATGAACTGATCCTGATTGGTAGAACGTGCTATTGTTGGGCAATTATAGATTCTTCTGTATGTCCCTGTTATAAATGTGCTTCATATTTTTTTAATCTGGTTTCAATTGATCTTTTAGTTGGTTGAACTTAATTCTTTTTATAATCTTCACAACTTATTTCATTTATGCCATTCTTATCCAACACTTTAGGTAAAGAAAAAAATTTGTTTTTGTTCGTCAGGTTGAAGAAAAGTGATATTCGATAATTTTCTCTTATATCTATGTCCATTAATGAATTTATCGACTAAATTATCTTTATTGCCATTCAAAGTAGCTACCTTCCTTTTTCTTTCTGAAACTTTTCTTGATTTGAAGGAAAAATAATTAATGTGTGAAATAGGAATTGTATACGAGCTATTTTTCGTTGTTGTCAATAAAATAAGTCGGAAGGAATTGTTTTCCTTTAACGTGCTCTATTTCTGCCTTTTGGCCAATGACATGCCAAAGAATTCTGTCACCTCACCAACCCGAGAATTTTGCCGAACCCCTCTCATGTCGACGGAAGGGATCTTTAATGTCCAACACATCTCTGTTAGGTTAGATGGCACTACATCTCCTTCGAAAGAGGGGTGCTCAAGCAAATCCCAGAATCCGAAAATTCGCACCGACTTGTGGGGATTGAACCCAGATAACTTCTACGCAGAAAACGAAGGACCCAACCTCTTCGCCACCGAGCCGGTTCGGAAGGAATGTACCTACTTGTGACAGTGCTTTTTCTGTAAAACATCAAATTCTAAGGATTTGTTATTCCTTATGATAAATGTATCCAATAAAGCCAACCGGTTATCACTCTAGGAAAATATTACACTTATGAACATGTTGGCATTAGAAGGCGACAAACAATTTCTCACAGCTGTGCCTTCATATTGTCTATAAAATTAATTTTTATATTGAAAATAATTTTTTTCAATGAGAAATTTGGCGAGAGGTGGAAAATAATTGATAATTTTGGGTATAGATGTATTAAGCCATTCTTTCAAATCATTCAAGCCATGTGGTACAGGTGTGGTGAATGTGGCATATATGAAAAAAGATGTGAAGTTTGTGAAAATCATTAACGCCAGATTAAAAGAACATTAAACACATTTAAAACACGTTCGTATCCATATGATTAAACTCAAACATCCAGTAACCAACGGCAAGGGTCCAATTCCATTCAGTGTACTCTTCAGTTTGATAGGTTAGATGGTCTCACTAATAGCGTGTAGTCTAGTTAATGATAAGGCCATGTAGAGTTCGATTTAGTGTACAATCATCTCCTGATGCTGTCAACAAACGCTGATTGAGTTTGAAATAAAGTTTAGGTAAACTGGTTTACAGTGTTTTTAGTGTCTAGTATACTTATATAAGTGTGTTTGTATGTATGTATATGCTAGTATCGTCTCTAAGAAAATGAGAAAGAAGCACTCATCATCTTTTACTTTCTCAAATATAAATGATAAACGAAAAGAAATTGTCCATACCAAATTCATTATAATGAGACAATTTTCATGCAGATATAGTCCCAATAAACGAAAACTCTGAAGATACCGTCAATATATAGGGAAATGATTATTCCTATTCAGTAAATTGAATAGGAAGGTTGATTTAAGCTATACCGTACCGGGCTATGCCCAAAGCTCACTGAGCCTAGGTTACCAAAAGGAGCCTAAGCTTCAATGCATACTACTCATGTAACGAGAGCTTGACAGCAGAGATGCTAGAACATAATCATTAAATTATGCGATAATGTTTACTTTTAATCTTCAGCAGTCAACGAACGCATTATCATCAATACGTATAATTTCACTGGATTCAATATTTTGCTCAATCAGATTTGATCCATTCATTTGACTAAAACCTATTTGCGTGAATTTCCTATAATTACGGCAAATAATTATCATAGTACGCGGCTGTCATATTGATTTCTAATGACAACTCTAACATAATTATAGCTGATTTACTATGTTTGATTTTTGATAATACACAGCGGTACTTGTTGGACGTTTTTACGCATTTTTATCAAGATGGAGGTTTATACAAATGCAAAAATGACTAGTATTCTATTTAGTCAACGGTCCCTTTATGGATAATTTCATTGAAGCGTGGAGAAGCTTTCTTATGTGTATACCCAGCGTGTGGCCCCTGAACATACACTCCCCACAAAAATTGTCGCATCACCCTACTTTTACGACAATACTATATAAACTTTTAGGTTGGCCATTCAAGAGTCGCTTGGTAATTTTCAGAAGTGTAAAATAAGAAGATATCATTCAAAAGAGATAAGTTTATGATGGGAACAATTTTCGAGTTAATGAAAAATTAAAAAATTCTACCATCCTCAAACATTCGCGAAGAGACCAATCAACTAGCATCAAATGGTTACTAATCATTTTCAAAATAAATTGTTTCCTCCCCGGGCCCTAATTACTGCCAGTATACGTCTCGGAAGCCCCTTAAATAAATTTTGGATGTACTTTTGAGTCACTGAGTACCAAATTTCAGGAAGAAGATTTTCTGGTTGTTGCAGTGTTCTACAAGGCATCCTACGTTGCTGAATTTGCCACCCCATGTTGTCCCAAACATGTTTTATGGGATTCAAGTCGGGACTGGCTGGCCATCTTAAAATATCAATTTCGGCATTTTGCAGAAATTCTGTAACTCCTATAGCTGCATGACGGCGAGCATTATAATGCTTATAAATGAAGTTTTCGCCAATCAATGGGCCAAAGGGTTCAAGGATATCTGCGATGTATCTGGCCGCTGTCATTCTTCCATTATTCACTAGGACTAACTCAGTTCGACCATGGAAAGAAATGCGTCCCCACACCATTACTGAACCTCCTTCGAAGTTTTCGGTTTGTCGGATATTGCATTGCTGATACCGTTCCCCAGGTCGTCTGTATACATGCATGCGTCTATCATTTGATACTAGACAGAACCTGGACTCGTCAGAAAAGGGAACATTTGACCATTCTGGAATACCCCAATTTGCATGTTGCAAACTGAAGTCTTGCAACAAGATGCTCTCTGGTGAGACGCGGGCCGGTAGAAGCCACCCTCGGTCTGATATCGTCTTTTCTGAGCCTGTTCCTAACAGTTTGCAATCAAATATGCACATTTCTGGAAAGGACAAGTTCATTTTCTAGCATTCTAGCTGTACAGTGCCGAACTCTCAGTGCAGTTAAACGAAGCCAACGATCATCAACTGATGTTGTTATCCGATTTCTTCCCTGTCCGGCCCTTCTTCCATATTCCCCTGTTTTGTGGTACCGAATAATTGGTCTTGAAATAGTGCTTTGGTTAACATTCAACAAGTTAGCCACGTAACGTTGGCTTCGCCCCTCCTCTAGAAGTGATCACTCAAATAGCGTCCAAGACGTTCAGCAGCTATTACAATGAATTCAAAGATTCGAAAATCAACAAGAAACACAGAAAACTTGCATTAATTTAGCGTGAAAACTGAAGAGAAATTGAATGAATACTGATAGTCAAATAAACTCATCCTTGTTTCAGACGTGCTTGAGATCATATGGAAACAAATGTTACTACAGAGATGAGATTTTTTTTCCCTCATATGTCCAAAAGCATATGTTGACAAAGAAACTGCGATCGAACTGCTTAATCGATTGTGGAATTGAGAATACCAGGTGATGCGACAATTTTTGTGGTGTATGTATTTTGTTTACACGGTTTCATCTATGACAACAAGGCTCAGGTAATTTCAAAAGTAGAAATCATGATTGTGGTCACCACTGTGATGTTAGAACACCAACATTCGGCGAATCAGTACTTAATTCAATCAACAAGCATCCTACATCAATCCCATAAAAAATGCTGTGCTAAACGAAGCTATTTACCATCTTAAAGGAACAGTTTATGTATCTATATCAAGTACAACAAATTGGGACACTGTTATCCTGTACTTTTCCTCCCCATCTTGCATTTTTGATTTTGGATGCTAGAAATAATTAGACAACACCCTGAACTTCTGAGGCATGTTTTATTCACAGACTGAGCAGGTTTGTCTAGAGAAACCGTTATTAATTACTACAACAACCACATATGGTTTGAATAAAATCCGTACACTTTTGTACTTTCTAAGCAATGAGCTGTCAGTTGATACTATTAAACATATCCAGATCATGGCCAGTTCATTAACTAGAATTGAATCCGTTGAATTTTGAGGACATTTAAAAATTTTCAAAACTTAAGAAACTGCGCTGTTTTTTTCTTGTAAACTTATTCAACATTCAAGTAATCGTGATACGTATATCAAAACAACGACGTCTAGACTTGAGTGTAATGAATGGAGGTGACTATTACTTTGATTTCTTGATCTTTGAATGTTAGTAATATACCCTAGTTTGATTTCTGAATGAAACATATCAGTTTCCATTACAGTACTATGATTACGTTTCCACAATACAGTTGATCTCAATTAATTTCTCACACAAAAACGATGACACATACGAAAAAATTCAATAAACAAAAAGGTTCTGAATTTATAAAAAATCGGTATTAATTTTTGTAATTACTAGAGAAAAAGTTGGTAAAAATATTATCTGCAGATTTCGTTGCTGTGAACTGATAATATGGAACCTAAAAAGAAACCGACGTGCGTTTCAAATTAGAAAGAAATAGTTCAGAAAAAAAAAATTATGATTTTAACACTCGGCAACGATTATTAGCGGACATATCTTTTTGGCACTTTCGGTCATGAAATAACTTTTGGGATCATCCCTATATTCATACTTATTTATTTACTTCCTCCTCATGGTTGCTGAAAGACATCCTGATCCTTATAAAGTGCGTTTTAACAAGAGTTAAGTAAAATAATTTACTCTGAACTAGTTTCACCCGAATTATGAAATATCTTCTTTTAGATGTTTTACATATGAAAATACGAATATAATAATAACCATAATGAATAAAATAATGCGAATTTACTTTCCACTCCTGGATATTTCTGACTTACTCTATATCGTTCTGCTGTTTTTCTCTCTTATTTTTCAGATTGTTGTCGTCCCACTATATATCTGAGATCTGGTTAATGTGTATGAAATAAGTTGAAAACTGCTTCACCAACAAATTAACAAAATTTTATTTAAACTTGAACTTTGATTTTCCATTCCAGGTCTTTCGATAACGTGAAATAAAACTACATAATCGATAGAGCGCAATGGTATTCAATGGCTCGCAATTTGGTTAACACAATCCTTATCTTCCTTTGGACGATGTTTCGGTCCACTTTTTGAATTTTTCGGAAAATACCAGTTCGCAACGATTGCCCATTTCGAGCCTCCCAACCTTTGTCATACACTTTTTGACTAAGTAGCGACCAAAATTCCTCTATTAGTCGAGCTCTAGGGGGATTAGGAAGATAATCTTATTTCGGTTTATAATTCACATTATTTTGTTACAACCATTCCCAAGTTCTCTGGCATAATGACAAGAAGCAAGATCAGGTCAGAAAACTATATCATCGTTCTGGTGATGCACATTGATGAAATTGAGGAATTTTGGTAAACTTTAACATTCAGAATCCACAGCTTCTTCTAGAAAACGACCGACATAGCGTGCATAAACTGAAACTCTGTCTGGAAATATTGCCTTCGCTTTGGATTTCACTTCATTCGAACAGTTATCAATGTTAGAAGTGTAAAATCCATCATTACTTTTAGTTCCAGAATGAGAAAGGGTAAAGTACTTTTGATCATTCATTACGATCACACGTCTTCTAACAATGCCTTTTTCGATATTCTACATCATTTTTGGACAAAATTCTTTCCATGGATTTGTATGAAACCTCATACCAGCTGCCTAGATTTCATATAAAAGTACAAATTTGAATTTGAACTACTTCTACAAACCACCAACCCCTTTTTCACATAAAATACGAGGTACTCCCATTTTAGCAAATTTATGCCTGGTTACCATTCCTACATTTTTTATTGTCATATAAGTTATGGTTTTACTGACATTTTGGTTTCTGAATAACCACGTAGAGTATCAGCTACAGGGAAATCTAACAAGGCCTTCTCCTCAAAGCTCAGTGACATCTGGGTACCCTTTCGAACTTCGCCTGTGTATCCGTCTCTTTCAATATTCTACACTATTTTTGGATAAAATTCTTTCGGTTGATTCGTATGAAACCTCATACCATCGGCCTAGATTTCAATTAAAAGTACCAATCCAGTTTTGGACCTTTTCTACAAGCCACCAACCCTCCTTTCACATAAAATACGAGGTCTCCTCCATTTCAGCAAATTGATGCCTGGTTAACCCTTCTTACATTTCTTTATTGTTATATAAGTTGTGGTTTCGCTAAAATATTGATTTTCTACACCATTCTTGGACAAAATTCTTTCGATTGATTTGTATGAAACCTCATACCAGCGGCCTAGATTTCAACTAAATAATGCCTGGTTAGCCCTTCTTACATTTCTTTATTGTCATATAAGATGTTATTTTGCTGACATTTCAATTCGGAATAAGAATATGGACTATTAGTGACAGGGAAGATAGGGTTTTTTCACAGATTTCCTCTCTCCTTTTCATAAAAAGGATTAAGATGGTTCATCGTTCCATCTCTTTTTCTAAGCTAACACTTTAGGGGCAATTGTAGGAGGCTTGGCGTGTATTCAATGTTTATATATTCCATATACTGGACTTTCCCCAAACGTGTTTTAACTCACATTGAAATTCAATAATACAGCATAATCCATGTTGTCTTCTCTTTCTTATTCGAAGAGATAAATAACATTCTGAAAGTTCCATTCACTGATAATAACAGAAAATAGGATCCATCTTGAATCTCCATAGCATTTTTAATAGATACAAGATTAAAATAAAATTGCATTGAAACTTCGCTTTGTCTTATTGCCACATTCTTCTTGTTTGCCATGTGCCTTCAAATCACTCTTTCTATGCCATTTTAGCTACTTCTAAATCATCAATTTTCAATACATCAAGGTTTCTTCATGACACCGAAAATTATAGCTCAGCCAGTGTAGATAAAATATTTCTTTGAAATAATCGACACAGGGCTCTTTTGATATACTGTCGAATTATGCAGGGTGCCATGCGAACAAATCTTTCTCACCACCAACTGTTCATGCTATACATCATCCATACTCAACATGCTAATGTTCAGGGATGGCTCAATCTCGCGATATATTATCAGGCGATCTTGCATTATTATTGCGGATACAGCCTCGATGTCTTCTATTCAAATAACCGTCAGAGCTGTGACCTCGAATATATTTATTCAATAAGTTAAAAACCTTGGTTTTAAGAAGTGATTGAAAGTGGACATAGGACTTTTTTAGTTTTGATTTTTTTTCTGTATTTTTTTTAAATCTGAATAGCTGCTATAAAACCTCTGCAATCTTCATTCTTCAACATTTTCTCATGATTTATCACCTGAAATCTAGAACTATATTTGAAGAAAATAATGACAATTAGGTGACAGTTGCTTAGTGTCCCAAAGTATAACTCATCAGTGTACCTTTGGCAAGGAATGCAACTTGGAACATTGATAGAAAATAAAGGGCAACGACTTGTATATTTATAATTCTTCTCAACCAAAGCTGTAGAAATTAGAATCTACAGAAAAATGAAACTGCTCCATAGGACGTCCTGATCCACCAACGCGGCCATAACTAGCGATTTCCAATTGAAGTGAAATATTTTCGAAGTGATACCATTTCCGGTTATACCGGAAGTGGGTCATCACTTTGTTATTTCAAACGGCAATCTACCTTTTTTATTATACATCTAGAACCGACATTTGAGCAAGGCATAAAATACCCAAGTTGTTGGCACTTATTTGTCGAAACTTTTGATAGATTTAATTATTTTTGTTATAAACTCGATTTTTGAGGAACATTTAAAAAAATTATAGCTCGTAGATCTTTTGCACTACAGACATAATTTTGGCCACACAGTAGTAGTACAGTCAGGTCGGATGTCATGAATAAAAGCAATACACTGCACTTTTGGTTTCGTTCAACCTCGTCAATATTTTGCATAACATCATAACACCAGTCGAGACTGACACCTGCTCAACTCAATTATTTGAAACGCATCAAGACTTGTAGATGTATTGGCGTCTTGCAACGAAATGGCGCAGAGGCTGATTTCCAGTGCCACCGGCAAACTATGAAAATAAAGGGTAAATCAAAGAGAAAAGATCAAGACCATGCTAATTCGCAACGTTACACTCTGTGTATGCAAGATGTGATTTGTCGAAACGTTAATGCTCCTTTTACTTGTCTAGCTATCAACCAAGTGTACATCATATCTCTACCATAACATGCAAAACTTTTTGCTATAGGTTTGAACACATCGAAGACTTTCATCCAGGGAACAATATTTAACCTTTCGTAGAATATTGAATATATTTCCCTAAAGGAACTGGTTTTCTGATCCTCCCTTCATCGGGTCTATTGCTCCAATCATGACGTCCGACTGGACTGTATAACTACTGTGTGGCCTTGGTTGACGATGATTATGAAGGATGGAACCGAAAACCAACTCCTTTAGGGATGGATATTTAACATTCGAGGGAATATTGAATATAGTTCCTTGAATAAAAGCATTCAATGTATTTACACGATAGCGACAAATTCGCATATTGTCATTGATGAAAATAATGATGACACATTATAAACAGGATAGTCCAAGAATAGATGTTACAGAAAAAACACATTTCATATCAGAAATACACATCAACATTGAATTCACATGGAGTCGACTATATATTTCAAGGGTTCTTTGATTTGCATTTGTCGCCGCTTCAGCCTTGACAATAAGTTGATTGCATAAATGGTGTAGTAGGGAGTGAGTGACAATTTGATATTCAAGAAAGATAGGGTAGAAAATTTCAATACTATTCTTTTGGTTCTTCATGAATAATAATATTCAATTCACCTATTCAAGAAGAAGGTAATGTCGGTAACATCTACTGCGTTATTGAAAGCGATGACCTATAAACAGACTATCAAGCTTATGACGCCATATTGAAACACACGTATGAAATCTGCAGCGAGAACATTCTGGTGTTGCGCACATATTGAATTATCATCCAATCCAATGAATCCTGGAAATAAACCCATACAACCTAAATTCAAAAACTATTTTTGCACCATCTTATTCATGGTTTTTCTTCATTTATATACGGATTTAATATAAGAAGTCAGAAATACAATGTTTATATTCTTTTCAATCAAAATACACAAAAAAATTATTGAATTTTCGGCAATAGATCTGCCAACATTATATGTAGGAGATTTGGTATATCCAAGAAGATTTGCACCTATACAGTCTAGAGAATGAATTCACTAGTTATGACAATTTCCGTAAAACCACAATGTTATTGTCTGTATAATAGAAAATGAGATATTTTTATTTGCGCTCTAGATCGGGGAATATGCGTTCACTAGTAAACTCATTCATAGTCTGTACGAATTAATACTTTATTGGTAATTTCCAAACGTGATTCGTAGGCGAGGCATAGAAAATCGGCTGAAACCCGCTTTCAGAACCCTTCAAATTGAAGAGCTTGTATCTCGAGAGTATCGTGTGCCTGGTATAATTAACAAGATCAACAACATTTTAATACTTTTATGACGTAATCTTCTCTAGTGCGTATGTAGGAAGAACTTCAGAAAGATAGAAAATTTTGGACCAACTTTCTTGTGGTCTTCAAATGAAGTCGCAAATACCATTCATTAGTTGACAATTGCCCATCCTTTTAAAAAATATTTTCAATGGATTCAAATTGTACAATAATCTCTCGAAAATATTGATTTGATATTCAATATTTTCGAAAAGTTATTTCAGATCCTTCACTCGCTCTGGATACTAATCTCCCGTGTAGTGAAGGTCACGCTGGAGCTCTATATTGCTCATAAAAATAAGATTATAAATAAGAGAAATAGAATTTTCTGAATTGGTGCTAATGATGGGAAATTCGGTCTCCTTTGAGAACCTTTTTCATAATTTCTGAATAACAAATATTTGCGAAAAGCTGAATAACCTTCTTTCACCTCAATTGCTAATAATTTTCCCATTTTTTTATTTAGTAAAAACCATTTGATTAAAGTTTACGCGTTATGGCCATTCAAAAACATTCTGATTTGAACTAAATTCTGTCAATGAATTCCAGAAGGTACAAATTCTATGCTGAAAATTTGAAATTCAAAAAGTAGATTCCCCATAGGCTACCTGCTAAGGAAGGATTCTTAAAAATTAATTCCATCATGGAGTAAAAAAGGTTTCGGAATTTTATTAGGACACACTTTGTATTAAGTAATTCAAGGGTATTGGGAATTTGTCTTATGGAGGTAAAAATAGAGACTGATGTTTAAGTGTTATGAAAAATAAATTAACCTTGATGGAGATGATATTGTGAAAAGAAAATTTAGTTTTTTCTCCATTACACTGCAAACATTTCAAACCACCCTCATATTAATGTTATCAATTCATAACAAAGAAGACAAACACAAACTTCGACTCAGGAGTAGATGTATATGTTTTCATTTTATTCCAGTCTACGTACTCAAAGACAACTTATTGCAGAAATTCGCGAATGTTTCGAATCGAAGTATACAGTCGATCGTTGAATACGTATCAAACAGCTTTGTATTCATGAAGTACTTGAATTTATTCACAACAATTATTTTGGCTTCACAAAAAGAACCCAACAATGAAGAGATGCCATTTTGACGACAAAAAAACTTCTGCAACCGCGATGACGCGCAATAAAGAACTCATTAGCCTTCCATGGTGTGATATATATTTTTTTCCAATTACTCCATTTGAATTGCCATTAATCATTCGCACACATAATTGAGTCAACTGATTGGCGGCCGGAAAAAAACTAATTTCTTTTAATCATCAAATGATCGACACCGCGTTTCAATCAAAACACCAGTCTCACCTATGCGGTTGACTCCGCAACGAAATGAATGCAAATTAGCAATGGTCAGACCGAAGCCGATAAATTGTTCCCAATTTATTGTGGATAATTGATTCAATTAATAACAACCTGTCGAAACCCGGCCGTCCAAATCAAGTTTTCAGATTCCATTCGATAAGTAATCGAACCAAATATTGAATTATTTATGCGTACATATGAATATTCATATTCACGGGGATTGCGGAATAGATTGTGCAATGCATAGTGAAAAAGGGTTGTGACGAATCTTTCTACATTTCGTGGTTTATTCTAGTTAAGACGCATTGTGTTTAACAATGCTATTGTTGAAAATCCAGATGATAACTGAGGGATATTTTCATTCAGGATTTAGTTGTACGATATTATTAATAGACGTTTCCAAGTGAAAGTTATATCGGTTTCAACGCTCTTTTTATATTTTGTGAAAATATTTATAATGAATTCAAAATTCAACTTTGACCTACTTACCTCTTATGACGCCGTCTCCCAGACAAAGTAGCGATCTAATGCAAGATTATTGTTCGCGACACTGAGGTTCTAAATATTTCTGTGAAAGCTCGCCTAAGCCATCTTCGGAGGTCTGTGAACCAAGAGTTTTGACGTCGTGAATTGATATTTTTCCTTGGATCTTCCTCTCGATTATCAGGTCTCGTATCTTCTCATCAGCTTACGTGATGATAAGAACTTTGGACCAATGAAAACAAATGAAAAACAGAAACTACTTAACAACCGAGTTAACGCATACATAAGTATGAAAGAGTATATCCGCTACTGTCAAAAGTGTTTTCCATACTGAGCTGAGTTCTACAAGTCAGTGTAATTCGAGATTTGATATTGATCTGCGGATCATTCTGTCGCTTACCATGTCTCCAGGATACTAGAACTACATACGTTGATCGTCTATCGTTAATTTGATGTTTAGAGAAAATTATTCGTTTGATTTTATTGGCGTTCGGAAAGAAGAAAACTCTTTCTTCTCCTCACGATGAGATTCATATCTTCCTGTTAGTCTTGAAGGTTGCCAGCATTACTACGAATGCCGATGTCGGTGCTCTCAAGCACTTCTCTGAAAATTGACATGAGTAAATTTTCAACAAAGGAGGTGTCAGCAACCAACCTTGGCTGAGCTTTCTGTATTACCTCCTAAACTAGTGTTTAGGAAATAGATTTAATCAGGGTGAGTTATTTATGTCTATCTGATCATTAAAAATTTCTGGTGAAAACCTACATCTGTTAATTTCAAGTACTTCCAAAAGGTTGAGTATTATACCTCTATTCTCAGAATGTAGGATTTTTAATTCTGAATTGAAAGAATGACTACTTTCCCTAAGATGCTTTGAATAATTTGAATCTGTTTTTCCATTGATGAAACTGCATTATGTTCAGAGATTCTAATATTGAAATTTCTTCCTGTTCCACCTATATAAAAACAATTGCAATCTCCACAATCCAATCTATAAACAACTGATTTATGTTCTTTATTAATTGGAGACTTATAATTTCTGATAAATGAACCTAAATATGTTGATGTTTTGGACGCTATATTTAATTTTGAATTTTTAAGAAGGATTTCACATTATTGCTAATATTGCCTATATATGTTAAACTATTGAATTTCTTGTCTTGGTGTTCACCGATTGGATATATATGTTGTAAAACTAATTTTATTTTTCTTATATAATATGCTGCTAACTAAATTTGCATCATAACCATTATTTAATGCGATCTGTTTTATCAAATTCAATTCTTTGCAATAATTATCATTAGACATCGGTCTGCTCAAGAGTCTATGTATATAGCTATTAAATGCTACAACTTTATGTTGGTAAGGATGTGCCGATGTATAATGAATTGTGATATCTGTATGAGAAGGTTTATGATAAATTGAAAACTGGTGTTTATTGTTTGATCTTGTTATTGTAAGGTCTAGGTTAGATTTCAATTGATCGAATTGTTCTGTTCTATTTCAGAAGTGAATTTTATTTTTGGGTGCAGGTTGTTGATGAAATGTTTTCGAATACAGTGAACTGTCTGTTTGTTCCTGTGAAACACACAATAATGTGATCGACATATCGATACCAATATAGAAAATGTTTACTAAGCGGATGTTCATGAATGGTTTTTTCTATATTATCCATGAAGATTTCTGCTAAAAGAGGGCTTGAGGGGTTTCCCATTATAAGTCCCTCATCACTTTTATAAGAACAATCGTTAAATAAATAATAATTTTGAGATATGCAAACATCTAATAAAGCCATAATGTCGTAATATATTGTGTTAACAAATTATTGATTATATTATACAGATCTTTCGGTGGAATACTTGGAAATAAATTCTTGACATCAAAGGAGATTAACTTTGCATCACTTGGAATGGCAATATTTTCTATTTTTCTTATCAAATCATTTGAACTACGAATTGAAAAAGACGGTTTGAAATTACAAAATTTTTCCAGAATATGTATTAAGAATTTGGAAATATTGAATCCTGGGATATGTGTGAATGATATCACTGGTTTTATTGGACACGTCGAGCATTCAATAATATATTTTAGTAGAAATCATCGTTTACTTGTATTCGTGAAAACGGATCATGTAAAAGCCTCGTCAATTGAATTTTTGTATAATTCATTTAAAAGTATTCAAGAAATGCGATATCAGGTTAGTCATTTTGTAGTCAGCATGATTTGTCGCATTGGCTTTCTTAAACTGAAATAAACTGAAAAGAGCCCGACTATTGCAATTTTACTGACTCTGACGGTATAAAACAATATTAATGGTTTAAGCCATTACGTCCTATTTGTCCTTTTTTTTGAGGGCATCGATAAAGATTCAGTATGAATAAGTAGCTTTGCCATTTTTTAGTGTTATAACACGTATGACTACTTCTATTATAAATGGAGAAATTGTATTATTATTTCCGTGCAGGTGGTGAACATTTTGTTTATTATCCACAAAAAAGCACTGGTGCATCCATATTTTCAACTATCTCACAGTATCATCTTTTTCTAAGGCTGCAAACAAAAGTGGTTGTTGAAAATATACAGCAAATAGAGAATAATAAAAACAAGTACTGTGTTTTAAGGAATTTAGTTAACAATTGCGATTCGTAACGCGTTTCACTACACCGTAGCTTCTTCAGACGAATGAATGTACAGAAAATATAAATATAAATGTTCTTGAGTAATTAAAAGCTTATTGGGTTGCTTCTTCTTAAGTGGTTATTTATGACAGGTATATCCAATAAAATTAAGGAAAAGATTGCTCCCCGAAGAGATTCACTAGAGGTGAAGGGCTTAAATCGACTTGTTCATCGATGAGTCTACCTGAGTGTTTGTATTTATTGATTTCTAAAGTTTCCCAAAGATCTATCCTCCAATATTTATTACCTGTATGCAAAATTTCAAACTGTGGGTCGAAAGAGTGATTATTTTCTAAGAGATGATTCGCGTAATTTGAATCGGATTTTTATTTGAAAAACTGCGTTTATGTTCCGATATTCTAATATTAAAATTTCTATGTGTTCTACCAATGTGGAAATTATCACAGTCTTTGCAATTCAATCTATAAACACCTGATTTATTGTTTTTACCTGGTTTGGTTTTATTATTTTTATATATTTGCCTAAATTATTATTAGTTTGGAAAGCTATGTTGAAATTATTGCTACTCAAGAATGATTTCAGTTTCTCACTTGTAATGCCAACGTAGGTTAAGGTGTTGAATTTTTGTTTCAATTTATCGACAGGGTAAACTTCATTCAATGCGATTCTACTTTGTTTTTATTTAAAATATTATTTATAAGTTTGGGATTGTAACCATTATTTTTGGCTATTTGTTTAATCAAATTTAATTCTTTCTTTAAATTTTCTGGTGATAACGGGATGTTAATCAATCTATGAATAAAACTATTGAATGCTGACATTTTATGTTGATATGGATGACACGACCAGTTATGTATTATAATATCTGTATGTGACGGTTCATGGCAAATTGCGAAAACATGTTTTCCATTTTCATTCGAAATTGTTACGTCTAAGAAATTTATCGAATTATTGCTTTCTATTTCGGTTGTGAATCCAATTTTTGGATTCTAGTTTACTGGTAAGATCGTTATCTTGATAAGTAAATTCGTTTTTGTTTTTTATTTGGAAGTGTTTATTCACATCACCCTTCAAACGAACAATTATAGATAACTCTTCATAAGCCAAAAAAATAGATCAATAAAAAACCGCATGTACACTCCTGATCTACAAATCTCCAAGAGTATACTATGCTTTCTCACATTCCATATATTATTCAAACTAATGTGAACATCAATAATAATTTCAAAGATCGACATTTTTGCATCCCGAACTAACCATCGGAGGCTACGCTTACAATCCCTGATTTCTTTAAAAGTGATTCGGTAGGTATAATTCGATGGATGTCATCACAGAATTTCATGAAAGAAAAATTATTTGACATTGAACCAATTTGGAGAATCCTGATTACGCAAGAAATTCCGTCAAGAAATGCTTATTTCATCCACATCGAAAGTCGTAGTGAGCCATCATACAGGAATTGTAACAATAAATATTCTTGACGACGTAATTTTAGAAACATTTTAACGAGGAAAGATAGCGATAAAACAAGATGTTTTCAGTATATATCCTGCTCCGTGAAAAACTCTCTAAGCCATAGTTTCTACAAATTATTGATCTATTTCAATAAAACAAAAACCGAATTGCACCTTGAATGATGTTGTAAGACTCTGAAGCATTTACATTGGTCTGCATCTTCCGTAAATACCGGAAGTTGACCCAGACATAGGCTTTTCAAATGGTTACCCCATATTTTCATTTCTTTTTTCGATTACGTATTGAATTTTGAGTACCTTCTGTATTACTTTTACGTTGTTTTCCAAGAAGAGAGGAATTATCGAAAAATTTAGGAAGAAAACTCATATTTCCAATTCATCGATGTTATTGATAGAATGCACGAATTTTTCAGTTTGTGATAAGATTTGTCTGTCCTAGAAAGTGTTTCGGTCATTACTCCAGTTCGAATAACTCACATTATTCGTATTTTGGGTAGAAAAAGACTGAAAGCGCAACAAAAGATTCTAATGAATCGTTGAGCACGTTCTATGGAAAAATACCATTGAAAATCTCAATCTTCATGGAATTGTAATGACTATCAATCGCGATTATTACCAAGAAATTATAACAAATTACCCGCTAATTCTTGTTACTGTTTTGTTTCGAGTCTTTTCCGCGAGAATCAAGTATGGAAGACGAAAATCAAGTGAATACAGACATGGGACAAGCCTATTTTCAATCTAACAGAACAGAAAAATTAGAAACGATCTCCAGATCGTGTTGAACTAGAGCGCTGCAAGTTTAATAGACGCGAAAAAACTTACGGTTCACCCATAAAGCCTCAATCCTCAAATAGAAGGTTAATGAAGAAACGAAATGGAATGTCATGTTGATTATAGAAGCAAATCCACAATCACTGTGCAACAAATTCCTACAGGAACCGGGACGTCAGTGACGACTGTTTAATCTGTTTTATGAAAACATATATACAAGCCATATGTTTTTCAAGAAATTCAAGCTCTTGACGAACATCAGAATGTTAAATGCCTCAAGTTTTCGAATTTTTTTTACTGACAGAACGCATTTAGATTAGTATTTTTTCAGAACGATCATTTGGTCTGAATATTGTACTTTTCACTACAATTGTCATTCAAATCGGAATAATTTCAGACATTGGAGCCAACAAAAACCGCATTACATAAATGAACAATGATTTTCAGCGAGGATTTGGTGCGCCAATAATTCAAATCGCTCTATAAAACCAATTTTCAGTGATGAAACTTGAATCAGAACAATTATAAAAAAATCCTCATTCGAACATAACAAGATTTCTTTGATCCTCCTCAGGAAGAACGAAAAAAAATCTAATCAGCAGCGCAAGATGATGCTGCTCCTTACAACGCTACTTTGTAGGTGAACCGGCTAAACAAAAATGTTGGTGAACAATGAATAGGAACAAATAGTCTTGTTAGATGGCCAACCTACTCCCCAGATTTTTCCACTCTTTATTTCTGGCTCTAGAGGTATTTACGGGATCGAGTTTACCGCACTTCATCAGAAAATTTGGACGTGTTGAAAGACAGAATAGAAACCGCTTGTCTAGAAATTCCTCTAGACTCCCTTCTGAATGCAACACGTCCGCATTTAGTAAATGCCAGATGTATATTCAACAGCTTTTTTGAGTATGGTAAACTTACAACGATACAGTCAAAATGCTGGAGCGCTTTTTCTGTTGGATTAAAAATAAACTTGCCTCATGACTATATTTATATATTTTTCATCTTCCTTACTTATTAAGTCATCGTGAAAAAACTCGAAACGAAACAATAACGAGAATAATTTCCTGTTTAAAATTCCGAACGACATCTATTATAATTCCTTAAAGATTGCTCTGTGATTTTCAATGGTATTTCCGCCACAAAGCTTACTTCTCGAATTATTAGAATATTCCGTTATGTCACAGCTTTTTATACGTAAAATACGAAATAATTTGAATAATGCCAACTGAAATAATGCATAAAACACATTCTAGAGCAGAAAAATGTTATCATAGAGTCGCCCATTCCATGAATTACATCGTGAATTGGAAATATGAATTATCTTCCAAATTTTTAGATAATTTCTGTTTCCTTAGAAAATACAACGTTTTGAGCGATAATTCTTTAGCAGAAGTACTTAAAGTTGAATGAGTAATCGGAAAAAAATTAAATTATGGGGTTTTTATGTAATAAGTCTGAGTGAAGTGATTTTTCGGTGTTTCCGGACCAATAAAAATATATCAGGTTGTTAGAAAATCATTCACGATACAATTCACTTTTTGTTTTATTGAAATCGATCAACAATTCTAGAAGCTATAGATAGGGTGTTTTTCACGGAACATCCGATAAAGAACTTTTAATATTTGAGCTTATCGATTGTTATATTAGAAAATAGTTCCTTACTTATAAAAGCATGTTTCCGCTCCAAACCAAAATGCAAATTTAATTTTCTCAGTTGGTGGTACCTTTTTTTACCCATCTCTTTCGAATGTCCTTCTGAACCTCGAAAATAAAATTAGGGATTGGGTGAATTTTATAAGTAATTCTACTAAATCTCCGTCATTTTACGTTGCTATTTACCTATGTGATATAATTAGTTTTATTTTCCTTTTCTGGATAGATATGTATGCACTTGGAGTGTGAATGAAGACTAACTGCTTTGATAAGTATTCGCAACTATTTTTTTGCCCTTGGAGATACAAATTCTCCCAAATTTTCTGGTCGCTTGATTCGTTGATATCTCTTTGAGAACTATTCGATTGAATTATATTTGAAAAGTTCAACTCTTCTTTGTTAAAAGCATTATTATTTAATATCGAACAGTGAAGTATGTCTAATTTACCATATTTCTAATCGATGGGAAGTATTTACCATCGAATGATCAATAGATCGTACGTTGATTTCTCAAATTACAATGTATAAACCTGGAAATTGTATATCAATAGATTATTGCTTTGGAATAGCGAAAAAATACTGTTCTAGAAAAGCAATGGCTTTGGTCATATAGATATATGATTTCTGCAGTCATTCGAACACGAATGTACTCAACTAAACAGTGAAGAATAAAAGAGGGATAGCCACTGTAGTTGTCAATAAATATTTCATTTTGCTTCAATTTAAATTTTCTACATTCGAAAATATGCTAAGGGAATTTTAAGTCGAAATTTCGAAAACTGACTAAATCATTTCAGTCATTTCCCGGCGCTTTAATTAGGATTCAAACAACTAAAAATAAAAAATTCATTAGAGATTTTGAATACGATTCATTGTTAGGCTTATGAATAAATAAAAGTATGAATATTTCATAAGATACATCATTTCATTGAGAGACAAAAGAAGAAAACACTTTGTCTAGTTATCTATGCCCAAAAATTTCTCAGGCTTTTCATCTTACTATAAAATCATGTATCATTTAAAATATTTATACACAAACTATCGAGTTCTGGTCCATATCATTATTCCTACAATGGTGTCCTTCACATTTTTCATTTAGATTGAAAGTAGGTATACCTGTATTTACTAAAATAACTCTAATTCTGTCAATTGGTCCTAAAATTCTTTACGCATATCAAGTACTCCAAATAATATGGGCTGATAGAGAATACAAGACTACTCCGAATGATATATACGATAATATACACCGAAAAAAATATATTGTGTCCCGAGTTCATTTGCTCTTCCACACATCATATATTCACAATCTGGCTTCTAATGACTGCAGAACTTAAACGAATACTTCAGGCACAACAATTCAGTTCAAATAAAATAGGGATTGCTCGAAATGAAGATAATTTTGAGTCCAAAAATGAATCTTTCTTCAAAAAAAGTATTGAAGTCAGAGAAGCAGCGTTATAATCAATGCTTTCCTATAATAGAGCACTTAACGATCTTCAAAAATCCATGATGTAGCTATCGAAACCACAGTTTCAATAGCCATGATAATATATTCTCCTTTTCATATTGAGATGAATTATGGACACTAAATGAAAAATAATAGAAGAAAGAAGTGTTCATACAGGTTTGAAGAATGGAAACAAGAACCTGCGAACCTAATAACATCTCGAAATTATAAATTTTAGGCTACATCAACAAGAATGCACCCTAATATGACCTTTATCAAATATCTTGCGTCATAATCTTAGTAGAAGTCTTTGCTATACCGGTAACATAACTATTGATACACAACAAGATGATTGTGAAAATAGAGGCAGAATCCATTTAAAAATTATCGTTCTGTTTTGATTTCAAACACCCACATTTTCAATCAATAACGTCGAATAATAAATATGTAAAAAACTCTTACAATTATTCTGTATCTCATCATAGTAATTCACAAATTCTCTCATTATCTTTGTAAAAAATATTAAACAATATTCTTGTACGTGGGATAACTTAACAATCCATGATGAATGATAAATTAAAACTCTCAGTAGAGTCTTGACAAAAAAATATATCGAAAAACTAGACATATGTTTCGGGTTATCAGCCCATTATCAAAAGCAATAGAATACTAAAAAACAAAATTAGTGGTTTTACTTAAATATACCGGCATTGACAACAGGTGAAAGACCGAAATCTATTTCTCATTATAAATTGGCTGCATTTTTCTACGAGCGGACGTGATTTCCATCATCTCTCAAATGTTTATCTTCTTCCCTCTATAACCTGGATGTACAAGTTCAATATTCTCGAACTCTATGGAATGATTTTAATCTAACCAATGGTCGGAAATGCCAGTAGAATTTATGTTTTGAATTTGTTTTACTCCCTTTAATCCAATAATTTCATTTCATCTTCATTATTAACTAACGATGAACCGGAATTCTTTTTACAGTAATGATGGTGTTAATATAATTTTTTAATAATATACATATACATCAATATTAATAAAAGGGATTTAGGTTCATTGTTACTGAATAATAAAGTAAAATGAAATTATTTAATAAAATCAGAGTGAATAAAATATACTACAGTGACAGTATACATAGTTCCAACGGGAGAATGTATCGAGAAGAGAATTGAAGAACATAAAAGATCTATTATTCAGAACAAAAATTTCACTTGTTTTTCTGACCATTGTATAGATGAAAATCATTTTATAGATTTCAGGAGGATTGAACTTATGCATTCAAGTAATGAAGAGAAGAATATGAATATTTCATAGATGTTGGACATCACATCCGCTCGTAGGAAAAAGCATCCGATTTGTAATGAACAAATAGACTTCGGTCTATCATCTCTCGAAAATGCCATTATATTCAAGTTAAACGACTCATTTTGTTCTTCAGTGTGTATGGAGTGTATTACACTCGATAATGGGCTGATAACCCCACACATATGTCCAGTATTTTAACATATTTTTGTGCGAACACTGGACTTCTATACTATTGAACAATGCTGTAAAATTAAATATATTCTAATTCCAGGATAACATCCAACAGTGAAATAAGGAATATTTTCTGCTCGGTAAAAAACTTCACTAATTAACCATATATTTTATCATTCAATAAAGAATTCATAGTTCATATCTGTTCTTCTTCTGTGTTCTATTTCACACCAATTTCCGAATCTCGCTTGCTTGCATATCAGGAACGCTGTTCAAATTAATCAAATACATAGGTAATTTCGTATTCTACTATCGTCCTCTTGAGGTAATTCTATCTCGCTTCTATATGAAGTTAATTTTTCGTCGTATAAAAAGCATACAACCTGAAAGAACAATTGAATTATTCTATATGAAGTAAACCGGTAGAAGTGGTCAGCGGTTGTTTATTATTGGATTATAAGCGCCGGTATGGTTTGACATAAACAATTTTCACGAGCTCAAAATGTGCATATCCGACGCATACATTTATGAGCGCACTCAGAAACATCCAGAGTGTTGAGATTAATTAAAATTAATTGGAATAAGTTTTAATGAACACGTCCCTACAGATGTCGCTGCGCTTTGTGACGGCTGACAGCCAATTACCCAGCTGGGGTAGTGAGGCCTCATCGGCCCTTACCCTTCCTATACCTACAATTCTCTGTCGATAACAAGGACTAGATTAAAACCGCCGTGACATCACGGAGTTTCACCCCAATCAGATGTTGGTTCTTGTTTGAATGTCATATTTGCGGTCATCTTTGTGTTCCATTAAGAGATTTATAGATATGGTGCTACGGATAAGGTTCCCGCAACTACTATCTCTATACCGCTTAACAATAGCAGAAATTAACAATCAATCAATTAAGATCATCAGTAAAAAGCTAAAGCTGAAAGGATACAATTAATGAATCGAACACATGAGAACATTTATATCTGAATATTTGCACATACAATTTCAAACTATTTTCGCGGCAAATTTAACATGTGGGAATCAGTATCGATTTAAAGAATGCAGAACAGATTCACCTAAAGTTGAAGGAGAAATCTTTTTCTCTCATAGTTCAATAATTTGTTTGTATTCAATCAAAATCAAAATGAAAGTGATACAAGAGGATATAGTAATAATTACTTCTTCAGAAGGCATTTCATAAAATTAAAAATGATTACTATATGAAGGTCCTACTTTTACGTATGATTTGTTATAATCTTATATAATTGTCCACACTTCTCTTTCACTTACTTCATCCTGGGGCAAATGTGACTGCACAGCTTTCATCTTTTCAGCAGAAGCATCCTCACGTGATATTTGAAGCCCGTACCAAGCCAAACAAGGGCTGCGCTAACTCCGGAAATATGGAATGGCGCCATAACACCCACACAGGCTTTCTTCCCCTGAAAACAAGAACCAGGCGTGACGTCAGAGAAGCCACCAAGTACGTAGAAACTGCTTTGGTCATCGATAAAGCCATGTTCGAAAGAAGAAATGGAAGCACCAGGATAGACGTAGTCCACGACTCCATACAAGTAGCAAATATTGCTGATTTGTACTTTAGGACATTGAACACTAGAGTTTCGGTTGTGTACATCGAAACGTGGCAGGGTGGTAACCAAGCTCAAATAGATCGTAATCAAGACATTGGTAAGGCCTTAACTAATTTTAATGACTACACATCGCGTAACTTATTCAAAGTGGATAGAGACACGACGCAACTTTTGACTGGTGAAATGTTCGTTGGGGGTGAAGCCGGAATGGCGGTACCGGCTACAGTGTGTACGAATAAAGCGGTAGGAATCAGTGTCGACACAAATACGTATGAACCTCATCTAGTGGCAGGCACCATGGCGCATATGATAGGTCATAACATCGGACTGGGACATGACGACGGACGCGAGGAGTGTTCATGTAGTGACTGGCATGGATGTATAATGGCACAAGCGATAATTGGACTAGATCATGTGCAACCTTATAAATTTTCTGAGTGCAGCCAAAAAGATTACATTGATAAACTGAGGACTGGCAAGGCCTTATGTTTGCTGAATAAACCTAATGAACTGATGGTGAGTATTTTTCTTATTTAATTCATAAAATTAATTGTACGATATCTTCCTCTTATCGGATATTCTTCTATGAACTATTTAACTGAAATCATATATGAATGTTGTGCTATATGCACTTATTGACTTTTTAAGTAATGGCTAAGGCTCCATAAAGAGTTGAGGTTAACCTCCTTTTTATCTTCAATCGAAAAGTCGAATACTCGATACAAATAATTTCACAGCAAATTTGAAAGTAATATGAAATGAATTTGAGCTCAAAACAGACACATTTCAGGAAGAATGTGACAGCGTTCTCCAAATCCATACAAAATGTCACAACTTCAACTTCATATTTTATGTTTTATTTTTTCATAATAATCATATAGGAAATAAGTGCAAAAGTCGCACCTAGACATCAGTCGTGAACCATTCCTGAACGTTTTCTTACTTTTGATGTCGTCTTTGACATTTGTTACGTAGACATGAAAATGTTCGATCAGATTTATATTATATAATGTAGATAACTGTCCGGATGAGTCAGTTTTTGAAGTATTGGGTAAAAACTAATTTGAGGGACTGTTCCTTTAGAAACTGCTTAAAAATATAACAGATGAATAAAAGTTAATGCTCTACCAAAATCTGTTACCATTGCACGTAATGTTACAAAAGAACCTTCAACATCAACAATATCATGGAAAACTATGTATTCATTTATCGACAGTTAAGCGTATTTCTTCGCATTTCTCTTTCATCTATTGCTTGTTAGATGTTGGTGTTTCAGACAAAATTATTTTCAGTGACGAAGCTTATTCCAAATATAATGGAATTGAATCGAAAACAAACGAAATTTTTGCTTCTAGAGAAGAAAAAAATCGGTTGTCTGTGAAGTCGGTCTACTGACGATAGTTGAACGCTGCGACGTCATAAGAAAATACTGATAGAATGGTTGCATTTTTTGAAAGAAAATTTTCATTTTATTTGTTTGGTAGATATTTTGTATGGATATAGAGAAGGAGGTAAATGGATATCACAGTTGAATTGATCAAGTTACATTTATTTGTACAATTATGTCAATTTTATTAATTTCTTTACAATGTACATTGTTTTTACAAGTATTAATGTGCCTTGATGCATTGTTTTACAACTTTTATTAACAACTTTTGAACATTGTAGTATTTAACTTCTTACAATTTGTGTTATTCTGTTGAGGATAGGACGATGACAGGAAAAGTAGGAAATGAAAGGGTGTGTTTCGAGTGTAATGTGTCTTGGAAAAGTCAAATCGACATTGGTGCCTCTTAGTGTTGTTGACATATCAATGTCTGATGCACAATCAAGATTGAACTTGTCTTTCATGAATTTGAGAAAAGTTTCGTCATTTTTCACGTTTGTGTTGAAGTCGCCACAAAGAAGAATTGGTACATCAGTATCAACTTCCATGATAGGATGTACATATTGGCTGTTGTAAACATACGGAAATACTGCATGATGCAGCAGAACACTGATTTTAGGGATTTTAGGGACTTGGTCTAGGATGAATATAAACTGCGCCAAAATCCATTCCAAACGTGGTATCAGTGGTGAAACATGTAACTTCTGCCAAGCTATTTATTTTAATGATGAAAGCACGCATATTGTCCAATATTCGACAATATATCACTGAACATATATTTAATATGGAAAGAATCATTACCTTTATCGTCGCTATAAAAATTGACACCACACTCACTTTTCAGTGCACTTCATACTTGACGAAAACATGTAAATGTATTATTGTATAGCAGCCGACCACTCGGACGCATCGCTCACTCAAGTGGAAGAGAGACAGATGTCAAACGCTGCCGAACGCGGAGGCCGATTGTGCCTCTTTGTCAATCGTTCCGCGCTCTCGCTTGCACTTCCCCAAATGAAACGCCTCAGAGCGAGGTAACGCCGCATGACTCATGTTTTTTCATGCGTGCAGCCGGTTTCATCGATATAAGACGTTGTCACGTCGAAAAGAGTCTTGAGTAACTTCAAAAAAATCATTGAATTCACAGAAAAATACTGTTTGATGATGTACTCAATTGTTGAATTCATTAAACTATTTTTTTTGCGAGAGAAGAACAGACAGTGTAAACAAATTATTGCAATTTTTTTAAAGAAATAAGCACCGATCGTCTGTGTTCTCAGCAAGATCAAGCTACCATCTACTGATCAAGTGAGAAATTGAGTCTATACGACTAAGCTCTAGATCAATCAGCTTCATAATTGCGACAAAAGCTGCCAAGTGAGACTATGTAATTTAACAGAAAGAAAACGGAGATCGCCCCCAGGAACAACATTTCTATATGTTGCCTGAAGAGATACGAGCATTACAGCATTGCTCATAAAATTTCATATCATTTCTATCGTATGTTTATGAGTCACAGTGCTGTTTTTTCTGTTAGTTTCAAAATAACTGATTAAAAACTATGTTCATCTATCCTTACATTTTGATAATAAAAAATACCATCGAAGCAGAAGCTTCGCACTCTGCCCCATTAGAAGTTAAAGAAAAATAACGAACAAATTCTCAAAATTCTTCCAAAAATGAATTTGAATGAAATATCGTTGGAATATCAAACTATTTTTGACTATATTTTGCATGAAGAGAAAACTATTCTTAGAGTGAATACATGGCTTCATTTATGAAACTGTAAGAAGTAACCGATGAAAAACAACTCCATATGCAAAATGAGGAGATTGCTTTTCCACTCTGACATTGCACCGTGTCGCAAGCCGATTGGAACAACGGCAACAATGAATGGATTGCGCTTCGAATCGAAAAAGCTCTTCAGCAAAATAACTGGAACTAACGGTGAGGTGATTAACAAAAGTGAGACTCATTTTGAGGTTTTAACACATCGTTCTATAATATTGCAACATACTATCTTGATGAAAATATTAAATCTGAATTTTCAACTGTCAACAGTTAACTTCATCAAGAGAAGTGCACTTAATACTCTCCTCTACAAACAATTGTGCCTCGATATGATATGAACTATGAACATGAAACTTTACTTTTCCATACAAAAGTTCGTCGGCTTTCTAGAGGAAACATGCTGTCAAGATTGTACGAACTGAAAGAGAAAGTACATATATTCTTAACGAACAAGGACAAAGAATTGCATATTCAGTTCTTTGACCTCGAATGTCGAATATGAATCACTTATTCGATTAATTTGTTGGCGCAGCTGACTAAATTGGAATTTCAACAAACAATATACTCGCATATTAGCATAAGATCAAGGAGATTATCGCTTAAATCGAGCAGTGGATTAACAAAATCAAAGAGGAAACTTTTTTGACAGTAATATGCTGAATCATATTATTCACGTACAGGGTGGGCAAATCTCAATGTATTTGTACGGCAGCTATCTGAAATATTGCAGATAGAGAAAAATTAACCCGCCTCTCTCGTTCTTATTTTCAGGTACTAATTTAGTAGTGCCAAAATTTTGTTGATATCTCTCTCCGTTCTGCACAAAATTTCTGGAATTTTGTGAAAATCGTCCTTCGTGGGTATCTTAATCATCATCAAACCTTGATGATGATCGAGATATCCGCGATGGACGATTTTCACAAAATTCGAGACATTTTGAATAAGTCCAGAGCGGAAAGAGATATCAGAAAATGTTGGCACCATTAACTAGTCCCTGAAGAAAGATCGAGGAAGAATGGTCATTTTTCTCTATCTGCAATATTTCACATAGTTTTCGTACAAATACATCGAAATTTGCCCACCCTGACAGTGGGCTTCGATACGCTGAACCAAATTATTATTTTCAGACAGTGTAATAAATTTCAAGGAGAAACACTTAACAATTTAATTCAATGGCTATCTTTCTGATTGCTTTTCATATTGATACGTAGAGGATAATATAAGTCTGTTTTACTGGATAATTTCTTGAACGTTGTTAATAGTATTCAATCCAAAATCAAACTCAAATTAGAGATTGAAGTAGACCAAAAGGTTAATTTTTTGATCTACACATTATTCGCACATATTATCACCTTTATACATCAATATTCTCGGAAAACTTTCATACATAGATAATCCCTTTCAGACCAATTGACATCATTCCAATTAGGGACACTCTAAACGGTTGAGAGTTCAGAACTTAAATCACTGCCTCACTGTCCCAGTATATAAATCTGTGTATATTTGAGTTTCCTCCGTAGATACAAAGCAGCACTAATTTACATCAACTGTCCAGCTTGCAAGTTTCTGGAGACGCCCCTGAAAGTACTTATGCTTTATACTTTTGACCTACATACTCGAGCTTATTCTCTTAATCGTTTTGATCAATCCATGAACTAGATCTCTACTTGCATTGAATTATTTTTCTCTTAACTGTAGTGTGGCTGTCTACAACCACTTCAAGAGGCGTATGAAAGTCATACTTGAGTGGCATTATATCCGATGGCTCTAATCTCTATATCACTTCTTCACATCGTGATTTCATAATACTGCTCATTCTTCACCTTTTAACGAGGAGGAAAAATAGATCGAGGATCAACTCAAAGGCAATGGGATGAAGGTTTCCTCACAACTGCACCGTTACGCTAAACCCTGTTCCTCCAGCTTGTTAAGGGTTGTAAATTCCGCCTCTCTTCGTACACCATATAAACGATGGATTTATGACTATGAGTCTTATAACCACAATTTATTATCAATGAGTTATCATTGGCTTTAGCTTCTAGTCAACGAAATTTCCATAGACCTGACATAATAGAATATACAGAAAAACTTTTATTCATATTTCCAGTTCTGTCTTCTGTCTACAGTTACCTTCATCTTAACCTCATCCGAAAAAACCTACGTATGTCCATTCCAAACGGGCTTTCTGGTTCAGCTTCCTGCGTTTCGTGAACTGAATTAGAGTATTGATCTAACTTCTCTTCTAGTTGGGAATTTTATTCGTATTTCTGATCACTTTTAACTACATGAGTTACGATCAATGTTGCAAACTCAATCGTCCGCAAAAGTTACTATGTATCGAAACATCACTATTCAACTATTTCATCAAAACTCTTGAAATGTATTTCCTTGTTGGATATGAAATTGAATTGTAATTACATAAGTTACGATCAATGTTGCAAACTCAATCGTCCGCAAAAGTTACTATGTATCGAAACATCACTATTCAACTATTTCATCAAAACTCTGGAAATGTATTTCCTTGTTGGATATGAAATTGAATTGTCGCAAAATGTTGGTAGCTTTATTGTTGATACCAATCAAATCATGTTGAATTTTTCCATAGGTTCGCAAAAAATGTGGAAATCGTATCGTGGAAGACGGAGAGGATTGCGACTGCGGCACATTCGAAGAATGCCCGAAAGTAGATCCTTGCTGTGACCCCTTCACTTGTAAATTGACAACAGAGGCAGAATGTGCATCAGGACCTTGCTGTAATCAGTGTAGGTTGAAGGAAAAAGGAGTAGTGTGTCGAGAATCATCAAACGAATGTGATTTACCAGAACATTGTTCTGGTGAAACTGGAGATTGTCCAAACGACCTGTTCAAGAAAAATGGAAGTCCATGTGGCGAGGATAGTGGACACTGCTTCAATGGATATTGCAACACTGTTTCACAACAATGCGAGAAGATATGGGGTTATGGTGAGTTGAAAATTTTGCAATACACATAAACATATTCTCAACCATTTTCGCTATTATTTTTCAGGTGGAAAAGCGGCAGACAACCAATGCTTTGAACAGTTCAATTCAAAAGGTTCTATTAATGGTCATTGTGGTAGTGACTCCAATGGTAGGTTCATTAAATGCGCTCCTGAAAATTTGAAATGTGGATCTCTACAGTGCCAACTAGGAGCACGCTCGCCTGTCATCAAAGGATTGGATCAACTCTTTTCCAGAACAATTATTTCAATAAAAGGAGTCGAGTATGAATGCAAGTGAGTAATTTTCAAAGATTCTAATAAATATTTATCTGTCTTCATTCTTGTTCATGTGCACTTTTTCTTTATTTGCACTAATTCTTTCTGTCATTTTCATATTTCCGTAATCTTGGTTAGATTTATCTCCTATACTAAAAGACTGTACTTGCGGAATATTGGGAATGGAACCAAGATTAATAATCTTTGTTATACTGATGGTAATATGTGTACACTAATTGCAGAAACAGAAGGAAAGTTAATAATAGATAGGGCAAACAGCAATAAACCAAATATCAAGAAAATAAACAACATTGATAAAGTGAATGCTTTTGTTCATTGGAGCTGATAGATTGAAAGAAGATCTCTAGACAAAGAAACCATGCTATTTCAATGGCAACAAAAATGAGATCGATGCGGTGTTTGGTGTTCTATATACTTCTTTATGAGCTTGAATGAAAGTCATAGAGAATGGCCAATGATAACAATAAAATGGATGTGTTTGAGTTATTTCATGCGTAGAATGTTGAGAATTTCTTGGACGGATAAAAAACGCATAATTAATTACTACAACAGAAAAAAATATAGACTATAATAAACAGTAGTAGAAAGCATCGCAAAATGGTTTAATATGTGGTGCAAAAAAACAGCCTGGGCGTAGCCTAGTAAAGGAATGCAATGTAAAAAATCACCAAAGTCATCATGTAGGATGTACATGGACGTCAAAACCTACAACATGGGATAGAGTTTAGCATCCTGAATAGAAATAACAGAAAATATAAAATGAAGGAATCTCGTAGAAAACAGCTCATAAATTAACAATCGCCGGTGATCTGAAGGGACACCTAGGGATTCTGGGTTACATAGCGCCAGAAATCTTATCACAACCATCGGATATAATGCCGCTTAAGTTTGATTTTCACACACCCTTCAAAGTGGCCATAAAAGACCGCACCATCGTAAAGGGAAAAATAAATCAATTAGACCAAAAATCCTCCATTTGGTACACAAACGGATCGAATACGATTGATGGAACAGGAGCAGGCATATATGGACCCAAGTACTCATCATCAGTGCCTCTGGATCTACTCCCACAATCATGCAAGCAGAAACACTTGCTGTAAACCTTTTGCTGTCAGAAGGAACTAAGAAGGAAACTCAAATGGTGCAAAGGTTCACATTTTAACGGACAGTCAGGCAGTGATAAAAGCTCTAAACTCTTACAATTATCGGAGCATCTCTGTCTGGGAATGCCGTCAATCCTTGAAGCAACTTGCTGAGGGAAACAAACTTTTCCTGTGTTGCATGTGAGGGCATACAAGGAAATAAAGCCGCTGACGAACTGGCCAAATCAGCTGCTGGAATCCCACCCATCGGACCTGTGGTCTAAGTAAGCCGCACAGACGACAGGAACTGGAACGATGGGAAGAATTTAGTAAAGAAGAATACTGGAGGAAAACTCCAGGCTAAAGGCAAGCGAAAAAGTTCATTGACTATTCGCCACAGAAACAAAACAGCTTCTCGATCTCTTTAGAGACGAGCTGGGGATCATAACAGGCCCTCTTACTGGACACTGCCCACTGAGAAACCATCTCAACAAAATGGGCAAATCGGAAACGGCAACATGCAGAATGTGTAAGAGAGCAATGAAACTGCTGAACATATTCTTTGCAGTTGCATCGCAACTGTCCGTCAAAGACATATACACTTCGTTAGCGACAAAGTAGAGCCGCACGAAGTAAAAGCGAAAGCTCCCAGGGAGATTCTTAATTTTGTAAGGGATTTAGACCTACAGGGAAATGAATAAGAAGGGTTACGAACAAAAGACCAATTTGGTCGCAGTTCGGAAAGGCTTGCAAAGCCAATCGACCCCCACGAATGTAATGTAATGTAAATGTAACAATCGCCGGAGACAAGTACGTGAATCCCAATATCTAATTCTGTAATTTTTCATTTAATTCTACCACGTAATTTGAGGCCTACCATCCTCCAATGTGTTATTTTGAAAACTGGCCAACAATTCACTATTGGACGAATCAAGGATAAACTGGGGAGTTATCATTTTCAGATGTATATTATCATTTCCAATATTAAAGATTGCTTCGGATTCTTTTTTCGCTATGAGTTAGGATGTTCTACTCAGTTAACAAATTTTGTTAGGGCATGATACTAGGCCAAAAACACACACACATGAAGCATAGATCTAGCTAGCCACTACACTATTTACCAGGCAAAAGTATGCTCAATGATCAGTGCACTAAACCAAATAAAAATCGAAAAAGCCACGTCAAGGATTTTTTTTCACTCAGTGATAACTCAACTGCGGTATCAGCACTCAAATCATACCAAATGAATATCTAAATTATTCTGGTATTGTAAGCACAGCGTGCAATGTTGATTCGAGAAAACACTACTGCGTGGATCCAGGTCCACTCGAAATATAGAGGTTACAAAGCGGATGAACT
Source organism: Cryptolaemus montrouzieri (assembly GCA_013387265.2). Classification (NCBI taxonomy): domain Eukaryota; kingdom Metazoa; phylum Arthropoda; class Insecta; order Coleoptera; family Coccinellidae; genus Cryptolaemus; species Cryptolaemus montrouzieri. Next base: position 68,185,345 of record JABFTP020000021.1, on the reverse strand, counting down.
AGCCAAATATGGATTAAGGCACTACTAATAATGAGATCGGAATCTGCTTGCATTTCATGTGGAAGTGTAAAGAGATTGGTAGACTGAGAATAAAATGCACCCTTCGTCATCAATACAAGTGAAACATTTGAGAGCTTTTAAAGACTTTGTTCTTTTTCGAAGTATTCTCCAAAGAGATTAATACACTTTTGCATTCGTACCAACTGAAATCAGTTATTCCAATCGTTTGTTGCTTCATTCAAAATGGCTTTTCGGAAGGCATCAATAGCTCTTTCTGAAGATTCAAACCTTTGACCACGCAGTCTGTTCTTGACTTTGGGAAAAGTGAAGAAACTGGTTGGGATTTAGGTCCAAACTGTATGCAAGATGATATAACAATTTGCTGTTGTCTTGCGTTAAATATTTTTCGGAGCTATGTGCGAAATTCCATTGTTTTGATGAAGTTCGGGGTTAGTTTGTCGAAGCCTACTAACGAGTTGCGGTACAGAAATGGTTCTATACCAATCGGCAGTAACTATTCTTTGATCTTGTTAAGGAATTGTTGCTACATAACCTGTTTTTGAAACGAACGGTGCGACCATCTTTTTGTAGACCAATTTTCCGATTCACCCTTGCAACTTTCTGTTCTTCGTTCAACAGCAACAGTATTCAATGGGAAACTAATTTTTTCACTTCCAACTCTTCGTGCAAAATTTTCTGTATTGATTGATGTCTCTGAAATCCGCAATGATGCCTAAATCTCACGATGAGATGCATGCCGATCTACCTAGATAATCTTACGCACAGCATCCACATTTTCTTAAGTGGCCATTGTCTTTGGTGTTCCTGTCCCTGAAAATTGTAGACAATTATTAAACAAAAATGATCACGGTTCAATTTCATTTATTCGACTAACTTCTCAACTTTGAAAGTTCGTTCTGGCTAAAACACAGCACGCATGGAACTGAAATTCGGATTTATATTAACGAATCATAGGGGTTCATTTTCATTACTGAAGTTAATAAATGGTGACCTCAATGCTCCAGCATGGAAAACATAAGAGAAATCTCTCGTAGAAAAGACAAGAATGCTCCAGTATGGAAAACATAAAAGAAATCTCTCGTAGAAAGGAGAAGAAGAAAATTGTTGATCTTCTTACGAGTTAAAGCCTAAGATGTGGCGTGAAGGATGAAACAGCAAAAGAAGGCCTATTTGAATTTCAAATTCTGTAATTGAAAATATTGCATGCTCGATGTCTAAAAAACGTCATCAATTCACATTGATGACACAATCAGATTCATTATCCTGATTCGTACGGTTATTCGTACGCAATACACTCACACGCAGACAGTGTCACTGTCCATGACAATAGCTCGGACATTTGAAGAATGAATTTGTGACGTCCGATAATAGAATAAAATACCCTAACAGTTCTTCATTCTTTTGAATATAAATTTGGAATCTTTTTCTTCTGTATTTATGACAACTTCATGCCAATTCTCTAGAAATTTTGTCCTTATATTTACGAAACTCCGGTAATAATTTCATTTTCGTTTCGTTCTAATTATGAATAGCATCCAGGTTGCTTTCCTCTCCAAAAGTAAGGAATCCATTATTTGTAGACGTAGCTCAGAGTGAATTCGGAACGAAAAGAATATAATAGAAGATGATTTTTCGTTGATCAACATTTAAAACAAAAAACAAGAGTGGACTTTAAGTGAATCAAATAAAACAGAAATTCAATTTGATTGTCACTACATAAAAGACTTCCATGTGAAGGAGATTGTGAATGCGAATAATGAATGCAAGATCGAAAGGAGCATTCCTATACCTGGCTATCTAGGTTCAAAAGTTAACTGACGATTGGATCAATCCACGAGAATCAACGACTCAGCAGTTTTTCATCTGAGTCGATGTTTCCTTGGTCATCCGTGAGAGATGCAAGATTGTAATATTGAAATATTTAAAACATGGAATCATGAAAAAAAGAATTTGCTTTATTTTTCAATAATTTTGAGCCAATGAGTAATTTTAAGAATCTCTTTGGATTCTTTCTTTCACTATACGACACTATGTTTTCCAGTTAAATATTTGTCCTATCAAAGTAGGCATTCACTTTTGCATTAATTTCCAGAAAGCTGAGAATTGGCATTAATATTAGATACACTATTCTATAAAATCATTTCTTATATGGTATCTGAAATAAAGTGTTTCATGAATTTCTTACTGAGAATTATATTCTCCATATGTACACGTTTCTATGTCTTTTATGAGATAGTATGGTCGATGCGTTCTTTTTTACTCTTATGGAGATAGATTTCGCCTGTTTATCGAATATTGAGATACAATATACATCTGGTTCAACGCCAATCAAGTATTGGAGCATTAACTGATTTTTGACCACTGCAACGAGTAGGTACAGTGTGCAGCTTTGGAGTAAATAGTCAAACTAGTGTGGTTTTCTTCTTTTGATCTACTCTCTGGTTTTTCCATTTCCTGGTGGTCCTGGTATACTTTCGTGTCGGTTTGTTGAAGGGTGCCAATTGTATATATTAAAGATACATGAACTTGATACATTTTAATGAATTGATTCGAGCACGTGGTGGTCTAGCTGGCCTGATGTTGAAAACGGTAATGAAACACAGACCAGGTCAAACGAGACCGATACTGCAGTATTTTGCTTCTAGTCATGACATTCAACTAGATTGAACCACTTCTATGTGGTCCTGGTTATTCCTGAATTGAACTCTTTAATACTAATTTAATAGTTGTACTATCTTCATTTGAATCTTCACAAAAAATTTTTCACTTCTTCCAAAGTAAACGGACATTCATCACTATTTTCGATGTATGTAAATACTTCTTCAATGGCGAGATTCAATTCTTCATCTCGGAAATTCCTGGCTTTACTCTCAATAGTTGGTTTTGAAAACAATAAATAGCAGCCATTTTGATATCTTGCTCCAGCAGCAACTAAATGATCTTCAAACCCGACACGACCAAAATAGTTTTTGCCATGTCATTAGAATGAAACTGAGCTACAGATTAATTAAATGAAAGTGTGGCAATGTTACAAATTCTACACCAAAAGTTTTGTTCTTTTTTTTTCAGAATCTTTATTCTTTTCGCTGCCCCAAAGGTTGAAACATTTTTAAAAATAATAAACTGATTCACTTACTCTTGCTCTAGTATAAGGAGAATTCATTTCAAAAGTACTGGTTTCTTCCCCTTCATATTGTCTTATAACTGCAGCAATACTCACTCTTTCCAATGTAACTTTTTCAACACTTCAAATGAACTACCACTGATTTTTTATTTTTCAAATAGTTATTACAATTATAACTCCTTTTGCACTTATATTCATTAACGTCTTCATGACACGATCAACAGTTACAAATTCACCTGCAGGTTCTTCAAAAATGAAGCTAAGTTGGGATATATTTTGAAGCCGAAGAAAAATACAAACTTCAGTAAGAAAGATGTGCAATAACCATGTAGTTTAGGTATAAATAACGCTTAAGACAAACGTTACTTTGTTCAGACCTTTGAAAGAAATGCGAATATTCGAGTTTGCTACTCAGACAGTTTAACAGCAGAGAGATGTTACTCGAGGCCCCACGGTTCCTTTAAAATGAACATAGTCACACAGACCAATATTTCATGATCAGCTTATGAAAGAATTTATTTTTTTTCTCACTAACCTCTTTTAATTTCTTTTTGAAACCAACTAATTTATCTGGTCTTCTTCTCAACTCCAAAGATGAAATCAAATTACAAATTCAAAAAATCAAGTGTCAGCCAACTTCTAAGTATAATTCTTTTTATATAGAACAGACTGGTCATTCTTTCATCGCTAGATCCAAAGAGGATTTTCAATATTTCATGCATAAAAAACAAGATACTGCAGTTGCGGTACATTGCGTCGAATAGCATTTCGATAGTTCAGCATGTGAAAATACTTATAATGATCTTAAACTTAATTGACTCCATCGGTGGACTAGGCTTTCTTATAAATAGAAGACTATCCACAACTCTATCAACAAGGGTAATACTCATAATTTTACGTCTAAACTCTAGATGCACTTTATAGATCATTCAAGTATATGCACCAACATCAACGCATTCTGATGAAGAAGTAGACATATTCTACGAGGACTTATTGTCCGCTATTCAGGTAAATTCTGCCCACTTCACTGTTATTTGTGGTAACTTTAATGCTAAAGTAGGAGTAAAAGCCGATCCGTCTGAAATAGCACTTGGAAATTTTGGTAGCCAAGGTAGAAATGAAAGAGGGGAGACATTTCTCCTAGAAAATAACCTATTCCAACTGAATAGCTTCTTCCAAAAGAAGACAAACAGGAGATGGACATGGAATAGTCCTGACGGAAAAACCCGGAACGAAAGAGATCATTTCATTACTAATAAACGTTCCATCTTCGAAGACGTGACGGTTTTGAATAGGTTTCCAACATCCAGTGACCATATATTGATGAGCGCTACTATCGAAATATCTACCGCCCTGGAAAGACACAAAATGATCAAAAAGAAGACAAACTCATGGGTTCATCCAGCAGATGAGACAGTATTCAGGCAATTCATCGATCCAACTGATATAAATGTACTAAACGACTAAATAGTCAACACCATCAGACAAGCACAAAACAAATTCTGCCCCAAAAATGAAAAGCAGCCGAGAATAAGTCCAGAAAGTAAGAAAAAAATGGAGGAACAGAGAAACAAGGCTAGCGATGTTAACACGGAACCTCATGGAACGACTCACTTACGATACTCTTCCATCAAGGAGACAAGACAAGGATAAAAAACTACAGGCCAATCAGCTTGCTTAATCATATCGACAAGTTGTATACCAGAATTCTCATAAATAGACTATAATCGAAATTTGAGATCTACCAACCAAGGGGGCAGGCAAGATTTCGAGCTCGTTTCGGCACTAACGATCACCTACAGTACTTGAAAACCTTGATCGTAAAGACTATTGAATATAATAGACCTTTATTCCTGACATTTGTTGATTTCCACAAAGCAAAATTAACGGCCATTATAAAAGCATTGAATGAATGCCAAATCGACCATCAATACACGAATGTCATCAAGAATATATACAACAACGCCACAACAACGATCAACCTTCACTCCCAGACAAAGAAAATCAAAATAGGAAGAGACGTGGGACAATGTGATACTTCGCCTAAACTATTCATCACTGTCCTAGAGTATGCTTTCAAAAGGTTAGAATGGGAAAACAAGGGCATCAGTATCGATGGAGAAGGACTCAAATCATTTAAGATTCGCCGACGATATCGTACTCATCTCTGACAATCTAAGAGAAGCCGCTATTATGATCTGATCTAATAACTAAAAAACGCAATGCAGGCGGACGGACTGCGGATAAATTTCGAAAAAACAAAGGTGATGACAATCTGGTCCCCAATAAGCTTTAAGTGTTGACAACAATCAGATACAAATGGTCTATAGCTACATACCATATATCTGGGGCATGAAATGAGGATCAATAGAGACAACCAAACAGCAGAACTGCTCAGAAGAATAAGATAAGGATGGGCAGCATATAGCAAATTTCATGATGTCTTCAAGAGCAATATTCCGATTAAAATGAAGAGAGAGGCTTTCAACACGTGTGTTCTACCCGTTCTAACCTACGGTGCAGAGACCTTAACCCTGACAGAATTCGAAACGAGGAGATTCGCAGAAGAACAGGTGTGAAGATAGAACGACGGAAGGTGGACGAGGAAAATTGAATGGCGACCAAGAGCAGATAAGCGAAGTTGAGGCCGACCTCCAACCAGATGACCTGAAAATAACCCACACCAATTGGATGGCAAAGGCACAGAATAGAGAAAAATGGAAATGCCTTAGTGAGGCGTATGTTCAGCAACGGACAGTTCAGGGCTAAATGATGATGATATTGAATTTCTTAGCATCAATGAAAATTTTGAAAGCGTCTAGAGTTAAAAGGGATAAAATCCTCAACAACAGATGGATTTAAGGGCATTCCGATCACCTTTATTTAAATTATTGTAATTCCCAACCAAATTTCGATTCATTCGGCCTGATATTGTTATTTTCCTATCATAAATACAAATTTAATAGTGTATTTTTTAGTGATGAAGATGAATGCATGTAATCTGAAACCGGTTCAATCAATAATAGAAATGGATGAAACGCTATAGTCAAAACACAATAAATTTTTATAACCTGATTTTGCGTTCAATGATATACATAGGCAACGTTGTCGCAGATATGGAGAATACAACACTATTTCAGAATCGCATTATTTCAGAAACGGTTGGTGTAAGGATAAAATGTAAGGACAATTTCGGTAGAGAATTGCAATATATTCAATTACGGTCGTAGATATCTTTTATCATAAAACTAATAATTTCGCGAACAAATCCAAATCCATTTTTGCCAAATGTGACCTCGAATGAAATTTTTGGATACATGGATTAGTTGAGGACTTTTCAGAATTTCCTTTCAACGGTGTCCCTAACAATTAACAATTTTCAGCTTTCTGCAAATTTATGATACGCATACATACCTTTTTAATCGAACTTAACCGGGCTATATATTGCGATTCCTGTTTATTTACGAGGTGTTGTCTCCATAATGTTTGCATTTATGAGGTCGTTGAGATGTGAGGTATGACCAAAAATTTTATGTCCGGTTATAAGTATTGGTTCTTACTACCATTCTTCAATTTGAAGAATTAAATTGCACGCTATTTGTTATTACATGTTAGTTAACTAAATTTCAGCTTTTCGGTCTAATTACCGATTACTCCGTTTTCAGTGGCTCGATGATTGGCTTTATATTTTCCGTTTTTAGAGGGCGCCACCTCGTATACGCAAAATATTCTTGCAGCAAACGATTTTTTATTACTAATGAGTTATTATCGTCGATAAATTATAACTTCAATGATGAAGCAAATGGCCAGGGAATATAATATAAGCCGATTCTATTCCTTCATTATCATTCTCATGTGCGATTTAACCTTCTCTTCTCTATTCTGCGCTTTGTAACTCGTTGTTTTGGTGTGAAAGGTAGCAAGTTCACCTTATAGTTATAAGAAATAGATCTGTTTACAGGACCACAACCGGAAATGGAGAAAAATCCGACCTGCCCCAACATGGACTAGTTCGTGACGGAACGCCCTGCGGGGACAATCTCATATGCCTTAACCAAACGTGCACTAGCATTTTTCCGTATATCGATCAACTGAAGTGTCCTACCACCCACAATAATCAGGAATGTTCCGGAAGAGGGGTGAGTAGAGCATTGATAATTTATTAAATAATAAGTTGATGGATTATTAATCCATGTTATTCTTGAGGTCTTTATTAAATTGAATTAAATGCGCAATATCAAATGTATAGGAACTGCTTTCCAATAGGTTCATACTCAAATCCAACTTTAATCCAAGCGCAAAAGATTGCACATGTACTATTTTTAGAATCCCACATGCTACCACACACGTATCTAGCATTATCTACTTCATCTTTTGCTGCCATCGTAGCCGCCACAAGGAGTCAATTCAGCGGCAAAAATAGCGTCGTGCGATGCGGGTTTAAATTATGAAAATTAAACATGATAACATAATAATTTTCAACACTCTAGATAAATTGTTCTTGATGAAGTTTTATTTTTGAGCACTTCTCGTGAAGAATAGTTTTTCAGCTAGTAATTTCGATTTTCATAATTCCTGATGGAATATGAATATAAATAAAAGTTCGTAGGATGACTAAAAAATAATTATTTTTCATCATATTGATTAACACAGTCCCCAACATGAATTTCAGCTCTTCTTCAACACTTCGATACCTTTTTCGTAGAAAGAATCCTTTTTGACCTCAAACAGCCATCAACCATTCATTTATTGTTTTATTTATGTAAAGTTTGTACCTTCAGATGAAGCAATAATGCCATATAACCTTATCTTCTTCTATCCAAATTAATGTCGTTACTATCACATCAAAACAGTGTTTCTATTGTTTTGACAGTTTTCACCTAAATGCGTTTTTTGGGTTGAAATTCAACTATTTATATCTTTGAATTGTTTCTCGAAACAGCGATTTTGTAGATAGATGTTTTTAGCGTAGTTGTAATGATCCATTTGTTGATTGCTGATCGATGAAGCTGATAGTGATGATGATAGAATTGATGGTTCTCTTTATTCTCGATATTCAATGGAAAATATACCAGGCGCGTGGCGAAACCAATTCTTTATATACTACGACGACTAGAATAATGCTAACAGTAACGTGACACACATTGTGTTTTTCGCGAGTCCTATATAAGCGCGCTAAGTATGCGATACCGACGCGTCATCATGTAACCTAGATAAGAGACACATGACATTTCATCTAACGTACATCATTTGCTCTACGTGCTAGTTACGTGTTGTCTCCATGATGACTGATGCCGGTGTATGCATCTAGCATAATAGCTGATGGAGAAAAGTGAAAATAAATAACAGAGAGTTCTGCAGATATTCATTCTATACTTCTTCTGCATGATGTAATATTTTGTATGTTCCTTTACCAATGGCTCAAACATCTGGAATCCCTTTTTCATCTTAGAGAGTCGGAGAGCGTTTAAAATCTGCAAACTATCACTCATATCGCTTTGTTTAAATGGTATTTTGTCCTTGTAAGACAAAATACTTTTTCAACACACTTAATTCAGTTGCTCAATTGTTTCAAGGTTTTTGACAGTAGTGTGTCAAAATCCGCTATAATTATTATTTTTTCCAATATTGATCAACGTATACTGAAGTGTATATCTCAATATAATTCTAACAAAATTCTGATTAATACTCATTCTGGTAGAAGTATTTGTGTTGCTTGGTCAGGGTCGTTTCTGTGAATTCAAGTTTTTGTCACTGAGTCATTTTCCAGGTGAACAGAAACGACATCAAATTACAACGTAAAATACTATGTTTCACAGGAAGAACCTAGCTGAGAAGCCGCTTTGCAGAACATTTGTTCAGATGGTTATCTTTGCAAAACTGAACAACTACAAAAATTCTCTTCGAATAAAGAAAGAAAACTTTTGAAATTCTTTACTAAAGTTAGCTGGAGACCAAATTCAATGAAAATTACTATAATAGGTGAAGCAATCTTTGGCGAGATCGTTTGTTTACACTGCGCCAAGAAATAAACTCACAATTTCATTAATTTAAATTCTTTTTGGATAAGTAACCATCTATTAGCATAATAGCACAATACTATCTCAAAAATTACAACTTGCAAAATTATCGCTTTATGTGTAGATGCATTGAAAAATTTTTATTCAAGGAATAATATTCTATCTTCCGTAGAATGTTGAATATCCTTCCCTGAAGGAGCTGCTTTGCTAATCCACCTTTAATAATCTCCGTCAACCAGGGCCACACAGCAGTGGTACAGCTTGGTCGGATATCATGAATAGGAGCAATAGACTTCAGGAGTACTGACGAGGTCGAATAAAAATGAAACTGCAGTATATTACTCCTATTCATGACATCCGACCGAACTGGGCTGTGTGGCCCTGGTTGACGGTGATTATGAAGGATGGGTCGGAAAACCATCTCCCTCAGGGAAGGATATTCAACATTTTACGGAAGGTTGAATTGTTCCTTGAATAAAAATGGTTCAACTATTAACACATATTTTTTTCGAATATGTGCTGACATATCCAACAAAATTCGATGTTATTTCTTGGCACACATGTTCCTTTCATGATAAATAAATTGAAATCTTGCAAGAAACCAACACATATTGATGAAAGCAGTTGTTGATCAATTTTTGCAAATATCGTTTGTTTTCTTGAAAATTTTTATTTCCGATAATAATGCAACGCGTATCACGAAATTTGACCCTGACAGAATTAGTGTTTGATTACCTAAATTCGACTTCTACAATAAATGGCTGAAGGCTTGGCTTGTCGCATTCAAGTTTTCCCGAATGATCCACAGGCACAGAGATTAATAATCTTAAAAGGGGACCTGGATAAGGACGTCTTCTACCAAGAACGACGATCCATAACCTCTATTCAAGAATTTCCAAAAATTGACAGTAACATTCGTTCTTCTCGAAAATTCTAATCTCACAACAAAATGTGCTGAAGCAGTGGTCTTAAATGACCTACGTTGGACTTATACATGAATGGGTCAAAGGCTTGGGGTGTCTCATTCAACTGTTTCCAAAATAATTCGCAGGTACAGGAAGACTGGTAGTCATGAAGGAAAACCTGGGCAAGGACGACCTCGAGCAACCACGATAATCCATGACCGTTTATTCAAGAATTTCCTCGTTGAGACTGCGGTTCGCTGGTGCTAGGCGCCTTCAACTAGAGCTTTGACAGACCAGTGAAGTACAAATTAGCACTGAAACGATAAGACAATGTTTCAGGTAATTTGGTTTGAGGCCCCTTGTCGCAGCTCAAGGTCCAGTTCTAACCGAAGCACATTGAAGAGTCCGATCAAATTTCGCCAGAGAACATCTCAATTGGTTGAAAGCTGACTAGAAAAGAGTTTTGTTTACAGATGAGTCGAGATTTTGTCTTTTTCATTGCAATCGATGCTCTTTAGTGTACAGACGTTGAAATGAGAGATATGCCCAGTACAACTTTTCACCTACCTACCTAAGGTTTTGGTGGAAGTTCAATAGTGTGGGAGGAATTTCTTTGAACACTTACGGTCTTACAATATTGAATAGAAATTTCTATCAATTATTGTCAATGTTAATAATACTCTTCCAGGGAGTCAATATTACCATCAATATCATCCTCCGTAAATAGTGAAAGAAACATTGAGATTATTGAACGTCTAGGTGTTGCATTATTCAGCAACGATCAAAATTATTGATCAATATTGAAACACCCCCAACCCCGGTCTATAAAAGACGATGCAAAACGCATCGTTTTTATGTAAATTGCATTATCTGAATTATTTTATTATCTTCCCATATTAATTACACCTGAGTGAAATCGGTCAAATGAAAAGCCATGTGATTGTCTACCTGAACTTGCCTTGGAGTTTTTTTTATAAAATAGGACCCTTTTCTTTGTTGTGTTGTGTATTTGCAGTAACCTACTCAACAAGTTCTTTTATGTGAGGTTTGATGTGATGCGACCAATTCTTCGTCGCTTATACCATGGTAAGAAAATTAGAAAATCAAAAAACAGATTCGGTAAAAATGCCTATTTGATCCTTGCAGCATGAGTATTAAATTCTCATCCTTACATTCTTTGGCTTCTTTGAATAAATTCAATGAAATATCAGATCATTTAGATACAGGCCCAATTAGCCCTCACCCATATTTTGAGTGGAAGTGTACATTAGATTATTATAAACAGACCTAATTGGTCCTCACCCATATTAAGAACGGAAGTTGGAATATTTAATTATTATAAACAGGCTTAATCGGCCCTCATCAATATTCTGGATGGTATTCGGATATGAGATTATTATAGACAGGCCTAACCGGCCCTCACCCATCTTATGAGTGGTAACTGACTCTATGTAAGGGTTTGGTAGTATGATATCATGTTTTCTGAGTAGGTCGTTGCCCTCAAACTCAAAACTCTGGAAGATTTGCTTTTAAAATTTTAAGGAACACGTCCACAGCTGACAACTTGCAAGCCTCAATGTCTGTGGGTTCATACATGCGTATCGTCCCTAAAGCCATTTATTTACACTACCGCGAGATATACTCCGTAGGCGATCATTGCACCTGAATGCAGGGAAAGTTCCCTTATTGAGCTTAAGAGTGTCGGACATCAAATCAATAACTTGAAAGTAAGATCTTCCCCATAGTTGGAAACAATAAAAATTAAGGTTAAGTATGTTCTGCTAAGTTATAAAATGAGATAAATAGAAATACTGAATAAATGGATTATGATATTTCAAATAGATAATTAGCCCATTTGTAGAAGCAAAGATAAGTATCAATATTAAATGTTCTCACATTCAAATATATCATTCCTCAGAATATAAACAAAAGATTTGGATTGGCAAAATGGTTTAGTAACATGTCAATAAGATCAATAAGTAAAGTTTTAAATCAATATTTAACTTCATAACATTTCAAATTCAAATAGTTACCAAGTTACTGGAATCAGTATACAATAGTTAATTGGGTTTCATTAATGTTGCAAGTTAGGTAAACAAATGTTGAAATCAATATAAAATAATTGAATACACTTCACATAATTTGTCAAGTTAGGAGAACAACTATGAAAATCAATGCAAAATAATTCAGTACACTTCAAATTTTACCAAGAGCTTCGAACGGAAAAACGGAATCAGTGCGTATCTAAAGAAAAATAACTCAATAAATCATAACAGCTAGTTAAAACCACGTTGAAAATTCGAATTTTCTCCTGCTTCGACCATCATATATGTAGTACCTAATAAGGTGTTGACCTTCAACATTTGAATGAAGACTGAAACAAATATTAATCAATCTACCTCATAAACGTCAATATGAACATCAATATATGCATCAATACACTTCAATGTAGGTTTCTAGCAATTTGCTTCAATATGCTTTCATTTTGTGTAACCTTTTCCTGAACTGTAAACATAGCTTCTCAATACATCGATCAATGCATATTGATCATTACTATTGATCTTCTGGGTCGTCATTTCAAAATTAGTACTGCATAGGAAGGATATGATTTTGTTAATGATTTAAGTCATTCAGGAACTTGTTAAAAGAAATTTAAGTTTCCATGGTTTTGAGTTCGAATGATCCCAATTTGAATATATATGCAATAAGTAACTTATGTATTCCATTGTACTTTATTTTATATTTCAGTATTGTACGAATACTAACCGTTGTTATTGCAACGTTGGATGGACGGGGTCGGATTGTTCAATTGAAGAGGAGGTGGTTCCGTCCCCAGCACTTCCTACTAGGCCATCTTTGGAAAGGCCTAGTACGAATTTATCAAGCGTAATGAAAAAGAAAGAAACCCCCTACGGTAGGTACCAAAATATTATTATTTTCATTAATTTGTTCAAAATTAAAAATTCATCATGTAGAAATTTAACCAATAATGATCTTTCCTCATCCAAAAGAAGGAAATAGTGAAAATGAAAGAGAGGGACAGAGTAGAATTATATATGATTGTAGTTCAATTTCCGTTAAATTTAGATCATCTGAAAATGCAAGCCTAAATCATCAAATATCTAGTTGTATGACGTAATAAGAAAGCCGAAATAAAGTAAACATTCTTCATTCTTGCTAATTAATGTCCGTCTCTGTCGAATTCAAAATAGAAAATCATTCAGGATAGAGAGAAAGATTTGGATATGATCATTATTGGTTACTAAAACTCAATGTACGTACACAGAGCAAAAAATAACCGAAGGGTATACGAATTCAATTTACAGGAGACAAGAACACTGATAACTTAAGCACGTTATCACTGGTATTCATCTTGGTAGGCGCGGTCCTCGGTGTCTTCATTTGTTTTACCCTAGTGGCAGTTTGCTACAGGTAGAGAGTGATCTATCGTGGTCGTGTTTTTGAAGTAACTGTGTCGCATTGTCCTGTATATAGGCTTTCGTATTAATCGTACTAACCGTCACTCTCGAATGATGTATGCCCCTATAATGTACGTCAAAACCTAATCTATTGGCAATAGACCACTTGCAACCACATCAGAAATTACGAAAATTTATTTAAGAGATTTTTAAATAAATCAAATTCAAGGTATTAGATATTATTGTTCGGGAATTCGACTTTTTCTGTTGATAAGCAGGATTTTGACATTAAATCAGAGCTTACATTAAATTTTTAATGTAGAACCATTTGAGATCTTGTAAACTATGAAGGATTTATGAGGCTAGAGCAGAGAGAGTCAACTGTTCTGTTGTTTCCTGAGCCAAGACTCCCAAAGGTATTAAATTATCCAATAGCGTAACGGGAAGTAAAATTGATTAAATAATAAGTAACCCTGTTTTATTTAAATCTTTTTATATCAATAAGATGTAGAAATCCCTGTGGAAATGTTGAATTCAAACTAACCAAATCACGCACTTCAAACAAAGAAAGTGTGAATATGGCTAAAGTAATTCACAACTTTTCAAGTAAGTATGGTCTGAAGAATTGATTAATTTGATATCTTATTTCTACAGAAGATCAAAATTTTCGAAAGTGATTCGTAAGAAAAATAAATACAATTGAAAGAGCATGTTAGTCATATGAAAAATATTTTGAAATAAAGAAATTATCAAAATGTGTATGTTCTTTTTGAGATATCATATTATTTTTATCACAAATATGAGGTAGGTACACTAATGATCATCATTCATCTTCGAATGATAGAGACTTTACGTATCGGCTACTTTTGAACTATAATCACTCATGAAACCAAAAGAAATATATATGAGCAGAAAAGATCTTTTTGAAGAAATAAAGAATGACATCGTTGCAAGTAGTATGTTGCCGGTTAGGTTCTGAAGTATCGTAATATTTGTGTACTGTACATATTGATATTGATTTCGATATTGCAACATTGTCTCATTGGTGCTTTCCTTCTCTCTTTTCGCCTGTGTATTGCTGTTGATGCATGATGACGTCACGGTGCCGTCGCTTCCCACGTCCACAACGCTGTTCGGCTGACCGCAGAGGACTATCACGGTTCCAACACGATATTTCTCGTTGGTACACTCATGTCGGTGGTAGGGGGTGTGTTCATTGTGTTCACAACTGTGGCCCTATGCTACAGGTCAGTCGTAGTACACAAAAACTTCTCCCTCTGTCTCAGGTTAGTGATCGAGCAGACCTCATTCAGGTAGCGATCCACGTACTCAGCATCCGCTCGTGCTTCTCCGTATGTTCGATTTTAATGCAATGCGATCTTTATCTTATAACAATTGATAACTTGATGATTATCATGAAGATGGTCATCCAAAACCTAGCGGTGCTCTGGACAACCTAGAAAGTTCATCAGGCTCTTAAGAATGAACCGATTTTTTTCAAATGTCACTAAATTATAAAATTTTATATATTTTCTAAGAAAAGAAAAAGAAAGCAATATGAACTGAAAACTCTGGGAAAAATTATTATTTTCGGAAGAAAACATGTTCATGCAAAATATGACCATGTTACATCATCATTTTATATTCCTAGGGAGGATCTTCGTCAATATGATGTCTCAACAGCTATGATAAGTGAGAATATCATATGAAATAATACGATATTCTCTTTGATAGAAACTGTTTTATACTCGTTCATGCAAAGTATACAGTAAATGCAGCAATACACAGTATATTTTATTTAGATGCTGAAGATGGACGAGTTTCGTCTGAAGTTAGTTAGGACATAATACACTGACTGGCGCAAAATCCGGCCATCCAATTTCTTTTCAAAATCTAAACATTTCTATATTTAGACGATTTTCTTGATCTTTGCAGCTGAACGTTGATAAATTCATCTAGTTTATATAATTCACGTTAGAAATTTCGCCTCGAAATCAGAGGTAATGAGCTGATAACTTGTACAAGCCATTATTTTGGTATTCTAGATGTTGAAAATCAAATTATCACGTGTAAGCTTCTCAAGATATTTAGGATCAAAAGGCCAAAAAAATGTTATTTGGGAATATCTCGCTCTTTATGTGTGATATTTGCATCTATTATAAAAATTGTAGTCTAAAAATTCTCTAAAATTCCTTTCTCTGGTCTTTTTTATATTGAAGACTTTTATTCAGGAACTTTCCGTAGAAAAAAAGGAACAATATTCATAAAGTCTTCAATGTGTATGCACATACAGTGTGTTCAACGAAAATTTGACCCCCTATAACTCCGAAATGAGTAACATTAGCGAAAAACACCAAGACACGTCGATTTTTGTTTCGAGGGGAGCATTTTCGAAATAATTCGAAACTTGTCAGATCAACCCCTACCCCCAGCAACCCTAATTTCGAAATTCATCATAGGGAATAAGGGTCGAGTGGCACCTTACTGAAAAGGTCTGTCAATTCTCCACCTTGATTTGTCATTTTAGAATTTTAAATTAACATACAGGGTGTCCCAACCAAGGGTGAAGTTGAATTCTGGAAATCCCAAATACTAAATGAAATAGATTTAGTTTGGCATAATGCAAGCGCAGGTTTATGCTCGGTCTAGAAAAACGACGTACACTTGTGAATTTGGAGTTGGTGCAATCAACCCCTATTTCCAGCATCCCCAACTCAAAAATCATTCGATCGATAATAGGTCAAGTGGCACCTCGTTGGAAAGGTACTGCAATTTCTCTTCGAATTTGGTATTTTCGAAATTCAGAATCATCATACAGGGTGTCCCGAAGCAGGAACATTGAAAATCCAAATAACTTTTGAAACTGGTTAATTTCGGTATACGAGAACATGTTTGATCCGAGAATAGGACTTTCTTGTGTGGTTATAGAATTTTGCAATCAACCCTTCCATTCAGCATCCCCAACTTGAAAATCATACAAATAATTCAAGTGGCATATCTTCAGAAAGGTTTTTGAATTCCAGAATGATTAAAGCATTTTATTCAGTTCGGCTCTCCAAACAGGATGTCGCTTTCGAAAAATTCAATATCGTCATTTGAAATTATCAACTAAAATTAATTCGAAACTGTTAAAATTATTGGGGTACGATGTGTTGAGCATCAATTACGAAGAAATAAAGCTGATTTCTGCATTGAAAATGTTCACATTTTTTCATTTCCATCTGGCGTGCAGTCATCTGTTATTTCTCATTTTGCAATGAAATATTATTATTATTCAGATCAGTTCCTCATTATTGTTGTTGTTCGTCAGTTGAAATTAATCTGAAAATGGTTTATTCCACTGAGGAATGGGTCGAAATTGTATCGACGTATTTTCGAAATAACAGTTGTGCCAAAGAAACGGCAAGGATATTCGATAGGAACCATCCTGAAAGAGAAAGGAAGTCAGTCACCAGTACGTTAAATATTTGGTTGACAAATTCCTAGCTACGGGTTCGGTGGCAAACAAAAACATGAAGTGGCATGTCCTGTCAGAAATGAGGCAACGGAAGTGGCAGTAGTGGGTCATCTACAAATGGAGAATACTACTTCGATCAGAAAACTATCTCGTCTGACTGGTGTATCAGCTACAACTGTCCATAGAATCGTGAAACATCACAAATTTCACCCTACAAGGTAAAATTAGTGCATGAAATAAACGAAGATGATCCAGATCGTCGTTTACAGTTTTGTGAAAATCTAAGTGAAAACCTAAACGCTAATCCAAATTTTCTGAATAACATCTGTTTTTCTGATGAAAGCACCTTTATGCTCAGTGGTGAAGTGAATAGACATAATTGTCGATATTGGGACACACAGAATCCTCATTGGTTTAGAGAGGCCCACACGCAAAGGCCTCAGAAGTTGAACGTTTGGGCAGGAATTTTGGCAATCATCTAGTTGGGCCTTTCTTTATTGAGGGTAATCTGAATGGAAATGGCTACCTACAGTTGTTAGAGGAACACATACATCCTAGATTGACAGAAATTTTACAGAACGATCCAACTCTTTCTGAGGACGAAATGCGTTTTCAACAAGACGGTGCTCCTCCGCATTATGATGCTCGGGTGCGCCAATATTTAGACGAAAATTTCCCAGGAAGGTGGATTGGTAGAAGAGGACCTGTTGAGTGGCCAGCAAGGTCACCAGATTTAAATCCCCTAGATTTTTTTTTGTGGGGCCATCTAAAATCTAAAGTTTATGCCACAAGACCAGAAAACCTGGAGGAGCTGCGGATGAGGATTATCACAGAATGCCGACTTTTGACTCCTGAAGTTTTCGCTAATGTGAGAAGAGAGTTCGAAAATCGTCTGTATAACTGTATGGAGGTGGGCGGAGGTCATTTTGAACAATTGTTGTAATAATCAAGTTAGTTTTTGTTTTCAATTGAATACAAGTTCAATAAATCTCGTTTTCCTGTTTAGATGAGCATCCAATCAGTTTCTCCATCATCCCTCATCCTGATCCTCACGCCAGAAAACCTCGATTGCCTAACTGAAACCAATGCCTCAGTGATTCAGAAAATAGAAAAATCTTTCTGGAACTTTGCCACTCAACCTGTAATCACTTGTATGATTTTTTGAGTTGGGGATGCTGAATGGAAGAGATTGATTGCAAAATTCTATATTCACGCAAGAGAGTCTTATTCTCGAATCAAACATAAACATGTTCTCGTATTATACCGAAATGAACCAGTTTCAAAAAGTTATTTGGGTTTTCAGTGTTCCTGCTCCGGGACACCCTGTATGCTGATTCTGAATTTCGAAAATACCAAATTCGAAGAGAAAATTGAAATACCTTTCCAACGAGGTGCCACTTGACCTATTTTCGATCGAATGATTTTTGAGTTGGGGATGCTGGAAATAGGGGTTGATTGCACCAACTCCAAATTCACAAGTGTAGGTCGTTTTTCTAGACCGAGCATAAACCTGCGCTTGCATTATGCCAAAATAAATCGATTTCATTTAGTATTTGGGATTTGCAGGAATTCAACTTTACCCTCGGTTGGGACACCCTGTATGTTAATTTAAAATTCTAAAATGACAAATCAGAATGGAGAATTGACAGACCTTTACAGTAAGGTGTCACTCGACCCTTATTCCTATGATGAATTTCGAAATTAGGGTTGCTGGGGGTAGGGGTTGATCTGACAAGTTTCGAATTATTTCGAAAAATGCTCCCCTCGAAACAAAAATCGACATGTCTTGGTGTTTTTCGCTAATGTTACTCATTTCGGAGTTATAGGGGGTCAAATTTTCTATAGTGATAAATTTCACATGTTGTCGTTAATAAGATATGACTTTAAAATATTACGTAAATTGAAGTTAATTACTCATTGCAAAGATTATATTAATTAGAAGAATCTTTGTTTTTAAATAAATATGCTACAATATTTACGTCTGTTGTGAGATCAAAGAATAACTACGTTAAATACACTTTTGTGTACTCTAAATATATTAAAATTATATTCTAATAGACGTTAATTATATTTTAAATAGACAAGCAATTCATGAAATACATTTTCATTACATTTAATGGTTTATTATTACTATGCTCCAGTTTTCTTCATTTTCATCATCGTGTTTGTCCTCCGGTCACTCAATAATGTAGAACTTCATTTCCGTTATGAACCATAGTCTCCAAACCTTCTAAAATTTCAGGGGTAAATATATTTTCACCTTCAACATCTTCTACATATTAGGATGCGTTGAGGTATGCTTGTCCTTTGTACTAGCTACAAGTGAAGAACATTAAAGTCTTGATTTCCTACATCCACAGCGCAAACCGCAATCATTTTTGCAGTTGGTCCTTCAAGAAAAAACCTGTTACGTGGAAAATATGGAAAATCTGTACCAACTTGCTGTGAATAGAAATGGTCGTATCTGAGGGGAGTATTCACGGGTATAATCATATTGTCAGAGTCCATACTCCCAGATATAATTTTAATAGTAATATTCCAGAGCTTACGCATTCAAAATAAAATCATTCAATTGCTTGTTTATTCGAAAGACAGACACCACAAAAATTGTCGCATCACCTGGTATTCTGCATTTCTCAATCGATTAAGCAGCTCCATCGCAGTTTCTTTGTCAACATATTTTTTTGGACATATGAGGGGAAAAAGTCTTATCTATGTAGTTACATTTGTTTCCATATGATCTTAAACACGTCTGAAACAAGAATGAGATTATTTGACTATCAGTATTCATTCAATTTTTCTTGTTTTCACGCTAAATTAATGCAAGTTTTCTATGTTTCTTGTTGATTTTCGAATCTTTGAATTTATTGTAATGGCTGCTGAACGTCCTGGACGCTATTTTAGTGATCATGAAGTGGTAAGAATTGTAGCACTTCTAGAGGAGGGGCGAAGACAACGATACGTGGCTAACTTGTTGAATGTTGGCCAAATCACTATTTCAAGAGCAATTAATTGGAACCACGAAACAGGGGAATATGGAAGAAGGGCCGGACAGGGAAGAAATCGGAAAACAAAACCAGTTGATGATCGTTGGCTTCATTTAACTGCACTAAGAGTTCGGCACTGTATGGCTAGAATGCTACAGAATGAACTTGCACTTTCCAGAAATGTGCATATTTCATTTCAAATTGTTAGGAACAGACTCAGAGAAGACGATGTCAGACCAAGGGTGGCTTCTACCGGCCCGCGTCTCACCAGAGAGCATCGACTTGCAAGACTTCAGTTTGCGAGGGAACATGCAAATTGAGGTATTCCAGAATGGTCGAATGTTCTCTTTTCCGACGAGTCCAAGTTCTGTCTAGTATCAAATGATAGACGTATGCCTGTATACAGACGACCTGGGGAACGGTATCAGCAATGCAATATCCGGCAAACCGAAAACTTCGGAGGGAGCACAGTAATGGTGTGGGGATGCATTTCTTTTCATGGCCGAACTGAGTTGTTCCAAGTGAATAATGGAAAAATGACAGCGGCCATATACATCGCAGATATCCTTGATCCCCATGTTGTACCCTTTGGTCCATTGATTGGCTAAAACTTCATTTATATGCATGATGATGCTCAGCCTCATACAGCCAGAGTAGTTACAGAATTTCTGCAAAATGCCGAAATTGATATTTTAAGATGGCCAGCGAGATGTCCCGACTTGAATCCCATAGAACATGTTTGAGACAACATGGGATGGCAAATTCAGCAACGTAGGATGCCTTGTAGAACAATCCAACAACTAGAAAATCTGCTTCCTGAAATTTGGAACTCAGTGACTCAAGAGTACATCCAAAATTTGTTTGAGGGGCTTCCGAGACGTAAACTGGCAGTAATTAGGGCCCGGAGAGGAAACACTCGGCTTTGAAAATGATCAGTAACCATTCGATGCTAGTTGATTGGTCTCTTCGCGAATGTTTGAGGATGGTAGAATTTTTTAATTTTTCATTAACTTGAAATTTGATGATATTTTCCATCATAAACTCATCTCTTTTGAATGTTATCTTCTTATTTTAAACTTCTGACAGTTACCAAGCGACTCTTGAATGACCAACCTAAAAGTTTGTATAGTATTGTCGTAAAAGTAGGGTGATACGACAATTTTTGTGGGGGCTTGTATTATCAAGATATGTAAGAATGAAATTTGAATATACTCAGAGTACACACTCAATAATTTTTCAATCACATGACAGAAATTAGTAATATAATAATTATTACACATTATGGCTTATTTTATTTAGGTAATTAGTTTTTCAATAAATATAATTTTTATATTGAATTGTCATCAGGCAATTTAAAATTCGACTGGGATTCGCGATTAACCCTGCATTACGCTATACACGGCGGAGATCTCCCGCTCTCCGCGCTTTATCTACAGAACGGTGAATTCTATAAAAAAAAGGTTCAAAACACAAAATGTACTCCGCGTACATATACAGGGATATCCACCGGGACCGTCCGTTAAAAACTTTTTGAGTTCCAATTACAATATCAAGCTGAAATTTTATACGCGGCATAACTAGCGATTTCCAATTGGAGTGAAATATTTTCGAAGTGATACCATTTCCGGTTATACCGGAAAAGGGTCATCACTTTGTTATTTCAAACGGCAATCTACCTTTTTTATTATACATCTAGAACCGACATTTGAGCAGGCATAAAATACCCAAGTTGTTGGCACTTATCTGTCAAAACTTTTGACAGATTTAATTATTTTGTTATAAACTCGATTTTTGAGGAACATTTAAAAAAATTGTAGCTCGTAGATCTTATGCACTACAGACACAATTTTTGCTTGGGTGGATAGAAGAAGGATCAAGGAATTTTTAAGCAGTCTACACATGTCAAATGTTTATTGCGTTGTTTTGTATGATTTTTTCAATTTGGCCTTTTTCTAACAGCAATAACTCAATTTTTTCAAATGGCACGTGCCAATTTTTATTTCGCCATCAGATGAAGCGTCCAATTTCAGATGGAATTGTATCAGCATGTACTATACCCATCTCTTATAGTTCCGAAATAATTTGGGAATATATTGAATTTTGATGATTTTCAAGAACTAACAGAGAATACTTTGAAATATTTGAATCAAGTAGCTGAACTAGCTACGCTCACCTGACAGGTGCCTAAAATTAATGTACTTGTCACTTCGTTCATTCGAATTTTATATTTCAACAAGAATTGTTGGTAATTTGAAGTGAAAATTTTCGAAAAACTCCAGATTGATGATAAGATGGCTGATTATTCAAACGAGGATATGTTTAATCTCTTTTTAATTCATGGCGAATGTCAAAAAGTGGTGGATAGAACTTGCAGGCAATTCAATAACCAATTTCCAAATTTGGCGCCTATGAGTAAAACAAAATTTCGAAGGCTTAGAAGCAATTTTCTCCAATTTGGAGGAACAAAATATATAGGAACTAGAAGAAAACCAATTCTCGAGGACGACGACAATCGAATTAATACGCTAGAGTATTTTCGTGCCAATCCACATGCGTCCATTAAGCCAGCATCAATAGATATTGGATTGAGTTATACTTCCATTCAAAGGATCCTTAAGAAACATAACATGCACCCGTATTCTTTCATCAAACTACAAAAATTGAAACCAACTGACCTTCCCAAGCGGCAAAATTTCTGTGAAAATTTATTAATTCGGCTTCAAGAAGATGAGACAATTCTGCAAAAAATTATATGGTCTGATGAAGCCAAGTTCAATGAGAGTGGAATAACCAACAAGAGAAATCGACATTTTTGGGCCACAGAAAATCCACATTTCATTGAGGTTATTGATTTCCAAAATAAATTCAGCGTGAACGTTTTTGCAATTTTAATGAATGATTTGTTGGCTTATCACATTTATGAGGAAAATCTTAATGGACAAAGATACCTGAAAATTTTGAGAGGAACATTACCAAATTTCTTAGATGGATTACCCCTTAACATTCTGAGGGATTGCTTTTACCAAATGGATGGAACACCAGCACATAAAACACGAGCTGTAGATCGGCACCTAACAGAAATGTTCGAGGATAGATGGTGGGGTAATCGAGGACCAAATTTATGGCCCCCACATTCTCCGGACCTGACGGCCCTTGATTTTTATTTATGGGACAAAATCAAGAGTGAAGTGTATATTATTCCTGTAGGAAGTAAAGAAGAGTTACTATAGCGCATTCATAATGCTTTTCGTAATATTGATCGTGAGGAAACTAGGAGGGCAACTCATCATGTTCGTATACGAGTTGTCGAGTGTATCGAGCAAACTAGGGCCCATATTGAACATTTATTCAGATCGTAAATTAGTTTTCTCCTATGATGTTTGCTATCATTCATTCGTATTAATGTAATTATCTTTGACGATTGATTTTCGCTTAGTTCCTACAATTTTTATTCATCCGAATTGTAGAAAATTGCTTCTAATGCTTCGAAATTTTATTTTACTCATAGACGGTAAATTTGGAAATTGGTTATTGAATTGCCTGCAATTTTGACCTACTACTTTTTGACATTCTGAAATGAATTAAAAAAAGATTAAATATATTTTCGTTTAAATAACCAGTGGTTTTATTCCAAATGTGTTGTATTTTTTGTATATTTTCAATCTGAAATAACGACAATTCTTGTTGAAATATCAAATTTGAATGAACGAAGCGACAAGTACATTAATTTTAGGCACCTGCCAGGTGAGCGTAGCCAGTTCAGTTACTTGATTCAAATATTTCAAAGCATTCCTATTAGTAGTTGCAAAATCATCAAAATTCAATATATTCCCAAATTATTTCGGAACTATAAGAGATGTGTATAGAACATGCTTATACAATTCCATCTGAAATTTGACGCTTCATCTGATGGAGATATAAAAATTGGCACATGCAATTTGAAAAAAAATGAGTTATCGCTGTTTGAAAAAGGCCAAATTGAAAAAATCATACAAAACAACGCAATAAACATTTGACATGTGTAGATTGCTTAAACAATTTCTTGATCCTTCTTCTATCCACCCAAGCAAAAATTGTGTCTGTAGTGCAAAAGATCTACGAGCTACAATTTTTTTAAATGTTCCTCAAAAATCGAGATTATAACAAAAATTTTAATCTGTCAAAAGTTATGACAGATAAGTGCCAACAACTTTGGTATTTTATGCCTTGCTCGAATGTCGGTTCTAGATGTATAATAAAAAAGGCAGATTGCCATTTGAAATAACAAAGTGATGACCCACTTCCGGTATAACCGGATATGGTATCACTTCGAAAATATTTCACTCCAATTGGAAATCGGTAGTTACAGCCGCTTATAAAATTTCAGCTTGATATTGTAATTGGAACTTAAACAGTTTTTAACGGACGGTCCCGGTGGATATCCCTGTATATATCTATATGTATATATATATTATATATAATAATTAAATTTGTGCCAGTTTAACATGCCTTTCTTTTAAATGTCTATTAAAAAAATCGATATTTAATGATGCTTTAACATAAAAACTCAAGCACAAAGTATAGCATTCAACTTATTCAACTTGGATAATCTGAAAACCTGTCTAACGAGCCTCTATTACTTAAAAGTTAAATCTATAAGAGATACAGGATCGATTTGGCATGATCGGATTTTGCATAACAAATTACTCTTTCAGCTTCTCACGATAGTACAGCACTCTTTAAAGTTACTGAAGATGACAACTAATAATTGAAGATTTATCTTGATTTTTCATAAATATGGCAAAGATGAAGTGTTTTAGCAAAAACATCTTAGGAGTAAAGAAAATTCATAAAATAATTCAAAATAAAATACAACTAGTAATGTAATGTTCGTATCTGGTCATTCAAATTTTCAAAAATGTATAAATCATGCTATCTAGTAAAAAGATTATTCTAGCCAATACTAGGAAGGAATTTCTTATACGAATCTACCTCAATTTCATATTAATAGCAGTGTGATTTCAATTCAGAAGATTGTCCTTTATGTTCAAATCAAAGTTCTGCATAATATGAACTTTGATCATATGTACAGGACATGACCATAACAAATTAGAGCAGATAAAGTTATTTCAGGATTAAATCAACGAATATTGATATTATTGCCTCGAATCATCTATTCATTCTTTTTCTTATTCTTAGTGATTTCTGTTCATATTTGATATAAAAATTCATCACAAAATCTAATATTATATTCAATGCGCTAATAATTTATTCTTTGTTAGAAAGTACCGAGAGAAAATCGACAGATCTCTGAATGAATGAGTTGAATCAAATTTGACAAACCAAAATAGCCTTAATGCGTGAGATTTCGGGGATTTATCAGAATAGCAGAGTTGATATTCCTTATCTATATATGGTTTAAGTTCTTAGAGCCTATTTGCAAATTCTCAGTTGATCCAATAAAAACCGCTTGTTTTTGGACTATTCATGATGATGAAGCTTTACATGTTTTGCCTTTCTCTTCTCTTTTTTAGAAAGTGTAGCCAATGTTTGCTTCTAACCACTCAATAGAACTCGTGCATGAGAAAGCAAAGTTGTTTCCACTTTATGGATCTCAACGCAGATGTTTCATGATTTTCGACTTCATTTTACCCATAATTCCATGAATCCATCCAAAATTTTTACCTCCAGGAAATCTTATATATTTTTTCGATTGATTCGGCTCATCAATTTCATCCTTCAATATTTCAACAAGACAGTATTTCATTTTCGATGTGACTAAAGTCAGCAAAATATTTATAATTCCCAGTGAATACGCCAGATTGAATTGGTATTTAGGCAAGAAAAACGATAGATCAGGGAAGGTAATCTAATTGTTTGTTTACAAGTTTTTTTCTCAAATTTTGATTGCCGAACTGATAGAAGAAAATTCGATCAAAGTTATATCATTGAGAGTACTGAAAAATTTTATCGCCAATAAGGATTCTGAATTGTGTGTGTTTCATTTTTCTGATACGATATCATATTGAATCATTCCTTAAGGGAATAAAAGGGTTGAAAGTTTTGAATATTAATATTCGTTAATAATTCATATAAAGCAATACATAAAACACGAACGAAAAATCAAAGTCCTGAATAACATAGAATAAATTTCAAAATCGACTCTAAAATCTAATATATCATTGTACTTAATTGCAAATATAGTAAATAAGTGGAAAAAATTAGTATGCAACATTACAAAGAAAACATTATCTCAAAAATGAAGCATTTATAAAATAGAACCTTTGTTGAAATAATGAGAAAACATGAGTAATTTGAACGGAAAATCTTGTAGAAACTAATTTTCGGCATAATTGGAGAAAACGTGCTAAAAACATCCATTTCCTGATATGATCTTCCTATATCCTATTTTTTGTATAGCTAGTACAGCCTTTCCTCCTAAAATCTACACCGAAATATTTAAATTGAAAGATTCGCAAAATGTGAAAAGGGAAGTCCTTGAAACATTCTTAGTGTAAATAATAAGATTTTATCGGGTAAGTATCGTTCCTTGCAATTAGTTTTCCCTTAGTAGTTTTATCTTTAAGACTTGTCTTTGTAAACTCCTTTCCTTAATATAACTGCTAAACGTTCATCTTATTCCATAATGAAGGTTTTCAAATTTCCATTAGATGAATCCTAAATGATTTTTAGTGAAATGTTCAATTCCGATTAACGTCTAATATATTAGTCGATGATACACAAAATGAGAAAAATCATATTGAAGTGATTAGTTTTTCTTCAAGTAATATAAAAATAAATACTGATGAAATTTATGCTTAGAGCAGTTTTAGACTGCAATTTCCTTTAGAAAATTTATTCACTTTCCTTCACCCTTTGTAATAGAATCTAGCAAATATTGGCTACAAAAATATATAAATATTTCTTTCAAAAATGGGCATTTGTTTCTCTCAATCATTCCAAGAAGCATCACTATAAACAATTAAGATATAAGTAGGCATGGAATACTCATACCGAGTTATACCTTCCATAGTTTTCAATGTACCCAATACAAATTGAGAATTCTTCGTGATATTCCAAACTACTACCACGAATACTTTTTATCTTTCTTCAGGAATCCACAATATACATTAACATTGAATACAGATATTGTCAATAAATATATATTCAGTACAATTGTATTACATAAATTTTACTAAAATGAAAATGAACTCAATCAAAATGAAAATTCTGTATGGCTAGAGTAGTATTAATGAATATTCTTCAAATCCCTGTCCTATTTTGCTCATTTTCCTTGATTCAATTAGAAACTATTCAAGCTTCGAGGCATGAAAGGTTTATCAACTGAAACACAAATGTAGATAAAAATTAAGAAATTAAGGAAAAATTTAGAACATTTCAAATAATCAAGATTCGAAATTATTAAATTATGGAATCAAAATATCACCAACATACAGTAGAATTTATGGAAGATATATCTCATTGAAGGTATTCCTGAATACCTACATACCAGGAAAATTTCCTATAATCACAAAAATTGAAAGAAAAAATCACATTGGAATAGCTTCGCGTTTCAAAGATTATTGCGATCGCTTCTTAACACGAAAAATCGAGAGATGTCTGCAGTCCCGGCTCTTGAGCGAAACGAGTTGGATTCTGTCTTGGGTCCAGCTTTCCACCCGCCAAACCTTATTTTCCTCATCTCTTACCACTTTTCGTCTACAGTGGTTGAACACGTCAAGGATTTACAATGGGGTCTTGCAATCTCATTATCGCACACCATGCACGCTTTCCGCAAAATGCGAACTCAAATTAATGTTGCACGCAATAATGAATTTAATTTTTTTCTCTACCTTCGCCTTTCGTTCATTTCTAACGGCTCCTCGTGGGTCTGTTCGTGCGAAAAAATTTAATAGTAGCTACAGTACTGGTCTCAGCCAGAAACGGAGAATTCCCATCAAAAACTAATTGAGAATTCAATATTCAATTCAATTATAAATGGATATTATAAAAATTGAAAAGCTTTCGGCACATTGGCATGCGGTGATGAACGGGAACCTGAATTTCAATTTCTGATTTAAGTGTTATGTTCTTTTTAGTTTTGATTCACGCTTTCATCTTATTTAAATAATGTATAACGTATTTAGATGACTGAACCTCATGAACACGAAATTTTACTTCATACCTACTATTTTTCTGATATTTTAGCTGATTGAATCGCATTGACATATCTAATTGCAAATATTATATCTAAATGCGAACGTCCGTACATAAACAGAACAGAAATTAATAATAAATTGAATTTGAATTCGCATTTGCAAATCATTAAAATAACCAATAAACACTAAATTTGTCAGATATCGTTTTTTCAATAGTAGATTCATAACCCCCTCCCACCGTTTCAATTTCTGGGATGCTACGGTAATAAAAAAACCATCAACCTCTTTTTTCGTGCATGTAGCATGAATTCTCGATGTTGGCATAGACGCTTGTATGTATTCACTGCTCATTTGGAAGTGTCTTTGTTGTTTTGATATATTTCAGTTAAGTGTCGGGATCTCGTCGATAGAGCCGTGAAAACTGAAAACTTGTATTACCATACGACTAAAACAAGACTAATTTCCTTACTTAGGCAACCATGCATTGCATTACATCTTTTGTTTTTGTAAAAATCGAGTTATTTCACAGGAGAAGAAAGACACATATTCAGAAAACCTAGAAATGCCAAGCGTTATTGGAATAAAAGTTTTCGTTTGAAATTATTCGATAAAGCACTACCTGATCACATGTAAACAATTTCATATAGCGCCATCTATTGTGGAAAAGCTAATTTAATCAATTATATCAAACTTGTGAAATAGAACTATCAGTCGACGGAATACGAAAATCAATTTTATATAAATACAAGTTTTCCTCGTTTGTCCTTTAACAAAGTAATGCAATGCTTGAGATAAATTTGAAAAACAAGTCATTATCCGAATATAATAATAAACGAGAGGAAACACAAGAATTACCCCCAAGTTTTCTTTTCCTCTGTATCAATGATAGCTCCGATAAATTGAGTAGTTCTGAAAAGCTGAAAAATAACAGAAACAAAAATTATATGCCGTTGACTAGTCCAGAAATTAAACTAAATATTAGATCCTCTATTTCTAACAGTTTTTCAGGTATAATACAATTTTTCAGTTTTTGTCATCGTTATTATGTAATCAGCGGTGTATTTTAAATGGTGCTGCTTTTACACATTACAGAATATAGATCGTGATTGAGATTATTCGGAGTATTGGAGCTTTGCGTACTGCAAAGTAAACTCTATATGTCAATGTGTAGATGTGACATCATCGATTAGATGGCGCTTTTAGATGTATATATGATTAGTATGTGTGCCCACTACAACTATACACGCACTGATTGTACATAATCAACCACTAATTCAATTCCACAATCTCGATACGTAATAGTAAAGCACGAATCAGTTGAACACTGTTTAATTAATTGCAGGATGTCAATCAATAGAACCGCTAAAACTACCTGTAAATAATAAAGCAGGAAACCTAGACAGCATTGTCCGCGTCAAGCATTAATTTAGGTACACTGGATTGTTCCTCGTGACAACATTCTTCTTTTGGATACGGACCAATAACATATGTGTCAATTTCATAATAGCGTTCGGGGAAAGTTGATATTTTCACAGTTCTATCAAACCTACTGTGATCTATACGAGCACAGCGAAAATGTTCATTAATGTTTAAAAGTTTCAGTATTTAGTATTATGCGAGGGTCACACTTGAATATTTGCAGCCTTGAATTTGTGATTGAGGAGACTTAAACCGCGAAGGCTTTATACATCGCCACACTTTTTTCAAGATGAATCACTCCTTGCTATTAAATTGATATTTCATATCTTCCGGCTCGGAAGCAAAGCTTGTTACGAAGTTCATAGTTGTTCCACAAAAATTAATATATGTAGAAAAAAAGAAAAATATTCAGTTAGTACAAATTCTTACATATTAGAAACGATTCAACTTTATTCAAATTGAATGAAGATGTTATATGTACGTTGAAAGAAAACAGTATTTCATAGAAATCCATAGGCTTGCTGAGCTTTCCCCTGATATCAGGTTATTCGGAACCGAATACAAATTGTACTTTCTCACTATGCACGAATTTTTCTTCAATTTATGGTAGATAGATTTTATTGGAGATTTCAATCTAAATATGTCAAATCGCCTTTATTATATTTAACTCTTCTACAAGGTTAATCATATCTTGTTTCATTAATTTTCTTCAGTAAAGATAGTGTTAGGGATTTTCCAACCATCGTGAACGAATATCATGAATCAAGGCATTCAAAAAGATATTAAGTTTGATACAAGAGTACAAGACAAACTGAAATATTTTCCATGTGGATTAAAAACGGCGGCGGCATTTTGTCTCGTTTGGTTACCCTATACCGTCCGAGATTCACGTCCAGAAATTTACATATGTCTATTTTTCAATTCCTGCCGATTGAAATCACGCATGATATGACCAGAAATATCTGCTTGATTGTCCAACTTTCCGGAAAGATTTCACGCCCAAACTCTTCTTGAAAAAAAGTGTGGCTCTAGCTTAGGGAATTGGAAATATGTAAACCGAATTGGTAAAATAAATTCCATTGAAAATATTGTGGAAATCCTTCAACAAGTTCTTATAAAATTCTCAGTATCAAAGACTTATTCTCAGCTTTGAACATACATCGTCTTTGGGTTTACCTATAGACAACTGGCACTAAATCAATAAATCATTTGCATATTAGATAACATAATAAGTTACCTTTAAACATGTTATATTATTAATACTGACTCGTCATGAAAATATTATACATAAGCAGCGCAGTTCTCATATGAACCAGAATTCAGTAACGAGAATAAAGCTTCCAAATAAGCTATAGCACATCAATCAACAATAAATAAATTTGTTACGCTCAGAAATATTATGAATGGAACTGCATTGGTTGGTAAAAACTTTTCCTAAATCTTGGTGGGCATGAAACTGTGAATTTCGACAAGTTGTAAAAACGTGACTAAAATTTATGTTTTGAGGTTGATTCATCGTTTCCTAGTCGTAGGTCATTAATGTGAAGGTACTTGAATGTTAACTCTTTCAAGATAAATTTTGAATGTAGGTAAACCTAAGTTAGGACCTAACATGAATCAATCTTTCGATTCATCGAGAGAATCTCTTTTAATATTGAGCTTTGCTTTTCGTTTCGCGTTTTCGTTATATTTGCAATTGGAAGGAGGACAACTGTAAGCAAATACGAACGGGCTTGTAAAAAACCCATGACGAAAAATTACGCCCTCACCGGAAATCACTCACAAGAAGGATCGAACAAGATGATCAATTTGAGTGGACAATCTTTAGGGTAAGTTGTCATCATTTTCATCATTTTTCTCGTATTTCTTCACAAGTAGTTGGAAGAAAAAATTAACCAATTAACATGGTCGATTTAACTACCACTCTATTTTCACATTCATACCAATATAATGTCTCACTTCACATCAAGTTGTCGACGTGTTTTGAGTGTCTGTGTGGAAAAAATGTGTATTTAGCGCTTTATGTATTATAGAGTTACTTGCTTAATGTTAGTAATCTCCTTCGATTAAGTTTTTGTGAATGATATGACACATAATTTATAAGTTCAAGCAATCTGCAATCAAATTGAACAATTTTTAATCTAAGGATATTACCTATATACGTCATATAACACAGATTTCCAGAAAGACATATAAGTTTCTAAAGAAAAGAACATAATATTATAATAGCTTTACTGATGTTCGAAATGAACCACATTTCGCAAAAAAAAACTTATTCAATAATAAGAGGCCTTTTGGACTCGCTTTAGTCACAATATTTTAACTTTTCTTAACATTACCAGAAAATATTTTGAAATATCTATCATTTGAAGTGTTTCAAACGATCTAATAGTTGATTGATCTATATAGATCTGTGTTATAGGAAACCAAATTAACTCTATTTCAACTCTTCAAAAAGTTTTGCAAATTGCTCGAACAGCGATGTTATATATTCGAAATGATGCGTTGTGAGTGTATAACTTTTTTCAGTCGCGCCGATTCCCAGAGAGTTTTGTTTCGATCTGCGAACCACATGGGCCCTGGAACAACACAGCAACAATTTCAGTTAGTAGAAAAGTTTTAATTCAGTCTGAATGTTTACATTTATCGAACACCTCGAATCGAGGATATACTAACAAACATCATTTACAGAGACATGAAGATGCAGCAGTTGAAGAGGATGGGGGTCGGTGCACCTAATAACGATGAACAAGGTATGTATTGAGTTGTACGGATCAAAATTTAACTCATCTTGAAATCACCTTCAAGAATACCCATATGAAGATCTTATCTTGATACAAAATAAGGAACATCGAAACTGGTTTCTGATTGTAAGGCTTTTTCAGGTGAGGAAGAAACTGTATCTTTCATAGACCTGCAACACAACAATCTAAAGATTCCGGAAAAAAAAGGAATTCTCAAGAAGCACGATTATAGTATGATGATGGCAGCTGATACTAAAAGTTGGAATGAGGGCTCCCAAAACGAAGAATTAATGATGCAAGCAGAAGCGAACATCGCACAACTTATGGGAGGTTCAGGAGCTTCGGACGTGGAAAGAACATTGAAAACGTTGAACGGATACCATGAAGACATAATAAAAGCGCTAAGAAATGCAGCATCCCACCGCGGTAGTTCATCGTTACCTTCAGGAAGTATTACAGAGTTGAGCGAAGAACGTTTGAGAAGAAGCTTGGAACAATGCGCTGAAAACTACAGTCAGTATAAGAGTAGGTCTGCCAGCAATGAAAAGATTTGTGAAACACAGGTAAGGGATTCCTTGATTTGAACCGAAAAAGTCGCAACTGTGAAAATTTAAATTTAGGAGCAAGAACATAATTGTAGATTTATAAACATTAATTTTCAATTCTAATGAAGCTCTCCAACATAACTCAAGTAAATAATGATTCTCCATAGGTGGTGCTAGAAGCGGAAGACGAAGAAGAAGACGAGGTACCGCCTTGTGGTCCCATACGAATACGTAATCTAGAAGATCTTATTCGTCAGTTAGAACACCATTCCCGTCATATGAGCCCAAGTGGTTCCGAGGATATCAGAATGTCAGAAACGGAAGCTGATAGGCATTATCGACAAGAATCGTCTTCTGCGTGCAGTGAAAGTTCCCATCAAAGTCACAGGGATTCCCGTTTCGTTTACGGGCGTTATCGTCAACCCCCTGGAAGAATGCCCTATCCTCCACACCATATGCACCCTGCAGAAGAAGAAAGTATCTACGAAAGTGCTGATCATGACAGAGGGGCTCCGTGCGGTGAAACTCCAGACAGCGAAAGGTGAAATTTATATTTACTTATCACCTTAGACAATCGAATGCATGTTTATTTGTGAATAGTTCAAATACCAAGATTTAATGTTTGTGAGTATAATAATGCTAACAGCGGAAGGTACGTATGTATGAGTTTTTCAATCATATCGCGCTCGATTAAAAGCATAAAAACAAAACGAATATGAGGTAATACTAAGTGTGACGTTGAAATAATGTGATTGCTCATCATGTTGACGGTATATGAATCAAAAACTTATTTTCTTGCATATAGTTTTGAAATGTATATACCGTCAAGACTTTGAAACAATCAAAATAT
Organism: Cryptolaemus montrouzieri; assembly: GCA_013387265.2. NCBI lineage: Eukaryota > Metazoa > Arthropoda > Insecta > Coleoptera > Coccinellidae > Cryptolaemus > Cryptolaemus montrouzieri. Next base: position 68,151,716 of record JABFTP020000021.1, on the reverse strand, counting down.
TCGACAGAATTCTCAGACTTAAATGAAACATTATTGAATGAAATCTTAGATAAACAGAATAGATGTGTCGATGTTTTTTAATATCTCCATGGAAATGCTCGACGATTTGTTATTTCTTAATAGTGATGAATTCATGCAAGCGCAGCAACAGTTAGCCAGGTGGGCTAGCGAGGATGGAGTTGGCCAACCAGGACCTAGTGGAAGCGTGGGTAGCGTACCTAGAGAATATTTTCCGTCACCTAGTAGCTCAACTAGTGAAGAACCTCCTAGCATCGCCCGAGCACCTGTTCCTACACCTGGTATACCACCTGGTCCTCCGCACCCTGAGCACGCTACCATCCATCGACCTAAGCGATATCCTGAGTATAAACACTGATAACGGCTAAAACAGGTAAAATATGTTAGTTTACTTTTTAAGAAAAAATTCATCATTTATTAAATATAACGCAAAAATGATTATTTGCAGAACGAACACAGTCCAAAGGTTGCAAAAACGCAACTGGTTCTACTGAGAAGGAAAACATTCTGATATAATCGCATACTCTCAATTAGTTAAGAAATGTGATGAACTAAATAATTTTGATCTGGTACCAATGTCATTCTATCGCACAATTTCATACAGGATGAAAATAAATTATGAGTTTACATTTCAAGCATATATCAGCCATATAGATTATTCACTTCTGAATTTTCTAAAACTGATGGTTTCATTACATCTAGTTTTGATCACCATTGCAAAATACTCAGCTCATTCAGTGTTACATGCTTAGGATTATATTAGTAATTAAATACAAATTTGCTAATAATCTCCCAGATATTGATATATTCAAATATTGAGAATTCATTTTCTACTTCAAAGTAATTTTGAGGAAATAATAGGTCAAAAATATATGATACCATAAGGAAATTTATTGAACAATCGATTACTTGTGAGCTTCTTAGTTGAATTAGACAGTTCATATATTTGAAAGACCGCAATATTTCGAGCCCACAACCTGCAAAATTAATTTGACAAAACTTAATTCTTCAATATGTAATTCAGAACAACTAAATCAATAATTTTCTTCTAGGGTGCCGCATCGAAAGCGAAAGTCAACCCTGCTTTATACCAAAGAACGCGTTATCAAGATGACCGCGTGTTAACAGTGGCTACAGAACAATTTAGTGACTATTAAATCGACTTCGAATTCCCGGCGAGTGCTGAACGGTTGTAACGAACTTAGAGGTCTACTTGTACATATAGCTGTAAATATTAAAATATCTTATCGAAAACATTACATTCTAAATGAGAAGACATTTATATTTATTCTGCAAATAGATTAATTTCAGAGTTATTTATTTTAAAATGTTGTGAAAACACTCATCCATTGCTGTATAGCATGTTAACACTGTAATGAAAATCAATGAATTTTTAAACATAGTTTTTAAAGACTTTAAAGACTACTTACAAAAGATAAAACAGTGCCAATTAATGTCCCTTCTTAGGAAACATTCTGCTTTGAATCAAATTGAAACTTTTTGAAATTCGACTCAAATAGAACTTCAGCAATGGATAAGTCTTCGAGAATGTTCATAGTTATTTGTTATAGATGCATGCACAGAGAATTTACCCCAAAGGTGTAAATAATTCCGCATGGAAGATAATGTGTTTTATTCGTTGATACAGTCAGCACTCAAAGCCATATAACAGAATACAGGTGGTAGTTATGTTCATTGTGCGTATGAGGAAAAACTGAATACATAAAACGGAAGATTGACTGAAGAGTGTTAAGTGTTACAGTCGTCGGCTCGACTGACTTTTATAGTTGTTGACCATTATTAAACATGAAGAAGTTGACATTATGTGCAAATATGCGCATGCATAATTCTAAATTGTAGTGTGCGGAGAAATCCAATTTGCCTTAGTTGTAGGCGGCATCGCTTGAGTGGAAAGGGACACCCTGAAAACTGCTGAGATGCACTGTGTTTTATTTACAATTGAAAGGAATTCGAGTGATTTATATCCAAATTTATTTGCTTTCAACAAATTACAATTTGGGTAAAAATAAAGTTATGAATTTCAGAATATAAGAAATAGCTCAGCAAAATGGCATATCAATAATTTTCGGATGGAATCTTAATTATCATAATTTAGTATTTTCATTTCATCTGAAAATATCTCTTACATCTTTGAAAAATTGAAAACCCACACCAATTCAACTTTGGGCATTACATGCTTTCCATAAATTATTACCATTAATATTTCGATACCTGTAACTGATAAATAATCTATCTTATTAAATCACATGTTCAATCCAACTATAAGAATCTATAATTTCAATATTATCATCCATTTTCAGATTTTTCAAGTAAACAGCTAATACAGTACAAATTATTATTTAATTCCTTCATTCTCGCTTAATTTTTGGTTAGATCGATAATCATAATCCTAAGGAAAAATAAACGAGTGAAAATATTATCTTCCGTAATAGCTATAAATGTAATTTAGTGGTTATAATTTCATTTCGTTTCAAGAAAAGAGTATTCTGGTAATAATCCAAATGGATCTATATATCCCTTTCGAATAATTTTATATGTCTTCAACTTATCTGATCTAAGAATTTTCAATATTGCACAAAATTATGTTTCGATATAGCGATGACTATATTGAATGTTGAAGTATCCAAAACTTCAATATCTTCGAATCGTACCACTTACTCTTCGCATTGAACTCCTAAGGATTGTACGTACTTGTTTCAAAATTGAATTAATGAAGTAATTTTTTCGGAAAACCGAACCATTTATTCTTATTTAACTGATTTGAATTAATCAGTAAAATGCAGATTTCAAAAACCTTTACCACTTTTTAGAAGTTCATACATTCCTCGTATGAAAGTGATATTGAGCTAATTTTTGTTGAGTTTCAAATATTTTAGAACAATTTAAAAATTTTTAAGAACTGATTCATGAATATTAAAGTTTATATGATTTAAATGAATATTCAGCAACACTCACAAGCGATACCTGCCTACATGGTGAGCATACTGTGCGAAATGTTGCCATGTATCCTAAAATATCAATAAACAAGTAGTTGTTTCTTAGTATAGCACTATATAACCTCTGCAGATTGACTTACATTTTTTTGAAACAATATCTAATAACATTTTAGCTGGACTTCTGGCAACATAGCGCACTGTTAGGAAAATCGAATGTAGCCATAAGGTAGTTCAACCAGACATTTGGCCTAAGTTATAATTGAATAATTATTTGTTACTGAGTGATTCTATTTATACAGATTGGTATATTTATTCAGCAATACTAGATGGCAAATTGTAAACAGGGTATAAATGTTAACCTCTATCGAAATAGACGTCAGTTTTGCTCAGGTTAAGTCATGAAATGCCATCAAGAAACTTATATTTGAAAACTTAGCTTTCAAATTCACCTGCTTCTTAGAAATCAACGATAAAAGGTGGAATGAGTTATGAAAGCCCACTCTTCGATTCATTAAACTTCTTCGTATGTTTATTGCATTATAAAATTCGAATTGACATTAACTCGATCATAGTCTTACTAGAATAATTTTAATGAAATAAAAAAGAGAATTAATCGCATTAAATTATTATTTAAGAATATGGACAAAATTCAAAAAATATCAGTGCTAATACAAGCGGATATGAATGATGATTCCTGCGTCATCCTGATCATGTAAATAAGAGGGTTTCTTGAACATCTTAATTGCCTAATGCTCTACTGTTAGCAACACATTGATTGAGAATTCCGAACTAAATTAACAAATATTAATTCAGAAGTTAATCAAGTCATCTGAGAGTCTTACTTTCAAATCAAATCAATCATATAATCTGAGAAACTCCTGATCAATTATAAAGAATGGCTTTTATGATAACTTAATGACCGTGAAGATTTTTCTGGCTAAATTTAAATTATGCCCATATCACTAACGCACGTTGAAATTTTTACTCAAGCTGGAAAGTTTATTCACTTATTTACATAGTTCCCCACCGCTTCGTAAGAAACATCTAACACAAGAACACCAATCACAAAACAACGCATTTAAATCAAACTATTCGAATTTATCAGAGAATGATAGTAATAATCTTGATTAGGTTCGATGAATTTAATTCTTAATCGTACCTGTGCAAGATTGATTCTACCATGTTTATATGGTTTCATTAATGGAGGACTTATTTCCTCTGAATTTTTATTCTTAACATAAACTTAGTCATGAAATAGAAGAAAACTAATGAATCAAATCGAACAACTTGAAATACATTTTCAAATTAAAAGAGTTTCTTGTAAATGAGACCAGTATTCGTATATATTGTTCCAAAAATTTTGAATCTCTCACATAGTTGCTGATAATCAATGAAGCTTCTTTTAATATCTCTTTCAATCTCCTTCAAACCACCCTTGATAGTATTCATATGAATAAGCCACAGTATAACTTTCTTGTAAATAACGATTCTTAAAATCGAAATTATAAAAAGTACTAGTGAATATAAATATTCTGGTATTGATCACTGAGTTTTCGGATATCGTCAATTGAGACCTTCAAACATTCCCTCGGAATCATCAAAACTTACTAGAATTCATCAGGTACTCTAATAATCTAATTGAAAGTTATTCTATATAATGAAATAATATCAAAACTCCATAGCAATTCTAAGTAAGGAGGACATTTTATGTTGATAATAATGGCTGTGAGTTAATTGAAGTTAAACGTATGATACCAATAATATACCAATTATAGTTAACTAGTTATTTCAATGTTTTCTTTTCTATGCATATTGCTATATCCCCATTCGAACTAATAATAGAATACTGTGAACTAAATTGACTGAAATATGAAACTGATTTCACTTTTCAGCAATATATATATATATATATATATATATATATATATATATATATATATATATATATATATATATATATATATATTATTTTGAAATGAAAAGATTGTATTTGATTTAGTTTACGTTTGAAAATTGAGAGGAATTGATATATTTGCATACTTGGTATCATATCAGCTACTTCACAACAGATGGCATTGTTTGCATTAGAACATGTACCACCCTGTAGATTGATATAAAAATACTTATGGTATCTTCAAGAATTCAGTTTTTCTAATATCTCAATTTCTTTCGAGATGATATACAAAGAGATATATACTCTGAAATATAAGTTACATCCCGTTTTTTAATACTGTATTGTATTCTAATATTTTTGAAGAAATTTATGAGTTTAGTTTGAAATATTCAGATTTAAACTCATAAGATATGACAAAATTAGTTACAATACTTTTTCATTGGAATTAAAGAATGTCTCATTTGTGAATGGTTTCAATTCGAATTACAAAAAGCTCTTGTTTTCACCATATAAAATGTCCCTTCTTATCTTAAATTGAACTAAAACCTATTTGAAGAAATGTATAAATAGAGTTACGACCTCATGAAAATGATGAAAATCAGAAGAAAATTATTTTGAATTTCTTGTATCTTGAATTGTTACAATAAAATATTTTTATGTCCATCCTCTTCAATGAAGAAATATATTATGTACAGTGATTTTTTTCAGTTCGTTGAGAGAAATGAGATATAGTTATTTTTAAATTGAAAGACGAATTGAATAATCGCTAAACCAAATGTTAAGATTCAATTCGTTTTCTGTGGGAATTCACCCTTATGATTAAGTGTTACTAGAAAATAACGTCAATTCTCGCGATATTGATCTAGTGTTCAACTAAATGCTTGATCGAAAATATTGAATCAGTAATAAGAAGACAAGTTCTACCAATTGGACATGCTTTTATACACTAACATAGAATAAACTCAACAAAATGATAATGTAAGATACCAAATTTTCATATAGTCTTGGAACATAAAAAAAACGCTTCAGTTCAATTAATTAAAAAGAGAATAAAAATTATTTCTAACAACTTTGAAATCTAATCAGCAAATTCTCCACGAATACAGGCGTTTGCGCGGGAAATACATATACTTTCAGCTACATCCCGTTTTCTATAAGCGAATCCGGTATCGACAAAAAGGAAAAAGCTCAATTTTACTGTAAAATTGTCCGGCTAGTGCCTATAACGGTTTCATTATAATATACACTACTTAAAATACGTTATGCTTTATATGCTTTATACCTTTTATATGGAATACTTTCAACTCTTGACTATTCTACTGCTTTTGGCGCATTTATTTGATAATCGCTTCATCGATTCACTTTTGGTCGTTCACACTGTTATTTCGATTAAATGAAAACTTCATTTTCAACAGAAAGAATGAAGTTCTCGTTTTCTGAAGGTTTTAAACGTCTAACGTTCAATCAATTTTCGATTTGTTTGCGAAATTTTACAAATTAATGGTTTTTATTGCTGATGATAATTCCATTCTACATATTTTCATGTAACACTTAATCGAAGGATTGAATCTGATTCTCACAACGACTATGACAATTCTAAATGCTCATTAGGTTTTTAAGTTTCAAAATTTGAAAATGACATATGAACTAGTCCAAGCGTAAGTAGTATGCATGTGTATATAAGTAGTGTATGAAGAATAATGATTTAAAAATATAGAAAATTAGTTCACCATAAAATCAATCGAGAAACTTGGATTTCGTGACTTTCTGGTTTGACAAATTTCTTATCAATCAATAAGCCAATTTATTTCTTCTAATCTCATGTGGACAAAATGATGAAATTAAAAATTCTGAAAAATATTTGTATCGTATATCTCAAAAACATAGGAGAGACAAATAACCAAAATCGATATTCTCGGCAATTATATATAGTTCTTTCCTCTCTGTATGTCTCTTGTTTTTGGATATTTATTCCACATTTATTGGGTATATTTTACAAACTACTATACTAGCAACAATTTTAATTCGATCTAATATAGAAATCCAAGTTTTTATATTATATTTTTAGCCACTATGGATCTGACTTTGTAACGAAATACGTACCTAAAATACGTTTCTAAAATTGTTTTCGAAAATTTTTGTTATTAATGGATAAATGTCAATTAATTATATGTTAACAAAATTGATATCGGCGGATCATTAACTATTATTTATAATTATTATTAGTAACTATTTTCTCAATGAAAATACAGTCTTCCTTGAATTGGCATTTTGAAGAAAAATTATGAAATATTATTGAACCATGTGCACACCAAAAATTTTTATTATATATTGCATAGAATGTTCTATAAGAGACTGATCATAACAAATAAGTAACTTTGTTATTTCCAAAATCTTATTTATCAGTATAAAAGTTGATCTGTGATATTCAACTAAATTTGAGTTTAATTTTTTTAATATTTTCGAACGCAAGAAACTGCTAGCAAAGTTGAACTTACATTTAAGCTGTAGAATGAAATTTTATTTTGAGAAATATTCTCGCAAATAACAAGTGAAATGACCCTGAGCAGATCTGTCGTTTTTGTGTGTTTATTCTGATAATCCCTCTTTTCATTATCTGCATAACGCCGGTACCCCATACAAAAGGAATCCTTGATTACTTTGCCAGTTATTCATGATTCAAGGGCATGAACTGCAGTTTTCCTGTCAGGAAGTATAAAAATGTCCTTACTGTGGCTTTCAAAATTTATACTTTCCTGAATAAACTAATCAATTGCATACACCTAGTAGATAGAGAATTGTGTACCTAAATTTGTGTTTTAGAACTCTCAAAAGCTTCCCTGCAAATTCTAACTCTCGTTCGTTGCTTTATTGTGGAGACATCTATTTATCACACCATCTGTTGTATGATAGACAGAGGAAACCTTCTGTTCATCTTTCCTAGACAGTCTAGAAGTCACTTGAAGTCGAACAATATAATCAGATTGCATCATCATTCAGTCCTCCACAATAACAAAGCTAAAGTGACCCTCCTTAAAATACTTCAGTCCCCTGTCTGTTCCAGTCTGTATGCATTCTGGATTTTTGAGTAATAAATATATTGAGTCTTAAGTTTCAGAAAGAAATTTTAATTTTTTTCTTAAAGATCGCCAGTTGATAAAAAATACAAAAAATTAATGATGATGACTTTCAATAACGAACAGGACGAAAACCTGTACTATTTTTTCGAATGATATCAATGAAGACTAAAAGAAATTAAAGTATTCTAAAATCGATGCCCAAGCCGTTCAAGGATGTCAAACGAATATTTCAGCTAACTCACACATTTCGGAGCAAGTTACACTCATGATCTCTGCAGATTCTGTCCATAGTTATTCGCGAATGAAGCCCAGTTCTTGAATATTTCACGTCAGAATATAAGCTCATTCAATTTGGAACAACTTTCAAAAATATCTAGCATATTTATTTCGTACTCGAAATAGCTAATCAACTTATTTCAGATAATTATATTCTTTTATAGAGCAAATGATATCAAATCAATATTTTTGGTGTGAACAGTTGTCGATGAAAAACTAAACATAGATTTCTTCTTATTATGATTTGATTTTACCTTCATCGTTGCTAGATTGCATTATCACCAACCACAACTAGTTGAAGAAGATTAACTGCAGCACAAATATGATATTTTGGCAGCACATAACTCAGAAATAATCAATTTATATTTATGTTCGAAAATTGCTCATTGTGATGTTATTTTTGGAAATTGTATGCTTATTCACTCGAACTTTTAGATCCTTCAAACGTTTGCTGGAGATATCAAAGTATTACAATGAGTGAATGGATATATAATTTCAAAGTAATACTTTAAAAAATTTAAATTGTATGAGAAAATACGTCGTCATTTTCTAAACAGTCAGATATTATGTGTACATATAGTGTTATGGACGATATACACTGCCTAAAATAAATTACTTATTACCGAAAAATGATTTTAAATTCCTAAGGTGTTTACCACTCTACTAATTGTTATGTTATTTACTCATTTCAATTTGATCGATGAACTTAAACTACCAGGTTCACCTGCTGCACCTGACATAAGTTATGATATTTACTAATAAGTTTCTATAAAGCCTAAGTTCTTAACGTGTGGGATAATTCCCTCTCCTAGGCGTTTGCCACACTCAAGAAGATGCTAGAAGACCCAAAGAAAATTTTGTAGCAGTGAGATGGACCAGATTAGTCGTGTTGATATAGTCTAAACAGACAAAGAATTCATGCTAATCCATAACTAAAGTAGGGTAAAAACTAAAATGTATAATTTTTGTTTTTGTAGATATTGTAATCATATATAACTCTTGTATGCATATGACTCTGCGTGGACGAAACATTACAAATCAAAAAAAATTCAACACTTGTGTGAAATTTAAATGTTTCGGAACTCCGGCAGTTAATTGAAAACATCATTAGGTATTAAAAGACCATATCACACGTATTGAAACAAATAAAAATACAACCGAAGTTAAAGATCTACCATCTTCACCTGGTATATGTTTTGATAATGACGAAAAAGTTTCTGAAAAGCATAAGTTCTCAACTAGGCGAAAATGCCCTCTTGTGGGCTTTTGGAGCTTGAAAATTAAGGGGCACTTAAATGGCGCAGGGAAAGGAGTGTGCGAATTAGAAAATATAGTCTAAACAAATAAAAAAATCATTCTAATCCAAGACTGAAGTAGAATAAAAATGATTATTGTTTAATTTTTGTTTTTGTAAATATTGTAATCATCAAATAGTTAATTGATTCCGCCGTTACTACGTAATAGTTAATCATGATGATGATAAGAAATTAAACTGTGTATTATACTACCACACAAGATTTATTGAAAACCAGGATTGCAATTTCGGTATCTCGAATATCTTCAGCTGACAAGTATTAAACTAAAGTTGACAATACATACATATATAAACAGGTAGGTACAAAATTAATAAAGGTGCAACCAAGAAGTAATAAACTAATTATGATAAATGTAGGTATTACTAAAAGGTTTCAAATTGAGACGAATAAGCTCTGGTCCTTCAGAAGATTCTCTCTATAGGGATAGATTAGCTCGTTGCAGTTTAAAAATTTCGATCGATTCCAAAAATCTAACTTTCGTCCCTTAAGTGATCTGTGAATAATTTGAAGTTGATCTATGGGAGGAAAATGATGGCCATTTTCGATACAATGTGAAACAAAAGTAGATTTGTCTGTTCTGTGGTTATTGTAATCGGACTGATGCTCTTTATATCTCGTTTTGAATGAACCACCAGTTTGACCTATAACGACGCCTTCACAAACCATACAGGACAACTTATAAACTCCAGTATTATGAAATTTATCAGTTTTATCTTTACTATTAAAAAATTTCTGGGAGAGTTTCATGTGGGTCTTGAAAGCTACTTTTTTATTCTGTTTTGAAATTACATTTGCTATCTTTTCGCTGATAAGGCCAAAATATGTTAATGAAATATATTTATCTGTATTAGTTGATTCTATACATGGGTAAATATTATGATATGCAATTTGTGTTTATTTTTTCGAATCATTTTGTTAATTATATTTGAAGAACAACCATTTTTCTTAGCTATTCCTCTAATAATTTACACATAGCAGAGAGAAAGTCCTATGAATCATTGAATTAAATGCAGCGTATTAATGACATTTTGTGTTGAGGTGTTTTTCATATGAGTGATTGTCAGGTCTAAAAAGTGAATCTGATTATCGACTTCTCTCTATATTTCGAATTCAATTCTGGGATTAATGCTATTGATGTAAAATGAAAATTGATCTAGTTGTCTAGCGGTTTCTATTAAAAATGCAAGTATATCGTCTACATATCTATACCAAAAATTTATTAATTTTGATTTGGAGCAATTGAATATGCTTTCTTCAATATACGCCATGAAAATGTCAGCAAGTAAAGGACTCAATAGTGATCCCATCGGTAGACCCTTAGGTTGTTGATAGAATTTATTATTGAATTTGAAATTATTCTGTTGTAGGCACAACTTGATCATCTTGAAAAACCGGATTAACGTGTGATTTCTTTAAGATGTCTGAGACCAATGGAAGGCATTCGTCTCCTGGGATGTTGGAAAACATGTTATCCAAACTGATTAAATATGATTCAATTGTGGTTTGAACCTGTTTCAATTTTTGTGTTAATTGAATTGAGTTTTTTACAGAATATTTAGGTGTGAAATTTATTGAATTTTTGAATACAAGATTCAATTCTTTTGCCAATTTATATACTGGGCTGTTCATGAATGATACTACTGGACGTATTGGGGCATTGTCTTTGTGATTTTTTAATAAAGTTTTGAAGGTCCGGGATTCATATTTTTGAAAAAATTTAATGGTTTTGTAAGTGAACACCTCAAAAAAGTCTAGGGAACACTTCTGAATATCGATATATCGTATCCAGAACGATCAGTTTGGATGATTTTTTTTTAAGAAATGAACACCTACATCAATTCCTCACCAAATTATGTAGAGTACCGCAACAGATTTCAGTTTTTTTTTAAAAAACTAAAAATGCACCAGATGCGACGCTGCTTTATAATCATTTCATGTATTCTGTGTTTGAAATCAGTTAGTTGCCACTTTGTTTCTGTTGTAAGCACAAATAAAAGATTCAAGTTTCGTGATTCGACCATGGAAACACGACATTTGACCAGAGAGAGAAATTACGAGTCGTTGGCATGCTTCAAGCTGGGAGCTCACAACGGGAAGTATCCAGGGTTCTGGGAAGTAGCCCAAGTGTCATAAACCGTTTATGGTCGCGTTTCAATTAAACAGGTAGCGTAGAAGAACACCATACAGGTCGTTTCAGGATTACTACAGTCGCCCAAGACCGATTTTTGGTTTTACAAGCCAGAAGAGATCGTACTACCACAGCATCTCAATTAGCTCAAGAGCTATCACGATTTCATAATGTACAAATTTCCGACCAAACTGTGAGAAATCGACTGCACGAAGGTCAACTCCACTCCAAACGTCCTTTAAGAGTTCCACAACGACCCATGGAAATCGCGCTGCTCGTTTAGCGTGGTGCCAAGAACACGTAAACTGGGATCAAGAGAGGTGGGCCACAGCTTTCTTTAGTGATGAATCTAGATTTAGTTATTATCCCGATTCGGGAAGAATTCAAATATGGGGGGAACCTGGAAAGCAAAACCGTGTCCAGCATACTCGCGAAGTTGTTAGACAGGGAGGCGGATCAGTGATGTTTTGGGGAGGTATACGCCTTGGTGGAAGAACTGACCTCGTTTTCATACAGAACAACCTCACGGGAAATTGTTACGCGTGAGATAGTTTTACCTGTAGTGGTACCGTATCTCCAAACAATGGGTCAAAATCCACTCTTCCAACAAGATAATGCCCCTCCTCATCGTGCAAGAGTTGTCTTGAACGTTCTTGAAGAGAATGATATCGATCTTCTACCGTGGCCATCCTGCTCCCCAGATCTGAATCCCATCGAGAATGTGTGGGACACCCTAAAAAGAAATCTCCTGCGTCAAAACGTCTTCTATCATGAACAGGAGCTTCGATTAGCAGTTCAGGGGGCTTGGAATGACTTAGGCCAAAATGTAATAGACAATTTAATATTGAGCATGCCGCGACGATGCCAAAGTGTCATTAATAACAGAGGTGGACCTTCTGGGTACTGAAAAATATAAGTGCTTCCATATCATTTCGAAAATATTAGTTCAGGATTTTTTTTTGTGTTTTACCAAATTTCGTCATTTTCAAATTTCAACTTTTTTTTTATAATAGTTGCTTTGGAGAAATCAAATATTATTTTGTTTTCTTGAGAATACATTATATACAATACATCCTAACAAAACCGAAGATTTCTATAAATTCGAATCATCAAATTCATATTTTAAAGATATTGGTGAGTGTTCCCTAGACTTTTTGAGGTGTTTATTATCTTTGAAATTTTTCTTAGAGCTGTTCTTAATGTTTTCGGATATCTATGGTTCTACCTTCGGCTATTTCACTTATGTTCTCTTTTGAAGAAAGTCTGCGATTTTTGATATGTATATAATGATTTCTGTAAAATGACTATGACTTTGAATATTTTGTTTTAAATTTGTTACGGTACCTGTGATCTTTCAATTTATTTTTGGTGAAAGGATATCGGCAATTTTGAATGATATTAAATGAGGCTCATCAAGTTGTTTCAGTGCAATTGCGGATTCGGCGGTCAAGGTTTCTTTCATGTTTTGTGACGATTTAGTTTTAACCAAAGCAGGCAAATCAAACGCAAAAAAAAATATATATATATATATATATATATATATATATATATATATATATATATATATATATATATATATATATATATATATATATATATATATATATATATATATATATATATATATATATATATATATATATATATATATATATATATATATATATATATATATATATATATATATATATATATATATATATATATATATATATATATATATATATATATATATATATATATATATATATATATATATGGTTTCTTCGTTCTTCCTGTTTCTCGTCAGCAGTAAACCAATATACTCCGAAATGAAGATGGCTGGTGCCATCCAGCCGAAACTTCGTCAACAACAACCAACGAATGATCACTACCAGGATCAACGGACGAGAAACCGGAAGAACGAAGAAACCACATTGAAATACGTCCGTGAAAACCTACGAGTTAATATATATATATATATATATATATATATATATATATATATATATATATATATATATATATATATATATATATATATATATATATATATATATATATATATATATATATATATATATATATATATATATATATATATATATATATATATATATATATATATATATATATATATATATATATCAAAAATCGCCGACTTTCTTCACGAAGAGATTATAAGTGAAATACCCAAAGATAGAACCAAAGATATCCAAAATGAGATTAAGAGCATCTATAAAAGATAATATAAACAAAACCATTGAAGATTCTCATAAATATGAATCCCGGCCCTCCAAAACTCTACGGCCTTATAAAAAATCACAAAGACACTGCCCCAATACGTCCAGTAGTATCATTCATGAACAGCCCAGTGCAAATTGGCAAAAAAATTGAATCTTGTATTCAAAAGTTCGACAAATTTCACACCTAAATATTCTGTAAAAAACTCAATTCAATTAACACAAAAATTGAAACAGGTTCAAACCCCAATTAAATCATATTTAATCAGTTTGGATAACATGTTTTCCAACATCCCAGAAGACGAATGCCTTTCATTGGTCTCAGACATCTTAAAGAAATCACACGTTAATACGGTTTTTCAAGATGGTTCCATATTCTTGTTCAAGTTGTGCCAACAACAGAATTATTTTGAATTCAATAATAAATTCTATGAACAACCTCAGGGTCTACCGATGGAACCACCATTGAGCCCTTTACCACCTGACATTTTCATGGCATATATTGAACAAATCATATCAAATTCCTCCAAATCAAAATTAGTACATTCTTGGTATCGATATGTAGAAGATATACTTGCATGTTTCATAGGAACCGGTAGACAACTAGATCAATTTTTAATTTACATAAATAGCATTCATCCCAAAATTAAATTCAAAATAGAGAGATAAGTCGATAATATGATTCACTTTTTAGGCCTAACAATCACTCATGAAAAACAAACTAAGTTTTGATATATATCGAAAACCCACCTTTACAAATATTTTCATCCCTTATGACTCAACGCACCCAAAATCTCATAAATACGTTGAATTTAATTGAATATTCATAGGGTTTTCTCTCTGCCATGATCCGAACAAAATATGTCCAGGGAAGTGTCAACTACCAAAGAAATAGCTAAGAACAATGGTTATCCCTCAAATATAATTAACAAAATTATTCGAAAAAACAAACAAAATTGCATAATATTTACCCACGTATAGAATCAACTAATACAGATAAATATATTTCATTAACATATTTTGGCCCTATCATAAGATTGCAAATGTCATTTCAAAATAGAATAAAAAGATGCTTTCAAGACTCACATGAAACTCTCCCAGGAATTTTTTAATAGTAAAGATAAAACTGATAAATTTCATAATACTTTAGTTTAAAGTTGTCCTGTATGGATTGTGAAGGCGTCGATATAGGTCAAACTGATCGTTCATTCAAAACGAGATATAAGGAGCATCAGTCAGATTACAATAACCACAGAACAAACGAATCTACTTTTGCTTCACATTGTATTGGCCATCATTTTCCATCCATAGATCAATTTGAGATTTTTCACAGAATACCTTAGGGACGAAAGCTAGATTGGAATCAATAGAAATTTTCAAACTGCAACAAACTAATCTAACCCTATAAAGATAATCTTCTGAACGACCAGTACGGCTTATTCGTCTCTATTTGAAATCTTTAAATAATACCTGCTTTTATCATAATTATTGCATTACTTCTTATTTGCATCCTTATTAATTTTGTACCTACCGATTTATATATGTATGTATTTTCAACTTTGGTTCAATACTTGTAATAATCACTTGTATGCTAATGACGCTGCGTAGAAGTCTAACAACCAAAGTTAATTGAATAAATTTTTATTTTCAAAAGATACTTAACATCTGTTGAGATTCTAATAAGTAAACATCGTAAATTTATGTTTTGTGTATGTTATAATATAAACTGGGAAATGAACCAGTGTTGGTGGCAGTGACCATTAAATTTCAATTCATTTCCGAACTGGTTTATTCGGGCATGGTTTTATTATTTTAAAATGGAATTAATTGAATCAAATTAATTTTCTGAACACCAGCGTCTTCGAGGCATTCGGGAGTCATCAAAAGACATACATGCGTTTACATGTTTATTTGATTCTTATCGTTAAATGTTTAATGTCTCTAATCTATACAAGGTGATACAAGAAAATAAGTACGACAAACTTCAGGGGGTGATGCAGACATTAGTTCTCAGAGGTACGGACTATTAAAGTTTTATTTATTGCCCTGAAACCGAGATATAAAATAAAATTCAGTGGGTTTCAAGAGGTAGGAGCTTCATAATCATCATAAATGGTATCTTGTCTTTAAAGACAAGTGTGTGTGTGAGAAAAAATCTGCCTTGTCTTCTTTTCGAATTGGGTACCGGATTCTGTTAGATTTCTTTACAATTTTTGATAGCATTTCCATCTTCCTATTTATTTAAATCTAAATATAGTGCTGTATCAACGTTAGCAACTAAAGAGCGAAATCGGCTTTATGTTACTGACCAAGGCAACTTACCGTTTATTTCAAGAAAAATCAAGCCTGAAATTTATAAACACCTGAAATTCATCGAATTTAATCTTCTCATTAGTTATATCATAGATTCGTGTGTTTTACATGCTCTCAACGAACAGAAGAGAGAAAAATCAGCAAAAAATTGAATCGTACCAGATTCGATTTTTTTTTAAATCTGAACTCAGTTTATGTGCATAAACTTTTAGTATGTTTTTTATCATTGACCTAAACGCAATTCATTGAATGAGATGTAATGAATATGATATTATAAACTATCTACTTTAGGTTTAACATTATAACCTAATTTTCTCTAACTGCGGGTAGGTTATAACTGTGCGAACGGCAGCTCTTTTATTGTTACGATTTTCAGGGGGGGTTATGTATATTTTTTCAGACCTCAAATAAATTCAATTTTCAGGGCGCCACTGTCTCATTACTTAAAAAGAATGTGATATTACCTTCAACTATGAGTTCGAGTTGTATTCAAGAAAAGAAGCTATTTTGAGCCAGAGAAATATAATTCTTTAATAAGAAATATCACGATGATATAATAATATATCAGATTTAAATATTAATAAGGAAATCCCAAAATAACAAATGAATTCAATTATGTATGTGTTATAACCTTTCTTTTGTATATGTACCTACATACCTCACAATATTTTTTATAAAATATACTAAAAGATAGAAGAAATGAATATGAATTTACTGAAGTTCATCGGGAGTTATTTATTGATTTTCTGAGGTCTCGCAGTTGAATTTGTAGGTATGATCGAGCGAAATAAGTACAATAACTTCTAAAGATTTTGTGACAGTAAGAAATTAAAAGGAACGGATTCACCTAGGTTCTCCTCGTAGTGATATCCCCCTTGGATGAAATCAGCTAATGGCTGTGGATGAATATCAGGAGGCAAAGAGTTTCGTACTGTTTCCAACGATGCCTTGATATCAGAGTTATTTCGATAGGAATTTACAAGTCAACTGTATATGAAGGAATTTCTGGATGCTATCACCGCACTCTTAATCCATTCAGTGGAATGCACAAAAATGTTGTCCCTATTCGGGAATATGCATTTGAGTATTTCAAGTTTGTATATTAGAAAATAGAACTTAGAACTAATAACTTAGAAGCCTGAAATTAATAGTTTTCTTTCAGAATTTTTGATATGAAAATATTCAGAAAATCAATTTGAATCTACATTCAATTCGTACAAATAATAAGCGAAATTTCACCTTGATCTAATCGGCTTCTGCGGAAAATATTGTGTTTGTTCGTATTTAAGTTTTCCGTTCAGTTGTATCGAACAATGCATAGATCTGAATGGAATTAAATCAACTCATATCGCAACAGATGAGTATATAAAAAACAGTTGACTACCTAATACATCGAATCGCATCGTTGGGAACAGTACCTCGGAATTCTTATAACGTTCGTTCATTTAAGATATAAGGTGGTTAGGAATATCATAATTGATTAGAAATAAAATGAACGTTACAATATAATTAAGAGTAAATATGGTTATAGAAAAATTATATTTTGGAAAAAAGTCTCTTATCCATTGAAAAACACCTGGAGTATATTGTATAGTATTACAGAAATTTATAATTCTATTTCTCAGTTCATTTACACTATTCATTGGGGAACTGTAAACCATGGTCTTAAAAAAGAAGTTTAGACTATTGAGGTCAGGAACCTTGGATGTCATGATATGGTTTCAGCATCACAGTAATTATTGAATCATTGATTCAAATATTTCAGAACGCAGAAATGAGCTAGATCTCCAACATGTATAAACCACAGAGTCACAAACGATGTTCAGCTTCAGAAGCGGCAAATACAATCCATGTTTCTTATTTCGCAGTTAGTAAAATTTTGCAGTTTCAGGTTCATTTCATTCACTCATTTACAATCAATACTTAATATACATCTATCTGTCAAAAATGTTCCTATGTATTTGAATTTTATTTCTATCACTTTCTTGTTAGTTCTCAACAATAATCGTATTTCATTTTTATATTCCTAACCAATTTGAAGATTTCAAATAAAACAGACAATCAAATTAGTTTAATTAAGAGTCATTGAAGCAGCTTGAAATAGTTCAGGATGAAAAAAAAAGGCTTCAGAAAACTTCTGAAACACTTTGTCAATTTAGGTGACAATTCAAGACTCCAAATCGTTTATAAATAGAGAAATATTCTATGTTTTTAATTTCAACCTATTATTCCGAAGAATAAAAGGGATTATATCAACGAAAACTGAATTTTTCTTCAAAGTTTCAGTTCCTACATCTCAAAAATGACGAGCCCACGGATTGTTCATAGGAACAACCGGAATTTCGAAAACTCTCCTTCTAAAACTTTTGAATATTATTATGAAACATCCTGTATATATAAAAACCTATACCGACCAAAACTGATTTACAGAAAATTACACAAAAATCATAGTGATCATTGAAAACAACTTATAGTATTTATCGCTTCTAGGTGCCCTCAAGCTTTCAGTACATATTCCATATAATCGTCTTGGAGAGGATCAGAACCCATAACTATCCCATTAATTCCCTTCACTTTCTCCTTTATACTTTCAGCAAAATCCAATAAATTTTTCTCTCTATTATTCAGAACAAACCTTTGATTTTCAATGAGAAGCATCGACTTTTTCGCTGAAATATTGTTGATAGCATCAGTGTTAAAATATTGAAGATATGTGCTACAAAAATAAATTAAATTGAAGAAATCCTTGAATTCTCCTTTATAAGCCATTTGCTTCAATTGTGATATAGACAAAAATTTAATATTTATATCACGAATGTCAATGGTCTTATAATTCTTAGGTTTAATTAAATTCTTCTCAGAACTTATATCAATTATTTGATTGTATTCTTGCATTCTAATAGCTCCCATCATAAGATCATTTGTAAGTGTATGAACATATTCCTTTCCTGTTTCTATCTCATGAAAAATTTGTCTCAAATTCCTTTCTGTAATATCCGTAGCCCTAAATTTATTTTGATCATTCGTACTCTTCAAAAATTCTTCATCTTCACAGTCCAAGCCGAAAGAGACGAAAGGACCAGTTTGGATATCACCAAGATAGCCATAGTGGATGTATTTTTCCCCGTTTGGAATAGTAGCACAAACCAGAGACCGATTTGGTTTGGATACTTCGGACTCCAACCAAACGAAAGAAACACCATTAGTCCTGAAGCTTTTATATTCTTGATTTCCTACTTGTCTTCCACCCACGGAGTGAAAACGCATGTTAAGGTCCCAGTCGAAAGCTCCAAATTTCGCATCATATCTGATACCTAAAATAAAGGAAAAATTCTATAGTGTAGTATTTAGTGTAGTTTATTTCAAAATCAGCATCTAACGTGTGATTGAATATTCAAACAAAAATATGAAAACTTAAAAATATGTGAAAGCAGTGTTTTCTGCATCTTTTACTCGATCTGAAAATAATAATTTCATAATTTGTAGATTTGTATATAGGTTTTTTGGGAGAGGTAGCAACTTTTATTCTGAACGGTCACTCCAAGAGCTAATAACGGCTCGAGGTTCGGACAACAAGTCCTCATGGAGCATCCAACTCGTACTTGATGGCTCCAAGCGCCACACCTAGGTACACTGTGTAAGCCTACTAGCTTAACCAATGAATATACTTAACCAGAAATGGTGACATAGCAATGTCTGAGAGTGAGCTGTTGCATACAGCTTATTTTCGCAAAATGAACGGCTGAATCAACATTCAACAACTTGTCTGGTCTACGTGGTGAGTTCCAACTATTTTTCATCTATGCAGATAACACAATTTAAACGGCCTCCAGTCCTCAATAGATCAAAGGTCACCTATCAAATCAGTAGAAGAAAAGGTCACAGAGCATAGAGTTCTAAGAATCGCACATGTGAATTGGGATATCTTAGACCTCTCTGCGATGGAGACTAGAGAAGAAGGATGTCTTGAACTCGAATTGGGAAATGTCTCCTGTACCACAAGTGCAAATAAAATGAGACTATGGATGGAGGTGGCTTCCTTATAGCAAACCGACATACATAAGAGAGTACTAAATGAAGAGTACCACACATTAATAAGAATATCAATAAGAACATCCGTGTGAAAATAATTTAAGTCTACGCTCCATCATCAACGCTTACTGATGAAGATACCAAGTAGTTTTAGGACCAGAAGACAATAGCGTAGAATAACTATGAAGGGGTTAGAACAAATAGAAAAATCTGAAACTAAAATCGGAAATTTCGGATACAGAACAAACGAGACAACAAACCCGTGAACTACATCGAAAAGCATAAGTTTATGTCATGTATCCGTTGTTAAAATGTCAATGAGAAATTGATTTGGATCTCCAGACGGACAGATCAAGAACAAAGTAGATGCTATTTTAGCTAAAGAAAAGGATTTATTTCAAGATGTTACAGTTCTGAATAGAGAGAATAAAAACAAAAACTAATCAGAGCTCGTTCATAAATGAAGAAATATTCTACGTTTTTAATTTCAGCCTATTATCTCGAAGAATAAGAGGGATGATATCAACGAAAACTGAATTTTACTTCAAAGTTTCATCTCCTACATCTCAGACATGACGAGCCCACGAATTTTTCATAGGAACAACCGGAATTCTAGAAAATCGCCCTGTAGAACTTTTGAGGGCTATTATGAAGCATCATGTTTATATAAGAACCTATACCGACCAAAATTGATTTACAGAAAATTACACAAAAATCATTGTGATCATTGAAAACAGTTTATAGTATTTATCGTTTCTACGTGCCCTCAAGCTTTCAGCAGATATTCCATATAATCGTCTTGGAGAGGATCAGAACCCATAACTATCCCAACTGCTCCTTTCAGCAAAATCCAATAAATTTTTTCTCTATTATTCAAAACAAACCTTTGATTTTCATTGAGAATGATCGACTTTTTCGCCAAAATATTGTTGATAGTATCAATGTTAAAATATTGAAGATCCTACTACCTAGAAAAATCTACCAGAGCAAAGACGAAAACTTCTACAATAGATACGAATTAAACAAATTAATCAATTTGGAAGGAAAAAATCTTCAATTCCAAAATTATATGCGTTACCAAAGAAGCCATAAACCGAATATACCCTTAAGACCAATCGTAAGTTCCTTTGGTTCTCCCATACAGAAGTTAGCAGCATATCTTGCGAAACAACTACAACCTACTAAAGAAAAAGCAAATGCATACGAGAAAAATTCAGAAGATTTCATATTGAAGATTGAAATCAGGTTATTGATTTCATTCAAGAGATGAAGTATCTGGGAATCGTATTTGACCAGCAGTTGAACTTCTCTAAACATGCTGATTTTTTAAGTAAGAAAATTGGATAAAAAGTAGGTTACCTAAGCAGGATTTCAAGAAAGTTGTCTCCATGGTGTAGACGAGTGGTTTATAACACTATTATTGCTCCACATTTAAATTACTGCATTTCATTGCTGATTTCTTCGACGGGGGATAACATTCGGAAGCTACAGATGGTACAGAACAGAGCTATGAGAATACTTCTTGGATATAGTAGGTTCACTCCTATCAGAGATATGTTGATGAGAGGTTTTCTGAGTGTAGCGCAGTTGGTTGAGCAGTCAAACCTCATTCTCATTTACAAGATTACGAATGATCAAACGCCTTCATATCTAAACAGTTTCTGGTGAAAAGGTCAATATATATATATATATATATATATATATATATATATATATATATATATATATATATATATATATATATATATATATATATAAATATATCTAACCTTTTCATGACTAACTTTGAAACTGAAGCCTTAGAGAAATCATATAAAAAACAAAATATGCTTCCGATACGTAGATGATATATTTATTAAATGGCCCCATAGTGAATTAGAACTGAACAATTTTCGTTCCTGAATTATATCAATATCACAAATCAACACACACAAATAAATACCTAAATGCAAAATCACATCACCATCCTGCACATTTAAATTGGCTTGTGAAAATATTAATTATACGTTAAGAACACCAACAATAAAGATGAATAGTAGAAACATTTAACGCAAATATTGAAAAATAACGGCTACAGCTATCACACGATTATGAAATGTCGAAGAATCCCAAGCAATCTATAGTCAAATAAAAAGTTTAATATAAGGGTACAGTCTATCTTTTATGTTAGACATACAACAGACCGAATTGGCAAAATACATTTTTTTTTCACACAAAACAATATCAAAAATAGTGAGGAAATAATGGGACAGCATTCCTCTAAAGCAACAGGGCGTTTTCAGCATTCCATGCAAAGGATGTGACAGGGTTTATATTGGACAAACAAATCGCCGACATTAGACAGACATCAGAAATACAGAAAACAAACAATTTCAACAAACAAGATTCTCAGAGTAACGGTTCCCGAACAGAAGGAACAAAATAAATCGCGAAACTATTCTGCCAATACACTACACGCGAACACTCTCTTCACACTGCAACGACAAATGGCCGACGTCACAACTCGAACGTCATACTACCTGAGACTGCTTATAAATAGACAAATCAGCACATAAACAACTCGGTGTGATTTTATTCAAATTCATGATTGTAGTGTTGTTGTAGTGCTAGATATCTGGTAATCGCTTGGTTGTAGTGTGTTAGTTCACACTACTTGAAAATAGAAGAAAGAGCACTGTCTGAAATTTGAGCTCAACAACAACGGGTTCTTCTAAAAATCAAACACAAAGACGACGGACTGAAAACCAGCCATTCGAGCAAATGAAGATAACCAAATAGTAGACAAAGGTAGAAGAGTGATCTTAGGATGGATAGCATTCGGTAAATGTACTTCCTTAAAACCCAAAATATTACATATAAAAACTAGAGTTTTCGAATCTTGTGTTCTGCCGCGTCTCACTTTTGTAGTCCAGAAAAAAGCAAATATCAATAAAATGAAGAAAACCCAAAGATCCCTAGAAAGACTTTGGGTATTTCACTCAAATACAACCAAATTGGACGATGGTGCCCATATAACGGCGAAAGATCAAGAGGAAGACCACGAGTTTGGGGATGCTGAGGGTAGGAAGTTGTTCCCTACACTTTCAAATTAACATGCTAAAACACGTTCTTCAATGCTTTGTTCAAATATATGATAATATTTTTTTTTAGTTGGAACACCCTGTATCGAAAATTTTGCTGGAAAAAATTATTGATTCATATAGATTATCAAAATACATTTCAAGCAATGTTTCATACTCGACCCATATTCCATATAATGATTGATCTGAAATGCTCAGAGTTCGCCTAAACAATGGTCCCCTTCGAAAAAAGATGGACCTGTTTCAGCGTTTTCTGCTTCTCTTCTGAGTCAAAGGAGGAATCAAACTTTCGTTGGAACACCCTTTATATCTTGCACATTATCTCTAACTCATCAAATGCCTCCTATTCACGGATAATCCCTTAATATTTTGACTATCATCATAGACTATTCTCCTATTTAGGAACCATACACATACTAGATGACTGGTAAACTCTCTACTATTATTTTTGTGTTTAAAAAGATAAGGTCTTCTAATCAGATTTTAGAACCATTTAATCAATATATTTTTGATAGTCTCATTCCATCATCCATACGTACTTGAATTGTGGATAGAAAATAATTTCAAATTGCAAGACAGAGCGGTAGGAGAACAATCGAGAACTAGTTGGATCATCCAAGACACCACTTCGTCTGAATCAGAATAATTAATTTACTAGCGATGTATCTATGCTCACATATACTGGATATTCTAGCTTGAATTAATTCATTTCTCACACTGACGTAGATGAAGATAGCATAAGGAATAGATAAAACCTGGTTTGCTCGCGATAGATGCTTGCTAAATCAATCAATAATTCTCTCAATTCTATGATGAACTACCTCATTGCTGGAGGCATTTGCCAACATGAACTGTTAAGCGCCGACAGCCTCGGATCTAGGGGGGGCAATCCAGACCACCTGCCCACTTGTTCCACGAATCATCTAGCATCCAGTGCGGCGTAGTTCTATCGATTATTCATTTGATTCTAAAACGCCGTGTTGGCTTTTGAACATAATAATTTGATTTATGAATGAATCCTAGAGCGTTTCTTCACACACACCTGCGACAGCAGCCATATTTGAGCGACGTTAACACTCTACTTTACTATCACGTTAGGCTGCACTCCAAATGTGTCTCATTCAGAACAAATGAGCCAGGTTATTCGATATATAAAAATAACAGAAACTGGATGTACCATCAAGAAAAGCTTTATTGATTTTATTGAAGCAGATGGAACCTCTGGAGAATATATCACACAGCGACTTATAGAAAAACTAGAAGCTGATGGTTTGAATTGCAAAAATGTCGTGGACAATCTTACGATAACGGATCTAATATCGCTGGCGTATACAAAGGCGTCTAATTAAGATTTACGCAAGTGAACGAGCTGGCAGAGTTTCTACCTTGTCTAGCACACTCCTGAAATCTTGTCAGCGTCATCATGTCCTGAAGCAGTTAACCTATTTGGGTTTATACAAAAACTTTATTGTTTCTTTGTTGGATCCACCACGCGGTGGAAAATAATGCGAAAGTGTACTGAAACAAAATTAAAACGAATTAGTCAAACCAGATGGTCAGCTAAACACCAAGCTGTTACTGCTCTATTAAATAATTTACCGGAAGTTGTCTAAGCTCTAGAAGAAATTGAAGAATCCTCTTCAGCCACAGAATCGAAGAACAAAGCTGGTCATTTACTATATGCGGTGATAGAATTCTAATTCACCTCAACTTATCAATTTGGAATTACATTCTTCGAGAGAATAATAAAGTGAACGTTGAAATACAAAAAGAGAATATTGTCATTTCGCGTTCTCTGGTAATAATGCAAAGTCTTGTTAAGAGCATACAAGGAATGAGAGAAAAACCAATTCAAAATTGTATCAATTAAGCTGCAACTATATCAGAAAAGTTGAAAATCGAGCCAGTCCTTCAAACTAAACGAATTTCCAAAAAGAAAAGGCTACACGACGAATTCTGCGGAAACAAATCAAAAACTCTAGACCCGAATGCGCTATCTTCCGAAGATATAAAAGTAATATTTCACAAAATTTCAACAGAAATAGAAAGAAGGGTAGAGAGCGCAGAGAGTCTACATGAAAATTTCGCCTTCCTCAGCGGCCACGCGCTTTTAAACATGTCGACTGATGATCTGCAGGAAAATGGAGCCGATCTCACAAAAATATTCAAAAGACTTGAATGCAGCTGATTTTTGCGAGAAACTTGCTGTATTTAAAGACCTAGTACCTGAAATGAATGAAAAATCAAGGGCATTCGACCTGTTACAACACCTGTTAACTAATAACTTGCAAGAAGCGTTTCCTAACGTTAGTATAGCTTTAGGGATATACTGCACATTAACGACGATATCTGCAAGCTGTGAGCGAAGTTTCAGCAAACTGAAAATAATTAAAACCTATCTGCGTTCAACATTGAGTCAAGAACGTTTATCTGGACTCGCAATTTTACCATTGAAAATAAAACTGCCTTTGAGACAGAGTTTGATGAGCTAATAGATGAGAAAAATTGAAAGAATTTCTTGGTTGTCTGTTGTCTTGTTGCATGATTACTATATTCAATTTGATATCACACCAAAGAAAATTTTATTAGGTAATAGATAATAATGAGTACAAATTTATTAAAGAGCATTCTTTCGATCATAAAAAACGCCACCTATTATACAGGGATATCCACCGGAACCGTCCGTTGAAAACTTTTTGAGTTCCAATAACAATATCAAGCTGAAATTTTATACGTGGCCACAACTAGCGATTTCCAATTGAAGTGAAATATTTTCGAATTGATTCCATTTCCGGTTATACCGGATGTGGGTCATCAGTTTGTTATTTAAAATGGCAATTTGCCTTTTTTTATGCATCTAGAACCGACATTTGAGCAGGGCATAAAATACCCAAGTGCTTGGCACTTATCTGTCAAAACTTTTGACAGATTTAATTATTCTTGTTATAAACTTGATTTTTGAGGACATTTTAGAAAAATTGTAGCTCGTAGATCTTTTGCACTACAGACACAATTTTTGCTTGGGTGGATAGAAAAAGGATCAAGGAATTTTTTAAGCAGTCTACACGTGTCAAATGTTTATTGCGTTGTTTTGTATGATTTTTTCAATTCGGCCTTTTTCAAACAGCAATAACTCAATTATTTCAAATTGCACGTGCCAATTTTTATATCGCCATCAGATGAAGCGTCAAATTTCAGATGGAATTGTATTAGCATGTACTATACCCATCTCTTATAGTTCCGAAATCATTTGGGAATATATTGAATTTGGATGATTTTACAAGAACTAACAGAGAATGCTTTGAAATATTTGAATCAAGTAGCTGAACTGGCTACGTTCACCTGACAGGTGCCTAAAATTAATGTACTTGTCACTTCGTTCATTCTAATTTGATATTTCAACAAGAATTGTCGTTATTTCAGATTGAAAATATCCAAAAAATACAACACATTTGGAATAAAACCATTGGTTATTCAAACGGAAATTTATTTAATCCTTTTCTAATTCATTTTAGAATGTCAAAAAGTAGTGGGTAGAAATTGCAGACAATTCAATAACCAATTTCCAAATTTACCGTCTATGAGTAAAATAAAATTTCGAAGCATTAGAAGTAATTTTCTACAATTCGGATGAATAAAAATTGTAGGAACTAAGCGAAAACCAATCATCGAAGATAATTACATTAATACGAATAAATGATAGCAAACATCATAGGAGAAAACTAATTTACGATCTGAAATAACGACTTTAGGCACCTGTCAGGTGAGCGTAGCCAGTTGAGCTACTTGATTCAAATATTTCAAAGCATTCTCTGTTAGTTCTTGCGAAATCATCAAAATTCAATATATTCCCAAATTATTTCGGAACTATAAGAGATGTGTATAGTACATGCTTATACAATTCCATCTGAAATTTGATCTTCATCTGATGGAGATATAAAAATTGGCACATGCAATTTGAAAAACATTGAGTTATCGCTGTTTGAAAAAGGCCAAATTGAAAAAATCATACAAAACAACGCAATAAACATTTAACATGTGTAGATTGCTCAAACAATTTCTTGATCCTTCTTCTATCCACCCAAGCAAAAATTGTGTCTGTAGTGCAAAAGATCTACGAGCTACAAGTTTTTTAAATGATCGAGTTTATAACAAAAATAATTAAATCTGTCAAAAGTTTTGACAGATAAGTGCCAACATCTTGGGTATTTTATGCCTTGCTCAAATGTCGGTTCTAGATGTATAATAAAAAAGGTAGATTGCCATTTGAAATAACAAAGTGATGACCCACTTCCGGTATAACCGGAAATGGTATCACTTCGAAAATATTTCACTTCAATTGGAAATCGCTAGTTATGGCCGGGTATAAAATTTCAGCTAGATATTGTAATTGGAACTCAAAAAGTTTTTAACGGACGGTCCCATGGATATCCTTGTATATTAGTGTTAATCAAACGCTATATCAAGTTCTTGCCCTGATTCGAAAAAAATCGTAGATCCGGGGCTGAGCGCCGACTTGAAGAATTCATATTAGGAAAATGTTTCTACAGTGTTGATGAGTTTTGGTCTGTAGATATTCCTGCCAGAAATTCTCATCAGAATCAGAATACTTGATCTTAACGTCGCGTCATTTGTATTTTTAATGTTCTTCTACTTGTCGACATGACATGTTCTACAATTAAGATTTTATTATTGGATATTTGTGTTTTCTTTCTTTTGACTGTATTACGTGTAAATGATTAAAGTATACAGGCTATTCCTAAATATTATGTTCTAATGGAATAGTTAATTTTATGACTGAGGTTTCTGAAGCGCTTCGTTGCGAATATGCTAGGTGTTGAAATTTCGATATTTTTTAGTTGTTTTTCTGTATAGTGCCTGAAATTTTCGAGATAATTACCTCAAATTTGGAGTTAACATACACAATATGACTTACATGAAAGCATTAGCCAAACTGTCAACAGAAACCACAAGTGTTATTTTTTTCTGCAGTCATATCCCAGTTTTTCTCTCTGAACTTGTTTTCTGTTCGTAAATTATAAAAACCAAAATCTTAGTTTATTATAGTTTTTCATATTTCCTACCCTTATCGAGAAAAAATTAATAAATTAAAGAATTGCCTGTAATTAGCTAGGTTGAACTAAATTTTCTGAGATGTTTTCTGGTAAGTTAAAGCATTATTTTATCATTATATTTATTGATTTTGACATGTTATTCATTATTCACTATCGAAATAAAAATTGAAGCTGGAATGTCTCGGTTTCTATACATGGTCCTCGAAAATGCTATACTTAATCGAGGAAACAGTAGAAATCGAGTAGAGTAGAAAAAAGATCACAAATATATTGAATCTCTGATACAAAAATTGCAGACAACTGGTTCAGTGGCGAATCGAAAAAATAAATAATAATTCCAACTTTCTTCAAAATATCAGTTTCTCTGAAGAGAGTATCTTCATGCTCATTGGAAAGGCACAAAATTTCCAGATACTAGGAACCCAGAATTTCAACTTGTAAAAGGATATACATACTCTGGCCCCATTAAACTTTTTTTTTGGGCGGGTTTATACGGGAACTATCTTGTTGAACCGTTCTTTATATAGGGTAATCTCAATGGAGATAGTTATCTAAAACTGCTATAAGAATTGATTTGTCCCAGAATAATCGAGGTTTTGGAGCCGATCACACTCTTTTAGAAGTTCATGTGCATTTTCCAACGATTTGATGCTCCCGGCATTTTGATATTCCAGAATATTAAGATAATTATTTTCCACGGAACTAGATCGGTAAGAGAGGACCAGTTTAGAGCCAGCAAGGATTTGAATCATCTCTGTTTTTTATGGAGTCATTTAAAATCAAAAATACACGCTGAGCAGCCAGAGACGAGCTATGGAGAGGATTTGTAACAGAATGCCGACCATTAACACATAATGTCTCTGAGAACGTAAGGAGTGAATTTGAGAACCGTTTATTTCACATTCTTCAAAATTATCAAAGGAGCGAAGCATCTGGGTAATGCCTTTTGGTCTCAATCATGCAATGAAGCAAAAATCCCTAGCCTGTACCTCCACGCGGTGATGATGGAAGCACGTAATGGTGACGAAACAGGCGGGGGACCGAGTCTTAGCCGGAATAAACGAACGCCCAAGTTCACATGCAATACAGGTGCCCTGGTAGGGCACTAATTTGTCCTGGGGTCATAAAAACGGGCCCCGAAGGTGGAGGAACTCGATACAGTTGAGCCAACGGCATATGGATGCAGAAGGCAACGGGAAACCACTGCATTACAACTCCCAAGATCAATCATCATGGCGGTTACTGTTAAATTAAATTCTGGAATAAGTCCCCCATTCGGATCTCCGGCGGGGGGTACAGTTGTAAACAATATGATGATGCAGAAGAAGAAGAGAACATCAATAATTACCACTTGGAATGTTAGGTGTTTGTACGAAATGACGAAATCGGAAAGAACGATGCCTAACCATCAGATAACTACGCCGGAAATGATGACCCTGGTCACTGGAAGGGAGTCGGTTTTATTCCGAGAAATGCTGTCAACTCGGCTGTAATAAACTTCATATCCCACTCAGATAGAGTATGTATGCTTCGAGTAAATGGGACGATGAAAATGAATCTGATACAGGTGTATGCACCCACAGCAGATAGCCCGGATGAAGAGGCTGAAGGATTTTATGAGAGGATGTAAGGAGTCTAACGCGGCTTACTGAAACGCCAAGTATCACTGGTAAATATGGTCTGGGTGAGAGGAACGCAAGAGGTGAAATACTGAATTTTGTCAAGAAAAGTAATTGGTGCTAATAAACACGCTCTTCTAATTACCAAAGTGGCGGCTCTATACCTGAAGATCACCTAGGAATCAGGAAGAACACGTAATCAGAAATCAAATTCATTTTATATCAATCAACCGAAGAGTTAATAATTCTGTAGTTTCAGCTAAAACGTATCCAGGTGCAGATATTGGCACGGACCACTGTCTCATTGTAGCTCAAGTATGAGTGAAACTAAAGAAGGCGAAGAAACGCATAAGAAGACCGACCATCGAGGATCGCCGAGTGCATGAGGAGGATACGAGAAGTAGAGTGATAAGAGATCTCAGTCAGAGCTCGATGGTGGAGGCCATGAAAACTAGACGCTAGGGAGAATGTGGAAAAATTTTGAACACATAATCACCTCAACCAGCAAGAAACATCTGAAATCAACCGATAAAGTGTATAAAGAATGGATGACACCCGAAATTCTTCATCTAATGGGGCTGAGGCAAAGAAGCTCTAATGACAAAGCGCTGTATCGTGTGTATCACAAAATTACCAAAGTAAAGTGAGGGAGGCAAAGCAGGCAAGGGAAGAAGAAAAATGCAGGGAGCTGGTACAGTTGTAAGAGCGTCACGACTCCTCAACCAGCAAGAAACACTTGAAATCAACCGATAAAGTATATAAAGAATGGATGACACCCGAAATTCTTCATCTAATGGGGCTGAGGCAAAGAAGCTTGAATGACCAAGCGGTGTATCGTGTGTATCACCGAATTACCAATGGAAAGTAAAAGAGGCAAAGCAGGCAAGGGAAGAAGAGAAATGCAAGGAGCTGGTACAGTTGCAAGAGCGTCACGACTCATTCAATCTTCACAAGAAAATACGCGAAAATCTTAGAAAAATACGAGAGCGAGAAATACAAACGCTTCGAGACAATGATGGTAATCCTGCAGCTGAAATACAGGACAAGAAGAGATTGTGGGAGAAATATGTCCAACAGCTGTATCAGAATGTGAGAGATGAAGACCATGGATTGGAGGAAGCAAACACGGGCCCCGATATTATTGAAGATGAGGTGCGCTACGCAATCAGATAACTCAACAATGGTAAGGCTTCAAGCCCAGATAACATTCATGGAGAAGTTCTCCACCTTTAGGACGACAATGCGGTCACATACCTTACGAGCCTGTTCAATAGCGCTTATAAGGAGAGTCAGCTACCAGAAGATTGGCTTAAGTCGCATTGCATCACCCTACCAAAGAAGCCAAATGCAAAGATATGATAAGATCACCGCACTAAGTCTCATGAGCCACGTTCTCAAAGTATATTTAAAAGTAATACTGAGGATAATTCATCGTCAATGTGATGAATATGTGTCAAACGAGCAATTTGGATACCGTAATGATTTCGGCACAAGAGATGCACTCTTCAATCTGCAGGTATTAGTTCAAAGAAGCATGGACATGAATGTACACGTGTTTGCCTGCTTCATAGACTTTGAGAAGGCATTTGATAGGGTGAGACATGTCCCACTCATCGAAATTCTAAAAAATGTCGGGATAGATTATCGAAATGTGAATATAATTGCAAGTTTGTACTGGAATCAAGTGGAGTCAGTGCTGATTGAGCATGAGGAAACGAAGAACATTCGAATTAAACGCGGGGTGAAGCGGTGCTGTGTACTCTCACCGACGCTCTTTAATCTGTATTCGGAAAGAATAATGACTGAAGCTTTAAAAGGAGTCGAGGAGGACATCTTTGTGAATAGGGAACTTATAAATAACCTCCGATACGCGGACGATACGGTTCTTATATCAACAACAGCTGGTGACTGCAATTACTGGTAGACCGAGTAAACGCGGCCAGCCAAAAGTATGGCATTAAAATGAATATTAAGAAGACCAAACTCATGGTAATCAGCAGAAATGAAGACATTCTTGAGGCTCTACAAATGAGGGGTTAGCAAATCGAAAGCTGCACACAATTTGAATACCTCGGCTGCCTAGTCAGCAGCAAATGGAAAATGAGACCTTAGAAACAGAGTAGAATTGAACAGGCTGGAGCAGTTTTCGTTAAGATGCAAAAGTTGTGGACTAGTAGAAACCTGAGTTTGGATCCAAGGTTGCGAATGGTCCGTTGTTATGTTTTTCCAGTAGTGCTGTATGGTATAGAAGGCTGGACACTGATTCAGTGCCTAGAGAAGAAAATTGAAGCATTCGAAATGTGGATATACCGGAGAACACTTATAGTATCTTGGAGAGACCACGTATCTAACGTAGAAGTCCTTCGCAAGATCGGACGTGGTGTTCAGCTACTCACAGAAATCAAAAAACGGAAACTCCAGTCTCCAAAGTTCAAATTGCTACGATGATCGCCAATCTTCGTTGACGAAGAGACACAGAAAGAAGAAGAAGAAAATTGTTTCTTTTGGTAGATGTTGATGGGGGTAGAGGGTTGATCTGACATGCTCAAAGTTGACATGAACAATGGTCCGTTTTACGCTAATACTGCCTTCTTTTAAGTAAGAGGAAGATGGGGTCAAATTTGAGTTGGAACACCCGGTATATATGAGAAACAGACTCCCAAAACTAAGCCATGAGGAATTCCATAGTTCAAAGGCACGAACTCTGAGACTACTATGAACTAAAACAAACTGAGAAAAATTGGTCAAGTAGGGTGACAGTAACTTCAGAGATATTCCTCTGAATACGCATCTCTCAGATTTGTTGTAAGTGCTTCATGTGCAATCATATGTAATACATTTATTGCATCAACATCGATGAAGTGGCGGGATAAGCGAAAACAAAAATTTATAAATCTTTTTTCAAAGATGCCTTTGGAATTATTATTATGATCGCATTAGGTATATAATTGCTTAAATCATGAGGTTTACCCTACAGACATGGCAGATATAATTTGAACACGAGTATTCCATTCAAAGCACTGATGTAGATGGCTTTGAACACATTGGTCATTATACTTAAACGTCGAATCTCTGACTGTTTCTGAAGTCAGAAGTTATGAATCATATTTGGAAAATTTTTAAAGCAAACCTTGGTTTTCAAGGTCATCTTAATCGAATTTTAATTCTCTGAGAAAGGTTATTACATTACCACTGAAATCATTTCCATTCGTGATTTTGGCAAATTAACATACCTAATATAAATGATAATTTCATCCTTTCTGAATAACAGTACAATACAAAATACCTATAAATTTTGCGTGGGAATAAAGAGTACAACGAATATATAAAATGTGTATTCATTTCCAAAACTATACTCACCAAGCATTTTTCTGACCCTCCGATCCCAGCTATCAGTTATATCGAAATCATCAACACTACACCAAAACTTCATGAGATTTTCCAAATAATCTCTTTCTTTATATTTAATTTCAAGTTGAAGAAAAGGCATTATTGCTCTCAAGTATTCATAATCAGTGATCATTTTTAATAGCTCTTTAGCTGTTGAATTCAAAAATTTCGAAACGTAAGGTCTTACAATAGTATTTCCATAAAGTTCCATAAAAATTCGAGTTTTTTGCACTTCTCCAAGCTCTTTTCGGGGCATAAAAGAAAGAAGTAGTAGAAGTAATTGTCTCGCAACAGTCTCCATACATCCTTCCATTAAATAAAAGTTAAGTTCTATTTGTTCATACCTGTATTTTCTGGCTACTGTTTTCAAAATATGTCTACAGTCAGAACCTCCAATTATGAGGATATTGAAATTCTTAGAATCTTTCGGTCTATATTTCGCTTGAAAATCAAGGGCTGGAGTTAAACCCCAAAACATTTTGTGTCGTTTGTGTGATATCTCACAATTAATAATGACAGTTGATGGATATTGATACAACAATCCATTAGCAACCCAGTTCTCCTCTGTATCCTTAGAAACTGCTTAAAACTTCGTCCAAACCTGTTTATGAATCAATATTATACTGGGTGAGATTTAAGAGGAGGTGATTAACTGTTCATACGGCTGACATTCCTCTGTTCTTCTGTAGCTACTGTTCTTACAAGAGATCTATGGTCTCTTGACAAAGAGCATTATCGTCATTCTCACAGATTGATACATGAGATTGTGTCGTTTAACAATATTGTACCCATTACGTTGTTATTTCTTCTGATTATATTCATTCAATGCAACACTCGAGTTGGTTAATGAATCTGAGCCCGCTCAAACCGGATAAACCGCTACAGCGTAAATTAATCATTCGAGAAAATTTCAGAAAGTCTATGATGAACATGAACCTTAAAACCTGACTGCGCTATACTTTTTGATAGACTCAGGCGAGTCTGGTAGCTTCCGTGGTTTAGTCTAAGTCTACCTCAATTCCAAACGGTTAGTTCTCATTGTTTTTAGTCTGATAAAGTCAACACGGCTAACTTGAACACCGCGGTAATTCGACCAGGGACATGTAAATTCCCTCCCACTTAGAGAGGGCCAAACATTCAGTTGTAAATTCGATTCCGAATATTTTAGGTGTCGTTAATCATATAAGTGAATTCGCTTTCATTATATAGGCACAAGAAGTAGGTAATTGAATTAAATACAGAATACATTTTAGATAGGCATGTACTAGCCCCAATATATGAATAAATGACATACATTTTTATCCAACCATGTTCGATATCGAATTATTTCTTAAAAGAATGTTTGGCCAACTGCTTTCCCTTTCACTTAACACAATTTTAACACCCATTAGTTTTTCTCCCTCATATGGTTCAAGAATTCTGTTGCAGAAACTTGACTTGAACCATAAAGGAAAACCGGTTTTATAATTACTTGAAACAATCTATTATAGGAGGGCGTAAATACAAAATTGATTCTAAATGGATTTTCATACATTATCCATTGTATATCATTGATTTGAAGAAGAGGACTATTCAATTCCAAAATTCCTAACCTTAAAATCTCTCTAACTTCATATCTAGGGTATAGCGCATAATCTCCTTGAGATTAATTCGACATGGATTATTTCTTTTCTCAAGAACCTGAAAAGCTCAAGACGGAATCCATAAGTCGATGCCAGGACCGAATTTACCACCACCATATGCCCTCTGTTTCCTCCTGGTGCTGATGTGATCTTACCGCCTATCTATACTTGTACAGAGTGACAACTTTCGATGTTTGTGCATGGCAGCTAGAGGAAATATTATAGTTATAGAAAAATTATTACGAAAGAATCATGCATCTAAAGGAAGTTTATTATAATAAAAATAAGATCAATAACATTAAATTTTCCTCAAACGAAAGCAAAAACCTGAATACGGAAATTTTCAACAGAAGAAAGGTAAGATATACGTCTCCCAAATAAGAGGAAACAATTTTTCGCAAGTTTTCAAAAAATGGTCTTTGTTGTCCATGCATAAATTAAGTCGCCGAGAAAGACTACGGCAGGCATTGAAAATATGAATATTGCTAACAGAAACAAGTCATTCCCTGAAATTCCGTTTCAACTACTATAAATTATAATTGGTTCTCTTGTACATTAAATCTTCATTACAGCCGAAAGTGGCGTCAAGTCGAGGTGGTCATTCGACTGGACATTCAGTCCCTATTAAATTATCCCCAAAATTTAAATTAAACGGGTCAGTGATGGTCCGTGTATGATAAGGAGGTGCATCATCGTGCATATAGGTTTATATAGCAGTTTATCGAGACATCCCATAATAAAATCATTATCGATGATCTATTCATAATGACCACCATTTATGTTTTCATCAAATATTTCGAAAGCATAATCGCTGCTATCTTTTCGGGCACACACATCAAACCCATATCTTTCTTGATATTGTACATCAATATGTATGTATGCTTTATTCATCATGGTTACAATCTTTGATTGCTTATGATAAGTCAATTGAAAATATCTAGTTAAATAAATAAAAAGAATGTAGATTAATCAGTTGATAAATACATATTTCGAACACTAACATACATACAAGGAAGTAATAAATATTAACACAAAAATTCCGCTGTTGAGTGCAGACATCTTTCACAATTCTTTAACTTTATCTTTGAATTTTTTAGTTGTAAGTTCTTTCCACTCCAGAGGAAGCTTGTTACAGTAGTTGGGAGAATTCCCCTCTGACTTAGCCAATCTGTATCTTGGTGCTATTAGAAAATCTTTTTGTATTGTATTTTTCTGATTGTTGAAGCTATACGTTTTGTAGTCCTTGAAGTTGGAATAAATGTTTATGAGAGTGGCGTATACGTACAATATAATGAAGGAAGTGTCAGTATACCAAGTCTTCTGAAGTTAGACACACAATGTGCACGGTTTTAAGCACGAGCGATAATACGTACACTTTTTTTTGGAGTTTGAAGATTCTATCCATTGTTGAACAATTGCCCCATAAAGAAACCCCATAAGCCATGACCGAGTGGAACAGGGCAAAATAAATCATTCGTAGATTAGCCTCATCATGTCCCATATATTGAAGTCTTCTAAGCAAGAACAGCACTGATGACAATCTAGGGACCAACGCGTTGACATGCGCACCCACGCTAAATTGTCGTCTAAGGTAATACCTAGCATTATAGCTGTGTCGCTATTTGAAAGTTTAGAACTACTTGAAATCGTCAATTTTTGGGTTTTTTCTCTGTTTAATTTGAGAGAATTTGCTCTCAACCATAGATCAGCATGATTCATGGCCTAATCTCAAAGTTCATTTGCCATTTGTGGGTCCCCGCTTGTATTATATAAAGATGTGTCGTCAGAGAAGAGGACGCTGCCTACTGGTTTCAAGTGAGATGGTAAGTTGTTGATATAAATCAAAAATAGCAATGACCCCAGTACAGAGCCCTGGGGTACGCAAGTTTTTATGGGTAAGAACTCAGAGACAGCCCCCTCCACGCAGACACACATAAGCCTATCCTCTAGGTAAAAGGTAAGGAGTTTCAATAGAACCCCTCTTATACCACAGCGATCTGATTTCCGGAGAAGAATGGTATGTAGCACAAGATCGAAACCTTCGGCCAAATCTAATAAACGTAAGGTCGTTTGTTCACCCCTTTCCAAACCCTCAACCACCTTAGACGCCAAGTCTGTAAGTGCTCCTATTGTGGATTTACACGGCCTGAAACCATATTGTGAAGGTGATAATATCTTATTATTCTCGAAAAAGTTTGAAAGTCTGTCCTTCAGAATAGATTCCACCACCTTACCCAATACTGTAATGATCGATATAGGACGATAGCTACCCGTATCATCAGGATCCTTTCTTTAACACCGGCAATACTTTGCTTTTTTTGAAAGCTTTTGGAAAATTCCCACTTTCAAAGCAGGAATTAAAAAGGTTTGAGAGGGGTAGCGCAATGATATCACAAGTGCTCTTCAAAATTCTACTATTTAATCCAAATACATCGGAACAAGCAGAGTTGGACAGTTTATTAATGTGAGTTTCAACTTCATGCGCATCGGTTGGGATTAGAAAAAAGATAAGTTGCTAATTGGTACCCTGTCAAGTTCTGATGCATTGACAACGGATGTTGATTGTATTTCTTTAGACTTCTCCTACACTGGAGAAATAGTTATTGAAATCATCTACCTTAAGATTGGTGTGATGTTGAGATTCACCTTTGCAGGAATCACTGTTAATAATTCTCCAGGTATCCCTAAATAAATTTTCTGAATGCGCTAAATAATTTTGTCGTGCATTTAGTCGAGTTGCGTTAATACATTTCCTGTAGGTTCGCCGATACTGTATTAAACTCTCTCGATGATTTGGATCGCCCGTCACATCAAACACGGTCTGCAAGGCCGATAGCTTTTTACGCATTTCTTCTAGTTCTTTTGTGAACCATGTGAACGGATTATGTTTTGACCTACATTTTCTCATCGGAAAGATATCTTGTATCGAATTCTGAAGAACCCCCGTGATTTGCTCAGCACATTGATCTGGGTCACAATAGTCAATGCTTAACCAATCAATGTTTGTAAGCTTTGAGCGTAGTTCAGATAGACCTTCCTGAGTGATTATTCGACTGAAGGAAAATTTTAATTTTTTCTCGTTTTCAACATGCATACTTAAGATCTGCGCATAATGATCTGATATTCCAGGATTAGCTACCTCGAATTGTACTCAGTATCAGAAAAATTTGTTATTACATTATCAATTACAACTTTTGAGCACTCAATGTTGTCTCGTAAATATATAGCAACACCTCCATGATGAAATCTACTTCGTGAAAAAATTTGTTATAATTTTGTAATCTGTTATTGTTACAAGTTTTAGTTGTCTTTCAACAAGCCATTGTTCTGACACAGCAAAGACATCAATATCCTTCTCATTATGATACACAGTTCATCTGTTTTGTTGTTGAGACTCTGTACATTAATGTGCATTATTTTCAGGGAATTAGCCATTACGACATTTACTACAATATATTTATCGTCTTTATTCGAGACTGAATAAGCCTTGTCATCAGGTGTATTACACATTTTTTTTCATGGGGGCCACAAAAAAATTCTACAACAATATGACGCTAGGAATTGACATCAGACAAAAAATGCTCATTATGACGATTAAATATTTCATTATTAGAGATGCGGACTTC
Organism: Cryptolaemus montrouzieri; assembly: GCA_013387265.2. Classification (NCBI taxonomy): domain Eukaryota; kingdom Metazoa; phylum Arthropoda; class Insecta; order Coleoptera; family Coccinellidae; genus Cryptolaemus; species Cryptolaemus montrouzieri. The sequence continues at coordinate 68,113,068 of JABFTP020000021.1, read as the reverse complement.
ATTGATAACTAAAAAAGTGATCGTCAATGGATTTTTTCCTAAATATAAATTGCAGAAATCCAGTCCACGGATGTGATCCTCCAGCTACAAAAATTGAATTGCTCTCTTTCAGAATACCGTGCGCCCGGCGTTTTAAAATTTCAATTTCTGCCTCTATTCGCCTGATCGAAATAGAAAATTTGGCCGTTACAGCTTCTATTAACTCAAATATTGCTTCTTCTTTATATCTTACTTTTTTTATTGCTGCTTTGATATTCTATTGATAAGATTTTCTATCTAACCTAACCTTTGGAAAATAAACTTATGAGGCTGGTGCCTTTCAGGAATCCTATTCAAATATGTTGATACCGTAGCAACTGAATCATACCTACATTGAAATAAACAATAACATGTCAAAGTTCTCATAATTTCCATTGTGATGATTTTCATTTTGCATCTCCAAAGAGCCACACGCGTAGTTAAAGAAATTATTGAATGAAATAACTTTAATCATAGCAAAAATATGGTGTATAATAATAATAATAATACCAATACTCAACACTCTACAAAATACTCACCTCATGCATATCCAATAGAATATACCAACACCTTGACGACAACAATATATTAGCAGTCTAGCAGAAAGTATTCAGAAAGAAACACCACGGGTGCAAGGAACAACTCATCATCGATTCTGTGATAATGAAACAGGCACACGTAGGGCATCGGAATGTTCATTCAGCTTTTCTCGATCATCTGATGCATTCGATAGTACCGCCCAATCTTGGCAATTAACACCTACGCCATTCCAGTGTTGCTTTACTCATTTGGAATAATCAGATAGACTAAGACAGAACTGGATTATATTCAAAGGCAGACCCGAACGATGCTGACAAAGTACAACAATCATCATCCAAAACCGTTTGTGATACGAACAACTTTGAAGCGGAAGAAGAAGGGCGCGGATTAATAGATGTTATCAATTTACACACCGAACAGATAAAAATCTCAAAGAATTCTTCTCTGCAAAAGCTCTCAACTCTGACCTCCATATAGTGGTGTCGTTGGCTGATATGGGATATACACCTCTAAATTTTGCTACCAGAGATGACCTGCTGAATCTACCGTTCCTATCAGATACTGAAAAACAAGAGCAATGGTCAAGAAAGGAATTGCATGGACAACATCACCATGGAGATTAATCAACCACACATCGACAAAGAAGCCTCCAACAAATGGTTGATGAAAGGAGAATTATTCGCGGAAACAGAAGGAATCCTCATGGCCATCCAAGACCAAGTGATCGCTACGAACAACTACAAAAAATTTATTATGAAGGACGGAACATTACAAACAGATAAGTGCAGAAAATGCCATATAAGATCGGAGACTATACAGCATATTACGTCTGGATAGGAACAACTAGCCAATACGGACTATCTTCACAGGCATAATCAAGTGTGCAACATTATCCATCAGAAACTTGCACACGAGTACGTACCTCTGAATACCTTCCAGCCATATTACAAGTATCAACCGGCACCCGTATTGGAAAATGACTCTATCAGATTATACTACGATAGGCCTGTTATCACTGACAGAATGGTGACGAATAATAGGCCGGACATAGTGGTGTATGATAGAGCCAGAACAGCAATGCTGGTGGGTGTCGCTATACCGAATAATAACAACGTACTGAACAAGTTCCAGGAGAAAAGTCCAAATACACAGACCTGGCTATTGAGATCAAGCAGATGTGGCAACTCGATAAAATAGATAATGTTCCTGTCATCGTATCCTCGACTGGGTTAATACCCAAAACTTTGCATGATAGCCTTAAGAAATTAGAATTGCATAAGAATACCTATATAGAAATGCAAAAAGCTGTAATTCTTAATACATGTAGGATAGTTAGGAAATTTATGTCAAGTATTTGTAATCGAGTCTATTCCCTTTGATTGCTGAATCTGGGAAAGGTAAATTATATCCAGCTAACAGCTGAGATAGTGCATAAGGCCACGATAATAAATAATAATATTGTTTATTTTCCTATACAATTTTGTGTGTACATGAGTTTTGAAAAGCAGGTTGTTGACAATAAACTCAGAAAATAAACATAAAACTGCAAAGTCATATGACTGTCTGCAGTGTACTAATCTAATTTTTTCCTTAAGTAAACCTAACACACCGACACTGATCCGCTAAACAAAATAAAGAAACAGAAAAAATCAAATTCAACAAAAAATATATTAATTTCTCAACTCTATGATGTCATGAATTTTATCCCTACCATAACAAAGGATAATCCTCTTCAGCTCAAATTTAAACTTCCTCATGTCAGTAAACTTTTCTCATTCACAATGCCAAAGCATTAAACAGTCTAGGCCCCAAGAAAGAAAAATTTAACTGGCCAATGGATTTATCTGCACGAGGTGTCTCATAAAATTTATGTTCCCGTCTGGTATTATAGGTATGATGAAACTCCTCCAGTAAATATGCATTCCGATACAAATGTACTATACATGAGAATGCAAACATTTGACGAATATCCAAGATCCGGGCTTCATCATACAGACGTGAAGTAGGGTAAGTATTTTCCTTATTGAAGATGATTTTTAAAAACTTTTTTTGTAGAACCTCGATACAAGCTATATGCTCAGCCCTTGCAGCTCCCCAGTTCAGAATACCATAACATAATCTAGAGTGTACAAGTCTGTAGTAAATCTTTATCAAAGCTTTTTGATCTAGGACATTTTTGAGGTATTTGAATCTGTACAGCACACCGCGAAGAGTGGCAACTATGGTACAAATATTATGGTCATCAAAAACAATTCTCAAACACTTACAGGTGACAGCTTGGCCTACTTTTTCACCTTTTCATGATATAGCATAATAATGTATATATATATATATATATATATATATATATATATATATATATATATATATATATATATATATATATATATATATATATATATATATATATATATATATATATATATATATATATATATATATATATATATATATATATATATATATATATATTGATATTGACATGTGTCAGTGTCAGTCTGCCTTCAAAACTGTTTTTCAGGTGTATATGAATTGGATAGTAAAAGCATATATTTTTATTCTGCTAGACATTATTAATACACTTGCTGGACAATGAAATTTGTCTATTTTGACAACAGAATCTCATTTGTTACCAAAGATTCTTTTTATTTTAAAATTTTATATTTCTACTATCACTACTGAGTTGTAAATTAAAAAGAAAAAGATAAGCAAAACGATTTTGTTCAAATTAATGGTGAAGGTTATTTATTAAAAAAAACTTCAATTAGTTCAATGGAACTTTATTTCTTATCCATTGATTTTTAGTATTTTTTCCTTCTGTTTCTTATTATCTGATTCTCCCCCTTGTTTTTTACTGATTGATTTATTTATTTTCAATTTCTTTTTCTTAGGAGGTGATGGATCTGCTACTTCTTCTTCTTCTTCTCCTTCTGGTGAATCAATATCATCAGCTTCTATTTCATCCAGATCATCATTCAATTGTGGAATCGTATTAGACCATTTCTTCAATTTAGCAACGAAGAATCCATCCATATTATGAGTATGTGGATAAAATCTTCTTGACAGTTTCATTGTCGGATGAAATCTATGCTGTCTATAATTGACAAATCCTTCAGTTCCAAAATCAAGTTCTGTAGATACTAATTTGACATTTCTCTTCTTTAGAGCATAATCTATAACCCATTCATTTTCTTCTGGCAATATGGAACAAGTGGAATAGACGATATAGCCCCCCGTTGTGGATTTAGCATTTACACAATCGATCGCAGCAAGAAGTAATTGCCTTTGTAAATTATAGCACCTTTGAATATCTTGTTCGTCTTTACTTGTCTTAACACTAGGATCTTTTGATGCAACACCTGTCCCAGTACAAGGGGCATCTAGAAGCACCCTGTCGAAATCTTTGAGGGTTTGGGGATATTTTCTTCCATCCATACAAGTGATCACTGAATTTACCACTCCTAATCTATGAAAATTACCTACAACAGCTTTTATCCTATCCCTATTGATATCATTAGCAAATAAAACACCTGTATTTTTCATAACTGCAGCAATATGAGAAGCTTTTCCCCCAGGAGCTGCTGACATATCTAATATCCTCTCATTTTCTTGAGGAGCCAAAGCCATGACAGGTAGTAGACTTGATGCTCCTTGAATTATATAATGACCTGCTAAATATTCAGGTGTTGCTCCAATTGGGACTTGAGAAGAATAGATAACTAAACCCACTTTACTCCACTTCCCAACTGGATCTAAATTAACACCTCGATTGATAAGAGCCTGCGCCAAATCTCGTCTTCTAGTTTTCAAACTATTAGTGCGAATAGTTAGGGGCCTTTGAACTTCACTAGCTTCCAGAAATTCTACGAGTTCAGACAGTGGAAAAAGTTGCATAAATTTCTCCATTAAAAACTCATTATAGCTGTAATATGTACAAAGATCCTGTTTGAGTATATCTAAATACTCCCTTCGAGAATGTTCCTTATCTCTCAGTTTTGAGAAATCTGCTAACACAGTAATTACTTCTCTCATTCTCTGCTGAACTTCTTGCAAACTTATGATCTTATCTTCTTCATTTGACGGAAATTGAAATTTTTCTTGTGAGGCTATATTTAATGCTAATTCTTCTGCAGCTAATTTTTTATCTTCAGCCAATTCTTTCTTAAGTTTTTTATTTTTCCTTTCAATAGGTAATAAATCTTCATCGCTTTCATTTCCATCTTCCTCATCATCATCTTCAGACTCACTCTTGTCACTACCCGATTCTTCATTTTCTTCTTGGCTTCCATCAAATTCATCATTATCACATTCTGAATCATCAGATAAATCATTTAAAGAGCCAACCTGCACATGACCATCATCTGCATTATCCTCACTATCACTACTCTCAGAATTGCTCTTCTCCAAATTTCGTTCTTCTCCATCTGAATCATTGATTTCTTTTACTGCTAGTTTCTTTTTACTTTCAATACTCGCTTTGCGTTTTTTAGGTTTCAACCAACTCTTATTTTCATCAGAAAACCCGTTTTGTTTTTGAACTGAATTTGTTTTAGTATGATTTCCCAAATTGGAGTCCAAATCATTCTTAACTTTTCTTTTCTCTGATGTAATTTTATCTTCTTTCAGCTTCTGTGAGGCACCTCGCTCCAATTGCTTTTTGAGCCTTTTCTTGGCTCTCAATTTTTGTCGGCGGCTAAGTGTCTTCACTCCTGTGTCTATAACAAAATAATATTTTTCAAAAAATTAGTTGAGTTCAACATCAGACAATTCTACTTTTATTTCAATTTTCAACTGTTATCGAAATTATGAAAATAATAAAGTATCACACCTTTCAGAGCATTGGGAAATACTGGATCTTTTTGCTTCTTAGCTTTTCTTCCTGGTCCTTTTTTTTGAATTATTCCTTCATTGAATGCAGCTTTCCTTCCCATGCTGAACGTTTACAACCAAAATACACGTGAAAAGAAAGAGGTTCACAACATGAAAATGTTTTCGTTTAAGGTTATAACGATACACAGAAATGAAATTCATGATGTAGATCTTGGTTTTTGATAAGAATTCTGTGCAGATACGTTATGCCCCAATACCACAGAAAAGAGATAAATCTCAACTCAGATACCTCTATTCCAGGTATATGGTTTAACTAATATACTGTATTCTATGACAATACTTCAAAATAGAGAATTCTACAATAATAATTTCATTAACTTCCCCTGACCGCCAAGGTAGAGGCACGGTTGGAGCGCATGCATGTAGGAATATGCTAAGCCCAGGTGCTCGGTGGTAATCCAAGTTCGAGTCATGGATGTTATCCTTGAACAGAAAAGAAAAAGAAAATTTGACAAGGATATACATAGAGACTTGTTGCATAGTTTAACGGCTAAGCCCATAACCATCGATGGCCAGACAACTAGACTTCGCTCAGGGTACTGTTTATCAATTATGGGTTTTATTATCATTATTGGAATGAATGATGAAAATTTGAAATATTTGTTTTAAAATTTAGGTCAAAAAAACTGAAAATCTAATTATATTTATCGTTAATATGTATATAATATATCAGATTTATTATGATTACATAATTGAAAATTATAGCCAATAATTATTTTTTGTGCTAGTAGAAATTCATTAAGTGGTAAAGTGTATCAAATTAATTTATACAAATGATCAAGTTCATAACGAGAAATAAAAAATTGATAACAGACGTTTGTTTTATTATATACGTAGATATCTACATAAATATACTTTTATTAATAGATTTCAAATGTTAATTGATAAACAAAAAATTAAATTAAAACGTTTATTGAGTTAGATATGAATATAAAAATAAGATGAAATATTTTAGGTAACATACATGAGATATTACATTTCAAAAGAAACTAAATTCCTCATCAAAACATTATATATATATGCTGTCGCAATGGAAAACTTTCTGAAATGACTGATGGAAATTTATTAAAACTGCTAGAATCAGGAATAGAATAGAAAAAAAATATATATATATATATATATATATATATATATATATATATATATATATATATATATATATATATATATATATATATATATATATATATATATATATACAAAAAGTGCATTGAAATTTTATAAAAACTTCTTTCCGCCTCTATTCAAATTTTTGGCATCATTCAATTCAATGTGTCAATGAATTGTTCAACCGTAGGAGAAAACCTCCAGCTTACCGAATGACTGAAAAAAAAATGTTCCAATGGGTCTGAGTTAACAAATATTCCACGTTTTCACTTTCCTGTTTTATAGACTCCCAAAGATACAAAATGCCTACCAATATTCCAATTGATTTAAATTTTGAAATAAGGGTTATCAGTATGGTTTTTATTTCACCTCCCGCCATATTTCCAGAAACGACGAAATAACTCAACGGAATTTTGTAATACGCATAAAGTCCTCGAATCATAAAAACAAGAACGTGATTTCCAAAATTTTGTTGTCGACCGAATTCTCCATAATCTGAAACTAATCAATTTAGAATTGTAACTAATACTCCTCTTTATTCCGATTTCATCAAAAAGTATAACACAGTTTTTTCTGCTTCGGTAGAACCGTCAAATTTCAAACGCACATGAGTGATCTATCCTAACGAGTAAGAGAATACGGAACCAAGAACTTTAATTTATTAATGAATCAAAATATACAGGGTCATTGACAGAAATTATTCATAATTTTATGATCAGAGTGTCGATAATTCGAATTAAGAACTTGCAGTAGATTTAACGAAATATACTCAAAATATAATCAATCAATCAGCAGTCAAAAATTTAAAAGAATACAGTTAAATTTTTTAACTTATGGAAAATAGGATACTGAATATTGTGAATCGAAGTACATAACAAATGATGCATGAGAATAAAATAATGTCTAAAATTGCATAATGAAAATTCGATAAAATTATTCACAAATATTCAAACTTCCTCCCATCATTTTCTAAACAGTTCTCTCTCAAGGTATTCAACAACTTCACTCTCGTACGTTACTTTTCAGAAGAATTTAAATGTTGAGGAATTGACGTATTTTTTACCACAAATGTATGTTGTGATTTCGGAAATTCGAACATAGATGATCCTACGATAATCGTAGGATTGCAGGATATATCCCGACTTCTATTTTTCAGTTCCTATTCTAACAATACTTTGTTCTCCTTCCATTCCATTCTTGGTGAAATAGATTTTTTCCATTGAGACAAAAACATGGAAAATTTAATAGAAATTATCTTGATTTAAAAAGAATTCAATAATCAATTATTTCATCACGTCTTGGAACTCAAATGGTTTTCTTCAAAATAATCCAGAGGCTACCGAAAACCGAAAGTATAAAATCATATAAGCTCCAATCTATTTTATTAATAAACGATATGATGAAACGTGCATTTTCAGGTACGTAACTTTGAAATCTTAATGGCTTCGAATTATTCACAAAATTTTCCATTTTCGTATTCCATATAATATGAAATTTGAAAGGAAACATATATCTAAGTTGAAGATTGCACGTCACTAATTTTCTTCATCTATAAAATAATTGATATTTTCTATCCATAATCAATCTGACAACACTGTGTGTTTAGTCTGACGCCTCTGGCGGTGCCCGAAAGTAGGTACCAGCAGCAAAGTTACGGACAACAATCATCGTTCGCCGGTCGCCGGGTTGGCGAGGTGACACTATAGATTGTAGAAAGAAAACAAACACTAAAAACTCTCTGTTGTTCAAGTGGGCGAAATATTGGGCTTACCAAAATTTGCTTCAATACAGGGAATCATGGCCACAGTTTTTTAGGGTTAACCGTTTCGAAGGGTTGTTTTAATGAATAATTTTATGCATTTGAAGTAGTTTACAGTTCAGAAACTGAAATTATATCTTATGAGAACCTAGAAGATCAGTAATTCACAATGGTGGCAGTTATCATTGCATGGTCTAGGTGAGTGTAAACTGTAGTACCCTATAGAAACAAATGAAATTATTTTTCCTATTCTATATGGAGTTCTATGGTTTCAACATTCGATTGCATAAGAACATCTACAGTACAGACACAGCATAGGTACGATTAATTGGAACTACTTTTCACAATCTGTGTATATGACAGAAGTCACAGTACTGTCATACATAACTGTCAGTAATATATAGAAAAATTAACGAGGTCCTAATTTCGAATGGTGTAAGAAGTGTTAAATGGACTTCAATATCGAATACCAAAATATTATATGTTCACCTATTCTTGAGGATTGAATCGGCAAGAGAACTTCGTTTTTAAATGAATTACTGAATTATTGAAGCAAAAGGTGTCAGATGACTATAGTTGATACTAGAAAAAAACATGAGTTAACGTGATAATTTTGTGTGTGCAAACTGCTGATTTCCGATGTTTTCAATATATGGTTGAATGAAATCCATTGGTGAGTCAAATTACTAAGATCTATAACCAGTGCACTTAAGATATTAATGCTCTGGGTGTTGAAAATTGAACCAAAAGTGATGTGAAATGTTGGACTCATAAGGTTGCAAGTAACTGAGTTTAAACAAAAATTACAGCACTTAACTTCTTTGAATAAGGAAAAATTCATTTTAGTGTAAACTGAAAAAGCCAGAAATGTGTGCATTGAATCATGCCTTTAATCTAATAGCAATTTAGCTAATATATGATAACTGATTCTTTTTAATTTAGCAATCTTCATGTGACTAAATTGTCATTCTTGAACATGGAGATTCTTTTAAATATATGCCTACTTCATACTCAATTCTCCAGTAATAGTTTTAATATTTCAGTTAAATCTAATTGGACTAATTATGTGAGTAGAATAAATGTAATTTTAAATTCTTCTTCTAAACAGTTACCTGGGTAGTATTAAGGAAATAACTCATTATTTTCATTTTGTTCTATAAACTTTATGAAATCTTTGCACCTCTCTGAAAATAGTTCAATTTAATAGAGGGTTAGGGTACTGTAGAAAACATTTTATTATTTATCGCAAGAAAAATTGAATAGTAAATAATTGACGTTTTGTTAAAATTAACTATTGCATAATTGAAATAATTTCATCTTGCAGTTAGTACTTTTAAAAATTATAGAAAAATAGATCAAAATTATTTCATAATCTAACAAAATATATATTATAACATAAATTTGAATTTTCAAAATGAACTATCACGATATTCATTATCTGACACGTGCCTTGTCCATGAGTATAGCAACACGTGCAATATAATTGAAAAATTTATGTACTCAATGATATGATATGAATTGAAGAAGTAGTACATTGCAGTCAGTAATTGCAAGTAAAAAAAGTACTTAGATGGTTGTCTGAGAAATTGCAATATCTTGAAAATTCTCAAAACATTCTACAATTAATTACCATAAGTCATTTATTCACTACATAAGATATTGTGAAACCCAAGAAACTCATTCTGTATATGCACATCAACTTTATTGTTTGTTTCAAAATAAATGCTGTAGAGAATAAACATCATAAACAGCAGTAGTATATATGAGACAATCAACTAATAAGTAAGAAATGAACTTTGCTGTCAATAACAATTATGTTAGAGTCCCCCTTACCACAGATTAGTACTTATATGGTTAACCACTTGGGTTCAAAACATTTTTTTCTTCTGAATACATTATCCAGGAATCAGAAATCAATCGATCGTCATGTACATATCGATGGCTTAGATTGAAAACCTTGTACTTACTAACTAGCAAACTTTTCAGGAGAGACAGAAAACTTCTCATCTTTCCTGTTAACCGATTTTCATTTTCTTTTTGTGAATTAGGACTTGAAATATGATTTGTTATTCCTCTTTAAACATTTTTGGAAAGAAAATTCACTAGTGTTTTTATTTTCTGACTTACGAGATTATCATTCCAATCAGTCATTGAATTACGCGTTTCTCATTGATTTACGTGTTTTTCAGATTGAAAAACGTTATTATACGGAGTTTTAACGAGGGTCATAGGACTCAAATCCTCAAGAAGGCAAACAGTTTTTAGGTTTTTTTTCGCCAGAAATTATATTGACAAGTGGTGATACAAGAACATAATAAAATAAAAATACTTCTCTTCAAAAATTAACAAAATGGACGGAGTGAAAACAGGATTATTCTCAACCTTCACATGACACATGAAGGAATAATACAGGACAGAACATCTACTCCTATCACGATCTTCCTTCCACTTTTAGATGCGTAGTGAGGTATGGAGTCTCAAAAAGGGTACACGTCCCTTGGTAAAACGGTCTTTATCTCCTGAAGATGCTTGAATTTTGTCGCCTCAATTGGGAGGCGAGTTTTATATTTTAGTTATTTAACATGAATTTCTGCTGATGGTTGTGCAATAGTTCTTCACAGATCCAAAAATGTGACCGAAAAGAGTAGTTTGAATTTCAGTGATCCATTAGGTTCGTATTTAATGCATCTCAGATCAGTAACTACAGGATCTCCTTTCTTCACGCCGGGCCTAATCGAAGACACAAATTTTAAGTCACTGTATTTCCTGAAGAAATCAAAATAGAAGTACTTTACCGAGTACGGCGAGGGATTGATTCTTGCACTTCAACAGGCATCTAGGTAACCTGCAGGAGAATATATTTCTCTGTTCTTTATTTTTGACTCGACCCTGCTGTGGATGGAGTCACACTCCATCTGAGTGGGACCCTTTTCCAAGAATTTCTGAGTTATAATCAATCCTGTTTTTTTTTTGACACAAGTAAAAGGGCATTTGATAGGATACTATTGCTATTTTGATAAGTGCAGCGATCATTGTATAAAATAAGATGGCTGTACTTCATTTTATCAACTTCTTTGTCTATAAAGTGGACTAAAATACTAGCAAACTCGTCAGCGTTGAGCCCTCCTTCTGATTCATCTCAGTGAAAGCAATAGCCCTCTTGAGTTTTCAGATTAAATATTGTAAAGTTGTGTACTTTCAATTCCGTTCTTTAGTAGAGAGCGGGCGCGTTTAATTTGGGACTCAGTAACACAGCTTCAAGATCCATTGTACAGCGGTTTTATTATCTGAATTTGTTTTGTCCTCTTTTTCACGTCTTGCTTCATCTTTCCTACTACTATGAAAATTGTATGTTTCTTGGCTCAAGTTTCCTGCAGCATATGAGCAGCAAATATCACACTGATCTTTTTCAGACTGAAATGAGCTCAGGTTGCTTTAATCGAATATTCCATAAAAGATGCAAATAGATGCTTTCAGAGTCCCCTTATCTTGATTCTCACAGAAAGACTCGTATAATCTGAATAATTCAGCTTTGGTCTGCCATCTAGGCTCAAAATATAATTTAGACGTGTCCTTTCTACAATAATGGGATTCAAGTTTTGGCAGGGAATCGAAAAAAATGTTAATGAGATCCCTTTGATGTTTTTCTTCTACTTCCTTTCTGGTCTGCATTTCAGAGTTACTGTTTTCAATTTCTTCCCCTTCAGGTTTACTTTCTTCCATTTCTTGGTCATCATCAGCTCTATGTCCTTTAACTGAAGACACCCAGTTTAAAATGGTCCATTCTGAGAATATTTCAGATGATAGACTAATGAGTTGTTGCGTCTATTCTTACCAACAGCAGAAGGCACTTTTCTTTGAGTTTTCTATCGATCAATCTTTCGACGTAAATTTTTCTTTCCCCCCAATTCAACCCCCAAAATTGTTCAAACACAAATTTCTGTCTTCTTCAGATACTATTTGGCAGTTTTCACGTCAAAAACAATTTTTCTTCTTCCAACGAATTCTTCGCCTTTTAATCTCTTCAATTTGTTTTTTTCTTGAATCCATCCACTTTTATCTGATCTTCCTCTCTTTTTTCGCTTTTTTTTTACCCTGAACTTCCTTACTGTGATTCGCCAAATAATCTTCAAGGAGAGGTGGTGCCGACTCTTCACTCATAATTGGGATCTTCGTCGTCATTGTCTTTTTCACTGCCTTTGGAAGATATATTGGTTTTTTCATTGTTTGGATGTTCACTCGGATTCATTCCATTACCGGAATTGCTAGCAAGAAAATCTTGTGTGATATGCACAAGAAAACTAGAAAGTTGGAAAGCTGTAGGTTAGGTTAGGTTAGGTTAGGAGTCATCGATGCTAATGAGTTCTATATCAATTGATTGCTGCAAATCAAGTGATAAAAAAGTGCCAGCTTCCTGTGCAGATTCTGGTAACTCGTCATTTTTTTGAGCTACGTCGCCATCGTCCCAATCACAACCTTCAGGTTCTTCAAGAAAAAAGTCGGTGCTTCTAAACCTTGCGAGTTTAGTTTCCGAAAGAATGTTACTATTTTCATCAGAGGATGTGATGAGTTGTGAGGAAGAAACCTCAATTTTTCTATTCTTTTCAGTCATCTCTGCATAACAGTTATCTTTAACTACTGATTTTGCATCATCTTCATGTTGTTCAAAAGCTAAGTTCACGATCAGGTGATTTCTCGATGTCATGATCTGAAAACAAAAAATTATCGATTTCAGCTATTAATTGTGAATTCCGATTCGATATTGCCCATCCCCAAAATTGAAAAAACAATCATGGTAATTATAATTCATCATTTAATTTGAATTGAATACTTCGAAGCAGCTACGATAACCATCCATTCCATCCAGAAAATTGATTTCAAAAAATTTTGTTCTTGAATGGGAGTGAAAATCTCGTATATCTGACATAAAAGATTTAAAAAACGTGTTGTCTGAGATTAAAAACTTCGTAAATCTGATATGCTGGGTTTTCACAATAACATAGCGTGAACATTCGATGTGAAAACCTAGTAATCCCGATATACGAGTTTATCACGCTACCGGCAATGAAAACATAACCTGAATACAAGGTTTTCATTCTGAAATTCGTTATTCAAGTACTTTTATATTGACGAATGATGTAAATCAATATTCTCACCTGTCGGATGAGCGTTGTTGTTTGCACTAAATTTTAAGCAATTCAAACAAATACTTACCTTTAAACTCTGTATGAACACGGTGCGATGCACAACCCCTAACCAACCTACTAGAAATACGTGTTTCTCATTATTAATCTACTACACTTCCAAACTACGAGGTTAGGTTTTCCTGCGATAGAGGGCAGTACAAATTTATTTAAAATATTGAACCTATTGTAATACAAGTTTCTCATTGTAGATCACCAAAAATCCCATTTTGACGAAAATTGGATTTACGAGGTTTTCACTCTAAGTCATCGATATAGAGAATTGACTGCTCAACAGCCTGGCCACTGCGACCCAGTGGTCTATTGTGATTTCTGAAGCGTTAGTGCGCCGTTAATATAGCACTGTCAAGTCTAGCCTGGAGAGTTCTAGCCAAGCCTTGACTCTTGCAGTGGAAGGCCTACTAATGGCAAGTGGAGAGTGTTCGAGACCTGTGAAGCTCAATCAATGCTGTCGCACCTTCTGGACTAACCACCGGTTATTTTGCATCCTTGCAGTCTCCAGGGGAATCAGGAGATACGTTACAAATTTTCTTTCGACTGGAACGGTCCAGAATAAGACATCAGAATGACTAGCTACACAAATGAGCAAATACTTAATTCATTTTTCATTCATGGAGATGAGATATGGAATGAGAGTAGAACTTGTAGGAGAATTAACGAATTTTATCCAAATAGGCCGTCTATGACAGCTAAAATATTCAGGAGATATGTTACGAATTTTCTTTCGACTGGAACAGTCCATAATAGATCATTTTCATCGCCTGTAGTCAACAATGAAGGCAATGAAATTGCCGTTCTAGCTTATTTTGATGTTAATCCACGTGCATCATTGACGATAGCAGAGCATGATCTGAATTTACCTCATAGTAGTTAGTATTCATAGAATTCTAAGAAAACATAAACTGCACCCTTATAAATTTTCATTGGTCCAAACTCTACAAGCTGGCGATCCACAGCTTCGAATAGACCTCCGTGAGATCCTTCTTCTCAGAACACAAGATGAACCCGATTTTCTCAAAAGGTTATCTGGACGGATGAGGCCAAACTTTCTAAGGAGGAGTTTTTTAACCGGAATAACTGACATTTGGACCAACCAAAATACTCATATTTCGAGGGAAAGAAATCCTCAAAGTAAATTTAGTTTTAATGTGTTTGCACTTTTGAAGGTCAACAGATTTTCGTATTTTGTGTATGATGAAAACTTAAATGGTGAACTTTATCTGGAGATTTTGAGGACGGTAGTAAGTGACTTCGTTGACACTTCATCAGTAGCCGAATCAAGGCGTTGTTGGTACCAGCTTGATGGAGCGCCAGCTCATCTGAACCTGTGACATCAAGATATGATTTGCATAATAGACTGCTAAATGCTTTCATGCAGTTGGATGTGGAGGAATGGAGGCTAGCCACATCACCGGGTGTTATGCATCGAGTAGAACTATGTCTAGAAGTGAATGGTCATCACTTTGAACAATTATTATGAAATTTAGGAAAATATTTTTGAATTTGAGTTTGGAAATTGCAGTTTCGCATTTTTTTCTCTTAATTTATCAATTATCAAATGACAAAAGGACAGTTATCTGTTAATGCTCTGGGAACTGTCTATGTACGTGCAGGAGTCTAATCTGCCTTTGCCAACTTTAGGTAGGTACGTACAATTCGTTTTTAGCCATAACTTAAAAACTTGAAATCTCAGGTACAGGGTACGTTTGGGAAACTTCGTTTAGTTTTTCACGGCGAATCTAATGAATTGAAAAAAATATGGGTTACAATTTGAAAAAATGTAGTTTTCGATGTTTCTTCCTTTCGAAATGTGAGGCGGAAAAAAGAGCACTCTCTGTACTGACTGAAATTCAGTCGTATATGAGTTATGTTCCGCATGGTTTCTTGTTTGCAAGGCATCTTTCGTTATTTTGGTAGCTCACATCGTTCTCGAGATATATTAATTTTTTCAAAAAGCAAAAAACCAATAATTTTCAAGTAGAACTAGGATATTTCATGAACGAAACAAGCTAGACTTATGTGGTAGCTGTTTTTGTAATAGGAATAACAAGTGTTATCGAAACAGTCATCAATATATAGGGTGTTCTATTTTAAGTAACAAAGTTAGTATGAACCTCCGGTACAACCGGATATTATATATATAATATATAATATACCATAAATGCGAAATAAATATGATTGAGAAATTAAATTACAATAGAATATCTAAATATCAAATATTTATATACATATACTCTGATAACCCTAATGTAGGCATCATTATAATGTACCAAATAGAAACTTAATCTAATAGATGATTATTATTCTTATTCTGACGAGTGCTACAGCTGATGATTTTTCGGATTGGTCAAATGATAACGAGAGCGGTATGGATTTCAATGTGTTAAATTGAATTGAATTATTCTCTTGATTCATTCTTATGAATCCCAATATCAGAGGAAAGATTTTAAACAAATATTGGCCATTAATTAATCTTCAAAATGAACCCAATTAGCTTTCATACAATTGAACATTCATAAAATACTAATTTTTTGCAAAATTTCATATTAGAAATTATTTCATTTACTAGAATAGAATATATCTTCATTAATATTTCACCATGCATCAATTATGCAATAATGAGGAAACTAAGCCTATGCCTCAATGAATAGGAATGTAGATAATTCCGATTGACCCATTGTTATTTAACAAATTATACAATGTAGTAATGATCAGATAATCAATATCGAAAATTTTGAATGTATTTTACGAATCCATGACTAGTTCGTAACAGTATCCCTGTATTAATAAGTGACGAAATCATTTTCTAAAACAACTGAATTATAAGCATTATTTGAAGATATGGAAAAATATATGGTGTGATTCAAATATAAAATGGTCTACGACTCGAAAACCGATAATCTCAAAAAGTACCTGTAATTCATAAATCCGAAATTATGTTCCACTCATACCTAGATTAAAAAGGTTTCATTATTCAGAATTAAAACTACAAGGGTTCAAATGGGTACTTAGATGCCAAATAAATGATCATTTAATTTGAATGTATTGATAATAACAGGAAGTGTTCACATTATTCGAGGTCATAGCAGCTGTGTGTTCCTTACCACTTTTATCAATTTATTGTTTTTATTTCGCAACCCATTAGCAGATTGTATTCATGAATGATATATGAGTGGAGAAATGAAAATAAGTGTGTGTTGATTTCCTTCAACATAATGATTAAAACGTGGAAGTGTCACTTGGAAATCCACATAGTTATAGAAATATTTTACATCGCCAGAAGAAGGATTTGTTCCGTATAGAAATGCAAAATGCTTGAAACAACAAGTTTAATATATTCAAAATACTTTCAAATGCAAGGGCATTTTTTAATAACAATTATTCTACAACTACTGGACCCTTAAAATATACATCATTCCAAGAAATAATTGGCGTGTCTGCTTGCTGAATCAGTTCCTTGATCAATCTGATAATATGCATTTAAAATGCATACTTTCGAAAAAATCACCTTTACCTCTCAATTATACATTGGCGCACATTGAACTGTGTTACACAGTCCTCGCAACGCAGGGATTGGATGAAGGTACTAATTGTATTCACTTGTTAAAACGCAGTTTCATGCGGCATGTGCGCAAAAAACGACAGATAACAAGTAAAGACAATTAATCACTCTAGTGATATTGTACGATAGCACTGTTTCCATATGTCTGCCTCCACTAGAAAACATTATTCACAAAAACTGCCCGGACTTCACCGTGCCGTCTGCATCACAATGTACACCGGGCTAAAGGATTGGTATCCACTTTAAATAAAAGTCGAATTGACAACGTTCATTTATCCATCGGCTTTTCGGTAATGCCGATGCAGTTGCTCGAAAGGAATTATTTCAGATGCGTACAAGTGGCGATAGCAGATACAGTGGTGAACTAACTTCCTACAATCGGATCTGTTCGATGCGAACCTAATGGTCGCTTTTCTTTTTTGCGCCATCTCGACGATCCTGATTTTTTGACTAAATATCGCATTTCAACTATTGATCAATCGCCGTATTCTCCTGATTTCGCTCCTTGTGACTGTTGCATGTGGTTTTGGTCAACCAAAGAGCTTGAACGACCATCCTAAACTACATCTCGGTGGATGATCTTAAACGAATGCGAATGAGGCTTGAATTAACTGAATTGGCTTCACGAAAAGAATGTCGGTTATTTTGAAGAAATCATGTTCACTTTTGGAAGAAGCACTTCGCATACTAGTTACTCATAATAACATCCCACTGAAATTTCTTTCACTGTCATAATGTCGTAGATTAAACTGTTCAACTGCAACTAAAGAAATGAGAAATGACACAGCAAAAATATTTTTTTCGTCGAATTACTAAAGAATAAGACTATATTGCCGGTAAATAATGATTACTTCTTCAAGACTACAGAGGTTTCTTCTCCATATTCGATAGGGTAAAATTCGGTACATCAAAAAAATTGGTGATACAGAGAACAACACCGTGGCTGGTATTCCCTTTCTACTGAAATAAAAATTAGGGCATTAATTAACTTTCTAAAGATATAAAACAATTATCTGACGACTTAAAGAAGGAAAGAAATTTAGTATGGAGTGAGGCATCCATATGAATTTCTATTAGCTGTACAGCGCCTTCTAATGCTTTCACTATTTCAGGCCTTGGAGGTGCCAGATTCTTAATAGGGAAATTGCGACATGTTCTTTGAGAAGAAAATCTATAGAGGAATATTTTATTTATTGTGGAATTTCGCGAAGAGTGCGTGTTTGGGAAACACTTAGTACAGTATTTTCCCTTAGCCGCAGAAAGGAACTCATTTCTCCAAATGCAATTCCATTGACAAATGATTATGTTAGGAACCTTCTAAAACCCATTGTTTTTCCATACGCAAATGTTGCCTGCTCAGACTTATTGATGCATGGTAATACTGTACACACAGCGAGTTATAAAAAATTTCGTTGAACACCAAAATGTCACAGATCTAGTTCTGAAAAGATTAATTTCTTCAGATCTTGTTGGGGAGTTGCGGTCTCGAAAAACTTCACGCTGAATCATATACTAAATCGGTGACATTTTGGTGTTCAACGTTTCACCTCCTGGATATGTTGGAATCGATTTACTGTACTAAGTGTTTCCCAAACACTTCGTGAATTTGAATGCAAACCACACCGAAATTCCACAATAAATAAAACATTCCTCTATAGATTTTCTTCTCAAAGAACATGTCGCAATTTCCCTATTTAGAATCTGGCACCTCCAAGGCCTTCTTTTAACATACCATAGATGGTACGTCCTGAAATAGTGATATTGTATGTTTGGCACAGATGATTAATTAATTGACAGAAATTGAGAAATTGTATTTGTACGCTTCTCTAGAAATCAATTTTCTTTTAACAGTACTACTGCGCCATCTGATGTAATATTGTACTCATCGATAACTTCGTACTTCATTGACAGCTGTTAAGAATTT
Organism: Cryptolaemus montrouzieri; assembly: GCA_013387265.2. NCBI lineage: Eukaryota > Metazoa > Arthropoda > Insecta > Coleoptera > Coccinellidae > Cryptolaemus > Cryptolaemus montrouzieri. Next base: position 68,094,064 of record JABFTP020000021.1, on the reverse strand, counting down.
CATGACATTTGTATATAAACAACTTGAGTTATGTTTTGTTAGTTCGTTTAGTACATCGGTCGGAAATAAACAAAGAGCTGCAATTGAGTTTTATGTTAAACTTGGTATCTCGTTTACCGAAACGCACTAAATGCTACAAACTGCATATGGTAATGATTGTATGTCCCTTACGCAAGTGTATGAGTGGTACGAACGATTCGAATCGGATAGAAAAACCCTGAATGATGCCGAAAGATCAAGCCATCCCAAAACTGGATTCTCGGAGGAAAACATCGAAAAAGTACGTCAATTAATCAAAAATAATGAGAAATCATCGGTAAAATTTATTGAAATGGAACTGGGACGGAAGTGTTGGGCTTTACGAAGGTAAATTTGAAGTTTGTACCACACAAACTCACCGACTACCAAAAATTCAATCGAATTGAGCATAGCAAAGACATCATCAAAAGTGCTCTAACCTAACCTAACCTGAAAACAAAGTGCAGCAGCCATCAAGGGAGCATTGATAGGAAAGCTGTCATGGATGAAAGAAGACAGAAGAATCCTATATAATAAACGGGATATCTGTTATACTTATGTTAAGGTAATTCATTCAGATCTTCCCCTTAGATTAAATAAAATTGAATTCAACATTTTAGACCGGGAAATCAGAGAAAAGTCAATAAAATTATCGAGAGTAAATATGAAACTCAATTGATGAGACTTAATACCCTCATTAAACCGTCTTTTCAATTCGTAATTCAAATGATTTGATAAGAAGAATAGAAAATATTGTCATTCCAAGTAATGCAAAGTTAGTCTCTTTTGATGTCAAGAATTTGTTTCCAAGTATTCCACCGAAAGATCCGTAAAATATAATCAATAATTTGTTAACACAAAATATGACGAATCCACGAATAAAATACGACATTATGGCTTTATTAGATGTTTGCATATCTCAAAATTATTTTTTATTTAACGATTGTTTTTATAAAAGTGATGAGGGACTTATAATGGGAAACCCCTTAAGCCGTCTTTTAGCAGAAATCTTCATGGATAATATAGAAAAAACTATTCATAAACACCCACTTAGTAAACATTTCCTATATTGGTATCGATATGTCGATGACATTATTGTGTGTTTCACAGGGACAGACAGTTCACTGCGTTCGAAAATTTCATCAACAACCTGCACCCAAAAATAAAATTCACTTTTGAATTAGAACAGAACAATTTCCTAGACCTAACAATAACAAGATCAAATAATAAATACCAGTTTTCAATTTATTATAAGCATTCTCATACATATATCACAATTCATTATACATCGGCACATCCTTACCAACATAAAGTTGCAGCATTTAATAACTATCTATATACATAGACTCTTGCGCACACCGATGTCTAATGATAATTATTTCAAAGAATTGAATTTGATGAAACAGATCGCAATAAATAATGATTATGATGCAAATTGAGGTAGCAGCATATTATATAAGAAAAAAATTAGCTTTACAACATATATATCCAATCGGTGAACACCAAGACAAGAAATTCAGTAGACAATATGCAATATTAGGAATAAAGTGGAATCCTTTTAAAAATTCAAATTTAAATATAGCGTTCAAAACATCAACAAATGTAGGTTCATTTATCAGAAATTAAAAGTCTCCAATTAAAAACGAAAATAAATCAGGTGTTTATAGATTGGATTGTGCAGATTGCAATTGTTTTTATAAAGGTAGTACGGGACGAAATTTCAATGTTAGAATCTCTGAACATAAACGCAGTTTCATCAATGGAAAAACCGATTCAAATTATTCAAATCATCTTAGAGAAAATAGTCATTCTTTCAATCCAGAATTTAAAATCCTACATTCTGAGAATAGAGGTATGAAACTCAACCTTCTGGAAGTACTTGAAATGAATAGTTTTAGGTATTCACCGGAAATTCTCAATGATCAGTTAGACATAAATAACTCACCCTTATTAAATTTGTTTCCTAAACACTAGTTCAAATACAGATAGCTCTGAGTGGATTGCCTCTTTAGTATATATAAGTATATCTTAGTAAGATGTATTTGTAATATTCATTCGCTCTTGACAAATATAATGTGTATTGAAACGCGTCGATAATATAAAAATAAAAAATAGTAGAAATCATCGTTTACTTGTATTTGTGCTCGGAAGGACCCAAATTTCTGAAAACGATTGTGACTAGGGAATGCAATCTCGCATCAAAATATCAATCTCGGTATTCCCGAGATTCAGGAATTCTAATATTGTGAAATCTCGGTATTGTGCGAGATCTCTCATTGTAAAGAAATGATCATCGAAAATGTACGAAAATTCCTATCATATATATTTCTATTTGCTCCAATTGATCTTCAGGAGCAAAATAGAGAAATAAAATCTCAAGCTGACCAGTAATTTATTCAAAAAGTTACATATTATTCTAAAACTTGAAAATAACTCCTCAAAAAGCATAAAGTATCTAGGGTTTCATCTGCCAGCCGACTCCGAATGCTGCATGCCAGATAACCAGCTGAGGAAAGCGCCCGTTCTGCCTCGACACTTGTTGGTACTACAGATAAAAGACATTGGTGAGCGAACTGTAGATTTTGTCTTTTCGACCCTCCTGACTCGGACAAATTGATTTCTTTCTTCAAGTGACGATGACAAAGGTGCCACACGTTTTTGCGAACGCTCTTTCAATGCCATTTCCAATTCCTCATCAAGACTAAGAAAAGCGTTCGCCATTTCAGGCTCTAAATTTTTTTTTCACACTAATGGAATAGAATCCTCATCATCACTTTCATTCATGGCTTCATCTGCAACTGCAGATGTAGAGGGTTTGTTTTGTATATTGACTGCAATATTGTCATATTTGGTACTGTTCTTGTGTAATCTTCCGATTAACTTTATTATTCCTTTTTTGATTGAAGATTTTGGAGGCAGTTTGAAAGTTTGATTACTAGCAGATTGATTGAAATATACGTCGCATTGGACAGGGTCTGTCAAATAATACAATGCTGCGGTCATAAATGTTCGGCGTTCATTAATCCGAGCCCTCATGGATTCAGCAAGTTTTTGAGCTACTGGTGTTCCGAGTTCTTCTTACTTTTTCACCATAAATTGCAGAGTAGTTTAGGCCGTTAACGAATCTGAATTTCGACGACATAGTACTTCCACTGCCAGTTTTATAGGCTGAAATACGAGTTCTAAATCTGATATAGCACGATATTCTTCGTCTGAGAAACTATTATTTGTATTCGTTCCAAGATTGCAATCAATCAAGGCTTTGGATTGCTTCACCTTATTGAATGTGGAATTCATATCTGCAAGACTAGATCAGCGTGTTTTGCAGTCCAGCACGAGTTGCACATTTTTGCTGAATTCGTCTTTCATATATTTCTGAAGAATGTCATTCTTCATTGGTATTTTTTCAAAAAGTTTGACTACTTGTCTTACTTTTTTGATAAGGTGATCAAATTCTGGTACTAAGTCAATTTCATCTACATTGGGTAATCTGCAGTTAAATCCTTCATTATCAATAATGTCATCAAATTCTTCATCATCAGACTCCTCCACATCTGACTGAGCTACAACTGTGTCTTTTCTACTTTCTTGTTGCGTTTCGGTTCCACGTTTTGATTTGTAAATCACATCTATAACTCCCAATTGAATGCCGTGAGCGTATCATAGCAGGTGGAGAGGATTCATGAGTCGCCCAACCTTCACCATTACACTGGCCACATCTGTAGTAACACCTACTATATCTTCATCTATGCGCACAAGACCCAAATTCCAGAACATATTTTTATTCTCTGAAAAAGTATAAACATTCACATTCATGAAGCGCCTGTTTTTGCATGAAGTCCATTCATCGAAAGTAAGGCTGAATCTATGGTTATTCTCTCTTAGATTCATAAGTTCCTGCGAAAATTTCATTTTCAAACTCATGCCATAATCCATAACAATCTGTTTTATGGAGTTAGGCGATGCAAGTAATTTGTAGTCACTAGTCGCAAATAATTCTCTCAAGTCTTTCGACGTGCAAAAAGATCTAAAAGTCATGCTATCTTTAAAAATCATCCTTGAAATTCTTTCCTCCAAAGAAACTTTTTGTAGGGACGAAAAGTAATCAGATATTTTCTGCCTCTTCGTACCGGTTGGAGGTGGTAGCCTTACTGACGCGGAAGCATTGAACAGCATTGAAGAATTTGATGGAACCTGAGTCATGTTTTCTGTCATTTTTTTATGAGAAGTATCAATTTTGTGCTTGGATGGTAAATGTACATGTAAGCCTTTGTGAGATCGTGCCGTTGTTTTCAAAATAGACTTACACAATTTGCACTGGACAGTTTGTCCATCCTCTACCTTTAAAAAGTATTTCCATATCTCTGATTCACTTTGAAACTCTTTATAAACTATCTTTGTTGTCATTTTAACACAAAATATAAATCTGCATATTGCCATGCACTCTGACACGTCCAGGCTCGCAAAACAATGACAAATTTACAACAACCGGAAAACGTATCGTCTGTGGCCCTAGCGCCACGTGTTGCCGACGGGAATAGTCAACAACATCATGTGAAAGCACTGAAAGCTAATCAAAATTGACCTAATACCAATCTTGCGAGATCGCGCATGATTTTGGGTGCGAGATTGATCTTGCAGAATAGGTGCGAGATCTCGGTATTGCAAGATCTTAGTATACCGAGATTGCATTCCCTAATTGTGACTGCAATAGTCATCTTATCCACATGATCTGTTCCCTAAACTGCATTTAACAATGAAAGGAAAGCGGCACTATTCGATTGAAATCATCGAAAACGGGGTGACTGACGCGCTAAAGACCACTCTAAAAAAGGGATAGAGAAGTTGTTTGTCATCCTATTGGCACGTGCAAATTTGTGTATCAATGCAGAAGGCAAATACATTGATTAATAAGAAAAGATTTGCATCAAAAGTAATACTGGTTGTGTCTATTTTCAAAAAGTTCGATTGCTTTTGGAATGGAGGGTGTATAGTGATGGATTCACTCCTATGCCCGGGCAAAAGGTGCCATGATTCTGAAGAGAGCAAAATTCGCGTTACGCCAAAGAGTTAAGAAAGAAAAAAGGCAATTCACACTCAAAACCTAATTTGAATCGATTTTGGTTACAAACAAAAATAAAAATATCAAATACACACACCACAAAAATTGTCGCATCACCTGGTATTCTGAATTCCACAATCGATTAAGCAGCTCGATCGCAGCTTCTTTGTCAACAAAACAAAAACATATTTTGGACATATGAGGAGAAAAAAATCTTATCTATGTAATAACATTTGTTTCCACATGATCTCAAACACGTCTGAAACAAGAATGAGTTTATTTGACTATCAGTGTTCATTCAATTTCTCTTCAGTTTTCACCCTAAATTAATGCAAGTTTTCTACGTTTCTTGTTAATTTTCGAATCTTTGAATTTATTTTAATGGCTGCTGAACGTCCTGGACGCTATTTGAGTGATCATAAAATGGTAAGAATTGTAACACTTCTAGAGGAGGTGCGAAGCCAACGGTACGTGGCTAACTTGTTGAATGTTAACCAAAGTACTATTTCAAGAGCAATCAATCGGTACCACGAAACAGGGGAATATGGAAGAAGGGCCGGACAGGGAAGAAATCGGAAAACAAAACCAGTTGATGATCGTTGGCTTCGTTTAACTGCACTAAGAGTTCGGCACTGTACGGCTAGAATGCTACAAAATGAACTTGCACTTTCCAGAAATGTGCAAATTTCATTGCAAACTATTAGGAACAGGCTCAGAGAAGACGATATCAGACCAAGCGTGGGTATTCCAGAATGGTCGAATGTTCTTTTTTCCGACGAGTCCAGGTTCTGTCTAGTATCAAATGATAGACGCATGCCTGTCTTCAGACGACCCGGGGAACCGTATCAGCAATGCAATATCCGGCAAACCGAAAACTTCGCAGGTAGCTCAGTAATGGTGTGGGGAGGCATTTCTTTCCATGGTCGAACTGAGTTAGTCCTAGTGAATAATGGAAGAATGACAGCGGCCAGATACATCGCAGATATCCTTGAACCCCATGTTGTACCCTTTGGCCCATTGATTGGCGAGAACTTCATTTATATGCATGATAATGCTCGGCCTCATACAGCTAGAGTAGTTACAGAATTTCTGCAAAATGCCGAAATTGATATTTTAAGATGGCCAGCCAGAAGTCCCGACTTGAATCCCATAGAACATGTTTGGGACAACATGGGGTGGCAAATTCAGCAACGTAGGATTCCTTGTAGAACACTCCAAAAACTAGAAAATCTGCTTCCTGAAATTTGGAACTCAGTTACTCAAGAGTACATCCAAAAGTTGTTTGAGGGGCTTCTGAGACTTATACTGGCAGTAATTAGGGCCCAGGGAGGAAACACTCGATTTTGAAAATGGTTAGATTAAGATTCGATTCTAGTTGATTGGTCTCTTCGCGAATGTTTGAACATGGTAGAATTTTTTAATTTTTCATTATATCGAAATTTGTTGATATTTTCTATCATAAACTCATTTCTTTTGAATGATATCTTCTTATTTTACACTTCTGAAAGTTACCAAGCGACTCTTGAATGACCAACCTAAAAGTTTATATAGTATTGTTGTAAAAGTAGGGAGATGCGACAATTTTTGTGTGGAGTGTAGTTGAATCAGTCGTATTGGCAATTTTTGGAAAATTTTTTGAGCTCATTTTCTCATGTTCCTGACAGTTCTTCATTTTCGTGATATTAATTATTGATCGCCCTGCCTCAATTTTTAGATTCGTTTTCTGTGTCAAATAAAAATATAAGAAAATTTTACATAAATACTATTTTGACTATTCTTCATCGAATAAAGGCATACATTTTAGCCTGAGGTGACTTAACATCCTATATTCTTTTTGTTTAGGTAAAACGCCAAACCTACGTTTGGTTCTTCGTGATATCATTAAACATTAAATTTCAGTTAATGAATTTTATACTAAATATTGAGTCATTCATGAAGAAATACAAAATTGGTGTGCACTTGAAATCTAATGTGACATATTATATTAATTTTTTCTTTTGGAATCATTGCTGATGCAGAAAAATTGAGAGAGACGCAAATCACATTATTTTAATTGAGATGGACATCAGTGCACTGCAAAAAAAGTTTGGCGGGGAAGAGGGATATTACTCTTGAAAACTATCACCCTCTAATTTTTCGAAGTAGTCAAATTATCGAATTATGAAAGCTTGAAAAAATAAACCATGTTTTTAATTTTAACCGATTATTCCGAAAATTAAGGGATGTATTAACGAAAACACAATAATTTTTCGAAATGTTTACCTGTGTCTTGGAAATGAGGCGTTTGCATACACATAGGAACTTTTTCCTAAAACTGAGTAAAAAGTTTACTCTGAAATCTTTGGAGTCAATCATATAACAATTTGTATATGAAAAATTATTCATGGAAAAATAAGTTATATTCAGATGGATAAGAATCAGTACATAATAAGATTATATTTGAAAATTAGACGTTAATTTTGATATTAAATCACTTTCCCAAAAAGTAAAAAGAGCGACACAGTCTAAGCACCTCTACCTACAGAAATATCCCACATTGACTTTTTTTTTTGCAGCAATAGAATTCCAAAATTCACCTGTAGTGTATGGTGCTTAGGTTATAATCTGTTTATGTTACAGTTATCTAATATGTTTGCATAAGCACACATTGAATTGTTTATGAGCTGAGATGAGGATAATATTGAACTCTTTCGAAATATATTGTTGCAAATTAATTGGCCAAAATATAGAAATTAAAACATTATACATAAATAGGATCTGTTGCTCGAGTAAACAGAATATTGCCGAGTCATTATTCATCTATAGGTGAATTCGTTTCTCCCAAACAGGTTATATGTATTTATATTATGAAAATGCGAAATTTCATCAAGGCGAATGGAATTATTGATTGTGGATGACTGGCACAAATTTTCTATGCGTAATATTTGAAGCATTTTGAAGTACTTATGAAAAACTTGGACTTCACGAAGTTATAACTTTCGTCCTTTTCAAAGTCATAGTAAAACATAACATAAAAATTCTATGGTGATTCTTAATCGAATGTACGAGGTCTGCTCCGAAAACTATGCTAAATTTCAAAAATTAATCATCTCTCATTATGTATACAATTAATGTACATTTTTTTATCTTTGAAGCACTTCTAATTCGTGATATTCAATGATAAATAAAAGGTAATTTGAACATTTAAAAACCTATATTTGTAACGCGTTTCGACGCTTTCGTCAGACATATACATACAAAATACAAACCAAAATGAAGTAGAAATAATATTTTGAGTATTCTTCATCATCGAGTAAAGGCATAAATTTCAGCCTGAGGTGAATTTTTTTCAACATCTGGTTTCTTTTGGTTTAGGTAAAACGCCAAACCTACGTTTGGTTCTTCATGATATCATTAAGTATTAAATTTCAGTTAATGAATTTTGTATTAACTATTGAGTCATTCATAAATAAATACAAAATTTGTATGCACTCGAACTTTATCGGTCAGTTTTCAATAAATTCGAATCTAATGTGACATGGTATTTTAATTTTTGCTTGAAATGGTTGGCGATACAGAGGAAGTTTGAAGATAATAAGGGATAGGACTCTTGAAAAACTAACACCCTGTGATTTTTTGAACAAGTCAGATCATCAAATTGTGTGAGATCGAAAAAATAAACTACGTTTTTAATTTCAACCGATTATCTGAGTTTGTATACTCCAGATTTCTTTTCTTTATCTATTCTACTCTTATTATTTTTGATGTGTTTGGATCGATTATTAATTATTGGTGCGGAATGAGATGTGTAGTTGTGCAGTAAGTGTTTTGAATCTTGACTAACTTTCCCAAAGTAAGTGAGGTTTTCATTTTAATATTTTGGGTATACTAATTATATTGCTTTTTATTAAGTAATTCAGTAATAATGTCAGGATCGTAGCCATTATTGAGGTCTATTTGTTTAATAATACAAAGTTTTCGTGTTGAAATTATCAAAAGATAAAGGGACATTTAGCATTTTGTGAATCATAATATGTAAACATGGCGTTTTATGTTAAACTTTTATGAATTATGATGTTAGTATATGATTTTAAAAAATTGAAAACATATGTCTTATTTACTACTATTTTTTTCTAGAAAATAAATTATTATGTTCAATTTCAGTAGTAAATATTATTTTTGGACGAATTGAGTTTATAAACCTTACGAAAACGCTTAGCAGGCAGTAAAACATACCTACAATGATATCATCCACTTATCGAAACTAATATAAAAACGAGTGTTATTATTGTGTATTGAAGTTAACTTGAACCGTTTGTAGCGTTCCCAAAATTTCAATTAATGGATCGTGTAATTATGGAATCATACATGCTGTGCTAGGGTTGATCGATCATGCGTCCTGATAGAGGAACGTGGCCGAGTACTCTGCCCACTTCTTGCTTGAACGTCGAGGAAGGCTGACTTGAAAGATAGATCTGAGGAGTCTGGATTCGGTCTCAAAATTCTTTTAACTACTGAACCTGTTCTGTATTTCTCTGACGAGCTGGCGTTCATGTAGATAGTACATAGTACTATATAGATCCTATATTTCTGGGGTATTTTCGAACCATTCTTGCCGTTTTTGTATTGATTTATTGTGAACACATTTTGGTACTAGGTTTTGTGGCATAGTTTTGGATGAACATATTTGGTTAGATGAAGAAGTCTTTTTGGAAATTTTTGAAACGAGGTCATTTCTGTCATATGTCAGTTGGAGGCGCCTGTCAAGCCGACCGTCCGTGTCATTCTATAGGTCATTGTTATGGTTAGAGGAAGAATTTGAGGTTACGCTATAATTCACTAATCTAACCAAAACAATGTTCGATGCTTTTTACACGGATTAAGTCACAACCTACATCTAGAGGAACAACTACTCAAAAAATTGAATGAAGTATTGATATCCTTTTTTTGTCTCATTGTGAGCAACTTGAATAAGGTATGACCATCTAGTTTAGTCCTTAACTTGATTCGGTATAATTTTAAAACTGTGAATTCTATGCATCGATGTAGAGAAAAATAAGCGTAGGTACCATATTCTCTTGATCATATCTTACCTGTTATTACTTTCAATTTTAACTCAAGCATATCCTCCGACTCCTCTTTTGTTAATTTTATTATGATTTCAATAAGTGTTAAGTTCAATTAAGGATACATAAATAACGCATATTCTATTTTGGTTCCACAAAGTAGAATATATATATATATATATATATATATATATATATATATATATATATATATATATATATATATAGTGTCAAACGAAAATTTGACCCCCCCTATAACTCCGAAATGAGTAACATTAGCGAAAAACACCAAGACACGTCGATTTTTGTTTCGAGGGGGAGCATTTTTCGAAATAATTCGAAACTTCTCAGATCAACCCCCTACCCCCAGCAACCCTAACTTTGAAATTCATCATAGGGAATAAGGGTCGAGTGGCACCTTACTGAAAATGTCTGTCAATTCTCCACCTTGATTTGTCATTTTTAGAATTTTAAATTAACATACAGGGTGTCCCAACCAAGGGTGAAGTTGAATTCCTGGAAATCCCAAATACTAAATGAAATAGATTTATTTTGGCATAATGCAAGCGCAGGTTTATGCTCGGTCTAGAAAAACGACCTACACTTGTGAATTTGGAGTTGGTGCAATCAACCCCCTATTTCCAGCATCCCCAACTCAAAATCATTCGATCGATAATAGGTCAAGTGGCACCTCGTTGGAAAGGTACTGCAATTTTCTCTTCGAATTTGGTATTTTCGAAATTCAGAATCATCATACAGGGTGTCCCGAAGCAGGAACATTGAAAATCCAAATAACTTTTTGAAACTGGTTCATTTCGGTATACGAGAACATGTTTGATCCGAGAATAGGACTTTCTTGTGTGGTTATAGAATTTTTGCAATCAACCCTTCCATTCAGCATCCCCAACTTGAAAATCATACAAATAATTCAAGTGGCATATCTTCAGAAAGGTTTTTTGAATTCCAGAATGATTAAAGCATTTCATTCAGTTCGGCTCTCCATACAGGATGTCGCTTTCGAAAAATTCAATATCGTCATTTGAAATTATCAACTAAAATTAATTCGAAACTGTTAAAAGTATTGGGGTACGATGTGTTGAGCATCAATTACGAAGAAATAAAGCTGATTTCTGCATTGAAAATGTTCACATTTTTTTCATTTCCATCTGGCGTGCAGTCATCTGTTATTTCTCATTTTTGCAATGAAATATTATTATTATTCAGATCAGTTCCTCATTATTGTTGTTGTTCGTCAGTTGAAATTAATCTGAAAATGGTTTATTCCACTGAGGAAAGGGTCGAAATTGTATCGACGTATTTTCGAAATAACAGTTGTGCCAAAGAAACGGCAAGGATATTCGATAGGAACCATCCTGAAAGAGAAAGGGGAGTCAGTCACCAGTACGTTAACTATTTGGTTGACAAATTCCTAGCTACGGGTTCGGTGGCAAACAAAAACATGAAGTGGCATGTCCTGTCAGAAATGAGGCAACTGAAGTGGCAGTAGTGGGTCATCTACAAATGGAGAATACTACTTCGATCAGAAAACTATCTCGTCTGACTGGTGTATCAGCTACAACTGTCCATAGAATCGTGAAACATCACAAATTTCACCCCTACAAGGTAAAATTAGTGCATGAAATAAACGAAGATGATCCAGATCGTCGTTTACAGTTTTGTGAAAATCTAAGTGAAAACCTAAACGCTAATCCAAATTTTCTGAATAACATCTGTTTTTCTGATGAAAGCACCTTTATGCTCAGTGGTGAAGTGAATAGACATAATTGTCGATATTGGGACACACAGAATCCTCATTGGTTTACAGAGGCCCACACGCAAAGGCCTCAGAAGTTGAACGTTTGGGCAGGAATTTTGGCAATCATCTAGTTGGGCCTTTCTTTATTGAGGGTAATCTGAATGGAAATGGCTACCTACAGTTGTTAGAGGAACACATACATCCTAGATTGACAGAAATTTTACAGAACGATCCAACAATTTCTGAGGACGAAATGCGTTTTCAACAAGACGGTGCTCCTCCGCATTATGATGCTCGGGTGCGCCAATATTTAGACGAAAATTTCCCAGGAAGGTGGATTGGTAGAAGAGGACCTGTTGAGTGGCCAGCCAGGTCACCAGATTTAAATCCCCTAGATTTTTTTTTGTGGGGCCATCTAAAATCTAAAGTTTATGCCACGAGACCAGAAAACCTGGAGGAGCTGCGGATGAGGATTATCACAGAATGCCGACTTTTGACTCCTGAAGTTTTCGCTAATGTGAGAAGAGAGTTCGAAAATCGTCTGTATAACTGTATGGAGGTGGGCGGAGGTCATTTTGAATAATTGTTGTAATAATCAAGTTAGTTTTTGTTTTCAATTGAATACAAGTTCAATAAATCTCGTTTTCCTGTTTAGATGAGCATCCAATCAGTTTCTCCATCATCCCTCATCCTGATCCTCACGCCAGAAAACCTCGATTGCCAAACTGAAACCAATGCCTCAGTGATTCAGAAAATAGAAAAATCTTTCTGGAACTTTGCCACTCAACCTGTAATCACTTGTATGATTTTTTGAGTTGGGGATGCTGAATGGAAGATATTGATTGCAGAGAAAATTGAAATACGTTTTTAAATTCAGACTAGTAAGAAACAATAATAGAGAATTGAACATTCTTTTTATGTTAATTTAAAATTCTAAAATGACAAATCAGAATACATAAGATTAGGTTAACTTTATCACTAAAGTAGGTAGCGCCCTTCGATAATTAGTTACATATCATCACAACGCCTCAGGACCCAGCTCTCCAACGAAAACCTGGTAATCCGTTCGCAAGGTGTATTTTTGATTAAAAAAGACGCTACACGTTCAATTCAACACAAAGAACTTTTGTTCTTATTGTTTAATTTTTTGTGAATTTATGGTTTAAAACGATCTAGCTCTAACTACAAAACAATATAATCAGAAACACTGCATATTTCTCATCTTTATGCCGCTTTCAATCTTCAGCCATGTTGATAAAACCTACCTACAGGAAACAGCTGTGACTCATCAGCTGAAGTCGCTTTCCCACCGTTTTCTTTTTTCAATTCTCTTCTTTTTTATCCTGATTTCACAGTGAGAACTCAACTTCATTAAACTTTTATTTCTCATTCTTATCTTCGTATTCTTATGCAATACTATTTAAAACGCATCAGCAAGTACGTAAACACCCGGGAATATATTAAATTATTTCAAAATCTCGAATTTTCTTAATTATTCGAAATTCTTTTTCAATTTGGTCCCAAATCATGAAATTCACTTTAAAGAAGTCGCCTTGGTACTGACTAGAAACTCTGATACCGATGACCTCATACAACTAGTCGAACCTGACGAATATTTTTCTTCTTTTTGAAATATCATTACTTTCTTAATTTCGAATGTTGTTTCATTTCACCAAGAATACTAATAAAAAAGGAAATAGCTTATCTTCACGAGTAGAACTCTACATTAGTTGTTGCAATCTGCTGTTCGATATGAAGGGAGTGACTTGCAGAAAATGCTTGTGCATGACGGCGCTGTTTCGTCTCATGTTACGAAGTTTTAAAGGCTGAAGTTTACATTATATCAGTAGTTAGAAGTCCCAATCATTCTCATCTAGCTGATTCAAAGTATTTATTTGTTTTGTATGTACATTATAAGAATATACATGACATATAATTAAATGATAACTAGGAAAATTAAAAATGTTGTCCCGATCTATACAGTATATACACACAACCAAATTTATATGGGATCACTCAGTATTTCACATTATTGATAGTTTTTAACCATGGATTTTTGACTACTTGTGAAGAGTGAAGTTTTTTGTTGTAAAAGAACTGGATAGTATGATAAGAAATGTTGAATTATCACCACATGTTCGGGATATTGTACTCAGTCGTCACTGAGATTTGAAACTGAGAATTTCAAAATTTAAAAAAGCCTATAATCAGAATTGAAAATGCCTTACATTGGATTGTCCGATGTGCAGAGGGGTCGAATAATTGCTCTCGTTGAAAAAAGGGTGACACAGAGGGATATAGCGGTCACAATAGGGGTATCACAGGGGGTGATTTCAAAAACCTACGCCCGATACGTGGAGCTACAATATCTGCAAAATAAGCCTAGAAGAAGTCGTAGGAAGATCACTTCTGAAAAACAAGACCGCTTTTTGTTCTAAATTGTAAGAAGAGACCCTAGTGCGTCGCACCCCATACTCCAAAGGCAATATCTGGAAGCAACAGGCATCAGTGTATCAGTCGAAACGATACGTCAAAGACTTCGTTCAAGAGGTTTCAAGGGGACAACGAAAAATTAACAGACTTAATTGGTGTATCGAGCACCAAAATTGGAATATTGAGAATTGGCGAAATATTCTTTTTTCGGATGAGACCAGAATTGGTGTCCGTCAGATGACCGCCGGACTCGGGTTTTAAGGGCTCGTGGAAGACAAGCTAGACTCCGAGCAGCAAGACAAATTCCGAAAAACCAAGGGGACAATGTGATGTTTTGGGGTGGCATTATGCTGGAATGCAAAACATTTGATTTCGTTTCCTGCGAGTGTAACGGCTAGAAATTGAGTGGACCTACTGCTCGAGCCCATGTGAGACTCTGGCGAAGTGCCCACGGTGAGAATTTCACTTTTCTGCTCTTCCGCATACCAATAACCTCGCGCGAATTCTTGAAACAGAGGGAATCGCTATTTTGGACTGGCCAGCTTGCTTTCCAGACCTAAATCCTATCGAATATTTATGGAATAATCTCAAAAGGAAAATTAGATCGCGCCAGAATAATCCAAAAACCACACAACAGCTCATCCAAGCCGCCACAGAAGAGTGGCAAAATATCACCCCAGAGGAGGTCGAAAACCTAATCCAAAGCATGCCTAGACGGATTCAGGCTTATATCAGGACAAGAGGAAGTAATACAAGCTACTGAGGTCGGAAAAAATACCTACTCCGTGAGAAAACAGTTCTCAATTTTTTTCATACATGCGGAAAGAGTCTCTTATTTGTTTCTTTCTCAAAATAAACCTTAATTTATTTCTTTTTCAATTAAAATATCTCAAAAAGGATGAATTCTAACAATCAATCGAAATTTCCAAAATCCCTGAAGTAGTATTCAAAATATCGGGTGATTCCATATAATTTTGGTTGTGTGTAAGTATTGATGTCCGCTGATGATGCTAATAGTGAAATTCGCATTGATTTTGTTTCAAATGCAATTTTCTGTAGAGGGGATATGTTATGTGAATTGAAATCACGGTTAAAGCTGCTACCAAAATGACTACTTCACTGATAAAGTTGCCACTGTAAATTTATCAAATAAAATTTCAACAAATTCGAACACACATTAGCGGCACCAGTAGACGTCTTTCCCATGAACCAATGTTCAATTTAAATAAATATTTCTTTCTCGAACACATCTTTCCCGCTTATATTATAAGTTTGTGTTATATAAGTTTTTTTCAATAAAAACTTACACTTCATTTTACGTCTTTAGGGTGAGTTTGATAAAAGTGCTGAAACAACATTTTTTTACCCCGTAATTAAGTTCTTGGGTACAAAGTTTTATGTTCCAAACCCTTTTTCCCCACTCAAATGCTGATTTTCAGTATTTCTCCCTATTCAATCAAGTTCTCAAATACAATTTACCTCATATCTCCATTTATTTGACTATGGGAAACTCCATACAAACCGTTCAACCCTGATTCAGGGGTGTATTTTCACTTCGTATTAATTAATGTTAATATGAAGATCTTATATACGAGGTTTCATGTTCTCCACCTTTCAACCCCTATTTCGCGTCTTTAGGTTGGTTTTTCCAAAAATGTTGAAACCATTTCTATCATGGTCTCAAGGTCTTAAAAATAATTTTATTAAAATTGAATTAAGGTAAACCCTATACAAACCTTTTAACTCATATTTCTCAGCCTTGGAATTAATTTTATTTAAGGACTTTAATATAAATTTCCATACCCCTATCCAAATTGTGCGAATTCCATACATTTCACACCTTTATGATGGTTTTTCCAAACATTCTGAAACTATATATGATGGCCTTTTGGTCTTTGTTAGGAGGGATTACCAATATGAATTTAACGCGGTTTCAATCGGTATCACAAAGTGTATAGAATTAAAAATTGTCATATCAGGCTGTAGTTACTTGGTAACCGCTATTTACCGCTCTTTGTCCATAGACTCGAGAATGTTTCTGAATGATCTGAACTTATACCTCCAAAGTTGTGCCTCCAACAAAAACACATCATCATCGGCGATATGAAAGTGAATACACATATTGAATGCGAAATAACGCATGAATATCTAAATAACTTAACAGAATTCAGTTTTCTTCCAACAATAAAACAGTCACACGTGAACAAGCTATGTCACGTTCTTGTTTGGACCATATTTTGTTAAAAACAGATGAAAATCGTCTATCTGATTACTCTGCTGTAGTAAAACGTGCATATAACCGACCATTTTCCAGTAATATTAGAGATAAACAAAACATCAATAAAAAGAGAAGTCAAGAAGAAGTCAAATAGACAATATTTGCTGGGATCCTATTTATAGCAAAGACGATATACTTGCAGAGTTAAGAAACACTCGGCAAAGAAATCATGGATTACTAGAGGTCTCTTGAGGTGCATAAAACATAGGGACAGACTTCACAACAACTGGCAGAAATATAAAGAGAGTACTGTTCTCCTTGACGAACTCAAATCATATCGATATGTACTAAATACTGCAATGAGAAATGCCAAGAAAAGTTTTGTGAAAACACTCTGCTGTGAAAAGATGTGAGATATCATGTGAAACCAAGTCGATCATTTCAGTTAATATCCACACATTTGTATTTATATAGAAAAAAACATAATGACTTGGCAATCGTATGGCACGATATAATAAAATTGAGCAGCAACCTCATTTTCAGTATTTGGTATTACTGTTGCTCCATCCAATCGAGGAAATTATTCTTTGAATATTGTAAATCCTATGTTATTGTGTTGTAGAGCGATTGCCAAGTCATTATGTTTTTTCCTATATAAATACAAATGTGTGGATATTAACTGAAATGATCGACTTGGTTTCACATGATATCTCACACCTTTTTACGGCAGAGTGTTTTCATTGCGAGAATGTTTTGTAAATAATCATTGGCTACCTTCACGAAGGGTGAACATGATCAAGAGATTAAGCAGATAATTTTCTATCCCAAAAGAACTGGTTGAAAATATTTTTACAGCATTTGATCTGTGATTTTTTCAATCATAGAATTGTACGATTTAATCTATGCGCCACACACCGTGCCGCTACCACTATTCAATGTAATATATTTGAATTCAATTTTAATATATTCATTTTCAATTATGGCTATTTTGAATTAAAGAAAGCCTGTCGTGGATACATTGTCTACAATATAGATATTTCCCCCAAATTAGGAGGCCAAAGTCAGCCGCACAGGCAATGGTGTCTTGTTGCGTATTGTTGGTTGCCTAAAGAATCGTTTCTTAAGGGGCGCGGCGCTTCAACTCTTTCTTTCACATAGGCCGCCTCTGACGTTCAATAATATTGTCAATATTTTGCGATATTGAAAATATTATTGATCGTGTAAGGATGAAATATTGATGGTTTACTTCCATATTGATGGATTGATGTCAATATTTTTGACATAAATATTGACCATGTGATTCGCCCTTTTAGAGTTCTTTTTATGGCGTATGAATGAGCGGACTTCTGTTTATGATCTGAGTGGCGGAGGAATACACTTTTAGTGAGGTATTTAGGTTAAACCAGAATTGCGATTAGAATGAAAAGTGCAAAGTTTTATGTAATTTATGTGGAAGTTATGACTCTTCAAGTGAATACTAGTGTTCGAAATTTCTGCAAATTCTTCCCAGAGCCATACAAATGATGTCGTATCGTTCGTTTCACGACAAGAAGGATATTATTAGCACTAGGTATGTGCGAAGCTCGAATTCAGAAAACAAAGCCTGAATTCTGGAATTTTTGAATTTTTTCTCACTCTGTGGAATAAATAATGACTAAATCCAAAGTTTGAAGTATGTGTGTATGCTACGAGTTCTCCAACAATGTGATGATCAGTGAGTCGGTTATTACAGAAAGAGGTAAAATGGAGAAGTTCAACAGTCGGTAGTTTCTATAATATAGGTGATTTGAGCAAAAAAGTTTGTGAAACGGGTAATTTTGATAGTATCGCTTGAATAATGAAGGCACACCTAGTCTGCAAAGTAATATAAGGTCGAAAATGCTGTTTAACGGTTCCTGAAAAGAATGGTACGGTCGTGCTTTTGTGTTTTGTTCGTTTACTTTTCACGATGTTTATGTAATTCTGCTTTTTATTCGACTTGGTGGAGGCACTGCCGTGCTCCCCGATATTGCACGTTTTAAATTTTTGCTAGTTGGACAGTGAACGAAAACTAATATTTGATTTTACGAAATATCAAAGTGGAGGGCTTCGTAAGACCTGTTATGACCAAATATGTCTTACACCACGTTGATCTACCATCAGACAATGCCATCAACGTTCTTGAATTTTTGACCAAAACATATTAAATGGCTCTGATAACCATACAAAATGCCTACTAACGGTATACATTCAAATGAATAACTTTTCATAATTTTTTCGGTTTCAGAATTTCTGAAATTTGCAGACTATATCAAAAAGACATTATCGGAAAAAAAATTTTGGAGCCATCAACTAACTTGGTATATAACTCAAAACAATATCTCATGTTTTGCGTTGTTGGTTTCATGATTTGAATTTGAAAGTTTCATTCTATTTGCGAATTCCAGAGACGATCTTCTTATTCAAGAAATTAATAATCTACTTGTTTTCAGAATGAAAATGGAACGGGAAGACAAATTTTTAGTAGAATGCACGTCTCGACAATGTGTAAATTCAGATCTGGAAATCCAGGTGATAGAATATATCAAAGATGCCATGAAGGTGAGTTAAAAACGGAAACAGTAATAATGTGTCCTAGAAAATAATAAATAACGATACTAAAATCAAGTACATCTAATGTACGAAATGTGAGTTTGATGAAGTATGAAGTCATTTAACTTAATGTAGATCAACTATATTATCACTTCAACACGGTAGAAATACATACAATTTCTTCAATAAATACAAACAAATACAATACATTCAAGAGTAAACAAAATTATTAAACCAAAATTTGAAACCTACCCAATATATCAGAAAGATTTTATGAAGCCTGTGTTGAAATTGATGTTGATCAACATTTTAATAACTCCAACCCATTGCTGCGGTTAAAATATACCATTTCTTGATACAGAAATCAATAGTTATTAAGAACTCATAATCTTGTTAAAAAATTATTCGTTTCTTAATAAAGACCACTCTACAAAATATGGATAATATACAAACAGGATCAGCATCACAATTTAGTTTTATCTATCACTAACTTTTATCCCAGAATGTCCAGGTTGACCTAAACTCGATGGGCCAGGGTTATATCGGGCAAACGAAAAACATGCAGGAAATTTTGAAGAGGGGGACTGAAATGGAATGATTTAAGCTTACTTTGCCACTGAAAATGTTGGCTTTTGAAAATTTCCGAATTGTTTCCTATGTAAGATGTAATCGCATATATTTTCCTAGAAACATACTTTTTCATTTTGACGTTTTCAAAAAAAATATTTTCCTAACTTACATTATAACAGTTTTTTCCTATGTTGAATTGTTTAAAAGTTACAAGCAGAAATACAAGTATTTCCCTTAAATCAATTATATCGTTATTTCCACAGATATAGTACGTGTCGACAATAGCATCTGTGCGGTTGAAACAGCCCGACCCCTTGTTGCGCGTTAACTTTGGCGGTCACATGGCCAAGAGCTCAATTCTCAATGAACCTTTGAAGCTTCAAGAAGAGTGAAGCGACCAGGACCGAATCTTGCAAATTTCATTTCAATATTTCTAAGGAGTGGGGATGTAGTTCGTTTCCATTTTGAAAGGGAAAAATTAGTGGGCAATCCAAAGAAGTAATTGCGAATGTCAATCATTTCATGAAACGCAAAGGGATGCAGAATGAACTTGTAATTTCTTTGAAAAAGGTTCAAGAGTCTGTAGCTGTCGCAACAGGAGTAAGTTTGCGAACTGTGCAAAAAATTTTGAGAGGAACGCAGAAGGTTGAAGATGGCAAGAATAATATTTTTTCAACTCCCGATAAAAGAGAAGAAAATCGGCGGAGAAACAAGATATCGATGACTTCGATAGAGCTCTGCTCCATAGGTTCGACGTCAATTCTTACGACGTCGATAAAATCGTACCCACATTAAAGCGAATCCATCAAAAGTTCGTCGATTGAGAGGAATGGGGTTTCGTTGGATTAAGATGGCCTACGTCAGCCTGTTTCAAAAGGACCAAGACTGATAATTTTGAACGCCGGTAGTGAATGTGGATTCGTATGAAACGCATATCTGGCCTAAGTTCAATTGTAAAACCGGTGATTATCACGATGATATGAATTTACCACCAAAAAGTGTGTTAGTGATTGATAACGCCCCTTATCACGATGTATAAACAGGAAAACACCCGAATATGGCTTCCCGAAAAGAAGAAGTGAAACAGTAGCTGCAACGTCGAAATATTGCTTTCGCAGATGGGATGCTCAAAGCAGAACCTTATAATCTAATTAAATTGCACAAACCCGGATATAAAACGTATGCTATTGACAAACTCCTGAATGATCAGGGCCACGATGTATTTAGACTTCTCCATATCATCCTGACTTGTACCCGATTGCAAAAGTTTGGGCGGACATGAAAGTTTATGTATCTGACAGGAATGTTGATTCATCAATGAAAAATGTGGAAAAACTGTCTAGTGAGTTTTTCTCTTCTTTTTCTCCAGATCAGTGGGAATCATTATGCGACAATACGCAGAAAATTGAACAATCTTTCATGGAGCAAGAACCTATACTGGATGACGTTATCGACAATTTCATAATTACTTTGCTAGCAGACGATAGTGACAGCAACAGCGAGTCTTCTAGTTCTAATGAAGAACTATCTGACATAGAAAATTATTAATTTTTCGTTATTTCACTCATTTTGTGTTTCATATTTGAATTGTTTGCAAAAATTATCTACAAGTCGACAAGAACATCTGTGCGGTTGAGATTCTTATAAGATGCGCGAAGAACAAAAGAGATAGCAAGCGGAGGAAGTAAGATGAATAATACGTTCTGCAATGTAATGTCAAATACCTATTAACGTCGGCGTAAAGGCTTTTCGAGAAAATTATCTCTCTTAGGCATATGGCATTTCAAGGTACTCAATAATTTTATAATAAGTACTACTGTTTCCTCCTTATAATTCAAATTTTCAAGAATACCTAGAATCTGTACATTAGGATGAAATATAGTAATTGAAGGTTGATATTCAATAGGAATTTGAGGCAGAAGATTAGTAACTATGATTTTCCTAAGTACCTGAGTTTAAAAATTGAACATTTGAAACAGGCTGACGTAGGCCGTCGTTTGTATCGTCACTCCAAGCCTTCTTGTGTGTATGGGAGGAATGAATATATGTTTCGTCCATGTAAATTCTTGGGCTCTTTTCTTGACGACATCGTTTAATGGTTCTTAAATAATTCAAACGTAGTTGCTGTATTTCAGGATTTTCCATAAGTAGCTTTCTATTCGTTTTGGTCTTTATCCAACGGAACCCCATTCCTCCCAAAAATTTTCGAATGCTCTCTCGTGATCTTGCATATTCATTCTTATCGAATTCCATCCTCAACAAAGCTTAGAAATAATGAAATTAAATTTGCAAGATACGGTCCTGTTCGCTTGGCTCTTCTTAACGCTTCAAAGATTCATTGAGAACTGAGCTCTTGGCCACGTGAGCGGCAAAGTTAACGCGCAACAAGGGGAGGGGCAATTTTACCCGCACAGATGTTCTTATCGACCCGTAGATAAATAGAGTTTTTACCATTTTTAATGAATTTGTATTATTAAACTGACAACCAGGTAAATGTGAATCATTCGTCCTGACGATAGCGCAATACGATTGTACCTCTTAAAATTTCCGTTTTCTTTGTTATGTCGTTAATCCTATATAAACCCATCGAGGTATCGAGATACTAGGTACTTTTCATCTTATTGTACAGATTCCAGGTACTTGAAAATTTGAATTATAAGGAGACAACAATAGTACTTATTATGAAGGTTCAGTTAAAAAAAGCCATGCCTCGAAAATTTCCTATAGTCTAACTGGTGATGAGTCTGTGACTCGTTTCTTTGTTATAAAAATTAAAATGATCGAGTACCTTGAAATGCCATATGCCTCAGAGGAATAATTTTCTCAAAAAGCCCTTACGCCGACCCTGATAGCTATTTGACATTACATTGCAGAACATATAATTCATCTTACTTTCTCCGCTTGCTATCTCTTTTGTTCTTCGCGCATTTTATAAGAATCTCAACCGCACAGATATTCTTGTCGACTTGTATAATTCTATGGTTATATCTTTTAAAATTAAGTGGACAATAATATGATCAGATCTTCATGAGAAAAACTTTCAGTTAGTTTAAGTCGAACTATGACTTGATTGAAGAGTTGGTCCATAATTAAGCATTTTTGTACGATTTTGGTCCTAAATTTCTTATTTAGTAACAATTATGGCAACGAAAAAATTGATTTGTTACTGGTTTTTTGAGAAGCGCAAAAGAATGGTAGAAGAGCCATCCGTATATATTTATCGTGGAACATATCCTGAACGCCGCTTTTCTGACCACAGAATTTTTCAAAGGTTAGAAACGCCTCTTCGTGAAAATGAAATAACGTTTCTTGTTCGAAAAGGAAAATCTTTTAAAAAAAAGTTTCAAAAACATCATCCGAGACATTCTATAAAGCAAGCAACTAAAGATTTGATTATGAAGAAATCGTCTATTCCAAAAATTCTCAAGAATAATAAATCCCATCATTTCAAATTGTATAACGTGAAGTATTTAAACGAAATGAAAAAACAAAAAAACGACCGTATTGCTCAAATCATCGTATGGGCAAAAGTTGTTGAGGCTTGTTCAATCATATTCTACAAGCCAAGCAAGTAAAGAATTAATTGTGAAGAAATCGTCTGTTCAAAGAATTTTGAAGTATGATAAATTTAATAATTTTATATCGCATAACTTGAAATATTTAAACGAAATCGATACACAAAAAAGCCCAAATCATGGTATTGGCAGAAGTTGTTGACAATAGTTTGTTCAATCATATCCTTTGGACAGATGAAAGCCTGCCGTTTCGTAACAACTGAAAAACTTCATGCTATTAACTCAATATGTAATCAAAGACACTTTTGAGTAAATGTGTGGTTAGGCATAACTTACCGCCATTTCATTGGACCCTATTTCTACTAAGGCCTGCTGAATTGAATGGCATATTTGCATTTTTTTGCCAGATGAACTTACAGTTCTCGAAAGTATGTCTCCCCATTCAAAACAATCTATATGATTTTAGCATGATAGCCCCCCTCTCACAGAACTAGTTGTCCAACGCTATTTAAATAAGACATGGATATTGCGTGCCTTAAGATTAGGTTAAACAATTCTGGATATAATATAACTTAAAATTTCATGACAAAACAAAACATAAATATTTTCCCTGAATATTATAATTCTCGTTTTGTTGTAGAAATTCCGCACAATTTTGAATCATATAATTTCGATATACATCTACACCGAATATTGTAATCCTCTTGTCGGCAATTTCATTACAGTAAAGTTCTTGTCCCTTTTAGGCACGTTCCGGTCGTAAACAATACATACCTGCCCATTGATCCTATCTTATTCTTAGAATCTTAAAATTTTAGAATCAAAACTCTCTCCCCTTCTCTACAGTATCTAAGAAAATGTACAGACCTAAGAGATATCATTTTTCTATCGCCTATCTATCATTTTTCTATCGTCTATCTATCATCACTTTACTTTTCTATCATTCTTCTATCATCTATCTCTCATCATCGATCTATCATTCAGTATCTAACATTCAGTTTGTAACACTCAAACTGTAACTTTACTCTGAATCAATCCTAACTAAGATCATTACATTGTATTCATTTACTATTCATCATCTTTTATATCGTCAATACAGTTCATTATCATTACAACGTTATATGTATCGTTAAATGTATATATGTGTAAATAAATAGTGTTAGACAAAGAATCAGTCTCAATCAACAAAAAATTACTTACAGTCAGGTAAAATTCACTGTAAGACAAATAACATGGTCCTTCGAGCCGGATAGTGAACTATCGTGTATCTGTGTGATATCTAATCAAGAACGAAAATGAGTGAATCAGTTAAACCCCCATTTCATCCAAAAGATCTCAAATAGTGAAAATAAAATTCAATTTTCCGGCCAAAAATTACAACTGAAAAATAGAAAGTCATTTACCAAATGCCCCAGCTGTGAATTTTGAATGAGACCTCAGTTCACAAATCATAGATTCCTCTGTGAAGTTTGAATTACGAAATACTGTTACCAGAGAGTTACCACTAGTACAGTGTATTTGGTGACGTGTGACACGTTTCTCAACAATTTGTCCCTATTTTTCTGAACAATAGATATAGGTTTTGAAAACTGTACCTTAAGCCATAACATATATTCTTAATTCATATGCACTGAATAGAAAAAGATCACTTGTTTTAGATTTTGAGATTGTCTTTACTATAGCTCTTCTATAATTTCGAAAGCCGTATACAAAAATTCAAGTTTAACTGATTCTCTCGATTAGACATCGAGCTGTAAATTGATCAAAATTTCAAATTTCAGACATTTCATCAATTCTGGATACCATTGTTTAAGAGTGGCCATTTTTTCCCTACTTGAAATATAATCACGTTATTTTGGCATCTTCACCGTCATATTGACGTCCGTCTTAAATGCAAAGTTCAGTTTTTTCAGAAATTCTCAACATAATAATTTACAAATCATAGCCTCAGACAATTTTGAATTGCAAATCTGTTACCATCGAGTAACCACTCCTGCTGTGCAGTCGGTGATTTGTGACTCGTTTCTCAAATAAATAGTGTTAGACAAAGAATCAGTTTCAATCAACAAAAAATTACTTACAGTCAGGTAAAACTCACTAAGAAAAATAACAATGGGAACCAATGGATAGGGCTGAACAGTACTATAAAATGGCCAACGAAATGACCAGACTTCGCTCCTTCAGATTACTGTTTATGGAATTCATTCATATAGCTTTAATCACCTAAAACAGAAAATTAGGAATGCATGTGAAGAGATTCCTCCTGATACATTAGGAAAGGTTAAACAATTAGAAATAATACGCTTATTAGATTCATGCTTGGTGAAGGAGGTATTCATGTAGAAAACAAATTATAGGCATTAATTGTTAATACTTCATTTGCGTTTGCTTTTAAAAATTTGTTGTTTTACTTGTACTTGTTCCTAAATAATTACATAGTATTGTGATTTGTCAGAGCAATAAATTTTTATTCTCTGTTACGCAATAGACTTTCTAGGAAGGAAACAGTAAAGAAGACGAAGAAAATTAATTCCATCATAAAATACGCATGAATGTTTTGTTGGTTGGTCTACAGGGTGTTACATAAAAGTATGTCACAACTTGAGGGGGTAAATCCACGTGCAATTTTAAGAAAAAAGTTCATATAAACATAGGTCCGCAAAAGCTTCGTTACGGAGCTACAGGGTGTTGAAATGTTCGAAAAAAATTGTTTTTTTTTCTCTCAAAACTCCTGCAGTTTTTGAGATATTTAGCTCAAATTTGGAATGCAAGCTATTTTTTATAGCCTCCATCATTATACGTCCTAAAAAAAACACCTTGTAGATACAAGGTGTTTTCTTTTCCGGAACCATGTCTTCTTTTGCCCTTCCTAACTTGTTTGCAGTACGCCACTGATCAGCGTACAATCAATTTTCGTCATCTTCGTTCAATTTAGAAACTTTTTTGACATGAATTTGAATTATTTGAATTGTATGTTATTCGTTCAATAAAAGAGAAATAATAGAAATGCTCGATAGGTATGCCCAAAATTTGCCTTTATTTTGATAGCTCGTCTTCTGAGACTCAACTTATACTTATTCAATATCAAACTAAAAAAAGACCAATTAAAAACTAAAAAAATTGCTGGAGTGTCCTCCACTTGCAAGAATACAGGCCTCTGTTCTTCGCATATTATGACGCATTCTTTGAAATATTCCTGGGGTATTTCTTATCGTGTCACAAGAGGTTATTATTCGATTTCTCAATTTTTCCACAATGTTCACTAAACTTTTGAGATATCCCCATAAGAAAAAGTCTAAACTATTTAAGTCTGAGGACCTAGGAGGCCATAGTTCTGGCCCACCCCGACCTATCCATCGATTGTAATCTAACCTAGCCTCTCCACTGAAATGTGCTAGTGCCCTGTCATGCATCAACGACATTATGTTTCTCACCATAAGTGGCACATCCTCGAGCAATAAAGGTAACTCCTCCCCAAGAAATTGCCGATAAGCGGGATCGTTTAGTGTGTTAAGCAAAAAAATGGCCCAATCGAATAATTTCCCATTATTCAGTCCCAGACATTTAGTAAGAATTGAATGAAATTCTTCAATCAAATGGGGGTTTTCCTCAGCCCAATAATGATTATTGTGAAAATTTGTGATAGCAGTTCTCCAAAAGTTGGCTTCGTCTGTGAACATTATTTCACTATCAAAATGAGCATTTCCTCTAATTTTATCTAAGAACCATCGGAAATTCAGTCTTGAAGGATAATCTCGAGGAACTAGTGTTTGCACGCGTTGAATATGAAACTGGTACAATAAAAAGTCGTGGAGAATCCTCCAAACTAGAACATGTGAAATATTCAACTGATTTCCAATTCTTCTTGTACTCACATGAGGACTCAAATCAATACAATTCAAAACTGCTTCCCCAATATCTGGAGTTCTCATAGTTTGAGTTGCACCTTTTAAATGATTATTTGCAGTAAAAGTACCAGTTTCCCCCAATCTTCTGTGGATATTTGAAAATGTCCGCCTGTCTGGTGTTACTCTATTTGGAAAGCGCATCTGATATAATCGTCTAGATTCTGTTGTTTCCGTAAGCCAGACCTTACATGTAATGGATATGAGCCAATTCGGCGTTAGTAAAATTAGCCATTTTTTTCTTACAGCAATAACTTCAAAAGTCTTGAAACTAATCGTTAATTTAATAACCAATTCGAGAAGACACTGGTTCAAATTTAGCAACTGTCAAAATAAATAAATGAAAAAAATCAAAGCCTACTAGTCATTTTTTTAATTAGAAGTGCTTTCAATGCAGCGAATGCATACAATCGTTTGATAATTTTTTGCTCGAGGAAGGTCGGAGACACGAAAAAATTACAATTGTCAAAAAAGTTTCTAAATTGAGCGAAGATGACGAAAATTGATTGAATGCTGATCAGTGGCGTACTGTAAAAAAGTTTAAGAGCCAAAAGAAGACATGGTTCCGGAAAAGAGAACACCTTGTAGATACTAGTTAAAATTTAAGACGTGTAATGATGGAGGCTGTAAAAAGTAGCTTGCATTCCAAATTTGGTCTGAATATCCCGAAAACTGCAGGAGTTTTGAAGGAAAAACCAATTTTTTCCGGAAATTTCAACACCCTGTAGCTCCGTAACGAAGCTTTTGCTTCGTTTATATGAGCCTTTTTTCTTAAAATTGGACGTAGATTTACCCCTCAAGTTGTGACATACTATTATGTAACACCCTGTATAGTCGACCAATTGTTATTTGTGGAAAATTTTTGCATCTCTGCTTTTAAATTTTCGACGATTTAAGATATGAAAAAATCATTCCCATATAAGTTTTTATTGAAAAGGTCAGGTGAAAAAGTGTTTTTCTGGGAAAATATATTTGTTGACGTCATAACCAAAAGTTTAGTATTTTTCAAGAGCAATATTTGAGTGCCAAAGTAAGCTTAAGTCATCCCATTTCAGTCCCCCCTTCAAAATTTTCTCCATAATTTTTTGCCCTATATAACCCTGGACTTTGGACACTCTGTACATGTGTTATTTTCATTTGGACTAACCTCATTTTATTTTTGTGTGGATATTTCACCTCTTGCATTTTTAAAAGTGCCGGCACTGTAGTATGAAATTTCTAGGTTTGAAACACGTCCGTAAGTAAAGGAGCGAGGTTAATTTATCAAAATAGCATAGATCTCTGAAAAAACATACAAAACTCATATGATTAATGTAGAGCAATTGTATTGCGACTATGTAGAAGAAGATGCATATCTAAGGCACCAATTATTAACCTAAGCAATGTGCAATGTGCCCATATATCCATTGACCATAATCTAAATGATTCCTGCCTCAGATATACTTAACAGGTATCATTTAGTGTAATGAAATTATTGATCTATATCTCTGTGGCTGATTCTCATATCAAGTGGTTGCATTGTCAATATCATTCTTTAGAAATATTTCAGTTTTTCTTGAATGGGATATTTCTCGGATTTTGTTTCACATCAAATAATCGGACCTATGATTTTGTTCTGTATCAATAAATTATTTAGATTTCAAAGAAACATCAAAGGATCCTTTAATGAAATTATTTTTATCATTTTTCAATCTAAATTTTCCTAATTTTTGTCACTATTTTATCACGATTACAAAGAGTGATGGGTAAATCAATACAATTTGAATACTTTCAATTGTACGGAAATAATTTCATCTCGCGTATCTCTAAGTTTGAGTTAAATGAGAGTAATCAAAGATAATGAATTAGAAACAACTGTAAAAAACACATGGTGATGATCTGCTATCAGTTTCCACAAAATACTCTTTCGGGCAAAAAATTCAATTTTGCATTTCCGAGCAGATGATGATCTGATGTTGATATCTGATATTCTAATGAACATCATTTGTTCGAAAAATGCAAACTATGAGGATCATCACATGTGATACTCTAATGAATATCATCTGTTCGGAAAAGTGTGAAATTTGTTTTTATCCGAAATAATATTGATCTGAAGAAATGCTGAATAAAATTGAAGAATTGATAGTCTTTTTTCAATATTTAATCGGTTGATGATCAAATCCAAGATTTTACGAATGCGGCGACTAATCATCAGGTTGTACCGGGTGTCCATTTAGTGTGTAAATCGATCCATAACTTTGTTTTTTTTATTGAAAAGAACAAGTGCATCGATAGCTCAAATCATTAGCACTGATACGGAACATTAACAAAACTTACTTATTATTTGTTTTTACACATTAACACGCATGTCAATGAACTTTGTAACCCGGTTTATGTCGGAGCTATGGCCTAGACAATCTTGGAGACTCGGATCCAGCTGGCAGGTTTTTCTTGCATTTTTGTACTTGATACAGTTGATTAGAATATGTTGTACTGTGATTCTCTCATTGCAGGTCTCGCATGTAAGTGGATTTTCTTTCAGGAAAAGATGTTTATGTGTGATGTAGGTATGTCCAAGTCGGAGGCGGGAGATTTTTACTTGGCCGCGGCGTAATTTTGGTATTGGAAGTTTCTAGATAAGTCTGGTTTGATTTTACTAAGATGTGAATTACCTTCGGTCCAGTCTTTTGCCATGTATTGTAGATGGTCTTTTCGTTTATTTTCTTGACGTCTTGTATGGTACTTGGGATTTTTGATGTTAAATTATCGTCGGCTGCGGATTTTGCTAGTTCGTCAGCATGTTCATTCCAAGTAATTCCTATATGTGAGAGTGTGAAAATGAAATGAATTTCGATGTTTTTCTGTGCTATCTTGTTTCTGAGGTTGTTAAGGTTAACTGTACTAATGCATTTGTTAAATAAATGTCTTCCATATTTTGTAAAGAGCTTAGAGAGTCGGTACAAATGCAATAGCTATGGTGAGGACTGTTCAAGATATATAGAAGTGCGTAAATTGCTAGCATTTCACCGGAGAACACAGTGGCGGACTTTGTGGAGTACTTGTATGTACTTGGGTGGAGTACTTGTATGTACTTGTGTGGAGTACTTGTATGTACTTGGGCTTACAACTGCGAAGCCTATAATGTTTTTGATGGTATTGGAGGAAGCATCAGTGTAGATGAAGAGACTGTCGGAATATTCGTTGCTTATATTTTTGAATTCGTTGCAGATGAGTTGATGAGGAGTGTCCAATTTTCGGTACTTTTGGAGTTCGGTGTTTACATTCTTCTTTTTCAGCAACCATGGCTGGTAAAGGAAAGAAGGGAAGGGGAGTATGTTATATTCAGGTTTGTCATTTTTTCAGTCTTGCATATAAAGGGGGGATATTATTGCTGTTGAAAAATGCCATTTCATAACGATTAGAGAACAGAGGTTATAATTGCAGTGGTTTGTTATGCAGGCTATCTTCGCAGCATAGTTAATCATTTTCAGATTTGTTCTGTGTTTGATTGGCATTTCATATATAATATACTGACTCTGAGTCGAGGATGTACGATAGGCGCCGGATATTATTCTGAGAGCCTTATTGTGTAGTATCTCGGAGTATTAAAATAAGACTTCTTGGAAGCAGTATGTGCAAGCATTCCATATTCTTATAGACATCTATAAATTTTAAGGAGACTCGTGGTATCGGCACCCCACTACCGCGATAATTTTTGGAGTAAGTTCATTGCTTTTTTGCAGTCTTTTTTCAGGATCTCAGAATGATTTTTCCAATTCAGTCTAATTTGTTTCCAAGAAATTTAATTGATGTCTTATAATTCAAAGTAATATCTCTCATTTCGAGTTGGGTTGAAGGGTCCCTTTGTTAGAAAACATGAACTGGGTTTTTCAGGTGCGAAACGAAGCCCATTTCGGTCGCTTCATTCGAGTAAAGTGTCAATAGATTTTTGCATCAGTTTTTGTATAGTTCCTATGTTCTCTCCCTGTACGAAGATGGTCAAATCTGCGAATAGCAGTGCTTTTACTAGCTGGCGGATAGTTTCGAGAATGTCATTTATGGCGATGATGAATAGTGTGGGGCTTCCTTGGGGTACGCCATGTTAATTTGTTTTTTCGGTTGATGTCACGCCATTTGTTCTGACTTTTCTGTTGTGAAGAAAATTGATGATAAACGCTAAAATATTACCTTTCAGGTCCTAGTCACACATAGTTCTCAGTATTTTGTGTAACCACCCCATTTCGAATGCTTTATAGATATCAAAAAAATTGCGAATAACATTTGTTCGTTGGCGAGAGCATCACGGCTTTCCGATTCAATGAATAGGATGTTATATTTTGTGATCCTATTTTTTCGGAATCCATTTTGGCAGGGTGAAATTTTGTTTCTTGTTTGGAGAAACTAATTTAATCTCTCATTTATAATCCACTCCATAAGTTTGCATAAAGTGCAGGTTAAGGCTATAGGTCTGTATAATAAAGGGTTATTTTAAGGTTTATTCGGTTTTTGTATAGGTAGAACTATTGCTTCTGACCACGAATCGGAGAATGATCTTTCTGAAAAAATTTTGTTAAACAGTGCAACAAGAAAAGACTTGCCGGTGGGAGATAGGTTCTTCAAAAATGCGTTCATAATATTCTCTCGGCATCGGTTCATCGCGTTTTCAAGGTCAGTGAGGGTGATGGATTGATTCCAAGGGTCAGAGGTATAGTCTCCAAACTCAATCTTAGAATGTGCTTCTTTTCTCTATTTAACTTGGATGACATTTCTGTCGAAGTTTTCATTCGAAGCGTTATCTTTGTGAACATCTGCAAATTTTTCAGCAATGTCCTTCGAGTCTATTATTTCACCGTTGTTGTCAGAAATACTTGTGACTGATTGGATAATTTTGATTCAACCCTTTGATTCGTGTTATTTTCATCCAGATTTCAGCGGAATTTGTTTCAGGTGTAATCGTTTCAATGTATGATTTCCATGAGGTTTTTTTGCCTTTCTTGATCGCCAGCTTTTAATTGCTCTTAGTTTTTTTGAAGTTCAATAGGTTTTCTTGTGTGTTGTCTTTTAAGTTTATTGAATGATTGCTTACTGGCTTTGACTGCTTTCTCACAGCTTTCATTCCACCAAGAGAATATTTGAGGGGAATAGTGATTTTTCTCATATTTGTGTTAGCTGATTAAGTAATTAGTTCTGTGAGTTCTGCAACTACTTGATTTATGTTTGAATTAATTACTGTTGATTCTATTTTAGAATCTATGAAAAAAACGTAGTTCGACCAATCAGCAGTTTTGAGATTCCATTTATCGAGTTTGATTGGGGTGGTCATCACATCCGGATTAATCATTGATATTTCGAGAGGTAGATGATCGCTTCCATGAAATTGTGTGAATGGCTACCATGTCAAGTGAGAAGATAGTTGGGGGTCGCAAAACGAAGGATCAATGCTCGAAAAGAGTCCTGTAGCTAGATTGAATCTCGTACCTTCACCAGAAAAGAACTAAGTTGTTATCGCCCATGATCTGCTCTATTTCTTCCCCTCTTTTGTCAGTTGAGATCGAACCCCAAATGGTGTTGTGAGCATTGAAGTCGCCTAAGATGATACGGGGTTGCAGTATTTGCTGACAAGGTTTATTCAATTCCTGTCTGTTGATGTTTCGGTTGGGAGGCATATATAGATTCAGTACATTGATTTTTTTTCTGGTAATATTGTATACTCGCAGCAGTAGCTTCTAGTTCTGTATTCAGTGGTATCTATTGAGAGTGGAAGATGTTTCTCATGTAAATGGCCACTCCTCCACTGGTTCTGTCGGCGTCCCTATTTTGAAGTGACATGAAATGACAATCTTTTATGAAATTCGTTTCTTGTCTGGAGATGTATTTTTGATTATTAGTTGCAATTTTTCGTGTTGGGTTTTAAACCCATTCATATTTCATTGCACTAAAAAAATCATTGTTGAGAGGATGAAAAATCTGACAAGTTATCTGTGTCGGATTCAGTAGTGAGATTGTCTGTTGTATAGGGTTAACCTACTGAATTTACCGACTACTATGTTAAAACTCTATAAAGAAGGTGTTCTATCTCAAGGTTCTACCAAATGTTCATTGTATCAATGTATCAATTAGAGAGAAAGGGGCACCAAAGCATCTGTGAATAACCTTAGTGTGATACTAGACTCCTTGCAGATCAAAAATGCTTAAAATTAAGTACGTATATAGGTTCTCAAAATTAAACTCAAATATTCATCAAAGTCAATACTAAGCACTTACCAATACAACATACCACTCAAAGTACCAGCGATCACAAACGAACCTTTCCTGCGCAGGGAAGACCTGGTCTTTGACAAAATTAAGTACATGAACGTCTGACAATATGTTGAAAGTTAGATGTAAGTACTAGTTATACGAAATATTGTCACACTGAAATATTTCTAATGCATAAATATATAAATGAACTAAGTAAAATATCTGTGGTACTGGTGGCTGAGTTTAATATCCAAGATTGAAATGTATCTATTTCTACCGCTTGGCTCTCAATGAAATGAGAATGTGGGTAGATCTCACCGCTAGTGGACTTCGGTGGTAGTCTCAAGTCTCGCGTCCAATTCCGATTGGAGTTCAAAAGCAGGAACAAACTTGAACTAAAAGCTGGAGCAAACCGGAACAAAAGGCCAAGGATGATGTGTGGCCTTGAGGTATGCCGAAGTCCCAATACGATCCCTTATACAAGGTGCTTGTTGTCTCTATTCAAAATCCATAAAACTATAGACAAACTGCAAATATAACGATTCAATTTAACCTACCACAGTGTCGAAAATCAGAAACACACACTGCTTTTAATTTGAAGCGTCACTTAAGAATTCCAGAATGGCAAGATGTCCGCTTGGCTATCCATCTGCTGATAGATTAACCTAGGTCAAGATCTAGAAACTTCAACAGGCACAACCAGGAAACAACGTAGAACTTCTCAGAACCAATCAGAATTAATTTCCTCTCCGTGCATTCTATGACTCCCATATGAAATAGACCTATATGCTCTTCACACTTACTCTAATTCTATATGGCTACCTTCCGAATAAGGCTGATCACGACTAACACAACCATCGAACAGTAGCAATTCGAAAATAGCTCCCCAGAATTTGAAGATCGGAGTAAGGTAGAGTTGATAACCTCTCCTCCAATCCAGTACACATGGTGCCAGATCAAGCAATACTAGTAGGTAGAACGAATCAAGGTTCACAGAACAAATAGATAGTTTAACCTCACCAACATAACAAAACAATGAGTTGAAAATTCTACAAGAAATGGAAATTCGAAGTGAATTATTAACTCAGATGTTCGAGAATAAATTTAAATTTAATCTAATAATGAAAGGAAAGGCCTATGAAATTCTGAGAGTCGATAACTCTATTGAACTATTCGTTTTGCTGGAGTATCATGTCTTCTAATTCCTACTTCTATGTTGTTGATCAATATTTTTTCTTCTTCCGTGATTTTGTCTACTACAAGATCAGTATTGCTCAGGAACATGAATACTCTATTGTTTGAAATTTTCGAGACCAAGAGAATGTTTTTTGCATCGACAAATTTACCAACGGCAATCACATAATCGGTTCTATCAAGAGATTCTGCAAAATTCAAAATGATAGCTTGTTCTTTTTTTGGGTTAATACGTTCTTTATTGCTTGTGAGAAATTTTGACCTGTTGATGAGCCCCCGTGGTCAGAAGCATGCATCATGTGAGGTAACGATGCGTTTCGATTAAGCATCGTCTTCAAAGAATTATCAAGAATCGTTATCAGTTGCGATCACCATATGCATCTTGTTATTGAAGAATGAGGTGCGTTTTCCACAGGTAAACGCTAAACTTCGTAGGGCGGAGATGATGGAATTTCGAAAATGTAGGTCGATGAATATCTCTTCCTTTTCGTGGTGAAATTTTTGTCACTAACCCTCAGTTTAGATGATCAGTTTTGACAGGATGTTTTGGTAAAACTTTTTCGGAAAACCTTTGTTTGAAACGTTCGACTCGAATCCATAACTTTGTGCCTATTGAGTGCATAGAAAAATTACATATGGAAAAATTCAGATACTAATTTGTTACTTGTCGTAAGATTATTTTCAGCTATGAAGAGTATTCCATTACAGAGGTTCACACCAAAGTTATGTTTTAAATGGTTCGCCATATGTTTTGCATCATTTTTTGACTGTTAGCCCGTAAAATGTGAGTTCCTTCTGATGAATAATGATTTTATATTTTATGATAGAATTTTCACATAATCTTATCAAATTTTGCACTTAAATCCTCACATATGGTCTAACTAAGAACAATATGGGTCTACCTTCTTCTCGGATATACCTAATTCAACGCACAAAATTTCTCCTGCGTTATTGAGATTGCCGCAGTGACATTATGAAACGCATCTCGAATTCTTTGCATTATATTAGGGATGTTAGGGAACTCCGTAACCGTACCCGAAACTATCGGATATCCGATATAAAAAATCACCCGTAACCGTAACCGAATCCGAAATAAAAGTTTCGGATAATATCGGATAGGCGCGGAG
Organism: Cryptolaemus montrouzieri; assembly: GCA_013387265.2. Lineage (NCBI taxonomy): Eukaryota > Metazoa > Arthropoda > Insecta > Coleoptera > Coccinellidae > Cryptolaemus > Cryptolaemus montrouzieri. The sequence goes on along the minus strand of JABFTP020000021.1, from coordinate 68,058,431 downwards.
CCTAATAGAGACACGTAATGATAAGTTGTTTTGATCGGCCGGCCGCTGCCAGTACCGACACGCAAGCCGCGTGCATTGTTTGTTTTTTCTTTGGTCGCCATAACATTCCCGTAAATAACTGACTTGTGACCAATTTTACAATGGCAAATATTTCGACAAATGTGTTGTGTTACGAAATCGATTGAATTTGTACAAAATGCGTCTTAAATCGAGTGTAATTTGGTCATTTTTGATGAAATGCCAGTCGATTCTTCAAAATGTTAACATTGTGGTAAAAGTTTTCACGAACAGGATCACAACACAGTGATAAGTACGGAGAACTTTTGGTACTGGAAAAAGGTACCCAACAAAATAAACCACAAACAGCCAAGCTGCTGACTCCTTTACAAGAGTGTAAAAAACAGTTGACACCAAAAGATTCTTCAAAAAATAAAGGTGCCTGGGATGAAAGTAATACCAAACAAAAAGAATTTGATAAATTAGTGTCGTTACAAAACTTGCCATTCAATTTAGTAGAATGTGTAGGATTTCAAAGATTAGTGCAGGCAGCCTTACCACGTTATAATCTTAGAGGTCGGTAGTACTTTACCAATTTACTGTGCAATGATATCTACAATGAAATGAAGTTAAAGATTTTGGACTTATTGAAACAATTTGAAAAGTCATCATTTACTACAGATGTGTGGTCCGAGCCCAGCGCAAATGTCTCGTTACTCAGTCTTACCGCTCATGGCATCACGAATAATTATAAAAGAGTTTCTATAATACTCAAGTGTGAACAATTAGAAGGTCGGCACACAGTTCATTGTATTTTACGCGACAAAGGATCTAATATGATAAAAGCTATGAGTACGGCCTATTTCTCTGATGCAAACTGTACTATTCATCAACTCCAATTATGTATATCGATCAGGAATGGAAACCAAAGAATTCATCTCGCCAGTGGTTACAAAGTGCAAAAGAATTGCTACTCACTTCCATCACTCACTAATCGCTCAAAATGAATTAAAACAAATTCAAACAGAAAGACTGAACCTAACAGAATTATGTATCGTTCAGGATTGAAATAATTTTATATGAATGTTTTTTTCTTCTGTACTTTGTTAAATTTCACTTATGTTTTATGTTATTTTTCACAGATGGAATTCGACTTATTATATGATGGAAAGAATATTGTAATTAAAAGACTCGTTGATACTCTATTCGGGCGCGCATACTATACCGATTCCTACTGCTGATGAATGGCTCGACTTGGACAAGTATTGCAATATTGAAAAAATTACAAAGGAGTTAAGTAGTGCAAATGCGACAATAGCTTCAGTGATTCCTTTAATCTATACGCTTAAGACCACATTAGAAACAGAAAAGAAGACACATCAGAAAATTTCAAAGTAATGATTACAAAAATGGTCCATAATATCAGCGTCAGATTTCAGGACATTGAGAATGATAAAATATATACAATAGCTACTTATCTAGATTCACGCTACAATCTCAAGTTTTTCACTGGAATTACTAAGGAACAAATACAGACAGAGATTCTAGGAATCCTTGGGTGTTCAAGAACTTCTCATGATGAAGGTCCTTCATCACCGAAGAGATCACGAACTCAGCTGCCATTAACAAATTCATACATTCAATCTTGTCTAGCTGAAATATTAAGCGCGAGTGACGAAGAGAGCAAAACATAGGTGGTGATGAGGATGATACAGTTCACAATAAATTAATTGTCAAAAAAGCATTACTAAATGAATGCAATAGAGAGAAAGGGTTGACACACAGTGAAAATCCACTTTTATGGTGGAAAATGCATACCAAGTGCAACAGTTTAAGTGCTTTAGTAAGACAGTACCTCTCGCCGCCGCCTGGCAGTGTACCGAGTGAGCAACTTTTCACTGCTGCTGGGTTAATTTACGATCCTTTAAGAAATAGACTTTCTGGTGATAAGGCTGCGAAATTACTTTTTGTCAAGTATAATTTACCTTTGAGAAATTTTGATCATTGAAAATGGTTAATGTTATTATAAATTGATGTAAGATATAATTGTTGTTTGCACAAATTATAAAAAGAAAGCTATGATTGTTATGTTCAACTTAAATTATAGTTATAGTAAACTAAATTAAATTTTGGTTATGATATTTTCTTTGAATACGAAACTACTGATTCATTGTAAGTAATAATTTTGTTATTTCGTTTTCATTTTAGGTGTTTTAGATAACACTCAATGTAATTATTTATATTCATTTTTATTTTAAATAGCTATAATATAATTACTTACAGACTGATTGAAATTCCTGCCAAAAAACACTCATAATAAACCTATATGTATTTTACTTTTGAATTAAAAAAATAATATCCGTAACCGAAATTATCCGAAACTAACTGATAATCCGAAATAATTTATTATGCGTATGCGTAACCGTATCCGGTATAATAATCATTCCTAAATCTGTGTCCAATCCGTATCCGAAATTTCATATCCATAATATCCCTGCAATATATTATCCTAATCTCAATAACGTGCGTCCAATTAAAATGAGCATCCTAGTAAAAGGTAGACACTTTGATCAATCTTTTAGCGTGTGTAAGTTACCCTTTTCTCGGATATTCGTCCTACTCAGACCACGTTTTCAGTGCACAATTTATTAAGATTATGTAAAAATTCTAGCATAAAATGCAAAATTCAAGATTCAGTCTGAATCTACTGAAAATAGGTATAGGGACACCTAATACATTTCAATGGGTATTACAATTGTGTCTCATTCGCAGTCACTAAATACATGATGATCCGTTCGAGATAAGAAAAATAATAAGGTTTGAACAGGGTCAAAATACTTTTTGATGCCTTATCGTAGAATACGATTTCCATTTTCTATTTTATATTGAAATAATTATGTTTTTATACAGATATAGGTGTTTTGTAGTTCGATTTATAATATACCTACCTCTGCAGGGTTGAGTTTAATGATTTAACGGTATTTGTTGCATACAATATATCAAGGTGTCGACAAATTAAACAACTGTTTCATTTTTACAAATTCAAATTTTTTATTAATATTGACGTTGAGACTCACTAGTTTTTTTATTCAAGATACTTTGGGATACTGACCGTTTACCCCATAATTAGTATCCACATTACAATATTATGAAATGATAGTAAAAATATATAACAATTATAATCACTTAAAACATACAGAAAAACAAACTGTATCAGCAGAAGAAACGGTAACTTAAAAATATTAATGATTAATACATACCAAAGAAGAAAGAACAGAATCAATGTCTGTTCGAGAAAATGTGCCTTCAACCTGCCCTTGACTTGGGTTCGACATAAAAGACATCCACGATGTTAGAGAACTCTATAATTTCTTTTTATTCTTGTTAAAGGGGAATACTCCGAACAAGACGTTCTCTTAAAAGGAATAGTAAATAGTTCAGACTCCCACAGTCTCCTAGATGAAACGTTTATGCCAATCGCGGCGAGCAATTCCTCACTCTGAACAGAATTCTGAAACAACCCGCATAGAAATACTACGTCTGCTACTTTGCGTCTATTTTCAAGGCTTATGAGTCTAAAATGTCTTCTGGCTAGTGAGTGTTTACCCGCAAAACTCAAATCAAACCTAGAACAAAGTTGGTAAAGAAATCTATTTTGAATAGATTCAATTCGAGACCTATAAATCCCATACTGGGGGCATCAAACCACACTAGCGAAACTCAGCCTACTAAACACAAATGCATAGTACAAAACAGCAACTCTCTGCGCGTATTTAGTTCTCCACATTATGAATCTTAACATTCTTGATGCTGCTGTTGAAATATAATCAATATCGACGTCAAGTATTAATTTGGAATCCAAAAAAAATACCCAAATCCTTTGCGCGCTCAACGAGCTGAAGATTAACGCCACCAAGGGAGTAGGTGAATTCGATATTTGATTTCTTTCGAGTGAACGTAATAGAGAATCACTTAGTTGTATTTAAAAATAGACCGTTTTGCTGACAGAACTGGAATAAACGATCCAGATCAGATTGAAGGTTCTCGCAATCGGTCAAAGAATTTATCCGTAAGAAGACTTTTAGGTCTTCTGCGAACATTAAAAACCTCGAAAACTTAAAACATTCCTTGATCGGGTTTATATATATTACGAACAGCAGGTTTCAGGAGAAGTATTGGGCGTCCAATTTGAAGAAACTTTACCTCAATATGAATCTTTGTATTAGACACACTGTATATTTGAAAATAATTTTGGGGCATTCAATGAATAGCGTTTAACTTTTTTGTTCTAAACGATTTTCAATATAATGCGCACTAAATGGACAGCCGGTATATCAATTTTAGGAGACTTCGTTTGAACCGTATTGTTTCTATTCTTACTTATTACAGGCCATGGAACTAATGAGATTTCACCGGATGCTTACCGATGTAGTATTAGAAGTAGGAAATGAAATATTCCATGCACATAGGGTGGTTTTAGCTGCGGCCAGTCCATATTTCAAGGCAATGTTCACTGGAGGACTCAGCGAATGTGAGAAAGATAATATAAAATTAGAAGGAGTATCCGCCACCGCCATGAAAATATTAATACATTTTATTTATACTGGCAAAATGAACATTACTGAGAATATAGTGTGCCAGTTGTTACCCGCTGCAGCTATGCTTCAAGTATGAACATAAATTCTACTTTAAAATAGGGAATTTTCTATCGGTTTCCAAGAATAGTTCATTCTTTTTTCTGAATATTATACCACCTTGATCCGGAAATTGCGGGAATGAAGAATCGCGTGACTCTTCAAGTCATCCTATCGATTTTTTTGTTTAACATACTCACCTGTCATTTTCATTCCTTATAAACGTCAGAAGCTTGATAGTTGCAATTATTACACTTTATCATCTCTGTTACATAATAGTATGTCACAACTTGAGGGGGTAAATCTACGTGCAATTTTAAGAAAAAAAGTTCATATAAACATAGGTCCGCGGAAGCTTCGTTACGGTGCTACAGGGTGTTGAAATTTCCGGAAAAAATTGTTTTTTTCTTCAAAACTCTTGCAGTTCTTGAGACATTCAGCCCAAATTTGAAATGCAAGCTATTTTTCACAGCCTTCATCATTACACGTCCTAAATTTTAACTAGAATCTACAAGGTGTTTTTTTTCCAGAGTCTCCTTTTGCCCATCCAAACTTTTTTGCAGTACACCACTGATCAGCGTACAATCAATTTTCGTCATCTTTGTTCAATTTACAATCTTTTTTGATATTTGTGATTTTTTCGTATCTTCAACCGTTCTCGAGCAAAAAATCATTAAACGAGTGTATACATTCGCTGAATTGAAAGCACTTCTAATTAAAAAAATGACTAGTAGGCTTTGATTTTTTCATTTATTTATTTATTTTGACAGTTGCTAAAGTTGAACCATTGTCTGCTCGAATTGTTTATCAAATTAACGATTAGTTTTAAGACTTTTGAAGTTATTGCTGTAAGAAAAAATGGCTAATTTCTCTCACGCCGAATTGCCTATAACCATTACATGTACGGTCTGGCTGACGGAAGCACAACAGAAGCTAGGCGATTATATCAGGTACGCTTTCCAAATCGAGTAACACCAGACAAGCGAACACATTCAAATATCCACAGAAGGTTGAGGGAAACTGGTACTTTTACTTCATATAATCATTTAAAACGTGCAACTCTAACTATAAGAATTCCAGATATTGAGGAAGCAGTTTTGAATTGTATTGATTTGAATCCTCATGTGAGTACAAGAAAAATTGGAAATCAGTTAAATATTTCACATGTTCTAGTTTGGATGATTCTCCACGCATTTTTATTATACCCGTTTCATATTCAACGCCTCCAAACTCTACTTCCTCAAGATTTTCCTTCGAGACTGAATTTCTGCCGATGGTTCTTAGATAAAATTAGAGAAAATGCTCATTTTGATAGTGAAATAATGTTCACATACGAAGCTAACTTTTCAAGAAATGGTATCACAAATTTTCACAATTATCATTATTGGGCTGAGGATAACCCCCATTTGATTGAAGAATCTCATCATCAAGAACAATTCTCACTAAATTTCTGGGTCGGAATAATTGGAAATTGTTTGATTGAGCCATGTTTTTTGCATAACAGACGAAACAGTCCCGCTTATCGGCAATTTCTTGAGGAGGAGTTACCTTTATTGCTCGAGGATGTGCCACTTTTGGTGAGAAACATAATGTGGTTCATGCATGACGGGGCACCAGCACATTTCAGAGGAGAAGCTAGGGAATTCTTGCATAATACATTCAACAACCGATGGATAGGTTGGGTTGGGCCAGAACCATGGCCTCCGAGGTCCCCAGACTTAAATAACTTAGACTTTCTTATGGGGATATCTCAAATGCTCAGTTTATACCACTCCAGTGAACACTGTAGAATAATTGAGAAGTCGACTAATAACCTCTTGTGAAACGATAAGAAATACCCCAGGAATATTTCAAAGATTGCGTGATGATATGCGAAGAAGGACAGAGGCCTGTATTCTTGCAGGCGGAGGACACTTCCAGCAATTTATTTAGTTTTTGATTGTTCTTCTTTTTAGTTCGATATTGAATAAGTATAAGTCTCAGAAGACGAGATATCAAAATAAAAGCAAATTTTGGGCATACCTATCGAGTATTTCTATTATTTTTTTATTTAGCGAATAACATACAATTCAAATAATTCAAATTCAATGATTTTTCACTCGAAAACGGTTGGAGATACGAAAAAATCACAAATGTCAAAAAAGATTGTAAATTGAACAAAGATGACGAAAATTGATTGTACGCTGATCAGTGGTGTACTGCAAAAAAGTTTGGAAGGGCAAAAGGAGACATGGCTTCGGAAAAGAAAACACCTTGTGAATTTCAGTTAAAATCTAGGATGTGTAATGATGGAGGCTGTAAAAAATAGCTTGCATTCCAAATTTGGGCTGAATATCTCAAAAAGTGCAGGAGTTTTGAAGAAAAAAACAATTTTTTCCTGAAATTTCAACACTCTGTAGCTCCGTAACGAAGCTTTCGCGGACCTATGTTTATATAAACCTTTTTTCTTAAAATTGCACGTATATTTACCCCCTCAAGTTGTGACATACTTTTATGTAATACCCGTATAATTTCGAGACTAATACGGATCAAATGGGTTCAAGATAAGCTGATGTTCAAAGTCACTCATATAAGAAAAAAACATGTTCACATAGCAAAATGTACGATATTTGGAATTGAATCTGGACCAATGCATGATTACCAGTAATTACACATTGGGTCATAAGTATATTACATCCAGTGATCCAAAACCAAAAAAAATCACCTTTTTTCCAATAAAAATTAATAACTGAGATTGTTATTATGCATCAGAATTCTTTCCATAAAGTAAGTGGATGGGCATTGTTTTTAGGAAAAGAAGTTCCGCAAAAATCAGGTTTCTTGACATACTACTATGAACTTACATTGAATACTATTTTTAACTTGAAAGATTTCTTCAACTTTTCGATCAAGGTGGTATACTGATAAAGTCGGATATTTATAAACGAATGTTTTGATTCTAAAGACAACTGAGAGGTGTGAAAGTAATCAACTTTGCAACTATTTTTATGAACGCGGACTCTTTCAATTCATTATTTTCATCCCTGTAGCAATAAGAAGGTACTATTTGTTAGTAGGCCAACACGTTAAAACAATTATTCTTTTATATATCCTATAAAATATTTCAAGGTCACTGTTGCCATAGATGCATGCTGCGCATTTCTAGAAAAGCAATTAGATCCAAGCAACGCGATTGGAATAGCCGCCTTTGCAGAGAGTCACGGTTGTGTAAATTTATGTCGAAAAGCCAACCAGTATATTGAAAGACATTTTCCCGAGGTTTGTTTCAATGAAGCTGCTCCACTATTTGCCCTTTTCTAGTTGTCTGTTCAGTAGGTATCACAAGAAGAAGAATTTTTCCAATTAAACTCGGCAGAACTAGTTCGCTTGATAAAAAAGGATGGCCTAAACGTTCAAGAAGAAAAAGAAGTATACAATGCAGTTTTAAAGTGGGTCGAATACGATACTCGTAGACAATGCGAAATGGAGAATATTTTGAGCGTCGTGAGATGTCAATGTTTGCCGCCAAAGTTTCTGAATGACCAAATGATAAATTGTGAATTTATCAAAAAGGCTCCTGCGTGTAAGGAATATCTTGCTAAAATTTTCAAAGTAAGTCCTTCAAATCCCGAATATCAATTTATGCATGGTGTAATCTAATAAGCTATAAATGCATAGAAAATAAATGTACCATTTAAATTCTTTAGTTGTAATAATTGCTGTGTTAGTTATGTTAGTTCTAGTTCAATTCTTAATACTGAATTTACTTAATACAAAATAGCATCACATCTTTCACTGCATATATGCTAACGTCCACATCAAAGAATCAGGGTAATGGTTAGGATGTTTATTCACAATAGCCTTATGCATATAGCAGTTCGCAACCAGGAGCACTGAATTTAGTTCACAGTAACTTAGCGAACTAAGTTTTCTGATACACTCTCGAACCAGAGATGATAGATCGTCTGCTCGCTGTTTTGCTGTTTTATGTTAATACTAGTACATTATAATAGTTGATTTAACTTGTATATATTGTCAATAATCATATGATTTAGTTTATTTATTCTTATTTTAGTAATCATACTCTTCAATTCATAATATTCTATTTATGGCTACGATTTTTTTTCCCTAAGGCAAACATTGTGAAACTCTGGTTTCATCTTTAATATTTTCAATTTTTTATTAGTCTTTAGAATACTTCTTCCTTCTTTCTCTTCTCATCAAGAACTTATTCCATAAATTCCATATTTCTTCTTTTAAACTAGGAAAAATTCTCTATATCTCCCTCAAATAATTGCAATTAGTTTATATGTAACCAAAACAAGGTAATATCCATTTTGACTCATATCATTTTCTCCTTTTCAACATGATGTGGACATAGTTTTGATTTTATTATCCGATTGGTAATTTTTTCCATCAAGCTTCTTCTATCTAATATTGTTGAAGTGTCTTCGTATTCTGATAATAAGAAATGAAAACTTTGTATTATACTATCACAAGAGAACTATGTATTATACTATATCTTGTGAAGTATAATGCACAGTTCTCTTGTGATAGTATAATACATAGTTCAATTTCTTTTTATCATCATGATTAACTACCACGTAGTAACGGCGGAATCAATTAACTATTTTTTGTATTCTCTTTTTTGGATTTTATTGAATGCTTTCAATATAACTATCATTGTGCCATATACAGAAAATAACAGCAGACAATACCAATTTATTCCAGCAGGGATACAAATTCATGATTGCTTTAAGGAATGTGACTGCTCCAACTTTTAATATGCAAAACCTATTTACATTTGCAACAAATGTATCAAATAACTAGAAATCCAATCTTTTCATCAGTTAGTCAAAAATGCAATAATTTTTCATAGCGTTCTCAATATTGTCTAGGATAAAATCCCTTGTTTTTTCTAATTTTCATTTTTCGAACACTTATAGGATTTAACATTACACAAGCGTACAAAAGAAAGAGAAAGGACGCCTAATATTCCGAGGGTGATATACGTAGCAGGAGGATATTTGAGACAATCTCTGGATATTGTTGAAGGTTTCAACGTGGACGATAAGACGTGGCATAAGATGGACTCATTAGCGATACCTAGATCAGGATTAGGAGGAGCATTTCTGAAGGTACAGATATTAACTTATAGTCAGTTGATAAAAAATTCAGGTGAACAAAAACCATATGTGCTAATGAAATATTTATTTAGTATTGTTCATTCATATCAATGTCACAAAGTACTTTTGTGATCTGGAAATTTGTCTGTCAAGAAAATATATTTCTAGGGCATGTTTTATGCAGTTGGTGGAAGAAATACTTCCCCGACTCAGAGTTATGATTCTGATTGGGTAGAAAGGTATAATCCCTTCAAAGATCAATGGAGAACTTGCAACCCAATGTCGGTTCCTAGAAATAGGGTGGGAGTAGCTGTAATGGATGGATTGCTATATGCAGTTGGAGGTAGTGAAGGCTCGAAATATCATGACTCTGTTGAATGGTAAGCCTAAAAATCATCAGTAATATTTAATATGACAGAAAATATAATTGGTTGATTCAAATCATCAATATATTTTCTAACTTGGCAAATAAATATATATTCTTTCAATTTCAGCTATGATCCTGACTCAGATAAATGGACATCGCTGAGACCTATGCATTCTAAAAGATTAGCTCTTGGATTAGCTGTAGTAAACAGATTATTATATGCAATAGGAGGATATGACGGAGTCAACAGACACACATCAGTAGAATGTTATCATCCTGAAAATAACGAATGGACATTGATAACCCCGATGAAACTTCCAAGAAGCGGGGCAGGTAAAATTAAGCAGAGAATAGGTGTTGGTCCAGTCTAACTACTAAACTAATTTCCAGGTGTAGCAGCAATAAATCAGTATATTTTTGTCATCGGTGGATATGATGGAACAAGACAATTAAATCAAGTTGAAAGATACGACACGGAGAAAAACGAGTGGGTATTTGTTGCTCCAATGAGCAAAGCAAGAAGTGCGCTGAGTGTAACTGTACTAGATTATAAAATTTATGCAATAGGTGAGGTGTATTCTGTGTTCAACTCAAATAAAATTAGTTTTTTGTTTGCAAATAAGATGATAGATAGATAAAAACACAACTTTAAACAGTTTCTATCCTGTTTCAATCTTTACTTATTTTTCAACCATGCATTGGTTTTTTAATGACATCTATTTTCATTATGAGAAAATTCTATTCTATTGCATTTGAAAATATATTGACAATTTGAAAAGCACTAAAATGCGTTTCTACACAGAGCCAATAAATATCATCAAGAGGAGATTGACAAATTCGGGTCAAGATCCAATAGATTTGTTTGGCCAAATGGCAACAGCAACTTGTGTAATATTAATTCTTGGATTTTGTATCCTTAAACTGAAATACAGTTTGAAAAATTCTTTCATTCATTGAAGACAACTTTCGACCTCAGTGATAGTTTGTCAATTTTCTTCACAATCAACTCCAATTATTGTTGGGCCATGTCAGATTAACTTTTTTACAAACTGTAACCTGAAGCGGAACGCGAATGTCCCACTTCAAACGCTTATTTCTTTAATGTAAGGCACCAACCTGTTTTATAAATAGTACATTAATTTTGATTTACAACGATGTACTGTAAGAAATGTTTCATTTTCATTCATTTATGGAAATATAACATTGGATTCAGTGTTTCATTACACATATGATTGAACAGAAATTTAAATTTTACTGTTGCTTACTTCCAAAAATTATAAAATTGATACAAATACTGCAATTTCGAATGTGGTTTATCTTCAGATGGGTATAAGTATGTGAAATTTGCAATGATGTTTTCAGACTTAAAAATAGTAAAACAGTATTAATGGATATCTAATTGATGCTGTTTCAAAGATTAATTCAAAAATTGTATTCTAACCTCGCTAAAAATCTTCTTCCTAATTATTCAATGCCAAAGATCCTGTAAAAACATGAATAAATCAGGAGTTTATGAGTTATTCTGCCGAGATGTCGGATATTCAATTGATCCTATTTGAGCACATTGAATATTTGTAATTTACACAAATTCATTGTCTGCTCCTTCAAAGTTAGATTAGGTTTGATTTCTATGAATTTTTCATGTGATTTTTGGCGTTAGATAACAAAGAGGATGTATTTGCTGTAGTTGGAATGCAATTATTCAGACTCGATTTCAAAATAACATCAATTAGTTTCAAATGGCATGTTCTTAATGGAACTATAAGGCTTATAAATTCCGTTAAACTTTCTTTGTAGTTTATACCTGCTGAAGATGAACGAAGGTACAAATCAGCTGCAACTGTCCCAATTTTATTTTTTCTCTGCAGTAAAACGTAATAAAAAGATATATATTATATTCAACTTACCCTAACACATTTTTTTTTCAGGAGGATACGACGGTACGAACTTTTCAAATAGTGTTGAAATATATGATCCTCTCAAAGATGAATGGGCGGAGGGAGTGTCATTAACTGCTGGAAGATCTGGTCATGCAAGTGCAGTATGTTACCAACCGCCAACACCTCAATGTAGTCAAGCAACATAAATGTAGCGTGAAATTCGGTGGTATTAATGATACCTGGGCAGTCAGATTTTCTGAACAGCATGCTGAAAGAAACTTCATTCGAGAGATCTATTGATGGATATAAAAAAGTATATGCCATGCCATTCACTGCTGCTAAAATTCAAAGCGAATAACTAAAAATAAATCTCTATAAGAAAGGTTTAGCCATCTCCATAATTTATTGGTGCATTCCATATGTTAAATTAATGGCCTTTAAGGAAATGTTTCAATGAATTTGTTATATAGGTGTCTTAATTTAAATAAGAGATTATGTGATACATAGTTTGTAGTACTGCTGTTTGCTATGTTTGCAAACAGTTAATTGCATTTCATTTATTGGATAAACAGCAGTTAGACTAGAAATGTGACTTCAAAGTTGATAAGAGATTAAATTGAAATAGAAAACTATTGTAAACAGTATATTTGGTAACTACTAAATTACTAGACACACTAAATTGTTTATACTTAATGGTCTATATGAGTGGTAGCTCATGAGTGAGTGTTTTTATTACCATTTATGTTTATCAGTGACAACAATCGCAATTCCTTGACCGACGGTTTTCAAGTGTTCATAATACAACAAATGTGATGTGTTCTTTTAAATTATACTGTACAAAATTTTGTGGTAAATTCATACAAGTCAAGAATATCGGGCTGCTTTCTTTTTACAGAAGAATCACTCCAGTAAGGGAGTGACAATGTTTTGTTGTAAAAGAGTTTCTCTATAAACAATGATTTTTTATTAACTTCAGTGAATGTCCCAATATCACCGTTTATAAGGGTACAAACCAGATTTACTCATTCAAAATTATTTATAGTCATGATGTTCATAGTACCAGTCTGTAATATAAATATCAATGTTTCTTTGCTCATATGTTATCCCTGCCATCTCGTTCATCTGAATTCAATAAAACTTTGTCAACTTATTCCTTGGTTTTGCTTGACGATTATAGGCATAGTACAATTAACTTATTATAGGTCTAATAGATAAAAATCAGTTGTTTGGTTCTTCCTGATTTATGAACAGCCATTAATCATTAAACTGATAATAATAACATTCCTCCAATTATTGCATGTTGATGGATATAGACATAGTGCAATTAACTAACATTAAGTGGCACATGTGTCGTACCAGCACTCTTTATTTGAATGAACGTCAAATAGTGAATTGTGTCTTACTCATTTCAATTTATGCAGATCTTTCAATGAACCAATGTGCATAGTATTTTCATTGCGGCAAACGGCACAAGTCATTTGGAGTTTACCACTATCAAACCAAAAGTGTTTTCCCAATCGTTCTTTAGTTTAGTAGATTTACCAGTACAGCATATAGAAACACCAGCTAATGCTTAACACAAAATCTGCCTTATTTCAGCAATAACAAAACTGGTTTATGTTGTCTGATCACCACAATTTGTTTTCATATTCAAATTCGAATGCATATGTTTTGTCTACAGATCTGGGAATTCTGAGCAAGTTCTTTAGAGAGAGCCGTCTATGCCCTTCAAAACTATGTATATATCATGTTTTCATCAATAGAAATGGATATAGGTATTCTTCAGTGATACTCAATCGAATTATAATTTCTATCCCAAGTATCTTGTTGTTTCTACTGAACACAACATTAAGTTTATTTCAACATGGCAGTTCTGAACTGATTCCAAATCAACTATACGTAAAAGTGTGAGGAATTACTGATTAGTTATCAACGATTCGACTACGTTGGAACAGTAACCTGACAAGTTGACAACAGAATCTGAAAATAATATCCGCAGTCCGCATACTCGCCATAACATCTCCAGTTCCTCCCAAGTACCAAAAACTAGAGGTGGGCCAATCTGCGATTTTAGTGGAGCAGCGACAGAACGCGACTGCTCCCTGTCTACCCGCAGCAATCTTGCGGAGCAGTTTAACCATAGCTCGCTTCACCTATCCAGTGCTTTGGAGTGGGGTCTGAACTGCCATTTTAATGTTGCGGACACACTCGACTGCTCCGTCCTTATCTCGTAGCAGCGACGAAATACGTAGTAGGAATTCTACGTATCAGTTTGGCAATTCTATCATCCATTTATTCGTGTCTGTTAGATTGTTACGCTTATATTTCTTTAGGAAGCAGATTCAATACATCTTATTCATTTAGTATTGAAGACTTTCCTCGTAATTGATAATTGAGTATTCTGAATTTTGTTATGATTATATCACTTTCTTTCAAAAATGATATTAGAATTGACCTGGTAGGATATTTTATGTCACGAAAACAACCCTCACAATAATTAATAACACAAAATAATACAGTTTTGTCAACTTTTCACAATATATTTTTACAAAAAGCGGTCGTTTTCAAGTAAATACCTATCATTATTATAATGTCGAAACCGTGATTCCAAAAATACAATGTCGAAGTTGACAACATTGTCTTATTTCGTTTCATAATTCAAATCAATTTTCATAATATTCGAAAGAATATTTTTTCAATTAATAGGTACAATCAATAACTGTTGATCACACAGTTCCACAAAAAAAGTTCGAAAAATTATGCCAGAACCCAGACCTGTCTTACTATGTGTAAGACGAAATCCGAAGTCTGAATCGGTCCATCACGTCAGTATTTTTCATAACTGCAAAAACAAACTCCAAAAACCATATAAATCAGGCAAACATTAACTTTCGGGCTTTATAATCTTAAAAACCGCCTAACCGTTTTAACCACGTCCCATGACTCTGTAAAACCAAATACTAAATAACCCGATAATTTCATAGCCTCAAAATCTTACCTAGAAACAGTGATACGTAATTGTGTTACTGGAATATTGCACTAAATGGACTGTTGCCAACTGTAAAACTCCCATATAACCTTATAACTTGACCCTTTAAACCTCCATAACTTATGCTTTAAACCCCGCAAACTTAAACTTTCGAACCCCCATCACCCCATAACGTAATTTCCAAATTCCTATAACTTCATATACTCCGTTACCCAACGGCTACTACGGAATCTAATTTTTTATGTTATGAGGTCATGCATGAGGTTTTCAATGCACCGCATAATGCCATAACCTCGGAAAATCAACCAGCAATAGAGTTTTAAAGTACGTTTCCAAATTGCGTGATATTGAACTCTTTAATGGAATGCACTTATGTGAAAACAAATAAATTCTCAAAAAATTTTGCGTATGTTTGCAATCCAGGGCACATCCACGTGGTTGACGGTGGGCAGCGGAGTTCATCCGTGATCCGGCAGAGACCCTGGATAACAGCTTTCATGCCGTCATGGCAAAGATACGGAAAAAGTTTATGATGCAGAGGGTCGGATCATCAGTGTCAGCGGCTAGTCGGGGTGAGCAAGCGGGCCCCCAGGCGTCGTCATCGAGCAACCGCAGCTTTGTAGAGGTGGGTTCCTTGGCCTCTACAAAGTCCAAAACAGACTAAGTATATAAATCATCTTTGTCCAAAATTACAAGACACGTTCATTGATCCCAATAAACCAAACAGTTTTTGTTATGTTTGCGGTTTGTATACATCGCCCAACGTACGAAAAAAAATTACTGAAACCATACAGACAGCTTACAGATTTTGTTTTTCGTGCGATCTTTTGCATCTAGAAGAAGATTGAGTACCACACACTATTTGTTCAAATTGTTACAGAATACTAACATCATGTCACAATACAGGGAATCATTCAAACTTAGAATTCGAGTCTCCCGTAACATGGAGTAAGCCAGAAAGTGCATTCCATTAAGAAGAAGTTCAACATCACGCAATTTAGAAACGTACTTTAGAACTCTATTGCTAGTTGAATTTCGAGGTTATGGCATTATGCGCTCCATTGAAAACTCCATCCATGACCTCATACAAAGATGATTTATATACTCTATACTTGGTCTATGCCTCATAACATAAAAACTTAGATCCCATAGTAGCCGCTGGGTAACTGAGTATATGAAGTTATAGGAATTTGAAAATTGTGTATGGGGGTAATGGGGTTTCGAGAATTTAAGTTTGCGGGGTTTAAAGCATAAGTTATGGAGGTTTAAAAGGTCAAGTTATAAGGTTATATGGGAGTTTTACAGTTGGCAACATCCCATTTAGTGCGATATTCCAGTAACACAATTGCGTATCACTGTTTCTGGGTCAGATTTTGAGGTTATGAAGTTATCGAGTTATTTAGTATTTACTGAGTCATGGGACTACGTGGTTGAAACGGTTAGGCGGTTTTTAAGATTATAAAACCCGAAAGTTAATATTTGCCTGATTTAAGACTGGTCTGGGTTCTGGCATAATTTTTCGAACTTTTTTTGTGGAACTGTGTCATATAAATCGTTTATGATTTAAATAAACTTTTTCAGCAAATGGAATCATGCTGCTCATTATAATTTCATTCATTTAATGACATAGTGCTTTTTACAGAGACTTCCGAGCCTATATCAACACATTAGTCACGTTTCTATTTGGTGTTTAGTAACCCTAAGTTCTTGAATGAAATATAAAGACCGCTAACCGTTACGTTCTCTCGGTTTCATTTCAACTTTTCTATCACACATTTCGGAGCGGAGCGGGTCCACAACCCAGAATACGAGAACGCTTCGGCTTCGAGAGCTAAAAGCTCCGAACGCGGTTTCTTAAACTGCGACAGAAAATCGCTACTACTTTTTTCTAAGCGGAGCAGATTGGACTGCTCATCTCCGGTTGCAGCGACAAAATAGCAATCAGCGAAATCGCAACTCACCTCTACCAAAAACTGATTTCATAGTTCTAGAATCAGTTTTAATATAAATCTACGAACATTGGAACACGGGGTTCCCCAGTTCGGAATCAATTCGGAAGTTTCTAAGAACGCCAATTTTAATTTGCGCACAATAGTATCTTAAACAACAGACTAGTGTTGAATGATATTCTTGTCATATTAAAGAGCTGCACGTCGGAACCTATGTACATACAGAGTACGGCAACGAAAAATGAAAGAAAGTGTGATATGAACTGCGATTTCAATGTAGCAATATCGGAACTCGAGTGCTCCGTCCATATCTTGTAGCAGCGGCGAAATACGTGATGGAAATTCTTCGTAGCAGTTTGGCGACTTCATCATTCATTTATTCGTGTCCGTTGGGTTGTTACGCTTTTATTTCTATGGAAAGCAAATAATTCAGTACATCATATCATATTTACTTAGTATTGAAGAGTTTCCTCGAAATTGGTAATTTTGTACTCTGAATTAAGTTATTATTCTATTACTTTCTTTCAAAAATATATTATATTCTTGACCTTGTAAGATATCTTATTTGAAACGACAAGTTTTGTCAACTTTTCATAATATATTTTCACAAAAACAATCGATTCGACTATTAGGGCATTTTCAAGTAAATACCTTTTACGTAAAAATGACCTAAACTTCGAAACCGTGTTTTTGAAAATAGTGTCGAAAGTTGACAACATTGTCTTGTTCCGTTTTATAATTCAAATAATATTTGGAAGAATTTTCTTCAATTAAGAGGTATAATTAATAAGCAATAATTATTGATCATCTAAATTGTTTATCATTTATATAAACGTTTTCAACATATACATATATATATATATATATATATATATATATATATATATATATATATATATATATATATATATATATATATATATATATATATATATATATCACGATTCTGCATAGCAGACACTATTCATATTAAAAGAATAAAGTAAATAAGAGCAGTAATCGGAATTAGGTTGTTTTACTGAATTGTAATCAATAAGCGTTATTACAACTGACGAATTTGACGCCTTACTGCTGAAAAAATAGGTTTTTGCAAATTTCACTATAAATATGTAACACCTGCGATAAAATTGAGGCAATTATCAAGCTTGAATCAAAGGTATTTATGTTCAGCGATATAATTTTAATCGGCCTATCTAATCTCATAACCTTGTTTCCTTCTATTTTCAAATCACACTCGTCAAATAGCTTCACACCCTTCGAAGTGGCCATAGAAGACCGCACCATCGTAAAGGCATATCTTCCATTTGGTACACGGACGGATCAAAAACGATTGATGGAACAGGGGCAGGCATATATGGGCCCAAGTACTCGTCATCAGTGCCTCTGGACTCTACTCCCACAATCAAGCAAGCAGAAACACTTGCTGTAAACCTTTGCTGCCAGGAGGGACTATGAAGGAAACTCAAAGGTGCAAAGATTTACATTTTAACGGACAGTCATGCAGTGATAAAAGCTCTAAACTCTTACAGTTATCGGAGCATCTCTGTCTGGGAATGCCGTCAATCCTTGAAGCAACTTGCTGAGGGGAACAAACATTTCCTGTGGTGGGTGCCTGGCCACGAAGGCATACAAGGAAATGAAGCCGCTGACGAACTGGCCAAATCAGCTGCTGGATTCCCACCCATCGGACCTGAACCGTTCTGCGGTCTAAGTAAGCCGCACAGACGACAGAAACTGGAACGATGGGAAGAATCTAACAAAAAAGAATACTGGAGGAAAACTCCAGGCCAAAGGCAAGAGAAAAAGTTCATCGACTATTCGCCAAAGAAGACAAAACAGCTTCTCGATCTCTCTAGGGACGAGCTGAGGATCATAACAGGCCTCCTTACTGGACACTGCCCACTAAGATACCATCTCAATAAAATGGGCAAATCGGAAACGGCAACATGCAGAATGTGTAAAGAGGGCTATGAAACTGCCGAACATATTCTTTGTAATTGCATCGCAACTGTCCGTCAAAGACATATACACTTCGGTAGTGACAAACTAGAGCCGCACGAAGTAAAAGCGAAAGCTCCCAGGGAGATTCTTAATTTTGTAAGGGATTTAGACCTACAGGGAAATGAATAAGAAGGGTTACGAACAAAAGACCAATTTGGTCGCAGTTCGGAAAGGCTTGCAAAGCCAATCGACCCCCACGAATGTAATGTAATCTCATAACCTTGTATCCTTCAATTTTCAAATCACACTCGTCAAATATCTTCTCAATATACTACAACTCGCATTCTTTCTTATTTGAAATTAACGAGTTACTTACATTAAATATTATTAGCATATTTTCCCGCTTGTTTCCAATATTTCAGTTAAAATCTCTTCATAGTCTCCTTTATTTGGAGAACCTATATGGTTTTCTTTTTACCTTTTCTCTTGCCATATCCAAACTTAGGATGCGTTGCACCAACGCAGTTATTCCACTACTTACATTACAAGAATTATTCTGTACAGAAACCTCCAGTCCCAGTTCTTCTTTTATAAAGATCGATAATCATTAATATTCTTTCTACATTCTGGACAGTAGAAAGGAGGGGTTTTTAAGGCAATGACTACAACGCTTATTTCGGTTGCAATGACCTTTTTACAAAAGTTGAATGGAAAGCCGAATAAATCAGTCTTTGTGAAAAGGTGACATACAGCTATAGCAAGTTCCAGGTATCTTAACAGGGAGCAGAAATTGCAAGTGAAAAAAGTTTATAATCGACACAAATTCCAAAAAGCCTAGACAAATGCGAAGCCAATACTCAGATATTACTGAAAATGATTTAGTACTTCGCCACACTGAAGTAAAAGCTTCAAAGTAACTCGCCACAATGAAGATTATTACCAATCTTAACGACAGCTTGTGCAGGTTTTCTTATCATTCCACTGTTTTTATTTGACAGTCGCACAAAAAAGTTGAAAAAATAGATATTCTTTACTGATTCTGAGTTCTCCATAAATTTCAGCCCCATTTAAAGATGTGTTCTAACTTAGATCAGTTTATAAAAAAAATCGGTCCTCATCTTTGATACAAAATTTCACTATACCTATAACCCATCGATATCACCCAAAAATAATGGTAATAAGGAATAACTAGTCTTGTATTTATTAGGTTTGTTTTCTCTTTACCGCACCCTGTACATATTATCTCCAATTAACGTTAATTTCAATGAAAAATTCAACCGATAGCTCACTTACGGTACATTTTTAGAATTAGTTTCAAGAGCATGAGTAGACTATTCCTAAAATTGTCTTCTAGCAATAGTAGACCACAAAATGAATTGTTCAGGTAGTAATAAATTTATTCAATTGAAAAATCAAAATATTGAATACAATTAACAAATGCTATCTCAATTTTTGAGCAATCATTCAAAGGCAAATAATTTACATAAAAAATAATGAAATAAGGCAAAATAAATTAAGAACTCAAAAAGATTACAACTTTTCTTGCATAGATTTTTAACTTTCTTTTTCAAGAGTATACAGCACCAGAAAGAATATATTGTCGTAAAGTTCAATAGTAACAATGTTCACTAGATTATAAGAAATCAAAAACTTATATCAAGATGTTTACACTTATTTTGTTCCATCGTTATTCAAGACTGCTGCGACTTTGTCATTCTTTTCGGGCCACGATTAGGTGGACCTTTTGGTTTAGCAAATTTCGGACGATAGAGACTTTTTGTAGGATGAATTTCTTCATACAAATAGGCCTCTGTTAATTCAGGACCTGAATCAATTTCAATCTGAAATAAAGAAACTTATAAATCATATAATCCTGAACATATATCACTATTACGGCTGCAGATATATAAAACCTGTCACCAAAACTTTTCTTCATTTACTACTTAACAAAACTGAAGAGAAAAGAGCGGATTAAGTGCAAAATATCCGAGATACAATGAATATCATTGAGATAAATTAGAAAAGAGGTTGACGTGTTGTGGACACGGTCGATTCTGCGACTCAGTGGTCTGTTGTGACTTGTGGCATACTCTACTTTGATCCCATTCACAAGCTCAATCTTTCTCATAAAGGTTAGTAGCTTTGTGTATTAGAGCTCATGAAGCTCTTTCAGTTTCAATTAGTGAGGTCCAAGTTTTCTGAAGCCTGATCCTGTATGCGGCGTTCTCACTCTCTCTAATTTTTATCATTGCTCTAATCACCAAGTGAAAAGGTGCAAGGCTCAGTATCATTTCTATGGCTGCATTAGATGTAGAGAAAAAATTTTTAGTGACCATCATGCAGTTGTTCTATGGAATATGAAGACCTTGAGGTGGGGTTGCTTTTTGAGGGGGCACTTTCCTAAAGCTAAGTATAGTCATAAGTTATACTTCATCTTTCCAATCAAATATAGCCAGTGGAGTTGTTTTGAACCAAGACTTCATCTCTTTCCGCTGGTCATTCTGTATGCCCATAGATAACTTCTGCCTTTGTGTGATATATTTTCCAGATATGGGTTCCATATAAGCTTACTATCCAGACATACGCCTACAAATTTTACCTCCTTTGCAACAGAAATGAGTACTTCAATCAAGATTGCGGGGATAATGAACATCCTCCTTTTCTTGGTGAACAGCTTTTTGTGAGAGTTTACACTTAGTTTCCCATCCTCGCACCAGCCCTGCATGGTGTTACATAGTACTATAGCTTTCTGCACTCTGTCAGATATGATTGATAGATCTGACGAGAGCTATATTATGAAACTCAATTAAAAATCATAGCTTCTCTAAGTCAAAATTTATATTATACCAAAATAGTGTTGCAGCAACATGACCTCAAAATGACAGCACTTCGCCCATTAGCTAGTGAATGGTATAACAGAATTATGGATGAAGATGATAGATAGAAAGCTGCAAATACCTACTATGGAACTAAACTAGAAAGTTGTATACATATTCACATCAAATATGTTGAAAAATATTCAGTTGAAACTTCTAATTTCTTTCATTATTTCAATGTTTCGCTAACCTTTTTATTATGTCCAGTCCTAAATTAGTCATTGTATCAATAAGGGATTTTTGCAACTAGAATATAACATTCTTTCTCTTATGGGGCAATTGTAGCCTGGCATGGAATATATGAAAACTGAAAATAAAAATATCAGATATTTCAAAACGAGAAATGTTTATATTAGTTCAACTTTTCATGATTCAATAAACATATAATCTAATTACCTATATTTTCCATGTAATCACCTTCATGAGTATGTCTAAACTTAAACAAATGATATCGAGCACTATCCAAAGGAATCTTTGATGGTAGCTTATCAATACTCACGTTTCCAGCAAAACTCAAATCTATTTGTTCATTTTCCATATCTAAAAGTGATAAATTTAATGACAATTAAAATGGGTTATTTCACAGTTCTACCTATCTTAAATTGCAAATAATCATAGGATCCGTTTATCATATCTTGAATTGCATTTTTCGCTGATTCCGTAACAGGGAATGCAACACCACTCAATGTCTGCTGTTTACTATCTACACTATAATCTGTATGGACTTCTGATCTCCTTATTTCTTGTAATTCCTCTTCTCTTGAAGTTAAAGGAGCAGGTGCAACTGCATTTTTTTTATATTTAAAGTATCCATTCAGAGTTATGTCGCTCTAAATGATAGGATAAACATTATACAATAATTAATTGAAATTAAATATATACAAACCTTAACAGTGCCATGTATTTCTTCCTTAATTTGAGCAGAACCAAATTCCAACTTGAAAGTTGCTTTTGTGGATGCATATAGCATTTTCTGTCTAACTGGCGCAGAATCAGGTGACCAACTTATGAATAACCATTCATAGTTAGCGTCAACTTTAGTATCAAGTCTGTAACAAGTAATTTTTGTAATTACATATTTTAAAAAACACAAGAATATCCACTTTCCTCATGACAATTATCAACATACCTGTATATAATATAGCAAGGCTGGTCATCTTCAATCAAGGGCAGGATAAATTTGTCAAAATCATCTTCCCAATTACTTTTTACAAGTGAATAATCACTAAGAATTAGTTCCTCTAAAATTCGTTGAATTATTATTAAATAAACATTGAACAAATTTCACAAAACTAACCATTTTTAATTGATACTTTGAATAGTCGAACAGAACCATCCCTGGATTTAGCAAAAAATTTTTTCAAGTCTTCATTTGCTGAAAGAAATACAAGCCATAAACAAAAATTGAGTAACAAAACTACACCAAAAACAACTACCGTGAATTCCAGTTTGATGGGACATAATTTTTAACTGAAAAACTCACACCCATACGAGAATCTTGTCTGGCAGAAATTAACCAATTAGAAAGATAATAAACACTAACCTCAAAAATTTTGTGGAGACAAAGAATTGTGGAATATTTAGTCTATGGTAGAGACAAAGATGATATATACTTAGTCTATGGTAGAGATTAAAATTGACATTCAAAAAGTCGTGAATGTCGGGATTCATGAAATAATACTGTAACCGTAATTACTAATTACGGTAATTTGATATTGAATAGAATATAAATATTTTCTAACTTCCAAAATTATTTGACAGACATTTTTAAGTAAAACGAAAGACACTTTTGTCAGACGAAAGTTAGAGATACTATAAATTTGTGGAAAAATTGGTATAATGAATATATTATGATTGCTTATCATCAGAGAAGTCTGGAATCAAAATTACTGTATAAAATTTCAATAACTAATTTAAGTTAAGCTATCTCAGATCTTAAATGTACCATTGATAAAATATCATAAAGCTACCGTTTTTGGGGTGGATATTCTGAGATTGGGAGAATCGTAGACTGAACCTTATTGTCTTATGACAAAACGTGACGTTAGGGTGTTCATCTGAATTTACGAATTAGCCAATAAGGGCGAATACCCGTTTCTCCCAGTCTCCACCACACTAAAGTTACCTTTTGTGCATTGGAAATTCGGAGAAACAAGAATTCAGCTTTATTGACAGATTCGGAGATTCATCTGAACACTTCACCGTCACATGATCGTCATAGGTCAATAAGGGCTAATCCTCGTTACTCCGAATCACTACCGCACAAAGGATATCTCAAAAGTACCTTACGTTTTCCAAAAAATGGATCATATGTTTTTGAATTCATAGTGACAATCCAAAAATTTAGTGAAATTCTGATGATTACAAATATATGCAATCCACTTTAAAGATAATGATTATGAAGTATATCTGAAGACTTTCTCAAGACATTGGATTATAGTTTTGCACATAAAGATGATAATGAAAAAAAGTTAAATGGGGTAATTTTTTTCCTTTAAAATGTCCCGGTGAAAGGATTTTCTACAGAACGATACCCGTTCGAAATATTTAGTCATTATTAATTCATCTTTGTTCAATTATTTCTACTATCGACCAGTACAACACCCATGCCTGATCCGGTAATCGAACCCAAACCATCTGCGGAGTTAATCTCCGCAGATGGTGTTGACTTACCCACAGAGGCAACTAAATGGGGTAGTTCTCACTATAATTAGTCACCCAGCAAACGCCGTAAGTAGATGAGGTAAGGTGGTTCTAGACCTCTTTTAGAGCGGGGCGGTTCTAGACCACTTTAAGCGTGCGGTGATTCTAGTCCACTTTGAATGTAGTCGTACGTTTTAGAACAGTAGATGAGCTAAGTTGGATCTAGACCACTTTTAGAGTGAGGTGTTTCTAAACTAGTTTGAAGGTGCGGTGGTTCTAGACTACTGAGAAGGCTGATGAAGGTCCTTAAGATAGTAGTGAAGAGCTCGTGTAATTTGAGATAATTTAATATGGGGTAATAGGAATATCTGCAATGTGATGCTTGTTACGAGAATTCCAATAATTGAATTGTTGATATTTTCCTCTGATTTATTATTTTGAAGTTGCGAGGTTTCCATTAACTGCAATGATGATATTTCTATCTAATTTATTATTCTGTAATCAGTAACAATATTTCATATAATTTCATTGTCAAGATGATTAGTTCCTGTACTTATATTTGTCTAAGTATCAATTTAGGCAAGCATTCATCGAAAAAATTTAGTTTTAAGTGTGGGATTCGATCTTAGGGGATAACTACCCTGCAAAAATCCCTGTATCTTCTCTTTTCTTTCAATTTACATATCTAGTATTTTTTAACATAAAATGTTCAAAAGAAGTGTCATTTTTCAAATGTTTACTCCAAGCATTTTTCACATTAGAGGCCACTTGTTTGGAGTACTGATTCTACCTGCAGAATCAAATAAACCTGTAAAGTAACTTATCTCGCTCGTTTTATACCGTTGATGTTTCATATGATGTGGGCCTCTGTTTCCGAGATAAAACCTCCCGTCGGTAAAAATTTGATGGGACAAATATCTTCCATGATATATATATATATATATATATATATATATATATATATATATATATATATATATATATATATATATATATATATATATATATATATATATATATATATATATATATATATATATATATATATATATATATAGTCATTATTGCATTTCAACTGAAATATCACGTTGCATTTTCAGTTTTATAGCCAAAGAGCTGTAGGTAGAGATAAAGTCATAGTGTTTTTTTCTGTTTGTATCTATCGAACCTCCAAATTGATAAAAGAATTAGCAATCATCCACGATAACAGGGCACGTTGAAAGGAAAGAACAAATTAATAGGACCATAAATGTGTATATTATTCTCTGAATATATTGAATTTGTAGAAGTAGAAATGTTCCGATCTATGCTCTAAAATCAGAACTAAGAAAATCTGTCAATAGGTCAAAAATAAACAAAATTTTGAAAATACCATATAATGTAGTGTTTTCGTAAATCGAGTGCAAAACTTAAAACATAACCATTTTTCAAAAAATTATTCAGAATATTTTTGCATGAACGACTTACTTCGAGATGATAACTGCAAAAGCCGTAATATAAACAATTTGTTGAGAAACACCCATGGCTTTAATCTAACATGATGTAATTTCTTTTTCCTACATAATGATGGGAGATAAATGCACAATGAACTTCGTTTGTTCAGAACTTTCATCTTCCATGTTCCAGAAATTATATGAGCAAAAGAAATCTAGTCGATTTTGTGATATAACTCTATTTGTAAATAACAAAATAATCAAGGCTCATCGTAATGTATTAGCTTGCAGTTCTCCATATTTTGATTCTGTTCTAAAACATCATAAAGTGATGAAAGAACAGCTAACCATCAATTGTTTGAATAGTGAAGTATTCAATTCTATAGTTAATTATATGTATACTGGGAAATAACTGTAGAGCATTCTAATGTTGAGGAGTTACTCAAGTTAGCAGACCATTTTATTATAAGTAAAATAATTGAATATTGTATTGAGTTCTTAGGCACCAAACTGAATATAAATAACTGTTTATTTACATATTTCTTAACAAGGAGATTTAGACTAAAACATTTAGGAAATATAGTTGAGAATTGGATAGTAAGCCATATAGACGATATTTGTAAAGGAGATGAAATCATGCAATTGTCTTCTTGGCAGCTGAAAGACTTTTTGAAAATAAGGTGAGGCAGTATTTATATCAAATGTACAAATTATACAAAATTTTGATTATGAAGTAAATAATTAATTTTTTTATTACAAAAGATTTTTATATATATGTGTAAGTTTTCCTAATGTTGACCTTTTTAGTGCTTTATATTATCTACTTCAAAGGCTCTAACTATTCTATCACAATGGATTTTAGTAGATGTGGAGAAAAGGGAGAAGGAATTTGATAAACTTATCAGATGTTTTCCCACGCATATTTTAGAACCTGTGGAAGTTTTCAAACACTTGGATACATGTATTTTGTATAACAAAAGTGATCTTTGTACATTTCGATTTTTAGATTATTTATTCCAAAATAACTGGATGCTTTCAAATTTTAAAACCAGATATGATGCTCTTCATCTTAGGTTTGGACAGGTATTCAAAATATTTGCTATTAATTCAGTTTAAATGTCTCTAACTCTACCTATTCTATTAATTTCATATTCAAATATTTTCAGACACCACCTGAAAAATTAAATGAACAGGAACTGAAAACAGATAAAATAACAGTACAAGAAAAAAATGATCTTTCTCCTCAAAATCAAACAAGTCCTGTAAAAGTGAGGGTTAAAATGAAAAACAGAAAGCAGCTTATTTTGAAAAAATTAATGGTTTTTGGATTGAGGCCCAGTTTGCGAATGGCAGCTCTGAAAATGTTGAGTTGCAAGAAAAATAAATACACTCTAAAGGAATTAGAAGATGAAGCAGAAGGTATTGCTTCTAATTAGAAGATATGAGTCAATAATTAAGTCCTTAGAAGAATATGGCGAAAATTTTGGATAATTTTTAATTTTTCAAGATAATTTCCTTCAAGTTCTATAAATTTTTTTCAAGCATTTGTTGAAGTCATCTAAGAAGTAGGATTGTGGAAGGTCCACACTGGGTACTGTAACAATTTCATTTACAATATCATGATTTTAGAAATTGAAACTGTACAGGTATGCACTCATACATTTTCACACTAAATTTTTTGTGCAAAATTGAAAATACTGTATCTTGTGATATGCTATCTCCCGAATTATTTTGCGCACTTTCAGTCAATATTCAAAATCATGAATATTGTCAATCATTTCTGGAGAAGTCACTTCCATTGAATGTCTGAAAAGATGTTAATTTTTTATTGTGTGGAAAGTGTATCCAATTATGAAACACTTGCAAACACGGGAGTAATGTGCCATGAAGTACCTGTTGCTCAGTTATGATATTTTCAGTGTTATGTCTTTTAAATTTAAGTGCAATCACTGTTCAAAACTAATTTTTTTACACTTTAATAAATAACTAAAGCTATTCATTGCAAGCAATGATAAAAATTGAACTTCTAGATAAATATGGCTAAAATAAGGCCAGATCTCTAGTGAGGAAGGATGCTCATTAAAATCAAATAATTTTTTTCAATATGTATAATGACCGCCATTCTTGGATTTTCTAAGGACTGGTTTGAAATATCCTAGTACCTTTCACATGTTACATAATTCAATTTCAGAAAATCCGGAAGAAAAGATTGGTATCAAATGTCCAATTTGTTCAGCTACAATAAATGATAGTTTACTTCTTGAGCAACACTTGGCTCTTAGTCATTCTAAGGATGTCACTTACAAATGTGGAATTTGTTCATTTGTGTGCCAATATCATGGAGATTATTTGAATCATATGAAAACACATTTCAATGGACCACCATTTAAGTGTGACTACTGTAAGTTTAAGTTGCTCTTTTATAATTTTTATTGGCTCTTTTCGTCTTTACGAGATCGCGTCTGCCACTCGATTCTAACGCCAAGCAGCTTCGTTTATATAAGTGAATGTATTTCGTCTGGAGTACTTGAATTTTGTGTTGACAGTTGGTAATTGTTCTTGAACAAACTGTTTTTTAACTTTGCTACTATTTATATTCCGATATTTTCTGAGAATAACATACTCACATGAAACTCTGTCACTATTTCACGTTATTCATAAAAACAAAATAATAATAAAGGTAATAACCATAGAAGTTGTAAAAAAAAACAAACGCACATTGTATTGCTGTGGCTCGGCTACACTGTCCTCACTCCATTTCATATACATTCAAATCATGCGCACCTCCCAGTGCTTGGTCAAACCACCATCATGTAGTTTGACTGTTTCTCAAAAGATGCCAATATCTCGCTTCGCATTCGCAGACGAAAATTATTCTGTTAACTATAATTGCCTCGCGTCCTGTAAATATTGATACACTCCTTTCAATTATGGTACTCCTCCAAATATTGTGAACTTTGCAATTATTTGATTCCAATTCAGAAGTTTTTCATAGTTTAGAATTATCATTTAAAATTCATTTGTCTTTTTTTGTTGAAGGTGAAAATACAACAGACCAAATATCTAAACTAATATCACACCGATCCCAACATCTTGAAGAATCAATATTTCAATGTACATTCTGCTCTTTTAAATGTCGTCAAAAGCAAAATTTTGCCTCGCATTTGAAAATTCATTCTCCAGAAAAAAACTACAAGTGTGATAATTGTACCAAGACCTTTCGTTTCAAGCAAAGTCTAGACACCCATATGTTGACACACTCTAATGAGAAGAGCTTAACATGTGACAGCTGCGGCTTTCACACAAAATTTTTAAGTCACATGATAGCTCACAAGAGAATCCATGCAGGTAATTTTGATTTTAAATATATTTTATGCCTTAATTTACATATTTTAATTTCCTCTGCTTTTATGTTTTAGAGCATCAGTATTTTTGTTCTTTCCTTTGAATTGAGAAGTTATTCTACAATTTCAACATTTTTGGAGTAAGCTTTATTTTTTATTTTAGTTTTGTATTTTATTTGTAGCAATTTTAAAGTTTAATTTTAATTGAGTTCATATTTATACTTCTTGTTTTCTTTTTTAAAGGTGATATTTATCGGTGTTCCTACCTTCATTG
This sequence comes from Cryptolaemus montrouzieri, assembly GCA_013387265.2. NCBI lineage: Eukaryota > Metazoa > Arthropoda > Insecta > Coleoptera > Coccinellidae > Cryptolaemus > Cryptolaemus montrouzieri. Next base: position 68,028,999 of record JABFTP020000021.1, on the reverse strand, counting down.
TAAATATTCCACTTCCAAAAAAAATCAACTGGCTAGCCATGTCAAAAGTCACAATGGGGTGAGACCACATTCTTGTGGAATTTGTGGGCGCGGCTTCATGGAGAAATCTCATTTGGTTCGCCATGAGCGTATTCACTTAGAAGAAAAACCTTTCAAATGCTCCAACTGCGACTACGCAAGTTCTAGAAGAGATAAATTGAAAGAACATTTTACAAGGCACCATGGCGAAAACGCATCAGCAAAAGTACCCTATAAGGCACGTCCTATGAGGAATAATAATACAGCAAATTCCGTAAGGCCCAAATCACAGGTATATTTTTTCTGATTCAACGCATATTATCCTTATAAATTTAACAAAATTTTTTTCGTACAGACGAATTCTGAATCTCCTGCTTCCACAAATTCCAATGGTATCAGTTTTACACAAACAGCCAACACAACTTCTTCCAGCGGATCCCAGCCTTTGAATAATGAAATACAGGATCTAATAATGCATCATCAGGCGCATCCTCCTTCAGCTTCAACAGGTTAGTTGTTTTTCAATTATACAAGAGGGAAGGTCGAATATTGAATTGAGCCTTGGTGTAACGGAATGCTTTGAAACTAATATAGACTTGTTAGGAATTTCTTTGGACCACTTTTTCTAATATTGGTTTTGGCGTCGGTATATCAGTTTGGGTGCACCACTCCCATTTGTAAAAGATAACATTTTTATTAACGTAATACACACAAAGAATATGATTTATTCATTTAATACAATTAAAAGAAGATCATTTCTGACTTTGAATTAGGCATTATTATTTTTTACACTTCGAAACTTTGTGCAAGAATACAGATTTTTCGCCTAGTATGTGCCAATTTGTCCCCTTTTTCTGATAACAAAAACATAAAGGTGATTGCTAGCCGCGAATACTTCATGTGCCGATAATGCCGTGTGCATTGTTCAAATCATGCGTAGACAGAGCTATGTCCAGGTACTTACCTATGACCCTAATGGGGAATTTCGTTATTGTATATTCTCCATGCACCAAATTTTAGTAATCCAAAATGAGGTAAAATTTAATTTTTTTGAGATAAAAATAAAATATCTGGCAATATTTCGTGAATAGAAAATCTAGGTTATGGCAAAACAACTTGGCCAGAACAGCCTCCATTTTTTTTCTTTGTGGCATTCTGTGAGTTGATATTTTAAACTTTACATAATTATGTCTTACATTGAAATTACCAAAATAATTCTGTAATAATTGCTTTCACTTCTTTAAATGACATTGTAAAAGTAGAAGGCTAATTACTAACAATATAAAATATTAATTAGCAACATAGAATAGAATGCTATAGTCGAAATCGTAAAAAGTATGAAATAAAATATCAGGTTTTCACCCCCATCGGTCTGTTAGACCAACTACTTTTTGGTAAATCGCATGTGAAACTTTCTACTCTGCCTGTCAGGTTAGGTTAGACCTAACCTACTGAAGCTGTCACACACGCCCAGACAGAATAAGCCACTCTAAGAGACTGCGGTTTCACAGACCAGCGGTCTTTAATTTTTTTGTTATGAATATTCGAATGAGATGTTATTAAAGTTGCTTATTTAAATATCATTCACCATTTTCAGGGAACAATCTTTCAACTTTAAATTCCAATTATCACCATTTCGCGGATCCCGCCGATTTTCATCATCATAATCACACACATAACTTACACAATCAGATTCTGAATACCAGTCACAATCAGCGTGGAGGTCAACACAACAATAATATTGTCAATCATCACATGCTGGCAAGGACTAACCATTCGACAGCTACATCTACGGCGGCAGCTGTTGCTGCTGCTATGATGCTAGATCCACGTTTTCATCATAACTCTTCAGTAAGTATTTAAGTGAGTTAATACACACATATATATATATATATATATATATATATATATATATATATATATATATATATATATATATATATGATATATATATTGCATTAAATTTTGTTTTATAATTATTTTATATTATAATATGGCCTTGACATTTTCAATTAACACATGCTGCGCATGCACAACGCTAATGGAATGATAAGATTTTGGGGTAGAAAATAAGAAGTGGTAGAATGCGCAGATAAGATTTTAAGGTAGTAAAAACGAAAATCATTTTTACAGAAGAATTCGTAGCAGTTGACATACTCTTTGTTTTATCAATACTGGTCAATAAAAGATATTTATGCGTTATACGTCTCAGCGGGAAGTCTTATCTGCCAAGAGCCTAGATTTGCTGGCAAACAACTCTTGGTTTTTCATCACAGGGCTTTAGTTGTTCACGACTGAGAAAGTACACTTTTTTGGTTGTCGATATCTAGTATTTTGAAGTATATGAAATATATGAATAATATACCTTTTGGGTTTTGTTTGAAAGGCCTTACTACTTTTCGATCACAGAGGTATGTTACAAACTTAGATGTGAAGAATAAACAGCTAAATGCCAATCGTCGAATTGGCATAAAACGATTGAAGAAAAACGAAAAAAAATTGATTCTCATTTCCTCAACGATGTAGGCAATATTTTAAGATGTCCTCTTTTCAAGCCCAAATAACTACATTTACATAATTTAATACTTTTTCTTATCAGTAGGACTCTCTGCATCTAAATTTTCTTCAATTATTAGGTGCCCTACCATCCTTCCAGTACTCCAGTTTCGATGGCGATGGCGGCAGTCCAATCTTCTCAACAAATTCAAGCTTCTGGCCAACATACTGAATACCCACCCTCCTTACAGAATTGTATGACTTTATTCTAGAATAATTAACCATAATATAATTTCTGAAACTGAATGTGTATATGTATCAAGTATTGAAATTTGTACTTTTGTTATATGTTTTCAGTTGATACAGTTTTGTTGATTTGTTTTTATTTAAAAAATACTGTTACGTTATAAATTTATGTTAATATTATTTCGTCTTGTTTTATTTCTTAAGAGAAATTTAAGGTTTATAGAAAACACACGTGATAACGATGTGAACCATATTAATCTTATCCAAAGACTATCAGTAAATCCTGTAGTAAATTCATCTGATCGTCAGTGTAGGCAGGATTACTTATATTCCATGGTGAACATTACCCATTTCAGTATAGTATGCATTGACCCGAAATAGAACTCCTAAAATGTATAAACACTATCCCATATGTGCTCAATTGCTTTCTTATTATGACTTTGAGCAGATCATACCATCCGTTAAATTTCCGCTTCATGTAGGTACGTTACGATTGCATCTGTATGAAGGCGAACATTGTCCTGCATAAAACTTATTCGTTAATAACTGAATCAAGAGTATGCAGCAAATTCTTCGAGAATGTACCGTTCTATTGTTTAAGAACTAATTTATTTAATACACATGAAGTGATTTTGGCGGCATAAAATACCGCTCCATACCATCACCTAACGCTTTGATTGTAGTTGAGAGAGAATCTGAGCTCGTCTGAGAAAAGAACTCTGGAGCAGTCATTCACATTTCGATCTTCATGATCTCTCCCAAAGTTGTTTCAAGTCACAAAATGGTGATGGTGAAAATCGAAATGCCCTCCCTACCCTTCATGATTTTGACCCAAAAGATTTTATCCGTTGACGCACTGTTTTACTGGATATTGTTCTCCTGATTTGTCGATCTAGATTAATAGCTGCCTCCTATTTCTCAATGTTTGTTAGCAACTGAATTCTCATTTTGGGGCGACCTGCTCGTTGATAAATATCACATAATTGTGATAGCCAGAAACTATCATTTCTGGCAAACCAACGCATCTTGCTGCGTATGTTTTACTTCGCCACCTTCTATGGGTGGCATATTTTTTGTAATTGGTTCTGAATTTACCAGTACATTTTTTCATCAAAAAACTATTGGAATGATATAATATCGAAGTGATGAAGTTTGTTATCGACCATAAAAAATGTGACAGTTTTGTCGTCAATTTTCGCAGAGAACATCGGCAAAGATAATTTATATACTTAGTCAATGACATCAGTCATGCATAGCTCAGTTTGAAGCATTGTATTTCCGACCTTTTTGAATATAGAATGAATCACGGAATGTGCTTTACGCTTATCGTGGATACGTTTTCATGAAAGTAGATAATTAAATATTCAATTCTTAATTTCCCTAAGAATATGTCATTCATAACAAAAAACTTCAATCATTTTGGTTGGATACTTGCGAGATATATAATAAAAATATTCAAATATTTTCGGCGGCACTTTTGTCGCCATATTCATAGTATATTTTTTTTTCAGTTAGCCGGTACCATCTGTTAGTTTGTGCGGCAATGACTAAATATTTCGGGTTCACGTGTCTTCTCACGAACAAATGAACCATGATAAATTGCCAATGGGGTATTATCCTCATACTTCTATTTTATGAATACTGTTGTACTATTGATTGGTTCAATATTTTAAGTAAATGATACTACGTTAAGGAATATTTTATTTATCGTGTGAGATTTCTTACTTTTTATATAACATCATAGCTAAGTTTCCATATTAGTTTGCTGAAAATCTGTACAATAAAGTTAATTGCGTTCTAGATAATACGTCCATTATTCTTCTGACTTGAAAAATCTTTGGACACGATTCAAGAAAATTTGTCTTTCGCATTTTAGAACAAATGGTCAAATGTATTTATACACGAACACAAAGCTATATTTAGTTCAACCGGCCGACCTTATGTAACATATTTTTGCCTTCATTTAAGTTTTTGCCGGTATCAAAATAAAGAATCATGAATCAAGGATGTTGGAAAGTAGATGAAAACGATGAAGGTATAAAATTGAAAAAAATAGTGTTGGGCTTTTGTGATATGTGAAGATAACAACATTCCAGGTATTCAGTCTGTCTTAATAATGTTTTAAATTATTGCATTCACAGGTCCTACTAACACTTTTTACAAACGCGACAAGAATCATCAATTCTCGCACGAGTTGTGGACACAGTTGTACAAATCAAAAGTACCGGAACAAAAGGTATTTTTGTGTTGAGGTATACTTGCTCTAGATAATCAGTTCAAGACCTGATTTGATTTGTTTTCCATCCATTCTTATACCAAACATTAACATGAATATATGTTGTTTTCTTCTGTATTTCTCTATGGAATAATACATTAGAATATTCCAAAATACTTACAATTTTTGTAACCAGATATTTTGATGAGAATTCTTTTCATTTCAAACATTTTCACAATATCATCACTTCATTAAAACAAATCACCCAAACATAAAAATATTTAGAGTATTTATGGACTTGTATTTAAAAGAATAATTTTTGTTCTATCGCATCTTCTTAAAGTTTTCGGAATTTCAATTTTTATTGCTTCCGTATATTGTACCACAATAAATAGGTACTAGCATTGAACACAGATTTAAGAAAATTATAACAACCAGTTCATTTTAAAGAATTCGTGAATAGGTGATTCTTAAAATCGGATAGAAAATAGTTATACAGGATTGTTGAAAAATATGGAATCATTTTTTACACGCATATGAAGAAATGTATAACAATGCAGTTCATCGCATTTCATATAGTGAGTAGCAAGCAAATAAATGCATGAACTTCTTTACGCTTGTTTGCTGATTTCTTCGTGGTTCAATTACTGAATCTATATTTTCTGAACCTACACCCAAAAGAATCAACTCGAAACAATGTCGAAAATTCGCTTATAAGAATCGATGTATAGGGGAGAGCAGGTAGGATTCGTACCGCTGGTACATTAGTTCTGTAGTTATATCCACAATATTAAACACACGGAAGTGTTCGTATATCGCTGGAATAAGTCACTACGCGTTTTCGCTTTATAGAAGTAATATTTTGATACACATTTTAAAGAGTTTTGTTAGTAAGTTTGGCATTAGATATATTTCGTTGTGTTGTATGAACAATATTTTGGTTTATTATGGAAACCTATATTTTGGGTTTATTTCAACCCTTCGATGGGCTCAACATGGACATTTGGAGTTAGGCCACAATGTGCCTAATAGACGCAATACAAAATAAATGTTTTTTACTGTTATATGTGTAAACTGTGTTGAAAAAAAATGAGACTAAATGTACAGAGGGAACGAAAGGAAATTTAATCTTTTATCATAACCTGGAATGCACTACCCTCCTTTCTATCCTTAGATGGGGTGTTTAACAACATCTCGACAAGAAGCTAAGTTAAGCTAAGGATATGTAGCAAACAGATAAAAGATTACTCTACTTAAGTAGACGATGGGGATGGAGACCATGTGATCAGCAGTACTAATTACCTTGAACAGAGGCAGGTTCTAAATCTGAGGGTACCTGACGATATAGTGTTGATTTTACAAGAGAAATTTAATTCTACCACCGTTCGAGTGAAAAAATGAAGGTGATGAAAAAATGGTATATGCATGAAAAATCGAAGTTCATTCAGCAAAAACAAGGCTTGTATTGTTCACTAAGAGTGATGCAAGAACGTCTATTCGAAAAAATCTATCGTGTCCACCGGAACCACGTATTTCGGTGTCATTCTTGAACGTTCGTTACCTTTAAGACTCACCTAAATCCAAAACTGCTAGTTTGCATACAAGAGGCAGTAGTATGGATACTAGGACCAAAGATGACCAGTTGGATTTTTATAATTTCTGTTAGGCCTATGGTATCATATATTGCTGTAGTTAGGTGGTAGGGCCATAATATGTGCAGTTAGGATACTGGAAGCATTCCAACATCAGCTCTGCTCTAGTGGAGGATTGCATGCTTAGCCGTGTGACTACATGGTACCAATGTTGAACTTCAAGCGACCCTTCCAGATAGTAATTCCTTCGGAGAATAATGGACTGGGGGAGTGTCGCTGATTCAACTAGAGACATAGTATGATGCAAAGATGGCTCCAAAATAAAGCGAGGTACAGGTGCTGGAGTCAACTGCTGAAAACTCCATAAGTATTATTCTAGGTGGACACTCCACTGCCTATAAGGTTGAGGTATGTGGCATAAGCTCAATTCAATTTTCAATTTTTCCAACCCCTTCCAAATGAGGCATGAATTCCGAGGGGCATAGTTTTATGTATTATAATACCTAATATAGAAGGTGTCTAAAAGAAGCTTGCAGTATGATTATATCAGGAATGGATCGAACGAATTTCATTAAAATTAGCTTATATGGATTTTCGGAGATGTTCTCGCCAACTAGCGTATTATCAATATTTCTGGGTCTAGCGAATGTAGTGACCAACTTTCTAATTTCAATGGTAAACTGGTAAACCCCCCATTTTTTAATTCAGATTATGATTCCACATTCATTCATGTTTATGTGATTATTATGTACTACTACTACTACCCTAACCTAAATTTAGCCGTTTTCGAACAATAAAATAATTTTAGGAATTTTTAATCAAAAAATTCAATTGAAAAATTCCACCGAAAAGCTTGGATCTTATATTTTGAGAAGTGCAAGTGTCAAAATTCTAAATTCATTTCCGAATTATCATTATTGTTGATATTAATTGCTAAATATAATTATTAAAAGGACAAGGATTGGTTACATGAATGAAAACTTCTTTTTCTTCAATTATTTTTAGAAAAGATTTAAGTTTTATTATCTACGAATCATTTTGTGTAACTCACAAACAAGTACATAAACAAGCTTTAAAAATAACATGGTTTTTCCATTGTTTCTTGTCAAAATGTTACAATAAGTCTTTCGGATATATCTAGTAGACCCTCACTTATTCATACCTATGAAATGAGGTACTAGCGAGAAATCTAACCTAACCTAAAATTTTCTTAAACCAACAAAATTTCTCATTGTGTAACAATAATTTTGAACAATTAAAATCAACAATTATGATGATTCGAAACTAAATTTAGAACTTTTACATTTGCATAAGGAATGTAAGATCGAATCTTTGGGGCATATTTGAATTGTATCTACTTTCTTCTACTTGTGAACTTGCCAAATTTATTAACTATTCGAAAATGATGACATCAATATCTGTAATTAAAATGGAGATGTATCATTGAAATAAAACTGTCCTATATAACCGGAAGTGATAAGGAGAATGAAATGGGAAAACAATTGATCTGCTCGAACGAGATCTGACCCAATATGCTTCTAAGGCCACTTTTTTTATTCGTGTTTCCTGTTGAATTTTTTTGTGAATTAAATGTTACTATTAAACTATTAAAGTGCGTGTGTAGCACAACCATCTACATTTTTCATGGTGAGCTATATATAAGCGGTGTGCCTGAGAATTCAATTGCCCCCGGCGGAGGGTTAAGGGTTAGTTTCATATCGAATGAATTTGTTGATAGTATGAGTTGGGGTATATTCTTACTGCACGATTGTATCTCGCATGATTATATACAAAAAATATATTTATTAGCATAATATACAGATAATGACATTCGTTATTTAGGTTGCTTATAAATTACTATATTATTATTACAGAATGAATATGAGTGAAGAAGAGGTCTAGATCGTTCAATATAGATGAATATGCAATTAAATCAGCGATAGTAGTTTAAATAGATTTTGTTTGGTTACATGCCACACAGTTATATGTAGCATTGATTAATCCATAACACGAATGAAACTCTTGCTTCAAGCTGTGACAATCAATTAAATCAAACCGCTATTGTAGCTCTTATTGGCTGTATTGATTAACTGATCTGACCATATTCGGACATGAGTCTATCGAGAATGAAAAACTGACCACACCAAACATTAACATATTTTCCGCATTTGGTCTAGGTATCTGGATCTAAAATTGGGTTTGAAACGTATCACTACACTGGTATTAAGAAACGAATTTCATGTAAAGGAGATTGTTTGAATATCAAAAGATTTTCGACGCGAAACCCATTCCTACATATTACATTTTATTTAATATGGAAAAATCAATGCTTGTCTGATCGTATTTTATGCACTGCCATACTGTTCATCCGATTGCGATAACTGAGAAGTTATTGGTTGGTTATGATGAATATAGTACAATGAGCTTACAATAACTCTAATTTATATCAATCAGTGTTTGTTTGTTAGAATGCGCTGCTATATAGTTCACCAGATTATAATATAACTAAATTAATTGCTCGCACTTGCACGACGATTAGACGTAGTAAGCCTAAAATAGGTGGCGCCAAAGTCGTACCGGCAATTTGTCTTTGAACGAGCATTGAAGTTAAAGTATGAAGTAGTGACTAGAGAAGAAATAATTAAAGATCTCTATTTCCTCTGTAATGACTCAAACAAATAGGTATATTATTAGCGTTGACTTGCTACACCTTTTTTTAGGAATAGTCATCGATATGAGATATTGTCATTCAAAGTATACGGTAGACGTTATTCGGAGTTTTTTTTTAATCTAAAAAAGCCTCCCAAACGTTTCCCATTTAATAGATCTACAAGCGCAGCACATAATATTCTTAGAGATAGCGAATTCAAGCTCCTTGAACAAACGATCAATAAAGCAGATCGTTCATGAATTGCACATTTACATTCATTTTCAATTCGCAATATCAATATTCAGAAAACCTAAAATATACTTAATATACTCGAACAATAAAGTTTACAAAATTAAATAAATTTCTCCTTTACATATCGTTTAATTTCATTAAAATGTATATTCATTATCGACAAATAAATTCTCGTTCGTAATTAAATAAGATAACGCTCAATTTCCCAACAGTATTTCCATAATTTTTTGATTGGAGTTAGAAATACACTATGCACAAAAAGTTAGTAATATTGAAATGTTTCCTGAAGTGGAAGCTCCGCATTTAAGGCATTTGAATGAAGCGTGGCAGTTCCTCTGGGCGTGTCCAAATAGCTGGCATCGGTGGCATTGTATGACTTCTGATTTCAATCTTAGGCTCTCCACTTGTATCGACATTCCGCAGCAGAACTTCAGGTTGTTGAAGATACTCTTGTAGCTCTTCTCTATTTCGATTAGTACCAGTGGGGCTGGGTGGCCGTTCCTTCCTTTCATCCTCGTCACTTTTGTAGTCGGGTATCCTTGTTGTTCCAGGTCCTCGGCGATCTCCTCTTCAGTCTGCTCCTCGAAGCATCACCTTCAACTTCTTCTCCGATCTCAATTCGTATGTGTAGAACTCGACGTTGTCCTTCTTCAGAAGAGGAAATAGTTTTCTGTAGTCGTCCTCGGTCGTTGGTTCCACTTGTATACCCTGTAAAATTAATTTTGCTCGATTATACCTTATACTTGCCTGCTTCATCTGGTTGCTTATATTCGTCCACTTAATTTTTTCCCTGATTATAAGGGGCGATATCTTCTCTCGTCTCGTCTATAGTCCTGTTGTTACCTTGGCGGGACTCTTTGTCGTCGTTTTCGTTGTCCTGGTTCCTTCAACTTGCTTGTCTTCCTCGTCGATGTCCTCTTCCATCAAGTTCTCGAACTGGTTTCTGGTCTCGATCTTCAACGTTTTTTCGGATTTCCTCATCCTCTTGACGGTGTTCCTCGGTAATTTGAAGTCCTCCTCTTCGCTGCTTTCGTCGTCGCTCTGTTTCCTGGAATTAGAAAGAGAGGCATTATTAGCGGTTGTAGTATATCGTAGAATATATTCCCCCCAGCGGTCAAGGCAGCAATTACATTACGTAACACTCCCCCAAGCCGCTCGGTAGGCGCGTTAAGAAACGCGCCATCTGCTGGAATCTTCTCGGCTGAGTTCATCTCGAAGTTCGAAGTAGCTCGTAATTCAGGCACATCTGCTTCTTTCGAAGTTCGAAGGCTGAATATGAATGTGGAATGGGATATCTACTCCGATTTTATTCCAGATATGAAAACGTCCACAATCGCTACATGAACTAAATTTTGATTCGTCTTCACGAATACTTAGTCCCATTCTTTTTTCCAATGCTCTTGTTCTCGCACCCATCTACACGAGCTGCATGATCTGCATTGGTCAGCGTAGGTGATCGGTAGTGGGGATGGCTGAGTAACTTCCATTTGTGAAAACAATTGAGGTTAGATTGCATCTTATCGAAAGATCTTGGCATTTCTCACTTGTGTAGCATGTAGAATTGGATTTCGCCTGTTCACACAGCGCCACCTGTTCATAAAAATGCATCTTGTATTAACAAGATGCATTTTTCAATAATTATATTCATAACAAAATAGGTAGTTACATAATATTCAAATAATTCAAACATTTTTGAACGAATACTGAGTTTTTACAAAGTTCTTATAGGGTTCCTTCTGGTCTGATGAAACAGGAACTATATGACCCCCAGAATGTCTCACAATAAGAGCATCTTCGAAACACTCACTTAAAGCATCACTCATATCTCTGGGAATAATTCTATCATTATCGCCTATAACATGCATACTTGGAAGATTAATAATTTAACTATAATATTTCAAATGTGGCGGCGCTTTCGATTTAAAACCGGAAATTATAATTGCAAAGTTAAATTTGGCTGCTAATAGACCACGATGTTGTAAATCACAAAGTAATCAAGTGATGCAAGCCCCTTGAGAAAATCCTAGAACTCCATCAAATGGGCCTGCCTTTTGAAATACTTCTTCAATAATTCTAATTATTTCTTCATAACCTATAGCTGGTCGCCCATTTCTTATTCCTCGATTAGTTCTATTATCTCTATTAAAAAACCATCCATACTGTTCTTCACCAGAGGTGTTAGATTTGCTTATGTAATGGCTGTCTTAAGTCAGGGCTACTTAATAAATCCTTTTGAACTCATTCGCCTGACAACATTGAAACGTAAAAATTTTTCACAAATCAGTATTAGCTTGTTGAACTTTAGTATCTGAAGTTACTCTAACACCACCAGAAAAAAATTTGGATCACATTTTCATACAAAAAAATTCATATTATATTTTACACTTATTTTCATGAAACTTGAAAATAAATTATAAAACGTCTTAAACTGCAATAAGGACGCTATAGGGGCTAGATGAAAACCCAAACCAAAAATGAAAATAATTTATTGTCTGTATTGGATCCTCCTTCAGTAATAAAACATGATTGTATATTCATTCATTTTCAAAATAAACAAGAAAACAATTAGGTATAAAACTTAATAATATCCGAGAATTTATCTGACAAGAACAAAAATCGAAAAGGTTACATATAAATAGGGTAGGTGATATGTAAAAAAGACCACGTAATCTACTTTTAATCTAGAAATTCCTTGACTATTAATTGACCTATCTTTAGGGTTTCGCTGATGGTTCGTTTCGTTATTATTTCACCTCTTTCAATAATCCCAATATCATCTATGAATGGATATCACTTTAAAGCTTGGCCTTAAGAATTTGCATGAGTATCTAGTTTCTTGAAGGAAAACTACCTCAGCTACAAACTTCTTGGAGGATCCAGATTCTGTTTTCAATTCAACAAAAAACCAATCACCGCATTTGATTTCTGTAGCGACTTCTTGGAAAAGTTCTTCAATAACTTCACTTTCTACGTCAGAAAATGTTTCCGAATCACAATCACTATCATCAATTGCAGACCATAAATCTTTGTTTCCTTTGATTGAGTGGAAACACGTTTTCTTCAATACTTTTAGAACTTGAGCTTGGTGAATTTCCCTTTGATGATACCATTAACCTTTTCATAAGTTTGTCTTTTGAGTTTCGTGTGTGGATGATGAAGTTCCATTACTATCAATATCTTTGACGAATACTTTTACCAAGTTCTACTGAAAGTTTCTTTTTCGTCCTGCACTAGACGTTACTGCTTTTCTAAATCTAGCATCTTGAACAAGTTGTTTTAAAGTTTCTCCTATCATGTTTTCTTCTCGACCTGCCTCTGGGGAGATTGCAAAGGATTTTTCGGTTAATTGCCACTATACCAGTCGCTTCGAATCCACATTTGATATTACCTCAGCGCCAATGCTCTCTAGACACCTTTTCAACAGCCTGAGAAACCGATCTATCCTAACGACACCCTTATTTTTGTTTTTCTAATCTTTTAGAACTTGCCTTCCATTTAGGTTTAATTGTGCTAAAAACACTAACGTCCAAATGTTAGATTAAGTGGGTGCAGTTAGGAGGTAGCAATACGAAGCAGATGTCATTTTCACAACCTCTAATAACTAGTACTATTACTGATTATGTTGTTCCCTATCATAACTCTTCGACCTGGAGGGGATTAACTTAAAATATGGCAATGTCATCTTTAGGAATCAGTCTTCAAAGATATTTGCGTGAAACCACTCCGATTTCTGTTATATCGATCATTAGTAGGTCCACTTTCTGTCCACGTTGACCATAAATTATCCACCTTGTAGATGATATGTGGCGGTAGCAATATTCCGGATGCTGAGCATGCAAACATCACGGAAGTCAAGGTTTTCGACGCATCCATTCAGCCCTGTTACATTACTTTCGGACAGTAATTTTAATGCGCAGTGGTTAATGGTTAGAATTTGTCTCATCGAAGTTTAGGACTGTTTCGGGAGGTACGTCGTCAAAAACCACAGACACACAATCAAAATAATTTGTTAATAGTCTTATGATCAATTTTTGCTCTACTATGTTTAATTTATTTTTGATAATTATTGTTTATATCGATTTAGGAATTTTTCCATCCAAAATTCCCCAGGCCGATCGTTTATAAACAGTTTCAATTTTATACCTTCTCTATGTTGACTAAGTTGATAGGATTCAACTCTTATATCTGCAGGTTTTCATGTTCTGTGAACGCAGTACCTACTACGTCCAGGTGTCTGAGTGTGCAACTTATTTACTTTCCTGTAAAACGTAACGTAAGGAATTCCATACTTCCCAGTTATTCACATTAAATTACCAACCACATACCTTGATACAGCCTCGTCCAAAGTCTCTCCACTCCGATATCTTACCCTTCTCTGAATATGCGCACTATTATTTTCAAGTAGCACCTAAAACGACACTGAAACATAAAACCTCCGCTACTGGTTTTCACAAAATTATTAGGTTATTAGATTTGAGGACATTTCTATCAAGCGCTCAAAATACGGTGTTCTGGGGCTGTGGATAATGATATGTGTTCAAGCAACAAAAAAAAACATATATTTTGTACCTTATTTTTGCAGTTTTTCTCACAAAACGAGTTATCAAAAAATTATCCGCTGGACGGAACCATGGCAATTTTCAAGTAGCCCCGTTTTACGATGCTTCAACCTCGAATGAACAGAAAAACTGTCCGAATTAAATCATTCTTGAAAGGATTCTTCCACAAAATGAGTGCACAAATGTATATTTTCATTATCGTCTAATTCGATAGCATAATACTATCAACCGAATTTCTACAGTCACAACATTCATAACCACGCCATTAACAAAATAATAATGCATGACATATCTCAAGTAGCATTAGAAAATCTAAAAATTCAATTATATATATTTTTTTTCGTTTTTATATGGAATGTATTTTTAGCCGTATATATAGATATAGAAGAAACAAGAGATGAAGACGACAATAACAAAGAATATTCTAGATGGAACGAATTACCCGACTTAATATTGGAAGAAATTTTTTCTTATTTGTCAATAAGAGAAAAATATTATGCAAGTTTAGTTTGCAGATCATGGTATAGAGCTTTCCATCTGCCGCAAGTTTGGGCACAATTTGTGCTAGAGGACAATACTTTAACAAGAGGAAGATTCAACTATTATTCTGGATGGCAGGTGAGAATTACATGTTAATAATTCAGTAAACTCTTGAAATAACGAGTTTTCTAAAAGTATTAGACCTATATATTTTTATATCACAAAATTCTTCTGAAGATACCTGGAAAGCAAAAAAATTTCTAGCCAAGAAAACGATTTTTGCGAATTTCTTAAAATTTCAACTTTAGTTTCCCCAACTCAAAAGGAAGAAGACAACCCATGTACGATGGGTTTTTCGTCTATCAATACCCTTTCTCAGGAACACATGAAGGTATCAAGTCAAAATAAATATAAAATATTTAGGTACGCAATCACTTGGAACTGTGAAACCCAACGTAATCGTAATAATGAATAATATAAGCCCTTTTATACCGCATATTCTGGCACTCGATGAATTGAAACCTATAAGGTTATTCCGAATCACCCAGCTTCCTAAAATTTGGCTTTCAGCATAAGTAAAATACAAGACCGTAAATTTATAATTCACTATAAAAATATAACATAATTACGATATAAGATTACAACTGTAATAATTATACCGTCTGTACCATCTCAAACAAGTCACCCATAAATTTTTTATTCCGTAGAGATTGGAGAAATCTGCCGAAACGAATGATTATGTTTGGGGGACATCTTTTGACGTACATTTTAGATAGGAAAGTAGGTTAGATTAGTAAGGCCCTTTTTACAAACCACCACAATCACAAGATTTTATTGTTTTATCATGTCTACAATGAAAAAAAAATGATATCCAATGATACATACAATAGAACAATCTTGATTGAAAACCGTCTGTAACATGGTTCAACATATTTGAAGTTATTCACGACACTCATCTACAAATCGTTGGCTTAGATCGTTCAAATTCTTCTTACAGGGTTGCTCGCACAAAATTTTTTATTTTTTTTCTACATAACGACTATTATTCCAAACTCTTCTGTTGAAAATTAGCACAAGAGTTTTGTATCCAAGTCTACTCCACCGAAAGAGCAGAATGTTTGTGACAGTATACAGGGTGAGATTTTTCACAAGTCATGCTATTCTCAACTTTTTTGGTTCGATACTGATATGTTTCAAAAATCTAATAAACTATCTAATTTAAAAACTTTTTTATCTCTTGCATTTTCTTCGTTTCTGCTCTCTGTTTTCAAGATATTAACTATTGAAAATAATTGGATTATTCCCCATATTGAAAGCTTGAAGATATTTTTTCAGTAATTAGTGCAATTGTTGAGATTTTGAGATCAAATTCGATACACATTGGACCTAAGGAGATCTACAACACTAGATAAGGGTGATATTTTTTCACGGTTCATTCTCTTTTTGTGCCTCCTCAATTTTTTCTTGGTGCACAACTCTAGCATTTTGTTTGCTATCTCAAAACATTCTTTTGCTTTTGTCTCATGCATTTCTTCTGACCTCTTTCATAATAAAATCATCATCAAAATAACCCTCAAAAGGCTTTGAAATCATAAAACAATTAAATGGACTCAAAGAATATTCACATTGAAATCTAATGATCATTCTATGCGATATGTCATGCATAAATTCAAATTATCTATTTGTTTTTATAAATATATTTTGAAATGGCTTTTGCTTATATCGAATTGACCTATATACATTGCATGTATGGTGTTGCTGATAGAAACGTAGAGGAAGCTGGGTGATTCTATCGAAAGCGCTTCCTAAATACACTACGCCAAGAAATTAACGCACATCTAATTGTTAAGACATGTTTTTTTCACATATGTCCGGACATATGCCAACAAAATTCGATATTTTTTCTTGGCGCACATATTCCTCTTATGAGAAATAAAATGAAAGAAATGAATTGAGGTTTTGCAAGAAACCACGATATATTGATAACAGCAGTTGTTGATCAGTTTTGCGAGTAACTTCTTGGTAATTTCGATTTTCGGTAAAAATGCAATTTCATTTACGAAATTTCACCCCGGTAGAATGTGCTGAAAGAGAGGTGTTAGATGATCTTGTTTGGACTTATACAAGAATAGGTCGGTGGGGTATCCCAGTCAACTGTTTCCAAAATGATCCACAGGTACAGGAAGCCTGCTGGGGAGACCTGGGCAAGGACGACCTCGAGCAACAACGGCAATCCTTGACCATTATTCAACATTTTTCTTGTTAGGGCAATGGTTCGCTACTGCTAGGCACCTTCGACAGAACAGTGGAGTGCAAATTAGCAGTGAAACGTGTAACAATGATCACCGTTACTAACGCAGCACATGCGTACGCCGATAACATCGGTATAAATTCCCACCAAGTTCCAAAAATCGTTCTGTGCAGCGCGTTGAGCTGAACAGACTTGGTTCTCCCTAGTTAAGCGTCCTGAGTAGAGGTGAGTTGCGAATTCGTTGATTGCTACTTTGGCGCTGCCAGGAGATGAGCAGTCGCAGTCTGCTCCGCTCAGAGAGAAGTAGCAGCGCTTTTCTGTACTAGTTTAAGACACCGTTTAGCGTTCAGAGCTTTTAGCTGTCGAAGCGTTTTCCTATTCTGGGCTATGAGCCCGCTCCGCTCCGGGATGAATCGAGCATATTGGAACTGCTGATCTGAGGTGCCTGTTTCGAATCCGGGTTCCAGTTATGGATGTTGTCCTTGAACAGTTACCAAATACAAAATGGAAACGTAACTCCTGTGTTGACATATAATTATAATGAGTAGCATGATTCCATTTGCCGAAAAAAAATATTTAATTAACCCATATAACCCTGAAACTATCATTTTTTTTATGGAACTATAAAATATAATCCACCATTTTTTTTGAATTTTCTAGTATGCTTTTGGTCGAAACCAAGCGTGCATTTAAAAGAACTAATTGTTATTACAAAAAATGAGATGATCCAGTCTATCATAACGTGTATTATAATTGCAGTGAATGTTGCTCATTATAAGCTGGAATCTATCACGCGATATAGCTTTATATACCATTTTCTTGTTGATGTCATCGCTATTCTGCCAGAACCTTGCTTTTACCTGGAAGAGGTACATAGCCACTAAGCAATAGAACTCGAATAAAACAAAGTAGCTCATTTCTTGTGATATCCTCGGCACGATTCTTCTGCTGGGCGAAGGTGTTTTAGAATTGAAGAATAACATCGATCATTTCCTCATTTAAGAATACCTGGAACGTAGCATCTGGTGAAAGATTGTTATCCGCCGATGATATTGGTGTCCATTGCTGCAGAGGCGACTTTTCCAAGTCCAAATCACTTTCTTTGTAATCGAAAGTTTTCAGAAGTTTTGGTCTTCGTTCCACAAACTCTGAGAGAGGTTTCTCATCGTCGCTATCCAAGTCACCTTCAGTTTGCATCCGTACTTCAGTAGGAGCTATGAGTTGAGTTCCTGATGAATTGTCCAATAAGATGGTGTTTTCATCTGTATCGCAGTCATCATTGGCGTTCTCAGGTGGAAAAATTGCTATTTCTTCTGGAACCTCGTTCTCAATTTGTTCGATATCTGTCATTATTTCAGCTAACGGGAAAGGTCTAAAACGATCATGTTTGTACCTGAAACAAAAATATTCTAATTGAGTCGACGGTGGTCGATGAATCTACTGCCCTTTTAAAATGACAGCTTTTTATATTGTCTCGTATTTAACGGAGTATGAAAAAAAATCTGAGGTTATGCAGATGGAAATATTCGGCTTACTCTGTGGAACACAAATATCAGATGAAATGAAATTATACTCTACAAAAATGAAAGAATTTACTTACCACGTCTTGGACGTCTCGATCGATATAATTAAACTTCACTTTAACACTGGCTAATCACAAGTAAATTCTACGTCTGCAACGGTTGCGCGTCTTAACTCGTTTGAATAGATCACTTGTTATGTATGTACAGGTGGCGCCATCTAGAATCGAGTACTTCATCCGAAATGAGTTAGATTGACAACCTCAGTCCTTCTAAGAGAACAGTAGGGCTAAATGGGTCAATCATGAACAATTTGGATGATCAATAATTATTGCTATACCTATTAATTGAAAAAAAATTTTTTCGAATATTATCATGAAAATTCATTTGTCTTATGAAACGAAATGATACAATGTTTTCTACTTTCGACATTTCATTTTAGAAACACATTTTCGACGCTTAAGTCATTTTCATATGATAGGTATTTACTTGAAAACGACCTAAGAGTCGAAACCGCTGTTATTGTAAAAATATATTGTGAAAAGAAGAAAACTGTCTTATTTTGATTAACAATTATTATTGTGATGGTGGTTTTCTTGTCTAAAATATGCTACAAGGTCAATTTTAATATCATTTTCCAAAGAAAGTGATAGAATTAATAGCAAAATTCAGAATACCAAATTACCAATTACCAAGAAAGTCTTTAATGCTAAGTGAACGTGATGTATTGAAATTGAATCATTTGCTTCCTATAGAAATATAAGCGTAACAATCTAACGGACACGAATAAATGATCGAAAGAATCGCCAAACCGATACGAAGAATTTCTATTATGTATTTCGTCGATGCTACAAGACAAGTCGAGTCCTTCAATGCTTTAACATACCTAAACTTTTTCTGAATAAATTTTAATTTTCGATTTTGTGGATTTATATCTTGGCGCACTGTAGAATTACTTCTAACAGGAGCACATTTTCTGATATTCCGAAGATTGAAGGAAAGTGACACGATTTGAAAAGTGCAAGTCAGATCAGAAGAAGTTCGGAAATAGGAACAATCACATGTAAACCCCTGATACCTTGTGAATTTCTAATTCTTTTGGAGTTATGCATGCAACTTTATTACCTTAAATGAAAAGATATGTGAACAATCTAGCGGCTTTGCGACCACCATTAAGCAACCTTCTAGAGGATATGCTCATGTCTAGTATGGAAAAGAGAGTACTAAATTCTCACTTATCCGTTAAAATTGATATTTGGTATAGATACGTCGATACATACTTATTTGTCTAAACAGTACACCTAGACAAGTCGATAATTTTCTCAAATTTGTAAACAGTGTTCATCGGAAATAATAAATTTATATTAAAAAAAGGAAAACCATTAAAAATCATTTTCAGATCAATTTTCCACAGAAATAGAAAAGAGAGATATTCAGCATACTTTTAGAATAACTCACTTTTCTCTTCGTAAAATCATTTCCGATTTTCATCATCATTGTATGTTTACACAAATAATATATATGAAAACTCTGTTCAACACACTTTGGAGTAGGAAAAAAAATGTTAGGGACATGGAATGGGTGTATCAGGTGAAGAATACTTTAAATTATACCAAAATATTTTCAGTATGTCCTGGATCATGTTCGAACCCAGATGTGCCTATCTGCAGTAGGTAAGAATTTTAGAAAGCTAACCTTCGAGCCAATGTTGAACTTCTTCAATCTCTACGAATTCATGAACATGGTTTCTTGGTTTTCCGAAAACAGCGATAAAAAGGCTGAAAATATACAGAAAGGAATAGGAAGTAAAATTAAATCACTGAAATTTACGTTTCCTTGTAATATGACAAGTCGTGATGACACTGAAAGAATAAGATTGTTTGGTACTGGTGGAAAATTGCTGGCTGCATTGAGAAGATTGATGAACAACCTCAAAAACTTAAAAAGATTAGAACTTATCGATTTGTTGTTAGATCCTAAAGAAGCTCAATATTTGTTAGACGAAGTGTGCCAGAACTGCTTTGCTACTCTTACACACCTATCTGTGGTAAATACTACAAGAGTGCAATACACATTGCTTCACATTGGAGTATTTATTAATTTGCAAGTAAGTAATACAAATAAACGAAAGTCGTCTTCACTTCTTCAAAATTTTATTAGAGAAATCCCACTGTGTGCATTTCGCTAGTGCTGACATCATCAGAGAGATAAACAGAGTGGGCATCAAAAGCTTTCCACACAGGTTAATTTCTGTTTGAACACATCAACCTTATATTTCTAAGGGGTACATCATCCTTTTTACTAAGGGGTACATCATCCTTTTTACCATCATCATTTTTACCCCCAACTCGAAGCTTCTCGACGGCGTAGCTTTCACTCTCATAATCTTAATAAAGAAAAGGAGTCGAGTGACATTATTTTGAAGGGGATTAAATTGCCTTATTATAGTACCACGATGTGCGGACATAAAAAAGAAAAAAATAAATGAAAAAACTTCACTACTGCTCGTGCCAATGAACTAAATGTTGAAAATGTTCTTCCTATCCTGCATCTGCAATAATGAAGGCATTGTTCGAAATGCGAACATTTTGACGTATTTCGTGCATTATTGGTACTCGCAAGTCTTCTGAATAACAGGCTTTAAATTTTTGATTTATTTAGCCATAGGGAAAATGGTGACAAATCAGAAAATCCTTCAGGCCAGTCGTATGTACTTTTTTCTCATATGTAAACATGCCTTTACATATTTGTAAAGACATGTTTACTCCATAAAGGTTCTTTTAAACTTTAAATGCGTTTCTATCACAAATGTCTTGTAAAAGTCGGTGACCAAAATTTCTCAGAAACGACTGAACTCAAATTTTTGCACGAGATACTTAAGTTAATTTTTACTTATCAATTAAAGGTTTTTTATTGTCAATAAATATTTCTCTATAAAAAATAAAATGTATTATATTGTTGTCAATATTTCGTGTTTAGAGTGGGACCAATTGGAATACGTTCTAAAACTGCAACTTCTCCAGTTTTATTTGTCGCAAGATTCTTATCGATTCTCTTTTTTGAAATTTAACCTGTTTCATAAAACTTTGCCACTGATTTATGTACATAAGTATGTACATGTTTTGGGATGTAATGCATTATGAAATGTCGCAGGACCTCTAGTCCAATCATTTTTTCTATAGATAAGTGAAAGGATTTTTGAATAGTGTCATTTTAATCTGAAATGTTCGAATGAAATGAGATGGCTATTTTCACTGTCAATTTCATCTTTACGAAAAATAAACGAGTAAAAAGGAAGTTTTCGAGGGAATTAGTGAATTTCTAGGGCACGAATGATGGGATTAGTATTTTATGGCAATTTATCAACTGTTTATGCACAAATCTGTTTAAATTTTTATTTCTAAAAAGTACTGAACTAAATACGACAAACAATTTAATCATCTTAAAAAATGTTGGAATTTCCTATTCAATATTAGGATTATAAAGGTTTGAAGGAGTTCCCTAAGAGGTAAAGTTGACATATTTGAGCAAATTTTCACTTATTCATTCACTCATAATTAACATGGGAGGAATGTTTTTGATGTATTATGCTGTATAATATGTATAATGTAGATGATATTAACGCTCTTTTAGAGAATGCAAATTAAGATTTTGATGATAGAGCTATGGTGAAGTGATACAAATTTTTGTTCATTATTAAAAGCTTAGGTTTCCAAATACCACTTTTTCATTCTGATTTCAATTTTTCATGCATTTCACAATGGCTTCTTTCTCGTAAAACAAGTGATAAAATAAGAACCAAATTGGAACCTATTCCATTTAAATTAACGATATCAAATATCTAATTTATTATTAGGTACTTACAGTAAGTCCTCAAAACCTAGGAGACGACAATGTCGAACTGCTCGGTTATACCAGACTTAAACACTTACATATTCTACAAAATAGATATACACCCAACGATGTGAATATAAAGCCGGTTTCACGAAAGAGTTGGAAAATATGTAAACAAAATAACCCTGGATTGAGAGTACATTTACAGCTGGAATCGCTGAAAGAAAAACCTTTAATATGGCAACAATGTGCTCCGGCAAAGTCAGTCTTGTATAATTCATCACATGTAGGCGTAAGTATCCTCTATTGTAATCAACTCGAATATATTTGAACACATACCTATTTCAGGCTAATATAAATCAACTGGTTTTGGCTATTGAATTTTATAAAAATACTCTACAAATCTATGGTCATTTGAATATACCCAGATTCCGGTCGCCCAAGTCATTTTTCAATAGAATTGATTCCAGTCTGATGCTTCTGCTCAGAGAATGTCCATATATGTCAACTCTTGTAAGTATACCTAACGATTTATGAAGAATGTGTAATCAATTGCTTTCATTTTAAACTTATTTTCCATTATGTTCTCAAAAGAATATTTACATATTAATTTAAATGGTTAATATAGCTTCTTTTGCAGAAACAATGGTCCGAAATATTTCCTCAAAAATAAATCCAGCGATATTGAATTTTGTTATATCAACCGCTATTATTTCTCAAAATTTCCTGTAAAATGTAAAATATTCTCCATACATTTTCAACAGGGGTTGAAACTTCTATAAAAGATAAAACTTTTCTTTAACTACTATTTCTAAATTTTGGAAATCTCCAAAATCGAGATGCAATAGTTATCGTCTTTTTCTTGAAGAATGGAATGGATAAAAACTAACCGCCTACTCTTATATTCAAGTACTATATTGTTTCAGGTTGTTACAGAACGCATATCAACAGCCACTGTCCTGCTTCTCGCTTTCACAGGAAAAAACTTAAGATTTCTACACATTCGAGGTAATGCGGTTATTATTCGAAACGATTGGCCAAGAAATCAGGAATGGAGTGATGAATTTTATGCTTGGTTGAAAATGAATTGTAAATCATACAAACAAGTGGAACAAGAAGTTTCACAAATATTTGGATACAAGTGGCAATTTTTAACTGATCGGGAATTCAAGAATCTCAAAGTTAATTTGCATACTCCATGAAAATTAGGACAAGGAGTCATTATTAATTTCAACAAAATTGGTTTTGAGAACATAATTCAATATTTCAAACATACTCTACAAGTTCACTCCGGAACTTGTTGCTTTTGCTTTAATTCAATTTGATATTCTATGAAAAATCTATGAAACTTGAAAAAGCAACATTTTGTAATGCAGGATGTAAAGATAACATATACCTTTCTCGTTTTAAGTAGTCGCGATTGCAATTTTGTAATTTCTATCGAATAATATTTATTATTTTTCTCTTCTATGCTTCGTCCTAGTTTATACTCCTATAAGTATTCCGCTCTTTTGAATTCGGAATTTATAGTATAGCATTACCCTTGTGCTGAGTTAAAATGATAGAAAATTACATCATTTATATGTTATCTCTCTTTTCTGAGTCACAAGGATGCATGTTTCAGTTCTGTAGATCAGTTTACTGGAAACAACTCATCTTTAATAGAAATGTTGATCGATCAAGAGAATAATTCATGGATGGAATGTAACGAATGATAGAAATAATTAAGATAAAGATTCAATAAAATTTCTGTACAAGCTGTTCAAATGAAAGGAATAAATAAAAACTATAATATGAAATACGATTATTTTCATGAAAAAATTAGAGTATAAAATGAGAATTACTTCATTAGAACAAGGAAATGTTTCAAATTGGGTCTGAATAATATGTGTATCATTAGCCCAGATTACAATAGGCAACATTATCAATGAACTGATTGAGGCAAGTACACAATTGTAGGTCCACTCTAGACTCTTGAAGATGTTCTAATGTATTTGGACTTGAATCTGTAGCTATAGTTTGGATTATTCCATAAGTTATTATTAATAATATTATTAGTAGATATGTCGTAGTCTTTTAAATTTCGATTACTTCACGTAAATTCATCAATTTCAGAACGTATAGCCAATCGTTGTAAATCTATGTCGAAGAATGTGTGATTTTTATAGTATTTCTGCATATATGTTCTATCACATGTATGGAAATTCGGTAAGCAGATATTCAATACCTGATCCACAGGGGAACCTATTTCCTCATTTTAGATATCTGAGTTGTTCGCAACAAAGTAAGATATTGTAGTCTTATAAAAGCATTAGTTTACAATCTTATTTTAAATTTTTTGTCATAGTAACTTGAATGACCAAAATCTTCAAAGTAATTTTCCTGAATTTTTCTATTTAGAGCTGCATTCCTCAATGAACAAAAAATTTATTCATAGGAACATTTCACTCTACATTTACTGTACCCATGAAACTGCTACTGGACCTTACTCCTTTTCACCTAGTGATTAGAGGACGACATGCTGAATATGAAGTCTGACTGCAAAACCCAAAACCAACATGAAGCTGTCATTCAAGTGCATCATTCCTATTAGACAGGAATAGGCGAGCTCCAGGAACCCTTTATTTGAGGGTCCCTGCTGTTTTACAGATGGCTCCAAAACTACCCAAGATATATAAGTTACAGAGCTGCCAAGAAACAGCCTATTTATGTTGACGGACTTGCGACTGTTTTTCAAGCAGATATATTTTCCATTGACATTCTACTTGCAAGGGCTTGGCAAGTAGGCCAATGAAAATCATTTCAGATAGACAAGCTGCACTGAAGCCATTGGCATCCGACAAATACACGTCACTTATCGTACAGAAATGTCGTTCAACCCTTGTCAGACTGCGAGAAAGAAATAGGCACAGTCTGATGTGGGTTCCGCGCCACTCTGGCCTAAAAGAAAATGAGAATGTGGACTCATTGGCCGCCCGAGGAACTGCCTTGGGATTCATCGGAGCGGAGCCTAGGCTCGGAATCACCCTGGAGCCCAAGATGGAAAATAACCGGTAGTTGGGTCTGTGAATGCACCTCACAGATCTCAGACATTTTCGGCTTGCCATCAGTGCGAGAACCAAGGCTTGGCTTAAACTTTCCTGGCTAGACATGAGAGTTCTAATTGCCATATTAACGGTGCACTGTCGCCTCTAAAATCAGTTAAATAAGTTAGGATTAATAGAGAACCATTCATGCAGATTATGCGAGGAGGAGATAGAAACAGTCACATGCAAAATGCAGAGTTGGGGATAGAATCAGGCTTGAAGAACTTATATCTGCTAAACAGAAGTTTACTGAGCTTATAGCTCTTACCCAAAAAGCTTATAGCTTTTACAAGAAGGATGGAGCTTGTAGGTGAAATGAAAGATTGACTGTGCCACAATAGACCAATGGACCACAGTGGCAGGGTTGTCAATCAGCCCACTCTCAGATTTTTAATATCTATCAAATATTAAGTAATAAAATAAATTATAGAAGCGTCAGTTTATGTTCTAATTCAAAAAATTTTCTTATAGTAACTTGAATGACCAAAATCTTCAAAGTAATTTTGTGCATTTTTCTATTTAGAGCTGCGTTTCTCAATGAACAAAAATTTATTCTTAGTGAAAGATTATATAATGGAGTAATTTATTATTCAAATAAATAAAACAAATTTTGCACTTATTCCTGTTTTGGTATATTGATGAACATCTGGGAATAGATATTCCCGAGAGTTTTAATATTTCTTTGTAAAATAATTCTTAGAGAATTTGTAAAAATATCAGGAGGTCTGGCTATAGAAGGATCTCTCCAATATATACCATTACTATCTAATCCAAAAAGAGCTGGGGAAGGAACGTGATCTCTCATGTAAAACCATATGCAGTCTCTCAAAATGGCGACAATCTATAAAATGAAGTATTTAGTTATATAACAAATATTTGAAAACTATTAGGAATAAAATATATAGATTTTTACCTCGAAAGATTTTAGGTGTGGAAATACATCTCTTATGCTCGACAAAGGGGGAGGAAGTAGTTGTCCTAATGCCATTATATCAATAACTTTCACAGTATTTTCCAATAATTGATTATAATAGTGTGTAGCATTGGATTTACTCAGGTCTCCCATGCTTCTCCATTGATGAATAAGAGTGGCAGTTAAAGCTCTAAGTAACACTGAACAGTAGCATAAAGCCGGACGATAAATAGCTACGAAGCTTAAAAGGTCCCATAACAGTGGCATTGTTTTGAAGAATTTCGTTATCATCAAGTCTCTTTCAACAGTTACCTGTGAAGATGAAATGGAATAATGCTTAACCTTCACACATTTAGTTGAATGGAAAATGAAGCTTTAATAGCAGTGAAAATATTATCAGGAATGATGCAAAATACTTTATAACACTAAGAAAAGTATACGAGGTTTGTTTATTAAATAATGTTACTGACGCTGTAAATTTTTATTTTGATTTTATAATACTAATTATCGCCTAGAATGTACACATCTCATCCTTTCCTACAATAAATACTCCAGGCGAATTTTACATTGATTGAAAAAATGCTGGAAGTCTCTCGGTGTCAATTTCTTCAAACACGTGGCCCTTTCTTTCACAGTTTCAATTGACTCAAATCTCGTTTCTTCTAATGTAGATTTCAACTTAGGAATCAGATAGAAGTCACACAGGGCAAGTTCCGGCGAATAAAGTGGATGATTTAACACAGGGATGCTGTACTTGAATGGAAACCACATTCTGGTTGTATAGAACTCATGCCTTCTCCTTTTACAATTCCTTATTGTTTGACGGCGTTTAGTAAGAAAGTAAGATCGAATCATATTATACATTTTTTCGACGTTGTCTTTTGTTTTTGAAGTTGAAGAGCTGACTCAGGTGTGAATCTCTTCACTTCTGTCTTCTTGGAAATGCTTGGATTAGCGATAAGCATCTATTGAAATACACTTCTTTCAATAAATTAATTATAAGTTTCAGTAGTGGGTTTTTAAAGCTTCACGTGGAATTTAACAATTTGTAGCTTTATTGTTACAGGTAATATTTTCCCGTAGAAACAAGAAAAACATCTCTAATGAGGCTACCGTTATGAGCATTTGTTCACAAAAGTGAAGAACACTATTCAAAAGATAAGGTTTTACAAAAACTCTCAGTCGCTAACATTTGATGCATAAGCACTTCTATAATAACGTCGAATTTAATATTCCCACCTCATTGTATTATGTACATAGGTTTATTGCAGATTTGTAAATGATCAAAGAAATCATACAAATTGTATTAAATTAATATGAATTAAGAAAACTTCTCATGTTGGTTATTTTTTGAGGAATTCTCTATAATATGCAACTTGTTTGCCCCGTATAAATATTCAAAATATTCAAACAAGGCACATGCGTACGGCAGCTTTTCGCCGGTGTGCCTTGGGTCGTGGATTTTACGAGAAGTTATGTAGAAAATAATGAGAATGATTGTGTTGAGCGGATAATGATATGAAGAGCTTTATTTAAAGATAAATCGGGAATCGAAAAATATATTGAAAATACATTATACCTTCTTATAATAATACACAGAATAACCTTTCACACATTTATTTAGATGAATGAAAGCCGAGAATAGAAGAGTTAGTATCTCAATCTAAACTTGTGCACATAATGAAAGTTTATACAGGGATATCCACCGGGACCGTCCGTTAAAAACTTTTGAGTTCCAATTACAATATCAAGCTGAAATTTTATACGCGGCCATAACTGGTGATTTCCAATTGAAGTGAAATATTTTCGAAGTGATACCATTTCCGGTTATACCGAAAGTGGGTCATCACTTTGTTATTTCAAATGGCAATCTACCATTTTTATTATACATCAAGAACCGACATTTGAGCAAGGCATAAAATACTCAAGTTGTTGGCACTTATCTATCAAAACTTTTGACAGATTTAAGTATTTTTGTTATAAACTCGATTTTTGAGGAACATTTAAAAGAATTGTAGCTCGTAGATCTTTTGCACCACAGACACAATTTTTGCTTGGGTGGATAGAAGAAGGATCAAGGAATTTTTTAAGCAGTTTACACATGTCAAATGTTTATTGCGTTGTTTTGTATAAGTTTTTCAATTTGGCCTTTTTCAAACAGCAATAACTCAATGTTTTCAAATTGCACGTGCCAATTTTTATATCGATGAAGCGTCAAATTTTATATGGAATTGTATAAGCATGTACTATACCCATCTCTTATAGTTCCGAAATAATTTGGGAATATATTGAATTTTGATGATTTTGTAAGAACTAACAGAGAATGCTTTGAAATATTTGAATCAAGTAGCTGAACTGGCTACGCTCACCTGACAGGTGTCTAAAATTAATGTACTTGTCACTTCGTTCATTCGAATTTGATATTTCAACAAGAATTGTTGGTAATTTGAAGTGAAAATTTTTGAAAAACACCAGATTGATAATAAACTGGCTGATTATTCAAACGAGGATATGTTTAATCTCTTTTTAATTCATGGCGAATGTCAAAAAGTGGTGGATAGAACTTGCAGGCAATTCAATAACCAATTTCCAAATTTGGTGCCTATGAGTAAAACAAAATATCGAAGGATTAGAAGCAATTTTCTTCAATTTGGAGGAACAAAATATATAGAAACTAGAAGAAAACCAATTCTCGAGGACGACGACAATCAAATTAATACGCTAGCGTATTTTCGTGCCAATCCACATGCGTCCATTAAGTCAGCATCAATGGATATTGGATGAGTTATACTTCCATTCAAAGGATCCTTAACAAACATAACATGCACCCGTATTCTTTTATCAGACTACAAAAATTGAAACCAACTGACCTTCCCAAGCGGCTAATTTCTCTGAAAATTTATTAATTCGGCTTCAAGAAGATGAGACAATTCTGCAAAAAATTATATGGTCTGATGAAGCCAAGTTCAATGAAAGTGAAATAACCAACAGGAGAAATCGACATTTTTGGGCCACAGAAAATCCACATTTCATTGAGGTTATTGATTTCCAAAATAATTCAGCGTGAACGTTTTCGCAATTTTAATGAATGATTTGTTGGCTTATCACATTTATGAGGAAAATCTAAATGGACAAGATACCTGGAAATTTTGTGATGAACATTAGCGAATTTTTTAGATGGATTACCCCTTAACATTCTGAGGGATTGCTATTACCAAATGGATGGTGCACCAGCACATAAAACACGAGCTGTAGATCGGCAGCTAACATAAATGTTTGAGGATAGATGGTGGGGTAATCAAGGACCAAATTTATGGCCTCCGCGTTCTCCGGACCTGACGCCCCTTGATTTTTATTTATGGGGCAAAATCAAGAGTGAAGTGTATCTTGTTCCTGTAAGAAGTAAAGAAGAGTTACTAGAGCGCATTCATAATGCTTTTCTTAATATTGATCCTGAGGAAACTAGGAGGGCAACTCATCATGTTCGTATACGAGCTGTCAAGTGTATCGAGCGCAATGGGGCCCATATTGAACATTTATTCAGATCGTAAATTAGTTTTCTCCTATGATGTTTGCTATCATTTATTCGTATTAATGTAATTAACTTCGATGATTGGTTTTCGCTTAGTTTCAACAATTTTTATTCTTCCGAATTGTAGAAAATTACTTCTAATGCTTCGAAATTTTATTTTACTCATAGACGGTAAATTTGGAAATTGGTTATTGAATTGCCTGCAATTTGTACCCACTACTTTTTGACATTCTAAAATGAATTAAAAAAAGATTAAATATATTTTCGTTTGAATAACCAGTGGTTTTATTTCAAATGTGTTGTATTTTTTGGATATTTTCAATCTGAAATAACGACAATTCTTATTAAAATATCAAATTCGAATGAACGAAGTGACAAGTACATTAATTTTAGGCACCTGTCAGGTGAGCGTAGCTAGTTCAGCTACTTGATTCAAATATTTCAAAGCATTCTCTGTTAGTTCTTGCATAAATATCAAAATTCAATATAGTCCCAAATTATTTCGGAACTATAAGAGATGGGTATAGTACATGCTTATACAATTCCATATAAAATTTGACGCTTCATCGATATAAAAATTGGCACGTGCAATTTGAAAAAATTGAGTTATTGCTGTTTGAAAAAGGCCAAATTGAAAAAATTATACAAAACAACGCATGACATGTGTAGACTGCTTAAAAAATTCCTTGATCCTTCTTCTATCCACCCAAGCAAAAATTGTGTCTGTAGTGCAAAAGATCTACGAGCTGCAATTCTTTTAAATGTTCCTCAAAAATCGAGTTTATAACAAAAATAATTAAACCTGTCAAAAGTTTTGACAGATAAGTGCCAACAACTTGGGTATTTTATGCCTTGCTCAAATGTCGGTTCTAGATGTATAATAAAAAAGGTAGATTGCCATTTGAAATAACAAAGTGATGATCCACTTCCGGTATAACCGGAAATGGTATCACTTCGAAAATATTTCACTCCAATTGGAAATCGCTAGTTATGGCCGCGTATAAAATTTCAGCTTGATATTGTAATTGGAACTCAAAAAGTTTTTAACGGACGGTCCCGGTGGATATCCCTGTATATAAATTGTTAACCAATAGAAAATCTTGACAGTGATATTCGAGACACACTGTATAGTTTTTGAAGTGAACATGAACGGTGATTGAGTATGCTAGACTATATGGCAGACACAACGGTGCACAAAATATTTCGTAGAGAGTGCACTTGATATTATTGAAAATAAAATAAAAAGAACTGGCCTTAATCTGTGATAATGGCTTCCACTTCTCGTCAGTCCAAAAATTCTTCTGGTTGTACAAAAGATAGACGTTGGTTAAGGATAGCAGAGGCTGACAGGACGTTCGGTAAGTATAGATTTCTTGGTTTATACGAAATATGATGATAAAATGTCGGAAAACAGTAGGAAAACTTTCCACTGTGAAGAAAAATCCCTCGGTAAAAAAAAACCTATAATAATAATTATAGTTTTAGTATATTGAAAATCTATCTCGTGGCTGAATGACGCCATGATGAAATCGAGATTCGAGAAAATGAAATAAAACTCACCTTGTTAAGGGTTTAATATGTCGAACGGTAATCTTTCGATTAGCTTGAACGATGAACGATAACGATAGATAATTTCAACTTTAGAAAATTAAGAAAATTATTTAAGACGAAGAAGGCAAAGAAAATTTCAATCAGATCCACACTATACGTGTTGATGGCTTGCTTTGACCAATCTTCAACGCAAAGAGAAGGTGGCCGTCGACAATTAACATCCTTGTTATCGAACGAGATTTAAACGGACAAAAAAATATATTCAATTACCGGTCCTGCTATAGCCATCTGACACCAACCTTATGAATTAGAAATGTTTCAATAAGGAAAACAGATTGAACTGCGAACTTGTTGAAAATTATTTTAATTAGTATTTGAATTCTCAGGATAGAGGGAGCCAGTCTAAAAATACGAGGAGCAAACATTTTATATTTTAGGTGCTCGACACGAAGAGATAACAATTTTATTATTTCCTCAAGACGTCAATATGTCGAGCAATATGTATGACATACAACAAGAAATAAACCTTTGTGCATACTGTGATTTTTGAATGCTACATGTTTATCAAATACAGAAAAATATCAGACAATTATTACCTTTGAAAATTCCTCTTCTGGCCATGGTAGCCCATTATACATAACGTCTGGACTAACAAACTGTACTAACAATAGAGATACGGAAGTAACACTATCTAAAGATAGGTCACAATATTTAAAGTCAGCTTCATCTGGCAAAGAACAACATGCTTTTATTGTATTTATTAGCTCTGAAATATTCGCAGAAATTTCGTCAGCAGGTAATTCATTAGAATATAGAATTTTACGCTTGCCTCCCCCAATTATTCCTCCATTGAATACAGAAGAATGTTTAGTGAGCGGAATAGTTTTGCTCTGAAAATATAACATCCTTTAAATAAATACAATAATTTGTTTAACTATGTACTCACGATTTTTTTATTTTGTTTCAATAATAATTTTTCGGTATTTTCGTTAGTATATTTTTGAGTACTAATGGCTCCAAACAAAATGTTATCACTTCTGAATAACGCCCTTTCTAACAACTCTCTTAACGCTAACACCTTCGCAACTTTAGAAAATATACACAACCTCCTCAAAATCGAGTATACTTTTTTAAAACCTCTTATTTTAGATCCAGAATCTAGAAGAAAAATTATTTCAAGCACCTCTTGTCTTTCCACAAAATCGAAACTCACCTTCACATGTACAACAGGCAAAAAAATAATTAACGGTCGACTGCGCCAAGTTTAATATCACCAAAGAATTCAGAGTAAACGGCGCACTAGATGAAGGAATCTCCAATTGATCCAGCAAATCAGCAATCACGTGCATGTGATTTATTTCACTTCCAAAGACGGAGGTAATCGATTCTAAATTCTCATAAATAGCTCTGGTTACGAAATGACATTTTAAAATTGGTACTTTGCCACTCTTTTCCCATCTAGAAACAAATGAGGACTGTATTAGCAACTTGAAGTAATCCAAGAAAAATTGACAAAATCGCATGCACAGTAGTAGTGATAATGAATAATTTTTCAATCAAATTACATAAACGACTGAGAATAAATAAAGATATCATGCTTCTTATTGTTTTTCTATGGATTTGTTCTAACCAACCTTTTTGTCTTTTGGAATATAGTTGATTAAAATGTATTGAAGGGGGACAAAAAAAAACATTCATTGATATATTAGCTTAAAAAAACGTGTTTTCTGCATTTATTCCTTTCTCTGGTTCTGAAAAATTCATGAACAACCTTAGTTACCTTACAAAACATACAGAATTTTTTCGTTATAATCGGGCCCCCGTAAAGGCCTCAAAAAAAATTTTTTTCATCTCTAAAATTAGCGAAGACAGGTGCAAGTCCGATTTTTTCGGCGTTTGATTTCTGTTATGGAAAAGTATTTCTCTGAATTTTTTCAGATTTTTCCTGAAGGTGCGCCACCTCCAAAATCGCGAAAAAACAGTTTTTTTGCATTTTAATGCGGAAAATTCAACTTTCCACATGTCTAGGAGTGCGGAAAATAATGTTAATAGTTTATTTCTTTACAATTTCATAAATATGAGAGTTAACTAAAGAATTTTCAACTGAAACATATTTTTTAGAAACCATTTTTAGTCATTTTTCCAATTATTTCGCTTAACGGCTCCTTGAGTGCTGAAAATTCAACTTTTCACATATCTCGGAGTGCGGAAAATAATGAAAATAGTTCATTTCTTTTCAATTCTAAAAATATAAGAGTCAACTAAATTTTTTAACTGAAACAAGTTTTTAGAGACCATTTATAGTTATTTTGACAA
The DNA here is from genome assembly GCA_013387265.2 of Cryptolaemus montrouzieri. Taxonomy (NCBI): domain Eukaryota; kingdom Metazoa; phylum Arthropoda; class Insecta; order Coleoptera; family Coccinellidae; genus Cryptolaemus; species Cryptolaemus montrouzieri. Next base: position 67,995,488 of record JABFTP020000021.1, on the reverse strand, counting down.
TTACAACAACAATAGACTATTTCTCTACTTTCTTAATGATTATATTGGCTAACTATAGATTATCTGTTAACTTATTGTTTATTCAATTTACGTTTATCTATGCATCACATTATTTTATGTGAAAATGTGATAAAGAAATCTAAGGAATTGGCAAAAAATTGAGAAAAAAGATTAAAGTATCATTAGTATAAAGATTTTTATTAATAAAAATATAATGATTTTCATTACTATTTGTAATGCTTGTGCGTCTCTGTGTGATATGTGAAGATATGAGTTTGAGTGAAAAATGCATAATAAAATATTTCGAAGTACGAAACATGAATTTATTAATTTACATAATTTTCACTCATGGTGATGTATTCATATTAGATAGAGGTTTCAGAGATATAGTAGCAGAATTAGAAAGCAAAGGATACAAGGTTCTGATGCCAGCCCTTAAAGGTGAAATAAATCAACTGAGGAGTCCAATGCTTTCCGATTAGTAACAAAGGTAAGACGGGTAGTGGAAGCTGTGCACGGCATAGTAGGACAAAAATTCAAGCTCCTTCATAACCAACTTCATTATTCTTTGCTACACAATGCTCAAATCTATTGCCAGATTGCTTGTTTCTTGTACAACTTATTTGGAAAACGTCTGAATTTAGATGAAGGTGCAGGTGCAATAATTGAAAGAATCAAGGTGAAGAAAGATTTGACTAATACATTGTCTACTGACGTGGAATATAAGAATTGAAATAGAAAAAGTACACCTTTTCAGACTTTTAATTCCAAGGAACTCCTTGACTTTCCACAATTGAGCATTGAGGAGTTGAATATATTATTTACAGGTGGGTATCATTTCAAACTTTTCATTCTAATGAAATACTCTACTTCTTACCAATAATTATTGAAATATTCAATTACTTTTACAGGATCGTACCAATTGTCTCAAGCAATTTCTTACTTAGCAGAAATGCTGCATGAAAACGATACATTGTTTTTGAATTTCGCCAAAGAGCAGCCACAAATCGTTAGATTCGAAGTAAAACCACGGCATGTAAATAGTAGAACATGCAAGTGTTATGTACATTATGAGCCTAACAATAACAGTTTGGACGGTATAAGACGTTACTGTTGTAATTGTGCAAAGGGGAATAGAACCTAACCTAACCTGTTCTCATGTGGCTGCTCTCGTTTATTATTTGTCTTACGGAAGATTTCAATCGAGAATTATTAAACCGGCAGAGCACCTAACTGATATATTTACAAACAGAGATACAATACCTGTAATAGATGAAGATAGCGAAGAATACTCAAATAATGAGTGAATATTATGTAAATTATTAAATTCATGTTTTATACAGTTTATAAAGTTTCGTACTTCGGAATATTTTATTATACATTTTCACTCAAACTCATACCTTCACATAACACACACAGACGCATAAGCATTACAAATAGTAATGAAAATCATTATATTTTTATTAATAAAATCTTTATACTAATGATACTTTAACCTTTTTTTCAATTTTTTGGTTCATTTAATCCCAATTCCTTAGATTTCTTTATTACATTTTCACATAAAATAATGTGATGCATAGATAAACGTAAATTAAATAAACAATAAGTTAACATTTAATTTATAGCTAGCCCATATAATCATAAAAAAGTAGGGAAATAGTATATTGTTATTTTTTTCCACAAGCCCAGATTGGTGAAAAGTTCGATTTTCAGCACTCAAAGGACCGTAAAGCGAAATAATTGTCAAAAATAACTATAAATGGTCTCTAAAAAACTTGTATGAGTTAAAAATTCTTTAGTTTACTCTTATATTTATGATATTGTAAAGAAATAAACTATTAATATTATTTTTTTGCACTCCTGGGCTTGTGAAAAGTTGAATTTTCCGCATTAAAATGCAAAAAAACTGTTTTATCGCGTTTTTGGAAGTAGCGCACCTTCAGGAAAAATCTGAAAAAATTCAAAGAAATACTTTTTCATAACAGAAATCAAACGCCGAAAAAATTGGTCTTCGCTAATTTTAGATATGCTTAATGCTTAATGTTGTAATAATCGGGCCCACTTATGGGGTCCCGATTATTACGAAAAAATTCTGTATGTTTTGTAAGGTAACTAAAAGTTGTTCATGAATTTTTTCAGATTTTTTAAGCCAGCAGAATCCGAGGCAAAAAATAAAATGAAAAAAAACACGTTTTTTGATGGCTGGGGTGGGGAGAGGTGAGAGGGGGCTAATATATCTATGAATGTTCATCTTTTGACACCCTCCCTATGATGTAATCAAGGAAAAAAGGATTTCGCCAGTGAGGGCATTTCGCCTATCTTATCGGGGGGTACCCTTTTCAAAAACCCATACAAAAATTTTATTTCTACTTGATTCATGAAAAAAATGATCAGATAAAATAATGTTTGGTATTTTCTAATTTGAAGACTAGTGGATTGATACTTTTTGAAGGTCTTTCGTATCAAACATTCAATCTTGCTTTCCACACAAGCTCGTTTGCGGTTTCTTGTACACTATTTACATTCTACCCAGTCACTCGTTTTCATAATTTTTCGTTCAAGTATAAAACAAACTTTTTTTTACAGTTCAACAACATTATGTCAATGAGCAAGCAGTATTAATAAAAATACCAAGCAAGTGATCAACAAATAGATTCAAAAACAATAAGGACTCCAGTTAAAAAAATTCAACAAAAAGTATCTACTACTATGAATGAATGGTTTTTCTTACAATGTATACAAAATATCCGAATTGATGAAAAATATATTTATTATGAGATAGTAATTTCGTTCACATATACAAAAGTAAGTTAAAAACTAAAAGGTCAGGATTATCATTAATCAGATTTTGAATTTTGTTATATTTGGATTTGAAAATTTCTAATGATTCAAGCTAATTCAATTTGATGCATTTCAATGCATGATGTGTAAAATGAATATTGGTAATGGATGGAAAATTATAGGTATTATCTAGACAATGTTGTCATAAATTGGAATCAGTCTCTTATCAAAAGAACTGCTTGTTTGGCTCATGTAAAATCCAGTCTGTATATATTAGTTTATAAACCCTAGAGTTATCTAGTATTTCAGTTTTGCTTTTCACATTGAAAAGTAATTGTTATGATTTGTGTGGGTTTGAAGGCAATTTGTATGTTCTATTCGAAAATAAGTGTAAAAATTCCTGAGTTACAGGACTGGAGAATGTCAAAGCGAAATTATAAGTTTTGAGTTTTCTTCTCTGGAACAATTTTGTCTATGCGGATGTTATTAATGAAATCAATTAATTAATTTAAGAATAAGTTAAATTATCTAGATGAGCCTGTAAAACAGGCTTACACATTGTCAACAAATTTGTACCAAAAATTAATTTGGAAGTCTTTAGTTGATCAAAAGGTTTCTTTTCCAATATTTTCTATGAAGATGTCAGCTAAAAGTGGAATGAGAGGGGATCACTTGGCAGGGCTAAACTAACCCCATACTCTTCATAAAATTGGTTGTAGAATTTAAAATACTCAACTTAAATCAAAGGTTCAGAAAAGTAACGAAATCACCGAGAATCGCCGGATTGACATGATACTTATCTAAAATGTAAGAAATTAGTCGTAGACATTCATTACCAGGTATATTAGAGCACATATCAATATCAAGAGAAATTGAATAATATTTTTAGGGATGGAGATTTGCATTTATCTCCAAAACCGATAGTTCCACTATTAGTTTCGCATTTTTGAAATTTTTCCAATAATTGATAGTTGATAATATTTCCAAACAGAACATACAAATTATCTTCAAACATTCAGTCAAATTATCTGTTTTCAAAGAAATATATAAAACCCAAAAATTTGATAACTCCAAAGTAAATTAATCTGGCCTGTCTGTAAAGGTAAACATAGGTCAAACAGACAGGTGTTCTATAATATATTATAGAATATAAAGAACAATATTCAACCTTCAGTAACAAATGAACTGATTCCACTGAAGTGAAATATATATTATGACATCAATTATTTGCATGTCAAGTCAAAGTTGATAGAAGATTTAGTAGAAGTATGCCTCGTTTACGTCGCCGATTCAGAGAGAAATTCCTTCAACTCGCATATGGTCCTATGTAGAAGCATGTGTTAGACCTCTCTCCTGAATGCAAGTTTTTCTTTGATTTCAATGGGCAGATGGTTGCATAACTTAGGACCTCTGTAATCAACACCCTGTTGTAGTTTAGTTTTGCTATGAAAGGCTCGTGTTGAATTGATGGAGTTGACCATTTGTTACAAATTCAGGTAAGTGCCTATGTACATATCTCACACATTCCATAATATATATTGATGGTAGGGTCAAGACCTTAAGTTGTTTAAAAGCCCCTCTGCAACTGTCTGTTTGTTTCAGGCCTAGAATAATTCGAATAACCTTTTTCTGCAATAGAAAGAGGTCTTTGGCTTGTGGAGAAGTACCCCAAAGAAGAACGCCATATGAAATGATAGCATGAAAATACCCAAAATAGGCTGTAAGTACAACTTCTGATAAACTTATTTTTTTAGTGTTCTTAAGGAAAAGAGTGCTGCTCTATTTTTGTGGCCCTCAAGCTGTAGGTGGTGCCATCAGCAAACAAAAATGTTGATGCAGAAGCATGGATGCCATTGATGGTTATGTTCATATTGTTTATGAATAAAATAAAAAGCAATGGTCTCAAGACAGAACCTTGAGGAGCTCCAAACTTGACTTGATTTTCCCCTGATAATGCATGTTTCCACTATACTTGCTGCGTTCTTCTCTCCAGATATATACATGAGACGAAGAGATGTTCCACAAATGCCATAATACCTTTGCTTTCTCATTATCAATCCATGACTTATCGAGTCAAATGCTTTTTTAAGATCTCTGGAAATTATTTCGGATAGCATTTTTTTATCCCTTGAACTTATGATTTGATCTATTACTTTGAGAAGAGCCGCGGTTGTCGATCTTCCATGCCCAAATCTGTGTTGTTGATTATTCAGTAAATTGTTTGATTCTAAGTAGAAAGTCAGTCTGGTACTGATAAGTGTCTCTAAAATCTTCAAAAACACTGGCAACACAGACACAGGCCTATAGTTAGAAGGATCAGCAGGGTCACCTTTCTTGAAGATAGGTACAGCTGTTGCTTTTTCAAGCTGTTTTGAAAAAAACCCTCATCAAGGCACTTATTGAATATTATTGCTAATGGCTGAATAAGCAGATCCAACAAATTTTGTTGACATGCCATATATGTCTTGTATATATTCAACCTTCATGCGGAATACTATATTACTCACTTCAAAATCGGATGTCGGATGTAGAGTGAATTGTTAAATCTCTTTTTGGCAGACTTTTTTCCAGCAATTGCATCGCTTTATCACTTGTTTGTGGACCCAGGCTGGTGTTGACCTTCTCTCCAACATTAGCAAAAAAATAATTTAATTCGTCTCCGGAAAGATTAGCATTTGTTGCAATTACTGTCTTAGTTACCTCTTTCTTTATAATATTCCAAACTGTCTTTATTTTGTTATCCGATTCTTGTATGAGGACAAGATGGTGTTATTTCTTACCGAATTCGATTTTTTGCCGAAGGATTTCTTTGCATTTTTTATATGCTACATAAGCTACATTTGAGCGAGTGACTTTAAATATTCTATCGATAGTATCCAGTGTGTTTCTTATTTGTTTTACTTCATCAGAATCGAATATAGGATATTTATTATTATTAATAGCTTTCTTCACTGTCGCACAACATAGTCAAGATAATGATAATTTTATTTTCATTAATAACATATTTGTTACGCATCAAATTGAATTATCTTGAATCATAAGAAATTTTCGAAATCAAATGTAACAATATTCAAAATTATCTTAATGATAATACCAACTTATGTGCCACTCCAACTTTTGGGATTTCCACTTTAATTAAGAGGTAATCGGAAATGCAACTCAAAAGTTTATACCTACCTGACTAGTAATGTCTAATGGCGATTTTTATTATTCACGTTTGTCCCTATTTATAAGACATTCGCTCACATTTTATTTTAGTTTTTAACTCACTTTAGTATATGTCTAAAAATAATCATAAGATCAAAATAGCTATGACATTATAAACATATTTTTCATCATCAACTATGATATTCTCTATATATAAAGAGAAAAACCACCTATTCAAACATATGATTGAATATCACCTAGTAACTGTTATATTATCTTATACTTCAGTACACTTACTTTAACAAAGTCAACAAATTATCCCACATCTGCGACAAATCTATGCTTTCTTCATTTGATATGAAAAATTTCTGAATGTCCCTGCTCAAAATTTGTTGCAATACTATACCCAAATAACCGCCTTTATCACAATGCGGCGCCTTGGTTTTATCAAGCAACTCATGTGTAGCAATGTTTATCATCAATGCTAGATGATCATTCGATTTTGAATACTGTAACAGGAACATGATGGATTTGATAAGACTTGATGGATCCTTACAACCTGAGAATGAAAAGATTTGATGAAAAAGTGTGCAAGAAAAAAATGCCTTCAAATTACCTAAGAATATTACAAGTCGAGCAGCTATCGAATATTCAATCCTATTCCTACTGAGTAATAGTTGGTTGATTTCATCAATATCTTGATGAAATGATTCTGTAATGTTTAGAGGATTTTTGAATCTGATAGACGCATCTATTTCAACTATTAGTGTCTCTGAAAATGAAACTAAAATTAATATATTTCTCGTAAAATTAAACAGGTGTTCTAGAATACAATAGCAATCTCTGATAGACCTCGTCCGCATATTGCATCGACTTGACCTAAAAAATTTCTCCTACAACCCGCCCCTACTGAATATTCAAATTCTAATTGAATAATGATGAATTAATGATTATCAAACTAAAAATCTAGTTCAAAGGATTTTGATAAGCTTTTAAAAATTTCAATAAGAAATAAAATTCTACAAGAGTCTGATAGTTACGCCCCATATGCACCTGGTGTATTATACTTAGCACTAATAACACTTTATTTTTGAAGAGGGTGTAATTTTAGCAAATCTTGATTGATCGAATTGTCAAATTTATTCAATTTTATTCACACAAAAATGGGATTTCATGTTAGATGTTGAAAAATGAACCATTAATAATAAAACGGATACAAAGACTGTGAGGTACGGCGAAATCCAATGTTTAAACAAGTTCTGCTGAATTACCAGTTGAAACTCCACAGTAGATTTTGTCAATCTATTTGAAGAAAATCCGGTCCATATATTGACTTGAAACTGTTGCTAATGTTAAGTTAGAAGGAGGATATGTGAGTTTTCATCCGCCCTGAGTGTACATTATGTGGATTTGTAATGCCATCTCTCCGAAAGCCTACTTTATCGAAATAATAGGATGGGCCAAACAAATTCGGCATTTTGTTAATGCTGGATTACAAGCCAATTCTAGAAATGCACTTTGGGGTAAACTTCTGGGGAAAGTGCTTGAACTTTCTGCATATAGTAAAAGTGAATAAATTGTTCCCTTATAATTGTGGACCGCACTTTTACATGAATTGAACTGAGATGATAACTTTTGTGTTCTGGTAGAAAGCTCCCAGCAACTACTTCTAAACGGTTTTTCTCTACAACAGTATGCGCGGTCCTAGAACGACCTAATTTATGTGCATTTACCTTGCATGCATGTGAGATTTGATAAAAAATAAAATTAGTTGATAATTTCCTGTAAAAATATTAGTTACCAGTTTCCCTGAATCGGCGTAATGGAAGGGTATTTTTGAAACGGGTAGTACACGCACGGTGAGTGAGTAGAAGAGAGCGGCTGAGGTCATTCGACTCAGGAGGGGTTACCATTTAGTTCACTATAGTTATCTGGACCGTGCGTTCGCAGTTGAACAGTATTTAAAATCTGGAGAGTCTGTCACTGTCGTGAAGCGGCGCTTTCGCTAGCGCTTCAACATTGATCGTAACTCTTCAGTCCCGAAACGTTACACAATCATCCGATAGATACAGAATTGCAGAACGACTGCATCAGCAATGAATACGAAACCTCAAGGTCGTCCCCGAAGTGTGAGGACACCAGCTTCCGTGAAAAGAGCGGGACAAGCTGTAATTCGAAGCCCAGGGCGCTCTGTCCGTAAACGAGCTGCAGCATTCCAAATGAGTAGTCGAACTGTTCGCAGAATTTAACACCAAGACCTCCGCTTTCACCCCTATAAGCTCGTGTTTGTCCAGCACCTGAATGAAGAAAATTTTGCACATCGCCAGCAGATTGCCGAGAATGAAAATGATTATCGCTGACGAAAATGAACCAGAGAAAATAATGAGTGATGAGGCTCATTTTTATTTGAACGGTTCGGTTAATGAACAGAACTGCCGATTATGGGTAGCAGAAAACCCCCGCGAACTGCATCGATCCCCACTTCACAGCGAGAAAGTCACCGTTTGGTGCGCTATGAGCCGAGGAGATTGTACCGTATTTTTTCGCGGATGAGAGAAGAGCAACCGTAACTGTAAACTCTGAGCGATATGTTTTCATGCTGGATAACGCTGGATAACTTTTTTATCCTAGAATTGCAACGACGAAGAATAAACAGAAGAAATGTTTGGATTCAACAGGATGGTGCCACGGCACATACAGCCAGAGCCCCAATGGAACTTGTGCGTCACATTTTACCTGGTCATGTAATCTCTCGTTTTGGTGATGTGCCGTAGCCCCCTCGTTTCTCGGATCTCACTGCTTGTGATTATTTTTTGTGGGGAAACCTAAAGGCTAAGGTCTACGTCGATAAACCTCAAACTCTGAAAGAGTTGAAAGAAGCCATCACGAGAGAAGTTAGGGCAATCGACACCGATTTGTTAAAGCGGGTGATGCAGAATTTTGAGAAACGACTACAGCCGTGCATTGCGAAATACGGAAGTTATCTGCCTGATGTTATTTTTAGAACAGGATTCTTTTCACTCTTTCTACACTAAGTGGTAACATTTGAGCTTTCATTTTACGTAATTAAAAATGTTCTACGTTGAAAAACAGCAGAGTTATTCTCATTTCAAAAACGCCCTTTCATTACGCCGCTCCCTATATATGCACGGAAGTATACCGATTACGTATTTTTCTGTTTGGAAATCGCTCTCAATAAAGTCCTCTAGCTCGAAAATCATTATCAGATGCTAATCCAAACATTAAATGCATATTTGCAAAATAAGTGTATTTCATTTTTAATTATCTTGTAAATTCAATAAAAGTATAAAATCTATGCGATGCCAATAATTCTAGCGAGAACTGAAAGCCTTTTCATTTTCCTTATACATTGTATCAGTGTCTAGGCAGACTATTTATGGCAACCACACTCCCTTTGACTTCGTTTGTTTCATTACTGGTTACTTTTTTCGACATATATTAGATATCTTTACTAAGAGGAGAAGTTCAAGGAATTGAAAAATTTCATCATTTTTTTTTCTTACAACTAAAAAACAGAAAATGCTATCCACTGAACGAAACACATTTCATTGTTCGGAAGTTAATTTTTTTCTTCAATTTTGTGAATACCTCAGCTGGGCTGGGTCATAGAAAAATGTTATATGAATTTTAGGTATTATTTTTACAAGTTCTACAAAATCACGGGACATTGTTATCTTATTCTGGGACACCCTATCTATACTTAGATGGTTCTCAGATTAAAAATTCAAAACAAAAAATATCATAAAAATAATGAAGGTCTTCTTGTTAGAGACGGTTCGATCATATAAAAATCCACCTACAACAGTGATGCAATTATGGTTTTTTTTCAATAAGGGATCTCTGCATTCTAAAATATGTGTAAAGGTTTTTTTATTTCACGGGAGTAACGCGTTATTCCTTGAGGTTGTTTTTTCATTACGAGGTAATTTTTTTTGATAATAATTTCTTTTTAGGGTAAGAGTTCAGAAAAACCGGAAGTTTAATCAGATTTGAAAAAGTTTATCTCCTTCAAGATTTTGTGTGTATATTTACTAAGACCTAAGAAAAATTTAGGATATATCTATAAATATTGATAGATTGTGTTATTGACACTGAATATCGATATTATGGTTTGTGAGAAAATACCCATGTTATTAAGTAATGTCAAATGCAAAAATCAGATCCCAGAGATTTTATGAAAGAATAAAATGCACTAGGGATGGCATTTCATAATTATTTTATATTTATTTAAGTTTTTGTCTTCCTCTTTGTTGAAAACACAAAGAAATTTTAATTTCATAAACTGTTTATGAGGAGACCACATTTTAGCAGATAAGAGATATTAGAGTGATTGGTATACTCAAAGATGGAAGCTCACAGCAGAAAATATACAGGGTTCTAGAAAAAAGTAATAAAGTAATCAATCTATCGTGGATGTGTTTCATTGAAACTGCTAGCGTGGAAAAACGCCATACAGATCGTCCCAGTTATAAAGAGAGCCTATGATCCATTTTTGATTTTATAAGCCAGTGGAGATTATACTACTTCAATATCTACATCGACTCAAGAGCAATCTCAATTGAATAATGAACAAATTTTCGACAAAACTGTCAGAAGACAGACGTCCTTTGAGAGTGCCTCGATTCGGAAATCGCACTTCCCATCTAGCTTGTTGGCAAGAGCACGCAAATTTGAATCACGATAGATGGGCAACAGTTCCCTCCAGTGATGAATCGAGAATTATCTCATCACTGTGAGAATTTTTCGTCATATTGCTCTGTATGAAAGTGAAATTAATTCTTCCATGAAAACTAGTTTCAACATCTTTCAAGAAATTTTTCTCCTATTTTACGACACTTTCCCATGTATAATTTTTAATATTTTTTCATAATAGGACTTTTGAAGACATTGAATAAATTTGGTTATTCTTCAAATACTTCTTAGTAAGCAAAAGATTTTCATCAAAACGCTACATTTTACTCAGACATATTGATATTTGTAGGTATTCCTAGGCTGCATGCATATAAACTATTTTACACTTTCTGGAGATGATATAATTGAATCTAATGACAAATTAATATTTCTTTTTTACTTTATGTATTGGCATTACTCCTTTTCTACAAGCTATGAAATTGCATTAGCAAGAAAATATGAAATAGAGTGGATTTTGATGGAGACTTACGTAGTAGTTCTTTACATTTTTCTTTGATGTTACAGATCGTTTCTCCTTTAAATGACCAATGTTCATTCGAAATACATTCTAATAGTAACTTTACTATTTGAATTCCTCCAGTATCGCATCGCAGAACCAATGTCATAATTAGATCCTGAAAATTATCGTGAAAAGTAATTGTCAATAATGATCAACCTAATTCGTTCAACTTCTTACTTCTAGGATTCTTCAGATCCAAAATATCTACACCAATCTTCAATGAACCAATATATTTTTTCTATAACATCAGTTGTAACTAAAAAGAAAGTTTTTCATGATCATCCAAAACAAATTATGATTAATATCAAAGAAGGGAATGTTTAAAAATACAAAACTTACTTATTTCCTTCAGATCACTACATATGGAAGACAGGAGAGTAGATGATAAGAAAGACAATTGCAGAATAAAAGGCACTGTAGACTTCTTATGCTGTTTACTTGGATCATTAACTTGACATGGCACCAAACTCCACTGAAAAACAATTGTTCAGAAAGCTTATAAACCATACCATAGCACAAATATCAGTATCAAACAAGAATTTTGAACATACAATCAATATTCAGTTGTGTCCAACATTCACTGTTTAATCCACCAGAATTGAAGTTGAATTTATTGAAATAACGATGTTATATGGGAATATGGAGGTGAACTTTTTATTTGACTGTTTTCTTAATTTTCTCAGAGATGGTATTAATTACGAGCAAAGAAGAAAATTTGTATTTAGTTTATGGCGGCATCAAAGGCAATCTGATAATCTTAGAAACGCACATGCGCAGTTCGAATATACCATAGAAGATGTTCGTAGTTATATAGTTATGAAGAAAAGACTATTTACTTTAGCCACTCATAATGAAGTTGCGATGCACTTGTGAACCAAGTATTTATTTCATTGATATACTCTTCTATGGCCAAAAATGTATAATTGTCATGGAAACAGAAAAAAATAACATTAACGAAATAAACTTCAAATTGATTTATATTAAGAAATCCTTTTTTCACTTTGACGAAATATGTCTCTACTGAGCCCAGCAAAAAGAATTCTCAGTATCTTCACAAAAGTAATCAATTCTAGCAGAAATCTGCATTACTCTGTAGCAAACAGAGAAACACCAGAAGAATACATCTGCAAGTATGTATGTTTCTTTAATCGACACGACATTGATGGATGGGACATCCGCCAAGGCATGAATGATCTGGTTGGTTACGATGCAGTTCCTGACCCCAAAATCATAATAGCTGCATTGATGGCTTGCAGAAGAGTTAATGATTATGCGCTAACAGTGCGATTCTTGGAGATGGTTAAAAACAAATGTGGGAACAAGATCAAAGAATTTTATCCCTACATTTGTCAAGAAATAGGACCTGCAGTTCTGGAACTGGGATGCGATTTTCCAGAAGATTTAGGATATGACAAACCAGAATTGTGGTTAAAGTCAGTGTTCGATATTAATCCCAAAGATGAAGATGAATGTTAAACAAGGCACAGCAAGCCTATGTAATTTTGAATTTTGTACTTTTACGATTGTTTGAAGTTGAATAAAATAATTTGAAAATTTCACAAACTATAATAATAAAAAAGAATCATGGATGCATTTGTATTATAATAACTTACCTTGAACATTTCCAATATAGCAGTTCTTATATCATTTGCGTGGCTACCAGCTAAATGTCCTAAAATCCCAACAACTGATTTCAATTTGGGAGAATCACTGCCTTGTTCATAAGATTTATTTTTACAAAAATCTTTTAGACCACAAGAAAGCACTCTTGTAATAACTGTGTTTGGAAAACAGCTCCCAACATGTGCGACCACCCAATCGAAGTTTGGAGAATGTTTAACTGATGTATCTGCAAGATCAAGATGAAAATAAATTATATTTTACATTTGAAAATGTTCAGTATCAACAAATAACTCATATTCAAACAGATATTTTACAAGTTCATATTCAAAGGGATAAACAATTAGCAACTGAGCAAGTTGAGTAACTACTAACAAAGGAGAAGTTAGCTTTGATACTTCATTCAATACCACATTATTTTGTTCGATTTCAAAATATTTTTATTATAAGATTTAGTTACTCAATATTAATTTTACAAGTCTCTAAGAATGTGAATCTGTTTTATGAATAAAGAAAAAATAAAATAGGTATTACCTAATAAGGCATTTATACAAGCTTCTGTATCGGAAAACATCAAACTGGAAAGACATTTTGTATTGATATCAACTAAAGTTCTTGTAGCTCGACAACCCATCCAAAGTTGTAACGTTTCATTTAAAACTAAAAACATATACAAAACAATTTTTTAAATACTTAACGAGTATAAATTTTCACCTCCTGAACTTATATGTGCTCTTCCAGCAAACTTTGTTGATATTTCTCCTAACAGTTCTAGAGACCAAGTACTTATAATTGGTGCCCAAGCTTCAGGAATATCATTGATTAGTCCTATCAAAACTGAATGGATTTCAGAAACAATAGCCTCGTCTGTTTCTGATGGAACTGGTATTTGTCCAGTTTTAATTTCATTCTAAAACATGAAGTAATGTAAATATCTATGTTGTAAATAAATTGACTCTAGATCAGTGAAGTATTAATACTTACTTCTATTCCTTCAATATATCGCAGAGATGCCAAAGTAAATATTTTACTAAAGTATTCAAATACAGCATATCTGGTAGATGGTAACATTTTCAGTAAATTGAGAGCAACTTTAGTCAATTCAACGATATTGCATTGCTCTAATTTTTGGGCATTACTGAGAAAATTGTGTAAATCACTCATGAGATCTTGTCGTGAAACAGGTTTGATATGGGCATTTTGAGTACTCATGGTGAAATTTTTCGATTCTTATTTAGTTGTAACTGAATATGGAATTATTGCAATATTAACATATTTCTAAAGTACTGATATTGAAAATCTTGTTTTGACTCATTTTGTGTTGAATATTTTTATTTGTTTGACCATAGATTAATAACTAATACACTTCTCTCTTCTTTGGTTTGGCAAAAATCCGAAAACACGATTTTAGGTTAAGTACAGAGTTACCAACCCAATAAATATAGCATGATATTCATCATCTCGTCTTAAGGTACGTTTTCTTCTACAGTAGAGCAGAAGTTCTAGTGTTATATATGTTATATTCACGTTACTTTTCAGCCACACATTTAATTTGATTAATTCTCATATCATTATCGTTGAAATGGATTGAGCACGCTCTTGACGAAATTGCAATCAATTTTATACATGAGTATTTGTGAGTTAACAGTTTCCGAACGATTCGTTTTTCTAATTGATTTTGAATCCAACAATACCTGACAAATCCAAATCAGAATAATGTTTCATTGCATTTTTTTAATTAAGACAATAGATGAAATATTACGTAATTCATAAATATTTTTGTATTATATTGGACCCAATGTTTATTCTTAATTATTTAAATGAAAAAAATATTCAAAAGCAATATTTTTATAGCAGCTTCATGAATGCTCTTTTGTAAACTGGATATATCATGGCAAGAATATTGTACTAGTCAATTATGATTTGCAAAAGATCCAAATCATTAATTTGCTATTTACAGCTTCAATGACGTCGATCCAACAACTCTTTTACTGCAAATATCATTCTTTATTCTTATATCTTGTTTCACAAATGCAGCATGTTTGTATGGGAAATAAAATCTTGGATCTTTTCTGTCAAACGGTACTAAAGGTTCGGAGAACCAGCCATAACTAAAAATGCAATTAAATTAATGAATAAATAAAGCGGCTCAACCTTACCTCTGATTCACTGTTTCAGGATAATGTTTCCTTTCTCTTGGAGTGCTTTCCTTAATTTTTTTATATTTTCAACAATTGAGTGATCAGCATTTGACAGATCAGTAACTTCATATTTTGAATAAAATTTATTAGTGATTATTTGTTCTAAAATCATCAAAGACATAATAATGTGTTATTAATTTTTGTTTTCACTTACTATAGTAATTTGGAGTGTAAGTATCATACACTCTAAATAGATTGTCTTCTTTCGCATAGCGCTCTTTCAGAAATTTTTCGTAACCTACACTTTTCATCATCTTGAATGTTGAAATATAACAAAGAATTTGCACAAAAATAAAAATGGGAATAAGAGAGTTTCACTATGAATTTAATCAATTTATCCTTCTTGTGCATCTGAATTTTAATTAAAATTTTGACAATTTTTGAAGTAATCAAAATTATTATATATCATATATTCAAGCATAATTGAAAGTATTTCATAAAAATTATCTCAGATCGTAAGAGTGTATAGAATAGTGTTGGATAATTCTATGAATAAAATAAATACTTGAACATTTGTTCAAGTATTTAAGAAAAGTAGGGTCGAATGAGGCTAAATTTTAGAGTAAGCCCCAATAGATATTGAAGTGGGATATATAGATTATACTTATTAAATTATTTTGGACTACATAACTAGTTGACATTTTATATGATACGGTGTTATTTAACAACTCTAAGAAATACTGAATTCACACCGTCGACAACAGTTAAATTCTTTTATTCGCAGTTGTATCGTACATGCCATTCAGGGCGATTTTGTACTACTACTTACCGCTCATAGCTGAAGAATTTTTCAATTGATTCCTCATTCAAGAAAGTTCTCTTTACCTCTACCCTCCATAATTCAGGCAAAATGAATGAATATTGTATGTGAAGAGCAAGCACAATACATATGAAAAAGAAGATAAAGTAGATTTCAGTTATGAATGGAAGAAGGAAGGACTGAAAATGAAAAAATATGTATGAATTCTTTAAAATTATTTGCACTGAATAAAAATTAATACTTATTCTACAATACATATATATCATATACTTCATAATTAAGAGACTTATAATGCTGTACATACATTTATGTTCTTTGTTTGTGATCACCAAGAGCACTGTTCCTCACACTGCTCACCGAATATTTATACTATTTAAATAGTGTTTATAAAAATGGCACAGATCACAGAAAAACATAGAAAAATCTCAATCCACTTTTTGAATATTTCCTTGGTTTTGTCAATATTATACCATTGAATATTCTTCATAAATGGCATACCAAAAAAAAATTCAAATCAAAATGAAAGGAAAGATACCCACTATATAGTAAAAATAAATGACAAGTGTAAACTAGTATTTGCACAGAAAACCTTATAAAAATTTTTTCAAATAATCGAATTAGCTTGAGGTTCTCTAAAATTTGTCACTTCCAAAATTTTTTTATAGTAGTAATAATCATAATACTGCCGGTGTTCTTGAAAAATCAGTGAGAAGAAACTGCTTCAAAGCAGACACGGTGTTTAAAATCTATTTTACTATAGTCTGAAATCATGAGTAAGATACAGATAATTTTTGACCATGAACGATTAAGATTCAAGTTTTCCTCTCAGGAAACATATTATATGCCGATTAATTCGATTAATTAGATTTTCCTTTTTAATGTGAATAAATTTTCGTTTCCGTCATAGATGCGTACACAAATATTCTCACGGTACCATTTTCAAAATCCTTGCCACATAAACACTGTCATATTTTGATCTTTCACGGTAGTTTTTATAAGCATTTAATAATAGCATAGCTCTATGCTCCCATAGTTTGCCCTTTTCAAAATTCTGTGACCGCGAAAGTCTCTTGTACCCGAGTTGGATAAATTGTGAGCAATTAATCTTAAAATATCTTTCAAAATTTTCATCATCCATATCATTTTATGAATATTTTTATATTTATATAATAAGCTCGTTAGCTTATATTAAGATTTAGTTGAAATTTTCTAGAAAACTAGGATAATATATATTTTGAGGTTATGATTCTTTTCTCAAAAATATTTTCCATTTCAGGCCTATCACAATATTCATTTATTGATAGCATGTTTTGTTTTTGTATTTTGCAATAATGGAAAGAATGAAGATCGTATCTCATGAATGATTAATTTTTCAGATCCAAAATGGGTAAAATAATGAAATCAGGTAAAGTGGTATTGGTCCTTGGGGGCCGATATGCTGGTAGGAAAGCTGTAATAATTAAAAATTATGATGATGGTACCTCCGATAAACAATATGGACATGCCTTGGTAGCTGGTATTGACAGGTATCCAAGAAAAATCCACAAACGTATGGGTAAAGGAAAAATGCATAAAAGGTCTAAAATCAAGCCTTTTGTAAAGGTAAAGTAATATTTCAATTTCATCTGAATTTTCTCTTCAGTATCCATGAAACAATGTACAAGTATACCTTATTATATCTTTGGAAGTTCAGTTAGTACTATTGTTACATGTTAGTTATTTTCCACTATATTAGTTAGATTTAAGTATTTGTCACATTCTCATTGCGTTCAAGTTGAGGTATATTTGTTACAATATGTATGGTAGCATTATGTATTCTTGAAAATGTTGATTCCTCAATAATGATTACTTATAACTAGATATCTAATACTATCAATATGCTAAAATAGCTAAAGAAAAGTGGGAAATTACAACATCAAAATATTATTTAGTAGAATATATGGTTATGTGTGGCAATGTAGAAATTTTTATTTTCTCTGTTTTGTAGAGATATTTTGTAAAATTTGTTACATATCATTTTGTAGGTAGAAAATGATCTATCCATGTCAGTTGATTGTACTAGACACAATATTAGATATAGTGCAATCTTCCCATAAACTTCTTCAAATAGTTTGGCCAGTGCTATTGATCAATGTGTCAACTTTCTTTATTCTTTTAAGATACAGATTTTATATTGAATAGCATTCAATTTGCAACAATTTTTTATGAAAGTGTGAACACTAGAGGAGATTACTATGTTCAATCATGTTTTCCAAAGATTTGCACATATGAAGGTTTTTAGTTTCTAGTGTCTATGAGGTTTCATTTATAGCTGAAATGTGTTGTAGTAAGAGCAATATTTAATTCAATCAAAGGATCCTCAAATGTCATCTGGCTTGAATTTTTTGCAGTGGCATTTGATTCATCAAACTGACCAATTACTTTTACAGGATCAAAATTTTCAGCATAGAATAATCCGCTTTAAGCAAGTTCCCCACTGCGTTCATATTGCTTTTGGGGGTAATGCTAGATTTGGCAGTCAATAATCAATATGATTATAAGAATATCAATTTATTGACAATCCTGAACTCCTGAACACTTTCAGAGCTTGACCATCTGTTACCATATATGGCGCACGTTCAAACACAAAAACATTTTTCTTTCATCAACAGAAGGTTAAGGAATAGTGTCTTGATGGAATCATTCATGAATCAAGCTATAGTCTATTAGTTTTCTCTAGAGCAAGCTACTGAATAGGCAGTAGAAGGCCCTTTCTTCGACCACATGAATCTGACCTTTCACTGGCTGATATCTGTATCAAATTGAACAAATGATCTGTGTATTTCACCAAATTGTGGATTCTTCAGAAATTATCTGATTACTATATCTTTATAAAGTCTTGGGATTATTTCTTTATTAAATTAATGAAAAGGAATATTACACTTACAAGTAACTTGTATAATCATTGTCTTAAACTATTTTCTTCTTAGTATCCCAAATAAAAAGAAGAAATTTAAGTTGGTAGTTGTTGGTGACCTCTAAATATTCGCTTGTCAAAAATTTTGCAGAAAATCACAGTGCCCCATCTGTTGTAAAGTGTATCCTACACATTTAACTACTAAAATTTGCACTGTTAATCAGTAGTTGTAAAACAATGAACAATGCTATGGAAGAAGCATTTTATGCATTGGCATATGTAAAAATGCAAATGCATAATTCTACCCGGTGTCCATGGGAGATGGGACATTAAAAATTAAAAGTATATGGAGAAAGGAATGACCGATTGGAGGAATTTTTTTATTGTTGTCTTGAATGTTATTCGAACTAACTTCCAAAAACTATTTTCAATGCTGTGGCATAACCGGAAGTTGAGACCATGTTTGTTATTTCAAATGGATAATGTATGTTTCTATTTTTGTATTGTAGAAAGTTAAATTCTGAACAATTTTTTCTCATATCATTGCCACCTGATGAATTTTTCAATTGGAATTTTGTGATTTTTGGTTGTCTCTTGGAAGGCATCATAAAAATGCTAAAGATCATTCAATATCAATTGTTTCTAGGTTGTAAGTAGAGGCTCATTCAGCAGAATTCAATGCATTTAGAAGCTTCACAGTATACAGGGTGTTGCCAAAGCATGTGGCAAATCGTAGTACATTCAAAGGTACCAAAGTCCGTTTTTTCAAACTAGACTATCTATTTTTGCGCACACCATTCAACTCATAATATTAATGGGCATCAATCTGTTATAGGTGTCCCTATATCTAAAATGCATCGATTCCGAGCAATTCGCGATTTTATCCCAAAATTACGATTTTTCGCGCGAGATCCCTGAAATTCACAGATTATATGACCGGAAATCTTTCAAATAATGCATTTTGATCTCTCAATACGAGACCCATCTCAAAATCTTCATCAAAGTGATTCTGCTCACAATTCAGAGAGAAAAAAATGCGAAATCAATTACTATTGAAGTGGATTGAATCTGACTTCTCATTTTTCTTCTTTTCTAGTAGGTATTCTGGATTACATCAGTTACTTGTCAGGAAAGTCATCTTCGAATTGTTATTGATTTCAGATCTAGACGTTTTGAAATCCACAAATTGTCCTGAAACAGAATGTTTCAAATATTATTCCACAAGTTAAAACTCTGATATTTTTCAGCATAATTGAAGGAATATGTCCATGGTTTTTTTGGTTGGTAATATGATGAAAAGTACCTACATCGAAACATCAGAAAGATCGACATGCTTCATTCAGCGAGGTATTTCTGGTCGTTCAAAGATGACTTTCCTAACAAGTAAATGATGTAATTGAGAATACCTATTAGAAAAGAAGAAAAACGAGGAATGGATCAATCCACTTCAATAGTAGTAATTAATTTCGCACTGTTTCTCCCGGAATTCTGAACAGAATTACTTCAATGAAGATTTTGAGATAGGCCTCTTATTAAGAGATCGTTAATTGGTGTGTACAAAAATAGGTAGTCTAATTTGAAAAAATGGACTTTTGTACCTTTGATGTACTACGATTTGCCACATGCTTAACACCCTGTATACCGTGAAGCTTCTAAATGCATTAAATTCTGCCGAATGAGCCCATTTACTTACAACAAACTAGAAATAATCGATATTGAATGATCTTTAGTATTTTTATGATGCCTTTTTAGAGACAATCAAAAATCGCAAAATTCTGATTGAAAAATTCATATCTTCCTTTCAGTTGATTTCAGGTGGCAATGATAGAAGAAAGAAAAATTGTTCAGAATTTAATTTTCTACAATAAATAAAATAGAAACATAACATGCCATTTGAAATAACAAAGATGGTGTCAACTTCCGATAGTGTCACAGCATTGAAAATATTTTCGGAACTTAGTTCGAAAAAGATTCAAGACAACGAAAAAGATTTCTCCATTTGGTCATTCCTTTCTCCATATACTTTTAATGTCCCATCTCACGTAGACACCCAGTATTTTATATTGAGATGAAAAATTTGGAACTTTCAATATTGCTTATTTAATAATTTATATTAAGATTATAATGCAGAATGGATGGTGTTATATTATTTGTGGGGAATTATGATTTGCAGGAAGTACTAAGTAATATTTTCAATGGATTCAGTTTGAATTTGATAATTCATATATTTGATGTTGCAAAGTATTTGACTCAATTTTTGTCGACTTGATAAGATTTTATTGAGATAATATAAGCCCAATAATTGGAAATTTTTGTAGTTTTTAATAGCCAATTTTGAAATTGATTGAGATGAATAAACTGAAATAATGTTTTTTAGATACTTAACTACAATCACTTAATGCCAACCCGTTATAGCGTTGATTTGACTGCTGACCTGAAAGTTGGACCTAAGGACTTGAAAGACCCAAAAAAGAGGAAGAAGATTAGGTTCCAAACTAGAGTAAAATTTGAGGATCGATACAAGCAAGGAAAGAACAAATGGTTCTTCCAAAAGTTGAGGTTCTAAGTTTTAAGTTTAATTTGATAAAAGAAAATAAGCGTTTACTTTTTATAGAATAAAATGTTGGCGTGAATAATTGTTTTATTGTTGTCTTTGTATTATTTAAACTGGATATGGTTAGAAGACATTTTTACCGAGTCCATTATATTTTCCTGCCAGTAGATTCAGTATATTTTCGTCTCATTAATTTGTTTATGAATCATCAGATTGATTCAATTTAATTTTTCAAATATTCAAGTTATAGAAAATAATTACATTGTGAACTCAGAACAGCAACATTCAACGTTGCTCTTGAATCTACTTATTAAGTTAGGGATTTTTGTATTAAAAATTACATGATTCACGGGTGCAGTTGTAATGGGATCTGTAAAATTTTTGTTTGGGACTTGCAACTATTGAATGTTGAGAAACTGTTGAATTGAGATTTGAATATGATATTAATAAGAAATTAAACTATACGATAATCGATTTATTGAAAATTGGGATTGCAATTTCGGTTTCAATAATTCTATAATATATAGTTGTTTCTTATTATCATCGCGTAGTAACGGCGGAATCAATTACTATTGGAGGCTTGAAAACATTTAGTTACCTCTTTGGCTGGCGCGCCTATTTCACCTGCGTTAGCAGGTGCGCTGCTGTGTTATAACCGCATCTTTGTTTTTTCTATTTTTAGCTAGAATACAAGTATTAACTTTTTACTTCTTGTTAACTCATATTTGCTTTAATTTGCGGTACTTCCAATGTAAGAAGTATTGGCGGGAGCGCCAATTTGATTTACGTTAGCTCAGCGGTAATAAATTGCATCTTATTTTTTATTACAAAATAGGCAATAATTATCTTGGTTTGGGATTTTACTAATTTTTTCTTCTGTTAATAGTTTTTTAATGCACGAAAATTACAAATTGTCATATTGTTACGAAAAGGTTAACTAAAAAAAAATACAAATAGTTTTGTCAAATATAAATATAAAATTCTAGGAAGATCAACTTTGAAATAGGTAGTATATTTTATAGAAATAATTTTATAATAAATTGTATATTACATAAAAGAACGTAGGAACATTTATTTTCTTCTTCATACTGAAAATCAAGTATGAGTAATCTAAAATTATTTTCATGAACAATCACAGACAAAATATAAAGTAAAAATAAATTCAAATAGTAATTCGTCAATTAGTAACTAGGAAACTATCTTTAGGAAGTGTTAGTACCTGTGATCTCAGTCCTTTGAAGAAAATCGTAAGAGGCCAGCGTCTTGTTTTTCGTGCTGTGCTGTAGGTTGAACATTGCTGATCAACTGTATCCACACCTATAATTTAGTTATAATCTAGAATGGCCACAGGTTTATTAGTTCCCAAATCTATTCAATTTGTGCATCCTGCAAAGTGGATAAGAGAAGAACGGCCCTATTTTTTTGGTATATATGAAACCAGGCGCAAGTCATATTAAAATCCGAAAATACTTACTGGCCTAGCTTTAATCCACAGAAATTCTGGTGAATTTCCGGTTTTTTTTCAGAGTTCCCAGAAAAGTTATCCCGTTAACCAATAAATAATTTGCAAGTGGAACACTGCTATACCAATTATCGGTTGTCAAATTTCTGTTGGATTTCAGGATGGGTTCAACGAGTCTTTTCAGTACATCGCAGGGCTTATTTGAAGTAATGCATGGTCCGTTCTTCTGTGTTCCATAATATATCGCAAAATTGAACGTATATAACGATTTGCTATCGCATAGAGCATAAATTTTTGGCCATATTTAGTTGGTTTATTTGGTATATATTGCACAAAACCGTAACGCCCTTTGAATGACACCAACATCTCATCTATGGTCACGAACTCTCCCGGACTATAATTGTTTTTACAAATGCTAACAAGCATGGTATAAAATTAATAAGTAGTTATATCACCAAATTAAATTGATCTAAGGAGGAATAGAAATCTTATAGCTAAAATTTGCGCGTAAAATAATTGATCTCGATCCATCAGTTGATTATAATTCTTTTACAGCAGAATGATGCTTTATTTACTGAAATAATGTAAAGAGCGCCAATGAATGCCTGAATTTCTGTCCTTCAGGTGTATTCACGAATTCGTGAGTAATTGACATCGTTAAGTTTTTCGTCTATATACTTATTTGTAGAAGAAATGATAGTGTCAATTATTGGTGGAGAAATGCATTCATTGCAGAAGGCGTATTTTTAGCATCTCTCTTAGGACCTGGAAGACTACACAATATTTTTGGATTTAATATTGTTACCTGGAATATCAGGAGGTTGACTCATCCACAGTGTTTCCTCATCTTTACCAATGTAAAACCTGTTGTTAATACTTCCGCTGGCCTACTCACCCCCGTCTTCGTCCAATGATTGTTCTGAATCTCTTCTGAGCTCATCTTTTTCAATTAGTGTCACTTTGAAGTCTTCGTCTTCGGAGTCATCAAAGGATTTTTCAGAACTTTCATTCTCACAAAGTTTCCATACGAATAATACGAAAGATTTCTTCTGGATCAGAGCAAATCCTGGTTCAAATAATAATAGGCTAATAAATAGAAAAATCTCACAATTTGCATATTCAATAGCTCAAGATAGTAAATTTTAAAATCTTTAAAACACAATATAAGAAGACGTTAAATTCAAAATACTTACATTTTTATGTTTGCTGCTATAAAGAACTGCTCAGAAAACAACGAAACAATTCGGCAAAGGTTGTCAAAATATTTAACACTAGAAGACGCGCCGCGGCGTTTGGACCGCAATAATGGACCTCTCCCGAATAGAGCAGATTAGGTACTGAGGTGATAGGAAAGGAGGGAGACGCACCCGTCTTAACGTGTCAGAATATGTTTGTCTCTAAATACCTGGAACCTCAGCCCGCTGATGCAGTTTCTACTCACAAAATTTCAACTTGTGTTAAGATTCCGGTCCAATTGCCGCAGCGCGCCCACCAGAGGGTTAAATGGACAAAACTTTCCAATATTTAGAATGATACTATTGAATATATAATGTATCCTTTATAACTATGTCTTCTGATAGAGCATTATGCTCAAAGGGTGAAATTGAATTAAAGCTATCGGGATGCATGTTGTAGTATGTAAATTGCTCTAAACCAAGATACAATCTAACCTAATCTAACTCAATCTGGATGCGTGATGTAGTATACGATTTGTTCTAAAGCAAGGTACAAGTGCTAGGATTTGCTTTGGGAAGTTAGAAGGCAGTACAATAAAAATAGTCTTTATAGTCTACTAAGTTGAGGTATATGTATTGTATCAGGTTTTAGTTAAAGCTCTTAACTTTTGCAAGATAAATCTGGCAACGAAAAAGGAATGAGCTCGCCATACATGGATTGAAAACCGCTAGTCGGTTTGAAAACTGCTGTATTTTATGGAAGCGTACATACATTGAATACTAGATAGGAAACAAAGTTGGGCAATCATTTTCAGAAAAAAAGAAGCTTACAAAACTAGGAATGAGACCTCTCAATGAGCTGATTCCACATAGTTGAAAACAACTGAGAATAATTTATGGTCTTCTTACGGGTTGCTGGTACCTGCCTTACCATCCACATAAAATGTGAATCTATTAGGATAGCTACACCGATTGTGTAACATTGGAAATGAAACAGCAGAGCATAGTTCAAAGGAAGAACTGGAGAAGATCCTATGGGCATCTGGATTTACCAGAGTTGTGGAGACGAGCAGATGTAATCGATGTCATTTTAGGTCTTATGATCCTGTCAAGTACAGAAATATGAGACCAAAATGAATTCAGGCAAGTAAATCCATAGTCGAACTTGCGAAATATACTTTTCAATAATACATAACCAAATTGAACAAGCTAATAAGTTTAAAGATTTTTACGAAAAATTTGAAATTTGGTGAATCGCAAGGCTTTTCAACATAAGTAGCTTCTTCAGACTTTTGAGTTTGCAACAGTGATGGTACCTTGTTCATAAATGGTTAAGAAATAATAGAAACTTCCAATATTAATGAATACCTTTAGTAAATCCGTACAGTTCATTGTATATTTTGCTACCTAAAAGTATTCGTTAGGTGGAACAAATTCAAATATATTTGTTCGTTGATGTTTATTTGTGTTTACCTACGGAGTAGAATTTACATGAAAGCTACACAATTTATGACTAAGAGTCCCCATCTTCTTGAAGGGAGCAATTAATTATCATATACTACCCCTTTAATACAGAAGAAAGTCAGCGGAAAACGCTAAAACGAGGCGGACCATTGCTTATATCAACGTCGAGTATGTCAGATCAACTCCTCCCCCATGATCACCTACCTATAAAATCATTATCGGGAATATAGATCGAGTGGCACATCGTTAGAAAAGTAGGTATTTGTATTATCTATATGAATCGATGATGTTTTCCAGCAAAATTTTCGAAACAGGTCTTCCAAGTCTAAAAAAATATATTATCATATAATATTTGAACGACTCTTTGAACCCGATGTATTTTGAATAAATGGTAGTACAGATGAATATCAGTATTGAAGAAGGTCTTTAAGTCATTAATTCAATTATTGATTGGAAAGTGTAGGAATCTACCTCCTATCCACAATATCCTCAAACTTGAGAATTTAATATTCTGATCGAATTTGGTTAACCCTTCTTGGTCCATCTAGAGTCTTCCGATGAAGATATTCATTTCGTTAGGTAGCTGCGTTCGTCGGGTCGATTGACTCAGACTCATTCGAAAGTATTCTGCAATTTGGTTTGAAACTGCCGACAGATGGAATAGAACGACCTCAATTCGGAGAACATCCACTTTTTTTTGAAAATATATAAAATATGAAACAATATTTTCATTATTCTCATCATACAGTGATCAATCTGTTCTTCCAATCAGAACTGCTTCACTGTTATTCGATACCTACGAGAGAAACTCGAAAATGGTGTATTCAACTGGGGAGATAATAAAAATTGTCACTTTATTTTTAGAATAATAGTTGCAAGGAAGGCTGTGATTTATTCAACATAAATCATCAGAGAAAGAAGTGAGTCACCAATATGTCAAACTTTTGATAAGCAAATTCCAGGCAACTGGCTCCGTAGCGAATCAAAAGCATGAAGTAGCACCGCTATTCAGTCATCTACAAATGGACAACACTCAGCCCATTGGAAAATTATCCCATCAAACTGGCGTATCAAGTACAACTGTCTACAGAATAGTGAAGCATCACAAATGTCACCCCTCCAAAATAATATAGCACCATGAGCTAAATGAAGATGACTCTGATCGCAATTTTGTGATGATTTGAGTGAAAATATGAATAATAATCCCAACTTTCTTCAAAATATCTATTTCTCTGACGAGAGTACCTTCATGCTCAATGGAGAGTTAAAGAGATACTATTGTCATTACTGGGGCACCCAGAATCCTCATTTGTACAGGGAAATACATACACAAACCCTACAGAAATTCAATGTTTGGGAATATTATTGACGTTCTTTTGACACAACTAATTGACCCGATGTACCATCTAGCAAATTGAATAAATTCCTCGGTTGGAATACTCTGTATAGACCCCTAAACACAAAGTGTTGACCAAATTTTCGTTGAAACACTCAGTATGTATACTTACTCAAGTACATATATTGTAGCATTATTAACCTCGAACGTTTTTGTTTTTTGTTTTTTTTCTATGGACCTACAGTTTATAGTGGACTCCGAACCACTCACCTAGACCGTGCAATGATAACTGCCACCTCTCAGGATTACAAGTTATCTGGCCTTCAGAGGTTATGGACCAACAACTATGGTTATGTGTCCAATCTCTATGTATGTCTTTGTCAAATTCACTTTTTTGTTCAAGGACAACATCCATGACTTGAACCCGGATTCGAACCAGGCACCTCGGCTAAGCATATTCCTACATACTTGCTCACTAACCATGCAGCTACCGAGGCGGTCAACCTCGAACGTCCCACATTCTTAATCCAATTTTTCAGCGGAATTGTGCCTTAGGTTAGGTTAGATGACCGGTTAACCGGTATTATGACTACCGAATAAAATGAAGAAAACGTTAGCTGCGAAATGAAAAAATTAATTTCGATACTGGGGAGATAATTTTTGTTTCAATCCATTTAACCCTGAGCGTATCCAGAACGATCAATATGGAAGATTTTTTTTAAGAAATGAACACCTGCATCAATTTCTCACCAAATTATGTAGGGTGCCGCAACAGATTTCAGTTTTTTTTTATAAAAAACTAAAAACGCAGCAGATGCGACGCTGCTTTATAATCATTTCATGTATTCAGTGTTTGAAATCAGTTAGTTGGCACTTTGTTTCTGTTGTAAGCACAGATAAATGATTGAAGTTTTGTGATTCGACCATTGAAAGACGACATTTGACTAGAGAAGAGATGTTACGAGCCGTTGGCATGCTCCAAGCTGGGAGCTCACAACGGGAAGTATCCAGGGTGCTGGGAAGTAGCCCAAGTGTCATAAACCGTTTATGGTTGCATTTCAATGAAACAGGTAGCGTAGAAGAACGCCATACAGGTCGTTTCAGGATTACTACTGTCGCCCAAGACCGATTTTTGGT
Source organism: Cryptolaemus montrouzieri (assembly GCA_013387265.2). Taxonomy (NCBI): domain Eukaryota; kingdom Metazoa; phylum Arthropoda; class Insecta; order Coleoptera; family Coccinellidae; genus Cryptolaemus; species Cryptolaemus montrouzieri. The sequence continues at coordinate 67,967,743 of JABFTP020000021.1, read as the reverse complement.
TTTACAAGCCAGAAGAGATCGTACTACCACAGCATCTCAATTAGCTATCACGAGTTCATAATGTACAAATTTCCGACCAAACTGTGAGAAATCGACTGCACGAAGGTCAACTCCACTCCAGAGGTCCTGTTCCACATCCGCGGAAGATGTGAACAAGCTTCTCCTGAAATTAATGACTGTATATATTTGATCAGCGAAGGTTAGTTCTTAGAGGTAATTTATGTAGGTTCTCAATATGATTACCCCCAACCTCTACGCATTAGGTTGATAAATGAGTAATATTATTTGTAGATTTTCTAATCATATCTGGACTCGCTCTGATTGAATTAGCCACTTCAATTAATTTTTCTCTCCATTAGCAGCTTTCTTGTATTGATTTCTTCATCACGCACACTATCATTCATAACCCGCGAAGAAAAAAGTAGTAGAAATGTGTTGACCGTTGTACATACCACATCACAAGAATATAATAAATAATTTATGATTCTATTATAAGAAATTCAATTAAAGCACAATTTAATTTGAATATAGGGTGAGCCCTAATCTTTGGCTGTAGCGTTTATTTTGTTCAAAGTAAGAATTTCCAACCAAAAATAAAGATTTTCGCATCCACTGCAACATATGTATTCAATGTACAATGAATAATTCTAATAACTTTAAGCATCGTAAAATTAAGTATAATTATTTTTTCATTTTCATCTAAAAGCATTTTTCACTTGTAAAACACTCAATTATGGAAAATATTTTGATTACTTAAGGGGACCCTCGAAACCCACTTTGACTTCCTAACCCCACCATCCCCGATCTAAAAAATAATCATAAGGAATATGGATCGAGTGGCACATCGCTAGAGAGGTCTTTCGATTATCTATAAGAATCGATAATTTTTTGAGTTGAATTTTCGATGCAGAGTTTTCTAACTACAAGAAGATATACTCATATAATAATAATTGAATAACCCTTTGAACCCGCTGTATTTCGAATAAATTGTAGTACAGATTCATATCAGTGATGCATATTGTGTTTCAGCATGTTCATTTGATCAACCCACTACCCTCAGCATCCTCGAACTTGAGTAACTTCAATCGCATATTGTATCAAGCTTTTATACAAGGTGTACAAATCCAGGATTCCATTCCGTTAGCTAGCTGAGTACATTGGGTGAATTAATTCAAATTCAGATATTGTATTCGACGAAACAAGAACTCGGAAATGGTGTAATCAACCGAAAATGTATTATAAATTGATACTTTTCATTTTTGAAATAACAGTTGTGCCAAAAGAAGGACTAGAATATTTAACTCAAATCATTCATCGAAATAAATGCGCCTAGAATACGTTAGCTTCTGCGGGTAATGGGAGTGAAGCAACTGAGGGGAAAGTTACTGAAGAAACTGTTCACCTCAATACAATATACATATACAGGGTGTTACATAATAGTATGTCACAACTTGAGGGGGTAAATCTACGTGCAATTTTAAGAAAAAAGTTCATATAAACATAAGTCCGCAAAAGCTTCGTTACGGAGCTACAGGGTGTTGAAATTTTCGGAAAAAATTGTTTTTTTCTTCAAAACTCCTGCAGTTTTTTACAGCCTTCATCATTACACGTCCTAGATTTTAACTGAAATTCACAAGGTGTTTTCTTTTCCGAGGCCATGTCTCCTTTTGCCCTTTTAACCTTTTTTGCAGTACGTCACTGATCAGTGTACAATTAATTTTCGTTATCTTCATTCAATTTCAAAACTTTTTTGACATTTGTAATTTTTCGTATCTTCTACCGTTTTCGAGTGAAAAATTATTGAATTTGAATTATTTGAAGTATGATATTTGCTAAATAAAAAAAAAAAAACTAAAAAAAATAACAATTAAAAACTGAATAAATTGCTGGAAGTGTCCTCCACCTGCAAGAATACAGGCCTCTGTCCTTCTTCCCATAATATCACGCACTCTTTGAAATATTCCTGGGGTATTTTATTATCGTGTCACAAGTGGTTATTATTCGATTTCTCAATTCTTCTACAGTCTTCACTGGAGTGGTATAAACTAAACTTTCGAGATATTCCCATAAGAAAAATTATGAATTATTTAAGCCTAGGGACCTATGTGGCCATGGTTCTGACCCACCCAGACCTATCCATCGGTTGTTGAATGTATTATTTAAGAATTCCCTAGCTTCTCCACTGAAATGTGCTGGTGCCCCATCATTCGTGAACCACATTATGTTATTCACCAAAAGTGGCACATCCTCAAGCAATAAAGAAAATGCCGATTAGCGGGGCTGTTTAGTTTGTTAAGCAACAAGAATGGCCCAATCAGATAATATCCAATTATTCCGACCCAGACATTTAGTGAGAATTGTTCTTGATGATGAGATTATTCAATCAAATGGGGGTGAAAATTTGTGATAGTGGTTCTCGAAAAGTTAGCTTCGCCTGTGAACATTATTTCACTATCAAAGTGAGCATTTTCTCTAATTTTATCTAAGAACCATCGGCAGAAATTCAGTCTTGAAGGAAAATCTCGATGAAGTAGAGTTTGGACGCGTTGAATATGAAACGGGTACAATAAAAAGTCGTGGAGAATCCACCAAACTAGAACATGTGAAATATTCAACTGATTTCCAATTTTTCTTGTACTCACTTGAGGATTCAAATCAATACAATTCAAAACTGCTCTTCCTCAATAGCTGGAGTTCTCATAGTTTGAATTGCACCTTTCGAATGATTATTTGCAGTAAAAGTACCAGTTTCCCTCAACCTTCTGTGGATATTTGAAAATGTTCGCCTGTCTGGTGTTACTCGATTTAGAAAGCGCACCTGATATAATCGCCTAGCTTCTGTTGTGTTTCCGTCAGCCAGACCCTACAGGTAATGGATATCAGCCAATTCGGCGTTAGTAAAATTAGCCATTTTTTCTTACAGCAATAACTTTAAAAATTTTAAAATTAATCGTTAATTTAATAAACAATTCGAGCAGACACTGGTTCAACTTTAGAACCTGTCAAATCAATGAATCAAAGCCTACTATTCATTTTTTTAATTAGAAGTGCTTTCAATTCAGCGATTGCATACAATCGTTCAATAATTTTTTGCTCGAGAACGGTCGGAAATACGAAACATTACAAGTGTCCAAAAAGTTTCTAAATTAAACGAAGATGACGAGAATTGATTGTACGCTGATCAGTGGCGTACTGCAAAGAAGTTTGAAAGGGCAAAAGAAGACATGGCTCCGGAAAAGAAAAGTTAAAAAATAGCTTGCATTCCAAATTTGTGTTGAATGTCTAAGGAACTGCAGGGGTTTTGAAGAAAAAAATTTTTTTCCGGAAATTTCAACACCCTGTAGCACCGTAACGAAGCTTTTGCGGACCTATGTTTACATGAACTTTTTTTCTTAAAATTGCACATAGATTTACCCCCTCAAGTTGTGACATACTATTATGTAATACCCTGTATAAACGATTCTCAAATTCCCCCCTTCGTGGATACATTGAAGTTTCAGGTTCCAGTAACAAAGCATACCGTCGAATGAATTTGAATCAATGGACTCGACGTACCCACCTACCTAACGGAATGAATACTTTGATTGGAACACTCTGTATAGACCCCTAATACGAAGTGTTGACCAAATTCGTTCCGATTATCAAGGGATGTCACATGAAATGTTCATGTTTGGGAAAGCTGAGAGTAAGGGGTTGATATAAACCTATCTGTCGGTACTACAATTTATTGAAATTGCTTCCGGTTCAAAGGGATTTGCAAATATTATAAGATAATATTTTTTTGTATCCGGAATACCTTGTATCGAAAAGTTAATTCGAAAAAATGATCGATTCATATGGATAGCCGAAATACATAAGGGATGGTTGGGGAAGGAGGTTGATCTGACATGCTTAAAGTCGCTATGAAAAATGGTTCTCTTGAAACAAAAATCGACCTGTCTCAGCGTTTTCCGCGGACACTTCCTTCTTCTGAGTTAGAGGCGGGGCCAAATTTTCGTTGGAACACCTTGCTTATAAATTTTCATTAAATAATATGTATGATATTATTTTGCCTAAAAAGCTCCTGTCATTTAGAGATTGATTACTTTTTACCTTTTCGAAAATGATATTTCTAAGAACACTTCGTTACTTCCTGACAGCCTGTATTTGCCTATATTTTCATGACTAAAATGAATCAAACGATCCTGAGCAATTTCAAAATAATACTGCTGAAAATGCGAAGACCTGCCCATACAATTTATTCGAAATACGCTTAATGCAAGCTAAAAGGAAGTCGGGAAATAATAGTTTATCTTTGTCTATATTCAAATCCCCTTACAACCCCTCTAATTTGATACCGGCACATCTCTTACATTGAAACAACTCTTTCGAGAGACAAAGTTGCGTGGCCTAACATTGTCGCCATAAAAAGTACAAATCCATCGAAATTGAGGCCATAAAATAGATGAAGGAGGTTAAATGACCCATAGCCATTCGAGTCAGGTGTCGGATCCAATTGGAATGTCACCTCGGAGTAGTTCACAACAGGCACATAACTCTCTGGGAGCTCTGGTGAATGTTCGAAAACGAATGGTGGATGGATGAGGTAATGTCGTATATTTCCTTTGTTTGTTCATAAATTCGCAGAATGATTGCATAGCTTCTTTAGAAGACCTACACTTTCGTTGTAATTTGCGGGGTGTCTCCCTCATTTCAGGAGGTTCCCGCGGGAGGACGTAACGGCAGCGCAATTTAAAGAAATAAGATTTATATGTGGATGTGGTTGATTTGAAATGTTTCACTGTGAATAATTTGTGAAACATTAAACATCTAATGTAGTTTTATCTGTCACTAACACATGTGATACTGTTGATCTCGAAATTATCTCTATAATAGGTACTCCACTTCTCGAAACTCTGAAATATTTAGCTCTTTGTAAATATGCATCAGAGACGTCTTTAAGTTTTTCATTGTCTATTGTTCCCGGGAAACAAAAAGCGTTCCTCGAAACAGTCTTTTGAATCCATCAAATGGAAAGAAGTAACAGGTTATCACATTAAGAGAATTTCTTGACCGTTGGACGGTAGGAATTTCTCCTGTTCATAAACAAAAACTCCTGAATATTATTAGTGAATGTGCGACTTTGCATAATCGTGCTATAAAATAAAAATTCAATTATATGTCAGTAACATGAAACCTAAGCGTTTCATCCATACTAATATTACGAAGGTTGACGTAACTCTGATTGTCTGTTTTTAACAATTCAACAACTAAACCATTGTACGCATGTTGTGGAGACACCTTGAAGTGCTATAATTGAGATTCGGAAATAAGAGTTAAAAATTTGTATGGGCATTCTTTGGAAATTGAAGTGGGATAGGTAAAAATTCGTATTAAGAGTTAAAAATATGATTAACAGCAATTTCGGAAATATTACCATTCCTAACGACGTTTGTTTTAGATATAAAAAATTGTGTTTAGGATCTTAATTACAAAGGCAAAAACTAGTGCTTCAGCAAAAAGGTTGAAATATTGTAATTGATCAGTTTCAAAATTGGGAACATGATGATTTGTATTTATGATCATAATTACAAATCAGCAGTATTGTTAAAACTACCTATTAGGGTGAAAAATAGGAGAACGATCATTGGGCTGCGAAAGATATGTCTAAAAACTGAAAATCAAACGAATTAGCGATTGGATAAAAATACATTAGTAGAGAGTAGAATAACAGCATCATGCCTGGCAAGGAATTGTTATAAATGAGATAAAAAACACAAGGTTTAACTTTAATCTACACTTTATTTGAAAAAAATTCAACGACGTTTCGCTGACACAGCAGCTTTATCAAGAATGGAAAACAGAATGAAGAGTATGGTATTATAAACAAATCGTAGAACAAATTGGATGAATAACAGGAAAATCCACACCGAGCCATTGTACAGTTAGTATGAAAGGTAATAAAAACTAATCAAACAAGTTAAGTAGGGGTGAATAATTCACATCTACCTGTTCATTCAAGAGCTTGTCCGAATGTATCTATTTATTTCTAATGCTTCTAGGAGATCTAATTTTGAACTTTTGATTTTATATGTAATATGTCAAAGTTTTTATTGAATGAATGGTTTTCTTTTATTAGGTGGTTTGAATAATTTGAATCAGATTTATTTTATCGAAGCTACGTTTATGTTCAGATGTTCTTATGCCAAAACTCCTATAGGTCCTACCGATATAAATTTTATCACAAGAACCGCAATTGAGTTTATAGATTCCTGATTTACTTGATTTTTCAACACGAGATTTATTATTTTAATATGTTTACCTAAGTTATTAGAAGTTTTAAAAGTTATATTAAGATTTTGTTTGACGAGAAAGGATTTAATATTTGTACTTGCAGAACCGCAGAATGTTAAACTGTTGAATATTTTATAGTCTTTATGAATAGGATATACTTCATTTATTGCTTTCTGATATAGTTTTTACGAATGATTAGATCTATCATATCCGGATTATATGAATTATTAATGGCTATCTGTTTGATGATGTTTAACTCTTTATTATAATCTTCTACTGATAAAGGTAAATTGAGTAACCGATGTACCATGCTGTTTAAAGCTGCAACTTTGTGTTGAATTGGATGTAATGAGTAGTTATGTATAATTGTATCAGTATGTGTTGGTTCACGAAAGACCGAAAAACATGATTATTATTTTGTTTAGTGATTTTCAAGTCCAAAAATTAATGGAATCGTTCTGTTCAATTTCTATCGTGAATTAAATGTTCAAATGGATGGAATTAATGAAATTAAGAAATAAGTCTAATTGACGAGTAGTTCAATGAAACATACTAAGATGTCGTCAACATATCTATATCCAATAAAGAAATTTGGAAATGAGTGGATGTGTATGAATTTTCTGTTCAATATTATTCATAAAATCTCTGCTGAAAGTGGACTCAAAGGATTTCCCATGATCAAACCATTTTCACTACTGTAATAGATGTTGTTGAAAGAAAAATAATTTTGTTCAATGCAAACGTCCAACAGATTCAATATTTCTGATTTAATTATGTGGTTAACATGATTCGAATTCAACATGTTTTCGATTAATATTTTGACATCACCTGGAGGAACACTTGGGTATAAATTCTCAACATCAAACGAAATAAGTTTTGCGTTAGGTGGTAGGTTAACGTTTTTATGTTATTTATCAATTCCAAAAGAATTTTTATAGAAAATTTTGATTTGAATGAACAATAATTTTTAATGATATCTATAAGGTAGTGCGACAATTTCACGGCTGGGGCTGTAACGTAAGATACGACTGGTCTAACAGGGTTATTTACTTTATGCAATTTAATGAGTGAATACAGTTGAGGTGGTTGAGGTTTGGTAAAATTAATTTGTATTTATCTATTGCTTTAATTAAAGATTTTGCGTCATTTATTGCAATTTTAATATTTTCTGGAATTTAATAGTTGGATCTTTGTTTAAAATTGTATAGTTTCCGGACGAAATGAAATTTAGAGTTTTAAATAGGTAGTCATTTTATTTAACGCAATAACAGTATTACCGTTATCTGCTTTTGTAAAAATAACTTCATTTAGTTGAGATTTTTGTTTGATGGCCTTTAAAATATTTTGTTCTTTACTCGGTTTAAAGTCAGCTAATGATTCATTTTTATAATGTTAGATGCTAAATATTTAAGGTGAGTGTTATTAGGAATATTTTTCAGAGAAATTTCAGTATCTATGCCAAGTTCCTCTAAATCAGATTTTATCTTGTTTGATTTAATATTGTGTTTGAAATCTTTCTCCAAGATATTTGTTTCATCATTTGTGAAATTAGTATCAGAAAGGTTAACGAATCTATCAAAAATTGATGGTCAGAGTCAAACAAGATAAAATCTGATTTAGAGGAACTTTAGATTTCGAAAAATATTCCTAATAACACTCACCTTAAATATTTAGTCTTTCTGACTTTAAACCGAAAAGAACAAAATCAACACATACTGATACAATTATACATAACTACTCATTACATCCAATTCAACACAAAGTTGCAGCTTTAAACAGCATGGTACATCGGTTACTCAATTTACCTTTATCAGTAGAAGATTATAATAAAGAGTTAAACATCGTCAAACAGATAGCCATTATTAATTCATATAATCCGGATATGATAGATCTAATCATTCGTAAAAAACTGTATCAGAAAGCAATAAATGAAGTATATCCTATTCATAAAGACTATAAAATATTCAACAGTTTAACATTCTGCGGTTCTGCAAGTACAAATATTAAATCCTTTCTCGTTAAACAAAATCTTAATATAACTTTCAAAACTTCTAATAACTTAGGTAAACATATTAAAATAATAAATCTCGTGTTGAAAAATCAAGTAAATAAGGAATCTATAAACTCAATTGCGGTTCTTGTGATAAAATTTATATCGGTAGGACCTATAGGAGTTTTGGCATAAGAACATCTGAACATAAACGTAGCTTCGATAAAAATAAATCTGATTCAAATTATTCAAACTACCTAATAAAAGAAAACCATTCATTCAATAAAAACTTTGACATATTACATATAAAATTGAAAAGTTCAAAATTAGATCTCCTAGAAGCATTAGAAATAAATAGATACAAATATTCGGACAAGCTTTTGAATGAACAGGTAGATGTGAATTATTTACCCCTACTTAACTTGTTTAATTAGTTTTTATTACCTTTCATACTAACTGTACAATGGCTCGGTGTGGATTTTCCTGTTATTCATCCAACTTGTTCTACGATTTGTTTATAATACCATACTCTTCATTCTGTTTTTCATTCTTGATAAAGCTGCTGTGTCAGCTAAACGTTGTCGAATTTTTTTCAAATAAAGTGTAGATTAAAGTTAAACCTTGTGTTCTTTATCTCATTTATATCATGGATCTACATCAAGTAACGACCTCCACAATTCAAAAGGAATGGTTATGTGAATTCTCAAAACCATTCTCATTCTTCTCAGTGAAGTACATAGCCTATAGGCAAAGAATTTTAACTAGCATCTAATCAGACAACTGAAAAGAATAATATTTTGTTTCGATCTTGCAATTCCAGACCACTAACTTTCTAAGCTGTATTAATCATAAACCGACGATACTGAATGAATTATGTTACTTCATATAAATCTCTATAGCCAAGTTCCACTGAACTACAATCATGTTTTATACAGTTATTTCATTTTCACCAGAACATGTATGAAACTTTTACCATCTCCAGCGATTTGAATAAAAACTAAATTCTGCGAATTTATTTTTATGACATTATCTCGTTATTCAGCATATGCAACACGACATGCGGTTTTATTGCATGTTGCATCCCTTAATATAGAAGTACACCAAAAGAGATGCATTTAGGGACTGCCGTGAAATGACAACTTTAATCTTTCTTTATTTTCTAGGTTCTAATAGCTGTATATGCGAATAACATTTTTTATTTAAATTATTTATTTATTATTTGCGTCATATTCACATTAAATTAGGTCCATTTGTATGCACATTTGGTGTCCTTCAACATCCCTTTACGAGGCTGGATTGATAAGTCTCCGGCCTGACAAAAAGATGACGCAACAAGGCCTACTTCGGAGGTGGCTTTCTACAGTAGAATCCTTAGATAGCTTGTAAGTATAGTTTCAGCCCGATCGCCATGTTTGTTTACGTTTGAGAGCATGCTGAACAAAACGCCGCTGTGTTGTTTGTGAAAATGGAAAAATTGGAAAAGCGTGCTGTCATCAAATACTTTTATTTGAAGGGGTTAACGCCGAAAGAAATTAAAGAAGAGATTGATTCAACACTGGGGACATCCTCCCCGTCATATTCAATTGTTAAGCACTGTTTTTCCGAGTTTAAAATGGGTCGTGTGAGCACCTCTGATGAGCCACGCTCAGGACGCCCCGTTGAGATCACAACTCCAGATATGATCGAAAAAATTCATAAAATAGTGCTGGAAGACCGCAGATCAATTTGGCACTGTATAAGCATAATGCAAGCGAATTTTTGAGTCGATTCGTTATTGTTGACGAAACTCGGGTCCACCACTACACTCCTAAAACCGAAAAACAGTTTAAACAGTGGAACGGAACAGGGGAGCCAACTCCAAAGAAGGCAAAAACAATTTTATCGGCAAACAAGGTTATGGCTACTGTTTTTTGGGATGTAAGAGGTATTATATACATTGATTACCTTGAAAAGGATAAAGCTATCACTGGTCAATACTACGCAGACTTATTGCTACGTTTTAGTCACGATGTGCATATTAAACGACCTCATTTGGCGGAGAAAAAAGTTTTGTTTCATCACGATAACGCACCAGTGCATTCTTCGCACGTTGCCATAACTAAAATCTATGGTCTGATGTTCGAATTGATGCCGCACCCTCCCTACTCTCCAGACCTAGCCCCGAGTGACTATTATCTGTTTCCTAACCTCAAAACATGGCTTGGCGGAAAGAGATTTGCGGGCAATGAAGAAGTAATTGAAGCTGTAAATGGGTATTTTAAGGAACTTGACGAATCAGCCTATAGAGATGGCATTACTAGACTAGAACACCGCTATGAGGAATGTATCAGTCTTATCGGAGATTATATTGAGAAATAAAAATAAATTCTCGAAAACGTTGTTTTTCTTGGTTAGGCCGGAAACTATCAATCCATCCTCGTATATCGGGTGTTTCGTGAAAAACGGCCGAAGTTATAGCTTCACAATTGTTTTGAGTTTGGGAGGCTTTTACTTGGTAAAATTCCATTATCAATAATAAAAAACAAGTACTGTGTTTTAAGGAATTTTACTTAATAATTGGCAATAAGTTCGTATGAATTTTTGACCGAAAATTTAGATTTAAAATTGCAATGTTTTATTAGCCGTTGAGGAATTTTGAAAGTTTGAACGAAGGTGCCGTTACATAAGAAACAACAGGTCTAATAGGGTAATTAGGTTTATGAAGTTTTATCAACGAATATAATTCGGGGGATTGTGGATTGGAGTTAATGAATTTATATTTTTCGTGGTCTGTAATTAATGATTTTGCTGTCGAAATTATTTTTTAACCACTTTCTGAAATTTTGCGGTAGGATCGTTAGTTGATTTTATATAGTTTCCGGCTGTTAAGAATTCTTCAGTAGAAATATAATCGGTTTTACTAATCGCGATAACGGTGTTACCTTTATCTGCTTTAGTGAATACTAAATCGTTCTTGGTACTATTCTCACGAATTGTTTTATTATCTTATAATCGGAATTGCAATGAGGTGATAATTTCGAAAAGTCTTCTTTGATGATTTTTGCTGTTTGATGTTTGGCTAAAATATTATCTTTGGAGTTTTGAGAATGATTTCGGAGTCTATGCCTAACTGTTTATTATTAAGTAAAATTCCTTAAAACACAGTACTTGTTTTTATCATTAACAATTGTTAATCGATTTTGATTACACAAAATCTGAATTGCATCTTGAATGATATTCTAATAGCCTAAAACATTTTCATTTATCTATCACTTCCGGAGATACCGAAAATTCATCTTCACTTGGACTTCAGAATGGTAACCCCATATTTTAGTTTTTTTTCGAGTACTTATTCAATTTTGAATATCTCATGCTGAAGAAGTATCACTTAAAACACTGTTTATTCCTAGAAAAAATAAAATTATCGAAAATTTCGGAAGAAAACTCAGACACTCAATTCATCGATGCAATTCCCAGAATGGGAAACTGCCTGAGATGCTTTTTAAAAAAATCAAATAAGTTTCATTAAGAAATCCGAAAAGTTTCAGAAGGAAGAATAATGAAGAAACATAATTGAATTACTTTTGAGTGTAGAAACGATCCCAGAAACATCTGTTCGACAAATTTCTGCAGAAACCGGGACGTCACCTACAACTGTTCAATATGTTTTACGAAAACATAAATACAAGCCTTATGTTTTTCAAAAGTTCAAGCTCTTGGAGAACGTGACAGTGTTAGAGGCCTCGAGTTTTCATTTTTTTTTTCTGATAGAATGCATTTAGATTATTCTTCTCTCAGAACCGTCATTTGGTCTGATGTGTGTACTTTTGCAACAATCCTGATGTCAATAGAAATAAAATGGGTATTAGAGGTAGCAGAATCCCCCTAACATAATGAACAATAATTTTCAATGAAGATTATGAAGTGAACGTTTGGTGCGCTATTTATTCGCTTAACATAACCAGTTTTCATTGAAGGAAACTTGAATCAGAACAGTATCATTGACATTCTCTTTATCTGGAAGAATGAAAAAATCTACTTCCAACAAGATGGTGTTGCTCCTCACAACTTAGCTTTGAATGTGAACTGGGTGAACAACAATTTTGGTGATTAATGGAAAGGAACAAATGGTTCTGTTTGGTGGAAAGCCCGTTCTTCAGATTTGACTCCTCCTGATTTTTGGCTCTGGAGTTATTTGCTGAATTGAGTTTACCGCACTCCACCAAAAAATTTGGACGTGTTGAAAGGAAGAATAATTCCTTTGCAAGAACAAAGAACGATTGGCACACAACCATTTGTTCACCGCAAGTCGTTAGTAAGCTTTGAGAAACCAACTCCGAATGGCGAATCATCCTTCACCAAGACAACGCAAGTTTGCACACAGTCCGGAAAACAATTGAATATTCAATACAAGAAAACATCGAATTGTTACATCATCGTGCGAACAGTCCCAACGATATTTTACTTTCCTCAAAATCAAGAAGGAACTGCGTGGTCAAAGGTTTCAGTCTTCAGAAAAAGCTGTTTATGGCTTTCAAAAGGCCATTTTGAATGAGCAGTAAACGATTGGAATAATTGCTTCCAGAATTAGTTCGAATGAATGCGTAAGTGTGATAATCTCTGCGGAGAATACTTCGAAAAACAATAAAGTCGAGCTCTTCATTGGTTAATTCTAACTCTATATGCAAAACTTAAAATACATCTCTTGTATTGATTCTCTGTGAAAAATATTCGAAACGGAACAGCAACAAGAATTAGGTAGGTATCAAATCTGTCATAATTTCTTGTTAATAAGTGCGAATGACATCCATTATAGTTCTATGAAGATTGCTTTGTAATTTTCAATGGTATTTTGCTTTCTCAGAAAATACAGCCTGTTAAGATAAAATTTTGTATGTTTCAGGATGTTAGAATATCGTTCATCATACCAAGGGCGTGCTCAGAAATTCAGCAAGCGGGGGCAGGCACATGATTGTAATGAAAATTAGTCGAAAATTAAGCGCGGAAATTTTGAATCAACAAGGTTAAACTCATTTCTGTCGAGTGACAGAAGCCATAGAGTAGTAAATGAGCTCAGAAATAGGAAACACTTGTGGAATGATTTGCGAGGAGTTCCCAATAAATATTCTTCCGAAGTTAATAGTTTATATGTATTATTATTAACAAACGGTATTAGTTCATTTCATTACATTTCTGTAATGATGTGATGTGTCTGAAATGTAATGAAATGAACTAATACCGTTCGTTAATAATAATACATATAAACTATCAACTTCGGAAGAATATTTATTGGAAACTCCTCGCAAATCATTCCACAAGTGTTTCCCACTTCTGAGCTCATTTACTACTCTATAGCTCCAGTCACTCGACATAAATGAGTTCAACATGCAAAATTTTATCTTAAAAGGCTGTATTTTCTGAGAAGGAAAAAAGAAATAATCGTAAGATGTCAGAAAAAAACATATTTCCAATTCGTCAATTTAATTTGTAGAATGGGCGTGATAGAATTTGTGTGCCCTAGAAAAATATTTCAGTTCGTACAACTGACTTTACTTCGTATTTTGGATAAAACAAGACTCAAAACATAACAGAATATTCGAATGAATCGTGAATTAAGCTGTGGCAAAATACCATTGAAAATTACAGAGCAATCTTCATAGAACTATAATGGATGTCATTCGCACTTATTAACAAGAAATTATGACAGATTTGATACCTACCCCCTAATTGTTGTTGTTGTTCCGTTTCGAATGTTTTTCACAGAGAATCAATACGAGAGATGTTTTTTAAGTTTTGCATATGGAGTTAGAATTAAACAATTAAGAGCTCTTAACGACTTTATTGTTTTTCGAAACCTTTGACCACGCAGTTCGTTCTTGATTTTGGGGAAAGTAAAATATCGTTGGGACTGTTCGCACGATGATGTAACAATTCGATGTTTTCTTGTGTTGAATATTCAATTGTTTTCCGGACTGTGTGCAAACTTGCGTTGTCTTGGTGAAGGATGATTCGCCATTCGGAGTTGGTTTCTCCAAAGCTTACTAACGAAAGACGTCAAGATCCAAGCTTACAAAAACGACAGAAAGCAACTATATTTCATACTTTATATGGATATTCGAATCTGATGTAAGTTTATACTAATCTATCTTTCTCGTTATGAGTGATAATTCTATTGTAATTCTTTTTGAAAATGATTTCTGATACGTGAAAATATAACAAGGAAAAAATGTTTGCAAATTAAAAGGAATGATGAATAAAAACTAATACCCTATCATTTTTTGAAATAGGTTAGTATACTAAAATAAATAATATTGTAAAACTAACCTAGGTTTTGAAGTTCAGTGAATCATTTCGAGAATTTAAAGAAATATCAAGAAAAGCGTCTGCGGTCCCTTGTCCATAGGAATGAGAGTCTTTTCCATATAAAATGAGAAGTTACTCCCTGAAATCATAGTCATTTATGAATGTATACCAGAAATGTTCGTCTAAAATTATGATGGAGAACTCTATAGAATCGGTAACGCATTTGTGGTGCATGCAACATCGAAATGCCACGGTTAGTAACCACTCTGGGATCAAGGGCAATAATACAACGATTCTAGGAATATCAGGGCTTTAATGTGAGGGAATTGTGAATGAGAAAATCGGCGCACGTCTACGTTCCATGTAGAAGTTTTAAACTTGAATTGCTCGTCTATTTCACTTGGGACTGAGAAATCCAATCATATTCAGATTTCTCCCGAGAAAATTGGAGAATACCTGATTGGATCAGGCCGTGCTTTTCTATATGCATATTAGTTTAGACAGTTACAAATATCCTGGTCGAGACACATGTTCGAACTCTCCTTACGCCCTTAGGTCATCTGCTGTCCGTTTTTCGTTTTATTTCCGGGAATTTGCGATGGATATATGGGGTGCATTTCCCTTTTCTCAAAGTGAAAAGTCCCAGAGGGATGAAGGGTCGTGTGCAAACGTGATTATTGTTTCCTATAGTTTCATAGATATAAATCAAACTTTGAGTTTGCGTAGTTGAGACTTCGAAATTACATTTTCATTAGTTTCTAAAATTCGTCACACCTTTTTCAGGTTGAGGAAAATAACGAATTTATAAGCAGGCGTACAGATGATTTCTGAAAAACAAACAAACGTAAAAAGGGGAACAATTGGGAGTAATACACCCATCATTTCAAAAGTAACCGAATTGTTTAAAAAAACAGTACTACTAGTGCTATCTGTTATAATATTGTACGCATCGATAACTTGGTACTTCATTGATAGCTGTTAAAAATTTCATGACATTTGTATGTAAACAACTTGAGTTATTGCTGCAATTGAGTTTTATGTTGAACTTGGTAAATCTTTCACCGAATCGCACCAAATGTTACAAAATGCAGATGGTGAACTGATTAACAATAATATGAAATCATCAGTGAAATTTATTGAAATGGAATTAGACATGCCTCAAACAACTGTGTATCGCATTTTGACCGAAGTGTTTGGCCTTATGGAGGTTAATTCGAGGTTTTTACCATACAAACTCACCGACGACCAAAAACGATTATGACTGGTTACGAGAAGAGACAATAGTAATTGATTTCGAACTTTTCTTCTCGGAATTCTGACCACAATTACTTTGATGGAGATTTTGAGATAGGTTAATAAGAGATCGAAATTAACATTATTTGAAAGATTTCCGTTCATGTAATCTGCGAATTTCAAGGTCCTTGAGCGAAAAATCTAATTTTTGAGATAAAATCGCGAATAACTCGGAAACAAAGCATTTTAGGTAAAGGGAAACCTATAAAAGATCGATATCTATTAATATTACGATTTAAATGGTGTGTGAAAAAATAGGTAGACTAATTTCAAAAACGGACTTTTGTACTATTGAATGTAATAATAATAATAATTAGCGCTCAGCAACATTGTTTCTGAGTACGGGCTTAGTGAACCCGAGGTAACCAAGCTGAACCTGGTAGCTATAAAATGCAACTTATCCAATGATGAACAAACGGGTGAATCGACATTGTACCACCATAACCTCTTGTCGCGTTCAAGATGATTTAGGAAGAGGGTCTTGTTCGGAAAGTGAGTCACAGTCTTCCTCGGTTTGCGACGGAAGCAGCGTGATATCGAGTAGGGATACTGCAACATAAAACCAAGTGGGAAACAACATCAATACGGCGCAAGCCATTATGCCTACGAGCACGAGAGCCGGATTCCCTAGGAAACGCATGAAGTGGACCCCAGAAATGAATTCCTTCATTATGCGTTCCTATAACGAGATTACAAACTTGGAATCGGAAATGACAGCATACAGATACGCGTTCGTAGAAAAATATCCGGAATTAAAGCACACATTTGAGCAGAGAATTTCGGATCAACGAAGAACAATCGTTAAAAACAGGCTACTTTCTTCAGAAACGCTGCAAAGCATACGAGAAGAGGTCATAATGGAACTCAGAAGTGAAGATGATACTGATAACGGTATACCTACCGTCAATGAAAGTGTTACAGATAACATCGAAGCCATGGAAACGAATATCAACATGGAGCGTCCCCAGAGACGAACCAGCAGAACGAATGTATGTATTTAGCATGATCAGAATTCAACAGAGCAATAAATGAACTCAGTGGTAGTAGCCCAACTAAACGACCTAAACTGCCCAAACTCAAGACAAACAAGAACACCAATATCATCCTAGAAAGCATAAACTCAGTGTTTGAAGAATACACTGACCAGAACTTCTTGGAAAGAAAGTCACACTTTGATTTACTGTGGACCGGTAGTGGTTTCTCAACTACACAAATAACAAGTCTCCACAACTCTGATTCGATCTGAGCCAAAAAGCGTCAGAAAACCACCATGGCAAAAACGACTGGAGAAGGAAATTGACAATATTAGAGCTGAGATCGGTCGCCTCACAGAATTCCTGACAAACAAAAAGCCCTCAAGTTGCTTGAAATCCTATATACGCAAAATTCATAGAAAAATTGGTACGAACACAAAACACCCTGATCACAAACAACATATCGATGTGTATATGCACACTTTGAAGCAGAAACTCCAAGCAAAAGCAAAGAGGCGATCAAGATACATCAGGTGGACTGAGAGGAGGAAACATCAAAACCAAAGGTTCCTCCAAAGCGCGACCATTTTCACAAGTGAAATAACAAAACTGCGACCAACAATAACAGAGAAGTACCTGACGCACAGTGCTTGACCGATTATTGGTCATCACTATGGTCCAACCCCAAAGAACACAATAAAGATGCGGAATGGATCAAGAATGAAAAACAACGCATTGATATCAAACATATGGACTTCGAAGGAATAACGGAGGAAGAAATCACAACAGTAATTAGAGCGACCAAAAATTGGAAGGCCACAGGTATAGATAATATCCACAACTTCTGGTACAAGAAGCTTGATAAGCTCCATGGAGCCCTAGCGAAACAGCTCGATTCTGTTCTTCAACATCCCAGGAAAACACCCACTTGCCTAACACAAGGCTTAACATATATGCTACCTAAGAGCGATAGAACACAGGAACCGTCTCAATATAGGCCAATCACTTGCCTGCCAACACTCTACAAAATACTCACCTCATGCATATCTAGTCGAATAAACCAACACCTTGATGACAACAATATATTAGCAGAGGAGCAGAAATGATGCAGAGAGAAATACCACGGGTGCAAGGAACAACTCATCATCGATTCTGTGATAATAAAACAGGCACACGTAGGGCATCGGAATGTTCATTCAAATTTTCTCGATTATCTGAAAGCATTCAATAGTACCGCCCATTCTTGGTTTGTCGAAGTATTGCAGATATACAAAATTCATCCGGCCCTGGTAAAATTCTTGAAGACAACAATGATACACTGGCGCACGTCTTTGCAGGTCAACATGAACAATAAGTCAATTAAAACCGACGAGAAACCCATACATCGTGGAATTTTTCAAGGAGACTCTTTGAGTCCACTATGGTTCTGTTTAGCTATGAACCCATTGTCCTCAATGCTGAATAGAACAGGATACGGATTTAGTATAAAAACAGATAGGAATTATCGTACAATCTCCCACCTGCTGTATATGGATGACATCAAATTATACGCTTCGAACAAGAAGCAATTGGATGATTTGCTGAAAACTGTCAGTAAGTTTTCGGCAGATGTTCATGTAAAATTCGGGATTGAAAAATGTAAGACCCTGAACATTCAAAGAGGGAAAGTCATAGATGGTGAAACACAACTTCCAAACGGTGATATTATATAGTGCATGAGGGATGGCGAAACATGCAAGTATCTAGGATACCAGATTGCTACACCAAAAACAATCAAAGGAGAAGATTCGTTCAGAATATAGTCAGCGTCTGAAGTCTGTGCTGAAATCGATGTTGAACTCGGGGAATTTAGTCAAGGCAATTAACACCTACGCCATTTCAGTGTTGCTTTACTCATTTGGATTAATCAGATGGATTGAGACAGAACTGGATAATATTCAAAGGCAAACCCGAACGATGCTGACAAAGTACAACAATCATCATCTAAAATCGTCTGAGATAGGAAAAACTTTGAAGCGGAAAGAAGGAGGACGCGGATTAATAGATGTTGTCAATTTACACACCGAACAGATAAAAAAATCTCAGATAATTCTTCTCTGCAAAAGCTCTCCCTTCTGACCTCCATGGAGTGGTATCGTTGGATGATAAGGGATATACACCTCTAAATCTTGATACCAGAGATGACCTGCTGAATCTACCGTTCCTATCAGATACTGAAAAACAAGAGCAATTATCAAGAAAGGAATTGCATGAATGATATCACCATGAGATTAATCAACCACACATCGTCAAAGAAGCCTCCAATAAATGATTGATGAAAGGGGAATTCTTCGCGGAAACAGAAGGATTCCTTATGGTCATTCAAGACCAAGTGATTACAAATATAAGTGCAGAAAATGCCATATAAGATCGAAGACTATACATCATATTACGTCCGGCTGCGAACAACTGGCCAATGCGGACTATCTTCACAGGCATAATCAAGTGTGCAACATTATCCATCAGAAACTTGCACACAAGTACGGACTTCTGAATACCTTTCAGCCATATTACAAATATTAAAATGACTCTATGAGATTATACTACGATAGGCCTGTTATCACTGTCAGAATGGTGACGAATAATGGGCCGGACATAGTGCTGTATTATGATAGAGATCAAGCAGATGTGGCAACTTGATAAAATAGATATTGTTCCTGTCATCGTATCCTCGACTGGGTTAATACTCAAAACTTTGCATGATAGCCTTATGAAATTAGAATTGCATAAGAATACTTATATAGAAATACAATTATATTGTAATCGAGCCTATTCCCTTTGATTACTGAATCTGGGAAAGGTTAATTATATCCAGCTAACAGCTGAGATAGTCAACGTCAACGATAATAATAATAATAAATCTCTATTCAGCAATTTGCTTTTGAAAACAATATCATATTGCTGGGTTATATGTATGTAATGTCTTTCACAATATATCCCCAGCATTCTTAATATTACACCAAAAATTAAATATAATTCTTCAATACAAAATCTCTTAATAGAATTCCTTATAATTTTTAGATTCCTTAATATTAATTGACAGACTATTAAATGTTATAACTCCTCTCATTAACGCTGTGTTGTAAGTTTTATTAGTTTTACATATCTCAATAGAGAAGTCGTTTTATTTCTTGTATTATAAATATGTTTATCTTTAATGAAATGTAAGTTTTAATATATATATTTAGGAACTAATTTATTCTTTATCTTGTAAATAAAATGCAGTGTTCTGAAATAAATTCTCTGTTTGACACTCATAAGTTTTAATACTAACAACATACTCCTTACTGGAGTCCTTTTATCACACTTTAAAATAACTCTCAAACCTCTATCCTGAATTCTCTGTAAAGTATTCAAATTATTCTTTTGTAAACCAAACATCAATGTCGAGCAAACGTCAATATGAGGAGACACAATAGCTTTAAACAGCATAAGTCTAATACCAAAATTCACCTTATCGCCTATTTTTGATATGCAATGTATTTTTGTTGACATCTTTTTTTCAGATATAATCACAGTGTAACTTAAAGTCCAAATTCTGATCAAGAACTACTCCTAAGTACTTCATTTGGGTTACTCTATCAAGAATATTGTTATTAATTTGAACACTTGAGTTTACCAAATTCAGATTATTTAATTTGTATTTACTTCCCAGTATCATATATTTAGACTTATTAACGTTTATTCCTAGATTATCATCACAGAGCCATTCATCTATAGCAGCAAGGTTTTTATTTATTAATTCAATCATCATTTTATATTATTTCCTGTTATGTACAGCATTGTGTCGTCCGCAAACAGACACAACACTAAATTTTACAAATTTCAATAGGTCATTTATGTACAACAAAAATAACAAGGGCCCTAAAAGTGTCCCTTGAGGTATGCCATTCACAATATTCTCTATGTCTGATACATGATCATTAAATTTTGTCCTTTGGGTACTATCACTTAAATATGAAGAAAACCAATTCGAAACATTACCCCTCATTCCTATTTTCTTGAGTTTCAATGATAATAAACTCCTTGAAATGGTTTCAAACGCTCTTTGAAAGTCCAAAAATACAGCTATGACATATTTACCCTCATCTTTATCTCTCATCCATTTATCACATATGTTTAAAACTGCACTTTCACATGAATGACCAGGACGAAAACCAGATTGGTTTTCAACTATTATATTGTTTTCATCACAGTATTCTAATAGTTGTTGTTTTTCTACAATTTCTATTACTTTCTCATAAACCGGTACTATATTAATCTCCTAAACTCCTGACATAAAATAGTATAAGTAACTTTTTCAACTGGAATAATATTTGATGTTTTCCAATCGTTTGGAAACTCTCCATATTGTAATGAAGTATTAGTAACATCCAAAAATCTATTACCAATAACGCTAAAAGCGTCTCTCAAAATACTTGTTGTTATTCCGTCTTCTGTCCCACCTGTATTTTTCAGTGATTTATCTATTTTCTTAAGTTCCTGTAAAGTAATTATTTTGAAATCAGAAAACTCATTATGTGTATCTATCTTATCAGTATAATATTTCCAGTCCTTAAATGTTTACTCGCTTCTTGAAGAGGGCCAAATTGTAAGATGTTGGGAAGGTGTTGGACGGAAGCGAGTTCCAAAGCTCACCGGTCCTGTAAACGAAGGAATTCTTATAGAGAGAGGTTCGAGGTGTCGTTAAATGTACAGCCATATGATGAGAACTCCTTGCCAGCCTAGTGTTGCGGCAAAATATGAGTTTTCCCGGAACAAGGTCTTTCATCTCCTCGGAGCATCTTCTGTGGAAGTATCTGTAAAACAGAGAAAGGTCAGCAACTTGTCTTCTGAGAGCCAGCGGTTGGAGATCGCGGGTGATCTCCGGGTGGTCGATAAGGCGCACAGCCCGTTTATGCATACTATCCAATATCCGCAACGAATGTTTAGGCGCAGATCCCCATACATGGGAACAATATTTCAAAGCAGGTCGAATCTGCGCCTTATATAGAAGCAACAGATGAGATGGCGTGAAGTATCGCTTGGCTCTGAAAAAAACTAAGCTAAGCAGATGCCGACTTAGCTATTGCTGATACATGTTCATGCCAGCAAAACTTGGAGTTGACCATTATTCCGAGAAGGTGCATCGAATCTTTTAATGCAATTTGTTGGCCTTGCATTATCTCCAGCGGGGCCCTTTCTAGAAAACGTAGTTGCTTGCGTCTTGCTTACGTTGAAGCTCACCAGGTTCAACTGACCCCACTCAGAGATCCTATGGAAGTCAGAATTCAAGTTATTAATTTGTTGACATCTCTGACGATTAGATTCCGCAGCTGTAATCGGCCGAAGACTACTGAAAGATGAAACCAGGGTACAATCGTCTGCAAAACCGAAGATCTGGTCCTTTGTAGACGATAGAAGATCGTTTATCTGCAACAGAAACAAGGTTGGCGAAAGAATGGATCTCTGAGGTACTCCTGCTTGCAACTAGAAACAATCAGATGTTATACCGTCGACCACGACTTGTATTGATCTATTCGAAAGAAAACAACTTATCCAGCCCCGCAAATTTTCGGGAAGCCCATATGCAGCAAGTTTATTCAACAAGGCTGTATGCCAAACCCTATCGAAGGCTTTAGAGATGTCGAGGGCTACTGCTCTACACTCCCCATGTTTTTCCATCGTTGATGTACAAACATGAGTGACGTAGACGAGCAGATCTCCTGTCAATTTTTGCCTGCGAAAACCATACTGACGGTCGTTAATAATTCCCTGCAACTCAAGATATTTGATTAGTTCATCAATGCGGACTCTGAACTTGATTTCTGCCATAGAAGAATTTGTAGGTGGAATGTTCGGTGGTATTTGCGTTAGATGAATCCAGCACAGAATTCTTTGAGAACAAGAGAGCAAAGAAGTCGGCTGTCTCTTTCGGAGATGATGCTATACTTTCGTCACCTCTAACAAGAAGTGGAAACGCAGATTTGCAGAAATTGGCACTGACAATCTTCGCCATAGACCAGAATTGTCTAGTCCCGCTTGCTTGTTCAAGGAGTTTATTTGTTACCCCTTCGTTGAAATTGGCCTCTGCTCTTACAGTTGTCAGGTTGCATACGTTCCGTATTCGTACGACGGTTGTTTTCGTTTCCTCTGTTGGATTCATCTTCCATGACTTGTATGCTATGCTCTTGGCTGCAGAGACTCTTTCGCAGTCTTTGTTGAACCATGGCTTTTGTGCTGTTTATCTTTTCATGGAATGAGGGATGTAGAGATCCATTCCTACATGAATGATTTCTGTAACAGATTCATTGCACACATTGATGTCAAGATCTGAAAGGCAAACATCACTGAATGGGAAGCACGAAAAGAATTCACTCAGTTCATACCAATTAGCACGGTTATAAGGCCAAATGCAACTGGATGGTTTAGGTTCTTGTTTTAGCGGCAGCACAATAGTTCCAGTCGCAGATATAAGGTTGTGGTCTGAGTTGCCTAGCGGTGTTGAGACCTCCGTTTCAAAATCATCTGGATCAGAAATCAAAAAGAGGTCCAAGGTGTTCGGGAAGTCGGTTGGGTGATCAGGTATTCTTGTAAGTTCGTCGACTAGCTGCGTTAGATTATGGCTGATTGCGAAAGCTTCAGCCTGTCTTCCGGCTTCATCTGTTTTATTGAAGTGGCGGAGCCAGTTGATGTTGTGAACGTTGAAGTCACCCAGTAAAATGATCTCAGCAGCCGGATGATGTGTCTGAATCCAGTCCACTTTATCACCTAGATACTGAAACAGTCTAGGGAAGTGAATATCGTTTGGCGAGCGATATAGACAGCATAAAAAAAGTGTTTTATCCTGCAAACAGATTTGAAACCACGCAAGGCCGAAAGCGTCGTCCTCCATCGTGTCCTCTTTCTGGCATGCAACATCTGATCTTGCGAAAACACAGAGGCCCCCTTTGAACCTGAATTTCGTATGTAACTCATACCCATTAAAAAGTAAATACGTTGTGTCGGTTGTTTGACTTATTTGGGATTCGGTTAGGGCCAGCACATGGGGTTGTGCGTTTTGCAGATGCTGGTGGTTTGCATCGACATTCACTCTATCAAGAGTTTGCATTTTTTTTCTAGAACGTGAATGAATTAGAGAATTCGCCGGAGGAGTGCCCGACTTTCCCGCATCATGAACCCCTTCGAGGCAGTCCTCCCGGAGATCCGAATGGGAGACTATTTTAACTCCGGATGATTTTGTCCCAGAAGAGCTCATCATCCTTCGTTGCCAATCCTTCCCACCCTGGAAACCGGACCATCCGCCAGATCCCGAAACTTTGTCACACAGGTGACCAATTTACGGGAATTATAGCTGGATGTGGTGGTATCACACAGGTCGACTGGGGTGAGGCCGCCTGCCACCTTGCCTGACAGAATTAATGATTTTATTAGAGTAAGTGGTAGAAGTACCGGATATTAATCATTAAGTTCTCAACATAAAATTTCGTTTCTACACTTTAACTATTTATTTTTGATAATATTATTCGCAAATGAATATCAAATAGGACGAATAAGTAGGTATGTAGTTTCAATATCTGTGAGAGAAAAATTTCAATATCCCTAACGTTTTGTACACAGTGTATATTTTCCATTTAACTCATACTTTGCATAAATTATGCGTTATATCTTATAAGCAATCCTTGAAGAATAATTGTTTTCTATGAAATTTAAATGCATGAACTCAATATAATGCATAAGACTGCCAAGAATTTTCTTTTCTAGCCTTAGATTAGCAGATAAGCCATTCAACTATGTTTTAGTTTTTCTCCTTGAGCTAATTTTTTCTATTTCCTTTTAGACGTCAATCATTGATGAACGACGTTTCCTTCCAAGGGTCACCTATATTCAAGAGACATTCTATGACACTTTCGATGCGAAGGATGAGCCCCCCAGCGAGACAAAAGATCGATCCTATGTCCACTTAGGTGTTTTCCATGTCGTGAGAAGGAGCCACCAGGACATACGACCGATACGTGATGTCACCCTTCGTATTGGAT
Source organism: Cryptolaemus montrouzieri (assembly GCA_013387265.2). Taxonomy (NCBI): domain Eukaryota; kingdom Metazoa; phylum Arthropoda; class Insecta; order Coleoptera; family Coccinellidae; genus Cryptolaemus; species Cryptolaemus montrouzieri. The sequence continues at coordinate 67,942,874 of JABFTP020000021.1, read as the reverse complement.
GGCGACTAATCGAGTTTTCCCCAAGGGGTTTGAGTACAAGAATATGTTATATTTCGTCTGGAAGTTTTTAAGTGAAAAGTCTCTAAATTGACGCTGGGAAGTGGACATCCATATGCCAACATTCAAAATTGTTTCCATTAAATAACGACAAGGTGACCAGGGAACGATAAAGCTGACAAGTAGTTGGAAGGTTCGGTTGTTGGAAATATAAAACAGCTTCTGCTTATTAATCACGGTGAAATAGATGTTGAGAATATTCTTCACCTTTAAGTAGAGAATGTTGATAAATATCTTCACAGAAGAGACAGTTCGGCTATTTTAAATAAATTTTACTTTGAAAAGTAAGTTTCAGTTAATAGTAACTTAAAAAAGTACGATATGCGAATTTGACAATACTTTCCATAATTCTTGTAACGTATAGGGCTGAAATATGTTTTCGTTCAAAACATGCATTAGTTAATAACAGCGAAAACTGCTTTATAATGAGCGTCCAGGATTTTGTGTAACGGTGACTACTTCTCTATTGGAAGAAATAGAAATATGGCGCTTAAGAAAAAAATTATCATCATATAGATATTATTTCGAGTGAGGGTTCAAGACTTCGCCGCATTTGTAATAAATGTCACAACTGTAATTTTGGTCTGAAGATCATCCTCATTAGGTTAGACTATACAACGACTCGACTAATCATATCAAATTTTATTGATGAAACTTTAACTGGGTTAGAGCCACTTTTTTATACCGAAGAGAACACTCGTTGTTCGAGTGTTCACAATCGCTCCGTAAGAGTGAGGTTAGGGTAAATTCTATAATTTCCTTACTGCTCCGCTCCGCTCAAACAAGCCTTTGGTGGCTCTTGCCATTGCTACAGAGGAATGTTTTCTAGTTCATATTCTTTACCATAAAACCAGTCATCGTTTTCATCTTCCTACGCAGAGTTGTTACGTCCCTAGCAGCTATCAGAAGGCCAGTTCATTTGCGTAGAACAACTCCCCACTTCCTTCAGTAGTCTCATCCTCAAATATCTATCATACATGCGGTTTCAGACGGTAGGACCTAGCACTTATCCTTGTAAATTTACCATAGTACCCCCACGAACAATTCATCTCATCCCTACATTCCTCTCCAAGAAGTACGTCTCCATGACTCTGCTAATTCTTTCTGATGCCCTCATTCGCTTCAGCATTCCGAGAATGCGCTTCCAGTTGGCTATGTTGAACGTTTTTTATGAATTAATGAGTATAATTCACAATAAACACCTCAAAAAAGTCCAAGGAACACTTCAGAATATCGATATATCGTATCCAGAACGATCAATATGGATGATTAAAAAAAAAAATGAACACCTGCATCAATTTCTCACCAAATTATGTAGAGTGCCGCAACAGATTTCAGTTTTTTTTATAAAAAACTAAAAATGCAGCAGATGCGACGCTGCTTTATAATCATTTCATGTGTTCAGTGTTTGAAATCAGTTAGTTGGCACTTTGTTTCGGTTGTAAGCACAAATAAAAGATTCAAGTTTTGTGATTCGACCATGGAAAGACGACATTTGACTAGAGAAGAGATGTTACGAGCCGTTGGCATGCTCCAAGCTGGGAGATCACAACGGGAAGTATCCAGGATTCTGGGAAGTAGCTCAAGTGTCATAAACCGTTTATGGTCGCGTTTCAATGAAACAGGTAGCGCAGAAGAACGCCATACAAGTCGTTTCAGGATTACTACAGTCGCCCAAGACCGATTTTTTGGTTTTACAAGCCAGAAGAGATCGTAATACCACAGCATCTCAATTAGCTCAAGAGCTATCACGAGTTCATAATGTACAAATTTCCGATCAAACTATCAGAAATTGACATCACGAAGGTCAACTCCACTCCAGACGTCCTTCAAGAGTTCCACAACTGACCTATAGAAATCGCGCTGCTCGTTTAGCTTGGTGCCAAGAACATGTAAACTGGGATCAAGACAGGTGGGCCACAGTTCTCTTCAGTGATGAATCTAGATTTAGTTATTATCCCGATTCGGGGAGTATTCGAATATGGAGGGAACCTGGAAAGCAAAATCGTCTCCAGCATGCTCGAGAAGTTGTTAGACAGGGAGGCGGATCAGTGATGTTTTGGGGAGGTATACGCCTTGGTGGAAAAACTGACCTCATTTTCATACAGAACAACCTCACGGGAAATTCTTACGCAAATGAGATAGTTTTACCTGTAGTGGTACCGTATCTCCAAACAATGGGTCAAAATCCACTCTTCCAACAAGATTATGCCCCTCCTCATCGTGCAAGAGTTGTCTTGAACGTTTTTGAAGAGAATGATATCGATCTTCTACCGTGGCCATTCTGCTCCCCAGATCTGATTCCCATCGAGCATGTGTGGGACACCCTAAAAAGAAATCTCCTGCGTCAAAACGTCTTCCATTATGAACAGGAGCTTCGATTAGCAGTTCAGGGGGCTTGGAATGACTTAGGCCAAAATGTAATAGACAATTTAATATTGAGCATGACAAATATTTTACAAAATTTGTAAACATTATGAGGGAGTATGCAACTTTATTACAGGAAACATAAAAAAGATATCCATAAAGGTGCCTTTTCATTGGAGCGTTTTGACGCTCGTTTCAAGCGTCAAAATCGTCATGTGACCTATTTTTCTATGAAATCATGATGCTCCCATGAAAAAGAGGTTTCAGCGTCAAAACATGTCATTTGTCACTTATTTTAGGTTAAAACATTTAATTGATGATTATGAAGTCTATTTTTCATTGATTTGGTATCATTTCTGGAATCTTCAGTGTTATATATTGCGAAATTATTTATTTAAGACCTCCAATTATGTTGTTCGAGTATCGAAATCTAATATGGCGCAATAACTGGATGATGCCTCACGGTTTTAATTGGCAACCCTTGAAGACGGAAAATATAAACTTGCCACTTGTCTCTTCTAGCGTCTGCCGCTATAAAGTTTAGAAATCCCAACTTTCTAGCGTCAACGCTGAAAAACATGTGACCATCCAAATCAGCGTCAAAACGCTCTAATGAGAAGGAACCTTAAGTGAAACAGTTCGGAACATCGAAGCTTGTGTCAATGCAAATGTAGAGAATTTCGAAAACTTTTCATAATGCAGGTCAATAAAAGAAAAAGTGAATTTTGTTTTTTGTGGAGTATAATTTTTATTTTCACCTGTAATTTTCGTAAAATTCCTTCCTCCATCATGTAACAGTTAAATTTAAGGAACGGTAAGAAAATTCAGAAAGATTGAAGATTAAAAAATTTAAGAACAAGTGTAACAAAAATAACTTTTACTGGTTGAGCCCAGAGAAAATGAACAATGAGATTCTAATTCAATAATTGTCACTGAAATCTTGGAAGAAAAGTCAAGGAAGTTCTACCTAGATATTTATTACATATTATAATTATGGTAAACAATGTCAACAAATGCTTCTTTCTATAAATATATAGTCAATAAGACTTATCTCGGTGAAAAAGATGAGGTGGAGGTCGCCTATGTTATAGTCCCCAATCACTCAAGGAGTTAAAATTCCAAAAAGTTCTTGTATTTTACTGCTGCATATGGGGAAAACCCTATATTTCAGCTTCGGATTCATCTGGATTTCTGGACTCCAGATAGAAGTTATACCTCAACCTCTGAGCTCCACCTACCACTTTCCATCTACGACTCTCCACCTAGAAATCTCTATCTACTACTCTCCACCTAGGAATCTCCACCTAGGACCTATATTTTTGATATAAGTCACTTCACAATATTAAAATAACGATATATCTCCAATTTTCACTATCGAATTTTGATATAATTTAATTATTTCAAATACAATTAGAGAGGATTTTCAAGAACTAATTAGCTTGAAGGTCTGCGGCAGAAAGAAAGTGCTGAGGAAGGTTCGGAAGCCGGTAAGACATATCATCTGATAACTGGATTATGCGCATCAGACTGTTAGCCAGTGGTGTGACACAGATGGAGGGTTGACTGGAATCAGGTGTTTTAATTCAAATTGTTGTGACGTGATTCTAGCACGTTACGTTAATCATCATCACTCTGTTGTTGGTTATTGCAGATCTGTGAAATACTGAATATCCTTTACTCTGCACATCGATTCTATTGTTGGTTGGGCGAAAACATTGCTTGGTTTCATATCCATGTCAACCAGATCTTTTTCTAATATGCGCTATTATCTTGCATGTTTCTATATTCGTATGCTAATAGCTATGAGCATCACCTAGGGCATTTCTCTCTACTGCATCTTCTTTCTAGCAGAGCCTATTTTGATTATTTACCTTCAAGGTAATAAGCTCCTATATAAATTGCCCAGACATCTTAGAACTTTTTCTCTTCGCGTCCCTCCAAGAGCAATCAGAAATAATCGCATTTCGAATATTGACTTCCATCGCACAACTATGGTCGTCAATCACCTCTTTAAAGAATTAGTGGCAAAATAAATTCTGTGATAGATATCGATTTCTTAACAGGCAGCATCTCAGCTTTCAAATCCACATTAAAAAATCCGTTGTAAATATACAGTGTTTGAATTGATTACCATAATGCGTTAATATTTTTGTAATTCATTCACTTTAAAATATTTTATTTTATTGTAGGGTGTGTGATTATTTGCCCACTGTACCTATATTTTCATTCAAAGGCTTCCGTTAATAAATTATAATTACTATTATTATAAAACACAACACAACAGTACTGAAAATAGACGAAGAAGCAAGATAAGTAAATGATATATGTGCGTGCCATTTGAAAAATAAAATAGCTTTATTTATAGTTATATAAGGTGTTCCATTTTAAACGAGTCACCCTGTATATTTGTTATTTCATAGTGATTACAAAAATTGGCCGAAACACTTCGGATGTTTTTTCAGGGGATATCTTTTGACGTATATTTGAGGCTGTTACGATTAACCCCCCTAAGAGGCGACGCTTCAACCCCTCAATATTGAATAGCGTGATGGGGTCGAGTGATACCTCATTTGGAAGCTCTTCGAATCTTCTTTATAACGGAGTAAAAAGTAATTTAAACGAATTTTTTTTGCAAAAAATCATTTTTCATCTCAAACAAGGCCACCTTGAATAATTCTGCTGTTTCTAAGATATTGAAAAAAGGAAAACAAAACAATTTTTGTTTTCGAGGGTAGTTAGCGCCTGCGTACACTTACCAGTAAATTTACTTCTCTTGAGATCTTGGATGATATTGAAAGTCAGTTTTGTTTTGATGTCTTTCGAATGTCGGTTTTAGAAACAATCCTAGAAATTTTGTTGTTCTATTTGAATCGCATTTTTTTCTCATTTAATGAGGAAAATTCTACCTATATACATATGAATTGAAAGAAAATTAATGAAAATAATTGTTTTGACTTGATTTTGGTTCTTAGAAGCAAGTTGTTTATCTGATAATACGTTTGTTCGATCATTTTATGCAATGTGAATCAATCATTGAGATACTACTTTGCTGATGTGGTTAAAATTTTAAAAATAATTAGGGTGTACATATTGCAAGAACGCATTGAGGTGGTACGCCTTCATTACGAAAATTCAAATTTTACTCGTCTGGCAGCAAGGATTTTTAACTAAAACCATCTTCAATGTAGCTTTCGCCATACGTACCTAATGGAATTGATAAAAATTGATTGAGACGGGTTGTGTAATGGATAAAAAAAAGTGCCCATTGGTATTGTATAACATATTTAGAATTTTGCATAAATACAAGTTCAATCTGAAGCTAAATTCCATAATTTCATGATTTAAATAATGATGATTTAGATTGAAGTTAAGAGTTTAGCAAAACTACGATCTTATCAAGAATAACCAGCATTTGTTGTTTCCTTCTCTAACGAATGCACTTTTTCACTTCATGAAGAGGTCAACCGGTATAACTGTTGATTTTAGAGCGATACTAATCCTTACGTGTTTTGAGGAACCCAATCTCAACATCCGGAAAAGCTAAACGCTTGGGTAGGAATTATGGGAGACCACCTAACTGTTTATTCCTGGTAATTTAAAAGGTGAAATTTAACTCGATATCCTGGAAAATGTGATTGGTTCATTGATAACAAAAACACTAGAGAACGATCTCCTACTACTTGAACAACAATTGCATTTCCTACAAGACGGAGTTCCTCCTCCAAACCTAAACTCCCTACACTTTTCCGTTAGGAAGTCCTAAATTTTCGTGAGTCAGGACAATCTACACCAGCGAATTGTAGAAGAGTTTCGTCAAGTAATTCAAAATATGTTGAACCATGTTGAAGATGGTTTTCAGTCAAGAGTGTATTATTGTATAGAATCAAAACGCCGGATAATTTGGAATTTAAGTTTGGAATCGTTGGATTTCATTTTTCTATTGTAAAGATGATAAAATAATGAACACTTCTCAAGATTGTTGTAGATAAAAGGGCTTTCAAAAGACAACACAACAAAACAGACTTATTCAAAACCTCAAGGTGAGTGAATTTACTTATTAATGCACGTAAGTGCTACTTGCCCTCGAAAGGCTTCCCTTTAAAGCAAAAATTGATTTGTTTTCCCTTGTTTTCAATAAAGTTGAAAATAGCCAAAAAATCCAAGGTATGAGATGAAAAATGATGTTTTTCAAGAAGAGTGGTCAAAAATACTGATTTTAGTCACTGTTGTTGAGAGGCTTAAAAAAGTTTTCAATGAAGTATCGCTCGACCGCTTTGTCCTATTCAATTTTGAGAAGTTGAAGCTTCCCGTCTTAGGTTTGCTTGTTAATGCCTCCAATAAACGTGAAAAGATTTCCCCTAAATAAAATCATTCGATTTGTTTCTTCAAAATTTGCCAATCTCTTCGGGATAAGCAATATACAGGCTCATTTGAGATGAAACATCTCGTATTGAGACACCCTATTGCAAAACAATAGTACGAAGAAGTAATCTCATTTGTTCCTCAAAAATGTTTTCTTTTTCGCCCTTCTTCCATCTCTTTAAATAACAAAGTTATCAGCAAGCACATAATCGTGGACACAAGAGTCTAAGCGAAAAAATTTCCACTGTCTATCATCTTCTAATAAATGCATGAAAATATGACAATTAAATCATGAAAACACCATATCATCATCCCATTATATTACCTAAAATATTACCCACATTTTAATATATTTAAAAGATGAATAGTATTACTTTCATTTTATTCTACGGTTTATGCTACCTGGAAGGTTCTAGTAATGCTATCTAAGATAGAAATATTTTTGATGTTGAACGTCTGGCACTTTTTAGTATTGGATTGTCTCCATTTGATTGTTCGATCTGGGAAATGGAGACATCTCATCTTTCGTGCTTGAAATAACCAGATGAGTTCCGTTACATGTATGAAGAGTTCTTATTTGAGTCCTAACGATGATAGAGTAAAACGTGATTATTTTGGACGTGATGAAGGTCAAAGGCGGCGTTAATAAAAGATGTAGAGCTGCAGCATTGGTTGTAGGAATTTAAAGAAAAACACTATCAAAAAATATCAATTTCAAGTTACTACTATTCTCAACTATTTCGAATTCCACTCAATCTTCCTGAATTTTCGTGTTTTCTCGTACTATGTACGTCAAAGAAACGTCGGAATAATGGTTTCCAAAGAACAGCGCAGGTCTAGTGCCTCACAGCCAACAATGCTGATTATTATAATGTTGAGCTTCAACGGTGACTAATCATGGGCAGTTATATATTGCCGTTCCTTGGCGAATATAAATCATCTATATTATGCAAAGATACTTTACGTAAATTAACGGTTAACCTAGTTGCATGGAGTATACGGTTGGACCATCCGATTTTTCGTTTCTGTATGTCCTGCAATAACTTATTCAGTTATTAAATATGGATATTTTAACAAAATATAAACATAACTAATGAATATAGAGTTGGAGAGATCGCCCAAGCCAGAATTGACAGTGGAGTTTGATAAAATAAATCATGCGGAAATCATTACATACTAGGGAGTTCTTTCATGGTGTCATTTTAATTAATAAAGAGACAGAGTGGTTCAAGTAGAAGGATTATATTTTGAAACATGCATATTTATTAGTGGATAGAATTCCAATGATTTTCAATGTGATTCCGAAAAAATATTATGGTGCGTTCACACTGCACTCGCTGGTTGAATCGTGATAGATGAAAATAATGTACAACGGACTTGTATATCTTAAAAATATCTACAAACAAGTCAAGAATGGTTGAAGTCTATATCCTAAGGATAATCCATACTGACCAATTTTGATTTTACTTATTGCATATTATAAAAAATAATAGGTTATTTACGAAGCTATTTTAAACAATACAGAATCATTCTTTATACATTCAATTCTGATGCAGTGTATATTCAATGAAGATCTATACAATGATTTACAGCATATCTTTGAAATGAACATCTTAGAAGACATCAGAAATTTAAAAATCAGAGACAGCAGCTGACGATGGGTGTGAAGCGTGCTTGTAATCATCGCGTTGAAGGCCTTGGCTAGTCCTGTAGCATTGTATGATTTGAAGCCATCGTTCGAGATTATCGGAGCTCCCCAGCAGAAAATAAAAAAATAAATAGAATGGAAATAAAACCGCGCCACTATAAATCGCACTGCTCAGTGCGATTTCCAGTACGTTATGTAATTAACCTAACCTTTTATCGTTCCAATTTCCTATTTAATCGTTTGAATTTTCGGGGTAAAGCTGTCTCGTGCAGTGACCATTACTAAGTTACAGAAAGGGAGCCGCTTCGAGTTTGGGAGAGGTTATGAGTGTTATCCATAGTTATAAGTATATGTTTGGAGGCTACTCTGATTAATTACTGGATAAATGTTGAAAATGACAAATCAAGACCTATAAGGTCAAGGAAATGCGGATATGAGCTGAATTGCTCGCGTCCCTTCTTTGTTCTTAGTAAAAAAAGATAAGTTACAGGATCAAATATTCAACGCTGCATGTTTTAGATTTGAATGTTGTGTTTTTCAAATGGTCTTGCAGCTTCCACAGTAACCTCTAAAGAATGCATCATTGTATTGTCTCATGAAAATAAAGCTTGCACATTGAATATGAAGATATATACTCTATACTCTCATTATAATATTATTAACTGCCCCACACTGATCCACATTAGTATATACATTGCACGAAAGCCGAGTGGGTTGCTAGCTTAAGGTAAATTTACTCACGGTACGAATAGATTTGTGGTTGTGAAATAAAAACTATTAAATTTGTTTTCCTTTCTTACTTTTTGGAGGTGATTCAAATTGGATAAGGAGTGGTGTAAGTGACACATTTGTGTGGCGAAGCCAAGTATCATGGAAACTCGAATCAGCAGATTAATGATCTTTATTTTTTTGGGGAAATTAATATTGAAGAACAAACGAAAATTGCAGATTGGCAGAATATAGTAAAGTACAACAATAAAGTGATTGAAAACGGATTCGTACTTTCAAGCTATAATATTTTGTGGGATATTTGAGTTTGCACTTCGGGGACATGATGAAACAACCAGATAATCCAGGAATATTTCAGGGCCTAGTCGATTACACAATTGAGCTTGACAAGATATTAAAAGAGCATTAACAAACGCAACCATTTTTGAAGGAACATCTGAACAACTTGCTAGACTGCATTATTGAGGTTAAACGGAAAATTATTTCAGAGGAAACTAATGATAGTGCTTTTCGGGCAGCCATAATAATTGAAACAATTGACATTTTTTTCAAACTTGCAAACAGTGATCGGATTTCGATATTCAATATTTCGACATGAAAAATGGCAAACCAGTTTAACGTTTACGAGCCTTCAACGACCAGCAAATGCTCATAGCTCACTTATTTTTTCTGAATCCGAATCACTCGCAGAGAAAAATCCAAATAAACTGAATGCACAATCCTACGATGACGATACAGTAATGAGTATAAGAGAAGAAATTCTCTCAGCACATTTAGTTCATAGCTATGCATTCGAATTGAATTTAACTATGATTGCTCCTCGAAATTTTAATGTTCGTATGGTTTTTCGAAGATGCGTTGCCCCCTTAATAATAATAATATCATTTATTTGCTGTTATAAACTCATAATATGTGGCGTACAGCGTGTAAAGATTTACATTAATAATGAATAAAACATCAATTGAAATACAAAACATAAAAATAAAATACAATAAAGTAAGAACAATATGTCAACATTACATGTAGAGAGTGCACAACTCTCACAAAATCCAACAAAAACTCATCAGAAACCACTTAGGTCGTCCGCAAAATATTCATAAAGAGCGTAATATGAATTTTCTAACAAATAGTGACGCATCCTAGTTATCAGTCTTTTCTGAGGCCAATTCTCGCTTCCCTGGGAATGTGGTTATAGATTCGTATAGTCATGTACGGTGCACATTTTTTGAATATAAGACAACTCGGTACGCGGTGGCCTTATATCACCTCTCCCTCGCCTTTCACATGCATGGAAACCCTCCTTGAACAGATCCTTGTTACGTACAACAAACATTACTGAATCATAAACATATAGACTTATTACTGTTGGAATCCGCCTCTCCTCAAATTGCTGTCTACAGCTTTCCAAGTAGTTCAAAATCGATATTAAGCATCTTTTCTGCAGAATCAGGAGTCTAGTGACATCAGGCGAGTTTCTCCATATAACAATGCCATATCTCAATCGGCTCTCAACATATGCCCTATATGCTAGAATGGCGGTTTTTTCATTCATATCAGCTGACAGAAAACGCAAGGCAAAAATGTACCTAGACAAATCCTTCGCTAAATAGTCAATATGACGACTCCAAGAAACCGAAAATTTTCTTAGGTGATAACTGCGCCTCTCTGGTAAGTATATGTTACTTTTCAACTTCTTTGGCATAATTGAATTGTATTATTTTCGTTTTCTCTGTGTTAACCTCAAGGCTGTTGTCAGAGAACCATCCATGAAGCTCAGACATTACGTTTGTTACTTGCTGGGCTATAGACGAAGGATCTGAAAGCAACACTGACGTGTCATCAGCATACTGTACTACTGCCTCTGAAACTGCTTCAGGTAAATCATTTACGTAAACAATATATAGAAAAAGTCCCAAAATAGACCCCTGAGGCACACCTTTATTAGTAGATAGAGTTCTCGAAGCAATAGGTTCACCGGATGTTGGGTGATTTTCAACTACACATTGAGTACGCCCTTGTTCGGAAGAAAATTACAAGATCGATGCCGAAACGATCGTAAGCCTTATAGTAAATGTTGTTTATGAATATAGAACAGAACTAATTGAATGCATCGGAAAAATCAAAGCTTTTGGTGGAAAAACAACAAACCAGATTGCCTCTATAAGGAGAATGTTGAAAAACCTTTTTTAGACTTGCATTGTTTCATGAGATAATGTCTCATGTAGATATAATTGTTAATCAGTTCAAAAAACGCATAATAGATTCCTTGATCTGTGGGTGTTTCAAATATTTAAAGAAAACATTAGCTTAATTAGGAGTTGGAAAATGTTAATTTCATTGCAAAGGCAATAAAGGTTTTCAAAGTAAAAAGGAAAATTCTAAACGAAAAAAAGGGGCAGGCATCTGTACTTGAAATAGGGGCCGTCAATGGACTGATCAGTTGAAGCGGCGAGTTTATCTATTTGTGAAAAAGTTGAATGATACGACGAAATGTTTCCTAGTGATAAGTTTAAAGAAGCAATTTGGTCTTATCCCAAGAAAACCTAGAACAGAACTCAGTGTTTCGTATTTCAGAACTGAGTATAGAAGTTTCTGGTCTTGTGCGGTGCACTTACTTTTCTAGCTGATAATAAACTGTTGAAAATAATCGTTACTATGCTAATAACAACTGAAGAAGCGGCGAGTATTTTACTACCCTGAAAGGATTAAAGACATTTCTAAAAAGTGTCAAGACAGGCTTAATGCCTAAGCATGTTTGTCGGTTAAATAGAAACTTGTTAGGTCTATTTGGGATTAAAATAAAAGTGTGAATGACTTCAACAAAATTGATGTGTGGGAATAATCCTGGAAGTCATTTGTTGTTTTCAGGAATTGGTGTGCAGTGACTAATGATGCAAAGGTTGCTGTATAGAGTATTCTAATGCTCCTAAGATCAATATCACACGGATTATAAATTCCGTATCCACCATCACTAGAAAGAATGCTAGAGCTGTAGAAGAAAAACTGGCTGGAAGCATTGACTTTGATTTTTGATCCCTCGTACAGCCATGAAAACGCAATGGTACCTCACCAAACAGGAAGATGATTTTAGGATATAGAGTACAAGAAGAAAATTTACTACAACCAAGTATTAGAATTTCTTTATATCGAAAACGGTTTTCAAGAAACATCACAAAGAATGATTCTCAACTCTTGGGAGGAGATGATGTCTGTTGTGCCTCAGCTGTAGTTGCTTAAGATGCTTCAATGTGTGTGTTCACTTGCTTTTTGTAGATGGTCAAATTGTAAATTACCGGGAAGATGTTCGATGAAAGCGATTTCCACAGCACACTAGCCCTGTAAACAAAATAATTTTTATAGATAGAGGTACGTGGCGTTGCTAGATGGACATTCCACTGGTAATAGTTTTCCGCAAACCATTTTTATTTCGAACTGAATTCTTTCCGGAATCAAGCCTTTCAGTTCTTCAGAGCATTTACCATGAAGTATCTGTAAAAAGAATGATTAGCATCCTGCCGTCCATGAGCGAGAAGCTACAGACCACGCGTGATCTTCGGGTAGTTGATGAGGTTCTTTTCTGGACACTATCCAATAGAAGTAATCATTGTTTATATGAACCACATTTTACGGGTACGACCGGCATTGACGAAGTAATGAGTTGCAATATGCTGGTTGTTGGGATTCATTAAAACGTCGGATCGTCCATTATTATTATTATATATTCACTACTCACTACATGTATCCCAACATACCACATTCACTATATTGATTATTCCTATGCTACTACGCTATATGCTACCATAATACCTCTATCTAACTTATAATATTGATTATGATACTCACTGCATTCACTCACACATTCGTACCCATCCTCTATGACCTACTTAATTAACTTAGGTTAGAATTATATCTATCGCCTACATTACACAAATTCTACACCTAGTACACCACGTTTTTTGAAACTAATTTTCATTTCCAAAAAGGAAAATAATTTTTTCTTCAAAATTGCGAGATGTACTCGGATTATTATCATTACAAATGGTCTACTAACTGTTAGTGTAACATAATCTTCTGAAACTTCATAACATCATGAATTATTTCGAGCTCGCACTCTTTTTCATAACTGATCGCGTCAGTTGAATAATGTTTAGTTCAATTTTTATGAATCACTACGTGCTTTCCGTCTTTTACTATTGTTACGTTCGGATTATTTTCACTTAAGACTTTATAAGGACCATCATACATTGCACTAAGCGTATTTCCTACTTCCCGTTTGATTAACACTAAGTCTCCTTGTTAATAGGTCACGGGGTTGAAGTTTTTATCATCAACACTTTTACGTATTGTTTTACTTGACAATAGATTGTTTCTGGCATCTTCGCGTGCTTTTTGCAATCGGTACTTAATTTCTAATGGCTAATTATTAAAATTATATAGTGGTTCCATGCTTATACCTAAATTACTTGGTATTTCGCAAACATTTCCGAATACTAACTCATATAGAGAGTATTTTCTTTCAATATGGACAGTAGTATTGTAGGCAAAACACCAATAGAGAACCCAAGAACACCAAGAACAACCATGATTTTCACTTTGAATTCGTAGAAATGTTCCTAAAGATTTATGATAATTTTCTAGCGCACCAATGCTTTCATGATGATATGCTGTGGAGTTACATTTCTTAATTTTCAAAAGAGATCAGATTTCGGCCATGGTTTGTGCCATGAATTCAGTACCTTGGTCTGTTGCTATTTCTTTTGGAATACCATAACGAAATTTTCTACAAAACTTTTCGCTACAGTGACATTATCTTTGAACTTCATTGGATATGCTTCTACATATTTCGTTAATTCACACTGTAAAGTTGAAATGTATGAAAAGTTATTAGTATAAGTCTCTAAAAGACCTACAACATCGAGGAAAATTTTCTCAAATGATGAAGTTGCAGTGGAAGTTATTGTCACAGGTTGTTTCGTTGGTCTAGAATGCTTTTGTTTTTGACATGAATCACAATTTTTAACATAGTCTGTAACGTCACGAATCATTCCTGGCCAAAAGTAATGTTTCTTTAAATTGTTTGTCATTCTGTTAAAACCTGCGTGTCCACTTGTAATAAATGAAAGTCATTTAAAATCACTCGTTGTGTATCTTTGTCTTCTATTCGTTGAACACCTTTAATTATACAAATACGGGAACCGGTCCAATTTTTATCATTATTTATTATATTAGCTAGCTTCTGAATAAACTTTAAATTATCCTCATTTCGTACGATTATTATTTCTGTGGTATTACACTTCCTTGCAAGTGACTCCAAATCTCTCGACAGTACGCCTGGCGTGAATGTCGATCGAGCTTTTGGTTTGACAAAAATAGTGTAAAGTGTTGGAACATAACAGATTATTTCTGAATGAGATAAAAAACACAAGGTTTAACTTTAATCTACACTTTATTTGAAAAAATTCGACGACGTTTCGCTGACACAGCAGCTTTATCAAGAATGAAAAACAGAATGAAGAGTATGGTATTATAAACAAATCGTAGAACAAGTTGGTTGAATAACAGGAAAATCCACACCGAGCCATTGTACAGTTAGTATGAAAGGTAATAAAAACTAATTAAACAAGTTAAGTAGGGGTGAATAATTCACATCTACCTGTTCATTCAAAAGCTTGTCCGAATGTTTGTATCTATTATTTCTAATGCTTCTAGGAGATCTAATTTTGAACTTTTGATTTTATATGTAATATGTCAAAGTTTTTATTGAATGAATGGTTTTCTTTTATTAGGTGGTTTGAATAATTTGAATCAGATTCATTTTTATCGAAGCTACGTTTATGTTCAGATGTTCTTATGCCAAAACTCCTATAGGTTCTACCGATATAAATTTTATCACAAGAACCGCAATTGAGTTTATAGATTCCTGATTTACTTGATTTTTCAACACGAGATTTATTATTTTTAATATGTTTACCTAAGTTATTAGAAGTTTTGAAAGTTATATTAAGATTTTGTTTGACGAGAAAGGATTTAATATTTGTACTTGCAGAACCGCAGAATGTTAAACTGTTGAATATTTTATAGTCTTTATGAATAGGATATACTTCATTTATTGCTTTCTGAAACAGTTTTTACGAATGATTAGATCTATCATATCCGGATTATATGAATTATTAATGGCTATCTGTTTGATGATGTTTAACTCTTTATTATAATCTTCTACTGATAAAGGTAAATTGAGTAACCGATGTACCATGCTGTTTAAAGCTGCAACTTTGTGTTGAATTGGATGTAATGAGTAGTTATGTATAATTAATTGTATCAGTATGTGTTGGTTTACGAAAGACCGAAAAACATGATTATTATTTTGTTTAGTGATAATTAAGTCCAAAAATTAATGGAATCGTTCTGTTCAATTTCTATCGTGAATTAAATGTTCAAATGGATGGAATTAATGAAATTAAGAAATAAGTCTAATTGACGAGTAGTTCCAATGAAACATACTAAGATGTCGTCAACATATCTATACCAATAAAGAAATTTGGAAATGAGTGGATGTGTATGAATTTTCTGTTCAATATTATTCATAAAAATCTCTGCTAAAAGTGGACTCAAAGGATTTCCCATGATTATATCATGGATCTACATCAAGTAACGGCCTCCACAATTCAAATGATTATTTCTGAATCTTTTGCAATTTTATTTCTATCATTTTCAGTAGAAAATACTAAATCGATACTGCTGGAAGGCTTTTTCAAAATTTCAACCATGTTCGGCCGATCAGACCCAACAATGCTGAAATATTGTGTATTATTCAATCGTTCGTCCTCCTCTATAGCTTTCTTTTGTGCTCCTGGCAGGATCGCCATGTAATATGCTGGTTGTTGGGATTCATTAAAACGTCGGATCGTCCATTATTATTTATTAACTACTCACTACATGTATCCTAACATACCACTATTCACTATATTGATTATTTCTATGCTACTACGCTCCATGCTACCATAATACCTCTATATAACTTATATGATACTCACTGCATTCAGTAACACATGGTATTTATTGATTTTTAAGTAAACTATTGAAAAATGGGAATTTCAAAAGTTCCATATTAGTAGCTCATTCAATCCATATGAAAAACCTACGAATGTTTCGTTCTATTGTGAGATGTAATCCATGTTCATTTGAAAGAAAAACAAATCGGTTGTCTGTAAAGTCGGTTTATTGACGATAGTTGAACGTGACAACGTCATAAGAAAATACTGATGAAATGGTTGCATTATTCAAAAGAAAATTTTGATTTTATTTGTGTGATAGATATTTTGCATGGATATAGAGAAGGAGGTAAATGGAAATCACAATTGAATTGATCAAGTTACATTTATTTGTACTCATAAATACAATAATGTCAATTTTTATTTATTTTTTACAATGTACATAGTTTTTACAAGTATGACTGTGCTTTGAGCAATTCTTTTACAACTTTCATTTTTGATATTTAACTTCTTACAATTTGTGTTATTCTGTTGACAATAGGACGATAATAGAAAAAGTAGGAAATGAAAGGGAGTGTTTCGAGTGTGATGTGTCTTGAGCAGGAGCAGGAGTTCTAGATGCTGCGATACGCTGTCTGTACTCACTTTGTTTTTGTGATTTCGATTTTGAAGCAGCGATTATTGGCTGCGCGAGTGGTGTTGCTGAAGTAGATGCTACAGCATCTTGAACCTTAATAGGTTCACTCATCGAAAGTAGTGGCTCATTCGTGAAATCCTCTGGTTAGTCAGGTTGTTTTTCCATGATGCGATTGTAAGTGGTTCTGCAAAATGAATCGTCGTTCGAAACAATTTAGAAAATTTTTTCATAAAATTCTTCGTTTGGAAAATCATTTTAAATTTACATAATACTTGAACAAAATTTATTGTTTAAATTACTACTCGACTGTAAAATTTAATTTTCGATTTAATTATTTTATAATAATAAATTTTGTTTCGACTGAATAAAGTTGTTGTTCAATTAGTTATTTAATTATTTTTGCAAATTTAATTGTAATTTGTTGTAGAAAAGTAATAATTTTGAATAATTTATTATAAGAATGAACTGTGATTAAATTATTGTTCATAAATCTTGAATTTAAAATTTTAAATTTGGAAACATCATTAAAATTTTTGTAACTTTAGCTTTTAAAAAGCCCGCCTCAATGTGTTTTATATAGGAGAAAATTGTTCCCTTTGACGGCTGGCTGGTCCAACCTGTTATATCAGACACGTTGTTATGATATGAGGAAGATTTAACATTTATGTTTTAATTTTTGAAATCATAGCTACGCTCCATAGTTATTTCGATCGAATAGTAAAACAATTGATTTTTAACTCATCGTTGAATAATTCTGTTAACTTATTGTTAAAGTTTTGTCAATTATATCATAACCTACAATCGCTGCACAAGCTGAGCGATGCTATTTATTTTAATAATGAAAGCACGAATATTTGACAATATATCTCTGTATATATTTAATATCGATAGAATCATTACCTTTATCGCCACAATTATCGTCGCTACAAACAATTGACCACATTCACTTCTCACTGCACTTCATACTTCATACGAAAACATGTAAATGTATTATTGTATAGCAGCTGTCCAAGCAGACGCATCGCTCACTCAAGTAGGAGAGAGACAGATGTCGAACGCTGCCGAACGCGGAGGCCGATTGTGCCTCTTTGTTGATCGTTCCGCGCTCTCGCTTGCACTTCAAGCCTCAAATGGAACGCCTCAGAGCGAGGTAACGCCGCATGAGTCCACGCTGACGCATCGCTCACTCAAGTAGGAGACAGACAGATGCCGAAAGTGGAGGCCGATTGTGCCCCCTTGTCGCTCGTTCTGCGCTCTCGCTTGCACTTCCTCGAGGGGTTCATGTCCACCAGCATCTGCAGAACGCACAACCTCATGTGCTGGTCCTAACCGAAACCCAAATTAGTCAAACAACCGACACAACGTATTCACGTTTTAATGAGTATGAGTTACTTACGAGATTTAGGTTTAAAGGGGGCCTTTGTGTTTTCGCCAGATCGGATGTTGCATGCCAGAGAGAGGACACGATGGAGGACGACGCTTTCGACCTTGCGTGGTTTGAAATCTTTTGCAGGATAAAATACTGTTCTTATCTAGGTGATAAGGGGGATTGGATTCAGATACAACATCCGGCAGCTGAGGTCATTGTACTGGGTGACTTCAACGTCCACAACACCAACTGGCTACACCACTCCAATAGAGCAGATGAAGCAGGAAGACAGGCTGAAACTTTCGCACTCAGCCGTAATCTAACGCAGCTAGTCGACGAACTGACAAGAATACCTGACCACCCAACCAATTTAACGAACATCTTAGATATTTTTCTGATTTCAGATTCAAATGATTTTGGAGTGGAGGTCTCAGTACCGCTAGGCAACTCATACCACAACCTTATATCTGCTACTGGAACCATTGTGCTTCCGCTAAACCAAGAACTTAAATCACTCAGACGCATTTAGCACTATAACCGTGCTAACTGGGATGAGATGCGTGAATTCTTTTCATGCTTTTCAGATTCTGACATCAATGTGTGCACTGAATCTGTTACAGAAATCGATCTCTACATCCTTATTCCATGAAAAGAGCAACAGCACAAAAGCGATGGTTCAACAAAGACTGCGAAAGAGCCTCTGCAGCCAAGAACAGAGCCTACAAATCATGGAAGATAAATCCAACAGAGGAAATAAGAACAACCTTCGTACGAACATGGAACGTATGCAACCGAACAACTGCCAGAGCAAAGGCCAATCTCAACGAAGGACTAACTAAAAAACTCTTTGAACAGGCAAGCGGGACTAGACAGTTCTAGTCTATGGCGAATACTGTCAGTGCCAATTTCTGCAAATCTGCATTTCCGCCTCTTGTTAGAGAAGACGGAAGTATAGCATCATCTCCGAATGAGAAAGCCGATCTCTTTGCACTCTTGTTCTGAAAGAATTCTGTTCTAGATTCATCTAACGCAATACTAACGAACATTCCACCAACAAATTCATCCATGGCAGAAATCAAGTTCAGAGTTCGAACTGTGAGACGGGCTTTCGAGCAGCTGAACTGCAAGATGGCAGTTGGCCTAGACGAAATACCGCCAATCGTCCTGAAAACGTGTGCTCTCGAAGTGACACCCATTCTTAACCGTCTGTTTCAAATTTTCCATGAATGCCAGACTTTTCCGAGAAGCTGGAAAATAGCGAGAATTCAACCGATCACAAAGAAAGGAAAGAAGTCCTTACCCCTAAACTACCGCCCTGTTGCACTTCTTTGCGTTATGTCCAAAGTGATGGAGAGAGTTATAAACGATGAACTCATCAAATCTCTTGAGTTGCAGGGAATTATTAACGACCGTAAGTATGGTTTTCGTAGGCAAAGATCGACAGGAGATCTGCTCGCTTACGTCACTCATGTTTGTACATCAACGACGGAAAAGCATGGGGAATCTAGAGCAATAGCCCTCGACATCTCTAAAGCCTTCGATAGAGTTTGGCATGCAGCTATATATAGCTATATATGGGCTTTCCGAAAAAATACGGGGTTTCTTTCAAATAGTTCAATACAAGTTGTGATCGACGGTATCACATATGATTTTTCAGTTGCTAGCGGGAGTTCTCAGGGATCCATTCTTTCGCCAATCTCGGTTTCTGTTGCAGATAAACGATCTTCTGTCATCTACAGAGAACAACAACGATCATCTTTCAGTAGTCTGCGGCCGATTACCTAACTCAAACTATGACTTACAGAATATATCGGGGGGTCAGTTGAACCTGGTGAGCTTCAAAGCGAGCAAGACGCAAACAACTACGTTTTCTAGAAAGGTCCCAGATAGAGAACTTCCTCCAATAATGCAAGGCCAACAAATTGCATCCAAAGATTCGATGTACCTTTTCGGAATTACGGTCAACTACGGGTTTTGCTGGCATGAACATGTATCGGCAATAGCTAGGAGTGCATCAGCTAAACTCAGTTTTCTTTTCAGAGAAAAACGATAGTTCACGTCATCTCAGCTGTTGCTTCTATAGGAGGCGCAGATTCGACCTGCTTAGGAATATTGTTCCCATGTATTGGGGAACTGCGCCCAAACATTCGTTGCAGATGTTGAATAGTGTGCAAAAACAGGCTTTGCGCCTAATAAACCGCCCGAAAATCACCCGCGATCTCCAACCGCTGGCGCTCAGATCACAAGTTGCTGATCTTTCTCTGATTTACAGATACTTCCACGGAAGATGCTACAAGGAGCTGAAAAACCTTGTCTGGAAAAAATCATGTTTTGCCGCAACACTAAGCTGGCAAGGAGCTCTCATCATATGGCGGTACATTTAGCGATTCCTCGCACCTCTCTCTATAAGAATTCTTTTGTTTACAGGGCCGGTGAGCTGTGGAACTCGCTTCTGTCCAACATCTTCCTAATATCCTACAATTTGGCTCTCTTCAAGAAGCAAGTAAACAGGCACCCCAATTCGTTCTAGGCGCCCACTCATGTGGTGTAACAGGTTCGCCTATTCCTGGGAAGAGCGCGTAAAAAAACCCAGTGCAGCTTTTTTGCGGACAAAACATAATAGTTGTAACGATGACGTCGTAGTGAAATCTTGGATTTCTACAAAATATGATTGCCCATATCAAGATTATCATTGAAAATTATATGCATACAAGCGAAAAATTTTAATCTTTGCTCGGATTCTGTAGGTCGTAATTATTAAGAGATGTTGGTTTTGAAAGGATAATATTCGTGTTAATACGTTAATTTATGAACACTCGATTTATTGTTTTCTATTTCTTCTGCAATGCCAACATTAGACAGTACATTGGTATCCATATCCTCACTTTCGATTGGTGCTAGACGGTGAACATGCTCTATTTTCAAAGATAAGATCTCAAAAATTGAAAATGAATCCTTTTTTCCTCAACAAACCAAAAACTTTTCAAACGACCCTCGTAAGATGAGTTGGGGCAGCCATGTAGGTTTCCGGAATGTATTAATTCAATCCAGTTCTATAGAATTCATATGTATTAAAATGAAATAGAAAATTAGAAATTTTTAGGGTGCATACTCTGAAATGATATCAAGATATTTGCCCTCTGTTTCGGCGAATTTTGTGAGTTGAGCCAAGTTTATAAGATCCGAGTGTTGATTTGTCGAAAAACTTCTTGTAAGTTTCTTAAATTTAATCTTATATCAATTGAAAAAAGAAAGGAATGAAATTAATTTTCGATGCTGTTGATAGCGTATGAATATATTGAAAATGACAATTATGAAACTTCTAAAACTATGTATTATGAAGTATAAAAAAGTTTATCAAGCAAGTCATAAGATTATTGATTTTTAAGAGGGTTGCGCGCTACCCCTCTGAATAGTGCAACCCCATATTGGATCATGCCCGCCAGTATCCCGATTCTGAAAGTTTTATACGTGTTTGAATGCTTTGTTTCTTCCATAAACTTTTTCCAACTCTTTCAAAACAAAAACCGCTCAATTAGTGTGATTTTTCGGTGTGTAAACTATCTTGTATGCCGCTCAAAGTGTGGATAATAGAGGTTTGTTTCACTTTTAAAACTTTCTGAATGCATGCGTATCGTGTTTTCCGAGTATTCATCATCTGTTTGTAACCTGTTAGGTGAGGTTATGTTATATGACGTGGAGGAAATTTCAACGTACCTTAACTGGTTATCCTTGTTATTTCACATTTTATTATAAACTCACACTTTATTTTTATTTATTCATGCTGTTTTCGATAATGACCCTTACAATTATCACTACACAACTTTTTTATAGCAAACATAATTGTTGAATATCCAAAACAGAGTCTAAAAGTCAGAGTTTTCTTGTCCTTGAAACTCCAGTCATTTCACGATAAACTTCTCATTTTCTTTCTCTTTCTTGAATCGTCCTTTGATACATTCAGGAAATCTTTGCAACATAACCTTAATAGTTTGTAAACTCAAATCTGAGTTTTGGGACAGTTGAGCTATTTTGATCTCCTCATAAACATTTTTTAGTTGCTGAGTTTTTCTTTTTGAAGTACAAAAACTAATTTATATACGAAAATTTTCATAATCTGTCAGATATCGAGTCGTTCGGATTTCTAAATTATTTTTAGGTTATATGTTTACGTTTATACTCTTTTATATGTATGGAAGATTTAAAGATTTGAGATCTTTCAGATTGGTTTTTGAGTTTACAGGACAAGAAACATAAAAAAATCAACAGAGTAAGGTATCGTTTATAATAAGAGTAATCTATTAAAAATTTAATTGTGATTTTTACAGTTAATTCAAATGCAATTGCAATTATATCGAATTTTTCTTATTTTTGCCACCAGAAAATATTTCCAAATATTAGTGAACACAACAACAGAAAATAGACCAAAATATTCGTATCGTTAATCATAATTGAAGCTGAATACGAAGAATATATTTTTTATTTATATAGTTTGTTAAATTTCATGAAACAAAGAAGAATTGATTAAACTAATCAAATAATTTCAATTATAATTTATCCAGTTTGTTCGATTTTTTCGACTTTTCTTTGCAACTATTTAAAATTTTCATATTCTTGAACAATAAGTCAAATCAGTGGTTGTGGGAGTTCCCCAAGAATCTCAATAGAAAAAAGTATGGACTTATAAAAGACACGATTCTAAGAAACAGAGCGTTTTTATCCAGTGGATTTTTAATGTCCTTCATAACCTAAAAAAATTGTAATATGGGAAGAAATGGTTTACCTTCAACTAGAGGAAAACTGATGCTCTAGGAGAAAATTGTTGAAGGATAAGGTTGTTGGTGTTATCATCGATTCATTTTTCTTTTACATTGACCGGTGAATTACTTTTCGAGCTGAATTGAAAAAATCTTCGAAAATCGACTCATTCTGTTTTTGTTCAATTTCTTGCAAATTAATGTTTCGTAACTTGTTACCTGCAGAATAAACTGAAAAATTTTTCTGAAATCAAATTTTTTTGGGGTATATAATTTTTTGAGGGACATCTTGATAGATGATCCTGATGAAACGAATTTGGACTCGATTATTTCTCAACGAGTTTAGTATTCATGTAAAAGAGAATTTCAACAATACTAACTTCAAGCGACCGAAAATGGGTTCGAAGTAAATCTTTTTTTGGTTCATGCCTTCTTATAATACACTCCCCACAAAAATTGTCGCATCACCCTACTTTTACGACAATACTATATCAACTTTTAGGTTGGTCATTCAACAGTCGCTTGGTAACTTTCAGAAGTGTAAAATAAGAAGAAATCATTCGAAAGAGATGAGTTTATGATGGAAAATATCACCAATTTTCGAGTTAATGAAAAATTAAAAAATTCTACCATCTTCAAACATTCGCGAAGAGACCCTGGTCGATGATGATTATGAAGAGTGGACAACCAGCTTCTCCAGTGGAGGATCGACGAACGGTTGAATATTGCACCCTGAATAAAAGTCTTCCATGTGTTTATACAAATAGCGAAAAACTTTGCGTGCTCTCGGATATCGAGACATGGAGTACAACTGGTTCAACCGCCAATCAATTATGGAAGCATTTACTGATTTCTACCAATTTAGCGAGCAGTTGCGTTAAATAGTATAACTAGTCTGGCTTCTTCGAGTTATCTTCGTTCCACATACTTTTCTTCTTTATGGTTTGCTGGTGGGCCTGGTATTTTTTATGTCGGTTCGTTAGAGGGTGTCATGTGTACATGTATACATATGCATATACTTGATATGTTACAACGAATTGTTACGAGTAGGAGGCAGCTTAGATTGATGTTGTGAATGGTTATGCAACACTGACGAGTTCAAAGGAGAACGAAAGTGCAGTCCGTTGCTCCTATTCATGATCTCCGACCAGATGGTACTACTATTGTGGGCCTGGTTGTCGATGATTATGAAAAGTAAATCAGAGAACCTGCTTCTTCAATGAGCGATATTTAAAATTCTCAGTAAGCTTGAATATTGCCCCCTGAAGTGTTCAATGAGTTCACACATATAACGATAAAAAAACGATCAAGTTCGTGTATTATCAGATATTGAGATATGAAGAGATATAGGGTTCCGGGAGTTGAGACTACTTGATCGGAAAGTTTATCTTTTCAGCTCTTCAGATGATTTCTCAATTATTAACAGTTCATCCTTTCCTCAAATTTCAATTCGATAATATCGATTTTTTCAGAGGTTTTCCAAATAGAATCAGCTGTATCATATACACTCCCCACAAAAATACTATATAAACTTTTATGTTGATCATTCAAGAGTCGCTTGGTAACATTCAGAAGTGTAAAATAAGAACATATCATTCAAAAAAGATGAGTTTATGATGGAAACTATCAACAATTTTCGAGTTACTGGAAAATTAGAAAATTTCACCATTTTCAAACATTCGAGAAGAGACCAATCAACTAGCATCGAATGGTTACTAATCATTTTCAAAATCGAGTGTTTCCTCCCCTGGCCCTAATTACTGCCAGTATACGTCTCGGAAACCCCTCAAAACGAATGTTGGATGTACTCTTGAGTCACTGAGTTTCAAATTTCAGGAAACAGATTTTCTAGTTATTGGAGTGTTCTATAAGGCATCCTACGTTGCTGAATTTGCCAACCCATGTTGCCCCAAACATGTTCTATGGGATTCGAGTCCAGACTTCTGGTTGGCTATCTTAAAATATCAATTTTGGCATTTTGCATACATTCAGTAACTACTCTAGCTGCATGAGGCCGAGCATCATCATGCATATAAATGAAGTTTTAGCCAATCAATGGACTAAAGGGTACAACATGGAGTTCAAGGATATCTGCGATGTATCTGGCCGCTGTCATTCTTCCATTATTTACTAGGACTAACTCAGTTCGACCATGGAAAGAAATGCCTCCCCACACCATTACTCAGCCCTCACCGAAGTTTCCGATTTGCCGGATATTTCATTGCTGATACCGTTCGTCTGTATACAGGCATGCGTCTATCATTTGATACTAGACAGAACCTGGACTCGCCGGAAAAGAGAACATTTGACCTTTCTGGAATAACCCAATTTGTATGTTGTAAGTCTTGCAACTCGATGCTCTCTGGTGAGACGCGGGCCGGTAGAAGCCACCCTTGGTCTGATATCCTCTTCTCTGAGCCTATTCCTAACAGTTTACAATGAAAGATGCACATTTCTGGAAAGTGCAAGTTCATTTTGTAGCATTATAGCCGTACAGTGCCGAACTCTTAGTGCAGTTAAACGAAGGCAACGATCACCATCTGGTGTTGTTATCCGATTTCTTCCCTGTCCGGCCCTTCTTCCACATTCCCCCGTTTCGTGGTACCGATTAATTGCTCTGAAATAGTGCTTTGGTTAACATTCAACAAGTTAGCCACGTAACGTTGGCTTCGCCCCTCCTCTAGAAGTATTACAATTCTTACAACTTCATGATCACTCAAATAGCGTCCAGGACGTTCAGCAGCCATAGATAAGATTTTTTCCCTCATATGTCCAAGAACATATGTTGACAAGGAAACTGCGATTGAGCTGCTTAATCGATTGTGTAATTCAGAATACCAGGTGATACGACAATTTCTGTGGTGTGTGTATTTCATCAAAATAAAAAAAAATAATATATATATATATATATATATATATATATATATATATATATATATATATATATATATATATATATATATATATATATATATATATATATATATATATATATATATATATATATATATATTATAATTACAATTATATTTATAAATAAAGTGAAGGTTTACTAGAATTTATTATTTATTAAACATTTAATTATCTATAATGTATATTATAAAATATTAATATATATATATATATATATATATATATATATATATATATATATATATATATATATATATATATATATATATATATATATAATATATTATATTAATAATAATATTATATAAATTAAATTAAAATATTTCGATAATCTATTGATTAAATAATAAAAATAATAAATTATTATAAAAGTAAAATTTTAATGATAAAGTTTACCTCTGGGAAAAAAGCACTCTAAATAATCTATTGTTTTTATTGATTAGTGACAATATATTAATCTAAAATATTATTTATTAGATTAATATGGTATATTTAGCTATAAAATATGATTTCTAGATAATTTTTCTATCTCACCTGTCAGGTGAACGTAGCCAGTTCAGGTACTTGATTCAAATATTTCAAAGCATTCTCTGTTAGTTCTTGCAAAATCATCAAAATTCAATATATTCCTAAATTATTTCGGAACTATAAGAGATGGGTACATTACATGCTGATACAATTCCATCTGAAATTTGACGCTTCATCTGATGGCGATATAAAAATTGGCACGTTTCATTTGAAAAAATTGATTTATTGCTGTTTGCAAAAGGCCAAATTGAAAAAATCATACAAAACAACGCAATGAACATTTGACATGTGTAGACTGCTTAAAAACTTCCTTGATCCTTCTTCTATCCTCCCAAGCAAAAATTGTGTCTGTAGTTCAAAAGATCTACGAGCTACAATGTTTTTGAATGTTCCTCAAAAATCGAGTTTATAACAAACATAATTAAATCTGTCAAAAGTTTTGACAGATAAGTGCCAACAACTGGGGTACTTTATGCCTTGCTCAAATGTCGTTTCTAGATATATAATAAAAAAGGTAGATTGCCATTTGAAATAACAAAGTGATGACCCACTTCCGGTATAACCGGAAATGGTATCACTTCGAAAATATTTCACTAGTTATGGCCGCGTATAAAATTTCAGCTTGATATTGTAATTGGATTCATTTTGAGAATTATGCGAATATTAAAAATTGAGACATCTCAAGGATGGTACTATTAGGAGTTTCGATGGTTTTGCAAACTATATATACTATGTGTACTTTTTTCATTCAAAAATGGTTATTTTCATGATAATGATGACGAGTAATCAAAGCTTATGAAATATTCAAATCTACAGAGAATGTGATACTCAATCAAATCTCTGAACCCAAGAGTTTTATGGGTTTTGGATTTTGCTCTCTAATCACGAATTCAGCTGGCTCTGGTAGTCTTCTGTGCCTGTTTGTTGGAGGGCACTAATTGTATATGTATATATCGTAGTCACATAATATAATTCAGCATTTCTTGAAAAGCCTAGATATTTCGCGAACGGCAGAAACCTAGCGTAAGACCTTCATTCGCATGGCATTCTACACCATCATATTTAGCGATATCAAAAAATGCCCAGCAAACCTTATATACATGGGGTAATCCTTCTTCGCAAGGGCCATAGGATTTTTCTGTCAACAAACACATTTTGACTATTATTCAGTTAGTTCGCTAGTGTTCCCTTGAACGGGTGGTTGTCCAGTGCGTGTGTCACGGGGTTCGCCAAAAAACACTCTTTATCATAAATTGAACGAGCATTATAACTCGAAACCGAGCAAGAAGCTGTCGTGACGAAATCGAAATGATCATCGATGAGATCGATACTCAAATATGAGTATTCTATCTTATTGATATTATTATTTCGTTTATCCTTGATTCCGTGCTGTTTGTAAAGTGGTACCAGTCGAGACTTGACCATCAGAAACAAGTCACACCTTATTCGCAAACGTGAGAAAAATGCTGATAGAACATACATATGATGTGTATGAAACATTGATCGATTTTGATGTGAAATATTCGTTGGAGAACAAGTTCTGCGTTCATGCTGTTTAGTCTGGAAAAAAAATCTTCTGGTAAAAAAATAGTTATGAAGTTCATAGTACCTATGGATTTTTTTTAGAGAGGTCAGGCCGATCTCATCGATTATCAGTCGCTTCCTGATTTCGAATGGATCTTAAATTATCAGGACCTTACAAAGAAATTCGAGGTTTTACGTCGTCTAAAATGTAAACGTGCATAAGAAGTAGCAGTACAACTTTTTTCTCCTTCTCATCGGTGCTCCAAAAATACTTCAGAGCGACAATGGTTGTGAATTCATCAAAAGCGTAATGAGAGATTTACAAAACAAATTTATAATCAATTATCATGAATCTCAGTCCCAGTCATCCACTAAGTCAGGGAAGTAATGAGCGTTCAAACCAAGACGTTGAAAATATGTTACGTGTTTGAAAGTCAGACGATCTGTACGGTCTTCTGCCATTTCACTTCGTACAACGTTTAATACTATGTGTCTGAGAGCTGCTAGCCACATCATGAAATGGCTAAATATGTTAGACAGATGATGTAGAACGTTATTTGAATGGAGTTCTTACGCTATATCTAGACTTTTCATGAAATGCTGAATTACAATATGGGACTACGACATATAAATATACATGTACTTCAATAATGACATCCAACTAGATGGTACCATTACTATATGGCCCTGATTGACGATGATTATGAATAGAGGATCGGAAAACCAGTCTTCTTAGGAAGACATATTCAACCTTCTACGGAAAGGTGAATATTGCTCCCTGAATGAAAGTATTCAATGTGTTTACACATATAGCGATGAAATTCGGATGTTCATCGGATATTGTGATATAATATTATGAATTGTTAATCTTTGGAGAAAGGTGTGTAATTATTTGTTATAAACTTTAGTTGAAAAATAGTTATGGTTCTATTTCTATTCCAAATTATTCTGTACGCAACCAAAGAGTATACGTATATGAGCGTCTTGTCTCAGAGGATATAATATTCTTGAATAATATTTGTAATGATATTCTTTAACGAGGTTAGAATGAAAAAATCGATACGAGTCGAAAACCAAGTATAGAATTCTTTCGTTCTTACCGAGTAACATACTGTATTTTTTCATGACCGCAAAGTATAAATCAAAAACTAATAAATTGAATCTGAAAGACAATAAACAACTTCATAATGAATAAAAAATAAAACAAGTTACTATGTTTTAACTATCACTAATTTATTGATGTAAAGAATGCCAAAATTATACATTGGTTGGACCGGTTTCGGACATATGTCCATTGTCAACAACAAGCTAGATTGTTAGATTGTTAGATCTAACAATTACCCGGGAGAATAATAACCATTTATCAATTAATATCTTCAGAAAACCATCGTACACGGATAATGTCATACCCATAGATTCATTTCACCTGTATTCTCAAAAAATAGCAGCCTTCAAATCCATCATTTACAGAGCGATTTTTTTGCCTTTATCGGACATGGACCGAAAATCAGAATTTAACACCATTATGTTAATAGCAGAGAACAACGGCTTCGATATAAAAGCAATAGAGAGTTTAATCAATCGAAAAATACTCAACAACACATTCAACATGATATATCCTCAATCCAAGAGAGAAAAGCCCGAAAAATGTATGTCTCTAACATATTTTGGGAAGACGTCAGAAGAGGTTGCTAGAGTTTTATCAGATAGTAAAAAAGTTCATATTGCATTCAAACCAGTTAGCAAATTGTCAGGCCTGCTTTTCAACACAAAAGATAAAACCGATAAATTCGAAAAATCAGGAGTATACCAATTAACATGTTCTGAGTGCAATTCCTTTGATATAGGTCAAACAGGACGGTCTTTCAAGGCTAGATACAAAGAACATTTCCGGTCATTCCTACATCAGAAATATGATTCAGCTTTAGCTGCACATTGTCTGAATGAATGTCATCATTTTCCAGAACTTCAACAGCTAAAAATTCTTCATTCCTGTGATAAATCTTATAAACTCAATTTCTTCGAATCGATGGAAATTTTCAAGGCATCTTGGGATAAGCTCCTTAACGACTAGGTAGACATAATTACCTAGCAATCACCATTATTCAAGTTACTGTGATCTCTACTAGCATTTTATTGATGGCAATTCCTGTATTGTACATGAGTATTCAGTTTTCATTAGCTTGTTGTTGATAATGGACGTAAGTCCGAAACCGGTCCAACCAATGTAAAATTTTGTCATTCTTTACAACAATAAATTAGTGATAGTTGAAACATAGTAACTTGTTTTATTTTATTATTCAATATGGAGTTGTTTATTGTTTTCAGATTCAATTTATTAGTTTTGATTTATACTTTGCGGTCATGAAAAATACAGTCTGTTACTCGGTAAGAACGAAAGAATTCTATACTTGGTTTTCGACTCGTATAGAATTTTTCATTCTAACCTCGTTAAAGAATATTATTACAAATATTATTCAAGAACTTGTTTTATTTTATTATTCATTATGAATATCAACTATCACGTAGTTCAGGCTTCATCGATCAATTAAATAAACAAGCTATTTATTGGGACATTTGTATTCACATTTTATTAATGAAAATATTTAAGATTATTTCAAACAGAGTTTTCATCTTTTAAATTTTGAAATATCGATATCGTGTCTCACCTTTATTGTTGCTTTCAGAATTGAATAAGTTTTCCATAGAGTTGAGGATTTCCATTTTTTCAATGAATCACCAGAAAATACAAGTGAAACATTTTCAGAAAAAGGTTCGTTTTCTTTTTCTTGTTGCCAATCTCTGAACAGAGAATGAAACTTTTCGTATACATATTTTGATTTTTGCGGTAACAGGTTCTCGATTATATTATTTGCATAATTTGTGATTTCACGTGGAATATTCTTAAGTTCCATATCTAATGCATTCGATTTCTCACTCATAAATCTTATTTAAACAATAACTTTTTCGATCAATTATGATGATGTTGACATTTACATTAGACACTGACGCTGTCAGTGTTGTTCTCATTATTGCTAGTTTATTGTAGACCAAAATTCCCATAAACATCCGAGAATGAGTTTGAGTATCATTTGTAGAATAATCAGCGATGATATGGCATCAGTTTGGACGTGAATAACTTTGGGAACCAGAAGTAATAAAGTATTATCTCAATTTATGTTCCCTGATTTACAGTTCCAGGAAAATTCGAGTTAATTTTCATCAACGGTCATTTTCAAACTCTCGTGAGAATATAAATTTTCCTGATGAGAGTGTTATGGATTATTTTTCGAAATATTTACCCAACTTCCCAATAAAGATTATAAAATTGTCTCAATATCAATAGTCTTCTAAGAAAATTCGAACTCAATCGGGTAAACAAATGGGATACATTTGATGAAATAAATCTGTAATTACATTAATTTAATCGTTTTGACAATATTCAAAACAAAGATAAGTCCTTGACTTGATAAATTCCAGCCGATACGTTCTTTGTTAATATTTTCAGATTTTTCTAAAGAATCTCTACTGTACGAGGATTAACTTGAAAATATTCGACCAACCTCCATAATTCTGTCTCATTGTTTCTTTACATCATTTGGTTCATATTCCTTGAAGTATTCAACCATTGAAGAAACATGCTCCAACCCTAATTCCAGTTTTGGAAGAAGTCCTGGTTCTCGTTAGGAGCGTGGGTCGCAATCAACTGATACACGTTCATCTTTGCACCGTTTAAATCACTTTATTATTGCTTTCCCAATACACTCATTTCCAAATGCTGTCTTCATCATTGTGTTAGTTCACGTTCTATTCTACTCGAGTTTCGAGCAAAGTTTAAGCTAAATTCCGATTTTTCCATCATTCTCCGCAAAAATAAAATATGACGTAATGGAGAATGACACAATAAAAAAATTTACACCGTTTATTGAATGCGTTTCAGGTAGTTCTTGAAGACTTACTGGTTGCGTCCATGCCTCACTTCAATTGGAGATATGAACGTAGATCGAATATTTTCGGAACAATCCTCAAAAAAGTTTCCAAAAATCCTCTACTACTAGTTTCAAGAATTTTGAATTTTTACATCAAAAAAATCAACGCAACACCTATATGAACATATAACTTTCGTTCATGAGGATCATGATAGTCGGAGAAATAATCTATATATTGATCGAGTAACTTCAAATTTCAGTCAAAATAGCCTCTTTCATAATGGATTCAATGAATATAATAAGTTGCCAGATTCTGTTAAAGCATGTTAAACCGCTAAAATATTTAGAAAGAACTGTATTAAGTTTTGCAAAGAAAAATTCCTATTCAGGCATAGTTTGTTTATATGATTTATGTGTTATATATTTCAAATATTGTTGTGTTTATGTAAGTATTGATGTGCGTAGATGTTTCACATCAGTACTAAATGTGTGATTTGTTAGCAGCAGCTATAAACAACAAATTATTAATTATTATTATATTACGTCTGTCTGTTAGCCAAAAACTGTCTTCCTTCTCAGGTTGCGACTTTTAAAACTCATAAATTGTCTCAAATCTTCTTTATTTTTATTGTACAATTGTTTCAGAAGAAAATAAAACCAAACTTGTTCCTTCAGGACTATCCATCGAGATGTGACATCTGTTACAAAACGTTGTTTGAAATACAGCGAAATCAAAAAAGTAGATTCTCGATAAAGTAATTGACAGATCCATATAAATTAAATTAAAATCGATATATTTTTTTACACCACAATTTCAGATTTTTCTCTATGAGCTTTGATATTTGTTTTATCAACCCATTTTTTTCAGTTATACGAATTCCTCAAATTAAAGTACATTAGTGATTCAGTTTTAACAATTTCGGGAAATTACACATTAGGCTGTTACGTACTGATTGGACTAATAACTATAACATAGGTTTCATCTGTAGTATTTAAATTAGTTAAATCTATTTTGATTGAAAATTTAGAGCTCGTTTCATCTTTAGTGCTGGTTGTGTTACTTTCAAATTCGTTTTATCAATAAATATAGGGCCTCTGACGCAGAAGAATAGCCACTATGAACCCTGTCTCACTCTATTTCGCTCTCAATTTTCTTGAATGAAAAAGTTTCACACCTGCATGGATATCATATATGTTTTTCTAAGTGATAACTTATAAACATCTGATTTGGAATGACTTAGTGAACAAAGCTGCACTACTGAGATTAAAAACGGATCACCACCAAGTTCAAGAGATCTTTCGAATCATTCCTCAAATACGATAATTCCAAATGTTGTTTCATTAATTCGGAACAATTTAGCGATATGGGTATTCTGGAGATAGCATGGAAGAAAATAGAGAAACAGGTTATGTTTCGCCCGTTGTTCGAAGCTCTGAACAGAAACAAATTTTTTCGAACATTCTTTCATTTATGCGAAAACAGAAAAAGGACATCTAAAGAATTCAAATATAAAAAATTATAACTGATAAAATAACTTCCACCCACTTCTATACAATGGTACAAACGGATTCTGAAATTTCTCCTAACATTCGCAAAAATCGCACGTGGTTATCTGAAATTTTATGAAATATTTGTTGATGATTATCATTGCTCGTATTTTAAACCCTAAAAATTATTCAAAGTTATTGACTTTTATCGTATTCCGAAAATCTTATTGATTGCTCTCTAATTCGATTTGTAATAAAAGGATATTTTCAAATTTTTGAACCCAAAATTCATTTTTACATTTTTCATGAAAATGATGGTCTCTGCTGTTTTCGTAGTAGCATATATGTACCTCAATATGCAATCATCACATACTATATGGTTAGCTAGAGATTCTCTGAGGGCATGTTGAATGATCTGTGGAAAGAGGTATGGATTCGTCCAAAACCAACTCTACTGGCTATATGCGATTGTTCCAGACCAGGTATCATTTACAGTGTATTGGTGCAGGCATAAAACGTAATTTGAACTCTAGCTCTTTAAATTGTTGAGAACTATCTCCATGATGGCCACTTGAGCCTTCGGCTCAAATCCTATAGATATTGATCAGATACTTGGTTCGGCAACCTTCTATTAGATGATTAGACGTGTGGTAAAAGATGGCAAAAGACAAAATGAAAATATTTGCCATTGACCACTGCACTGATTCATTCCTTGCGGAAAGATTGGCCTGGAGGTTAATGAAATAAGGGATAGTCAAGCTGCCTTAAAAGTATTGGCATGGAACAACTCCATGTCCCTAATGGTGCAATAATGGCTTTGGCTGACGTAGGCCTTGAAGATAATGAGAAGAGGACCCAGGGGGTGCAACTCGGCTGGTTAAGCCAAAGCCAGCGCTCGGCATTGCTCTAGAGGTTGAACTTTTGGAGAGGAATCGGTGCATGGATATGAAGGTCCAGGACGTAGACACTTTCAACTGGCCATCACAGAAACATTCACTGGAAGTGTCAGAACTTGGCTAAGAGTATGAAGATTAGATCTAAGAACTTCAATTGTCATATGAACGGAGCAGATGATACATGGATCTTAAAATTTGAAACTGAAAGAACTCAGTAAGTTTTCATCCACCAAGCTTCTATCCTTCATAAGATGAATAGAGTTTTTGGATCAAGTCTGAAGCAGTGTATCACAATAAAACACTATGTCGCAGTTGCGGAACAGTTATTAAATTCTTACATATTATATGGCGTTTCTTAGTTCCTACGTTCAAGGTGTGTTGCATTCTCACAATAAATCAAGAATTAATCGTCAATTTTGATGAACCTAGACAGGATATTGGATCAAACTTATTGAATTATTCTACTTTCATTGCCAAATGAGCAAAGTTTTAATTTCAATTGAATTTGCAGACTATATTTACGCATTTCGGCGTTAGCCATTCTCAAAATATGTCTCCACAAGATTATTATCTAAAAATATAGAATACATAAAATGATTGTTAAATATATAGACATACAATACAAAGAATTCACCTTCAATGGGTTGTTCAAACATTCATAAACAAAACTAACCTCTCTTTCGATGCAATTATTTCAACTAACTGTTCAATTTGAATTTACTGCTATCAACGTATTATGTTCATACAAATACACACTGAGATATGGGTGACTCTCCGAATATTTGATTTTATTATTTTATTAAATTGCTATATATATATATATATATATATATATATATATATATATATATATATATATATATATATTCATCAAGCAACATCCGTCCTTGAGTTTACTGCCTTTAGTTCTTTTTGAATTTCAAGAATATTTCGTTTCGAATCATTGATTGAATTCAATAGTAAGAACGTCCGTATAGTTAAAGTCAAAATTGTGAAGATATTCTAAACTATGTTTGTCTAAAGCTGTCTGACTTTTATTCAATCGTATTGAATTTTCATGTAAACTCTTCTATGTAAGTACTCTTTGGTATTTCTAATATACAGGGTGCTTCATCGAAAACAAGACAGAGGCTATATCTACCAAGATATTCATTTCTGATCAAAACGCAAAAACAGGTCAATTTCTGTTGCAAGGGGGACATCTTTTGGGATACAGGACTTGCCTGAAATATCAACCCCTTAAGCGGGGGTTGCAATCTTTGAACATTTTGTATAGGGAAGGTGGATTGAATGATGACTCAAAAGAAAGGTGGTATCTTTGTCTATATCGCCTTGAACGAATTTCTATTTTTAATTGAAAACTGTAAAAGATACAGGGTGAGCAACTGAAAGATAGGGAAGACTATTTCCCTGAGATTATTCCAGTTTCAGTGATGTAAAATGAAACAGATCCATGCTGATCAATGGTAGTCATCATCAAGTACCATCCTCATCTCGAATTTCA
This sequence comes from Cryptolaemus montrouzieri, assembly GCA_013387265.2. Lineage (NCBI taxonomy): Eukaryota > Metazoa > Arthropoda > Insecta > Coleoptera > Coccinellidae > Cryptolaemus > Cryptolaemus montrouzieri. Next base: position 67,907,174 of record JABFTP020000021.1, on the reverse strand, counting down.
ACCCCTAGAGCAGGGGTGACCACCCTTGAAAATTTGGAATAGGGTAGATGGGTCGAGTGATACCTCGAAAGGAAGGTATTATCTTTGTCTGCATCCCCGTGAACGAATTTTCATTTTTGATTGAAAAATGTAGAAGATACAGAGTGAGATACTGAAAAAATAGAGGAGACTATCTATCGCCCTGAGCTATTCAGGTATTAGTGCAAAAAAATGGAACAGATTCATTCCAGATCAAAGGCTGTCATCTTCCGAAATACCATTCACATCTCAAATTTCAACTGTTCCATTTTTTTGCACTAATACTTGAATAGCTCAGGGCGATAGATAGTCTCCTCTATTTTTCAGTCGCTCACTCTGTATCTTCTACATTTTTCGATCACAAATGAAAATTCGTTCAAGGGGATGTAGACAAAGATAGTACCTTTCTTTCGAGGTATCACTTGACCCATCTACCCTCTTTCAAATTTTCGAGGGTGGTTACCCTTGCTCTAGGGGTTGAAATTCGAGATGAAGATGAAACTTGATGATGACTGCCATTGATCAGCATCCATAGCAACATTGAAACGTTCCGTTTTACTTCACTGAAACTTGAATAGTCTCAGGGAAATGGTCTTCCCTATCTTTCAGTTGCTCACCCTGTATCTTTTACAGTTTTCAATTAAAAATGGAAATTCGTTCAAAGCGATGTAGACAAAGATACTACCTTTCTTTTGAGTCATCACTCAACCCATCTTCCATATACAAAATATTCAAGGATTGCAACCCCCGCTTAGGGGGTTGATATTTCAGGCAAGTTTTGTACCCCAAAAGATGTCCCAAAATGTAACAAAATTGACCTGTTTTTGCGTTCTGATCAGAAAAGAATATCTTGGTTGATATAGCCTCTGTTTAGTTTTCGTTGAAGCACCCTGTATGTGGAGTCACATTCTTGGCAGTTGATTCTATATAAAGCGCTACTTATCCTTAGTTTCAACCTGTGGTTTCAAATTAGTGAAAAAACTTTTTGTGGAACTATATATGTGTACAGGGTGCTCCAACGAAAACTTAATACCTCGATTTTCCGTTTGTTTTAATATAAAAATATGGAGAATCCCTCAGGGTTCTGATTCGTCTGAGAAAAACTTTTCCGATTTTTCTCATCCCCGTAACTTCAATTCCTCAAGGGGGATGAGCACCAACCAATGATTTTGAATAGGGATGAGAGGTGTTGCGATACCTCATTTTGAAGATCTTATCGAGTACTCTCTGACTCTAAATTTTCGCTTCAAAATTTCCATCGTTAACGAAAAAGTGGAAGACTACATACTCTTGTGATCAGTTTATTAAGTGCTGAAAATGAGCACCATTCACTTTCATGCAGTAAAGAACGCTGGTGTATGGCTAGCTTATGTTGAATTTACTTTGAGGTATGCAATGTTTTTATTTATCTGTTAATTTTTTGTTCGAAAAAGTAGACAGACCATGGGTTTGATTTACCTTCGTCTCTAGTTAGTCTATCGTCAATTTTTAGGAACGTTGAAACTGTGCCACAGCGATTGTAAATTTGTAGTAGGATTAAAATGGTGTATTCCGGAGAAGAAAGGGTGGAAATGATAACATTATTTTTCAGAAATAACGACTCTGCGCGATTAACAGCGACTTTATTTAACGAACGACATCCTGAAAAAATTTATCCGCTGCTTACGTTGTGCAACTGGTTGCTAAATTTGACGCTACTGCTTCAGTCGGCAACAAAAAGAGGGTGTATGAAGGAGACGAATCGAAGAAAGTGGCTATCTTAGGCCACGTAGCGATGGATCCGACCCTTAGTACTAGAAAATTGTCCAATGTGTCTGGTGTTTCACACACAACAATCATGAGAATTTTAAGAAAACATAATTTTCATCCTTTTAAGATACGATTGGTTCAAGAACTGAATGAGAATGATTTTGATCGCCGACTCATATTCTGTGAGAGTGAGAGTGAGAGTGAAATTATTAACAATAATCCAAACTACATGTTCAATATCTGTTTCACAGATGATTGTTCATTTCACCTCAACGCACTGTAAACAGGCATAACTGTCGGTACTGGTCAGATGAAAATTCAAGATCATTTCGAGAAGAGCATACTCAGCGTCCCCAAGTTAAATGTTTGGGCGGATATTTATGGAAATCACACATAGGCCCTTTTTATACCCTGTAATATCACTGGCCAAATTTATTTAGAACTATTACAGAACGCTATTTATCCAGCCCTCGTGCAAGTATTGGGGAACTAAGAAGACCATGAAACGATCATTTTTGAACAAGATGGCGCACCATCTCATTTCGTTCAACCTGTGCGTTAGTTCTTAGATGAAAATTTTCCTCAGACCTGGATTGGAAGAAGGGGACATATTGAGTGGCCACCCAGATCACCTAATCTGGCGCCACAGAACTTTTTTCTATGGGGTTACCTGAAATCTAAGATTTACGCTACCCATCATGTAAAAGTCTCGTAAATTGAATGTATGAAGTTCGTTTGCACAAACATTGCTATATTCTGAAATACCAAAATATTATACTTGGAATCAATTCTCAAGGAGATTCATATGACGGAAACAAGGAAAACCAGTTCCAGGATACCCAGATGTATATTCCACCGATCCGATTGGTCGAATTTTTTCAGTACAAGCAAGCAATGATGAATGTTTTTATTTACGACTGCTATTAGTCCATGTACGTGGTCCAACATCATTCCAACATTTACGAACTGTTGATGGTGAATTGTGTGGATCCTACAGAGATGCCTGTCAACGTTTGCGATCGCTAGAAAATGACGCTCATTGGGATCAAACTCTCAATTGATTTGTGGATCAAGTACAAAGATTATATGTGTGATGATATTTTGTATCAAATACGGAATAGAAAGGGAAATCCAAATATACAAATCAGTGAAGAAATTCACAACGAAGCATTAATTTCAATTGAGGACATGTGCTTGATGATGTCAAACAAAGTATTAATTCAATTAGGCCTGGCCGTGCCCAATCGTCCAATGCATGATGCTTTTAACCAAGAGTTGCACCGAGAAAAACTGTATAATTGAAACAATTAATTCCAACAAATCTTCCACTATTGAATGAACAACATAAGTATGTATTTGATACTCTTATGAAAGTAACAAATGATGAAACTGGAGGGATATACTTTTTAGATGCACCTGGTGGTACAGGTTTTTTTTTGATTTCATTAATATTAGCAACAATTCGCTCACAAAATGAAATTGCACTTGCACTCGCTTCGTCGGGAATCGTAGCAACTTTGCTTGAAGTTGGTCGAACAGCCCATTCAGCACTAAAATTGCCATTAAATATGCAAAGCAATGAAACTCCAACCTGCAACATTTCGAAGAACTCTGCAATGGCAAAGATTTTGCAGAATGTAAATTGATTGTTTGGGATGAATGCACGATGGCACATAAAAAATCTTTGGAGGCTTTAGACAGAAACTTAAAAGATATACGGAACATAACTGATTTGGTGGTGCAATGATTTTATTATATTAGCAGGAGATTTTCGTCAAAAATTGCCAGTGATTCCATGGTCAATGCCAGCTGATGAACTAAATGCATGTCTAAAGTCCTACAATTTATGGAAACATGTCAAAGCACTTCATTTAAGCAAGAACATGCGTGTCGAGTTGCAAAATGACCAATCTGGAACCATATTCTCTAAACAACTCATTGACATTGGTAATGGCAAATTTCCTATAGACATGCTGACTGGCTGCATTAACTTTCCTCAAAGTTTTTGTCAGTTAACTCGATCAAAAGATGAACTTATTCAGAAGGTGTTTCCAGATGTTTCTCAAAATTACAGAAACCATAACAGGTTAAACGAACGAGCTATATTGGCTGCACAAAATATAGATGTAAATGAATTAAATTTCAAAATTGAAGAACAATTACAGGCGAATCGAGGATGTACAAATCAGTTGATTCGGTTACTAACCAAGATGATTTAATCAACTATCCACCGGAATTTTTAAACTTGCTGGATTTGCTAGGATTGTCACCTCACAATCTTCAATTAAAGTTTGAATCGGAAGTTATAATGTTGCGAAATAGCAAACAACCGCATCTTTGCAACGGCACACGGTTAGCGTTAAAAAATTACTAAACAAAGTGATAGAAGCAAATATACTGAAACGAAAGTATAAAGGAGCAGATGTTCTCATACCGCGCATCCCAATGATTTCGACTGAGGTGCCATTTGAGTTTAAACGACTACAGTTTCCAGTGCGGCATGCTTTTCACAGAACAGACCCTAATGAGAAATATAAACTCAGTGCTTCGACATAGGAAACAATATGGCCGTCTGTGCATAGAAACTAGCGCTACGCGGGCCATTATGGGAAACTAAACCGAAAGGCGCCTTATTTGAATTCTAGATTTCCCACGATCGAATTTAACTTGACTGAAATGGGGTATATAGTCTAATCGATGCAGAGTATTTCTGCCTCAATTAGACTGTTCAAAAATTGAGAAAATAATGAGTATTTTTTCATAATAATACTTTCATTTTAAAATAACAAAAATCTCTTAAACCATATATACAGAAAACATTTCCAAAAATAAAATAAATTCTTAACACATGTAAATCAAAAATATAAATCGCATATGACAGAAAACAGGTACATTCTAACATTCAAAATAAAAAGAAATTCTGAAATATTGTTGTCAGCCATAATATTGTTCCTCCATTGCTACCATTGGTCCCCCGTTGGGGGTAAACTGCCTTCACTGCTATCTTTATGGCAGTTACCCCATACAGCTTCTGAAAATAGAAAAAAACTGTCTCAAGAAGTTTTTATTTAAATGAATTTGAGATCACTGAAAATTGTTGAATATGGTAAAAATAGGCAATTTCATTACTAAACTTGGAAACTAGGGTTGCATTAATATTCCTGATGGGTTCAATTGATAGGTTCATAGTAGAAATATAAACCAAATATATAAATAAGGTTCCGCACGCAGAACCTTAAGTGTAAGCAGGTTGTAAAAAGCCCATTGTAACAAAAAACAACAATATATACTCTGAGTAAAAAGAACTCAGAAAATTGAATGAATAATAACAATGTGTATATCACAAAATAAACATGGATTATAGATAACAAAGGGTGTAAAGGACCCAAAAATTCAATTATTTGATCACAGATCAATTTCTTTACCCATGAGTGTAAAAAGTGCATGCAGGAAAATAAATAATATCACAGACTAGAAAAAATGTTTGTAAATTATAAAAGGATATAAAAGCCCAGATAAAACAACATGTAAAGTAAATAAATAACATGCACATAGTAGGGTGTAGATAACGCGCTCTTTAAAATCACAATAAACACCTATAATTGAACCAATCAAAGATTGCTGTCCTACTTGTTTCTGAACCTTTTGGATTTCCTTTCAGTCCCCGAAGTAACAGATTCCTTATTTTTATCCTTAATGAATTTAAAAATTAGAAGACTAGTAGCCCTTTCAAAAATTTCATCTTTCACCGAATGTAATTGGCAACAATCGAATTGAGAAAAATGAGATTTGTAAATATCTTTGAATCTCAAAGCAAGATTGTCCTGATATCCCTGACTATTCAGAAAGAAGTAAGTTTATTGTGAATGTCTTCTAAGAATTGAGAAACTTTTACTGAAGGGTACAATAACTCAGACTTATTATCACAAAATTCCTTGAATGTAATAAAGGTATGTTGTTGTTGGGGCACTTTGCAAAAAAGTTCTTCGTTACATTGACATTCTGGGACTGGAATTTTTCGCAAAAGGTATCCTGCCACATAATAGGTTACGTAATTGTCAGTTATAGGAGTTGGTAGATTTCCAAAGATCTCATTATATTCTTCATGAACAGAAGGTTCTGAATCCTCAGAATCAGTATGTTCTGTGAGTTAGTCTGCAAAAAAAAAAACATTCAAATTCTCACAGTCATCTGTTTTACGATTTCCATTAATTATGGGCGATGTTAAACCATTTATGTTTTTAAAGTAGCAATAAACTGGTGGCAAGTAGAGTTTGTGTTCCCTACACCATGCTGTCTAATAATACAAAATAAATTTTCTAAAGGTTCCTGGTTGAAGGACCATAATGAAAAATAAAAGGGAATTTCTAAACTTGAGTCTAAGACACCAGCAACGGAAACACCTGAAAAGAAAATGATTTTGGAAGCACAAACCGCAAAAATAATAGGTGTTTAGCGGGAAACCGAAAACTTTGACATTGACGGACATTTGACAATTTATTTAGCGGCGATTGAAGTTTAATCGACAGAGTTTGACACTTGACGTGGTTAAATTAGTGCCATCTATATCTATTATGGGAGGACAAGATAGATAGGTGAGGGGTCGTGAGGCGGTGTTGAATGTTTTGGTCGGTAACTCGACCTTCTTACTAGGTCTGTTCTGTGATGCTTTATATATATATATATATATATATATATATATATATATATATATATATATATATATATATATATATATATATATATATATATATATATATATATATATATATATATATATATATATATATATATATATATATATATATATATATATATATATATATATATATATATATATATATATATATATATATATATATATATATATATATATATATATATATATATATATATATATATATATATATATATATATATATATATATATATATATATATATATATATATATATATATATATATATATATATATATATATATATATATATATATATATATATATATATATATAGATAGAGAGGATTTACAAAATTCGAATAATTGTATTCACAATAAATGCTTCTATCTATAATTTGTTCTGTGAAAAACACAAGTGTGAGCTCAGAAATGTAGTACCAATTAGATATTTCAATAAACGAGCTTGAGGAAAAAAATCCGTTTCTGTCGCTATTGCACTAGCAATAGCTCTCTTATGCATTCCAGTGATTTCCAAAAAACCACAGATTTTTCTGGCCGCTTCATTCTCTCTTGCATTCTATGATTTCCAAAAAAAGAAGAGGGTTTGGGACAGGAATCTGTAACAATGGAAAAGAAAAACAGCAGAAAAATATTTCAACAATCAAACTTCTTATATGCCTAAACGAATCTAAGAAAAGATTTCACATAGCAAGCAAGGTCATGAAAGGGACGAAGGAGATAATAAAAAAATACATAACCTGCGATATTTCCACAAATTCCTTCTTTGTTTGACCGAGAGGGCCCCCATGGCCAAGTTCAGTCTTCCAAGTGATGCCGATTATGATCTATAGATGTTTTAGAATCATTATGCACCCAATAATCTGGGTTGACATCGCCCATTTATTATTTCTTCGTGGAACTTGTTTAATATAAAGGAAAATTTGCGAAAAAATTTTGACAGTCGTTCGAAAAATATGACAAATGTCATATGTGTTTGTGGTATTAATGTGGGAAGCCCATGTTTCTCACACCATCAGATTTGTTTGTCTATGCGCCAGGTAATCAAACAAAGAATATCGTATATCAGAAAGCACTACAACGAAAATAAAAACGATCTTTGTTAATAATTATGATACACATGACTAACAATGAAGGATTACATACTTTTAAATGCTTATATATGTTTTATTCATCTATTTTTATTCAACCCTATCACCAGGGTGATGGTTCTATTCAGGAGAATATATATATATATATATATATATATATATATATATATATATATATATATATATATATATATATATATATATATATATATATATATATGCAGAAGGAATTACACGGAAAGCACCCAAAGAATTGAAAATGATTATTGATGAAATCGTTAAATGGATGCAGAAGGAATTACACGGAAAGCACCTAAAGATGATTCTTGCCGTATTATTATTATTAATTATTCATTTCAATCTAGGAATTAAACATGACCTAATTCCCAAAAGAAAAAAATTTTACAAATATGAACCTGAGATTATTTGTGAAAATGACAAATATAAACTTTATTTTGATAAAACAATTCTTTGCAACAGAGCTTTAAAACACAATAGACCAGATATCATTCTTACTGATAAACAGAATCAAAAAACATATATAATTAATATTGCTATACCCGACACACATAATATACAAAATAAATACAATGAAAAATTTCTAAATATATGATGCTTGGCGACGAAAATAAAAAATGTGGAAAATGAAAAATGTTTTATTCTACCGGTTATTATTTCCACAACAGGTGTTATTCCTAGAAATCTTCACAAAAGTATTGAGATTTTGGGTCAGAAGAAAATTTGTTTGAACAGTTACAAAAGATAACAGTCATCAAATCTTGTAATATTCTTCGTAGGTTTCTTTCCGAAAAAATAATGAGGTAGAGTCATAGGTTTTCTTTAGATTATACTGCTCAGAATCTCATTTCATGTTTTATTTTTTTTATATGAATGTAATATAATTAACTGACAATTTTGTCATATTTATATTCAGAGCAGTATTTTATTCGATCGTTCACCACTTCACACAAAGGAAACTATTAATGAGTAACATTTAGTTTTACTTGACTAAGGTCCGTACACGGTATTTTGCCGGGGAGAAAACCTCTGACACTACTCGTTGGTACATTGATATCATTGTCTGATGATGCTATAGTATGTATATATTCTGGTAGATTGATATATTCTCATAACATTTAACGTTATCCTAATATATAATTATTCCAGGATATTTTCGATTATAATCATTGCCTGGCAATGGTATTAATTACCGGGTGGTGGATTTATATTTTTCATGAAATGAGTTTGATTGCATGAACAGATATATGGGCAACTCGTCGGACTGAAACCCTCTATATATATATATATATATATATATATATATATATATATATATATATATATATATATATATATATATATATATATATAATAAAGGTTTGAATAACTCCACGACATGATTACTGCAAACAAAATCAATGCAGGACTGTTTCATTTGTCGATGAATCTCAGTTTGGTTTTCGTCGAAATTAAAATAGAGTGTGTGTTCGGATAACATTAGAAATATCAAATCCAATACAGCCAGGAGATTTACAGATGTCGAGGGGATACAAATCATGGTGTGGGATGGAAATTCGCTAGATCGAATAACAGAGCTCGTTTTGCTGGACTGATAATCATCATTGAACGATTATTTTAAGATTGTAGCTTTTCGATCTATTCGTAAATATTGCCGGTTTAGCCTTAATTTTGATGCATGATGATGCTACTTCATATTAAGCAAGACTTATGATAAATTTCCTGGAAGGACTACTTTAGAGTGGCCATCTTAATCTCGATATAACAATCTGATTGAGCGTGCTTGGAACGTGTCTAGGAAAAGAGTTCTTCATTCCCATATCCATTCTCAAATCCGAAATAAGTTATACCAGGCACTTTAACATGTTGGATTACAATTTCTCAAAAAGAGGTGGATGACTTGATCCTCGAAGCATGAAGAGAACTTGTAGAGCTACCATAATTACACGTCGAGGTCGCATTCCATATTAAATATGTTTATCATATCATAAAAATTTATGCTAATAGGCTCAAAACTAATGAGATCAATTAGATTTCTGTATTATAATTATGATGATTCATTTTACCGTTCAAGCAGAATTAATATAGAAAAACCACTCAACCCCCTACGAGCCAAATTTTTCGTGGATAACTTAGAGACAACAAAACACAGTATGTTTTACTGGTACTGAACGTCAGCAAATTATTTTCGAAAAAGTTCATAAAATGAATTCACCATATATAAAATGTTAGTTCAGTTTTTATTTCGTATTTGTCTGGTGAAGGTACAGTGTCGTCGAAACGCGTTACAAGTGAAGTAAATCAGTGTAAATCAAATTTTCTTTATTTTTTCATATGTAAAAAAGCGCATTTTTATGTAAATGAGTGTATAGACCACTTACTTTGCAGTGCATCATTCATTAACGTTGTTTAACTTATTACACTACCAAACAGTTGAAAATTTCAGAAGCACCTAATTAAAAATTGAAGTTCTTTCTCATCCCTAAATTTCGAGAATGCGTTCAAATAAATGTATGTTATTACCGTATTTCACACTATAACTGAGGTAAAGCTTTGAAGAAATCGTAGGATTAATTTATTTAACAAAAGAGATTCTCAATTTAAAAGGCCCTTTACATGAAAAAGCTAATTTAGTAAATTCTAATTGGAAATGTAGGGTCGATCATGTATCTTTTATAGTCTCGACTTTTCAAACAAGTCAACCCTAAATATATGTTAAATCTACTTCAAATTACTAGCAAGTCGGCTTTTTCGTCGTTTTATTAATTAAAATCCGAGTGGAAATTCACGTTTCCGAACCGATGAGTCCGGAGAGAAGATAGGTAAATAGAAATTACCTCATCCGTTCCGAAAACCGTGTAAACATAACTGCGAACGAGAAACCGGCAAACGGCGTAAGAAGTTGCCGAAGGAGCCGCCAAGACGTGAAAACTTTTCCCAACTTTCTGGTCCATATATTATGAGAGAAATAAGCAGAAAGCTTCGTAAAAGTGAAACACTAAAAGGTATGCAGAAAATGAATCTAAACCTAAATTATATCTACCCGAGTAATTAAATTTTGCATTACTGAGCAGGAGTGGGGATCGAACTTATAACATATTATCGTGCGCTTAGTGAATTATTCATTGAATCTTGAGCAGGTAATTTTATCTATTTCGTAGCTGAGATATTCTTACGATGGGTTAATTAAGCGGAAAGCCGTGGATCTCTTGAAAATATAGGTGAGTTAGCACTAAGGCCAGGGCCACATTGGCGATTTTTTCACTCTAAATTTGTGCGTGAATAACACGATAACCGCGAAATCTACCAATATTACCATATTCGAGAGTTTTCTCGTGCATTCAGAATACGAAGTGACCCCTTTTTCAGATTTTTAACTTTGAGCTTGTTATTGAGGTCGAATATCATACAGGGTGTTACATAATAGTATATCACAACTTCAGGGTGGAAATCTACGTGCAGTTTTAAGAAAAAAGTTTATATAAACAAAGGAAAAAATTGTTTTTTCTTTAAAACCCCTGCAGATTTTGAGATATTTAGCCGAAATTTTGAATGCAAGCTATTTTTTACAGCCTCCATCATTATGAATCCTAAATTTTAACTAGAAACCACAAGGTGTTTTCTTTTCCGGAACCATGTCTTCTTTTGCCCTTTCAAACTTTTTTGCAGTACACCACTGATCAGTATACAATCAATTCTCAATTCTTCGTTCAATTTATAAACTTTTTTGAAAATTGTAATTTTTTCGTATCTCCGACCGTTCTCGAGCAAAAAATGATTGAACGATTGTATGCATTCGCTGATTTGAAAGCACTTCTAATTGAAAAAATGACTAGTAGGCTTTGATTTTTTTCATTTATTTATTCATTTTGACATTTCCTGAAGTTGAACCAATGTCTGCTCGAATTGTTTATGAATTTATTAGTTTTAAGACTTTTGAAGTTATTGCTGTATGAAAAAATGGCTAATTTTACTAACGCCGAATTGGCTGATATCCATTACATGTACGGTCTGGCTGATGGAAACACAACAGAAGCTGGGCGATTATATCAGGTGCGCTTTCCAAATCGAGTATCACCAGACAGGCGAACAATTTCAAATATCCACAGAAGGTTGAGGAAACTGGTAATTTCAATGCAAATAATCATTTAAAAAGTGCAACTCAAACTATGAGAACTCCAGATATTGAGGAAGCAGTTTTGAATTGTATTGATTTGAATCCTCAAGTGAGTACAAGAAAAATTGAAAACCAGTTGAATATTGCACATGTTTCAGTTTGGAGGATTCTCCACGACTTTTTATTGTACCCGTGTCATATTCAACGCGTCCAACTCTACTACCTCGAGATTTTCCTTCAAGACTGAATTTCTGCCGATGGTTCTTAGATAAAATCAGAGAAAATGCTCATTTTGATAGTGAAATAATGTTCACAGACGAAGCTAACTTTTCGAGAACTGCTTTCACAAATTTTCACAATAATCATTATTGGGCAGAGGAAAACCCCCATTTGATTGAAGAATCTCATCATCAAGAACAATTCTCACTAAATGTCTGGGTCGGAATAATTGGATATTATTTGATTGGGCCATGTTTTTTGCCTAACAGACTAAACGGTCCTGCTTATCGGCAATTTCTTGAGGAGAAGTTACCTTTACTGCTCGAGGATTTGCCACTTTTGGTGAGAAACATAATTAGGTTCATGCATGACGGGGCACCAGCACATTTCAGTGGAGAAGGTAGGGACATCTTGAATAATACATTCAACAACCGATGGATAGGTCGCGGGGGGAGGGGGGTTCAGAACCATGACCTCCTAGGTCCCCAGACTTAAATAGTTCAGACTTCTTCTTATGGGGATATCTCAAAAGTTCAGTGAACACTGTAGAAGAATTGAGAAATCGAATAATAACCTCTTCTGACACGATAAGAAATACCCCAGGAATATTTCGAAGAGTACGTGATAATATGCGAAGGAGGACACACGCCTGTATTCTTGCAGGTGGAGGACAGTTCCAGAAATTTAATCAGTTTTTAATTGTTTTTTTTTTTAGTTTGATATTGAATAAGTATAAGTTGAGTCTCAGAAGACGAGCTATCAAAATAAAAGCAAATTTTGAGCATACCTATGCAGTATTTCTGTATTTTTTTTTAATTAGCGAATAACATACAATTCAGACAATTCAAATTCAATAATTTTTCACTCGAGAACGGTTCAAGATACGAAAAAATTACACGTGTCAAAAAAGTTTCTAAATTGAAGGATAATGACGAAAATTGATTGTACGCTGATCAGTTGGGTACTGCAAAAAAGTTTAAAAACATCTTGTGAATTTCAGTTAAAATCAAGGACGAGTAAAGATGAAGGCTGTAAAAATTGTTTGCATTCCAAATTTGGGCTGAATATCTCAAAAACTGCAGGAGTTTTGAAGAAAAAACCAATTTTATCCGGAAATTTCAACACCCTGTAGCACCTTTATGAAGCTTTTGCTGACCTTTGTTCATTTGAATTCTTTTTCTTAAAATTGCACGTAGATTCACCCCCTCAAGTTGTGATATACTATTACGTAACACACTGTATAATCTAGTTTAAAAGCAAAATTAGTCAATTATGAATAGAGTTTCAGCAAGTAGTAGGTATGTAGTAATTTGGCTAATTTTAACAGAAAATTTTGTATATGTTACTTAATCACCCAAACAGGATCAATTGATATGAATGAAATTTGACACATATACAGGGTGTTTCGCTACATAATGGACATGGTGAAAGCAGAGGTTTAACAGACCAAGGGCTATTGAATGCCATATTCCAATTTTTTTTTGGCATTCCTTTACGATATACAGGTTGGTTTTCCGATTTTGCTCAAAATTTATTTCATCAATAACTTCTATTCCCAGGAAGTGAGCCAAAAGAAATTTGGTCAAAGTATTTTGGCTGTTTGTATGAATTGACGGATGAAAACATATCGGTCTCGTCATCTTTTTTTGTCGACACACCTTGAAACAACGACCCTGTATATCGTTTAGATAAATTTCGATACCGATTCCAGAATGTAAACACACCTGTTTTTCTGACATCTCTGACAGTTTTGTAACATTTTGAATTCTCAATTGACATATGTTCGAATAGTGACAAAAGCGGGGTAAAAGTACAGAAAAAATATTGAACTAACAGTTTTATGGTAACGAAGTATCAGAATCATGTTCGGTGGTTCTAGAAGTCATTTTTCACATGCAGTTTCGATAGTTCATTATTGAGACTTTCAGAAATTCTGAAAAGTCCAAGGCCGAATCTGCCATTTCATCGATCTTCTATTTTTACCTGATGTTGTATCAGTGACTTCAATTTTCTTAACAGAATATTTATCTTCAACTTGAAAAATAACGATATTCCGCTAGTTCAGTGTCTCAGAAGACGTTGAAGCAATATATATATATATATATATATATATATATATATATATATATATATATATATATATATATATATATATATATATATATATATATATATATATATATATATATATATATATATATATATATATATATATATATATATATATATATATATATATATATATATATATATATATATATATATATATATATATATATATATATATATATATATATATATATATATATATATATATATATATATATATATATATATATATATATATATATATATATATATATATATATATATATATATATATATATATATATATATATATATATATATATATATATATATATATATATATATATATATATATATATATATATATGTGTACAAAAGAGAAATAAAAATTTTCTCTCATCAAATTTACAAATATATATATACAATAAAAATACAAATATATATATATTATAGTTGAAGATAAATATTCGGTTTGGAAAATTCACTCCAGGATTTTCAGAAATGGTGTCTGAAAGTCATCTAAGCTTCCGAGTTTTAAAGATACGAGGTGATTTCTTGTTTCCGCCCAAATATTTCATAATTCATAACTCGAGAACCAGTTGACCAAAATCGATGAAATCTAACATATTCATTCGGCTCTTCTCACTGAATCGACTTACGAAGGAAAAACAAAATGCAGGTGCTTACTCTGCCCAAACTTCACATTTTTGGAAAACGGATAATAAAGACACCCTGTTTATGGATAATCTGAGTTTTCTTGTACTCTGAGCATATATATATATATATATATATATATATATATATATATATATATATATATATATATATATATATATATAATATACATGTATAAGTACACAAATTGATGAACCATTAAAATCCGTCGAGGTATATATATATATATATATATATATATATATATATATATATATATATATATATATATATATATATATATATATATATATATATATATATATATATATATATATATATATATATATATATATATATATATATATATATATATATATATATATATATATATATATATATATATATACATGCAACAATCTCTTAATTCTCCAATTGATTCTGCACACTATCCCTTAAATCCTTAAATTCGAGCTTGTCTAGGAGTTTAGGACTTGAATCAATTCAAGAGAAGGTCATATCCTTTAGTAAAGTCCGACGAGTTGCCCATATATCTGTTCATGCAATCAAACTGATTTCATGAAAAAATATGAATCCACCACCCAGTAATTAATACCATTGCCAGGCAATGATTATCATCAAAACATATCCTGAATTATTATATATTAGGATAACACTAAATGTTATGAAAATATATCAAATATACCAAAATATATTCAAACTATAGCATTATCAGCCAATGACATACGGACCTTAGTCAAGTAACACTGAATGTTACTCATTCATAGTTTTTTGTGTGAAGTGATGAACCATCGAATAGAATACTGCTCTGAATATAAATATGATAAAATTGTCAGCTAATTATATTACATTTATATATACAAATAAATAAAATACGAAAATAGATTCTGAGCAGTATAAACTCTAGAGAAAACCTATGACTCTACCTCATTATTTTTTCGGAAAGATTCATAATATTTGATGACTGTTATCTTCTGCAACTGTTCAAATAAAATTTTTTAGACCTAAAATCTCAATATTTTTGTGAAGATTCCCAGGAATAACACCTGTTGTAGAAATAATAATCGGTAGAATAAATATTTTTTCATTTTCCATATTTTTTAATCTAGTCAGCAAGCATCATATATTTAGAAATTTCTTAAATCAATTATATATATGTTATTCGATTCTGTTTATCAGTTAGAATGATAACTGGCCTATTGTGTTTTATAGCTCTGTTGCATAGAATTGTTTTATAAAAATAAAGTTTATATTTCTCGTTTTCACAAATAATCTCAGGTTCATATTTGTAAATTTTTTCTTTTTGGAATTAGGTCATGATTAATTCCTAGATTAAAATGAATAATATTAGCAACGGCATTATGTCTTTCTAAATAATCTGTTTAGGCAAGGACTAAGCCAGATGATAATATAGGAAAAACTGTTTTTGAAGAACAAAAACATCTACGGCAAGAATTATCTATATTTTGCTTGATGATGTGTTTTCTATAATTCCTCGTGAAAACAACCTGATCCTGGATCGCAATTGCCAAGCCTTCTGTTTTAGCGAACAATTCTCCAGATACTAACCATCTATTTGATGCGATTTCATCAATATAATCATTCCTCAATTCTTTAGGGTGCTTTCCGTGTAATTCCTTCTGCATCCAATTTTCTTTTTTAAGAATTATTATCAAATATATCAAAATCTACCTTTTGCATTGTCAAGTTCAGAGGTGTAAGATTATAATTTGAAGCAACAACAATACCATGTAATTTAGACGTTTTCTGTTTATCATGAAAATGGGAAACGTAGATGAAAAATCTGTTTACTATGAAGATTGTTTAAATCAGTTAATCCACGACCTCCAAGGTGTCTAGGTGGTGTATCTCTTTGAAGAGCTGACTTTGGGTGGTGCTTATGATATTTACAAAGCATTTTCCTCGTTTGACATTGTAATTCGTTTAGATCAGTGTTAGACCATTTAATAATTCCAGAAGAATATGTAAAAATAGGAACTGCATAGGAGTTGATAGCTCTGAAAAGGTTTTTACTAGTTAAAAGACTCTTGATGATAATTCAATTTGAATTCAGTTGATAGACTCTTTATTTTGAAGCCGAAACTAGTAGCATTTAATTCATGAGATAATGGATTAAGGCAGAGACAAAACCAAAGAGCACTTACAGAATCACCTTGAAAAATGCCTCTTTTAATTGGAATTACTTCGGATGTTAATGATTGTTTTGAAATATTTAAATGAAGATTGTTTCTCCAATTTTTCATTACAAATTTAAGAAAAAGGCGAAGTGTCTTATCAATTTTATAAATTTCCAAAATTTCTTGAAGCCATGAATGAGGAGAACTATCAAAAGCCTTTTGGTAATCAATGAAGGCTGTATGATTATTTCTCTTCTCAATTTGAGCTTGATTCAAAGCAACAGAATCAATTACAAGTTGCTCTTTAGTACCAAGGTTTTTTCTACATCCTTTTTGTTGTTCTGAAAGAATAGTATAATTCTCCAAATGTGCATTAAATTTTTGGGTAATACATGCAGTTAGAATTTTATATATTGTTGGAAGGCAATTAATTGGTCTATATTGAGATGGATTAATAGTATAAGCACTTTTCCGTTTTAAATGAGTAATTCATTGTGTGAAAAATAAATGAGTAGCTGAGGGTTCTTTATTATAAATGAAAAATATTCAGCTAATTTTTCATGAACACAAGAAAAGTTTTTGAACCAAAAGTTATGAATAACATCAACACCTGGAGATTTCCAATTTGTGTGTTTAATAACTGATGTTATATCTTCGTTTGAAAATGTATTCTATATTCGAAAATCGAGACCCTTCATTTAAAATCCAACTGGAATTGTGTTGCCTTGGCATTGCCCAAATTGAAGACCAATAATCAGAATATCAATTTTAGGTACTCCATTTCCAGAAATATTTTCATTTGAACCTGAAATAACTTTGTAAAAATGTTTTTCATTATTTTTGAATAGTTTGTTTCGGAATTTTCTATCTCTGAATTGATTTTATATTCACGTAGTCTAATGGAGTATAGTGAAAGTTTTTGTTTTAAAGTATCGATGTATTCTATCAGTTGTCCATTATTATCATTGAGTTTATGGGTTTTATTTCTGAGGAATACAATAAGTATCGATTACCTTTGGAATATTGAGTCGATCTAATTAAATCCAAAATTTCTAATTTATCTCCACAATGTTTAACTACTGTAATGGCGGCATAATATATAATCAGACGAAGTGTATAAATATTAATTACTTTAACAAGTTGCTTCGGAAGAACATTCTCAGTAAGCTCATTTATGCAATCAAAATATATATATATATATATATATATATATATATATATATATATATATATATATATATATATATATATATATATATATATATATGTAATCTAGCCAATTTCGAAAAACAGAAAACAAAATTTACAATATTCTCCGTTTATTATGTTCATGTTTAATTGCAGAAGAATTCAAAAGAAGGGTACCATCTGCCACATTTAATCTAAAAATACGGAATCTAGCCAATTTCGAAAAACAGAAAAACAAAATTTACAATATTCTCCGTTTATTATGTTCATGTTTAATTGCAGAAGAATTCAAAAGAAGGGGTACCATCTGCCACATTTAATCTAAAAATCCACAGAAAATTCGGGATATAATATTTGGCTTTCAAAATCATTTCATACTCGACTATTCTATCAAAAATATTTTCAATTTTCAAACATTTGAATTTTATTTCGTCTCTTGCAAACCCAACAAAATTCAATGTTATTGTATTCGATTTTTATTAATAAACCATCTGAATAAAAATCTAATTGTTTATTTATTTCAAAGCTAAAATAAATTTTGGGGCATAATTCAATCGAACAACTAAATAACGAAATCAGAAATATTTTTGTTATTCTAAACATCCGTCTGCCTCAATGAAACAGTCTCTGGATTAAATCCAGTGTAATATGCTTATATTGGCTAGTAAGCTCTTGCCAATGGCTGCTTTGACGTTGTTTAATCTTCAAGTCGTCTAGAATGACCGCAATATCAAAATGCTTTCATGGTTTCAATGAAATGATAATACCACATATTGCCTCTACCAATCAGTATTCAGTTGTTTACAGCGGTATCAGAAACCCTCTTGTTTATAAGAGTTTCCGAACTGCTTCCAAACTTTCGTAATAAGGTATCGATTTTCAACTTGGAAACTTTCCTCCTGACTCGGCATGTGAACAGTTTGCTCACTTATATTTTATCCATTTCTTCTAGAAGTGAAAATTTGCCGGAAAAGATGGCAAATCGGCAGAAGAAGCATGTGCATTCGATAGAGCATCTGTTGCAACTTCCGAAGACAACTAGGTTACAGCAGACTCCCACAGAAAGACATGTGCGACCCCCAAAAAAGGTATGAGATTATTAAAATTTTTAAATTCAATTTCAACGAAAGCAGCAAAGATCCTATCTTGTTGAAATTGATACTACGTTCATTTAGGTATATATCTATTTATCAAAAATGTATATTGTTTCATATGGAATTCTTGTTCAAAATTTGGTGAAAATAATGAACAATCAGAACATTTGGCGCATGTTTCACAAAAATATATCAAAATACTCGACTCTCCTTTTATTCAATAATTTTATCTTGTCTTTATTATTAACTGACAATGAACCCAAATTTTTATTAGTACTGACGATGTTAATATTATTTTTCTACAATCTATTACTCATCTTATTGCTAATATTAGGAATATAATCACATCTCAGTATGCAAAGGATGAATGCAGTTTGAGTGCATGTTCTTTTATTTACGTGTTGATTAAATTCGGTTCATAGCAGTTAATCGTAACGATTAATTTTGATATTTCAACTTCATTCTCGAAATCAACAGCTGACACAGAAATAGAGAGTAATCTGTGAATAAATGAAAGAAAAATAATAAAGTATAATGAGTTGGTTCTCTGTATTTTTGAATGCGAAAGAGTCATTACTAACTTTTTCATGAAGTATAAGATTTTTCCAATTTCCATTGTAAGAAATTAAAATTGTAAAAAACTATTTCATTGTCTATCTGTGCCAATCCAAATACAGAAAATACCACCCACAAAGCTTTTCCATAAAAATACATTCTTAGTTAAGCTATTTGTGGAACTAAAAGGCTATCTTCCAAATTTGTCGTAAGTAATACCACAAGAGCTCAGATTTGGCCGGATATCTTTTTATGCTCGTTTTCGAATACTTACGTGCAGGCAAATTAACGAGAACTGGGCGACAAAATCACTCGAGCTACGCTATCGTGATTTGGTCGAGCAGGTCGAGTTGAACTACCGAAAAGTAAGTATGAGAAAACGAGCTTAGAAAAATATCCTGCCAAATCTGAGCTCGAGTGGTATTTGCTGAGAAAATTCCGCGAATGACAAAACGTACAAAATGAACTTTATTGAGAAATGCACACAAACTCAACGAGAAAATCATAAAGCATTCATTACAAACATGTTTAGTTATTATTGGAATGAGCAGTTATTGAAAATGCAATTACTATATACAATTTTTTCACTCCGGGTCGATTCTATATGGGACGATGCCTGAGGAATTATGGAAGATTCAGCATTCGCAGAAGTTTTTCGAAGATTTGAAACAAGATTCAAATGAAGCTCATTGTTCAGTTGCAGGTAGGGCTTAATAGAGCTTGCCGTAGAGTGTCCGGTTAGTTTGATCAATTCTTGTTCACTGACACCTGCCTCAGATAGGTTGGAAACAACACTGGATCTATGAGAATGATTTGTGATATTTTTATTTTTCTTATCCAGTTCAACTTTCTCTGCTGAAATTTTTGTCCATTTGGATATTTCTTTTATTCCCAAAGGCATATTTTTGTACCAACCCTTAGAAGTACTGTTTTTCCAAAATTGATTGGGAGCCAGAAATAATCTATCACTTGTTATATGATCGGGTCTTTTCCATAATATCATATAAAACAGCCTTACAGGACATAAATCTGGGTTTTCCTTATTTTTTACTAGCCATTTACTATCACAGTATTTTTTTGAGCCGCCTTGGCAAGTTTTCGAGAATACTAGGATATATTCAATTTGACCACTCACTTCTCCGTTATTAAATTATTCCTCTTTGAAAAAGTGTACCTTGCAAGTTGCAGCTTCACCGCCACGCCATGCTAATTCATAAGCAACAATAGGGAAAAGTTTTTTCAACAAACCTATCGTGGATCATGTCAAATTGTTCAGAAAAGATTGAATTATCGACTGAATGCCCCATTCGAATTTTTTAGTGAAAAAAAAAACGTTCCAGCGATCTTGAACTATTGCTCATTTTCAAATGAGTGAGATGAGAATATTGGATTTCACCGGAAGTGAAATTACGATACAATTTCTGAAAAACCAAGTCCTTTGGCTTTCCAATGAAGCAAGAACGAATGATCTAGCTCTAAAATTGCGAGTTATAACGGAAAAAGATTGTCCGATTTCTCTGGGTACTCTATATATAAAGTGAGTTCCAACGAAAATTTGCCACCCCCTCTATCTCAAGATGAATTTTGGTGGGAAAAACTGAGAATGGTCAATTTTTTATCTGAGGAGGATCAATTTCTGGGTTCGTTCGGAGAATGTAAAATCAACCTCAGCAGCACCTAAGTCAAAATTAATTATAGAGAAAGTGGGTCAAGTGACATACCTTTTGAAAGGTCTCTCAATTCTTATCCGTAAATAGTATGATGAAAATAATGAAACTCTATTAGAGAATGAGAAACGTTTCCAGCAAGATGGTGCTCCTACACATATCGTGTGACAATTTTTGGATGCAAATTTTTCAGATCGGTGGATTGGCAGAATTAGAACAATTGAGTGGCCAGCCAGGTCACCTGGTTTGGGTCCTTTAGCTTCATTCTTATGGGTCATCTTGAATCGAGAATTTATGCTACACAACCTGAACCATAGAAGAGCTGCAAAAAGCAACTATGCAAAATGGGAACTTCGTATAAATATGATGAATGTGGAAATTATTTCCTTAAGTTGTGCTCGAAGCTGACAGTTTCTGATACCTTAGTATTGGATCTGAAGCGGAAGGGAGTTTTACTGTTCTATTGTGGAGACTGTCAAAATTTTAATACTTTGAAAGTAAAAGTCTTCGATTTAGGCAAAAATAAAACTGGTTGGTTTTTAATTCAAATGATGTTAATGGTCCAATCGAATAAGATGGTGGGTTATCTGAACCCAAATTATTTTCAAGACAGAAATTCTTCGGAAAGTACGTCATATTGCTGATTTATATTTAGAGAGTCCAATTTGTTGTCAACGTAACGGATCTTGAAGGTGCTGGGGTAACACCGTCACGAACTAAATTAAACTAACTAAATGATTAAATGACCATTACGACTGTATTTTTCTGTCTTCCTGACCGGATGACAACAATAATCGGTAAATTCTACTAATTTATTCTTTTTCAGACATAAAATCAAGGTAATTTTGTAAAAATAGTTTTCCCTCACGCTTATTTTCATGAAATAGTTTAACAATTCGCATCATGGTCAAAGCCATTTTTCTAAATATCAAAATTTAAATGAAATGAAAATGTTCATTATACAATTTCATTGTAGTCGCGAAAAATTAAAGATTAGCTTTTAAATATCAAAAATATAAGATAACAATTCAAGCAGTTATTTTCTTTTCGTGAAAGAAAACTGGTTTGATGACGGAAAATTCTCAGAAAAACCTAACATGTATGTTGAATGCCTATCGATTAAAACAATATTGAAGCATCCATTCTAAAATTAAGTCATGTACCTGAAATAAATGATAAAAGTTATTTGAAAGTTTCCTGTTGTTGTGCTTTCCTAATATGATCTCGAGTTTTCCGTTCTGTAGAAAGGCAACTGCCGGCGTTTAGATAGGTTCCTGAATTTTAATATAGGGGGCTCTACTGGTACGATCTTTATGTTTTGAAATATCGTTCTGGATGCTCCAGCATTCGTTGATCGGTAATATCAAGAAATTGGATTAAAAAATATAATGTATTTGAAGTTAAGGTCCCATATCGAAAGGATATTATCATATGAATCTTTGTAGCAGTCATATTCAGCGGAATTTATCTCTGTATCTTTTCTCATTTATAGATATTAATAATGTTCGAAAACTTCTGTTGTCGGGGTATACTTATTTCGACAAGAATGATAATTATGGATTAAAACAAATACTCTCTTACTTCTGATATCATATAGTAAGCAAAAGTGGTTGAGGTGGTGTCAAATGTTGTTAGTGTTAGATTCCCATATGTCAATTTTTAGATTTCTCTGCTTTTCTCTGGTGCAAGGGCTTTATACTTTCGATTCTTCAAGCATATGCCAAAGATATATCTATATTTCGGCTGGATTATATTCCATCACCGAGCATGATATGTGATTCTGGTCCATTTTACAAGGGCGAGACAGCAGATTGTTATTCTCAGTGGAATATCTAATGAAATTTTGCTATCACTATTATTTCCATTACCAGTGACCATTTTGATTCATCAACCCGAGAATAGACATAGAGGAGTTTTCATTAGAACGAACTATTGAACAAGTTTTCCTGATAAAATTTGTATTGAAGATTGAAATGAAGAGAATTGAAAAACCTTTGATGAATTTCACCATAAGAACAATATTACAAAGAAAATATCCAGATTAACTTTATTTTCGACGTAAATATGTATATTAATAGCAGTTAGATTTTCTTTTTTTTCAACATTGGTATATTGTTGACTAATTGACATACCTAATCTTGCTCTACAATACACAAATTGAATAAGCATTTTTTCCAATATCAGGAATACGTTTGAGAAGCAGTTTGTCAGCTAATACTCCTGAAAATATCAGCATTAATATCGACGTTAATGGGAAAACGTGAATTTAGCGCTTCTGCAGTGAGTGCGAGCGCCCATTTTATGGAAGAATGTACATAAATCAGTTGAGTTTTTAGCGCAAGAAATGTAACAATAAACGAGAGTAATAATTGCCGCCAAAGTTAGAATGATTGTGTAAAAAATCTATAATCTGAATGCAGAATGCAGTTGTTTCTGAAGTTATTTACTACTTTATTCCAGCCACATATTTCAAAAGTTGAAAGACATCTGTCATAGCGTATAGATGATCGGAAACTAGCGTATCAATGGTTCGGTACGAAATTTTCATTTCTCCGACTACGTTCATGGAAAATTCATAAATTTTTCGAAAATATCCCTCGCATTCTATCGTGATTCACAGAAAAACAAAATGACTTATCTCTTTAAGAAAATAATTAAATTTAATGTCTTAGGCTTTATGTTATACAACTAACTAGTTATAGACATCTCTAAAAGTTGCCATATTCAGTTCAACTTTTTAGTGGTTGGAGCATGAATATTCAGCATCTATAAACAAATCATGCGTGAAAGGGTCACTTTTCTCTCTGAGAATCATTTATTCTAAAATTTTATATTCTATATTTGATTGAAATGTGTAGGCCTTTTCTCAATAGTGAGTGTCTTTATAATCAGCAAGTGACTGGAAAGATCAAGAAAATATTCTCTTGTGGGGTGCACTTATTTGTTCCATAACTTTAAACATCAATGGAATTTTCTTATTTTGAAGTGTCTAAAGGAAACTATTTTACACCAACGTTTAAACCTCACATCTTGATTTCAATGAAATATATCATAAAATATTTTTATATTCTAGGGTCTATTATTGGGACATCTAAACTTGCCATATATGCAGTACTCGTATTTCATTTGTTACCTTCATATTCATCGAAACCACCATCAGCTATTTTAAAAATTCGAAAGAAACACATCAACAAATGCAAAAATGTCTCCAAAAAGTTTTCAGATTCTTGAATTTTAAAATTGTTGCAAATCGCGAAGGTGGTTTCGCATTCAGAATTAGCCAAAATTGTTGATGAGGGAGCTTCCCAAATAGTTGAAATTTGTATTTCAATTAATTACAAAGTTGTCACGGTGGTTTTAATTAGAAATTTTAGTAACCAGATATAAATACGCATTTCAGAAACCAGGAAACTCTAGAAAAAAATATAAATTGTATATTTTGTGGCCTACAGACTTAGATTAAAAAACCTTCACTTGTGGATGAGCATTACGCTAATCAAACGGTTCAAAAATACTGTTTGATAAGGAGAAACACATTGGAGATAAAACATGATATTCTTCTCAAACTATTTAGATATCCTACCCAATCAACTACCAATCATACAACTTCCTATGATGGTAAAGACGTTTGCAAATCTTTCTTCCAACATGACAGTTTCACCCGATTTTGACGAGGAAAACAAGCTTTATATAGTCAACATTGTATCGTCCGTTCCTGCCAGCGTAAAAATTGATGTACTCCTTTGAACGAACACTTGAAATGTTGAAAACAACTAATTTAAATAACCCAGGAAATATAGAAGGTACTGCATTGATGATAAGTCAGTTTTAATTAGTTCAAGTTTCAATAATGAATTCGGAAATATGTATTCTTTAAACTATAGAGGATGAAGAGAAGTGAAGTTTTGTCAAGGAGTATCACTTACCCACTTTTTTTTTGAGAGCTTCATCGTTTGATAAGAAGTTTAGTGCCGAAGTTCCTTTCCTAATTGGAATTTGCATCTAGGTTCGCAGCAACGATTAAGAATTGATAAAAAAAGTTGGTACTCACATAACCAAACAGAACACTTTGGATTCGCAAGGATTTAATCCTTCAACATAACAAGGTTTACAATTTCGGTGCAACTCAGAAAGTCCTCCACAGTAAACCGAGTATTACCCTGATGTTGTTGGACATTAACTGATTACACAGACACACACTGTGAACAAAAACACTATAGACATTTTTCCTGTTGTTGTGCTTACCCTAAAGTGAATTTAATAAAGTGAAGAAATATTGAATTTAAAAACTATCCATACAGGGGGAAGCCACCTCTTTGAGTGCGATTTCTTCAGATACAAATCCACAAAACGCCGCATAATCTCCATCTTAAAACTCAGTTTGATTATTGTTATAAAATACAATTCTTTAAGTTCAAAGTTATTTATATCCCTTTCACAATTCTTTTATGTTGGACATATTTCGATCACATCTACAATGCCCCAGCAGTTTTGAACGTTTGGTTATTTTTGACAACCAAGTAAGACTTGGCGTGTTCATTAATATTTTACTCTCTAAAATTATGCTTTACGAATGCGACAGAGTGCAGCAGTGTATATAAAATGTTCGCTGTAGCTTTTGAGGTAGTAATGTATGCAAGGGAAACGCTTATGACTGGTGTTGTTTCAATAAGAGCGACAAAGGCGTTGAATTGGCTCACTTGCAGATTGGATGTACCAGCAAATATGTATGTATGCTCATGATGCTGGAAATCTTATAGAGAATGTTAACTGCTATCGTGTACTTTTAACCAGGTTTTATGATTAATGCTATTGTTGATGAATTTATTTTATGGAAATCCATTTTAATAAAAATTTAATAAAATCTTTTGTCTGATTTCCACAATGTGTATTTTTAATACTCACTACGAGTTTCAACAGTTACGTTATTTTCAAGTATCTAGAGTTAGCAGTTATGAGAACGAATGCGCTAACTATACCTATTTCATATGTTGAGTAGTGGGAGTGATTTTAATTTTGTTAACTATTGAGGGTGGTAAATTTTGGGTTTGTAAGAAGTTTGTTAATTTCCAAACTTTCAAACAGATTCATTGTCATCACTTTATTGCATCTATAGATAATTTTTAAATTATCTAATGTAATTGTTACGGATTCACAGGCTTGACTTGGGAATCGAGCTCAAGCCTCTTTGTCACAACAGCTTGAAAACTCAAGCTTTTTGAATCGAATAACTCGAAAGCTTGAATCAGAACACAATTGAACCTTGAACTTCCTCTTACATTTAATAAGAGCGGGAATAGAGATTTATATAATACTGAATATCACAAAACCAAGATTTTCTGCGAAAATAAAAACAACTGAATTGAACTTTTGCGGAAATGACAGAAGTATCTTCATTGAAACTTAAGTCGAAAAGAATAAGAATAAGCGAGATTACATTCCCATTTCATCAGATAGTTGTTAGTTCGCTGTTCTCGAACCAAGAGTTGAGACACATTGACGTCCTAACTGATTTGAGATTCGGTCAGTTTCGAGTATTGGTAATAGTTGAAGCAGCTCTTGAGAACTACCTCTCTATAGGAGCCAAACTTGCAGGAGTAGCCAGAAAATCTCTCGCCATATTCGTCAAATTCGGAAATACACCAAAATGTCACTGACCTTTCGTAGGCGAGTAACTCACGTATTTCGTATCGCCACATATCATCATTTGGTGCAGGTCTTACATAGATGCGCTTTATCATGTTGACTTTCACTTTCCGTGTCTTTTCTAACAATAAAATGAACCGTCACTTTCATAGTTTTTTAATACACTCATTTTCCTTTGGTGTTGGTTCTCACTGTTGAGACTATATCAGTATCAGAACGCGATGCGTTTTCGTCTGGATATTCTGAACCGTTGTCCTCATTAAGATCTGCTTCCATTCTCTTAGAGATGTCAAAAAAATCACTCATTTTATTTCCACACGGTATTTTACCTTCCTATTATATATATTTCCCTTTTAGTGCGGTCTACCCTACTGGTATAATGATAATGGTATAACAGTAACAATAAGTTCATAAGAAATGGAGTAAGAACGGAAAAGCATTTTTCTATATATGAGTTTTGTGGAAGTCTCTGGACTCCCCTAACTCTCGGTTCTCGGGGAATCACCGTTTAATCTCGATTCTCGCGGATCCACTCATTCTCCGAAAGGGTTTTGTTGAGTATCGCCAAATGCAGTAAACCGTGTTTGATAGATTATTATACTTGCATTTCTGGCCGCTAGATGACGATACTACATACAATTCTTTCAGTTTTCTATGTATTTTTACAAGGAATATTGAGTTTTCAACGAATGATACGAAAAACCTCTGAAAGAACCATTCCATTTGAATCCTTCCAATATTTCCTATATTATATAAAAATCTTTTGTAGGTTGTAGGCGACATTGATATTTTGTTGCGTGTTATTGTTGAGTACAGAGATTCCTAACATTAATGAAATCACTGCCGGTTGATTTCTCCTTTTTTCATTTAAATTAACCAAATTCCCACACAGAGCATTTCGTATATACTTGTTGCGCTGCGAAACAAATTGACCGATGTGGAAGAGTGCAAAATTATGATTAGATTGCATTTTTCAATGATATTGATTTTCGCATCAAAGTCTGTTATGAATAGGAAATGAAAAACGTTTTATAGATCAATGAATTAGAAGAGGCTAATTTATGTAAAATATGGTTGAATAAATCTATTGGGTTTGTTGAGTCGGTAAATGTTTCTTTACTCTTATTATTGAGTTTAGGGATGGTTATGTCCATATATTTATTGAATTGTTGCGTTAAATTTCAGCAGTGTAGATTATTTTATCATGCGTCTCATTTTGAAAATGTAAAAACTGGCCTATTTGTCTGTTTGAGCCCGGAAAACCCACAAGTATATCCTCAGCGTATCTGTACCAAAAAATAGTATTATTTTGTGCTTACTATTATTCATTATAGATTTTTCAAGATTGTTCATAACAATATCTACTGGTAAAGGGCTGAGTGGCGATTCCATGGGGAGTTCTGAATTTAGTTTGAAAAATGTTGATTCAAATTATAAATAATTTTGTGACAAACAGGTTACAGGTTACTAAAGCATTACAAAGTTCATCTCTAATATGAGTTAAAGTATTATTTTGGTTGAAAATTTCCTTTATTAGAGGCGGACATTCATCTGTTGGAATGTTGGGTACATATTTCTTATAACAAAAGAGACTCATTATAAAGTGTCGAAAGTTTATTATCACGTCTACAGAATTTAACAATGGTGTTTAGTGAATGAAAAATTTGTGACTTTCATGAATTTGTGCTTTTTAATTCACCTCCAGGTGTGTTCATATATGATGCAACTGTCCTGGCCGGTTTTTCTTCTATGTGTAGTTTGATCAAACCATATAGTTTTGGAGCCTGAGGGTTTATTCATTCACAGGAAGGTACTTATTCCACTGAGCCTCAGGCTCCAAAATAATCGGTTTGATCAAACTACACAAGAAAGAAAACGCTGCCAGCCAGTTGCATCATACATAAACTCACCTCCAGATAACTTAGCAAGCTACTTAAATCGTAAGATCATGGAACTCATCAACTTAAACGTAGAGAACGAAAACGAATTTACTAATTTCTCAATTACCATACTCCATTATAGAAAAACCAGAAAATAAACACGCATGTCTAACTTACATTGCCCCCCTCTTTAAAAATCATCTTTTCAAATTTAAATTAACAACTTCCTCATCTAGTTGTCCAAACATGAGCAAATTACTATTCAATGCCAAACAAAAAACTAATTAATTCAAGCAATCTGGAATATACATAATTGAATGAATTGAATGCCCAACACCTTATGTAGGACAAACAGGTCGAAATTTTGAATCTAGATCCAAAGAACATCCCCAGTCAGATAACAAATTCGCAGTTT
The DNA here is from genome assembly GCA_013387265.2 of Cryptolaemus montrouzieri. NCBI lineage: Eukaryota > Metazoa > Arthropoda > Insecta > Coleoptera > Coccinellidae > Cryptolaemus > Cryptolaemus montrouzieri. The sequence goes on along the minus strand of JABFTP020000021.1, from coordinate 67,877,919 downwards.
TTGAATCTTTTGAATCTACAAATCAGATAATTACATTAGATAATTTAACAATTCTCCACAAATGCAATAATGGGGTTAATTAATCTGTTGGAAAGTTTGGAAATTGATAAGCTCTGTGAAACGCCAAACTCACCACACTCAATAGTCAGCTAGAATTAAATCACTACCCACTACTCTACATATAAAATAGGAATAGTTGGCACATTCTTTCTCATAACTCTCAGCTGTCAAAACTGGTTGTGTATATTAAAAATAAACATTCAGGAAATCAGACAAAAGTGTTTCATTTCATTAAAATCAAGTTTTTATGATCATAATTGTATGCTATGGACGATATTTTGATTGATTGGAATGGAACGATAGGCCACATAACCACTAAATTAAACGCCACTAATCGATTGAATGAAAATTGCCAAGGCCGTCTGAAACATCAAAGTCAGTTGAGCACCAAAGATATTACGATTTTTCGTCTATAGCCTTCAACAGTGTATTTGCATAAGCAAACGAACCGGAGACAATGCTACAACTGATAGAATAGATAATTAGTTGAATTGATGATATTGGGAAGCAATTATGCTGAAGCGTTATCATAAATTTGACAAAAACATTCAAACAAATGAAATATTTCTAAGAAAATATTCATTTCCTCTTTAGTTAATATAAATCCGTCTTAAAGGGACACCCTTCATGATATTTCGTTTTTGAGTGATGCTTTAACCTAATTCGAAAATCTTTATCTTATTCCAGAAATGCATTTATTATGTAACTACAGCGTGAAATGTAACACCGAGATTTACGCGATCCGTTTGGAGAGGGTATGGAGGGTAATTATCATCATAAAGTGGACTTTACGAGCACTTGGAGCCACCGTAAAGAAATGCTTCATTTCGCCTGCCCCAAAACAAACATGCTACTCGTAGTGTAGTTGCTTCTGTCGGAGGCCCCAGATCCCTCACGTTTCAGCAGATCCGTCTTTAGCCTCAATATAACCATCTCTTATTCTTGTGTCACAACAGATTAACACCTTTGTTTCATGTCTTCATATGCTTATAGAATACACAATGTGAGTGAAAATTAAAGGACATTTTGTTGATTATACTTGGAATTTGATTGAGTTATATTTACATAAAAAAACAATTGTATAACTTTTTATTTGAATTACAAAATTTCCTGATAAATACTGAATTATTAGAATTATAATTGCCGGCTCGGTGGCGTAGAGGATATGATGCTCGTCCCCTGCGCAGAGTTATCTGGGTTCAATCCCCACAAAGTCGGTGTGATTTTTCGGATTCTAGGAATCGCTTGAATGTTCATCTTTCGAAGGAGATGTGAAGCCCTCAGTCCTGTCTAACGGAGATGTGTTGGACATTAAAGTTCCCTTCCCTCGACATGAGAGGGGTTCGGAAAAATTCCCGGGTTATTGAGGTGACAGAATTTCCCGGCGCGTCATTAGCCGAAAGGCAGAAATAGAGCACGTTAAAGGATAAAAAGAATTATAATTAGAATAGCAATGAAAGTGATGGTATTTTTCAAATCAATACTCGTAAAACTGCAGCATGGAGAGATATACATTTTCTGAGCTCTGTACCCTGAAGGAAAAATGGAACCATTATAGGATCACTTCGTTATTCATCCGTCTTTCTGTCGCAGTGTGAAGTGTTTTTTTTCAGGAACACGCATGGGTATACAGTAGAAATTGATACCGAATATGTAGGTCGGAAATCCTTGGAACTTTGGAAAATCAAACTTGTAAGAGAAGCAATCCAAAGATTCATGTTGTATTTCACTCGGTATATCTATTCTGACACTAGTCAGAAGGTCAAAACCCATAGGGTACTCCTCGTTAACATAGAAACATAAAATTTTCCGAGGAACAATGTCATATCTTAGGAAAAAATTTGAAAAATGTGAATTCTTTTTGTAGTAATGAACTTACTAGTCTTTTTCCAAAAACGTGCAGAGGTATCTAGTTGAAATTGATACCAAATACTCAGGTCTGCAATCCCTGGGGGGCTATGAAATAATCGTTTTTTGCAGTCAATTCAACCGCACAATGCATATTTTGATAATTGTATGGGAATCAAAACCAATGGGGTTCTATTGACTAAGAACCATAAAATTTATTAAGGAGCAAGTCGTAAAGCACGTATGCAGGAAGAAACTGTAAATTTGTAGTTTTATAACGAAAAATTTTTTTTTTTACCATAATAAACTTGTTGGCTTTTCTAAGGGAAGAGTGAAGGAATCGAGACGACAATTGGACAATGCTGCTGATTATGTCACATTCTGTTGAATATTTTGACACTCGCAGGGGAATCGAAAGCTACATTGTATCCCTTATTCACTTCGAATCCTGAAATTAAGCAAAAAGCGATGTCATATGTCCCAAGTAAAGGAAAAAATTGTTGTTTTGTCTTAACATTACACAAAAAATTGCGATAATTAACGTTTTTCATCATTCCTTTTGTACTGAAATCATGAAATTTTGAACAAGTGAAGGAAAAAATATAAAAGCGATCTGACTGATAAAGAGTTAGACCAATTTAGAGTATACAGATGTGCAACTCAGTGGAGACTATTTTGACGTCTACTTGAATAATTTTTTCATGTTGGAGGACTGATTTCCAGAAGAGAACGAAATATTTCTGAACCTTTAAGCTTCTAGGAACCTTTGGTGTGCAAGTCCTACTGGCACTTGGCTGATTTTATTTTTTGTATGGACTCCTCTAATGATATCTAAATGAACTTTCGAAATGATATGTCGGTTTTTGTACTGCATTATTTAGAATACCAAGAGGCGACCTCTGGGGGGCTAAATGCCACATTCTAAAGGGAAAATGGCACACAACTGAACGATTTGAAGTCAAGTTCACTTAAAGATGGAAATTTTTCCTATATTGAGTGTAGCCACACGACCTTGTTTTTTGAAGAAATCCAAGCAGTAGGTAATTGACGAAATTTTCGAAGAAAGTTAGTTTCTCAGCATACTGGACCTATGAACAGAGAAATTTTTAATATTTATTTTTAATTCTCCATCGATATATAGAACAAGGAAAGATCTTAAACTATACACATGGGACTCATGAGAACGGTATTTTATATTAGGTCAAACTTGTATTTTATATAAAAGCATAATCTGAGATGCCAGAAATACCCCTAAGTACAATATTAAGCTCCACAAGTATTGACTTGGCAATTATTCATCTTGATGTTCATGGCGACAAATACGAGTTGGCTTTTTAAGAAGGAAAATTTTTTGGCGGAGACTTTTCTGTATAAAGTTATTGGCTGCATCATAGTCGTGTTGAAGTTGAACCAGGAAATCTGACGGTCTAGTTTTTCAGCAGTAATTTAGTTTTGAATGAAAAATACCAGGTACAGTCGTCAGCAAAATCAACCATTTCGTTATGAATAGAAAATATGAATTTATGGGTATTCCACACAGAAAGGGAGGATTAGGTTGAATTTCTTTTACACATATCAATTTTGTGGGACACTGTAATCGAAATCGTTAGTAAAAATGATATTTCATTATAAATTTCGACTATTCATGACGTTTTCATTCGAACAGCAACATAGTTTATCAATTTTTGCGAATAAAATTTTAATTGAATCTTTCAAAATATTATATACTGAGAAAAGCTATAAACAAACAGAAGAATTCAAAATATTAGCTAATCCGTTCCTGATGTGTCCCTCTCGCCCCGACATGCTACCCTTTAAGAACTAAAGACCCGCTGCTGTGCTCGCCCCAGTACTCCAAGCACCTAAAGTAATTATGGATGTGATGAATTCCGCTTCCTTTTTAACTTTAATAAAGTTAAGCCCGTTTTTGTTCTGCTAAACACTTGAAGCAAGGATCAATTTAAATTTCGTCCGGTGTTGAAATAAAGTATAGCACAGGAGGAGAAAAGGATTTTCTTTCTCGTATACAAGCTTCTCATTCTAAAGAAGGAGGCTTATGGAGAATATACTTATAGTATACAGGAGGTACATTGAAAAATGTTTGTGTGTGTGAATGGATGAAAGTTTGCTCGTACACGTTAACCTTAGTTCTAACGGAAAAAATATTTTCTGGATTTTTGCACACCTTAAGATACCTGCTGAAACCCTATCGACAAAGTGGCATTCACCTTTAAAATACGGAAGGGTGTCGAGTAGCAACACCTTGCTTGAAGGGGACTAAAGTACATTTCTAACGATAACTTGCTTGTCATATAGCGTCCTTGGATCTCACGCGTTATCTCGAAAAAACGTACTATTTCATCTTTCCAAAGGAGAAATCCACAGTGAGAATTAAATTTTGAATGTCAAAGATTTTTTCTCTTTCTTCATAACGAATGTGCTAGAGCTCAGGCGGCATCATATAATACATTACATACCAATACATAGTTGTCACATACTTATGCATGGGAAATGGGAATTAGATGCAAAGTTTAGTAAGGATTAGTGTTGAATAAATCCTGAAATAATGAAAAGATGTTACAAACAAAGTTGCAGAATTTGCAGTTTAGGGGTAAATTATAATCGATTTCAGACTGAGGATGAGGTAAGTGTCCAGAACATTAGAGTTTTCATATAGTGTTCAGCGAATTTCAAAAAAATAAATTCAATTCCTACAAAATATAACTGGTCTATGAACTAAATGAACTTATCAAATTATCGAGAATGAAAATATAATTCAAAGAAATACGCAAAAAATGTACGGGCATCTTCAATCAGTTATAGATTTATTAAAGTTACTAATTTGAATATACGAGGGTTGCTATTTATATTTCGAGCCTAATGAAGAAAAGACAGTAATTTCAAGAACGGATTTTTGTTTTTCGAAGTATTCTGAATGATGATTAGTATATTTTTGCATGAGCTCGGACACTATTCCTTTTCAAATTGAGGTACCTTCAAAACATGGCTTTGGATGAATCAACGGGTGCCGACAAACAAAGGCCTCGTAATTCACTCTAGAAATGCGGAAATAATAAGAAGTCGTTTGATGATAAATTAGAACTGCACGGAGGATGACCTTTCAATTTGACGTTTTGGCCAGTTAAATAGGTAGTTGTTTCAGCTATGTATGGTTATGATGAAATCCGAATATTCACTGCCGCTTCTTTTTTAACTCTTTCATCAAGCGATCATTTGCTTCAAAGTGCTTTATGTGTGAATTGTTTTTATATGACTTGAATCGTCTAGAAAGACTCGCATAGTTTTGTTTTGTTTCGGGCCAGATAAATTCAAGATTCATCACCTGTGGAGATGTTATACATAACTTTAGATGCACCAAGATTGTACTTCTTGAAGATTATTTTGTACTGATTGACGTGAGCATCTTTTTGAGCTTTTGTCAGATTAAACAGCATACAATCCGATAATTTTTTTCCACAGCCCAATTTTCATGCAATATCTTAATGATGCATGACTCAATTTGGCGAGAAGACACATGACGATTCTGCACTATCAGTTCGAGCAAATCATCAATGTTTTCTAGCACAATAATTGATTTTGGATAACCTTCAGGGCTTTCCTCCCTGAGCGAACTGCGGTTACGATTGAAATTGTTCTACCAAAGTGGCCAAGAATGAAGCATCTTTGCCAAAAGTCGAGTTGAATTGATCGATGCACTCCTGTCTTCACAATCTATATCGAAATTTAAAGTTGTGATACGAAAATATTCATGAGTTGAAACCAATTTTTACTGAGACAGAATGTTTATGTCAGAATTATGCCCAAATAACAAGATGGAAGGAAGATTTGGTTAAAAAAGTAACATTTTCAATGAGATAGCGCCTTTAAACACTTAGTATTGCCGAAACTCAAAGTATGAATAGAAACACTCGTACACCTTCAATACTTGAATAATATTTCAAGTCTTGTTTATAATTATTTCAAGACTGTGTGGGAATATGGAGATGGGAAAGTGTAAATTTTCGAAACTCTATTGATTATATGATAAATATCGCAATGTTTAAAATTCATCGTAGGTTTTCCTATCAATTCGTCAGAATTTTGAAATCTTCAGTTGGATGAAGGTAAAGCGCATTTAATAAATTTGAATGGGAAATTCAGCACTCATTCAAAATATTAAGGTAGGTTTAGACGAAGCGCACCCATTCGCGCATAAAACCTCGGCACTCACTAGCGCATCAAACTCATGCTCGCCCCACTTCTCACTCGACACGCATTTTCTCAGCTGGGAGAGTGAGCCGCAGGACCGGCGAGTCAGTTATCACTCTCGTTCGGGAGTTCAACATGGCTAAACCTTCAGTTGCTCGTTCAAACGACTCGAGGGAAAACGGTGAGTTTCGTTTGAAGCGCGGCTGAAAACCGACGGGCGCCGGCTCACCCGGAGTTTCGGGGTGAGGGAACTCACGTAGAAGGGGCCTGTCCACACGGTGCGAGGTACCGTTAGCAGGTAGATGAGCGAGTGGGTGCGCTTCGTCTAAACCCAGCTTTAAAAACATTCGATCGTGACGCAATCACCGAACAAAGTCCATCGGCATGTGAACTTGTCGAAATATTGCATACAGAGTTGACTATCTGTGAAAACCACTGGGCAATTAAGTTGGAAACAAGGTTGAAATTAAGTCGGTCGTCTGTAAGCTCCTTGATCTTACGACCTGATTGATTAAGTTGTAGTGACCCTGTTATTATTATTTGCGATTATGGAACGTGAACACGGTAGTGATACCAATTGTCAGAGGTGCATCGGGCTAATATCCAATACAACATGTGAAGTCACTAAGCAAAAAACTACAATCCTGACATAATTGAAAAGGCAGTTTTGTTAGGTATAGCACATATTGTTAGGAAAGTGTTATGAAGAACATTTTAAGAAGGAAATATCTAAGATGCACGGTGTGCCTGGTGTTTCCATATGCTAGCATAGAATAGAGTACTAATTGATACCAAAATAAAGAATTTATTTTCTCATCACATGAGTTTAAGTAAATAAGTTAAGAGTTCACAGATGTATATATCGAAGAATATTTTGGAATAAAGTTGAATTCAACTTAGATAATCCAAGAAAAATTGGAGAGAATAAAATAATACAGTGGATTTATTCGAAAGATTATATTTATAGTTCTGGCACAGTTGAAATGTGAAAAAAGAAGGAATTTTTTTCAATTACAAAATGGATGAATAGAATGAAAATTTGCTCGTATACGTTAGCCTTAGTTCTAAAGGAGAAAATATTTTCTGGATTTTACACACCTGCTCAACGAAGTGGCAATCACCTTCAAAAGACGGAAGGGTGTCGAGTCACACTTTGTTTAAAGGCGACTAAAGTGCGTTTTTAATGGTAACTTGCTCGTCATATTCAATTCCGACCTTTTCAAGGAATAAAAATATTGAATCTATTTGTCCGCAAATTAAAAAGACATCGAGACAAACGAAGAGTCAACCTAATGATAACATGGATGAATAGAATGAAAAACTCCAAAAACATCATTCACTGTGAAAATTGATTGCCGAATTTCAGAATTATTATGTATTCGATTAATACAGAATATTTCGACCTCTAGTTTAAATGATAGATCTGTATTTCTCCCAAAGCTCAAAATTGAGGACTCAAACTTTTCTCGGGAAATGTTATTCCAGATATCTGGCGAGGCTTCGAACCTGTTTTCAAAGTGATTTTGATTTTGCAAAACTCGTTGGAGGATTTTCCATATTCTAAGGCAGGGCAGCTCAAACTCGAACTGCTGGCAATCTACCTCAAGGGTTTTAGACTACTTACGATCGACTCTGAGAGGCTGCAAGTATGTGTTATGCAGGGTTGTCGTATATACACGATACACCTTACCTACCTACCTAGATAGGGTGTACCGTAGCATAAATAGATATTAGCGTTCCGCTCAATATACATTATTTTAGTCAAGGTTTGGGTTAGGTTTAGTTAGGTTTTTCTCTATGATATCAATTAAAAACCTCATAGTTATTCAAAATTGCGAGTTTATTGGTTGTTACAAAACAAAAGAGTTACATATGGTGTTAAACTTAACTAAGGAATGACTTTAGATGTTGAAGCGTGGCACTGCATGTCCTCAGCATACTTTTCATAAGATGGTAAATAACCACTGAGTGATAATCGCAAGCATGATGACATATGATCGTTCAGTTAGTCGATTGCGATATTTTGACTTCATTATCTTCATTTCAGAAAATGCAGACTCGCAAAAGTAAATTGACCCAAACATTTCCATCAGTTGTAGGGCGATTTGCCTTAGATTCGGATATTTATCTTCATATATAGAACACCAGAAATTTGTATCAGATGCTGTAGTTTTGAGATTCATATCTGATATAATCTGCACCAACTCATTTTCAACAGAACATGAGTTCATATTAAACTGACTTGTTATTTCAGTAGATAATTCCTCAATGTTTTTACATGAAAAAGGATAACTCATGAATGATTCTATATTTACCAATTTTGTTGCAATCATAAAAACTCATTTCGAATTGTCCCAAAATATTTGACAATTCAGCCTCATACGTATCATAATTCAACTGAGGATTCCTTGCTTTCAAGGACGGAAAATGTTTAAGATCCTTTCTGTTCAGTTGATCTATCATAAGTTGCAACTTACTTTATAATGCGTTTACTGCGCTAATCATCTCAATAATTGTTTTTCCTTTACCTTGAAGCTCCAAGTTAATGGTGTTTAAGTGCATTGTGATGTCAGTCAAAAATGCCAAATCAGGTAGCCATTTTTCGTTTTTCAACATCTGAGTGTCATCACCTCTTTCGTCTAGAAAAGCTGTTATTTCGTCAATAATTCTTGAAACCTTTCTAGAAATTTTTACGCATCTCAACCACCTGACGTCCGTGTGAAGAACTAAAGCAGTGTGTTCAGCTGACTCCCTATCTTCCAACTGCAACTTAAAGAGCCGCCGTTGCAAGCAACGTGCTCGGATGAAATGCACAATTTTTGTTGCAATTCCCATAATTTCCTCCATGTTTAAAACTTTTAAACACAAAACTTGTTGATGTATAATGCAATGGAATGAAAAAAATGAAGGGAAATCTCCATTAGCTCGACACAATGCCACAAAACCGTTTTTGTTTCCAGTCATTGCTGGTACTCCATCGGTTGTAATGCACACTAATTTATATATTGGTAGATAGTAGTTTTTTACAAAATTGAAGAAAACTTCATATATATCTTTGCCACGGGTCTTCCCCTTCAGATGAATGATTGTCGAAAATTCTTCCTTAGCCAACATGTCATTGAATACCATTCGAATAAAAATACACAGCTGGGCAGTGTCTGTCATATTGGTGCATTCGTCGAACTGTAAAGAAAAGTATGTATATTTCATGATATCATGTTTTAGTTTATCTGCCAAGTCCTGACTCATGACTTCAATAAGTCTTGTCACAGTCGGACGAGATAACTGAAGTTCTTTAATAGCAGACATGATTTCTGTTTTTTTCATCTCCAAATAAAGTCTCACCCGCTTTAATAAATGCTTCCTTCAAAACCGATCCATCTTTGAATGGTTTCTTGTGTTTCGCCAATATATGAGATATTTTAAATGACGTGATCGGAGCAGCTTTTGATTCTTTGGCTGGTCTTGTGAACATGGTTTGTTCTTTTTTCAAACAAGACATCAAATCCCGTACTTTTCGTTTTCTCAATTCACTCTGTGGCGAAAAATCCTTATCATAGTTTTTATGAACCGTTTTATGGTGCCTCTCTACGTTACCACGCATAGGTATTGCAACTGACGCCTGACAAATAAGACAAATGCACTTATCCTTCACCATACAAAAGAAAAATTCTTCCTCCCAATCGTTATTAAAATGATACGTTTTAGATTTCTTCGCTGCACTCATTGTGTACTATTTAATAATAAGCTTTGTATCGACGTAGTATTTCCTTCAAGTTACAATTCAGAATGGCTCCAATTACTGCAGGTGCCACATTTATATCGGCGTGAACGAAAGTCTCGAATGTTTCCGTCAAACGCGCCGCCCGAAATTTCTAGAAAAGCCGCAAGAATAAAAAACTCGGCTTTTCTTTGACAAGTACCGCGCGTTCCTTTGATAAAGCCGCCTTTTGCTGCTAGCAGAGTATTATTTTATTAGGTAATAAATTTTTGTCGTTTAGTTACGTACTGATTGAAGGGATTTAGGTCAGTCGATTCCTAAGCTATTTCAGGACATTGATATTATTCTCCATGAGAACGAGCATTATTATGCATGGAAATGAAATTCGGGCAGAAACTTTCTGCTCTTCCATGAGAGATACTCTTCGACCAATCGAGATGCCGGAGCATGACTGTATCGTATCTAATACTGTGAATTTCCTATGCATTTGCGAGTATTGTTTTATTGCCTGGGAATCCCTATATCCATCATCTTCTAGATTTAGGGTTCACACCGAATCTTGATTCATTGCTGAAGAGCCCACTGTCTATTGTCTCATGAAATATGTTCTTGTGCCCAATGAAAACGGTGAACGCTATTGTTTCTGTTTAGGGGTTGACACCTCCAAGGTCTTCGAGAGAATAAATTAGCTTCTCCTAATCAGTAGATGGTTTGAAGCAGTACCCTTAAGCTATTCGTCTTGTGTTCTGTAGCAGTTGATGTATGATTTCTTATAACTCTAAATTGTACGAGATAATCTACTGCTGGTGTTATGAGTCTTGGTCGGCCTGCAAGATTCCTTCTCACACTGATTTGGGATTGAGAAAGGCACAAATTACGCCAATTTTTTGTTTTCAACTCCTGAGCGGGGACGATGCTCGTCACGCTACAACTGTAGCGTGTGTGTGTGTGTGTGTGTGTGTGTGTGTGTGTGTGTGTGTGTGTGTGTGTGTGTGTGTGTGTGTGTGTGTGTGTGTGTGTGTGTTCACTTTTTGAAAAGGTTTCACAGCACACTTGCTCTGTAAATCTGATTATTTAGAGAAAGGTATGTGACATTGCTAGTAGGAACGTCCGCTGATGAAAGTTTTCCGCAAACCGGCTTTTCTTTGAAATTGATTTCTTTCCGGAGCCAATTCAATCAGTTCTTCAGAGTATTTGCTATGGGATTATCTGAAAAGAGAAATATTAGCAACTTGTTACCTTTGAGCGAGAGGCTTGAACTGACACGTGTTCTCCGGATAGGTGATAAGACACAGTGCTCTCTGGACCCTATGCAATAAATGTAATGAATGTTTGAGTGCGGAGCTTCACACATGGGAATAGTATTCCTGATCACATCGCATATGAGCTTTCTATAGAAGTATTAGCTGTGATTGCATTAAGTTCTGAATAGTCCTGAAAAGATAACTGAGTTTAGGAGAAGCAGATTTGGCAATGGCTGACACATAGTGATGTCAGTTGATGACTGCGATGCCGAATAGATGAATGTTTGTTTCTGAGGCAATTCGATATCATTGCATGATTAAAGGAGGTTCTCTAGCAGTAAGGAGAACGTTGTCGATTGCCTTTTGTTCACGTTGAAATTGACTAAGTTCAACCAGAGTCACTCTGATATCTTTTCCAATTCCGAATACAGTGACCTGCTCTGTTGGTTTCTTTGTCAGATGACTCCTCAACTAACTAGCAAATCAGGACATCAGGGTACAATCTTCTACAAACCAAAGTATTTTGTTCTCGGTGGAGTGTAGCAGATCATTAATCTGCAACAGAGAACGGAGCCCTGGGATGATAATACATAAACCTAAAAAAATTGTCTCGTTACACCATCAACTGCCACATGAAGAGAAAGCTTGATCATCAAGGTTGCATGTCAAGCCCTGTCGAAGGGTAATGGCTCTAGATTCGCCATGATTGTCGATTGCTGATGTCCAGAAATGCATAACGCATGCAAGAAGGTTATGCTTAATCATGATTGAAAAATTCTAAAACATTTGAAACACTATCAACAAGTTAAATAGTTTAGTTAGTTAGTCACCGAATGAAAACCGAATTAAATTGAACTAGCCCACTTCTTTCTTTATTTTCTTTCATCTACATCTTCATGAAAATATAATAAAATCCGATATTATTGTTTCTTAAGTCTATAAAATCATCATCTGCACAGGATGTAACTAAAAGCTTTGCTTGAATTGACTATCTTTAGATTATGGATATTTGTGTATAATGTACTTTCTTTCAAAAAATACTGGGAACTGAGTATTTGAAAAATCTGCTTAAAATAATTGTCAAATTTTCTTGTTGTTTCTGAGTTGGAATAAAATTTTTCTAAACTGACGCGGATTTTGAATACGATCTGTGATTTATTCGTTCACAGTGCCCGATCTTGTCAGTTATCATAAGTTTAGCGATTTTTACAATGGATAAGAGTATCGAACAATGGGTATATCTCAAATTTTGTATTGCAAATGGAATTTCGTGTGCCGAATCGCTGAGAAAGTTACAGAAGGCCTACGGTGAATCGACTTGATTAGAAACACTTGCATATGAGTGGTACAGTGCATAAATCAGCGGTCGAGATGTGGTGGAAGATTTGCCTCGTTCTAGTCGGCCATCAAAAACTTCAACTGAAGTTAACATCGATAAAGTGATGGAAATGGTAATTGAAAATTGTCATTTAAGTTTGAGAGAGATAGGCAATGAACTTTCTGTATCTCATGAATCAATTCGTACCATTTTAGACGATTGTTTGGGCATGAAGCTCGTTGCTGCTCGAATAGTTCCAAAAGACTTGCATTTTCTTCAAAAATTGAATTGCGTAAAGGTTGCTGAAGACATGCAAGAATGAGTCAATTCCGACACCACATTCATAAAAGGCATTGTAACTGGTAATGACACATGGGTGGTTATAAGTTTTTCATGCGCACCAGTTAACAAGCTTCAGAAGACGCCTTCCAACTGAACCGAAACCGAAAAAACCATGTCAAAGTCGATCAAATATCAAGGAAATGCTGACTGTTTTCTTTGATTGTCGCCGTGTTGTGCACTCAGAATTCTTGCCAGAAGGTCAGACAACCGTCTTATTCACCTGATATGGCTCCGGCCAACTTTTTTCTTTTTCCAAAACTTAAGCTACCACTTCGAGGTACACGTTTTGAATCGATAGGCAGAAAAGAGAATTCGCGTCGAGAACTGAAGCCGCTCCAATAAATTTGGATGAAAAAAAAAATACTTTGTTTTTCTTTGACCAATTTCAGGTACTTTTCTGTCAGAATGTATATAAACGTCTGTCAGAATGTATATAAACGTCTATCAGAATGTATATGAACGCACTATAAACATAAAATAGAGATACCTAAACCTTTGGAATAGGCTACGCTTGGCAGACATCCTATCACAGATTAGAATGAAATAACCGAAAAACAAACTTTTTTAATAGGATTCGTCGAACTACTGTTTCGAATTTTTCCATATTTTGACCATGTACTGCAGAACGTTTTACCATGTGTCCATTTAGTGCGTGTTTGCTCTATAGCTCTGAAATTGCACATTGAATAAAAAAGGTGTAAAGGGAACAAAAATATATGTCTAATCGTCACAAATTTCAAAATTATTTTTGAATATACTGGGCGATCCGTTTTTGTCATTTATATCAAAGTAATTTTCCTTAAATAGAAAGCCTTTTCTTTCTTATTTTGTCGGATTTCTTATACTGAAATAAAATGAGTTTTTTCAGAATTTTTTTAACTTAAGCCCAAAGATTTTTTATTATTCGTGATTTTATAAAATTATGACCATTTTTTCTTACTCCTGTACTACACAAGATTATCCTCAAATTTCCACCGAGACAAATAAACATTCTCAAAGAGCAGAGCTTTTGCGATAAGCAAAGCGGATGGTAACGAAATTATACAGGGTGTTGTTAAATGTCAAAATTTGGAAACATTCAAATCATATTATCTTATTTCAAATGGCACATACTGGTGTGAATGGTTGAATCTGAGAAGGAATTTCAATAGATATAGAAAGTTTTACACTTCCTGTACCTATTTTCAACGGTTCTGGGACAAAGAGTGATTTTGGTTTCACTTACTCGAAATATTCATTTTGGAAATTCCACTCAGGCCGATAGATAAAATTTCTTCGAACATTACTCAGCCTTTTCAGGTTATTCTAATAATGTTTTATGAATTTTTCATTTCATGTCATCAATTGTGGCAGTACCAATTATATTCCGCGATTTCACCTTTATCACATTGTTTTCATTCGTAGTTTTTTTCATATAATTTCATAAAACAAAACAGTACATGTTCCTACTATAAATGTGAAAATTAATTACTCCATAATGCTTTCGTTCAATTCAGAAATCGCAATATTTCGTGGATGGCTATTCAATGGTCTATCGAAAAATTATGGTCCATTTACCAAATTTTGATCATTTATTTTGAAATAATTCATCAAAACCTTGAATGTTTGATGGTATAATCTGATTCATTAACTATGAAAACAGTTGAAGCTTCTTAATTTCCAATATACTTTTACCCTATGTGAAAAGAATATAGTAAAAACTATAATCCTAAGTTGATTAATGATTATTCAGTGTTTACATTCACATTGTAACAGTACTGCCCGTGAATTTTTCATTTTCACCTAAGTGTAATTCTCATTTTTCTCAAAATCATGCTGTGTGAAAATGGAAATAGCTGTGGAAATAGCTTATCGACTTCTCGTACGTTTGCGGCCACAAATCCAGAAAGGAGAAATCTCTAAGCAGGCGTTTTCCAAAATTTGGAGTGTCGTCTGGAGGCGTTAATCATGAAGAAACACCTCGGAGAAAAATGGTCCTCAATGAAAAATATTCAATTGCGATTTACCTTGTTCTGGTGGAAACTCCGGAGAGTGTTAGGTTAGAAAGTGTTAGGGAAGTTAGTACAGACGTATATATAAAAAATCCTCAGTATATGAGACATTGAAAGTGAATAAATATTATCCATACTACGTTCAATTTTACCAAGAACTAGTAGTGCAGATTCAATTAGCAGAAAATGAAATTTGTTTGAAATTCATGCAATTCTCTGATGACTGCACTTTTTATGAAAATGGATTTGTGATTAGATACAATTTTAATTTCGTCAGTCAAAAAAATTCGCATATCCACCGAATGAACAATTTTAAGCATAAATGGTGCTTTAATATTTTGGGGAAGAATTATGGCCATGAGTTTTTTCGATTTTTGAGGATAGATTTTCTAGAAAGAGTTCGAAATGAAATGTGGTGTCCGTTAGATGGAGCTCCTCCATATTTTTCTCGAAGTTCATCAAGAACTCAATGCGATGTATCAGAAATTGCGAGAGTTCATCGTGGAGATTGCTGGTCTGAGTGTTGAAGAAACTACGGCGCTCATGAATGTTGAAGTATGCCAAAATAATTTTACTTACCACCTATCGCTAATTCAAAAGAGGTGCTGTCACGTCGTATTACATTCGTATCTTCTATTTGGGTTGATTATGTTGTGTTGAAAAATGAATCTAAGACCCAGTCTGGTATATCCATGTTCAAAATGTTCTGGAATTGTCCCTATGGGGATTTTACAAGTATTGATAGTAAACACATATGCATAAATATATAAGGGAATGGTGTTCCATGAAGAGTGAAATAGAGATTTCTTAAAATTAGTTTTCGCTGAAATATCGTCAATTTAAGTGAATGACCTCTCAGTTCCGAAAACTCTGAAAAATATGTGGTAAACAGTCACGGTTAGAGCCTGGGGGAGAAACTCACTATGAATACAATATTTCATTAGAGTAGTAGGACACGCCAGGGCGCAAGAATAAATCTCGGCGACTGGGCCCCTTACGGCCCCCACGGGTCAAATTCAACTGTCCTCGACGCGACTACTACGGCCTTAGGAGTTCACAGCGAGAACACGTCTATCCTCCTGTGTAGTTAGCGGAACGACAAAATAAAATTCGTTAATGAAAGTTGGGAACGTTTTATGGCCGCTCATCTAGGATTAGAAATAGAAATTTATTCCGTCTGCTATTTAATGGTGATTAGTGTATTAGATTAGTTGGATGTTGTGATTCTGGAATATGTAGTTTCCTATTAATACAAACTGAAGAGCTCAGTTCTTGTACTTTTTTTTTATTTCGACATAATTTCAGTTGATGAATATCTCCTTTATTGTTACAGCAGGGTTGAAAGAAATTAATTTGAGACGGTTATGAATATAGAGCGTTTCATGATAATATGTATATAAACAAGGAGGTGAGTATTCAAGATGAAAATTTCTCATGAGCAAGATTGGAAAACACTTCGTTTTTGAGAGTGTTGAAATGCAAAGATTAGGATAGGTGATGTCAACATGCTCACGAGCAGGAATACTAAAATGAGCTGGAGCCAGTCGTGTTGGAAGCACATATAGACTCTTACATGTAGTACATGTAGGGGCACATCCAATATACGTGTAGATGATTTTGCACTTGATATCTTGCTGGTAAAAAGAAGAGACCGATAAGTTAGTCAGGAAGTGCTATCCACTCGCACAACGAAAAACAAATCGCCTCGTCCGTAAATATCAAATGAACCAACCACCTGCAAAACGTTACTTTTAAATGAAAATCTCGAGACATTAGAGCTTGAACAGCTATATCTGATAAGGGTAGGTACATGATATTTCATTTAGAACTTTCCAATGTGTGTTTGGACGGACTTGAAATTGCAGCGTAATCTTTCTGATACTCTTTGAAGGATCTTTTTCTACCTTTTTCTATACATCAAGTATAGATTTTAGTTCCGGCGATGTTAAGGTTTCTGGTTTCCCACTTCCTGTATTTTTATTGAAAGTTCTAGTTTTACTTAATCTAGCTTGTAGCTTTCTGAATGGAATAACCCTGCTGATATATCTCTTCCGGTGAATTCCCTTAGTTTCTTCCGCATTTCCATTTGCCAATTCATAGATAAAATGAAATTATTTATCATTAAATGAAAACTCTGAAATTTACTCTTATGAACACTATCACTGTAAGCTGATGTGAAAATAAGATTCATAGAAATTGCATTGATAAAATCAAATGTACTTACCAATTCGAATTGTGGACGAGATGAATTTAGATATAAGGAAATTGATTTTTTCATATTGTCGAAAATGCAATAACCTGGTTTTTGTTTTCTCTCAAAACAAAATACAACTTGATATGAAGAAAAAGCAAGACATCAAATAGTTGTATATGTATTAATGTATGTATGTATACTCCCGGGCGCAACCGGACCTGATAATTTCGAGCTAATTAGAGCAAAATAATCGCCGTATAAATGATTGGACCAAATTTCCGTTTGAGGATTTTCATGATATTTATAACGTACCGATATTTTTGAAAACTTTATTTTAGGTCATTCAGATTTGATTCTTAGATTTTTGGCTTGGGTAAATCATCAATTTGCCCCAGAGGATTTTTCCTACATAGTGTATAATCATCACGTAAAACACCTTTTTCAAAGTGCTAAATCAGAGAATCGAACCGTCAGTATTCGCTTTCATTACTGAATATGATTGCGATGTGATTTAAAAAAAACAGAAAATCTCAATGCATCTGCATGATTTTTGAACAAAACGAAAGATAATAGTCGAAAACCATCCCAAAAAGGAGATAGAGAAGTCGTTTGATAATCTGTTGGTGCGTGCAGATTTGTGTATCAATGCAGAAGGCGAATACATTCATTAATAAACAAGATTTGTGTCAATATCAATACTGGTTGCTGCTATTTTCAACCTGTTTGGTTACTTATGGAATGGATAGTGTATTATCCAATAGAAATAGGTGATGAGATTTGGGGAGTGTTGTTTCGTATTTTCGATGAGAATACAGGGTTTTCCATCTCAAACGAGCCATTTTGTATGTAAGTAAGTAAGTATATTTATTCACGTCATTGCTACATCGATTCGATCACACATAATGAATTAAACAAAAAAATAATTCATACAATAAATAAGGTAGAATACGTCAAAAAGTACGGAAATATATAAATATGTATATACCTATATGTACAAATATAAAAAACATGTAAGCACATAGTTCAAGAGGGACAAACAAACAGTAAGAAGAAAAACTGATAGCTGCACTACTCAAAACTTGCAAGTAGGTATTCTCTGGTTGAGTTAGAAGTTCCTTCAATCAAATATTTTTTGTCCACTGTGATGAACCCTTTCATCTCCAGCCTAGTAACGTAGTAGGGCAGTTTATTGTATAGTTTTTGACCCCATACATCAATGTACCTTTGATTTGAAGTTAGACGGTGATAAGGCACTACGCATTTATTTTTGTTCCTTGTGCTGTGCGAGTGGAAGGTCGAATTTGTGGGAAAATCTCCTCTATTGCCATGCATTATCTTCAAACACGTGAGTATGTATAAGCAGGGAACAGTACGTATGCTTTCAGACTTGAAAAAACCTCTGCAACTTTCACTGGTTTTGATTCTAGTTAGAGCCCGAGGCTCACTTCTGCTGAATAAAGATTTTGTCAGAATCGTCAGAATTTCCCCAAAATAAGATTGAGAAAGAAACGATGCTATGAAAATATGAAAAATATGAAACCCTCGCTGCCTGATGTGTGGCGCTCTTCCCCATCTATCGAATGGCATAAATATCTCCGTTCAACTTTTTCTCCATAACTTCTATGTGAAACTTCCAGTTCAGCTTGCTGTCCATGTGAACTCCTAGAAATTTCAAGTATGTCGTTGGGCTGTCTGTTTTCGGAAACTGAAGAAGCTGGGTCTTTTATTCAAAAGCAAACGGTTAGCTGTGAACCAATCATTTATATGGTTGAGCATATTTATGTTTTTATTCCGTTGTGATTAGAAATTTGCCGAAATATTTTGAGTGATTTTATTTGGGAGACATCTTTTGTTGTATATTCAAGGCTTAAAGAAGCAACCTTCCGAGACGGAGCGCATCAACTCCTCAAAATTGAGTTGGACATAGGTATAGAAAGGAAACATTATTTGAAAGCTGTTCAAAATCTTTTTAGAACGGTTAATGAGAAACGTAATTTTGACCGAACACTTTAGCAAAAAATCATTTTTTATCTCAAACGAATTACCAAGAATATTTTGGCAATTTACAGAATTACCACCCTATTGAACCTCTACTAAGTCTTAGTAGTTTAATCAGTAAAATTTTTATCGATGCTAGAAAAGGCCATTGATCCATTGATGATATGAAAAACTAGGAAACGATTCTCTGCTACTTCAGAACAATTGCATTTCCAATAAGATGGAGCTTCTTCTTACTACGCCTCACCAGATTATCAATACTGAATTGGAGAAATCCTGGTCATTGGATTGGAAGGAGAGGTCTATCTAGTGGTCTGCCCGATCTCCTGACCATAATCCTTTAGACTTTTCCTTGTCGAGACATCTAAGTCCGAAGTTTCTGTGACTAAGCTTGAAAATTTTGGACGATCTATGCCAGTGAATTGTCAAAGATTTACAAATACGCTGAATCGTGTTAGTTACAGTTTTCAGTCGAGATTGTATAGTTGTATGAAAGTAAATGGACGATAACTTGAACATTTGATTTGTTGTCATTGGATTTCATTTATTTATTGTGAGAATGATAAATAATGAATCTTTTTGAGATAATTGTAATTTGTAAAACGAATTTTCAAATGATATTACAATAAAATCCACTTTCCTTCTCGTCTGAAACCTCGAGATGAGTAAATTTATAGGTTAATGGGTAGGCGCTAACTATTCCATCCGATTCCACTTCAAAACAAAAATTGATTTGGTTTCCCTTTTTTCAATCATCTTGAGAATAGCCGAAATATTAGAGGTGGCTCGGCTCGTACGAGATAAAAGATGATTTTTTGCAAAAAAACGTTCTTCAAAATTACATTGCTCAGAAGTTTCGATGCCTTCGTCATATTCTCTTTCGAGAGGTAAAAGCGCCTTCACGAGGGTTGCTCGTTAAAACCTCAAATATACGGCAAACTTTTCTAATCACTACGAGATGAGCAATATACAGGGTCATTTGAGATGGAACACCCTGTATATGAATGTATATTTCATCTCGGGTGAATTGCTATGTGGTTTCAATATTATGACATTAATCATCGAATCGAGACGGATTCTATGAAACAAAATTTAAAAATATTACCAGAATATAGGCAGATCCAAATATCTAGTTTGTACTGTATTTCAAGAACAGGTGATATATTTCACAGAAAAATGCGCCATATCAGCAAAATAAAAAGAATGTAACTTTTAAAATGTTAATCAATATCCGGAAAATGAATTGGCTGAGTTTTTTGAGTTGAACGAAGGAAACCGATTCTCATTTATATCGATTGTAAACTGGGGTATTTCTGAGATTTTAATAAAATTTTGTATATCGAAAAAGAAATAATAAGAAAAGTTTTGAAGTTCCGCTCCTTGAAACGAAAACGTAATCAAGATCACATCATTATTACATAATAAATAATAATATTCACGTAACGTGAATGCCTTGCTTGATATTTTGTTTCCTCCCAACTCTATGTATTGTATAATTCATTTTGTTTAGCTATGTGAATGTAGTCTGTTTCAGTCATTTGAAATTTCATTAATTAATTTTTCTTATATAGCTTCCTGCGAATTAATCAAAGGGAGTTAAATGAACAGAACCTGATTGTCATCAGGAATCTGGATTTCTGTCCTCCTTTATAACTATGTGAAATTGATTGTTAATAATTCGAAACAAAATAAAGTTATTATTATTATTTATTATCGTGGACTAGTGCACTATCTCAGCTGTTATTGATGTTTCCTTTCAGTACACTTGATGTATCTTGAGAGCCTCTTTGCTTTCGCTTGGAGTTTCTGCTTCAAAGTGTCCATATACACGTCGATATATTGTTTGTGATCAGGGTGTTTTGTGTTCGTACCAATTTTTCTAGGAGTTTTCTTCAAGGAGTTCTGGTCAGTGTTTTCTTCAAACACTGAGTTTATGCTTGCTAGGATGATATTGGTGTTCCTGTTCGTCTTGAGTTTGAGAAGTTTAGGTCGTTTAGTTAGGTTACTACCACTGAGTTCAGTTTTTGCTCTGTTCTGATCGTGCTAAATACATCAATTCGTTCTGGTGGTTCGTCTCAGGGGGATGCTATATGTTGATATTCGTTTCCATGGCTTCGATGTTATCTGTAACACTTTCATTGATGGTAGGTATACCGTTATGAGTATCATCTTCACTTCTGAGTTCCTTTATGACTTCTTCTCGTATGCTTTGCAGCGTTTCTGTTGAAAGTAGCCTGTTTTTAACGATTGTTCTTCGTTGATCTGAAATTCTCTGTTCGGATGTGCTGTCATTTCCGATACCAAGTTTGTAATCTTGTAATAGGAACGCATAATGAAGAAATTCATTTCTGGGGTCCACTTCATGCGTTTCCTAGGGAGTCTGGCTCTCGTGGTCGTAGGCTTAATGGCTTGCGCCACCGTTGAAACATCAAGAGTTGGTTGGGAGTTATTGATGTTGTTTCCCACATGGTTTTGTGTTGCAGTATCCCTACTCGTTATCACGCTGCTTCCGTCGCAAACCGAGGGAGAGTGTTACTCACTTTTCGAACAAGATCCTCTTCCTAAATCTTGAACGCGACAAGAGGTTATGGTGGTACAATGTCGATTCACCCGTGTGTTCCTTAGATTATAAATCATTGGATAAGTTGCATTTTATACCTACTGCCAGGTTCAGCTTGAGTACCTTGGGTTCGCTAAGCCCGTACTCAGAAACAATGTTCCTGAGCCCAAGAGGGGCTATTATTATTTATTATCGTGGACTTATGCACTATCTCAGCTGTTAGCTGGATATAATTTACCTTTCCCAGATTCAGCAATCAAAGGAATAGGCTCGATTACAATATACTTGACATAAATTTCCTAACTATCCTACATGTATTAAGAATTACCGCTTTTTGCATTTCTATATAGGTATTCTTATGCAATTCTAATTTCTTAAGACTATCATGCAAAGTTTTGGGTATTAACCCAGTCGAGGATACGATGACAGGAACAATATCTATTTTCTCGAGGTGCCACATTTGCTTGATCTCAATAGCAAGCTCAGTGTATTTGGACTTTTTCTCCTGGAACTTATTCAGCACGTTGTTATTATTCGGTATGGCGACATCCACCAGCATTGCTGTTCTGGATCTCTTATCATTCACCACTATGTCCGGCCTATTATTCGTCACCATTCTGTCAGTGATAACAGGCCTATCGTAGTATAATCTGATAGAGTTATTTTCCAATACGGGCGCAATACTTGTAATATGGCTGGAAGGTATTATTATTTTTATTATTATTTAATCTTTCGTTAGTGATAAAGGTTTCTCTCAGTAACTAAGTATTACTGAAATTTTGAATCTGATATAATGTCGAAAAATAAACAGGAGAAAAAACAAAAATGATTGAATGAGCACACCATTTGAAAAGTTTCTCATAAGCACTTTAAAAAATATCTTCTATAATGTCTGAAATTCCTGAAAATCTTTCAGAAATTACTATTCTTCCTGTTCCATTATTTCAAGAGCAAAATAATTTCCTTTCAATAAGTCTAGCAGATATTATAGTGAAGAGTACAACTACTTAGGTATTTTGAAAGGTAGAATCTTGTCCGAACACGACTCGAGAGGGTTCTATGTTAACTAAGTTATATGTTGCTATCTGTTGTGAAGTAGTTAACTTTGTATCAACTATAGCAAAGTATGAATTCTTATATGAAAATGTTTCATTTAAAATAGGGAATAATTTTATAATCCTTTGTTTTTTGAAAAATCGTGTTTTCGGAAGACTAAATAGATGAAATAGTTAGCAAAACGGGCATCTAGATTTTGACGACAAAGTTTAGGTGTCAATGGTTCAATATTCCTAACATAATATGCAATTTACCTTCTAAGTGCCTTTGTTGAGAGATTTGTCGAATTCCACTGACTTATTCTGCAAGCGCTACCCAAACTTTGTTGGTATAATATACTTTCTAATTAATTCGAATAAGATGAATTAACAAGGTGAATTTTCGGTTAAGCCAGGTAGCCCAACGGACTACTAGCTTGCAATACCCCTTGCTGATATGGCCGCGGTAGGGCAACTTTCGGCAACTTGGCGAAACTTGCCAGTGTTTGAATTAGCGCCTCACTTCACGGAATATACATGCGGGTGAATCTTGAAGCGTAGGCAGAGTTAACCATTGTTCCCTCTTATTTTTGGTATCCTGCTCGCCCGGAGCTAGGAACTGGAGTAAATAAAACAACATCTCAAATCTCACACGGACAACGGTAATTTGGCAGATGCATGAGTGCAAAGTTGGATGTCTGAAGCTGAGAGAGTAGTTCTTTGTAGGATCGGTTTCCCTAACGAGTTTGTACAGGTGCTCTCGATTCAGTATGCAGAGCAGGATCGTTAGGTACGTTTGTATTCATATTTATCAGACATGAGGCATGAAAATTTTCGGTGGTTTGACTAATCTCAACGAGTGTGTGAATTATGCAAAAGTTATAAAAAGCGATTGTTTATGTTTCTTTGAGGTGAATCTATGTTGAATAGGAATATCACAAATCGATATTTCTGGAAAGAAATCTCTTAACACGGCTCGCAGGCTTCAACTCAGATAACGAAACTATGTTATGTGAATTACCTCAAACTTGTTCACGACATACGAAAATTTGGTCAAACATAATTAAAATGAGTAATAGCCGTTCATAAATTGGTGACATTCGTTCAGTTATTCGTAAAATAGGAAGCACAGCCGAAGTATTATTACACCTGATCACAAAATGTTTAAATCAAAATATTGGAGCATATTACATCATTTATCGATTGTTATTAAAATAAGGTTTTAAATTAATAAAACCAAATTTTCATTAACTTCCATTTATATTAGCAGGAAAGTGCATAGTTAAATTTAACTAGATAAACAAATTTGTAGTAGTCATATTCTTGTCATTATAGAAGTTCAAGTTTGAAATTCATAATGATTGAGTGAAGTACATAACAACATACTCTACTACAGTCTAAATAGAATTTTTGAAATGTTTGATCAAATGAAATCAAAGATATGAGTATCTTACAATAGGTGGTAATATTATCAGGGACAATAAGGAGCATTTCTCACCTTTGCATTATTACCCCAACGAAAACTATCAAAATAAAGAGTGACTTCAAAAAACGACAATACACAAATCGTTCTTTTGATTACTGGTAGACGAATAAGAAAAAACATTACACAATTGAAGAGTATAAATTCTGAAGGGTCTAAGTGCCAATTCTTAAAATATTTTGGTTTTCCAGCAAATCTAGGATCTAGGATCTAAGTGCTTTGCCTGATAACATATTGAAGGGGCCATTTTACTTTCAGTTTTCCAGATATTGCTTCATAGATGCCCATAGCTGTATGTGCCCAGATAATTTTAAATGTAAATGATATATGTGAAGAATTTTGAGAAAATTCAGTTTGTGTTTGGTGTGATGTTCCATTACGTTCCTATATTCCATTATGAATTTACCTGTTGCTGACAGTAGTGAAAGAAGGAAAAGAGGATTAGAAACTGTTATTAATGAAAGAAACAAACAGGTTAAGAACTAGTGATTTGCCGTACAAGTCATTTTCGGGAACAGCCATTTCTGCAGAAGAACCAAAAGCTGTAAGTTTTTAAGGCAATGATAGGTTATTAGTGTGTTGACGGTTTTTTACTAATTGCAGCCTGTTTGTAGATGCAAATATCAATTTTACAACACACAGTTAGAACAGACAAGATCTTTGATTCATGATTTTTACAAAATCAAAGACACTATAAAGAAAAAACCTTCTTCTTCAGTTTGATACAGATACGTAAGATAAATCGCCATCGTCATGGTCACTATGACAGTACCGCACAGAGTCGTCGCCAAATTAGTGTTTGTTAAGCTGTCCCAAATGGTAAGGAAGAGTATCTGTATGTATGTTTCCAGAGTTGTGTCAATATCTTTGGCTTGAGTAACAAGAAGATTCAAGGACCTATTCAACAAGAAGGCATGCAACAGTATCTATCAAGACAAACAGGGGCAAGCAAAAAACCCAAATGCCCACCACTTATTTGTTACATTTTATAGAAAGTTTCCTTTAACTATAGTAAACTATAGATTCTACTCTGGCACATTTCACGAATATTTTCCTAAACTTCGATTTGGAAACCTCGGTTCGACACGTGCTCAACTTGCGACTTACTTAACTGCAAAATTAAACATCTGCTGTTGGTGTAGAGCAGGTCTTACAAACAGAAGTTTAGAACTCCATCAAAGAAATCAGAAAAAGTAAGGCAAAAGCTGCGATTATGTGTTTGTGGAGCGAACAATACGCGTGAGAGGGACAAATGGCTTTGGGTTCAAATTACTGAAAGCATTTCTTCATCAAGATAGGTTCGCATTATATGGAGCGACAACTGCATAGGGCAAAATTGAAAAAAAAAGTCGTATGTTGCTTATGGTGTTTATATATTTGGTGTCTATTGGTAAAATTCATCAAATTTACCAGAAGTTTCTCGTCAGTGGACACTCCTATCTTTCATGCTACAGGGATTCCGCCTAGATCGAGAAACATAAACGACGGTGTAAGCTGCATGTACAAGAAAATATACGGAAGATGCCCGCCATAATACTCCGTTTGAAGTCTTCCACTTGATTAGATTAGATTTCAAGGATCTTTAAAAGTTTGCCGATAAATTTATCACAACAATCAAACTTAAGATATTACAAGACTTCTGGATACAGATTCAACAAAACAACCAGAGATTAGAAAAGGCATGGAAGACCTTTAGCAAGCAAGAAGTTTGACAAACCATTCGAGTTATAAAAAATGGCAGAAAATTGATGATATCAAAAATTATATGCATGGAATTCTCGCTTAACACTTGGTGAAACATAATGAATAAATGACTCGTTCATCACTTAGCAAAGGTTTTACAAATATATATTAAAAATACTCGACATATGTTTCGGTCCATTATCAAGATCAAAAATTATGATATTTCGCAGCGCCAGTGCAAAACAGAATTCAATGAAAATTTAATTCGGGGTAAATCAGAGCAAATAGAATTACAATAAAAATGAAAATGACATGTACTGTATCCTTTTCAATACTACCTTCAATGGCACTTAGATCTTTTCACTAACTTCTAAATTCCAAATTATTATTTTTTCTTCAGAGTTTAGAATTTTGCTTCAGTCTTGTATACATCATAAACTTTTATATATGTTGCTTTGGTTGAATGATAAATATTGAACTACAGTAAAAATGGTTGATTCTTGATTTATATTGTTTTAAGTTTCACTAGTTTCAAAGCTATTTTGTTTACTGAAAATATCGTTTCAAACTAGAATTACCTAAACATGAGCACTGTCCCAATTAAACTGACTACTTACTGTATATGTTACCATCTGCTATGATACAAATAACAAAAAGATTCGAAATACTTTCTATTGATTTAGTATTTTTTTCTACAATATATAATTCTCTGAAATCTTATTCTCATTAAAGAAATATAAAGTTAAATTTAGAAAGATAAACTATTCAAATTCTCACACTCGTACTTCTCACAGTTTAGGTTACTACTGAATGTTGTCAAGCCTTAAGAAATTTATATTCATAGGTAACA
Organism: Cryptolaemus montrouzieri; assembly: GCA_013387265.2. NCBI lineage: Eukaryota > Metazoa > Arthropoda > Insecta > Coleoptera > Coccinellidae > Cryptolaemus > Cryptolaemus montrouzieri. The sequence continues at coordinate 67,851,384 of JABFTP020000021.1, read as the reverse complement.
TATTTTCTATCCTTTATGTGTATTAATTTATAGTTCTGCATTTTCTTGAGGATGTTGGTGAAAGTTTCATATCTTATTCCCAAAACTGTTAAACTAAAAAGCTGTAGCCATAAAATGAATGAGAAAGTGAATCAAATTTTGCTCTTGGCGCACAGGGAATGTTAGCATGTAAATTTGTCATAACTTTCAAATAAATACAAAAATCCTGTAATGTGCGTCACCTTGAATTGAAAATCCAACAAGGCACATCAAAAACAACTATTGATTTTACTGCACTATTCTATCGGTGAAAAATTAGTAAACAAAGATGACAAGGTCAAGTGACAATTCATGAAATAAGACGGAAGGAAGCGGATATTATCATGAGCGGGAAAGTTAAAAATAAAAAGGACGTACGGCTGGAGGTTTCAAGAACTAAGGCTTTTTGTTGCCATTTTTCATAGGCTAGTTAATTCTCCCTGATTCAACTAGTAATGAATTGAGTTTGCAGTTGGTACTTTCTTTCTCCAACCTGGTGTCTCACAATTTCAATTTGGTTCAATGGGCATTTAGAGAAAACGGAGTTTTCTTTTGCCGGCCTGTATCTAAAGTCTATTGATAGTACTGTGGATATATTTAGAACTAGAGCTATGTAAAATATTATCAATAGAGGATAATTACTCCCCTTCTCCGCGATTTTTTAGCGTGAGAGCTCATCGCCGCAAACATATTCAAGATAGCTTTTTTTTTTTTCAAGTTTGAATCTGTCAGGTCCCAATATCACGGTTTGGAAGTTATGTAAAAATGGCTTTGACATTCTAGAGACACTTTTTCACGTAGAATCAAACTACGTGTGGGATTTTATTTTGTCCAACAGCTTTTGGGTTATAATGCAAACTTTTTTAATATTTTGATTTGATTGAATAGATTTCTTTCTGTCATTTTCGAAAATATATCAGTTATGCACTAATTTTCTTCTCTGTTTTCATACATGTTTAAATAAAAACCTGAATTTCCCTCATTTTATCTAGTAACTCTATGAAAATTCAGAGAATTTACGCGGATTGATTGAAATATCTCCAGTAATATCTGTGCACTCATTGTAATAGTTTGAAAATCCTTAAATGACAATTCAGATAAATTATATGATTGTTTTCATCAAATAACAATTACTGTTTGAATATCGCATCGTTTGTAATAACGAACCAACGACTCAAGCAAGCCATTTTGAAAAGTTCAATATCATTGGATGTTACACTCAAAATAATTATGATGTGGATGCTGCAAAAACTGCTTATTTGGAGCGTTTTTCTGAGATAAAGAATGTTTGTATATTCGATAAATTAAGGGGAAAGCTCATGAACCATGGAACATTTAACGTCCCAAGGAAAAAGAATATGAAGTTGTTGATGGAGAAGATGAAACAATTGATGTGATGCGTAGTGTAACTGCCAAGCCATCGATTTCGAGCAGACAAAATGAAATTATAACAGGGGTATCTAAGAGTCGAGTATTCTCAAGAAAAATATATACGATTTCCAACTTCGATTCGATTTCTGAAACTGGTTTCTGTAGATATCTGGAGGAAAGCCATAGTTTTTCCGAGAAATAATTTCGGCTGATAACATTCACGTTAGTGATGATGGAATATTCAGTCGTCAAAATGAACATTGGAGGTCAGATGTAAATTCACATCGCTATATTATTACTTAACGTTGAGGTCGATATGGGTTCAATATATGGTGTGTGATTTTTGATGAAAACCTTCGTGCTGGACTATATCATGAAATTGTAAATAACAACATTATTGATAAATATTTTGATGAAAGGTTTCCTGTTGAAAGAATGAATTTATTTTCAATATGATAAAGCTTCTCCTTAACAAACTATGGCTGTTTGATTTACTAGGAATTCGGGAGATAGTAAGATGGCCGGGCTGTTCTCTGGATTTGTCGCTGCTGTACTTTTTCACTTTTAGGACATATCAAGGATCTGTTATATAGAAGAGCTAGTCGAAAATTAAAGGGTTGAAGCAAAATTCCCGACATTGCCTTGCTTTGGTTACCATTATATTCGAATACTTACATTGATTAACTATATTTAATTTCATTTCTGATAAAAAAATATCTCGTTGATTTCTGTTTTAAATTGACGACTGCATGTTACATTTTTCAAAGTTTTCGTAAGGCATGGTCGCTTCGTTATTATCAACGATACTCAATTCGCATAAAAGTTGAAACTTGATGAAAGAACATTGAATAATTTATCTGAACTGTCATTGCCAGAATTAATTTTGGAATTTGAAATTTTCAATTTTTTATGAAAACACGTCCTGGATGAAAAAATTGAATGAACATGTGATTTATCTCCTAGAGGCACAAAAATGGAGGAAGAATATGGTTCATGTTGAAATAAACTCAACAAAAAAAATTTCGCACATTGTTCGATTCTTCCTAAAAAAGTGCCTTTAGAAGAATCGAAAACAACCGAGACATTGGCAAATAGTTAATTGATTTCACCTTTACTACGTGATAGTTACTCTTGATGATAATAAGAAATTTAAACAATGTATTATACTTTCACAAGAGATTTATTGAAAATTTGCTGACAACAAGTATTGAACTGAATAGTCGAGAGACCGTAATTGCAATCCTGATTTTCAATAAATCTCTTGTGATAATATAATACATAGTTTAAATTTAGAGATATTGGCGCTTGGCTGATTCCGAAAATTCTCAAAATTTCCAAATAACTCGAAAATGAAAAGTGCAAGCTCGAATCTGTTGCGGTAATGAATTCCCCACGCAAAGAGAACACGGAATAGAGATCATTTCCTCTATTTATAATATTTAACATAGCTGCAGTACTAAAACGTCGAAATCTGTTCACCCTGTACACATCAAAAGTATTACCTGCTTACTTTCAAATAACTAATTACAATATGAATAAAATTTAATATAAGAATAAATAAATGAGTTGTATTAGAAATTTCAATAGAGTCCTAGGAACTATTATGAAGAAATTGTTGAACACAGTAAAAATTGAAGACTTATCTAACGAGTGCCTCTCGAGCCACTTTTTCAATCAATTTCAGTTCGGAGATGCTGAGAGTAGGTGTATACATGGTCCGAATTAAGCATAAAAAAGCTTCATCTCGAATAAGAAATTGAAGTGTCTCTCTGAATTTTTCGCTAGAATTTTTTTGCAGAGCTAGAGACAGAGTCAAATTTTCGGTGTATCACACAGTATATTCAAACTTGATAAAAGGCGAGGCATTTATCTTTGACAGCTTTAGTGAAAGGTACTGACGATTTAAAATTTTACTTTAAAGAAGTTAATTTCAGAAAATGAACGCAGAAAAGATCGAATGCATTCCAAGAAATCATCCAGTTAAATAAAACGAATTTCATATATTCACCCCATTACATATTTTCCATGCATTCAACAGATTCATTCCACACAAAATGCATTAATACCTCTGCTACGAGTTCTTCCGAATCTGATTGCATAAATTGGATTTATGTTTATGTATAACTGCCGAACTCTATTTGCATAATAGAATATTGAAATCCATCCTACCAGCTATGAAAGAATTTCAGCACATTTCAATATCCCGTAACCAACAATGAAATGTAAAAAAATGCGAGCAAATAATAAAACCGCAGATCAATCGTGGCTTGTGGACACAGCAAACAGATATTAATATTTAACGAGGGGTTTCTCTCCCGCTCCAACAGGGCCGATGCTCAAATAAAGCCACCATAGCTTCTATTTTCCCTTCGATACCCCGGTCATCGATTTGTATATTTGGGAACTTGGAAATAATTCAATTTCTTTCTATTTGTATTCTTAACCCTCGGCCCGAGTTAGTGAATTTGAATTCGATAAAATTCGAGCAAGAGTCAGGAAAACAAGTAAGTGGGAGCATATTGCCTTGAAGTTTTCAAATGTCAGTTATTACATTAATATACGATATATATCTGAAAAATAATATCAATTCTTGTTTGTCCATAAAGGTACTCTATTTGTTTTCAATCTTCCATAATATTTTGACATTATTGTCAATCTATTTCACCAATTGTCATGATCCTCGCTCAATTCAGGAATCTAGTGAGGATTGTTTTTACTTGGCGTTCTATGTGATCCAAAAGCAAATGGTTCAATGGTAATACAGGTCATATTCTTCGTGATTAGTTGTCATAACCATCAAAATGGGAAACATTGAATTGTTTTCTCTATAAAGAAGTTGTTATATTGGATAAATGAGAGGTTATATCATATACCATCATCAGAAGGTGATCTGCCAAAACTATTGAAATTACTATTTTTTTTCATATTAAAGACCCTAGAATTATCCGTTTGTTATGCCTACTAATGGAGCTCTCATTTAGCTTGTATTATAAAAATGGTCGTGGTTTGAGGACCAAAACCAAAGACTTTTATATTTCCTCTTTGAACAATACTTTTGACTTGATTTGTGTTACTGAATCCTGGCTCAACCAAAATGTTGTCAGTTCTGAATTTATTTGCGATAATTATAACATCTTTCGACGCGATAGGAGCGATTTCCATAGTGTTAAGGGCGAGGATGGTGGTGTATTCGTAGGCGTCAACAGAAAAATTGAGGCTGATGGTGTATACTCTACTAAGAAATATGTCATTAGTGGAAGATGTATGGGTGAAAATATCAATTACAGGAAATAAGAAACTATTCTTGTGTGTCTGTTACTTTCCGCCAGATATAAAAAGTGAAGATTTTGTCGTCTTTTCGACAGTGTGACATCCCTCATGGAGTCGCACCCCAATGATATCTCCCTGATAGTTGGGGATTTCAATCTCGGATCATTTTCATGGTCTACTGATGGCAGTGAGTGCAGCTTCATCTGTGATATTGTTCGCGGTGATGCAAATTCCTCGTTCAGGGATTTCTCTTCTTATAATTCCCTTAATCAGTTCAATTGTATCATCAATCATTATAATAAAATCTTGGATTTTATTTTGTCGAATTCTACTGATGTGTCTTCTGCTTGTTGTACGCCTTTCGTTCCAGAGGACCATCCCGCCTTAGAAGTGCGTGCAAAATTTTGTTTGGATAAAATTCCTAGCAAATCTAGATCGATGTACACATTTTTTAACGTGGACTATGTAGCAATAAATTCGGCACTTTCAAGCTTTCAAGTTTGAATTGGAAAACTTTGTTATATTCTACCGATGTGAATGAATGTGTTGATTCATATTATTCTGCTTTGCATAAAGTTTTGATAAGTATGTACCTAATAAATCTGTTGAGTGTAATAAATTCTCTTCGTGGTTAGGTAAAGACACTATTAAATGCATTAACGATAAAACTAACTTACATCAAAGATTTAAAAATTCAAAGATCGTTTTCTGAATGAAAATTTCTGTATTTTGCGTAGATAATGTAAAGTCTTAAATGAAAAATATCATAAGAAACATATTGCTTCTGTAGAGGGTGGAATTGCGAAAAATCCTAAGCTCTTTTGGTCTTACGTGGGCGAGTTGAGAGATAGCCAGAGGATGCCTCAATCTATTTGTCATGGTGAAAAAATCATAGAAAATAGTTCGGTTATATCTAATGCTTTTTCTGAGTACTTTTCTAGTATGTAAGAAGATCCGCATAAACCTGTTCTTTACCAAACTAGATATAAATTTTCTTCATCGATTACATTCAACAAGATAGATCTGAAGGATGTCAAAGCTTAAATTGAGAGACTGAATGTCATGAAGGGTCAAGGTCCGGACTCCATCCCACCAATTTTTATGAAATCTTGTTCCGCTAGTTTGGCGACTTCACTTCAAATTATTTTCAACAAATCTTCAGTACAAGGTGTCTTTCCAGATAAGTGAAAGGCGGCAAATTTCGTACCTATTTTCAAGAGTGGTTGGAAAAATGAAGTAAAATTTTTGAAGCAATGGTAACTGATACATTTTTCCATTCATCCAGTTCCAAGTTGATTCAATCTCAACATGGGTTTTTCAAAGGTAGGTCGGTGTTAACTAATTCAACTCCTTACATGCATTTCATAAGTAGTAGTTTTGATGATGGTATTCAAGTTGATACCGTCCACACAGACATGGCTAAGGCCTTTGATAAGGTACATCATGCAACTTTGTTGGGGGTTCTAGAGGACTTTGGTGTGGTGGGCTCCTCACTTAAATGGATAGAATCGTATCTGTCGGATAGACTGCAGCATGCTGCACTCAATGGCACTCATTCCAGTTTCGTTCGTGTCACCTTTGATGTTCCTCATGGGTCACATATGGGCCTCCTTTTATTTTCAATTTACATTAATGATATTTCGGAATGTTTTCTCCATACAAAGCATGATTTATATGCCGACGATCTTAGAGTGTACAGTGCTATTCGGTCCTATGATTATATTTTGTGGTTTCAGAGTGACCTTGACAGACTTTTCCCTTTTTGTTAAAGTAGGTATTTTCAATTAAATATTGATAAGTGTAAGCATATAAAGTTTACAAAAAATATCAACGTCTTCGATACTATTTTTACTGTTGATGGGCTTGTAATTGGGAGGGTAAACCAAATTAAGGATCTTGGTTTATATCTTGATTCTAAGTTGTCCTTTGAGTACCATATTGATCATATAGTTCCTAAGGCTTTCAAAATGTTGGGTTTCGTTCTTAGAATAACTAAAAGTTTCAGCGATCCGAGGTCTTTAAAAATGCTATATTTCTCGTAGGTGAGGAGTAATTTGGAGTATGCTGTACCTGTTTGGTCCCCTCACTAATACAAGTATATTGACAGAATTGAACAAGTCCAGAGAAAGTTTGTCAAAAGTTTTAACTTTAGATTTTTCATGATTATCAATTAAGTTCGCGTCATTACAAAATTTTAAGCCTGGAGCAGAGGAGAGTCCTTTTCGACATTCTATTTCTTCATTGAATTTCAAATCATTCTTTTAGTTTTCCGCTTATTAATTATCTCACTTTCAATGTTCCCGTGTATCCTAGTCGTCGAAATGCACTCTTTTATGTTCCGAAGGCCCGTACTAGCTTATTTTTTCATTCTGTTTTCTTGCGAATTATGCGACTGTACAATTGGCATATTGCCAGTATAGATATTTTTCACGAACCTCTTTCTTCTTTCACAAATAATGTTATTGCATATCTCATTAGATCTGAATCATCCCCATTGTAGTAGTTTCTAGTTTTCATGATATTTTGCTTGATTCTGTAATTTTTAGTGAGTTGTTTTTCTCTCCTGAATTTTTATGAAAGTTATAATTTTCACTTTGTATGACAGTTTCACTTCTGTTTATTTTTCTGTTATCATTTTTGTGAACCCCAGTAATTGGGTCTATGCTGTAGGGGTTCCTATGTTTTGTAACAATAAATATTTTGAATATCTCTCCATGTTTTCTAGTTTAGCCCTGTGAATGAAAGAATTTTCATAGAGAGAGCTATGTGGCGTAGCTAGTTGGACCGTCCCTGGTGAAAATTTTCCGCGAACCTGGTTTTTGTTCGAAACTGGATTCTTTCCGATACCAAGCTGACACTTGGTAAAGCCAGCAAACTTGACTGTACCGCCAAGTAGATGCATGTTCTTTCCTGAGGAATTTCGATGTCCTTGCATGATTAGCGGAGGTTCTCCAGCAGTGACTTTTCTGAAGAACGTTGATGATAGCATCTTGTTCGCGTTGAAATTGACCAAGTTCAACCGACCTCCCTCTGATATCTTCTCCAAATCTGAATTCCGTGACATGCTCTGTTGGTATCTTTGTCGGTTTTATTCCCCAGCAGTTATAGGACGCTGACTAGAAAGTGAGAGTACAGTTTTCGCAAACACAAATATTCTGTTCTCGATGGAATGGAGCAGATTATTAATCTGCAATAGAAAAAGATTCAGCGATAGTATGGAACCCTGAGTAATCCTTCATTAAACTGAAAAGATTCACTATCTAACCATCAACAACCACCTGAATCGATCTACTGAAGAGGAAGCTACTAATACTACTACGCAAGTCTTTATACGATTAGTCTACATATCATTGCAGCGTGCCAAACCCTGTAGAAGGAGTAGTTGATCGTTGTCTACGGAAACCGTAATGCCGATCACAGATCGTTTATAACTCTTTCCATGACTTTCGACATAATGCGATTGGACGATAGTTTTGGGGTAGGCATTTCTTCCCTTTCTTTCGAATAGGTTGTACGCTTGCAAACTTTCCAACACTTCGAAAGTTGTGGCTCTCATACGAAATATGAAACAGGGGATTAAGAACAGGTGCTGACACTGGAGTACATTCCTTCAAAACAGTTGGTGTTATTCCACCAAAATTCACTGCTATACTACAGTTCAGTTGTTGAAGAACGCGCCTTACCATACGCACTCTGAATTGCACTTCAGACATATTCGATTCAACATGTGGGATGATTGGTGGTACTGCGTTTGATGTATCTAAAACTCTATCTCTATCTATCTCTAATCAAAGGTGGCACGGATGACTTGCAAAAGTTGTTGCCGACTGCCTTCGTCATAGACCAGAACTGACTAGTTTTCGCCTTATCGATTGCTGAGTTACAAATGATCCTGAAGCGCACATATTCAACTTTAGTTTTATCTGTTCGATTTTTCTTCCAGTTCTTATAACCTCTGTTTTTGACTATGACAGCTTTTTGACAGTTTTTGGAGAGTCGAGGCTTTTGTGCTGATGTTATTTTCGTATAGAGGTCCATGCTTCAAGAATGACTTCAGTGACGGTCTCAGTGCAGAAATTGATGTCAGGATCTGAAAACCAGACGCCATTAAGGGGAAAAACGAGAGCCTTCCTGGAAGGTGTTGAATTATATTAGTAGGAGAAACGAGGTTGCACCCTTAGTTACCTAAGGATGCTGAGACCTGAAAACAAAATCATCTGGATTTGAAACAAGAGATCGAGAGTATTGGAAAATCGGTTATATTGTAAGAAACTGTTGTCAGCTCATCGACAAGTTCAATCAAGTTGAGGCTGATCACGAAGGCTTTCGCTTGCCTTTCTGGCTCGTCGGTTATATTTGAGTGCTGGAGTCAGTTGATGAGACATCGAAGTTTCCCATTATGATCACCTTAGCTGATGAATACTGTATTTGGATAGTATCTACCTTGTCTCCTAGGTACTCAGCTAGGGTTGTTGTTAGTAGTAGGAAATGTATACAGACAACAGAGAAACAGTTTTGTTATATAAACAGATTCGAAAGCATACCAGGTCATGTACTGCACTCACATTCATGTTGATGTTTCCTAGTCATCTTTGGAATGCGATATGCGATCTAGATCCGACAGAGGAATGACCGTCTTCCATACATTTTCAAAACCCGTTCAAAACCATGTTTTTTCTATGGTTTGAATTAATTCAGAGAATAGCCATTATCTGGAGTCTCGTTTGAATTTGTGTTTCGTACTACATAATGCATGCTGATGATTTCTTTTTAACAACCACCATTCAGGTTTTCCACAAAAATTTCAAGAGCTTCAACGTGGCCACATCTTAGAGTACATTACACATCAAAGTCATATCTTTGTTGATGATGCACATCTTTATGGCGCTGGTGATTGACATTAGACCATTGCTCATTGATATTTGATTAATTGATGAAACATATCTCATCACTGACGATGCGGACTTCATCGGTCCATATAACCTTTCAATAAGGCTAAGTGTTCATGCATTTGATATTTTTAAAATACAAATCGCTGAAATTCGGCAAATTGGATCCTCAGGGTACTAAAAAAGGAAGAAATAGAGTCCGTTCCAATGAAAACGAACAACCATAAATAACTCAGTTGGTTTGATTTTTCTTTGAATTTTCTCAAGCAAATCAATTTTTCTTTATATGTTTCGTTCTCCCCCTATCAACTCCTACCACAGGCAGCGTCTATCTTTTATCTGGGAAGGAGGGATCATGGAACACCTTCCTGAAATTTGATTCCATTGTCTACACGATCGCGTTATTACATACTTTATGTAATAACATGTGACGAATTGAAATCGAGAATTGTTTGGAAACATTTCAGGTTGTCATGAATCCATTCGATCTCGGTTTGAGAAAAACTTTGGATCAAAATCGACTTGGTTACATCTGAAAAATTCTGTTACTTATTTAAACGCGTGCGGATACACTTCTTAGTAAATCTACTACCCCGAAAAAATTTATTATCAGAAATTGGCTGTGTTCTTTATGAAAAGAATGATTTGATCCTCAATATCTGCTTTTCGAAGTGATGTTAATTAAAAAGCAACATTGATTGGACATCATGATTCTCATGAAAATCTATCATGAAATGAAACATATCATTGAGTTTCTAGTTTTTTAATCCAGGTACCTTTCTATCGCAAACATTCGAAGTGGTCCCAATTTACCTCTCCTGCCTATACAACGATCCGGAAATCTATTTTCCACATGGTCCCGCATAGTGGAAATATAATGAGAAGGTTCCCTATCATGTTGATACATAACATTATGTACAGATAGATTTGGATCTTCTTCGATGGTAACTGATTTGGAAGGATTTATCAAATTCTCAAGAAGGTTTTGCCACCCAAGTTTACCTGTATAAATAATGTTTTACTGAAATTCCGGCCCAAATATTAAGCTTATGACGTCTTTGAGTATGACTCTCCCTCTTTAAATGGGGATTACTGTCACTTTTCGAAAGATGGTCTCACTAATTCCTACGTCATCACGACTCTAGTGGGATTGAATTCATTTCAGTAACCCATTCAGTTTCCATGAATTTACTTGTTAACTCAAGAACGTGTTTGGGTCCCAAATTTCTTTCAGGGTTATTTTCTTTGAGAATTTGCTGGAATGCTATGGCAGGGTCATTATTTTTTAAGATAAACTCACAGTTTCAATGCTTTCCTGCAGTGTGTACAGCATCTTCAACAAAATCACCGTTATTTCAGGTTATCCGAACTATGGAAATACTACTAACATAAGTCAGCTATGTTTCAACGAATAACCAAAAGTAACTGAATCTGGCAGGTTTGAAAACAATCTTCAAACCTGGGAAGATTGTAAGCAAACCGACACATGCCATCAAAATTAAACATAGTTTCCATTTATTGATTCGAACAGAAGACATATAGCTGTTTCTTTGAGGCAATAATATCGCTTCCAACCGTGTTGTTGCCAACAGTTAACGCTCCAGTACTTGATTGGTTGTTAAATCAGATGTACATCATATCTTAATATCCGATGACACATGAAATTTATCGCTATATGTTTAAACACATTGAAGACTTCTATTCAGAGAGCAATATTCAACCTTCCACAGAATGTCAAATATGCCAAACTGAAGGAGCTAGATCTCCGATATACTCTTCATAACCATCGTCTACCAGGGCCACATTAGTAGTGTAGACTGACAAGTTCAAATGATAACAAAATTGCAGTTTACTATATTCATTCTATACATAAATTCCGACTAGATTGTAGCACTATTATTGCGGCCCTGGTTGACGATGATTACGAAGAGTAGAACGAAACACCAGCTTCAATGGGGAAGGTGATAATATAACCTTTTTTTCGTGGAAACTAGTATTAAAATGAATATAAATATTTTTGACGAAATCAATAATAAAGATTTTCGTGGAAACTAGTATTAAAATGAATATAAATATTTTTGACGAAATTAATAATAAAGATTTTCGGTCTCATTTCTTTTACTTCAGTTCAGTTCATCATTATTAATAGAATGGAAATGTTCACAAACAAAAATATAAACAGGATGGTGGAATGAACTAACTCGATAAAGACACGTGATGAGAATTGACATTCCTAAATATTATCTTCGATAATTACCGAGGTTGATGTTCTGATTTTTCTCGAGGAGAACATGATGTTCGAAATTTTCTTCCACTCAATGCGTTATAGGTCATCAACTTTGTTTCTATTGAATATATTTAAAAAGTATGAACTAAAAAACGTTAGAGGCATGTCCCAGATTAATGTCAAATATACTGATTGTTCCGTTACAAAGATTCAATTCAAAGAAATGTTTTTTGAACAGGATGTCCTATTTTTCTCATTATTTTGAACCTAAATTAATTAAATTTTCAGAAGAGTTCATATCTCAACTAAACAGTTTTCGAATTGATCCACAACAACAACAATCTGTGATGGTTTCACAACACAGTTCTTCCACCGCAAAATTTTGTTATATCTTAAATAAAATGGAGTTTTGGTTAATTTATATGGATGCACATATTCAATAGGTTTGTGTGCAATACTGAAGAGTTCAAATGAAAACGAAACTGTAGTCTGTTGCTCTTATTCATGACATCCGACTGGAGTGTGCCACTACAATTGTGGCCCTGGTCAAAGATGATTATGAAGAGTGAACAACCAGGTTCTTCAGTGAAGAATCGACGGACGGTTGAATATTGCACCCTGGATAAAAGTCTTCCATGTGTTTATACAAATAGCGAAAAATTTTGCGTGTTCTCGGATATTAAGACATGGAGTACAACTGGTTCAACAGCCAATCAAGTAAGGAAGCATTTGCTGATTTTGACCACTTTATCGAGCAGTTGCCATGAATAGTCTAACTAGTCTGGTTTCTTTAAGTTCTCTTTGTTCCACCTACTTTTCTTGTTTATAGTTTGCTGGTGGGCCTTGTATTCTTCATGTCGGTTCGTTAGAGGGTGTTATGTGTACATGTTTACACATGCATGTACTTGATACGTTACAACGAATTGCTACGAGTAGGAGGCAGCTAAGATTGATGTTGTGAATGGTTATGCAACACTGACGAGTTCGAAGGAGAACGAAAGTGCAATCCGTTGCTCCTATTCATGATCTCCGACCAGATTGTACTACTGCTATTGTGGGCCTGGTTATGAAAAGTAAATCAGAGAATCTGCTTCTTCAAAGAGCAATATTTAATATTCTAAAAATTTTGAATCTTGTTCCCTGAATAGAAGTGTTCAATGTGTTCACACATATAACGATAAATTTCGTGTATTATCAGATATTGAGATATGAAGAGATGTAGGGTTCCGGTAGTTAAAACTACTTGATCGGAAAGTTTATCTTTTCAGCTCTTCAGATGATTACTCAATTATTAACAGTTCATCCTTTCCTCCAATTTAAATTCGATAATATCAATTTTTGCAGAGGTTTTTCGAATAGAATCAGCTGTATCATATATTTTTCGGTGCTTGATCCAGAATGATACTTATGTGAACTAGATCATTCCTCTCGTGCATCATATACGAAGTCTAATTGACTAACCTCTTAAAATAATTCTGATTCAATTCTGCAGCGTTAATGATGAAATTTGTATATATTAAGCTTCATTCAGAAATGAAAAATATGAAGTTGAAACAGTTGAAGTTGTTAAATATTTTTTAGAAATATAATTCAACACTAGAAAAGAGTTCAAGTATGAAATCTGATTCAAGAATCGAAAAGAACATTAAATTTTCTATAGAAAATATTATATTTATCATTTGATTTCGAAATTGCTGACCCGACAGACAAAGTCCTGCCCTGGAACCTTATCGAAGCTGCCTCTAGCAACCACAAAGCAATAAAACAATTTCAATTTTAGATCTCACTCACCTCTGTTCGAAGTGCAATGAGCAATAACTAACTGATATAAAATATCTTATTCCGGCTTCTTCTACTTTGAATCGCTCGCAATAACGACAGGCTGTCACCGACGGCATGACGCATGCCTAAGCTATGTAAGATTTAGGAGGGAAATATTCAATAATTTCTCTGTTTTAAATTTATTTTTGCAGTCATCATCTTGGTTGACATTGTTATATTAGTTTTTGATCAATACCCCCTCGAGTGCTGTTTCAATAAAAATGCTTGGAAATCAGATTTTCACATTGTGATTTAGTTTTTGATTATGTCCCCAAGTTTGAAGCTGAGCGAATTCCAGACACCATTTCAATCCATATTTGGCAATTAAATGAAGTTTTTTTTGAGAAATTCTGAAACATCATTCGATATTTTCAAACTAAGTCCCCAAATACAATCTTTCATACTTTAAACGATAAATTGAAACTGAGTTTCTCCTCATCGAATATTCTCAATCCGTATTGAGCGCAAATCTGTTTTTTTTCATCTTACAATCAAGATTTCAAATAAAAACCCTTTGATGTCCCTAACTCTAAAAGAGAGCAAGAATCTCAAATGTCGAAACTGAAAAAAAAAATTTTACGAATTTTTCGACCACTATTTAGCACCCTTTGTGTTATTAAAATTTGAACAATATTTGAAACCCTTTTTTGCGTTTTGAAGTGCTTTTCTCAAAACTTTTGAAGTGCTATTCGTTCGGTTTGTTCTCAAGATCTCGAAAACAATTTTCATATATCTGGAACTTTAAAGAAGAGGTTAATTTCACAAAAACTTCTGAATTTTTATTCCGCATCTTTACAACTAATTTGTTATTTTGTAATTATAATCCAAAATATAACTTTTCACTTATCAATTACAAAATCTGTGAGAATTCTATCATGAACATGAAACCTCTATAAACGGGTTAGTTGTCCCAAAATTTCTGATATTTTTTACTTAAAACGTAATTTCTGAAGACTCAAACTTCATAACTGAGTGCAATCGAATTGAAACTTTTCACACTCTATTCTATTTCGTCCCGTTGAAGTAATTCTTGAAATTGTAATCAAGATTATAACGGCAAAAATTAAAACACACTGATGTGATATTTTTATGTTTTAGCAAAATCGATTGATGTGAGTGAGCATTCCTTTTGATGATTATTGTAAAAGATATCAAATATTATTTTTAAAATATACCTTCGAACTGATTAACATTTGTTGTGTATTGAAAACGCTTTAGGAAGATAATAATCATAAAAAATACCGGTATTTTCTCTCTTTATATCTCCAAATTAAAAAAAATTACAAAGTGGTAGTTCTTATTGAAAATTACAGAAACAAGGTTCCTTCACTCAAGACGATTACATTTTCCATTCGTTTTGGGCATGTAAAAAAGTTTCATTCTTGGCTTAGAAGTTGGGAGCCGTACCGTATTCACAATGATGCTTTGAATTTCAAAGCCAGTCATCTTAAAACGGAGCTCATATTCCAATCATGCGGCCAGGGTGGCGGTTTCGATGTCCAACTATAAGAAATTGGACTCAAAGGATGCACTGAGTGCGTTAAGAAACCGCGCGGCTCCTGTTCTAACTTGTTCAAAGGAGAGGATCCCAGTTACCTGATCACTATTCCGACCACAGCCGCCTTTAGCACAGCGTCTTAGCAAGTTAAGACTTCTCCCCCGACTTGACTGTGAGTTCCTGTGCGTTGCCTTTTCCTTTTCGCCCACCCCCTCGCCCTGCTGTATACGTGCCCCAACAGATTGCATAAATACATGCGGGATGTGACTTGGCCTTCTCGTTAGATGCATCGAAAAGTATCTGATCCAGGTAGCTTTACGCGACATTCTTTTTGTTTATGAGTTGGCGGACAAATGAAGTCGAGAACTAGAAAGTTATTCGCGTTCGTATATTTTTCGCTCTGAATAGTTGGATTTCAAGGACTTTCCGCCGCTGTGCAGAATAATTTTAAATGAACGAATAAAATTTATGATTTTCTCTAACCCAGCAAATTTAAACATGCAGCTAAAATCCAGGGTGGATATACACATATATACATATATATATATATATATATATATATATATATATATATATATATATATATATATATATATATATATATATATATATATATATCTACAGGGTGTTTCAACGAAAATTAAACAGAGGCTATATCTACCAAGATTTCATTTCATTTTGGTTTAAAGGGGGACATCTTTTGGGGTACAAAACTTTCCTGAAATATCAACCCTCTAAGCGGGGGTTGCAATCCTTGAACATTTTGAATAGGGAAGATGGATCGAGTGATGACCCAAAAGAAAGGTGGAATCTTTGTCTACATCGCCTTCAACGAATTTCCATTTTTAATTGAAAACTGTGAAAGATACAGGGTGAGCAACTGAAAGATAGGGAAGACGATTTCCCTAAGACTATTCAAGTTTCAGTGAAGTAAAATGGAATAGATCCATGCTGATCAATGGCACTCATCATCAAATACCATCCTCATCTCGAATTTCAACCCCTAGAGCAGCGGTGATCGCCCTTGAAAATTTGGAAGAGGGTAGATGGGTCGAGTGATAACTCGAAACAAAGGTATTATCTTTGTCTGCATACCCGTGAAAGAATTTCACTTCGATTGTAGAAGATACAGAGTGAGCCACTGAAAAATAGAGAAGACTATCGCCCCAAGACTATTGGAGTATTAGTGCGAAAAACTGGAATAGATTCATTTTAGGTCAAAAGCTGTCATCTTCCGAAATCACCCTCATCTCGAATTTCAACCCCTAGAGCAGGGGTAATATTTCGATCCAGTGATACCTTTCAAGTAAAGGATTTCGATTGCCTTCATGACTGCTCGCAATAATTCTATTCTCATTGAGTTCCATAGGAGTTAGAGTAGCTCACTCTGTATCTTCTACAATTTTCAATCAAAATTGAAAATTCGTTCACGGGGATGCAGACAAAGATAATACCTTTCTTTCGAGGTATCACTCGACCCATCTTCCCTCTTCCAAATTTCCAAGGGTGGTCACCCCTGTTCTAGGGGTTGAAATTCGAGATGAGGATGGTACTTGATGATGACTGCCATTGATCAGCATGGATCTGTTCCATTTTACTTCACTGAAACTTGAAGAGTCTCAGGGAAATAGTCTTCCCTATCTTTCAGTTGCTCACCCGGTATCTTTTACAGTTTTCAATTAAAAATGGAGATTCGTTCAACGCAAAATGTTCAAGGATTGCAACCCCTGCTTAGGGGTTGATATTTCAGGCAAGTTTTGCACCCCAAAAGATGTGCTCCTTGAAACAAAAATTGACCTATTTTTGCGTTGTGATTAGAAATGAATATCTTGGTAGACATAGCCTTTGTTTATATTATATATATATATATATATATATATATATATATATATATATATATATATATATATATATATATATATATATATATATATATATATATATATATATATATATATATATATATATATATATATATATATATATATATATATATATATATATATATATATCATTCATATAAGGCTTTACATGGCTTGAGGAAAGGTAGACCCCCTGAGGAGCTTCGTTTAAGATATACAGGCTGTTTTCTGAATTTCGCTTAATATTCAAAAATTCACAACTCTTCAACTGTTACACAGAATAACTAGAAATTAGGCACACAGGATCACCTTTGCAGGATCTATCCAAAGCGGGACATTTCGAAAATTTCAGGACCGGACTGAATAAATGTAAAAAATTGTGTTTGGAGCGATACAACACCCTGTAGAATGTTTTTTCAATGGTTTGATCACTGGTGCTCGAACCGCACAAACAGTGTGTACAAACTATGTAATGAAACCTTTTAGCATCATTGAAATGGTCTCGAAATAAATTTTTGAATTTGCTGATTGACGAAAAATACACCTCAAAAAATTGATATCGCTTTCTACAAGAAATTAACGTGTTTGAAATGAGTCCATTTTGTTTTTTTTTCAAGTAGCATCATTTGAGACCTCAGTTTTTCCTGTTTTATCTACGTATGGTCTTTGACTCACAATACAGGTCCGGATTATCAGTGGAATATTTTATCGCTTAAATGAAGACTGTTGCTATCAAAATGATGAGAATATTGATGAAAAAATAATATTATTTAGTCAGCACTCTACTATCAATCTTACTTGTGATGTGTTTATTCGGCATTAAGCTCTGGTAAAGATACTGCAGTTTGATTGTTTGCTTTCAAATTCAGACTATGAATAAGTAATCGAGTGAAAAATTATTTTTACTTATTGCTGCACACGGAAATGAATAAATAGTAACACATTATAAGGAATAAAAAAATACATGTCGTTTCAACTGATTGCAATACTAGTGTGTGAATATTTCAGAATAATAATACAATAACAGAAGGAAAGTACTGACCTCTAAAACTGATAATTTTCGACACCCAATTTCAGAGTTTATTCTCGTAATAGCTTCCACCTTCATTAATACATATTTCCGAACGTCTGAAAATATGTCTGGTTGCCTTCTGAATAATTTCAAGGTTTCCTCATACGAAATCAAAACTCTCTGTGATTCTTTCTAAGAGTTCTTCCCTTGTGGTAATTTTTCCCTTATAAACTCTTCCTTTTAGAAAGCCGCAGAGGAATTAGTCAACCGGATTCAGATCCGGTGACCTAGGTAGCCAAGCGATGGGACCTCCTCTGCCAATCATCGATCCGTATACTGATGATTCAAATATTTCCTCACTAATCTTTGCAAGTGGTTTCTCAAAAATTCGAGATACCGTTCCCCATTACGAGTTTCATTGAGAACATGAGGTGCTATTAGTCGATTATTGTGAAGTGCACACCAGAGATTGACTGAAAATCTATACTGTGATCTTTTCTTCAAGATAGCTCTCGGATTTTCATAGGATCATAAATGCCTGTTACGAGAATTGTATTTTCCATCTCTTGTAAACATCGACTCGCCTGTAAAGAATATCCTACGGATGGATCTTCTATGGTTGACATAATAATTGCAGAAGTCCAATCGCGGAATTTCATCCCCAGGTTCCAAACGTTGAGCAGGTTGAAGATGATAGGTTTGTAGTTTTTCTTTATGCAGAATTCTCCATACTTTCAAGTGAGCCATGCCCATTTCATTTGCGATCTTTCGAGTGCTGATGGATTCTCTATTGCTCTATTAATGACCTGTCCAGCGTTATCAATATTTCTATGGCGATCACGTTTCTTCTCTTCAGATGGAAAATTCCCATGAGTTCTCGAAAACTGGAAAGTTTGACTGAAAGTCACATGGCTAGGAAATCTTCTGATCGGAAATCTTGTATGGCATTCTCTAACCGCAGCTCGGGCATTGCCGTCGCAATATCCATAGACGAATAGAATATCAGCATATTCTTCATTAGAGAATTTGGAGATTTCGGTTAATAAAGAAACCTAAAATTCGGTTTTTCTGAGAAAGAACGACAAACTACTGTTTTCGAATTCAGCCAGACCGTACATGTAATGGATATCAGCCAATTCGGCGTTAGTAATATTAGCCATTTTTTCTTACAGCAATAACTTCAAACGTCTCAAAACTAATTGTTAATTTAATAAACAATTCGAGCAGACACTGACAAAATGAATATAAATGAAAAAATCAAAGCCTACCATTCATTTTTTTAATTAGAAGTGGTTTCAATTCACCGAATGCATACATTCGTTTAATAATTTTTTGCTCGAGAACGGTTGGAGAAAATAAAAAATTACAATTGTCAAAAACGTTTTTAAGTTGAACGAATATGACGAAAATTGATTGTACGTTGATCAGTGGTATACTGCAAAAAAGTTTGAAAAGGCAAAAGAAGACATGGCTCTGGTAAAGAAAACAATTTGTACATTCTAGTTAAAGTTTAGGACGTGTAATGCTGGAGGCTGTAAAAATAGCTTGATTTCCGAATTTGAGCTGAATATCTCAAAAACTGCAGGAGTTTTGGAGAAAAAAACAATTTTTTCCATAAATTTCAACACCCTGTAGCTGCGTAACAAAGCTTTTGCGGACCTATGTTCATATGAAATTTTATTCTTAAAATTGCACTAAATTTACCCCCTCAAGTTGTGATATACTATTATGTAACATCCTGTATAAAAGTAACGAAATTTATTCGAAAACGAGTAAGTTATATCAATATTTCAGAAACTGTTACTTTTGTGAAGAAGCGGTTCATGAAGATTTCAAAATTTCCAAATCACTTGGTAATCACAGAAACTATGACAGGTAGACCAAATCCGTCTGATGCATTTTTGGTTTCTTTGAGAGTAGAATAGTGTCGCTCTCATCGAGAAACTCACAAAACCTGCGAATATGGGAGAACCTATACAATATAATTTGGAAAAATATTAGGATTACTCAGGAAATCTGAAACTCTGGTCAAGTTGCTTTAATCATTTTTTATGTATGCACTTTCGATCAACGATCAAATTTATGTTTTGAAAAGAAAAAATTCGGCTCAATTCAGAAAATTCTCTTTACTATTTCTGACATAATGAATGATTGGCTCTTCATACTCCTAGGAAAATTTTCAGAGAAAAAATCTAGATTGAATACTAAAAAGTCGAAAAAATCGAGCAAACTATAAGAAATCTGAAGATAGGAATTACATCTCGTGATGATTCTTTGTACTTGTGTTGGTCGAGTTTCTGGAAACATTTTCAGCACACAATTAGAAAGGGTTATAAAGAAAATGGATAAATTCGAACAAACGTAAATATCATAATATTTTTTAAGTATTTGTTGATAAAAAGACATATTTTATTGATTCTTTTTCGTTTTGTTCAGCAGTTCTGCAAACTGAATTGAGAAAAAATTCTTGAAGCTCTGGAAAGAATCTAAACATCTATTCACGTTTTGATATGAGTTCTACCGGGATAGTTGTTATTCAATAATTTTTTCCTTAAACCTTAAAAAAAACTATTTTTCATTTTTATAAATAATTCTCTATTTCATTCCCATTCGAACGTTGTTTATAAAGTTCTAGAATGGCCGTCATACTTTAGGGAATTAATGCGAACACAGCTTTACATTCACTTAAAACTGAAGCCATACTTTGGAAGCGGCGAGAAGGAGAAGTATGTGATACCATGTCAAACGAATTGCTTTACAATGATTCTTCTGTATAATTGAATTGATTGCTTAGACAAACGGGACCCTCTCAAAGGGCACAGGAACGTGGTCATTCTGCCATTTCTATCGTCCAGCCCGACTTCAGAAAGGCACAAAGGCATTCCTACCCCAATCGTCATTAATTAAATTCAGGGATTTGTTTTTCCCTCTCTGCTTTCTCATTCCTACAGCCGGATATTTGATTCCCGTTTTTGTTCTTCGAATGATGTTTGTGTGTAATTTTTCTCCTTTTTCTCCTTCGTAAAGAGTTAATAAGCCTCAGATGTGTGAGAGTATTTTGCTTTGATGCAGCATACGAGGGATAATTTGATTAGATTAGGTTTTGGAATTTTGTAGCTCCATTCTTGGTAACTGCTCTATCCCATGTCTTCTTTTGATTCTTCTAAAATAAGTTTTCAAATTTGGCAGTATTTTCTTTGATATCTTAGACTCGTAAGAACAAGTAATAGTTTAAAGAAACTCGGTATCACTCCAGTTATAATGAAAATAAAACCTTTACTAAGGACGCTACGTAAAGTCATGAAGGTATTTGATATATACTTAATTAACTTTCAAGAATGACCTTGCATTGAAGACGTCTATACAAGATTACACCATATTCTGGGAAAAGAATAAGTTCTATTGAAAAATTACCCTTGCAAAAGTTTTTGTAATTTTCTTTTTATATTTCTGGTCATGCTTTGAGATCTGATATCACCAAAAGATAATCTCAATAGATCATACCAAACATTTTTATATTTTCTAAAGTATATTTTTCAACAAATAAAATGATATAAGATTTGGTAGATGAACGATTCCAGATCGATTCAGTATTAGGTGAAATGATAAAATAAAATCAGAGGCATGTTAACATCTATTTGGGTGATAGTGATTGAGATTATTGTTGTTTTCACAAATTGTATTAAATGAAATAATTACAAGTAGTCAATATCGATAGATTCGGTGAAAATAATTCATTAGATTCAATTATCAATGAACTAACAGTAATATAAATTGAAACGATGTTATTGTTGGTTTTGAAGCAGACATAGATATCTATAAGAAGCATGCAATAAAGGAAATCATTTTAATGCAACTCTATCAAGAGTTTATATCGATCCATTCAATGGATAATTGCTACCAGAATTTCATGTGGATGATCCTAACACGATGCAGTTTTGTTAGGAATTAATGGATAACAATAATAGTTCTGCTAATAATATTGTATTCATTGATAAAGTGAAATTTTAATAAAGAATATTGTCGATGTGTTCATTTTATGGAAATTCATTTTAATACAAATAAAACAAAACACTTTCAATTGATTACCACAATGTTTTTTCGATATACTTGATCGATTTCGACAGTTATGTCACTAGAAAATGACGTAACTGTCGAAACCGATCGTGTTTGTTGAAAATAAACATTGTGGAAATGAGACAAAAGTGTTTCTTTTCATTTATATTCATTTTACCGAAATGGATTTGTTAATCGACATATCTATCGCTCTTGAACAAATAGGATCCCTTCGGAATGGAGGAGAGTCAATTCTTTCTTTGGAAAAATTCGAATGATGATGATAATGGTTAATTTTTATTTTACTTGATGAAAATATTCAATAAAGTATCATTTCACATGAAAATTGATATGTATGTAAGGCGATACGAAAATATTCAGTTTGAAACATATTTGCGAACTTTCATTTTCTCTACTTTCACTTCTGAAATTTTCTGTTAAATTTATGTTTTTCAATTAATTATGCTTTTGTTCTTTTTCTTGCTATGTTCACCCTCGGCCAAATAGGAAAATAATAGCTAATTGCGTTTTGTGAAGAGATTGAAGACGTATAGGTTCCAAAGCTCTCGTTGAGTGGACAAAAAATGGAAACGAAAAATACTGGGCGTTCTATTTAAACGTTAAGCTATGTCTATATTTCGAAAACTATATACCGTGGAAGAAAACTGATTATAAGCAAATATATCTATATAACAAAGTTTCAACTCTTCTAATATATTTCGCTATAACCAAAATACATGTGGCGTCTGAATATGATAAATTTACAGAATCACATTGAATCACAGAAACTATGACAGATATACAGCATCTCTCTATGTTACTAATAGCCAAGATACCTCATTAAATCTACGAATATGGGCCATCCTGTAAATGTGAATGTTATAAAAAATTTTATTCAATTATTCTATTTAGTTACAAAACCTGAATATAACTTAATATTCTGAATTTTCGAATAAAACATTGTGGTCAAAGTATAGTCAAATTTTTCCCAAAATATTGACAATATTACAAATGAAAGAAATTGGAATGGTTTAATATTTGGTGGATGGTATCATATGGATCGAAGGAAAGTAATGGAATATTTAGAATGTTGTATATATTCTGTCAAAAAGTACCGATAATCGATTATTTAAAAATCTGCTGAAAAGGATTGTCAGGATTTGTTACTAAGTGAGCATAACTATTTTTATACTGACGTGGAGTTTGAACACGATCTGTCATTTAGTTTTTTACAGTGCTCGATTTTGTCAGTTCTCACAAGTGTGTTTCGCGTTTTTACAGTGGATAAAAATATCGAACAATGTATTTGTCTCAAATTTTGTATACCGAATGGAATTTCATGTGTCGATCGCTGAAAATGTTACAGAAGGCTTAGGGTGAATCGACTTTATCAGAAACACGTGTAAATGAGTGATACAATGCATAAAACAGCAGCCAAGATGTGGTGGAAGATTTGCCTCGCTTTGGTCGGCCATCAAAATCAAAAAATAAGGTGAAGGAAATAGTAATTGAAAATTGTCATTTAAGTTTGAGAGAGATATACAATCAACTTTCTGTGTCTCATGAATCAATTCCTACCAGTTTGAATGATTGTTTGGGTATGAAACGTATTGTCACTTGACTAGTTCCAAAAGAACTGAATTTTCTTTGAAAATTGAATGGCGTGAACGTGAAGATATGCTAGAACGAGTGAATTCCGACCCCACATTGTAACTAATGATGGGAAATGGCTTTATGAGTTCGACATGCAAACCAGTCACCAGAATATAGAGTTTGAGAGAGCAAATCTGTCGATAAATGCACCATCTTACAAGGCGGCTATCATTGTGAAATAATTTCTAACTAAAACTCTACAAATACCATTGAACAACCACCGTATTCACCTGATATGGCTCCGTCCGACATTTTACTTTTTCTATAACTCAAGTTACCACTTCGAGGTACCCATTTAGAATCGATAGAAGACATAAAATAAAAATCGCGGCGAGAACAGAAGTCGCTTCCGGAAAAAGCTTTCGTTAAATATTTTGATGATTGGATTATTTGTTGGCGTGAATATTTCATTTCAAAAGGATCCTACTTTGAAGGTAATACAATAAATTTGAAAGAAAAATAAATATTTTGTGTTTCATTAACCAATTCTCGGTACTATTTGACGTATTAGTACTTTTTTGAGTGTATTAGTATAAACTAGTGAGCCCATTTAAGTCGCCTTTTATATCTAAATAGCCAATATACTAAACGCCTAATATACTGAACGCCTTTTTATATCCAACTTTATCTATACTGAACGCCTTATTATATTCACTTCATTATTCATATTTTTACTTAATAGTTCTTTATGTTACATGGAAATCTTTCATATATTACCTCAGTCATCCTTAGGGTAACGCAGCTTCCAGTATTGTTTTATGGATACTGACTCATCAACCACACAAATTTCAACACTGTTCACTACTATCCCAATTCAAAGGGATACATTCAATTTGAAAATCTAAACTTTCTCCAATTGAGCTAGTATAAGATGAAATTAAAAATATTTCAACATTGATTCAAAAACAAATTGTTCAAGCACCCTTTAGGCATAGAAATTCAATCCTCAACAACTCTAATATTAATTCACAATATTCCAAATTTTTAGTTCCAAAAGTATTAAATATATACTTCAGAAAGATCAATATATGCAGATCTATAGTTTCAAATTTTTAATTTTACTCAACAGTTCTGATTCGTATTCGATCAGTTAAGAATCCAATAAGATTAATGAATTATAATAAACAACAAATATGAGCTTGAAACAGCAAGATGGAAGAATTACTTCTAAGTATATTAATGAAATAGAAAATAAAAGTTCTTCTCGAAATAAAATTTCTTGGGAATATCCGAAACACAAAAGCGGGAAATTAGTAATCAAATAAAAGAACACTACTAAATACATAGAAATTTCACCTTATGTGATTGCCCTATACGTAACTATTTTGTATAAATTCAAATTGATCAAAATTCACACAATTCGCTTACCAGAAAGAACAAACATCATCTGAATTGAAGTGTTCTTGTGGAAAGCAGAAATGAGATCCAAAAATTTGTAAATTACATTATGGACCCTCATATATAATACAATGATGTTATCAGTTTCAGTGAAACTGTTTCTTGTTACTGTTAATTTCCTAGATCCTTAACTGCCGAGTTGGTTGTTGGTTTCGAGCAGTCAGCTTCTTATAAACTTGCTCTCTAATAATTGAAATTTCTATTCTTCAATTTTACTTCTCTTCAATTTCTAATTAATTTTCTTGTGAAACTTTATAATATACTAAAAATGAAAATGAAAGGAAGAAATTGCATTAAAACAATTTCATATTTCCATATTACGTGATGAACATACTCATTTTACACAATTATATAAAATACCTGTAGTACAACTACCTATTACAAAATTGTCATATTGCATAGCATTCTCCAAGTAGTAGTTGAATATTTTCACATAAACAGCAGCATGTTTCCTTTGACTTTCATGAATCTTGGATTGAAAGTTGTGGTTGTACAAAATAAAACTTTATATGCAACTTCTACATATTTGAACATCATGTTTTCCACTATAAGACACCTATAATAGAGAAACTTTCAACTTCAAATCAATGAGGAATTCCTGTCTCCCATTCAACAACCTTGATAAAATTTGACGGAAAATATATATATATATATATATATATATATATATATATATATATATATATATATATATATATATATATATATATCTCTTATAGTCCGAAATAATTTGGGAATATATTGAATTTTGATGATTTTGCAAGAACTAACAGAGAATGCTTTGAAATATTTGAATCAAGTAGCTGAACTGGCTACGCTCACCTGACAGGTGCCTAAAATTAATGTACTTGTCACTTCGTTCATTCGAATTTGATATTTCAACAAGAATTGTTGGTAATTTGAAATGAAAATTTTTGGAAAACAATAGATTGATAATGAAAAGGCTGATTATTCAAACGAGGATATGTTTAATCTCTTTTTAATTCATGCGAATGTCAAAAAGTGGTGGATAGAACTTGCAGGCAATTCAATAACCAATTTCCAAATTTGGCGCCTATGATTAAAACAAAATTTCGAAGGATTAGAAGCCATTTTTCTGTAATTTGGAGGAACAAAATACTTAGAAACTAGAAGAAAACCAATTTCCGAGGACGACTACAATCAAATTAATACGATAGCGTATTTTCGTGCCAATCCACATGCGTCCATTAAGTCAGCATCAATGGATATTGGATTGAGTTATACTTCCATTCAAAGGATCCTTAAGAAACATAACATGCACCCGTATTCTTTTATCAGACTACAAAAATTGAAACCAACAGACCTTCCCAAGCGGCTGAATTTCTGTGAAAATTTAATAATTCGGCTTCAAGAAGATGAGACAATTCTGCAAAAAATTATATGATCTGATGAAGCCAAGTTCAATGAAAGTGGAATAAAGAACAGGAGAAATCGACATTTTTGGGCCACAGAAAATTCACATTTCATTGAGGTTATTGATTTCCAAAATAAATTCAGCGTGAACGTTTTTGCTATTTTAATGAATGATTTGTTGGCTTATCACATTTATGGGGAAAATTTTAATGGACAAAGATACCTGGAAATTTTGAGAGGAACATTAGCAAATTTTTTAGATGCCCCTTAACATTCTGAGGGATTGCTATTACCAAATGGATGGTGCACCAGCACATAAAACACGAGCTGTAGATCGGCAGCTAACAGAAATGTTCGAGGATAGATGGTGGGGTAATCAAGGACCAAACTTATGGCCTCCGCGTTCTCCGGACCTGCCACCCTTGATTTTTATTTATGGGCCAAAATCAAGAGTGAAGTATATCTTATTCCTGTAAGAACTAAAGAAGAGTTACTAGAGCTCATTCCTAATGCTTTTCGTAATATTGATCGTGAGGAAACTAGGAGGGCAACTCATCATGTTCGTATACGAGCTGTCAAGTGTATCGAGAGAAATGGTGCCCATATTGAACATGTATTCAGATGGTAAATTAGTTTTCTCCTATGATATTTCTATCATTTATTCGTATTAATGTAATTATCTTCGATGATTGGTTTTCGCTTAGTTCCTACAATTTTTATTCATCCGAATTGTAGAAAATTGCTTCTAATGCTTCGAAATTTTATTTTACTCATAGACGGTAAATTTGGAAACTGGTTGTTGAATTGTCTGCAATTTCTACCCACTACTTTTTTACATTCTGAAATGAATTAAAAAAAGATTAAATATATTTTCGTTTGAATAGCCAGTGGTTTTATTCCAAATGTGTTGTATTTTTGGATATTTTCAATCTGAAATAACGACAATTCTTGTTGAAATATCAAATTCGAATGAACGAAGTGACAAGTACATTAATTTTAGGCACCTGTCAGGTGAGCGTAGCCAGTTCAGCTACTTGATTCAAATATTTCAAAGCATTCTCTATTAGTTCTTGCAAAATCATCAAAATTCAATATACTCCCAAATTATAATGTACTATGAGAGATGGGTATAGTACATGCTTATACAATTCCATTTGAAATTTGACGCTTCATCTGATGGCGATATAAAAATTGGCACGTGCAATTCAAAAAAATTGAGTTATTGCTGTCTGAAAAAGGCCAAATTGAGAAAATCATACAAAACAACGCAATAAACCTTTGACATGTGTCGATTGTTTAAAAAATTCCTTGATCCTTCTTGTATCCACCCAAGCAAAAATTGTGTCTGTAGTGCAAAAGATCTACGAGCTACAATTTTATTAAATGTTCCTCAAAAATCGAGTTTACAACAAAAATAATTAAATCTGTCAAAAGTTTTGACAGATAAGTGCCAACAACTGGAGTATTTTATGCCTTGCTCAAATGTCGGTTCTAGATTTATAATAAAAAGGTAGATTGTTAGATTGTTAGATTGTTAGATAACAAAGTGATGACCCACTTCGAAAATATTTCACTCCAATTGGAAATCGCTAGTTATGGCCGCGTATGAAATTTCAGCTTGATATTGTAATTGGAACTTAAAAAGTTTTTAACGGACGGTCCCGGTAGATATCCCTGTATATATATATATATATATATATTAAATCAAAATATTCATTGCAGACTGAAAGGAATTGGCGCCTACTTCCTCAACATGATAGTTTTTTCGGAGAGGAAAATCCGATATCCAATCTAGAAAATTATCTGAATTACTGAACAATCGACATAAGAAAACTAAACCAATAAAGGGAAAATAGCATGTTCTGAAAAGAAATGGAAATGGGGTGAAGAAAATAGATGTGGGGCCTCCTTAATCGGAGCAATTTCATAAATGAACTTTGCGAATACAAATAGATTCGTAAATTCGTTGCGCAACAGAATTATTCTCGTCAAAAGAAAGTCGCGGGAGCCACATAACTTGATTAAAACGAAAACAATAAAGAAAACTCAAATAACTTCGGGTCACGCCCGAGTAGAACGTCGGAATTAGATATAATCAAAGTTTTCATAAAAAAGTGGAAATGCGTGATTGCGGAATATTTCTGGTCGGACTAAATGAGTTTGCCGAAAACTCTATTACGATTTATGTTACCCTCCGATGTATCTCAGATGGTGAAAATATCACGTCATAAAAGCATTAATATGACAACATCATGTAAGCATGCAGATTTCGGTTGGAAAGAAATGGGGATCCGCAGTGAATTTATTGCCGTTTTATTGTTTTACTAACAGGCTTCCCTGATTTAGTGCCACGTTTTTGGTAGCCTCTAAAATGCTAAATAAAAGCAATGCTTGCTCCTTTTGGATAGAAGTTCGCTTCTGTAGAATACGAAGTGTCACAAATGCAGCTCGAGGTTGTAACATACGGCGAAAATGAATAGAACTTTGCTAAATTTGTTTCAATTCATTGTGTTACTTCTTCTATAGTTGAGAATTGAAAAGTATGAGTTCATTCAATATTCTTAGGAGTCGGTTGTGCCCCGTTCATCTTGATCTAAGAGGCTTCTACCTCGAACTGGTGGAACTAGGCACTTGAAATTATTTACTCAGGTACTTAGGAAATGCGTTAGGTGACAGTTGTCTCTATTATTTAACAGGTTGACTGCCATGGAGGGCGTATACGATCGCTGGTCAAGAAGGCCATTACGCCCAGCGGTCGTATACGACCGCTACAATAAAATCCTCCTCACTCTGCTAGTGGTTGTGTCGAGCGCTACGTAATTCACTGCAAACGACCACTGTGGCCCACAGGCTTAGTATATTACAAACAACTTTTTCATTGATGAAGGTAGGCGATTTGAAATAACAATAACTTCTCGAATTTCGAAAATTTTATTATTTCAACAACTGACTTTTTATACTTGAAGTATTGAAGAAGATAATGAGGGAAATAGCTCATATGACATTGAAAATAACAGAACAAACACGAGATGAATTGTAAAAACTCCAAACAAAAAAAATTTATTCTGAATGTACTCTAAAACAGTCCAAACAGAAGCGAGGTTGGTCTTCGCATGTCGCACAATATGTTACTACTTTCTTTACTTCATTTTTGGTTATTTCACCTCGCAATTTTTTTATAGCACCCCCTACAATATTATCTCACTTTATTGCAATTTCTCTCTGGTCTCCTGATTGGTCGAATTTCTTGTTCATCATCGATTTCATCGTGAGTTTCGTCTTCATATTTCTGGAGGGATTTTACTACTTGCTCCCTGAAATCTGTGATACTGATGTTTCTGTTGGATAATTGCTTGTACATAATATGCGAATTCATAATAGTCGTACCGAGAAGGAATTCTATTGCACGTTTTCTATACCATTTTAGGGATTTCTTCAAGGGGGAGTTGTAACTCGACATCTGGTCGGATTGGTCAACTGATGATTTTGCTTGATTAGATTCAATAATTACTTTAGGATTTTGAATTGCTCTGGTACGGCGTTGAACTTCGATCGTTTCTGTTGTATGTCTGGTAGGTTAGAGCTGCATGTCTCGCTTATCTTTCCACTTCATAATGCATATCCAGCATCAGCGGTATAATCAGAATGATCATGATTACCAACAGGATTTTTCCAAGAAGGTTGTCCAATTTCGACTTCGAAAATTTGTCTATTTCCTGCTGAATATCCACGTTTGTTTCGGAGTACTGTAATGGTTGGCTAAACGTTGGATGCCTACCAGGAAACTCCTCTTCGATTGGTTCAGACAACTGTAACTGTGAGCTGAATGATGGAACACCAATAGAATTTTCCTCTTCTTCAGTTATATCAAATTCTGATACAAACCTAGAAGGGCATGTCTGATTCATGGAATTTGCGTCCATTTTTGGTATTTTTGTCATTTGGTCTTCATCGCTACAAGTTTTTCGAAACCTACGTTTTTCATTCGAAATTTTACAGCTTGAGCCTTTTCTTTTCATATCTTGGTCTGAGATATCATTATTATTCGACACATCTTCATCACTGGATAGCAAAATTATCGGATCTAAATCAGAATCGAATGAAGTAACTACATCTTCGACTTCGCTATCTGCAAAAAAAACACCAAATATTCAAGACTCTTCAAAAGAAAATTGACAGGTTCACTACTATGAAACAAAAGGTATCATCTTCATGTTATTAAAAAATTATGTGAATCAACTTATCTGACTCATAAGGATTCTCCAATGCCATTGCAACTATTCGTTTATCTCGGTTACCCGCCATTTCCGAAAATGTTCCGCCGTTGAATGCACTCCGATCAACAACCTTATACAAACTAATCTCGCAGCACTGCAAAGTAAACATTTCTACCTTATATCCAAAGCACCTGTTCGAACACTTTTGAAATGACCGCCCGCACGCCCGCTTGGCAGCACCGGTGCATGTATGCATTAAGGCCCAAGCCAAGCGGTCGTATACGACCGCTGATATATTTTTTCGAATATTTGAAAAAAAATGAGAATAGTTTTAGAAAAGAATTAGGCTATGCATTTTTGATTGACACTAGGTCACTTTGGTCACCTTGGCACAGGACGAATTTCCGGTGAATTTTGCATGGCAGTCAACCTATTAACTATACTCAGCAAGATGGCAACGTTGGATCGAGTGGTCCTGTCTGGTTCGATTGCAATGAGTACTAACGTACGAGAGCGCGAAAATTGTGAAACGAAATTTCAAAGTATAGAAAATCTGTACTTGTGTACTAACTTCCAAAGTTCTGAATGGTTTCAAAAAAAGAATGAAGCAGTACAGTTCGATTGCAAGTGTTCTGAGTATTTGATTTTTCCTTAGAAATCATATCAAAGAATCTATACAAAATTTGAATATCCTTAATTCTGGGGAATAGAATGTCGAACTCGCTGAATTTTCAATTGGAAAAATGATGAATCAAGTACCTATTTACATAAGTTAATGTTTTTTAATGGACTGTGTTCAGTTTTCCTTTGTCTATATAGTAACTTGTAGTTGATCATTTTAGTGCTCTGCAATTTGAGATCATCAGAATTTTCAAAAAAATTATTCAAAAAGTAATAGAAAGGAATTTTAATACAATTGTCAAATAATTCTTTTCTATATAGAATTTTAAGAAATTGAAGGTGAAATGGAGTAGATCAAAACATGTATTATCTATTTCATAACCTTGGTTTCCAGTTACTAGAGATTGACGTCATATTTAATTTTTTTTCAAACGGAATTGTTTCATTTATGAATTGGATTTGAAAGGAGAACTGTTTGTTTGTTTGTTATTCCTTTAACGTGCTCTATTTCCGCCTTTCGGCCAATGACACGCCGGGGAATTCTGTCACCTCACTAACCCGGGAATTTTGCCGAATCCCTCTCGTGTCGAGGGAAGGGATCTTTAATGTCCAACACATCTCTGTTAGACAGGACCGACGGTTTTACATCTCCTCCGAAAGATGGATACTCAAGCGATTCCCAGAATCCGAAAAATCGCCTTTGTGGGGAATGAACCCAGGTAACTCTGCGCAGGAGACAAGCATCACTTCCCCTATGCCACCGAGCCGGTAAAGGAGAATTGCTTATCAGAAAGAGAAAATTGATGCTTATTATTAAATTTTGATATGAGTAAAACGCAATCGAAAGAAACTACAGTATGTAGTGTGCATAACATTAAAATACGTTAAGCCTTCCATGAAAGCTCTTAAAATATAAGCTCAGGAAAATGAGAAGGAAGGGGTGAAACATACGTTATTTCTTTATATATACCGCGCCCAGAAATTAACGCACAAGTTCACATTTATTTTTGCTTAGAACTAATTATTAACGCATAATTTTTTCGGAAACGTCGGGATATACAGGGATATCCACCGAGACCGTCCGTTAAAAACTTTTTGAATTCCAAATACAATATCAAGCTGAAATTTCATACGCGGCCATAACTAGCGATTTCCAATTGAAGTGAAATATTTTCGAAGTGATACCATTTCCGCTTATACCGGAAGTGGGTCATCACTTTGGTAATTCAAATTTCAATCTACCTTTTTTATTATACATCTAGAACCGACATTTGAGCAAGGTATAAAATACTCAAGTTGTTGGCACTTATCTGTTAAAACTTTTGACAGATTTAATTATTTTTGTTATAAACTCGATTTTTGAGGAACATTTAAAAAAATTGTAGCTCGTAGATCTTTTGCACTACAGACACAATTTTTGCTTGGGTGGATAGAAGAAGGATCAAGGAATTTTTTGAGCAGTCTACACATGTCAAATGTTTCTTGCGTTGTTTTGTATGATTTTTTCAATTTGGCCTTTTTCAAACAGCGATAAGTCAATTTTTTCGAATTGCACGTGCCAATTTTTATATCGCCATCAGATATAGCTTGTAAATCTTTTGCACTACAGACACAATTTTTGCTTGGGTGGATAGAAGAAGGATCAAGGAATTTTTTAAGCAGTCTATACATGTCAAATGTGTATAGAATTCTGATGATTTTGCAAGAACTAACAGAGAATGCTTTGAAATATTTGAATCAAGTAGCTGAACTGGCTATGCTCACCTGACAGGTGCCTAAAATTAATGTACTTGCCACTTCGTTCATTCGAATTAGATATTTCAACAAGAATTGTTGGTAACTTGAAGTGGAAATTTTTGAAAAACACCAGATTGATAATAAAATGGCTGATTATTCAAACGAGGATATGTTTAATCTCTTTTTAATTCATGGCGAATGTCAAAAGTAGTGGGTAGAAATTGCTGGCAATTCAATAACCAATTTCCAAATTTACCGTCTATGAGTAGAATAAAATTTCGAAGCATTAGAAACAATTTTCTACAATTCGGATGAATAAAAACAGTAGGAACAAAGCGAAAACCAATCATCGAAGATAATTACATGAATACGAATAAATGATAGCAAACATCATAGGAGAAAACTAATTTACGATCTGAATAAATGTTCAATATGGGCCCCATTTTGCTCGATACTCTTGACAGCTCGTATACGAAATTGCACAACATTGCTTCTAATCCTTCGAAATTTTGTTTTACTCATAGGCGTCAAATTTGGAAACTAGTTATTAAATTGCCTGCAAGTTCTATCTACCACTTTTTGACATTCGCATGAATTAAAATGAGATTAAACATATCCCCGTTTGAATAATCAGCCATTTTATTATCAATCTGGTGTTTTTCAAAAATTTTCACTCCAAATTACCAACAATTCTTGTTGAAATATCAAATTCGAATGAACGAAGTGACAAGTACATTAATTTTAGGCACCTGTCAGGTGAGCGTAGCCAGTTCAGCTACTTGATTCAAATATTTCAAAGCATTCTCTGTTAGTTCTTGCAAAATCATCAGAATTCTATACACATTTGACATGTATAGACTGCTTAAAAAATTCCTTGATCCTTCTTCTATCCACCAAGCAAAAATTGTGTCTGTAGTGCAAAAGATTTACAAGCTACAATTTCTTTAAATGTTCCTCAAAAATCGAGTTTATAACAAAAATAATTAAATCTGTCAAAATTTTTGACAGATGAGTGCCAACAAATTGGGTATCTTATGCCTTGCGCAAATGTCAGTTCTAGATGTATAATAAAAAAGGTAGATTGCCATTTGAATTACCAAAGTGATGACCCACTTCCGGTATAAGCGGAAATGGTATCACTTCGAAAAGATTTCACTTCAATTGGAAATCGCTAGTTATGGCCGCGTATGAAACTTCAGCTTGATATTGTATTTGGAATTCAAAAAGTTTTTAATGGACGCTCCCGGTGGATATCCCTGTATACCAGAAAATTCAAAGTTCTTCTAGGCGCACATGTTCATCTCATGATAAATCAAATGAAAGAAATAAATTCAGATTTTGCAAGAAATCACCACATATTGATAATAGTAGTTGTTGATCAATTTTTGCGAGAAACGTTTGTTCTTCTTGAAAATTTTAATTTTCGGTAATAATGTAATGAGAATCACGGAATTTGACCAGAGCAGAATGTGCTGAAGCAGTGGTATTAGAAGACCCAAATAGGACTAATACAAGAATAAGCCAAAGGTTTGGGGTGTCCCTTTCAACTGTGTCCAGAATAATCCGTAGAGACTGATAGTCATGAAAGGAGACGTTTTCGAATGGTAACAGCTATCATTGACCGCTATTTAGGAATTATTTCGTTGAGATAACGGTTGGCTACTGCTAGGCACCTTCAAATGCATTTTCGACAGAACAGTGGGGTGCAAATCAACACTGAAACGATACGACAACGTCCCAGGAAATTTAGTTTGAAGTCTCGTATTGCAGCTCGAGGCACAGCTCTAACCCCAGACCATCGATGAGCACCATTGAATTTTGCCAGGGAACATATTAATTGGTAAGCAGCTGACTGAGAGAGAGAATTGTTTACAGATGAGTCGATATTTTATTTTTGTCATTGCGAACGACGTTCTTCAGTGTACAAGCGTCGAAATGAGGAATATGACCAGTGATGGTTTTTAACTACCTATGGTTTTGGTGAAGGTCTGATAATGGTGTAGGAAGGAATTTCTTTGAACGCCCGCACTGACTTGGTCCCCTTAAATAATGGAACCCTGTGCTCAGAGGTATGTTATATTTTAGAAGAACATGTTGTACTATTTGCGGCAAACAGAGGTGAAAAATTTTCGTTTCTGCATCAGGTCTGGACCTAAACCAGCTCATTTCTTCAAGAACTATATTAAAGATTACGAACCTACTACAGAGGCTTGCACGAAAACCAGACCTCAACCTCATCGAACATATTTGGGACATTCGCAATAGAAGATTAAGAAGCCAGGAAAACCAGCCAGATACCGTGAATGAAGTTCGGAACAGAATGATCGAAATTTGGGACGAAATGAATTTGAATGCTATAAGCATTTGAATAAGAATCGTATATGTCACGCAGTATTTCTCGCCAGGAGTAGAAATATCCGGTATCAACAGGTTTTTGGGGACTATTTTCCAAAAGTTTTCAAGTTTTCATTTTTAGTTTTATTTCAATTTCTATGATAACCATTTTCATTTCGATTTTTCTTAACCAACAATTCTTAGTGCAGGTGGATTACTGGAAAAATAATTCTTCAACATATCAAAACTTCTTAATTTCTTAGGGCAGTGTATTTCAACAGAACAGGGAGAAAAATCCTAAGGATAACTTCTATCTTCCCTATCGCTGATACATCAGTAACTGCTAGTCTGTGAGTGTGAAGTGAACGAAAAGTGGAAACAGAATTAATATGCTTACGTTTCATTTTTCATTTGCATCGAAACTTCGATTGGTGAATTTGTGTCTCTAATTTTTTGAGCGAAACATAAAGTGAACTGATTTGGATTTCCTCAATTTTTACCTATTCTTAGAAATACGAGTTCCTTGGCTTTTCGATGAAGCGAGCATATCTTTATTTAAAGACAAAAGCCAATGAAAAGAATTTTTTCCCAAATATTTAAAGAATTCTGGGAATATACCATGAAACCCTGCAGCTTTACGTACTCTTTGAATTTGGGAGGCTTTTACTTGGTAAAATTCCATTATCAATAATAAAAAACAAGTACTGTGTTTTAAGGAATTTTACTTAATAATTGCGATTCGTAACGCGTTTCACTACACCGTAGCTTCTTCAGACGAATGATTATGCAGAAAAATGTAAATGAGAATATAACTATAAATGTTCTTGAGTAATTAAAAGCTTATTGGTCGCCTCCTCCTAAGTGGTTATTTATGACAGGTATATCCAATAAAATTAAGGAATAGATTGCTCCCCGAAAAGATTCAATAGAGGTGAAGGGCTTAAATCAACTTGTTCATTGATGAGTCTACCTGAGTGTTTGTATTTATTTATTTCTAAAGTTTCCCAAAGATCTACCTTCCACTATTTATTATCTGTATGCAAAATTTCAAACTGTGGGTCGAAAGAATGATTATTTTCTAAGAGATGATTCGCGTAATTTGAATCTGATTTTTTATTTGAAAAACTGCGTTTATGTTCCGATATTCTAATATTAAAATTTCTATGTGTTCTACCAATGTAGAAATTATCACAGTACTTGAAACAAAAATTCAACACCTTAACCTACGTTGGCATTACAAGTGAGAAACTGAAATCATTCTTAAGTAGCAATAATTTCAACATAGCTTTCCAAACTAATAATAATTTAGGCAAATATATAAAAATAATAAAACCAAACCAGGTAAAAACAATAAATCAGGTGTTTATAGATTGAATTGCAATGACTGTGATAATTTCTACATTGGTAGAACACATAGAAATTTTAATACAAGAATATCGGAACATAAACGCAGTTTTTCAAATAAAAATCAGATTCAAATTACGCGAATCATCTCTTAGAAAAAATCATTCTTTCGACCCACAGTTTGAAATTTTGCATACAGATAATAAATAGTGGAAGGTAGATCTTTGGGAAACTTTAGAAATAAATAAATACAAACACTTAGGTAGACTCATCAATGAACAAGTTGATTTAAGCCCTTCACCTCTATTGAATCTTTTCGGAGAGCAATCTATTCCTTAATTTTATTGGATATACCTGTCATAAATAACCACTTAGGAGGAGGCGACCAATAAGCTTTTAATTACTCAAGAACATTTATAGTTATATTCTCATTTACATTTTTCTGCATAATCATTCGTCTGAAGAAGCTACGGTGTAGTGAAACGCGTTACGAATCGCAATTATTAAGTAAAATTCCTTAAAACACAGTACTTGTTTTTTATTATTACGTACTCTTATTGATTTCGAAGCATGCTTCAGTTCTTCCAATTGTAGTAAACAACGAATTTTTTTCGTTGTTCATAATGAGTTCGTTCAGTACGCTTTATAACATTTTTCATTCCTCTGAACACCATTCGAAGTACTCACAAGTTTAGATAATATTGATTAAGGATCATTAATTGATGGACTTTTTGAAACAAGATTTGTATCACCCAAATTTCTCAACAAATTCCAAGAACTCTTGACTAGAATGACAGAAAGTCATATTACTCATAAACTCATTCCATTAATTCTTCTTTCCTGAATTTAACGAACTAAAAAGAGCATCAGCCTTTATTTGTAAGGATTAAGTTGATAATCCCCATATAGAATATTTGATTTCTCTCACCAATCAGGTATACAGTTTTGGCAGAATCCTCTAGAAATAAACTTTTCAGCTGCATTTTTGATAACACCAACAAATCTTGAATGATTCCCACATTATGGTGGAATTCATCTCAATCTACTATCTATCTGTCTTGGGCGTTATTAGAAAGAGGGTATTAATTGCCCCAGGTACCTTATAATACACTCGGAGGCAAAATTAGCGAAACACTCGAAAATTTAACCTAATTCGAAGTCCGATATTTTTCCTAATTCTCAACCGATTTAGATGATTTTTTCGGCAAGTTATAGATCAACTCTTTCGCTTTGTAGAAATTATAAGAGAAAACAAAAAATATTCGAAAAAAATTTTATACGGGGGCAAAACTAAAAGTGTTTTTTAGTTAAAAATTCGTAACACCCTGTGGAATTTCGTGGTCCGAGTTGAAACGTACAATATCATGGTCTGTCAAGACAAATCTTCCTGCAGTAACGCCCTTCTTGTTTTATGCATTTATCTCTATTTTTACAAGAGATATCCAATTTGAAGTGAAAAGTCACAAATTTCAAGAATTTATTTTTAATCTTGCGTAGGTGCATAACATCGGAGGTTAGCCAAAAAATAAAATCAAAATTAGAGAAGCGGAAATCTAACGCAATGAAAATTTTTGGAATTCACTGGCCAATTTCACGCTCCGGGAGAACTCGAAGTACACTGGAAAAATCGTTGGTTTTGCACATTTATTTTTGAATTTTTTTGTGTGACACTCTATAATAATTATCATTCCAGTCCAAAATTGAGAGCAGGTGTGTATCCTGGCGATACACTCGTGAAATGAAATGAACATGTTGAGAAAAATGTTCATGATGACCCACAAAAAAAAACATTTGATAGAATTACTTTCAAAATATGATGAAAACATTAGTGTTTTCGAGTAGTTAGCTGTGAGCGGATCAAAAAGTACACTGTAGTATGATTTCAATGTCCCAAATCGGAAAATCAAATTGTTTCAGGAGAAGTTTAGATATAAAAAAAATTTCTAAAAATTACTATTTGCGAGATTATCGCACATTGATAAATTTTTATTCATGGAACAATATTCAACCTTCCATAGAATGTTGGATATCCCTCCTTGAAGGAGCTAGTTTTCCGATGCACCCGTCATAATCACCGTCAATCGGGGCAACACAGCAGTGGTACAGCACGGTCAGTCTGATTTCGTCAGCATTGCATATCCATTCACAACATCAGGCTACACTGCCACCTACACACCTCAAGTCGTTGGAGCGCTAGTAAACATGTAAATGCTACTGCGCCCTTCAACGAACCGAGACAGAGGACACTTCAAGCAGTCACACTACTTCGACAATTCACCGCAACGCTATACACCGTGTCAGCTAGGAAGCGGTTTGTCGAAAGACTAACGCTCCCGATTCCTATCCGATTGACAACCAGGCATACACAAAATATCTAAAAATTTCTATTTGAGAGATTTTTATTCCAGGAACACTATTCAACCTTCCGTAGAATGTTGAACATCATTCCTTGAAGGAGCTGGTTTTTCGATCCACCCTCTTTCGACAGACCTCTTCCTATCTGACTGACTATCTGCGAATCATACTCAAAATCAATGGCCTTATAGCATTCCGACCCATTTCGTGCACAAACAAACAGTGTTCATCCATATTTGCCGCAAAGGATACAACATGTTCTTCTGAAATGTTTGTAATGAAGGTACCTCTGAGTATTCAGACTTCCATTATTTACAATTTCAGTGCGGTCGTTCAAAGAAATTCTTTCCCACACCAATATTGAATTTGCATCGAAACCCTAGGTAGATAAGAAGATGCACTGGGCATATCTCTCATTTCGACGTTCACTAGATAACGTCGATTGCAATGAAAAAGACAAAATTCAATCGGGCTCTTCGATGTGCTGCAGTTAGAGCGAAATCGAATTTCATGGGACGTTGTTGTATCCTTTCAGTATTAATTTGCACTCCACTATTCTGTCGAAGCTGCATTTGAAGGTGCCTAGCAGTAGATAACCGTCGTCTCAACGGGGAAATTCTTAAATAACTGTCATAGATCGCCGATATTATTCGAGATCGTCCTTGACCAGGACTACCAGTCCTCCATACCTGCGGATCGTTATGGAAATAGTTGATTGTGACACCCCAAGCCTTTGACCTAGGTCAACTTACACTACTGCTTCAGTACATTCTGCTGGGGCCAAATGTCGTGATTCGCGTTGCATTATTATTGAAAATTGAAATTTTCAATACGAACGAATGCTATTCGCAAAAATTATTATATCTATTTATTTTTCAAAAATGAAATTGATTCGACCGTTACTATGTGATGTGGAATTGATATTATGAATATAACTACGTGAACAATATCACTGTTTAAGATGGAAAAGATTATTCAATATTATAGCTATTTCGAGCTTTCGCTCATCATCAGACAAATATGAGTTTGAAATAAGAATACAAAGTTAGCAATTTTCTCATATGAAGGTACGGAGAAATGGGATAATAGAACAGGTAAATTAAATATTAGAGATTAACATTGGATACTAATTTATAATCGTAAACTACTTAAAATCCCAAATATTGGGGAATAACATAAATTAGTCAGGTCGATGAGTAATATTTGATTATTGCCTGCATTGTGTTTGGCTTTGAATGTTTCTAAGGATTCAAGATAAGTATGTTTTGCTCGCTATAGGATTTGTAGATCGTCTATTCATGGACAAATATGGTTGTTTTCAATGCAATGTACTGAATACTGTTTTGTTTTTACAAAAATGTGAATGATGTCCTTTTTTTTTCATGCGCGCTTCCCAGGAATAGACGAACCTGTTACACCACATGAGTGGGCGCTTGGGAAGAATTGACGTGTCTGTTTACTCGCTTCTTGAAGACGGCCAAATTGTAGGATGTTGGAAAGATATTGGATGGAAGCAAGTTCCACAGCTCACCGGCGCTGTGAACAAAGGAATCTTATAGAGAGAGGTTCGAGGGGTCGTTAAATGTATCGCCATATGATGAAAACTCCTTGACAGCCTAGTGTTGCGGTAAAACATAAGTTTTCCGGGAACAAGGTCTTTCATCTCCTTGGAGCATCTTCCGTGGAAGTATCTGTAAAACGGAGAAAGGTCAGCAACTTGTCTTCTGAGAGCCACCGGTTGGAGATCGCGAATGATCTCTGGGTGGTCGATGAGATGCACAGCCCGTTTTTGCACACTAGCCAACATCCGTAACGAATGTTTGGGCGCAGATCCCCATAATTGGGGACAATATTCCAAAGCAGGTCGAATTCGCGCCTTATATAGAAACAACAGCTGAGATGACGTGCAGTATCGCTTGGCTCTGAAAAGAAAACTAAGTTTAGCTGATGCCGACTTAGTTATTGCTGATACTTGTTCATGCCAGCAAAACCTGGCGTTGACCGTTGTTCCGAGAAGGTGAATCGAATCTTTGGATGTAATTGGTTGGCCTTGCATCGTTATAGGAGATTCTGCAACGGGTACCTTTCTAGAAAACGTAGTTGCTTGCGTCTTGCTCGCGTTTAATCTCACCAGGTTCAACTGACCCCGCTCAGGTATCCTCTGTAAGTCAGAGTTTGAGTTGTTAATTTGTTGACATCTCTAACGCTGAGATTTCGCAGCTGTAATCGGCTGCAGACTACTGAAAGACGAAACTAGTGTACAATCGTCTGCAACACCGAAGATCTTGTTCTCTGTAGATGACATAAGATCGTTTATCTGCAACAGAAACAAGGTTGGCGAAAGAATGGATCCCTGAGGTACTCCTGCTTGCAACTGAAAACAATCAGATGTTATACCGTCGACCACAACTTGTATAGATCTATTTGAAAGAAAGCTACTTATCCAACCCCGCAATTTTCTGGGAAGCCCCTATGCAGCAAGTTTATTCAACAAGGCTGCATGCCAAACTCTATCGAAGGTTCAGAGATGTCGAGGACTATTGTTCTAGATTCCCCATGCTTTTCCCTCGTTGATGTACAAACATGAGTGACGTAGACGAGCAGATCTCCTGTCGATCTTTGCCTGCAAAAACCATACTGACGGTCGTTGATCATTCCCTGCAACTCAAGAGATTTGATGAGTTCATCGTTTATGACTCTCTCCATCACTTTGGACATAATGGGAAGAACTGTAATAGGGTGGTAGTTTTGGAGTAAGGACTTCTTTATTTGGGATCGGTTGAATTCTCGCTATTTTCCAGGTGCTTGGAAAAGTCTGGTTTTCACAAGAAATCAGAAACAGACGGTAAGAATGGGTGCCAGTTCGAGAGAACACTTTCTCAGGACGATTGGCGGTATTTCGTCTAGACCAACTATCTTCTTGCAGTTCAGCTACTTCAGAGCCAGTCTCACATTGCGGACTTTGAACTTGATTTCTGCCATGGAAGAATTTGTAGGTGGAATTGCGTTAGATAAATCTAGCACAGATTTTTTCGAGAACAAGAGAGCAAAGAGATTGCCTTTCTCTTTCGGAGATGATGCTATACTTCCGTCTTCACTAACAACAGGCGGAAACGCAGATTTGCAGAAATTGGCACTGACAGTCTTCGCCATAGACCAGAATATTTTCTAGTCCCGTTTGCATGTTCAAGGAGTTTATTAGTTACCCCTTCGTTGAAATTGGCATTAGGTCTTGCATTTGTCAGGTTGCATACGGTCCGTATTCGTACAAAGGTTGTTCTTGTATCCTCTGTTGG
Organism: Cryptolaemus montrouzieri; assembly: GCA_013387265.2. Lineage (NCBI taxonomy): Eukaryota > Metazoa > Arthropoda > Insecta > Coleoptera > Coccinellidae > Cryptolaemus > Cryptolaemus montrouzieri. The sequence goes on along the minus strand of JABFTP020000021.1, from coordinate 67,809,031 downwards.
ATTTATCTTCCATGACTTGTAAACTCTACTCTTCGTTACAGAGGCTCTTTCGCAGTCTTTGTTGAACCATGGCTTCTGTGCTGTTGTTCTTTTCATGGAATGAGGAATCTAGAGATGCATTTCTGCAGGAAAGATTTCTGTAACATATTCAGTGCACACATTGATTGATGTCAGGATCAGAAAGACAAACATCACTGAATTGGAAGCACGAAAAGAATTTACGCAGCTCATCCCAATTAGCACGGTTATAGTGCCAAATACGTCTGGGTGGTTCAGGTTGAGGGGTGTAGAGATCCATTCCTGCATGAACGATTTCGGCCAAATTTCTAAAAAAAATCGCAAATAGCATTCAACTCCCAAAATTTAGATAATTCAGCAGTGTATAAACTAACATGCCCCAATTGTAACGGAGTCTATATTGGTCAAACAAGCAGGTCATTCAGAATTATAGAATTAAATATAATGAACATCATTCACATTTTTAAAATGTGAAACAGACTCTATCTTTCCCAACGTTGCATAGAAAGAAATCACATGTTCCTATCAGTAGACAATCTACAAATCCTATAACAAGCACAATTATCAATTATCTTGAATCCTTTGATATATTCAAAGCCAAAAACAATATAGACAATAAACAAATATTACTTAACGATCTGATTGATTCATATTGTTCCCCAATATTTGGGATTTTTAAGTAGTTTACGATATACGATTAGAACCCAATTTTAATCACTAATATGTATGTTTCCTGTTCTGTTAACTCATTTCTCTTCCCTTTATATAAGAAAATGTTTTAAACTCATACCTGTCTGATGACGAGCGAAAGCTGGAAATAGCTATAACATTGAATAAAATTTTCCATCTGAAACAGTGATATTTTTATGTAGTAATATTCGCAATCCCCATAATATCTATTTATTTCTTTAAATTCATTTCTCGTGAGAGAAACAGGTGCACTACGAAAAAAATATCGAATTTTGTTGGCATATATCAGAAAATATTCGCGTCTATCCCGCACACAAAACGCGTTAGTATCGCATAAACAGAGAACATAATGTCAATTCACTTAATCATTTGTTTCGACAGAAGAGTAGTAGATTCAGTTATTGAATTTTTCAATTTCGGCGACAATTCAACTCATGTGTCAAAATGCACGTTTAAGAACACAGAAATTTGAGTTTGATATCGGATAAATTGCACAGAAATAGGAAGGAAGGTATGATATTAGTGGATAAATTTGCCCATAGAGAATCCTTGCGTTTCCATAGCAACGCAACATTCACAACGAATATACTATTTTGAAACTGTCAAGAACAGCCATTCTAGTACCTGTTGTAAAGTTTCTGCCGGTATAAATTAAAATGTCTCGTTTTGGAAGCACCAGTGAAGCAGAAATAAATAGTTCTATACAGAATTCTATCCCTAAAAATACAAGAAAAACGCAAAGCAAAATTTGGAATCAATTCAGTATATTCTGCAAGGAACGAACGTTGGATTTGGATATACAGCATTCTATTGAAGATATTGCAGAAATTCTTATGGATTGGGGTTTCAATATAAAACAAATAAATGAACAAGATCACAAAGAATACGTTGACAGAACAATGTGGAACACAACTGCGAAAATGATGCAGAATATGTATTTCGAAAAATTCAACATGAGTTTCAACCCCTTTACCGATTCAGCATATAGAAAGGCTCGTGAAGCTCGCAATTCTAAAAAGAAGTTGTTATAAGGGGATGTGGAAAAGCGCAAAGAAAGTTCCTTTGCTTTATCAAGAACTGAAATTGATAGCATGGCTCTGTACTGGAACGAAAATGCCCCGATAGATTTGTTGAAAAAAATTTTCCCTATTGTTGCCTATGAATTAGCATGGCGTGGCGGTGAAGCTGCAACTTGCAAGGTACAGTTTTTCAAAGAGGAAAAATTTACTAACGGAGAAGTGAGTGGTCGTATTGAATATATCCCAGTATTCTCGAAAACTTGCCAAGGCGGCTCAAAAAAATGTTGTGATAGTAAATGGCTATTAAAAAATAAGGAAAACCCAGATTTATGTCCTGTGAGGTTGTTTCATAAAATATTGTCGAAAAGACCCGATCATATAACAAGTGATAGATTATTTCTGGCTCCCAATCAATTTTGGAAAAACAGTACTTCTAAGGGTTGGTATGAAAATATGCCTTTGGGAATATATAAAACATCCAAATACGCGAAAATTTCAGCAGAAAAAGTTGGACTGAATACGAAAAATAAAAAGATCACAAATCATTCTCATAGATCCAGTGCTATTTCGAACCTATCTGAAGCAGGTGTCAGTGAACAAGAATTGATCAAAACTAACCGGACACTCTACGGCAAGCTCTATTAGGCCCTACCTGCAACTGAACAATGAGCATCTTGTTTCAAATCTTCGAAAATCTGCGAATGCTGAATGTTCCATAATTCCTCAGGCATCGTCCCATAAAGAATCGACCCGGAATGAAAAAATTGTATATAGTAATTGCATTTTCAATTAACTGCTCAATCCAATAATAACTAAACATGTTTGTAATGAATGCTTTATGATTTTCTCGTTGAGTTTGTGTGTATTTCTCTATGAAGTTCATTTTTGTACGTTTTGTCATTCGCGGAATTTTCTCAGCAAATACCACTCGAGCTTAGATTTGGCAAGATATGTTTTTTAGCTCGTTTTGTCATACTTACTTTTCGATAATTCAACTCGACCTGCTCGATAGAATTTGTCGCCCAGTTCTCGTCGAATTACCTCGACGTAAGTCTTCGAAAACGAGCATAAAAAAATATCGGGCCAAATTTTAGCTCTTGTGGTATTACTTACGAATATCTATCAGTCTCCAGTTATATATTTTTGCACTTTCTCGTTCATGCGCTAGAAGATTTCGTTTGGTAACAAATGTTTCATACGCAAATGTTACGCCTTTTTACTTGTTTAACTGAGCTTTGGATATTCATGTTGTTTCGGCTTCCCTTTTCAAGGAATACAGAGACTTTTTAATTCCAGTTTGTTAAAATGAAATATTTTTTTTATTGATTAATTCAATCAACGAAAGAAATTGTTTCCAAGGGCTCATGATGTCTTGAGAATTCTCACCTTTGAAAGAAACCATTCGCCAACTCAAGCGAATCGTAGTGTGGAAAATAATACTACTAAATATTCCCTTATTCCGATGACTCGCCCTAAACAGGGGGAGAGAAGCTTCCGACCCCGTCGAATACCATAAATAGGGAAGTTCATGAGCCGTTTTATTTTTTCCGAGATAAAAATCTTATATCGCAACATAATTCTTATTGTATAAAAATCTTGCCAATTCATTTTCCATTCACCCCGAGAAGTCGTAAATAAACAAGGAGTGGTGTCGTTTGCAGAAGTGAACTGTATTTTTTAATGATCTAACGTACCCTGTCGCGAATGTTTTGTGATGGATGTCAATTATACTCTCTATCAATTATTGATTTGACGGGACTCCATATTTCCTCGTAGGAATAGTTCATTTCATCTGAGTATGGAAATTTTCTTCCTGGGGTTTATTGAATTATTGATGAAATCATCAACGTAGGTTACTTTTGTATTCTTTCTAATTTGTGTTGTTATGACAATAGGTGGATCGAGTGGTTCGAAAACTTGATGTTTTGGTAACGATACTCTGCAGTGGTTGTGGAAGCATGGAGGATGACAAATTGTGTGTTATACGGTTATTGTTTCAGACCAGAAAAATATTAATATCGACTATAAAATGGTAGCACCTCTAGTAAATTAACACAAGAGACTACAATATAATCTTGGTCTGTTAACAGTCATCCAGATTGCGAGTTTGCACAAGAAAACATTTAATCAAGTACGCATGAGAGGTTCAGTATATATATATATATATATATATATATATATATATATATATATATATATATATATATATATATATATATTTATAAACCGGTGTAACTTGAACTAGGGCCACCCTGTAACTTTTTCTATTTGGAATATTTTGATAACATTTGGGAATCGGATGGAAGACAACATTTTGAATTTGATAACAGTAATATGTTTGATGGTTATGCCGGAAACGACACCAACTTTCGATTTTCAAATGGGTATGTTTACTATTGCTTATTTTAATTGTTCATCTCATCTTACAACATTCTGACATAGTTGTGAGGAAAAAAAATAAGCACAGAAACCTATTTTTCTGAAATTTTGATCTTTTGTTCTAGAAGGTCATGAACAGTGACAATTGGCTCAGTTCTCCTATCATGAAAATACAAGATTGTATCTAAAAATTTAATTGCTCGTTTTTTACGGAGTGTCAAAGTTAATAACAGAAGAGCAAACAGCGCCAATGAAATAATTATAATAAATGTTCAAAAATACCACCATTTTTACAAACACAACATCGCACACAATTTATGGTTCCCCTTACAACATTATTCAACTGTTGGGCTGTAATGCCTGCAATAGCCTGTCTCAAACGGTTCTCCAATTCTTGTAGGGTCCTAACAGGTGTTTGGTGAACCTCATTCTTCAAATGACCCCATAGAAGGAGATCTAGTCGACTCAAATCTGGCGATCTAGCTGGCCATCTTATGCGACCATTTGTACCATTCATTTGTCTGGAAAAATTTCGTCGAAATACCGTGAGACTTCCCTTGAGTTGTGAGGAGGTGCACCATCTTGTTGAAAATATATTCCATTCACAACAGCTAATGGCAACTCGTCCAATTCATCTTGTATTTGGGTCCTCAAAATTCCAAATATCGCTCCCCTGTCAATGTACCTTCAAAAATCATAGGCCCTATTAAATATCTTTCCATCATCCCCATTCAGACATTGAACCCATAAGTTTCTTGGAAGTTATCATCTTGATATCTGTGCTCATTTTGTTGCGACCAGTACTTAGTGTTTTGCCTATTAAACATCGCATTGTTCGTGAAACGTGATTCGTCACTGAATAAAATCTTTGTGTTTGTGGATGATCCTCTATTTTCCTTAGTAACTCTTCACAGTACTGGAGTCGCCTAACATACAGATGTTGGTGTAGTTGAAATTTAAATGAGCGGTGCTTATGTTTCTTCGAAATTCTCAATGCGCTTTGGTGGCTAATTTTAAGCTCCTAGGCAATTTCCCTTGTTGATGTGGTTGGATTAATATCAATAAATGTCAATACGTCTATTTCGGTATGTTCGTCGATAACGAGACCCTCCTCTTCAGCAGGTTGCACCTCACGAAATTTTCGTTCAACTTTAGAGAAATAGGTTCTACTCGGATGAAGCCTTTCCAGATATCGCTCTCAGTGTAATTGTTTAGCTTGAACGCTATTTTGCCTGCACTCTCCATAAATAAGGACTTTGTTACTTTGGGTGTATTGGTTCATACTCAAAACTGAATCCATTAATTCGCAATGTCAATAATTAAAACCAGAGGAATTTTGTCATGTCACACTGAAATTTTTATGATCACGGAATATTATAATTATGAACAAAAATTTTGCATAGCCAACGTAGCTATTGTTGTACGAGGTCTGTTATCACTAATCTGCATGATGAACACTTGCACAATGTAGTAAACCTACATGCTATCAAAATAACACATCATCTGTATAAGTGCAAAATTATCGTGAGCACTGGAATAATTGATAATTTCATCATTGGTCCTGTCGCGATACCAGATTGATTAAATGAGGACGCCTATTTGCACATTTTGTGTGAAACATTTCTGCTCTTGTGGGAAGAAATATCATTATTACTGCTTGCAGAAATAAGGTTTATGCACGATGGTGCACCTCCTCATTTTACTTTACGGTTCTCGAGTTGTTACATACACTATACGAATCGTTGGATTGGAAGTGAAGGTGATGCACCAGCAAGTAAGCCAGTACGATGTCTAGACTTAACACCTCGCGATTCCTCATTTCGGGGTACTTTTAAATAAGAAAGTTTACTCTTCTTCAATTGACAGCCAAAATGAATTATATAGAAGAATTTTAAATGGCGCAAAGTCCTTGAGAAATAATTTTGAAATAATGCCCAGGGCCCAAGTTATTATTTTAAGCAGTAAAAACACCTGCATTGAAAATTGAAAATGGTGGGTATTTTGGGCATTTATTCTTCAATAATAATAATAATATATTCATTCATCCTTAAGGACATCATATGATGTATAGGCCAAGTCGAATGTACATATTAACAAAATATGATATAATATATAACCCGCAAATTTAACAAACAAACTGTACTATCCAAAATTCAAACAATACAACAGGGAAAATTTCCAACTAAAATGAAAACTTCTTGTCGTTTACATATTCCCCAATAGTATACTAAGCCTTGAAGAAGAGCGTGGCCTTAATAGTTTCTTCAAACGCGGACCTAGGTAATCATGATAATCATCATCAAAGATTTTTTTTGAATTTTGTGTTTTTATTGGTTTGGATTAGAGTTTCGTTTATTGTTTATCGAGTAGGGTGATAGGTGAATATGTTGATGTTTGACGAAATAACCGGTATCTCATGAATAATACTTCTGCCGGCCATATTCTGGATCCATTATTACTGTATCCAGATCTGCTCTGATTTTAAAAGATTGATGATAGTCGCTTTTCGACTTCAAGTTTTTGATATCAATATTATTGCAATTAAGTTTTTCAACCAAATAATTTTTTATATCTTTATTATTGGTCCCTTTTTTCACTCGAGAGACGAAGAGCCAATCATTTCGCTTTCTTCTCGAATTATTTTTTCATTATCAGTTCACGCGTTTCCACTCATCATGTACATTTTACGCATTGTAAGGACAAGGATATTATTCTTGGAAATTGCTTCATTGTTTACTTGTCGTTTGCTTACCTAGCTTCATTCCGGTTGTTTTAGATTAGATCTTCCCAAAATTGATAACAGCATTCATTCTTTGTGTTTGTTTTTCTTCTAGTTGACAAGTTTTGAAATAGATTTTTGATTCACTTCACAAGTTCTTTCCTTTTCTGATAATAATGATTCATTATTACTTGTGGAATCTCTTATAACCTTAATTCCTTTTTTCATATCATCCCTGATACTAATGATTTCACTGTAGAGCTGTTTGAATTTTACATCTATATCCTCTTTACTATAATAAGGTATTGTAGTTTGTTGGTGTTGGTTTGGGTCACCCATCCTCTTCAGTTTTGTTTCTATTAAGCGAATGGTGTCCTTCAATTCAAGATTTTCTTTTTAACAATTTTTCATTGCTATTTTTTAGTTCTTCAATTTGGATATTTTTGGGAGTTTCTGTAACTGAATCTAATCTTATTTCTGTAGATTCATGTTACAATTGACGGTAAAAGTTATTCCAAGCTGTTTTGATAATTTTTTTGTTGGTTTGCCAAATTGCTAACCAATCCTAATATTGTTAATATTTCATTGGAAAAAAAATTAACGTGAGTAAATAATTTTGATTGAAAATTGAACTATAGAACATTCTTCCACATGATTCATAAAAATAAATGTATCAGTTTACCATAAGTTTGTTGAATCATCATATCATCCATGTGATCAAAATTTTCCAAGATAAGACCACGTGGCGTTAACAAGTGATAGTCAAGCCTTTTGAAACGACAATCTGTCGGATCAAGTAACAAATCCAAAACCTACATGGCAAAAATGAGGTGTTAAGTAGAAGCAATGAAATAATGTAGTGTTTGCTGAATATTTTTTTGTGATTAAACGGCTCATCTGATCGAAATTCTTCAAGACAGAAAAGTTCTTTGTAATCCCAGCTACTTAATGGCGGCCAAAGAATTACTTACAGTAAAAAATAAAAGAAAATATGGTTAATTAAAAGTACATTTGAGTTTATTCGGCCAATTGTCAAACTTCAAGGTCATTGTATGGACCGCTAAAATACGTTATTATAGTATCCAAATATGTATTCACAAAGTGGTGAAAATCGATGAAGGTCTTAACGACCTCTAGCGGTCAAACGAAGAAACTTTCAATATACGTCATTTTAAATCGACTCATCTTGAGATGCAGAATCTGTGGTATTGCGTTGAACACACAATTCACGAAGACCCTATATATGTATTTCATAGAGATCAACATTTTTGGATCATTTAAAACACTCAATGTTTATTCGTGTATACAAATCAAATACTACAGATAATCTTAACTTTCGATTTAAGAATATACGTCTAGATATATAGCTATCAATTTTAATGCTCCTCATAGTAGTGGTTGAACAAAATAGAAAATGTCTGTCGGTTATGTAACGATTTGGAATTTTTATTTGAAACTGCTTCTTTATGAGTTGGAATTGGATATTAGGCTTAGTGGGTATATACATTTTATTCAAAACAAATTGAAAGAAAACGGGTTAAATTAGGGATGCAATAACCAATTAAGGTATGTTACTCAATAATAAATGACAGTGTGATTGATTTCTATATAGCCAGTAATATATTGCATGTGTTAGGTTAGTTATGCTCTATCCCGAAAAGACAATAATTATCACATAAAAGTCTTATAATGAATAGATTAGATTATATGCATTAGACAAATCAATTTTTGAAAATCCTTCTCCCCCACCTAGTTTATCAAAGAGTTCTTGAGCTACAGGAAGTGGATATTCATCCTGCTCTTAATAAGGATTAATTGTAAGCTTGAAGTTACATAACCTAATAGTTCCATTCTTTTTAAGAACTGGCACAATAGGAGTTGCCCAATCTGAATAGTCTATAGGTGCAATGACTTTCAACTCCAACAGTCTATTAAGTTCTTGTTCAACTTTTTCCTTGACAGCATATTGAATAGTCCATGGTCTAAAAAATTTAGGTTGAACATTGTCAGGATTTTTCAAAACTAATTTTGCTTTAGACTTATTGAAAGTGCCTAAACCTGAGTCCAATAAATTTTTGAATTCATCAATAAAATTAGTATCCAGAGAGTTCAAACTATACAATGTATTTTTCAAGTCAACTTTAAATTCAGATAAAGAATTTCGACCTAAAATTGGTGGGCCACCATTCTCAATTACAACAATTTTTAGGAAATGTTTCGATCCATTGACAGTAATTTCAGGTTCAATATATCTAATGGCTCAATTTCATCACTATTATAAACATGTAAAATTAAATTACAGGAATGAATTCCATAATTAGCGAAATTATCAAAGTAAAATTTACTCGACAGCTGAAATACTAGCCCCGGTATCTAATTGAAAAGAAAATAAAATATTATCAATCATAACATCTACCATTATTGGTTTTATGTTACCATAATCAACTATCGAATATAAAGAACTGAAATTTTCTTCTAAAAAATTCTGATTATAACCATTTTTTTTGCGATCAAAAATACCATTTTTAATCGGTTTATTATTTTTCTTACGCGAATCAGGACAAACAGGTGCCAGATGTCCTTTGCGGTTGCATACATGACAACTATAGTCACTGAAGCTGCATTGTGTAGCTGTGTGGTTCCTCCTATCACAAACAGAACAAGATGATGAGGTTGATGATGACGTATGTTTCTGCGATGACGTCTTTGATGATGTATTTCCTGGCTGTCGATACTTGCGCAGCCGAAAAATATCATGTTCCTTCTTTGTCGACAATGGCGTACCTGTGCCTGCCGGATTGCAAGATGATGCTTCTTTACTGAGAGCGTTCCTCACGGCTTCGTCGAATTTTCTTGCCTTCTTCGAATAAACGATCTCTTACAGGCCCCGTTTCCAGTCCCATGATGAAACAATCTCCCAAAACAACTTGAAGTTCGTCACCAAATTTGCAATTTATGGCCAAACTACGAACACGTGCTGTCCAATCTTTCAAACTTTCATTTGATGATTTAACGGCATTGTAAAATTTCAGTCTTTCTGCGAATATGCACAGTTGACTTCCAAAAGCTTATTGAAAATTTCAATCAAATTTTTGAAAGATTTATCTTCTGGAGCTTCAGGCATAAGTTGAATAAAAGTCGGTACGAATCCTCTGACAAAATATTTAAAAAACTGACCGTTTTCTCTCCTCATCCTTAATTTCGTTTGCGTTGAAGAAATTCGTCAAACGTGGCTTGAAGATAGACCAGTCATTGTTGTGGACGTCGAATTCTCGTAAATGTCCAATATTGTTGATTTTGTTGCCTCGCCCGTCATTGTGATTTTGCACAACATATATATTAATTATCCTCGTCGCCAATTGTTAGATATTTGCACCCTTTGAGTAATCGGAATGGAAGTCGAAAAAAATTTGTATTTGCGATGTGAATGCATCAAGCTTATTATTCAGACTGAAATAAGTATCGTACAATATTGAACATGTGTTCTAGGTAGCAGTCGAAATATATCAATAAAAAAACATCGCGTTCATTCAGTTCTAAAATAATATGATATATACAGTATTATCTTTAATAATGTAACAATCAACTATCTGAAAGTGAAGCTTTGTGAGTGCGTGTGAAAGTTTTGTTTCAATTGAATTATTTGCAAAATTATTAGGACAGTAATTTGAAATGTTAAGTTCCTATTCTAGGGGGGAGATAGTTCTGCCATAAAGTGTACCGCAATAAATCAAATGATTAGTCTTAACTTAATATACAAGAAATACGCTTGCTCATTTGATATTGGAAATACTTAGTAGATCTACATTCAAATTTTCTGTTTTCTATGTTGCGTTTGGTTAATCGAATGTTTTGGAAGTCTTCAAGGTTTTATCGACATTTAATTCTTCGGATGTGTTAATCTTATGTCTCATGTAGTTATCTATATAACTCCAAGCCACCAAAGTCGATTTCTACTTGCACTAATGATCTTCAGAATGTGTGACCTGTCTTCAATTCGATTTTCTTGTTGACCCAACGTTGTCGATGTTTACTGTCTGTTATAGCATTTTCCTTTTCCTTAATTTAAGAAGAATTGACCATTTGATGTCCTGTGTTTTTTCACAATGATGATAAAAATGTTCTGTCACAATAACAATTATTAAAATCTTTTTATCTTAGTCTAAGAAGTCCAAACCAGTGTAGCATTTTTAAGGTTTTTCCATGTCACCAACTTTCACGCAGCTATATGTTCCATTACTAATGCAACATAAAAGAATAAAAGTTTAATTCGAAGTGTTTTATATTGAGACTGTGTCGTAATTGTGAACTTGATACTTCAATTAATTTGGAGCGAAGTCATAGGAAACAGGAATTTAACTCGAAAGTACCTACGGGGAGTCGAATTTCGGAAAAATGCAAAATCATCGCAATTGTTTCCTAACACATGGTAGTGTACAAATGTCATTCCCACAATCAGTGATTCCAAGAGGAATAGAGACCGGGATGGCAAATTGGTTGGAGGGGGTAGGACGAAATAGTACTGTTTGCTGCTAATCCACTCAAACCTGTTCCTACTTTCCCAAAAAACCCGCGTTCAACTTGAATGCCTTGCATATTTATTACACTATTATCAATAATAAAATCAGAAGGAAATCTTCACTCTAATGAATAACAGAGCACATGGCGGAAACCAACCCAGGTTGGACAAACAAACAACAAGAACTGTGTGAAAACTGAAAGATGTACGGAATATTGATTTTTTCTCAGTGTTTAATGCGAGGAGAGAAAGAGTGGCGAACGGCACTATATCGTCTCGCAGAGACCTTTCTTCCTTCCTTGTTTCTATTTTGAGTAGCACTAAAATGCACACATCAAAATGAATACATTGTGACGTTTCAAGTTCAAAAAATGCACAAAACATATAGAATATAATCATCGAATTCAAAAATGTTGAATAACGTATGTCACGAAAGTCTTGGGAAAAAGTTTTTTCATGCAGTTCCCGCAATTCTTGGAAAATTTAGTTGCCGTGATCAACAGATGTCATTTATGATTTATATTGAGTATTCCTTCTGTCAAAAGTCTGAATAAGTTCGCTAAAACGGCTTACAAATTAGAACTTCGAAGAAGTATTTACAATTCAGTTGGGCGAGTTCCTAAGCGTGAAATCATCAACATTTATCGTGGTCAGAATATTTCTAAGACAACTATTTATCTTAGTGAATAAGAGCAAGGAATACCGTGCTTGAATTTGCCAAAAAGAGGTCGACCGAAGGCTCTGAATGAAATCCGTAGAAACAGTCTCTTAGAAAGGGCAACAGACACAGTAGGAACATCATTACGAAAATTATCCAGAAGATTTCGTACTTCTCATGAGACAATAAGGTGAGAATAACTGAATGCGGAATGTAAATATCGTAAAAGGCGTAAGTGTCCAAAATACAGAATCAATTGGAAAATATCCCCAGATGTTGCCGCGCCTTAAGAAGAATTCACTTCGCGAATGACAGAAACATAATTTTGGATGATGAAAAATATTTTACATTATCCCATTCTGAAATCAACAGTAATGCTGATTTCTACACGAATAACATAGAAGTCTGTCCAAACGAAGTAAAATTCAAAACAAAGAAAAAATTCGAAGACAAGGTTTTGGTATGTTGTGCTATTTCTGAAGCTGGGGTTTCAAGACCTTATGTAGGGCATGTGAGAGGCGAAGCTGTTGATGTAAACCAATATACTGGAAGATATCTCCCAAAATTGTTAGATTTCATCAATACATATCACGCTGATGACGAAATAAGGTTTTTTGTATGCGCGAGTTACGAGAGATTGGTTAGAGGCTAATAACATCCCATTTGTACCTCGCGGAGATAACCCCCCAAACGTTCCACAAGCAAGACCAATCGAAGATTTTTGGGGTTTACTGACAAGGAAAGGAAGTCTAAAATGAAGGAGGTTTGAGACAGAGAATCTTTCAGAAGATACGAGAAATCGATGTGGATGTCGTCCAAAGACTGATGGGAGGTGTTCGGAGAAAATTGCGCGCCATTGAGCAGAACGGGTCCCTATCAATCCTTTAAATACGATTTTATAGAGTTTAGATATGAGGTGTAATCCTAATGAATAATCAGTTCAATGAAGTTTTTTCAGTAATCAATTTTTCTATTCGAATTTTTCCCAAGACTTTTGTGACATCCGTTAATACAACCTCTATTGAATCTCTTCAGGGAGCAATCTATTCCTTAATTTCATTGAATACACCTGTCATCAATAACCATTTAGGAAGAAGAAGCTCAATAAGCTTTTAATTACTTAAGAACATTTGTGTCTGTATTCTCATTTTCATTCATATATACTTGTCATAATTTCTATACATTCATTCGTGTGAAGAAGCTACGGTGTAGCGAAAAGTGTTACGAATCACAATTATTCACTTAGGAAGAAGAAACTCATTTTTATTTATATATAGTTGTCATAACTTCTGTACATTCATTCTTGTGAAGAAGCTACGGTGCAGCGAAATGTGTTACGAATCACAATTATTCAGTAAAATTCCTCGAAAAACATTACTTATTTTTAATAATGTGAAATAACGTTTTTGTTGTTATTTAACGCTTATCTTGAAATATTCTTGCAATTTAAAGAAAAAATGAATTCATGTCATTCCCTCTCGATCGTTTCGTACTTTCAATAAAGTTGGAAAACTTTCGATTGGGCAAAACGAACAGGAAGTGGCATGAAGTATGCATTTAATGTAGCGGAAAATAATGACGAATCGAGGCTGTCTGTTGCTCATAACAGTTAATACGGAAGTCGTTTATTAATTTTCAGAACTCGAAAGTTCCTTGGGCCCGTAGTTCATTAATATACGTCTCACCTTACGCGTTCACATTTCAGGAATAACCCGACTGTAAATAACGCTAACGACCTGTATCTACACACTATGGGAAAGTGGGAAAAATACTGCGTCATATAATTTATACAAGTTTCATCCAGGAAATGTACATTGATGATGTCTGAATAAGAAGATACTCCCATCTAGTTGGTTGATGAAAACAACTGAAAGGGAATATTTTCTGTCAAAATTTCCTTTTCATTCAAGTTGCGGCCGAGAGAAAATATGAAATATGGTGAAAGTAGAAAAATGAATTAAAGTATTTTCATGAATAATTGTTCTCTACCTCAAGCCTTATATGATACAGCTACGCAGAAAGAGGGGTTGCGATCGACATACACAACTTCTAATGGATTTCTGCTGGGCTAGCCCCCTCTACAAACTATGGTGAAGGAGAGAGCCATGAGGACCTCACTAAGGTTGTAAGAAGGTGGCATGTGGAGGTACAGAAATCTCACTTGTGGACATTCTACATCACTAAATAAAATGAGAGAACTCCGACCTTACCTTCTCATAAAGAAAGATTTAAGGTCGTCATTTCATCAAAAAACATTTGCTTTCCTCCATGATCTAGTCACCATGCAGGGCCACACCTGGTTTAAAGACGTATCGAAAACCTTGACGGGCAAACATTATGATTGCTCTAGGAAACCTTGTTACCGTAATACACTTAGAAGTATACGCTATTTTCAGATGCTTGCGAAAAAACCTTCACAGAAACTACAAAACGCTTATATTTACATATGCCCTGATAGCCAAAACACCCTGGGATACATGAAAGATCCAAGGGTTGTAACCAAATCCTTTGACGAATGCAAAAGAGCGCTACGAAAACTTAGTAACTCAAACAGATTTATGCTACTATGGTGCCCAGTCCTTCAGGGTAACGAAGGGAATAAGAAATAGGACTGCCTTGATAAAAAAGCAGCAACTGTTGTCTTTTGCTGATGAGACCAGCACATATTCTAGCTATTCCATGAAGTCACATATTCCCCATTTTTCAAGACAAGAACACTATTGAGGCCCTGAACTACTTAGCTGGCATCTTTGAAGAGATACAGTCAAAAGGTTCATAAAAGGGGCGTAATCAAAGAAAAGGGTACAAGAACAAGAAGTCTCTTGACAAGAAGTCTATTGGAATGGTAGCTGGCCTACTAAAAGGACACCAACTCAATAAACATCTATATTTCATGGTGCTGTCCGAAACCACACAATGGCGTGGTTGTCTAAAAGATGATAAAACAAACAAAAACTCTTGTATGTTTCGCTCATAAAGTGACTATATTGAAGACATTTGGTACTGAAACACCTAGTGTCAGCACCTCCAAGAATAGTCCGCAAACTTTGTTAGAAAATTTTCTGCAAGATATAATACCAAAACAACACCCACGAGGAGGTAACTAATCTGACCTCTGGGAGTTATGACTTCAGCATGAGAATGCTGACAATAGTTATAATACCAGAAGCAAGTTGATCTCTTTGATTGCGATTCAATCCCTCTGCATCTAAACATTGTAGGGAAGAGCGATGAACAATGTTTTCGTTTTTATATATTTCTAATTTTTTGAGGATTGACAAAGTGCTACAAAATGCATGAAGCAAAAAGAATAATTGAAACGATGATAAAGGAAACTTCGAAATTTATTTACATCCTGAGAAATTGTCTAGTGTACCCTATAGTGGGGTACACTGGAATCTTCACATACTGTAGATAAGTTTACATCGAATGATAATGATGCAGCTATCCTTGCTGTTTCACTTTAACTGAGAGATGTAGTGCAATACCATTAGCATCTATTATGACTTCGTCATTTATTAATGGAAACACAAACTATTTTATTGACTCTGTAGTAACTGATTATTCCTGATTTTGAATAGTTTTTATTCCACGAAATTTTTGACTGTCTTTGTTGTCTTTGTTCACAAGTACCAAACTGCCTACAAAAATATCAGAAAAAATCCGGAATTACATTATATGAAAAATCCAGTTCGCCAACTTCAGTTTCTGATGAATTGAATGTTTTCATAAGACCTGCTATGCTTGGAAGTATTTTTTTGAATTAATTTTCCTTTTAATATTAGCCTCCTTCCTAACAATCTCCTTTCCTACCAAATATTCTTTTCGTGAGATGGAGAATCAGTAAGGACTTCTGTTGCTTCTCTAGCGGATCTATTTCGCACTCAGCTCAGACTTTGCCTTCGGTAATGGACTTATAATATCAGGACTCAATTGATATTTTGAGGTGGATCTATTTGTGAAGAAGAGGATTTAGGTTGTGACGTTGATGATATTACTGCCGAGGGAAGGTTTGTTAAAATGCTTGAATCTGTTTCACTTGCTTCAGTTATGTTGACATCAGTAACGCTAACTGGTGGAAACTCGTCATTGAATACATGTCTGTGGAATTGGCATATATCAGAATTTCTGGAAGATGAGACACAATTTTTCGTAGAAAAAGCAAGTGGATATGCTTTCTCTAGCAATTTTGATATTTTAGTGGTCCACAAACTCCCCTATCTATGGGTTGGAGTTTGTGACTGCAGTGTGATGTTAGCGTGAGCATGAATGATCATAAGCAGTTTTTATAAAAGAGTTTGAAAAATGGCTTCCATAGTGAACCATTATCAATACTGGGTTCAAGGCTTAGCATGCTTCAAACACTCATGAATCCGTACTGATGATATTTCTGATGTTGTGTGCACATGAAAGTCAAATGATAAAAAATGAACGCAACTACAATAAAATTGTTTTATATCAGTAAGTATTTATTTTTAACGGATCTGTTGATATATAATATACACACACCACAAAAATTGTCGCATCACCTGGTATTCTGAATTCCGCTCGATCGCAGTTTCTTTGTCAACTCATGTTTTTGGATATATAAGGGGAAAAAAATCTTATCTATGTAGAAACATTTGTTTTTATATGATCTCAAACAAGTCTCTTCAGTTTTCACGCTAAATTAATGTAAGTTTCTTATTGATTTTCGAATCTTTGAATTTATTGTAATGGCTGCTGAACGTCCTGGACGCTATTTGAGTGATCACGAAGTGGTAAGAATTATAACACTTCTAGAGGAGAATCGAAGCCAACGATATGTTGGTAACTTGTTGAATGTTAACCAAAGCACTATTTCAAGAGCAATTAATCGGTACCACGAAACAGGGGAATATGGAAGAAAGGCCGGACAGGTTAGAAATTGGATAACAACACCAGTTGATGATCGTTGGCTTCGTTTAACTACACTGAGAGTTCGGCAATGTACGGCTAGAATGCTACAAAATGAACTTGCACTTTCCAGAAATGCGCATATTTCATTGCAAACTGCTAGGAACAGGCTTAGAGAAGACGATATCAGACCAAGGGTGGCTTCTACCGGCCCGCGTCTCACCAAAGAGCATCGAGTTGCAAGACTTAGTTTGCGAGGGAACACACAAATTGGGTTATTCCAGAATGGTCAAATGTTCTCTTTTCCGGTGAGTCCAGGTTCTGTCTAGTATCAAATGATAGACGCATGGCTGTATACAGACGACCTGGGGAACGGTATCAGCAATGAAATATCCGGGGAATCGAAAACTTCGGAGGGGGCTCAGTAATGGTGTGGGGAGGCATTTCTTTCCATGGTCGAACTGAGTTAGTCCTAGTAAATAATGGAAGAATGACAGCGGCCAGATATATCGCAGATATCCTTGAACCCCAGGTTGTACTCTTTGGCCCATTGATTGGCGAAAACTTTTTTTATATGCATGATAATGCTCGGCCTCATGCAGCTGTAGTAGTTACAGAATTTCTGCAAAATACCGAAATTGATATTTTAAGATGGCCAGCCAGAAGTCCCGACTTGAATCCCATAGAACCTGTTTGGGACAACATGGGGTGGCAAATTCAGCAACGTAGGATGTAGAATGCTCTTACTAAAAAATTTGCTTCCTGAAATTTGGAACTCAGTAACTCAAGAGTAAATCCAAAATTTGTTTGAGGGGCAATCGAAACGTATACTGACAGTAATTTGTGCGGAAACACTAATTTTGAAAATGATTAGTAACATTCGATGGTAGTTGATTGGTCTCTTCGATGGTAAATTTTTTTCCATTAACTCGAAAATTGTAGATATTTTCCATCATAAACTCATATCTTTTGAATGATATCTTTTTATTTTACACTTCTGAAAGTTACCAAACGACTCTTGAATGACCAACCTAAAAGTTTATATAGTATTGTCGTAAAAGTAGGGTGATGCAACAATTGTTGTGGGGAGTACATATAAACTTATATTTATAAAAAGTTATCTCCGATTAGGATATAATCAACTCATCGAAAAATCAATGAAACCGAAATCCTGGAAAATTTCAAATTGATCCTTTATCATCGATTAACAATGACTTGGATAACAACTGTGGAAATTACTCATTTCGTTGTATTTTCATCAACTTGACCTATTATGGAAGACGAAAACTCAGTTATAAATGAACTGAAAATTACTTTTATCTACAGGTCAATTATGAAATGATAAATACAAACATTCACCTATGTAATTAATTGCAAATACCACAAAAACTTCAACGTGAAGTAAATAACGATATTCATTACTGTAATATAATATACACATATACAAAGCGAACCTGAACATAAACTCCAACAACAATATTTTCGCAGAAATAATATAGAAAAAAAATTGCGATCCAAGAAAAAATTAAAGAAGGCATTCCAGATTGGAATTGATGTTGATATCTACATTTGAAATTGGTACACTGATCCCTCTTACTAGACCTGTAGGATCATTAAAAACAAGAAATTATTCTACTTGTTAAGATAAAAATATTATAATCTAACTTTAGGAAGTTGATAATAATTAGCGCAAAATACTGTTCAATGAAGGTGGTACAGTTAGTGCACGTGCTACAGCCAAAATTCTCAATCAGTATCATCCAGGTTAAAAAGAGAACCATGAATGTGTGAGGTGACTAAGCTTCTGAAGTTCCAATCCGATAAACTCGATTATATAAATGAGTTGAACGAAGATGATGTAGATCGAAGAATTGAATTTCGTGAGTGAATAATGCAGTAATCAATCAAAACTCGAATTTCATACAAAATATTTGCTTTAGCGATGGGAGTACTTTCTTTTCAGAGAGACAAGTTCTTCGAAAATTGAGTGGGGCGGGCATCTTTTTGAACATCGGACCAGTTTCTAATAATGAGAAACTCAATTGTTTGAATATTCTGGAAAATTGCATGGCTCCCATTATATTTTATTAAGTGGTGCAACGACTTTTTTTCTTCTGGAAAAGCTCGAGCTGGTGGGGGAGATGGTTCTTTGACTATACTCGATGTTGAAGACAATGTTGCTTTATACAAAATCTGCACAGTTGTTGTGAATCTCAACAATGAAATAGATACGTGCATATAAGCAACTAAGCAGTACTTCAAAGCGTGCTGGTCAAACTATGTACAAGTCCGCAATTTAGAAAAGCGAGACTGGGAGGAGATGAGCGAAGCAATGATGAGCAGTTAACTACTATAGAGTTTCATCTATGAAAATGAAACAGGCAGTCGGTCCACAAATAAAACGGTATATAATGAGATATACGGTGGTTCATAAAAAAAACATTATCGGTTCAATTGATTACTTGCTACTATCACTGGCTCCAAATATTATTAATGCTTAATCCAACCACTTCACGATACACGTTCAGTGTCTTTCGTTTATTTGGGAAATGTTTTATTCAAATCGGTTTATTAATTTTACTAGCGAAATAGAGAATTTAACGAGAATCTACGAATCCCATTGCAGCGTATGTAAGGGTACAGTAGATACTTCCAAACCTCCACACTCCGTATACAGGGTGAACAGCATAGCACCGAATCGACGGAAGCCTCGCCGAACGAACGCTCTGCGTAAACAATTAATAAGTCAGTATGGAGTTGTCGAGATCCTTCGGATACCTCTGTAGCGTGTGGGGGGCGGGGGCAGTAATGCAGGACGCAATACGCACTTCCAGATCATTGTACTGCGTGTGTGAGGGTAACAGTACAGCACAAAAACAACGGAAGCCTCAGAACCAACTACGCAAATATAACAGAAAGAGATAAATGGCTGAGTGAGCTAGCAGTGATTGGAGTGCCTGAGTCAAGGAATGAGAGTGTCATTCAGGTGGTTAAAGATATATCAGCCAAAATCAACTTTGAAAGCTCTGATGTTCATATTGAGAGTGTTTATAGGGCGTATTTCCAAGCTAAAAAGACTGAAAAACCACGTCCGATTGTCTTGAAATTCAAATCTGAATTTGCAAGAAACGAATATCTAAAATCTTAAAGGCGCAAAAAGGGACTTCACTCTGGCGAGATTGGTTTTGTGAATTCAGATTTTCCTATTTACATCAATGAAAGTCTTAAGTCGTTTAATAGAAGATTATTCTATATTTCGAAGCAATATTCCAAGGAACATGAATTTAAGTACTTGGGTGCAGGAGGGCAGGATTCTCATGAAAAAGAATGATTCTTCAAGGATAGTGCAGGTTAGGTTAGGTTAGATTTCTCTGAGAATATGCTCCGGAGTATCAGCTAACGAGTCTCTATACTTCCATATTTTTCTAGTTTTAACCAAGTTTTGAATATGTTATGGATAAAAACTTCAGGATTTTTTACAAAAAACTGAATTTTTAACTGCGTCCTCAGCTGGTGATCATGACGTCGTGTTTTTAACTGAATCATAGTTGCTGCCGCATATAAACTCAGCTGAGCTTTTCTGTGCAGATTTCAATGTGTTCCGCAAGGACATGTACTTAGCCGATGGCCGGAAGAAGGACGGAGGGGGAATTCTGGTTGGTGTTCCTATCATTCCGTCTTCCTCCGAATTATAAGATTCTATAGTTGGCATATTGCTGATTTAGATTTATTCAATATTAATTTGAGAACTTTTAAGAAAAAATTGGTGTCACATATGCTGCTTAGGATATATATATATATATATATATATATATATATATATATATATATATATATATTATATATATATATATTGTTTTGAATATTGTGAGATTTTATGGCTGAGATCTTCTTTTGTTACCTTGTTACCTATTGTTCTTTATATTCCGAGCACTATGCTCATTAATTCTTACTGTAGTTCACTTTTTATAGTGTCTCATAGTGACTCATAGTGTCTCATATCTTTTGTTAATCTTTCAAAATGTTTTTGTAACTTCTGTGAACCTCAATAATTGGACATATGTCTGTTGAGGTTCTTATTGATAAATGAATAAATAAATAAATGGCGATATAGGTAAACAAGATTCGAATAGAAAAGGAAATGAAAGCGAAAATTACAATTTTTGAATATAGGTAATTTGCGGCAACGTATAACTTTGGAATGTAAAAGAATTACACCAAAATATTTCTACCAGTAATAATTAATAAAACTTCCAACTGTTGACTATTCGATAATTTTTTTCATTTTTCGCCATTAAAGAACAACTATATTTCAAAAGTCGATATGTAATATATGACTGTACTCAGAAAGATATGAGCTACCCGATGATGTGTCACAAAAGAGACGTCCTCGTTTAAAAATGAGAAGATGATATGGAACGCATTCCGAGTCATGAAGTCGGCCTCAAAAAACTAAAGTTTATGTGCTTTTGGCACTGAAATAGTTTTTGAAATATCTTGAGAGCATAGTTTTCGAAAACTTGTATTTCATATACATACAAGATATTCATATGCAATCATTTCCTACAGATGCCTAAGGCATTGGTTATTTCACTCACATTCACTCAGTTATTTTCCATATTCTTACTATCTATTCCACCGAAAATTAACCCCATATATCCTCATGTTTATCAACGATTGTCATTGGAGAGTGATAAGCTAACCGGATAAAGTATGCATTTTCTTTGGAATTAGCGAAATACACTATTGAATATATTTAAAACGTACCTGAACTTATTTTATTCATTTCTAAGTATAAGGATTAAATGAAAAGTCTAGCTTTAAAACGATTTCAGTATTTATTTTGTTGAAGAATATGTTCAATTCGCTTTTCATTTCCGTCGTTATCTCGACATTTTGCATTCACCGAATTTCTACCAAAGTGCTAGTGACTATATGACTTATAGGACAAATTCTGGGAAAGCTTCAGCCGCCACAAAAAGCCGCATTCCCTCGAATGAAGTGCTGATAACATCAGCATGTTCACCTTATCGTACTCGTTCGTTACTTCTATTGTTTCGACTGAAATCAGCGGACAAAGAGTTTACCACTACAGAAGTTTATCTGTCCGTCAAAGAACCCTTAGACGAATCATAGAATATATGAGAGAATAGAACTCGAAACAAGAGAGCATCCCTTTTCATTCTGTGATATTTTTGGGCGAATCTGAAATGGGAGTTCCACAAGGGTAACCTCATTCTCGTACTCTCCTTTCATGAGGAAGCAGATCACATTGTACAGAAATGTTCCGATTATGACTACGATGTAGGAGGGATAGGAAAAACAATAAGATGGGGAATAGTCAATGAAACTTCTGTCCATTTTAGTGAATTCATTCATCCGATGAATACAGTGTACTGGATGGGCGAATATCGATGTTTTATTAGGGCAACTAGGAGATATTATAATTATTATAGGGAACATTCGGCTCTCTTTCCTTGATTTTTTTGAAGATTGAATTGTCACAAATAAATTCAGGATAGTTTTTATTTTCCAAGTTAAATGAATGTTTTGAATAATGGAATACTTTTCTAGATACTAAGTTGGTTGATTTTAAATTAACGTACGAATAATTTTTGTAGCATTTGTTTGAAAATAATATAATGACTGTCCAGTGGTTTTTAGATCATAATAATTTTTTTGAAAACTAACCTAGGCGATATTGATTTTGTTGAATAGAATATATTTTTTCTTTTCTTTGTGTTGGAAGAATAAATTCATTATATGGTGTTTCGTTAGAGAGAAAACATCAGTTAATGTCATATTTATATTCTTCATTGGTAATTCTACATTAAGTTTATTACAAGTCAAAAAGTGTGGGTATAAAGCAGAAATATTACATATAACAAATTGGTCCTACCACATAAAAATATAATCAACTAAATAAAAAATTAGAAACACTGGGTGACAAAACAGATGCAGGATACATTAGGACAAATATCAATTTAGAAATTCGTTTGGTGAGTACGGACACTTTTCGCACAGAAGTCTCTTTACTTTCAATTTGAACCGCTTAGCGTTGGGTTGTTTCCATTCAAATTCGGCGGCGTGAGATTTCGAGGTGGCCAATTGACAGAGCTGTTTTTTGACATAACTCACTCACCGAAACGGAAATGAAATGAAATATATAATTTTTCACAATTTTATTAACACAAACACGACCGGTCTCGACTGTCCAGTCATTTTCAAGTGGCCAACTACAGGAATTGAACGTATACACAACCAAATTTATATGGAACTACTCGGTATTCTACATTATTGATTATTTTTAACCATGGATATTTGACTACTTGTGAGGAATGAAATTTTTTGTTGTAAAAAACTGGATACTGTGATAAGAAATGTTCAATTATCAACGCATGTTCCGGATATTGTACTCAGTCGCACTGAGATTTGATACTGTGAATTTCAAAATTTAGAAACGCCTCTAATCATAATTAAAAATGCCTCACGGTGGATTGTCAGATGTGCAGAGGGTTTGAATAATTGATCTCGTTGAAAAAGGGGTGACACAGAGGAATATAGCGACCACAAAGGGGGTAACACAGGAGGTGATTTTAAAAACCTACGCCCGATACGTGTGAGCTAGAATCTCTGCAATACAGGCCTAGAAGAAGTCGTAGGATGATGATCACTTCTGAAGAACAAGACCGTTTTTTGTGCCAAATTGTAAGAAGAGCTCCTAGTGCGTCACACCCCATACTCCAAAGGAAATTTCTGGAAGAAACAGGCATCAGTGTATCAGTCGAAACGATACGTCAAAGATTTCGTTCGAGGGATTTATATAGCAGAAGACCTTCAGAGTTCCAGAGCTAACCAGATAACAAAAAATCAACAGACTTAATTGGTGTATCGAGCACCAAAATTGGAATATTGAGAATTGGCAAAATGGTCTTTTTTCGGATGGGACGAAAATTGGTGTTCGATCAGATGACCGCCGGATTCAAACAACAGATTTGATTTCGTTTCCTGCGAATGTAACGGCTAGAAATTACGTGGATTCAGTACTGGAGCCCATAGTCAGATTGGCGATGTGCCTATAGTGAGAATATACTTTTATGCAAGATAATGCTCCTCCGCATACCAGCAAGCTCGCGCGACATTATCTTGATCATAATCGCTATTTTGGACTGGCCAGCTGGCTCTCCAGACCTTAATTCTATTGAACATTTATGGTATAATCTCAAAAGGAAAGTTAGATCGCGACAGGATAATCCAAGAACCCATCTTATCTAAGCCGCCACAAGAGAGTGGCAGAATATCACCTAATCCAAAGCTTGTATCAGGGCAAGAGGAGGTAATTCAAGCTACTGAGGTACAGAGAAAAACACCTCCTTCTTGAAAAAAACAATTTTCAATATTCTTACTCCATGCGGAAAGTCTCTTATTTTCTTTTATTTGTTTCTTTCCTGAAATGAACATTATCTTGTTTCTTCTTTCAATTGAAATATCTCAAAAAAGATCAATTCCAACAATTGTAGGAAATTTCCAAAATCCCTGGGGTAATATACAAAATATCGGGTGATTCCACATAACCTTGGTTGTGTGTACTTATGTAGATACTAGCCTAATTACAAATTAAGTAGTGAAGAGCTTTTAGTGTCGAGCTGACTATCAATTGTGATTTCACTTGGTTTTTATAAAGCTCATTGATTTCCAAACATTCAAACAGATTCATTTTCTGTCCTTTGTTGTAATTATGAAGAACTTCGATATTATCTAATGATATTGAATATTTTGTGGTTTTTATAAGTTTAGATATTAGAGAATTATTATCAGAGGATAATTGTACACTACTTTCCGAAATTTAAATTAACCATCTCTTTATCAAGTAGTCTGAACATGAGCAACTTATTATTCAATGCTAAATAACAACAGACAAGTTCAAAAAATCTGGAGTATACAAATTTTTTTGCAATCAGTGTACGGTAGGTTATGTTGGGGAGACTGGTAGGAATTTCGAAACCAGATTCAAAGAACACTTATCTCTCTGATAATAATTCTCCAATAAGTGAATATATAAAAACCACAAAACAGTCAATATCATTAGATAATATCAAAGTTCTTCATAACTGCAACAGAGGGCAGAAAATGAATCTGTTGGAATGTTTGGAAATCAATAAGCTTTGCAAAAGCCCAAGTGAAATCACTCATCATTGTCAGATGGACATCACTACTAAATTTGTAGTTAGGTTAGTATTTATATAAGTAGGTTCGTTTTCTGTAGTTGACCACTTGAAAATCACTTGACAGTCAAAACCGGTCGTGTTTGTCATAGTAAAATTATTGAAGGTATAAAATATATTTTATTTCATCTTCGTTGAAAATGAATTTACATAAAATAAGTAAAGCATCAATATTACTCATTGCTTCGGTCGCTGTTTGGGATGTGGCTCCGTCCTTCTGGAACCACATGTTATCCAGGTCCAGTTTATCAATTTGTTCGAAGAAGAAGGCACGGGTGATGCCTCGATATTGCTTGCTATTTACAGTGCATACGTTTCAACATCGTCACGAGTGAACTATGGCCCAATGACAACGACTGCATTAATTCCGCACTAAAACTTCAGTTTTCGTGGATGCAAAGGTTTCTCTAATATCTCCTTTGGGTTTGACTTACCAGATAATTGACAATTTTTCTCATTTACAAAGCCATTAAGCCAAAAATGTAATTCGTCAGTGAAGATGATTTTGCTCTATGAAAAATTGTTATCTTGTTCAAGCTGCCGCAAAGCCCAATTTGCAAACATATGCCGCTTTTGGGGTTCACCCGACATTAGTTCTTGAATGAGGACGATCTTGTATGTATGCAGGCCAAGTCCTTCCTCAAAATATGCCACACAGTCATTTGTGAGAGTCCCAACTCTTGCGAACGACGCGGAATCGACTGTTTCTTACTCTCGTGAACACTGGCCTTCACGGCTGCAATATTTTCGGCGCTTCTAGCATTTCTTGATCTTGATGGCGATTTTACATCCAATAGCGTGACTTTCGATACAAACTTTTTGACTGAACGCAGTATAGCCGACTCAAGCGATATATTCGCGAAAATACATAGGTCCTTCATTTTCGTAATAAGTATGTATAATTTTGGATCGCTGTTCATTTATATAGTTTGGCATCATGAATCGTTGTTGTTTCCTAAAAAGTAAAAAGCGCTTGACAGTTGACGTTTTCTCAAGGCGAAGGAAGTTTATGACGTTTTGAAATGTTTTTGTTCCTCATGTAATTAAGTCAAGCTCTTGGCTATATCGGAAAACACTTTTCTCATGTCGATTTAGTAACGGTTATAAAAAAAGTCCTTCCAGATAGTTCAGGATCTATAACAAGAGATTTTCAAAAATTCATTAAAAGAGAAAAATTTATGATTAAACGCCTACGTAAGTAAACAAAATATGCATTGGTCTAACGCGAACCATCGTATATTTCAAACCCACTGTAAGCACGAGCGGTAGTGTACAGGATGGACAGATTTCGACGTTTTACTACAACAGTTATGTGAAACATTAGGAATAGAAGAAAATAACCCCCCCCCACCATGGAATTGTCTTCAGAGAAATTCATTGCCACGAACAGATTCAAGATAGCCTTTTTGTTTTCGAATTATTTGAAATTTTGAAAATTTTCGGAATCAATCAAGCGCCAATATCTCGGTTATTAAATAATGTTTCTGATATTTACAAGCAGTTTCCCTCGACGCATCGTTGGTAATTTTGATTTTCTAGAATAGAGTTTTTTCTTTTTCAGAATATATCGTATGTGCACTAAATTTTTTCATCTATGAGTTGTTCTCATGAAAAACCGAAAATTCTATCATTTTTCCTTATTTCATCTAATAAGTCTATGTTCATTCACCGAATTATTGAAAAAGCTTAAGTGTGACATGTGGTCTCACTCAAGCTCTTTTATAAAAAACAAACCTTTCATTTATCTTCAACGCAAAAAGTCCGGTTCCAATTCAATTATTGCCAAAATTTAGGCCATGTAAATCAGCAAAAGCCATTGTATCTCATCAAATTCCATAGTCCTTCAGAAGGAGGCAGATCACCAAAATATCCATCGATATTGTTGTTATTAACAATCTACAAACCCCTGCTTCCATTACTATTTGCTTGCTAGAAATCGATAGGTTGGTATTTACACTGTACCATGGTTAAT
Organism: Cryptolaemus montrouzieri; assembly: GCA_013387265.2. Taxonomy (NCBI): domain Eukaryota; kingdom Metazoa; phylum Arthropoda; class Insecta; order Coleoptera; family Coccinellidae; genus Cryptolaemus; species Cryptolaemus montrouzieri. The sequence continues at coordinate 67,781,957 of JABFTP020000021.1, read as the reverse complement.
GAGGTTTTCTCTGGAATTTATCGAATATACTTTCACAAGGTTGTCGCCTCTCAGAAAAATGATCCAAATAGGATGCTTCTGCGGCACCCGCATCGTAATTATTTTCAATATAATATTCAATCATGAGGTAGTTTTCAAAATCTTCGTTCGGCATGGTCGCTTCTTCATTACAAACGATACTTAGTTACACAAAAGTTGTAACTTGATGAAGAAACATTAAATTGGGGCCCAGAAAATACTTGAGCTTTTTCAATCATTTCGTGTAAATCATGCGAAGGAACACGTCAGGGTTAGAAAAATTGAGTGCACATGTGAAATATTTTTGGAGAGGAAAAAACTCTATCGAATGAAAAATGCATATGAATCATATTAAGAAGAACGAAAGTTTGCATTATAATTCTAAAACTGTTGGACAAAATGTTAGAACGTGGTACTTGAGTTGATTCCGAAAATTTGAAAATTTCCAAATAACTCGAGAACGAAAAAACTACCTTGAATCTATTTGCGACAATGAATTTCTCACGTAAAACGAACATGGGACAGGGGGTCTTTTTTCTATATTCAGAATATTTCACATAGCAGCAGTACTGAAATTTCGAAATCTGTCCACCGTGTATATTATATTTTTCCGTGATGAAAATAATCGTCACGTTATAGTGAATAAAAATTACTGTAAAGACATGTTACAACGTTTTTTTATTGCTTTGGCTATCATTAATGATGTCTGGTTTCAATAACATAATTTACGAGCTAAACATGGGTGTAAAAATCTACTTAATTTAAATTTGGTGAATGTGTTATATTAAGAAACTGTCTCGTAGATTGGATCCCAAGAAATTGTGATTCAACATTTGTAGACCTCTTTCTACGGGGCCGTGTTAAATCGCTGGTCTACAGTTTCTGGAAGAATCGACCGATGCAAACTCGTGATGGATAAATGGCTGAAATCAAACTTCATTAAAATATATATAGACCGTTCCTCAAGCTCAGAATAAGATTTATGGGATATGTTGCATAAGTTGCGTTTTATTTAAAAACGATGTTCACTTTTATTTCATTGTTTTTTAATACTCAGTTTTGAGCTTTATTCAATTGAATGAATGCATTTCAATAGTAACGGTATTGGGTGTAGTATGGAAATCGAAGTTGATGAAAAGTTCTTGTTTTATTATGCACGGAGTTGCAAAAATTTCATACATTCATGCTCATAGACCCACTTCTTGTTTTTCAACTATTCATCTATGCTATCGTGGTTGGTAGAACTCTTTATTCGTAAAAGTATTGCATCTCTAATTTTTGAAATCGTATTTGCTCAATTATATCCATAACTAATAAATTATTAGTTAGGTACTAGTTCATGATTAACTTCTGCATTTTCTTGTTGCTTAATGAAGATTTTCATCATATTCATTCCCTCCATATTTCCTGCCATATGAATTATTAGATTGGCATTGAAAAATTTATTCAATATTGCGGTAATCCCAATCAATTATATACCCGCGAATTCCAATCTCGGCGGCGGAGGCCAATTGTTCACCCAAATGAAAGGCAGGGTCTATATCTTCGAGGATATTCTGAGAGCTATGGCAGAAACCCATAATTAGAGAAACGATAGGAGGCACTTAGCTGCGTTTATTGAAACAATATTCTCCCATTAATCCTAAGATATTGTCAGGTAATATCGTGGAGATCATTTTTATCGCATATTACGAATTGTTCTCGACCGTTATCCTTCTCAGTTATATTGTGAGGGATGATTAGTAGTAGCACATAAGCCGCGCATTCAGCGAATGGTCACGGTATACCTGTTGTTCAAACTTTGGACCAAGTCTGTTTCCCGAACAAGCCCCAAACTTTGCTCATGCACCTGACAAGATTTCATTATGAGCTAGGCGAAATTCGCTAATCAATAAATTGATTTCGTACATTGAAGGGGGCGTTTAGTGGTTTCTATGCAATGAAAGTTATTGTGGGAATTATTAAGGGTGTCCTAAAATTCACGCTTGATTTGAATCAACCGGAGTTCGCGCAGTTAATGTTGACAACCAACCGAAGAGTTTGGCAGTTGAGAGTTCAGGATATGTAAGAATGGAGTATTATACGAGAGAACAATATGTTTATTCAGTAAATCAAACAAGATTCGTCTTTTGAATGGAATCTTAAGGGGTCATCCATCCAGATACTAACCGTGTCGACGCTTTACTGCCAAGTAATCTTACGTGCATTAATAGATAGCTAATATTTGTCACCAGCAGTTCGATTATCTCATTTGTAGTGATGCGATGGTTCTCCGTCTCAGAGTGTTCCATTTTTTTGACCATTTTCATGAATGAATTCATAACTGTTCACATTTTCGAGTATTTCTGTATTAAGCTCTAAATGTGATGCAAGAATAGAGCTCGAACACACCTGTTTATTTGAAGAGATGACATATAAATTTTAATTATCACTATTCCTGGTACGATTGCTTTCAATCATCAAGAACTTCATAACACATTCAGTGTTATTTGACTAAGGTCCATATACCCGAAATGTCAGTAGATAATTCCGTGGGGGAAAGAAAGCTTTGGCTGGAACGGAAGCCCGGCCAAAGCTCATATGGGAATTTCTGCAGTTACTAGCTGCGCTATCAAATTGAAAACTTTGGCCTATGTCTTCGGCACAGTAGAATTGCAGGCAACGAGAAGTCAGATTCTCTTGCCAGGAAAACCACCAAGTCGAGATTTATACGCCCTGTGCCAGCTTTCGGTATAACTGAGTCTTAGTTACAGGACACGACCAACACCTGGATAGAAAAAATACACGTCGACAATTGGGTTCTTATACCGGGGCATTGACAAACCAAACTTCTGCTGGAAAAACCAAGCAAGAAGTTCACTGGTGAAGTTCTACAACTGATCAGAGATCAACCATAACATGCAGAATAATTTGACAACTACTTGCAATAGGCATTTATCGTGAGGAGCCTATACATTAACTATGCAACGAAAAAGAAGAAATACTCTATTACATTGTAAATGATCTTCTCCAGGCTCTCCCCGAGGAAAAATAGAAAACTCCAGGGGACAAATAAATCTTAAACGAGCTGAGTAAATGAAAGGCATCTGATGAAAGGGGTTTTAAACCTTGTTTAAGGGATTGAACTAGACACTAGTACAATAAGCTTTGAATGGCTGCAGTGGCACTGAACTGTGAAGATATTAGTCAAGATACAAGATACTAGGTCCATACCCTGAATTCTTCTGAGGAGAAAACCTCTGAAACTACTTCTTCGTACAATTCTGTCATTGATATGATTGTATGTAATCTGAAGGATTGGTTTCCTAGCAATTTATGTTATCTCGAATTCTAGTATATTATCATTTCAAGATATATTGTTATTAGTTTGGAACCCCCCATTATTTTCGAAAATACTGCTCAAGCAAAAAAAAGGTTCAAGGTTCAGACAAAAGTTGCAAGGTTTTGAATTAGCAAGACAACGATGAGCTTGACCATGACCTTGGCCATGATCTTGACCATGATCTTGACCATGACCCGGACCATGAGCTCGACCATGACCTTGTTCTTGATCACGACCTTCAAAAGGTCATTTAAATGTCCACTTAAAAACTTTAGATTTAACCGTAAATTTTTGACCCCGTAATCGAAAGAGCGAAAAATATCACATTAAGAAATGGCTATGAACATGATCTGACTCTTCAGGTCAGGGGTTCCAAAACTTTTTTGTACCACGCCCCCCTCTGGTCATTTGGAGACCTCCCACCCCTCTTTGTAGGTATGATGAAAATTAAATCAAGTATTATATGGAGACCGATTATAATTACTGATACAAATTTTAACATTGTAACAAAGAAACATTTTCAATTTAAGGAAGGTAAAGCAATAGGCCCACCTACTTACAAAAACAAAACATAAAATGTTATTTAGTGAGATGGGTTCACTTGCATGTTCTGGATAAGTTCACAGATCCTGGGTTGAGTTTCAGACAAAGCACTGCGTAGGTCACTTCGACATCAAGTTTGTTGCGATACTTGGTTTTGATCGCCACAAGAGTTGAGAACGCTTTTTCGCACATGTATGTTGTTGAAAAAAGCAAGTACATCTGAACAGCTTTATCGGCAACACTGGGGTGAAATTTTAAGTACTTTAACCAAACTGAGGGCTTGTCCATTTTATCAAAATTTTATCTTGCAGCAGTCATTTATTATTTCTATTCCCTCCACTTGCAACTCTTCTGGCAGCAACTGTATGTCCATGTTGAACAGGTCGGTTTATAGTTTGTAAAACTCCTCTGACAAGTTAGGAAAGTACCTGTTGAACTCCTTGAGGTTCTTCAAATGGTCAATTATCAAGTTTTTCAAAAGCGGACCTTCAAAAACGTCCTCAAAACATGCTTCTTCTGAGACTGACACTACTTTGTTGAAACTTGAATAGCTGCTGAGATTTATTGACACTTTACGTATCCAAAGTGGCAGTTTCTCAACGTACATCTTGATGGCATCCCGATGTGTAACTGTATTTAAGTCTTCACCTTGCAGTCTCAAGTTTAGGTTGTTGAACGTGTCAAAAAAGTCTCATCGAAGAAAATTATTATTCAAGGAATAATATTCAACCTTCCGTAGAATGTTAAATATCATCCCTTGAAGGAGCTAGTTTTTCGATCTACTCTTCATAATCACCGTTAAGGTTGAATATTGTTTCTTGAATAATAATTTTCTTCGATGTGTCGACACATTGCGAAATCCCGCCTATAGTAATTTTTTGTTTTGTGATCAAAAAAGTCTGATAAATAGGCCAAAATCACTTGGGTACTGGTTTTTTTGAACTCTGCACTAACACGTTTTGTTCCAGCAGTGCCAAAAACGTGATCACTTCATCGTCGTACTTCTGTATGAAATAGCAGCGTTTTGTGGTCACTTCCTAAATCTTCACAAATACTTTTAAACAGTCGAGTATTCAATGCACTGTTCTTTATGTATTTGACTACTGTAATACGTAGCTTCAAAACAGCATTGAGTTCGTTTAGAAGCATTGTTGCTGCCAAGGCTTGGCGGTGAATAGAACAATGAATCCCAACCACGTCAGCATTCTTCTGGTTGACCAACTGCACAAAGCCTGAGCGAGAACCGAGCATTGAAGAAGCACCATCTGTGCATACACCAATAAGTTTTTGCCAAGAAAGTTCATGTTTCTCAAAAAGTCTGATATTGCTTTCATCACATCTACAGCTTTAGTAAAGGTCACCAGCTCAGTAGAAAACATCAGTTCATTCTTCATTTTTCCCTTTTCAATGTAACGAACATATAAAATCAAATTAGAACATTGTGCTACGTATGTACTCTCGTCAAGTTGGATAGCAAAAAACGGGGATTTTTTTATTGCATCATCCACCTGGTTTTTAATGTCCTCGGCCATATCATCAATTCGGCGTTTTACGGTGTTGTCTGAAAGTGGTATTTGTGATAGATTTTGCTTACTATGAATTCAAAGGACAACAACGGCTGCTTTTAAAAGGCACGGTTTAACAAGCGTTTCACCAATAGTGTGACTTTTCTTTTCCTTAGCAATAAGAAGGGTTAATTCATAGGAAGCTTCAAGCACTTTTAGAGATGACTGAGCAGCAGATCCAGTGCTATCTAACTTCATGCGCTTTACATTCTGAGATTTTGCAGCGAAAACTCTTCAGGTTTGTCCTCATCGAGTCATTGCCTAATACTTCATAGCTAATAACGCACTGAGGGTGATCAACATTATCATTAAGCAATAAAACAAACCCATATAATATAAATATAATTGTCAATATACTTGAGTTTCTTTGCCGTGTTCATCTTCGCTGATTCAGCTTCACACAGAACTCACACAAAACAAAAACAATTACTCCAAATCAAACGTCGCAACAATTATAGAACACCCACAATACAGCAAACACGCTGACTGATATTTCGCGGAAAGTACTGTGCCAGAACGGACTAGTTACAACTCCAGCACTGAACAAATCGCAAGGTTATTGACATTGGACTGAAGATGCGGGTGGGGTGAAGGGGTGTGGGGACACTCGCACTCACACCAAGGCCAAACGGTGGTGTCGGTGCACACGGCCGTTGTCATCAAGGGGGACGGTTCTGAGAACCTTGACTTCTTGTGTGCTCTGTAGTTTTAAAAACTCAAGCCTTCTTAGATAAAGTTTACAACTCTATTAAAACCTTATAAAAACGATTATGAAATCTTAGAAAGACTTTATTTCGAAGATTTAGGGAAATTATTTCAGTAATTTTTTTGTTTATTTCATTTGGGTGTCTCCCTGGACTTTCTCCACGCCTCTCAGTTAGGGAACCCCTGCTTTAGATCATTGAGGGATCAACTTAATAATTTTGAGAAGAACTGTACATTTGCGACAACGAAATCGAATGAACAGAAAAAAATTACATTAAGATATGGGCTCGACCATGACATTGGTATTTAAAGGTGATTTTGAATATCTCACGAGTTGAGTTAGAATAGATAAAATGAAAAGGTTCAAATTAAATGCTTAGTATTGTAAAGACCCAGTAAAAGCAAGATCGGTTGGTGATCCAGCCAGTGACGGCAAGGAAACTCATGATTACAATAAACGTTCAAAGTGTTTCCTTTAATAGTTTGGTGGTGAGCTAGCCTTGTTTGAAAGGCCTGAATAGCATTCGGTACATTTCTGGAGGTGGAGGTCCATTTCGTGAGTTATGCGAGCATGTAATTCATGCAGATTTTTGGGATTAGTAGTGTGCCATTTACTTTTTACATAACCCAATACACGCTTCGGGTGTAATACCGAGGTGCCTCGTCTTCATGGGAGCGCTACACAACCTAGGATGTTTGTTAGATGCATAAGTCTAGTAGAGATTATTTGAATATACATTTTTGCATTTGTGCTTCGAGTGCAGCTCATATTCTAGGTCCAGGTGTTCCAAAGTAATTTTATACTGTTAGCCGACGTACAGAAGTTATTACAATCATTCCAATAAGATTAGGTGTATGCGTAATAGATTAGCATTGATGACTATTGGACCACACAAGTGAACAGTAGTGAGTTGTAGAATAGATAAGTGAAAATGTACTTGCTGTCAAGGTTTCTGTGTTACCTTTCCAACACCAAATTTTCAAAGAATGTTAGTCTCAGTCCTTACTTCAGCAGAGTGTGGTTTTAAAGTAAATTTTCTAGCACTTATGTTTTTCCGAGTAATTTGGGGAACGGTTTGTATTGCAATGTATTACTTTGGCATGTTTAATTGTGGATATTGTGGCTAGCCAATTGTTCAGGTTTAAAACGGTCTCTTCAGTTTTGTTGGGTTTGTGTCCAACAAACCCAACAAAAGCCCACTGTACTGAGATTTTGGGATGGACACTGGTATATATTAGCTGTGTTGACCAAAATCCAAGAAAATGAATTCATAGTCGTAGATAATTATTATCGAAAAGGAATCATTGTATTTTTGAAAAAAAAGTAAATGCTGATGCTTCAAGCGAAATCATCTTAGCAATGTTCAAAATTTTCGCAGATTCAGATTAGAATGAAATTGTGGAATAATAAATCAATCCAGAACGTGTTATTGTTATGTTCAGATTTCGGGCTGGAGGGATCATTAGATTCTTCCAAAGGAGGCTGATTAGGCAGAGATCGCGATATGATAACCTACTTCTTATCCCCTGAATTTAATGATACGGATATGGTTTTGAAAAGAAGCTGCCACTTCCAAACCTGCTGTCGAACAATTCGATTACTGAATGAGATATTTTCTGGACTCGTGCTTTCACATTTCGATCATCAGTTTTCCCCTTTTCGATCATATCATTCAACACCACCGGATTTCTTATTATGGGCTTCCTATCCGACATTACCAAGTTCACCAACAGTATTAAAGAGAATATGTAAACTTCAAAAGAAAGCGTATGTGGCAAAAAAATATTAGGGAACATTTCCCTTTAAGTTATTTCTTCGTATGTACTATGTACTTCTCCATTTTATTCCTTGTTTATCATACACATATACAATCTGAAATTTATTCTACTTTTGCGAACAGTTCTTTACCTATATATTTCCAAATGCACATCGGATTTAGCAACAACACTTCATTTATGATTTTCTTCGCATTCCTCAATTTATTTCCCTCTTCATATTTATTAGCAGCCGCTCGATTTCTCACTGCAATCCCCTGCAACCAAGTAAAAAAGTTGTCTTTGATTCATTTGAGAGGAGCCATTTCACTCGGAAAAACGCATTAATATGTGACAATGCAGTCTGGCTTTCTGAAACCGAACAACGTTCGTCAATCTTGTCTTTTCCGCATCGATGATTCTTTCAATACTGGCTCTGCCGCTTTCGTGTTGTCAGCCTTTGTTTGGATATATTGGATCATTTCTCTGCTTTTTCCTCTTTCTGACCTCTTCAACGTACCCAGAATATATAGGAATGTATATATATGTATCGATTGAAGAATGAAAAAAGTAGTTTATTTCATACATTAGTTAACATTCTATCATACATTTCGTACAGTTTGTTATTTTTCTCAATAAATGATGGAGCTGAGAGATTCTTCAAACCACCGGGCATTTTTATTATTGAAAATTTCGTGGATTTTAGTACTCTCCTTTTTTCAGTTATATAATTGAAGAATCGTCTCGTGTTTTTGTGTTTTTATAGGTGAGCTTTCAGTTCGAAGTGGTCAGTCATTAGACATCCACTCTGATCGTTATCAGAGCATACATTAGGCTTAATTTGTTGTGTTATCTTTCGACTTTCTGATCATTATGATTTGTTGACCCTGACACTTACTTGAAAATGTTCTTTTTAGCGGTCAGTTAGTGTGTTTTGAAGAGATGGGAAGATACATCTAACCTAGTGGTGATACCTAACTATCAAACTATCAGATTTATTCTGATTTGATTGAAATCACATCTGATAAAACGTTGAATGCACGAAAAACTTTACAGAAAACATGTGTAACATGCAGAGCAATCATATAAATGAAATTGTATCGAATAAATACCCAGAGAAAATTCGGTTAACACTAGAGTCCAACTTAATGCTATATAGTAATAAGTTTTTCAATGAAAACTAAAGAGCATATCCTCGGACAAAATGAAAAATATTTGTATCGTAAATATGACAGATACCTGACTCTTTCCTGATTATTTGGATAGTAGTTTTGCCCAAATGCAATCTCTAGAAGAGGCGTCTCTAGTCAACAAATTGGATTTATACAATTGACCTTGGTTTTGGTACTGAGCACAACACAACTGAGGTGGTACGTTTCCACTAGATATTGACATAGACAAAGTAAAGTATAACTAAATTGAGAGAATTAACTTTACAATATCTCAAAAACATTGTCAAGATAGTGATAGGATCTTATTTGGGTCATTCCATGTCACATCGACAAATAGTTGGAATCCATCCTATAGGATTCGGACGCATTTTGGTTAGAAATTTGCTTTCTTTTTATAAAAATTTGCCAAAAATTTTTTCAAGTTATGCATAATCTAATATTTCAATATTTTCCAGTATTTCAAGAGTTTTGAATAAGTATTCAGAAAATTATTGCAATTGGAAAATAATTTAGGGTCTGCGAAAAGAATTCTCGTTGAAATTTTGAATTTTGAAAGTTATTAAAATAAACGATCAATAATAAATTATTGGCCCAAATTTTTCGGTAAACTACCTTGTACAAATATTAAAAGATCCTTTAATTGTTGGAACTGTGTTTTTTGTATTTTCAAGATATAAATTTTGAATATGAAAAAAACCTTTTTAATTTTTTTTTCAATTATTTGCATAATAAGGAACAAAAAACATTGATATTTGTTTATTCATTCAATCTGGAATTATAAGTATAAGTTTGAATTGCATTCTGTAACGTGAGTTGATTTTTCTTCAATTATTTTTGACCTGTTGTAGCTTCTTTTTTTTTTCTCCACTCAAAGAACGATAATATGATATAAATCTTCAAATCCAAATTCGATATTGGTGAAGTACTAACACACAACCTTCAACAAACGTAGATATCTATACAGGGTGCTTAAACGAAAACTAAACAGAGACTATATCTGCTAAGATATTCATTTCTGATCAAAACGCAAAAACAGGTCAATTTTTGTTTCAAGGAGGATATCTTTTGGGGTACAATAGTTGCCTGAAATATCAATTCCCTAAGCGGGGGTTGCAATCCTCGAACATTTTGAATAGGGAAGATGGGTCGAGTGATGACTCAAAAGAAAGGTGGTATCTTTGTCTACATTTCTTCGAACGAATTTCTATTTTTGTTTGAAAAGTGTAAAAGATACAGGGTGAGCAACTGAAAGATAGGGAAGACTATTTCCCTGAGACTATTCAAGTTTCAGTGAGGTAAAATGGAACAGATCCATGCTGATCAATGGCAGTCATCATCAAGTACCATCGTCATCTCAAATTTCAACCCCTGGAACAGCGGTGATAACCCTTGAAAATTTGGAAGAGGGTAGATGGGTCGAGTGATAATTCGAAAGAAATGTATTATCTTTGTCTGCATTCCCGTGAAAGAATTTTCATTTTTGATTGAAAACTGTAGAAGATATAGAGTGAGCCACTGAAACATAGAGAAGACTATCGCCCCAAGACTATTGGAGTATTAGTGCGAAAAACTGGAATAGATTCATTTAGATCAAAGATGACAGCCTTTGATCTGGAATGAATCTGTTTCATTTTTTTGCACTAATACTTGAATAGCACAGGGCGATAGATAGTCTCCTCTATTTTTCAGTAGCTCACTCTGTATCTTCTACAGATTTCAATCAAAAATGAAAATTCTTTCACAGGGATGCAGACAAAGATAATACCTTTCTTTCGAAATATCACTCGACCCATCTACCCTCTTCCAAATTTTCAAGGGTGGTCACCCCTGCTCTAGGGGTTGAAATTCGAGTTGAGGATGCTACTTGATAATGACTGCCATTGATCAGCATGGATCTCTTTCATTTTACTTCACTGAAACTTGAATAGTCTCAGGTAAATATTCTTCCCTATCTTTCAGTTGCTCACCCTGTATCTTTTACAGTTTTCAATTAAAAATAGAAATTCGTTCAAAGCGATATAGACAAAGATACCACCTTTCTTTTGAGTCATCACTCGACCCATCTTCCCTATTCAAAATGTTCAAGAATTGCAACCCCCGCTTATGGGGTTGATATTTCAGGCAAGTTTTGTACCCCTTGAAACAAAAATTAACCTGTTCTTAAGTTTTGATCAGAAATGAATGTCTTGGTAGATATATATATAGCCTTTGTTTAGTTTTCGTTGAAGCATCCTCTATTTGATGATTATTGGTTTTCATTTTACATCATTCGAAAAGTGCGATTCTGCTAGTACTTGAAAATCTTCCTCATGATGTTGCAAATTGTACCGATTTTCATATTGGGATGCTAGGCCATCCGACAAATAAATAATTTTAGAAATGTTTGGTAGTTTATTTTTCAGAAATGATTTTAATACTTCCGTGACACTATTATCTGCTATTTTCACGAAAAATAAGTAATTTTCCATGAGGTCAGTTACTACAAGTACTTGCCCAACTTCGAGATTCTTTTTTGTAATTTGGAAATATTCAGCTGCCCGATGAGCAATAAAATCATGCTGAAGAAATGTTGGAGCAAATTTTTCTAAATGAACAACGAAGTTATTAGTTTCCAAAGAAAATCGCCAAGAAATTAACGCACGAAACCGAAAATTCAAATTTATTCAGAAGAAGTTTGGATATATTGAAGAATTATTTTTCCAGTTATCTACCAGCACTAGAGAATGCTTGTTAACAATCGAAATGAAAATGACAAGGAATGAAAAATATTACACTTTTCGAAGAAATCGAATCCGCCAAAAACCTATTAACACCGGATATTTCCACCCTTTTGAGAATAACTGCATAACATTTACGATTGAAACCCAAAATCTAAGGCCTTATAGTATTCTGATCCATTCCGTTCCAAATTTCGATTAGTCTTTTCCGAATCTCATTCACAGTAGCTAGCTGGTTTTGCTGGCTTCTTAATCTTCTTTTGAGAATGTTTCAGACATGTTCGATGAGGTTGAGATCTGGACTTTGTGCAGGCTACTCCATTGAAGAGATTTCATTATCTTGAAGGTATTTCCTAATAATATGAGCTCGGTGAGGTCTAGAATATCATGCACAAACAAAATGTTCCCTGGCAAAATTCAGTGGGGCTCTTCATTGTCGTAACCTTTCAGTGCTAATTCGCACTCTACTGTTTTGTCGAAGCAGCATTCGAAGGTGCCTAGTTTGGAATCGTTGTCTTAACGAGAAAATTCTCAAATAATTTCCATGGTCTTCCTATATTTGTGGATCATTCTGGAAACAGTTGAATGAGACACCCCAAGTCTTCCACCTTTTCTTGTATAAGTCCAACCTAGATAATAATAATAATAATAATAATAGCATTTTATTGGCATCTTGTACAGAAATAATAATTATAACTATCAATTACATTAAAGGCCTTAAACTTATTATGAGTGAGTGTTACTGTACATTGAGAGATACCAAAAGGTAGGATACAGCATAGCTGATTAATCCAACCTGAATAAAATAGAATCAAATACTAGACAAGTGTACCCACAATTGTACGGAAACATATATAAAAGATCTTTTCTTCTTGGTGAAAAAAAAAAAAAAATTAAAAAAATTAGGAAACCAAGAAAGACTACATCTCATTTAACTGGCTCTCAAAAAGCCAATGCCTCACCCTCCTCTTAAATGCATCCAAACTCAAACCCAAAAGACTACTCGGTATTTTATTGATTTCATCTACAATAATATAAGAAAAGCAACGCTGAAACATGGAAGCACGATAACGCGGTATGGCAAGTTTATGTCTGAACCTGACGTTGATGCTATGAACATCTGTTCTATATTTGATTCGTCGGTGCAGATAGGAGGGTTTCTTCTCATTCAAAATTATGTAAAACAGACTCAGCACATGCAGCCTTCTTCGATTCGCCATGTTCAACCAACCCAATTGCTGCAGTCTGCAGGACGTGCGATCTGTGCGTCTAAGGTTGAAAACAATTCGAACACACCAGTTTTGAATTTTCTGAACTCGGGCCACATTCTGTTTTGTCAGACATGGGCCATATACGGTATCGCAATAATTGAGGTGAGACAACACCAGCGCTTCACAAAGCATTTTTCTTTGTCGAATATCCAGAAATTCTTTGCAACCATAAATCAATTTGATATTCATGAAAGCTCTTTTAAGTAGCAAGTTTATGTGAGAATCAAACCTCAAATCGCTATCCATAATCTAACCCAAATGACGACACTCGCTAGTCAGAGGAAGAACTACGCCATTCACAGATATCTTAATTAGATCTTTACATGCCTCTCTCATGACCTTCCTTCCAAATAGCATAACTACAGTTTTTGAAGGGTTGATGCTCAGACACATACTCTCCGACAACTTAAAGATGTTATCCAAATCTATATTAATTTTTTCTAGAGCTTCATCAAGTGAGTCGCGCGAAAACTGTAAATAGAGCTGTGAGTCGTCAGCATATAAATGAGCCGAGCAGAAAATTGAACAACACATGAGCTGAAAGGTATAGATAATAAAAAATATCGGTCCGAGAATGGATCCCTGCGGAACTCCACACGGGATCTCTATAGGATCAGACTTAATTTTTCCGTACAAAACTCTTTGTGTTCTGCCAGTCAAAGAGCTTTCAAACAATAAAACCGTATTTTCAGTGAAACCAATATAATGAAAGATTGCCAACAACAAATCGTGATTAATTTTATCGAAAGCCTTCGAATAATCCAGTAGGACGAGCAACAATAGTTCATTATCGTCTACAGCCTTTATGATGTCATCCACCACTGCGAGCAGGGCAGTGGTACAGCTATGACCCCCCCCTGAAACCCGACTGGATATCAGGCAAAATACTCTCCGACTCCAAATACGCTTTTATTTGGACAGCGAAGTTTTTCAAAAATTTTGGACAATACACTCAATATACTTATAGGTCTGAGATCCCTGTAATCCTTAGGATCGCGTACTTTTGGAATCGGAATGACATGAGCCATTTTCCACGACTTTGGATAAACTGACTTCTCGATGCAATAATTTATTATGTGACATATGAACTTCAGGATAAAAGGTGAACACAACAAAAGCATCTTGACACTTATACCATCTGAACCCACCGAGGCAGACTTAATGGAAGTTAAAACATCATAAACCTGACTTTCAGTAACCATTGACACTTGAAATGATATAGAATCCCTCAGCTTACCATTACCGTACTTATTCAAAAGTTCCAAGCTTGGAACAGGATTGTCAGCAAAAACACTGGAAAAGTATTTACTCATCTCATTCACGTCACTGATCGGTTCAGGAATTAAATCCTTCTGTCGCCCTCCTATTGAGAACTTTCGTAAATGTTTCCATATACGAGTCGTATTGGCCCCAGTTTTAAAACGAAGGTAACCACGCTTTTCATTTCTTATGGCTGTATTAGTGAAATTTCGCAACTGTTTATAATAATCAAAATCTTTAGGGAGTCTCGATTTTTTAAAGTTATTTAAAGCTTTATCGCGGAGAGAGATGAGTAATTTCACATTGTCAGTAAGCCACGGGGTTTACGTTTCTTGATAATAATTGTTCTAATTGGCGCATGCTTATCAAAGCGGGATAAGACTAAATTTTCAAAAATCGACATTTGCTATCAATATTACTATCTCTGATCATAGGGTAAAATCTGTGAGCGCTAAATCCTGCAAAAGCAAATCCTCCTGAAATTCCTAAAATCACGAAAACTCAGATATTCTGGCTGCTTCACACCTCATCTACAATTAAACTCAAATGAATCATCTGGTGATTCGTCTTTATGTTCGAATCTGTAACTCGACAATCACTTATAGTGAGCTCCTCAGAGCAAAGAAATAAATCAATTGTCCTAGCAGAGTTCTTAGTTATTCTCGTCGGCTCGTCAACAGGCTGCACCAATGCAAAAGTTTCCATTATGTTTGTAAGATATCTGGCCTGGCAAGTATCCTGAAAGGGATCAATTTGAAATCACCGGCACATATAATATAGGTGTGAGTCGAAAGGATGTTACTCAAACACTCCTCTAGTTCCCCGAAAAAGTCCACATACGCCGAGCCAGCCTTATACAAAGCACCCAATGCGAATGCTTCTCCGTTTACTTTCAATGTTAACCAGAGCTGCTCAGAATGAACAGATTGAAAAGGTATACTTTCAACAACCCTCAGAGCCACACGACAGTATATACAAACCCCACCACCCCCAGAAACACTTCTGTCCAAGCGAAATATTCTGTAACCTTGTATGAAAATATCCGTGTCGAGTATATCTGGCGATAACCATGTTTCCGAAATAATCACCACATCAACGTCATTTTCAGTTACCCATTGCCTCAAATACAAGGAACGAGGACCGAATATTTAGATGAACAATCCTCATAGCAAACAAGAAAGGAAACTATACAGCAAGAGAAAAAAACTCCTTTTTAAATTAGAAGAGACACTAATTATAATTGATTTTATTCTTCAGGCGCTGCAGATATCTTTCATAAATGGGACATTTCTTATCTAGGGCATCGTGCCCAACATCGAGCTTAGTTTTGTATTGCACGCTATTTCTATGACAATTATAACATTTCGGTCTAGCAGATTTACAGGCACTAGACAGGTGCTCCCCAGAGCACTTTTAGCAGATCTTGTTTTTAACATTACATTCTGATTCTCGATGGTAAAATGCCGAACACTTATAACATCTCGGTATGAAAAAATTTTCGAAAACAGGACATTTATTGAATCCGATATTAATTCTCTCACTATACATAAATTTTTGAAATACCTCATTCTTGCACTCCAATATACAATAAGAACTCCTGCCAGATCATCTAACACCACTGCTGCGGCGTTTTCTGCCGGGGTTAAATTTCGTGATTCACGTTGCCTTATTCCTTAAAATTGAAATCTTCAAGAAGTACAAACGTTACTCGCAAAAATTGATCAATAACTGCTACTATCAATATCTGGTGGTTTCTTGCAAAACCTCAATTTATATATTCATTTTATTCTTCATGAGAGGAACATGTGCGCCAAGAAAAAACACCGAATATCATTGGTATATTTCCGGATATATCTGAAATGGTGGTACATTATTTCATCTGAAAAGTTATCACCGAAAAGCCTGACGATTATTCTTAATTTTGTCGAGCCAGTTGCTACATGTTCTCAAAGAGTAGTCACTCCTGGGTTGTGGTCAAATAACCATTTTCAAACAATATCAATATCAAGAGAATTGTTGACCTTATTCGTTGTAATTTAATTTTTCGAGTTTTACACCTTGAAATGACAGTATGAAACCGATATAAACTACGTGGGCGCCAGATGCATCATCAAGAACAACTTTGGAAAAGCCGATTATTTCAAATGGTTGTTTTTCAATCACATCAAAGTTTTTTAATTTCTATAGTTCTCGAGATATTTCAAACATGAGTTTAAAAACAGGAGAAATTTGAAATTTTGAAAGTTTCATAACTTTCGAAAATTCGTCCGAACAGCAGCTGGTCAATTCAAACTCTTGGTCGATTTGATGTGGAACGACCCAAATGAGATCCAATTATCTTGACAATGTTGTAGGGATATTGACTAGTCATTTCTATCGATTGGCTTGGACTTTACTAAGTCTATGTACATATAAGCTGAAAATGTACCTATTCACTCGTTTTGTTCTAACATATAATTTAACGAGCTCAATAAATAACAAATAAATAGGAAGACTTGCGAGACCTTTGATGCAAGACTAAGACGCTGATTGCGCTCCACGAAGAACAAGGTTACTGGATAGAATGAAAAGAAAGAGACTAGGATGATCTATATTCTTATGTTGGTACAATTTACAGATAAAAATATAGAACAAATTCGCTGTCAGGCATTTTAGAATGTTGGATCTTCTTTACTCATGTCAACTCATAAATTTTTGCTAGAATTAAAGGGAGATCGATTGATCCCAATCGATCTCCGTTTATGGAAATGGAAACAAAAACTTCTATTCATATTTGGCAGCCGTTGATTGAAATATCTCTTTGGAATAATAAAATAAAACTTTGTCACCAGCTAAGGTGTATCAATTTTTTAAATTTTATTTTATTTAGAGAAATGGAATACAGACATGCCCAAAAAGCCCAAAAAACAGTATTCACAGATTTATATCATAACTCAAATCTATACGATTGAACTGATACATAATAGAAAAATATTAGAAAGAGAAGTACCAAACCGCACGGAAAACAAAAGTGCAGAGAAAGAAAAACAAAATCTCAAAATTCTGCAAATAAACAAAAGCATGATAAACAGGCAATTCTTTGATAATTCAAAGATATTTCCGCTTCAATGTTCTTCTTAAATTTACCAACGAAATGAAAAATATATCTACCCCCGAAAACTTTCGATTATAGGTGCCAAGCATCCTGCAGGGAGGTGCATTTTGTGAACTAATTGTCCACCTAAACATAATATGAAATAGCTCAGTCGTTCTCAATTTTAGATCGGTAACTCTAAGAGAAATATCTTGAAGAATGCTTGGCACTGACATACAATTATTCAACACCCTGTACAAGAAGAGGATATCGCCAATTTCTCTTCGCTCTTGTGAAGTTAGTACTTTAAATTTTTTTCTAGCTTCTACATAATTATGATCTAGAATTACAAAATTATTGTTGAATATATCTAATAAATTTATTTTGAATACTCTCCAACCTACGTATATAGACGTTGTATTGTGGATTCCATATTATCGAACCATTTCTATGACTGCTATGTCGGAAAATGAAGCAAAGCATTATATTAGAGCTATTTATAATATTTTCAAAGTGTTGATCGAATAAGAGTTTAGAATCAAATGATACTCCTAAGTCAAGAATACTATCAACCTCTTGAAATTGATCATCCCTGACTTTATAATTATTTCTAATTAAAATGACATTTCTACTCTGAAAGAGATTTTGTAGCATTTCAGAAAATTCAAATATGAACAACTTTCGCAACAAAATTCCCTGAGACGGTCCAGATCGTCCTCAAACCCCTTCCCCCCCGCAATCATCTAGGTCAAAAACTCTTCTAAATATTTTTAAATCATCTGCATATAACAAAAAAATTTGTGTTTTGAAAATATTAATCAATATTATTTACATAAATTATAAAGAGCAACGGACCTAAATGTGAACCTTGAGGGACTCCTGACGTATTAAAAAAAATGTGTTAGAGGCCTTTCCTTCGACTAGCACGTGCTGCGACCTACCCACTAGATAGGATCTGAGCCACCCCAGGAGTCTACCTTCCCCTCCCCCCCCCACCCCGACCTCGGCCAATCTCTTTAGCACGATATCGTGACTTATTTTGTCAAATGCCTTTTTAAAATTGGTGTAAATGGCGGTGTACGCGACCATCCAGACTCCCGTGGAGGCACTCCTTAAAACCCAATAAATTTGTCTCAAAATTTCTTCCTTCGAAAAATCCGTGCTGTTGCTCAATAATTAAGTTTTTGGTATGGCTTGAAAGATATTTGTAGATAAGAAATTCGAATAACTTTGGAATAGAAGGAAGGATGCTTATTGGTCGATAGTTTTTCGTTTGTTTTCTCTTACCTCTTTTAAAAATTGGAATCACTGAGGAAGTCTTCCACATCTCAGGGAAAACTTCACTCCCAAGTGAGTTATTAAAAATAATAATAAAATGAATAATAAATAATGCACAGTGGTTTAGAAAGATAATCTGCACATTCTTTCAGGAATAATGGTGGAATTCTATCCGGCCCAGAACCTTTAGAGGGATCAATTGAACCAAGCGCAAGAGTTATTTCCATTTTTGTGAGCACAATATCATTTGACTAGTTACTGTTATATAAATTCTCAGTGTTTTCATAAGTATGACACTCTCAAAGAATTCGGAGAATAAGTTAGCAATTTAATCAGGAGATGATGCTTTTTTATCATCCAGAAACATTTTATTAGGAAAGTGACTGTTCTTCCTTTTTAGGGATACATATTTAAAAAAAGATTTCGAGTCTTTCGGGACTTGCTGCTCAATTAAGTCCAAAAAATTACAAAGGTCTGAAGCGATGAGTCCTTTAGAAAGAGTTCTCAATTGTTTAAATCTATTGAAATTATTCAAATTCTGATATACTTTCAATTCTCTATGCTCTTTATTCTTTTGGTTGATTATTTCGATTGTATTGTTAGTGAAATACGTAGGATACTTGCTATTTAGTTTTTTCTTAGGAACATGTTTATCAATAATCTTGAACAGAGTGTTGTAAATACATCTACGTTACAATTCACATTATTAGAATCTAATAACATTTCCCAATCAATTTTCGTTATACCGTGATTTATACTATTGCAATTTGCTTTTTTGCAATCGAGAATAAACGGATCAATGCGTTTTTTAAGGGAAATTTGGGTACCAATATCAAAAATTCTACACTGGGATGATAACTATCCCCCTTTACAAATGGGTCCTCGCAGCGATATACATTTTTAATTCTGAGTTTGTTTCAAAGGATTAGATCCAGAATATTACCTTGTGCATTACTAACAGCATCAAATTGCATCAACTCGCAAAATGAGAGCATATCTATATTATCTGCATACTAATTTTCAACGTTATTTGGTTCTAACATAAGATCATTATTACGACTCACCCATTTGACCGTAGAACAGTTAAAATCCCCACACATAAGAACATAAGCACCATTATCTACTTTCATCTTATTTGATTCAAGTTTACTTAAGAATATTTTAACTGCGATTTCATCCCCAGGGGGAAGATATACACAACACTAGTACAGTGTTATTTGGTTCACATTCACTCGTAACCACAAATCTTCGGCGTCACTGCGGAAATGGGAAACCAACTGTGCATTCAAAATCCTTACGGATGGCGATGAACACACCGCCACCGTCCTTTTTTCCGATAGCACTGGCACAAGACAAACGGTCTTTTCGAAATAGGTTATTATTTTCATCCATTATTTCATGATCAAAAATATTGTCACTGAGCCACCTTTCTGTTATGAAGACGATATCGTAGATAGATAGATACATAGATAGATAATCTTTTATTAATTCCTTGTTATGAAATACTAAAATAAAACCCATTGCTGGGCGTGGAACATGTCAAGAGAAATTTAGATACAGCAATGTGAAAGAAATATTGAAATGGTAAGTAAAATTAATATACAAAGAGAGCTCAAGTTACAGTCTGTATAATCCGATGCAGGTATATCAAATGCACCAGAAAAACAATCACCACGACTCAACTTTGTTTTCATAGAATTCAGTTGAATTATGGTGAGCTTTACTTTTCAAGTAGTTTTTCAGTTTCACTTTTAATTTCATTTTAGAAAGATTCTTGGCCGACAACGGCAGCATATCATATAATTTGATCATTGTTTGTCTTGCGTTTTTTTTGTAAGTATGTAAAATTATATTTTTCATCTATTAAATCATATTTTTTGAATGTGTTGTAATTGGGTTTCATAGCACCTTCAACAACAAAAAGATCTCTATTTTCTATAAGAAAGCCTATACACTCGTTAATATACAAGTCATGAACAGTCAGAATGCTGTTTTGAATGAAAATCTGTTTACATCAGACCGAAGATGCATTTCAGACATTTCTTTTGCAACTTACATATTCTATCCACATAAGTGGAGTTCCCCCAAAATATTATGCCGTATTTCAGAAAATAGACATAAGCATGATATGCCATTAGTGCTTCATTCGTACCCACATTTCTTGCTATAATTCGCAAAGCATAACAAAATCTAGATATGTTTTTTGCTAGATTATCAATATGTTCCTTCCAATCTAGTCTTCTATCTAAGCATATTCCTAGAAAAACTGAATTTTCTACTGATTCAATCAGAGTGTTTTGATAATTGATCTTCATGCGTTCAACAGCCCTATTTCCGAATAACAGAACGTTTGTTTTTGCTACATTCAATACAAGATTATTTGCTGAAAAATGATGAGCAAGATTTTCTAGGGTTTCAAGGATTTTAATTTGTATACTATGCATATCTTCTTCACTCAATACTGAAGTTGTATCATCAGCATCTAAAACTGTATGCTCATCAGTGACCTCTGTCAAATCATTTGTATAGATTATGTAGATGAGCGGTCCCGAGTAGAACCTTGTGGAACACCTTTTTCGACCGTCATCCAATATTATTTGACCAAATTACCATCATCATCATTTTCTATCACACATTGTTTTCGGTCTGTGAGTTAAGGTTTTATAAGATTCAAGGCAACTCCCCTTACACTATACATTACAAGTTTCTTGAGAAGTAGCTCATGATTCACGCAATCAAACGCTTTTTTCAGATCTATTAAGAATGCAAGTGTCGCTTTTTTCTCATTGAGTGAACTAATTATTTTTGTTAGAGCAGTGTATATGGCTCTACTAGTAGAATTGCCCTTCCTGAACCCATTTTATTGTTCAGTTATCCGTGAGAACTTATAAGAAAAACTGACTAGCCCATCACAAGTCACTCTCTCAAAGATTTTACCTATGTTTGACAGCAATGAAATAGGCCTGTAGTTATTTTCATCATTTTTGGCTCTCTTTTTAAATATTGCTATAAAATGTGATAATTTTAGTTGTTTAGGGTACCTACCCATACTGAGCATAATGTTCAAAATGTGTGCGAGTGGATAACGTAGAGATTAGCTTGAACACTCAACTTGAACTGCGGTAACTTTGTTCGCAATCCACGCAAATTTTGATAGAAACCGTATAGTGATATAGAAAAATGAAAATGGAACGATATCACTTTAACTTCTTTGAAGCCGACTCGTCCTGAATCTGCAAAATGATGGCGGTTTCATTCATGTTGACCAAAATACTACCACCCTGGACGCACACAAACTTGTAGCTTTTTCCCTTTGCCGTAACCCTAGCCGACTTGAACAAAATTTTATTCT
Source organism: Cryptolaemus montrouzieri (assembly GCA_013387265.2). Lineage (NCBI taxonomy): Eukaryota > Metazoa > Arthropoda > Insecta > Coleoptera > Coccinellidae > Cryptolaemus > Cryptolaemus montrouzieri. Next base: position 67,759,926 of record JABFTP020000021.1, on the reverse strand, counting down.
TCGTTGTAAGGAGCCCGTTGATGAATAATCTTCTTGAAATTCCGTCAATTTCTGAACCAGATCGACCACCAAGTTCGCTGTGTTTAGTTTTGACAGCCGAGAGAAATACATTTTTTTCTAGGCGTATGTTGAGTTCTACAATTATATTTTTAGGTTTATTCTCTAGTTTAGTAGGAACACGAGAAACAAAACAGAGTGATTCTTTCTCTATTTTATGGTTAACATATTCACCAATCTTTTGAAAAATGCTTATTACGTTCTCATTGTTTTTTCCGGTATTTCCATAATTTCCAAATTATTACACATAGCTTCTTGTTCGATTATATCAAGTTTCTTCTTCATTTTCGAAACAACTTCTTAAAGGGAATCAGCTTTCAGCTTTAAGCTGATTGTTGAATTTGATTATTTCATCCAGCTTTGATAGTTTGCCCTCAGAGTCAGTTATTTTGTTGGAGCAAAAGTTTCCTAAATTACTCAGTTCCCTAATTCTCAGTATTACAAAAGAACCGCGACAATAATATTCACAATTTGGTACCAGAATCGAAAATAACGATGAAATTCCCACATGATAAGAGTAGTATTAATCGGAGCGTACACACGAACAATCTTCAAAATCTTCAAATTCGCAGTTCGCAAATGTAACACTAAAAATAACTTTCGCATAGTCCTATAATAATGCAAATTGTTTGTCGGTAAATCATTATCAAATAAGTAACTATTGATCAACCAATAGGAAATCAAAATATTATTATACTATACTGTTGTCTCAACATCGAGATGATACAATCTCGTAATGTTCTTCATCTTGGTACAAACAGGTGTATTGAACTTGTCTCATTTTTGCAAAGATGTAAGAACAAGATCAATATTACAAGACCAAGACTGATTCAGGTCAGCACTATTGAAAAGAAATGTCGTTCTAAATGTTACGCAGACTCACAACACACAACATTTGAAAATCTCCCACAGAGCAAGTACCATCCATCTAAGTAACAGATGAGTACTACCGTAGTACTAAATCAGTGTAGCTCACGTACTTGGTTTGTATCAGAATGTGTGTGTATGTATGTGTTTGTGTTTTGTGGTTCAGAGAGATGAAATTTTCATCAATCTGAAGTTTCCAGATTATCTGAGGAAATTTTCTAGGTAATTTAATTCAAATTCTTATCATTGTAATTCGAGATTTTTTTCCTCTTCATTTCCTCCTGAATTCTCTACAAATAGGTCTTCACTGTTCTGAAATATGCTATCAATTTATTTCGAACAGTTCTTCAATTTTTCTGATATAAATCTACAATAAATGGTTACGATAAAATTTTATTGGTTTGATTAATATCGTCTAATGCTTTCGATTTATCTCAATGTGATAATAATGTTGCTACGAATGAATAACATATACCAAACAAATCATCAGAAAAACAGAATAAGCTCAAAAAAAACATCCTAAGAGAAAAAAAGGAGGCGAAATATCTTTCAATCGCCCATGCTTCCAATAGATAGTTAACTTTGTTTCGGTATTAAGCCGCTTAATTTCGGTCGGCGTCATCAGTTGATTAAATGATTAAAGTGTTAATTGTATGCGGAGATTCAAAAACACTCCGAGAGGTTCATTCCAAACATACTCGAAAGAGATTAGAATAGTCCTATTTCAGGACTACCATTAAACTAAGTTGTTGAGAAGTAAAAGTTATGAAGTTGAGGGCGGAACTTTTAAACAGTTTCCAGAAAGTATTACAAGTAGGAGTTAGACTTTCCAGCCAGACTGTTTTATATTTATGAAAGTCCGAAAATGATTGTTGAAATCAGTTCAGGAATTTTTTCTGGAAACAGATATTCACTTTCACTTTGAGCGATTTTATCTATATAAGAGGAAGCTATGGAAAAATGCATTGATACAACGATAATATAATTTGCTAATAATTATTAGCGGTATAAATATTTGATACTTTCAGTAATTAGGAATTACAGTTTCTAAAAGAATAGTGATAGAAAATATTATTATAACAACAGTTCAAATGTTTTCATTACATCATTACTTAGAAAAGATTAAGAAAATTTAATTGTTCAAGTCTATTGATTAAATTTGATCAAGTATTATATAGATGACTGATTACTAAAATCCCATGGTCACTAGCATCATGATAGCTCCAAAAGGAAATAAAAATAATAATTGATAGGAGCCAATATATGAGCTTCGACAATGAACAAGCTATATTAGCTCTAACTAAAACGCGAGTGTTTTTGAAGCTAATTGAAGTATGTTACAGAATTTTGCAATCATGTAGTCACTGTAAGTAGGATCGAAAAAAGGCTATACGTTAATTAAAAAAAAAAAAATAACGTCGAAAAGGAAGCCTAATCTATGAACTCATAACTAGCTATGAATAGGCAGAAATAATAGAAATAATTTACGGTGCACCTTCAATGGTCTTTGTTGAATTAGGAATCAACTATTCAAAACTGGAAGGAAAACATTGCATCACGAGACAGCTATGATCATATTCAGCGTTGTCATCGATAAGCGGATCTGTTTGCCAACGGAAATGAAAAACCCATCGTTAATGTGATGACCTCAAAAACGAATCGAATTTAATATATGTAATTGACGTGATGTAACACGTCAATTGGTGTGGTTGTTTTTATTAGCTTCTCTTGTACGTAGCTTAAATAACTAATTAACTGTTGAAACTCATTCATAGTATATTTTAGAAAAATTCCTACCTATAAGAGTCACTTCCGTCAGAAAAAAAAGGAATAAAGCTCGGAATGAGGGCTATGCAGGGCCTCCGTGAGGGCTACTGGCGCTTGTGTGCAAAAAAGGATTTTGGCGCCCCTTGAGGCATTTTGGATCATGTTTTTAAATTTTTTTGAGGTGGGAGGTAGGTAGGTAGGTAGGTGCTTGAAGTAAAGCAAAAAACATATTTATTTGTAGACTAAAATATTGAAATGAAACAAACAGAACAAAATCATAACAAAATAAATTCTTTTCACACCCATTTTAAAACATTTACTTAAGTAATGGGATATAAATACTAGAAAATAACCTAAAACTACGAATCACATTTCTTTACGAACAAATAACAAAAATATTGCCTAATGTCTATATATATATATATATATATATATATATATATATATATATATATATATATATATATATATATATATATATACTATACTACTTCTTTTTACTTATTCTTAGATATTTTGGAAAATATGCAGATATTTCTAATAACAAATACCTAGGGAACTTCGTTTTGAAATCAAAAATGACAGCTAGGTCTAGGTGCAATAGAAAAATAAAAGATGGCTATTGTAGTAGCGATATTTTCCGAGATTTTGCTGTTGCAAATTCATTAATTACATCGATGAAATTTATACCGTCAAAAATTTCTTGTTCAATTGCTAATATTGTTAGCCCAGACAATCTTTCTCGAATCATTGTCGATCTTAAATAATTTTCAATGATTTTTAACTTTGAAAAAGATCGCTCGCCAGAAGCTACAGATACAGACAATGGCAAAAGAATTCTTAGTGAAATGCTTACGTTTGGAAAGGTGGAGATTAAATTGTTTTCAAATATATATTGTGAAATATTTAAGGGGTCAGTATCATCAGGTAATTAAAACAAGTTTAACGCTTTAATTTCGTTCAACAGATCATTGGAGTCTATATCCTCATTATCCTGATCTGTCAGTCGCTCTTCAAGAATAGAGCAATGTTTTAAAAGAACGCTGTCACTTACTTTGAATATGTCGCTAAAAAAACCGAAAATATTTGGTAATGGTGGAAAGTCTTCTTCAATTTCGAGAGAAGATGCTACTTTTTCGCTTGCACAAGAGTTTCCTGAAATGATTGGCCAGATCTATATTGCTGGAAGTGATCAACTAAATCTTTTAGTTGGTTTCCCATACTTTAATATTAATTGTAGCACTTTGCATTTGTTTGCTGATAATATTTATATGAAATAAAACGTCATGCCAAATAATAATTCCACAAATAAATTGAAAATTTTGTACAGACGTTAAGAGGGAACTCACTTTATGTTTTGCATCAATGTGAAGGGAATTATCTTCAGCCACTTCTACAAGACTTTCGCAAACCTTAATTAGATAAACTTTAAGGGTCTTCATTGCGTCAATTCTGTTGGACCATCTTGTCTCACTTAGAGGCTTTAAACTTAATCCGGGGACATTTTTTTTCTCAAAACATACCACCTTTTTGTGGATGACGAAAAAAAAATATATAACTCTTGCACAAGATTAAAAAAGTTTATTGTAGCATCTGACACCTTAGAAGCGTCATTCACTGTAAAGTTCAAAGTATGAGCCGCACAAGGTACAAAAACGGCTTTCGGATTCGCATCAAGAATGCGTTTTTGAAGCCCAACATGTTTTCCCTTCATATTTGTCCCATTATCATAATCTTGTCCGCTAATGTGTTTTAATTCTTAATTTAATTTTTTCAAATTTTCTCTCACAAATGTATATATCCCTTCTCCTGTAGAGTCCAGTATTGGATTAAACGCAATAAAACTTTCCTTAACTTCAACCTTTTTTGAAGTGGTGTTAAGGACAACACACCTCAGAACAAGACTAATTTGCTCAACAAGACTATTGTCTGGTGTACAATCTAATATTATTGAAAAATATTTTGAAATGCGAACCATTTCTAAAATATTATTTCTTATTTTGGACGACAATAATTCGATTTATTTCATTCTGTATTTGCACGCCTAAATAATGAGTCATATTAAAAGATTTTTTGGGAGTTATACACTCGGCTAACGTGCTGTCTCATCACTGAATCAAAGAGGCAATCATCTCAACAGCTTTTAGAAAATTTCCATTGTCTTGTTCGAAAAGCAATTGAGAAGAACCTTGAAATGCCAAGCATTGTGTAGATAAATACTTAACAATGGCAATAATTCTTTCCACACGTCTCGCCAATATTTATTTTCCGTTCCTAAAATCCGTAGATGGTGAGCATTGACAGTCATAGATGTCTCCAACATTTTTTTTAAGTTTACTCAAGTGTTTATATAACTGTTGTGTAAAATTGACGTTTCGTGTCTCTTTATTAGCAAAGACAAGTGTTGCCAATAAGATACTCCACTTGTATCACTAAAAGCGTTAGGAGTTTTACATTTACAAAACAACTAACAACAAAAACAAAATAAAGAATCTTTAGAAATAGAGCAAATAAGCCTAGCCCTTTCGACTTTTTCTCCATCTGCTAGATTTCTTTCGAAGTATTTGCACGAAAATTTTCTCTTATCTTTTTTACTAGGAAAGCTAAAATTGATGTCTATCAAGGGCGGACCACGTTTAACCAATATTCTAGCCGTCTCATTGGTGATTCTTTCGGGCCACAAATCGGGGTCGGACGGAATTATATCGATACTAGCCTCATTACAGCCTTCAACGAAAGTGTCATTTGCAGCAGGTATTTCGGTAGCTGACACTACCGAAATTTTCGCACAAGCTGGATTACCTGGAGTGGATTGTTCAAGTGCTGTAGACGAGGATGGTGTCATCGCTTCATCGGGCTCTGCATCAGTAGAAGTTGTTTTGCTGCTACACGCGCTGCCACTTGTTGCAGGACCTGATATTACTGATGAAATTTCAGATGGTTCACTCACGGTTATTGATATTACGGATTTAGAATCTTGAGATTCGGACGATTCGGTCGCATCAACATCGATAGTCTCCGTGGAATCTCGATTGTTTTGCAAGAAATGCTTTAAAGATCCTACCATTTTTTCCCTTTCTTGTAGTCTCAGTTTTTTTTGCTCGCGAAACTTCGCACCTGAAAGTCTCTTTCTCTCATCCTGAAAAAACAAATAAATAATTAGTACTGATGGGAATTAGGATTTAACTTCTAAAGTAACCACAATAATAAGCACCATGTGGGCAGGGTAGGAAATATTCTTAAAAAGTTAACTAAGTAGTCAATAATTTTTGACCCTTTATAGGGCAGATTATTCTTGAGTAAGATAAGGCCGATTAAAGTTTGCATATTTGAGTGAAAAGTAATTTGTTTGAGCCCTTTCAGCTTGAATTCTTTCAGAAATAAAGGCAAAAAAGATATTAAACAAATTTGATCTTATAGATCTTGAAAAACCCTTAAAAATGGTTTTTTAAAAAGATCAATAGCAAAAAAAAAACTAAGCGAGTTATGGATAAAATTAGTTACTTTTTAGACTAGTACATGACATTTCAATTTATAAAAAGATATTTGGCTAAAACAAATTAATTATACCCAGTATCCTATAAAGGGTTAATGTTGATAGTATAAAGTAGGGGACTCATACCATTTTATAAAAATCAAGCCGTCGAAATTACAGTCAGCAGGTATTCGGCACTTAATTTAAAAAAAAAGTAGTAAACAAAATATTACACAACACAACACCACACTTGACAAAATAAAAATAACTTTATATGTAAAAATCAATAGGATTACTTGTTTTTATTCACTTGTTGCACGGCCCAGGTAAATAACTGAACAGGAAAAATCAACTGCCGCCTGACATGTTCTCGCAACATAGGAATCGGCAGTAACTGGATGATATACTAATAAAATTTCGTGTGTATTTATACCTAAATCTCCCAACTTTCATTTTAACATTTTTTTTGGATCCAGGGTTTTGGCGCCCCTATAGGATGGCGACCGTGTGCATTGCACACTTAGCACATATGATTGCGGGTACCCTTGGGCTATGGGGATGTTCATTATAAGTAAGGCTGAACAGTTTTCAATAATACAGCATTTCGAATAGGGAATTATGTTAGATTGATTTCAATATAGAAATAAAAATCTTTAGTTTTGAAACGGTCACTATAATTATTGGTAGGTAACTAATGAAATAAATAATTTATTGCAAAGTTGGTAAATAAGTATTTTCATAGGTACATATTAAAATAACAGGTTTAAGTTACATCTCATAATTTTTTGCTGTGAAAAGTCTGCGTTGTGAGACAGCTTTTCTCATCTTATCCTTTTGATGGAATCTCAATTTTGCAACAGCTGGTTTAAATTTTAGAAGTGATATTCAATTTTCACTTAAGTAAGGTGAGGAAGACGAGAGTAGGTAAATAAATCAATTCATTATATATATTATAAATATTTATAACTAATATAAAAAATCGAAAATCACGAAGAACCTTTCTATGTAGAACAGAAGTTAGAACAGCTACGTGGAGAGTAATCAGGTATCCCACTCTCGCCACGTGTCCTTCATCAGTAAATTTACCATTCCATCCGATTTCTTCACATAAAATTGAAACAAGAAATGAAGAACAATATAACTCAATTTGTTCATCAGTAGAGTCACTAATTTCCAATTATCCCAGATTTTTTTTTGCGATTACCAGATGGTCGAAAAAAAATATGTAGGTACCTAATTCGATAATATTACACAACCTACTTGTATAATGGATATATATCTGAAACTCGGTCTTATATAAGATGTCACAAAATTTTTCGCTGATAAGACTGTGGGAGACTAAAAAGTTTTTACGTTTTAAATTTTTGTTGGGACCCCCTTTTTTGTAGGTATTATAAAAATAAAAAATAAAAAATAATACTACTCATACAAAGTAAACCAATGAATGTAAAAACATTGAGGAGGAAAGTTGGGACACAGAAAAGACCAAAGTCTTGTAATCACTGCGAACATATCTGAGGGTAGAAATGACATGATGTTGATAATTGTATTTTGTTTGTTTGGTTTAACTTCATAAGTTGCTCAACTGAAATAAAACATCTGAAATAAAATCTGGAAATTAATTGAAATTAAGAGATACGTCTGTTAGGTAACACTGAATATAATGCGTACAATAAATATATAAGTTTAGGAACAACATTTGCTATGATGATTGAAAATATGAGCCAGCCTAAAATTCATATATTGTAACAAAATACGTTGAGTAATTGCTGTTGTTTTATACTATTCAGAAAGTGAATGACGAATCTATGAATTTATAATTTGGAGGTGAAATTATTCTATTACCGTTTGATTTTCTAACAGAAAGAGAACATATTTCTACCATATAATCATTCAGTGAAAGGTTTTTGTAATATTCGACAAAATATAAAGAGGTGTAAGAAATTACGAAAACAACCTGTTGTGTCTGGGCTTAGATATTTTAGACTTCTAGATTCGAAGAAAATATGCATTTCCCATGAATGGTGTTTGGTTTAGTTAAGAAGCAGTTTAAATGAAGAATAAATTCGAATTATGATGAATGTTATAGAGAACATGTTTTCGCTTGTCAGACATTGAGCTTATTCAAGGTACGTCAGCTGTAAATGAGAAACTTTAGCGGATATTTTTCTTCTCAATGAGATGACCTGTGGCAACGCAATACCCCAGGTCACGTATGTTTTTTTAAGCGCCGCTTGCGTCGATATGAACCGCCCAGGCCCGCCGCCGCCCAGTGCCATTGGCGTCCTCTGCGCCGCCTTCCAACTGCCAGCCGACAGTCAGCAAACCGTGGGTGTAATCTTGGCCAGATAACGCCTCCCGATTGCACCTCGACGCACTTTTCCATCACTTTTCGGTGAAAATTCGACAATTTTCTATTTCAAAACTGCAAAAAATTGCACGTTTTTGGGCCGTTTTGAACGTTAAATAATGAAATTCCCAAGTCCGAAACTGTTTGATACAGTTTTTGCTGAGTTTGCTCGAAGTTAATCGACCCCTCGGAAAGTTTGGCAAACTTTTTCAGCATTGAAATTTGTAGGGAAAGTTGGGCGAACTGAAATGCTCGCTTAAATTTTTGTTCGGGATAACTTCGATAATATATTATTCCGTGATTAGTTTGATGTACACATTGCATTTGGTGAGAAATATGTAATATTTTTTGTCAGCAATGATGAATATAAAGTTGTTGATGTTTGAATTCTTTTTGACTTCGATTATTTACGATGATTTTTCTTTCCCAGAGGCTGAGTTCATTTTGAGTAATGATAATGTACCGGGTGCATTAAAAAAGTTTCTGTTATGTTAGATCTATGGTTTATTTTGATTTGGTACCAAATCGTTCATCTAGTAAGAATTAAATTTGATTGATTCGATATATGTACTTAGTTTCTCCTTGAACACTAATCCATTTCAGTCAAATAATAATAATTTACCTACTTTTTCAGGTAGGTATGAAGTGAAATCGAATTCGCAGTTAAGATGAGATTCCTTCTGCAATGTTTAAAATTTGTTAAGAAAATGTAAAGAAGAAATGATTTACAGAGTGCTTTATATTGCAAAATATGTACAATGACGTTTAGTAAAGATAAAGAGCTTTTCAAAGTAAAATTTTCGTATTATCGTCGACCATACTAAATGAATCTTATCGTTATATTTTGACGAATACGCCAGGTATAATGGACGAAGGGAATTCAGAGTTAAACATTGCTTCGAAAACTCCGGTGTTAGTGAAAATAGTTAAATATTTACTCCAGGTTTTGAATTCAGAAGAATCTTTTGAATTATCCCTATTTATCGAAGATCATTGATTATTTTTATTGAGATCGATTAGGAATTTTACTCTCTAAAAGTAGTAGAATATTTCTTGTTTCAAACTATTGAATTTATCCAATTTTCATACTGAACAGTATCACATATTTCTCTCACTGTTTCGATATACCGGAAAAAGGGGATAGAACAAATGAATTGGAAATTTCAAACCAGACGGTCATCATTGGCATTTCTGGATTCTGCTATGGTACCAAATCTCTTACATTGAAAACAAAAGGGTCAAAATAAAAATAACAAAACAATATTTAATATCACTTTGTTGTTTTTTATAGCAGCTGATCGATTTACTGTTAGAAAAGCGAAGAAACCACATCTGCAAAAGAAATGATAAGAATTTGAAAATTATGTTCATATTGTCAAGTTTGAAACTATTTATTCAAAATAAGCCTAAACCCGCGGCTCCGCTCGCGTGGTAGTAGAGTGTGGTGGGACAACTGAATCGCTTTTTTGCTGAGCAGTTTTCATCGGAGTAAACGAATATATATTCACAAACACACAATTACAAATTGCAATAATTACTATAGAAAAACGATTACGGATCAATCGTAATGTGAAAAGTCATACGAATGAGTTTGACTCTCATAAACTTATCCATCTCATCGACAACTCGCACTGTTACTTTATAACTAAGCGGGAAACCTTTATAGTATTGTTTAAAATTTGTTGAAAGTTATTGCGGAATCGGCGATGAGTTCGCGAATTGAAAAATGCTTGAAACCTTTCTCATGAATGAATGCATTAATTCATTTATTGGCAAACTAAGATATATTCAAAACACGGTCGAAAGTAGTATATAATCTGAAATGGATAAACATTCCGATTATAAGCATCCTACGATAGTTCCACAAGTGTAAGCTCAGGAAAATGGGAAATACATGATGAAACATGCGTGATATTTTATATGATTCCAGAGAAAAGAAATTTTTAATTCTACTTAAGTCTTTATCTGATGCATCGTCTTCTTGTGCAACTTCTTCACTGTCATCTGATGAGTAGGAGTTGACTGTGAACAGTAAATCTTCTATTGTATCATCCAAAAGATGCTCTTTTTGTATACGATCGTCCTCATATATGCATTGCCGACAAACGTTCATCCATTCTTTTTCTGTCACTTGTTCAGTATCAGCCAGTATAAAAGTTGAAATCCGCGCTGCTACAGTTTGGTCTTACTTATGCCTATATTTTTTCAATTAGGTTTAGTTCTGATTCAGAGGTAAATTTAAAACGCAATGATCATGTTTCAGTAGTTCGTTCAATATGAACTGTTTAGAGAAGCGAAAATTTGTTTTCCAAAATAATTCCGTTTTTAGTTCAGTTTTGGTAAGATTTGGGTCAGGCAAAACTTTTTCAGTCAATTTAGAAGTTCTGATTTCTCGAAAAAAATAGCAGCAATATCTGTAATCCTCAATATCTTAATATACAAATGAAAAAGTAATTTTCTCACAATTGTATTTGTGTACGTCGTAAGAGTTTCAACTCAAGATGTTCAATTTCAAAAATTGGCACCTGATTTACGATTTATATTCAACTCAAAATATAGATAATTGAAATTAGTTACATTTCATACAATTCCACGATTTTCAGTGTGTAAAGTACGACCTCAACCAAGTTTTTTGACGACCTGATTCAATAATAATAATGAATAAATGATGACAACGTAAGCACAAAGAGAATCCTCCTCATTCTGATACACTTGGAATAGTCTTCTCAATAATCCCATTTCTTGTTGATGTATCCTAATATATCTTTACCTAACTACTTAAGCAACGATTAGGTTTTTTCCTTATTAGCTTGCAGAGTTATTCCGATATTTCACTACTTTGAAATGAAACATGTATATCATAATCTTACACTTTATTATTGTGATATGCTGTTTTCGGTATCATTCAAATACCTGTTATTTGACACTTGATACGCCATACCTAGGAAAATAGAAACTGATAGTCAATAAATGGAAAATGATATTTCAAGATTATTATTTATCGAACGGTTGAACAACTTATCATTATTATGTATATCTAGTTAAATAAATACCTACAATGAAATGAAACCACGATTAACACTTCGAATTCTTTGGCTGTTCTGAGAAATTCGTATAAGCTAGTCAAGACGATTTATGATATCGATTGCGCGGTTTCAGATATAAAATTGTTATGCGCGCCTTTCGGCAATATTGAGTGAGCGCACAATATTTGCAGTTTCAGTTAAGTATGACGTTCCTTGCCTATTTATCTGTGATTCCAACTCTATCAGAATTATTGTTCATCCTTCTTTCTAACCACATCTTCGATTGGTAGGGAGATGACAATCTGAAAAATAAAACAGAAAAACAGTAGAAAGACATGGTGAAAGTAAAATATATGCTTTCGTGCCAAAATAGTATAAATAAAATGCTTTATAATTGAACAGGGTAGATCAAATTGAATATTCTAGTATGGCAGCTGTGTGAAATATTGAAGAGAGAAAATTAGCCCAGCTTTCTTGATCTCTATTTTTGCATGACAAGTCTTCATTATAAAAACTGATTCAACCTGTTTTAATTATCTCCTTTTCATCGGCAAAGGTTAGATAATTGAATAGATAAAAGTGCTGAACAATCAGATAGAATTGACTCAATTATCTTTTTCAATGTGATAGCTTATACATATATAGAATTACGAAGATGAGAAAATAGCATGAGACCAAATTCGATAGTTCAGTGAAAAACGTTGTCAAATTTTGCTGGTAGAGAGAAACGACTCATTTTTCTCGGCCTTTATTTCTGCTAAAGTTTTTTGTTTTTGAGATATCCCAGAATTCTGAAATATCCGAAATTTCAGCATTTGATGGTATCTTTATTCCCGTTGAAGTGATGTATAAATATATTTTCACATTCTCTAGACACTCATTCAGTAGAATGCAGTAATGGTTTCAGGATTATGTTGTCGACAAGTTTGTGAGTTATAAGGCTAAATTAAAGTTATGAAATGAACTATAGGCAAACTGTTGAGAATAGAGAGATGATTTTTTCTTTTTCAAAAGTATATAATAAGTTCAATCCTTTTTATGAAGAATATATTGTTCATTCAAAATCGAAAATTGAATCCCATAAACGTTATAACGCTATATTACTTGGTGATTGAATTCTGAAGGTTTTTATAGGAACGAGTGACAAAAATTGAACATTCGTTGGTAAGGCCCAAATTTATTCGACTTGAAAATTCTGTGCTCCAGATTTGGAGATGCCATTTTTATCAGCCTTTTGTTGGTTGGAAATTTTGTGATTGGTTGCGACTGCTCTGAAAGTATCGATATATCCCGCTACGTGGTGTTTTGAATGAACATCTGCTAATTGGATTATTCTTGAATCTGATAAAAATAGAGAGGGTGTTTTCTCTTTGTGAATCAATTGATAATTGATTATACATGTAACATTCCACCAGATCATAATTTTCGTAATTGCCCACCTGTAGTTGAATCTATAAGTAGAGATTCACAAGAGATATTGAGATGGATGAGATGACTTTATGCGATCAAATAGTTATTGTATGTATTATTCTAATGAAAACTGCATGTTCTAGAAGGTCTTCTCTACTGATCAGAATGAAAAAGAAGTAAATGTTTTGTTTCACGCACAAAGATCAGCCGATTCTATCATGAAATTCAAAGTATCTGTAATGTTCAAAACAGATAGAGATGAACGATGAAAAAAGGTTTTCATTTCAGATAGAAAGCATATATAAAAATAAATTATTGTAATTGTCATTCAATTATGCCAAAACTTTGATATGTGTAAATAATTTACGCCTACGTGAATTGAATGAAAATAAAGAAATGTAGGTCGGTTATTTGAACGAGAAAATCTGAAAACGTCAATTGGCGAAATGACAGGTATATTAGCATTTTGCATATACAGTGTGTAGCATTGGGTAGATAGTCGAACTAGTATGGCTTCTTGAATTTTCTGTTTGATCAACCGTTTGTTTTCATCATTTCCCTACGCCGTTGGGTAGCCTCTGTGTCAGTTCGTTGGTGGACGCCTATACATATACATGTACTTCAAGCGCTATAGCGGATTGAGATGAGTAGGTGACAGCCTGGCCTTATGGTTTGAATAGGTGTGCAATACTGACGAGGTCAAATGACACTGAAACTGCAATCTATTTCTCCTATTCATGCCCTGATTGAATTATTTGGTTTTCACAGCACCTTACAAAGTAAATGAACTTCTATATTTGTCTTCTAATTTAAAATTAATTTTTTTAAGGGGCCTACTCATCCCTCCGTTAATAATGTGTGCCTATTTCAGAGCCTTTTTTAATTCATTCAAACATCAGTTTAAATCAGGCCAATAGGAAGAAAAATATACTAGTTTTTTATGCGCTATCCCCAGGGATAGGCGAACCTGTTACTCCACATGAGTGGGCGCCTGGAAAGAATTGAGGTGTCTGTTTACTCGCTTCTTGAAGAGGGCCAAATTGTAGAATATTGGAGGGAAGCGAGTTCCACAGCTCACCGGCCCTGTAAATAAAGGAATTCTTATAGAGGGAGGTTCGGGGGGTCGTTAAATGTACCACCATATGATGAGAACTCCTTGCCAACCTAGGGTTGCGGCAAATCATGAGTTTTCCTGGAACGAGATCTTTCAGCTCCTTGGAGCATCTTCCGCAGAAGGATCTGTGAAACAGAGAAAGGTCAGCAACTTGTGTTCTGAGAGACAGCAGTGGGAGATCGCGGGTGATCTCCAGGTGACGATGAGGCGCACAGCCCGTTTTTCACACTCTTCAACATCCGCAACGATTGTTTGGGCGCAGATCTCCATACATGGTAACAATATTCCAAAGTATGTCGAATCTGCGCCTTATATAGAAGCAATAGCTGAGATGACGCGAGGTATCGCTTGGCTCTGAAAGGAGAACTAAGTTTAGCTGTTGCCGACTAAGCTATTGCTGATAAACGTTCATGCCAGCAAAACCCTGAGTTGACCGTTATTTCGAGAAGGCTTTTGTGCTGTTGTTCTTTTCATGGAATGGGGACGTAGAGATCCAATCCTGCATGAATGATTTCTGTAACAGATTCAGTGCACACATTGATGTCAAGATCTGAAATGCAAACATCACTGAATGAGAAGCACGGGAAGAATTCACGCAGCTCATCCCAATTAGCACGGCTATAGTGCCAAATACGTCTGGGTGGATTAGTTTCTTGGTTTAGCGGCAGTACAATGGTTCCAGTAGCAGATATAAGGTTGTGGTCTGAGTTGCCTAGCGGTGTTGAGATCTCCACTCTAAAATCATTTAGATCTGGAACAAAAAAGATCCAAAAAGTCCGTAAAGTCGATTGGGTGATCAGGTATTCTTGTAGGTTCGTCGACTAGCAGCCTGTCTTCCCGCTTCATCTGTTCTATTGGAGTGTCGGAGTCAGTTGGTGTTGTGAGCGTTGAAGTCACCCTGTACAATGATCTCAGTTGCCGTATGAGGTGTCTGAATCCAATCTACCTTATGACCTAGATACTGAAACAGTCTAGGGAAGTGAATATCGTATAGCGAGCGATGTAGACAGTATGAGGACAGTGTTTTATCTTGAAAACAAATTTTAAACCACGCAAGGTCGAAAGCGTCGTCCTACATCGTGTCCTTTCTCTGGCATGCAACATCCGATCTTGCGAAAACACAGAGGTCCTCTTTAAACCTAAATCTCGTATGTAACTCATACACATCAAAACGTAAATACGTTGTGTCGGTTGTATGACTTATTTGGGTTTCGGTTAGAGCCAGCACATGGGGTTGTGCGTTTTGCAGATGCGGTGGATTACATCGACATTCACGTTGTTGTGCCCCACTACTCTGAATTTGCAAAACTTTATCGAGAGTTTGCTTTCTTTTCTAGAACGTGAATGAATTAGTGAATTTGCCGGAGGAGTGCTCGACTTATCCGCATCATGAACCCCTCGAGCACCCCCCCAGTGATCCGAATGGGTGACTATTTTAACTCCGGATGATTTTGTCTCAGAAAAGCTCATCATGCTTCGTTGCCAATCCCGCCCAACCTGGAAACTGGACCATCCGCCAGATCCCGAAACTTAGTCACACAGGTGACCAATTCACGGGACCTAAAGCTGGATGTGGTGGTATCACACCGGGCGGCGGGGTTGAAACCGTCTGCCACCTAATTGATTTGATCGGGGTCTTAGGAAACCCTATACATGATATAAGTAGAAAAAAAGACAATTAAGTATATTCCAGTTGATTATTCATCATTTCATGGATCAGATTATTTAACTTTTGCAAACGGAAAAGAGACACTGCTGAAAGAGGTCACAGCTTACGTAAAACAAGTGGTCATGTGTACGTTGTTCATGAAAGGGGACGCTATGGTGCCTCATGTGGCCAGAATACACCAAGTTTCAACCTTCATTTCTGATTTATAACTATAAGATACGAAAGTATACCAATTTCGAAAAGTTCAAAGATTTGATATTTTGAGCTATTTGATCTTATTTAGAAAATTGGAGCCCTGATTATAGAGCTGGGACCTTTTGTCTGATATTTCAAGGACATAACGTTGGGCTGAATAGAAAAGAACTTACTCTTACTTCTTATATTTACGAAGAGGTATGAGAAAAGTAAAATGTACGAAACTTTGTGGTCTATATTGACAGATCTATTGAAATCTTTCAACGTTTCAGAGCATTTTTGCGTTAGCGCCATTATGAATGAAAGCAATGCATTGTAGTTTCATTTTAATTTAGCAAAATTTGGCGAATGCGCCAGGGTCATTTACAAATACGTAACGTTTAATTCAGCTAAGGCGTATTCGGAAAAGGTCTTGCTAGTTATTTCAGTTAATCAAGAGGAATTGATTATCCGATATGATTCTCGTTTGGATCGATCTTCAACTTTTCCCTGATAAAACAGTTGCAATTTTTCTTCAGTGCGTTGTGTGATTCTGAACGTTAACTCTACCCTCTTATAAATATTGCATTAACCGAGTTAATTTATTCAGTACGTTGTTTTCTTTGAATCGAATATTTTACACATGATTTATTTCATTGTTTCGATGTGATGGGAAAAGAAGACGGAATGAATTTAAAATTTCAGATCGGACGGAACTCATTGGCATTCTCTTATCGTCCTTTCCATTGTGAAAACTACATCCAACCGCTCATCGTGGCCGGTATTCTTGTAGAATTTCCGACAAAGTTTCCCGATGGTCTTGAATGCAGATATGTAAACATTGAATTATTGTTACAATTCAACTTGGAACAAATTCGTTTCACAAACTTCGTATTGAGTTACGACGGTTCGGTAATACTCAAGTGAAGGCTCCATGTGTATTTTTAATAATGCTTTCTGAATTTCTCCGAAACTTTGGGTATTGGATACCTTTTCACTTTTCTTCAATAATGGATTTTATTTCTATTGAAGATGCCTTCACGTTTGTTTCAAGTTTGGTGCTGTCTTGATCTACAATAAAAAGGTATTGTATTCTTGTTAACCCATACATAAGGATGATTAAATCTAACAAAGTTTGCGCTGAATTTTTAATAATTATTAATACATTTTCGGAAGTTTCATATTCAAAGAGTCAGTTTGAGCTCTTTATGGTACGTTCTTTTGAAGTCCTTTTTTCATTTGGGGTCGGTCACAATTTCTTCCTACAAACGTATTAATAAGTGTGCTGGATGCGCCATGCAAATTATGAATGAAATTTGTACCGTGCGTTTCCATTTGATTTTTCTGTGAATTTCCTGAAACAGGTTGATGTTTGATTGGAGGGGGACTTTTTTTTCATGTTTCTTTCTCCTTATTAGCCCCCTTCCGCCGGCCCTTTCTACTCAAAATTTTGAGTAATGAAAAGGGATCAAGAAATACTTTTTTGAAAATGTGATTAAATCCTCCATCCGACCATATAATTATCCATTTGCTGAATAACATGCGACGAGCTGAAATCGAGAATTGTTTGCGTATCTACCACCTATCTCTATCAACTAACACCCTGAAATTTTAATAATGAGAAAAAAGTGGTGTGATAACACATTAAAAAGGTTATCTGATCCTCAATGTCATTCTGCTTTCTGAAGAAACATAACATAGAGAACAGCATTGCTGTTCTCATGAAAATCTATTATGAAGATTTTTAATCATGGTACATCCATATCATAATTAACAATTTGCAACCTTTGTGCTGACTTGCTTAACAATCTTTTCTCGTAGTTCTTCATACTATTCGGGTGGCGAAACACAGACTTCAGACTTGAGATAGCTCAACGCGAAGAAATGTGGAGGCGTTAGATCGGTCGATCTAGCAAGCCATTCTATAGCGGCTCTCCTATCTATCCAATGGCCCGGAAATCTGTTGTCCAGATAGTCCCACACTTCGTCAGTTTAATGGGGCTGTGCTCCATCATGTTGATACATTAGGTTAGATTAAATAAATTTGGATCTCCTTCGATGATAATTGTTATGAGAGGATCAATCAAATTCTCGAGCAGGTTTAAATGTTTTTCGCCGTTCAAGTTTTCCTGTATAAATAGCTAACATTTTTCAGAAAATTGGTAGAGCTGGTGATTCGCTCATAGAAATATTACAAAACTTTAAAGGACGATCGAAATCTTCGTCCTTCAGCTCGTATACTGTATATATATATATATATATATATATATATATATATATATATATATATATATATATATATATATATATATTGCGACAATCTCTCCACAGATTGTGTATTTTCCATTATGGGAATTTCACCCAAAACGGTGGAATCAATTCTTTTGACATTCACAACTGCAGTGGGATTGTGTTTTTTTTAAAACGTATCCAGTCTCCAAAAATTTACACAAGAACGTATTTGAGTCTGCCAAATTTCCTCCTTGGTTATTTATGTTGAAAAAGTACGCAGTTGGGCTAGTACAGTTATTATTTGCGAGAAATATTGATTTCAATGCGATCCTTGAACATTTGAATAGGGAAGATAGGTCGAGTGATGACTCAAAGCAAGATGGTATCTTTGTTTACATCGCCTTGAACGAATTTCCATTTTTAATTGATAACTGTAAAAGATACAGGGTGAGCAACTGAAAGCTAGGGAAGACTATTTCCCTGAGACTATTCAAGTTTCAGTGAAGTGAAATGGAACAGATAAATGCTGATCAATGGCAGTCATCATCAAGTACCATCCTCATCTCGAATTTCAACCCCTTGAGCAGAGGTGACCACCCTTGAAAATTTGGAGGAGGGTAGATGGGTCGAGTGATACCTCGAAAGAAAGGTATCATCGTTGTCTGCATCCCCGTGAACGAATTTTCACTTTCTATTGAAAACTGTAGTAGCTAGTAACTGTAGTCTTAGGGAAAAAGTCTTCCCTATCTTTCAGTTGCTCACCTTGTATCTCTTACAGTTTTCAATTAAAAATGGAAATTTGTTCAAGGCGATGTAGACAAAGATACCACCTTTCTTTTGTGTCATCACTCGACCCATCTTCCCGATTCAAAATGTTCAAGGATTGCAACCCCCGCTTAGGGGGTTGATATTTCAGACAAGTTTTCGTTGAAAGACTCTGTATATATATATATATATATATATATATATATATATATATATATATATATATATATATATATATATATATATATATATATATATATATATATATATATATAGTTCTATATATATATATATATTTCTATATATATATATATATATATATATATATATATATATATATATATATATATATATATATATAGGGGTTTTACCCCGACGAGTTGCCCATATATCTGTCCATGCAATCAAATTGATTTCATGAAAAATATAAATCCACCACCCGGTAATTAATACCATTGCCAGGCAATGATTATAATCAAAACATATCCTGGAATAATTATATATTAGGATAACGTTAAATGTTATGAGAATATATCAATCTACCAGAATATATACATACTATAACATCATCAGACAATGATATCAATGTACCAACGAGTAGTGTCAGAGGCTTTCTCCCGGAAAAATCCAGTGTACGGACCTTAGTCAAGTAACACTGAATATTACTCATTAGTAGTTTCCTTTGTGTGAAGTGGTGAACGATCGAATAGAATACTGCTCTGAATATAAATTTGACAAAATTGTCAGTTAATTATATCAAATTTATATAAACAAATAAATAAAATATGAAATGAGATTCTGAGCAGTATAAACTAAAGAAAACCTATGACTCTACCTCATTATTTTTTCGGAAAGAAACCTACGAAGAATATTACAAGATTTGATGACTGTTATCTTTTGTAACTGTTCAAACAAATTTTTCTTCAGACCCAAAATCTCAATACTTTTGTGAAGATTTCTAGAAATAACACCTGTTGTGGAAATAATAATCGGTAGAATAAATATTATTTTCATTTTCCACATTTTTTAATCTCGTCGCCAAGCATCATATATTTAGAAATTTTTTCATTGTATTTATTTTGTATATTATGTGTGTCGGGTATAGCAATATCAATTATATATGTTATTTGATTCTGTTTATCATTAAGAATGTTATCTGGTCTATTGTGTTTTACAGCTCTGTTGCAAAGAATTGTTTCATCAAAATAAAGTTTATATTTGTCATTTTCACAAATAATCTCAAGTTCATATTTTTGAATTTTTTTTTTCTTTTGGGAATTAGGTCATGTTTAATTCCTAGATTGAAATGAATAATATTAGCGACGGCATTATGTCTTTCTAAATAATCTGTTGAAGCAAGGACTGAGCAAGATGATAATATATGAAAAACTGTTTCTGAAGAACAGAAACATCTACGGCAAGAATCATCTATATTTTGTTTGATGATGTGTTTTCTATAATTCCTCGTGAAAACAACCTGATCCTAGATCGCAATTGCCAAGCCTTCTGTTTCAGCAAACAATTCTCCAGATACTAACCATTTATTCGATGCAATTTCATCAATATAATTATTTTTCAATTCTTTAGGTGCTTTCCGTGTAATTCCTTCTGCATCCAACTTTCTCTTTCAGAATTATCATCAAATATATCAAAATCTACCTTTTGCATTGTCAAGTTCAGAGGTGTAAGATTATAATCTGAAGCAACAGCAATATCATGTAATTTAGACGTTCTCTGTTTATCATGAAAATGGGAACGTAGAAGAAAAATCTGTTTACTATGAAGATTATTCAAATCAGTTAATCCACGACCTCCAAGATATCTAGGTAGTGTAACTCTCTGAACAGCTGACTTTTTTTTATATATATATATATTTAATATATATGTGTGGGATTATTCATTGATCTACGGATTTTTGAATGATTCTTTTGTCTCTATATAAACTTGAGACAAAAGAATCATTCAAAATGCGTTGATCAATGAATAATCCTTCCTGACAAGAGCTAGTTCCCAAATATGCTAATCTGCCCGCCATGCACGCAGCCCCCAAGAGCATCAATAGTGCAACTAAGCAAGATGCCGAGAAACGAAGTGGCATACTGCAGTTTCTCCTTTATTAGGAGATCATCATTGTCGCATATCGCTTCTCAGCATCGTAACAAGCTACATCGGGGTACCCTATCGATTCCAGAAAGGACGCATCTCGTACATATGTACGAGAGTGGCCCTCTATGGACCGAGACGGCGAACCCGCTACCGGACTTCGAGAAAGATACAAACAAAAACAAACAGATGTGAGAACGTTGGAAATTCCAACACTTGGAAACATCTTTCGCCGGTCTGTGAATCACATCAACGGTACAAAACGAGCGAAATAATCCCGTTGAAATGGTGCTCTGGGCCTCTGTTTCCGAGATAAAACCTCTCATCGGTAAATATTTGATGAGACAAATATCTTCCGCGACAAACTTCGCGAGGAGTCTACATGTGTAAACTTGAGATAGAAAGAATCATTTGAAAATCCGTAGATCAATGAATAATCCTTCTTGACAAGAACGGACCGGGGAAAGATGTTATTAAGTGTTGGAATTTCTAACGTTCTCACAACTGTTTGTTATTTTTCGTATCTAAATAGGCTGGCAAAGACTTCTCCTATATAGAAAACGGTAAGAGTTTAAAAGATCTCTGTTCTTTGTCAAGTCGAATATTACTCAAGAAATACAGCCCTGTAATTTCCACAATTAAGGCAATCTTTATCGAATTTTTCCCCCCATCATACTGATTCAGAATTATCAATTCACCTCAAAATATCAAGCGTCACTTGTTTCGTGTTTTCATTTGTTTCTTCACAGACCATTTGACGCCAGTAATTATTCTTCTTTCTTTCGACGAAACCCACCCTCGCTTTTAGGCGTGCCGCCGTCTTTTATTTAACCAGAAAAACTCTGACGTACTAATTGAAGGTGTAATACACGATGTTTTCAACTCTTGCTCTATTGTTACGGCAATTTTTCATTTTCTTTCCTGTCGCGAATAATAACTCAATTGAAATTAAGGCCGACATCTATTGTTATAAACGAGAATCGTTTGAACAAGGAAGTAATCATTTTAATTATTTTCACTTGCTGGGTATCCAATTGGGAATAGCCTTCAGTATTATTCGGTTTTCAGGAATTGTGTAGGCCTGATTATTTGTTATTTAGGGTACGTTAAGAAATTACTTATATTCACATTTTATTTTATTAGATATCGCATCTGAGAAGAAATATAATTTGTTGTCATTTGATATTAAATAAGTTTACTTGTTGACTTTAACAAGATAATGATGAAATCATTTGAGCTTGTTCTCACTTTGATACGTACTTTCAAGGCAAAATGACCGAAATTCGGTACATATTCGGTGAACTAAATTTTAGTTTCACATTTTTACAATAGTGTAGATAATACTGAATGGAAATAGATATGCGTTATGTTTTTCCGAAAATGTATGTTGCATTATTATCGAAAATCGTTACATTTATGATATTTTTCAAAAATTAATAGAATATTTCATCCTAGATATCAGGTGAGCAAAAACACCAATTGACGTCATGGCCTACTTTATAATCTGACATTTCATTAAAACAAGATTTGCGCGAACTGTATAAAATTAGTGAGTACTTATCGTAAATACATTTAATTGATATTGAATTAACTGAATTATTTTTGCAAATGGTGCAATATGCCTATAAAAGATATTCTGAAGAAGAATCATGATGATAGCTGGATCTGCAAAGTGATATAAAGCATCTTAAGAAAATGGGAATATGTACAATTCGTGTTACTTTATCAAGGAGAAATTATAATATTTACTTTGGAACACCAATATTCTGATTGAAAATATCAAAGCAATGGTTCAGCAACTTCGTTCGGGTATCCAATACTGATATCATATTATTGAACATAATTGAAAGCCAGTGAATACCTTCTTCAGGATGCTTGTGAACATTTGCAGGTATCAGAGTGGAGCCGGCAAGAATAAGCGCTCCAGTTCCTGAAACTGTTAAAGCAATGATGCTGTTTAATAATATATAAAACGACTGTCAAATTTTTTCGAAAGTTTTTCTTTAAATCAAACAAGAACCACGAAGAAATAATATATGAGAGATGTCGACTCAAATTATTGGGTTCACAATGATTCTAGAACATCTATAGATCATAATCGGCATCACTTAGAAGACTGAACCTAGCCATCGGGGCTCTCTCGGACAAACAGAGAGGGAATTGTTTTGTTGAGTTTGAATATTGAAGGGATTTTGCGATTATACTTAAAATTTGCAAGCAAGAACAAGAAAGTGATAATGTTTGAGGGGAGAGGAAATATCACAGGTTAAGTACTTTTTGATTACCTTCTCAAGCCTTTCTATGGCCTTGCTTCCTATGTAAAATATTTTCTTAAATTCAAGTGTGGTTGGACATATGAGTCCGGTATGATTGTTGAAATATTTTTCTTCTTTTTCCATTGTTACAGAAACAGATACAGATACAGAACAACATAAACAGACAAGCTATTGCTAGTGCAATAGCGACAGGGAAACTAGTTTTTTCCTCAGGTTTTTTCACTTGTTTATTGTATCATACAGAAGATAGTATGGTTCCCCTGTTACATTTTCCTGAGCTCACACTTGTGTTTTTCTGTCACATGTAATTTCATGAGTCAATACAACACAGGAAAATTTGTATTTTCTGAACTGAGTTTCATTATGAGTTGTTTCCCGAATACAAATTCTACTCCAACTAATCAAAGTAGATAAGGAAATTATATAGTGATTGTCAAGAAAGAAGTATACAACCAAAACATTTCAGAATTTTTAAATAACAATGGAATAAAAGAAAAAATGATAGCCATATCAACATTAATCAAAAGAACTGAAGAATTATTGAAAGGAGTAGAATCTGTGTTCGGGAAACAACTCATAAAGAAACTCAGAAAAATACAAATTTTCCTGTGTTGTATGGACTCATGAAATTACATAAGAGTGATCGTATAGAAGAGATACGAATTAGACCAGTAGTAGTACATTGCAACAGTCCATCTTATAAAATTGCGAAATGGTTCAATGAATATTATAAAGAGATAACTGGTTTCAAAACAAAACAGACTATCAACAACTCAAAAGATCTAGTAGACAAGATAAAGAATACACAGGCGAATAAAGGTTACGAACTGAAAACAATGGATATTGAAAACTTATTTACAAATATACCAACCCAGACTCAACAGAACTTATAAAGATTGACCTTATAGACTCTGATTTGATAGATGATGAAGTGGAAACTACCTTTGCATTGTCTAAACTGTGCATGAAACAGAATTTTTCAAATTTGACAACATCATATATAAACAGATAAACGGTTTTCACTTTTGCTGATAGGTACATGGACTGGTTTGAGAAAAATATTTCATTTTTAACGACAGGAATATTTATCGTGAGTACATTGTCTATTATCATAGATATGTTGATGATGTTCTTATAATGTGGAAGGATACAAATGGAAAATTCAAGAGATTTATTGAATATTTGAATACATGTGTCAGTGAAATGAAATTCAAACTAGAGTCAGATGATGATAACTAAGTCAATTTCTTAGACTTAACAATAGAGATAATGAATGGATCACATTCTTTCAAGATATATAGAAAACCTTCACACACAAAAAATATAATAGATGTAACTTCAACATTCGTTTCACAGTTTTTGGTGGGATCGTTGCTATCCGAGGAAGTTAGAATGTTTAATGCCTCACCTCAGAATATTAAGAATTCTCACACTGTCAAAATCTATATTAGGTCTTTGAAGGAACACTTGAGTTGAACAATTTAAATTTAGATTAGTGTATAATATAACATATACCTAAGAAATTCAATCAGCAAAACTGTTAATTGATTGTATTGCTGATTAAATTGAACTGTTAATTAATTGTATATAAAATATATAAAATGATAATTCGATAAACTAACTAACTAACTAACTAACTAACTAACACCACTGGTCCCAAAAAATAAGTATGATGCTGAGCTCAATATAATCAAACAAATTGCGAAAGATAATAATTATGATGTAGAACTGATTGACAGAATGTTGTGTAAGAAACTACAATAAAAATAATGAATGAAAATTTTCCAGTTTGTGAGAAACCAAGTTATATATATGTTTCATTACCATATATAGGTCCAATTTCGGTGAAAATTAGTAAAATATTAGAAAAAAAGAAACATCAAAGTAGCATTCAAGTCAAATAGATCTTTAGGTGGATTGTTACTGAACAATAGAGATATTACACCTTTACTAGGTAGAAATGGTGTATATAAGTTGACATGTGAAACTTGTGGAGCAGTTAATATAGGTCAAACAGTGAGAAGTTGTCAAAAAGAGTGAGTGAACATCTGAAACCTCTAAGACTAAACAAAGAATGTCAAGAAGCTCATTCCGGTAATCACCTACTTGAATTCAACCATAATTATAACCATTTAAATTATTTTGAGTCATTGCATACATCTTATAATATCGGACTAATAGATTTTCTGGAAAATATGGAATTGTGAAACATAATAAAAATTGTAATGTGACATTGATAAATAGTCAAGTGATTGTCAGAGACACACAAATTATGGATTGTTTAATTGATTAATGTTATAACCATGTCTGCTAATTTTTGAAAAGAAGATGACTTACTATTATAAGATCTGTGACACTCCGTTCTGTGGTTAGCTGACATAACCACACTTTCCGTTTGAATTTTATTCGTTATTGTCTTGTCATAAAAATCATTCTAAGCTTGAATTGTACTAAGTTGTAATTCATAATTCTAATAGGTATATTGATCAAATACCATTTTAATTTGTTGTGAAACGTCGGCCCTATTGATTGTTTTTAATTTTACTATAATTGACTTTACTTGCTGAGAAAAGATTGGGTAGGTTTTTCAAAAGCAGAATTTGTTACGTTATACTTTGAATATTTGTTTTTCGTGTAGTCACTGGTCTGAAGATGCTCTGATGTATAGAGAGCAAAACTAGTAACCATAATAAATCTTTAGGAAGAAACTATTGGTACTTTTATTAAATCAAACTTTTACTATTTAACTATGTTAAATTATTTCTAAATAATCTGCCCATAATATTCCAATTATAAAATGATCGATAGAGAATTGTCAGCAATTTCTGAATTATTTCAATACAGAAATCGAGGTTATACTGGAACCTAAACTTGTTTTGATCTCTTATGTTATCGAAGAAAATTGTTCACAAAAACAATCATTGTAACTCGTCAATATTCTCATCATTTACTTTGTTGAGCAGCATTTCACTTATTTTTTTAAATACTCATACAATCGTTCAATAATTGAATTTTGAATTAAACGATAACACTTCCAAAGCTGATCCTAAAATCACTAAAGAACATTCTGAATAAAGATTGAGATATTTCAATTTCATAACCCTTAACCCTTTCTTCACTCTCCAAAAGCTTAAAATTCAGTCGAGGTCACGCATTTGTCCCGGGGAACCCTTTTAATCCAGAAAAGCGTTAATTGAAATATGCTGTAATATAAATAATGAGGCAAGAAGGAAACTGCCTCTACTGAATGTCAGAGTCGATGGCAATTTAGTTTTCCTTATTCCTTGAACATATCGTCTAATGTTTCGGCTCGACGTCTACTCAGTTCTTGCACAAATTGCCAGAAAGTTAGATTGGATCAAAAATTCAACATGATACACGGTATGCTTTCTGGCTTCATTATAATTTCAGTGTACTCTGTTGGATTATTGATGGGGTTCCTAGGGAGGTGGTGGTCGAACCAAGAAAGTTTCATCGAAATATCTGCGGAAGTTGAAATTATAGAGTCGATTTAATGGCGACTGAAAAATATCTTATCTGCCAATTTTAAGATAGTCTTAATTTGTCATGCTTTGTATTTTTTGATACGCAATCCATTTTACGATATGTTGTATTTACGTACGAGCATCATATGATTTCTATGTGATCACTTTGACATAATATGTGGATTTTGAAATATTCAAACTCTCGAAAACGATGCTCTCTATTTATTGTAGTCCAATGGATGAGCCAGTGATAGTTCTGTTGAAATGAAGTTATGATTTATGCAGTTCTAAAATTTTTAAGTGAACAATTCTTAAATATCACTAACAATTTAAATTGTGTTGAATGGTAAGTGTAACTATTCAAGCGAATTGGCGTATCGTCCATTCTTTGGTTAACACAGAAAGAATTTCCTCAACGTTTTAATTTGTTCCTGGTCAAATACCAAGTGCTGGTTATGAAAATAATACTGATTTTTGATAGATTCCGTAGGAAATGCTATTGCAGCTATTGAGGTTTTTCGGCAGATTTCGAGTTTTCTCCACCGACTATGACCTTCACACCCATTAATATATATATATATATATATATATATATATATATATATATATATATATATATATATATATATATATATATATATATATATATAGGGGTTTTACCCCGACGAGTTGCCCATATATCTGTCCATGCAATCAAATTGATTTCATGAAAAATATAAATCCACCACCCGGTAATTAATACCATTGCCAGGCAATGATTATAATCAAAACATATCCTGGAATAATTATATATTAGGATAACGTTAAATGTTATGAGAATATATCAATCTACCAGAATATATACATACTATAACATCATCAGACAATGATATCAATGTACCAACGAGTAGTGTCAGAGGCTTTCTCCCCGGAAAAATCCAGTGTACGGACCTTAGTCAAGTAACACTGAATATTACTCATTAGTAGTTTCCTTTGTGTGAAGTGGTGAACGATCGAATAGAATACTGCTCTGAATATAAATTTGACAAAATTGTCAGTTAATTATATCAAATTTATATAAACAAATAAATAAAATATGAAATGAGATTCTGAGCAGTATAAACTAAAGAGAAACCTATGACTCTACCTCATTATTTTTTCGGAAAGAAACCTACGAAGAATATTACAAGATTTGATGACTGTTATCTTTTGTAACTGTTCAAACAAATTTTTCTTCAGACCCAAAATCTCAATACTTTTGTGAAGATTTCTAGAAATAACACCTGTTGTGGAAATAATAATCGGTAGAATAAATATTATTTTCATTTTCCACATTTTTTAATCTCGTCGCCAAGCATCATATATTTAGAAATTTTTCATTGTATTTATTTTGTATATTATGTGTGTCGGGTATAGCAATATCAATTATATATGTTATTTGATTCTGTTTATCATTAAGAATGTTATCTGGTCTATTGTGTTTTACAGCTCTGTTGCAAAATTGTTTCATCAAAATAAAGTTTATATTTGTCATTTTCACAAATAATCTCAAGTTCATATTTTTGAATTTTTTTTTTTTGGGAATTAGGTCATGTTTAATTCCTAGATTGAAATGAATAATATTAGCGACGGCATTATGTCTTTCTAAATAATCTGTTGAAGCAAGGACTGAGCAAGATGATAATATATGAAAACTGTTTCTGAAGAACAGAAACATCTACGGCAAGAATCATCTATATTTTGTTTGATGATGTGTTTCTATAATTCCTCGTGAAAACAACCTGATCCTAGATCGCAATTGCCAAGCCTTCTGTTTCAGCAAACAATTCTCCAGATACTAACCATTTATTCGATGCAATTTCATCAATATAATTATTTTTCAATTCTTTAGGGTGCTTTCCGTGTAATTCCTTCTGCATCCAACTTTCTCTTTCAGAATTATCATCAAATATATCAAAATCTACCTTTTGCATTGTCAAGTTCAGAGGTGTAAGATTATAATCTGAAGCAACAGCAATATCATGTAATTTAGACGTTCTCTGTTTATCATGAAAATGGGAACGTAGAAGAAAAATCTGTTTACTATGAAGATTATTCAAATCAGTTAATCCACGACCTCCAAGATATCTAGGTAGTGTAACTCTCTGAACAGCTGACTTTTTTTTATATATATATATATTTAATATATATGTGTGATTATTCATTGATCTACGGATTTTTGAATGATTCTTTTTGTCTCTATATAAACTTGAGACAAAAAGAATCATTCAAAATCGTTGATCAATGAATAATCCTTCCTGACAAGAGCTAGTTCCCAAATATGCTAATCTGCCCGCCATGCACGCAGCCCCCAAGAGCATCAATAGTGCAACTAAGCAAGATGCCGAGAAACGAAGTGGCATACTGCAGTTTCTCCTTTATTAGGAGATCATCATTGTCGCATATCGCTTCTCAGCATCCTTACAAGCTACATCGGGGTACCCTATCGATTCCAGAAAGGACGCATCTCGTACATACGTACGAGAGTGGCCCTCTATGAACCGAGACGGCGAACCCGCTACCGGACTTCGAGAAAGATACTTACAAAAACAAACAGATGTGAGAACGTTGGAAATTCCAACACCTGGAAACATCTTTCGCCGGTCCGTGAATCACATCAACGGTACAAAACGAGCGAAATAATCCCGTTGAAATGGTGCTCTAGGCCTCTGTTTCCGAGATAAAACCTCTCATCGGTAAATATTTGATGAGACAAATATCTTTCGCGACAAACTTCGCGAGGAGTCTACATGTGTGAAATTGAGACAGAAAGAATCATTTGAAAATCCGTAGATCAATGAATAATCCTTCTTGACAAGAACGGACCGGGGAAAGATGTTATTAAGTGTTGGAATTTCTAACGTTCTCACAACTGTTTGTTATTTTTCGTATCTAAATAGGCTGGCAAAGACTTCTCCTATATAGAAAGCGGTGAGAGTTTAAAAAATCTCTGTTTTTTGTCAAGTCGAATATTACTCAAGAAATACAGCCCTGTAATTTCCACAATTAAGGCAATCTTTAACGAATTTTTCCCCCCATCATACTGATTCAGAATTATCAATTCACCTCAAAATATCAAGCGTCACTTGTTTCGTGTTTTCATTTGTTTCTTCACAGACCATTTGACGCCAGTAATTATTCTTCTTTCTTTCGACGAAACCCACCCTCGCTTTTAGGCGTGCCGCCGTCTTTTATTTAACCAGAAAAACTCTGACGTACTAATTGAAGGTGTAATACACGATGTTTTCAACTCTTGCTCTATTGTTACGGCAATTTTTCATTTTTCTTTCCTGTCGCGAATAATAACTCAATTGAAATTAAGGCCGACATCTATTGTTATAAACGAGAATCGTTTGAACAAGGGGAAGTAATCATTTTTAATTATTTTCACTTGCTGGGTATCCAATTGGGAATAGCCTTCAGTATTATTCGGTTTTCAGGAATTGTGTAGGCCTGATTATTTGTTATTTAGGGTACGTTAAGAAATTACTTATATTCACATTTTATTTTATTAGATATCGCATCTGAGAAGAAATATAATTTGTTGTCATTTGATATTAAATAAGTTTACTTGTTGACTTTAACAAGATAATGATGAAATCATTTGAGCTTGTTCTCACTTTGATACGTACTTTCAAGGCAAAATGACCGAAATTCGGTACATATTCGGTGAACTAAATTTTAGTTTCACATTTTTACAATAGTGTAGATAATACTGAATGGAAATAGATATGCGTTATGTTTTTCCGAAAATGTATGTTGCATTATTATCGAAAATCGTTACATTTATGATATTTTTCAAAAATTAATAGAATATTTCATCCTAGATATCAGGTGAGCAAAAACACCAATTGACGTCATGGCCTACTTTATAATCTGACATTTCATTAAAACAAGATTTGCGCGAACTGTATAAAATTAGTGAGTACTTATCGTAAATACATTTAATTGATATTGAATTAACTGAATTATTTTTGCAAATGGTGCAATATGCCTATAAAAGATATTCTGAAGAAGAATCATGATGATAGCTGGATCTGCAAAGTGATATAAAGCATCTTAAGAAAATGGGAATATGTACAATTCGTGTTACTTTATCAAAGAGAAATTATAATATTTACTTTGGAACACCAATATTCTGATTGAAAAATATCAAAGCAATGGTTCAGCAACTTCGTTCGGGTATCCAATACTGATATCATATTATTGAACATAATTGAAAGCCAGTGAATACCTTCTTCAGGATGCTTGTGAACATTTGCAGGTATCAGAGTGGGAGCCGGCAAGAATAAGCGCTCCAGTTCCTGAAACTGTTAAAGCAATGATGCTGTTTAATAATATATAAAACGACTGTCAAATTTTTTTCGAAAGTTTTTCTTTAAATCAAACAAGAACCACGAAGAAATAATATATGAGAGATGTCGACTCAAATTATTGGGTTCACAATGATTCTAGAACATCTATAGATCATAATCGGCATCACTTAGAAGACTGAACCTAGCCATCGGGGCTCTCTCGGACAAACAGAGAGGGAATTGTTTTGTTGAGTTTGAATATTGAAGGGATTTTGCGATTATACTTCAAAATTTGCAAGCAAGAACAAGGAAGTGATTATATTTGAGCAGAGAGGAAATATCGCAGGTTAAGTACTTTTTGATTATCTCCTTAGTCCTTTCTACGGCCTTGCTTCCTATGTTAAATATTTTCTTGAATTCAAGTATGTTTGGACATATGAGTCCGGTATGATTGTTGAAATATTTTTCTGCTGGTTTTCTTTTCCATCGTTACAGAAACAGATACAGATACAGAACAACATAAACAGACAAGCTATTGCTAGTGCAATAGCGACAGAAACCAGTTTTTCCTCAGGTTTTTTCACTTGTTTATTGAATCATACGGAAGATAGTATGGTTCCCTGTTACATTTTCCTGAGCTCACACTTGTGTTTTCTGTCACACACAAAATTATAGATATAAGCATTTATTGTAAATACAATCACTCGAATTTTTGTAAATCCTCTCTTTTCAAAAGAATATATATATATATATATATATATATATATATATATATATATATATATATATATATATATATATATATATTTATTGATGATGAACTTTGTACTTATTATGAAATTTAGTTGAAATTTAGTTATATAAACATTCAACGAAGTAGATAAAGAAGTCTCATCGAGCACTTAGTGAAACATTTTTACTAAATGAGAAAAAATTGAAGGAGAAGAACGAAGCTTATGTTTTACAGATTATTCTTGTGAAAATTAAGTCTTGTGTGTTTTCTTCAATTGATTAATTATTCAAAAATGTAATCTCAATCTAAACATAATCTACTATTTTATGTATACTTACGAATGTCTATATTCCCTTAACCATTTTATTCACGTTCATTAGTTCAGTTAATTCAATATCAGAATCATTATATACGATAAACAAAATGAATCTAGAATTCAAGAAATGAGAAACAAAAGAACTGGTATAGCCTTAGTACCTGAACTCCTACATGACAACAACTATCAAGCTGATCGGGAACATGTTGTTTGATAGAAGGTTTTGTGTATTCCATAGAGAGAAAAGAAGTCGTTTTCGCACTGTTGATAAAGGCTTCCACAAGGATTCGTCCTTGCACCTTTATTATTCAATTTGTCTATGAGTAATATGTCTACAACAATATTGCGACCTTCTCGTCGCGATAGCAGTCAAAACTCTTGAACAAGTTTTGACTGCTTACCTGGACATTTCAAATAAGTTCTTCAGTGAAAGTCGCCTATACCCTAATCTCTAGAAAACTGAGGTATCTTTTTTCATCGGAATAATCATCAAAATGAAAGACAATTGAGTCTAAATGCTTCTTCCTTGAATCATAAATTTTATTCAATCAAATAACGTATCAATAAATTGAGTCAAATGATATAAAATGAAAGAATAATATTCTACAAATACTAGCTGGGTTTACGTAGGGGTGTCGATGTTCCCCCTCTTCGAATAGTTGTTATTGCTCTGGTTTTTTCTATTGATGGGTATTGTTGTTCTGTCTGGCTAAATAGTATTCATGTTATGTTATGTGAACTAGAAGTGTTACCATTAGGTCAACCCCAATTTCCTGGTCTTTTGCAAAATAATCTATGGAGACATCCGCAGATAATGGGCATTGAAAGAAAGTTGGAACGAGTACCATTTTGTTCCAATTATCTACTAATTTTGAACTCCAACTTTTTCTGAGATTGGATTCTCGCGTACCGATTTGGTCAACTAGTTTTCTGCAAACTAATCTCGATGAATAGGATGAAGTTATGGCTTTCAATAAGTTGCTCATACAAGACACTTTCCAGATAGTTCCTAGTTTAGGTCTCAAAAGAAAGATTTGGTGTACCGAAAAAAGAACAGGTCGTGGGCGTTTTATAAGTATACTCCTCAAGTAGAATTCTGTAGATGTTCCAAACTTCGAATGTGATGAATTTGGGGAAGCTATAAATCATTTTGTTTAGAACTGTCCTTTATCCTGACGCAGATGATTGCGTTTACGTTCGATTCCAGCTCTTTTAGACCAGCTGTTACTGATAAAACAGCGACGGGCGAAATAGGGTTTTTCCTCAAGTCTTTTGAATTATATGCGAGATAACATATAGTTCTCTAGTTTCTTCTCAATTTTCTGACCTTACACTTTTGGGTGATCGCGAGAGGCCTAGCATGTTGTAACTGTTGACACTAAGCAATATTCATTTATTTTAAAAGTTTTTCTTCTTTTTTAATCCTAATAATCAAATAAATAAAACATTTTCACCACGGAATTTTACTTGGTAGGCAACTAATTATATTATGAGCTTAGGTTTTTCGCATATGAACGGAGATATACCAACAAAATTAGATGTTTTATCTTTGCGTATATGTTTCTCTCATGATAAATAGAATGAAAGAAATAAATTGGGATTTTGAAATATTGATAACAGCAGTTGTTGACAAATCTCCAGTCACGTTTGTTCTTCTTGAAAATTTTAATTTTCGGTAATAATGCAACGCGAAACGCGAACTTCAACTCCGGCAGAATGTGCTGAAGCAATGGTGTTCGATAACCTATGATGGGCTTATTCAAGATTATGTCTAAGGCTTAGGGTGTCCCATTTAACTGTTTCCAGAGTGATCCGCAGGAACAGGCAGACTGGTAGTCATGAGAGGAGACCTGGGCAATATACTCGTTCAGACAACGCCTCGCTACTACTAGGCACCTTCGCACCTTCAAATGCAGCTTCGATAGAACATTGGAGGGCAAAATAGCACTGAAACGACAACGGGAAATTTGGTTTGAGGCCTCTTATCGTAGTTAGATAATGCCAGACCTCATCAAGCTCATATCGTTAGGAACTACCTACAAGATCACGAAATCACTTCAATGGAGAGGCGCGCAGACCTCAATTCAATCAAACATGTCCGGGACATACTTAATAGAAAATTGGTTATTTATTTAGAGTATGAATCGAAGATGTCATGCAGCAATTCTCACCAGGGGTGGAAATATCCGGTATTAACAGAGTTTTGGAGACTTTGAATCTTTCCAAAAGGTTTACATTTTTCATTATTAGTTTTATTCCAATTTCTTCGAGAACCTTTCTTATTGCGATTGTTCACAAGCATTCTATAGTGGTGGTGGATTACTGGAGAAGTCCTTCGATATATGTAGATTTATTTGAAAAAAAATTTGATTTTTCATTTTTTGCGTTAATTTCTAGGCGTAGTGCATTATTGAAATAATAAAGAAAGCGAATTGTTACTCCTAGAACACATAATTGGAATAATTTCATTACTTCACACATGGTAGCGATGAACCAAAACCATAGTAAATTTTTACTTATAAATATTCAACTCTTTAGTAAGAAGTATATGTAATTAAATGAAAGTACCTATAGTTTCTTCCTAAAGATTTATTATGGTTTTACTAGTTTTGCTCTCTATACATCAGAGCATCTTCAGACCAGTGACTACAAGAAAAACAAATATCTAAAGTATAACGTAACAAATTCTGCTTTTTGAAAAAACCTACTCAATCTTTTCTCAGCAAGTAAAGTCAATTATAGTAAAATTAAAAACAATCAATAGGACCGACATTTCACAACAAATTAAAATGGTATTTGATCAATGTACCTATCGAAATTATGAATTAAAACTTAGATCAATTCAAGCTAAAAATGATTTTTATGACAAGACAATAACGGATAAAATTCAAACGGAAAGTTTGGTTATGTCAGCTAACCACAGAACAAAGTGTCACAGATCTCATAATAATAGTAATCTAACCTATCAGCAAAAAGTGGTGAAGTTGAAGAACCCATTGCCGAACCATTTGTCTGTTCGTATATAATGTTGTCAAATTTGAAAAAATTCTGTTCCATGCCTAGTTCAGACAATGCAAAGGTAGCTTCCACTTCATCATCTGTCAAATCAGACGTCAATCTTTATAAGCTCTGTTAAGTCCTAGGTTGGTATGTTTGTAAATAAGTTTTCAATATTCATTGTGTTCAGTTGGTAACTTTCATTTACATGTGTATTCTTTATCTTGTCTACTAGATCTTTTGAGTTTTGGATAGTATGTTTTGTTCTGAAACCAGTTACCTCTTTATAATATTTATTCAACCATTTCGCAATTTTATATGATGGACTGTTGCAATGTACTACTACTGGTCTAATTGGTATCTCTTCTATACGATCACTCTTATGTAATTTCATGAGTCCATACAACACAGGAAAATTTGTATTTTCTGAACTGAGTTTCTTTATGAGTTGTTTCCCGAACATAAATTCTACTCCAACTAATCAAAGTAGATAAGGGAAATTATATAGTGATTGTCAAGAAAAAAGTATACAACCAAAACATTTCAGAATTTTTAAATAACAATGGAATAAAAGAAAAAATGATAGCCATATCAACATTAATCAAAAGAACTGAAGAATTATTGAAAGGAGTAGAATCTGTGTTCGGAAACAACTCATAAAGAAACTCAGAGAAAATACAAATTTTCCTGTGTTGTATGGACTCATGACATTACATAAGAGTGATCGTATAGAAGAGATACAAATTAGACCAGTAGTAGTACATTGCAACAGTCCATCTTATAAAATTGCGAAATGGTTCAATGAATATTATAAAGAGAGAACTGGTTTCAAAACAAAACAGACTATCAACAACTCAAAAGATCTAGTAGACAAGATAAAGAATACACAGGTGAATAAAGGTTACGAACTGAAAACAATGGATATTGAAAACTTATTTACAAATATACCAACCCAGACTCAACAGAACTTATAAAGATTGACCTTATAGACTCTGATTTGAT
Organism: Cryptolaemus montrouzieri; assembly: GCA_013387265.2. Lineage (NCBI taxonomy): Eukaryota > Metazoa > Arthropoda > Insecta > Coleoptera > Coccinellidae > Cryptolaemus > Cryptolaemus montrouzieri. Next base: position 67,723,795 of record JABFTP020000021.1, on the reverse strand, counting down.
AGATGATGAAGTGGAAACTACCTTTGCATTGTCTAAACTATGCATGAAACAGAATTTTTCAAATTTGACAACATCATATATAAACAGATAAACGGTTTTTCACTTTTTGCTGATAGGTACATGGACTGGTTTGAGAAAATATTTCATTTTTAACGACAGGAATATTTATCGTGAGTACATTGTCTATTATCATAGATATGTTGATGATGTTCTTATAATGTGGAAGGATACAAATGGAAAATTCAAGAGATTTATTGAATATTTGAATACATGTGTCAGTGAAATGAAATTCAAACTAGAGTCAGATGATGATAACTAAGTCAATTTCTTAGACTTAACAATAGAGATAATGAATGGATCACATTCTTTCAAGATATATAGAAAACCTTCACACACAAAAAATATATTAGATGTAACTTCAACGTTCGTTTCACAGTTTTTGGTGGGATCGTTGCTATCCGAGGAGTTAGAATGTTTAATGCCTTACCTCAGAATATTAAGAATTCTCACACTGTCAAAATCTATATAAGGTCTTTGAAGGAACACTTGAGTTGAACAATTTAAATTTAGATTAGTGTATAATATAACATATACCTAAGAAATTCAATCAGCAAAACTGTTAATTAATTGTATTGCTGATTAAATTGAACTGCTAATTAATTGTATATAAAATATATAAAATGATAATTCGATAAACTAACTAACTAACTAACTAACTAACTAACACCACTGGTCCCAAAAATAAGTATGATGCTGAGCTCAATATAATCAAACAAATTGCGAAAGATAATAATTATGATGTAGAACTGATTGACAGAATGTTGTGTAAGAAACTACAATAAAAATTAATGAATGAAAATTTTCCAGTTTGTGAGAAACCAAGTTATATATATGTTTCATTACCATGTATAGGTCCAATTTCGGTGAAAATTAGTAAAATATTAGAAAAAAGAAAACATCAAAGTAGCATTCAAGTCAAATAGATCTTTAGGTGGATTGTTACTAAACAATAGAGATATTACACCTTTACTAGGTAGAAATGGTGTATATAAGTTGACATGTGAAACTTGTGGAGCAGTTAATATAGGTCAAACAGTGAGAAGTTGTCAAAAAAGAGTGAGTGAACATCTGAAACCTCTAAGACTAAACAAAGAATGTCAAGAAGCTCATTCCGGTAATCACCTACTTGAATTCAACCATAATTATAACCATTTAAATTATTTTGAGTCATTGCATACATCTTATAATATCGGACTAATAGATTTTCTGGAAAAATATGGAATTGTGAAACATAATAAAAATTGTAATGTGACATTGATAAATAGTCAAGTGATTGTCAGAGACACACAAATTATGGATTGTTTAATTGATTAATGTTATAACCATGTCTGCTAATTTTTGAAAAAGAAGATGACTTACTATTATAAGATCTGTGACACTCCGTTCTGTGGTTAGCTGACATAACCACACTTTCCGTTTGAATTTTATTCGTTATTGTCTTGTCATAAAAATCATTCTAAGCTTGAATTGTACTAAGTTGTAATTCATAATTCTAATAGGTATATTGATCAAATACCATTTTAATTTGTTGTGAAACGTCGGCCCTATTGATTGTTTTTAATTTTACTATAATTGACTTTACTTGCTGAGAAAAGATTGGGTAGGTTTTTCCAAAAAGCAGAATTTGTTACGTTATACTTTGAATATTTGTTTTTCGTGTAGTCACTGGTCTGAAGATGCTCTGATGTATAGAGAGCAAAACTAGTAACCATAATAAATCTTTAGGAAGAAACTATTGGTACTTATATTAAATCAAACTTTTACTATTTAACTATGTTAAATTATTTCTAAATAATCTGCCCATAATATTCCAATTATAAAATGATCGATAGAGAATTGTCAGCAATTTCTGAATTATTTCAATACAGAAATCGAGGTTATACTGGAACCTAAACTTGTTTTGATCTCTTATGTTATCGAAGAAAATTGTTCACAAAAACAATCATTGTAACTCGTCAATATTCTCATCATTTACTTTGTTGAGCAGCATTTCACTTATTTTTTAAATACTCATACAATCGTTCAATAATTGAATTTTGAATTAAACGATCACACTTCCAAAGCTGATCCTAAAATCACTAAAGAACATTCTGAATAAAGATTGAGATATTTCAATTTCATAACCCTTAACCCTTTCTTCACTCTCCAAAAGCTTAAAATTCAGTCGAGGTCACGCATTTGTCCCGGGGAACCCTTTTAATCCAGAAAAGCGTTAATTGAAATATGCTGTAATATAAATAATGAGGCAAGAAGGAAACTGCCTCTACTGAATGTCAGAGTCGATGGCAATTTAGTTTTCCTTATTCCTTGAACATATCGTCTAATGTTTCGGCTCGACGTCTACTCAGTTCTTGCACAAATTGCCAGAAAGTTAGATTGGATCAAAAATTCAACATGATACACGGTATGCTTTCTGGCTTCATTATAATTTCAGTGTACTCTGTTGGATTATTGATGGGGTTCCTAGGGGAGGTGGTGGTCGAACCAAGAAAGTTTCATCGAAATATCTGCGGAAGTTGAAATTATAGAGTCGATTTTAATGGCGACTGAAAAATATCTTATCTGCCAATTTTAAGATAGTCTTAATTTGTCATGCTTTGTATTTTTTTTGATACGCAATCCATTTTACGATATGTTGTATTTACGTACGAGCATCATATGATTTCTATGTGATCACTTTGACATAATGTGTGGATTTTGAAATATTTAAACTCTCGAAAACGATGCTCTCTATTTATTGTAGTCCAATGGATGAGGCAGTGATAGTTCTGTTGAAATGAAGTTATGATTTATGCAGTTCTAAAATTTTTAAGTGAACAATTCTTAAATATCACTAACAATTCAAATTGTGTTGAATGGTAAGTGTAACTATTCAAGCGAATTGGTGTATCGTCCATTCTTTGGTTAACACAGAAAGAATTTCCTCAACGTTTTAATTTGTTCCTGGTCAAATACCAAGTGCTGGTTATGAAAATAATACTGATTTTTGATAGATTCCGTAGGAAATGCTATTGCAGCTATTGAGGTTTTTCGGCGGATTTCGAGTTTTCTCCACCGACTATGACCTTCACACCCCATTATATATATATATATATATATATATATATATATATATATATATATATATATATATATATATATCAACACTGATGAAATTTCTATCAAACGGGATATCTTTAGGGGATACTCTTAGTCCTCTATGGTTTTACCTAATCCTGAACCCCCTGAGCTGCCTTCTGAACAACAGTCCCAATTCCTATATGTTCGATAGGGATAGAAAGATCAGTATATCTCATCAGTTATACTTAGACGACCTTAAACTTCACACAAGCTCGAAAGACCAGATGAAAAGGCATCTAGAAATGGTTAAGGCATTCAGTGAGGCGATACGTATGGAGCTCGGACTCGAAAAATGTGTTGTTCTGAGCGTTGAAAGGGGAACGGTGGTCAATGCATCATCAGGAATAACCTTGTTCGATGAGAGTGTATTTCCTGCACTACCACCAGATTACTAGCCATTCAAGATCAAGTCGTGCCAACCAGATCATACCGGAAGCACATTGCGGGCCTTGCTGTTCCCTCGGATTTCTGTCGTCGTTGCTCACGTCATCCTGAGTCAATACAGTATGTCACTTCATCTTGCTCGATTCTTGCGCCCAAAGAGTATTTCAACCGAGATAACGCGATGGCTAAGATCTATTACCAACATATCGCATTGAACCTCGGACTCGGAAAGGTGAAGATGAAAAACCACTTGTACATGCCGGAAACAATAATGGAAGATCAACATTAAAAATTGTACTGGGACAACCCTATTACCACTGACCGCCCAGTGCCACATAATAGGCCAGATATTGCTGTTTTCTTCAAAACAGAAAAGAAAGCATCCTTCTGGACGTGACAATCCTAGCGGACGACAATACGAGTAGAGCATACAGCGAAAAAGTCGAAAAGTACCGTGACTTGGCCTTCGAGATAAAGGAAATATAAGGATTGCAATCTGTCAAAGTTATGTCACTTATAATATCTGTCAACGGCCTGGTCGAAATCCATCTCGCAGAGAACACCAAGAAATTGGGGTTGGACACTTCCATCATTTCCGCAGCTCAGAGGGACGTCATACTCGGCACAATCCATATTGTTCGGAGATTCCTCAATATAGGGTGATTCAATTATTTGGTGTTCATCTTGGCGAGTAATCGCCCGGTGAACACTCAATGCCTACCTACAAATGCGGTGAAAAAAATATATATATATATATATAAATATATATATATATATATATATATATATATATATATATATATATATATATATATATATATATATATATAAATAAATGAACACTCAATGCCTACCTGCAAATATATATATATATATATATATATATAAAAAAAATTCTAAATATATGATGCTTGGCGACGAGATTAAAAATGTGGAAAATGAAGAAAATATTTATTCTACCGATTATTATTTCCACAACAGGTGTTATTCTAGAAATCTTCACAAAAGTATTGAGATTTTGGGTCTGAAGAAAAATTTGTTTGAACAGTTACAAAAGATAACAGTCATCAAATCTCGTAATATTTTCGTAGGTTTCTTTCCCAAAATAATAATGAGTTAGAGTCATAGGTTTTCTCTTTAGTTTATACTGCTCAGAATCTCATTTCATATTTTATTTATTTGTTTATATAAATGTAATATAATTAACTGAGAATTTTGTCATATTTATATTCAGAGCAGTATTCTATTCGATCGTTCACCACTTCACACAAAGGAAACTATTAATGAGTAACATTCAGTGTTACTTGACTAAGGTCCGTACACTGGATTTTCGGGAGAAAGCCTCTGACACTACTCGTTGGTACATTGATATCATTGTCTGATGATGCTATAGTATGTATATATTCTGGTAGATTGATAAATTCTCATAACATTTAACGTTATCCTAATATATAATTATTCAGGATATGTTTTGATTATAATCATTGCCTGGCAATGGTATTAATTACCGAATTGGTGGATTTATATTTTTCATGAAATCAGTTTGATTGCATGAACAGATATATGGGCAACTCGTCTAGGAATAACGCCTGTTGTAGAAATAATAATCGGTAGAATAAATATTTTCATTTTCCACATTTTTTAATCTCGTCGCCAAGCATCATATATTTAGAAATTGTATTTATTTTGTATATTATGTGTGTCGGGTATAGCAATATCAATTATATATGTTATTTGATTCTGTTTATCATTAAGAACGATATCTGGTCTATTGTGTTTTACAACTCTGTTGCACAGAATTGTTTTATCAAAATAAAGTTTATATTTGTCATTTTCACAAATAATCTCAGGTTCATATTTTTGAAATTTTTTTCTTTTGGGAATTAGGTCATGTTTAATTCCTAGATTGAAGTGAATAATATTAGCGACAGCATTATGTCTTTCTAAATAATCTGTTGAAGCAAGGACTGAGCAAGATGATAATATATGAAAACTGTTTCTGAAGAACAGAAACATCTACGGCAAGAATCATCTATATTTTGTTTGATGATATGTTTTCTATAATTCCTTGTGAAAACAACCTGGTCCTGGATCGCAATTGCCAAGCCTTCTGTTTCAGCAAACAATTCTCCAGATACTAACCATTTATTCGATGCAATTTCATCAATATAATCATTTTTCAATTCTTTAGGGTGCTTTCCGTGTAATTCCTTCTGCATCCAACTTTCCTTTTAGAATTATCATCAAATATATCAAAATCTACCTTTTGCATTGTCAAGTTCAGAGGTGTAAGATTATAATCTGAAGCAACAACAATATCATGTAATTTAGACGTTCTCAGTTTATCATGAAAATGGGAACGTAGATGAAAAATCTGTTTACTATGAAGATTATTCAAATCAATTAATCCACGACCTCCAAGATGTCTAGGTAGTGTAACTCTCTGAACAGCTGACTTTGGGTGGTGCTTATGATATTTACAGAGCATTTTCCTCGTTTGACATTGTAATTCATTTAGATCAGTTTTAGACCATTTAATAATTCCAAAAGAAGATGTAAGAATAGGAACAGCATAGGAGTTGATAGCTCTGAAAAGGTTTTTACTAGTTAAATAACTCTTGATGATAATTCTTAGTCTTTTGTAATATGAACTTCTAATAATTTCTTTAGTGCTGCTATGGTTAATTGTCTTCTCTTGACAAAATCCAAGATATTTATATGTATCTCCTTGATGCATTGGCTCGATTTCGATATTGGAAATCTTTATATAATCAGAGGTGATCTTTCCTTTTCAATAGAAAGATTTTTACATTTTGGAAGCCCAAATTTCATATGAATATCATTGGAATAGTTGAAAGTAATCTCAAGTAGACTTTTTAAATGAGATCTGGTTCCGGCATATAATTTAATATCATCTAAATAAATTAAGTGACTTAATTTGAATTCAGTTAATAAACTCTTTATTTTGAAGCCGAAACTAGTAGCATTTAATTCATGAGATAATGGATTGAGGCAAAGACAAAACCAAAGAGCACTTAAAGAATCACCTTGAAAAATGCCTCTTTGATTGGAATTACTTCGGATTTTAACGATTGTTTTGAAATATTTAAATGAAGATTGGTTCTCCAATTTTTCATTACGAATTCAAGAAAATGACGAAGTGTCTTATCAATTTTATAAATTTCCAAAATTTCTTGAAGCCATGAATGGGGAGAACTATCAAAAGCCTTTTGGTAATCAATGAAGGCTGTATGAATATTTCTCTTCTTAGTTTGAGCTTGATTCAAAGCAACAGAATCAATTACAAGTTGCTCTTTAGTACCAAGGTGTTTTTTCTACATCCTTTTGATGTTCGGAAAGAATATTATAATTCTCCAAATGTGCATAAATTTTTGGGTAATACATGCAGTTAGAATTTTATATATTGTTGGAAGGCAAGTAATTGGTCTATATTGAGACGGATCAATAGTATTATCACTTTTCGGTTTCAAATAAGTAATTCCTTGTGTGAAAAATAAAGGAGTAGCTGAGGGTTCTTTATTATAAATGAAAAATATTCAGCCAATTTTTCATGAACGCAAGAGAATTTCTTGAACCAAAAGTTATGAATACCATCAACACCTGGAGATTTCCAATTTTTGTGTGTTTAATAACTGATGTTATATCTTCGTTTGAAAATTTTTCAAATTGCATGCATTCTATTTTAGAAAATCGAGACCTTTCATTTAAAATCCAACTTGCATTGGAATTATGTTGCCTTGGCACTGCCCAAATTGAAGACCAATAATCAGTTAAAATATCAATTTTAGGAACTCCATTTCCAGAAATATTTTCATTTGAACCTGAAATAAATTTGTAAAAATGTTTTCATTATTTTTGAATAGTTTGTTTTGGAATTTTCTATCTGAATTTATTTTATATTCACGTACTCTAATGGAGTATACTGAAAGTTTTTGTTTTAAAGTATCGATGTATTCTATCAATTGTCCATTACTTATCTCATTATTCTTATGGGTTTTATATTTGAGGAATATTTTTCCAATATGTGCCATAAGTTTTTTGATCGATTACCTCTGGAATATTGAGTCAATCTTCCTAAATCACATCTGATAGAAGAAATTTTACCTTCTAACCTTTTTTGCCATGAAGGTTTTTTCTTGATATTATAATTAGATCCAAAATTTTCTAATTTGTATCCAGAATGTTTAACTACTGTAATAGCGGCACAATATATAATCAGATGAAGTGTATAGATATTCATTACTTTAACAAGTTGCTTTGGAAGAATATTCTCATTAAGCTCGTTTATACAATCGAAAATTTTCTTTGAATAATGAATTTTAGGAAGTTTAGGTCTTAAAGTTGGGTCAATATTTTCAAATAAATTCATTTGATTGAGAAATAAATTTTCTATATCTTTGTTATCATTATTTTTAGATGAATTTTCTGATTTATTTTCGATGCTTTTCATGAATGGGACTAGGTTTTCATCTGAAACTTCAAAATTTAAATGTTCTTCTTGTTGAATGTTGTTTTAATTGATTTTAATTCTGATTGAGATATAAAGTTTCTATTTTCAATATACCGTCTTTGATTCGCAATGCTTTGTTCTGAAATACAGCAATTGGGAATTTTTCTTCGAACATATTATATAGTTTAGACATATACCCTTTTTATTTGTTCCATTATTTGTTATTTTGTAATAACAAAACATAATGAATTTATTCATTTCATACGTCCATTTCATGCGTTTTATTTTTTATTAATTTTGTGAAGATCTGAATTAGGTGATGAAGTTATGATAAGATTAGAGGAACAAGGTGATTCTACATGATTTTGAAAACAGTCATCAAAACTTTGGTTGTTTGAAGAATAGACAGAACAAGTAGAAATGTCAGAACCCTTAGATTTACTTCGTGTATGATATGAATGTATAGTTTTTAAAATATTATTCCTACCTTCATTTAAGTTGTTTACCTTATCATCATATTCATGATCAACGGGCCCAGAAATAATTTTCTTTGCAACGTTACCTGAATCAGATGATATGAAAGTTTGAGAATCTGATGGTCCTGCATCTAAACGATCTTGAGTGCAGATTTTGAAGTTCTTCTCCAAGAGATATCTATTATTTGAATCGCAAGGATATTTTGGTGGATTATATTCATCATCAGATTCATATTCATATGAAGAATTCATTTTTGGAATTCGAAAATTTGACAGTTGTCAATAATATATTTCATAAAACGTTTTCCTGAAAAATGAATATATATATATATATATATAGATTTTTTTCACCGCATTTGCAGGTAGGCAATATATATATATATATATATATATATATATATATATATATATATATATATATATATATATATCCTCATGGTGGGATTTCCCATTTATTCAAATTTAAGAGGAAAATATAATTTTAGCACAAATACAAGTACCTATTTCTCTTCACTCTATTATAACCATATTTTAATTAAGTATTGATTGGTATTAGGTTTCTCCATACCTAATATTTTATCAAAAACCTGTAGTTCTTGCGGAAAATTAAATCCTTAGGCCGTGAAACGTAGAAACACACAGAGTGGATTTAATTGCGATACCAGTTTCATTGCTTCATAATATTCTGTGTTACCATGAACCGTGGTCTTAATTTCTCGTTTGGAAATTAATTAAGAATAGCAATAACACGTATTTTGTTTGTGTATCGTTTTTTGTTGAATAAATACTCTAACCAAGATATAAATTCATTCATCATTCATGATGAATTTAAAAAATTGATTGTAATTTTAGTTTTCACCATATCAACCGTACATACGCCCTTCATTCCAAAAGTTGTTATTTCAAACTGTTTCAAAAAAAGAGTACTACTAGTGCCATTTCTTGTGATATTGTACCTGTCGGTAACTTCGTACTTCATTGACATCTGTTAAAAAATTTCATGACATTCGTATGTAAACATTTTGAGTTATTGCGTCATGTTCGTTAGTGCGTTTAGTATATCAGTCGGAAAATGACTTTTAGACAAAGAGATGCTATTGAGTCTCTTATTAAACTTGGTAAATCTTTTACCGAACCGCACCAAATGCTACAAACTGCATATGGTAATGATTGTCTACCCCGTACGCAAGTGTACGAGTGGTTCAAGTGATTCGAATCCGGTAGAAAGACCCTGAATGATGACGAATGATCAGGCCGTCCCAAAACTGGATTACCGAAAGAGAAGATCAGAAAATTAGTCAAAAATAATAGAAATTCGTAGGTGAAATTTATTGAAATGGAATAAGGCATTCATCAAACAACTGTATATTGCATTTTGATCGAAGTGTTGGGCCTTACAAACGTTAATTCGAGGTTTGTACCGAGCTGTGGATCGGCAGCTAACAGAAATGTTCGAGGATAGATAGTGGGGTAATCAAGGACCAAATTTATGGCCTCCGCGTTCTCCGGACCTGACGCCCCTTGATTTTTATTTATGGGGCAAAATCAAGAGTGAAGTGTATCTTATTCCTGTAGGAAGTAAAGAAGAGTTACTAGAGCGCATTCATAATGCTTTTCGTGATATTGATCCTGAGGAAACTAGGAGGCAACTCATCATGTTCGTTTACGACTTGTCAAGTGTATCGAGCAAAATAGGGCCCATATTAAACATTTATTCAGATCGTAAATTAGTTTTCTCCTATGATGATTGCTATCAGTTATTCGTATTAAAGTAATTATCTTCGATGATTGGTTTTCGCTTATTTCCTACAATTTTTATTCATCAGAATTGTAGAAAATTGCTTCTAAAGCGTCTAAATTTTATTTTACTCATAGACGGTAAATTTGGAAATTGGTAATTCAATTGCCTGCAATTTCTACACACTACTTTTTGACATTCTAAAATGAATTGAAAAAAGATTAAATATATTTTCGTTTGAATAACCAGTGGTTTAATTCCAAATGTGTTGTATTTTTTAGATAGTTTCAATCTGAAATAACGACAATTCTTGTTGAAATATCAAATTCGAATGAACGAAGTGACAAGTACATTAATTTTAGGCACCTGTCAGGTGAGCGTAGCCAGTTCAGCTTCTTGATTCAAATATTTCAAAGCATTCTCTGTTAGTTCTTGCAAAATCATCAAAATTCAATATATTCCCAAATTATTTCAGAACTATAAGAGATGGGTATAGTACATGCTTATACAATTTCATCTGAAATTTGACGCTTCATCTGATGGCGATATGAAAATTGGCACATGCAATTTGAAAAAATTGAGTTACTGCTGTTTGAAAAAGGCCAAATTGAAAAAATCATACAAAACAATGCAATGAACATTTGACATGTGTAGATTGCTTAAAAAATTCATTGATCCTTCTTCTATCCACCCAAGCAAAAATTGTGTCTGTAGTGCAAAAGATCTACGAGCTACAGTTTTTTTAAATATTCCTCAAAAATCGAGTTTATAACAAAAATAATTGAATCTGTCAAAAGTTTCGACAGATAAGTGCCAACATCTTGGTTACTTTATGCCTTGCTCAAATATCGGTTCTAGATGTATAATAAAAAAGGTAGATTGCCATTTGAAATAACAAAGTGACGACTTCGAAAATATTTCAGTCCAATTGCAAATTGCAAGTTATGGCCGCGTATAAAGTTTCAGGTTGATATTGTAATTGGAACTTGAAAAGTTTTTTAACGGACGGTCCCGGTGGATATCCCTGTATATTATCAAAGAATTTTGTTCATTAAGTTCTTTGACTCGACGCATAAGTTGCGAAACGGAGTAGTAGGAGGTTAAAATTTTCAAATCTCATCTCTCTCATCATATTTACACAATTTGTGTTGATATTGCAAAGTATGCATTTTATTCAATAACCATGCACTTGTTCTTATATCGTAGAACCGAAGTTACCTACAGGATTAACAGATCTGAATATTTTCGTTACAAAATTTATCTACAGTTTTTCAACGTCGGGGTGGGAAATTACATAATCCCCTGTTACCAATGGAACTATGAAAGAATAATATTATAATAGTATAAAAGACACATCTCCATTTCGAATCTATCACCCTTGACATGAATCCAATGTGTGAAGCCTATTAGGGTAGCCTTGTGAAATGTATATTAATTCACTTTACACTTTTAGGGCAAGCGTGGGAGGTTCAGCGTGTTTCGAGTATTTAACTATGTTACTTACCACGATTTCCCGTTATCGTATATTGACATTGTGACATAATCAATGCGAATACCTTTCAGTTTGTTGTAACTCTCTATTTCATACCATTCATAACTAACAATTATCCTGGGTGGAAAACATTTGCTGCATCTCCGTGTATATCCAGGAAGAGCTATCTGAAGTGCAATAATTACTAGAATAGATAATTTATAATGGATAAAATATCTCCATTACTCACAGAGTTTGTTTTTGCAGGTAAAGATTTTTGCTGCTTGATGATCTGATAAAGCAGAACAATGGCAAGGTAATGAATTTTGATTTCTATTTCGGCAAATGAATATTTCTGTTTTTTCTTGTGTTTATCTAGAGTGGCTTTATAGTGATGTTTCGGCTGGACAGCCCTAATAAACATAATATTTGTTTCGGTGATATGAATATTGAATCAATTTCAAGTTTTTTAGTGTTTTATTAACGAAGAAATTATAATTATATTCGATATTTTGTTTATTCAAGGATTATCTAAGCAAGTTTTCATTTTATACTATGTTGAAAAGAATTTAAAGATGTAAAAGAAAACTAACCTATATTTATTTTCTCAATACGATTAATAACAGATTATATCATATAAAAAGACCCTTTTGTCTTTTTTTTGTCTGACATGGCTAAGGCCTTCTATAAGGTACATCATGCAACTTTGTTGTGGGTTCTGGAGGACTTTGGTGTAGTGGGGTCCTCACTGAAATGGATAGAATCGTATCTGTCGTATAGACTGCAGTATGTTGCACTCAATGGCACTCATTCCGGTTTCGTTCGTGTCACCTCTGGTGTTCCTCAAGGATCACATTTTGGTCCCCCTTTATTTTCAATTTATATAAATGATATTTCGGAATGTTTTCTTTATGCAAAACATGATTTATATGCCGACGATCTTAGAGTGTACAGTGCTATTCGGTCCCATGATGATATTTTGCGGTTTCAGAGTGATCTTGACGGACTTTTCCCTTTTTGTCAAAGTAGGTATTTTCAATTAAATATTGATAAGTGTAAGCATATAAGGTTAACAAAGAATGTCAATGTCTTCGATGCTATTTTTTCTGTTGATGGGCTTGTAATTGGGAGGATAAACCAAATTAAGGATCTTGGTATATATCTTGATTCTAAGTGGTCCTTTGAGTATCATATTGATCATATAGTTTCTAAGGCTTTCAAAATGTTTGGAATATCCCCTCACTATTACAAGTATATTGACAGAATTGAACGAGTCTAAAGAAAGTTTGTCAAAAGCTTCAGCTTAAGATTTTTCTGTCCTAATCATAATTATCAATTAAGTTTGCGTCATCACGAAATTTTAAGCCTGGAGCAGAGGAGAGTTCTTTTCGACACTGTATTTCTTTATCGAATTTTAAATCATTCTTTTAGTTTTCCGCTTGTTAATTATCTCATTTCAATATTGCCGTGTATCCTAGTCGTCGATATGCACTCTTCTATGTTCCGAAGGCCCGTACTAGTTTATTTTTTCATTCTGTTTTCTTGCGAATTATGCGTCTGTACAATTGGCATATTGCCAGTATAGACATTTTTCAAAAACCTCTTTCTTCTTTAAAAAAAATGTTATTGCATATCTCATTAGATCTAAATCTTGCTCATTGTAGTAGTTTTAGTTTTCATGATATTTTACTTGATTCTGTTCTCTTAGGTGAGTCTTTTTTCTGAATTTTTATGAAAGTTATAATTTTCATTTAGTATGGCAGTTTCAACTCTGTTTATTTTTCTGTTATTATTTTTGTGAACCCCGGTAATTGAGTCTGTCCTGTAGGGGTTCCTATATTTTGTAACAATAAATGAATACATAAAATAAATAAACTATATAATATAAATTTAAGCAACTTTCTTATTATCCTTTTCAATTTGTTTTTATAATTGCACAATTATTTGGCAAAATACTTCTATTCAAATGATGACATTTAGCAACCTCATTGAGGGAAAGAGTGTTAATGGTTGTAGGTAAAGAATATGAAATGCGACATGAACTCTAGTAACAAATGTTGTTATTCTTCTCCTCTTAAATTCTTCCAAATGTTATTCAGCAAGCACCAACTGTATTTCAGAAACCATGAAATAAAATTAAAAAATACTAATTGTAATTCGAAGTCATCAGATGTAATACAGGTTTTTTTTTATACTTAAAACGGAATTCAACTCGAAGGGGACGTACTGAGTACTGTATTGGTGCCAACTCGGTAAGTGATGATGTGAATAAGTAGAGTGGCTGCGATTAGTATAGACTACTCAAGGTTAATGAAAAGGAGATCTTCTCAGTTACAGAAGTTCTTACCGACATGTTGATTCAATGTTTTGAAAATCATAAGTTATGGTTCAAAAAAATACATTGGGAATAGTGTGGGCTACATCATGCTTACGATTCCGACCACAGTTGCCACTACGTTATATTTCATTTGCTCAAAGTATAACAACCGTTGTTCTGCTACACTTGAATTCGTTATACTAGATTATATTTATAACCTTATTATTTTTTCAGTTTGAGATACATAATTAAGAGAAATATGCATTCTTCTGAATAACATTTGGACTTCTATGAAGTCTTAAATTTATCGTGTAGAAAGAGAAATAAAATCTCTAAATCCAAATTTCTGAAAGGAAACAGGATTTGGATATATTATGTTTTTGTGGAAGTTTTAATAAAATTAATATAGCTATAAACTAATATAAAATATCAGAGCACAAACGTACTCAATTAATTGGTAATTATATTTGGTATTTTCTGAACTACAATTGATTTTTTCTGAATTACTTTTTATAGTTTTCATTCACAAATGTTCGTTTCTGAATCACAAATGAGATTTTGAGTTTTACTAATTGAATTTATTGAAATCACTTATTCTGAATTAGGGACAATAGCTGTCCCTGAATCACAATTGGTTAATCCGAATTATAATTGGTGGTTTCAGAAATACAAATACTGCTTTCGGAAATACAAATGGTGAGTTCTGAATAACATGTGCAACAGATGTAGACACTGAAAATGATTTTCTTAGATATCAAGTAACCCATATCATATTTAACGGTGAGATAAACGAGATGCACATGAAGAGACGAATAAACATAGATAAACCTATGCAGTTTTCATATTATTTTTCGGCATGTTTTTGTCAAAATTTTTTGTTTGAGAAAATTTCTTTTTTTGAACTCGGAAATTAAATAATTTACAAAAGTCCATATAGTTTCACTAACCTAACTTCCCAAATTGGAAAATGAAATCCATCTTCGTAGCTTGTAGTCTCTTTCTGCCGAAAGATTTTTTCTTTCAAAGGTCTAGTTCCCATTCGATAGTGATTATCAAAAAAGTATTTTATACACAATATATTCGAAACCATTGCCATGGTTGAGGAAAATATGTAAAACATAAATAAAGATTCCAACAGTAGTGAACCATCATGTGCATTGCCCATCTCCTTCGGTAACCTTCTTCAGTTGTGCTAACATTGTGGTGGAACCGAGCACTTTTACTATAAACTCCAAGGTTTTCATGAAATCCAAGTAAGAATGGAAAAAGTATAACTTCATGCCCCTAGTACACCCTAGGTATTCAAAATCGGACAATATATTGCTAACTAACCATAAATAATTTTCTGATTAATTCCCAAGAAAAATTTGGAATTACTGAACCGAAGCATTTCCTGATTCGCTTTTCAAGTTCGTTCATAGATTCGATAAAATTCGGGTCAGGAGCATGAAGACAAACTGCTGAATCATACGTACTTTTTTAAATGATTCAGTAGTGTTTGGTCTCGCAGATGGTGAACATCGCGTTATCCTCCGATTTCATATAGTCTATTACTCTTCAATACGTAGTAAACAAGTCAATTTCAAATATTCATCCAGTTTTCACACCAGCGAAATTATGTTGGTTGATGGTGTCCATTACTGGTCAGTGTCTAAAAATTTTCTCTCCAAAAAAAAATCTCCCGGTTTGCTAAGTGATGGACCTTGCAAAAATTATTATCACTCAAATTTGCAGTGCAGTTTGTTATCAAAACATCACCTGAGTTCTATCAGTATTCTCCCTGGGGGTCGGTGGCTGTGCGACGGTTGTCTCGACACGAATAAACTACAGAACAGACCCTAATGCGAAATAAAAACTCAGTGCTTCGACATAGGAAACAATATGGCCGTCTCTGCATAGAAACTAGCGCTACGCGTGCCATTATGGGAAACTAAACCGAAAGGCGCCTTATTTGAATTCTTGATTTCCCACGATCGAATTTAACTTCACTTAAATGGGGTATATGAACTAGTCTAATCGATGCAGATCATTTCTGCCTCAATTAGACTGTTCAAAAATTCAGAAGATAATGAGTATTTTTCACAATAACACTTGCATTTTAAAATAACAAAAATCTCTTGAACCATATAAACAGAAAACATTTCCAAAAATTAAACAAATTCTTAACACATGTAAATCAAAAATATAAATCACATATCACAGAAAATAGGTACATTCTTACATTCAAAATAAAAAGAAATTCTGAAATATTGTTGTCAGACATAATATTGTTCCTCAATTGCTACCGTTGGTCCCCCGTTGGTCCCCCGTTGGGGGTTAACTGCCTTCACTGCCATCTTCATGGCAGTTACCCCATACAGCTTCTGAAAATAGAAAAAAACGCAGTAATAACTGTCTCAAGAAGTTTTTATTTAAATGAATTTGAATTCACTGAAAATTGTTGAATATGGTAAAAATAGGCGATTTCATTACTAATCTTGGAAACTAGGGTTGCATTAATATTCCTGATGTGTTCAATTGATAGGTTCATAGTAGAACTATAAACCAAATATATTAATAAGGTTCCGCTTGCAGAACCTTAAGTATACGCAGGGTGTAAAAAGCCCATGGTAACACGGTAAAGGATCCAAAAATTCAATTATTTGGTCACAGATCAATTTCTTTCCCCATGAATGTAAAAGGTGCATGCAGGAAGATAAATGATATCACAGACTAGAAAACATGTTTGTAAATTATAAAAGGATATAAAAGCCAAGACAAAACAACATGTATAGTTCCACCGACTGTATAAGATCGATCGTAAATAAATAACAAGCACATAGTAGGGTGTAGATAACCCGCTCTTTAAAATCACAATAAACACCTATAATTGAACCCATCAAAGATTGCTGTCCTATTCGTTTCTGAACCTTTTGGATTTGCTTTCAGTCCCAGAAGTAACAGTTTCCTTCTTTTTATTCTTAATGAATCCGAAGATTAGAAGACTAGTAGCCCTTTCAAAAATTTCATCTTTTACCGAATGTAATTGACAAAAATCGAATTGAGAAAAATGAGATTTGTGAATATCTTTGATTATTAAAGCAAGATTTTCCTGATGCCCCTGACTATTCAGGAAACAGTAAGTTTATTGTGAATGTCTTCTGAGAATTGAGAAGCTTTTAGTGAAGGATACAATAACTTAGACTTATCACAAAATTCCTTGAATGTAACAAAGGTGTGCTGTTCTTGGGACACTTCGTAAAAAAGTTCTTCGTTGCATACTTGACATTCTGGGACTGTAATTTTTCGCAAAAGGTATCCTGTCACATAATAGGTAGCGTAATTGTCAGTTATAGGAGTTGATAGATTTCCAAAGATCTCATTATATTCTTCATGAACAGAAGGTTCTGAATCCTCAGAATCAGTATGTTCTGTGAGTTAGGAAATACCTGAAACTGAAAAAAAAATGATTTTGGAAGCACAAACCGCAAAAATAAAAGGGTTTAGCGGGAAACTGAAAACTTTGGCATCGACAGACATTTGACAATTCATTTATCTGCGATTGAAGTTTGATCGACAGAGTTTGACACTTGACGTGGTTAAATTAGTGCCATCTATATCTATTATGGGAGGACTAGATAGATAGGTGAGGGGTCGTGAGGGGGTGTTGAATGTTTTGGTTGGTAAGCCGACCTTCTTACTAGGGTCTGTTCTGTGGAATAAACGTTCGGTCGCCTCACCTTGGCTCTCACATCCCCGCACTTCTCGTACTTGGAGTGGGTGTTGTACCCGCACACGTCAGTACGGACGGTCATCTGAATATTGAACGTGAGTTACGTGATCTCAAACTTGCTGTGGAATTCTGCAGTAATAAGATTTCTGATTCTGAGGCTAAGCTTAGTCCAATCAAGGATATAATGAGAACTATGGATACGATCAAACAAGAAAATGAGATACTAAAAAAGGAAATCTCATCTATGAAAAATAGATTAGATAATTTTGATCAATTCAGTCGATTAAAAAATGTTGAAATCCCAGATGTTCCTGAAGCAAAAAATGGGAATCTGGTTCTATAGTCTAGACTATAGGTACCCAGCTGAACTTTTCAGTTGACGATGACGCACTGGACTACGTGACCAGAGTTCCAATCAAAGCATACGGAAAGGCTAAGAATATCGTGTTTCGTTTCATTTCCAAAATGACGAGAGACAACTTTCTTCTGGCTGCTAAAGCCAAACGTCTTCTGAATCATAAGGGCGATCCTGTATTTAACATAGCGGGGGTATCTGATAGATTGAATATAAACGAACATAATTCTGCAGCAACAAAATTACTATTCAGGGATTTGACAATTGCCGCTAAGGAAAGAGGATATAAACAACAATAGCAAAGTCACTCTGATCGTTTCCAGGTCTGACGTTCTTTGCTCACAATTAATTATTAGGCGAACAACTTCCTAAGTTTTTTTGTTTATGGATCTTTACATATACTACCAAAATGTGCGTGATCTACGAACCAAATTAAGGGACTTCAGGGTGGCAGTAGCCACAGGTAATTTTGATGTACTCTGTGTAACCGAGTCTTTCCCTAATGAAAATGTCTTCGACGCTGAAGTGGTTGATTTGACCGAGTACTCCGTCTACCGACGAGACACGATATCTTTCTCTAAAATGGATGGTGGCGGCGCGTTCGGCGCTGTTTACAAAAAATTCGAATCTCATTCAGTGGTGAAATTTAATAGTGATGCTGAAGATATATGAGTGTCGTTGAAAGTGAATAAATTTGAACTTTATATTTGCTGCGTTTATTTGTCACCAGGTGACGTTATTGCAAAAAAATTTTTAACCAAAATTGGAAGAAAACATGAGATCTATCAACTGTCCTTTTCTCCTCTGCGGTGATTCCAATTGTTCTACTGTAGATTAGGTGAGTCATACTGATTATTTTATACCTTCAAATATCGATAATAAATACTCTGATCTGATGGATACTTTCTCTTTTGCTGAGCTTATGCAATTTAATTACATAAAAAAATTCTAATGAAAAAATTTTCGATTTGGTTTTGTGTAATAGAATTATTGTCTCAGGTTAAGTACATTGTGATCACCTTGTCGTTGCAGAGGACAAGCATCATCCTGCACTTGAGTTTTTAGTTCGTTTCGGCGAGGAAAAGTTGTTAAAGAAAATTATTGAGAAAAAATTTTATCTCAATTACAAAAAAGCCGACTATAGTGTAGTGAATGATGCAATATCTAGCTTGGACTGGGAGTAACCAAAAATCTGTCGATGAGAATGTGGAAACATTTTACAATATAATTAATGAGTTAATTGCTCAGAATATTTCAAAACGAAGAATTTATGTGTGATTTCCATCATATTATTCAAAACTTACTGTTGCAACTATGAAGCAACACATTAATCATAAAAAGTGGAAACTCAGTAGAAATATTAATGATTTCAATATTTTCAAACTTTTGAAAAAAGATCTGGAAATATGTATCATTAAGGAAAAATAATGATTGTAAAATTCCTGGAAGGGATCTATCATAATACCCATATGCAAGAGTGGCGATAGAACAGTTGTTTCAAATTATAGGGCTATAAGTAAACTTTCTACAATAGCCAAAGCATTCGAGCGTTTAATTTTCGAATATTTGTTTTCTCACGTAAAGAACTTCATTATTGAGACAAATTTGGTTGTATATACAGAGTACCTTCATGGCCTGTTAGAATTTCAGACTTAGATAGACTCCGTCTATACCGATTTCTGGAAAGCATTTGATTAAATTTGTATACCGACCCTATTTTATAAATTAGGTGTAGCAGGTGTTGACGGTGATCTTCTGAGTTGGGTTCAGTCCTATCTGGAGAGTGGAATGCAGTCTGTCTGGATCAACGGTTTTCATTCCGATTATTTCATTAGCATTTCCGGTGTGCCTCAAGGAACGCACTTGGGACCCCTCTTTTTTATCATCTACGTTAACGATATCGACAGACATTCTGTGTTATTACTTTATGCGGACGACTTGAAGGCCAATCGGGTGTTGGTATGACTCTCTGTAGCTTCGAAGTGATTTGAATAACTTATCTAACTACTCTCAGGATGACAATTTTTTCCTGAATTTGAAAAAATGCTGTTCTATTTCATTCACTAGAGATAACTCATCATTCAAGTTTCCTTATACAATTGACGGATGTACACTCAAGAATGTGTCTTCGATCACGGATTTGGGTGTGACTTTCGATAGTAAGTTACTCTTTGATGCACACATCAGTCGGATTGCGAGTTATTCCAATCATATGATGGGCTTTATATTTCGGAAGGGTAGAGAATTCATGAATGTTAAATCTTTTTTCACTCTCTATTATGCATATGTTTTCACTAAACTTAATTTCGGGTCTTGTATATAGAATCCTAGATACATGTGTTACTCCTATTGCATTGAAAGGGTTCAGAATAAATTTATTCGATTCGTCTGCTATAGAATAGTTTATCTGATTACTAATAATGACTATACACCTGCTCCAAGATATCTAAACTTATTGTCTCTAGTGAATCGCTTTGTTTTTTCAATAAGACTATCTTATCATATGCTTCAGAAAGATTCAAGGATATTAATCCTGGTTTCAATTCATTCTCAATAAATTGACTGACAGTAGTCTTCGGATTTTTGTTGAGAGAAAAGTTATCGTTTCCACACTCTCAATAATAGTCTTCCACAGGATTCTATTCTAGCACCGCTATTATTGAATTCATATATGAGTTATATTTCATGCGGAGCGAAGCGATTGTCCAATGTCTTTCAAAATGTCATTTCCAGACACACGAGATTTCAAGAAACTGAAAATGTTGAAGAAAAACGCGGAGTAGACCAAAAAACACATCCAAAGATCGAAACTCTCTATTAGCTTTACCTGCTCGGATAAATCCATCATCAACATGTAGGTAGCTGTCTGGTCAACTTTTAAATGCTACAAAAGTTTTATTGACGTAAATATTGAACAGAGACGTTTTTTTCGTGTTCCTCCTACCCACAAACACGAGAGAGTTAAATTAGAATGGGCAAGAACACATCTTCAGTGGACCCATGAGAACGTTTGTTATTTTCTACGGACGACTTCAGGTATGGTCGATTTTCTGATAGTCGTCGTCTGCGTCAAAAGATAAATTCCGGAGTGAGAAGAAATTTGAAATCAGGCCAAGTAGAGGTGGTAAAATATTGGTTTGGGGATGAATTTTGCTACGATGGAAAATCCGATCCCTATTCCAAGTATTTATAAAAGTGACTTAATCATCAATATTCTACTTATTTTAATGGCGTCATACTCGATAATTTTGTTTTTGTCGATGACAATGCCAGACTTCTATTGTGACAAATTCTTTGAAAGATCAGGAAATTGACCACTTAATCCCCCTTCTAGGTCACCCGACCTTAATCCAACCGAGCATGCATAGATTCCTGAACCAACATCAACTTAGGTAAACAACTTCAAAACCATTAACCAATATTATGGGCTAATATGTAGCAAGATCGAATTACTCATTTGTGCGAAGGTGCAAATGTGCCGAACCGACGTAGAGCTCCGAGGAGGTTATTCAAAGAATGAAATACAAAAAGATGAAACTGGTTGATTTGTCATCTCCTAAATTTTTTTATTTAATTCATTTTCTATTCAATATTCAGCAGAATTAAGAAATGTCTACATAAAATTTTGCTTGATTTTTTTTAAGGTTTTTTAAGAAACACGAATCAACACAATTATTTCGCTCTTTCCTTGAAGTTTCCCAATATCTCTAACTTTTTTGGAGCAGTGTGAATGATTGGCATAAAGCAAGAATTGTTCACACATGCTCAAATGAAACGGATCGATTCAGCAGACAATGGTGGTGAGGAAAAACTTCAGAGAACGAAGTACCAAACCGTAAACCTTTTGAAACAGATAGATGAACATTGATTGATTCCTAACCTTTAAAAAGGTAAGCAACCTGGAGAAAATATTCGAAAAAATAACATTTGATTTAGAATATTTCGATGCATCAATATAATTACTGGTTATTTACGACATACTGTATAGATTCATCACGCATATTGGTGAATTTCTGTAGAATTAACAGTTCTCAGAGGAAGTGTGAAAAATCATTGAAGTAAAATTTCCATGATAGGTAATGGAGCTATTTATTAACTCATTACTGAATGTAATGCTAAATCATTGAAAAGAGTTTAAAATCTAAACTCTAAATATAGTTTTCCAGCTCTTTCAATATGGAAAGTTCTCCTATTAATGCAAATCAAGAATGTTTCTCGGATTTTTCCCTTATCAGGTTTATATTTGTATACTCCATTGAGAGGTCGTTACTATAAACGACAGTAGCCTCTTTGTCGACCCTTCTCTATAACCTTCACCTTTCGCGCATGTTTATTGTCCACTAATGGCCGGCTATATGCAGCATAGTTGGTCATTAAAGAAACTAAAACTGACATAACATTGTGAGTCTTGGTAAATATGTACATTAATTGACCTTAAGGATGGAAGCATAACTGTAGTAATTGATTTCCAAACGACATTATACCACTTATAAGTTTGAGCGAGATTTTCAATTCACATTTTAGGAAAGTTTGCTTGTTTGAGTCCATTGTAGAATATTAAGAATTTTAGAGAAGTATGTTTCATGTTTTCTTCAATCCCATTTGAAAGAAGAAAATGCTGAATACATAATATGCAAATTTTCATTTACAATTGTGGTGCTTTTTCTGAACATTCATTTTTATCGAAATCCACCCGAGTTTGCTTATTCAGATTGAACAAGGAAAGTGTGAGCTTGTCTTGTGCATATAAAGTGCCATGCAAAGTTGGTAGATAGCCCTCCGCGAGTCTACAAGATTTTATCCGATTTTCATTCTAGTTTCTTTCCACTATCACCCGCGTATGCATAGCTGAAATATCGGTGTCATGAAGTTGAAAGTGAGCAGACACCCATGAAATCTGTGTTTTTCTTCCTCAACAATACTGGGAATACGTAAAGACATGGACCATTTCCAATGAAATGGCGGATGCGAGACAGCCAATTTGTTCAAGTTCAATGTCAAACCTGAATTTGTATAATTAAAGCATAGTGATAGGTTTCCTATCAGAAAAATAATATATATATATATATATATATATATATATATATATATATATATATATATATATATATATATATATATATAAACAGTTCTACTACTACTACTATCATATACCTGGTTTCATTTTAATTCATCATTAAACCCTTTCTTCTTGCAGCGGTTTCTAACTTCCTGAATTAATTCACCAAATGTTCTCTTGTTCTGGTCACAATAACTATGTCGTCTGCATACGCTAAAACTTGTGTCTTTTGGCTGTATATTGTACCTTTGCTAGCTATACTGCTCTCTTTTATAATTTTATCCATCACGATATTGAACAGTTTAGTAGAAAGGGGATATCCCTGTCTCAGGCCTTTATCAACACAGAATGATTCCGACAATTGTTCGCTCATCTTAACTTTATAGGTGGTATTCGTCAATGTCATTCTCACCAGCCTTATTAGTTTGCCTTTTATTTCTAGATCATCTATTGCTTCATATATATATTTTCTTATTATATTATCATAAGCCTGTTTATAATCGATGAAAAGCATATGGAGTATCATGTTTTGATCAATAGTATTATCTATTATTTGCTTCAACACAAAAATCTGATCCATGCCTGATCTATTTTTTTGGAACCCACACTGATACTGTCCTAGCTTTGGTTCTATTATTTCGTTTAGTCTATTTTTGATAGATATCGCCATAATCTTGTAGATAGTCATTAAGGCAATCCATCTATAGTTCTCGCAATTGGGCGTATCCTCCTTCTTGTACAACGGACATATTAGAGCTTCCTTCCACCTACTTGGCATTTTCTCCTCTTCCCAAACTTTAGACATTAGAAAATATATCTTGTCCTCCATTTCTTGTCCCCCTATCTTCAACATATCCGCCGTGATGCCATTTTCACCTGGCGCTTTGTTGTTTTTAAACAATTTTATGATTGATCTTATTTCTTCCTTATTTGGTGGTTCCCCATACGCTTCATTTAGGAACGCACCTTCCTCGTTCGCATTTTCACTAGTCTCTTCACTTTCCCCGTCTTACAACTCTCTGAAATACTCACTCCATCTCTTCAAACTTTCTTCTAGTCGTCCTACCAACTGCCCGTTTTTGTCTTTGCAGAATAATATTTTATTTTGCTTATAGAGCCTCCTCTGATATTTTATATTTTTATAGAATTGTCTCGTCTGTTTTTGCATATAGTTGTTTTCCAGATTTTCCATTTCAGTCTCTATATATTCTCTTTTCTTTCTCCTGCATGTACATGATTTTCTTCTCTTTTTCCTATACAGCTTCTGGTTCTCTTTTGTGTTATTTTTCATCATATTCATTCTCAATTCTTCTCTTTCAAGTACTGCTCTCCTGCACTCTTCATCATACCATCCTCCTTGATCTGCTTTGCTATCATCTTTTAGCAGCATATCTGGTCCTTCTTTCATCACCTGTTCCAACTGTCTCCACTGATCTTCAACGCTTTCCTCTTTATTACTGGAAATTCTTTTGTTAATTTTGTTCTGAAACTCCTTCCTAATATTCTCATCATTCAATTTTTCCACTGCATATTTGATAACTTTATTTCTTTTACTTTCCTGATGTTCTGGTTTTATTTTATCTTGGCTCTTACGAGCATGTGGTCTGTGTCCACGTCTGCTCCGCGTGAACTCCTAACATTCATTACATACTTGGCGTGTTTACTCTCTATAACCATGTGATCTATTTGGTTCACTGTTCTGTTATCAAGTGATATCCATGTACCTTTATAGACATCCTTATGCTGAAAATAGGTTGTGACTACTCGAAGATTCTTCTCTGTTGCTAGTTCAAAAAGTTTTTTCCATTCTCATTACTTTCTTCGTGCTTACTGTACTTTCCTATAGCTGGCCTGTATATTTCTTCTTGTCCCAGTTTCGCATTGAAATCTCTCAGAATAATTTTAACATCATATTTAGGGGTCTTGTCGTATTCTTCTTCTATCATTTCATAGAATTTTTCCTTTATTTCATTCTCTTTTTCTTCTGTGGGACAATGAACATTTGTAAGAGTCAACTTCCTGCACTTGCTTCTTACTCTAATTCCGCATAATCTATTTGTTACTGGCAGGAATTCAACTACTTCTTGTTTTAAGCTTCTATTAATCAAAAATCCCGTCCCTAATCTCCTATCTTCGCCACCGCTATTAAAGAATTTGTAATTCTCACTTCTTCGACAAAATTACCTAGTTGTTTGGTTTCTTGTAACGCAAGTATATCGATTTCGTATTTTGTCATGATTTCTGCGAGTCTTATCAATGTTCCTTCCACATAAGTTGTTCTGACATTCCATGTACCTAAGTAAATTTGATCCTTCTTCTCTATTGTCTGATTTTCTTTCTTTTTATGTTTCGTTTGTTTTAGATGCTCCTCATCATTTTCTATCTTCATCTCTCCTTTACTCTTATCCATTTCTTTAGCCAATTTCGTCATGGGGACTTCACAAGTGCTGGCCTCAATCAGTTTCTTGGAAGGACTTGAAGCACAATGTTCCGGTCAGCTTCCTTCTCTAATCGTGCCTGGTTGTCATCCCATACCCAATTTTTTCCCTTCGATAAATAATTTTCGGTATCCAATTTTCACGTTTTTCCCATCTTTCCTCTTGCACTTGCAATTCCCCTGATGTGGCCCTGTATCTCTCGATCTTTCTTTGATAAATCATCGTTTATATAAATCTTTTCTCCAACTAGTCGGCCAAGTTTGTTCTTATTCATCATGACATTTTTCTTCACCTCCGCATTTTCCAACTCTACTAAGCACGTTTTCGGTCCCAATTTGCTGGCTCCTGTTATCTTCACCTCAATTCCTAAATGTTTTTTAATTGTTTCCGCAATTTCAGTTCTGAGCTCATCTTGATTCCCGGATTTTATCGTCAGACCTTGTACAATTAGATTGTTTCGCCTTTTTTCGTTCTCCAGTTTATCAATTCTATCACCCAACAACTCTAGTTTGCATTCCATCTCCCTATTCTGTTCTATGAGTATCTTGTTCTCTTTTTTAAATTCTATTATATCATTTCTACAATCCTTCTGTTCTTGTCTGAGCTCTTTTTCCTCTAAAGACAGATCGCTAAGCAAATCCAGAATTTTTCCAAGTTTTTCTTCATGCTTTCCATCCTTATCAGGTGTTTTGTGGGTTTTTCTCACTTTAAGTTGTCCATCTGGATCATCATTGTCCCCTCTTTTTCTTTTTCCGTCGTCGGTGCAGTATTCATCGTCGCTTTCCCCCATTTTCAAAACTCAATCTAAAAAAAATAATAATAATAATTAAAATTCATTAACGGTAGTCTTTGATTATACATATAGTGGATAAGGCATCAGACACCCTACGTAAAACACATCATTTTAAATTGTGTATAAAGTACAAAAACAATAATGCATTATAAAAATCAATTTGCACAATAATATACATTTAGAACTGATCATTTCAAGGTGGATTTAAAAGCTGAGATGCTGCATGTAAAGAGTCAGTATTTAAAATGTAATTTCTACTAGTTCTCGGAGAGACGCGAAGGGAAAAAAGTTCTAAGATGTCCTTGCAATTTATGTAAGAGTTTATTACCTTTAAGGTAAATAATACATCAAAATAGCATCTACTAAAAAAAAGATATGGCAGGGAGAAATAGAGATGTTCATAGCTATTGGTCGAAAACAATTTCAGTCCAGAAACACAATAGTTTAATAAATTTTTCTGTATCCTCTCAGTCATACAGGGTCAACTGCTATAGGTACTGTACAACTCGAAGGTTTGTTACCCTCGTTCATAAACAACTTCACTTAATGCACTCGTTACGTAATATGCTATATACTCTTAACAAACCAAGATATTCAGTTTTCGAGGAAATTAGATGCGTTTAATTAATTCGAATACTACGAAAGTTGGTTTAGTTTGCGGTGCTATATTATACAGTGAAAATGAGTACAGGGAAGATGAGAAGTTAATTTATTTTCAACTATAATATTTCTTTTAGCTGCCGTAATGAAACATAGAAATGAGTTATACTTCACTGTGTATTTATTCTCATGGTAGCAATCAATGTTAAAGTAAAATTTTTGCACTTTTTCACTATAGGTCCATATATGTACACGCAGATACATATATGTATGTTTATTCTCTGCGACTCAATTCGAGTCTAGATTTGTATTGAATTTATTCATTTATAGAAGGAGGTTAGATGAAATGCTGTATATAAATACAACATCATAACCAATTACCTATTCACTCAGTATGTTTGTGTCACGAAGTGGACATCCAATTCAGTTTAGGGTTTCTAAACTACCTCGAGAAAGCATTAGGTCCGTAATTTGTCCCGTACGATATTCACTAACGTCATTAGTTGCCTGAAACTAAAAGTACTCGCAAAGTGTAGAGGCGTCCACCGGACAAGACATTAGCAACCCTAATTGCTATCGCACCGAACCTCAGGTTTCTTCCGAAATACCCGAAGAGGACCGCCAACAGAAGGCTGTGACACGGGTTCGTGCAATGCCATATGGCAATTACTATATCTATAAATAAATACCCTTTCGCTCAAAGGAAGTGATAAAATAGCTTCTAGAATGTATTGATGTAAACATTCTGAAATTTCGAGGGGTATTTCTATGGGAAACGACCAGGAATGCCGAATATGAGAAATGAAATAACGGCACGTATCTGGTGTTCGATCTAGAATTTTATAATGAGTCAATAATATTCAACCGTCACATTGTGTATATTGAGTATTCTGGAGATAGCTCTAAGTATTTGGATGAAAATCTCTATTTTGTTAATGACTTGCTGTATCATAGAGAAAGACATTTGAAAAACAGCCCTTTTTATTTCAGCTTTATACGTTCATATCGAATTAACAACTACACAAGAGAAATACTCTTGTTTGTTACCATGCGAGGTTGTACCGTATTGAGTAGTAGGCAGGCAACATTTTTGGTTTCAACTTATGAAGTTTATGTTATCCTTCTGGAATCAAGATCTAACTCAGTTTTTCAATGATACAACACAACCATAAAATTCATTGAATCGAAGTGTGAATGAGACAATATCGTATTTAGTTACTTAGATATGTTTAGCTTTGAACAAGGCTGATTATTTACTTGAAACAGAAAATTTAATTAAAACTGGAAATTATCAAGAAATTAAGAAAGATCCCATCAATATATCAATACAAAATCAATCACTCCATAGAGAATATTTAATATAGATCAATCAAGAAAACAAATTTTCAGTTGAAAATCCGCATTCACCAAAACTCTCTATTCTCTCGTAAAACTCAATGAAAGAGGATATCCCATCAGAGCAGTTGCCTCATATAAAGCTATCTAATAGCCGTCATTGAACACTCATGAGATTTCTGTCCAAAATTTCAATTAGGAACTTCAGATATAATAGAAAAATTCAATATACTACTACCATTTAATGCTCAATTCATGTCATGAGATGTAGTTAACCTTTACTAAAGTGTAACACCTTACGATCATTTGCAATTGATTAACTAATTTCTATTGAATTATAATTGGAATCTCATTAAATAATCAAAACTTATGCATTTTTAGTTCTAAATATACTTCTGTATAGACACATTGACGAATTTCTATCCAAGGAACAATATTTAACCTTCCGTAGAATGTTTACTAGCCTTTCCTGAAGGGACTGGAATTCCGATTCACCCTTCATAATCATCATCAATCAGGGCTACACAGCAGTGGTACAGCTCGGTCAGAGGTCATGTATAGAAGCAAAAGACTGCAGCTTCGGTCTCATTTGACCACGTCAGTATTGCATACCCATTCACAACATCAGGCCACCTACTCTTTTCAATTCGTTGGAGCGTAACAAAACATTCAAACGTTATTGCGCCTCCAACAAAATGACATAGAGGCCACCATTAAAACAAAGGGTAGATAAGCAGAAAACCTCAAGAAGTTACACTAGTTCGACTATACACCGTGTCAGAAAGGAAGCCATCTGTCATATAGCGATAATTTTGCATGTTGTAAGTGATGAAATTGTAGGTTAGGTTAGATGAGCTGGTTGATGATTGACAACCAGATATGAACAAGGAGCGTTAGTCTTTTAACAGACCGCTTCCTTGCTGACACAGTGTGTAGCGTTGCTGTAAATAGTCGAACTAGTGTGATTTCTTTTTCTGTTTATCTACCTTTTGTTTTCATGGTTTCCCAGTGGCGATGGTGAGTAATTATTCCACATCAACATAAAATCCATATTTCTTACAGAAAAGTGATCAGGTGCTCATAAGCACTTTTGTGGAAGTTAATAAAATATCGGTAGAACTTTTAGAAATTTCAATTTTCCATAATTAGAACACAAACACAGTTCAGATAAACAGAAACAAAAATCAGATTCTCACCAATACTTTTAGTAATCATTTTGATTCTTCACATGATGAAAATAATAGATCGAAACTGAACCAATGGGTAACTTTGGAAATCAATGAATCAAAAAATTCCAAATTTATAGAAAATTAGACCTAAATACGTCACTATCGCTAAATATTTTTCAGTTTTCAAAGCAACCCTGTTTGGATATTCCTATTGTGCTAACTACCTGCTCTTGCCAATGTGGTATGTATAAAAGGAAAATCTTCCTTTTAAACGTGTTACTGATCTGATAATGTCAGAGTGTTGTGAAATGCGTCATAAGTTTGGGCATATAGTGAAAATTTGAACATCATTGTTTCACTTAATTGAATAATATGAAAAGACAATGTATTGAATTTAGAGAACAATATTAAACCACAAACCTTATTGATAAAAATTTAAACAAACCATATGGATATCTGTATTTTCTTATTCGGTTTTAATAATAGTAAATTTCGAACGTTTTTGTCTAAGACATATGGTGATCATTGACAAAGAAAGATGTTCGAAAATCATTGATATCATTTAAATTGTGGCGCATGGTAGCACTATTAGCAATGAGCCTAGACCAAAGAGATTGAAAGACCCAGAACTTCACTTTATCAGGTTTAAACGTTTGATTTTACAGCTGAACATTTCCACGAAGTTTCGGAAACTTCAGCTGTCTTGTTTTTCCTGAAACAATACTGTTAGAAACATAATGTAGAGCAAGTCTGCTCGTGAAGAAATTAGCCTTAGATTGACGACAAATCATTTTTACAATGCTTTTAACACGTATAATTTTATCACGAATTGCTCTTATCGTTTCGTATGCTCCAGGTACATTACCGTCTTTATTGCCGAATCAGCATCCCTGAAGTTTTCCGTGTGCGGTCATTCATTAAACTCGACAACTTGGTAAGTTTTGCATCGTCTTACAACCCTTTACCATCACACCAATCTCTTTGCTAGGAAAGCCCCTTGCTCGACTGAATAGCTTACAATTCAACTTTCCAAAGGAGGTGTATATAGTTTTGAAATTTTCCTTTAATTAGAGGCCATATTTGAGGATGAAACTTTCAGTATAAAAGAAGGAAGAATAGTTGAGATTTATTATGCAAAATGATAATGAAAAGGTTTTGTCTAGTGTAAAACGCCATAGTTTTCTACTTCAAGTGATCCATTAAGAGGAGAAATATTTTTCTCTTTTATCTTCATTACCAAAGCTTGCAAATTTCAAAAACGGAGAACGTAAATTTGTTCTCAAGACTGAATTTTTCGAAAAAGGAGATCGCAAAATGGGGAAAATTCTCTTCCCTTGTTATTTCCTCTAGCTTTTGCTCCAAACAACAACATAACATCAACTTGTGGAAAATATCCAATTATTTTTCATCCTCAGGTATCCACATTATTATTTTCCTGAAAGTGAATAATTTGATGATAAATTTTGGTGAAAATTCCAGGAAAAGAAAATAACAGATTCATTATTTCATAAATCATTCATTCAATTTTCCGTGTAGAAAAAGTTAAAAGTAGTGTTGTTAAAACATTTGATGTTCCGTTCTGTGAAGATCTAGTCTTCGAACCTGTGCGGGGAATAAAACAGAAAACGAATTTCAACTCTGATATTTGTCTTCTTATGTACACTGATCATGGTGAACAATTTTCATACAGGATTATTTAATAATTCTACTCGATAAAGTTCGCATGTAGGAACAAGTTATAAAATCACCACGCTTTATGTGTAACGTGCTCCCTTGCAATTCACTGATAATGATTTTCAAAAATCAGTGCAGAAAGAGAATTACATTTTTATATACTTTGTATGCCTGAATTATGATGCGATAAAAGCGAAATACTTGTCTATAAAATTTATTGTTTGCCCGAATAGGTGCTTCTATATTTACGACCAGCTTTACACGTCCTTTATTGATATGTTTCCTGAGGGATAACCAACGACGTCAATAAATTTATTGCTTGTACATGTTCGATTTAGGGTCGAATCAAGAAAGCATTAAATATGATTTTATTCATTTATTTATTCTTCTCCGAAACTTACACGATATGATTTCTAATGATTTCAGAAAAGAAAGAATAATATATATATATATATATATATATATATATATATATATATATATATATATATATATATATATAATGAATGAATGTTTAATGTTTTGTTATTACAAAATAATAAATGATAGAATAAATAAAAAGGGTACATGTACTATACTATGTTCAAAGAAAATTTCCCCAATTGTAATGTTTCAGAACAAAACGTTGAAATCAAAGACGGATTATTGAAAATATAAATATCATATCTGAATCAGGATTAAAAATCAATGGGAAACAACATTCAACAAGAGGAACAATTAAATACTGAAATTTCAAATGAAAACCTTGTCACAATCATAGAAAGAATCGAAAATAAATCAGAAAATTCATCCAAAAATTATCGATGACAAAAAATTTATTTCTTAATCAAATGAGTTTATTTGAAAATATTGACCCAATTATGAGAACTAAACTTCTGAAAACTCATTATTCAAAGAAAATGTTTGTATGCATAAATGAGCTTAATGAGGATGTTCTTCCTCAGCAACTTGATAAAGTAATAAATATTTATATACTGCATCTGATTATATATTGTGCAGCCATTACAGTAGTGGAACATTATGGGTATAAATTACTAAATTTTGGATCTGATTATAATACCAGGCTAAACCCTCTGTATCAAAAAGGATTAGAATGTAAAACTTCTTGTACCCGGTGTGGTTTAAGGAGATTGACACAATATTCCAAAGGTAATCGATCAAGAAAACTTATGGCACATATAGAAGAAATATTTTTCAAAAATAAAACCCATAAACTTGATGAGATAAATAATGGACAACTAATAGAATGTATTGATACATTAAAACAAAAACTTTCAGTATACTCCATTACACTGCGTAAATTAAAAATCAATTAGGATAAAAATTCCAAAAGAAACTATTAAAAATAACGAAAAATATTTTTACAAACTTATTTCAGGTTCAAATGAAAATATTTCTGGAAATGGAGCTCCTTAAATTGATATTTTAACTGATTATTGGTCTTCAATTTGGGCAGTTCCAAGGCAACACAATTCCAATGCAAGCTGGATTTAAAATGAAAGGTCTCGATTTTCTGAAATAGAATGCATGCGATTTGAAAAATTTTCAAACGAGGATGTAACATCAGTTATCAAAAACTCAAAGAATTGGAAATCTCCAGATGTTGATGGTAATCATTACTTTTGGTGCAAACAATTATCTTGCTTTCATGAAACATTGGTTGAATATTTTTCATTTATATTCAAGAAACCCTCAGCTACTATTTTATTTTTCACACAAAGAATTAGTTATTTCAAACCAAAAAGTGATAATACCATAGATCCATCTCAATACGGACCAATCACTTGCCTTCCAACAATATATAAAATTTTAACTGCATGCATCACCGAAAAAATTTATACACATTTGGAGGATTATAATATTCTTTCCGAACAACAAAAATTATGAAGAAAAAGGCACCTTGGCACTAAAGAGCAACTTGTAATTGATTATGTTGCTTTGAATCAAGATTTTACTAAAAGGAAAATATTCATTTAGCTTTAATTGATTACCAAAAGGCTTCCGATAGTTTTCCTCACTCATGGCTTTAAGAAATTTTGAAAATTTATAAAATTGATAGGACACTTTTTCTTGAATTTGTCATGAAAAATTGGAGAATCAATCTTCATTCGAATATTTCAAAACAATCGTTAACATCCGAAGTCAATCCAACCAAAAGAGGCATTTTTCAAAGACATTCTTTAAGTGCTCTTTGTTTGGGTTTGTCTTTGTCTTAATCCGTTATCTCATGAATTAAATGCTTCTAGTTTGAGCTTTAAATTAGAGAGTCTATTAGCTGAATTCGAATTTACTCACTTAATTTATTGAGACGATATTGCATTATATGCCGGAACTAGATATCATTTAAAAAAACTACTTGAGTTTACTTTCAACTATTCCAAAGATATTCATATAAAATTGGACTTTCTAAATGTGAATATTTCTATTGGAAACGGAAAGTTCACCTCTGATTATATAAAGATTTCCAATATCGAAATCGAGCCAATGTATCAAGGAGATACATATGAATATCTAGGATTTGTTCAAGACAAGACAGCACTAAAGAAAATATTAGAAGTTTACATTACAATAGACTTAGAATTATCATCAAGAGTCATTTAACTAGAAAAACCGTTTCAGAGTTATCTACTTATATGCATTTCCTATTCTTACAGCTTCTTTCGGAATTATTTAATGGTCTAAAACTAATCTAAATGAATTTTAATGTCAAACGAGGAAAATGCTTTGTAAATATCATAAGCACAACCCAAAGTCAGCTATTCCAAGTGTTACACTATCTAGACATTTTGGACGTCGTGGATTAACTGATTTTAACAATTGTCATAGTGAACAGATTTTTCATCTATGTTCCCATTTTCATGATAAACAGAGAACGTCTTAATTACATGATATTGTTGTTGCTTCAGATTATAATCTTACACCTCTGAACTTGACAATGCAGAAGGTAGATTTTGATATATTTATAATAATTCTACAAGAGAAAGTTGGATGCAGAAGGAATTACACGGAAAGCACCCTAAAAAGTTGAAGAATGATTATATTAATGAAATCGCATCAAATAGATGGTTAGTATCTGGAGAATTGTTCGCTCAAACAGAAGGCTTGGCAATTGCGATCCAGGATCAGGTTGTTCTCACGAGGGATTATAGAAAACACATCATCAAGCAAAATATAGATGATTCTTGCCGTAGATGTTTTTGTTCTTCAGAAACAGGGTTTCATATATTATCATCTTGCTCAGTCCTTGCCTCAACAGATTATTTAGAAAGACATAATGCCGTCGCTATTATTATACAATGAAAAAATTCTAAATATATGATGCTTGCTGACGAGAGTAAAAAATGCGGAAATAAAAAATATTTATTCTACCGATTATTATTTCTACAACAAGTGTAATTCCTAGGAATCTTGACAAAAATATTTTAGGTCTAAAGAAAAATCTATTTGAACAGTTACAGAAGATTACAGTCATCAAATATTGTAATATTCTCATAACATTTAACATTGTCCTAATATATAATGATTCCAGGATATATATATATATATATATATATATATATATATATATATATATATATATATATATATATATATATATATATATATATATATATATATATATATATATATATATATATATATATATATATATATATATATATATATATAATATTAAATGTTATGAGAATATTTGATGACTATAAATAGATTTTTCTTTAGACCTAAAATATTTTTGTGAAGATAAATTTAACATTGTCCTAATATATAATGATTCCAGGATATATATATATATATATATATATATATATATATATATATATATATATATATATATATATATATATATATATATATATATATATATATATATATATATATATATATATATATTAGGATAATGTTAAATGTTATGAGAATATTACAATATTTGATGACTGTAATCTTCTGGAACTGTCTAAAAACTTCTCGAGCATGCTGGAGGCGGTTTTGCTTTCCAGGTTCCCTCCATATTCGAATTCTTACCGAATCGGGATAATAACTAAATCTAGATTCATCAATGAAGAGAACTGTGGCCCACCTCTCTTGATCCCAGTTTACGTGTTCTTGGCACCAAGCTAAACGAGCAGCGCGATTTCCATGGGTTAGTTGTGGAACTCTTAAAAGACGTCTGGAGTGAAGTTGACCTTCGTGCAGTCGATTTCTCACAGTTTGGTCGGAAATTCGTACATTAGGAACTCGTGATAGCTCTTGAGCTAATGGAGATGCTGTGGTAGTACGATCTCTTCTGGCT
Organism: Cryptolaemus montrouzieri; assembly: GCA_013387265.2. Taxonomy (NCBI): domain Eukaryota; kingdom Metazoa; phylum Arthropoda; class Insecta; order Coleoptera; family Coccinellidae; genus Cryptolaemus; species Cryptolaemus montrouzieri. Next base: position 67,688,332 of record JABFTP020000021.1, on the reverse strand, counting down.
TGTAAAACCAAAAATCGGTCTTGGGCGACAGTAGTAATCCTGAAACGACCTGTATGGCGTTCTTCTACCTTACCTGTTTCATTGAAACGCGACCATCAACGGCTATGACACTTGGGCTACTTCCCAGAATCCTGGATACTTCCCGCTGTGAGATATTTGGTTGTTCTTCAGTCTGAAACTAAACATTTACATGGTCGGCGTTTTACAATGGAGACGGAGATCAGTGAGGCAATACATCACTTTTTGAGAGCATTTATAAAATTGACTGGCTCCAAGTCTTGTGAGTTGTGGAAGCTTTGGTTACGAAAGTACTTTTATGTAGGTGGGGGTTTCTTTGATCATAAATAAATCAATTTATATCATACGCCTCGTGTATTTCTCGTATCTTAATATACATAGAAAAACTTATTTCAACTTTATCCATATTACATGTATCACTATATCAATTTTGTTTTTATATTAGAGTAGCCAACACCAATCCTACAAAAGTTGACCTCATTTCGTGAGTGTGTCAATGATAACAAATATAATCCTACCAGAATAAAAGAATTGGGCGGTACAGGATAATAAGGAAATGCATCAACTTCCTCATTTTCTATTCCTATTAGTAGCAAATCATATAATATTAAAATAGTAAGATAAAAATGTCAAACTCAATACTATATGTTATTCAGTACACAAGTTATGGGAATTTAAATATCGAAATTCATCTGCCGATTCCACTAGTACTTTAAACAATGTTACAGAAAAGTACGCTGCTCTATTTAGCTAATGTTCTATTGTTTCTATATGGTATCTAATCCGAATAAGACTCAAGGTTAAAAAATTACATCAAAATAACTATCATTTTCGGAAATATAATAGGAGGTTTTATTAATTTAAATAAGAGCCCATATATTTCTACAGTTTTTTAATTCCTTACTATGTTCTGGAAATAATTATCTCTAATACAGCTCTTGGTATAAATAACATGACTCTCTGAAAGTCAATATTCATTAGTGACATCGTAAGCCATGAACGATTTGATAAAATCGCGAAAATACAAGGGATATTAGGAATCATTAATATGTTATGAAATCACATCATTTGAACTAATTAATTCAGTTAGTAAGAAGGGTGCCAAATATTCTTAGGATTCCTATTATGCATCTTCCTTGCAGCATCAGAAATATTATGCCTTTTATAATGCTTTCTTAATAATATAATCCTTTTTTGTTAACCAATTTTATTATCCTCTTAACTTCGTGTTTTCTAGTGGAAATAACTGTCCTACGTCGTTTCAAATCATGTCAGAGATATGCATGTACTACGAAGTAAAATATTTTATGTGCAGCGGAAGTTATGAAGTTTGAAAACGTGACGATATTCCCGTCGAAGCATCCCTTCTGTCCGTTTCTAGGGATTATGAGGAACGTATTATTTCAGAGACTGAAAGATGAAATTAGTAGGAATCCCTATCTGCAGAAATTCACTCTTGGAATATGTTTGATTTTCGTGAGTTTGGGTAGAATACAAGCATAAACCTCGTTCTCTAATTTATAGTAATACTGTATTGCAATTCTAAGAATCTTCGTTTGATATGGTAGAGAATGAATAATCGTCAAATCATGTGATGAATTGAATTCAGTTCTTGATTTGCTTAATTTGATTGAACTTTGATGAGGTTTAAGCTGATTTTATCTGAGGATGACTTTTATACACAATTGCTATTTGTGTATTGAAATCGCTCGTAATGAAAAGTCTTTCGAGGGTTACAATGATATTTGTGCTTAAACTACATCCTACATCAGGATTTTTTCTACTGTCATGACAATCGAATCTTGGAAGAAGTTATATATATATATATATATATATATATATATATATATATATATATATATATATATATATATATATATATATATATATATATATATATATATATATATATATATATATATATATATATATATATATATATATATATATATATATATATTTTATTTGCAAGTTTCAACAAAAATCTTTACAAATATTTCTGACAGATGCCATTGCATTCCTCAGGATACTTAATTCTATAAATAAACAAATGGTTGGGGTAATACCTCAGAAAAGGTATTACCTCAGAAAAGGTATTACCTGTAGTTGGTGTACATTCCACTAATTACAAGACAGCCTTTAGTATGATGTAAACAGAAATTGCTGTCAGCAATGTATATAACATTCGAGAATGAATTGATTTAATGAAAGGGCCCATATCGGGTTACAATCGAAAAGTTCAAGTTATCTGTCGAAACCAGGTTGGAAGGTCACTATAGGGTCTCAATATCACAATCGGGTTTCAATATCACAATCGGGTTTCAATATCACAATCGGGTTTCAATATAACGATCGGGTTTCAAAGTCAAAATCGAGTTTGTTTGTCAAAATCTGGTATAAATGTCACAGTTTGGTATATTACAGTAGTTCATGTAGCCCAAGGTTAATTTCATATAGCCGATGCATTTATAATGTTATGAAAAACACTACGGTCATTATTCAATATCCAAGACTTCAGCACATATTTAAAAGTTTTTGGGTTATTAATGGTTTTAATATGGACAGGAATGATTCTGTACATTCTAGGTCCCAAGTAATCTAAATTTCTTGTTCCGATAGTTTTATCTGCTCGCAGAGTGACATAGTTCATATTTTTATTCCTCGTGCCATAATGATGATCAACAGAACACATAGTGCCTCTATTTCTGTTCAAATCGCAAATTATCCTGAAACTATACAGTTGTATTACATCTAGTATACCAGATTCCCCAAACAATGCATCACTTGGGTAAGTTCTACACTTATGCATCATTAGTTTCAAGAACCATTTTTGTATAACATCAATTTTTTCAGATTACAGTCGTATGCGCCACCCATGCTAGAATACCATATATTAATTGGGACTGGACAAGAGAGTAATAGAGTATTTTCAGTTGTGGCATGTCAAGAAAGTCCTTTAGATATTTAAATGTACTCAATAAAGGTCTTATTTTGTCAACTATAAATTGAGTTTAAAGGTCCCACCTCAAATGCTGATCCAAAACAATGCCAAGATATTTGATTGATTTTCCCTCGCTAACTTGTGTTTCAGAATCAATGAAAAGAGGCCCCAACTCAGGTAATCCGCTGCTGTAAGATGTAAAAGGCAGATATTTTGTTTTCTCAGAATTCTGGGTTGACTTGTTATACTGAAACCATTTTTTTGTTATTTTTAAGTCGTTCTCTGCTTTTTCCTTTGTCGTTGACGACGTTTCGGCTGGATCGCACCAGCCATTTTCAATTGTATCGTGGCGCGCTCCCATTGGTCGGCTGTTCGACTCGCGAACTATGTGTATTCGACGCTGCTCCTACTGTTCTCTTGTTTGTGTCATCCTGTTTCTGTGTTCCCGGTGGCGTTTGTTTTTATACTGTATTCCAAGTCGCTGGTAAATTTATGTCATCCCGTTTGATCATAGTTGGGTGTTCTTCTATCTCGAAGGCTTCTCTTATTTTCTTTTTTCGCAGTTGTTTTATGTTGGCTAACTGTTTTGTGTTCCCGTAGCCGAGTTTGTGACCAGTTGAGCTCGAGTGTTGGAAGATTGCTGATGAAGGTGCTTGTCGTTTTTCTGAATTCTTATGTTCTTGTATCCGAACTTCTATTTTCCTATTTGTTTCCTCAATGTAGAAGCGATCACAGCCCGTGCACGGAATTTTGTAGACGCCTTGGTTTTCGATGGGTATTTGGTCTGTTGGTGTTCTCAGATTGTGGTGGATGGTATTGTCTAGTTTGTAGATAGGCTTGATGTTGTGTTTCTGAAGAATTTTTCCTATCTTATCGGTTTCTCCTTCGACGTATGGTAGGATGGCAAGGGTTATCGGTCTGGTTTCTTCGTCGGTTTCCTCGTTATGGGGTTTTTCTTACAACCTACAGTTCGAGAAGTCGAGTTCTGCTCAGGCAGTTCAGCCCACTTCGTCTAGAAGCTGCAAAATATCTTTATCGACCAAGATGAAATTTAAGCTAGCTTAAGCGTGGTATCTCTATTCCCCAACATCCCTGTCGAAGACAATTCGGACACCCTTCGCTCCGAATACGACTTCCTATCATACATAAAAGATTTAACGGAACACTGCTTGAAAAACACACACTTCAGTTACAAAAAAGAATATTACCGACAAATGGATGGAACACCTATGGGGTCACCAATATCACCAGCAACAGCGAATCTATTCATGTCAAGCCTGGAAAGAAAATCATTAAGAAACGAAAACTCACACCAAAGATCTGGCTGGGATACGTCGATGACATATTCATAATTTGGCAACATAGACAAGAAAAAATCAACGAATTCGTACATCCTATGAACCAACAACACAACAAGATAAAATTCACTGTCGAAATCCAACGATCAACTTCCCTTCCTGGACGTTATGATACAAAAACACAAAAAAAAATGGCAATTCAATCTTCGATGTCTACAGAAAACCGACACATACCAACCGATATTTGAACGGAAATTCGCATCATCACCCCGCACAATTGAACTTAGTGATTAAGACGCTTGTTCATCGGTCGAAAACTATATGTTCCCCAAACAACATCCACGAAGAACTAGAGCGACTAACAGACATTCTTCAGAAAAATGGACATGACAGGAGAACAATACGAAGTGCCATCAAAAACGAAAAACGCCATAACGAGGAAACCAACGAAGAAACGAAACCGATAAGCCTTGCCATCCTACCATACGTCAAAGGAAGAACCGATAAGGCAGGAAGAATTCTTCAGAACACAACATCAAGCCTACCTACAAACCACACAATACCATCCACAACAATCTGAGAACACCAAAAGACTAAATACCCCTTGAAAACCAAGGCGTCTACAAAATTCTTCCAACACTCGAGCTCATCGGTCACAAACTCGGCTACAGGAACACAAAACAGGTAGCCAAAATAAAACAAATACGAAAAAGGAAAATAAGAGGAGCCATCGAGATAGAAAAACACACAACTATGAACAAACGGGATGACGCCAAAAATTTACCAGCGACTTGGAAGACAGTATTAAAACATACGCGACCGGGAACACAGAAACAGGACGACACCAGTAAGAAACAGACAGAGAAAACAGTAAGAGCAGCATCGAATACACACAGTCCGCGAGTCGAACAGCCGACCAATGGGAGCCACGATACAACTTGAGATCACGGAAGTATAAAGCTACGACGCAACAAAGATACGCTACAGTTGAAGAAGAATCTCCGACTTGAAAATGACTGGTGCGATCCATCCGAAACGTCGTCAACGACAACCAACGAATGGTCAATACCTGGATCAGCGGACGAGAAAAAAAAATACGAAAACGATATAGAAAAAAACACCTTGGTACTAAAGAGCAACTTGTAATTGATTCTGTTGCTTTGAATCAAGCTCAAACTAAAAAGATAAATATTCATACAGCCTTCATTGATTACCAAAAGGCTTTTGATAGTTCTCCCCATTCATGGCTTCAAGAAATTTTGGAAATTTATAAAATTGATAAGACACTTCGCCTTGTTCTTGAATTTGTAATACAAAATTGGAGAACCAATCTTCATTTAAATATTTCAAAAGAATCGTTAAAATCCGAAGTAATTCCAATCAAAAGAGGAATTTTTCAAGGTGATTCTTTAAGTGCTCTTTGGTTTTGTCTTTGCCTTAATCGATTATCTCATGAATTAAATGCTACTAGTTTCGGCTTCAAAATAAAGAGTCTATCAACTGAGTTCAAATTAAGTCACTTAATTTATTTAGATGATATTAAATTATATGCCGGAACCAGATCTCATTTAAAAAGTCTACTTGAGATTACTTTCAACTATTCGAATGATATTCATATGAAATTTGGGCTTCCGAAATGTAAAAATCTTTCTATTGAAAAGGAAGGATCACCTCTGATTATACAAAGATTTCCAATATCGAAATCGAGCCAATGCATCAAGGAGATACATATAAATATCTTTAGTTTTGTCAAGAGAAGACAATTAAGCATAGCAGCACTAAAGAAAATATTGGAAGTTCATATTACAAAAGACTTAGAATTATCATCAAGAGTCATGTAACTAGTAAAAACCTTTTCAGAGCTATCAACTCCTATGCAGTTCCTATTCTTACATCTTCTTTTGGAATTATTGAATGGTCTAAAACTGATCTGAATGAATTACAATGTCAAACAAGGAAAATGCTTTGTAAATATCATAAGCACCACCCAATGTCAGCTGTTCAGAGAGTTACACTACCTAAACATCTTGGAGGTCGTGGATTAGCTGATTTGAATAATCTTCATAGTAAACAGATTTTTCATCTACGTTTCCATTTTCATGATAAACACGGAACGTCTAAATTACATGATATTGTTGCTTCAGATTATAATCTTAAACCTCTGAACTTGACAATGCAAAAGGTGGATTTTGATATATTTGATGATAATTCTCTAAGAGAAAGTTTGATGCAGAAGCAATTACACAGAAAGCACCCTAAAGAATTGAAAAATGATTATATTGATGAAATCGCATCGAATAAATGGTTAGTTTCTGGAGAATTGTTTGCTGAAACAGAAGGCTTGGCAATTGCGATCCAGGATCAGGTTGTTTTCACGAGGAATTATAGAAAACATATCATCAAACAAAATATAGATGATACTTGCCGTCGATGTTTCTGTTCTTCAGAAACAGTTTTTCATATATTATCATCTTGCTCAGTACTTGCTTCAACAGATTATTTAGAAAGACATAATGCCGTCGCTGATATTATTCATTTTAATCTAGGAACTAAACATGACACAATTCCCAAAAGAAAAAATTTTACAAATATGAACTTGAGATTATTTGTGAAAATGACAAATATAAACTTTATTTTGATAAAACAATTCTTTGCAACAGAGCTGTAAGACACAACAGACCAGATATCATTCTTACTGATAAAAAGAATCAAATAACATATATAATTGATATTGATATACCCGACACATAATATACAAAATAAATACAATGAAAAAATTTCTAAATATATGATGCTTGGCGACGAGATTAAAAAATGAGGAAAATGAAAAAATTTTCAATCTACCGATTATTATTTCCACAACAGCTGTTATTCCTAGGAATCTTCACAAAAGTATTGAAATTTTGGGTCTGAAGAAAAATTTTTTGAACAGTTACAAAAGATAACAGACATCAAATCTTGTAATATTCTTCGTAGGTTTCTTTCCGAAAAAATAATGAGGTAGAGTCATAGGTTTTCTCTTCAATTTATACTGCTCAGAATCTCATTTCATATTTTATTTATTTGTTTATATGAATGTAATATAATTCACTGACAATTTTGTCATATTTATATTCAGAGCAGTATTCTATTCGATCGTTCACCACTTCACACAAAGGAAACTATTAATGAGTAACATTCAGTGTACTTGACTAAGGTCCGTACACTGGACTTTTCCGGGGAGAAAGCCTCTGACACTACTCGTTGGTACATTGATATCATTGTCTGATGATGCTATAATATGTATGTATTCTGGTAGATTGATATATTCTCATAACATTTAACGTTATCCTAATATATAATTATTCCAGAATATGTTTTGATTATAGTCATTGCCTGGCAATGGTAGTATTTACCGGGTGGTGGATTTATATTTTTAATGAAATCAGTTTGATTGTATGAACAGATATATGGGCAACTCGTCGGGGTGAAACCCTATATATATATATATATATATATATATATATATATATATATATATATATATATATATATATATATATATATATATATATATACGCGCTAGCTACCAGGAGAGCTGTTCGCCGCTGTACACGACTCATCGCGTTTCGATATTTGGCGAATATGAAGACATGTGCCCAGAGAAGGGCTGTATACAGCATCCGCGACGCTGCGACTGTCCCCAGAATTCGCCGAGCACCAGCTGTCGGCATCAGCCGCGATACTTTTTCGACTGCCTTTTCCGCTCTTGGTACCGTGTGAAATTAAATTTTTCTGTCATTGCAATAATCTACGGCGAAGTATCAGGACAACTCAATCTCGATTTGTCTTCCAAGAGTACAAAACTTCGTTTTCCTTGCTAATGTAGGTTTTCCAAGCTGTCAAATGGTAATTGAAACTGGCCTTTCGAAGTCAAGGGTTCTCAGAAATCTCATTGAGAATAAATTCAGACCCTATAGGATAGAAAATCATAATTCCTCCAGCCGGGCGATAACCAACGATGACTTAATTCAAGTCACTGGTACCTGCAGAAAATAAAAGAATACCCAAAATTTCATCGACGCGATATATGTAGCGATGAAGTTCGTATTACAAGTAACGGAATTTTCAATAGGCACAATGAGCAGTGTTGGTCGGATGTTAATCCCCATCGAGAGTTAAATATTCAACATCAAGGGCGATACGATTTCCATGAAGTGGTGCGCTTTGTTATATAATCGGGTATTGGCATACACTATTTTTGACAACAATTTTATTGGCGAATTTACCATCGTATTAGAGATGAGAATATAGTGGAAGGATATTTAGATGAATTGACATCAAGGCAAAGGAGAAAAATACCTATATATTTTCTGCATGACGGTGCACTATTACACCAGAAACGAACCGTATCCCAACTGTTGGACTGGAATTTCGATGATCACTGGATAGGAACTAGGGACCTGTGGAATAACCACCCCGAAATCTGACTCCCCTAGATTTCTTCATCTGACGATATGTTGGGAATTTATTGTATAAAGAGGAAATGAATAACATAGATGGGCAAAGACAAAATTTTAGGAATTGTTTGGAAATGTGAGGAAAATTCATATAGAAAACTCACGCAGAAAGAAATGCCTTCAAATTCATGATGTATTTTGTTTATTGATTCAATAAATTGTGTATATAGTTAATACTTTTCGCCAAAATATATTTTCTTTCAAGTTCAAAATTAAATTTTTCAACAAAAATATATATTGTCTAAGAAGTGAACACATAATTGAATGAATGGGATCTTTGATGCATACAGACGAATTGTAAACATCTGCTATGTTCCGAGCGGATAGATGTGAATTCTCGATTCCTTTTTGAAAAGGATTAGTTGAAGAAATTGATATAGAGTGCGATATATATTTGGAAAGAAGGAAAAATTCTCTCTATTATTACCAAAATCGCCTGTAGTTCGTGATTGAAGAAACACAAGTTTGCTTCATAACTCAGAAACCGAAATGCAAAAAAACATTTCGAACACGTCCCTGCATTCTACTTAAAAAAGGGTCTCAAGAATTTGAAAATATTTTTTATCCAACTTCAATAGGATTCGAGATATCGTTACATGTCGAAATCCCAAAAACTTCAGAATTCCGGAATAACTTGAAAACTGAAAAAATATCTGAAATTCGTCTTCAGCAATGAGTTTTTCTCGAAAATTGAGCTCGAGAGAGGGGATGATTGTTCAAATAATTGATCGATGAAGCCTGAACTACGTGATAGTTGATATTCATAATGAATAATAAAATAAAACAAGTTACTATGTTTTAACTATCACTAATTAGTGATAGTTTTTTATTATTCATTATTATTTTTTATTATTCTTTTATTATTCATTATTATTAATTATTATATTAATTAATTAATTAAATAACATTTTTCACTAATTAGTGATAGTTAAAACTTAGTAACTTGTTTTATTTTATTCTTCATTAGGGATGATTGTTCTCTTTCTACAATATTTTGGATGGCTGCCGTATTAAAATGCCGGCATGTAAGGCATTGCTGAGTGAGGGGTTTCTTAGTATCTATTCCACCGCTCACTTCTTACACGTTTATTAACACCAAGTTCTTCCGAAACTTCCACTCGTCGCCTACGAACCTAAAATATTTCAAGTTGAACTTACTTATGGTGATATTTGTTTTCTTTTCAATTTAATTAACTTTGGCGGGATATCATCTCGTCCAGATAAGATATAATACTTCAATCGTTAAATCGGTGTAAGAACTTGACTTCAATTATCGACACTTTTCATCGAAGAAATAATTGTGAAAAAACTGAACCATATGAATTGTTAAGCTTAGAGAACGATGAAAGGCACAAAAAAAATACTGACAGTAATATGTGTACCACATAAAGCGATTACACGATCATAATTCCTGATATTAGAAAATTTTTGTACACTGTGAAGTTATAATATATTTTTAAGATTGCCTGCTCCTGGAGATATAATTACAGAAAAGCCTCAGTTCTACATTGTGAAAGCGATGAAACTATTCCAAATAACAAAGTGAGGGTACTTCCAGAATGAAAGGTTTGAAGTAGAAAGGTCAGATTTTACAGAATAATCCTAGTTCTGCTTTCTACAAACTATTTTGAGAATATGTTCAATATATAATAGGAAAAAAACTACTAAGACCGTCAATTTTGCAATCCTTATGTCAAAGTAAATATTATCAATTTCATCAACGTTCAATGTTACTCAATGTTTGCTGGATGTCATGGTCTAACGATGAACTACTTCAACATATACAATTAAAAAAATGGAATATATTCCGTTTATTCGATGATACTCCATTCCCCCTTTCTTTTGATAAAAATCATATTATCCCTGAAACCGTAAGAATCAGTAAGTCTCGGGAAGGGTTGAGCACGAACTGAGGGCGACAGGGCTAATATCTGCCACTTTCAGACTCTACCGTCGAATTAAAGATGCCCTATCCGAGGCTCAGAGCAACTCAGCTTAGTGCTTTGCTCCTGCGAATTGGATAATTAGATCAACTGAAACCGACTCGGGTTAATTCACATACGATGGCCGCCAGAAGAGCAAAGTTGAAGGGGTTAATTATGTAAAAGAAAGAGAACCGATTCAATTTTACTCTGACTGATGTACACTGGAGATATCACAACATCACTCCAGACTCTGGTTTGATTCGATTAAAACATTTAGACTGGACTTAGATCTGAAAACGTCAGTTGCCTTATTGCCCTTATTCTACGCTGTACGATGTAGAATATATTTAGCTGAAATCGCCCTTACTACTCCAGTTATGTGATTTACTCTTTCACGATTGCAGTTATACAAGATCACCGACGAGAAGGGTTACACGAGTGGTGCCAAGATATAATTGAATAATCTAGGATGAAACGACAGATTGTTTTCTTCGTTATCAACTCATCAGTCTAACATAATATTATCTTCAATCAAAATTCACCTTAATCATACATTGATTCATGTAAACTCGTCGCCTATTCATGCATACAAAACATAAACTATTCAGCCTGTTTGTTGATTTAGATGATTTTAAAACACTACCATGTTTGTTTGTATTAAGAAATACTTGTGAAAATGAATGTTTTGTATCAAGATGATAATTTTGTAATAAATGAAACACTGACACCTCTATTTATTTCAATAAGTTCGTGGTATTGATGAAGCTTAGCCAGTTATTTGCGATCAGACGTTCTCAATGATATCATCATTGTTATTTTCAATCCAATTATCGTTGTTTACTTTTATTATATTCTGTTTACCTAACTTCGGAATATTTTGAGCCAAGAAGTTGGAATTGGACAAATTTGGAGGCCAGAGTTGTGGCTTTACCAGATGTTGGTTCCAACCAATGTAAGCTCTCTGGTACACTTGGTATACTTCGAACCACAATACAAACCGGCATTAAAACATTTGAGAGGTTAGCTCCTACACTTGGAAACTAAGTTAAGGACCACAGCGGTTTTCATCTATCTGGGAAGACTGTTTCAAGTGCTGTACTTTTTGATAAGCTACAATTCTCTGTTTCGCGTATGGAGGAAAACTCTCGTTTAATCTTTCCCCAAATTGGACCACTTCAGGCAATTCTGTTGTCGTCCCTAAATAGCACATTCTTTCACAGCTTCATCTTTCAGTTAGAATGGTTCACGTTAAACACACACAATTTTCATTACAAATTAAACTAAAACTTATGAACAAACAACTAGCGAGATTCTGGAATACTTTTATGTAGAGAAAATGGAAAATATTCCTCTTTCAAACACTTAAGTAGGCATTCTAGAATATTATCTATTCAAAACAACAAAAATTACCAAAAATCCAGAACTAAATACGTCAAAACATAATATACAAATATATAGGATATAAAGTAATTTCACAATATAAAAACTTACATTCAAACGTACAGACAATTATCGAGTTATACTTCTCTCACAATTGTCTTGAATTTTTGGTTTGGCAAGTTTCTGCATTCAGATGGTAATTTATTGAAGGAATTCGAATTAGAAGAATTCTTTACCGAATACTAAAGCCTCAAGTGCGGTATGATAAATAAATCATTTTGAGGCTCTTTGAAAGAATGGGCCCCACCATGGTCTTGAACTCCTGCTGCCTACTATAAATTTCTATTAACGACCCACGTACATATAATGAGGAAAGGCCATTATAGTAAGTTTCCTGAATATCCATCCTTCGACACTATATTTACTGCTCTTTCCTGGAGAACGAAATTTCTATCTGCCGTCGAGTTTTTTCCACAAAGGGTCACACCATATGCAATCAATGCGTGAAACAATGGGTACGTCCTGTGTAGGTCACCTTTCGAGTACACTGGATAGGAAAGTCGTCTTAGTAAGATTAAAATTGACAAATGTTTCGGAGCCAGTGAATTTGCACCCCAAGTCATTGCACCAGCAATAAATACTCCCAACAGTTTTACAGTCTTGTCTAGAGAAATGGACAGCCTATCCTTTGAAATCGATTCAAACATCTTACAAAATATACATATAATGAAATGGGCCTATAGTTACTGGTAGTAATGATATCGCCTTTTTGAGAGCAGGTATAATTTTATTTTTCAAAACACTTTTGGTAATATATCATTAAATAAAGAATAATTAATAATATTACATATTGGAAACGCCTTTATATCTACAGTAAATTTTATAGCTTGAGTATTTGGAATTTATACAACTGAGTAAGATAGTTGTTCATATATGATTTTACCTCATCTATATCTGTTCGATTAGGAAACAATGATAAGAGACAAGCTCTAGGTTCAGATTGCCTCCTCAAGACTTCTTTAACCAGAGGAGTGAATCCCTAACAACATTTGTTCAACCATCGAAGATATTTCTTAAAGTTTTCTATTGTCAAGCTAGTAATATTGGCATTTTTACCCTGACTACTTTCAGTCCCTACTATTCTCCAGGTATCTCTAGTTAGATGGTAAGGTTAGGTTAGATTAGTGAATCAAGAAATTCCTCCGAGAATTTTACCTTGTAGATTTTATTTTCTGTATAGTCGACGATATTGTGTAACTTCCTTACACAGTTCAAGATAACCTGCCACCAATTTAACAACAGAGAGATTTTTCACATTACGTGCTGCAATTCCTCAGTAAAGCAAGAGGATTAGTGCTACTTAGAGTTGCTTTCTTCAAAATTTCATACAATATTTCTGGTAGATTCATGTAACTTTTCCTCGGCACTCTCTGGATCAGTTCCTCCAGATATGGGCACAATTCCATGGTAGAATATTCGTAAGTAATACTACGAGACCTCAGATTTGGCCGGATATTTTTCTATGCTCGTTTTCGAATACTGACGTGCAGGCAATTCAACGAGAACTGGGCGACGATCAGAGAGCTATGCTCTCGTGATTTTGTCGAGCAGGTCGAGTTGAATCACCGAAAATTAAGTATGAGGAAACGAGCTTAGAAAAATATCTTGCTAAATCTGACCTCGAATGTTATTTGCTGAGAAAATTTCCGCTAATGACAAAATGAACTTTATTGAGAAATGCACACAAACTCAACGAGAAAATCATGAAGCATTCATTACAAACATCTTTAGTTATTATTGGAATGAGGAGTTATTGAAAATGCAATTACTATATACAATTTTTTCACTCCGGGTCGATTTTATATGGACGATGCCTGATGAATTATGGCAGATTCAGCATTCGCAGAAGTTTTCCGGATATTTGAAACAAGATTCAAATGATGCTCATTGTTCAGTTGCAGGTAGGGCTTAATAGAGCTTGCCATAGAGTGTCCGGTTAGTTTGATCAATTCTTGTTCACTGATACCTGCCTCAAATAGATAAGAAACAGCAGTGTATTCATGAGAATGATTTGTGATCTTTTTATATTTCGTATCCAGTCCAACTCTCTTTGCTGAAATTTTTGTCCATTTGGATATTTCATTTATTCCCAAAGGCATATTTTTGTATCTCCCCTTAGAAGTACTGTTTTTCCAAAATTGATTGGGAGCCAGAAATAATATGTGAATTGTAATATGATCGGGTCTTTTCGACAATATCCTATTAAACTACCTCTAATGACATAAGTCTGGGTTTTCCCTATTTTTTACTAGCCATTTACTATCACAGCATTTTTTGAGCCGCCTTGGCAAGTTTTTGAGAATACTGGGTTATATTCAATACGACCTGTCACTTCCCCGTTATTAAATTTTTCTCTTTGAAAAAGTGTACCTTGCAAGTTGCTGCTTCACCGCCACGCCATGCTAATTCATAAGCAACAATATGAAGAAATTTTTTCAACAAACCTATCGGGGCATTTTCGTCCCAGTACAGAGCCATGCTATCAATTTCAGTTCTTGTTAATGCAACGGAATTTTCTTTTCGCTTTTCCACATCCCCTTATAATATCTTCCTTTCAGAACTCCGAGCTTCACGAACCTTTCTAAATGCTGAATCGGTGAAGGGGTTGAAACTCATGTTGAATTTTTCGAAATACATATTCTGCATCATTTTTGCAGTTGTGTTCCACATTGTTTTGACAACGTATTCTTTGTAATCCATAATTCTGCAACATCTTCAATAGAATGCTGTATATCCAAATCGAACGTTCGTTCCTTGCAGAATATACTGAATTGATTCCAAATCGAGCTGTGCGTTTTTCTTGTATTTTTGGGGATAGAATCCTGTATAAAACTATCTATTTCTGCTTCACTGGTGCTTCCAAAACGAGACATTTTAATTTATATAGGCAGAAACTTTACAACAGGTACTAAAATGGCTGTTCTTGACAGTTTTGAAACCATGCTATTTGTTGTGAATGTTGCGTTGCTATAAACACGCAAGGATTCTCTATGGGCAAATTTATCCACTGATATCCTACCTTCCTTTCTATTTCTATGCAATTTATCCGATATCAAACTCGAATTTATGTGTTCTTAAACGTGCATTTTGATACATGAGTGGAATTGTCAATTCTATTCCATACAAAAATTGCTACTCCTTCATACTTTATGAACTTTGAGAAACTAATTTATAATTCTTTATTGCCACCAATTTTAGATGATCAGCCTTGAGCCAGTGCTCAGATATATAATCAATATTTCAATGCAACAATTTCTGGTAAATTTATGTTTTTCCGCGGTACTCTCTGGATCAGTTCCTTCGAATATGGGCACAATTCCACGGTAGAATATTCAATTCCATTCCATACATAAATTGCTACTCCTCCATTCTTCATGAAAAGTGAGAAACTAATTTATAGTTTTTTATTGCCTCCAATTTCAGATGAGCAGCCATGAGCTAGTGCTCAGGTAGATAGTCAACACATCATCTTTTATGTTAATTTAGAAAAACTGACAGTTCATCGATTTTATTATTCGAACTTTGTATGTTCAAATGTAAGATTTTTATAATATATACGCCTATACGTTTTCCCACATTCGATTTCTTGTTTATTTTAGTATCATTATAGGGGTGATTATAAGATTTGGTTACCTGTCTTGAACTTTGCTGTCTATGTGGGTCGAAAAGACTATATCTATTCACTGTCACTCCCACTAGGCCAATTCTCAGTGCCATAAAGTTGATCTAGCAAAGAAAAGTCAGCGCTTATTTGAATGCATCGACTTTTTGCATTATCACGCATACGGCAGTCTTCCACTCTTTTTATTTTTGAAGGTGTCTGTTAAGTATTTCCCGAGAATCTTCTTTCAAGTTGATGAGGAAACTTTGCCTATATAAATTACTGCTTTCTTTGTAGCTGCAATGAAATTTTTATGTTTTGTAATGCCATTCAAATTAATTTTTTGCCACTGCCAATTATTAATTTACGATCATTACTTTCACTCTCTTAATTAATTCTTTTTGGTTTGAAATGTTTGAAATTCATTGGCTAATTTGTCATGGTTGGATGTATTGTGCTCATAACAGTCAGGAGTATCGTTCGATACACTAAGTTTAGCTTGTTTAAATCGCAGATTAGTGTCTTAAGAAAATATTCGTTGGGTCCATCCGCTGTTTGCTCATCTATTTTCATTGAAAAGCAAAATAATGTTTCCTTTGTCTCTTACTGTTTTTTCTAATTGTGTTTAAGTAATATAGTTCAAGTTTAGCGTCTTGTAGTTCATATTTAAGAGAAATGGAATCACCTTCAACAATGAGGTTATTAACCACACCACTATCACTTCGATAATTTTCATCGAATAATTTATGGTTCGATTAGCTACTTTAGTTTTGCATCCGCTACAACTTCTCAGATGTACAACTGTTCAGGATACTTTTAATACTATCGATCAAAACTTTTCAAGCTTTCCCTGAAAGATTACCTCGATCTTACCGTCATTGTAGAATAGCTGTGACGATATACACAACTATTCTTTTTTCTTAAGTATACCTTGCTAGATCACATTGGTCTTCAATCTGTTGACGCAATTGCTATGACGGGATGCATAACTAGTGTTTCGAGTGTTGTGAGAAAAGATGCTGGAGAGAATATCTCGATAACACACACAGTGTTATTCGAAAGGAAATGCCAGCTGCGGCAAAAATTCTTTAATCAGGAGTAGAAGCAGTTAACTTCACTGAAATTAATCCAAGATTGGTTGCCCTGCTGTGGAGGGTATGGAACTATTCCATCCGAATCTTTTTCTTCACACAGAAGAGCGTGGATATCGCTGGAACGTGTATTGCTTAGGTTTTTCGAACTATGAGAGGGTATTATATATTTCTGGATGAATAGAATTCAGATTTAGCTGACGAGTTTTGAGAAGGTCAACGCGTGGCGCTGCTAACTTTCATGGGGAAAATCATTGAGCTATTCAATGTGTTGAACCATAAAAAAAATTCTACAGAAATTCGAAACAAGAAAATAATGAAATGAAATGTTCAATTTGGCGGTCGATCCTTTTCATCAATTATAGATGTCAATATTTCAACTCAAAAACAAAAAACACTCATTGGTTTATCATGTGATATGCACCCAGAAAAATTTAACTGCCTCAATATTTCAGAATTTTTTGTGCAACCTCAGCTGAATGAAGAAAAATAATAATGATCTTGCCTTTTCACACAACATATCGATTCATAGCATCACTTTCAACACGAAGTCCTAAAAGTAAGCATTTTTACAGACTGGCAAATTAAGATGCCCCTATAAGAATAAGAGAACTACTCTCAACTCAAGTTGTGTGTTGACATGTAGAAGTAAGGTAGGTATTTGATTATTTGTATAGGAACTTGATTTAATTAATCTTTTCAATCAGGTCAAGTGCTTTACCTGAAAATAGATAATTTTAACTGAAAAATTTGAGATAGTAATTGCACATAACTGTATCTATTTGCATATATATAGAATCAACATGTAATATGTGGGTAGAGAGGGGACTTTAATTTTGAACGCCTTGTGGTTCTTGGGAATATACAGAAAAAATACGAGGTTTCTTTGAATATTAAGGTTCTCATAATATTTTCCGGTGTAAGGAATTCTTTATTTGAAGAAAAATTGACCTGTTGGAAAGTTTGATCTTTGAGCTATTCTTCTACATAATCGTTTTTCTTTCCACGCCTTCATTCTGCCAACATATTTTGAAAACACGCCTCGAAGAATTATGCTTTTAGCATGTTGATAAACTTTGTGACTGCGTCTTGTCTTTCTCAATTTGTCTCAAATCATTGACTTCCGAAAGCATGCGCGATACCCAGCAAGCAGTATCCTGAACCTTCCCTCAAAAACTTGACAATTGAGGTTTCAGAAAATTCAGGAATCTCAACAGCCACTTACTTCATCTTTATTTTCTGATCGTCAGTAAGAGTTCGTTCAATCATCGCAGGGATCGACAGACGTCCGCTCCGTTGTTCGTCGTGAATGTTTCTGATGACTTCTGAAAACTCTCTACACCATCTGCGAGCATGTTGAATTCCGATGAATGATTCTTCAGGAGCGAAGGAGCTTTATGAGCAATGCAGACGCTGTGACGTGCATCGCTCTTATCATTAGCCTGATATTCTTAGGTAGGTATCAGTATTCCGAAAGCGTCTGATGCCTTTCCGTACTGTGGGTCGAGATACACCAAGTGTTCGGGCCGACTGACAAAGTTTGAAGCCAGCATCGTAATTTCGATGTGCCCAATGGAATATTTTCGGCTCAAA
This sequence comes from Cryptolaemus montrouzieri, assembly GCA_013387265.2. Taxonomy (NCBI): domain Eukaryota; kingdom Metazoa; phylum Arthropoda; class Insecta; order Coleoptera; family Coccinellidae; genus Cryptolaemus; species Cryptolaemus montrouzieri. The sequence continues at coordinate 67,669,926 of JABFTP020000021.1, read as the reverse complement.
TTATTACAAATTTCAGAAGATTTTTAATTGAACATTATCTTATGAAACGGAACGAAAAGAACAGAAGTGAGCCGTCAATAATTGCATTTAAGTAATGAGAAAACAAAAATAGGTTATTTGGCTATTAAATGAGATAAAAACACAAGGTTTAACTTTAATCTACACTTTATTTGAAAAAATTCGACGACGTTTCGCTGACACAGCAGCTTTATCAAGAATGAAAAATAGAATGAAGAGTATGGTATTATAAACAAATCGTAGAACAAGTTGGATGAATAACAGGAAAATCCACACCGAGCCGTTGTACAGTTAGTATGAAAGGTAATAAAAACTAATTAAACAAGTTAAGTAGGGGTGAGTAATTCAAATCTACCTGTTCATTCAAAAGCTTGTCCGAATGTTTGTATCTATTTATTTCTAATGCTTCTAGGAGATCTAATTTTGAACTTTTTGATTTTATATGTAATATGTCAAAGTTTTTATTGAATGAATGGTTTTCTTTTATTAGGTGGTTTGAATAATTTGAATCAGATTTATTTTTATCGAAGCTACGTTTATGTTTCGATGTTCTTATGCCAAAACTCCTATAGGTCCTACCGATATAAATTTTATCACAAGAACCGCAATTGAGTTTATAGATTCCTGATTTACTTGATTTTTCAACACGAGATTTATTATTTTTAATATGTTTACCTAAGTTATTAGAAGTTTTGAAAGCTATATTAAGATTTTGTTTGACGAGAAAGGATTTAATATTTGTACTTGCAGAACCGCAGAATGTTAAACTGTTGAATATTTTATAGTCTTTATGAATAGGATATACTTCATTTATTGCTTTCTGATAGAGTTCTTTACGAATGATTAGATCTATCATATCCGGATAATATGAATTATTAATGTATGTGTATGTATTAATATTATCCGGATATGATAGATATATTATATTATTATTATTATATTACATATAAAATCAAAAGTTCAAAATTAGATCTCCTAGAAGCATTAGAAATAAATAGATACAAACATTCGGACAAGCTTTTGAATGAACAGGTAGATTTGAATTACTCACCCTACTTAACTTGTTTAATTAGTTTTATTACCTTTCATACTAACTGTACAACGGCTCGGTGTGGATTTTCCTGTTATTCATCCAACTTGTTCTACGATTTGTTTATAATACCATACTCTTCATTCTATTTTTCATTCTTGATAAAGCTGCTGTGTCAGCGAAACGTCGTCGAATTTTTTCAAATAAAGTGTAGATTAAAGTTAAACCTTGTGTTTTATCTCATTTAATAGCCAAATAACCTATTTTTGTTTTCTCATTACTTAAATGCAATTATTGACGGCTCACTTCTGTTCTTTTCGTTCCGTTTCATAAGATAATGTTCAATTAAAAATCTTCTGAAATTTGTAATAATTTGAGCCGAAAATATTCCATTGGGCACATCGAAATTACGATGCTGGCTTCAAACTTTGTCAGTCGGCCCGAACACTTGGTGTATCTCGACCCACAGTACGGAAAGGCATCAGACGCTTTCGGAATACTGATACCTACCTAAGAATATCAGGCTAATGATAAGAGCGATGCACGTCACAGCGTCTGCATTGCTCATAAAGCTCCTTCGTTCCTGAAGAATCATTCATCGGAATTCAACATGCTCGCAGATGGTGTAGAGAGTTTTCAGAAGTCATCAGAAACATTCACGACGAACAACGGAGCGGACGTCTGTCGATCCCTGCGATGATTGAACGAACTCTTACTGACGATCAGAAAATAAAGATGAAGTAAGTGGCTGTTGAGATTCCTGAATTTTCTGAAACCTCAATTGTCAAGTTTTGAGGAAGGTTCAGAATACTGCTTGCTGGGTATCGCGCATGCTTTCGGAAGTCAATGATTTGGGACAAATTGAGAAAGACAAGACGCAGTCACAAAGTTTATCAACATGCTAAAAGCATAATTCTTCGAGGCGTGTTTTCAAAATATGTTGGCAGAATGAAGGCGTGGAAAGAAAAACGATTATGTAGAAGAATAGCTCAAAGATCAAACTTTCCAACGGGTCAATTTTTCTTCAAATAAAGAATTCCTTACACCGGAAAATATTATGAGAACCTTAATATTCAAAGAAACCTCGTATTTTTTCTGTATATTCCCAAGAACCACAAGGCGTTCAAAATTAAAGTCCCTCTCTACCCACATATTACATGTTGATTCTATATATATGCAAATAGATACAGTTATGTGCAATTACTATCTCAAATTTTTCAGTTAAAATTATCTATTTTCAGGTAAAGCACTTGACCTGATTGAAAAGATTAATCAAATCAAGTTCCTATACAAATAATCAAATACCTACCTTACTTCTACATGTCAACACACAACTTGAGTTGAGAGTAGTTCTCTTATTCTTATAGGGGCATCTTAATTTCATTTATATCATGGATCTACATCAAGTAACGGCCTCCACAATTCAAATATTTGGCTATTGGAAATATACTGACTAAATAATCTGGTCATCCTTTCAGATTTAAAAAAATATATTTGAATTAGTATATTCATATTTTTGAAAATTACACGATGAAATTGTTATAAACGGAATCGTCCAATGATGCTCATGCTGATAACGTCAAACGCAAGCAAACATGGTTGCCTTGACTGATTGTAGTTTCTGTATTATGTTTTCTGCTTCTTATAATAAATTCGATCATCGGAATCAGAATCAGAAGTTGTGTACAAACGAGACATTTGAATATGTTGAATCTTATTTCCATTTTATTCCGTCTGGAATTCCTTCTTCGGGAATGGTCGTCTACCCGCCACTGTCATTCCTACTCGTCTGATTCAAGAACAGTGGAATGTCTTTCCATCTAACTACGAATCTGGAGAAGTTTGAACGGCTATTTGCTTGGACCGTGGCTATTTGCTTTGGGGTTGCTAATTACGGAGTCTTAAGAGTCTGATACGTTGCGGAAAACTGCAGCCGACCGAAAGGAACGGTCGGATGATTCCTTCAGCCATTCCAGCTCCGAGAAATGCTTGTTTTAATTAGTTTCCGTCGCCCAATTCGCCAGAAGAATATGTTTATGTCACTTTTTTTGACTTACTAACAATTTCGGTTTTTGCAAATATTCCATTGTACTAACCAGAACTCTCATTCGAGGATGATCTATAGCTGTTGCTGACAAATTGAGTTACTTTAAATCTCTCCCGAAGTTTATATTGTGAGATAAAGTAATTATTCGCGAGTCTGACTTGCGCATAGATACTTTAGCATATACGAGTGTAGAATAGTTTTTTAATTTTTTGAAGAATCTTCTGAATTTTCTTTCTTATCTTCAAATATAACTTCATGTAGTATTGATTCTTTAATAATTGATTCCCGTAATAACAACAATTCATCTCGATTTCTAGGAAACATAACTGAATTAATGTTTTTGAACTAAGAAGTGGCAATAATTCTTTTGTTGAAAGATACAATTTTGTTTTCGTCCATAGTTTTGAGATCCGAATATTGTTGTTTTGTTTGTTCTTCATTATTTTATTTCAGCCAAATATAGAATGGTACTGAACATTTGCGGCAATAACTCTTAGTATATATCTTATTCTCTTATCTGAAATTCGAAGAAAAAGTTTTTGTTTTCATTTAAGATTTTAGAGGAATAGTTTCGTTTCGTTTATTTTTCATCCGTATTCTTTTATTTCATTCCTAATCTAATAAGTTGTTGTTATTAATATTTCTGTACAATCGTTGTATAGAAAAATTACAGTTGGTATAGATTATTGTTTCAGATTTGACAATTTTGAAGAAAATAATTCGAATGTTTCGATATACAATTGCATACAGATATAACAATACCATAACCTGTGATTCCATCTTCATCAACACAAGATTTCAGCGTTTAATGGCTTTATTCATCGTTTAGGTAACATAACTTTATCTATAGAAGATTATTATAAAGAATTAAATATAATAATAATAATAATAGAAAATGTACCAATTTCAAAGAACAGTGAGAAACGGATTTACAATAAAGCTTTATATACAGCATACGTAAGTGTCCGAGAATAAATTATCAATAAATCGGGATCTCTCAGATCTCATCATAATAATACAACAAGCTTATATAGAATTCCTTTCTTACAATTCAGACATTCAACCCCAAAGTCGACGAAAAATTGTATTCTCGATGAAATCTATTCCGTACAAAAGATTTGGTTAAATTCTAGAAATCCCAATAATCAATGAAACTCTCTCACGAAATGTTATAAAGATGAACTGAAATGAAATCGAAATCCTTTATTCATGCATTATACTGTTACATATATAATCAAGGCAGTTATAATAAATATGAAATGAATTTAGACATTAAATAAAATCAAAATTACTCAACAATATAATAGGTTTGGGGTCACAGGACATGGATTCATTAACGCTTTGAAACACTTTTAATCTTAATGATTTTGTTAGTTGATATTTAAACTTAAGATAGAGTAACTCTTCCATTTTTTCAGGTAATTTTTCAAGCATTTTGAAAACTAAGTATTCGGGATCCTTTTGTGGCCTGCTCAGTTTTGAAGATGGTATCTGTATGTCATCCTCAAATCTTGTATTATATACATAAAACTCACTTTTGTATTATAGTCACCCCCGTCGATGTTCTTATATAAATAGAAAGGGCACTCCCAAACGAAGAGACTACGTATTGTATTCCTAAAGCGTCGAAAAAACGCCTTGCAAGTATCTCTGTAATTTAAACCAGCATTTGGCGAATCACCCGCCTCTGTACTCTCAGTACTTCGCGAGAAACAAACAGCATAAGATTCCTTATAACAGAAAATTGTTTTATGTATCTTCCCATGATAATTAGCAGGGTCAATCAAGTGACTCTAGAGCAGGGGTGCCCAAACTCGAACTGCAGGCGATCTACCTCAATATTTTTAGACTAATTACGATCGACTTTGAGAGGCTGCAAGTATGTGTGATGCAGGGTGGTCGTACATACACGATACACACTACCTACCTACCGTACCGTAGCATATATAGATATTAGCTTTCCGCACAATAAACATTATTTTAGTCAAGGTTGGGGTTAGGTTTAGTTAGGTTCTTCCGTATAATATCAATGAAAAACTCATAGTTATTCAAAATTGCGAGTTCATTGGTTGTTACAAAACAGAAGAACTATTTTTGGTGTTAAACTTAACTAATGAGTGACTTTGGATGTTGAAGCGTGGCACTCCATGTCCTCAGCATACTTATCATAAGATGATACGTAACTACTGACTGCTAATCGCAAGCATAATGACATATGATTGTCAGTTAGTTGATTGCGATATTTTGACTTAATTATGTTCATTTCAGAAAATGCAGACTCACACAAGTAAGTTGACCCAAACATTGCCATCAGTTGAAGGGCGATTAGCCTTAGACTCGGATATTTATTTTCAGATAAATACAATAAAACACCAGAAATTTGTATCAGATACCGTAGCTTTGAGATGTATATCTGATATAATCTGCACCAACTCATTTTCAACAGATCATGAGTTCATATTAAACTGACTTGCTATTTCAGTAGCTTAGTCCTCAATGTTTCTACATGAAAAAGGATAACTCATAAATGGTGCTATATTTGCCAAATTATTGCAATCATAAAAACGCATTTCGAATTGTCTCTAAATATTTGATAATTCAGCCTCATACGTATCATACTTCAACAGAGGAATTCTTGCTTTCAAAGACGGAACATGTTTCAGATCCTTTTGCAGTTGATCTATTATAAGTTGCAATTTACTTTGGCATGCGTTAAATGAGCTAATCATCTAAATAAGAGTTTTTCATTTACCTTGAAGCTCCAAGTTAATGGTGTTTAAGTGCATTGTGATGTCAGTAAAAAATGCGAAATCAGTCAGCCAGTTTTCGTTTTTCAACATTTAATTGTGATCACCTCTTTTGTCTAGGAAAGCTGTTATTTATAGCAATAATTCTTGAAACCTTTCTAGGAATTTTCTGCGATTCAACCACCTGACGTCCGTGTGAATAACTAAATCAGTGTGTTCAGCTGACTCCCTATCTTCCAACTGCAACTTAAAGAGCCGCCGTTGCAATCTACGTGCACCGATGGAATTCACAGTTTTGGTTGAATTGCCCATAATTTTCTCTGTGTTTAAACATTTTGAACACGAAACTTGTTGATGTATAATGCAATGGAATGAAAAAAATGAAGGGCAATCTTCATTAGCTCGACACAATGCCACAAAACCGTTTTTGTTTCCATTATTGCTGGTGCTCCATCAATTTATATATTGGTAGCTTGTAGTTGTTAACAAAATTGAAGAAAACTTCATATATATCTTCGCCACGGGTCTTCCCCTTCAGAGGAATGATTGTCAAAAATTCTTCCTTAGCCAACATGTTATTGAATACCATCCGAATAAAAATACATAGCTGGGAGGTGTCACATCGATGGATTCGTCGAACTGTGAAGAAAAGTATATACATTTCATGATATCATGTTTTTGTTTATCTGCCATGTTCTGACGCATGACTTCAATACACCTTGTGACAGTCGGACGAGATAATGAAGTTCTCTAATAGCAATAAAGTCTGGCTGGTTTTGTGAAAATGGTTTGTTCTTTTTTCAAACAAGATATCAAATCACGTACTTTCCGTTTTCTTTATTCATTCTGTGGCGGAAAATCCTTTTTATAGTTTTTGTGAACCGTTTTATGATTGCCACGTTTAGGTATTGCAACTGACGCACGACAAATAAGACAAATGCACTTATCCTTCACCATACATAAGAAAAATTATTTCTTCCAATCGTTTAAGATTTCTTCGCTGCACTCATTTTGTATTCAATAATAAACTTTGTATCGACTTAGCCTTCAAGTTACGATTCAGAATGACTCCAATTCCTGCAGGCGCAACATTTATATCGGCGTGAATGAATGTCCCGAATGTTACCGTCAAACGCGCTGCCCGAAATTTCTAGAAAAGCGGCAAGAATGAAAACGTGGTTTTCCTTTGACAAGTACCGCGTGTTCCTTTGATAACGCCGTCTTTTGCCGCTAGCTGAGTGCTATTTCAACACGTAATAAATTTTTGTAGTTTAGTTACCTTGCTATTTAAAATTTTTTTCTTCTCAGAAAGCACTCTGGATTGACCGTTTGAGCACCCCTGCTCAAGAGTTTAAATAAATATCCAGAAATTTGGCAGTAGTGGGCTCAAGGCTACCCATTTCCGAAAACAACCTCCATAGTCTTATCTCTATTAATGATGAGCACATTTGCTTAAAAACCGGCCAAAAAGAGTTAGATACTATAATTAGTGAAATATTAAACAAACGAAATATATGGACGAAATGGTAAGCTCTCGGTGGAGGAGTATGCAGATATGTATTAAATGTTCTCTTCATGCTAGAAGACTTTACCTAGAAAATTATTGATATTGATCAAATAGGTATTCATTTTCTGCAAATTCATTTCAAAATATGAAAGGGAAAAAGCACTTGTCAGTTTTCCAGGTTTATTGATTAATATCCAACCTGTTTTAACCCTTCGGTCATTTACTACTGTTGAATACTAAGGCACAAAGATGATTACAAGATATAATTTTTCCTTAAATATTAAATAGGGAAAAATGATTGATTTTAAGTTGGCTATTGGATTTGTATAATGTGGAGTTTTCCTTAGTTTATTTATTTCCAAAAGATTAATTTTTTTCTCCTTATTGCATTTGTGGAGGATTTCGAGATTGTCTATAACTATTGAGTAGCTTGCTGATTGAATATGCTGAAAAACAAGGGATTTTTTGTTTGATGAGATATGTTCTATTAGTGTGCATCCACAGTTTTCACTTGTTGTTATGCATAAGCTGCTTATGATTCAAAAATAAAAATAACAATTATTTCTATCGCTGTGAAAACTGTGATTGTGTATTTCACAAATTCTGTGCTCGAGTAAAAAGAATTAATTTCTATGAGTGAAATTCAACAGATTTGTTTTGTAAATTCACTTCAGTAGAAAAAAAAACTTGAGCTTTACAGAAAAACCAAATTAACAAATTTTGGGAATCAACTACTCGTAGACGCAAGTGAAAAAATTTAGTTGCTGATATCAAATAACTTCCTATCAGCTGGCTCGGTGGCGTAGGGGATATGTTGCTTGTCTCCTGCGCAGAGTTACTTGGGTTCAATCCCCACAAAGTCGGTGCGATTTTTCGGATTCTGGGAATCGCTTGAGTATCCATCTTTCGAAGGAGATGAAAAATAGAGAAGACTATCGCCCCAAGACTATTGGAGTATTAGTGCGAAAAACTGATTCATTTTAGATCAAAAGCTGTCATCTTCCAAAACACCATCTATTCCAGTTTTTCGCACTAATACTCCAATAGTCTTGGGGCGATAGTCTTCTCTATTTTTCAGTGGCTCACTCTATATCTTCTACAGTTTTCAATCAAAAATGAAAATTCTTTCACGGGAACTCAAACAAAGATAATACCTTTCTTTCGAGTTATCACTCGACATATCTACCCTCTTCCAAATTTGCGAGGGTTGTCAACCCTGCTCCAGAGTTTGAAATTCGAGATGAGGATGGTACTTGATGATGACTGCCATAGATTAGCATGGATCTCTTCCATTTTACCTCACTGAAACTTGAATAGTCTCAGGGAAATAGTCTTCCCTATCTTTCAGTTGCTCACCCTGTATCTTTTACAATTTTCAATTAAAAATGAAAATTCGTTCAAGGCAATGTAGACAGAGATACCACCTTTTTTGTGAGTCATCACTCGACCCATCTTCCTTATTCAAAATGTTCAAGGATTGCAACCTCCGCTCAGGGGGTTGATATTTCAGGCAAGTTTTATACCCCAAAAGATGTCACCCTCGAAACAAAAATTCACCTGTTTTTGCGTTTTGGTCAGAAATGAATATCTTGGTAGATATAGCCTCTGTTTAGTTTTCGTTGAAGCGCCCTGTATAAGAGAAACTAGGCTCCAGGTGATATTTCAGAATAGAGGACGTGGATCAACGTCAGTCAGTGAAATTAAATGAAAATTTTAATATTGAATTGATAAGCTCGAACATCGAAACATCCAATGCCTTAGAAATAAAACTCTGGCGTTAGAGATTTATGTGTCTGAGATGAAAGAACATTCAGAATACATCAGCATCACAGAATATTAGATGAAACAATCATAAATATTCATGAATAAAATTGATTTCCAATTTCACTAGAGCATAGCGTCAATATGGAACTTCAGCTATATAAACCAAGCTAGAAAATACAAACGTCTTTCAAGTTGGTATTTTGAGAAATAAGATTCTTAAAAGACCGTTAGATATAATTTCTCATCCTTCTTGTCCTAATATGAACTCGATGATTACGGACGGTGTTTAACCTGAAAAAGTGAAAATCGGATCAGTTAAGCCTATATATAAATTGGTAAGGTTTTTGAAAAGTAATTTTCAATAGAATAATCTCTTACCTTGAGGGGTAAGGGATGCACAAAATGGCTTCAGAAAGAAAAATAGCACCATTCGAGCAGTCTACCATATCCTACTATCGGCATTGGAATCTTTAAATGAGAAAAAAATATATTGCTAATGAAACTACAGAGAGATGGAATAAGAGGCAATGCACTGAATCTCATTCAATCCTACTTCAGTAATCGTAGCCAATGTGTTGTTGATATATAGGGTGCTTCAACGAAAACTAAACAGAGGCTATATCTACCAAGATATTCATTTCTGATCAAAAAGCAAAAACAGGTCAATTTTTGTTTCAAGGGAGACATCTTTTGGGGTACAAAACTTGCCTGAAATATCAATCCCCTAAGCGGGGGTTGCAATCCTTGAACATTTTGAGTAGGGAAGATGGGTCGAGTGATGACTCAAAAGAGAGGTGGTATTTCTGTCTAAATTGCCTTGAACGAATTCCCATTTTTAATTGAACACTGTAAAAGTTACAGCATGAGCAACTGAAAGATAGGGAAGACTATTTCCCTGAGACTATTCAAGTTTCAGTGAAGTAAAATGGAACAGATCTATGCTGATTAATGGCAGTTATCATCAAGAATCATCCTAATCTCGAATTTCAACCCCTAGAGCAGGGGTGACCACCCATGAAAATTTGGAAGAGGGTAGATGGCTCGGAAGAAAGCTTTTGTCTGTATTCCCGTGAAAGAATTTTTAATTTTGATTGAAAACTGTAGAAGATACAGAGTGAGCTACTTTAACTCCTATGGAACTCAATGAGAATAGAATCATTGCGAGCAGTCATGAAGGCAATCGAAATCATTTACTTGAAAGGTATCACTGGATCGAAATATTACCCCTGCTCTAGGGGTTGAAATTCGAGATGAGGGTGATTTCAAAAGATGACAGCTTTTGATCTAAAATGAATCTATTCCAGTTTTTCGCACTAATACTCCAATAGTCTTGGAGCGATAGTCTTCTCTATTTTTCAGTGGCTCACTCTGTATCTTCTACAGTTTTCAATCAAAAATGAAAATTCTTTCACGGAAATGCAGACAAAGATAGTACCTTTCTTTCGAGTTATCACTCGACCCATCTACCCTCTTCCAAATTTTCAAGGGTGGTCACCCCTGCTCTAGGGGTTGAAATTCGAGATAAGGATAGTACTTGATGATGACTGCCATTGATCAGCATGGATCTGTTCCATTTTTCCTCACTGAAACTTGAATAGTCTCAGGGAAATAGTCTTCCCTATCTTTCAGTTGCTCACCCAGTATCTTTCATAGTTTTCGATTGAAAATGGCCATTCGTTCAAGGCGATGTAGGCAAAGATACGACCTTCCTTTTGAGTAATCACTCGACCCATCTTACCAATTCAAAATGTTCAAGGATTGCAACCCGCGCTTATGGAGTTGATATTTCAGGCAAGTATTGTACCCCAAAAGATGTCCCCCTTGAAACAAAATTTGACCTAATTTTGCGTTTTGATCAGAAATGAATATCTTGATAGATATAGCCTTTGTTTAGTATTCGTTGAGCTCCTTGTAGATGAAAATGGAAATCCAAACAGATCGTATAAAATCTTGGTAGGAACAGGAGTTCCTCTGAGATCCATATTTGGTCCATTTCTTTTTATAATGGTTGTCCAAATGTAGTGAATGATCCACTGATCATGTACGCAGATCACAATCAATTGGTGAAGAGAATGACAGAAAATCTTATTGCAAAATGGAATTAATTTAATCATTTTTTGGGCTATACCAAACTTTTGTAAGTAATAATTAACCCAGAAAAGGAATTCCTTTGACATATATTAGAATCTTTATATGAGATTAACTTGCTCATTATATTTGATTTAACTCTGAATGCGCATTTTCGCTAAATGATTTCAGCTAACCAATGAATGAAAAATTTAGTGAGAAGCACTTGAATATAGATTTTCTCCATGTATCAGACTAGTAATCAATAGCGATGTTTTTCAAATAAAAAGCTATTAGCTCATTCTGAAATGTTATATTTTGAACTATTCTACTAAAATATCCAGTAACAGAATCGTATTCTCACATTCTAGAGTTCAACCTTCATTTCCTCCCGTCACAAAGGGCGAGCTTGGCTCGGCCATCATTAATACCTCGAAATCCACTAATAGATTCCAGAGGCAGGCCCTAATTCATAAAGGTTCATTATTCGCCGTCGGTGGAGATTTTAATTTTAATTAACATCGTTTCTTTTGTATATCGGCTACATTCGAAGCAATTTCCCCAGGATTCTTGGGGAACGGGAGTCACGCTTGGCCGCTTCCTCGTCCGAAACAAAGACCAGCACCTTATTGGACACAATGCAGCGAGGCGCTTCCGCCACATTGTGGCGGTGCGTTAAAGGGTGGATAATTCGAAGGATAAAGGGTATACTCGCTTCAGCCCCAGAAACTGAGACGAAGTCGCTTAAGAAATTAACAACGTCATTCGTCGTCATCCTCTGCTATACGTTCACCGTATTTCATTATTCCATTCTGGGTCCATTATATTAGATTTTATCGTTGAAGGATTAGTTGTGTAGCTTAGTTTTTCATGTGAAATGTGAAAAAACATTGATACTAAAGTACATAATTTTTGAGAGAAAAAGATAAGAAATGTTCAGAAATACGAATCAACTGAAAATATCAAATTATGTGTATATTATCAATTGCAATAGCTAAGGCAAGATTTCATACTTCTAAAGATTTAAGTCTCAAGCACGGTTTCGCAGCTGCATTTTCAAGTGAAAAACATGGCATATGATGAAAGCACAAGTAACAAAATTTACCACGAACAATTTTTTTGTTCCATGTAAATTATGAAAAAATTCTCCATGATGCGAAAATTCTCCGTTCATTCTGTTCACTGAGATGGTGGCCAACAAAGACTAGAACAGTGGTGTCATGATTCGAATATCTTGCAACGCTCGAATTACCTTTTTTTAATTCAGTATAACTGAAAGAACACCTTAAAATGAAGCGGCTTGGTTTTACAAGTTCGTTGAAGAGGACAAGTTTTGAGTTATTGGAAAAACATTCGTTCGATACAATTTGATATCTTGCTTCATTGGGGGAGATTTTCGATAGAAGAATAATGATTCATCTCAATCTTCTTCTTCTTCTTCTTTTTCAGCCCTTCTCTGTCCACTCCTGAACATAGGCCTCCCCTTCTAGCTTCCATCTCTCTCTGTCCTGTGCTATATTATACCATCCTCTTCCTACTTTTTCCTTTATGTCTTCCAGCCACCTTCTCTGGGGGCGCCCCACTCCCCTTTTGTATAAGCGTGGTCTCCATTGAGTTATTCGCTTAGTCCATTTTACATCCTGTTGTCTTGCTACATGTCCAATCCATCTCCACTTCAATGCAGCTATTCTCGTGATTACGTCCTCTACGCCTGTTCTCCTTCTTATTTCTTCATTACGTATGTGATCCCGCAGGCTCACTCCAAGCATAGTTCTTTCAATTGCGCGTTGTGTGGTTCTAAGTTTGTTAGCAGATCTTATTGTGAGAGTCATGGTTTCCATGCCATACGTTAACACTGGGAGAACGCATATATTAAAAACTTTTCTTTTGAGGTTAATGGGGATTTGTTTGTTTTTCGTGACAAATCCTAGTTTTCCAACAGCAGCCCAAGTCATTCTTATTCTTCTTGACAATTCTGCAGTTTGATTGTCTTTACCTATCTTTATAGTGTGTCCAAGGTATAGATATTCATTCACTTTCTCTATAACATTGCCGTCGACTTCCAATATTGCGTCCTCCGTTGTCATTATTTTAGTTTTTGTCAGATTCATTTCCAATCCTACTTCTTCCGATGTTCTTTTGAGATCTAGCATCATTTCGTGGAGTTGTTCTAGTTTATCGATTATTAGAACTATATCATCTGCAAACCGGAGATGGTTCAGGAATTTTCCATCCACATTTATACCTTTTCTATCCCATTCCAACTTCTTAAACACGTTCTCCATTGCAAGTGTGAACAATTTTGGCGATATCACATCGCCTTGTCTCACGCCCCTATTTATCGGGATTTTTTTGGTTTGCATGTCATCGTCTAATCTCACCTGAATAGTCGCTCGTTCATATTATTCTGTAGGATGTTTCTATATCTCGAATCTATTCTAGCATTATCGAGGGCTTGAAATACTGCCCACAGTTCTATAGAATCGAAGGCTTTGTTATAGTCTACAAAGGCTAGATGTATTGGCACTTTGTATTCGTGACATTTTTCAATAAGTGTACGAAGAGTTTGTAGGTGTTCTGTTGTGCTATATCCTCTGCGAAACCCTGCTTGTTCTGCCGGTTGATAGCTGTCAAATTGGTTTGTCAATCTGTTTGTGATAATTTTTGATAACAATTTATAAGGGTGTGGTAAAAGGCTAATAGGTCGGTAATTATCTATCTTAAATTTGTTACCTATTTTGTACAACAACACAACGTGTGCATTGTTCCATCCTTCCGGAACACTACCTTCTGTTAGGCATTTATTTAGTAATATTTTCATTGCTTCCAAAGTGACCTGTCCTCCCAATTTTAGCATTTCGCTTGTAATGTTATCTTCGCCTGGTGCCCGGCCGTTTTTCATCTGGTTGAGGGCCAGTTGTATTTCATCAATGTTAATCTCAGGCATGTCCTCGGAACCGACATTTGTTATGTTACTAAGATTCGTTGTTTCAGGTTTGGGTTTCTTAGACAAATACAGGTCAGTATAGAAGCCTTGAACAATCTGTATTATCTCCGTTTTTTCATATTTTATTTCACCTTGGTTGTTTTTCAATTGATGTATTCTGGGTCTACCGGTGTTAGTAATTCTCTTTAAGACTTTCATGTTACTGTTGTTTTCTATGACTTGTTGTATAAAGTCTGTGTTGTAATTTCGTATGTCTTCTCTAGTCTTTCGTCTTATAGCCCTGTTCAGTTCCCTGTATTCTGGATTAAATCTATCAATTACTTTCCTTTCTTCCATTAACCTTAGCGTGCCTTGGCTAAATTTTTTAGGTTTTGTTCTTGCCCTGTAGCATATGGTCTTTGTTGCCACTTGTATGTCTTCCGTTATCTTTCTTTCAAGACTGTTAATGTCTAGTCGAGTTAAGTTTTCTTCAGGTGTTAGTTTTTTGCTTAGTTCTGATTGATATTGAACAATATTTTGCTTTAGGTCTTCATTTGTTGGCAAGCGTTTTGGACGTATCAGCTTGTTTCTTTCTTTTTTGGCCACGATTTCTATTTTTGCTCTTAATAACCTATGGTCACTGTCGACTTTAAATTTATTGATAACTGCTACGTTTCTTACAATATGTTTTTTAATCGATCTCATTCCTAGTATTCCCGTCCGGGCTCTGCCATGTCCATCGCCGCTGTCATCTCAATATTATATGTAAATTATTGCTTAAAGTCAAGATTTGTTGACGTTAACAGAATAATGCTGACACCAAGGTAAGCTATTATCAAACCGAAAAGTTCTTCTGTAGAAGAGAAAAATCAAGTCTGTATGTTTGGCAGCAGTATGGAGCCCTGTAGCACTTCGGCATTAAATGGGTAAAGAATCTGATGTAGAATCGTGTATCTATTAGTTAGAAATCTACTTATCCAAGCGCAACTTCTCGGAAAGTTCATATTCAGCTAGGTTATTCAATAAAGCTGCATGGTTAATCCTGTAGGAGGCTTAGAAGATGACAGTAATGTAGGGGTTACTTTGGTTAGAGTATCGTACTATGACATTGAGACATTGTATATCACTCTGTAGACTAAGAGTACACACAATGAAATTTATATGGAATCACCCGATATTTTGAATATTACCTCAGGGATTTTGGAAATTTCGAAAAATTGTTAGAATTGATCCATTCTGAGATATTCCAATCGAAAAAAGAAATGAATTAAGGTTTATTTTAAGAAAGAAACAAAAAAAAGAAAATAAGAGACTCTTTCAGCATGTAGTAAAAAAAATGAAAATTGTTTTCTCACGGTGTAGGTGTTTTTTCTCGACCTCAGTAGCTTGTAGTACCTCTTTTTGCCCTGATACAAACCTGAATTCGTCTAGGTATGTTTTGGATTAGGTTTTCGACCTTCTCTAGGGTGATATTCTGCCTTTCTTCTGTAGCGACTTGGATGATCTGTTGTGAGTTTCTTGGGTTATCCTGGCGCGATCTAATTTTCCTGTTGAGATTATCCCATAAATGATCGGTAGGATTTAAGTCTGGAGAGCAAGCTGGCCAGTCCAAAATAGAGATTCCTTCTGTTTCAAGATAATGTCGCTCGAGGTTGCTGGTATGCGGAGGAGCATTATCTTGCATAAAAGTGAAATTCTCACCGTGGGCACCTCCCAGAGTCTCACTATGGGCTCCTGCACTAGGTCCACGTGATTTATAGCCGTTACACTCGCAGTAAACGAAATCCAATCTGTTTTATCTCCCAGCTTAATGCCACCCCAAAACATCACACTGCCCCCATGGTATTTCGGAATTTGTCTTGCTGCTCGGAGTCTAGCTTGTTTTCCATGACCCCTTGAAACCCGAATCCGGCAGTCATCTGATTGAACACCAATTCTGGTCTCATCCGAAAAAAGAACATTTCGCCAATTCTCTATATTCCAATTTTGGGGCTCGATACACCAATTAAGTCTGTTAATTTTTTGTTGTCTGGTTAGCTGTGGAACTCTTGAGGACCTTTTGCCGTATGAAAGCCTTGAACAAAGTCTTTGACATATCGTTTCGACTGATACACTGATGCCTGTTGCGTTCAGATATTGCCTTTGGAGTATGGGGTACGACGCACAAGGATCTCTACTTGCAATTTGGCACAAAAGCGGTCTTGTTCTTCAGAAGTGAAATCTAACCTACGACTTCTTCTAGATTCATTTTACAGATACTGTAGCTCCACGTATCGGACGTAGTTTTTTGAAATCACCCCCTGTGATTCAAACATTGTGGCCGCTATATCCATCTGTGTCACCCCTTCTTCAACGAGAGCAATTATTCGACCCCTCTGTATATCGGACGTTTCATTCTTCACAAGTAGTCAAATATCCATATACATATCCAATCAATAATGTGAAATACCCAGTGATTCTATATAAATTTAGTTGTGTGTATATACTTAATGAATCCGATGATAATTCTTACCAAAATATGCTGATCAACTCTTTTATTCTGTTGGATAGGATCCTAAATTCCTCGTCCAGTTCCTAGATAACGCAAGACATTGCGACTGTGAATAGAGTACATTATTGCTTCTTGTCAGAATTGGCATGTGTCGACATCACATGTCTCGAACTCGTCTTTTGGACTTGCTTCATTTAATCATATGGTTTCATTTTTCATGAGTGAACTGACACTTGAGAAACATTCGTTACTCGTTGAAGATGTCCAGGTCTAATAATAAGATCACCAGTTGATAAATAAAATCGTCACAATCTTTATCGCCACCCTGAGATTTTCATCACTATCTCATTCTTCCTATTATCTTATGCAACAGTGCTATAGCATGGCAACTTAAGGATAAATATTGAAATTTGTTGGATTCTTTCGATATGAACATCTCTGTCTCTCTCTCTCCCTCCATAATAGAAAAGTGGGCAATAAAATGGTAGTTGTGCTGATGAACATTGCAATTCATTGGATCCTTGCGGTCTGAAAATGTCGGAATATCATGCAGTTGTCTATAACAACAATGGTGTGATTTAATTAAGTACGACAATATGAAAAGAAATAATTTTCCGATATTCGAACAAAATCTTGTTCAACTCTATATCTTCCAGGGAATCTAGATACAGACTCACCAGAAATGCTAGTCGACGGGACGAAACCATGATAACCATGTGTTTGCATAATATCTTTTTTCATAGTGCCAAAGCGCCGTCGAACAGGTTTTCACTCAAGAAGACATTGAAATACTTAGAGTGTTACAGGCTTCAATCACTTCTGAGAATAGTAAATAGAAAAATTAGGCTGAGCTGAAGATGCATCCATAACGCAGAAGTCGAAAACGGCGGCTTTGACCCGCGACAAGTCTTACGGTTTCGTGTATCTGGGCGATTGTAGGACCAGGTAGTCATAGTGCACCGTTTACCAAAATTATCATGTTTTACAGAGTTTTATATGCCACTGATAATTTCCCTAAAAATAGAAACAAGGAAGAATATCTCATGACAATGAAATTAATAGATCTTGCCAAAAGGTTGCTGAATACTATAATTGTTGCCAGAACTAACAACTCACCCCTGAACATTTTAAGGGTATTTCTGCATACAAAAAGAGGCAATTTCATTTGAATACCAGTAGAACAGTAGAAATTTCTACATAAGCTAAACTAATCGAGCCGGTTAAGCAGGAAGCGTGATTGAGTAGGTTATATTAGGCGTGCAGAGGCACCGTTACTATACCGATTTATTTCTATCTACTTTTTTCCCCGCACATTCTCTAGCCGACATTATTGCTGCTTCATGCTAATTATGTTCGTTTTAACTAGAAATGAATCTTGCATTGTCATTTGTGGTTATTGAATGGTTGGTTATGAATTTTTCAAATAGGCAATCATCTTCTCTAGTTGGCCATACGGGTTTGCAAGTTTCAACAAATAATTTGTTGAAATGTAGAATTGGTTCATGGTTCTTAGTATGTAGGGTTAGGTCAAATAGGTCCCTGCTTTGATACGGCAAGTCGCTGGTTCGATTTCGGCTAAGGCCTGGATGTTATGTTTATCCCTTGATTCGTTACGAATAAATTACTCTGCTGGAAGAATGTTGCACATAACAAATCCCAGTCGTAGCCTATAAGGGTAAGGAAGGTGCATTAGCGAAAACCCAGCGCATTTTACTTTCGGCTTATAATTGTTGATGAATATTGAATTTACCATTACATTTCTGTTAATCAACAACAGTCACAATAATGCATTGAACTACAAATATAATTTTATCTGTAAATTACTGCTACATCTTTGGAGATTCTTTTCAATTCTCAAATTGATAACAGCAATTAAGTTTCACAGGAAGTGACTTAGAACGGAGAAAAAGAGAGTCAAGTATTATCTTTCGAAAACCAGCTATCCTAGTCGAGATTCCAATGTCGAGCTGATCCGTTTCTGATAATCTACTTGAATATCCAGCGTATGTAGGAGTCCGTCTTCCAACGACCCCGCCTTTCCCGGCCAAACTATCCTTTGTGAGCGATAACAAGGTGCCCGACGAAGCCGAAGCCGTTCGAATGAAGAACTCAAATCAGATTTATGTATTCACAATTCCGTGGCCGAATCCGAATCTACATATATTTGCCGAAAAAGGTGGATGCAGAGGTTATGAGCCGGTCGGCGCGTGAATTTTATTCGTTATGAAGTTATTTATGGGCACCTTTCGCGGCTTGGACGGAATTTAGAACACGGAGGCCAGGAGAGGAATATGTTTGTTGAAGGGTGATTCTAAAAGATGGCACCGAGCAAGGTAAAAAGTCGGACCAGCTCAATTCAATCATATTACTATAACCAACTTTTTGTGAGGAAGAAGAAAAATATATATTCATCTAGTTATCTCATGTTAGTGAAGTTTTTCTTGCGCATTTTGATTTATTTCGTAACTATGATAGCATAATTGAGAAGCGAGAATAGACTCTTTTTTTGAAGGTTGCTAGAGCAGCGTCGATATTTGATTGGAGGGGGATATTATTTCTTGAATGTTTCGTTCTCCTCCTTTTAACCCCCTTCCTCGGGCAACTTCCACTCCAAATTTTCGAAAAGAGTTCGTGTGATACCTTTTTGAGAAGGCGATTCCATTCTCTCTCGACTATGTAATTATTTACTCTCTGAAATAACTTGTGATGAATTGAAGTCGAGGACTGTTTAAAAAAACATTCCAAGTTCTTATCAATCCGTTCGGTCTCCGTTTGAGGGGAAACACTTGATCAAAATCAATTCTGTTGGTTTGGAAAAATTTTTCTCTCTCATTTGAACCTGTGCGCATCATTCCTCTACTCATGTCAAATACTTTTCTGCCGTTTGAATCAATAAATAGAAACGAGGTTTCATTTTGATGGAGTGTGTCGGTTTGTTATTGATCTTCCCTTATTTTAAATTTTTTCAAGATGTGCTAGCTACAGTTACTTCTGGTTATTCGTTGAAACCTAGCTGACTTGCGTTAGTAGTATTTTCCATAGTTTCGATAACTTGAAATAACTGTGATTCAGTTGTGGATGGTGTATACACTGCAGGTACGCATTGAAATTGAAATTGTGAGTATACTTTTATGTACTGGAGTGACTGAGCGCATTTACCACACAAATTACCAAGGAACAAATTTGGGGTTCAAATATGTTCTTTAGTTGATGAGCAAATTCATGAAAACCTGATGCATTATTAATGAAAAACACAATACCAATAGTGTTGTTAATGCCGAAGGAGTTGGTGGGGCCATTTTGGGTGAAAGTACTATGAAGGAGAATACAATATATGAGAAGAGATTATCACAAATATCTGGTGTATTCCATCCAGTTCTGAGAGCGGATCAATAACGATCCGATTCAGCTTAGTTTGTTTTTCTGAGGAATCAAGTTTTTTGTTGAATCGCAATGTGCATCGCCATGACTGTAGAGTCTAAAGTATAACTAATTCCCTTTTAAAGTGGAAGAATCATAGTTAGTGACTTCGAAAATCAATGTTTTGGAATTTCGGCAGACCATATTGTAGGACCCCTATTTAAATAGAACAACTCGGACCGCGAAACCTAAACATGCATGAGATCCAAATTTATCTGAACATAAAGTAATGTAATGATATAACATAATTGAACCCCCCCTCCTTAAGCTGCCAATGTGCTGGACTATCTGTAAAATAGATTTCCGCGTCATTAAATACGTAGGGGAGGCTTTATTGAATGGCCGTCTAGATCGTCCGATCTAAAGCATCTCGATTTTTTCTTGTGCGGCTATCTCAAGTTTTGAATCCTATATTACGCCACCCGAATGGTAGGAAGAACTACGGGACAGTATTGTTCTAGCATGTTTGCACATAACACCACATAAGTTTCAAAATATTAGGCAATCATGAGAACCTCGATTGTAGGCATGGAAGTAAATGAGGGTCACTTCGAACAAATGCGATAGGAATGTACCTCGCGAACGTTTAAATAGGTGAAGAAAATCAACCGATGCAACCAAATCGAATTTGGGCTTATGTGTTCCTCAAAC
This sequence comes from Cryptolaemus montrouzieri, assembly GCA_013387265.2. NCBI lineage: Eukaryota > Metazoa > Arthropoda > Insecta > Coleoptera > Coccinellidae > Cryptolaemus > Cryptolaemus montrouzieri. The sequence continues at coordinate 67,649,258 of JABFTP020000021.1, read as the reverse complement.
AGTGATAGAAAAGAATCATGAAAACCTGAAATTTTTTCAAACAATTGTCGATTACGTAACAATCTATTTTAGAAACCAATTGGTTACGATGTATGGAGAATAAAATCACCTTTTGAAAAAAGTACCACACAACTCTTTTTCCTTATTCAAAAATTTGGGATTGAAGCTGCCAGAGTTATGAGGTTGATAGGGGAAGAACGACACATGTAACAGAAAATGTCTGCCTCTAATTGAAAAAATATAAATACAGTGCCTTCCAACGAAACTTTGCCACCCCCTTCATCTCCAGATGGACGGATTTTGGCGGGAACAGCTGAATCAGGTCAATTTTGGTTGGAAAGGGACTAATATCTGAGTTGGTTCGGAGCAAGTAAAATCAACCACCTATCCTCAGTAGTACCTAAGTCAAAAGTCGTTATGTGGAAAGTGGTTCGAGTGACATATTCCTAGAAAGGTATTTAAATTCTCTATGCAAAAATAGTCTCTTTATGAACATTCAATCCAACGCAAATAAGCTCTCCCCTCAAGATCAAGAAAGACTGATTGTAACGGAGCAAGCTGAGATACGTCAATTTTGATTGAAGGGGGACATCATACCTCTACCCTTAGTAGCAAGTTAAAATTCCTTATTGGATCGAGAGACATATCTTTGAAAAGGTCTTTCAATTTTCATTTGAGAAGCTTGGTCTTTATGAACGTTTTTTATCTTACCAAAATAATAGTTGTGCCAGAGAAACGGCAAGGGGTGTCAATGTAAACTATCCAGAAAGACAGGTAGAACACCTGTATGATTCATATTTCATAATTGAATTTTCAACTATGGGTAAGGTGGCTAAACATGAAGTTTAATATCAGTTTATACGGAATGAAGCAAGAAAATTGTAGTTTTGGGCCACCTACAAATGAAAAACACTTATTCCATCAAATAATCATGACGTGAAGTCTGGTGTATTAGCTTCAAAAGTTTACAGGATCATCGCCAATTTCACACTTATAGAGTGAAACTAAGTCATGAAATAAACGAAGTGGATCCTCATCACCGGTTGCCTTTTAAGTGAAAATATCAACAACAATCCACATATCCTGTATAATACCTGTTTTTTTTGACAAAGTACCTTCATTTCAATGATGAAGTGAATAGGCATAATTCTCGTTAGTGGCATAATCAGAAACCTCATTGATTCACACGGGCATACAAACAAAGACTCAGAAATTGAATGTTTGGGTTGGATTTTATGGAAACCATATTGAACGACCTTTCTTCATCGAAGGTTCCCAGGCTCACAGAAAATTTGGAAAATGATGGAACTCGTTCAGAGAATGTGAAATGTTTCCAGCAAGATGATGCTCCTGCACATTTCGATAATTGTGTGCGACAATATTTGGATGCAAATTTTTCAGGACGGTGGATTGGTAGAAGAGGAACAGTTGAGTGGCCAGCCAGGTCACCTGATTTGAGTCCTTCAGGTTTCCTTTTATGAAGGTTATCTTAAATCGAGATTTTAGTTTATGCTCAACAACCAGAAAACTTGCAAGAGCTGCGGAGATGAATCGTCACCGAATGCAGACTCCTGATTCCAGATGTTGTTCAAGTTAGGAGAGAATTCGAGAATTAATTGTATCATTGTAGGCAAGTACAAGAATGTGATTTCATTTGTTGTTTTGCATTGCCAAATTCACACAAAACTTTGTGTTTGAACTGTCTGTACAATATTAAATATTCATTAAGATACTATTATCGAATAGAGAATTAAAAGACCATTCCAAAGATATGTCACTCGACCTACTTTTCGTATAATGAATTTTTACAGAGTGTAGGGGGTTAATTCAACATGCTCCGAACCAACTCAGAAATTGGCCCCCTTCCAATCAAAAATTATGGAGAATCGCTTGGACCCGTCGATTTCTGATTCGAGGGGGAACAACTTTTCCGATTTTTTCATCCCCGTAACTTTAATCCCCTACCGGGGGTGAGCACAGCCTCATGATTTTGATTGAGAATGAGGGGCGTTGCGATACCTCATTTTGAAGATCTTATCGAGTACTATCAGACCCTTAATTTTCGCTTCAAAATTTTCATCGATAACGAAATGGCATCGAAAAAGTGGACGACTACTTTCTTTTGTGATTAGTTTATTAAGTGCTGAAAATTGGCACCATTCACTTCCATGCAGAGAAAATTAGTTCTGCACAAATCGTTCACGTACATTACTCAACATTTCTGGTTCAATTTGACGACAGTCATCAAAGATCCGAATGCGCAAATCATCCAGTGACTCAGGTTGGGTAGCGTTAATTTTAAATTTCAGGTGACCATATAGAATAAAGTCCAGTGCCGTTACGGTAAAATGAACACTCATCCGGAAAACAGTTATTGGACATATAGTTTGAATTTTTTTATAATTTCACTGACCACTTCACAGAATATGAGTCGGCGATCAGAATCAGATAGTACTCGATAAGATCTTCAAAATGAGGAATCGCATCACCCCTAATCCCTATTCACAATCAGGAGGTTGTGCTCACCCCCGTTTAGGGGGTGGAATTGGAGTCACGGAGTTGAAAAATCGGATATATATATATATATATATATATATATATATATATATATATATATATATATATATATATATATATATATATATATATATATATATATATATATATATATATATATATATATATATATATATATATATATATATATATATATATATATATATATATATATATATATATATATATATATATATATATATATATATATATATATATATATATATATATATATATATATATATATATATATATATATATATATATATATATATATATATATATATATATATATTTGTTCATATACAAGCTTTCGTCTTGAAAATAATTGGAAAATTGAAAATATTTCATATTTTTCATATATATGTAACCGATGTATGAAAATTAGAAGCTTATTACAAGGGCAAAACAAAAACTTTTGAGTATCACCAATAACTCTAAGAATTACAGAAGCTGCTCAAAGTAACCTTCAGCTCGGATGGAGGATTCCAGTCTTCTCCTTGATTGGCGAACTCTTTCAAAAACACCAAGGTCTGTTCTTATCGAGTTGCTTCCAGTGATGATTTTATTTCCTCAACATTTTCCACGGGGGTAGTGTAAACGAAGGACTTCAAATGACCCCAAATGAAGAAATCGAGGGTGTTAAAGTCTGGGGAACGTGCAGGCAAGAAAAGTGGTCCACCACGACTAGTCCAGCGATTTCCATACTCTTGAATTCGAAAGTCACGAGTAAGCTGATTAAAATGTGCAGGTGCGCTATCGTGCATAAACCACATCGTTTGTCTCATTGCCAAAGATACATCATCCAAAAATTCTGGAAGCGTGTGTTCCAGAAAGTGGCGGTACACCTCCCCCGTAAGTCTTCCTGGTAGAAATACTGGTCCGATTAGGCAGTCATCCACAATGTCGATTAAAACGTTCAACGAGAACTGATGATGATATCGCTTGATGTGGTTTTTCTTACCCCCCACATATGATTATCATGAAAATTTCTTATGAAATTTCTTGAAAAACTTGCTGCATCAGTTACCAGGATCAGCATAAAAGATTGAGGAATTTGAATCAATTTACGCAGAAGCCATTGAAATTAAGCTATACGGGCAGGAAAATTGACAAGAAGAAGTGATTGTACACGTTGTAGTTGGAATGAATACACCAAATTTTCATGAAAATTTTTCAAACAGTTTCATTGCTGATACCTAAAGCATAAGCAATTTTTCGAGTGGTTGTACCAGGATCGTCTTGAATTATCGCAAGAACCTCATCTTTCAGCTCTACCGTTCTACTCCTTCATAGCATCCTAATGTGTCTTTTTCAAATAGGCGTCGATGAATGCTTTCAGATGTTTTTCTATTGGTTGCAATACAATACGGGTTGGAAATCAACAGGCACTTGAATGGCATTGAGCCTAATCTGTTTTGAACACATCTATGACTGAACATAGAACAGGTATCATCAATGGAATCATAAGGATTCCTAGAAAATTTAACAATATTATATATACAAAATTATTTTCTATTTTTGAAAAAATCAGTAGCGTCCTAGTTTTTTTTCAGAATAACCTGCGTTGTGCCCATACGCGCGCCACTGGTTAGTCCAAAATATTACTTCGTATTGAAAATGACTTCGAAAGTTTTCGGTACCCCCAAAATTTCTCCCCAATACCTTGAGCGGTTTATGAAAAATTCAAATATAACTGCATCGTTCGATTAAACTTTAACAGCCTGTGAATCGGTAACGAATTATTTGTGAACCTATGTTTATATAAACTTATTTTTCATGAAATGACTTTAGCAATCACTTCCTTAAATATTGCCGTATCCTTTTTAAGCACCCTGCGTATATATTGCTCTTATAACGCTTAGGTAATATCTTTCATCCACCGTTTGTTTGACCTTCTGATGAGAGTTTCGAGTGCACAACGCCGCGATAATCAAAGAAAGAGTCAACATAACATTATCTGGATATTTGATCGACTTTGACGTGTTTTTTTCGGTTTCGGTTCAGTTAGAAGGAGCGATTCCGAAGCTTGTTGACTGATTTACATGTCAAACTCATAAACCCATTTCTCATCACTTGTTTATATACAGGGTGCTTCAACGAGAACTAAACAGAAGCTATTTCTACCAAGATATTCATTTCTGATCAAAACGCAAAAACAGGTCAATTTTTATTTCAAAAGGGACATCTTTTGGGTTACAAGACTTGCCTGAAATATCAACCCCCTCAGCGCGGATTGCAATCCTTGAACATTTTGAATAGGGAAGATGGGGTGAGTGATGACTCAAAAAAATGTGGTATTTTTGTCTACATTGCCCTGAACGAATTCCTATTTTTAATTGAAAACTGTAACAGATACAGGGTGAGCAACTGAAAGATAGGGAAGACTATTTTCCTGAGACTATTCAAGTTTCAGTGAAGTAAAATGGAACAGATCCATGCTAATCAATGGAAGTCATCTTCAAGTATCATCCTCGTCTCGAACTTCAACCCCTAGAGCAGGGCTGATCACCCTTGAAAATTTGGAAGAGGGTAGATGGGTCGAGTGATACCTCGAAAGAAAAGTATTATCTTTGTCTGCATTCCCGTGAACGAATTTTAATTTTTGATTAAAAACTATAGAAGATACAGAGTGAGCTACTCTTACTTCAATGGAACTCAATGAGAATAGAATTATTGCGAGCAGTCATGAAGGCAATCGAAATCCTTCACTTGAAAGCTATCACTGGATCGAAATATTACCCCTGCTCTAAAGGTTGAAATTCGAGATGAGGGTGATTTCGGAAGATGACAGCTTTTGATCTTGAATGAATCTTTTCCAGTTTTTCGCACTAATATTCCAATAGTCTTGGGGCGATAGTCTTCTCTATTTTTCAGTGGCTCACTCTGTATCTTCTACATTTTATATCAAAAATGAAAATTCTTTCACGGGAATGCAGACAAAGATAATACATTTCTTTCTAGTTATCACTCGACCCATCTACCCTCTTCAAAATTTTCAAGGGTGGTGAGCCCTGCTCTAGGGGTTGAAATTCGAGATGAGGATAGTACTTAATGATGACTGCTATTGATCAGCATGGATCTGTTCCATTTTAGTTCCCTGAAACTTGAATAGTCTCAGGTTAATAGTCTTCCCTATCTTTCAGTAGCTCATGCTGTATCTTTTACAGTTTTCAATTAAAAATGGAAATTCGTTCAAGGCAATGTAGACAAAGACAACACATTTCTTTTGAGCCATCATTCGACCCATCTTCCCTATTCAAAGTGTTCAAGGATTGCAACCCCCGCTTAGGGGGTTGATATTCAGGCAAGTTTTGTACCTCAAAAGATGTCCTCCTTGAAACAAAAATTGAACTGTTTTTGCGTTTTGATCAGAAATGAATATCTTGGTAGATATATCCTCTGTTTAGTTTTCGTTGAAGCACCCTGTATACATGAAGTAGTAGTGTCGAAGTGCACCATCGTTTAATAAAACAAAAAATGATCGGAACTATTTCTTCAACTAATTACGAATAAAACACACTATTAGTTCCAGCAAAAAGAAAAATTGGAGATCCTTTTATCGCACTTGCCCGACAGTATTTCATAGCGACGTTGAAAGGAATTTGAAATAATCCTCTCTATTGCTACAATTTCTCACAGTCTGTAAATATCCTTTGAACTTACTATTTCTAATTGCATTACAAGATGTGTGATGTTTTAATCATCATAAGTAGTTGCCATACCTACCTACTATTGAGTTAGTTACTTTATTTGTTTTCGTTCTGCACGACTCGCTGCTTCGGAAGCGGAGTTTCCTCAAAGATTATCTTGATTAATGGCAAATATTTTGACAAATATCCAACCGATATAAATTAGAAAAGCGATAAGAGGAAACATGTTGGAGATGGATACTTTTTGTGCTGACTTCTTATATTTCATTTGTCTTTATTTAATATCGGGAAAATTAAGTTGTCTCACCTAATAATGGGGAACAATATTTTTTTACTCCTGTTTGCAAGGTTAGCTTATTTTATATTTCCCTTTTCGTGTTTTCTATTCGACAGCGATCTAGTATAAATATCGTGGGAAATAGATATTCTTGGATGATTAAATGGGTTTCTGAATTATTATATGAGCGGATTGATTATATTTTGATTTACGATCAACAAATTTTCGAACGTATTTTCGTGATAATTACATAAAGTCATCATTCATTATTCATGTTTTTGTTTTCAAATTTTTATGTCATCGTTCTTCAACCATTTCAATGTGGCGATCCATAACAAAGCCTAAAAATTGATTAAAACGTCTTGCGACCCTGCGAAATTATAATATTTTAGTTGATAGTTCATTATTTATTTTTTTCATTATTTTGTTTTATTACGTCTCGACATTTTATAACACAAAAGGGGTATAGTTCCCAATTTTTTCAGCTTCTTCCTGACTTATTGACCATATTATCAGTTGACATATTTCATTTTAGAAGAGTAATATTGAAAATTAAAACTATACCCCTTACAAATGATACACTATCCATGCGAGTTAATGAAATGGCTGCGATATTTGCAACCAAATAATAGAAAAGTTAAATTCAGAGAAACTTTTGCCATTTGCCAAATAATAGCAAAGTTAAATTTAGTGAAATTTTCGCCATTTAGTTTCAGGAGACAACAGACATACCGAACTTGACGCAATTTTCATGTTTTCTCGTTATGAATGTGAGAAGTAGTAAGAGTATTAAGAAAATATACTTTTTTGCAAATCAATGCCGGGTTGAGCATTAGATGAAGGACTTTTGAAGATTTTATTGAAGCAACACATAACGAAAACTTGGGCTGGAATAAATTGCATGTACAGAAGGCGTAAAAGCGATAACGGGGAAGAGCAGTGGCATTATCGCAATTATGCCGAATGTGGAATAGACGAGCTGCTTTCGTCACATACATATGCTTGCAACAAAAAGGATGCCGATAAGTTCACAAAATATCTTATCACAAGCTGTAGAAATTATTAATTTCATCAAAACCTGGTGTTGCAAAAGTGTTTTCGATACTCTGCGAAGAAATGGGCGAGAAATTTGTTTTTCCATACTGTGAGAAGGTTGTCGCTTGGAAAAGTTTTTCAAGGATTTTTGAATTGCAAGATGAGTTAAAATCATTTTCACAGATAAAACAGAAATTTTAGAATTTTAATGAGATAAAGAATCTTTTTACTATTGGCTTCTTTGAGTGACATATTTTCACATTTGAGTGAATGAAATACTAATTTACGAGGGAGTAACAAAATTTTTTTATTTCTGATGGATGAAGTAAAGGATTCATCAAGAAACTTAGTATTTGGATTATACGCCTCAAGGTACGAAATTTTGATGCATTTACTGCAACTTATGATTATATTAATTAAAATTCGAATCTAGAAAATTCAGTTATTGACCTCCTGCTGGAGAGCATATAAATGCATTTAAGTGAATTGAAGATTCAGTTACTAGAATATTATCCTAATGACAATAATTATTTATCAAAAATATGGGTTTTCAATGCGTTTTATGACAATATTTTTACAGCTGCTGAGTTGTAAAAATACAGAAATCGTCTGTTATCACTCTAAAATAATTCACTTAGACTGCTTGCAAAGATGATTCAAGTATAGAGATACTTTTAAGTGAGAAACAATGCCAAGCATCGCATTAATCAATTAATGTTCATGAATAATCATTTCAATCGCCTAAATAATGTAACCTATGAGTTTATTTTTCATGTAGTTGTTACATTGTATTATTTAATCTTATACCACTACACTGAAATTCATTTCTTCAATAAACGAATCTTTCGTATTATTTATATCGTTCTTATTGTTTTTATGTTTCGACGTCTTACTTGGACAGACTGACCGTCAGACTACGACCCTTAGCCTTTCGAGTACATAGCAGAGGCGTACGAAATTTAAACTTTGGTCCAACAGTTCTCGTTTGGTAACACAAATTTGAAATTATTTACATTTAAAGTATAGGTGACTTTAATTACATTAAGAGCAATTTTTCTTCTTGTTTTGAAATTGAATAACAATTCTAGAAACATACGCATGTTTGAGAAGCATGCTTGCATTCAAGTTGATAGAAATTCAATCGCTAGTAAAATCAGATAATTTCATTTGTATCCAAGAAGACAGTATTTATGTGAGAAGTTTCAGAATATAATTTCACTTTAATCAATATAGATCAGATCAGAAACTAATAGTATCTAAGAGGAGAGAGAAAATTGTTGAGGTATTGTCTGTTCAAACATTTCGGATTTTCCAAATGAAGTACGCTTTGACCGTGATAATACAAGCATAAATATTCTGAAAAGAAAATTACGTGGTTTTCTTTTGGTTACATATCTCGCGAAATGGTGTTTTAGCTCACAACTTGTTGGATACATTGTGGATAATTGGATAGAAACTCATGGTCCTCACATTGATATGACCAGATTTGAGGACTCTAGATTCTTTCTTCCGTGGTTTTCTGAGTTATGGTATGTATACAAATAGAATTAGTACTAGAAAGAACTTAAATTAATCCTGTATATTCCGTGACATTGTGTTCTGTGAATTTTATCAGAAATAAGAAAGTTGACCATGAGATAAAATTTTCAATCTAAACATTCAGTTAACTATTTTAAGAGAAAGAATTCTAAAAGTTCTGAAAACTCGAAAAGTATTTATAAACAAAAAAGTTGTAACATTTTTCACAAATCAGCCAAAATTTCAAAGACATTGAGTTTGGATCACTTCCCAGATCGAAATGAAGTGATACTTTAATCATGCTGATGTGGAAACAGTGCTTCAAAATAAAATTGCGAAGGGTTTATCGTATTTCATATTCTTTGAAGTTGAAGGAATTTGGCTTTCACTCAATCGTCAACTCAAATGCTACAGTTGAATAAGAAATGAAAAAATTTCTTGCTGAAATAGTCAGTAACACAACTTTTGGTAAATTCGGTCTGCGAACCGACGAAACGAAACACTTTCAATTCCCACACACACATTTCAATCACGCATTTCTGTACAAGTTTCGCATTCGTTCTGCATAGTAATTATAGGCGAATAAATAAGTTAGCCCGCCTTGGCAAAGGGCAGCGGGAACTAGGACGTGCAGTTTAATGGTTCCCAAGTGCGGGAACAGCTGGAACGGACAGATTCATTTCGAATGGAGCCATTTCCATTCCACAGTCCTTGCTTCTGACCACTAAAACTTTCCAGGTACCCGTCTAGACTAATCACTGACTACTGTGAATAACTTGCCGCATACAGACGCCTTACAAAAGCAGGTATATAGGTGTACAGGGCGTCTCTTTAAGACTATTCAGCTAAATTGAATATTTCCATAATTCAGGAAATTTTGGTTGAGATCTATTTATTTCGATTAATCCGAATGAAAACTTGGAAATAAAAAGCTCTATGTTCACTCCATATGTTCGATAAGTAACTCTTCTATGAAATCCACAAAAGTTATAGACAGAAAGAAATCTACCTTCTGGGACCAAATGTACCATCGAAACCAAATGTTGACAACTATAATACCAATATGCTTCCAGTTTCGGCCTAGAGATGACTCTAGTAATGGGATATTAATATTTCATATATAAACTGACGCACATCAAGAGACTTATACACTTATACGGAAGCCAGAAACTGAAAGGGTAAATCTGTTTTTGTACCTTCAATTGATATCCGGCATTGATGAATCTGAATGAAAATAAAACACTTATTTTGCTATTCGATGAGATTTGTTCAGTAAAGAAGTCTTATGATAGGAATGATGCTGGATAGCATGTTGTACTATTCTCTTGCCTCCCCGTGCCTTAGACTTTACGAGAGAAAGGTATCTAATATCTTATTTGTATTGATAATGTTATAATTCTTACTATCTCGTGCATGGTGTAGAGTTCAAGTGGAGTTCTTCAGATGATGTAAGCAACCTCACCATTTAATATAAGATGCAGGTCCTACTTCGGCTGCAATACTCAAATAAAGATTCAGAGTTGAACTTATTATTATATCCCATAGAGGGATAGATGTTAACATTGAGTGTGGGCTGATTGACAGCTCTGTCACTGCGACCCAGTAGTATATAGCGGCACACTCTGTCCTACTTTTCACTTTCAAGTTCCATTTCATTGTGAAATCTAAAAACTTTGCAATGGAGAGTTTAATGAGCTCAGTCAGCTTCAGTGTATTACGTAAGATAGTCTGCATAAAGTGTCCACGGTCATTCCCAACTAATTTGGGTGATATCCAAGGCGACAGTACCTCATTAATAAGACAATTAGAACTCTCAAGTTCAGCCTGTGGAGTTCAAGCCAAGCCTAGGCTTGGTGTGAAAGGTCCACTAATGGCGAGTCGAGACAGTCAATGGTCCCCTATCTTCAAGTCCAACTCCCAAATACTTGCTACTTGGAATTCCGAACCCAGTCCTAGTCCGGTAAATTCCAAGGCAAGGACGACCAATATGTCCGGCCCATCACAACCCTTAATACCAGAGTGGCCCGCGACTCATGTCAGAATGAACCTATTTCTTGTTCCAGTTTAGCGTGTGTAGAACGACACACCTGTATAATAAGGGACGCATTTGTTAGATGGCCATGCCTTCGGTGCAGTTAAGCTTTCTGTGATGATTTTAATCGACGTAATTGTCAATTCGCAAGCAGAGGTCAGCACAGTGGTCAATAGCGCATATACCTGCTTGAAAAGTCGCAAGACAGCCAAGACATATGGATTGTTCCCTGTTAGCACCTCCACCACAATACCTTGGGCAATTTTGAAGAAAACCAATAGGGACCTCAAGTAGACGGTCCTCGGAGCGGACCTATTCCTGTCTGCTAGGAATGGTGATCTGGAATGATATCACCACCATGACATAGCTGTCACTGAAGTTGCTTTTGGGGTAAGGCCTCATTTCTTTCCATAGACAATTTGACAAGCCCATAAGAAATATCTAGCCTTGTGTATTATGTTTTTCACGTGGGAGTTTCTTGTAAGGTATCCATTTAAAGTAACCCCTAGATATTTTTCTTTTTTTACAACCTGCCTAAATACTCCATTCTGGTTCGGGGGTATATGAATATGCTTCTTATCCTAGTGAATGACAACATAATGGTTTTGAGGGGGTTTATACTAAGTTTTGCGTTCAAGACATTGTTCGCCTGTAGAATTAATTTTTGAATAGTCGTTTTTACGTTCAGTTTGTGGGAGCAGTGACTCAACTGAAGTCAGACCTTCACTAATGTATATTAGAAAACATCTTGGATTTTTTATTGGCTCTAAAATGGAATCATTCTGGTATTGCGCTGTTATAGAAGCATGCATCTTTCGAAGATTATCTGGAATCAGAATTTTATATGACATACACATATTTCAATGAAATTAATTTCTTGTAGTATTCCACGGTTCGATTCCAGATATCTGCTTGCATTTTTTCGGAAAATTTAGTTATTTACTATTTTTTTAACGCCTGATTTACTTACATCTGGAATAACGAATATGGATATGGCGTCATTATATATGTCCATTATTTTACTTATCAAAAAACTTATATTGGAAAAATTGGGATTAAAAAGATATCGAAGAATCAGTTTCATCAGTTAATTTAATTTCTGGGCACTGACATATGAAAATAAAAATTAGAACAAAGGGAAACAAGAAATGATGAAGAATTGAAATTTTTTCACATTTCCGCAGTCGCTCATCAACTATTTTCCTATTCATGCCAACCTCATATCATTCACGTCATTTTCTGAATTCTTGTAAATGTTGTAGGTTACAAAACCCAATTGACCTCATGGATGTGTTTGTTTACGTTGATTTGATTAGTTTTCTTCTCTTTAACCATTTAGTCAGGCTCCAATTTCAGTGAAACCTGGATTAGTTAAGCAGACCGGTCTTGTAGTTTTTGATCTCTTTTTTTACTCATCCACGGGAAGAAATCAAATCGGAAAATCGGCGAAATTATCCAAAGTTTTTTTGATGATCATAAATACTTTCTACAGAATTTTGTACTCAATTCACTTCAATACGTTTTTTTGCATATATTTTAAAATTTCCAATTTTAAACATGAAGAACAAGATGAGATTTGTTCTCATACAGAAAACGTAGCACGTTATCACGATCATTTTAAATACTATCGCAGATGACAAACACTTCCTGCATCCATCCTAAACAAACATTGAAGGCTTTAATGTAGGTCCCGAATATAGTGTTTCTGATACATATGTGTAAAAACAGTAATACTTTGAAAGGAAAACAACAGTGTTACAAAGTAAAACAATATTGTTGTTTGCTAATAAACAAAATTCTCATTTTGTTTGATTCTGTTCAATACAAAAAGTGTTTAATTCAGAGAAAAGTTTGAAGGTTCACAAATAGTTACAAATATATTAAAGAAATTGATACATATTATTACTGTTAACCCCGAAATTCTAACGTATGTCACAAAAGTCTTGGGAAAAAATTCGAATAGATAAATTAATGACTGAAAAAAACTTTATTGAATTGATTATATCATTAGGATTTTACCTCATAGCTAAACTCTATAAAATCGTATTTAAAGAATTGATAGGGGCCTGTTCTGCTCAATGGCGCGCAATTTCCTGCGAATACCTCCCATCAGTCTTTGGATGACATCTACATCGATTTCTCGCATCTTGCGCTACATATGATCTTGAAACCCAAGTTCAGAAATAGCACACCAAACCAAAACCTTGTCTTCAAATTTCTTCTTTGTTTTGAATTTTACTTCGTTTGGACAGTCTTTTATGTTATTTGTATAGAAACCAGCATTACAGTTGATTTCAGAATGGGATAATGGAAAATATTTTTCATCATCCAAAATTATGGTTCTGTCATTTGCGAAGTGTATTCTTCTTAAGGCGCGGCAACATCTGGGGATATTTTTCAATTGATTCTGGGTGTATTTTGGACACTTACGCCTTTTACGATATTTACATCCCGCATTCAGTAATTCTCGCCTTATTGTCTCATGTAAGTACGAAATATTCTGGATAATTTTCGTAATAATGTTCCTACTGTGTCTCTTGCTCTTTCTAGCCTGTTCCTACGGACTTCATTCAGAGCCTTCGGTCGACCACTTTTTGCAAATTCAAGCATGGTACTCCTTGCTCAAATTCACTTATTACCCGATAAATAGTTGTCTTAGAAATATTCTGGCCACGAAAAATGTTGATGATTTCACGCCCAACTAAATTGTAAAAACCTCTTCGAAGTTCTAATTTGTAAGCCATTTTAGCGATTTTATTCAGGCTTTTGACAGAAGGAATACTGAATATGAATAATAAATGACATCTAATGATCGCGGCAACTAGATCCTCCACGAATTGCGGGAACTGCATGAAAAAATTTCTCCCAAGACTTTCGTGACATACGTTACGATGGAATAGGATATCTCAAAGATTTCTGATATTTTGATAATCAAAAGTACCGCACATCTGTTATCAAATGACTTTTGTAGAAACTGTGTTTTTTTGATTCAATTTGATTCATCGCATACCTACACTTTGTTCCTGTGGTATGCTTTGAAACATTTCATTTCTTTTCTGCCTTCATGATTGAGATTTCATGATTGTAGGTTGCTGAAGTCGAAATATGCAGCAGAATGTATCATAAAACAGCCGTATTTATCGTTTTGACTGCGTTTACACACCAGTCTTACTTTTTCAGAGATCGCAGGGATTGTAGGTCTGAATAATGATTTAAAATTCAGTTCCCGACTTTTTTGCATTCCCTTGAGAAAGGTGACTTCGTTCATTACAACCAAAAATTTGTTTTTTCACGATAAAACTATAAGTTGAAAGTTTTCGGATTTTGCCTGTATCCATGCTACAACACATTATTCCTCGCTATTTTTTATATTTCTAAGTTAACGGGAAGTATTAGAGTTTTTGATTACCTTACGAGAGTTGAATGTGCAGCAGAACGAGAGTTGATCATTCAACAATTCTGGGGCAGCCTATTCGAGCTGATTCTCAAGAGAACAACAGATATAATATTTTTCATTTATTTCTAGAGACCTTCGAAGGATCCAGTGAAAGTAAAACAGGTATTGTAGCAAAATTTTTAGTTATTTCTCCCAATAGAAGTTCATCGGCAATACGGTTATTCCAAGAGTATCACTTGTTTTCGATATGCGAAATTAGATACGGGGAGGTTTTTCTGATTTATGATTCCTAATGTTACAGGAGAAAGAAATAAGTTATTGGTATCAATAAAGCTTCAGAGTGAACATTGAATCAATCGGAACATATTACCGAATCCCTCCATCTTTGTTTGGAAAGCCATTTCAATTTCATCCAAAGAAAAGAATGAATGTATACATTCATATAATGTTTTCCCCAAGGAAAGTAATGAAGACACTCATTTTTCGAGATTGATTGGAATCTGTCGTGAATTTTTGATTTTGCCACTAAACAGGCAGAACACCATTGCTTGATTAATATTATTGAGGGATTAACTGTTTGCTACCTTGCTTCGAAAAAAAATATTCTAAATGCTTTTCTATTATTGTTTCAGGCTAATTCCAAACCAATTCACATTTTCGGTTGTAACAGCAATGGGATTGTATCTTATTCTCTGTCAATTGTTCTCAACCTCAATCCGTCACATAAAATGATAATGGAAGTAAAAAAGATAAATATGTACGTTTTCTGTTTGTACTTCTGGTTGTCAATAACTAATTTCTCTCTTCTGAATGATGAGTATAATGAACATGATTCGTTCGCAAGTTTGTTGCCTTAAAGCAAGAACCGAAATTACCGTCCTGGATACTTAAGTTTTAAATTAGAACATTTTCGCCACGAATTCGAAACTGGATTGGGAATTGTTAAAACGCAAACTGGAACAAAATTGCAGTTGATGAAGTAATGTTCCGCTAGTTCTTCGATATTGTATTGTTAGATTTTGTTAGGCCTGATCAACTGGAATTTAGTATGAAATGAAATTGTTTTCGAAGATTGGTATAACCTATATTTTCTGATGATTTTAACTGAAAAGGTTGACTATTTCACAGATCGAGGAATTTGCATAAGTATCTGGAATCAATTTCAATAAGATTCCTTAACGAATATAATCATCATAGCAAAAAAACATTTTTCGTTTTATATTTACATATTTACAGTTCTCCAAATTTTTCTTACATCTGTTCTAAACGATACTGCTTCTTGCCAAATTTTATGTTTCTAGGTAAATGAGAAGTGTCAGGTAGGTTTTGATGTTCTTGACAGTGTTAATTTCAATATATCTAATCTATCTGTTCAGTGTTTCCGTTAATTTCAACCTATATCTACACGTGACCTTAAGAAGAGTATCATGACAGACGGATAGACAGACTGACAGGTAGGCAGACGGACAGATCGATAACAAACTGGGTTTTTAAGGGTTCCATAAGGTGTACGGAACTTCCATAACCGACTTTTGGGCATCAACATATAATTTGGTTTTCTGACTGTCTTATATCGTGAAGGAATTAAATTGTATATAGGTTATCCCCCAAGTTCTATGATAGGGAACTCCTGAAGTAATTCTGATACGAATTAGTGAGAACATCATGTTCCTAATTGTTCGGAATATCAGTTTCGAAAATTTAATCCTCACGAGTCCCGCAATCACAATTTTAACATAACAATCGATGGAATGAAATACTCATCTTGTACAGAAGTTGCTATTCGTTATCATAGTAAAATGATTATCGAGAATGTTGAGTTGGTAGATATAAGGGAGAATATCTTTTTCGATAGATAATTATTGTTTTGAAACCTTAGATTTCTCGAATTGAAAATTTATTCCTGTAGAATTGAGAAATATGCAGCAGTAATCTATGTTTATGGTTTTTGCGATGGAATGCAGCAGAAGCAACCAACCAGCGAATACCATCGAAGATTTCCTCAAAGACATCCTCGTGTTCATACAGTTTTTGCTTCGGTATTTAGAAGACTCAGAGAAACCGTAACACTTGGGCCTAAACATGTACTACCTCAAGTCAGCATACAAAATGAGGAGAACATTATAGACTGTGTTGAAGATAAGTATTCGGCACATTGCAAAACAGTTGCAAATACCCCGAAGTGTCGTATTCTGAAAAGTGAGGAACTGCATCTTTATCATCGATAGGGAGTGCAGGCTTGGGATGCAAGTGACGAGCACACATTTTGCCGCTGGATTTTGCAACAACATGCTCCAGATCCATATCCCATTACCAAAATTTTATGGTCTGATGCACCTTGCTTCACAAGAGATGGTTTTAACTAATTTCCTTAATGATCATTCCTGGATCCTGCAGAAGCGAAATGAGGTTAGGCAAAGACGTTTCCAGGGTAGGTTCAGCAAAAACGATTTGGGGTGGCTTTTATGATAATAGCTTGTTGCCCATTCATATTTCAAATAATAGATTGAATACTACTACTTATAGACACACTCTACAGAACACATTGTTCAAATTAATTGATGATGATACATTTTACTCAGAATATGTATCATCCATTATGAAGAAATTTGGTATTATGTAATGTTATAACATTAGATGATATCAAATTCTCAATAATTGCAACAAGGAAAGAAAATGAATGTTTGGAAGTCAATTAACTTCGATAAGCCCAAGTAAAATCAGCCTTAATACCCAGCTAGACATTAATCCCTCTTCACTACTCAATTTGTAATTAGGCTAGTATATTTTTTACTAAGTTAGTTTTCTGTAGTTGATCACTGGAAAATTTTTTGACGGTCGAAACCGGTCGTGTTTGTGAAAATAAAACTGTGGAAAGTTTTTCTCACTAAATTGTCTGAAAAGTTCTTAAGGAAATAACTCTCAAATTTTGTTATAGAACTTGGGAACATCCTGTATACACTTTCAATCACGCACTGGCTATATCAATCCCTTTTTTCTTTCTTTTTCTAGCGAGTTATAATTGAAGTTAGACAATGTAACTTTTATCATGATCCTCATTAGTAGTAACCAACGTCTAGTCAGTACGTACATAGCTATGGAAACTGGATTATATAGTAATTTTGAATTTTTTGTTCATGTTTTTCTTTACTTTTCTACAAATGTATATGAACAGAATATCAACTTGGCCATGTAACATTTCTTGGGAAAACTATTGGGAAAAGTCTGAACCTTGACACTTCTTAGTCTATCCCACATAATTCCTGCTCTTAGCGATCATAAAAATGCCGTAATACGAAAATGGAAGTAAACTGAACGACGTGGGAGTTTGACGAGAGATGATGAAAATCTCCAAGTAATTGCATCCGAAGGCATTAGTATGTAATAGGGTGTACATCTTAGGATCAGCCTTGGCCCCGCTTGATCCAGGACTACGCACGCCTCGACTTAATGTGTTGCACTCTAATGACTGGGGATAGTCTTGGTGCCATCAGCCGAGTCCTAGGGGTTGTCATCCCCCAACTAACCTCTTTCCCCACGCTTCACTATTTATACTGGCCGCGGTGTCCTGCTCGTCTTAGACTAACCCGGAATACTCGTGTACAATAATTATCGTACGGGTTTATTGTTTCACGTTCCGGATTTAGCCACCGGCTTATTTAACGGCCTCATTTGACTTTGAAATGGGATAAATGAACGTGATTTTACACATGATCAAACTTTGAGAATCTGAAAACATACGCAACAGAAACATACTCATCGAGAAGTTATTTCGAATCGAATTATTTTCAAAGAGAGAATTAAATTTTTTAAATTTTCCGCGATATATATTTGGATGCTGGAATTTTAATTATGTTGGTACATGTTATATTTCAATAGTATCTAGGAAATTTCAGATATTTTGAATTCTTGGTTAATTTCTATAGTTGAAATGTTTTTACGAAATTTGTTGCGCTGTGTGATTTATTGGACTGGATGGAATCAAAAATTTACAGTGGAGGTTAATTCGCTTGCAAATGAATAGCTCAGAAAACGAACATGCAAACATTCTTTCTGAGGGTAGCTTACCACAGTGCATGATCTTGCAGATGGACGCGGACCAGCAAGCACCTGCATGCAATGGGAAGACAATAGTCTGTCGTCGCACCAACATATGGCGTGTCCGTTTGCCGAGCGTCGTTAATTTCGAATTTGCGATCTGAGCTTGTACGGTGGCGGATGAACGTCCACATAAATACAAACGATTTTGTAAATACTTGTACACTGTGCTGAGAGCCTTGTACGTGTGTAGTAGATCATTGTTCGATAATTAATAATAAGTACTGGCAATTGTTACCTAATGATTAATTGAATGGATAAAGTTGTAGACGACGAGATTATCCTTGATTTTTCAAAATACGCAGGGAATCCTGCGTAACAAAACTAAAACAATTCACATGATGCTTGGAACGAATCAAAGGTGAATTAAAGAATGATTACTAGTTCAACTAAAGAATGAAAGTATGAGGGGGTCGTAGCTCCAACCTCTTCGATGGGGTGATCTTTACTTTTATAATTCATCAATATGGAGTCAAATGACACCTTGAAGGGGTAAGGAGATTGAATTGATATTTTGATGATACTCTGCTAGTTTAAATCTTGACAGCATTTCCTAACTAATAGGAAGTAATTAAATAAATACAAATCGTCATTATCACTTGTGTCAAAGAGTAAATGATGAAAGAGGTTCTACCTCAACTTTCATGCTAATACAGGGTGCTTCAACGAAAACTAAACAGAGACTATATCTACCAAGATATTCATTTCTTATCATGACGCAAAAACAGGTCAATTTTTGTTTCAAGGATCTTTTGAGGTACAAAACTTGCCTGAAATATCAACCCCCTAAGCGGGGGTTGCAATCCTTTAACATTTTGAACTAGGAAGATGGATCGAGTGATGACTCAACAGAAAGGTGGTATCTTTGTCTACATCGCCTTGAACGAATTTCTATTTTCAATTGAAAATTGTAAGAGATACAGGGTGAGCAACTGAAAGATAGGCAAGACTATTTCCCTGTAAAAGTAAAATGGAACAGATCCATGCTGATCAATGGCAGTCATCATCAAGTACCATCCTCATCTCGAAGTTCAACCCCTAGAGCAGGGCTAACCACCCTTGAAAATTTGGAAGTGGGTAGATGGGTCTAGTGATACCTCGAAAGAAAGTTATCATCTTTGTCTGCATCCCTGTGAACGAATTTTCATTCTTGATTGAAAACTGTAGAAGATACAGAGTGAGCTACTGAAAACTGGAGGAAACCATATATTGCCCTGAGCTATTCAAGTATTAGTGCAAAAAATGGAACAGATTCATTCCAGATCAAAGGCTGTCATCTTCCGAAACACCAATCTCAAATTTCAACTGTTCCATTTCTTTGCACTAATACTTGAATAGCCCAGGGCGATAGATTTCTCCTCTATTTTTCAGTAGCTCACTCTTTATCTTCTACAGTTTTCAATAAAAGTTAAAAATTCGTTCACGGGGATGCAGAAACAGATAATACCTTTCTTTCGAGGTATCACTCGACCCATCTACCCTCTTCCAAATTTTCAAGGGTGGTCAACCCTGCTCCAGGGGTTGAAATTCGAGATGAGGAGGGTACTTGATGATGACTGCCATTAATCAGTATGGATCTGTTCCATTTTATTTCACTGAAACTTGAATATTCTCAGGGAAATAGTCTTCCCTATCTTTCAGTTGCTCACCCTGTATCTTCTACAGTTTTCAATTAAAAATGGAAATTTGTTCAAGGCGATGTAGAAAAAGATACTACCTTTCTTTTGAGTTATCACTCGACTCATCTTCCTTATTAAAAATGTTCTAAGATTGCCACCCCCGCTTCGGGGGTTGATATTTCAGGCAAGTTTTGTATCCCAAAAGATGTCCTCCTTGAAACAAAAATTGACTCATTTTTGCGTTTTGATCAGAAATGAATATCTTGGTAGATATAGCCTCTGTTTAGTTTTCGTTGAAGCACCCTGTATTCGAAATGTTTGCGAACATTTATGAGCATTATGCGATTTATTTGCCAGCACTCATGCATTATTCGTTGACAATTTGCTTGGGTAAATTTCAATGATGATAATAATTTTCGATTCGGACATTTAAACATCAGAAAATTCAAGACACTGCCTCACAGGAATCGCATAGTGCGGGTGTCCTCTATCTCAGTAATTATGTTCATCTTTTATGGAATTTGAGAGAAGGGTGAATTTTCGTCCAAAAATTCCCTAATGTGTATCGTTCGTCAGATTTCCTATTTGAAAATAATACTGAAGGTCCCCAAAAATTTCAGTCTACATATCAATTTTTTCTTAATGTATATGCACTTGCTTGTGAATTTTTTGGTTGAAATCCTATCACCAATTACAACTATGTCAATTTACAGTAACATAAAAGACAAATAGTGTTCATATAATATAAATAATATTGGTCACTTCGAATAAATGATCACCAGTCAAGAAAAAAAAGCGACGACGTTTTCGAAACGAGTTGCGCATGATGTAGTAGTCTGTTTTTTGAATTAGAGAATTTACTGCAAGTGACTGTATCCCAAATTTCCTTATAGGTTATGAAGTATAGCTAGTCGGCCTTAATCCTATAAATTCAAAGTGATTTTGTTGGATCTCAACTATTATGGCATGACAAATTTATCGCTATAAGTGTATACACATTGAGGACTATTATTTAGGGAAAGATATTCATCTAGGGCCACCCAATAGTGGTATAATCTGGTCAGATGTTAGAAGAGGACTTAGCAGTTTCGGTCTCCTTTGACCTCGTCAGTATTGCACATCCATTCACAACACTAGATTAGATTGCCATCTACTGATCTCAATCCGTTATAGCGCATTGAGACCCTCCTACGAACTGACACAGTGGCCAGTTACCTGCGCCACTGGGAAGCAGGGAAAACAAAGGGCAGATCAAACAGAAAACCTTAGGAAGCTATACTAGTTCGTCTATTCACCGTAACGCTGCACACTGTGTCTGCAAAAAACGATCGTTCGAAAAGCTTACGCTCCTTACACTTTTCCGACGGTGAATCAGGTGCTCTTCATACCTCTTTAATGATAAATTGTTACATTTATCGCTATATATATATATATATATATATATATATATATATATATATATATATATATATATATATATATATATATATAATATATTGAATACTTTTATTTAGGATTTTAAATTTGGAATTTCGTAAGCGTTTTATATCTGAAGGAAACATTCTGAAACTTTAGCCCTGTTTGCAAAGAGGCAGATCTGTCTTTGTTGGAACAATAACGTCTCTTATACCTTTCATTTGGGAAAACGTTATTTGATCTCATAAGGAATCAAGCTGATAGTTGTACATACAATATATAGAACTCTCTTCTCATTAACCCTGTCATAAGCCTTTATCTACTTAACTACCTATGAGTATTTAAAGTTACATTATTAAAATTGAAGATATTTATTTATATAATGAATGCAACTACCAGACAATCGCAAGGCAACATATTCAAATTGATAAGACTTTATTCTTAAGTGCATTATTTAGATTTGCTCAACAATCGAAGCTTTTATTTTCTTATTGTGATCATAATACCTTTCAATTAACAAGTTATAGGTAACTGAGTAGAAAACAATTCATGACAAATTTGTTGAAAAGGTGCTTGTATAGCTATTAAAATAATTGTTTTGTTCGTATAAGTATGGAAGGGGAGCATAAACTGGAGTCATGAAGTCCTATTTGCCCTTTTTTGGATTCTCTTCTTTCTGCAGGTACATAGTCTTTGTGCCATTTCAATTTTAACAAGGTGGCCATATTGCTTAGCGGGTATTGCGTTGGTAGTTATGGCTATAGGGTATTTATATTCAAACGTTCGATCCTTTCCTCCTTATTGTCACTCTCATTTCAGAGGGACATATCATGTTTTCTATGACTTGAAGGAGTCTTCGCAGTGAATAATGTCGAACTAATAAATAATGTTATCTGTCGTAACTGGTCCCCTGATATTTGCACATATTTTGTAGCGGTTCTTACATTGGGATACCCTAGAAATTCGATGGCTAATCTGCAGCTTATAGTTTTATACCCTAGCATTCTAAACTTTACTAAAATGTGGTATTTGACCAATTGAGCTTTCGCTTGTCAAATTGGAAGGCACTGGGATAGTTGTTTAATCGCGTTTTCAGTTATTCATCCTCCTTCGAGTTATCCCCATTGCAGCTATTTTCAGTCCTGTCAACTGTGTGTCCAAGACAGGGATGTACCCTTCCGTAGTCCATGACTGTTGTAGGTTTACGGATATCGAGTACACATCGCATCCTACTTCGCCTTAGTAGATTTGGATAGTTTCAGTTTCAGAAGCGACCTCATTTTTACCATAGGGGCATGTTTCTTGAAAGATGAACTGGTATTTCATGATATGAGTTCTTGCACAGAGCAGTAGGGGCATCTTAGTATCTACTTTGTACTACTGAAGCTGCTTCGCCTCAGCTCGCATCTGATACATTTTGACTTGCTTTCATACCTGATTTCATAATTTTTTGTGGAGGAAAGACTGCGTTCTGAAGTTTTTTTTATATTATTTGTTTTTGAAGGGATTCATTTCTAATGAAGATATGATTCTTTTAGTAAACGAATTCATGTAAACCCTTTCGTGAGCAATTCTAAATCAAAAGATGGGGACTCAAAGAAAAGCAAACTTTTTCAAGAGAAAATGAGTAAAATAGATTGATAACAACTTGCAAATAAAAATAAAATATAAATTCTCCATGAAAATTGAGGAGTCTAAAACATTTATACAAAAATTTCGTTCGATCAGAAATATGAAATTAGACAGATGAAAATCTGTTCTGAAACACTAGGATATAAAGGATCTGTATCTTATGCCATCGAACAATGCGAATAGCTGAAAAATTAAAGAAAATATCTCATCTGTAAAATTCGTAGAAATATATAGGCCCATTTCCGTAAATTATGAATTTATATATCTTGATGTACTAAGAAGTCGAGATGTTGACTCGGCGAGAAACGAAGCAGAGAAGAAAATGGTTGTCTGTAAAGTCGGTTTACTGACGATAGTTGAATGTGACAACGTCATAGGAAAATACTGATGGAATGGTTGTATTTTTCAAAAGAAAATTTTAATTTTATTCGTTTGATATTTTTTATGGATATACAGAGGAGGTGAATGAAAATCACAATTTAATCGTTCAAGTTACATTTATTTGTACGTATAAATACAATTGTGTCAATTTTTATTTATTTTTGTTTACAATTACTGCAGTAGTGGACCGATGCTTTTTATTTTAATGATGAGAACACGAATATCCGACAATATATCACTGAACATATATTTAATAGCGAAAGAATCATTATCTTTATCACATTTACTTTTCACAGCACTTCATACTTGAAGAAAACACGTGAATGTATTATTGTATAGCAGCTGTTCACGCGGACGCATCGCTCACTCATGTAGGAGAGAGACAGATGTCAAACCTTGCCGAACGCGGAGGCCGATTTTGCCTCTTTGCCGCTCGTTCCGCACTCACGCTCGCACTACAAGCCTTGAATAGAAAGCCTCATAGCGAGGTAACGCCGCATGAGTCATGTTTTTTCGTGCGTGCAGCCGGTTCCATCGAATTATAAGACGTTGTCTCGTCAAAAAATAATTGAAATCGAAGTTTGACATCTCTCATGTGATACGATGATGATGGGGTGACGTATTCTACTGGTGTCGAATTGAACTCCAGATGGCAGTGACCTGGACAATGATACATAAACACACTCTTGAGAAAGAGGAATTTTGTATCTCTAAAACGCAGTAGTAAGAACATGACAATTGAAAAGCTGAATACTCTTATATCAGAGGAATTTTGCCAAAAATTTACAAAAAAACATCTGTAAGAAGAAAACAGAAAAACAGCAAGTATAGAAATACAAATCCACACTCCCGTTTTTAGATCTACTCAATCTGGTAAAAGAAAGGTGTGTAAAAATACTAAACGATAGGGCATTAATTGCTTATCAACACGCTCGCATCTCGACAGTCTTGAGCTGAAAGAAGATTTCAGGCCTCTAAAATATAGTAGAGTCAACATGAGTTTTCAAGCATGTCACGTCACTATACCACTTTGATCGTTATCCTTATGATGCGTATTCTAAGATCATTATTTTGATAGTATGGACTGAAAAATATGTCCGTGAATTCAACAAATATTTAAATAAGCAATCAAAGAAATCACAATAAATCTTTTGTAATCAACTCCTATTTATAAGATGACAGGTCAAAAAAATCGAATTAAGATAAATTCAATATAAAGAAATCTTCACAGACAATATTGAATATAAAATTCGACACTTATTGATACGGATACGTCTAAAAGCTGTATGAAATAATTATGTACCAGAAAGTTAAATAACTGAGTTAAGTAAGGTTTTGTTGTAATGAACATGAGACGCTATATGCTCGGTCAAATTATTGACCAAACTATACTAAAATTTAGGTCCATGTCCATATGTAAAAATTACTTTATACAAATGATATATCATGGAAGTTTCTGTAAACTTGAAGACTTTTATGCAAGTTATTTTACCAGTGCTTTCAAGAGTTGAATAAAATCTGCTCTAGATTTGAAACTGATCGGAAAATGTAGCTGTACAGTACTCTAGATCTGAAACTAGGGTGTCCTCGAAAATATAATGGTATTATACTTCATGTTTCTACAAAAATAACTTCCTGGAAGGGTTCCTCCTCATAATAAAACTTTGAAAAATCGGGTAATATCAAAAGTCAGTCTTTTCCACAAGGTACCTCCAGAGAGTCAGTCTGCTCCAAAAGATGAATTTACGACACTACAAAGAATTGTACATAATTACGGAACGAAATATTACGCTTTCTATTGAGTGACAAAAATAATTCGAGAATAAATTATCTATGAACACATGAGGTGTGAGCAGACTTTGATGATTTCTATCAGGTTGCTGGGTTTATGTGAAGTGAATGCATGGTTAATTTCAGCAGAAGGCCCCATGAGAAAGACATTCTTTTGGTTATCTCTTCACTTATGTGGTCAAACTATGTTTTTTACTAGTACTATATGTATTAAATAGAGGTTAAAATGATCACTCTGTATATGTATTAATTAATAACATCTGATATTCTTATGAGTCATTCTCTACGCGAAAGTTTGAAAACACGAACAGTGTCATATTCTAATCGAAAATAACCGCACCCCGCAATGAATTCGCAGAATCCGCTCAAAGTTCCGCAGATCAACCCCAATCGCAACACACGACTAATTAGCGACGTCAAAATAATTTAGAACCATCACCCAATGTTCTCGCCGTATTGAAAACGACCGTCCCAACGAAACTAACTCTTCGTTAGCGCTTCGCGACAATGGCACTCGACTCTGCCGTCAAACTAATTATGAAAATTTGACAAGAACACATTGCTGGCTAACGATAATTGATGACGAGGGATCTGGCTCACCGCTTTTCTTCTTTTCACGCTGAATGCATCAGTATTCTGTTTGGATTCTACTACTGAAATAATAACCTATTTACAATTATAATCATTGATTCAAACTTTACTGTACCTCAGAGTGATAAATAAAAGTGTGTCTACATGTACGGAAGCGGAATGGAAATTTGAAAGATCAGGGAGATCTGAAAAAGAAAACAACATTTTCTTTGCTTGTTTGGGTTTTTGCATTGTTCCTATGAATGCTAATACATATTCGAAATGAAGATTCAATATAGACTATCCACAAAAAGTGGATTCAAGGAATTATCAGCATTCTATAACATTAGTGCGCACATGTTTATATTATTGATTTTGGTGCCTTTTATAGTTATCTTAGCACAATATTAACATTTTGTAGTTTTCACAAAGATTTCTTATTGATACAAAATATATGTCGAATTAAGTCCTTTTTTGAATTTGAGAATCAATTAGTATTCTGTTATCTGATGGATATTACGATAAATTTGATCGAAAGATAGAAAAGACGTCATTTTTCCTAATCAAGTGCTAATCGGTTAAGAGGAATCCTTCAAGCTGGCGGGAGGCAGGTGGATGTCGAGGAAAATTTGATGTTGGCCAATGTGTAATGAAAGGACTTGGGATCGCTTTCTGGAAACAAATAAAGTTCATGCTGCCCAATGGCTCCAAATAGTAGTTGCATTAACCTTACAGTTTTGAGAGATCTCTCTACTTACTTCCCAAGTACGAAATGCATTATATGCTGCATGTACCATAAGATTTCTCAATAATTGTGGAATCTATCTGAAACGTTTTTCCATAATGACGGTCTCAATCCTGAGCATCTAGTCTTCCTAATGCGAGGCACGCAGCTCCTTTGTGATAGGCACTTTTTCATCGAGAATAGATTCTTGTTTTTTTCCAAGGCTACTCAATAATTATTTTATGAAGCAGAAATAAATGTATTCGTATGTGAAGTGGAAGGGGTCATAAGTATTAGTTTATGTAAAGAAAGCTTTCATTTCAGGATGCACCATTAATGGTTGATGGTAGTATATGTTTACAAGAACACAGAGATTTTATGTGCGTTAGTTATATTCAAGAGATTGTTCAGATTAATTGCGGAATCTGTGAACGCTTTTCAAGGTCATTATTCGATTTCCCTATGTTCTTGAGACCTAAATTTTATCGGACTTGCGTAAATTTGCTGGGACGACCACTGCTTGATCATCTATCACATCAAAAAAAGGATGAGCAATTAGCCGAAAACAATCAAGTGAAAAGCTACCGAAAAAGATAACAGAAATGTGATGGACAACCAATGTGTAATACGCCTAGGAGATAGGTTTTCTTATTGAGAGTCGTTAAGGACAGTCAAATCGAGGTAGTGAAATCTCTTCAATTTTTTCAATTGTAATTCGGAAGGTACCATTTATATTTCAGAAAACATCACTTCCACTTCAGAAGCAATAATATGAAATTCGAAATAAGCAATCGCTACTCAGAAACTACCATTTGTAATTCAGAATAACCGAATATTATTTGGAAAGCTTCTTATTCAACTCAGAACCTTCAATTATAGTTCAGAAACCATCAGTTGTAATTCGAAAGCATCAACTGTAATTCAAAAAGTACCGATTTTCATTGGAAAACTGTCAAATGTAATTCAGAAAATGTCAATTATAATTCAGAAAAAATCAAATTAAATACAGAAGTTTGCGTATATCATTGCATTGTGTATCTGCTAAACTCAAGATTGTTTTCATAAACTTCATTTATCTACAGTAAGTGTTTCTATTCATATGGGGGCGGGGATTTTTGCCGCTGCAGTAATTGTTATGGAGCTTCGCAAGATCATACGGCGAATGAATAACTTCTTCTATCATTGAATGGTTGCTGAGATATAAGGAAACCAAACTGCAGATTTAATAGTGGTATATGACAATGCTCGTTGTCATTCTCAATTGGAGACAGCTATTATAACGGTTCAGTTTGCGTTTAGGTACTTGCTATTTTTATTATATCTTCCTTCGGTTAAAAACGTTGACCTTTCCTTTTATTTGGAGAATTAATGCTGAAATACATTTTATATTCGTGTGGGGTCGGAACGCCAGGCATCTCTTGGTCCACAGTATCAGCAAACTGGTGCTGCCCGTTGTCAGTAGTAATTTAAAGGATAGCTTTGAATTAATAATTTTGTATTGGCGTATTGGAGATAGTCGCGCTAGTTGGCAAATTGCTGTTGGTCGTTCAACTTGCTGGAGTTCTCATTTTTATGTCTTCCTCACCGTGGTGTATTCCAGGCTTGACATACAATTCATTTAACCTTACTATCCCATAGGTCACTTACTATCAAATGTGACCCCTCTAATAATACCTTTTCTTTTTCTCTCTGTTTTAGTCCTTTATTCCTCACTCTACGCGCCTAGCGATCGGCATCGAACACCTGGGGAGTGCTTCCGCCGAAAATACACTTATAACTTGTTTTTAGGAACAATTAATTCTGTTTTCATCGTCAAATTCTTATATTAAAAAGTTAGGCCTGACTTATTTACGAATTTTGTTTGTTTGTTTTATTCTTTCAACAATGTGCTCAGGAACTTTGCCCATTTATACGACTGGACCTACAGTTTATTGTGGGTTCCGAACCACTCTCCTAGACCGTGCAATGATAACTGCCATCGCAAGGATTACAAGTTATCTGGTCTTCAGAAGTTTATGCCCTCTTTATGCGACTCTTTCAAATTCATGGATATATACAACTATAGCTTTGCCACAGTCGAGCGGGCAGCCGCATGTGTGCATGTTGAAAAGCATGTGTTGTTTCCACTAGGCCACGTGCAGTGGTAGTTTACGAATTAGCGTGATATAGTTCTGTGCTCTACCTGCGATGGTTTTAGTCGTAGGTTACTTAACCGTGCGCAAGCTAGGCGAAAGTTGTAATTGTTCCCGAAGTTGACGGGTTGAAGTGGATTTGTGAAGGTCGTATTGAGGGTATCAAGGTATGGGTTGAAGGATTGCAGAGTAGTAGCAGAAAAGCGCTATTCTTTGGTCTCTATGGTCGCAGAGGATTGGTGGGGCAGAAAAGCCTAATGCTTTCGAAAGGAAACGAGCTTTCGGAAGTTAGTTTTTCTGACAGCCTCTATTTTTCCATTCGTCGATCGCTGAATAACCCAGCGGAATTAGTATTCACGATTTGAGAATTTCCTTTGTGAAATCAAAACAGGGTAACTCAAAAAAAAATGAGTGCGTTTGTTAATAACACGAATAGTGCGTTAAACGAAGTTAATATCCCGTAAGGGGAATATGAAGAGATAAATTTCGACGGAGAGAAAATAAAGAAACGCATGGCTAAGTAAGCCGCTGCATCTGCTTCTACCGTGAACATAAAATTATTTAGGTGATCTTTTCGTACTTAGGGCCACAAACCAATTAATGTTAAAAAAAAAACCGTTTTTTGACAGTTTTTTCATATTTCATATCTGAGTTAGGAATGTATTATTTTATTGAATTTTTTTAATTCCTTCTTTTATCACGGTATAGGTATTGGGGTTGAGTATTTATTAGTTTTTCGTTTTTGAGAGTTAAGAATATTTCATTTCTGAGTTAGGAATGTATTATTTTATTGTATTCTTTTCATTCCTTTTTTATTACGGTATAGGTATTGGGGTTGAGTTTTTTAGTTTTTCGTTTTTGAGTGTCAAAAATATTTCATTTCTGAGTTAGGAATGTATTATTTTATTGTATTTTTTTAATTCTTTTTTATCACGGAATAGGTATTTGGGGTTGAGTATTTATTATTATTTCGTTTTTCGAGAATTAGGAATATTACATTTTGAGTAAGGAATGTATTATTTCATTGTATTTTCTCAATTCCTTTTTCTATCACAGTATAGGTATTAGGGTTGAGTATTTATTATGTTTTTGTTTTTAAGAGTTAAAAGAATATTTTATGTTTGAGTTAGGAATGTATTATTTTATTGTATTTTTTAATTCTTTTTTATCATGGTATAGGTATTGGGGTTGAATATTTCATTTTGAGTAAGGAATGTATAATTTCATTGTATTTTCTCAATTCCTTTTTTATCACAGTATAGGTATTAGGGTTGAGTATTTATTATGTTTTTGTTTTTAAGAGTTAAAAGAATATTTTATGTTTGAGTTAGGAATGTATTATTTTATAGTATTTTTAATTATTTTTTTATCATGGTATAGGTATTGGGGTTGAATATTTATTATCAATTCGTCGTTTGAGAGTTGTGAATTATTAATTTCTGAGTTAGGAATGTATTATTTTATTGTATTTTTTCAATTCTTTTTCATCACGGTAAAGGTATTGGGGTTGCGTGTTTATTATTTTTATAAACGAAAAAATAAAGTAATGAATATTTCATTTCTGAGTTAGGAATGTATTATTTTATTGTATTTTTTAATCCTTTTTTCACTGTATAGGTATTTGGGGTCAAGTGTTTAATATTATTTCGTATTTTGAGAGTTAAGAATATTTAATTTCTGAGTAATGAATGTATTATTTCATTTTATTGTTCTTAATTCCTTTTTTTATCACGGTATAGGGCTTGGGGTTGAGTATTCATACTTTTTAATTTTCTTCCTATATTTCATTTGTGCCTTTTAATATTATGGAAGATAGGGAATACTAAAACAACTCAATTTATTTATCCCAGGCGTTTCATTTTGAATTGTTGTGTTCTCGATACATCTTTTTGTTTATCGCTGTTCATTTAGAAGTCAGTAAGTCAATTATTAAGTTATGTGTAATTCTCTTTTTTGTTGAGCTCATAACCACTCACCGCTGAGGCAAGCTGGAGTAATTATTTCTACCCTGCAGAAAAGTCATGAAAAGCAAATAGTTAAAGAATACCATCAACGAATCGAGAGCCAGTTTGCACCATACACATTAATACAGAAACCAATTGAAATTAATGTTGTGATAATAAAACCTGGTCTCTAGAAACTCTGGTTGGTTATATCTATTTATTATAATATTTTTTGGATTCATACTTCATGAATTTCAAAAGCTTTGTCAAAAATGTGCCGAAGGTGTCTGAAGGCAGAAAATCAATTGTAAAATAGAATTTCGGTTTTTTGTTTTTCACTATGAAGATCTCCTTTCATTCACCGCAATCCACTCTTAAGTTGCCTATATTCGTTGAAGTCATATTACTTACACCAACCACCATTTATAAGAGGTGGCACTAATACCTTATTCAGTATATTCCCTTCGAGATGAAGGGAGTAAAAAGCACTTTTGATGTTTTCCGAATTACAAAGGGTAGCTTCAGTAAAACATCACAATTGGTATTTTCTGAATTAGTTTCAATGGTTTATGAAACACAGATGGTGATTTCGCAATTACAAATGACTATTCTGAATTACATTTGGCGCTTCACGAAATTAAAGTAGTGGTTTCTGAATGCTTCAAAACATCGAAAAAAGTATTAAAATTCAAATTACTAATAGATAAGTGAACGATCGGGCAGGTCATAAATTTCACATATTTGGGAAAGGATCTAACAAGTTGCACTGACCCACTTAGAGAAACATCATTGCAAATAATCAAAACCACAATAGTATCGTCTTGCAGAAAGTATAGAAGAATAAGCACAAAAATAAAGAAAGCAAACTGAAGATATTTATGGATGTCATACGGAAGACAAAACAAAAAATTACGTACAACTGAAATGAAGATACTGAGAATGATAACTGGTAAAGTTTCAAGAAAGAGAGGAAGGAATAGAGCAATATCAAAAATGTGCTATGTTGAAGTTATGAAGTCTTAGTAAAGGAAGGATAAGAGTACTGAATGATAACCGAATTCTAGAAATAGTCCTCGAAAATCAACACACTATAGGAGGATGTTTTCCATGAGAAAACGGAAAAGATGGAGGAACAGCTAGCCATCCAGAATGAAGGAAAAGAAGATATATTTTTTACATTCCGACATTTGTACCATTTAATCTTGATATTTGTTGTAACTCAATATGTTGGATGTGGAAAGATTCTATGGTACGCTTGAAACCTTGTGTGCAAAAGCTAATCTGATCCCTGGGAGATTTAAATACCAAAGTCGGGACTATAGAGGAACAGAAACATGTTTCAAGATAATTCTCCCGTCAACTAGCGAAAACGCTAACATTCTGTCAATGTTTGCTGCAATAAATAAACTCTTCATAAATAGCACTGCATTTTCCACCCGCACAAGAGGGTATACCTGGGAACTTGAAAAATACCTGCACCTAGCTTGCAGAGGTCCCAACTGTGAAAACTGATAAAACACGGTGACATAGTACTACATTAGACCTTGCTAAAATTACTAGGACAATTATGGTAGAAAGAGTAAATGGCAGAGAGCTGGACTATTGGTATCATTTGTCCAATACACAAAAAGAGCTATGAGATGGACAGCAAAATTATCGAGACATCACACTACTCAATTTGTATACAAGATTTTAATATCTATAGTTATACGCGCCTTTAAATTGCAACCGAGAACATCTTGGGAGAATACCAATATGATTTTCCGATCATCACAGGGAACAAGCGATAAACTCTTTTTACTTCGACAGATAAGAGATGCGTATTTCAATATAGGTAAAAGCACAAGTAGGCCTTTCGAATTGAATAATGGTTTTAAACAGGGAGACGGACTTTCAACTACTCTGTTTATATTAGGCCCCCATTTTCTCCTACAAAGCCTGGATCTGCTTGAAACAATATACAATAAATCCAGTCAATTATTTTCATACGCGGATTATATTACCATTCTGACAAGATCAACAAAAACATAATTAAAGTCTACCAACAACTAGAAAGAAGAGTTATATGGATATGGAATTCAATGTAGAATAGATTGAACATATGGTCATATCAACATCTAAGGACAAAAGGGTGTCCAGAAAACTTACTATTGATTAAAGTACTTTTGAAAGAGTGACTCAGATCAAATATCTTCGAAAAACGATTGAAAATGACGAAAGAACCACTCGAACTATCAAAGAATCATTTCAGGAAAGCAAGCCTATCTTGCAATCACTATTCAGAAGTAAACTCAGCAGTAGGGCTACCAAGATGACGCTATTTCGCGCTCAGGTCAGACCTGTTGTCACATATAAAAAGAAACTTGGAGCAAGACCGAGAACGTAAAAGATATCCCCCGAAAAATTGAGCGCAAGGTCATCAGGCGGATATATGGAATAATTAAAGAAGAAGACCGGTTATGTATTAGAACAAATATAGAGAATGACAACCTGTTCACTCAAGAACACATCGTGCGTTCCATCAAGGCTCAAAGAATGTAGTGATTGGGATATGTTTTACGGATGCACGACACACGGATGCATAAAAAGTTTTCAACGCCACAATCAACGCTACAAGAAGGGAAGGAAGACCACGTTTGAGATGGCTTGACTGCGTTACCAAGATCTGGAAATTATGGGTTTCAGAGGTTGGAGCAGTAGATCCAGGTAGGGGCTGAGTAGAGAGGCAAATTGGAGGAGGCTTAGGCGCACATCGGGCTGTAGCGCCGAATACTGGCGATGGTGAATATTCTGCAATATTCTTATTTGGTACTTATAAATACCAAATATCCAATCTATTTTGTTTATAATTTAGTGATTTGCAGCAACTTGGTTATCAATTTTTAATCTGAATCAATTAGAAATACTAGTTAAGACACTGATTCTCTTTGAATTTGGGATCTAACCTAACCTATCCTAAATTAATAGGAATACGAGTTGAAACATTACTTCTTCTCAACTTTTTCCATTCGATAAGAATTACAATTCAATATTGTTTCTTTTCAAATAGCTTCCTTGGAAAACAACACAGGGGTGGAACCGTTCATCTATGCTACCAAGTAATTCACTGCTGATTGGTTATAGCGGTTTCAATAAATTCTGGTATTCCAGAATGACTTTCTATTATGTGATTTTTCAATCCCAGCGATGCAAAGGTCTCAAAGGGACCATTGCTAAGCAAAGAGGGGGAGTAAGGGGTAACTGAAATATTTTGCAAGTTGAAAAATCGTTTACTGAAATAGCTTCGTCAGAATCCCCTTCTGACGAAGCTATTTGTTGGGATGCAATATCAAATATTTTTGATATTGTACGAAAGTAATCTTCTTCGAAGTTTTTCAAGAATCTTTCGTGAAAATGTAGATTGTCCAAAGAAGCCTTCCTGGAACCAAGAGCAAAAAAATTCGACAAGTTCGATTAAAGGTGAAGGTTTATCTCATTGATTTCTTATATTTCCAATGAGAAATGTATCATTATTTTCCACTTTATGGAAAAAGTGATCCCACGAAAACCACCAATCTTGTGGAGAATTCTTATCATTCGAATAGCATCACGAGAACGCTAATATTACATCACACCGTATTCTCTACACATGTCTCCTCCTTATTCTACCAATTCTGGTGGCTGGTGAGAACCTTAAAAGAAATCAAAAATTTCACAAGTACTTCAAAGATTAGAAAAAGTCATCAAATAAGTAAATTACATCTGACAGAGATTTTTTTGAAATTGCTTTTCCAAATAAAATTAAAATTACATTTAATTTTCGAAGAAATTTAGTATGCATCCGAAGTTTCGAGTTACTAAGATGCAAAGGTTAGGTTTCATGGAAAGCTTGTAAATTGGGAGTTATAAGTAAGACAATAGACAATAGAAGCGTCTTATAAAGAATTGATTTGAGCATCAAAATCCGAGGAAACATAATTCATGGAAACATAATAATTCAGAATTTTCTGTTCAATTTAAAGGATAATTAAGAATCAAAGATAGCGTAAACATATCACGTCTTTTCCGACATAAAAACAGCATAACTTGGCGCAGCGTATCATAATAATCACAGTTCAGATTACATATGTTACATGTCTTCGACTAAGTTACTGGCGGGATATCACGCCGAGATTAGCTTATATGACGTTCAGTCGATTGGCGAACGAAAACAGAGCGTAGACATGGCAACTTAACACGTCTGTACAAGTAATCTGTGGCGACAGCTTGAAGCGTGACCAGAAAACATCATGGCAGTAACATAAACCAACAAACTCATAGCATGTACTCGAATAATATTATTAATCATTACTCGACGACGTGAATTCTAGAAATATATGTTTCGCTGTTATTTATTGGAGACGCTTCTGCTTTATTGCTCATTTTAAAGGGTAGACATGACACTATTTATTCGGTCGTATTTTAAACATTTTTGGGTGAGGGGTTTCGTATAATTAGTTAATTTTTCTGACTTTAACATTCAAAATGACACTTTTTCATAATAGTTGACGTTATCAAATATCTCGAATTTCCCATCACGTTAATGAAAACCTCCCTTTTTGGAACTGGTCATGAAAAAGGAATCTTCTTCTGGAAGTACTATGATAATTCCAAACAATAAAGTTTGTTCAGAGTTCAACATCTTAAATTAAATTCTGATATAAATTCAGTGAAATCTTTCTCTTTTACATATGATTACAAATTATTATTGAGGAATCCCATCTTATTCCAATGTTTTGCTTTGGAATTTTATAGATTATCAGAATAAATTGAAACTCTTTATTGTAGTGATCTTGATTTTTGAAATTGAATAGTTGATTGAGATAATCAAAGATCTTAATTTCATTTCGAATTCAAACGTGTTTCATATCTCAATAATGATAGCATGCGAAATTTATCGCTATATGTAAAAACTCATTGAAGACATTTATTCAGGGAACGATATTCAATCTTTCGTAACTAAATATCCTTCTCTGAAGGAGTTTGTATTCCCATAAACTCTTTTAATCATCGCGACCAGGGCCACGCAGTAGTGATATAGTCCGATCGGATGTCATGGACAGGAGTAACATACTGCAGTTTCGGTCTCGGTTGACCTGGTTATTGTTGAACTCCCATTCACAACACCAAGCCGGCCTGTTATCTACTCATCTCTATCTGGGAAGCAACTCCTTCAGGAAGAGATATTTAACATTCTACGGTAGGTTGAATATTGTTCTCTGAATAAAAATCTGTGTCAAGTCATTGGAGGCGTCAATTGTATACGTATACATATACATGTACTTGATGAGCTCCAATGGATTGAAATAAGTAGGTGGCAGTCTGGGTTGGGGTTGTGAAAGGGTGTTCAACATGTATACAGAAATTGCTGGCTGTTGTTCTGTTATGTTTCATTGGAATTTCGAACAATACGTCTAGTATGGAACCTACTTCTATTTTACACTATCTCAAACTAGGAGAAAAACGTATTATTAGAAGCTAGAATATAGTTACCTAGTAAGTGGAATTGGATTGGATCGAAGCAAGGTTTTATTTCTTAGCATTACGACCATAGGATGGATCACCTGGGCCAATAGATCAGATAAGCCAATTATTACCAATTTTTTCGATTACGAATTCACTAACGATTTGGTCTTTCAAATAATTTATAGTTATTTTAATGTGCGCAATTTTTCGATCGAAAATCGATCACTTTCGGAAAGACCTACCTATGGTCTGATTTTCATTCTCAATTATTCACTATAGCAGTCACCAACCTGTGTTTTTCTCTAATCAAATTTCTACCGAATCAATTAAATTCTCAATTTATGAATATCACTTAAGCGTGTCGATTTTTCCACTTCACGTCAATCGAATGTGGTGGCGCTGAAGATCAATGGCATTGGTTAGGTGTATTTCCACACTTTCTCCATATGGAACGGAGTAGATTGATCTTAGTTGATTCATTTTTTTTTCTTTACAATGACAAGTAAACGATGATTTCTACTTGAATATATTATTAAATGGTCGACGCGTTTGATTAACAGTATCTTTCCCAAGAGCGAATGAATACAATAGATATTTATTATATTGAATTAAATACGACATTATGACTTTATTAGATGTTTGCATATCTCAAAATTATTTTCTATTTAACCATTGTTATTATAAAAGTCATGAGGGACTTATGATGGGAAACCCCTTACGCCCTCTTTTAGCAGAAATCTTCATGGATAATATAGAAAAAACTATTCATGAACAGCCGCTTAGTAAACATTTCCTATATTGCTATCGATATGTCGATTACATCATTCTGTGTTTCACAGGAACAAACAGACAGTTCACTGTATTTGAAAATTTCATTAACAACCTGCACCCAAAAATAAAATTCACTTCTGAAATAGAACAGAACAATTAGATCAATTTCCTAGACCGAACAATAACAAGATCAAATAATAAACACCAGTTTTCAATTCATCATAAGCCTTCTCATACAGATATCAAAATGCATTAAACATCGGCACATCCTTACCAACATGCAGCATTTAATAGCTAGATACATAGACTCTTGATCACACCGATGTCTAATGATAATTATTTCAAAGAATTGAATTTGATAAAACAGATCGCAATAAATAACGGTTATGATGCAAATTAAGTCAGCAGTATATTATACAGGGTGCTTCAACGAAAATTAAACAGAGGCTATTTTTACCAAGATATTCATTTCTGATTTGAACGCAAAAACAGGTCAGTTTTTGTTTCAAGAGGGACATCTTTTGGGGTACAAAACTTGCCTGAAATATGAACCCCCTAAGCATGGGTTGCAATTCTTGAACATTTTGAATAGGGAAGATGGATCGAGTGATGACTAAAAAGAAAGGTGGTATCTTTGTCTATATCGCCTTGAATGAATTTCTATTTTCAGTTGAAAATTGTAAGAGATACAGGGTGAGCAACTGAAAGATAGGCAACACTATTTCCCTGTAAAAGTAAAATGGAACAGATCCATGCTGATCAATGGCAGTCATCATCAAGTACCATCCTCATCTCGAAGTTCAACCCCTAGAGCAGGGGTGACCACCCTTGAAAATTTGGAAGTGGTTTGATGGGTCGGTGATACATCGAAAGAAAGGTATTATCTTTGTCTGCATCCCTGTGAACGAATTTTCATTTTTGATTGAAAAGTGTAGAAGATACAGAGTGAGCTCCTGAAAAATAGAGGAGAGTATCTATCGCCCTGAGCTATTCAAGTATCAGTTCAACAAAATGGAACAGATTCATTCCAGATCGGAGGCTGTCATCTTTGATCTAAATGAATCTATTCCAGTTTTTCGCACTAATACTCCAATAGTCTTGGGGCGATAATCTTCTCTATTTTTCAGTGGCTCACTCTGTATCTTCTACAGTTTTCAATTAAATTCTTTCACGGGACAAATATAATACCTTCCTTTCGAGTTATCACTCGACCCATCTACCCTCTTTCAAATTTTCAAGGGTTGTCACCCCTGCTCCAGGGGTTGAAATTTGAGATGAGGATGGTACTTGATGATGACTGCCATTGATCAGTATGGATCTTGAACTTGAATAGTCTCAGGGAAATAGTCTTCCCTATCTTTCAGTTGCTCACCCTGTATCTTTTACAGTTTTCAATTAAAAATGGAAATTCGTTCAAGGTGATGTAGACAAAGATACCACCTTTCTCTTGATTTATCACTCGACCCATTCATTCGAAATGTTCATGGATTACAACCCCCGCTTAGGGGGTTAATATTTCAGGCAAGTATTGTACCCCAAAAGATTGAAACAAAAACTGACCTGTTTTTGCGTTTTGATCAGAAATGGATATCTTAGTAGATATAGCCTCTGTTTAGTTTTCGTTGAAGCACCCTGTATAAGAAAAAACAAAAATTAGCTTTACAACATATAAATCCAATCGGTGAACACCAAGACAAGAAATTCAATATTTTAACATATATAGGAAATTGTAGCAATATTGGGAAATCCTTCTCAAAAATTCAAATTTAAATATAGCATTCAAAACATCAACAAATTTAGGTTCATTTATCAGAAATTATAAGTCTCCAATTAATAAAGAAAATAAATCAGGTGTTTATAGATTGGATTGTGCAGATTGCAATTGTTTTTATATAGATAGAACAGGAAAAAATTTTAATGTTGGAATCACTGAACATAAACGCAGTTTCATCAATGGAAAAACCGATTCAAATCATTCAAATCATCTTAGGAAAAAAGTAATTCTTTCAATTCAGAATATAAAATCCTACATTCTGAGAATGGAGGTATAAAACTCAACCTTCTGGAAGTACATGAAATTAACAGATTTAGGTATTCACCGAAAGTTCTTAATGATCAGGTAGACATATATAACTCACCCTTATTAAATTCATTTCCTAAACACTAGTTCAAATACAGATAGCTCTGAGTGGATTGCCTCTTCAGTATATATAAGTATATGTTAGTACGATATATTTGTAGTATTCATTCGCTCTTGACAAAGATAATGTAGTAGAAATCATCGTTTACTTGTAATTGTGAAAATGGATTTCTATGTTGTTAAAGCCTCGTCAACTGAAT
Source organism: Cryptolaemus montrouzieri (assembly GCA_013387265.2). Lineage (NCBI taxonomy): Eukaryota > Metazoa > Arthropoda > Insecta > Coleoptera > Coccinellidae > Cryptolaemus > Cryptolaemus montrouzieri. Next base: position 67,609,889 of record JABFTP020000021.1, on the reverse strand, counting down.
TTTTTACTATACTTTAACTGAATTATAATGCCGCTATATATTATGAAATAATGTTGATGTTTCAGCGATTGGTTATTAGTTTTCACGCAACAATATTTGAACAAATTGAGATCGAATATCGTACTCATTCCATTTTTCACTTCGATTAACACATGAGAGATTTTTACTGCAAAAGAAAAAGATTATTATCGTTTTTGGAGAAGCTTTAAAAATTTGATATAGGAGTTAAAATATTATAAGGAATTCTCTCAGATTTAGAACTGGTGACATGAAATTTGTATACTGGATCTAAAATAAACAATGAGAATTAGTGGGGAGAAGTTAATACTGGGCAACAACTAATATAATAATTCAAACATTATTATGAAAGGGAAAAATATGTTTGAAGAGGAGAAATTGTAAAATATTTCCCACGTAAATATCATGTATACGTTGCGCCGTTGCCTACCCTCTGTCTTCGTGGCAAGTGAATGGAATTGCGAACTGAAGATAGTTATTAATAACGCCATGTGAACGATTGTTGATTTTAACCTGCTGACAAACTTGTTTTGCTGAGTAGAAATAATTTTCGTATTCCTAGTAGAAGTCTCTCCAAGGATGTTAAGAAAAATTAATGTTTATTACTAATCAATATTATCTGTAGTCTGCAGCGGTTGTCACTTGTTAGACTTTCACCCTATTCAATTTATTAAATTCTCAAGAAATCAGAGCGATAAGTAGTTGTTGAAAGCCAAAATTCTAGAAGGTGTACAAATTTGGGCATGACAACTTAAAAATGATTTTTAGCATATGTCCAAAAATATAAATAACGCTCTGCATTTCCTATTTGAATATTTAACAAGAAACCTGTTAACATTTGATGACATTAGCTGATGTCTTTAGTAGCTGACCACTTTGATTTGCTATGTAGTAATAATTTTCGTATTTTTTCGTCTCTTGACAGATGTTGATAACACATAAATATATATTTATCATGGTATTCTCTACGCGGTCTTCAGCGGTTGTGGTAGATTTATTTTGAAATGTACTTACTGATCTCCATGTATTCAATCGCGAATATGTAGTGCCTTTTGTCCATCTAATCGGTCAAGATTTCTTCTTCATAGTTCCGTAGTGGTAAGAAATTTTCGTCATGAAGCCGAAATCAATGTCATCAGGAGGTCTCCACAGAGACCTGATCTACAATCAATTAAGCTCATATGGATTTCATGAAAAGCGGACAATCAGCCATGAATTTACCTGAAATAGAGGTAATCTGGTGGAACATTGAACCGGATTTCAATAAGATTGATCATTGTAAGTATTGATTTCGGTTATTTGGAGGCCTACGCAAAAATATCCTGTATTGAGAGCTTGGAATGTCGTTTTTTCATAGTTGAAATATTGAATGTTTTGATTAGATTTATTCTGAGAATTCATGTTCTTATTTGATTCATTGAACTCTTCAGTAGATGTTTCCTTGGCCCTTATCTGAAATAATTCGGCAAAATGTAAGTGGAGCGATAGTTTCTTCTTATATATTATGTTCCAATATAATATATACCGTTTCATTTTGTCGAAATAAAATACTATTTATCGAATCATTGATAGTGATTGATATTCGTGTTATCGTTGTACAGTTAGCTCCTCATTATCACTGCGTAGTGTTGACGTGAATACAGAAAGAACGGCATTATATTAATGCGTTCAGTAATGTAGATGTCTCAAACTAAGTTAATTGTATTAAAGACTAATATCAACGTAGTTCCTAATAATGGCGATTCTGATTAAATTGAAGATTTATGTTAATAAGTCTTTTCATAAACTTCATCATAGAAATAGATACAATATGAATTAACACTATAAACCTGATTTTAATGATACGAATCAATAATTCACAAGAAGATAACTGTACTTTTAATACTAATTTTCATAATCAACATAATGGAAATAGAAGATTGAAAGAAATTATGGGAAGCATTGAAAATGAAAAACAGCGAAATTCTAGGAAATAATAAATAGTAAACTTGCCTCTTATTCTTCACCATTAGTTTCAAGTTCTTAAAACAAGAAACCCTAGTTGGATTTTTCTCACATTGACTTCAGAACTTGCTGTTATTCATGGACTTATTTACGAATAATATTATTAGTATAAAAGGCACCTGTATTTTTCAAATGTACTAATCATCAGATGAATCTATAGCGTGAAAAACGCATCATAAATTTGTAAATATTCTTGGAGTACTGTCTTATTGAATCGAAATATATACATGGATTTTCATCAAGTAATCAAGTAATACACAGACAAATTAATGTTTCCTCTGAGAATTACTGTAAACATATCCTAGCAAATATTCATACATTCACCTTTAGGTGCGAGCGTGGCAGATTCAGTGTGTTTTGAAAGATTATCCATTCTTTTTGGCATGCTTTCCTCTGATCATGTTTTGATATTTTGACATAATTATTGAGAATATAGTGTTTCATTATTGTGATACTCTCTTGTTTATACGAATGAATACATAAATAAAAATTAACCTTGGTAGAAAACTTTCGGAGCATCACTCTGTATTCATAACAAATATATCCATTACTTACACAATTTCTTTTTGCAGGTAAGAATTTTTGACGCTTTTGGATGATCTGAAAAAGCTGAACTGACAGAAGAACTTCAATAACAAGGTAATTACTCAGAATGAATTTCCCCCATTTCGATATATTTTATGTTTTTTTTTTGTTATCCAGGGCGGCTAAATTATTGATGTTTTAGTCCCACAGCCCTACTAAACATAATGTTCATTTTAGTACAAAGATATATTTAACTGTTTTCTGGCCTTTTAGTGTTCTAATTATTTAGAAATTCTGAATTTCCAATAAATTTTCAATATTCAAGAATCACCCGAGCAATTTCTTACACTCTAGAAGTACCTCGACGAACAGAATGTATCGATGTAAAAAATAAATTTCGTATCCGAAATACAATATAACCCATATTTCGTTTCTCAATACGATTCAAGAAGATATACATTGAAAAAGACCCCTTTGTTTTTTATGATGATGTATTACATTCCCGAAAAACTTAATTTTTTATTGGGGCACTTTTTTCAAAAACTTGAAAACATTCCTACTCAGCAGTAGTTAACATGCATGTCGCTGATGAACATTTTCAACAGCTTCGATATCTCAGCACAAACATCTTCTATGCAGTTCTTTTTCGAAGAGCGTGGAAAGCCATAGCATTCCTTGAATTCTGTGGAAATTTAACGGAATATTCTGCGCTGCGCAATGTCATCTGATATTGTTATTGACTGAATTGATTTTGAGACATATTGAAAAATGTTCTTTTTGAATAAACAGAATATTATACAAAATTTCTAACTACTCCCATCAAAATCAATATTCATTATTCCAATGTGATCGAAAGGAACCCAAGAAAGAGAACATAATATACTGGTTTTGAATGCTGTCAACATGTATATAAATATAAAGCTACAACTAAAATCACTTAAGATTATATTCTACAGTATGGTCCCATCGGAGAACAAAGTTGCGATCAGACAATGACAGAATTTACTCTAATACTAGTTCAATTCAATAATTTACACGTTCACGTTGAGCTCACAATTTAATTATGATGTGATGAATAGTTGACCATAGTATTGGGCAAAAATCTTTCCTCAGAATAACTACATTTAGCCACCTAATCAAGTTGAGGGGTTTCAATGGCAGAAAGTAAAGACCATGAAATTGGACATGAGTAATACTGTCCAATTTTTTATTCTTGTTCTCTTACACTACACATTTTTCAAATGCAATTCGAAAGTTTTATTGTATTTTCGAAACCACCACCTTTACTTCGTTAATCGCCGAATTTAATTCAGAATAGTCAATTTTCATTTAGAAACCATTACAATGCACTTCACAAACCACCAAATGTAATTCAGAAGATGCCAATTCTAGTTTAGAAACCATTGGATGTAATTTAGAATTTTTTTCTTTTTTGGAACGGAATTGATCACGAGGGGGAAGTATGAATATCGTATCATTCCCATGTCGGTAAACCACGGCGAGAATAAGTAGAGTGAATGCAATTAGTATAGACTTCTTAAGAGTAACTAGATGAAAATGAAAGGGAGATATCTAAGTCTTATTTAGGACAATGGTTTTGAAAATCAAGTTATGATTCAAAAAAATTAAAGGAGTGTTGTGGGGCTATATTATGGGACACTACTGTTCTTCCACACCTGGAACTACAACTTAAGAAACTCCTACTAGAATGGCAGATCTCATGTTCTGCAGTATTAATTTCAATTTGTTGAGAGAATATTCGCAATCGAAACAAGGAACATTGTGAATACAATTACTTAATCTCAAATTTTCGTTTCCTATCAGTGCAAGACCCCTATGAAGCTCCTAAAAAATTTCACCAGAGCATGGATTGCTCAAATGAGGTGGACGTTGGTATCTATCGAAGCTGCCAAAATTTGTATGGTAGCCAAAGGGGCAGGTACTACCAATAAATATAAAATTAAACAACTGTTATTTTCTCCAATTTACCAGGTACATAAGTCAAGAAAATATGCAATTTCTGACTTGCATAAGTCTTCACTGAATCACAGTGAGAGAGGTAATATGTTTGTCTAGGAAACTGTAAATTGAAAATTCTAAAAGAAACAAAATAAGGTATTGATGAGCTCTCCTGTGGAAGTTCTAATGAAATTTATATCGGTAAAAGTTTTATAAACTCTATACTAAGTTAACAATGAACAAACGTAGGTAACTAATTAGTGATTACATTTGCTATTTTCTGAATTACAACTGATTTTTTCTGAAACACATTTGATATCTTCCGAGTAACAAATGGTGATCTATGAATTGCCTTTTTTTTATGCTCGCTTTCCAGAAATAGGCGAACCTGTTACACCTGAGTGGGCGGCTCGGAAGAACTGAGGTGTCTGTTTACGCTTCTTGAAGAGGGCCAAATTGTAGGGTGTTGGGAAGATGTTGGACAAAAGCGAGTTCCACAGCTCATCGGCCCTGCAAACTAAGGAATTATTATAGAGAGAGGTTCGAGGGGTCGTTAAATGTACCGCCATATGATGAGAACTCTTTACTAGCCTAGTGTTGCGGCAGATTATGATTTTTCCTTGAACAAGGTCTTTCTGCTCTTCAGAGCATCTTTTCTGGATCTATCTGTAGAACAGAGAAAGGTCAGCAACTTGTCTTCTGAGAGCCAGGGGTTGGAGATCACGGGTGTTCTCCGGGTGGTTGATGAGGAGCACATCCCGTTTTCGCACACTATCCAACATCCGCAACGAATGTATGTCGAACCTGCGCCTTATTCAGAAGCAACAGCTGAGATGACGTGAAGTATCGCTTGGCTCTGAAATGAAAACTGAGTTTAGTTGATGCTGACTTAGCTATTGCTGATACATGTTCAGGCCAGCTAAACTGGGATTTTATCGTTATCTCGAGAAGGTATATCGAATCTTTGGATGCAACTTATTGGACTTGCATCATTGAAGGAAGTTCTCCAGCAGGGACCATTCTAGAAAACGTAGTTGCTTGCATCTTGCTTGCGTTGAAGCTCACCAGATTCAACTGACCCCACTCAGATATCCTCTGTGAGTCAGAGTTTAAGCTATTAATTTGTTGACATCTCTGACGTTGAGATTCCACAGCTGTAATCGGCCGCAGACTACTGAAAGACGAAACCAGGGTACAATCGTCGGCAAAGGAGAAGATCTTGTTCTCTGTAGATGACAGAAGATCGTTCATCTGTAACAGAAACAAGGTAGGCGAAAAAATGGATCCCTAAGGTACTCCTGCTTGCAACTGGAAACAATCAGATGTTATACCGTCAACCACAACTTGTATTGATCTGTTTGAAAGAAAGCTACTTATCCAACCCCGCAATTTTTTGGGAAGCCCATATGAAGCAAGTTTATTCAACATGGCTGCATGCCAAACTCTATCGAAGGCTTTAGAGATGTCGAGGGCTAGTGCTCTAGATTTCCCCATGCTTTTCCATCGTTGATGTACAAACATGAATGACGTAGGCGAGCAGATCTCCTGTTGATCTTTGCATCATTTATGACTCTCTCCATCACTTTTGACATAATGAGAAAAAGTGCAACAGGGCGGTACTTTTCGGACTGTAAACTTGATTTATGACATGGAAGAATTTGTAGGTGGAATGTTCGTTGGTATTGAGTTAGATGAATCTAGGACAGAGTTCTTTGAGAACAAGAGAATAAAGAGATCGTGATAGTTTCGATTCACAAATAATCGTTTCTGAATTACAATTGACCATTCAGAATTAGATTTGACGCTTTCCTAATTACATTTGGTCATTCTGAATTACAAATAAATGGTGGTCTTTGAATTACAATCGACTATTCCGTATTTGAGCTGATAGTTTCTGAAATACAAATGCTGCTTTCGGAAATATAAATGATGCAGTCTGAATTACTTTTGAAAATTGTGTTCACACTGAAGAAAATTATATTTTGTTAATCATAACCCATATAAAATAACCCATATCAATATGTCACGGGAAGATTTACAATATGTACAGGTTGCACAGATTTGGACGTTTCTGTACTGCAGCAGTGTGAAATATTGCGAAAAGGGAAAAGTAACCCTCCCTTCCCCGCGCAGTTTTTTGAGTGGTGAGGAATTCATTGTCATCAGTTAATATTTCGGTTGTTTTGGAATTTATGTAAAAATGGTTTTGACATTCTAGGAGCACATTTCTGAGTAGAAACAAACTACACGCGGAGAGTTATTTTTGTCTAGCGGTTTTGACTTATAATCTATCTCCAGTTCTTTAAATATGAACCATAGATAACTTTTATTTCGTTGAATAGAGTTTTTTCCCTCACATGTGCACTCAAGTTTTTCATCCAAGACGTGTTTTCATGAAAAACCTAAAATTGTTTACTTATTCCCTAATTTTAAATAGTTACTCTTTATTCGTTCCCAGAATTCACCCGGAATGATTGGAATAGGTTTAGTATGTTCTGTGCTCTAATTACAAGTTCGAAAATTAATTGTTCCAATGACAATTCAGAGAAATTCTTAAATATTTTTTTTAAGTGACAACTTTTAATATAGTATTGTTTGTAATAACGAAGCGACAATGCCGTACGAAAATTCCAAAATGTAACATGTTATTCCAAAACATAAAAATAAAGAGATAGTCCATTCTATGGAATGAAATATAATGGAAATAATCAATCACTCAAGTGAATTAGCGCCGGCGATAGTTTGTTGAGGAGAAGCTCCATCATGCTAAGGTAGATATTTCTTCATCTAGGAAGGGATAGTTCATCAAAATATTTATCGATAATGTTGTTATTTACAACTTCATGATATAATTCACCACAGAGTTTTCAATAAAAAATCACATATAATGCAATGTATCACCACCACTATACATTAAACGTATATAGTTCTTGATGTTGAATAATAATACAAGAATGTGTATTTACATTCGACCATTAATGTTCATTTTGACGATTGGATATTTCATAGTTTCTGATGTGAACTTCATCAGTCTTAATTTATTATTATTGCTTGGAGAAACTGCAGATTTTCTCCAGACAAAAATCGAGTCAACTTTGGAAATCTTCTGTCTGCAAAAATTGGAATACTTTCATTTCATAAGATTTATTTCTATTTTACTTGAGAGTACTGAGCACGCGATAACCATGTTTCTAATTCAATTTGCCGGCTCCAAATCGATGGGTTAGTAGTTTGCATGTTACTTTTCAAAAATTTCATACGGCATTGTAGCTTCGTCATTAGTTTTCTATCTTAAAATGTAACACATGTAACTTCACAAACATTTTGTATTAACGAAGAGTTACTCGATAAATGCCTGCAGTTTGCATGTTACCCTTCAAATTTTCGTACGACATTGTCACTTCGTTATTATTTTTCTGTTTTGAAATAACGATAGCATGTAATTTCTCAGAAATGTTGTAATAACTAAGAGTTATTAGATAAAATTAGAAAAATGGTACCCAATCTGCGTTTTCTCATGAAAAAATTGAGTGCGCGTGTGATATATTTTTGAAGGAAAAAAAACTCTATTCAATGAAATCGAAGTTATTTATAGTTATAGACAAAAATTATATAGTTTGATTCCACGTAAAAGAGTACATATAGAATGTCAAACTCATTTTTACATAAATTCAAGAACAATCGAGACATTGGCACTTGACTATATCAGAAAATTATCAAAATTTCCAGATACCTAGAAAAATAGTTTGAATCTGTTGGCGGAAATGAATTCCTTACGCAAAAAGGGAGCCATTTTCCACTATTCACAATATCTACCCTGTACATACAGTGGTCCCATATTTTATTGGGTCTTTCATTCCTTCAATTCTCAAACAATGATTGGTTAATGTTATAATTAATATTGTTATTGTTTGCACAATCCTGATACTTGATTGAAGCATATAATTTGAGAAAACATAGACTCTTTAATAGTTTAATATTCAACGTTTGAATATCGGCGGTCAGTAAGGCTTCAGACAAAATATTCTATTCAGCATTCAGCTCTTGCGTGAATTATAAACTATCTATATGACAAACGACTATTTTGCCGGCTACTCTTCCAACGGAAGGTGAATCCATCATTTCCGTATCCTGCAACTTGGGGGGAATATTAGCCAACAATCTGGACTCCGATGTAAACACAACGATATATCTAGCCGGTGTTTACCTCTCTGAAGCGAGAACAGGGGAATGACAAATTGTGAGTAAAGGTAGTTGGTGATAAACGGTGACCGTTTAGCGCCGGCCAGCGGGCAGCTAATGATGCCCCCGGACCGCCCCTGGCTCTCTTATTGCCCCTTTGATCTAGTGCCGAACGTGGACCTTGGGCGTGAACTGGCTCGGCACTTGGAAATAATTATGGGCTTCAAGATGTACAGTAGAAAAGCCACCCCATCTCGATCTGTTGAAATAGAAGACAGATGGAAATTCATCGTTGAACGTTACGTTCTTTCAATTTTTAAACATACATTTGTAATACCAGGCGAACTGAAATCAGCATTAGAAAAAAGATTGTTCAGAAGTATGCGAATTTCCGATTCTACGAGGTACTCCATTTCACTGAGGCGCTTTCTAACATTTTTATTTTAAATGGAATAACTTCTAATTTCTTCAATTTTCAGATTCTTTAGTTCGATCTAGGTAGACTTTGCTTAACATACACTCCCCATAAAAATTGTCGCATCACCCTCTTTTTACGACAATACTATATAAACTTTCAGGTTGGTCATTCAAGAGTGGCTTGGTAACTTTCAGAAGTGTAAAATTAGAAGATATCATTCAAAAGAGTGGTTACTAATCATTTTCAAAATCGAGGGTGTCCTCCCCGTACCCTAAATTCATGCCAGTACACGTTTCGGAAGCCCCTCAAACAAGTTTTGGATGCACTCTTGAGTCACTGAGTTCCAAATTTCAGGAAGCAGATTTTCTAGTTGTTGGATTGTTCTACAAGGCATCCTAAGTTGCTGAATTTGCCACCCCATGTTGTCCCAAACATGTTCTATGGGATTAAAGTCGGGTTCTGGCTGGCCATCTTAAAATATCACTTTCGGCATTTTGCAGAAATTCTGTAACTACTCTAGCTGCATGAGGCCAAACATTATCATGCATATGAATGAAGTTTTCGCCAATCAACGGGCCAAAAGGTACAACATGGAGTTCAATGATATCTGCGATGTATCTGGCCGCTGTCATTCTTCCATTATTCACTAGGACTAACTCAATTCGACCATGGAAATAAATGCCTGTCCACACCATTACTGATCCCTATCCGAAGTTTTCGGTTTGCCGGATATTGCATTGCTGATATCGTTCCCCAGGTCATCTGCATACAGGCATGCGTTTATCATTTGATACTAGACAGAATCTGGACTCGGAAAAGAGAACATTCTGGAATACCCAATTTTTGCTTTTTGCCTCGCAAATGAAGTCTTGCAACTCGATGCTCTCTGGTGAGACGCAGGCCGGTAGAAGCTTCCCTTGGTCTGATATCGTTTTCCCTGAGTCTGTGCTAATAGTTTGCAATGAAATTTGCACATTTCTGGAAAGAGCATTCTAGCCGTACAGTGCCGAACTCTTAGCGCAGTTAAACGAAGCCAACGATCATCAACTGGTATTGTTATCCGATTTCTTCCCTGTCAGGCCCTCATTCTGTATTCCTCTGTTTAGTGGTACGGATGAATTTTCTTGAAATAGTGCTTTGGTTTACATTCAACAATTTAGCCACGTAACGTTGGCTTCGCCCCTCCTCTATAAGTGTTCAATTATTACCACTTCATGATCACTCAAATAGCGTCCGGAACGTTCAGCAGCCATTACAATAAATTCAAAGATTCGAAAATCAACAAAAAACACAGAAAACTTGCATTAATTCAGCGTGAAAACTGAAGAGAAATTGAATGAATACTGATAGTCAAATAAACTCATTCTTGTTTCAGACGTGTTGTAGATCATATGGAAACAAATAATACGACATAGATAAGATTTTTTTCCCCTCATATGTCCAAAACCATCTGTTGACAAAGAAACTGCTATCGAACTGCTTAATCGATTGTGGAATTCAGAATACCAGGTGATGCGACAATTTTTGTGGTGTGTGTATATTGGACCCAGAACCCGTCGACCGATATATTGGACTATTTCTGGAGTTAATACTAGAGAAAACGTCTAAATTTCTTCTGGTTTTCCTTTCAATTATGGAGGTTAGAGACTCGTGAAATGAGTAGTCTATTTTGCCCTGAATTACTGTACTATTTACAATCTAGTAAAAAGTGTTTGAATGAGTTCATTGTTGAAAATATGGTTCAACACTAAAACACAGCAACAATAAACCACAAAGAAAACAATCACGCCACAGTCATGCTCATCGAGTAGAGATTATAAATAGAATGTGTTGTTCAGAATTCTGGGTGCCCACATTTCCGGATCCTGTGAGCAATACCTCTCAGGAGAAATGTATTGTCTCTTTCTGCGAAATGTCCACGAAGTTTTGTTGGAAAATTTCCGTTAGAATTTTTTGCAGATTCTAGATTCACCGATGGATTCGAATAGTTGTACCAGATTTAACAAGTTGTGTTTTTTTTTCCGTGAAAATCAAATGTACAATAGCCGATGGATAGTAAAAACAGAATTTGTGAGCCATGTGTAGCTTCTTTCAAAAGTGAATTTCTATGCGTACTGTTTAACAATTAGTATGACGATAATGTTGAAGTTTTCATGATTATAATTCAGCGTAGTTTTTCGTTTTCTAATGTTCCGTACTCTAGAAGAAAAAAGAAAGCCTTAAATAATACACGCCGTTATCCATCCATTTGTCTGCGCGTCAAGACTCTGTCCTCAGGAGAACGTTTTACTATAGAGGGAAATGGATACTACATGCTAAAGTCGGCATTCTATTGAAGCTTCTAACTCAAACGTAATCGAAAGATATAAATTCGCAATTACTTTCAGAGATATCACTTCCGGTTATACCGGACATCGATTGTAACTGCTAATTCAAATGGCATTGTGCATTTTTCGATTTTATTGAAAGGCATTCTTTTTGAAACATCTTTCGTTGAGATTTGTCCTATCTGAAATAAACCACCATTGAGCTACGATTTCTTTATCAATATTCTCGGAAATATAATGACATCTTCTTCGTCCATCAGATGTGAGTGAGATTATAACTTCTTCAACGAGAAAATTGCTGTTTACGAGGACAAAGTACTTTCTGACGCTATTTTATAAACACGTTGCTTGAAAATTACTTGTCAATTCAATAAAAATAAAGGGTCAAAAGAACGTTTTTTTAAATGAGAATACTTTGCCCCAATTCTTAGAAGCGTATTTTAAATTAGTATTGATTGGTATTAGGTTTTCCTATTCCAGAAATTGCTCATCCTTCATTTTATTCGCGATTTTAACAAAAACCTGCTATTTCTTTGGAAAATTAATTCATTTGGTCATGGAACAGAGAAACGGACAGACTGGATTAAATTCCGATACCGTCCCTATGTTCCACTATGTTCTATATAAGGTTCTATGCATTTCTGCATGAGTTTGACGTTTGGAAATTATTTAAAAATAGCAATAACATTAACTTCGTTTGTGTATAGCTCTTTTGTTATATAAGATGGCAAATAGATGTTCAAAGGAGGATATTATGAATTTATTTATCATTCATGCTCAATATCAACAAGTAAAAGTCAAACTTGCAGAACATTTAACGAAATGTACCTGAAACTACGACCAATCTGCAGAAAACAATTTAACGAATTACAATGAAATTTTGTCTCTTATGAAATACAGAAAATGATATGCTCCCAGTTCAAACTGTTATCGTTTTGGCGAAATGAATCATGAAACAAAATTTCTATTATTTCTGTAAGATGAAATTTGAAATAAATTGTAAACATAAACAACGTAGAAAAAATTAAATCAAAATTGAATGTTCAGATCGGCCTTTATTGATTCCTAAACATTTTTCAAACCGAGAGCGCACTTCATTAATAGTTGCTTTGTTTCGGAGAGGCCTAGGTTTCATTGAATGTGAACCATTTTCATTTCGCCGAAAATAATCCTAACCACCGCGTCTCCTGGATTCATCAATTATATTAATATGAATTTGTAGGGGTGGACATTTTTTTTGTATTTTTCTGACAAATTGATTTTTTTTAATATTAAGGTACATCGCGAAAACTGTAGTTCCTAGAGTTTTAATTTATGGCAGTTCAAAAAGCAGACTTCTAAATATTGGGAATCAGATAACCTTTTTAATGAGGTATCAAACAACTCCTTTCCTAGTATGAAAACTTTCCTACTGGTAGTTGATATAGGTAGGGGGTAGATACTTTAACGTTTAAATAAGTAATAGAAATGTTTCCGAATATTATAGAAAATAATTACGTACTCCTATAGACAATGGAATTATCCTTTTAAATTGTTATCATACCAATCCTTTTTCCCATTCATGAGTTTGGGGTGGTAACTATCAGGAACATGCAACAAAAATGTCTCTTTTCGATTAAAAATCGACCTGTTTCAGTAAGTTCACAGAAATTTCACTGAATATGGAATTTTTGCTTGTAGGTTATCAGAAGAAAGTTATTATAGGTTCATCAGAAATTTCATTTTTGAAAATATCTCCGTTCGTTTCGCTATGACTCACCATCTTGTTTCATAATTCATTCAATAATCCAGCATGCAAGAATGCTTACTGTATTAAAATGTTAAATTATAGGAAATGAGAATCGAAAATGAAGTAAGGCGACAGATTCACAAATGAAAACTCAAACGGGGAGCTATCAAATATATCGTAAGTAAATAATACAAGAACCTAATTCTTTCACCTATTTCGCGATCTATCATACTTCTTATAATTATTTACATCCATTCACCAGATTTAATTTCAACTTCTATATAAATTCCTTCCACCTTCCATTTTCTCTTTATATTCACATTTCTAAGAAATAAAACAAATCTAAGATGACAATTTCATTGCCTATTCCACACGCTTTTCAATTTGAATAACGATGATTCTATTTATTTTATGAGGTCTAACGATTTATATCTCCCCTGCACGAGGAAATAAGATCGGTACAAAGTACAAACTCATGAATCCGTAATAAATCTGACTTTTTCAGCGTGGAGCACACCAAGCAGGGCCTGCTTGTTCCAATATAATGTAGATAATGCAATATGGGATCCGTATGCACACAATATGAATTTAAAAGGCTTTCGCGTGCTCTAGTCTTGCCGGGCTTTATTGGAGCTCTACGCTGAATCTGTTTCACGTAAGAATTATGGGAGCTATCAGCTTGGTCTTCAGAAATTTCATTTGTGTATTTTAAGTACTTCAGATTAGAAATAAAGATAGATTTCTCTATTTTCCATAAATTCATTTTCAATTTTTCCAAAAAGAAATGAAGTAGCATATCAAGAATTGAAAAAAAAATTCATTTTGAAATGAATATACAAGGTGTTTCATAGAAAATTAACAACTTCCACTAACTAGGAAGTTGGGGGACTATTATAAGAAATCTTAGAATAATAGCAGAAATAGTTGGCAATCTCATTTTGACCGACAAGTTTTATGGGTGATAAAGATAAGTGTTGTGATTTCACCAGTTTCACAGTTCGATATTCAAATGAAAATTGCTCAAACTATATGAATATAACGATTTTTGTTAGAAACATCTTTAGGGTATAGATGAGGTTAAATTCTATAAAATTGTTACTCAAGATATCTCAAAAATTATTGGATTGCCAAAGAACAGCAATGAATATACACTTCAGTTTTTTGGGAGCCACTTCATAACTCGAAAATGAATGTGTTTCATCTTACTATCTCACCCCCTTCCACCCTAACTTGAAAAATTCAAATAAAATAATTCCTCTTTTTACACTTCATTGGATAGTCTATATCTTCCTGAGTTTAGTAATGTACGACGTGTTTGAATAGAGTAATGAGACTGATATTTTTGAAATTTTTTATTTCAATATGATTACAATGCAATTTTATCTGCTTCAGAATAGTCCCCTTTGAAAGCCACACAGCGCTGGAGACAGTCCTTTCAATAATCATAGCACTGCTGGAACTTCGATACTGAATTACCTTCAGCTGATCGGTTGCAGTTATTTGGATGTTTTCGAATATCCCAAAATGAGTCCCCTTGACGTGATTTTCGATTCTCGGAAGAGGAGAAAGTAACAAGAATTCAACTCTGGTGAATGATAAGGCCGAGGAGCTAAAGAAATGTTTTTACTAGCTGAAAACTTCATTTTGTAAAACCCAGTTCTTTTCGATGTTAGGTCCCGCATAAAATACTCTGTCTTGAAGTCTTTCAAGAAATTCATGACAAGAATGTAGTTTGAGCGTTCGGTCTTGAGGCACAAAAACTTTGTGGATGATTTCTTTGCTATCAAAAAAAAGAATCAGAATGAATTTGATCGTTGATTTGCTCATTAGTGCTTTTTGGGCATTGGAAAGGTTGCAAGATATCACTCTATGTCGTTTGGTTTCTGGGTCGTACTTAAACACCAAAGACTTGTCACCAGTAATGGCACGTTCCAGAAAACAGGGATGGTTTTCAATCAATCCCAAAAAGTCAAGATTCTTTCCTTTCTGCAAGCCTCTTGGTCTTGAGAAAGCACTTGCCGAAATCGATTTTTGCAATAATTCTGAATGCCAGCTGTCAATTTAAGAGAAGTTGAATTCAATAGATTTCAGTTTATTGGAGCTTCATATGTAATACAGAGTATATAGACAAGTCAAAATTTAAATTGTGAATGAATTGTAAATAAATTGTGAATAAACTGCGAATAAATTGTCAACAAACTGTTAATTAATTGTAAACAGTCATAATAATTTATAATAAATTAATGCAGAGACAAACTGAAAAACAGTTAACGTTTCGGATTGAACAAGATTCAAAGTCAAAAATTCACAGGCATTGTATAAAACTGCATTAAGCAGTATTTTCCTTATTATATTTTTGAAATTTTTCATAGGTTACAATCTGAAGGACAACGGCAATTTATTTTAGTGAAAGCCAAAAATTTGGACCATTCTGCGACCTCCCGAAACTAACAAAGGAAATTCTGACATCGTGTTCATTTCTCGTATCATAATTATGAATGTCCTCGCCAAGATCAAGCAGAGAACTTTTGTTATCATACACAAGACACCCAAAAAACATAGAGTCCAGAAAGAGTTAGTATATTTGGTTGTTTAAATGAGCTCTTGCAGCCATCTCCATATGCGATATCCCCCACGATACGAACAGCACGTCTCTGTAGTCTAAAAATTCTTTGCACTCCCGCAGCATTTCCCCCCAAAAGTGAGGCATACCTTCAGAGTGATTCGCATAGTTAAAAATAGGCAATTTTCAATACCTGAGGTGATCCACATTCCTTAAGACTCCGCAAAAGAAAAATGTTTCTGCTTAATTTTCTAGATAGTTTTTCGACATGTACACTCCAGGTAAGCCAAGAATACAAGTAGGTACCCAGAAAGCGAACACTCCCAAACTCAACTGCCCTCATACTGAATGGTACTATCTCCGTCTTCGTCTCATTCATCGCTACTTTGTATCCAGAAAACCACTCAAAAGCCCTCGACTGCGTCCGCTCAAGCAACTCACCCGCCTTTTCAGGGTAATTGCATGAGATAGAAACAGTGGAATCATCTGCAAATAATATGCTCAGACAGTCAGTCATATCTTCGGAGTAATTATTTATAAAAATCAAACAGAGTAAAGGTCCAATTATGGAGCCTTGTGGTACTCCTACACTAATAACTTCCTTTTTTGATCAACTGCCATTTGCATAGACACACTGGTGACGATTTGATAAAAATGAACTTATTGAGGCTATATGCTTCCGCCATTAAAACGATAACGTTCCAGTTTCGACACGAGAGCTGAATGACAAACGCAGTCAAAGGCCTTCGTGAGGTCGTGAGACCCAATTCAAAGCATTTGATCGTATTAGAAAAGAATTCAAAAATGGCATCGGTTGTGCTTTTAATTTTTCTGAAACCGTATTGCAGTTTCGAAAGAAGATCATTTTGCTCAAAATATTCTACTATCTGATTACTCAAGATTTTTCGAGTATTTTAGAAAAAACGAGAACTAAATAAATAGGACGGTAGTTAGTAACATCATCAGAGTTTCCTTTCTTTAGGAGAGGTATAATTTTAGATATCTTTAGACACTCGGAAAACACACCATCGCCTAGACACCTATTTAATAGGCAAGTCAAAGGAGTTATTATACTGTTAATATTTTTCTTTAATGGTATCATTGACATATCGTAATAGTCAGCTGATTGCTATCCGCAGTCCACAAATAATAATAATAATAATAATAATAAAACAACTTTGAAGTGGAAAGAAGGAGGACGCGGATTAATAGATGTTGTCAATTTACACACCGAACAGATAAGAAATCTCAGAGAATTCTTCTCAGCAAAAGCTCTCACTTCTGACCTACATAGAGTGGTATCGTTGGCTGATAAGGGATATACACCTCTAAATCTTGCTACCAGAGATGACCTGCTGAATCTACCATTCCTATCAGATACTGAAAAACAAAAGCAATGGTCAAGAAAGGAATTGCATGGACGACATCACCATGAGATTAATCAACCACACATCGACAAAGAAGCCTCCAACAAATGGTTGAAGAAAGGAGAATTATTCGCGGAAACAGAGGGATTCCTTATGGCCATCCAAGACCAAGTGATCGCTACAAACAACTACAAAAAATTTATTATGAAGGACGGAACATTACAAACAGATAGGTGCAGAAAATGCCATATAAGATCGGAGAAGATACAGCATATTACGTCCGGATGCGAACAACTGGCCAATACAGACTATCTTCACAGGCATAATCAAGTGTGCAACATTATCCATCAGAAACTTGCACACAAGTACGGACTTCTGAATACATTCCAGCCATATTACAAGTATCAACCGGCGCCCGTATTGGAAAATGACTCTATCAGATTATACTACGATAGGCCTATTATCACTGACAGAATGGTGACGAATAATAGGCCGGACATAGTGGTGTATGATAAGAGAGCCAAGACAGCAATGCTGGTGGATGTCGCCATACCAAATAATAACAACGTGCTGAATAAGTTCCAGGAGAAAAGTCCAAATACACAGACCTTGCTATTGAGATCAAGCAGATGTGGCACCTCGACAAAATAGATATCGTTCCTGTCATCGTATCCTC
The DNA here is from genome assembly GCA_013387265.2 of Cryptolaemus montrouzieri. Classification (NCBI taxonomy): domain Eukaryota; kingdom Metazoa; phylum Arthropoda; class Insecta; order Coleoptera; family Coccinellidae; genus Cryptolaemus; species Cryptolaemus montrouzieri. The sequence continues at coordinate 67,592,121 of JABFTP020000021.1, read as the reverse complement.
GACTGGTTTAATACCCAAAACTTTGCATGATAGCCTTAAGAAATTAGAATTGCATAAGAATACCTATATAGAAATGCAAAAAGCTGTAATTCTTAATACATGTAGGATAGTTAGGAAATTTATGTCAAGTATATTGTAATCGAGCCTATTCCCTTTGATTGCTAAATCTGGGAAAGGTAAATTATATCCAGCTACTAGCTGAGATAGTGCATAAGTCCACGATAATAATAATAATATAGTTTATTCAGATTTGAAGAATGTATAACAAATAATATAAATTTCTTACCTAATAACTATTATAAGTCTGAATAAACGTTTAATCACAGAGACATTACATAATGTCTGTACGTGAATTGAACTTAAATAAACAATATATTTCTCCCATAAGTACAAAAAATAAAAATATAAGCAAACAACAAAAAACAAAACCAACATTTCTAATTAGTACCATTGAAATTTCATAGTCACCACGAAGAAAGTTATACAATGTCCCTTGATATGTCGCTATCGTTGGGAAAGTCACCATCGGTGTGAAAGTCACTATCGGTGTGAAAAATCACTATGTTAAGTCACTGTCGGTATAAAGGTCACGATCGGTATAAAAAGTCACTATCGGTATGAAGAGAGACTATCAGCATCAAAGTCACTAATTTGGTATTTTATTGTCACATATCTGATTAAGGCAGCTGATTTATAACATTAAAAAAGATTTGCCTGCCACTTCGTTGACTCCATCTTCTTATTTTTCTCTTGAAATTCTTATACATATAGGCTGTTCTTAATTCTTGAGGCAACATGGCATATATTCTTGGTGCCAAATAGGTAAAGGATCGTTGCCCAACTCTTTTCTCAGCTCTCGGGGTTTCAAATCTATTTTTCTTGTTTCTGGTAGAATAAATATGTTCTATTGAATTCAATTGTATTTTTCCTTGAAATGTGTGAAACAAAATGTGAGCCGAGAACAACTGATGAATGTCAGCTATTCCTGATAATCTATACAGTTCGTCTCCATCAGAGGTAAGTGGTCTCCCAAAAATAATCCTCAACAACCATTTTTGCATTGTTTCGATCTTTTTTAGTTGATTCTCGTAAGCACCCCCCCAACCTATAATACCATATGATAAGTGGGATTCCACGAGAGCAAAATAGAGTATGCGTAGGTGCTTGACGTCAAGAATCTTCCTTAAATATCTGAATTTATAAAGCAGCCCTCTTAACTTCTTAACTATATTATCGACATGTTTATTCCATCTCATATGTCCTTAACCTCGATCTGACCCAACATTCTGAAGGAAAAATACAACGTGCTCGAAATTTCCTTGTCAAACAATTCACCTGAACTCTGGCAAACATTCGGTATATTACCCTTAACCCGGCAGCAGACGAAAAATGAAAATAGAACCCATTTGAACTAATACTTGAGGTGCCACTACTATTTTGTTTTCTTCCGGCATTTATTATACTCCTCAATTTACCTTGCTTGTTCGATGCCAATTTGATGGCCTCATCATTAGCAGCTATTTTAGCATCCCTGACTCTCTTGACATTTTCATCGGTGTTTGCACTTGAAGGCCTTCCGCTTCGCATCTTCAATCGACTTCTGGAAATGCCTTAAATCACCGAAAACCCTGGCTTTTAACAGAACTCACAATATATGCCGGTAATTATAAGAAAGCATAAGAACACTGTTTCATGAAAACTAATGCTTCGTATAAATAAATGGCTGTATCAAATTCATACTAGATCGCATGTGTGATTGACGCTGCTTACAGCCTCTCATCTCAGGCGTTGCTGGACCGCAATTGATGTTGTCAGTTTCATTAGTTCAAATACAAACCTCGTATTACATGAGATGTTTTTAAATTCACCGTTTAAACCTGCTATGTTTTAAGAAAGTTTTACTATGAATAAAGTAAATAAAATACAAAATATTGAGCATCGTAGCGCTGCGCCAGTTTTCTTCTTAAAGTCAAATAGTCGAAAAATGAATAAACATAACTACAACTTTTTAACTTTTGGTAGCACATTCTTTTGAATGATTCTGCAAATAAAAGTTTTTTGTTAGACTGTTTTAATTTCGTTTGTAATGGAGATCTCAGAAAAATTACATTTTCAATTGCCGGAAGTTTCGACACAATGTTCATTACTGGGTTAAAGGTAGGTTTGCACGTGCAATAGCCAGAGTTTCTAAGACCCAAAGATTAAGACAAAAATGAACCACGGGCTCATCACATTACTGGGTTAGTACAGAATAAGAAACGCCAAGGCAATAGAGCTGTTGTTGGTTCAGCTTGAAGTATTAGGAAGATTTGCCGGTAATTCCACGACTTCTTGACGACAGATGTGTGAAGTAAATGTTCCTTGTAATTTGTCTGTGCGCCAGTTGAATACGTTCAATAAGCTCCATCCCTTCCATGACTAGTTAATTGGAGAAGAATTTGATTGAATTATTGCGTTTTATGAGCAGATATCAAACAAAATCTGTGTCTTTAAGCGATCAGTCTAACCACATGCCACTCACTGTCTGGTGTGAAATAATTATTTCCATTACATTTATGAACACGTTTCTTAACTCCAATGTATGAAAAAAAGGGTAACAAAAAATTAGACGACTACGTGGATTATGCATGAATATCAAATTTTGAAGGAAGTCCAAACACGATCAAAGGAAAGCTCAGTATGCAGAGTTAAAAACAATCAAAACACACCAAGCCTCCTACGATCGCTCCTTAAGAATAAGTTCAGGAAAATGAGATGAAACGAATGAACCATACTCAATCTTTTATATGATTCAATCGAATAGGGAGAAAAAACCTTGTCTCACCTGATGCAGATACATCAGTAACACTGGTCTATGAATTAGTTGTGAAAAAAAGTGTAATGATTCTCTTTATTCCTTATTCTAACCAGATCTTTGATTAATTGTGGTACCGCAACAATCTGAAAAATGAAAGAGAAACACAGCAAAACGACATGGTGTAAGTGAGAAATATCCTTTCGTACCAACCGAACATAACAACGATAATGATGGTGAATGGTTATGAAAAAATACGTTATCTTCAAACGTTGTTTGGTTCTTATTTGATCGCTTTCACCGTGTATGTATGTTAGTACTGAATTTGTTAGATAACGAATCTAGGCTCTGCTCAGCACACTCTGGGACCAACCCGAACGTTTGACGTTGTGTAACTCTTCTATGATTGATCGGGCATTTTGGTTTGAACGGGTTCCAAACCTCTTCGTTACTCAATGACCAATTTGCTTCTAAATTTCTCATTGAACATTGAGCGTTAGACATAATTTTAAATCAGAATAACTCACAATGTTCAAAGTAGAGTTAGAGTTACAGTTTTCTCATATAGTTTCGAAATACTGGAAAAAGACATGAAAGCTTATCCCACAGTTGAATTATGATTTTTATCGGTTGTCGAGAATTGTATATGAAGTATATTTCTGTAGAAATGATAGTTTCTGAGGTATAAGCCAAAAACTGAAAAAGTTTCTTTTATTCTTACCTCATATACTTATGTCACGTTTAAGGCACTGGAATATGAGTCAAGCTTATGAGCTTGACATACGATATTTTCATATAATTACTCTCTGAGTGTAGTGACAATGAAGTAGAAGGATTTTCATTATTGGGTAATGAAAGTTGATAGTTTTCAGATATATGAAGCTCAGCTCGAAAACTATCCCAGGATGAAAAGAGAATAGGACCTTTTTTGTGAATAATTTCATCAGATTCGTTTTTGAATTTTTCTGTGAGGCACAGTTTCACAGATTAAGCGAACAATTACAACAAGAACCTGTCATACATCTTAAGATCAGATTTTCAGTTAGATTTCGTAAGAAATACTACCTACTGCAGCCATTCTCATGGTGGAACTCTCGACGGATTTCTTCTCTACCCATCATAATCTCCTAGACCCCGAAAGTTCCACCACCGACATCCCCCTCCCCCACTTTCAAATTACTCATTCATAAACTCTCTGTGGCATCGAAACGTGTTACAAATAAAAAATAAAATTTTCTTTTATTTATTTTCATAACTTTTTTGTAAACTTATATTTTGTATTTCACGATATCGTCCTGTTCCTGACTCGTTTTAAATCATCTTCAAGATATAAATGAAAGATATCAAAATATTGAGGCTGTACGGAGTAATTCCGTTACGAACCTCGGTATATTCTGACAAATATCTCGGTATTTCCGGTGTCTTTTCATCGGGGTTGCCTCTGACATCCCAGTCAGGAAGGGTACGAACCAGCCCTGCGGTGAGAAGCTACAACCAACTCCTCTTTCGGAATGAAGGGGAAATTATTAAATTATTTTTGGTAAAAAAGATTACGCCGAGGATAGTTCATTGCTTCAACGCTTGGTTGGAATTAGAACAGTGATGATGTGTTTCCTGTTTTTGGCATCTTGTTATCGTGTTATTCTGATTACTTGGAGGTTATTCTTCGGTTCGTTTATGAGTTTCTTATTGATTTTGTGGAAAATCAGATTTTATAGCAAAAAGTGTACAAAATACGCTGTACCAAGTTTACTATGTTAGATATTCAGAACAGTTAGTGTCTCACTAAATAAGTTCATAGGGCCACTAATGAAAATAATAAGATTTAAGTAAATTTTCATTATATCGAGAAAAAGGCACAAAATAGCTTTCACATTGAAACTATTCTTTGTAGTTCAGTAAACTGACAGATTTCTCAGGCATTTTCATCTGGAGCGGAAGATGGATGAAGAAATGATTCAAAAAACAATTTCTGCAATTTTGTCAGTTACAATCAAATTGTTACGTAGTGTTGCATGAAGCATTTCATTGGTACGCATTCATTTATAATTTATTCATTGGGGATCACTGATGACACCAAACTAAATTTGGTATATATGGTTCTAACTCTGAATCTCTAAATAAGTAAGCTACAAATTTACCAGACGACATTTCAATAGTAATTAATTGCCATGACTACAACGAATAAAAGTGCATGAAGAATATATTTTCTCACTCTATTTTTTCTCTTTAACTGATTTGGACTCGAGTTGACCGTGTAGGTGAAAAACGCTGATCCCGGTTGATTTTTGTTTCATGAGGGACCATTGCTCATACCAACTTTGAGCATGTCAGATCATCCACCTTCCCATACCATCACTTATCAACAAAATCATCATAGGCAATATGGGTCGAGTAACACATCGTTAGAAAGATTTTTCGATTATCTACACGAATCGATAATTATTTTGAGTCGAATTTTCGATACATGTTCCAATTGCAAAAATATATTATCATATAATATTTAAACAACTTTTTGAATCCTGTGTATTTCGAATGAATCATTTGTGAACAAGGTGTTTTTGTACGTTGATTTGGAAGTGTAGGGATCAACCCCCTACCCTCAGCATCTTTAAACTTTTATCTTCCTGTTGAGGGTCCGTAACACTTGTTAGGGGTCTATACAAAGTGTTCCAATCAAGGTTTTTATTCTGTTAGGTAGCTGCGTACGTCAGGTCTATTGATTCATGCTCATTCGACGGGTTTTCTGAGTTAGCTGTAATACTGGAAAATTTTAACGGCAATTAAAGAAAATGAAATGATTACGAAACAGAAATTTGATTTTGAGAATTTTCAAATGTTAGATAGAGGAAACGATAACACAGCTACGGAAAGATTGGAAATGATCTATATAAAAAAGATAAAATCACATAATTAATAGAGGATAATAAATTTTAAATAAAATAAACAATTTAGCACAAATATACTACAATCCAATAAAGTATTAACAGGAGAAACCACCTATCACAAACTACAGGAACTAGTAAGAACCTACATGATATTTCAATACAGATTTATACTAAACACACATACGAAATAGTAGAAATAAACAAAATAACAAAAATGAAATAAAGAGGACACCATTCGAACGTTGATTTATCTGGCATCTAAGAGATCCCAAGATCGAGACTCTTCAGATACAGGAGAAGAAAACATCAGAGAAGTACCCATAGGTACCATCGGAATACTTATCAGACAGGTAGGGACCGTCAGATTTAACATCTGAATACGCGCACGGACACAAAGGTAGACGACAGATAGACAGGTAGAAGTTTTATTCCATTAAAGGGATTAATTTGTTGCACTGCTGTGAACGAAGGAGTAATTTGATGGGAACGTTCTGCAGGCCTACTTTTTCTCTAATAGTTCTTCTTCTGGGACCAAGTGTTTCAGCTCCCTCGGGAAAAGGCACCAATAGGCTCTAGAAAACTGAATATATTTGTGAAGAGAGAAATGAGAAACGATTTTTCATAATTATCCGATACTGTTGAAGGAAATATATTCGGGAAAATTGACAGAAATTTCTTCAGATATGATTTTACAACAGTAGCTTGGGAACGCAGAAGACCAAACCAAAGGGATGGATGAAAGTGGCTCGTATGAAATTTACTAATGATCAGAAGTAAAAAAGAATTTATAATAATTGTTACAAAGTATATTCGTATCAAAGAGATCCATAATAAATGACGCTAATTGGTATATGGCATATGTGAGATATGGAAGAACAGAGGAATCTACTTTTACACACCGTATTTTTGAAAAGTATTAAATAGCTTCTCGAATTTGGTAATACTTTTTTTTGATATAACTGCTTTTCAATTGCAGCTTGCCATGCTTGTCGTTATTATCTCAAGGTACAAATGGTAGGATTACATAAGTAACTCAATTTTCAGTCTTTCTTGCGTCATGAATTGATGCCAACTTTGGACTAATCATTATGTTGTCTTGGGCACGATGGATGGACTTGCTATTTGACTGAACAATTATGAATATATCGTTTGACGCTTTATCGTTTACTTACCATAGTTTGACATCCCTGTAAAAAATCACGTTCTAAGCAGGAAAATTCTCAGAATATTCTTCCTTTTTTGTAATTAGCGATCCCTGAAGAATTTCCTCTTTTACTTTCAGGTGCAAATTAATCAGAGTACACGTGGACCATGGTTCAGTTGTGATGCCCGACAATACCTTGGTACCCCTGCTAAATAATTCGCAGTATATTTGAGCACTCAATGGGAAATTGTTTTCTTATCATTATGAAATTCATGTTACAATATCCAACCTGGCATTTAAACTCTTTTCTTGGTAATTCTCACCTATCATTGATGTAAACATTACTTAATTGCCTTCAATTTATTCAACAACTGTCAAAGTACAGATAAATCGCTACAGAAAATAACTCAGGGATTACGAACGGTACTATTACGAATAGAAAAAGTACCATATCTTAACTTCAACGGAAATTTCTTACTTAATATTTGTATCTCCTTCTGCAAATAGACTATTCTAAGCCCTCATAATATTCCACGCTGTAATACGTTAATTGCAGTACTCACAAATAGGTAAGTATTTTTAATATTTCCACAAGACCTTCATTATGTGAGTGTGACGAAAGAGAGTTTGAATGTTTCATTATTTTTGAAACGTATTGATGTTTTTCGACTAATTACAAGGATGGTCTGAAAAATTCCCGACCTCTTCGTGAAGATGGCAGCACTCGTAATTAAAAGCTTCTGTATTTTCATTGTTTATCTGTTGAGAGGAACTCACCGAAGTTTCAGCCATTCTGGACGCGCAGTTGTTATGGAACAGTCGTTCGAGTGAGTTGATGCGAGTATTTTTGTGAAAATGGATAAAATCGAGTAACGAGCTGTCATTACATATCAGTTATTGAAAGGCAATACGCCTACGTTAATAAAATATGAGTTAGATTCTCCGAATGGGAACACTTCACCATGATTTACCATTTACCAGTGAAATTTGAGATAACTGAATTTTAACGTGGCCGTAAAAGCTTGGGAGACGATGCGCGATCGGGACGTCCAAAAACTGCAACTACTAATGATAAAATCGCAAAATGTATAAAACTGAGAGAGTTAGCAGAGGTTATGCTCACGTTAGACTAGAAACGTGCCCGAATGAACATTTCCAACTCTCTGTTGGAGCAGTTTGGTCACAATAAATTCGATTTATTACTATGGATGAAATTTGGATACACTAATATACTGTAGAAACAAAGATACAGTCCAAACAGTGGACTGCAGGGGGCTGGTTTGAAAAATAATCAAATATTGGTTTTTTCGGCTGGAAAAGTGATGGCGACTGTTTTTTGTTATAGTCATGGAGTTATTTTGATCGATTATCCTCGAAAAGGAAAAACCGATCACATGAATATACTACACATCATTATTCGACGAGCTGAAAGCAGAACTTGCGGAAAAACGGTCTTATTTACAGAAAAAGAAAATCCTGTTTCACCAAGATAACGCTTCGTCTCACACCTCAGCTGTTGCCATGGCAAAAATTCACGAGTTACGGTTTGAACTGCCTAACCTTCCGCCAAGCTCACCAGATCTGGTCCCAAGCGACTTCCATTTGATTCCTCATCTAAAAATTGTGCACGGAGCACAGAGATTTTCGTTAAATGAAGAGGCAATCGCCTAAAAGTAATTCGAAAAAAATTTCTTGTATTTTTGTTAGGTCAGAAACTTTTCAGATCACTCTAGTGTTTTGATACACATATAGTCTGACCATTTACTATTCAGCCTTTTCACAGGAAGAAGTATTTAAATTCTTTTGAAATGAGGAACATTTTCATATTTCGTATTCAAGCAAATATGAACTGATTTAAATAATTGACATTGGTTTAATTTAGCATTATCTGAAAAGTTATGCATATTTTTCATTGAAGCAATGAGGATATTTGTGAATTCTGGAGTCGGTATAGGCTAAATGACTTACAAAGCCTCATCAAACAGAAATATTGTGTTGTTACAAAAGTAATTTCGTTTTTTCCCGACAGGATTTAATTGTATTTTTTTGCACTCAACTTCACACTTAAGCCGTATAATGTTTATATGCTTGGAGAGCTCATATAGCAAGGCTTGTGTCTGAAAAATTCCAATTAATTCTGCACAGTAGTTTTTGGTTGATGCCCTTTTAAATATGAGAGCGATAAGCACCATTTTCGACATATCTTACTCTTTTACTACAGAAAGGGTAAAAATGCTGTTCAAGCCAGAAAAAAACTGACCTATGAGTATGGAGAAAGTGTTTTGACAGTACGACAGTGCCAGAACTGGTTCGCTGAATTTCGATCCGCCAATTTTAATGTCAAAGATGCACCACAGTACCACGTTCGAGAAGGCCGGTTGGAGCTTATAAAGACGCAATAAAGGCATAAGTTGATGCTAACCGGCAAATAACAACACGTGAGATCGGATTGAGATTAAATTCATCCAATTCAACAATCTATGACTACTTGAACGGGCTGAGATTATCCTCGAAGCTCGATGTATGGGTTCCTCATGTTCTCACAGGAAGAAACCTGTGTCGCCGCATTGACGCCTGCGATTCGCTTCTCAAACGTCACGACAATGATCCGTTTTTGAAGCCCATCATCACTGGGGAAGAAAAATGGGTTATATACAATAACGTCAAACGCAAGAGGTCATGGAGCAAAAAAGATGAACCGGCTAAACCATTTCCAAGGCCGATATTCACTGAAAAAAGGTGATGCGCTCCGTTTGCTGGGATTTTAAATGAATCGTTTATTTTGAGGTTTTACCGGATAACATAACGATTAACTCGGAAGTCTACTGTCATCAGTTGAACAAAATGAATGATGCACTTCAACAGAAAAAACTAGAAATAATCAACAGGAAAGGTGTAGTGTTTCACCAAGACAAGGCGTGACCTCACATAAGTTTTGGTCACTCGCCAAAAGCTTTTATAGCTTGAACGGAATACAATGTCACACCCACCATATTCTCCAGACCTGGCACCATCGGATTATCATTTTTTTTTGGTCACTCTAAAATTTTTTAGGCGGTAAAACCTTCATCTCAAATAAGCAGGTCAAAAATCACCTCGATCATTTTTTTGCCAGCAAAGACCAGAGATTTTATAAGCGTTGAGTTATGCTACTACCAGAAAGATGGCAAAAGGTGTTGAACTAGAAAGGCCAATATATAATTCAACAAAGTATTTGTTTATCATACGAAAATTGTCTTTTATTTCCACGAAAAAACAATGAACTTACTTTCCGAACAACCCCATAATAACGAAACGGTCATTCAATGAAAAACCAATAGGATATCGTTCAGTAATTTCGGTGATAAAATTGGTTATGTGTCAAGTAGGATGAAAAAATTAACTCCATCCTAGAAGGTTTGAAGGAAAGATATAAGTGAAAGTCATTGAAGTTGCATTTCTACATACAAATAAAACAAATTATACGTAGGTCATTGAAAGAAGGATCAATAATAATCGTTGATATTTCTTTGTAACCATTATTTCCACTCTAGAAATTTCTCTGCAGGGTCTGCTTATTTTCAGGGAGGATAAATAATATGTTGGAACTATTGTTTGTTTATTATAGAAAAAAACACGGACACTATATCAAAATTATATTCAAGAACTCAAAATCTGAAAAGGAATCGACAACCAAACTTATCGAAAGAAAAAAAAAAGTGTGCGGAAAATAATATATTGGAAATTGAAGACTACATAAATTATCTAGACAACCTCTTTAGTTTCAAATTTAGTTGAACTTCCTTACGAAGCCTTCATATTCTTCAGTTTCATAGAGCATTTTATTTAAAATGAAGGCTAAAAGGAATTCAACTATTACTTTTCTTTCAAGAAATGCATAAATAAATAATTTTTCTCAAATTTTATTCGCGTTCAGATTGAAGAACGAAATTGTAATGTATTTATTTTAATCAAGAAAGAAAACATTTATTTTCGAAAAAGTGCGCGAAAAAAAGTCGAAAAGACCTGGTACAATTGACTATTCAAATCTGGATGCAACAAAGAAAAAAGGTTTATACTCTATTATCTTGAAAATTGAAAAAATGGTAATTAAATTATTTCGATTATTCTTCTTGGTCACGCAAAAGTAGGACTGGACTGTGTTTTCCGAGAAGAAAACTCACATTTTCAATTCATTGTTGTAATTTGTAGAATGGGCGACTTGTGATAGAATTTTTCTTTCCTAAAAAGTGGTTACTTTGTTAGTTTTAATAACTTTCGTTTTTTCTTATTTTGGGGAAACAGAACTCAAAACGTAACAGAAGATTCTGAGGAATCCAGAAATAAGCTCTGTGACGGAGTCCCATTGAAAATCACAGTGCAATAACTAGAATCGCTGATTCTAGTTATTATTTCGAATCTTTTTCACGGAGAATAAATAAGTATGGAAGATGAAAATCAAATTAATACAGACATGATGCAAGCATCATTTTCAATCTAACAGATTGTGTGTTCCACTTAGAAGGACATCGGGAGGAATTTGGTCCTTATTACTTTTTTCAACGTGTGGAAACAAAATTTTGGGTGAAGTTCGGTGAACAAGATCCTCTATCTCACTCTAGAGCCAAAAATCAGGACGGGTCAGACCTGAGCGGATAGGTCACCCAGCAGGACCGTTTGTTTCTCTTTATTGACCACAAAAATTATTGTTGGGAATAGGAATTTCATTATGATTGTTCTAAATCTAGTTTCATTCAATGAAAACTAGTCATTCTAATTTATTTGAATAATTGGCGAACCAGATTTCACTCCAAATTTTCGCTGAAAATTATTTTTCTTTATGTTAGGCAGATTTTACTGGCTCCAATGTATAGAATTATTTCTATAAAAATTACGATTTTTGTGAAAACGAGAACTTGAAGTGTCCAACACTCTCATGTTCTCTAAGCGTTAGAACATTTTGGAAAAGTTGTGTTTATGTTTCCGTAAAACAGATTGAACCGTCATAGTCGATGTCCCAGTTTCTTTAGAAGTTTGTCAGACAGATGGTTTTGGGTTCGCACCTACACGCAATAGGACATTCAATTCCGTTTATTCATTGAAATTCCTCTTGCGAGTTTTCTGTTATTAGATTGAACCATGTATGCTCAATTTGCTTTCGGGTCTGAAAAAGTTGCGGTGCTCTGATTCATCATGATCTGGAAATCGTTCCTGATAGAGTCGAAATATTCGAGCAATTTTTCTGTTAGATGGAGAATACGCTTGTATCAGTGTGTTTTCAATATATTTTTGTCTTTCTAATTATTCTAATACTTTCTAATTATACTGATACTAATAATTCTAATACTTAATAATTCTCCGAGAGAAAGACTTCATAGGAAACAATAACAAGAATTAGCGAGAATCATCTGTCATAATTTCTTTTTAATAATTGCGAATGATATCCATTATAATTCTATGAAGATTGCTGTGTGATATTCAATGGTATTCCGGTTTATTTAATGATTTATTAGAATCTTCTGTTTTATAATAGAGAGTAATCGAGAAAAGGAATGAAAATATGGGGTTACCATTTGAAAAGGCCATCTACCTGTAGTTTTGGGATTTCATAGAGGAATGAAAATATTAGGGCTGTTAGAATGTCTTTCAAGATGCAATTCCGTTTTTGTTTTATTGAAATCGTAAGAGCATTTCGGGGTGTTTTCACCCGATATATTCTCAATTCCATAATAATTTGTTGTAATATACAACATGCCAACAGCATTGGGTATACGTATGCAATTTAATAGTTCCATGTATACCAGCTAGTAGTATATTGATTCCCTGAACAAAATATTTCTTCTTGATTCGTTGAATATAAACGAGATAGATGTTCATTGATTCAATGAGCTCCATATATCGACCAAGGAGCTGTTGAACGTTGGCCGAATTATGATTTCACCGAATCCATGATTTTTCCATTAAAACCAAATATTTTTTTATTTAGTGTTTTTGTTGACTAATGTGTTTGTGTATATTCTTGATGAAACTTGAAAAATATATACCTTTCATTAGTTGAGCAATGACATCGAGAAACATCTAATGAAATTTTTTCAGTACATAAAAATTGTAAGTGATTAAAAATGAGTTTTTCGAAAATAATTCAGGAAATATTAATGCATGAGATAATACTATAAAGACGAAATTTCAGATAGATAACTCTTAAAATGCAATATCTCGCATCTACTATTTTAATTTAATGATTCAAAGTAGAATATACCGCGGCCTTCACGACACTTGCGCATAACATCCATAATGAGTACCTCTCATGAAATAACTCCTTATTGACATAAAACATCAGTTTAAGAATCTAAAAAACCATGGTGTCATTTGAACCATTGGCAGAATGAAACCGGTTTCGGACATTCACAATATTGAAGAACATGACATCGTTTATATAATTAGTCTGAAAAGTTTTGTCCTGCTAGAGCTCTTATCAATTATAAAAATGATAATATTACATTATAACGGTGTTCCAGCATTCTTTATGTTGTTAATTATCAATATTCAATTTTAACAAAGAAATGAAAAATTATCATTATCGGTTCTTTCCAAAATTCATATTTCGGTATTACATTTCCGAGGATTCACATATTCAATGAAGTTTTATTACTCTAAACCATTGCCACATAGACTATAATTAAGAAAGCATCTGCCGATAATGCTAGTATAATTAAACCAATAGTTAGTTAGAATTAGAAGATAGATATCAATCATATAACTCAACTAACTTGAATGAAAATTCCAATAAAAGAATCGCATATATACCCATCGAAATAATCAGAAATTTCTGAGGGAAAATGAAACAACTTTCTAGGGAAGAAACCTGGAAGCTTTTAGCGTCAGTTGCTCCAGTATTACATATTGAAGCAACCACAGACAAAAGTTGTGAAACTCATTTACAGTGGGAAACTCAAGAAAACGTATGCCATTTCTCTTTTATTATATTAACATTATTGTGTAAAGTTGTGTTGGTCGAGTGACCGGCTGTTGCCTCAAGATTTCTGTTGGCCAGACCCAACAGACTCATTTATCTAGTCGGTTAATGAAATTATAGCCGGCGTTAGGTCATCTAGCCACAATCTTCACAATTTCTGTAGTAGTTGTAAGGTTTCGAAAATTACGGCAAACCCCAGCGCAGCAAGATTATTTCTCTGCTCGCTCGTTATAGTCACCTCATTTGTTTTGTTGTTGGGGTGGAGGAAACTTATTTGTATCGTGTACGTTGAATTCCTTCAACTGAGATTTCTTATATAATTTGAAGGAATGTAGCTTTCGTGTCTTGTACAGTCACCTTCACGAAATCTCCACTGATAATCTCAAAATTATATTTCGCTTTTTTTCACTAAATTAGCTATCATTTCAAACGATTAAATATTCCTTCACGAGGAATCACAATAATAGGTTCAACAGTGATGAAATGGTTTAATTGAATCTTACACCGAGGGAAAGGCTGTCAGCGGTTTTGCCTTTGTTTTGGACTCATTCTTGACATATAGCATATTGCGATAATCAAATAGCATCTACCAAAACGACGAAGATGAACAAAGCATAATTGTGAACTTTTTCACAATTATGTTAATGTACAGTAATAATTCAGATGATATAATATGATATGATCTCTTTACTATGTGATTAGATAACGCATATGCACATACTGTGTGTTTAAATTAGGACGAAAAAGCCTCAATAGCTCGACTTTCCTGTGAATTGGAGAGGGACATTATTTGTCAATGTTTCGTTTTCACTGTATTAACCTCGTACCTCTTTCAGCTTCTAACCAAAATTTTCAAACAGGGAAAAAAGGTCATAAGCGATACCTTTTCGAAAAGATGATTTTGTTCTTCACACTTTTTGAAATAATATGAGACCAATTGAAAACTAGAATTTTCTGGAAAAATTCTACGTCTTCATGAATCCATTCGATCTCTGTTTGATGAAAACATTCGATCAACATCGATTTGGTTGGATCATAAAAATTTTTGGTACTCATTTAAACGTTGGTATATCAATTACTACCCTGAAATTTTGTATAATGAGCAAGGGGTTGTGCAATTCCTCATTAGAAAATTCATCTGATCATGTCATTAATTAAAAAGTAAAACTGCTTACATATCTTTGATTCTCATGAAAATCTACAAAGAAAGGAAACATACCATTGAGTTTTCAGTCCTTCAATAGTGGTATATTCCTTCTGAAATTGATCAAAGTGGCCCCCATGTACCACGAAGCATTACTAGAATCAAGATTCTAATGATTGCGTGATATTTTGCGACATTTATGATGTTATCTGCTGACATGCTTGAACAATCCTTTCTCGTACTTTTTCCAACGATTCGACTGGCGTAAAATAGACTTCAGACTTGAAATAGTCCTATAAAAAGAAATCGAGACACGTTAGATCGTGCGTTCCAGCCGGCCATTCTATAGCGCCTCTACTACCCATCCACTGACTTGTAAATCTACTCTCCAGATAGGTATAATTGGATGGTGCACCGTTATGTTGATTCATAACGTTATGTTCAGGTAAATTAGTTCGATGGTAATTATTATGAGTGGATCAATAAAATTCTCAAACATGTTCAAATAGGTTTCGCCTGTATAAATAAGGGTCCGGCAATATGGTCTCCCAAAATTCTGGCCAAACATTGTATTTAATGCCTTCTAGTATGATTCTACGTCTTTAAATGGGGACTGGTATCACTCCAGACTCTGCAGTTATGGTGATGCACCGTACCATTGGAAAAAACGCACGAAATAAGCATTCAGAAGCAAATTTGTTATTGATAAACTCACTGAAATGTTTGTAGAACTCTGAATGACGATCGAAATCATATTCATTAAGCTCGTGTACGATTTTAATTTAATTTGGAAGGAGTTTATACTTGTGAGAAAATCTGAAAATTTTTGTAGGGCATACTCTGGATATTTGTGACATCTCCTCATCGATTGTGTATTCAGCATCATGGCAACTTCACCCAAAACGTCCACACTTATTCCTTCGCCATTCACAACTCTGGTTGGATTGTGTTTTCATTAATAACATATGAGTTTATATGAATTTGCTCGTTAACTCAAGAACGTGTTCGGACTCTAAATGTATTCCACGGGCATTTTTGTAGGAAATGCGCGCAGTGTACAAACATCTTCATCAAAATCACCGTTATTTTAGGTTATTAAAACTATGGAGAATACTAACAACAGAAGCTTCCTGTGTTTCAATGAAGAGTCAAAAGTAATTGAATCTAGCTTATCTAGAAAAAAATTTTGAAACATGAAAAGATGAATAACAAACCGGCAATAACCATAAAAATGAAACCCCTTTTTCATTTATTGATTCAAACGGAAGAAATCTAGCTTTCTCTTAAGAGAGTTATTTTACACGCTCCCTATTTTTCATTCAGTTCTGCAGAATTATTAACTCTTTGAAACGAAGTCGACTTGATAGATCTTGAAATCATAACTTAAAATGTGAAGGATTGATGGATCGTTGATGAATTGAAAAAAATGCTTAAATTGAACAACCTTTCAAAGAGTTATCACACAACCCTTCTCTCATATGAAAATTTTAAGGGTGGTTTGACCGGGGTAGAGGAAGGATGCGCAATCGTTCAAAAGAGAGAAAAATTTTTGTGAAGTGTTTTTAAACGGACAACGAACGGATTCATAAAAAAAGATGGAACTTTTTCTAACAATTTTCGATTTAATACGTCACATGTTATTTCAGAAAGCATATAATTAACATATGTGGTCGTCTAGACAATTACCCTTTCAGAGAGGTATCGCACGATCCCTTTTCCTTTTTCAAAACTTTGAGGTGAAACCTGCCAGGGTTAGGGGGTTGCTACTTTTATGTAGTAGAAAATGTCCCTTTCCAATAAAAAATTGACCTGTTTCAGAAAAAATCAATCCAGTCGAGTTATTCAGGGTCGTTCGTTTTTTTGGAACGCTCTGGACGCATAGGGTGTATGCGATGTTTTACTACAGCAGCTATGTAAAATATTGCAGATAGGGAAAAATGACTTCCCCCTTCTTCTCAAGAAAAACTAATCGATGAAAACCAATGTCAGCTAGCGTGTTTAATTTTCGAGATATTCCGGAATTCGGAAATTCTCAAGACTAAAGCGTCTAATCTTACCTCTCTGAATAACCCGACTGGTTATAGTGTCCTGCAATTTTCCTGGAGCAGGTCGATTTTTGGTTGGAGTAGGTCATTTCTTGTTATATATTTCGTTCTCTTTCTATCATTCCCCTACCTCTGGCACCTTCCACCACAAATTTTTGAACAGGGAAAAGGGGTCGTGTGGTACCATTTCGAAAACGTGAATCTACCCTTCAAACAACCACGTAATTATTCACTTTCTAAAATAACATATGACGAATTGAATTGGAGGATTGTTTGTAAACTGACCGGTTTTTATCAGTCCGTTCGAGAAAAACACTTGATCAAAATCGGTTTTGTTGGTCCAGAAAGATTTTCCCCTCTCACTCCAACGTTTGCATATTGTCACCTTACCTCTGTCAACTACCGTCCGAAACTTTCAATAAGAGAAAGGGATTGTGTGATATCTCTTTGAAAGGTTGTTGAATCTACATCCTTTTTTTTTATCCATTGACAATTGAGTACCCTTTACATTTTATGTTATGATATATCAAGTCGATTTTATTTTGGAAGAGTTGATAATTTGGCTAATCTGGAATGGCAAATGGAGCATATGATGTCAAATCTATCAGAAAAAGCTAGATTTCTTCCGTTTGAGTCAATAAATATCTGGACATACTAGATTCAGTTACATTTGGTTATTCGTGAAAGAGCTGGTAATTGCGTTGATAGCATTTTACATAGTTTCGATAACCTGAAATAGTGATTTAGTCGAAGATGGTGCACACACTGCAGGAATTCACTAATATTGTGAGTTTCTTTTTCATAAATAATAACTGTGCCGCATTTTCAACGAAAATAACTCTGAAAAAATTTGAGTCACAAATACATTCTTGAAAATTGATGAAAACTGGATGCGTTATTAATGAAAACACAATTACATCAGAGTTGTGAATGATGATTGAATTGGTATTGATGATGGAGAATACACAAACTGCGAGGATCGCAAATAGCTGGGCTATGCCGTACAAGTATTTCAAGATTCTGCACAAGTATAAATTCCATCCATATAAAATAAGAAGCGTATTCGAGCTGAATGAAGATTATTTCGGTTGCTGATTTCAGTGAACGGATTAATGACAAACCGAATTTTCTCCAATGTGTTCTTTTTCTCATACTGAAAGACCTCAAAAAATTTGTCTGGGTAAGAATTTTGGCAGACCACATTTTCACAGAAGAATTTAGACGGCGGAACCTATTTGAATACGCTACAGAATTATAGTATTATTCATTTTACTGCTGCTGTGCAGGACTATGTAGAAAACAGATCTTCAGGAGGTTCGATGGGTCAGAGGGGCGCTATAAGATGGCCGGCTAGATAGCCCGATATAACACCTCTCGATTTTTTCTTGACAGGTTATTTCGAGCCTGAACTCTATGCTACGCCACCAGAATTTTTGAAAGAACTACGAGAAAAAGTATTATTCAAGGATGTGAGCAGATAACACCACAAATGTTGCAAAATGTTAAGCAATCATTCGAAACTTGTATGTACGAATGCATTCAAGTAAATGAGACCACTCAGAACATTTGCGATAGGAATGTACCACGATTAAAAACTGAAAACTCAGTGATATGTTCTGTTTCATGATAGATTTTTATGATAATCATTGGAAATCCAAGCAAATATCACTTTTAAATTAATGGTATTTCAAAGAGCAGACTGATATTAACACTTAGATAGCCGCCAACGTTTCAATAAGATACTGAATGTTTTCCGATTCAACCAAATTGATTTTGATCTGATGTGTTCTTCGAACGGAAGGATGAAAACTTGTTTTCCAGTTTTCCAAATATATCTCTAATTCAATTCTCTTAATATTTTTCTAGAAAATTAATTATAGATTTGTGTTATTGAGAACGAAATCAGCTTTTTGGTATAACACTACTCCTCTTTCCTATTGAGAAATTAGGGTTGGAAGCTGCCAGGGGTAGGAACAGGATAGTGAGGGAATGAAATATGTAAGAAAAATTTTCCTCCCCCAATCGAAAATTCACAGAAATCTAAACCAGCCAGTTATTCAGGATGTTTTGTTTTCATTGGGACGCATAGTATAAGGATGTGCTCGATTTGAGTTTCGGCAATCACTTGATAGGAACTGAGAGCCCTGTGGAATGGCCAGCTCCTTCACCAGGTTTGACATTTCTAGATTTATTTTCCTGGGGAACGTGGAAAATTTATTCATAAATAAAGTACTAATAATTTAGAAGAGCTGAAAGAAAACTTCACAAAATGTTTGAAGAATATTGCAGTAAAGACTGTTTAGGAGTCAAAGTGAATAACCCTATCAATTTTAAACTACATAAATATATTTTCATAAGATGGGCAGATAACGAGAAGCGTTCCCTTCAGAATTCCGTACTACACTGATATTCAATTATTTCATGGCCAATCGGTCAGATAAAATATAACCTTGTCATATTTTTTTTTTGAAAACCCATCTGGTGAGTTAACTTGAGATGATAATCCTGATACAAACAGACGCACGTTTTGTGTCAAACATCGTCGAAATCGGCATCATGAATTACATATTAGGCCCTGTGAAGAAATAAGCATTGGGTTCAATATTTTCACATACACTTGCTCTATCGACAGAGATTCGTCCATATACAATCGAATCTTCTTAGTCTACGTACATTTCAATCCAATAGAGGATACACGTAACATGCATATACATAACGCATGCAGGCAGTCGTTGCAATTGCTGCGTTTTTAATAATAGAAGCGCTTTTGCATTCTGTATTTCCTTTATTTATTTTTTTATTGTTCTTGATATTCAGTACATCTTAAATTTATCAGGTGAATATTGCATGAGTGATAATATTACAGATAATACTCAATGATCTGAAAGCTAGATTCTCACTGTTCAGAACCGAAAATTGAACGTATGAGATGCTTTATGCACATAAATCGGCCGTTCTTATGATAGAATTGTGTTTATCTGTGGTGTTTCGTGTGGATCGATATGAATTTTGATTTTCAAGAAAAATTGTTTTTAGAAAATTGATAAACATTAATTAGTCTTACGGAAGATAGAATAATCTCTTGATTTTCATCAGAGTCACCTATAGAAACAAATGTTTTATATATATTCATAACCGACCGAGAAAAATGAATTTAACCTAAAAAGTGACTCTAGAATGTGAAAATATAATTTACGTCACTTCAATAGGATTCGAAATATCGTGATATGCTCAGATCCTGGAAATTTAGAATACCAGAATATTTCAGAATCAAACACGATAGCTGAAATTTGATATTTGTCTATTTTTATGGAACATTCAGACAACATTTAGTATTATTCTATAGGAAAACAAAATACAAATAGAAGGCTTTTTTTCAGGGAGCAATATTCAACCTTTCGTAGAATGTCAAATATCCCATCCTGGTTTTCCAATCTTCTCTTCATAATCATCGGCTACAAAGTAGAACAATTTACTCGGATATCATGAATAGAAGCTACATACTGCAGTTTCGTTCTTGTCTGAAGCCGTCCACAACTATTGTGGCCCATTATACGCATGGTTGAATATTGGTGATATTGAATCATCGTGTATATCTTTTGTAACAGCATATCAAGTACTCCAGCTTTAGTTGATTTTGACCACTGCATCAAGCATCCACAATGTGCAGCGTTGCGGTGAATAGTGAAACTAGTCTGGCTTTTAAAGGTTTTTTTTGATTAATCTCCTCTTTGTCTGTCTTTCTCAGTGGTGCTGCTAGACTTCTGTGTCGGTAGTTTGGAGGGCGTTTATGTATACATGCATGTACTCGACACGTTCCAATGAATTGATACGAGTGGGTGGCGATTTGGTTAGAAGTTGCAACACCCATTCACGATCAAACGAGAACGAAACATGAGATCCGACTAATTTGTACTACTATGTAGCAGAAGATTATAAAGAGAGGATTGGAAAACTATTTCGTTCAGGGAGGGATATTTCATATTCTTCGAAAGGTTGGATATTGCTTCCTGAATAGAAGCCTTCTATTTCTAAATTGAATTTGTTGTCCTGATATATATATTCTTTTGAAAAAGAGAGGATTTAGAAAAATTCTAATAATTATATTTCCAATAAATACTTATATCTATAATTTTGGTGTGTGTGAAAAACACAAGTGTGAGCTCAATAAACGAGTGAAAAAACCTGAGGAAAAAACTCATTGCCCTGTCGCTATTGCACTAGTAATAGCTTGTTTGTTTATGTTGTATTAGTGTTGTGTGTACATAAAGAGTACCAAAGATTTTTCTGCTTAGCAGCTTCAATTCTCATCTTGCACTCCATGATTTCCAGACGATGACAAGGGTGAATGGAAAAAGAAAAACAGCAGACAAATATTTCGACAATCATACCTGACTCTTATATGCCTAAACATATTTGAATTCAGGAAAAGATTTTACATAGCAAGCAAGGCCATAAAAAGGACTGAGGAGATATTAAAAAAATACATAACCTGCGATATTTCCTCTTTCACGGAGATGTTCTTCCTGATGAATACTACTAACTATTATCCAGATAATCCATAAAAAACTACGTATCAATACTAACAATTGACCCCTTCTCTCGAGCTATGCTTTCAACATTCTTCAGTGAAAACCGATTCCAGCTATCGTTTTTCGATTTTGAGATATCGTGGTATTCTTAATTTTCCGGGATTTCAGTATATCACTATATTTCGCATCCTATTGAAGAAACGTGAAACATATTTTTACATTCTAAAGGCACTTTTAGAATAAAATGAAATTTTCCTTTGATCAATCATGGATATATTAGAAAAATCTTGTGTTTCCATAGGTGACTGATGGAAGTGAACAGACTTTTTGTTTTCCGTGAAAATAATTGATGTTTATCAATTTTCTATGAAACTTTTATTCAGAAAAATCAAAAATCCATATCGATCCACGCGAAACACCACAAATAGTCACAATTCTATCATGGGAGTGGCTGGACTATGTTCATGAAGCATCACATTCGTTCAATTTTCGATGTTGAACAGTATAAAAGCAGCTTTCAGAACATTGAGTATTCATCTGTAATAACATGAATCACCTAATTCTGTTGCAATATTCAATTGGGAAATTGAAGATACACTGAATATAAAGAGTAAATAAAAAATGAATGACAGAGAGAAACAGGATGCAAAAGCGCTTCTACTTGCAGCGACTACGTATATCAATGTTATGTGTTGTATTGAAATGTATGTAGAATAAGAAGATTCGATTGTGTACGAACCAATCAGGGCAGATAGATTAATTGTGTGAGAAACTATTGTTCCCAATACTAATTTCTTCACAGGACGTAATATGTCATTTATGATCCGAGTTTGGACGTCAGAGTATCTAGAGTTGTTACGTTTGACACAAAACGTGCGTCTGTTTGTAACAGGAATATATTCATTTAAAGCGAACTCACCAGATGGGTTTTCAAAAATATATATGACGAGGCTTTCTTTCATCTAATCGATGGACCATAAAATAATTGAACATCAGTGTAGTACGGCAATCTGAAGGGAACACATGTCGTTATCTGACCATGTTCTGAAATTATATTGATGATGACGATATCGAGAAATCTTGTACATCTGGTTTAACAGCATAACAAGTACTGCATCGTTAGCTGATTTTGACCACTTCATCCAACATCCACACTCTGCCGCTTTACTGTGAATTGTGAAACTAGTCTGACCTTTTAGAATTTCTTTCAGTTGATCTCCTCTTTGTTTTCTTTCTCGGTGGTTCTGCTTGTCTTCTGTGTCGTTACATTGGAAGACGTATATGTATACACATGCATGTACTTGACACGTTTCAATGAATGGATACTAGTAGGTGGCAGTCTGGTTTGAAGTTGTGAAAGGGTCTGCAACAACCATTCATTACCAAACGAGACCGAAACTACAGTCTGTCGGTCCTATTTATGAAATCCCACTAAATTGTACCACGACTATGTGACCATTGTTGATGAAGAGTGTATCGAAAAACTAATTCCTTCAGAGAGAAATTTGAATAAAAGTCTTCATTCTGTTTACATATACAGCGATAAATTTTGCTTGTTATCCGATATTGAGATATTAGAAATAGAAATATTTCTCCGTCATAGATTATTCGTTTAAGTGCGGGACCTTATAAGTGCCAGAAAGGTCATTTTTTCAACAAAAGATATGATGAGCATTTCAGATCTCTTCCCAATAAAAAAAGATTATTCAAGTGATATAATGCGCTATATCGAAAACTAACATTTTCTGTAATATGTTCAAATACTATAACTGAGTCTTATTATTCTGATTTTGTGAAAACTTTGGAAGCATCTACTTTTGAAAGGTATAACCTTCAGTCCAGTCTATATGTGTATATTGCACAGTACATCCTTTTTAATAATTACGGCTAGTTCTATAGATCTAGAAACTTCGTGTATGAAAATAAACTTGAAATAATCCAACACAAAGAGAAAACAATCGCCCGTAGGTACACTTTGATTACAAAGCCGCTACCAAATTTTAAGTGTGGCCGTCTTTGACCTAATGACTTGATGATCATTTTTTAAATAATTGGGATTTTCTTGTACTGTTGCCGTTATAATTTCATTTTGAGTTCACTAATGCAATTACTGAGCTGCTGAAGATGGACGAGTTTAGTCCGATACCGGTTCAACTGATGAAATAGTCTAACACCAAAAAAATGAGTTAAGGATACTTAGGATATAGTAATGATTTCATTACTTCATCATGATATAGCATGTGGTCGACTTTGGTCTTATGAGAAGAGGGAAAACCAATCTAATCATCTGGAGCATTCGGTATCATCATCCAAGCAAACTTCCTTTCAACGTTGACAAGTTGTTGGTATATCTAAATCGAATCTACTCTCTAGTATACCAAAATCTACTGAAGTTCATATCTCTCGTCTTGCACCAACAACATCCACTGAGGATAAGTTTTTGGAGGGACAGGTGCCTATACTCTCTTGTGAGAAGTTCAATTTGAAACAACCCGATATCTACAGTTCTTTCAAAGTGACACTTTCTGTGAATAATGTTCAGAAAATTCTAGAACCTGTGATATGGCCTGAAGGAATTATGGTCAAAAAGTTTTTTAAGGAAGAAGGAAAGAGAACACGAATCAGTAATCAAGGTAAGTCTCCTTCCGTCTACTATCAGAATATCAGAGGTATGAGACCTGAACTAGATCATTTGAGGAAATCGATATCAAATCACGATTAATATATAATCTTACTTACTGAGACCTGGCTCAGCCCTGATATTCCTTCAAGCGAATTGAACTTTGACGGCTATGTTATTTATCGTGAGAACCGTGATGATTCGACTAGCGGGAGGTTATATGGAGGTGGAGTACTGACTGCTGTTTCAACTGACCTGCAATCTAAAGAAATATGCAGTCATGGGTCATCTGTCAACATTGAATACACTTTTGTCTGCATCACATCATTTTCTAGTAACTTGCTTTTCGGTACTGTTCATTTATCAGAAACATCACTGCAGTCGTATCAAAATCATTGTGATGTAGTGGAGGATGTCATTAGGCATTATCCGGAGTCGAAGGTGTTTCTTTTTGGTGATTAAAATTTGAGTAAATATGAATGGTCCAACGATGATCTTGGTGTGTCTGTATAACCATACACAGGAGCTGGACGAATTGTTAGTAACGCCATTGGATATTTAAATCTTTTTCAGATGAATCAGATTAAAAATCAAGAATAATAATCGTTAGACTTACTTTTTACAGGTGAACGTAATACTGTTGTTAGTGTCGCGGATATTGTGTTGCTTCCTATTGATGTACATGGTGGTCATGCAGCATATAGATTTACGGTATCCCATCATACGACTGATGGAGTACTTAGCTTCGAAGAGACATATCTTGGTTTCAAAAATTGTAATTTCTCTGCTAGTAATAATTATTTTAATAACGTAAATTGGGACATCGTTTCTCGAGAAGATACTCTTGTTAAGGGCTTGGATATTTTCTATAACATTCTAAGACAAAGCATCGACACATTCAATCCAAAACGAGTATATCGGACATCTCAGTACCCTGCATGGTTTTCATCGGAATTGAAGGATCTCATCAAACAGAAAAAAAATTCTCAGGATATTTCAAATTATCCGGTACGCCCGAAATTTACGGTACATTTTCTAAATTGAGATCAAAGTGTAAATTATTAACTGACAAATGCTACACGGATTATACAGGGATATCCACCGGGACCGTCCGTTAAAAACTTTTTGAGTTCCAATTACAATATCAAGCTGAAATTTTATACGCGGCCATAACTAGCGATTTCCAATTGAAGTGAAATATTTTCGAAGTGATACCATTTCCGGTTATACCGGAAGTGGGTCATCACTTTGTTATTTCAAATGGCGATCTACCTTTTTTATTATACATCTAGAACCGACATTTAAGCAAGGCGTTAAATACCAAGTTGTTGGCACTTATCTGTCAAATTTTCTGACAGATTTAATTATTTTTGTTATGAACTCGATGTTTGAGGAACATTTAAAAAAATTGTAGCTCGTAGATCTTTTGCACTACAGGAACAACTTTTGCTTGGGCGGGTAGAAGAAGGATCAAGGAATTTTTTAAGCTATCTACACATGTCAAATATTTATTGCGTTGTTATGTTTAATTTTTTCAACTTGGCCTTTTTCAAACTGCAATAACTCAATTTTTTCAGATGGCACGTGTCAATTTTGATATCGCGATCAGATGAAGAGTCAAATTTCAGATGGAATCGTATCAGCATGTACTATACCCATCCCTTATAGTTCCGAAATAATTTGGGAATATATTGAATTTTGATGATTTTGCAAGAACTAACAGAGAATGCTTTGAAATATTCGAATCAAGTAGCTGAACTGGCTACGCTCACCTGACAGGTGCCTAAAATTAATGTACTTGCCACTTCGTTCATTCGAATTTGATATTTCAACAGGAATTGTTAATTTGAAGTGAAAATTCTTGAAAAACACCAGATTGATAATAAAATGGCTGATCACTCAAACGAGGATATGTTTAATCCCTCTTTAATTCCTGGCGATTGTCAAAAAGTGGTGGATAGAACTTGCAGGCAATTCAATAACCAATTTCCAAATGTGGCGCCTATGAGTAAAACAAAATTTCGAAGGATAAGAAGCAAATTTCTACAATTTGGAGGAACAAAATACATAGAAACTAGAAGAAAACCAATTCTCGAGGACGACGACAATCAAATTAACAAGCTAGCGTATTTTCGTGCCAATCCACATGCGTCCATCAAGTCAGCATCAATGGATATTCGATTGAGTTATACTTCCATTCAAAGGATCTTTAAGAATCATAACATCCCGTATTCCTTTATCAGACCACAAAAATTGAAAGCAACTGACCTTCCCAAGCGGCTAAATTTCTGTGAAAATTTATTAATTCGGCTTCAAGAAGATGAGACAATTCTGCAAAAAATTATATGGTCTGATGAAGCTAAGTTGAATGAAAGTGGAATAACCAACAGGAGAAATCGACATTTTTGGGCCACAGAAAATCCACATTTCATTGAGGTTATTGACTTCCGAAATAAATTCAGCGTGAACGTTTTTGCAATTTCAATGAATGATTTGTTGGCTTATCACATTTATGTGGAAAATCTTAATGCACAAAGATACCTGGAAATTTTGAGAGGAACATAAGCAAATTTTTTAGATGGATTACCCCTTAACATTTTGAGGGATTGCTATTACAAAATGGATGGTGCAGAAAACACGAGCTGTAAATTGGGAGCTAACAGAAATGTTCGAGGATAGATGGTGGTGTAATCGAGGACCAAATGTATTGCCTCCGCGTTCTCCGGACCTGACACCCCTTGATTTTTATTTATGGGGAAAAATCAAAAGTGAAGTGTATCTTATTCCTGTAAGAAGTAAAGAAGAGTTACTAGAGCGCATTCATAATGCTTATCGTAAAATTGATCCTGGGGAAACTAGGAGGGCAACTCATCATGTTCGTATACTAGCTGTCAAGTGTATCGAGCAAAATGGGGCCCATATTGAACATTTATTCAGATCGTAAATTAGTTTTCTCCTAGGATGTTTGCTATCATTTATTCGTATTAATGTAATTATCTTCGATGATTGGTTTTCGCTTAGCTCCTACAATTTTATTCATCCGAATTGTAGAAAATTGCTTCTAATGCTTCGAAATTTCATTTTACTCATAGACGGTAAATTTGGAAATTGGTTATTGAATTGCTTGCAATTTCTACCCACTACTTTTTAACATTCTAAAATGAATTAAGAAAAGATTAAATAAATTTTCGTTTGAATAACAAGTGGTTTTATTCCAAATGTGTTGTATTTTTTGGATAATTTCAATCTGAAATAACGACAATTCTTGTTGAAATATCCAATTCGAATGAACGAAGTGACAAGTGCATCAATTTTAGGCACCTGTCAGGTGAGCGTAGCCAGTTCAGCTACTTGATTCAAATATTTCAGAGCATTCTCTGTTATTTCTTGCAAAATCATCAAAATTCAATACATTCCCAAATTATTTCGGAACTATAAGAGATGGGTATAGTACATGCTTATACAATTCCATATTACATTTGACGCTTCATCTGAAGGCCATATAAAAATTGGCACGTGCAATTTGAAAAAATATAGTTATTGCTGTTTGAAAAAGGCCCAATTGAAAAAATCATACAAAACAACGCAATAAACATTTGACATGTCTAGATTACTTAAAAAATTCCTTGATCCTTCTTCTATCCACCCAAGCAAAAATTGTGTCTGTAGTGCAAAAGATCTACAAGCTACAATTTCCTCAAAAATCGAGTTTATAACAAAAATAATTAAATCTGTCAAAAGTTTTGGCAGATAAGGGCCAACAACTTGGGTATTTTATGCCTTGCTCAATTCTAGATGTATAATGAAAAAGGTAGATTGCCATTTGAAATAACAAAGTGAAGACCCACTTCTGGTATAACTGGAAATGGTATCTCTTCGAAAATATTTCACTTCAATTGGAAATCACTAGTTATGGCCGCGTATAAAATTTCAGCTTGATATTGTAATTGGAGCTCAAAAAGTTTATAATGGACGGTCCCGGTGGATATCCCTGTATAGATAGTGCTGAACCGTCGATCATCTCGGATCCCAAAACGTTCTAGAGTTTTGTAAATCGTAGAAATAATGATAATTCTTTTCCCCATGAGATGCATTTGAATGATAAACAGGGCTCTTGTAGACAAGACATCGTCAATTTATTTGCTGATCATTTCTCTTCGTTTTTCTCTCCTAGCCGTTCTGAATATATTCCTCGAGAAACTGGCAGTAGTGTTTGTTGAAATGTTTTCGATTGTTTGGTGGGAAGTCATGAAGTGCTACAAAAGGCTCATAATCTGGAACCCAAATCAAGTGCTGGCCTTGACGGCATACCTGGTATTCTAGTTAAGTCTTGTGTTTAATCATTAGCTTCACCTCTCACATGATAATTTAATAGATCCTTGCAGGAAGGTTACTTTCCATTAGCATGGAAAACAAGTTTTGTAACCCCTGTTTACAAGTCTGATAGTAAGCAAGACATGAAAAATTACAGACCAATCAGTATTTTGATCGCTGTACCACAACTGTTTGAGAGCCTTGGTCATACCTAAATTTCTCTTGCTTTTAGTGAGGCTATCATTAGTGAACAGCATGGTTACCTCAGGGGCAGAACAACTGTGACTGACTTAGTTCTTTTTACTTAGGTCTTACACGAGACCATTCAAGAGGGAAGTCAAGTGAATACTGTCTATATTGATTTGTTTAAAGCATTTGATATAGTGAGCCATTCAATTTTCGATGCAAAGTTAGAATCAATTGTTTTTGTTGATAAACTTTTGAAGTGGTTTAAAAGCTACTATAGGTGTCGTTCACAAATCGTTAGAATAAAGAGCTTCAAATCAAATCTGTATTTCCTGGTGTCCCACAAAGAAAACACATGAGACCTTTGAGTTTTATTATATTCATAAATGATCTGGGTTCAGTAATTATACATTTCCGTTTTCTACTCTTTGCTGACGATTTGAAGATTTTCAAAATAATTCATTGCATTGATGATGCGATTGCACTACAATCAGATTTAGATAGAGTTGTTGAATGGTTTTCTAAAAATGGCTTAGAAATAAACACCAATAAATGCCAATGTATTTATTTTACTAGAATTGAGGAAACTATTAAATTCGACTATAGCGTGAATAATACTATGTTAAATAGGGTTTGTGTTCTTATTGACTCAAAGATGAGCTTCAGGGCACATATCGAAAAAAAGGTCGGTCATTCCTTTAAAGTATTGGGTTATATAAGACGCAACACGGAAGTTAAAGTTTTATTCTTGTTATTCAATAGTTACTGCAGACCTATCTTGGAATATGCTTCAACGGTATGGTCACCTCAATAGGCAGAACAATCTCAGAAAATTGAAAGAGTTCAAAATAAACTCCTTCTTTATGCCTCATATAAAATGTATATCCCTAGAAAAGAATTCTCTGTCTCAGCTATGAGATCAAAGCAAATTTCAAAACTTTGGCGGACCGAAGAGTAATAGCTGACCTTTTTTTTGTACAAATGCTTGAATAATGAAATTGTCTGTCCTGATATTTTATATCGAATAGGTTTTCATGTACCTGGTAGAATCACAAGATCTGAAAATCTGTTTGATGAACCTTCATACCGAACTAATCATTACGGCAATGCTCCAGTATGTCGAATATTGAGGTTCGGCCACAAATATATGAACGCAGACTGGTGCTTTAATATTTCTCCTGGGGAATTGAAGGAAATACTTAATTAGCTTAGTTTTTCTAGCTGAATGTAGTAAGTACCTATATTATTCTGATTTATTGTCGAGTAGTAGAATATCATTCACACTGTTATGATTTTATATTTTCAAGTGGTTGTAAAATGTTGTTTGTATTGAAGGTTTGTACCGTAAATAAATCGAATCATACCAAATCATAAATGCTATCATCATCATAGTCATGAATCAATGAAGACATCAATCAAACAATTGTAATTTTTTAACAAGTTTGAAAATGGACTCAGTTGTATGCATGGTAGGATGAATCAATTTTACAGTGAAAATATGATATATTCGAGCTAAACAGTAAATAAAAAGGTTCTCATCAAATATCTTCTTGTGTTCTGAATGAACAAGCCCAAATGAAAGTGAGTAATATCGTTAGGCTTAATACCGACCATCCCGTATCCCTGCAGCGAACGGAAAAAAAGCATTCGAAGTATATAAAACGTGGCAGCAATGATTATACTGAAATCTCGTTAAAAACAAACACCCTCTTAGCAGAGTTGTTTTGTGATCGCACGTTTCTCCTCCACCTTTTTAAAACAGGTTCTTTAGTAGGTGTTGAAGCATCGTTCTCTACCCCCTGCTCCCCTTTGTCGTCATAACACAGCAATCAACGCCGACGACTAGATGGAGCTGCCCTTACGCCTTGATATCTTCTTTTGTTTCATACGCCCTCCGCGTTTTTTATTTTTTCGTATAATTCGTTCTTTTCGCCCAGCGAGAGTGTATACCTTTAGAATGAGGGGTGGAAATTTGAAAAAGCCACTCTCGTTTGTCATTTAAAGTGGTCTCGTGCCCTCGAGCGAAGTGAAAATTAGCCTAAGAATAAAAAATCGACTGGTTTTCTCATCGTTTCCGGAAATTACATCAATATGGAGCTCATTATGTAAGCATGTCTTTTTGTTTTTATAACGAGGAAAAGTGAGTTTGTGGAGTTGCTATACGGGGGTTTGAAGGATCTGGATGGAAAGTGAACAACAATACTATATGATTTTAATAGATAAATACTGTTCAAAGATGATGGGACTGAATATCTTAATTTCCTTTGGGAATTATTTTTCCAAAATCGACTAATTACGTATAGGTGACATACTGATAACTGATATTTCTATCGATACCAAATTCGTCTGTGTATGACGCCAAGATATCAAGATTCACTAGCAGAAAAAGACTCGAGCTTATTTTAGGCAGAACGGAGTTTACCAGAGGTTCTACTCATAATATTTTCCCGTTTACTTCCAGAAAATTGGGATACCGCAAGATGGTTTTGATATTTTGTATTTACTTGAGTCATACAAACTAGGAGACGTAAAGCTGACAAAATGGAAATTAATTTTAGAAATAAATAAAAGCTTATTCTATGTCACATAGAAAAAATTTTGAAATTATTTTAAATTTCCATTCACATTTGGAAACAAAATTTTTCCTACAGATCATGGAGATCAACGCAAACAACCAACATTGAAACTTGCTAGTTTGGAACATCTATGATCCGATGGATTTTTCTATCGGAATTCTAATATGAATTAATTGTAATTTTTTTCATGTTTTTTATATATAGTTCAATTTTGTTTATGTCCTCGCGGAAAGGGCATGTATAATATTCACTGATGCTTCTGGAGAACATGATAAGGTAATTTTTCTCAGTATTCAGTATTCATTTATTAATGCCTTACACATAATATAAAAGTGTTTGCACAGGTCATTGGGTTGATAACAATACATTTCAAAGGACAAAAAAAACAAGTGAATTTGTATAAATAAGATCTCAGATAAAATATAAAAAGTAATAGGATGAATGTAATCAATTCAAAAATGACTTGAATTAAAATAGAATAAAAGTACATTGAATACAAGTAAAATAGAAACCTTCAAATGGTAAATAAAATAAAGAATTCACAAGAAGTTGACATTATAAAACTCATCAACTGAGTGTTAAACCTCCCGAGCAAGAATCTGCCTGAGCTTTTTCTTGAAACCGTCGGATTTGAGACATATTATGGAATGGAGCAGCCTATTGAATAAATCAGCAGCATGAAAATTAAAACCTATCTATGATTTGCCGAGTCGAAAAAAATCTTTTCTTTCTTGTGTTGTGAGATGAACATCAGAGTTTATTTTAAAAGTTGCCAAGTTGCTGTGGACATACACTATACACTATACTCAAGTACATAAGTAGAAGGAAAGATGAGTATGCCAAGCCGCCTGAAGGTGCTCCTACAGCAATCCTTATAGCCCAGACCCCCAACATCCTGACAGCCTTCCTCTGGAGACGAAACAGTAATTCACGCCCAGAACAACCTTCCCACACTACCACACAATATCTAAGGGAAGACTCGATCAACGCAAAATAAACCATCCTCAGAATCACTGGAGAAACAGATGAAGCCAGACGTTTAAAAACATATACATTCTTACTTATCTTAGAAGCCAAACACTAAACATGAGCATTCCGCGACAAAACCGGATCAACACTAACCCCCCAAAGAACAGACCTTATTGTCTCGAGCAAAATCTGTGGCAAGAGCAGAAGCATCCCTCAAACTGAGCAACAGTTTCTGAGTTTCTGCACCATTCATCGCCAACCCGTTCACTGAAAACCAGACCATCGTCCTTTCATGTAAGCTGTCAGACAAATGCTTCAGACTCCATATATCTTTAGATATCATAAAAAGAGTTGTATCATCAGCAAAGAGAGTGCTTTGCGCATCATTAATAGAATCAGGGAAGTCATTAATTAAAATTAAAAATAAAATACGACCTATGATAGAACCTCGCGGAACTCCAGTCATGACCTTCACTCTATCAGAGTACTCACCATTTAAAAACACAACCATCTATCAGTTTAAAATGATTTAATGAGATCACAACTCCTTTTACCCAAACCGTAACTTTCCGACTTCCACATCAGCTCATCATGATGGACACAATCAGAAGCTCTGGTTAAATCCAAAAACAGCGCTACAGAATGAAAACCCTGCTCAAAATAGTCGAGAATACCACTCACCAAATCAATCAGGGCACCCATCGTACTCCTATTCCGCCTGAAGCCAAACTGGCTCTTTGAGAAGGGATTATGATTTTCAAAATATGCTCTCAATTGATCACACATAAGCCTCTCAATCAACTTAGAAAAAACTGGAACCAGGGATATAGGACAATAATTTTCAATATTCTCTACATCTCTCTTCTTGTGAGTCGGAAGAACTCTCGAAACCTTCAAACATTCCGGAAATACTCCACTTCTCATACACTTGTTAATCAATATTGTTAACGGATAAATGATTGGGTTAACACAGCGCTTCAATAGGCTAACTGATAATCCATAGTAATCGGCTGCAGAGCCATTTTTTAACGATTTGATGGCATCTCTCACCTGGATTTGTGAGACCTCAGAAAATTTAAAATTGAACTCTGAAGAAATAGTCTTTTTAAATATGTTCTCGGAATCAGTATGCAAATGTGGAATATTTGGAGAAATAACATCTGTAATAGAGGCAAAATGCTCACTAAATTTCTCCGGCACAAGTCTAACAGAAGCTTTCTTTGAATTATTACTTCTGATATATAGGAAGTTAATACTTCAGACCGATAGAATTACCTGCTCGTCTTATTGTCAGAGAGGTAAGTAAAATACATCAATTATTGGAAGATTTGTTCTGATATATTAAAGGAGACCTGTTTGACATGACGGTGAGTCTATACATTTCGGAATTAGTAATGACCTTATTTCTATTTTTCATATTATGGGGTGCATAAGAGACATTGTGTATAATACAATGATAAACACTATCGAATAATTGAGGTAAAGTACTTTAGCGTGCTTTCCTATCAATCAACAATTGCTTCGAGCATTTCATGTTCTAATTTTTTCTTCTGTCTTACTTCAGATTTAAATTTATGAAGAATTTCTTCTGTCAGTTTTTTTATTTGAATCTGAGCTCATTTTTGCTATCTCACAGTATTCCACTTACGTTCTTCTCATCATAATTGGCAGAACACCTACTTGGTCTTTCGTGAACACAGTAATCAACAGAGGTCATTTAGTTGACAATATCATTCATTGTAAAAGGAACTAAACTCCAAATTCAAGGTGATCAGAAAGTTAAGAGAAATCAATTGCCACTGATGCAAAATATTGATAAGTGAATGAAGTTTATGACGATCGTTTACCCAAAAAGAGTTGCTCCGTATTCATTCAAGCAGAAAATACCCATAGTTTTTAGAAGCAGTAAGCAACATGATTGATATCATTTCGGCAATCAAAATTATTTGAATCTTTTCACAGGTTAAGATACCCTGATGCAATTCCGATTCAAGAATCCATCGGCCTGGTAATCTTCAAAATTAATTCATTTCAATTTCGTTGATTTCATTTAAAAAACTCGATGATTAGTAAAAAAAGGACGGTTCAGGTTTTGAAAATGAAACTCATTTAACTGAAAAATAATTCATCCTAGCGACGTCAAACAGGACTATGTACTAGCAATTCGCAGATATGTTAGAAGAACCAATTTCCGGTAGGGGGTTGTAACTCCTCTAGGAAAAATTTATTTTCGACCCATAATGTTAGAAATTCTCAGCTTATTTTGATGAGCAGAATATCCTGGACACCTAGTTGAGGGACACTATGTTTAGGTAAATATTAAATCGAATGCTACTAAAACTACAGTTAGTATAAATCATTTTAACCATGTCAGACTGAATACTATTTAAGTTATTGCTGTTTTAAATGATCATCTGGATCCAACTGGTGTTATGATTTTTATGGTTTGCGTTTGAATTGCCTGTTGTTCAGCAGATATCTACCCCCAGTTTTGATTAATATTAAAATTGTAGATACTTTCTAAATATGAATTATTGGTATATTTATTCTAGGGAATAGGGTAACTTTTGATCGCTGACGGCTCGTCCGTTTATGGAGTTGATTTGTATAGAATTAGAGCTGGCCACGTACCAGCGTCGACAGAATGAGAATTCCATAGAAATTGATGTTTTAATAAACCTTCGTTGTCACATTCGGGCTTGGTCGGTTTGTTGGCCATCAACCACCTGGTAGGTTTGCGTTAAGGTCATTTGCACAGGCGTCCTATTAATGAGTTCCATAAATGGTATCATGAATGGTGCCTCTATTAATATGAGAGATATAGGAATATGGCACTATGCTACTTCTTTGTGAAACTAAATATTATATTTAAAATCGTCATAGTTCTCATGGTTCTGAGATACAGGGCGATTCAATATACTTGCCGCGAGTGCACCTCCTAATATTTCTTGTGTTATAAATTACAAAGGAAAAATGATATTTATTGTGTTTCGCAAGTGATATCGAGTGCTGTCGAGAGATTTCTGGTTATAAGATAAAATAATCATTTTTACTATGTAATACCTAATATAAATTCAATCGATTAGCATGGATTTTCTACAAGCATTTCAGATATATACAGGGTACCCGTGAATTGCGTGTACAACGTGATACCATAGATTCTTTAGCTCGAAATAAGTCGATTTTGGCCTACTTACCTATATGAAAAGTTTCTTCGTTTGGCCGCTAGAGGTCGCCAAATACAAATATTTTCTTCTTATTTTTTGAATAATTCGAGAACGACTCGATCGATTGAAACCATATTTGGTATGCGTAATCGAGTGCGTTATTCACGATTTTTAGTGATCCACTCAATGACCTTGACGTTTTACACGTGTCCCTAAAAATTCGAACGTGATTCAAATCAACCATAATTTCTTCAACTGTCTGCGTTTGATCAAAATTGTTTTGGACATTGAGTAGTTAGACTAGTTATCAAACCTTTTTGTCTCTTGAGAAATTTTGATATGATGAGCTGTTTAATAAAAAAAACAGGTTTTCAATTTCATGATCTCATTTCTTCAACCACCTAGCAAGTCAAAAATATCACATATCGACCATGTTGGGTTTGGATTTGTTTCTGTAGTCAGGCAGATTGTCCTTTTATTATGCTTGACAATCTTGTTGACAAAATAATCTTTTCTAGGTTGCTGAATTGGAGTCGAGTAAATTCTAGATTTTGAAGCACCCTAAAGAAAGAAGTCGCACGGTGTTAAGTTCGGAGATAGTGCTGGCCAACTTGCAGGAGCATCATCTCCCCTTCCGATCCAACGATTTTCATACTCTGCATGTAAGAACTCGCGAACCGCTAAAGTGAAGTGAGGAGGTGTACCGTCGTGCATAAACCACGTTTCTGCACGCAGTGATACTGGAATATCGTCCATCAAATCCAACAGTTTCTTGCAAAAATTGAAATATGCCTCTCCCTTTAATTCCTGAACTTTCTGAATGTGATAAGGATGAAATAATTGTTCCTTCAAGACATCATGAACCTTTGATTCAGAAACGACCAACTGCAAAGCTAAACGCCGCGTGATTAACTGTGAGTTTTCTCCCACCATGTCTAAAATTCGTTCTTCGCGTTCTACCGTCGTTACAGTTCATTGTCGTCCTCGGTCCAAATTCCTGGGTTTGAAGCAACCATTCTCGCGAAGGCGCCTCTCCAGATTTTCAAACGTTGGGTAGTTCGGCACTATGCGACCTGGAAATCTTTCAGCATATACTCTCGTGCTTTCACGTCCAATTACCTTGACAATATCTGTGCACCATAACCATATCAACCATTTCAGAGTTACTGTACATCTCTGTGCCTAATAGTATAAAAATAAATAATCACTTCACTAGAATACAAATTAAGAATTTAAGGAACACTGGTGTTTCATCAATTGGTTGTCGAGCCTAATAAAATGACAATCTGCCAGACCACAAAAACAGACTTGCTAGGTGCTTGAAGAAATGGGATCTTGAAATTGAAAAACTGCTTTTCGTGATTGATTCGCTTATCATATCAAAATTTCTCAAGACTTTGATAATTCAACTAGCTGCTCAATGTCCAAAACAGTTTAGCTGAAACGCAAATAGTTGAAAAATCATGGTTGATTAGAAACACCTTCCAGTTTTTAGGGACACTTCTAAAACGCCAAGGTCATTAAGTGGATCACTAAAAAAATTTGAATAACGCACCCAATTACGCATAACAAATATGGTTTCTATCGATCGAGCCTTTCTCGAATTATTCGAAAAATAAGAATAAAATCTTTGGATTTGGCAATCCCTAGCAGCCAAACGAAGAAACTTTTCATAAAGGTAAGTTGGCCTAAATCGACTTATTTCGAATTTAAGAACCTTTGGTATAACTTGGTTCATCCATACTCAATACTTATTTCCAATATTATTTTGATATTACGGCAAAGAAATGATTCTATTGCGCCAAGTGACCATTGTAGAGAAAATATAATTTTAGATTTGTCGTATTTTCAAGACGCTATTGGAGATAAGTATTGAGTGTGATACATTTCAGAGTAGTGGGTTAAATCTGTAAAATCCTATAATCAAGCAATTTCAGAAACTTTGTAAAAATGCTATGTTATACCGTCCTGAAACTATATCATAAAATTCAGTCGAAATGAATTCGAAAATCATATAAAGAGCACAATTATTGGTTTCTGCTTTAGTGACGACTTCGACGATTGGCCATCGAAAATAAATAAGAGTTTAATCTCTTGATTTACCCACTAGACTTGGTATGTGTTTGATCATGTTCACATATGAAGGATTTTAGGCATCAGTACTTGTTTTGATTCAAATGTAAGCATGGAGACGCAGATCGATGCCAAACTGATGTTCCTGGATATTCACCAACATGTTCAAGTTTACTACCAGTAATTTAGCATCACGATTTGATGTAGACTCTCCGAACTCTTCATTTTGGTTTCTATATTTGCATTTGATGAAATGGAATCAATGTACGGACAACACTTCGTAGAAAATTTGTTATTATATTTTTTCATTATCTTTACGCAGTCTCAATTCAATTTGTCGTGAATTTTCGAACACTGTTTATTGGCAAAAATTCTTTTAGTCCATTAAAGACATGAGAAAAGGTAAGGAAAAAATTCAACACTTATATTAGTTTTCAATTATATTTTATGCAATGAAACAAACAAAACTAATCGTTATCAGACTAAATTGACCAACATCAATCAGTTGTCAACTTAATTACTGGGAATGGACCCTGCGGTTCTGTTCAATGAATTGAATTTAATATGTCAGGTTAGTCTTCAAATTTTGGCTGAAATTTTCGTTAACGAATTGCAAGTCTATTTCTGTCATCTCGTTCATGAGATTTTTGAATCTAAATATTGGTAACCTCAACAAAATGTGAGTTCTTGCTATTACGAATTAAATTTATCGGAAGAATATTATTAATTCAGCTCTTAGATCAGAAATGTTTTGTCTTATATTCCTGTTGATTAATTTAATGAAGACTTGCAGCATACTCGTAGAATATTAAATATACCCAGTGCCCCTACATTATTACAGATAATCTTTTATTCCGCAGAAGGAACTTCAGAGGTTTGTGGTAAATAAGATGCTGTGCATTAACGCTCTGAAAGATAGCGAGGTTCCTTTTAAAATCGAAGTTTCTATAACTGGAGGGGCAGACACAGAAAGTATCAGCTACCACAGCTAGCAGCGTGCGGTCGTTCC
The DNA here is from genome assembly GCA_013387265.2 of Cryptolaemus montrouzieri. Classification (NCBI taxonomy): domain Eukaryota; kingdom Metazoa; phylum Arthropoda; class Insecta; order Coleoptera; family Coccinellidae; genus Cryptolaemus; species Cryptolaemus montrouzieri. Next base: position 67,553,705 of record JABFTP020000021.1, on the reverse strand, counting down.
GTCTTCAGATCAGATGCAAACCACTCATCCTTGCCGGGGGCAGAACATCCTCGAACCGGGCGCTGCGAACGGTTGTCGTAGGGGACGAGCCGCCTTCGGGGCTAATGTGGCATCATAGGCTGTAATTAGTCGTCTCAGACAAGATAATGTACTTTGTCTTCGGTGTCTATACTTAAGACTCTATTTGGAGTATAATATGCAATTTCTGGCTGAGCTTTTTAGTGTATTACGTTTTTCCCCATTTATTTCTGAATTTCCGAACGGGAATAATCCCGCCATGATGAAAAATTTAATAAACTCATTTCTAATAATTATTTGAAGCACTTGGCAAAGGTTTCACAAAAATATGCCATTATCCATTTTTGTGAAACCTTTGCCAAGTGTTACACTTAGTCATTTACTCATTATGTTTCACCAAGTGTTAAGCTAGAATTCTGTATACAATTAAACTCATTTCATATATTTTCACTCCATCATTTTGTATACTGTGTGTTCCAATAAAACTTTGAACCCATATCTAACTCTGCAAAGAGAGATTCCCATTTTCATCTCCTAAAAGCTATGACGAATCTCTTCTCAAATATGTTATAAATGTTCAGCTGAATCAATTCGGAACAAAATGGATAAGGTATTCTGTTGATTGATTGGATGGAAGGAAGAAGAAATAGTGGTATCATTTCGTCGATTTCTTGAAATTCGGTACGAAAATTAACTCTGAGAAACTTTCATTTTAGACAACAGAAACAGAAAACGAACACCCAATAAAATACTGAATAATTACAATCGCTTAATATTCACCCATCTGCGTACAATGATAAAAACGATTTTTCGAACTGATTATTATTCTGTTTGAATTTACCATTCGGCATGAAGAAGCCCTGGTTAGAAAAATATACGTTTTGAAAAAGATCGTGATTCATATTTTCATTCCAAATATCACGAATTTGCAATCGATGATCGAGATCATCGTGGTTCATGGACTAAGTTATATTTATGAGAGTGTAATTTGAGATGTGACACGATTAATAGTTAGTTGTAGCTGATATGCCATCAAAGCATCAATTTAACAAAGGAATCCTCTGATGGAAGCAATGTTTTATTGAATTTGGGACGAAGATTTATTATAGTTTTTATGAAGTCTACGATAGATTTTTTACCAACTAAAGAATACTATTTTTCCAAAGTTGGGATACGACTGTAACAATGAATGAATGTTTCAGCAGTTGCGAGAATATTTTTCCATCTCGGTTATAAATTTTCTAATAATTCAACATAAAATGAGAAAGTTGTGATTTTGCAAAATATTTGAAGTTATATACATTCTTTGTGATATATTTACTTATTATCCAGAATGAATTATATATGAATAAAACATAGATCACGATCAGTTTCCAATACAAGGTCAAACAAATTATATTGCGCTGATAAGTAAAAGTAATTTGTGTTTTTCCAAAATTTAAAGGTGTATTCTGAAAGCATCAGGTGAGCTTTTTCTTCTACCGTCACAGTACAGTTCTCAGTATTTTGAGTGGAAAAATGTTTCAAACATAGATGTGTCCGATTAGTTACATTACCCACACATGTGGTTTCAGATTTCTCGAATATTTATTGTCATGGATGATGATATTATGGATGATTTGCCTTCAATTCCTTCATGCTCATTTTATGGAAAACATAGGGTTCGTTTACCTCCACTTCCTGCTGTATCAGAGAATTCTGAATCATCAGATGACAAAAAGAAATAACGTTGAATACAACACAAGAAAAAATTCGATCATCCAAATTTCTGTTTGAAGGTGAAGTAGTTACACAATATATCTTTTGATTTCATTGAGTTACATATCGGACCATTGTTTCAGCAGCTGGAAATAATTCTGAGGGCGACGTTTCTTCAACAGAAGTAGTTTTGCCTCCTCCTCAGAAGAGAGGAGGAGGCATTGATTTGCACTTGCACATGAAGATGTGCTATTTCCTATTGAGTACTTCACGAAAATGTTGTCTCCCGATATATTGAACGATATAATTAAGCAAACCAATATATACAGTACTCAATCTACTGGAACGTACATCGGCACAAATGCCGATGAGATAACAGATTTTTTATCAATCCTGTTGTTTATGGGAATAATTGATCTTCCATCGTATGAAGACTATTGGGCAAGCAGTACGTATCGAGCAGGTAGCTTCGCTGATGTCCATAAATTATATAATACTTCAGAGAGTGGAATAGATGGAGGAATAGATAGTTGCCAAATCTATAAATCAGACTAAAGTCTTGTCTTTGATGTGGACTAATTATATGTAAGTATCTATGATTTGATGTATTACGGGTTTCATTCGTGGTCCATTTTGATTTTGTCGACGTTTCGACAAGTTGTTCCTTGTCATCTTCAGGAGTTCTCGACCGTAACTGTATATAGACATGGCCTACCGAACTCCTGAAGATGACAAGGGACAACTTGTCGAAACGTCGACAAAATAAAAATGGACCACGAATATAACACGTAATACATTAAATCATAGATTCTTACATATAATTAGTCCACATCAAAGACAATACTTTAGTCTGATTTATAGACTTGGCAACTATCTATTCCTCTATCTGAAGTACTATATAATTCGCCTTAACAAAAGTTTCAAGATAGTTCCCTCTTGAAATCAAATCAATTATTAAGGGTGCAAAAAGTCTTTGTCTAATTAAGCACAAATCATAAGGCGAGTAATACGAATCTATTCATCTTTTATAATACAAGATATGAAGTTCGTCTCATCTATTTGCAGTGGAAAGAGAAACAAGAAAGGAAAAGCAATCCTACGTGACTGTTCTTATTTCTTAATCTATTACCCGAGACGGTTGTATGTATCTCGAAATAATTCGTTGCCGGGAAATTCTATATGCCCAACTCATAAAGTTTCGCGATTCTCGTTTGAAAAGTTTGTCGCGTTTGATGCTAAAGGAACAGACATTAAATTTCGCAGTTTCTCCAGTTCCGCTCAACGTGATCAAACGGTCCGTAGAATAGAGAATTGAATTACTCTTCTTGGATAGTGCACATAAGCTGAAGAGTTAACTCGAATTACCGAATATTAGGTGTCACTTTGCTATATCTATCATATCTTACAATAACGTACGATACAAAAAACAAAAGCAGTTACACAATATCGTTCCTCTGTATTTTGCTTTTTGTGTGCATGTGATTTGTATACTTCTGAATTATATTCAATTGGAACAAAGATAGACATATACTAGTAGTAAATAATAAATCAGTATAAGTTTCTAAAATATAATGTATAAAACATGTTGGACGTATTTCTCGTGTTTTATCCTATTCTCAAAAACTACGAAGGATATAAATTATTACGATGCCATTTATACCTAAGATATAGATGAGAGAAGTGGAGCCAAACAAGATTGAGCGGTCAATAGTTTTTGGTAGATTACGATGCTAATAAATCTAATCTACAAGAAATGATATTTGTTTATAGAATGTTTTGAAAATCGATTTGTTAATTCATTATGAATAATCGATTTTTTATGATCGTCTACTCCAATATTGATGGATGACCAGTTTGATCAGTATGAAAAGCAGGACTAATGGAAGACTTCAACGTCCATTGCGTCAACTGGCTCCAACATTCAAATTGGACCGACGAAGCTGGAAGGCAAGCGGAGGCCTTTGCGATCAGCCGAAACTTGATTCAACTTGTCGATGAGCCGACAAGAATTCTTGACAATATAACCGAATTTCTCACTATTCTCGATGTCTTTCATGTTTCCGATCCAGATGATTTCCGTTTACAGGTCTCGGCACCCTTAGGCAACTCTGACCACAACCCTGTGTTTTGTAAAAAGGACAATTACAGGAAACGTTGGTCAACAAATGATAACATCAATGGAGAGTCAATCGAGTCTAACTTTGAACCGCGATGATACAATTCCAAAAATAGTAATAAGCAACGATGATGCTAGGAAGAGTCATTGGAAGAGAAAAATAAAAAATGAATCACGTAAATGTTTATCAAGGAGTATAGATTCGTGAATGCCTGGGTATGGGGTAGAGAAGATATAGAAAGAGGCAGGATTGAATCAAACAGTCAGGCCTAAATTTGGCACGAAGAGACATTAGATCCCATTGTAAACCCAACAGAGGGCTGTCTTATAAGACTGCCGCCAACTGTGCTAGGGAGCGATCATGTGGATATAAATGGGGTGATGGATGTTTGCTGTAGGCAGGAGCATGTGAAAAACAGAAGTTTACATGAGGAGATGAAAGAATCTCAATCAATAGCTTACCTCAATGCAGTTCCATATCATAATAGTAAGATGAACAATGAAAAGAGCAGAATACGAATCATAGGAGATCAATATGCGCAAAAATTCAGGTCAGTTCTGGGATATGGGTAAGATCGACGAAGCTGGAAGGCAAGCGGAGGCCTCTGCGATCAGTCGAAACTTGACTCAACTTGTCGATGATCCGACAAGAATTCTTGACAATATGACCGAATTTCTCACTATTCTCGATTTCATGTTTCCGATCCAGATGATTTCCGTTTACAGGTCTCAGCACCCTTAGGCAACTCCGACCACAACCATGTTTCTTGTAAAAAGGACAATTACAGGAAACGTTGGTTATCAAATGATAACATCAATGGAGAGTCAATCGAGTCTAACTTTGAACCTCGATGATACAATTCCAAAAATAGTAATAAGCAACGATGATGCCAGGAAGAGTTATTGAAAGAGAAAATTAAAAAATAAATCACGTAAACTATTGTCAAGGAGTATAGGTTCGTGAATGCCAGGGTATGGGGTAGAGAAGATATAGAAAGAGGCAGGATTGAATCAAACAGTCAGGCCTCAATTTTGCACGAAGAGACATTAGATCCCATTGTAAACCCAACAGGGGGCTGTCTTATAAGACTGCCGCTAGCTCTGCTAGGGAGCGATCATGTGGATATAAATGGGGTGATGGATGTTTGCTGTGGGCAGGAGCATGTGAACAACAGAAGTTTACATGAGGAGATGAAAGAATCTCAATCAATAGCTTACCTCAATGCAGTTCTATATCAAAATAGTAAGATGAACAATGAAAAGAGCAGAATACGAATCATAGGAGATCAATATGCGCAAAAATTCAAGTCAGTTCAGGGCCTGGTAATAAACAAGTCATGCTATAGATTGGAGTCATTCATAAGAGACCATATGGATACAGCGGATATGGGTAAGAATCTCTTTGCACAAATAACGGATCTCGATGAGAAAGATTTTGTTATATATTCATGTTAACCACGAAAAATGTAGAAATCATGCAGCTCTCATATCGTGTTTGCGTAATTTGATTTCGGTTAGTAGAATTACAAATTTAATTGTCATGGTGGAACAGGTAGCAAAATAGCATCAACCAGTACTCAGGGTGATTGAGAGATACATGGAAAATTTCAGAGCTCACACAGTGAACTTTAGTTTGCAATGCTTTTTCGGTGATAAACAGAATAAATTTCAAGTAGTAGATACGTTGAGAAATATTTTTGCAGTTTCTAGGAAATCAATAGGTTCAGTGGCTCTTAGGCTTACTAGGCCAACGGCAAAATTTTTTCGTGACGTCACAGAGAAGAACTATTCTTGTACCGAATAAGAGACCCTTTATTATTTCAAATTCAAATTTGCAGTCGATATGTAAAGAGATAGATATATGCAATTCCTGTATGATAATTCAGCGAGTGTGTGTGTATCTTGGAGCGTCTAGACTTGGCGAGTACTATCTAGCAGAATCCTTTTTGAAGTCAAAAAAGCAGGTGGTGCAGCCATAATAATACATGATGATGTGGGCAGTATTGAAATACCTGAAGTAATGGAATTATCAATGGAGAAACATGTAGAAATGGCGGCAGTGGTTATACGGGAACAGAGTTTGATCGTTGTATCGATATACTGATCTTCATTATAGAAAATATAGATATTTTTTCTGATAGACCCGACAAGGCAGTGGACTAGATCTCGAGGGAATGATTGTGTTAACACGTAAGTTGTGGGAGATTTTAATGTTTATTTCCTCAGGAGGGGCAAGAATGTGAGGATAGTGACTGAGATGATGCACTCGTGTGGATTGTCGTTGGCATTCAGAGAACCAACTCGTGGTAAATCATGCTTGGATAATATTTTAACAAATTTCGTTACAGATCCTTACACAGGTAAAACTTTTGAACCCCATTTGTCCGACCATAGAGCTCAAGTACTGGAACTGAGCCAAGTAAATTGGAAGATCAAAACATATATAGAAAAGTATGATATTAATCGGAAGATTATTGACAAATTTATAAGTGACGTAAGAACTATAAATTGGACAGAAGTAACATCAGAATGGGATGCTGGAAAAGCCTACGAGAAGTTTCATTCTGCTATCCACAAGAGTTTCAACAAGTCATTTCCTGAAGTTAGAAAGCGGATGAAAACAAATAAAAGGATATCTAGTGTCTCGGAGGCGTCACTAGGACTAAGAAAAGCAGATGAGGCAGCACATACCATTTAAAGAGTCAAGCGAGATGATAATTGAAAGGAACTTCTCAGTGAAGTGAAAAAACACCTTCAAAACAGCTACACTGATACCAGAAAGCAAGAAAATGTTGAATATATTCTTGATTTCACGGATAAATCTAGAGCCGTATAGAGGGTGATAAAGAAGGAATCTGGCGTTAGGCACAGTACAAATAGGGAAAGCAGCCTAACAGCAGATCAGCTGAATGATTTCTTCTCTAATTTTGGAAAGGGTGTTGGGGTTGAAGCGTCGCCCAAGAAATTGATAAGACTGCTGAGGAAGAAAATTGTAAAAGCGTCCAATTCAATGTTCAATTACCCTAGAACGGAAGGAGAACTGGTTGACATTGTTAAGAAGTTTAAGAACGGGGGTTTCAGTGATATTTGGGGCATGACGGTTCCTCTACTTAAGGAAATAATTCCGTTCGTGAAGACTCCATTGTGCAATGTCTTGAATAATTGTTCACTGGCCTGAATATTTCCTGATAAGAAGAAGCTAGCAAAAGTCATACCAAAAAGGTGAATTACCACCGCACTCATAGCGCTAGTGGAAGGTATTGCGGAGGCATTGGATGACTATCAGTTTTTTGAGCTGTTAGCATGCGATCTGAGCAAGGCGTTCGATAGCATACTGAAGAGTTTATTACTGGAGAAAATGGAATACTACAGGATGCGTGGAATGGCTCTCGAAATTTTAAGTTTTTACCTTTCGGATCAGGAGCAAATAGAGCATTGGAAGGGGAACAATCAGGTACAAGAACAATAGATTTGGGTGTCCCACAGGGATCTATTTTAGGACCAATATTGTTCATTATATTTATATATAACTTTCCATCTAATATTCCATGCACAGTGGCGAGTCTCTATGCTGATGACACTAGATTCCTCAATTAAAGCGAGTTCACAACAGGAGCTTGAACAAGTAACAGCTCGAAACCTAATCACTGCTGAAGAATGGTCCACAGCAAACCACCTAGAATTAAATCTAGATAAGACCCAAAGACTTTGAATACAACAAACATACAGGAAAAGACAATTAACTTGCTAGGTATAACTTTTAGCTCGGATCTCACGTGGAGTGAGTATATCTCTGGACTGCTATTGAAATTAAGCATAGCCATTTTCATCATCAGAAGAATGAAAACCGTTTCCTCGCAGGAGCTTTGCAAGCTGGCTTACTATTCGGGTTTCCATTCATTGGCTTCATGCGGCATCTTGGCATGGGGCTATAGTCCAGACATGCGCAGGGTCCTTCTGGAACAGACAGTTGCAATTACATAAATTCAAAAGGAACTCCGAAATGCATCAATACAACACAAGAAGACGAAATGACTTTTCCACAAGATTTCATCGGATACCCAAAACGCAGACTTCAACAAATCCTCTTGGGATTGTGCTATACAACAAACTACCATCGTACATCAGAAAGCTCTCAATTGGGCCCTTTGTAAGAAAAACGAAGAAACGTTTATTAGAGCAATTATACTCAATCCATGAGTTCATGGAGATGGTTTGGTGAGAGAGTCGTTACTGAATTGAACCCCTTCAGATGATAGTCATTTTTTAAATTTTGTATATGTTGTTTTGTTTTTATTTCTTGTTGTTCGTGAGATGTTTTGAATAAGTATCTGTATCTATACACTCCAGTACATGTTAATACTATGACATGCCATGTAATTTCTTTTATGGCTAATAAATATGAATATGAATATGAATATGAGTGAGATGAATGCTATTGGTAACTTAGTACAGCCACGCAATAATTATTCAACGCCTTTCAGAAAGATATGGCATTACAACCGAGCCAGTTGGGAGGAGCTCCGCGAGTTTTTCTCGTCTCTTCCCTTCAATGACGACTGTTTCTCAGATCCTGACATCAATGTATACATCTGTCACTGAAGTGACTCTTGCAGGCATGAGCCTCTATATTCCTAACTCCATGAGAAAACCATCTGCACAAAAGCCTTGTGAACAAAAACTCTCAAAAATCTGTCACAGTTAAAAACAGAGCTGATAACAACAGATGAAACTTGAGCTGAATATGTGCATTTTAGAAACATTTGTAACGCAACAATTGATAAAGCAAAGACCTACTTCAATGAAATAATTGGGACTAGACACTTGGAGCCGACCTAAGGAATTCACTTCAGGTCTATGACGATGGCAGTCAGCAACAATTTTTACAAGTCATCCTTCCCACCTTTGATTAGATATGCAAAGTATGATCTTTGCAAATGCGGATCATTTTGAAAAATTGTTTCAACAAAATTCTGTTTTGTATGCATCAAACGCGGTGCCACCTGTCATCCAACATTTTCAATCGAATATGACTGAGGTAAAATTTACGTGCGTACGGTAAGGCACGCTCTTCAACAAATGAACTGCAAGAAACTAGTGGGTGTTGATGGAATACCACCAAATGTTTTGAGGAAATGTTCTTAAGAGTTAACACCTATTCTCAATCGTCTGTTTATGAATTCGTATGTGAGCCGCATGTTTCCGGAAGTGTTGAAAGGTTGCGAGAATACAATCGATTCCAAAGAAAGGCAAGGGAATGCCTACCCCAAAATTAAGATAAACGATGAGAGAGATGAGAGAGATGAGAGTGATGAACGGTGAACTTATAAAATATCTCGAGTTACAGCATATCATCAGTTATCCACAAAACGGTTTTCGTAGACAACGACCAACGCCTTTCTGGACATCAACAATCGAGAAGCATCACACGTGATCTCCAGCTTCACTCTTAGAGGCAGTTTGCTGTTGTTTTTTTTCTACAGGTACATTTATAGTAAATGCTCTGAAGAACTGAAAGGCTTGGTTCAATGAAGAATCCAGTTTTAAAGAAAAGCCAAGGCCTTGCAAAACTCATCAGAGGAGGGTCCAACTAGTGAAGCCATGTCCCTCTCTCTATGAAATTCTTTTGTCTACAGGGCTAGTGTGCTGTAGAACTCGTTTCCATCGAACATCTTTCCGATAACTTCAATTTGTCGCTATTCAAGCAGCGAGTGAACACACATTTAATCATCTTGCGTGGCATGACAAGCATCGCTTCCTCCCAAGAGTTAAGAATGAAATACAAAATTACTACATGCTTCATATACACCGCTTCAATAATTTGTACCAAGCCGATCTTTGATATTGAAGATAGATTTTACTTATACGTATTGTTTTGATTTTATTCTGTTTCAATATTTGGCATAATTTAATACCTATTTGTAGGAATTTAATGTTTCGTGAATGTAATCGAGGGTGATGATAATTTGTGTTTTTTTTATCTAATCATTTGTCTATGATGTTAACGACGTACCCGTTATATGACGTTACAAAAAAATCATTTCTTTTTCGAAGATTTCTGGTGAAAGGAGAACCGTGAGTTTATGCACAAGTGTATGAAACCGGGCATTCTGATTTTATGCGGACGAGAACTATTACTATGGATTCAGGTATCAGTTAACATTGGTCTTAGATAAATGTAAAATTCAAGAAAATTATCTTTTCTCATAATTAGAATATTGAATATAATTATCCTGCTTTTTCCAAAGTGGTCGTTCCATCAATATTAGAGTAGATGAGCATGAACATTTCGAAATTCATAATAATTAGTTTTTCAGAACTTTTATAATGAAAGTTAGTTCATAGATTTCACAAAACCCAAATTTCATATTCAGGTTACAAGAGTAAAAGAGTACATTTAGTAGAATTCGTAGACATTTCATCAGCTCACAACCATGATCTACCAATAAGTGACGATCAGCATTTATTCTCACTTCACTCATCTACTTTTATATTTAATTTCGTAATAATTCAATTCCTTTTCAGTGTTTGAAAAGGGATGAAACACAAAACATATGTCAAACATATCTTTATTCATTACATTTCATGAAACACAATCCAAGTATTTTCCTTCTATTGTTTCATAATCTAATAAAAATGTTCACTAAGTTATTAGCGAGACACCTATATCTATCACATTTTTCAATTTTATTGATGTATAATTTTCTTCAGAATTATAGGTTTAATTATTCTGATATTATTACGCCCTTTGTAGCATGTGCTCGTTGAACAGAGCGCGATAGGTTAGATTTTTAGATTAGAACTTCATTAGTGCATCGGGTGCAATATATAGTCCAATCAGTAGGAAAGAGTTCAATGTAAAATTTCCATAAATTTTTAGAAAGAAACAAAACCATGTTCGAATAGAAGAAGATATTCCAAAATGGTTTTTCTTTTCAGTGGATCTCTGTTGTCCTTCAATAGCAATTCATGAAATCGCAAATAACATCAAGACCACAAAACGTTGAAAAAAACATGTTAAGCAATGATGATTGCTAAACTCTGTATCGGTAATGGCAACTGACGAAAAGAACACAATGTCTACGGCTATAGTTGGAATGGGTTTAGCCATGACACTGCAGTCCATAGGATTAATTCTTTTCTCTGAAATATGTTTGTAATTATTTGATTCTTTTAGACCAGAGTCTCTGTTTCTGGAGAGCGCCGTCAGTATATGGAGTGCATTCTTACCCTTCCATGTACAATCAGGTATGCGACATCACTCATGTATGTTCCATCAGAACATTCTACTGCCTGAGCTATAGGCTCAAGATGCTTGTAACACGATTGGATCGAGACTCCTTAAAAAATTGAGGTTCCACCCATGCCAATGAGGTAAAAGGTAGTAGCTCTTAGCAAAGCTCCGTTTTACTATTCCAAGTGAATTTATAGTTCACCCAATATAAGGTTCCTTCACTTCTTGATTATCTAACACATCGTCTTTGGACCCCGTTTTTTGGGGTACAGAAATAAACTCCATCACGACGTTAAGGTAAATGTGTTCGAGCTGTTAAGTTTCCATCCACCAGTTCCCCAATATCATACTTCATATGCTTGGTGCAAGATAGTCTAAAGGCGCTACACACAATCAAACATGTTTGACAAACATGGTCTGCCAACCCCATTTATCGAACATATTTGACCGTGTAAGGGTTATGTTTGAAGGTTTGAAGATTCGAGAACACGTTTGAAGGTTTTCTGTCAATGTCAGAAAATTTGTTCGTAAACATGAGGTTTGGCAAACAAGTTTTATCGTGTCGGTGAGCTTCAAACCTTCAAACCACCAAGAAAAACGGTGGTAGTGGGGGTCATTTCTGTGAATCACAAAGCTTGTTTCTGTGATTGACAGTCTGTGTCCGTCGTTCACCTTCTATTCTTCCATAGCCATGAATATCAATGAAGATTTTCTGACTGAATTTATTGAGTAGTACCAAATGTTACCTAAACTATGACGTGTAAAAAGCAAAGAATATGGTAACCGTGAAAAGAAGGATGCTGCACTCAACACCCTCCTCACCAAGTTGCGAGAAATTGAACCGGATGCTACTGTTTCTGAAGTGAAAATCGAAAATAATACATTGCGTATCGCTTGGAGAGGAAAGCACAAGCAAGTGTTGAACCCCAAAAGATCTGGCACAGGGACGGAGGATGTATATGAACCAACCCTGTGGTATTACAAATAATTGCAGTTTATTGCAGATCAAGAAACCCAAAGGCCGACCAAATCACCGATGTCTAATGATAGTTATTTCAAAGAATTGAATGTGATAACACGGATCGCAATAAATAATGGTTATGATGCAAATTTAGTTAGCAGCATACTACATAAGAAAAAACAAAAATTATCTTTACAACATATATATCCAATCCGTGAACACCATGACAAGAAATTCAATAGTTTAACATATATAGACAATATTAGCAATAATGTGAAATCCTTTCTTATAAATTCAAATTTAAATATAGCATTCAAAACATCAACAAATTAAGGTTCATTTATCAGGAATCATAAATCTCCAATTAAAAAGAAAATAAATCAGGTGTTTATAGATTGGATTGTGCAGATTGCAATTGTTTTTATATAGGTAGAACAAGAAGAAATTTCAATGTTAGAATCTCTGAACATAAACGCAGTTTCATCAATGGAAAAACCGATTCAAATTATTCAAATCATCTTAGAGAGAATGGTCACTTTTTCTATTCAGAATTTGAGATCCTACATTCTGAGAAGAGAGGTATAAAACTCAACCTTCTGGAAGCACTTGAAATTAACAGATTTAGGAATTCCCCGGAAATTCCTAATTATTAGGTAGACATAAATAACTCACCCTTATTAAATTTATTTCCTAAACGTTAGTTCAAGTACGGATAGCTCTGAGTGGATTGCCTCTTTAGTATTTATATAAATTTGTTAGTAAGATATATTTGTTAGTATTCATTCGCTCTTGATAAAGATACTGTGTATCGAAACGCGTCGAGCATTTAATAATATATTTTAGAAATTAGAAATCATCGTTTACTTGTATTTGTGAAAATGGATTTCTATCACGTAAAAGCCTCGTCAATTGAATTGTCGAATAAATTCCTGGAATTTCACTGTTTATGGATTTCCTATGCCTCCCACCGATTCAGTTTCATTCTATAAATTTCGTTAGGCAAAAATTTCAAAATTATAACTAGAAAACGTTTTTTTTCTAGTAGATCATTTTCATAGTGAAAATCTGATTTTCGTTCATACTGCGTTTTTGCTCAGAGGACCTCATATTGAAATTTCAAAAGTTCCCTGATATAAATTTTATAACAACTTTCAGATAGTTAGATTCACAGTTTTTAATATATTTGTCTATAGAGAAATCCGTTCTGAAAGCCATATTCATATACGCATTAACCTGGATGATTCTCATGGGATTTCTGATAAGCTGATGAAGACTATTCTGGTATATTATATTTAGCAATTTCGTAAAATTAAAAATGATTTAAATTGTCGCGACTCATGCAAGATCGAATCACCAAGAATAATAAGCGTTGCAAGGCTGTTATGGAGGTCCTCAATGTAACCTCAGAGAAATTTTAAAATAATCCATCGCTCCCATGATTTGGGAGAAAAATTGAACAGTGATTATTATGTACTTATATTCAAAACATGTCGTAGAGCACAAAATCATTGTGTGAGTTTTCTATAGGTACGCGTATCATTTAAAATTGCATGGTGTGTCTGAACTAGGACTTCTACCGTTTGTTTGTTTGTTATTCCTTTAACGTGCCTTTCGGCCAATGACACGTCGGGGAATTCTGTCACCTCACTAACCCAGGAATTTTGCCGAACCCTCTCGGGTCGAGGGATGGGATCTTTAATGTCCAACACATTTCTGTTAGACAGGAGATTGATACTCAAACGATTCCCAGAATCCAAAAATCGCACCGACTTAGTAGGGATTGAACCCAGGTAACTCTGCACATGAGATGAGCATCATATCCTCTACGCCACCGAGCCGGCCTCGAATACCTTTACCCACACATTGCAATGACATTCGACTTCTAATAACTTCACAGAAAAATATCTAATGGTGTTAAATCAACTCATTCTAAATGCAGCAAAACTCGCTCATCATGTGTTGGTATCGACTATCAATAGAGTCACTAATTGTCTAGCGTTTTACAATCAATTTTGACACTTGTTTCAATTTGAAAATTGCCGTAAATCAGATTTGTGAAATATTGAGAAACTAAATAGATAACATTTATGAGGTTACCACTGAATTCTTTAAAAATATGACACCCGAATTTCACCCCAATAGATGACAAATATGCTAAAATGGCGGAGAATCTGAAAGAAATAAAATTGTCAAGAAAATACTTCTTTCCGAGTTTGAAAAATACCAGAAACTAGGGCTTTGCTGCAACTAGTGATGCTATAAAAACTGAAGAAATAATTGACACGGAAAAGTTAATCCAATCAATTGAAACCGAAAAGTGTTGTTTGACTTATAAGGTAATAATCAATCATTTTTTATGTTTACAACTGTTCACAGATTTGTATGGTTCCAGAAATTTGATGCGTGTCATTTTTCTACTTACGTGACACGTTACGGTGTTTGGATTATTAAAGAAATTCATATATAATTAGGTTGGCAGGGAAAACCTGCGTTTGTTTATCTAGCATCGTCACGAAAGTCCTCTGCAGATTACTTCCAAGAATGTATCCGCCTGACACGTCAAGCTACGGCTTGTACGAGGAACGGACTAAGGAATTATGAGATATGAATCTTAGTTATCTGAATATTAACCCCTTTGTTATATTTATTACAATTATCTTATATAAAGGCTGCAAATGATAACAAGAATAACAATTTTTCTTAATGATTCTGATAAGCTTGTGAAATGAACATTAAAGTTCAAGAATTGAGTGTGGTTGGCTTCATTTTATCGATGTTTTATTTCTGCTGCTGAAACAAGATAAGATTGAAAATTATAGATTTTGCGCTTTTATCAAAGTAATTGTACTCAAGATACAAACAAAAAAATAAATAATATAACATAAATCAAAGAGTTGAGGCCTTCTGACTTCCAGAAAGGCATGAAGAGCGAACAGGTAATGTTGAATCAAAATCTTGTGAGATCAACTTTCTTACCTTTAAATGAGGGCCCCTTTTACTTCTGTTGAGTAGTTTATATGAAAAATATTTTCATTAATAACCTGGTAAGAAACAATGGCAGCTTCAAAATACATCTCTTCAATCACAAAAAGTGATCTCCATTTCCAAAGTTGTTTTTCTTTCGAGAAAAATGAACAAATTGTGACTGTAATTTCTCAACGTTATGTTCCAACGTTAAAGATAGTTTTTGAACCCAATGTTGAAGAACTGAGTGAGGTGATCGATCTGGGAGGTTTCTGAATTTCAATTGGACTGGACTATATAGCTGATGAAATTGAGACAATTTTTCTCATTGTATCAAGATTTCATTGTTTGTCGATGTTTCCTATAGAGTAACTTCAAAACATTGTTTGTCAAACGGCAATCTTACACTTTAGGTCTCGAATTCTGGATCAAATTACTGAGATCGTCTATAAAATGTGCCAAAATACGTGTACAAGATTTAAATATTATTCAGTGTGCCGTTGATAGAAGCATCTTGCTGATATAACTTTCAGGACATTTATGATTTGTTGCTCGAAATTAACTATACCTCATTTCTGTGTTCAATAGCGCTCTAAAAATGTAGACTGTGTTTTGACTAATTTCTAGGTTGAAGCAACAAACAACTGGTAATAAGTTCGAGAAAAATGAATAAATCTCATTTTTCAAGAAATACTTGGCTTGCTTCCATCTTCGAATCTACGACCTCTCTACACGGTGATTCCTTTGTTCAAAGGGCCAGTTTGTTGTGGAATCGTTTATGTCACAATCGAGAAGGAAGTGGAAAAACACCTCAAACTATGATGCGTTTCCACCGTTGTAGGACTATATAAAATGCACTGAGATGAAAATTGATAACCATCCTGAACAAAACTTTATTTGGAAAGTGAATATCAATTTTCTTTCAATCCAGGATATCATTATAATGACGATGAGAAAATAAGAAATTACTTATTGATAATCATTAAAAAAAATACAGAAATTTCTTCCAGCCATAATTTTCCTTTCCATGAAAAGAAAGAATTATCTGAATTTCACCTCCTTCATCTATATATTTCACCCTTGTTCCTGTCCTGACCATCGCACTATTAACCTCCGACAAGGGGCGTTATCAGCGTGTTATCGCGGGTAAGGTCACGTGCCCATCCATGAGATTGCGGACCAAGCCCTCGTTACAGCATGCAAATCAGCGTTTATACGATGGAGTCCTCTGGTCATCTCGAGTACCCAAAGACGAGATGAAATCGAATACCTAAAATTAACCAGCAGGTCAGATACGTGCCACCATCAAATTTGTGAGACGAGTGGAGTTGATTAATATTTGCTTTCTCCTAAGAGGGCCCTAAGAATTGTTACCTACCAATTCCATTGGGAATTGGTATATGTTAATTGCTTTTCTTTATTCGAGTCTACAACGTTGATTTTTCAGGATAAAACTATATTTTCAATTATAACTTCGAAGTTATTATGTGAATTGTCAATGACTGAAATTTTCAATTTCAAATTTCAGTGAAGATTCTCGTTATCTGCAGTATCATTTTCACACTTTTAAACTAAATAATGATAATAATAACAATAATAAATAATAAATAAATTTCTTTTACAATTAGGATATTCTAATACCCTATCTGTCCCAAACTGATTCAGAAAGGTTCTCATGTATTGAAGTTTTGAAAAATTTTGTTTTCATCTATCTATCTACAGATGCTCAAAACGAAATTTGTGAACCGTTACAAAATATTTAACTTTAATATTAGGTCCGCAACTAAGTTCTTGCTGTTTTTTTTATGAAAATACAACTTTATTGTGAAAAATGATTACAAATGACTCATTCAAAATATTTCCCATCGCTAGCTACAACTTTTTCTCATCTTGCTGGAAGAGTTCGAATACCGTGACGGTAGAAGTGTTCGTCTTTTGTGGCTATCCACAAAATCACGAAAGAATCAAGCCATTTTCGAGCTCTTCATAGGAGCGGAACTGCTGATCAGCCAGACCATGTGTCATAGAATGGAACAAGTAATAATCGGATGTTGCAGTATCTAGGGAATATGATGGGTAGGGTAGGACTTTCCATTTGAGCCTTTCCAAGTAGGTTTTAACAGGTTTGACTACGTGAGGCCGAGCGTTGTCATACTGTAGAATTAGTTTTTCGCTCAGTGCTTTACTCAATCGCATCAATTGAGTTCGATACCGTTCCTCAGTGATGGTTTCGTTCGGTTTCAACAGCTCTTAATGAATAACACTGACTTGGTCCCACCAAATACACAGCACAATTTTCGCAGCATGAATATTCGGCCGAGGCGATGACGTAGAAGCTTGACCGGGGATTCCCCAAGATTTTCTTTTCCTTGGATTGCTGTAATGAATTCATTTTTCATCACCCATCACGATGCGATGAAGAAAAATCTTTCTGAAGCAGTTGTTCACAGGCGAAAAAACGACGCTCAATGTTTCTTGGCTTCAAATCATAAGGAACCCAAGTTCCTTGCCTTTGAATCATTCCCAACGCATGCAATTTCTTGGAAATGGCCTGGCGGGTAACTCCTAAGGCTGAAGCAAACTCTTCTTGCGTTTGGCACGGATCCTCATCGAGCAATGAGTTCAATTCAGCGTCTTCGAAGATTTTTGGCCTTCCTTCACAGGAACGGTTGTCCACATCGAAATCACCGATTTTGAAGCGATGGAACCAATCCCGGCAAATTTGGTCACTCAGAGCAGCATCTTCGTAAACATTTTGAAGCTCTCTATGAGCTTCAGCCGCCGTTTTTTCGAATGAAAGAAGAAAATCAACACTGCCCGCAAATGACGATTATTTGGCACAAAATCAGATATTTTCACAACTGAAAGTATATGACGCAAAAACAAAATCACTAATGTGTCACAGTGGTTTGTTTACCATATGTCTAAGCTTTGTTCAAGACGTTCTTGATATGTCAAAATCGACCAGCACTTACTGCTGGAGCCATCTATTGACAAAAAACGAGAACTTAGTTGCGCACCTGATAGTTAAATTTTGAATGACGTGCTGTATATTTTTAATATAAGTATTTCAGAATTCTCCTTACGATTCTCAACTCTAGATTCATTACTTCTTCTTGATTGAAAATCGTTTATTAAATACATGAGAAAATTAACATTTTATGATTCCATCAAGTTAAGCATAATTCGAAAAACGAAAACAAAATATTTGGTTCCTCGACAGTCCAACGCCAAATGAAAACACATTTGCAAACCTAGATTGCGTCTCTCGGGAGAGTTATTTGGATGTTCGGATTATGGAATGTTTTCGGAAAAATCTAATAATGTAATTTTGTCCACAGATGACTAATGCCATGTCAAATCTAAAAAGAAATGTAAACAGTACGGTGTTGATTATTTGAAATTGGGCTTCATTCCATCATAGTCGGACAAATAATTGCCTATGTGCCTTTTATGCAACAAAGTTTTGGGCAATGACGATATGAAACCATCTAAGCTGCAGGATCATCTGAGAAGATGTCACCCTGGTAAAACAGATAATGATTTGAAATACCTTCAAACACTCAAAGATACACTTCAGAAGAGACCCATACTGGACAAAATGTTCGCTTCGACGTCACAAAGAAACAATGATGGTTTGCGGGCGTCTTACAATATCTGGCTACTTATGGCAAAATCCGGAAAACCGCATACTATCGGAGAGAAATTAATTTTGCCAGCCATTGAAGAGGTTTTAAAAACTGTTTCACACAAACCTATTATTTGCAAACGACCCATTTCTCTATACAACTGGACGAGTCAACTTTACCTGGAAATGCAGCAGTATTATTAGCATATGTTCGTTTTGTTATAAATCAGGAAAACTACGAGGACTTGCTCTTCGCAATAACTTTGATAACCGACACTAAAGATGAATCAATATTTCATGTTTTAAGGGATTACTTCATTGAATAAGCAATCCCTTTTTCAAATATAATATCAGTAGCTACAGATGGAGCTCCTGCCATGGTTGGACGTTATCGTGGATTTATAAGCTATTTAAAACAAAATGTGTCAGGGGTGATAGCAATACATTGCGTCATCCATCAACAACATTTAGTTGCGAAAATTTTAAGTTTTAGATTGCATGAATCTCTTCAATAAGTCATTGATGCAGTAAACCGAATCCGAAGCAACGCGTTGAATACGCGGTTATTTGCACAGTAGTTTGACGAAAATGACGAACACTTTCATCAATTACTCCTTCACACTGAAGTACGCTGGCTGTCGAAAGGCTTATGTTTACAAGATTTTTTGCACTTTTTGAGACTATTTTAGAATTTCTGGATACTAAAGAAAAATTTAATGAAGTGAACAGACATCGCCTATTTAACAGATCTGTTTACAAAATTTAATATGATCAATTTGCAGTTACAAGGCGACAGTTTCAATTTGATTAAAAGAAAGTCCATCTTATCAGCGTTTCTTGTCAGAGTTAAACTAATGAAACAAAATAGTGTACAGGGCGAATTTTCGCAATTCCCCAGTTTGTCACATGGGAACAAAATTCAAATGCCCTTTATTAAGATTTTGAAACTAGCTGTGAGGATGTTTTGACCATGCTAATACCACCATGGATAATTAGTCCCTATGGTGACATAGAAGAAACGAATGTCATAATACAAGAGGAACTGACTGAGCTAAGTACAAACGAAGAACTTAAGATTCAGTTTTGAAACGGATATCAACAATTCTGGCTGCAAAACAACATACCCGTTAATTATCCCATATTATGGAATAAAGAGAGGAAATTTTTAATTTCCTTTTCATCGTCATAGCTAGTGAGAAGGGTTCAGTAATGTTACCAATCTCCTAACGAAAAAAAGAAACAGAATGGACATCACCAGCCAAGGAGATTTAAGATAAATCCCCACAAAATTGACGCCAGATATTGATAATTTATTATTAGAGCATCATGTTCATCCTTCTCAACAAAAATATTTACTTATTGCATAGTTTATTTTATGTTACGTATATTTTATAAAACAGATACAAATTTTTATTTTGACTAGTTCTAATTTGAATTCTATGAATAAATGTATAAATTAACATGTGTTCTTACTTTAAGTTTTTGACACTAAACTTAACTACAGTTAGAAATTCACAAAAATCAATATAAGGTAAGTAGGGGGTCTATCCATACCCGAAAAACATGGAATTTGACACTAAACTTCCCTACAGCTAGAAATTTACAAAAAATCAATATCAGGTAAGTAGAGGATCTACCCAAACCCGAAAACATAGCAAGGGGTCTACGTCACAAAACAGTTTAGGAACCTATTATTAAGAGTGTCTAATGTCTACCTTCCTCTCTAACAAAAACAGGAATCTCTTTCTCCGACAATATGAGCTACAAATTAACTCAATACCGATACGAATGAAAAAATAACCATTTTCCGAGAAATTTTCCTATTGCTAACATGTGTTCATCTTAATGAAACACTCTTTATGATTCGGAAAAAAGCTCAAAACGAAAACACTATATTGAAATTCCTGTCTCTTCTACTCATAACCCTCAGACTCTAGCCATATATCAGACTCTCCAAGACGAATGGAACATTCTTTCCAATAAAATCTTTCTATATTAAGAGCATAATCGGAAATTGAGACGCGACATCCCGAAAAGAAACTTTTCTCCCCCCACGTTTGCAAGAGTCCGGGTTTCCGGTAGCCACCGGAGCATTTCAATAAACCCGCACCGGAACGTCGCCATTTATCATAGATCTTCGATTCCACCAGGACCGATCTAAAATCAAAACAAATATGCAGAAACTTCTAGTGCCTTTTCTCTTCCCGAACTTTATATTATTGAGTGACGGAAGGAAGTCTGGAAGCAGAAAAAATCGAGGGGACCTGTGAATTCCTTGCATTTTGACGAATATATCATTGCAGAATATAACTCAATATTTGTGAACGGATATGGAGGTGATCTTATTATAAATGACACTAGATATATTTTTCAACCGACATCGAGAAGTATTAGAATTTCAGGAAATATATAGCGTAGGAAAATACAATTCCTGTCCTCAGTACACCGAAGAAAACAGACATTCTAATTGTGAAGGAGGGTTCTGGCCAAAAACACAAAAAGTACAGAAAAGGTTATGTCTCATGAAGCACGTGCATCTTTCCTTGCACGGTTGTGATATCTCATGTAAGAGCAATTCAGTTATTTTATTCAGTATCTGTGAAAGCACTTATTCATCAACTTTGTCCTGAGTGGTTTCCCGAAAGTAACTTTATCCATATCAACCAATGTATTTTCATTTGTAAACATGAATCTCCATACTGTTTTTCAACATCACATCGAAACCACAACATGGAAATATATGAAAATACGTGCAACAGTTAATTCATTCCTAAGTATGATTAGATAAATGGTGTTGTTCGTGAACTCATCCTAGAAATACACGATACTTTACAAGTACCTATCATATCTAATATAATTACAAATAGTAATCGAATTCTTGATAACAACTGTAGTTGTTCTCAGATAGTGCTTAAGTAAGTTTGTTCGGAAAATTTTGAACAGTAGCGTACCATAATAATGTTTATGAGAGACCCTCTGATGAATTCTTTCACTTAAGCATAGAGTTCATGCGCCTAGCGTTTCGTATCATCATTGATTGTATTCGGTTAAAACTTATTAATCATTCAGTGCAAATACTTGCTAAAATGTTCATACAATGTGCTGAATACGGCCCATTCCAAAGGAACGAAAGTGCGTAGATTACTCTACAGATACTATAATCTAATTTTCATCCTGAGATGAAAATTGTTGTCTAGAACACTTTTTTCTGAGAAAATAAACTGGCCTAATGAATCACGCAATAGATTTTTATTTCAGTGGTGAACAAATAAATATAATAATCTTCAATCGCATATTCCAAAAAGCAATACAAGCAGTTTTTGAATAAAAATTTCAAATCTGTGTTTCCGAAAATTCACTTACATTATACCTACATTCTATTCATACGACTAAAGATTCAAAACAAAAGAAAACACTCGCAAAGGTTGAAAACCTATGACGAGATAGTTTTAAACAAGAAATTATTTAGTTTTCAATCACAATTATATTCAAAAGATCGATGTTCACACAATAAAAGAAAAGTAACTCTCTAGTGATTTTCTTCATGCTTACAAGTCAGCAAGATCTAACAATATTACCAATTCTCTATGAATTGCACATACATTAAATGTTTACTCGAAAATTTTGTAGAATAAGTTTATTAATTCATTATTTATACATACGAATTATTTTTGAGATCAATAATATTGTTAATATATTCTATTTCTGTATTAAATAACCAGTATTTCAATTTGTTTTTGGATTTCCTTATATTTACTTCTATTTTAGTTTCTGGAGGTAACCTTTTGAGAACTCTTGGGGCTAGAAAAAAATGATTCCTTTGACAAATGGCCTTTGAAACTTTGGGAAAAACTAAAAAATACTTGCTATATCTGGTACCCAATAAATGAATGATAGGTGTCTGTTTATGCATGTTATTTTTCAAGTGCATCAAAAATGCTGAGCGAAACAATTACTTCAAGTTCCACACCCCAGACATTTCGAACAACTCCTTCGGGAGAAAGGTGATTTCTTTTTCGAAAACTCGTTTAAGCAGCCATTTTTGCTGCACAACAAGGTTGTTCATGACAGTATTATATGCACCCCCCCAAGCTATTATTCCATGTGTTAGTTGCGACTCTACAAGAGCCTGATATATTAATTTAAGGTGAGATGTATCGATTATATGTGAGAGGTATTTAAACTTAGCTACCAGACCCCTGAACCTCACAATCAATTTAGATACATGTGCTTCCCAGCTTAAATGAGCATCAAGTACAACTCCCAGATACTCACTCTTGTAAGAACAATTGATTTCGAAAGCTGCATTGTTACTAACACGAATCAAAAGAGGCGCACCATCCGGTACAGTACGTTTATCTATAAAGAATGGGATGTACCTAGTTTTATTGAAGTTAATTGTTAGTAAGTGCTCATCCATTCAGTTCTTTATTGGAGTCTAATTCAATGATATTTTACAGTTCGTCCCAACTATTTCTTTTATATGCAAGTATCATCAGCAAAGCCAAGGCATTCACCTTTTGTATGTATAAAAATAAGTTGTAAATGTACAGTAGGAGGAGTACAGGGCCGAGACCAGCACCCTGCGGAACCCCTTACTCAACTGTACAAAAATCACTACAAACCCTATTCTCTTACTTTACACATTGCTGACGATTTGTAATGTAGCTACGCATCAACGCCAAACCGCACATCATCCGTTCCCAATTCTTTCAACAATCTCAACATTGTAGCATGCTCCACTGTATCAAACGCCTTTTTTGAGTCTATAAGAACGCATAAAGATACCTTATTTTCATTGAAAGCTTTATAAACCATTTCTGTGAGTGAAGCGATAGCATCCTGTGTAGATCTTTTTTCTGTGAAAGCGTATTGTCGCTCTGATATTTTATTTTAATTCAAATATGATGTATATCTCACTTTGATGACTTTTTCTATAATCTTTGCCAAGTTGGAAATCCAGGATATCGGTCTGTAGTTCTCACATTACCATTCATTCGAATTTGATATTTCAACAAGAATTGTTGTTATTTCAGATTGAAAATATCCAAAAAATACAACACATTTGGAATAACAGGTTATTAAAACGAAAATATATTTAATCTTTTTTAATTCATTTTAGAATGTCAAAAAGTAGTGGGTAGAAATTGCAGGCAATTCAATAACCAATTTCGAAATTTACCGTCTATGAGTAAAATGATATTTCGAAGCATTAGAAGCAATTTTCTACAATTCGGATAAATAAAAATTGTAGGAACTAAGCGAAAACCAATCATCGAAGATAATTACATTAATACGAATGAATGATAGCAAATATCATAGGAGAAAACTGATTTACGATCTGAATAAATGTTCAATATGGGCCCCATTTTGCTCGATACACTTGACAGCTCGTATACGAACATGATGAGTTGCCCTCCTAGTTTCCTCAGGATCAATATTACGAAAAGCCTTATGAATGCGCTCTAGTAACTCTTCTTTACTTCTTACAGGAATAAGATACACTTCACTCTTGATTTTGCCCCATAAATAAAAATCAAGGGGCGTTAGGTCCGGAGAACGCGAGGGCCATAAATTTGGTCCTTGATTACCCCACTATCTATCCTCCAACATTTCTGTTAGCTGCCGATCTACAGCTCGTGTTTTATGTTCTGGTGCATTATCCATTTGGTAATAGCAACCCCTCAGAATGTTAAGGGTAATCCATCTAAAAAATTTGCTAATGTTCCTCTCAAAATTTCCAGGTATCTTTGTACATTAAGATTTTCCTCATAAATGTGATAAGCCAACAAATCATTCATTAAAATTGCAAAAACGTTCACGCTGAATTTATTTTGGAAATCAATAACCTCAATGAAATGTGGATTTTCTGTGGCCCAAAAATGTCGATTTCTCCTGTTGGTTATTCCACTTTCATTGAACTTGGCTTCATCAGACCATATAATTTTTTGCAGAATTGTCTCATCTTCTTGAAGCCGAATTAATAAATTTTCACAGAAATTTAGCCGCTTGGGAAGGTCAGTTGGTTTCAATTTTTGTAGTCTGATAAAATAATAAGGGTGCATGTTATGTTTCTTGAGGATCCTTTGAACGGAAGTATAACTCAATCCAATATCCATTGGTACTGACTTAATGGATGAATGTGGATTGGCACGAAAATACGCTAGCGTATTAATTTGATTGTCGTCGTCCTCGAGAATTGGTTTTCTTCTAGTTTCTATGTATTTTGTTCCTCAAAATTGCAGGAAATTGCATCTAATCCTTAAAAATTTTGTTTCACTCATAGGCGCCAAATTTGGAAGTTGGTTATTGAATTGCCTGCAAGTGCTATTCACCACTTTTTGACATTCGCCATGAATTAAAAAGAGCTTAAACATTTCCTCGTTTGAATAATAAGCCATTTGATTATCAATCTGGTGTTTTTCAATAATTTCCACTTCAAATTACCAACAATTCTATTGAAATATCAAATTCGAATGAACCAAGTGACAAGTACATTAATTTTAGGCACCTGTCAGGTGAGCGTAGCCAGTTCAGCTACTTGATTCAAATATTTCAAAGCATTCTCCGTTAGTTCTTGCAAAATCATCAAAATTCAATATTTTCCCAAATTATTTCGGAACTCTAAGAGAAGGGTATAGTACATGCTGATACAATTCCATCTGAAATTTGAAGCTTCATCTGAAGGCGATATGAAAATTGGCACGTGCCATTTGAAAAAATGAGTTATTGATGTTTGAAAAATGCCAAATTGAAAAAATCATACAAAACAACGCAATAAACATTTGACATGTGTAGATTGCTTAAAGAATTCCTTGATCCTTTTTCTATCCACCCAAGCAAAAATTGTGTCTGTAGTGCAAAAGATCTAGAAGCTACAATTTTTTTGAATGTTCCTCAAAAATCGAGTTTATAACAAAAATAATTAAATCTGTCAAAAGTTTTGGCAGATAAGTGCCAACAACTTGGGTATTTTATGCCTTGCTCAATTGTAGATGTATAATGAAAAAGGTAGATTGCCATTTGAAATAACACAGTGATGACCCACTTCCGATATAACTGGAAATGGTATCACTTCGAATATATTTCACTCCAATTGGAAATCGCTAGTTATGGCCGCGTATAAAATTTCAGCTTGATATTGTAATTGGAACTCAAAAAGTTTTTAACGGACGATCCCGGTGGATATCCCTGTATATACTGGTTATTGAATTTTTTGTCTCTTAGGTTCACAATAAGTTTCAAAATATTCAATTCGCCCATTTTAACGATTTCAGATTGATAATTATATTTTTAGGGACATATTCCATTACTCCGTCGTTTCTATTAAATTTCCGCCATTAAAAACAATGTCATACCCTTGTAAATCGAGCACACTGACGTTTCCGTCAAAATAATGCAGTCATAATCTTGGCTCATTTCGTGTAGTCAAATCTTGAGGGGGTCAAGATTTCTCGATATACTCTTTATATTGTTATGAAAAAGCTTAAAGTTAGTACTTGAACCATATATACAAGAGTTATACGAATGAATATCATCACATACAGAGTATCAACAATTGAATAATTATAGTCTCTAACAAACTGATCCATACAATGGTTCACAAGCACGAGATTACTCACGAGCTGTAGTCTATTCTTTCTCTGATTTTTTCCAATTGACTCAGGTATGAAGGGCACCGACGATCGAAGGCGCTATGGTTCACACTATATATAAAGAATAGAAAGCAAGGAAAATTACAAAAGTTGAAATGTGAAGGTTTTAAAAGTTGTAGATAACAAAATTTGTAGAACATTTTCAAAATCATGATGGCGGACCTGAATAAAAAGAAATTTGAAGCAAAATTGATTCATATCTATGAAATTTTGGAAGATGGAGAATCGTCCGAAGAAGTATATATCATTCGGAGGAAAGAAAGATATTGAGAACCAGTGCTTTCCGATGTGGACTGCAGAGAAAAGAAAATCGAGTAATATTTTCTTATATCATTTCATAAATTTTGCTTTCATTGAATTTCTTAGGCGACCATTCGGTAATTCATTTGTTGGCGACAATCGAGAGAGAAATTTTCGGCAGTATCACGTTACGTGAGGGAGAAGAAAATATGACATATAGATGAATATATATATTTCCCGCTATGGGAGAATAATGAAAGACAACTACTTTTACAGAACGATATAAAGTGATAGGATAAGGGTTTAGGGAGTGCGAGCACGAAGATAGGGTGTACGCTAGGTAATGCGCACGCGGTTAGATTTAGTTTCAATAAGTGTATAGTGTTGCAAGAGCAATATTTTTGTTATATCATATCGTACTCTTACAGATTCAATCTATACTTCTTTCACAATCAAATTTTTCAAATAATGATAACAATTTGATGTATACAAAGAGTGCTGCTTATTTCCATCGTTCTATAAGTTGGTACTGACAACCTTTTAAGTACGTCAAATACTCCTACATCCTGTCATATTCTGATCCTGCTTACTTAGGAAACCATATATTAAGATATGTAATGACGTGAGCATCAGGAACATTCGCATAACATTCCAGATTACGTTCGATCTTCAACCTTATTTCGATAGTAATTATTGAAATTCGTAATCTTGTAATTTTTGCAAATGCACCAAAGCAGTATGGGTATCTACCACACTCCTTTATTCAGCAAGCGAAGACACGGATTTATGTTAGTGTTTCAATAAATTTAATGACTATGCTATCACTATTACTAAATTCTAAGCAATGTTATCATCAAAATATTTTAAATAGCAGATTGATTTACCGTTCATTCGTCTATATATTATAGAAATGCTTACACTATAAACGCTGGTAGGAAACTAGTCTGATAACAATACATTCTGTCAAAAAAGTACCAGGAATTGTTTATTCCTGATTTTCCATAATGACGCGGAGCTTGAACGCGATCTGTCATTTAGTTTGTTCATAGTGCTCGATTTTGTTAGTTCTCAGAAGTTTGTTTTGCGATTTTTACAATAGATAAATGGTTTCAAAATTTGTATTGCAAATGGTAACCATTTTTTCAGCATTAAACGCGTTGCTGCTCGACTAATTCCAAAAGTCCTGAATTTTCTTCGAATATTGAATCGCGTAAAGGTAGGTGAAGACATATGTTTTAATAGGCAACATGGCTGGTGTGTTGAACTTCGAAGATTTCAATTCCGAAATGAACAAACTGAATAAAAATAAATTAACTGAAAAAATCTTCAACAAACGTGTGCCCGATGGCATACTAGTGAGTGACAGTGTATATAAATTCGTGGAAGGGCACCGTTTTCCACGACACTTTGGAAACCCTTAAGGATAACCTAGACATAAACGAGAAATTCTTGTGAACTGAAAATGAGTTAAACCTAGCAAAAGTGAAAGATGAGGCTCTCAATCAAAGGGTGAGTGACCTAAACACTATCATTGACTAGCAAAAGACGATAATTGATTTGAAAGATTCTTCTGAACTTACTAATCAAAATATAAACAAACAAGCTCCCGCGAGGAGTTTCTTCAGCGTTGCCAAATCGACACAAAACTCTCGCGATTTGATGATGACAACTTAGTTGGAGGGTGAATATGAAAGCTATAAAACACAGGATCATCAGAAAACTTTTGAGTCTGTAGAAATCAACAAACAAAATCCTGGAAACAAGAAAAATCCGTTAATTCGTGGTACTGATCCAACGAAAAGTGATTCCCCTAGGTCGCTCACTGGTGCAGAACGGTTGGGCTGGATTCATGTTTAACGAGTATCTCTGAATTCTGCTGCTGATGTCGTACAGGAATATCTGAAACCAAAATTTCCTGAAAAAAAATCCACAGTTACCTGTAAGAGAGTGAGCAACTTTTAAATCCTACAAAGTGGGTTACGATCTCGACCTACTGGATAAATTGTATAAGGGAGAAAACTGGCCCAAGAATATTACAATTGGGCGTTATCAGTTTTTTCGAAACAGAGGTTCAGAAAAAGCTTCCTCAGTCAGAAAACTGAGCATTGACAGAAAATTTGCTTTGATAAATTTCAACACACAGTGCCTTCGGAACGAGATCGACGAGATAAATCTGTTTTCAGATGATCAAAATTGTAACGTGGCCTTTTTGATCTTACATTGGTCGTGAATGACGAGAAATTGAGAGTACAATTACACTGTGGCTAGTTGCTTTTCAAGATCACACCATATACATGGCGGAGCTCTTATATTAACAAGAAGTAATATTGAATTTGAAACATTGAAACACTCAAATGATAGTTCCATAGAGATGGAAATTGAAATAGCAACAGTCAAAATAGCTAAACTTGACATGATGGTACTTTCTGTCTATCGGCCGCCTGGAGGGGATATCGACATTTTCGTTTCCAGGATGGATCATGTCCTGGATTCTATGGGTCGCTGGCCCCGCCTGGTAGTTGTCGCAGAAGACCTAAATGTTAATATGATGGTGGATTCATCTGCAATAAGAAAAATTTGAAATCTCTTTAGGTCTCATGGACCTCAATGCTTGTTCACTGAACCTAATACACTTCATCTACGTGTATCGATAATATTTGGTGCTTGTTTTAAAGAAACCATAGATCCACATATTTCTGACCACGAAGCTCGAAAATTATGTATCCCATCGTGCATACCGGTAGAAAATATATATAAAAAGACCCGCAACCTCAATGAACAAAATACTTACCAATTCATTCGTAATCTTGAAAAAGTGGACTGGAACAATTACTCACTGTCAGAAAGTGCTGATATCTGTTTCGATCTTTTCCATCGAAATTCTGAACTTCTCGATACCTGAAAAAAGGAAAATGGTTACTTTTCAAAAGACCAAAGTAAAAAATAATCCAATAATCAGGGAAATGAAAAATAAAACGAAGCAGCACACGCTATGTCGGAAGTCCGTAGAGATGACTTGTTCTTCCAGGTTTATAAAGAAACGAAAAAGAGATATAGATGTTAATTGAGGCTAATTAAAAAAGAAAATTTTGAATTCATTGTAGGTTCGACAAATATTCACAGCGCAATCTGGAAGGTATTAACTGAAAATATCAAGGGATCGCATTCTAAGAGAGAAATAATTTCTCTTGATGCTATAATGATGCTAACAAATTGCATCCGAAGATTCGATGCACCTTCTCGAAATAACGGTGAACTCCAAATTTTACTGGCATGAACATGTATCAGCAATATCTAAGTCGGCATTAGCTAAACTCAGTTTTCTTCTCAGAGTCAAGTGATACTTCACGTCATCTCAGCTGTTGCTTCTATATAAGTCGCAGATTCGACCTGCTTTGGAATATTGTTCCCATGATTGGGGATCAGCACCCAAACATTCGTTACGGATGTTGGATAAAGTGCAAAAACGGGCTGTGCGCCTCATCGACCACCCGGAGATCACCCGCGATCTCCAACCGCTGGCTCTCAGAAGACAAGTTGCTGACCTTTCTCTGTTTCACAGATACTTCCACAGAAGATGCTCCAAGGAGCTGAAAGACCTTGTTCCGGAAAAACGCATGTTTTGCCGCAACACTAAGCTGGCAAGAAGTTCTCATCATATGGCGGTACATTTAACGACACCTCGAACCTCTCTCTATAAGAATTCCTTCGTGTACAGGGCCGGTGAACTGTGGAACTCGCTTCCGTCCAACATCTTTCCAACATCCCACGATTTGGCCCTCTTCAAGAAGCGAGTAAACAGACACCTCAATTCTTCGCAGGCGCTTATTTATATCCAAAGTTCGGTGTATGTGTGTCCTCTAGAAGTACTTCTGAATTTTGCTTATTGGTGATTTTGTGTCAGTAACAAAATTAAAGATCTTCGACTGGTATTTATTTCTAAATTGTAAGGAATAATAGCAGGTAATTTAGGAAAGAAGTTCAAGTATTTTATCTTGGTATAGGTAGAACTGGGTAACGCACTCGAGAGAGAACTCTGGTTATTACAATTTCTCCCATTTTATTATACTCCCTCGGATCAACATGTTTGATGCGGGTCGCGGACTCCACACGATGCAACGCCCGGTAATACTTGTCACGTTGACCAGTATTATCGCAAGTTGAATTTGTGAATATATGTTTTTCTGTTTATTTTAATGTTCGTATTTATTTTAAAGTGCACAAGACAAGAAATCAACCACGATCAGTGGTGTCATGGATATTAATTACACAGGACTTTTCCATTGGTGGATGAAGGGAAACGTGTTGGAGAAGCCGCGTGATCTTCTTGTCAGCCACCTTCAACTCTTCAAAAAAGATTGAAGAACAAGAATCGTGATAGCCTAAAGTTAGGAGGAAAACCAGTCTTTACAAGAGAATTAGAAGATAAAATTGCTTCCCAAGTTTCTCGGTAAAATATTTTATGAGCGAAAATTACATCTAATCTGAAGGATGGCTTATGAATATGCGGTAAAAAATAATACTGAAGTAATACTTAGCTTAATCAAAATTATCAAAACACAACTCTCGAATAGATATGCAAAGACTGGTTTGAAGAATTCATAAAAAGAAATAATTTGTGTATCAGGTAAGCTATAGAGACGAGCCAGTTGATCGATGATACGAATTATTATTGTAAATAAGCTTCAAATTCTATTTTGTTTTCTGGACGAATATGACAAATACTGTAATGAAAAACGTTTCATCATAAAAAAAGCAGCCTTGAATTCCGGTTAGTACGTAACACTTCGACTACTCATGTATTAGTGACGAGCGAGATGAATTTCTCCTTCATTCCTTGAATATCTTGATTAGTGGTCAACTCGTTTCTTCTCAATATCTAAAACTTATTCTTGAAGACGAGTGGGTTTTGAATATCTAGCCTATATTTAATGCCTTCAGTTATTATGGAATTCGGCTGACCTGCATGTACGTAGTCTATCAGCTCTTCGTTACCCCGAAAAAGTCTAGAGCAGCCGTGGACTCAACTACAACGACTTTAACAATTCCCATTATTAGTTCTTTTATTCGATTGTTACATTAGGGTGAAAAAAAGATTCAATTTCTTTCGAATGAAACGTCTACGTGGGGTTTTCGATCTCCACACATGGATGGCGTTGATTCTCATGATATTTGAATGAAGTCACCGATTTTGGGAAGTTATTCAAAGGTTATTTTTAACATACATTTTAGATGTTTTCCTAAAAATTTCGAAAATTCGAAAACCTTGTCGTTTTCAAAATGTGTGAAGCTCAAAGGGTAACGATTTCATAATAATAGGAATTCAAATCAGATCAGTCGAAATACACGATAGTTGAGTTAAAACATTGATCCAGATTGTATCCTTCTGATGAAGATTTTCAATTTTCTGAGAACTGAGTAAATAAAAAGCGATAGTTATCTCACATGATCACAAACAAAAACTTATCTCATTCACTTGCCGAACTCGAAGATAAGAAGACGTAAGGTTGTTTGTATCAATCCAATTTTGGGAAAAGAGAAAAGAGCGACTAAGCAATTCATTATCTTTCAGATCATGGGGTTATTATCATTGTTCCGGGGTGATATTCTTGAACGAAACAGATAAAATAGATTATTACAGGAATCGCAGAATGTCACTAGATCCACGCACAAACAACAAACAAGCGATATAACGACGCTGATTTACGAGAAAGCTTTCTCCTTTATGTTTCTTTTATCCAGAGCGATTAGTTGAGAACATCTAAGCTGATTTGTACCACCAATGAACAGAATGAACTCAAAACTGAAAGTAACAGGTGTGAAATATATTTTCCTATTTTGATTTGCTTGTATTTGTGGAGAGAAATATGACATTTCGAACAAATAGTGTTGTAAATATTGAATTATGTTGGAAAAAAGGCCTAGTCCTAATCAAGACACTTTTGGTTAATAAAAATTTTACTGTTATTTTTGTTCGATATGATCATGATGTCGGTTGCTAGCAATTTCCTTAATTTGTCAATTTATTGCAGTGTTTCACAAAATTATCTAATGGTTTATATTGACTGCAAACATGAGATATGTGGAAATGTATAGGAAAAAGTTCAACGTAAAAGGAAAGTAGGTTTTATTGAAATTCCTTTTAGAAACTACGACAATATCGAGAGGATTTTGTCATTGTTTTCAATAAAAAATGAAATTCAACGATCTCAAATAATAATTATCTCAAATTAACCATAATTTATTTCCATACAATAATACAACAGAACCTATACGCCATGAATACATTATTCGAAAAAAAAAACCACAGAAAAATAGGAATGAAATAATACAGGCGACGAAACAATATTATGAAAATCTATACAACACACGAATGGAACGACCCCGAACATAAACAGACACTAAAGTACTGAACGTTGTATCAGAAGACACTCCAGAAATAAATGAAGAAGAGATCCTATTCGCCTCAAAAACACTGAAAATCAATAAATCACCAGGCGAGGATAATATTTTGGGTGGAATGATTAAGGAAGCTCATGATATAATCGTACCAGAACAGAAGAACCTATTCAACGAATGTCTAGAATAACAAACTATACCTGACAACTGGAATAACGCAATCATGATTCTCCTATTCAAGAGAGGAGATAAACAACTTCTGAAAAATTATAGACCGATCAGTTTACTGTCTCAGATTCACAAACTTTTTACACGGGTCATAGCAAATAAAATAGAGAAAAATTAGAATACTACCACCCAGTTGAACAGGCGACATGCAGAAAGAGTTTTAGTATGTGCGATCACTTACTGTCTGTAAAGATACTGATAGAAAAAATAACAGAATATAATCTTCCATTACACATGGCATTCGTAGACTTTAAAAAAGTCTTTGACTCTATCGAACATTTGGCAATTGTAGAGGAGCTAGACAAAGCACGTATAGACCATCGCTACAAAAATTTAATGAAGAACATATACCGTCGGGCTACAGCAGCAATCAAACTAATGAAGATTCCGAAAAAATAATGATCAAAAGAGACATAAGACAGGGGGATAAAATGTCGCCCAAAATTTTCATTCTAGGCTTGGAAGGAATCTTCAGACGGTTGTAGTGGGATGGTTTGGGCATAAGCATAAACGGTGAGAGATTGTCACATTTGAGATTTGCGGACGATATCGTTCTGTTCGCTGAAAATGAAGAAGACCTACGGGAGATGCTCACAGAATTAGAACAGTCAAAGAGTCAAAGAAAATCGGTCTGAAAGTCGATTTACAAAAAACGAAAATAATGAGTCTACAACTCGTACAAAATATTACGATAAACGATAAACATATAGAGAATGTCACAGAATATCTACACCTCGAACAGCAGATAAAGATTGGAAAACGAAATAAGGACAACAAAATCAATAGGTGAAGGCGATTAGGATGGGTGGCGTTCAGAAAACTCTCACATATATTGACAAACAAAAAATCACCCAATATCTGAGAATCAGAATATTTGACCAGTGTGTGCTCCCGGTTCTAAGATACGGTGCACAACGTGGACCCTCACGAGACAGTCAATAAACAAGCTGGAAGTAACGCAAAGATCAATTGAGAGATCAATGCTGGGCATCTCTTTGAGGGATGAAAAGCGAAACGAGTGGATAAGACAGAGAACAAAAGTAAAAGATATAGTATACACCATTTCACATCTTGAATGGGACTACGCCGGCCATGTTGTAAGAATAAGAGATGAAAGATGGAACAGTCAGATCATTGAATGGAGACCATGGATATGAAAGAGAGGAAAAGGACGACCTATTATGAGGTGGTATAATGATATATAAAGGTTGACAGGACTAAACTGCATAGCAAAAGCACAGAATAGGACAAATTGGAAAGAAAGGAGGGAGACCTATACTCAAATTTGGGCGCGAGAAGGTGGATAAGAAGAAGAATAAGAATACAATCTTGACTGAAAACCACCTCTGTCATGGTTCAGATAGAATTTCGACAGAATTTTCGCCGCTGTTTGTCTGACAATAGTATATCCATGGCACATTACTTCGTCTTTGATGTGGCTGAAACAATACTTTCCACCTAAGAGATTGTTATTTGGTTTCAGAGGTCATATCCGTGAGCGGATCGATCACCAGTTATAATCTTTTTGAAGAAATTTCTTACACCAGTGATAATTTCCAAGTGATTTCAATGCAACAGTTTTTCTGTTTATTCGGAATCAATTTCGCACACTTGAATTGTCTGCAAACCTTCAGTAAAAATCTTCTTAACATTTCTTATGGTATTCCAGGATCACATCCTAGTTCTTGTCGGATAGAGGATGGAATTCAAGAACGCAATAGATTTTGAGACTAAACTTTAAGTTATATTGATGAAAGAAATTCCTTCTAGGAAATTACTCGCCAGAGAAACCTAAAGAAACTATGTCTTCAACCTAGAGACCTAGTCCGAGGTTGTAAGCATTGCCTGCAATGGAGGGATCAGAATAATAGTGTAACTATTACAGGGGTCACTCGAACCATGCAGATAATGAAAAATGGAAAAAAAGGTTGAATTCTCTTTAGTTGGGTCAGAGGTACTGCAGGTAGGATTGAGAGTTGTCTTCAGCTCTCCTTATGGAATCATATGCACATAAGAAAGTAAATGGTTGAAGAAAACTTCGACCTTGAGAACCATGTCCGATCATAGGGGATTGGAGGTTGAAGGTCTCCGAATAAACTCAAGGTGGATCTGCTCTTACTGAGCACAAAAGAAATAAAAATGAAATTGTGACGTTTGCCAATACCTATATGGAATTGAAATCAATCAGGATGGGCGTCTATGTCAATGTTGTGACGCGGAAAATGAAGCAACGGAACATATCCTATGCTAATGTCAAACCTTGAAATTCAAGAAAAATAGCTGTGGACCCACTAGACATAAAGAAAAAACATCTGAGAGGAACCCATAGGCACACAATCAGGAGATTTATGAGACTGGTCGTACAGTCAGATGATCTGAATATACAATGGCTGTCAAAGTACTCATTTTTGGTCGGCGTGTTTTGTACTTGAAAAAAAAATTCGATCCAGTTTAAACTACCATCTGTCCTAGAGAATTCGATATCAGACAGAAAAATTTGCTGGGTACTATTTTATTATGTTATTTAGTAGTAAAGGCTCCTCAATCATCGATTCCATTGTTTCAATCTAGAAAAATTGTTTCTTTGCCGAAAGCCTGTGAATGATATTTAACTTCAATATGAAAATTTCCTGATCCTCAGTTACAATATAAGACACAGGGTGTTTCATCTCAAACGAACCACCTCCTTTGAGGGTATTTATTTTATAATATTTCTAAAAGAGAAACTTGGATGCAGAAGGAATTACACGGAAAGCACCCTAAAGATTCGAAGAATTATTTTACTGATGAAACCGCATCAAATAGATGGTTAGTATCTGGAGAATTGTTAGCTGAAACAGAAGGCTTGGCAATTGCGATCCAGGATCAGGTTGTTTTCACGAGGAATTATAGAAAACACATCATCAAGCAAACTATAGATGATTCTTGACGTATATGTATTTGTGTTTCAGAAACAGTTTTTCATATATTATCATTTTCTCAGTCGTTACCCCAACAGATTATTTAGAAAGACATGATGCCGTCGCTACTATTATTCATTTTAATCTAGGAATAAAACATGACCTCATTCCAAAAAGAGAAAAATGTTACAACATGAACCTGAGATTATTTGTGAAAACGAGAAATATAAACTTTATTTTGGTATAACATTTCTATGCAACAGAGCTGTGGAACACAATCGGCCAAATAACATCCTTACTGATAAACAGAATCGAATAACATATATAATTGATATTGCTATACCCGACACACATAACATACAAAATAAATACAATGAAAAATTTCTGAATATATGATGCTTGACGACGAGATTAAAAAATGTGGAAAATGAAAAAACATTTTTCTACCGATTATTATTTCTACAACAGGTGTTATTCCTAGGAATCTTCACGAAAATATTGAGATTTTAAGTCTGAAGAAAAATTTATTTGAGCAGTGACAGAAGATAACAGTTATCAAATCTTGTAATTTTCTTCGTATGTTTCTTTCCCAAAAAATAATGGGGTAGAGTCATAGGTTTTCTCTTCAGTTTATACTGCTTAGAACTCCCATTTCATATTTATTTGTATAAGTGGCACCTCGTTGGAAAGGTATTTCAATTTTCTCTTCGAATTTGGTATTTTCGAAATTCAGAATCAGCATACAGGGTGTCCCGGAGCAGGAACACTGAAAACCCAAATAACTTTTGAAACTGGTTCATTTCGGTATAATACGAGAACATGTTTATGTTTGATTCGAAAATAAGACTCTCTTGCGTGAATATGGAATTTTTGCAATCAATATCTTCCATTCAGCATCCCCAACTCAAAAATCATACAAGTGATTACAGGTTGAGTGGCAAAGTTCCAGAAAGATTTTTCTATTTTCTGAATCACTGAGGCATTGGTTTCAGTTTGGCAATCGAGGTTTTCTGGCGTGAGGATCAGGATGAGGGGATGATGGAGAAACTGATTGGATGCTCATCTAAACAGGAAAACGAG
The DNA here is from genome assembly GCA_013387265.2 of Cryptolaemus montrouzieri. NCBI lineage: Eukaryota > Metazoa > Arthropoda > Insecta > Coleoptera > Coccinellidae > Cryptolaemus > Cryptolaemus montrouzieri. Next base: position 67,516,584 of record JABFTP020000021.1, on the reverse strand, counting down.
ATTTATTGAACTTGTATTCAATTGAAAACAAAAAACTAACTTGATTATTACAACAATTGTTCAAAATGACCTCCGCCCACCTCCATACAGTTATACAGACGATTTTCGAACTCTCTTCTCACATTAGCGAAAACTTCAGGAGTCAAAAGTCGGCATTCTGTGATAATCCTCATCCGCAGCTCCTCCAGGTTTTCTGGTCTTGTGGCATAAACTTTAGATTTTAGATGGCCCCACAAAAAAAAATCTAGGGGATTTAAATCTGGTGACCTGGCTGGCCACTCAACAGGTCCTCTTCTACCAATCCACCTTCCTGGGAAATTTTCGTCTAAATATTGGCGCACCCGAGCATCATAATGCGGAGGAGCACCGTCTTGTTGAAAACGCATTTCGTCCTCAGAAAGAGTTGGATCGTTCTGTAAAATTTCTGTCAATCTAGGATGTATGTGTTCCTCTAACAACTGTAGGTAGCCATTTCCATTCAGATTACCCTCAATGAAGAAAGGCCCAACTAGATGATTGCCAAAAATTCCTGCCCAAACGTTCAACTTCTGAGGCCTTTGCGTGTGGGCCTCTCTAAACCAATGAGGATTCTGTGTGTCCCAATATCGACAATTATGTCTATTCACTTCACCACTGAGCATAAAGGTGCTTTCATCAGAAAAACAGATGTTATTCAGAAAATTTGGATTAGCGTTTAGGTTTTCACTTAGATTTTCACAAAACTGTAAACGACGATCTGGATCATCTTCGTTTATTTCATGCACTAATTTTACCTTGTAGGGTGAAATTTGTGATGTTTCACGATTCTATGGACAGTTGTAGCTGATACACCAGTCAGACGAGATAGTTTTCTGATCGAAGTAGTATTCTCCATTTGTAGATGACCCACTATTGCCACTTCCGTTGCCTCATTTCTGACAGGACATGCCACTTCATGTTTTTGTTTGCCACCGAACCCGTAGCTAGGAATTTGTCAACCAAATATTTAACGTACTGGTGACTGACTCTTTCTTTCAGGATGGTTCCTATCGAATATCCTTGCCGTTTCTTTGGCACAACTGTTATTTCGAAAATACGTCGATACAATTTCGACCCTTTCCTCAGTGGAATAAACCATTTTCAGATTAATTTCAACTGACGAACAACAACAATAATGAGGAACTGATCTGAATAATAATAATATTTCATTGCAAAATGAGAAATAACAAATGACTGCACGCCAGATGGAAATGAAAAAATGTGAACATTTTCAATGCAGAAATCAGCTTTATTTCTTCGTAATTGATGCTCAACACATCGTACCCCAATACTTTTAACAGTTTCGAATTAATTTTAGTTGATAATTTCAAATGACGATATTGAATTTTTCGAAAGCGACATCCTGTATGGAGAGCCGAACTGAATGAAATGCTTTAATCATTCTGGAATTCAAAAACCTTTCTGAAGATATGCCACTTGAATTATTTGTATGATTTTCAAGTTGGGGATGCTGAATGGAAGGGGTTGATTGCAAAAATTCTATAACCACACAAGAAAGTCCTATTCTCGGATCAAACATGTTCTCGTATACCGAAATGAACCAGTTTCAAAAATATTAATGTTGTATAATTAGCTGACAATTCTATCATTTTTATATTCAAAGCAGTATTCTATTATCGTTTATCACCTTACACAAAGAAAACTATGAATGAATAACATTCAGTGTTGCTTGACTAAGGTCCGTACACCTGATTTTTGCGGGGAGAAATCCTTTGACACTACTTGTTGGTACATTGATGTCATTGTCTGATAATGCTATAGTTTGTATATATTCTGGCGGATTGATGTATTCTCATAAAATTTAACGTTATCTCAATATATAATGATTCCAGGATATGTATTGATTATAATCATTGCCTGGCAATGGTATTAATTACCGGGTGGTGGATTTATATTTTTTTATGAAATCAATTTGATTGCATGAATAGATATATGGCAACTCGTCGGGGTTGAATCCCTTCTTATATATACCGTACTGATTGGAAAAATTAGCAAAAACTTGTCAAATTATTTCGTTTGGGGGACATCTTTTGACGTATATTTGACGTTTAAACAAAGATTTTCTCAAGAGGGAGGTCGAAATTAAAAAGGTAGAGAGGTCGAACGCTAACTTATTCGAAGGTTCTTCGAAGCCCCCTTTACACCCGCGAATGAAAATATAATAAAGAGAATGAAATCCAACTGTTTCAAATCAAAAGCTGAAATTAACCACAATTTATTCTCATACAATAATACAATCTTGGCTAAAAATCGTCTCTATCGTGGTTCAGTATATTTAGAGTTATGTGGCACTACTATCTACAGTTCGCTAGCGTAGATCGTGCAAATCATGAGTCAAAAAATTTTGAACTAAAAATATCTCCGCAGAAGAAATCTAGAGGGTGCAGGTTAGGGGATCGGGAAGGCCACTGCACTGCATAGGACCTCTTCTACCAATCCAACAAATAGGATATTGTAAATTGAGGTATTGGCAAACTGGGCGGCGTAGTGAGGATGAGTTCCAGCTAGTTAAAAATGCAATTGTTCTTCAAATATTAGGGGATCGTTTTATTATTTTTCTGTTATCAATGTATCAGTCACATTTTCCAGCATATCGAGATAAATTTTGTCCTTGAAATTATCAAGAATAAACAGAGGCTAATTAGGTCATCTCTAAAAATCCCTACCTAAATGTTTAACTTTACCGGATGTTAGGTGTAGATTTTTCGACATATATGAGGATTTGTATCGTCTAAAATTCTACAGTGTTGCCGGTAATTCTCTCCATGCAGTGAAAAAGTGCATTCGTCAGAAATACAAACATTATATGAAGAATGGGGTTTATTGTTGATACGCTCGGCCATATCTATTGCCTTCGGTTCAAATCATAATTATTTAATTCATGAATAAGTTCAATTTTGTATTTTGTACAGATGGAACTAGTATTTATGTAAAAATCTGAATACGTTAGAGCGGCTCACATCGGAGGTTGCAGAAATTTGTCAGTGCAGGTCCCAATACCGTCCATTACTAAATTCGTCTCAATAAATTTAGATATAAATTCCGTTACGTACATATATAAATTGGAACAATCGTACGACGTTATGAAACGAGGTGGCATATTGCAGTGCTGTCCTCATTTCGGACTTCGTCCTTGTAACATGTCACTTTTTGACATCTCAACAATCCTAACCCATTACAGGTGAACACCGAATTGATTCTAGTAGGAGCGCTTTTCGTATATGTGTACGAAGAAGGCACATGCCGAGAACGGCAAACCAGCTACAGATCTCCCAGAAAAAAATTAAAATGTCAATTATTCCTTACTGTTGTAAAGAGGTTTCTCAGTTTCAATCGACCATACAATTTGAGTTTCCTATTATCATCAAAGGACTTGAATGTTTGTAAAGTATTTTTCAATTATTTCAACTCTCTTGAATTGAAATATTTTTGAAATTGTTATCCTCTAGATGAATCCCTTGGACTATTGTGTTCCTGTTTTATTTCATTGTGTTAGTAAAATTAAAACGAAGGAAGTTGAAATATCCAATTGGTATAGTACATTGATTTATTAAATTGCTGGCTGATAACAAATTCCAATGCCATTCCTGGCTCCTTTGACCTAATGATTAAAAAAATACAGTTGACTTGCGCTTTTTGAAGAGACTGATTGAGCATTCAGGTAAACTACCTATCCGTAAAAGTTTTTTAAATAAATATCTTCCTCGATGGCTCTCGCCAACAACGCCCACAATAGTTAATTGTTGAAAAATTCTTCTTGTCTCAAGTTATATGTATGTGTAGGTCATATACTAAGGCATAACCCTTTCCGATGAGCTAATCTCCAAATTTGCCCACCATGCATATCGTCATCGTTTTTGTTTTCAGTCATTGCTTGTGCTCCATCAGTTGTAATGCATAGTATTTTATATATTGGTAGCTTGTAGTTTTTCACAAAATTGAAGAAAACGTCATATATATCTTCGCCACGGGTCTTCCCCTTCAGAGCAATAATTGTCAAAAACTCTTACTCAGCAGACATGTCATTGAATACAATCCGAAGAAAAATACACAGCTGGGCAGTGTCTGTCATATGGGTGGATTCGTCGAACTGTAAAGAAAGTTATGTACATTTCATGATATCATGTTTTAGTTTATCTGCTATGTCCTGACTCATGACTTTAATACGCCTTGTGACAGTCGGACGAGATAACTGAAGGTCTATAATAGTAGACATGATTTCTGTTTCACTTTTAAAATCTCCAAATAAAGTCTCTCCTGCTTCAATAAATGCTTTCTCCACAACCAATCCATCTTCTAATGGCTTCTTGTGTTTTGCCAATAAATGAGATATTTTAAATGACGCGATTGTTGCAGCCTTTGATTGTTTGGCTGAACATGGTTTGTTCTTTTTGCAATCAAAATATCAAATCACGTACTCTTCGTTTACTTAATTCACTCTGTGAATGATGAACCGTTTTATGATACCTCTCTAAGTTACCACGCTTAGGTATTGCAACTGACGCAAGACAAATAAGACAAATGCACCTATCCTTTACCACACAGAAGAAAAATTCTTCCTACCAATCGTTATATTATATGATACGTTTTAAATTTCTTCGATGCACTCATTTTGTACTATTTAATAATAAACTTTGTATCGACGTAGTATTGCCTTCATATTACGATTCAGTATGACTCCAATTCCTGAAGGCGCAACATTTATATCGGCATGAACGAAAATCTCCAATGTTCCAATGTTGTCAAACGCGCCGCCCGAAATTTCTTCAAAAGCGGCAAGAATAAAATAAGCGGCTTTTCTTTGACAAGTACCCCGCGTTCCTTTGATAAAGCCGCCTCTTGTCGCTAGCAGAGTGTGATTTCATCAGGTAATAAATTTTTGTAGTTAGTTACCTACTTATTAAAAATTTTTTCTCCCCGAGATCTACTCAAAAAGCACTCGAGATCGACCGATTGAGCACCTCTGCCTTATCACGGAAGGTTCGTCATTTGTGTATTGAATAATGATTAAATATTCTTAATACTCTCGATTTCTGAAAGCTTTCAATTGTTCAATTTGAAAAAATATCATCATTTGAATTTTCAAACTGCCGAATTTCTAGTTTTTCCTCATTGAGTTTTTGCGATTAATTAGTGAAGTTTTTCGCTTTCATTTAACTAAATTAATGTGGTTTAAGTGGAAATAAGAAGAGGTTTCCCTGAATTAAGGAGAATGATGTTCAAATATGTTGTTCACATTCTATCACCAATATGCTAACTTAGTTATTTCTGCAAAATGGTCAAATTTCAAATCACTATATCTTCCAATGTTTTCAAGTAATGAATTTAAATTTATTAAATCCTGAGCAACAACTCTTTATCTGTAAAATTATAGTAGTCACTATAAATTGGTTCTATTGATTTGAGTCAGTGAATCTGACACTGAAACATTTACTTTCGAATATTTCGAATATTTCCGACGGTGCCATGAGAAAATGGACGTTCTGAGTGCACAAGTAATATTTTTGCCGATTATTAAAAGTAGTAAACTGAATCGTCATTCCCGAAACAAATGGAATTGATTGAAAACGTTTGAAATATATAGTGATTTGAAATTTAATTATGTTCTGGAAATTAGCCCGCACATTTGTCACTTACAGCGATAAGCAAATTTGAATATTCTTTTCGCGAGATGCAATATCCTTTATATCTACTTAAACTATGGTCGTTTGGCCTTATAACAGCATGGGAGAAATTTTGAAAAAGGGGGATAGCTTCAATATAAAGAAATATTATAGATGGCTATTCGTTTCATCATCATTTTTTACTTTTAGGGAAGAAATTCCTAAGAAATAAATGGTAATTCAAAATTTGATTTCCCTTCTGAACTCTCGTAGGTACTGACATTAAAGATGGTTATTTCAAATATCTTTTCTTTGCTACTTCCTCCGAGAAATCTGCCTGCCAATTCTGAAATTCATAGCATTCTTTATTCATTTATTCTGATCTCAAATGCATGACTATACTCGACAATATATTCCCAGGATATGTTTAGAATGTGCTTGATTCATTCACAGTTGCCTAAAATAGAAAGCTTGGTATGTTTTTTGGAAATTGTTGAAATACCTTATTACGACTTCAGAAATATTATCAACTCACTTGTTATTCCATGAACGTTTCCAAATCCAATAAAATGATCTAAATTCACTTCCGTTGAAGGAATGAGGTGAGAATAAAATATTTTCGTGTCTTATTCCATAAGGAAATAATTATACGAATAGATTTGCCGTCGTGTTTGTGCTCTGAATTCCGCTGCATAAATCCTTGTGTAAGTGATCGGTTAACGCCGACCCCAGTTCGGGGATTTTTCTGCCCCAGGCGAGGCAACGATCGCAATCTCTTTCTTTTAGATTTATGAATGTAATCGCTGAAGTAACAAGTAAAATCCCCGAAAAGTTTTTTATATCGGCCCGATATTTTTCACCGTATACACCCTTGAGAGAAGAGGGATGTCGGTTATAATTTCTTTGAATCTGATGTGATTTTGTGAAAAAAAATTTTGCCATATATCATATTCATGAAACATAAGATGTTCTGGACTAGAAAACAAATGATTCCATGATTTATTCAACGTCTAATTAATATTGGTTTTGACATAAGAACAATCAAATTTTTCAATTATTTTTGAATCATTTTCGAAAGAAATGAAAGAATGCAAACTGAATCGATGAATGAATATATATCAACTATTCACCAGTCATAATTTGTTATACAAGATTATCATCGACAAGAGTTACAGTAGCGGTGTCAAATTAATTTGATCTCAAAACTGTAATCCAACACTGTGTCTAATCCTGCAGTATTTTTGCAGTGCTGACTTCAATATCTTGCTTTCGCTCATGGGTTGCGTGAGAAAACATTCATGAGAAATTGAAACCTTACCAGTCGACCAATTATTTGACACTTCGTTTATTTATTTATCAACAGAAAGTCTAAAAACTATAATCAATATTGTACAGATTTGTAGTCTTTTTTCTCAAGTCGATCTTAAATATGTATTTTAATTTTTATTTCATGGAATTATATTCCATTCGCCTTTGAGTAATGCAAATTGGTGCGATTTCGCTATTTCCACACAATCAATTTTTGGAAAACTTCAGTACGTACCTCTCTAGTGATAGAAAGGTTTTCATTGCATCCATTATGCTTATTCTGCTTGTTTACATAACTATTTAAAGAGAATACGTACTCATCGCTAAAGCAAATATTATTTATAAAATTCGAATCGTGATTGATTATGTTTGTCATCCGATCTCAAAACTAAGTTTTTCGATTAGAACCATCTTCGTTTAACTCGTCAACATAATGAGTTATAGAAATGAAACTAGTAAATGTAAGTCACATTGTGCATAGGATAAGAAAGACCAGTTGATTCACACATCTGCTTTGAAGAAGTGAAGGAATTTACGGAAATTATCTAAAAGGTCGTCTCCGTGGCGCAGTAGTGAGAAGTCCCTGCTGTGACACGGCAGGTCCCTGTTCGATTCCGGCAAAGACCTGGGTGTTGTATTTGTCCCTTAACTGATTTTCACATATAATGAGCTGATGGAACGATGCCACAAAGACAGGTCCAAGATCTTAAAGGTCAAGAAAGGACGGACGTGAGCCAATTTGCCAAAAAAATTAAAAATCTAACACTTCGAGTTGGGCCATTTCAACTACAACTCTCTTGCCTTGACGTTTTTTATTCTATATTGACCCAGGGGTTCAAATGTTATGTACAAGTAATGTGATGCACCCGTGGTTCATCATCTTTATCCGAACGTCTTTATTGAAAATTACAGCTGTAGTGAATAAATATAATGTCTACTCATTTGAAGCGATTTATCTGAAACAATAAATAACGGAACTATTCAGAAAAAAATGAGTAGGTCAGTTATTTATATTCACATTCACAATCAGAAAAATATTCCCGTAGGAATAGAATTCGTGCTTTTGCAGTTTTTGGCACTGTAATGGATTTTGAGACATTTGAGATGGAAAGTTTTCGAAGTTACTCTGTATAAATTCAATGATTTTATTAAGATTTGTATATTATAAGTATTAGGTCAAGTATTCTATATTCTTTATTAGCTGTATAGTTCTGTCGATTTTCATGACAATCTCATCACAAAATTTGTTATTCTGTTTTTTCGAAAAACGCATTAAGATTTTTCTCCAATTAGGAAGGTATTATAAGCAAAATTGATGCACAACAATGGTAATTCGGGGAATGTGACGCACTCAGACTAACCGTTGTTGACGGCTTGAAAATGCAAGCTTCCTGACTCGTAGCTACTTTGTTTCTGAATTACATACACACAGAGGTACCCATCGAGTATGGTTTCAAAAAGTTGGAACAAAAAAATGCCGTAATTTTGTGCCGATGCTTGGACGAATTATTTTCCTAAAAGATTGGTGCAATAGGATCAGGCGAGTAAACGCCACCAGATCTTAAGTCGTTAGAATTTTTATGGAGCTACTTGAAGTCATTATCAATAACATTACATAACACGTCAAATAGATAAAATAAGCACATTGAAAGGTAGATCACGTATATTAAACACAAAATCAGCACCAACCAATAACAGCAGACTCAGCTGATAAAACAAAGTAGACGTCACGGATCTACGACCAACATGATTCTAAAAGGTCCTCATTATTGTGTAATGGACTCCCTGCATCAGCATGTCCTTCACTTGAGATTTAAACTTAGATATTTTCAGACATTTAATAAGGGCAGGAAGATTATTGTATATATTTACCATCCAGTAGTCTCCAGTGTTCTGGGTTATCGTTTTTCTATAAAGAGGTAAAACCAAATGTACAAATTTCTTGTGTTGAAATCGTGCCTGTGGCCCACAGGAGTGTGGTCCGATTTGTGAAGGTGCAGATGTTTCGAAGCTTGATAAATAAATTCACTGCTTAAGGTAAGTATACTGTCTCTGATACATACCGGTTTACAGGAATCACGTGAACCAATCGTGAATATTGTGCTAATTGCTTTTTTTGCAGGGTGAAGATGCAAAATCTCCGTGAAGCCATTCACCAGATCAAAAGGCCATAAGACATAATAGAGTGGGAATAGGCGTGGTAGGCGATTTTTGTTGCCTCCTCTGAACTCACTTTGGACAGTCTTTTGAATATGTATATGGACTCGAAAACCTCTTGAAAGTCCCGTCATTGTGTTTGGAAAAACTTAGTCTAGAATCCAACCATATTCCCAGATATTTGGCAGATTTCAGTGGTTTCCTGTTTCCGATGTTGAGTATTTCTGTCTTTTCTTCGTTCACCTTCAGGCTGTTACTTAAAAACCAAGTCTTTACTTCAGTTGCAACTTCTACAATCCTTTCGGAAATTTCCCTCGCATTTTCATAACTGGTTATCACGGAATGTCATCACAAAATATCCCTGTGTGGGTTGCATCATTTATACGTATGTCGTTGATTTAAAGGAGAAAAAGTATGGACCCCAACACAGATCCCTGAGGAACACCGTACCTCATTTTTGTTGGAGCTGATTCATGATGTCCCCAGACCGTGACCTGTGTCCGGTCACTTAGAAAGGATTTCACGAAATCGCAAACGCGTCCTAGAAACAATTTGCACTCACCTTCCCCAACAGAATATCATGACAGATGGTGTCGAAAGCTTTGGTGAGATCATATAGCAATAACGACATTTTTTCTCTCTTATCAATGCCTTGAAAAAATCTGGTGATCGCTGCTCTAACTGCTGTAACTGTAGGTCGGTTTTTTTCGAAAGCCGTGTTCTGTGGAAAGACCCATTTTCTCTATATATCATACAATTCTGTTCTTGATAGTGGATTCAAATACTATCGAGATTATTGGAAGAATGGAAATCGGTCTGTAGCTTTTATACTTATTTTTCTGCCCCTTTCTGAAAATGGGTATAATTTTGGCCTCGGTCAATATCATGGAAAAATAATCACTTTCAGAACATTTGTTCACCAATATCGTGATTGGTTCAGTTACTTTTCTCGAGATTTCCTTGATAATGTTGTTGTTAAGATAGTAAATGTCCTGGGTTGTGCTTGCCTTCAAGTTAGTGAGCAACCTCTAGATTTCTTCCCCCGTACAGTCGAAGGGATAACATGACTCATGGCTGTTAGCAACATTTGGTGGAATCAGTTTTGGCACTCTTCCGTCATCAGCCAAGGATTCATTCTCTAATTTTCCACACACACTGCCAAAAAAGGGTTGAAACCATCAACACCTCCGCATGTCTGGTTTCCCTGCGAATGACGTCCCATATTGTCTTGGACTTATTATCTGACGTGCATATGTAATCATTATTTCTCGTCGTGATTAGTTCATCAATTATTTTAATATCTTTTTCTCTTCAATGTTTATAGGCAGTTGATGATTCCCTCGCTTTTTGCACTCTGTATATAGTTTGTAGTGCATTTAGTATATTCTAAGTTGTTTCAAGTTCTAATTATTTCTTGGTTTTTTTATGTTCAATATTTTTTTCTTTTATAGGGCAGTATTCATCAAGAAACCGCATCAGCAATTCATGGAAGAAAGTATAGGCTTCCTTTGCACTTTTATGCTTCAGTAGACTTATCGAGTCAAGCTTTTGTAGTTCCCATCATAGTAGGTACATGCCGTTTTCCGTGATATATTGATACTTCATCAGCTTAGAAGATTTCTCTCTAGCTGAGGCGGAGCAATCTCATGCTTTAGGTACAAGTGTTGGGCTAGATGGTCAGAGAGTTCATCTATGCTTGATGTGTACTTTTTCAACTAATTTGAAATAAATATACTTTCAATGCAAGTGTGAGTGTTTTCAGTTTTCCTGTATATGTCACATATTGTAGGTAACATTCTTAATGTTGCAAAAAGATTAATCAACCGTTTCAGTTGTCTAGAGTCTGCCATAAAATTGACATTGAAGTCGCCTGCAAGTTTTCATTGATATACATGTCGTCTACAAAATTTAGGATTTCTCCAAGGTTCTGGACGAACGTCTCAATGTTTCCTAACAGAGAGTGATATATCGCCATTACAAAAATTTTCAGTTTTGGCAATCTTATTCCAGCCACCTCAATGTCCTTTTCAACTACATAGGTTTGCAGCGCTGGAATAGACAGTGCGTCATGTTTCTCCTTTGATGCCACCAGAACATCCTCGTGTCTGAATTGCTTCTTACCAAATGAGATCGTTACATTGAAGCCCTCCAATTTGACGTGGTCCGCCTTAAATTCATGGGGCCAGTGCTCAGTAACGCATTGGATGTCAGCCTGGTTTGTATTTGTATAATAGCTAAGGTGATCAGACTTGGCTGTGAGTGATTGGATGTTGAAGTTGATGATTTGACTCTAGTGGTTTTTGCATTATTGAGCCTATAATTTGAAGCACTAACCTTAGGTTTAAAAACTCATTAACAACTATACCTGTGGGCCAAAATGAGGTTGATGGAATAGATTCTTTGTCTTCACGACCAACTCCCAGCCTTGTTCCCAACTTCTCAGATACAACTTCGGTACAATTACCTTCCACCTACTTTTTCAGGTCGTCAGCAGTGGTGTGCATAACCATGAATATTGTCTAGCTATAATCAGACCAGAGTTGCTTCCTATTTTATTTCCTTCGATTGGAGCGGGTCTATGGTTCAGATTAGTTTTCTTTCCTCTTTTCTTTCTGTGCAGGAAGAGTTCATTCTCTCCTGGTATTTTTGGATACGCCTGCTCATCAGCCTCCCTACTGTCTCCTCCTTCTGGTAATGTTTTCTTACATTGAATAGGTGTGAGGGTTACACCTTTTTTCGAGATATATCAGAATAAAGCATTGTCTTCGGTTGATCTTTATGTTATAGTTTCCATTTCTCTTAATCATTGCAGGTGCGTTTTCAGTAAGATCTCTTTCTATATTGATCGCGTTGTTCATAACTAATTTTTGTTCGTTCATAAGACTCTCCTAATGATTTTTTGTCCCTTTCTAGTGTATTGTTCCTTCATGTCAGTTGTAGCAACATTCGTTTTTGATTGGATATTTCGTTATGTACTTTCAAGTTAGTTAAGTTACCGTCACCAACACAATCTAAGTCATTGTTTTTTCTTTTCTGCCTGAACTCTGAGAATGAAGGTTTCTGAATCTTTGTGATATATCCTCCATTAAATTTGCATAGAGCTTAGAATATATTCTTGTATCAATTTCAGCTATAATGGCCTCTGTCTGGAGAGATTTCACAGCGATGTATTTGGCCTCGTCCTCAAAGCTCAACTTGTATTTCTCCACCTCCTCTAGCAGCGCTTCAACCTGTTTATCCTCATCACCTATTTATTTCCGCAACTCATGCAATTATGAAGTTGCTTCCTCGTTGCTCTTTCTGTATTTATTGTTTTCGTCCTTTCAATATATTTTACTGTATTCTAAGATCAATGTTTTTATTTGATTTTCTTTTCCGGCAAGAATTTTTTGAAGATCTCTAATTTTTGTTCTTTATCTGCTTCATTTCTACTTGTTTATCATGCTCAAGGCAGTTATCCTCCATTTCATTCAGCCTCTTTTTCATTTTCATAATCTGTTCATCCTTAAGACCAATGTCTTCACTCTACTTTTGTACTTCTTCCTTCATTCTCTGACATCAGTTTAGCAAGTTCCTCCTTCCACTCATTTGGTATTACTTTTTTCAATGCTGCTATGTTCATTGAGTAAATCCTTTTGTGCATTCAACACTCAATCTTAAAACCATCGATAATTTAAAAATGTTGACTCTCTCCATGCAGCTTACATGGTACATACTGATACCGTTCACGCACATATACTTTTTGAATAGTTTGTTAGCACAGCACCCGACAAGCTCATCAGAGTTCTCACACATTTCACAAGTAATTTAAAATAAAAAAAAATTACATCGCGTCCGATCGAGCAATGTAAGACCATCTTTAGGCAACTTTATTGCTGAAGGATAGTTTCACAATCACATCCCGTGCAGGCGTTTTAATGTTTATTATAAGAATTTCTGCCTAAAAAATTATTTTTGCCACATATTGTCATTGTCACTTTCAGCGTATTTGGTAATACTCTTCAAACCAGCTGATGCGATTTTTTCATTCTTCGAAGAAAACAGAAGATAAGACAATAGATTGTACACACACCCACACAAGAATCACAAGAAATCAAATTCTTCCTTGTTATTATTTTCACGAAAAATTGCTTATAGTGACGATAAAGCAGTTCTTCTCTCTTTTCATGTAATTTTCAAATTTTTAATCAAAAACTTTTCAGTTTATTTGGACACTCAACTCTGGAGCAGATGATATTGATGCTTTATTCATTTTATAATTCACGAATATGATAAAAAAATAATACTTGGCGTTTTACTGGATTAATCTGCACTCTGTATATAGAAATTAATCAATATCTGTTTGTCTGATGCATTACTATAGTCTTCATCCGATAACTGTGACACATTTGGAAGTTGTTGAGTATACTGCTACAAGAGTTTCTGTGTATAGGACATTCATACGACGATAGATGACGTGTATCGTTTCAGAAAATTGAATTGATTAACCATTTTTTATGATTGTGCGAATGTCGTCAACAGCAAAATTCCGCTTGTATGACGTGGAAATTTTTTCGTTCGTTCCATCGTGTCTTGAATTGATTTCAATTTTGAATTCACAAAAATTTTTCATTGAATTTGTAAGCATCGTTGTCAGTTTTGTTTAGATTTTCTTTTGAACTAACCTTTTCCTATCCCTAAGCGTTCGAATACATGAATGGAATTAAAACAACAATTTGAATTTAATTTTTCATTCCAGCGGTTACGAATGTTCGTTTTTCGCTAGATGTGTAAACAAAGAAATTATAAACAGAACTACCGATGATGCTCCTGATTCAGTATTCGATTCAATCTCCTGAAATGACATGTCCCCAATCGTCGAATATATGTATTATACCAGAAACGTTCGCAAGAATTTACTCCGGTATCTTCACAGTGATGGATGAATGGTATAGCAATGCATAATGGATTTTTTTCTTTTTCTGGAAATACGAAATCCAAAAATCACCAAATGAACGTATTAATCGAACAAAACTCTATTCACTTCATTTCTAATGTTATAAATCTAGCATTGACTTCTCCCGGCTATCGCCTTGGGAATATCCTAAAAAACTCATAAACTTTTTGTCGAACATAAATCACCTATTTGTGAATTCACCTCAGCCTCAGTCGTCAATTGTAAAGGTAACTAATTTTCAATTTGAATCTTTTCTTTTCTTATCGTGTCGTTCAGAGAGACAGTCTGTCGCGCGAAGACCTTACATTATTCATGAAAACTGCAGCCCAACTCCACATTTATATCTCGTAAAGACTTGCCAGACTTCAAGGGTGCATTATAAAAGACACCACTATCAATCATGTGCAGTGTTTTTTAACGTTACAAGTCTGCCATGGGGGTTGCCACAATTGATATATAATACGAGCAAGAATTTTGTCGCTTAGTTTAGGCTCGTTTCGAATGATATACAGCTTTGATTTTTGTTGGATGATGCGTCTGAAAAAATACCGTGTGACTGAGATTTGTTTGGCATATTTCTTTCGTAAAATTGTTTTTTTCGCGGAAAATTAATTTAGATACGACTCATACACTGATTGAGTAAAAATATTTCTCGACTAAGCTTCCATATGAACTAGTCATTCAGATAAGAAAAAAAAAAGTAGAGCAATTATTCTAACATGGATTTTAGTGACCATATGTTGCGAAGCATGTTGTTCTAATTCATCACTGCCCAAACAGTGTAGCGCAAGCAACTGAGTAGGGTCTTATCAAACATTTCAATCAAAAGATCCCTTCATTCATAATATTCAATAAACTTCATAGTCATTTGACTCTCACCGCACGTGCACGAAAATTTCAGGAAAAAAGTTCATATAATCATTCGTCCGCAAATACTTCGTTATCGATTTACAGGGTGTTAAAGTTTAATCTAAAGATTCAGTTAAATTTGAAACTTTCGTAAACCGCTTGAGACCTTCAGGAAAAGATTTCCGGTCATAATATCTGAGAATTTCAGGGTCTTTGCGCGAAAAACTGTAATTTTTGGGATAAAATCGCGAATATCTCGGAAACGATGCATTTTAGGTATAGGGAAACCTAAACCAAATAGATGCCTATTTATACTACGAGTTGAATAGTAAGTGCAAAAATAGGTAGTCTAATTTGAAAAAAAGAGACTTTTGTACTTTTGAATGTACTACGATTTGCCACATACTTTGGAAACACTCTGTATACTGTGAAGCCTCTAAATGAATTGAATTCTGCTGAATGAGCCTCTTCACTTACAACGGGCTAGAAATAATCGATATAGAATGAGATTTAGTATTTTTATTATGCCTTCTAAGAGACAACCAAAAATCGCAAAATTCCGATTAGAAAACGAATAAAAGCATACATTATGCCAGTTGAAATAACAAAGATGGTGTCAACTTCAGGTATAACCGGAAATGTCACAGTATTGAAAATATTATCGCAACTTGATTCGAATAACATTCAAGACAACAAAAAGTAATTTCTCCAATCGGTCATTCCTTTCTCCATACAATTTTAATGTCCATTCTCGGGTGGACACCCCGTATACACAAACTTTTAAAGCACTCCCAAAAGAGTCAGCAGACTACTACCGTCTTGTGAGTTTCTCGTGTATGTGTATTTAAAAGAGACACAGCAATATATAAGGAGATGATTGTTGATGTCATTTCATGAAAAAAATTCATATAAACATACTTCGTTAACGATTTACGGGGTGTCAAAGTTTAATCGAATGATGCTGTTAAATTTGAATATTTCGAAAACCGCTTGAGATAGTGAGGTAAAATTTTGGGGTTTCGAAAACTCTCAAAGATCACAATATTTTCGACTCACCAGTGGCGCGCGTATGGGCACAACGCAGAGTATTTTCAAAGAAAAAACTAGGAAGTACTAATTTTTTTCAAAATAACAAATAATTTTGAATTTTCCAATTATTTTTGCTGAAAAAAGCTGACCTGTCATTGTTTGTACGCCGCTTAGTTCTTCATTTAAAAATGTTGAAAAGTTTTCTAGGAATTCTTGCGATTTCATTGTTAATATCAGTTCTATGCTCAGTCATAACGTCAGTGCCATTTGAGTATTTCTGTTTTCCAATAATTTTGAATTTATTGAATTTGAATTTCATTTCGGCTATCATAAATCCTTATACAAATGTTGAAAAGACCGACATGTGTTTAATGTATTTCATGTATGGACGCGCTGACGGAAATGCAGTAGAGGCTCGACCGTTGTACATTGAAAGATTTCCAAACCGTATTGCTCCCGATAGAAAAACTTTTTAAAGCATTCATCGACGCCTATATGAAAAAAGCACAGTAAGACGATATGAAGGAGGAGGAAGGCCAAGGGAAATACGAACGGAAGAGCAGGAAAATGAGTTCTTGCTATAATTCAAGACGATTCTGGTACCTCCACTCGAAAAATTGCTGACGCTTTAGGTATCAGCAATGGAACTGTTTGACAAATTCTTCATGAAATTTGTTGTATCTTTTTCACCTACAACTTGTACAAGCACCTCTACTTACGGATTTTCCTGCCCGTATTGTGTTTTGTCAATGACTTTGGCGTAAGTTGATTCAAATTCCTTAATTTCTTATGCTGATGCTTTTAACTGACGAACCAAGTTTTTCGAGAAATTCCATAGGGAATTTTCATAATAATCAATTGTGGTGTGAGGAAAATTGAAGTCTTAGATTTACATTACGCCCGTGGTATATGTTCAAGACTTAAGAAATAGAATCATCGCTCTGTGCAACTCAATAAGAACAGATCTTGGTATACTGAGTTTGCCAATCAATGGAGAGAAGAGTGGAAACTTGCATCCGAGCTGGGGAAGCTTACTTTGAATAGCTTTTGTAATTTTCAAGTGTTATTGGTGATACTCAAAAGTCTTTGTTCTGCCCTTGAATTAAACTTTTGATTTTCAAACATGGAAACAATGAAATCTACGGACTTTCTTCCTTATTCTTTTCAACATTTTTTTTTACTCAAAATCTCGAAAAAAATGTCTAGAGAACTTTTTATTCGAAGGATGATTGCAAAATTCAAGGAATGGGTTAATTGTATGTCGAGGAAATTGATTGTTCTATCTTTTTCGATTTCATTGGTAAATTGAATCGAAAAGGAAAAAACAATCAATTTGCTCGACATACAATTAATCCACGACGATACAAGAAAATTGTATACAAATTGGTATCAGAAACCGACATGGAGTGATAGATACCTATATTTTGAATCAATTGTACCAAACCGATACAAAAAAAGCGTTATCAACAGCCTGGTTGATAGAGCCATGAAACTATCACACCCTAAATTTAGAAGAAAAATATAAAGAAATTGAAGAACATACTAAAAAGAAACGCGTTTCCACTTAGTTTCTTTGAACCACTCATAAAGAAAAGAATACATGAAATATACAATACAGAACGAAGGAAAAAGAAAAATAGATTTTAAATACATCGGCCTCACTTATACACCCGGACTGTCACAACAAATTGATAAATTACAACATCAAGATTGGACACAAACCTAACAACTACTGCATACAATTTTTCACCACTCTAAGGCCAAGGGTGAAACATGAGAACAAAACACACTGTATATACAAGGTTGATTGTCAGGACTGTGGAGCGTGCTATATCGGTAATACTGAACAATACTTGCATAAAAGAATATACCAACACGACTACTCTGTTAGATCTAATAAAAAAAGTACCGCCCAACCGAAAAATAGCATTGAACAACTACATAAATTTAATTTTACTGATGTACGAATTCTTGCATCCGAAAGCAACGACTTCAAAAGAAACATTCTAGAAATGATCGAAATCCAAAAAGAACCTAATACAGTGAATTCAAGAGCTGACGGATTTATGAATGTCTACAATAATCTGATAATTTGAATACACCCTTCAATGGATTGCTGCAACCAGTTATATTCAAATATTAATTGTTATTGCTTGTTATTATTTGTCTTGCTTTTTTGTAATTGTTTTTACTAGTGACGATAATGATGTAAAGAGAGAATGTGTAATGTGAATAGCTTTTAACGTAAGAATTGTATTATGTGTTTTACTGAAATTATGATTTTTGTTTCAGATAATAATTGTGCAGAGATGAATGTTTTCTGATGATGGCCCCATAAAAACACTCTGCAAATTATAAGTTTTAACCTCAAACACTTTCCGTTCTCTTAACCCTACACTTGATTCCCCAGTAAAAATTTGTTAAAGGTATTTCATATATATATATATATATATATATATATATATATATATATATATATATATATATATATATATATATATATTTGGCAATATATATATATATATATATATATATTATGGCTTCACGCGTTCGGTAGACGATATCTCAAGCGTAACATCAGTTACATTTTCTACCGAACGCCTGGAGGGACAACTTGTCGAAACGTCGGAATTCAGTTTGCAGGATTTCAGATACAAAATATTCGATTGTGTTCGTCATTTTTGTAAATTAGGTTCATTAATGTAATTCAACGATGATATTATGTTCCCAGATCAGTTCGCTAAATAAAATAAAGTAGTGGAATAAACCAATATCAGATACAACTGACGAACAACAACAATAATGAGGAACTGATCTGAATAATAATAATATTTCATTGCAAAATGAGAAATAACGATGACTGCAAGATGGAAATGATGAACATTTTCAATGCAGAAATCAGCTTTATTTCTTCGTAATTGATGCTCAACACATCGTACCCCAATACTTTTAACAGAATGTTGATAATTTCAAATGACGATAATGTGAATAGCTTTAACGTAACTTGAATTGTATTATGTGTTTTACTGAAATTATGATTTTCTCGTTTCAGATATTTGGATATGTTCAGAGATGAATGTTTTCTGATGATGGCCCCGGATGCTGGAAAAATTGCACTCTGCAAATTATAAGTTTTAACCTCAAACACTTTCCGTTCTCTTAACCCCCTTGATTCCCCAGTAAAAAATTTGTTAATTATATATATATATATATATATATATATATATATATATATATATATATATATATATATATATATATATATCTTCACGCGTTCGGTAGACGATATCTCGAGCGTAACATCAGTTACATTGTCTACCGAACGCCTGGAGGGACAACTTGTCGAAACGTCGGAATTCAGTTTGCAGGATTTCAGATACAAAATATTCGATTGTGTTCGTCATTTTTTGTAAATTAGGTTCATTAATGTAATTCAACGATGATATTATGTTCCCAGATCAGTTCGCTAAATAAAATAAAGTATCATCAATAAAAGTACAGAGTTCGACAGTAAATGTTTCATTACCTCCTGATGAAGAACTAAACACTGTAATTAAAACGAAGACATTCACACTCTTCGATCGCCTGAGGAAATATATTCCGTCTTTTGAAAGAGTACTTTGTGATCAATATAAATTGAAATAATCATTAGACTTTTCATTTGTACCAGAGCGATATATTCGTTGTATAATACCGAACCTGAGAGCTATTTTCAACAAGCACTAACTTTTCACAAACATTCTAAACAGACGCAATTGACAAATGCTCAAAATTGAAATTCCCCAACATAGGAAATTAATGCCTAACAGCTCGAAGACAATAAAGCTTCGCGGATATTCTGCCTCAGTATCTTGTGTTCATTATTTGCTACCTCGCAGCTTTCTAATATCGCTCATAAGTATTGTTTTGACATACAGGAAAATTTGAAGTATCATATATTATTATTCCTCGAATAATATCAAGTTTAATAAACACAGCTTCATTAAAAGTACCCCGTCGTTAATTCTCTAATCTAGTCTATATATAAAGCGTGAGTTACCATGGCAAATTGCTGCTATAACGTTAACTGAAATTGCAGCCTGTTTTACATCCGTTATATAACTTTTCCGAAAAATAATAGTGGGCCGTGTTTGATGAATAAAACGAAAAAGTTTCTCATTCGCTTTGATGTGCGTATCTTATTATTATATTTTTTTGATGACCTATGTAAATTGGTTGCGACAATCATTATGAATTATTCAAATGGCATTCAGAAAATATGTTGCTTTCTGAATACATTTTTCAACTGCTCGAAAGCAATTATACAAAATACAAAATATATGAATAAGAAATAGGAACATTTGAGATTGACACATGTAATCGACTAGAAACGAGAAAACTCTTTCGTTCTCAATGAGATGCTGATTACTATGAATTAAAATAATGACTCTACACCCTCAATTAGTGTTTACACTTCGGCAGAAAACGATGATGAACTGAAAATTTAAATTTAAAAGAGACATGCCAGAATACATAGTGAGTTCCAATGAAATCAAACCACCAACTGAAGCAGGTTGATATTTGATTGGAAAAGGTACACTTTTTGTTACATGTTTTGTTCTCCCCTTATCAACCCCCTACCGCTGGTCTCTTCGACCCCAGACTTTCAGATGAGGAAAGTGAGTTCTGTGATACTTTATTGAGAAGATGATTCTATTCTCTACACGACAACATAAATATTAACCTTCTAATGAAATTGTTTGAAATCGAAAATTGTTTGGAAAAATTCTAGGTTTTTGTCAATGCGTTCGATCTGTTCGAGAAAAAATTTCATCATAATTAGATCTGTTGGTTCTGAAAAATTTTTCTCTCTCACTTGCGCATCATCCCTCTATCTCTGTCAATTACCACCCCAAAAATTTCTATATGAGAAAGTCGTTGTATATTACCGCTTTTTTTCAATGCATCGGCAATCGTGCAACTGAATTTATCAAGTTGTTTATGTTTCAAAGATATTGGAATCGAAAACACGGAGACTGCAATATCATTCTCATGAGAAAAGCCTAGATTTCTTCGGCTTTGTTACTATGTGCACTATGCTTTCCAGCCATAGATTGCTCTAGGCCCTTCCGACTAATCTGTTACCGTCTTCACTATGATTTCAAACCATAGACCGCTGTATGTCCCTCCAACCAAGCTAAGCACAGAATGTACTCTGAGACTTGTTATCCCTTCCTTCGCAGACCAAATCGAGGTCACATCGTCTCTGTAGATCGTCTGCAGCACGCGCTGCCTTGAGTTGACTCCACACAGACAACCCATGCCGTCCGCCATATTGCCAAACGGCCGTTGTCTACCAGCGAACCACGTGATTTATTTAATTTTACCTTCACGTCTACAACGGGTGTTTGGTTGAATCTTCGACAGTTTGAATCAATGAATAAAAAATAGTTTCATTTTGATGACAGGTGCCGCTATGTTATGAATCTTCCTATTTTTCCAGATTTGCTAGTTTCAGTAACTATTGGTTATTCTTTAAAATACAGGTGACATGTGTAGGTCATATTTTTCATACTCAGAGATCTCAAGCACTAAATTTTCGGGGACGGAATTTCGTGGGACCATTTTGTAGGATCCTTATCTATACAAGAAACCTTGGCGGCGAAACCTATTTGAACTTGCCTGAAGAACTTGATTGATCCGCTCATAACAGTTATCAACGAAGGAGATCCAAATTTACCTGAATAAAACATTATGTATCAACATGACGAAACATGTCCCATTATGCTGCCGCTGTGCGGGACTATAGACATTTGACAATAGATTTCCGGTTCGTTGGTTAGGAAGGAGATGCGCTACAGAAAGGTCGGCCAGATCGTCCGGATCTAACTTCTCTCGACTTCTTGTTGTAGGGCTATCTCAAGTCTGAAGTTTTTGTTTCGCTATCGTTATGGTTAGAAGAACTACGAGATAGAATTGCTCAAGGATGTCAGTAGATAAAACTACATATGATGCAAGATGTAACACAATACATCGAATCTCGATGTACCGATGCATGGAAGTGGATGGGGGCCGCTTGGTAAATTTGCGAAAGTAATGTTCTACGATTAAAAAATTGAAAATTCAATTTTGTTTCAATTTATAGTACATTTTCATGAGAGTCATAATAGTACAAGCAGTGACTTTTTTCAATTGAAAGCATTCTGAAATATTCACTGATATTGTGAATCGGATATCCCTTTTAATGGGATATTACACTACCAATTTCTCATGATGAAAATTTTCAGGGTGATAGTTGATAGGATAGCGGATGGTATGTAAAAGTTCAACTAAGTAACAAAAATTTTTGTAATTCAACCAAATTGATGTTAATCGAATATTTTCCTCAAACGAATCGAATAGATTCGTGGAAACCTAAAATTTTCCAAACGATTCTCGATCTCAATTAGTCTCATTTAATTTCAGAAAGTAAATAATTACGTCGATGTATAGAGAACAGAATAGACTTTCGAAAAAAGGACCACACGACACCTTTTGAAATCTTGGAGTAGAAGCCAGGGTTAGTGTACTGATAGAAGATAGAAAGAGAACCAAACATATAAAGTAGAATGTTCCCCTCAAATCAAAAATCGACCTGTTACAGGAAATTCATAGAAAAATCAAACCAGCCGAGTTAGTCAGGGTAGTTCGCTTACTGCATAGACTCTTCAAAAAAAGATTCAAATTCTTACTTAGCGTAGCTTGAAATATTTTGGATAAAGTCAGTTACTGAATTCGAGGTAGAGCCTAAAGGGTGAATACCGATATAGCAACCAAAGTGCCGAATGCTATAAAAATGAGAGGCAGAGAGGCAGAAAATATTTGGTCATAACTATGCTGTCTAGAATTTCATTTGAAATAACACTTTGAGATAGCTAAAAGAAGAATTGGCCCAGCAAGCTTGTGTTCTCAAGAATGCCGGTTCAGAGATTGTTTCAAAATTGATGAAAGAATAGGTGCAGGAATCTCAGGTTGCAAAATGTATAAATCATTGAACTATAGCCATATTTCAGACATGACTTTATGACATTTAAATCGAGACTGAACTGTTGATAGATTGCCGAGTTGCAATGAATTTTCAGTGACAGTCAAGCGGCAATAAACGATCTCGACTCCAATTGCTGTACCTCAAAAACGGTATACAGTTGCCGAATTTCCTGGACAGTCTTAGAGAGAATATACTCTCCACGATTGGATACCAATCATTTTGGATACTTTGGTAATGAAAAAGCAGGCTTAACTCACTGCATTACTCCCTCTAATTGGGCTAGGAGGATGTTTAGATATCCAACTTCCAATTACTAAGCAAGTAATAGTAGAATAGTATGAAAGTTAAATTTAACTCATTCTGGATGAGTCACCGTGTCTCACAACATTCGAAATGATTCCTTATAAATGTATCAGTTCACAATACCGTTTCATCAATGATACTGTGAATGGAAGTATTGGAATCTTCATGATTGGTCCAACCGATAAAAACAAATGTAGGCTGTGAATGAAGCGGCAAAGTGTATCAAACTGAAAAAACTTCCCAGGAGTAAGATTTTCTTGAAAAACTGGAACCATTCGAAGAATTGATCCAGGTATCACGGTGAGGATTGTAATCGACAACCCATTCACCAAAATTAGTATACGTGTATCGACTATTTTCGTTGGTGCAGACGGAAACTAACTTCCACTGTTTCCGTTAGCTATATTTTGTAATCTCTTAGCAGATTGAGATTTTAGCACGCAAAATTCTACTTACGATATTTCTGTTTTGCGGAATATAGTGTTCTTACACCTGTCGAGTGAAATACAAGATCAACAATCGAATGAAAATGATTTTGACTGAAGCCTGCAATTCAACGCAATTATGCAACCAATTTGTTGCTTCAACAGTCGTGTTAATTTCTGACACGTAAAACTGTTAATATTGAACCACAAAATATTGATATAGGATATGTATTGATATATATATATATATATATATATATATATATATATATATATATATATATATATATATATATATATATATATATATATATATATATATATATATATATATATATATATATATATATATGTATATATATCACAGAACTACTCCAGGACGTAAGACTACAGCAGCCACAGTTATTGAAGAGATCAGGGCCTCCATCACCAACAAAGAAGTAAGAGCAGCAGTAAGACAAATAGAAGAAGGGAATGCTCCTGGGCCAGATAACATTAGATGTGAGTTCCTCAAACTTTTAGACCACTCTGCAATCGCAAAAATCACAAACCTGTTCAACCACATACACGAAACTGGAGAAATACCTAAGGTTATTATCAGAGTTCGTCATAATACCTAAGAAACCTGGTGCAAAGAAATGTGAAGACTATCAAACTATTTTTCTTATGAGCCATCTGTTAAAGCTTTTCCTGAAAATTATACACAAAAGAATATACAGGATCTGTGAGCAATGCATGTCGGGGACTCAGTTTGGTTTTCAGGATGCAGTAGGCACCGGAGAAGCTTTATTTAGTATTCAGGTGCTGTTCCAGAGGTGCAGAGATGTTAACTGCGATGTATATTCTTGCTTTGTGGACTATAGTAAGGCTTTCGACTGAGTACAACATCAGAAATTAATCGAAATTATGGGAAATATAGGTATCCACGGAAATTATCTGGCCATAATATCACAACTATATTGGGGACAGTCAGCGTATATAACCATAGACGAAGAATAGTCAACGACGATAAGTATTTCCCGAGGCGTAAGACAAGGATACGTGCTTTCCCCACTATTATTGAATGTGTACTCGAAACACATTTTTATGAAATCTCTTGAGGACGTGAACGCCGGAATAAACGTCAACGGTAAATACTGAACTACATCCGGTACGCAGACGATACAGTAATTATGGCAGATAGTGTGAGAGGATTACAACAACGGATGACACGAGTGGTAGAAGTCAGCATGGAGTACGGTCTAGACATTAATGTCAACAAGAAAAAATACATGGTGATTAGTAAAAATCAAATCCCACAGGAAAATCTTATACTCAACCAACAACAAATAGAGAGAGTGACAAAATACATATACCTGGGCGCTGTACTTCATGACCAATGGGATCATTCGCAGGAGATCCGTTGCAGGATAGAGAAGGCAAGAGCAGTGTTCTTTGAAATGAGCTCAGTGCTTAAGAGTTTAACCACAAAAGTACGACTTCTCAGGTGCTACGTTTTTTCTGTCTTACTTTACGGCGTAGAATCATGAACCCCATTAGAGGCAACTACGGAAAAACTTGCAGCCTTTGAAATGTGGCTTTATCATGGGATTCTAAGAATTCCGTGAATAGACCATGTCTCTAACGAAGAAGTCTGCCGAAAAAGAAGAATTAATAACCACGATAAATACGCGCAAACTTGAATATCTGGGTAATATAATGAGAAATGAAGGAAGATATGGGCTGTTGCAGAGGATACTACATGGGAAGATCCTAGGTAAACGCGGGCCTGGCAGACGAGAGATCTTCTGGTTCAAGAATCTCAGGACATGGTTCTCAATATCAACAACAGGATTTTTCCGTGCCGTCACAAACAAGATTATAATCGCCAGAATGATCGCCAACATCCGGACCGGATAGCCATCACAAGAAGAAGAAGAAGATACTGAGAATCTGATGTATCGTATAAGAACAGATAATACGAAAAATTGCACTAGAAATTAGACGAAAAGATACAAAAAGTCAAATTTATTGTATCGCTTTCAAAATTGACGCCTTCCGGAATAACACATTAACGTCAATGAATAATCCAGTCGTCAAAACCGTTTCAAACGCTTTTTCCGGAATCGCCTTCAGTTCGTACCGCGAATTCTCTTTATGTCTTCTGCCAATCTAAAACGAGTACCCGGAAGTAGTTAGCTGAGTTTCGGAAAAAAAAGAGTCGACCTGAGCCATAACAGGTTAATACGGGGGTTGTTCGATGATATTTGTTGAGTTTTTAGTCGGGAATTCATTCACAATGTTAGCCTTTCGAGATGGTGCATTATCACAGTGCAAAATCCATGAGTTTTCTCTCCAGAAATCTGGCCTTTTTCGACTTGCTTAAGTGATATTGTTGTTGACTGGTTTGCATGTCATACTCAAGATCTCATGTCTCGTCACCAGTTACAACCCGTTTTATGAATATGGGGTCGGAATTGACTCGTTCTAGCTTACCTTCAGCGACTTTCACTCGATTCAGTTTTTGCAGAAAATTCAGGTTTTTTGGAATCGAGCGGCAACGCCTTTCATGCCCAAATAATCGTTTGAAATGGTACGAATTGATTCGTGAGATACATAGTGTTCTTTACCTATCTCTCTCAAACTTAAATGACGATTTTCGATCACCATTCCTTTCACTTTATCGACTTTAACTTTAGTTGAAGATATTGATGGCCGACCAGAGCGAGGCCAATCTTCCACCACAGCTCGGCCGCGGTTGAATGCACTGTACCTCTCATATGCACGTGTGCATATTTACAGCGATTTTGCACACGAAATTTCGTTTGCAATACAACATTTAAGACAAATTCCTTCTTTGATATTTTTATCCATTGTACAAATCGCAAAACACACTTGTGAGAACTTACTAAATCGAGCACTTTAAATAAACGAAATGACAGATCGCGTATAGAAAACAAATGTGCCATCTTAGCAACAACAAAAATTTTGATAACCGTTCTGAACAAAATATTTAAATAATCAATTCCCGGTATCTTTTGATAGAATGTATACACATCGACATATTCTGCCAATAGAGAGAATTATAACATCGCAACAGGTTTTGAAATTTATCAAGGACACAAAACTTCTTCGTATAAATTTTTCGACAGTATTGCATTTTCTACAGATTGATTATTAAATTATTCTAATAGAATTAAATGAATTTTAACCCGGAAGAGTATTTTATTTCATTGAGGCAGTTTTATTATAAGAATTAGTTAACCTTATTATCATATTATTGATATTATTAGAGTCCTTTAAATAAGATTCACTTCGGAGGAAACGTACAATGTAATTGACAAATTTTTAAGTATAGAAAGGAGGTCCATTAGCAAACTCATGTCGAGATCTTTAATATAACGAAACTCAATATAATTGAAACGAAGATGTGATAGAACAGCGGAAGATAATCATTTTAGATCCTTTTTCATCCTTTCTCGTCACTAATCCTCCCCATCCATATCTTGTTCGATTAATCCAAAAGTTTCGATAAATCAACCGCAAAGTCGACAATATTTACCCAGTTAATGTATTATTTTAATTTAAGGTCATTGTCCCATTTATATTTCTGCTGATTAGACGGGAGATCCGCTCTCAAAGCTTGGCGACCGCAGATAATGAAGAAGCTCAACTCTTTAGATACACACAGGGAGGGTAAAGAGCATTGGAATGATGGCTTCATTGGGACCTAATCCGCTTAATAGATTCCGTCCAAGGCGCTTCTGATGCTGCCCAACCCTTTCAGCTTAGCTATGTTAAACATAAGATCCGATAAGTCAAACCCTATTACGCCATTTGGCCACGACAAACATTCCCATAGAGTTCCGAAAGTCAGCTAATTTCACTCAAGGATTCAATAAAAAAAAACATAACTTTGTCAGCTCGAATATTCGTCTACTCAGTTATTGCTCATGAAAATATCGTTTACTCAAAAGGAAAGGTGAAAATATCCAAATGATTTCAATATGCTATCTAACTTCTTTTTGGTTGGAACTATACAATCATTCGTAAATTGGCAAGAGAAATTCGTAGTGTTGATGTTGACAAGAGTAAACCAGGATATGTGTTTATTGATATTCATTTAATTACTTATATGGTAGGGAATAATATGAATAATGGAAATGAAAACATAGTGCTTCTTATGGAAAATATTAGTGATGTGAACCACCTGGATTCAGGATCATTGTGTTGTCCTTCATACCTTTCGATTTGAGTCCTTCCTTGTAATGAAAGCTCCTTTAGAAGTGTTAAGAGCTATTTGAATGAGTAAAATTTTATGAATTAGCGTCTACGTCACTAAGTTAGTAGCGCAATAGTGGCGGAGCTGTCTGCCTAGAAATTCATGCATACCTCGAGGTGAAAAATATATATCTTGCTTGCACATTATTTAAGTTGAAGATAATGATTGTCGATTTCGTAAAATGAATTCTCAATTCAATTTTCATTCAAATATTCTAATAACTGACGTTTTCCTTATTTCATTTCAGAATATGAAAATAACAAATTCGTAAGTTCGAAGAAAACACTAATATTCCATAGGTTCAAGTATTTACTTTCATCGGTTGTCCCCAATAATAGTCGGTTCGAATTTTCTTTGTTGGATTTATGTTTTATTATTCCCTGAAAATTTGAGCTTCATAGCTAAAAATTGCAAAAGTTAAGCAGCTTGGTTTATCAAAGTTGTTCATTTGAAAAAAGATCTAGCTATGCCGAAACTTTGGATATGTTTGCAGGTTGTTAAGGTAACACACTATATTAAAAAGCAAATATTTTATATGTGATACGAACGCCTCAAAAGTGAGATGGTTGAGAAGTGCTCAAAACTTTGTAAAACTTTCGATACTGGATTTTCGTCAAAGGGAGAATTTTCTGTCCGTGGCTATGGAAATGTATATGTCAATGTTTTTATTTTCAATAACGGGTGTATTTTAGAAACTGAATTATCTGTTTCGAATTTCTCCTAACAAGTGGTACAGTATCCCAAGTGGTTCCGGTTCTATGATGCTTTGAAACAGATCCCAGGCGTGTTCGATTGGATGTAAACGTAGAGATAAAATATGAAGGGTTTTAAGGGTTAAACCAACATTTTGGGGACAGTAAAACCGGTTAACCAGGGCAAAAATACTACCTATTAATATTAGATATTATTTATATATTCTTCTTTTTTCGATCCCGATGCATTGTTAGAGATGCAAAGAACAGAATAATCACAAAATCTCGAAGGAAATTGTGGAGTGTATTTTAATTTTTTTTTATGTTTGAGCCAAGGTAGGTTATACAGGGATATCCACCGGGACCGGCCGTTAAAAACTTTTTTAATTTCCAATTACAATATCAAGCTAAAATTTTATACGCGGCCATAACTGGTGATTTCCAATTGAAGTGAAATGTTTTCGAAGTGATACCATTTCTGGTTATACCGTAAGTGGGTCATCACTTTGTTATTTCAAATGGCAATCTATCTTTTTCAATATACATCCAGAACCGACATTTGAGTAAGGCCTAAAAAATCCAAGTTGTCGGCAATTATCTGTCAAAAATTCTGATAAATTTAATTATTTCTGCTATAAACTTCATTTTTTAAGAACATTTAAAAAAGTTGTAGCTCGGAGATCTTTTGCACTACAGACTCAATTTTTCCTTGGTGGATAGAAGAAGGATCAAGGAATTTTTTAAGCAGTATACACATGTCAAATGTTTATTGCATGGTTGTGTATGATTCTTTCAATTTGGCCTTTTTCAAACCGCAATAACTCAATTTTTTCAAATGGCACGTAACGATTTTTATATCGCCATTAGATGAAGCGTCAAATTTAATATGGAATTGTATAAGCATGTACTATACCCATCTCTTATAGTTCCAAAATAATTTGGGAATATATTGAATTTTGATGATTTTGCAAGAACTAACAGAGAATGCTTTGAAATATTTGAATCAAGTAGCTGAACTGGCTACGCTCACCTGACAGGTGCCTAACATTAATATACTTGTCACTTCGTTCATTCGAATTTGATATATCAACAAAAATTGTTGGTAATTTGAAGTGTAAATTCTTGAAAAATACCAGATTGATAATAAAATGGCTGATGATTCAAACGAGGATATGTTTAATCTCTTTTTAATTCATGGCGAATGTCAAAGAGTGGTGGGTAGAACTTGCAGGCAATTTAATAACCAGTTTCCAAATTTGGCGCCTATGATTAAAACAAAATTTCGAAGGATTAGAAGCAATTTTCTGCAATTTGGAGGAACAAAATACATAGAATCTAGAAGAAAACCAATTCTCAAGTACGACGACTATCAAATTATTACGCTAGCGTATTTCCTTGCCAATCCACATGCGTCCATTAGGTCAGCATCAATGGATATTGGATTGAGTTATGATGAGAAGATTAGACAATTCTGCAAAAAATTATATGGTCTGATGAAGCCAAGTTCAATGAAAGTGAAATAACCAACAGGAGAAATCGACATTTTTGGGTCACAGAAAATCCACATATCATTGAGGTTATTGATTTCCAAAATAAATTCAGCGTGAACGTTTTTGCAATTTTAATGAATGATTTGTTGGCTTATTTCATGTATGAGGAAAATCTTAATGGACAAAGATACCTGGAAATTTTGGGAGGAACATTAACACATTTTTAGATGGATCACCCCTTAACATTCTGAGGGATTGCTATTACCAAATGGATGGTGCATAAAACACGAGCTGTAGATTGGCAGCTAACAGAAATGTTCGAGGATAATCAAGGACCTAATTTATGGCCTCCGCGTTCTCCGGACCTGACACCCCTTGATTTTTATTTATGGGGCAAAATCAAGAGTGAAGTGTATCTTATTCCTGTAAGAAGTAAAGAAGAGTTACTAGAGCGCATTCATTATGCTTATCGTAAAATTGATCCTGGGGAAACTAGGAGGGCAACTCATCATGTTCGTATACTAGATGTCAAGTGTATCGAGCAGAACGGGCCCATATTGAACATTCATTCAGATTGTAAATTAGTTTTCTCCTATGATGTTTGCTATCATTTATTCGTATTAATGTAATTATCTTCGATGATTGGTTTTCGCTTAGCTCCTACAATTTCTATTCAACCGAATTGTAGAAAATTGCTTCTAATGCTTCGAAATTTTATTTCACTCATAGACGGTAAATTTGGAAAATGGTTATTGAATTGCCTGCAGGTGAGAGTAGCCAGTTCCACTACTTGATTCGAATATTTCGAAGCATTCTCTGTTAGTTCTTGCAAAATCATCAAAATTCAATATATTTGATGCTCTATCTGATGGCGATATAAAAATTGACACGTGCCATTTGAAAAAATTTAGTTATTGCTGTTTGAAAAAGACCAAATTGAAAAAAACATACAAAACAACGCAATGAATATTTGACATGTGTAGACTGCTTAAAAAATTCCTTCATCGTTCTTCTATCTACCCAGGTAAAAAGTGTGTCTGAGGTGCAAAAGATCTACGAGCTACAATTTTTTTAAATGTTCCTCAAAAATCGAGTTTATAACAAAAATGATTGAATCTGTCAAAAGTTTAGACAGATAAGTGCCAACAACTTGGGTATTTTATGCCTTGCTCAAATGTCGGTTCTAGATGTAAAATAAAAAAGGTAGATTGCCATTTGAAACAACAAAGTGATGACCCACTTCCGGTATAACCGGAAATGGTATCACTTCGAAAATATTTCACTTCAATTGAAAATCGCTAGTTATGGCAGCGTATAAAATTTCAGCTTGATATTGTAATTGGAAATCAAAAAGTTTTTAACGGACGGTCCCGGTTGATTTCCCTGTATATATCAGCCCATTCCAGTGATAAGTCAGAAATCCTATGTTCGAGGTGTCGTGGAATCATCTAACCTAGTTTTATTGACAATTCATTACTAAGCGATAAATTTCAATAAAAATAAGCTTAATTTCGCTAATTTCAGTAACACAAAATTATATAAAATGAAAATATTCTCAAAGAAAATATAATTTTCGATCTTATTATCAAATAAATCTGTGGTTCTTTCAAGAAAAGATAATGATTTCCCATAAAATATAAATTATACTGAATTAGAACTGTGTTTGTGAAGTTGGAATTTCTCTAAGGAACATTATTGTCGATTTCAAGGACAGCGAAATATCCCTATTCCATTAAATTTGGTACGCTGTGTTAATTCATATAGTTCCAGGTGTAGAATTCTTCATCGTTTAGATCTACCATCTCTAGAACTTCGTTCCCACTTTCAGATTTTGCCAGGATGCATGCTTAAATTTCCTCTTACAATGCTATCATCGTCGACTTCATAAATTAATTTTACTTCTTGATACTATTCCTCAAGATCAGATAATGGGAGATCATCTTCCTCACGGTCATATTCTGACAAATATGGCTAAATCAAATCTTCGGTTGTTGAAGCCAGGCTTATTTTGAGTTAGTCCGTAATTAGAGTGGAATCAATCAGATGTCTGGGAGTGGAGGTCGATCAACACCTAAGATGGGAAAATCACGCGAATAAATTGGCGCTGAAGCTGAGAGCTCTAGCAGGTAGATTCTATAGGTTAAGAGATGTCTTGAACAAAACAAATTTGATCATAATTTATAACACACTTGTAGAGTCAATGTTGAGGTATTGCTTTGTTGTATAGGATGGCTGCCATAAAAACGTTTTTAATTCTCTTGAGAAAGCTCAAAACTACGTCTTGAAAGTCATTCTCAAAAAAACAAGATTGTTTCCGATTGCTATGCTTTACAATGAAGCCAGTGTGTTGAGCGCAAGGAGGTTATATCATCTTCGTAGCATTTTGTGGGCCAAAAAATACCTGCTCAATCCTCAAAGAATTCACCATTATGTCACTAGACAAGTCGATCAAATGCAGCTCCTTCTCTTTCGAACTTCGCTTTATATTTTGTAATGTCCTGCCAAAATTCATAATATATTACCTCGTGAAATAACCGAACTGAAAAATCCGTCGAGATTTAAGACTGAAACCAAATACTACAACCAAAATGAAAAGAGACTTGTTCGCGTTTTTGTCGCAGAGATGATGTTTGAAATAATAAAGTAGATGTTTAAAATGAACTTTCTTCCTGGCCAGTCTTCCCAGGGGTTTCTTCACCAGAAACATGTCTTTTTCTTTCTATATTTCGACAATTCACTTACCATGTGGGGGGTGGGAGTCGGTGTGATCGAATCTTACACAAAAAGATGACAGGTCCACAGTACTTCACCACATTGATTCACAGATTTGTTCTTAATACATTGTACTACATTGTATCTGGTGTGTGAATGATTCTGTGAATCTCTTTCTTTTTCTTTCTTGTTGAAGCCAGTCTCATTTTGAAACTGCTCCAGGATGTTTACGAAATTTCAGAGCGAACCAATCTCTTCCCCCTTGGTTTTGCTGATTTCTTCTTTGTGATGGTCCTACTTCCGAAATAACAGTACAGGAACTTGATTTCTCAGTTAACAGTTTCTTCTTTCTGGCAATTTTAAATGAAAGCTAGCTGTCATCAGCTCAGGAGTTTCCTTGTTCTTTCATGAAGGAGACGGTTTGAAGTTCAAGATATCTCTCTGTCTTGTTTTGGCAATATCTCCAGAGGCTCATCTTTATTTAGTGACACAGAGCCTGTTATTTTGAACATTTTCTGTTGTGTCAAAGGCCCTTTAGTTTTCCACCTAGTACACCCGATGCAACTTCACTTTCGATGAATGAAAATAGGCCCCATCCGACGATTTCAAAGAATAAGTTGCCTTTTCGGGCAAACATATGAAAATAATTTAATTTTGTGACATTCTTATGAAACCTTGACATTTATGTAAGATGCTAAATTATCCCCAATAATTACTCCATGCCTTACTTTCTCCTCATAACTAGTAATAAATGTAAAATGAATCAATCTTCGAATGTAGCGCTAACAATCCAATTAGATTTTGTCCTACTGTAGCGAGTATCATCCAGTTCAATTTCCATGTAAACCATGAATGCTTCGACTTGTAGAGAAAGAGTTTCACAGAACATCATAGGAAAATCTATTTTCGATTAGTTCATTATATCTTC
Organism: Cryptolaemus montrouzieri; assembly: GCA_013387265.2. Classification (NCBI taxonomy): domain Eukaryota; kingdom Metazoa; phylum Arthropoda; class Insecta; order Coleoptera; family Coccinellidae; genus Cryptolaemus; species Cryptolaemus montrouzieri. The sequence goes on along the minus strand of JABFTP020000021.1, from coordinate 67,482,846 downwards.
TGACTATTCAGTTTATTTTCTTGCTCTCAGGATCATCGCAAAAATTCGTCTTGTTATGAAAATAGATGACATCAGCACGAACTTAATCGAATTCGTTGACCAAAAGTTCAATGTACTTTGAAATGTTTTCGGTGAAATCTGATCGCTTACTTAGCGAATCTTTTTGTGAATTCCTTCGTGTCATATCAAAAATGTTGCATCCATTCCTTTCCAGGAATTCCAAAGTAGGTAACGTAGTTGCTTGCGTCTTGCTCGCGTTGAAGCTCACCAGGTTCAACTGACCCCTCTCGGATGTCCTCTGTTAGTCAGAGTTTAAGTTATTAATTTGTTGGCATCTGCAACAAAGAGTGGATCCCTGAGGTACTTCTGCTTGCAACTGGAAACAATCAGATTTTATACCGTCGACCTCATCTTGTATTAATCTATTTGAAAGGAAGTTACTCATCCAACCCCGCAATTTTTTGGGAAGTCCATTTGCAGCAAGTTTATTCAACAAGGCTGCATGCCGAACCCCATCGAAGGCTTTAGAGATGTCGAGGGCTATTGCTCGAGATTCCCCATGCTTTTACATCGTTGATGTACAAACATGAGTGACGTAAGCGAACAGATTTCTTGTCGATCTCTCCTGCGAAAACCATACTGAAGATCGTTAATAATTCCCCGCAACTCAAGATATTTGATGATTTCATCATTTATGACTCTCACCATCACTTTGGTCATAATGGGAAGAAGTGCAACAGGGCAGTAGTTTCAGGGTAAGAACTTCTTTCCTTTCTTTGGAATTTGTTGAATTCTCGCTATTTTCCAGGTGCTCGGAAATGTCTGGCTTTCAGAAGAAATCAGAAACAGACTATTAAGAATGGGTGCCAGTTCGGGAGCACACTTTCTCAGGACTATTGGCTGTATTTCTTCTAGACCAACTGCCTTCTTGCAGTTCAGCTGCTCGAGAGCCCATCTCACAGTGCGGACTCTGAACTTGATTTCTGCCAAGGAAGAATTTGTAGGCGGAATGTTCGGTGGTATTGCATCAGATTAATCTAGCACAGATTTTTTTGAGAACAAGAGAGCAAAAAGATCGGCTTTCTCTCGCGGGGATGATGCTAAACTTCCGTCTTCTCTAACAAGTGGCGGAAACGCAGATTTCCAGGAATTGGCACTGACAGTCTTCGCCATAGATCAGAATTGTCTAGTCCCACCTGCCTGTTCAAGGAGTATTAGTTACCTCTTCGTTGAAAGTGGCCTTTGCTCTTGCAGTTGTCAGGTTGCATACGTTCCGTATTCGTACGAAGGTTGTTCTTGTTTCCTCTGTTGAATTTATCTTCCTTGACTTGTAAGCTCTGATCTTGGCTGTAGAGGCTCTTTCTCAGTCTTTGTTGAACCATGGCATTTGTGCTGTTGTTCTTTTCATGGAATGAAGGATGTAGAGATCTATTTCTGCATGAATGATTTCTGTAACAGATTCACTGCGCACATTGATGTCAGGATCTGAAAGGCAAACATCACTGAATGGTAAGCATGAAAAGAATTCACGCAACTCATCCTAATTAGCACGGTTATAGTGCTAAATGCGTCTGGGTGGTTTAGGTTCTTGGTTTAGCGGCAGCACAGTGGTTCCAGTAGCAGATATAAGGTTGTGGTCTGAGTTGCCTAGCAGTGTTGAGACCTCAATTTCAAAATCATTTAGATCTGAAATAAGAAAGATATCCAAGGTTTTCGAAAAGTCGGTTGGATGATCAGGTATTTTTGTCGATTCGTCGACTAGCTGCGTTCGATTATGCCTGATTGCGAAAGTTTCATCTGTTCCATTGGAGTGGCGGAGCCAGTTAGTGGTATGAACTTTAAAGTCACCCAGTACAATGACCTCAGCTGCCGGATGATGTGTCTGAATCCAATCCACCTTATCACCTAGATACTGAAACAGTCTAGGGAAGTAAATATCGTTTGGAGAGCGATATAAACAGCATAAAAACAGTGTTTCATTCTGCAAATAAATTTTAAACCACGCAAGGTCGAAAGCGTCGTCCTACATTGTAACCGATCTAGCGAAAACACAGAGACCCCTTTTGAACCTAAATCTCGTATGTACCTCATACCCATTAAAACGTAAATACGTTTTGTCGGTTGTTTGACTTATTTGGGTTTCGTTTAGGGCCAGCACATGGGGTTGTGCGTTTTGCAGATGCTGGTGGACTGCATCGACATTCACGTTTTTGTGCTCCAGTCCTCTGATATTGCAGAACTCTATCAAATTGTACTTTCTTTCCTAGAACGTGAATGAATTAGTGAATTCGCCGGAAGAGTGCTCGACTTAACCGCATCATGAACCCCTCTAGGCAGTACCGAATGGAAGGCTATTTTAACTTCGGATGATTTTGTCCCAGAAGAGCCCATCATGCTTCTCTGCCAATCCTTACCTTACCTTATATATATATATATATATATATATATATATATATATATATATATATATATATATATATATATATATATATATATATATATATATATATATATATATATATATATATATATATATATATATATATATATATATATATATATATAATATAATCCCCCCTACCTTTATTGATTCATTTTTTCAGGAAAACGTTTTATGAAATATATTATTGACAACTGTCAAATTTTCGAATTCAAAAAATGAATACTTCATATGAATATGAATCTGATGATGAATATAATCCACCAAAATATCCTTGCGATTCAAATAATAGATATTTCTCTTCAAAATCTGCACTCAAGATCGTTTAGATGCAGGACCATCAGATTCTCAAACTTTCATATCATCTGATTCAGGTAACGTTGCAAAGAAAATTATTTCTGGGCCCGTTGATCATGAATATGATGATAAGGTAAACAACTTAAATGAAGGTAGGAATAATATTTTAAAACCATACATTCATATCAAACACGAAGTAAATCTAAGGGTTCTGACATTTCTACTTTTTCTTCAAACAACAAAAGTTTTGATGACTGTTTTCAAAATCATGTAGAATCAACTTGTTCCTCTAATCTTATCATAACTTCATCACCTAATTCAGATCTTCACAAAATTAATAAAAAATAAAACGCATGAAATGGACGTATGAAATGAATAAATTCATTATGTTTTGTTATTACAAAATAACAAATAATGGAACAAATAAAAAAGGGTATATGGATAACAAAGATATAGAAAATTTATTTCTCAATCGAATGAATTTATTCGAAAATATTGACCCAACTTTAAGACCTAAACTTCCTAAAATTCATTATTCAAAGGAAATTTTCGATTGTATAAACGTGCTTAATGAGAATATTCTTCCAAAGCAACTTGTTAAAGTAATGAATATCTATACACTTCATCTGATTATATATTGTGCCGCTATTACAGTAGTTAAACATTCTGGATACAAATTAGAAAGTTTTGGATCTAATTATAATATCAAGAAAAAACCTTCATGGCAAAAAGGTTAGAAGGTAAAATTTCTTCTATCAGATGTGATTTAGGAAGATTGACTCAATATTCCAGAGGTAATCGATCAAAAAACTTATGGCACATATTGGAAAAATATTCCTCAAAAATAAAACCCATAAAAATAATGAGATAAGTAATGGACAATTGATAGAATACATCGATACTTTAAAACAAAAACTTTCAGTATACTCTATTAGACTACGTGAATATAAAATAAATTCAGATAGAAAATTCCAAAACAAACTATTCAAAAATAATGAAAAACATTTTTACAAATTTATTTCAGGTTCAAATGAAAATATTTCTGGAAATGGAGTCCTAAAATTGATATTTTAACTGATTATTGGTCTTCAATTTGGGCAGTGCCAAGGCAACATAATTCCAATGCAAGTTGGATTTTAAATGAAAGGTCTCGATTTTCTAAAATAGAATGCATGCAATTTGAAAAATTTTCAAACGAAGATATAACATAAGTTATTAAACACACAAAAATTGGAAATCTCCAGGTGTTGATGGTATTCATAACTTTTGGTTCAAGAAATTCTCTTGCGTTCATGAAAAATTGGCTGAATATTTTTCATTTATAATAAAGAACCCTCAGCTACTCCTTTATTTTTCACACAAGGAATTACTTATTTAAAACCGAAAAGTGATAATACTATTGATCCGTCTCAATATAGACCAATTACTTGCCTTCCAACAATATATAAAATTCTAACTGCATGTATTACCCAAAAATTTATGCACATTTGATCCGAATGGAAGGCTATTTTAACTTCGGATGATTTTGTCCCAGAAGAGCTCATCATGCTTCTCTGCCAATCACGGAAAGCACCTTACATCTATATATATATATATATATATATATATATATATATATATATATATATATATATATATATATATATATATATATATATATATATAAACTATTTCAACAACAAATCTTGAGTTCATGAAACATTGGTTGAATATTTTTCATTTATAATAAAGAACCCTCAGCTACTCCTTTATTTTTCACACAAGGAATTACTTATTTAAAACCGAAAAGTGATAATACTATTGATCCGTCTCAATATAGACCAATTACTTGCCTTCCAACAATATATAAAATTCTAACTGCCTGTATTACCCAAAAATTTATGCACATTTGGAGAATTATAATATTCTTTCCGAACATCAAAAGGATGTAGAAAAAACACCTCGGTACTAAAGAGCAACTTGTAATTGATTCTGTTGCTTTGAATCAAGCTCAAACTAAGAAGAGAAATATTCATACAGCCTTCATTGATTACCAAAAGGCTTTTGATAGTTCTCCCCATTCATGGCTTCAAGAAATTTTGGAAATTTATAAAATTGATAAGACACTTCGTCATTTTCTTGAATTTGTAATGAAAAATTGGAGAACCAATCTTCATTTAAATATTTCAAAACAATCGTTAAAATCCGAAGTAATTCCAATCAAAAGTGGGATTTTTCAAGGTGATTCTTTAAGTGCTCTTTGGTTTTGTCTTTGCCTCAATCCATTATCTCATGAATTAAATGCTTCTAGTTTCGGCTTCAAAATAAAGAGTTTATTAACTGAATTCAAATTAAGTCACTTAATTTATTTAGATGATATTAAATTATATGCCGGAACCAGATCTCATTTAAAAAGTCTACTTGAGATTACTTTCAACTATTCCAATGATATTCATATGAAATTTGGGCTTCCTAAATGTAAAAATCTTTCTATTGAAAAGGAAAGATCACCTCTGATTATATAAAGATTTCCAATATCGAAATCGAGCCAATGCATCAAGGAGATACATATAAATATCTTGGATTTTGTCAAGAGAAGACAATTAACCATAGCAGCACTAAGGAAAATATTAGAAGTTCATATTACAAAAGACTTAGAATTATCATCAAGAGTTATTTAACTAGTAAAAACCTTTTCAGAGCTATCAACTCCTATGCTGTTCCTATTCTTACATCTTCTTTTGGAATTATTAAATGGTCTAAAACTGATCTAAATGAGTAACAATGTCAAACGAGGTATGCTCTGTAAATATCATAAGCACCACCCAAAGTCAGCTGTTCAGAGAGTTACACTACCTAGACATCTTGGAGGTCGTGGATTAATTGATTTGAATAATCTTCATAGTAAACAGATTTTTCATCTACGTTCCCATTTTCATGATAAACAGAGAACGTCTAAATTACATGATATTGTTGTTGCTTCAGATTATAATCTTACACCTCTGAACTTGACAATGCAAAAGGTAGATTTTGATATATTTGATGATAATTCTAAAAGAGAAAGTTGGATGCAGAAGGAATTACACGGAAAGCACCCTAAAGAATTGAAAAATGATTATATTGATGAAATTGCATCGAATAAATTGTTTGCTGAAATACAAGGCTTGGCAATTGCGATCCAGGACCAGGTTGTTTTCACAAGGAATTATAGAAAACATATCATCAAACAAAATATAGATGATTCTTGCCGTAGATGTTTCTGTTCTTCAGAAACAGTTTTTCATATATTATCATCTTGCTCAGTCCTTGCTTCAACAGATTATTTAGAAAGACATAATGCCGTCGCTAATATTATTCACTTCAATCTAGGAATTAAACATGACCTAATTCCCAAAAGAAAAAATTTCAAAAATATGAACCTGAGATTATTTGTGAAAATGACAAATATAAACTTTATTTTGATAAAACAATTCTGTGCAACAGAGCTGTAAAACACAATAGACCAGACATCGTTCTTAATGATAACAGAATCAAATAACATATATAATTGATATTGCTATACCCGACACACATAATATACAATGAAAAAATTTCTAAATATATGATGCTTGGCGACGAGATTAAAAAATGTGGAAAATGAAGAAAATATTTATTCTACCGATTATTATTTCTACAACAGGCGTTATTCCTAGAAATCTTCACAAAAGTATTGAGATTTTGGGTCTGAAGAAAAATTTGTTTGAACAGTTACAAAAGATAACAGTCATCAAATCTTGTAATTTCTTCGTAGGTTTCTTTCCGAAAATAATAATGAGGTAGAGTCATAGGTTTTCTCTTTAGTTTATACTGCTCAGAATCTCATGTCATATTTCATTTATTTGTTTACATAAATGTAATATAATTATCTGACAATTTTGTCATATTTATATTCAGAGCAGTATTCTATTCGATCGTTCACCACTTCACACAAAGGAAACTATTAATGAGTAACATTCAGTGTTACTTGACTAAGGTCCGTACACTGGATTTTTCCGGGAGAAGGCCTCTGACACTACTCGTTGGTACATTGATATCATTGTCTGATGATGCTATAGTATGTATATATTCTGGTAGATTGATATATTCTCATAACATTTAACGTTATCCTAATATATAATTACTCTAGGATATGTTTTGATTATAATCATTGCCTGGCAATAGTATTAATTACCGGGTGGTGGATTTATATTTTTCATGAAATCAGTTTGATTGCATGAACAGATATATGGGCAAATCGTCGGCAAATCCCTATATATATATATATATATATATATATATATATATATATATATATATATATATATATATATATATATATATATATATATATATATATATATATATATATATATATATATATATATATATATCCCAGCTAATCGTCTCCTTATTGTTTTGGATGATATTGGTGAACCAGTAGAAGACCCACTTTTATATGACATTCTAAGAGTCTATTGACGATATTTAGCGGTTGATTACGTTAATTTGGAGAATACCGTCCTTGAGCATTCCAGGTTCCCAATTATCCTCCACTTCGCATAAGTGAAGGCATCATTCTCAAAATTTTCGGATTTTCCATTCCTTGAAATTGTCGCAATTCATAATATTTCCTCTCAAATTGTGAAATACACCCATTATCTATTTTTCATTTTCCAGAAAAATAAAAAATTACGAAAATTAAGATCGTTGATTCCAAAAAATTTTTATGGTATTCGCTTTCTCTGGGAAAACTTTGCCCCCCTTCTCCGCTTTTCTGCTCGTTCGATAAATACACCATTCCCGGCGTTATCGATTCGAAGAAGTTTCCAAAGTTGGAAAACTTTCCAAGGAGGTTGTTGTTCCATTTCTCGTCTCTCTTTTCTGTGGAAAAGTTCGAGAAATTTGGTTTCACAGCGTTGAAGAAATGGAAGTGTTCTCATTTAGATTTGGACATCTTTTTATGATGAATTTATGGAAGTTTGGTAATAAAAAACAAGAATCAATCATCAAAAAATCGGATTCTTCTGTGATATTCGTAACAAAATGTATGAAAGTTGGAAATAGATAAAATGCAATAGGTATGAAAATTGCTTTCAAAGCTATACATATATCTATCCAAGTCCGAAAAATCGCACCGACTTTGTGGAAAATGAACCGAGATGACTGCGCAGAGGTGTTTGCCCTTTTATATGTCACTGGATTTTCCTTTACACCGTTACTAGATTTAGCTAATACAAAAAAGAAGCATGCTGATTATTTGAGATGTCGAAAGTTTGCTAAACACTCAAGAGCCTTCGACATTATTTTATTTCGAAAATAATGCTGAAAACCTTTTTGAGTAAACGATAACCTCAATCATGTGATGTCGAATAACTTTATGATTTATATTAAAGCTCTAGATATCGACGATTAGTAATTTCATCAAGATTATACGGCCTACTATAACTACAGAAAAACAAATTCAGTCCGTATTACCTTTAGGAGGAGCAAAGTTTAATTATCAATGAGACCTTGCGATTGACATCTTCAAAGTTCTTTCCTTCGATAACAAGTTTGATTCATTCCCAGAAGATGGATGTATGAGCTTTGGATTGTTGAAATATTATGAGCAAATTCAAGAACTCTCTGCGTGAATGAGTGCACTGTAATATGTAAAATACTCACCACTTTCCTGTTCGATCGTTGAATGAATACATACACTTCCTGAAAAGATAAAAAACGAGTATGGAAAGCAGGAACTAAGGAAAAGAAGTTTGTATTTAGAAGCTGCACTACAACCGAACTGAGGTATGAAAGATCAGATTATCGTCCCCCATCTTCCACTTCTGCGGCTTTCTATATCATTCTATGCGGAAATTTTCTATATTATATAATTAGCGAGTTCGTATTACTATATTTGCGTTTATCAACGGTGGATTCGGACATGTAAACATCGAAATCGAAAAACCATACAAACTGGTTAAACAATTGATGAAAGAGATTTATTGATCCATTTATACGAAAGAAAAAGCAACAAGAAATTGAAAAAACTTCACTGATTATGCTATAATGTTAAATTCTATGAGATTCAAAATACGATCATAAAAAGCATACTATCTAGAATAGATGAGGATTCAAAGCCAACTATGCATCTTTCAGTCGCCTTTTAAATGTATGCTTAGGGAATGAGAAAAAATGTGTGAACCATACGTAATTCCTCACATTATTCCTGAAAACTGGTAGAAAAATCTGAGGAAAGTCTCTTTCTCGCCCAACATCCAATACTGATACATCAATATTAATAGTCCTATAAGAGTTTTGTCAACAACATTGGAACAAAAATTATTGTCTCTAGGTCTCATTTTTCACTCAAAACAAAATTATGATTGGTGATGGTAAATAATGCTCAACTACATAAAGTTACACGTTGTAGGTTCCAAACCAAGGATTGTTATTTCCCATATGTAATTTAATTACCAAGAAAAATAAGTATACCAGATTGTGAAATAATTATATCGAGAAGTTTTGATCAATGATCAAACGATTTGCTGAGAATATTAGGCAGAAATTATCTACGACGTGTAATTATAATTATGAAATAATGTGATTTAATAAATAAATGCAGAATCTTTTTTAAATACATTCATTTTGTCCTTAATACAGTACGATGCAATGAAAACAAAGCACCCTGTATATCCGGGCAGGTTCGATTTCTCTGTGAATTTCAATTTTTCATCGGAAAGGAACATTATTTGCTACATGTTTCGTTTCCCCCTGTCTTCCCCTATCAGCTTCTACCCCAAATTTTTGAATAGGAAATTGGATTTTGTGATACCTTTTTGAAAATGTGTTTCCATTCTGTATAGACCACATAATTATTTACTTTCGGCAATAACGTGCGACGAATTGAAAACGGGAATTAATTGAAAAAATTCCATGTTTTTATCAATCCGTTCGATGTCCGTTTGAGGAAAACACTTGATCAAAATCGATTCTATTGGTTCAGCAAAATAAACTCTATAATTTGGATGTTTGCGCATCATCCCACTACAACCGTCAACTAACACCCCTAAAATTTCCATATCAGAGGAATATATCTGTAAAAGGTTTTTCAATTTATCACATTTTTATAAAATCATCGACGTTCGAGCAAACTTTTACATTTTATGTTAAAGTCTATCAATTCAATTTTCTTTTGGGAAACAGATAGCGTGGAATATAATTTTCTTAAGGAAAAGTTAGATTTCTTTCGTTTGAATCAATAAATAAAAACGATGTTTCATTTTGATGACATATGTCAATATAACAATCTTCCCGTGTTTGAAATTTTTTTTCAGATCTTCTGGATTCGGTTATATTTCATTCATTGAAACACAGGTGACTTGCGTTGTTAGTATTTTCCATAGTTTTGATAACCTAAATTAACGAAGATTTAGTTGAATATGGTTACACACTGCAGATACACATTGAAATGGTCAGTTTATTATTTAAAAATAATAACAGTGTTAGAGCTAATGAAATAACTCAGGAAGAAATTTGGAGCATAAATACGTTCTTGAGTTATCGACTAAGTTCATGGAAACGGGATGCTTTATCAATGAAGAACACAGTTCCACCAAAGTACATTGAGAAAGAAATTGGTAAGGTCGTTTTGGGTGAGATATCCATGATGGAGAATTCACAATCTGTGAGGGGATTGTATCAAATATTTGGAGTACGCCGGACAAGTGATCTCAGGATTCATCACAAGTACAAATTTCAACCATTTACAAATGAGACTTGAATATGAGCTGAATGAAGATGATTTGGATAGTCGTATTCTAAAATTTGTTTGAGGGTGGTGGACCATGGAAGACCACTCTAACGAATAAACAGTTTTTATCAGTTCATTTACTGGGTAAATAAAAGAAACTAATCATTAATTTACACTTTGTTTTATTGTGTATCATACGAACTTCTTTTTTTTATTCTAGATGTAATCGTTATTTCTTTAACTTAACTTCTATAAAGCTCTTTTAAACAACCTTGCAAGGAACATATGCGCTTTTACTAAAACCACAGTAAAAACTCTTTAATTTAAATGAAAAATTGAATGCCTAACACATTATAATCTTCTTTAAAAAACTCAACGAACATTCCTTGGACCCCATCGTATAACTAAAGATATATTAATGGAAATTATATAAAAATGATAGCAATGAGTATTATATCAATAACAAATAAGTTTGCATTGCGCTTTACAATGAAATTATCAATTTTTTTTTACCTATAATGGCCTTCTTATGGGTCCGTTCTTTGTAAGGCTTTGATTGGGATTAAAAGAAACCACCGGCTTTCATAGGAACACTACCAATATTTTAACTAAAATCGAAGCAAAATTATTATATTTTTCTGTAGTACCACAAAAAATCCTTATATAACAATTTACAATAAGAAGAATATGATAATAATAGGTTATTCACATAAAAACTTACCTTCAGCTGAGCGCGCGAATTGCAATTTTAACGTCGCAGACCGATGTCTACGAAGCGAGGGATCGCACTGAAAAAATAGCAACGCGAGCAACTCGCCGCCGCGTCTGTATCCTTGACTTTGATGGATCTTTGTTTGAGTGGAAGGAATTTCTCATCACGTGACTATAAATATGACTTTTTTATAGTTGGCCCTCAAAGGAGCATGGCCTTCTATGGTCCACCCACCTTATTTCTCATAACAGTAATCATCGAAAGAGAACCAAGTTCATTTGAACATGATGTCATGAGTCATCATGATGAGCACTACATTAAGCTGTCATAGTGTTGGACTATTTGGACAATCGATTTCTGGGTCATTGGATAGGTAGGAAAGACGCTATAGAATGACGGGTTAGATCTCCCGGTATAACTCCTCTCGATCTCTTCTTGTGGGGCTATCTCAAATCCGAAGTCTATATTGTGCCATCTGAATCGTTGTAAGAAATATGAGTAATGATTGTTCATGAATGTAAGCAGATAATATCACAAATATTGCAAAATATTAGGAAATCATTAGAATCTCGATTGTACTAATGCATGGAAGTAAATGGGGAGTTGCTTCAAACATTTGCCATAGTAGTATAGGACATAACCATGATTAAGAACTGAAAACTCTATGATATAAGACTCATAAGTGTCCAAGTTGTGTTACTTTTCAATTAATGGTCCTGATAATGAGAATCACACCACCCCTTTCTCAATATAAAATATTCGTTGTGGTAGTTAAAAGGTTAGATTAGTTAGATTAGTAGGGGTTTGATACGTTAATCCAAATAAGTAACAGATAATTTTCTGATTGAACCAAATTGATTTTGATCGACAGTTTTCCTCCAACGTAGATCGAACGGATTCATGAAAACATTGAGTTTTTCCAAACAATTTTCGATGTCAATTCGTCGCATTTCAGATAGTAAATAATTATGTGGTCATATATAGGGTTGAAAGGGATCCCACGAACCCTTTTCCTATTCAAAAATCGAAGAATAAAATTAGAAGAATCTTAACCATATGTAATTCTCCAAATGAACAATAATGATTAATGTTTACGTTAAGGCACTGTGTTAGTTCAGTTCCCCTGCAATGCCTACTCACCTATTCAAGGATCTCAGGGTTGAGCAACCCACTCAAATGATGCCAAAGAGATACCAGTAATGAATATAATATATATAATAAGAAAAATTGAGGAGTGATCACCACTGGAGTTAGCGTTGAAGATATAGATGTGAAATACTGCTAAAAGATCTCCTCCATCAAATAAAAATCGCTCTGCTTTTACGTTTTGTCCTAAAATGTATAGTTCTGCAGTTATCGAATATGTTCAGTTTTCGTTGCTGCTGCCATTTTATGTGTCCAACTACAGATTTATGGTATAACTATATGAAAATCAAAGTACTTCACTTCTCTTAAGAAATATTAATATTATTAAATTTTTTTTCAGGTAAATTGCGATTTGAAATGAAAATCTAAAAAAATGCTGACCTGAGTAGTGGTAAGTTTCCTTCAAAATTATAATTATAAAATTTGAATTCCTAGTTTCTGACTATTTATCTAACATGGTATTTCTGCGAAGTGAAAATTCAAATTCAGGAATCATTTTTTGTAGGTTTTAATCGATCGTACCATCAGAAATCACAATTCTATAAATTGCAGATTGTATTCATTGAAATTCAGTCCGATATTCAAATCTACCGGTACTTCAAGCCACAATTATATACTTTTTCATATTGTATTCTTCAAACAAATGGTGTTTTAAAAATTCTCATTCGATAGTGTCGCACACTAATATGTTTTTCAACATTAATCAAATGACGATGGGGAATATAGTTTTCTCCTCGTATTTTTTGTTGCAACAACATGCATGCATCCACATTCATTAATATGCTTAATTTTGGTCTTCCATTTCAGTATCACTGTATTTCATCAAGGAGAACAAAATTAATTGGAAAGTTCAATGGCATTTTCGCCGCAAATATTACATAGAAGTCGACCTATAGATGTTATTCGGTTCTATAAACCTATTTCAACTTCCTGCATTTGCAATTAAGCACAAACCAATAAAAGGTTCCAAATTCTATATTTAATTTAAGTCATCTCAGCCTGAAGTGAAACAATCAGTATTCAAGTAAGATAGAATAACACACACCGCCGACGCGGCGGCCTCTCACTCATAACGATAACAAACAATCAGCGCCGGCGTTACCCATACCTAACTTACCTTGAGTATATGCTGGAAATCTCATTCCCAATTCATTTTCAAGTCCTTTTGGAACTCAAAGAATTACTTTATTTTGCCAGTCCAATTTATACTAATAGATTACAAACTGAATACATTTATTGGTACATGCCGCGATGTGTGAACAAGATCAGACTCTGCCTTACTGGATCGGGCGGGAGAACGGATCGTATTCGGTATTGGTGCGTATGGACTCTTAGACTTTATTCTGTAGGTTTATTTGGAATACACAGATTGAGTCTTGAGCATACGGGTATAACTTAAGTGGATATAGAGTGCGTCCGAAAATGATATTCATATTTTTCCATCACCGTTTGAGCAAAGACTGACTTTCAGAACATGGATAAATTTCAAATAGCCTTATCTTTCAAACTACTATCATTGATTCGACCATTTTCGGTACGCATCTCTAGTATTTTTGAGCAGCAACGAAAAAATGAAGAATACAGGGAAATCGAGCAGTAAAATAATTCATTTGCATTCTTCTAAAATGATGCCATGACTTAATTGAGCTAACTATGATTCAACAAGAGGTAGGATATTCATGTTTTATTGGAATGGACAAAAATTATTTTCTTCAACTCTAAATTTTCATGCCTAATTTTTTTACGTGACAACGTTTTATAATTCGATGGAGCCGGCTGCACGCAAGAAAGAACATGACTCGTGCGGCGTTACCTCGCTCTGAGGCATTTCATTTAAGGCTTGAAGTGCAAGTGAGAGCGCGGAACGAGCATTAAAGAGGCACAATCGGCCTCTGCGTTCGGCAGCGTTCGACATATGTCACTCTCCTACTTGAGTGAGCGATGTGTCCGCGTGGACCGCTACTATACTATAATACATTTACATGTTTTCATCAAGTATGAATTGCAGTTCGAAGTGAATGCGGTGTCGACTGTTTATAGCGACGATAAAGGTCATGATGCTTTCAATATTACTCACATTCATACTTGTAAAGCTATGTACAATGTAAAAACAAATAAATAGAAATTGACATAATTGTATTTATGCGTACAAATAAATTTGACTTGATCAATTCAATTGGGATTTCCATTTACCTCCTTCTGTATATCCATACAAAATATCTATCAAATGAATAAAATTGAAATTTTCCTTTGAAAAATGCCACCATCCCATCAGTATTTTCTCATGAGGTTGTCACGTTCAACTATCATCAGTAAACAAACCTTACAGACAACCGATTTTCTCGGATTTATCCGGACATATCCCAAAAATATGAGATGATTGTTCTTGGTGCACGTGTTCCTCTCATGAGAATAAAATGAAATACGTAAATTGGGAATTTGCAAGAAGCCATCACTTATTGATAACAACAGTTATTGAGCAATTTTTCGAGTAGCGTTTGTTCTTTCTTTTTTGGTAATAATGTAAGGTTAATCACGAAATTATACCCTGGTAGAATGTGTTGAAAAAGAGGTGTTATATGACCTAATTCGGACTTATACAAGAATCAGCCAAAAACCTGGCGTATCACATTCAACTGTTTTCAGAATGATCTGCAGATACAGGGAACTTGGTAGTTATGAAAGAAGACCTGTGGAAGAACGACCTCTAGCAAAAATCGATCCATCAACTTTATTTAAGAATTTCCTCTATTCGCTACGGCTAGGAATATTCTATTGTTGGTTAGATTAAAGAGTGAAGTGCAGAATAACACTGAAATGATACAGCAACGTCTCAAGGAGTTTGGTTTGACGCCGGTGTCGAAGCTCGAGACTCAGCTCTACTCGCAGAAAATGTCAATTGGTTAGGTTAGGTTAGAATTATTTTTGTTTACAGATGAGTCGATATTTTGCCTTCTTCGTTTCGTGCTCTAATATATAGAGGTCATTTTCAGAGATATTCCCAGTGCATTCTTCAACCTTCCTATGGTTTAGGTGGAGGTTCAATATTGGTGTAGGGAGGTAATTCTTTGAGCGCTCGCACTGTGTTGGTCGTCGTGAATAATGGAACCCTGAATGTTCAGAGATGCGAAAACATGGGTGAAAGAAAGACCTCACCAAGCTCATACCGTTCATATTTACCTTCAAGATCACGAAGCCACTTCAATGTAGTGGCCTGCACGAAATTCTGACCTCAACCTCATCGAATATGTCTGGGACAATCTCAACAGACGATCAAGAAGTAGCAAAACTAGCTACCGTGAATCAAATGCGGAACAGACTGATCAAAATTTGTAACGAAATGGCTCAGAAAGATATAGATTTTGAGCATGAATCCTAGATGTCTGGCAGTATTCCCCGCCTGGGGTGGAGATATCCGGTATCAACAGATTTTTGGGAACTTTGGTTTTACATTTTTCATTATAAGTTTCATTTAAATTTCTATGAGTACCATTAACACTTCGATCGTTCTCAAGAATTGTTTCGTGCTGGTGGAGTAATGGAATAACAATTCCCCAATATATCTGAACTTCCATTGAATACATTTGAATTTCCTACTTTGTGCCTTGATTTCTTGGCACAGTGTGTATTTGCTGATTCACGTACACTCAACCGAACAATCATATGAGACAAGATCGGAGTCTTTCGACACCATCTTTGAAATAGTATTTCTATTTCAATGATGATGTCGAACTATTCTACTTGTGAATTTCACAACTCTGCATCTAGTAGCCACAGGAATCTCATGTCAGTGAGACTATTGAAAATTTTTATCTTTTCAAAAAATGGATCACACTATTTGTGTTTGTTCCTTTCAGATCATTCCGTTTATTATATTTGAGAGATTACCATTGTTCTTAGCTATTTCTTTAATAGTTAACAATTTCCTGAAAATATTTTTTTCGGAAAACAGCAGAGAGAAAGCCCTATTAATCGTTGAATTAAACGCAGCGTTTTCATGATATTTCAGGTGTGTTGAGTCATAAGGGGGTTTTCGATATATATCAAAACTTAGTGTGTTATTCTTATGAGTGATTGTCTGAAAAGTGGTTCTGATTATAAAAATCTCTCTCTAATTTGAAATCGATTTTGGGATGAATACTATTGATGTAATTTAAAAATTGTTCTAGTTGTCTAGCGGTTCCAATGAAACATGCTAGTCTACATATCTGAACCAAAAACGTACTAATTTTTAATTTTGAGGAATATAATATCATACACGCCATGAAAATGCCAGCTATTTAAGGGTTCAGTGGTGATCCCATCGGTTGACCGTGTGGTTGTTCATAAAATTCAATAACAAATTTTATGAACAAAATCATGGTGTACCAATTGGATCTCCATTCAGCCCTTCACTAGCTGAAATTTTCATGGCGTATACTGAAGATATCATACTCAATTCCTCAAAATCAAAATAGGTACATTTTTCGTATACATATGTAAACCATGTTTAAAAGGAACCGATTGGCAACTAGATCAATTTTTAGATTACATCAATATCATTTATCCCGAAATCGTATTAAAAAAATAGAGAGAAGTCGATAATAAGATTCACTTTTTAAACCTCACAATCACTCATAAAGGTAACACACTAAGTTTTGATATATATATCGAAAACCCACATTCACCCATATTTGCATCCTTCATGACTAAACGCACCCAAAATATCATGAAAACGCTGCGTTTAATTCAATGGTTCAAAAAGCTTTCTTGCTGCCATTATCCGAAAAAAAATATGTCCAGGGAAGTGTCAAGTATTAAATACATTGCCGAGAACAATAGTTATCCTCAAATATAATATAAATTCGCCCTATCAGCGAAAAGATTACAAATGTAATTTCAAAATATCATGAAAAAGTAGCTTTCAAATCCAACATAACACTCTCCCAAGAATTTTTCGATAGTAGAGATAAAACTGATTGATTTTACAATAAAGGAGTTTACAAGTTGTCCTCTATAGCTAGTGAAGTCATTTACATAGGACAGACTGGTCGTTCATTCAAAACTATATACAAAGAGCACCAATCAGATTACAATAACCATAGAACCGTTGAATCTACTTTTGCTTCACTTTGTATCGGAAATGGGCATCATTATCCATCCATAGATCACCTGAAACTTATTATGGAAATTTTCAAAATGCAACAAACTCCCCATAGAGATAATCTTTTGGAAGACCAGATCGGCCAGGCTTATTTGTCCATATTTGATATCTTTCAATTAAGACCTCTCGTTAACATTATTCGTCTATTATCTTTTGTTTACACCCTTATCAATTTTGTATCTACATGTTTATATATGTATGTATTTTCAACTTTAGTTTAATGTCAGCTGAAGATGGCCGAGAGCCAAAATTGCAATTCCGAATTTTATTAACCTTTGTGATAGTGTTATATATAGTTTACTTTCATATTATCAATCAATTATCAATTTGAATTGTATATGCGGGGAAAATTTAGTTCCAGCACGATGGAGCTTAACCTCATTCCTCGAAAAATATTAAAAATTTTCAGAACCAAATTTATGAAAATAGGTGGATTGAAAGTGTAACACATTGTTTAATTTGTAGGTATCATCATCTTTTATACCTGCAATTGTCGATTTCTTCACCCGTAAATTGAGCCTCGTCGCTAAATAATATCAGCTGAATATTGCGACTATGAGTTATAACCCATCTGCAAAAAAAAACAGTTTGTTTATTAATTACTTTCAAATTTTCCTGTTAAAGCATTTTCAAACTCTCTCAAGTGACAGGGACATACCTGTGATTCATCTTTCTATTACTGATTTCTGGGGTTTGCTCTACTATGGATATTTTGTTCTTCCTGAATACACTGCTCAGTGGGACGTTCTAACACGATTACATTAAAAAGATCTCGATTCCAAACTCGGATCAATTTCATCAGGTATTTTTCAGACAGATCATTGATTGGAATAACTGAAAAACAATATTTGAATTATTCTTTCTCTGTTTGGTTACCTAAGATACTTTAATGCAATTTCTGTTAATTTGGCTTTGGCAGCAAAAAACCGTAAATTAACAATGTATGCAACATGAGTTATTCTGTACGATCTGTAAACATATTTTCTTTGGACATACATTGCATTGATAATAAAATAGAGCCATAATTTCTGTCACACATGTTGGACCGCTATGAATTTATAGCTCCGGAGTAGAAAACTCAGGGTGTCTATACAGGGTGTTATTTAATAGTATGTCACAACTTAAGGGGGTAAATCTACGTGCAATTTTAAGAAAATAAGTTCATATAAACATAGGTCCGCAAAAGCTTCGTTACGGAGCTACAGGGTGTTGAAATTTCCGGAAAAAAATTGGTTTTTTCTTCAAAACTCCAGCAGTTATCGAGATATTCAGCCCAAATTTGGAATGCAAGCTATCACAGCCTTCATGAATTATACGTCCAACATTTTGACTGAAACTTACAAGGTGTTTTCTTTTCCGAGTCCATGTCTCCTTTTGCCCTTTCAAACTTTTTTGAAGTACTCCACTGATCAGCGTACAATCAATTTTCGTCATCCTCGTTAAATATAGAAACTGTTCGACATCTGAAATTTTTTCGTATCTCCGACCGTTCTCGAGCAAAAAATTATTGAACGATTGTATGCATTCGCTGAATTGAAATCACTTCTAATTGAAAAAAATTACTATGGGGATTTTTTTTTCATTTATTTATTTTGACAACAGCTTAAGTTGAACCAGTGTCTGTTCGAATTGTTTATCAAATTAACGAGTGCTTTTAAGACTTTTGAAGTTATTGTTGTAAGAAAAAATGGGTAATTTTACTAAAGCCGAATTGGCGGATATCCATCACATGTACGGTCTGGCTGACAGAAACACAACAGAATCTAGGCAATCATAACAGGTGCGCTTTCCAAATCGAGTAACACCAGACAGGCGAACATTTTCAAATATCCACAGAAGGCTGAAAGAAACTGGTACTTTTACTGCAAGTAATCATTTAAAAGGTGCAACTCAAACTATGAGTACTCCAGATATTGAGGAAGCAGTTTTGAATGGTATTGAGAGAATTTATGCCGATGGTTCTTAGATAGAATTAGAGAAAATGCTTATTTTGATAGTGAAATAATGTTCACAGACAGACTTTTCGAGAACTGCTATCACAAATTTTCACAATAATCATTATTTGGCTGAAGAAAACCCCCATTTGATTGAAGAATCTCATCGTCAAGAACAATTTTCACTGAATGTCTGGGCCGGAATAATAGGAAATTATTTGATTGGACCATTGTTTTTGCCTAACAGCCTAAACGGTCCCGCTTATTGGCAATTTCTTGAGGAGGAGTTACCTTTATAGCTCGAGGATGTGTCACTTTTGGTGAAAAACATAATGTGGTTCATGCATGACGGGGCACCAGCGCATTTCAGTGGAGAAGCCACGGTACTCTTGAATAATACATTCAGAACCGATGGATAGGTTAGTTTAGGGTGAGCCAGAACCATCGCCTCCTAGGTCCGCAGTTTTAAATAGTTCAGACTTTTTCTTATGGGGATATCTCAAAAGTTTAGTTTATACCACTCCAGTGAACACTGTAGAAGAATTGAACTTGCATTCCAAATTTAGGCTGAAAATCTCAAAAACTGCAGGAGTTTTGAAGAAAAAACCAATTTTTTCCGGAAATTTCAAAACCCTGTAGTTCCGTAACGAAGCTTTTGCGGACCCACTTTATATGATATTTATTTCCTAAAATTGCACGTAGATTTACCCTCTCAAGTTGTGACATACTATTATGTAACACCCTGTATTATTTGTTTTCCGGAAGTATGAAATTTGGGCTGAGTGCTAACCTGCAGTTTGTTATTCTCGAGCCGATTTAGTAAAACGAGCCTAATATATGTGTAAAATTTCCTCAATTTTGATTTATGGATCCCCCAGTTATAAATGATTAAACGTTTGACCAAAAACAATAAGCCATCCTATATCTTTAAAACTCGGACTTTCGTACATTTCTGAAAGGTTACTTTATTCCATTACAGTTTGACCCTTTCGTCTGGAAACACTCTGTAGATATCAAAAATTACCTAATTAGAGATAAACGTTCGGAAAATAATGCGATTTGAAATTTATCCTGTTTCCAAACATCAGCCTATATCTTCCCCTGTGCAATGCAAGCAACCCAAAAG
Source organism: Cryptolaemus montrouzieri (assembly GCA_013387265.2). Classification (NCBI taxonomy): domain Eukaryota; kingdom Metazoa; phylum Arthropoda; class Insecta; order Coleoptera; family Coccinellidae; genus Cryptolaemus; species Cryptolaemus montrouzieri. Next base: position 67,462,319 of record JABFTP020000021.1, on the reverse strand, counting down.
TAATTCGACAATTGAAGAAAAAGAAAATTAGGCAGACATTTCGAGGATATTGAGAAGAAATTATGCTCAGAAGTTCATAGAATTTGTAATAAGAAGTGTAATTGACGAAAGCACAGAAGAGAATATTTGGCGGACATAATCACCCACATTAATTGCGTTGAACCATAAATAATATAAATCACAATTATTTATGTGGATATATGTCCCCTCAAAATAAATCTAAGATAAATTCAACTTCGCATTACTTTCCTTGTCCATATTTTCTACATTTGAAAATAGCGTCGTTGCCATTTGTCCTAATTTACACAGAAAGATGAGAAGAACTGAAAGAGAAATATATCAGGTCAAGACAAAACTCAATTCTTTGACTTTTCAAAGCCACCGTAGTCTTCTTTACCGTATACAACGTAGGGATGTAAAATTGGAACAACGACTCCAGCAACTTTTCCAACTTTCTGAAAGTTCTTCGAATCGATAAGCTGGAGGAGAATTGAAGAGCTGGTGGTCCTTGTCGAAGCGGGCGGGCCATCTAAGCGTCCACCCCACATCTCCTCCAAAATCCGCAAAGTGTTCTAGTCGTTTGTAACGTCCAGACGTCGGCGTCGTAGTACCTCCTCTCACAACGATCGGCCAACGTCGGGTAGCCTCGTCAGCGCGTTCTCTCTTTTTAACATCCACGTTGAAACGGGAAGTCTTCGTTCATCAACTTATATTTCCAGGATCTCGTCACGACATCCCAGACTTTACTTCAGGTAGGATAAACTCAAAAACACCTACTCTCTTTTATTGGCATCCAGGATTAAAGTTTTATTCGTTCTAAGGTTATTGGATGAAATTATAACAACTTCTGATTTTTATGTATTATTCCTGCAGCAATCACAGAAATAGGAAATAATCTCAAATAAAGCTTTGAATTGATTCTTCGTGATTTCAGAGTTTCCACAGATGTTTCTAACAAATGGAATAGATATTTGCATTTGGAGTAAAATCTTTTACATTGATCAACTTTCAGAACGTGGTTCGCGTTTTTAGTTTTGTGCGGTTGTGTTTGGAAATATATGCACTCTCCAGGAGTTTATGCAAACGTTGATTCGTACCCACATAACGTATACAGGGTGAGTTCGAGTTCTCTTATACGTTAACGGTTTGAAGACGGATAACTCAAAATATGTTTTATAAAACAGAGACTGTTTAATTTCTTGTATTTGATGATTTTAGTATGACTATGTTTCAATGTATAAAATCCTCTGCAGATACCAATCATACATGAATTGTAATAATTCACGAAACACGTTGTAATCTAACAAGAAAATAAACACACGAAGGTTGACTAGAATTCATTGAAACTCGAAAATTCATTACTTTTATCTCTACAATTCCAACTCATCAATACCGTTATCTTCAGAAAATACCCCGACTTTTCCAGATATCTACATGAACAATATTCAAACTTAGGGACAAAATTACGACTTTCATCTGAAAATTTTTTGAAGTTATAAATTGTTAATTAGCACCATTAATATGAACTTTAATGCTTATTGTAATAAAAATATTTAAATAATATGCGTAAAAATGTTTCGTTTCGTGGGATGCGATTCTTTGTTCATCATTTTTTTAATTTTAACAAATAGAAGAGCATTTCTCTTTATTAGTTAACTTAAAAAATTCATTATAAAGCATCAATATTATTCAACCTCTTATGACGTGATCTCATTGTCTATACCGAGATATCCACCGGGACCGTCCGTTGAAAACTTTTTAAATTCCAATTATAATATCAAGCTGAAATTTTATACGCGGCCATAACTAGCGATTTCCAATTGGAGTGAAATATTTTCGAAGTGATACCATTTCAGGTTATACCGGAAGTGGGTCATCACTTTGTTATTTCAAATGGCAATCTACCTTTTTTATTATACATCTAGAACCGACATTTGAGCAAGGCAGAAAATGCCCGAGTTGTTGGCACTTATCCGTCAAAACTTTTGACTGATTTAATTATTTTTGTCATAAACTCGATTTTTGAGGAAAATTTAAAAAAATTGTAGCTCGTAGATCTTTTGCACTACAGACATAATTTTTGCTTGGATGGATAGAAGAAGGATGAAGGAATATTTTAAGCAATCTATACATGTCGAATGTTTATTGCGTTGTTTTGTATGATTTTTTCAATTTGGCCATTTTCAAACAGCAATAACTCAATTTTTTCAAATGGCACGTGCCATCAGATGAAGCGTCAAATTTCAGATGGAATTTTATAAGCATGTACTATACCCATCTCTTATATTTCCGAAATAATTTGGGAATATATTGAATTTTGATGATTTTGCAAGAACTAACAGAGAATGCTTTGAAATATTTGAATCAAGTAGCTGAACTGGCTACGCTCACCTGACAAGTGCCTAAAATTAATGTCTAGATGTATAATAAACAAGCTAGATTGCTATTTGAAATAACAAAGTGATGACTCAAAAAGTTTTTAACGGACGGTCCCGGTGGATATCCCTGTATAGTCTAAAAGGGCTCCACAAACCGATACATTTTTGTGCTAACTATTGAAGCATTTTTATTTGGTTTACAATGAAGACGAAAGTTCATGGCAATTGTACTAACCGAAAATCGTCGAACTTTTCGAAAAATTAACTTTCTGATAAATTTACAACCGGAGTAAATTTTTCAAATTGTTCAAAATATACCTTCAATTTTACAAACTCTTGAATTAAAAAAAATTATTAAAAGTGACGTACTCACATTTGACATTGCTTTTGCCACGTAAAACTACCGCGCGAATGTCTATCTATCGACATCTTAACTATCGTTAAGTTAAAATTATAAATAAAAGAAAGCGTTCTAGGGTTGAAAGTTTCTTATTCGAAATTTCCTCCCTTTATAAACTATTTATTCAAATTGCTTGAATAATAATAGTTTCTGCTGATCGATATAAAACAAATTACTTTGTTTTTCTTCAATTGTTTTATATATTTATTTACGCTTCAAGCATATTTTTCTAAGCATCTTTTCAGATATAATGAACTATCACACATTTTCAGGAGCAGTGTAACTATTTCTCATCATTTTTAACTTGTCGACAAGACTAACAGTTAAGCTTACAAGAGTTCTTGAATTTATTTTGTTTTGTTCAGATACGTGTCTTTGTGAATTATAAGCTCCTAGTGCAATATTTATACCTATTGTTTAGTGAAATACAGGGTGGTCCAGTTTCTATAGAGAAAATTTAGAGACGCAATATAGTATCGAAAAATGACATCAATTTGCTGTATGAATTATATTCCAAAACACTGTTTTTTTCACGAAATGAAAACTCAGTTTGGGATTTTCTTTTCATTTGGAAGAAAAAAGCAATCTTTTGATTTTTCTGTACTACTAAGCATTTACGAGTTGAAAATTTGTAATCAGAATTGAAAGAATTTATATATTACTGAAACTACAAGGACAACAAATTTAATTAATGACCAATCACAACAAAATTAAATGAATGCAATTTCGAAGAAATTGCTCGAAATGTAGTCCACTCTTCTCGATACATTTGCTTGAGCGCCTAAATAATGAATTTATTGCAACAGATATTTCATCCAGATTTTAACGCATATCATTGCAGACTTATTGAATCCTTGAAACACTCTTGTACGTACTGGAGTAGCATAAATTTTTTCTCTTATATTCCTCCAAAGAGCAGAGTCCAATATTTTAAGATCCGGTGATCTGGGTGGCCATGCCACTGATCCTATGTCATCAATCACGTTACGATGCATATCATTTCCCCCTAATCCGACGTTGCTGATAAGCAATATTTAACCATTTCTTATAGCTACTCCAAACTAAAGAAGGGCTACATCCAAACATTTACCTAAAATCCATTTTGAAATGACCCACGGTTAGTGAAAGAGGATTCATCAGTCCGAACAATTTTGCGCAAAACAATAACGATTTTCTTCTGTCGAATTTAGAAGCCACTGGTGAAATCTCATTCTTTTTTAGCATCTCCTATGAGTAAATCTTGAACTGTAGATGATGATGATGATGCAAGCAAGTGGTCGTCTCGTAATGTTCGTAATTTTGGATTTTTTAATTTTTATTGCTGAGCGGCCTTGCGAGAGCTAAGCCTCAGATTGTTATCGAAGAAACGAAGTATGCGATTGTAATTTCGACGGTTTCTGTTCTGTTCATTATTAACACGCTGATCAAAGTTACGAAAATTCTAATGTTTTCTTACTAAAATGCGAGCATTTTGAATTTGGACTCAGTCTTTGTCTCTGTCAATTTTAACAAATAAATTTGTTAAATTGTTTTTCAAAGTTCACTATTTTAATTTTTATTTCTCTTTCTCCTAAAAACGAGTTGGCAGATATTCATTTTTGTTATGAATTTTTTGTAATAGGGTAGTTCGTGAATATCAAAGACGCTATCCTACTAGAATAATGAAGGATTAATTAAAAATTCACAACCTGGGGACACCGAAAAAATAATGAGATCCTTGTCAGTAAACTGACCGAAAGAAAATTCTAAAGTTTTGAGCAAAATTCTTTAGACAGATAAATTCCCTTTCACTTGACATGAAGTAACGTATTACCATAACATCCATATTTGGGCACCTGAAAATCCTCGAGAAAAAAAGTAAAAAAAAAACGAGAGTCTTTTAATTTAAATTTTAATCTTTTTCTCGCAACTATTGAGTCTTGCAGAAAAATCAGTGGAATGTTTTTTCTTCAAATTGAATAGAGAATCCAAAACTGATTTTCATTTCGTGAAAAAGCAGTGTCGTCTTAATTTTTTCTTCGAAATATCCAGTTACATGTTCGCACTGTCACCAATGGTGAAATCAAAAATTATATGTTCGTTGCAAAGCATATTCTCTGGACTGCAGTCAACGCCTACAATGGTACATTCTAATATCTGAAGTCGTTTGACAACAATTGGTAGATTTGATCTAAGCCAGCACTTCTTCAACAAAGCATTTTTCAAATAAAGTTTACATATTAAACTCATATTATTTCTCAATTCTCTATTGGTATCTAAATTTTCCTGCCAATATATCAGAATCTATTGATATATAAGGAATTAAAAAGAGAGATCCTTGAGGAAGAGGAAATTTCCAATAAGGACTGAACTCTATCTCTATTATTTATGATTTTAATAAAACCCTGAAGAAAGGCTTTCGCGCTTCGCTTTACGTGACGCTTGCAGGGTCAACAGCAAGTTGTCACATTATATAATTTTTTTAATCTATTTAATATCAACAATAAGGATTAGAAAATATTCTAATATATTCTGAAGTCTTTAAGGAATTCACTTCCGTTGGATTTTTATTTTAAAGTGAATTTATGAAAAAGTTGGACTGTTGTTTATTATCTTAATTATTATGAACTTTCATTATTATTGTTGACTGAAAACAAATATTATCATAATAAGCAAAAATATTTTCAGCCTTGTGGAGCCGTTTTTTATACATAGTAAATATGTTCACGTCACACATGTTCGAAGAATATTGATACTTATACTGATCATTATAATTTTCAATTTCACAGAGAGTAGGAAAGTCCCCATTTTTGTTATTTCAATGAAATTATTATAATCAAAGTACCAATGTATTCAAAATTGTGACGATTAATGAAATCGTATTAATTGAATAATATTATATTCAAAAAAGGCTCTACGAAGGAAAAAATTTCCAGTAAATCATTTAAGCATATTATTTTGATTAACAGTGAACACAAAAATTCATGAAAATTGTGCGATTCCAAATGTCCAGCTTTAATACTTCAAATTCAATGTGACGTCCTTGCTTCGGACGCTGCGACCGCCACGTTAAACTTACGCGCGAAAGATTATCTTCAGTATTATACTAAATTCATAAAGATCCCGGAGTCCAAACTTTTTACAACAAATTTTCTCCTCCTTGATAATCTCTCTTCAATTTCTAGAGAAATTTCTGATATATTGGTAGAAAACTAAATTCTTTTTCTTTCCATCCACACTCTTTTATGTGATAATAGAGGGTGCTTCAACGAAAACTAAACAGAGGCTATATCTACCAAGATATTTATTTCTGATCAAAATGTAAAAATAGGTCAATTTTTGTTTTAAGGGAGACATCTTTTGGGGTACAAAACCTGCCTGAAATATCAACCCCCTAAGCGGGGGTTGCAATCCTTGAACATTTTGAATATGGAGATGGGCCGAGTTGTGACTCAAAAGAAATGTGGTATTTTTGTCTACATTGCCTTGTATGAATTTCCATTTTTAATTGAAAACTGTACAAGATACATTGTGAGCAACTGAAAGATAGGGAAGACTATTTCCTTGAGACTATTCAAGTTTCAGTGAAGTATAATACAACAGATTCATGCTGATCAATGGCAGTCATCAACAAGTACCATCCTCATCTCAAATTTCAACCCCTAGAGCAGGGGTGACCACCCTTGAAAATTTGGAAGAGGGTGGATGGGTCGAATGATACCTCGAAAGAAAGGTATTATTTTTGTCTGCATCCTCGTGAAGGAATTTTTATTTTTGATTGAAAACTGTAGAAGATAAAAACTGAGCTACTTAAAAATAGAGAAGACTATCTATCGCCCTGAGCCATTCAAGTATTAGTGCAAAAAAATGGAACAGATTCATTCCAGATAAAAGGCTGTCATCTTCTGAAACACCATTCACATCTCAAATTTCAACCTCTAGAGCAGGGGTGACCACCCTGTGTTATTGTTAAAGCAGAAGATAGGTCCAGTTATAACCTTCTGAGAAAGGATTTTTGTTTGTCTCCACAATCGTGTGCAAGTTTTCGTTCTCCATCAAAATTACTGGGTGAGCAGCTGATACATTGGAACGATTATGAAGGATTATGAATATTGAAAGAAAACGATAAAACTCATCTACCTCTTCCAAATTTTCAAAGTTGGTCTCCCCTGCTCTAGGGGTTGAAATTCGAGATGAAGATGGTACTTGATGATGACTGCCATTGATCAGCATAGATGCATTTTACTTCACTGAAACTTGAAAAGTCTCAGGGAAATAGTCTTCCCTATCTTTCAGTTGCTCACCATGTATCTTTTCCAGTTTTCAATTGAAAATAGAAATTCGTTCAAGGCGATGTAGAAAAAGATACCACTTTTCTTTTGAGTCATCACTCGACCCATCTTCCCTATTCAAAATGTTCAAGTATTGCAACCCCCGCTTAGGATGTTGATATTTCAGGCAAGTTTTGTACCCCAAAATATGTCCCCCTTGAAACAAAAATTGACCTGTTTTTGCGTTTTGATCAAAATGAATATCTTGGTAGATTTAGCCTCTGTTTAGTTTTCGTTGAAGCACCCTGTATACGCTTACAGTTTTTTGAGGTTTTTTACCAGAGTCAATGGGCTATCACATATATTTGGGAGCAGTTTCACAATTTTCTTATTAAACTTGTCGGTCAGGCTATTAGCTATGTTTACAAGAGTTCTTCACATAATTGAATATTGTATGAATACGTTCCTATCTAAAGAAAATGTTTTGAAAATAATATTTATACCTGGTTGAATTTGAAATTTATTGTACAGATTAAGACACTTGCTCGAAATCCTAGTATACTGAAGAATTTTACTATTGAATTTTCGCATTTTCAACTGACAATTTCATTCAATCATATTGCGAGTGCAATTTTGAAATGATTGTGATCCGGAGTACTCTTCGCTGTAAATCAGTGATGTTTGGGTTACGGATTTCATCAGAGAATATCAGGGTAGACAACAATAATATAGTCGCCCACTCCATTGTTTGGAATTTGAATGTATGGTGATGAAAGCATTGAATATTCAAATATTCACCCATTCCGATTCAAACTGCCTCTTGACCTCCTACGAACTTATTAGAACCTTCTGTGCTTTGCATGTACCACTCGCACTTGGTGGATTTTCATTTATATGGAATTTCATAAGGAAGTTTAATAGACGATCAAATTCTTTTTCCGAAATGCTAAATGTGTTATTCAAGCGGTTTGTGATTTGTGCGAATCATCGTTTTTCAGCCATTATTGACAGGGAGTTGAATTTGGTTCCGAGAATTTAATTACCCCACTTGTACTAAGTTTGTGAATAAATTCACTGCAATAATCTTCCTTTGCAATAAATTGATAACTGTACGCAATTATGCTGGAATATAATACTGACAATGACGGTTCTATCAAATGAGAATCTTATTATTATATTACCTTCATTCTGAGAAAGCTGGATTTGTTTCGGAAAATTTCAATAGTTCGAGAAAATGAATAAATATGTGCAGCCTTTCTAGAGTTATGAGCGTACACATACTCGTATATTCGTCAAATCAAATTCATTAAAATATTACGAAAAATATAATCTATATTAGTTCGTGAATCATTGCATCTCAGATATTATTTATTTACTATAATAATTTATCAGCAAATTTTGGTACTATGTTCACAGAAATCTTAAATTTTAAAAAGAATTTGTTTATTTTTTCTGAAACTATTATTTTTAATTGATAGTTTTTATATAAATTTAAGTGTTTTGAATATAATATCAGGCGTTGCCCAAGAGGATTTAATTTGAATGTTGAGTCACCTCTTGCAGAGGGCCAAATTATAAATTATCGGAAAGATGTTCGATGGAAACGAGTTCCATAGCACACTAACCCTGTAAACAATAGAATTTTTATAGAGAGTGGTACGATGCGTTGTTAATGTTTGAATGTATTGGATGATCGTGAACCTAAAAAATTAAATTTTAGTATGACACTATTCTGTTAGAAAACGGTTGTAATTGTTAACAATTTGTAATTTCTACGTAGGATCGTTTGAATAAATAAAGATCTCAGAAATTTTTGATTGCTAATTCGTATTTGAACCGACACAAAGGAAAACTACCAGCACCACAGAGAAACCATGAAGATAAAGACTATATCAAACGAAAAAAAGGTAGAGAAGCTAGACTAGTTGGAGTCAGCACCGAAACGATGCCTGCTCGATGCAGTGACCGAAATCAGCTAACGCTGCTGTACTTGATTGGCTGTTAAACAAGATGTACATTATATCTCAATATAATAATACTCAAAATTTTTCTCCTTATGTGTAAACACATTGAAGACTCTTATTAAGGAAGCAGCTTAGAACCATCCGTAAAATGTTGAACATCCCTCACTGGAGGAGCTGGTTATCCGATCGAATCTTCATAATAATCTTCATCCACGGCGACAAGAGAAGTGTGGGATGTTATGAAAAAAAAACTGCATCTTCGTTCTCGTATGAACTTTTCAGAGTTACATACTTATTCACACCTTCAAGCCTCATGCAATTTATTAATTTATTCCACATCTGCATATCCTAGCCTTAGGATGCGTTTCGGACTCCTGGACAAGGGTTCGGGTTGTCTTCATTCTCAAGCCGGGCAAGATCGTACATAAATTGCCAAAGATTTTAGACCAGTTAGTGTCACCTTCTCACTACTGAAGACTATGGAGAGACTGATAGAAAGATATCTTAATGAGAATATCATAGCGGAGCGCCCCATACATATCACTCAACATTTCTACGACCAAGGCAGATCAGTCGAATCAGCACTACACTCTGTCGTAGGATATATTGAGAAAGAACTGGAAAAAGGCGAATCCACTCTAGGAATATAGAGAGAGCTTTCGACAACACACCTTATAGGTCGATAGATGAAGCTATCGTAGATACAGGAGTAGACAGCACATTGAATGATGGGTGGGATTGCGTATCGAGGCTCACCTCGGCGGGTCGACTGTCCAGGAGATCCCCTGCTGGAGATGTCCTCCGAAGGGAGTACTATCTCCTTTCCGCTAAAACCTCGTGGCGGGCCTCACCGATGCCTGGCACTTAGTGGTGGGTTACACCGACGATCTCGTACTCCTTGATCGTGGAAAAAGCCTCAGCACTATATGCAAAGTTGTACAGAACGCTCTGCAAATGACTGAATAATGGTGCCGAGAGAACGACCTGTCTGTTGATCCAAACAAAACAGACATGATTCTATTCAATCGAAAAAGGAAATAACCTCTTTTCAAGGCACCCATTCGAGGAACTTACACTAGTAAAAGAAGTGAAATATCAAGGTGTGATGTTTGGTGCCAAACTAAATTTGGACAATCACATCAAAAGACAATCGTAAAGGGCGCGAAACACTTGGGCCTGCCAGGGATCATTCGGCCCCAGATGGGGACATAACGTATAGTGACAGCAGTGACGGGAGCCTTGAGATCCACACCCACGCACTCTATAGAATGCCTAGGCATGCCACAACTTCATATAGTGGTGGAGGAGGCGGCTATGAGAGTCTTCTCGAGGCTGTAAGAAGGAGGTATGTGAAACGACAGAACTCCAACTTCTGGAATTTCTACATCCCTCAATAAAATTGAAGAACTCCGACCTGACCTTCTCACAAGGGAAGATCAAATGAGAGCCACCTACCACTTTGACGAACCCTTTAAAGTCGTCAAACGATCAAAATTAACTTGGTCCGCACCCCACTCCTTACTCATCCCACAGGGTTCCACCTGATTTACAGACGGATGGAAAACTGGGATGGGTGAAGGCATCGCCATCTACGGCCCGAGAGCAAACATTACGATTGCTCTAGGAGACCACGTCACCGTAACACACGAAAAATATTTGCCATTCTGCGATGTGTACAGGAAAACCTACACAGGAAGAACGCCCTTGTATATCTGAAAGATACGAAGGTTACATTCAAACTAGGTGACGAATGCACAGCAGCACTCCGACAACTCAGTGCTACAAACACAGTTACTCTTCTTCGGTGCCCAGCCCATCAGGGTATCGAAGGAAATGAGATAGCGGACAGCCTCGCCAAAAAGGTAACAGCTGTTAGGCTAATGGAACCAGAACTCAGTCTGACCTTCCTGTGGGTCCACATGCTCTCCTTATTTCAAAACTGGAACACTACCGAAGCCCTGTAATATTAGGCAGGAATATCGAGACTGAGACAGTCAAAAAGGCTCATAAAGGGTCGCAATCAAAGAAGAAGGTACAGGAACTACTGTCACTTGATGAAAAGTCTATAGGGATGGTAGTTGGCCTATTGACAGGACACCAACTCAATAAACACCTATACGTCATGAAGCTATCGGAAACCCCACGGTGCCGTGATTGCCTAGAAATGACGAAACAACGGAATATATACTTTTCGAATGTCCCGCCCATAAGGCGATTAGACTAAACACCTTGGGCATTCAAAACCTTGTGCCGGCCGGTCGATCCACGAGGCCCCCTATAACAGTTTTGCAATCTTCATGAAAAAATTTCTGCTAGACTGATAATGAAATAACACAACACGGTAAGCATAATGGGCCAAATGGCCGAGTGCTGTCCATCAAGGCAGGCGCAGATTTTGATCACTGCATCAATCAGTCACGTTGTGTAACACTGCGGTTAATAGTCGAACTAGTCTGGCTTGTTTAAGTTCTTCTCGTTTGATCTACACTTTGTCTTCATGGTTTCCCGCTGACCTCGGTAAAATTTGTAATGGTCCAACTACTATTGTGACCCTGATTGACGATGATTATTGAGGGTAGATATTCTTTCATTTGAGCAGAAACAATGGAAAAGCCATGTTTTCTCTTGAGGATAAATTTTTTTCTTCTCGTTTATGAATTTTACAAATTTCTAGATGAAAAGATTAATATTTTCTTCATAAATAGCCCAAGCACTAAACGATTCTTCATTCGTGTTAACAATTTTGCCATTTGAATATTAATTTAAGCAATTAATATCAACAATTATGATAATTTGAAAATAAAATTGAAACTTTCACCATTTGCTAATAGAAATATATATATATATATATATATATATATATATATATATATATATATATATATATATATATATATATATATATATATATATATATATATATATATATATATATATATATAGGTTTTACCCCGACGAGTTGCCCATATATCTGTTCATGCAATCAAACTGATTTCATGAAAAATATAAATCCACCACCCGGTAATTAATACCATTGCCAGGCAATGATTATAATCAAAACATATCCTGGAATAATTATATATTAGGATAACGTTAAATGTTGTGAGAATATATCAATCTACCAGAATATATACATACTATAGCATCATCAGACAATGATATCAATGTACCAACGAGTAGTGTCAGAGGCTTTCTCCCGGAAAAATCCAGTGTACGGACCTTAGTCAAGTAACACTGAATGTTACTCATTAATAGTTTCCTTTGTGTGAGGTGGTGAACGATCGAATAGAATACTGCTCTGAATATAAATATGACAAAATTGTCAGTTAATTATATTACATTTATATAAACAAATAAATAAAATATGAAATGAGATTCTGAGCAGTATAAACTAAAGAGTAAACCTATGACTCTACCTCATTATTATTTTCGGAAAGAAACCTACGAAGAATATTACAAGATTTGATGACTGCTATCTTTTCTAACTGTTCAAACAAATTTTTCTTCAGACCCAAAATCTCAATACTTTTGTGAAGATTTCTAGGAATAACACCTGTTGTAGAAATAATAATCGGTAGAATAAATATTTTCTTCATTTTCCACATTTTTTTATCTTGCTTCGTAATTTGAACCCGCCCCGGCTGTGCAACGGTACGCGATTAGTCATTCAAAATTAATGAAAAACGTGATCGAAGCCAGGATTTTAAATGGCAAGTTCAGAGGTGAAAATATACTCATACCACGGATTCCTATTATACCTACAGATGTACCAATTAAATTCAAACGTCTTCAGTTTCCGATTAGATTGGCATTTGCAATGACTATCAACAAATCCCAAGGTCAAACGATGTCTGTTTGTGGATTAGATTTGAGAACACCCTGTTTTTCACACGGACAATTATACGTGGCATGCTCTCGAGTGGGTAAACCATCCAGTTTGTTTGTGTTAGCTAAGGATGGACTAACAAAAATATTGTTCACGCTATAGCATTAAGAGATTGATATTGTTTAATAGTGTTACTGTCGTAATTGTTTAATTAATGATATATAATTTTAGGAATAAATTATAATACCTTAAAAATAATGTTTGCCTTTTGTTATTTTTATATTCCTCATCGTTCACAGCGCTCCATGCTTATTTCACGCATATACCACATTCTTACATACATACAATATACACATTCTAACATACATACATACTTACAATAAGTAAGCTATTTTTGTCTACACTAGAAATTACTAGGAAATTATTTATATGGCAAAACAACGTTTGCCGGGTCAGCTATATATATATATATATATATATATATATATATATATATATATATATATATATATATATATATATATATATATATATATATATATATATATATATATATATATATATATATATATATATATATATATATATATATATATATATATATATATATATATATATATATATATATATATATATATATGACAAAACGGCTAGTTCTGGTAGAACCGAAAGGGTAAAATATTGATAATATTCAAGTTTCCGAGAACATCCTTGAAACAAATTTTCATGAAGCTTATTTAATCCATTTCTGAGATATTTCTACTCAGAACTCTAGGAGGGCACCCTGTCTTGGTAGATTGGGGCAATATGAGGAACAAAATGGCGGGCGAACTTTTCAGATGTATAGCTTCTACAAGATGTATTCGAACTCAACGCCCAGAATAGACTAAAGGGCATATGTCGATTGTTGAAACATCATCTTTTATTCTTTTCAGATATGAATCACAGATTTGGGTTAAGTTGTGAGTTCTTTCCTGATTCAAGATGAATAAAATGCCACCTTTCCAGATGGCATTTCTGGCTTTGGTTTGGCCAACGCTTCCATCCCTAATTGTCTTGGCAGGAAGAACCAATATTGTCAGCCTGTTATATGCAGATGTGCCGCAAATATTGAAAGAACAAGAGTCCTGTAGTAGAACGTTATTTATATTGTGAATACGGCTCTTCTTGCCGTTTAGGTTATCTTAGTCTTGTTATTTGAAAGCAAACAAAGCAAAGCAAGAACAAAAAGCCAGAATGATTTGTACATCAAATCGATAAACACCATGCTAGGCTTCTGGTGCATTTGCTATCAACGTAGGTTTTCAGTGAAAAATCTGATCGAAAAGCTTTCTTTTCTTTAATTTTTCTAAAAGACCAACCAGTACAATTTGAATATTATGATTATTAACCTTAGTTGATATTTGGTTAATAATGAGACTTTGTAGGTTCTTTAGCGTACGTTTGGTAGTGTAGTCTTAAGTCCACGGTATCTTTTCCATTTCTACTCGATCCCAAAAGGGCTCTAATTTTAACTCTTTAAGAGAGTACAACGTATCATATTTGCAAGATATTGCTGAAACTTTTTTCTACCTCTCAATTATGTGAGGACCGCAGTGCTCGAAATTATGAATATAATTTATATTTCTCCGCTGTCTTTCCAGTCTTTGTTTTCTATGGGGCACTGAGACCACCGCTGTTGTAAAGGCTTCACATAAAGTTTGGAGAACTTTCCTTCTAGAATTACTTGATTGTGTGATTATATTTTTTGATCGTAGTAGGTTATAAACTATTGAGGGAAACATACACGTTATATTTTCGTTTTCAAATGTTTTTATTTTTCTATATAATAATAATTATTGCTGGTTTTTTCTTCCGTCACAGATAAAACTTCAATATTTTTATGAATCCAACCAAATTAAAATGTTTCGAATGGTATATTTGTCCAATTTCAACAGCAATATTCATGTCGTCATAATAAATCTACGTGTGCACATATTTTCAAACAATCTATCCATTAGTATTCAGAAACTCGAAATGAACAAATTGAAAGTGCAACACTTTCAAAAAATAATAAATTCTTTATGGAGATTTGTAATGAAAATTTATCAGTTCTCTCGAAAGTATTTTCCCTGAAACCATGCAGATTCGGTACATAGTCCTGAATTTTTAATGGAATACCGCCAACTGCTCCAGAAGATCGGCCACATCTTTCCCCCGCTTGATCAATGGAGGAAAGATTCCCGACTTCACCTTCTTCATTACGCGATAAAGACCGCCATTTCCATAGCCAACTTCGCCGACGTCGTCGCAGCCGCATCAGCGCGATATTGCAGATGTCACAAATTACAAATGGCTCTGGATTCGATGAATTCAACCCTTTCCTTTGCTTTTCTTCCGTTAGATGTGGAATTCTATATCAGGGACATAAAATTGCTATTTTCTTGGCGGTTTTCTTATGAACCTACGTTTCGATGACGATCGTGAGTCCTGAAAAGAAATGTTGACAGGAAAAATGCCATTTGAAAGCAGTATCAAATTCAACGATTTAAACATTCCACAAATAATATGCATTAATTCTTAAAGAAGCATGAGAAATATTAATTCATTAATAACACAATGGGACTCATTTCGGATATTAGAAATGTTGCATTATGACGGAATTTTTTTGTACAGGGTGTTACATAATAGTGTGTCACAATTTGAGGGGGTAAAGCTACGTGCAATTTTGAGAAGAATAAATCATATACGCATAGGTCCGCAAAAGCTTCGTTACGAAGCTACAGGGTGTTGAAATTTCCGGCAAAAATTGTTTTTTTCTTCAAAACTCCTGCAGTTTTGGAGATAATCAGCCCAAATTTGGAATGCAAGCTTTTATTTATAGTCTCCATCATAACACGTCCTCAATTTTAACTAGAATCTACAAGGTGTTTTCCTTTGCCATGTTTTCTCTTACCCTTTCAAACTTTTTTGCAGTACGCCCACTGATCGACGTACAGTCAAATTTCGTCATCTTCGTTCAATTTAAAAACTTTTTTGACGATTATAATTTTTTCGTATCCTTGACCGTTCTCGAGCAAAAACTTATTAAAAAAGTCAGCATTCGCTGAATTCAAAGCACTTCTAATTGAAAAAATGACTAGTAAACTTTGATTTTTTCATTTATTTATTTATTTTGATATTTGCTAAAAAGGAACCAGTGTCTGCTCGAATTGTTTATTAAATTAACTATTAGTTTTAAGAATTTTGAAGTTATTGCTGTAAGAAAAAATGGCTAATTCAACAAACGCCGAATTGGCTGATATCTATTACATGTACAGTCTGGCTAACGGAAACACAACAGAAGCTAGGCGATTATATCAGGAGCGCTTTCCAAATCGAGTAACACCAGACAGGCGAATATTTTCAAATATCCACAGAAGGTTGAGGGAAACTGGTACTTTTACTGCAAATAATCATTTAAAAGTTTCACCTCAAACGCCAGATATTGAGGAAGCAGTTTTGAATTTTATTGATTTGAATCCTTATGTGAGTACAAGAAAAATTGGAAATCAGTTGAATATTTCACATGTTCTAGTTTGAAGGAATCTCCACGACTTTTTATTGTACCCGTTTTATATTCAACGCGTCCAAATTCTTACTGAACATGGTTCTCAGATAAAATTAGAGAAATGCTCATTTTGATAGTGAAATAATATTCACAGACGAAGCCAACTTTTCGAGAATTGCTTTCACAAATTTTCACAATAGTTATTATTGGGCTGAGAAAAACCCACCATTCGATTGAAGAATCTCATCATCAAGAACAATTCTCACTAAATGTCTGGGTCGGAATAATTGGAAATTATTTTATTTGGAAATTTTTTTTGCCAAACAGACTAAACGGTCTCACTTATCGCCAATTTCTTGAGGAGGAGTTACCCTCATTGCTCGAGTATGTGCCACTTTTGGTAAGAAACATAATGTGGTTCATGCATGTCGGGTCACCAGCACATTTCAGTGAAGAAGCTAGGGAATTCTTGAATAATACATCCACAACCGATGGTCGTGGTGGGTCAGAACTATGGCCTTCTAGGTCTCCAGACTTAAATATTTCAGATTTTTTCTTATGGGGATATCTCAAAAGTTTAGTTTATACCACTCCAGGGAACACTGTAGAAGAATTGAGAAATTGAATAATAACCTCTTGTGACACGATAAGAAATACCCCAGGAATATTTCAAAGAGTGCGTGAAGATATGCGAAGAAGGACAGAGGCCTGTATTCTTGCAGGTGGAGGACACTTTATTCAGTTTTTAATTGTTTTTTTTTTAGTATGATATTTAATGAGTAAAAGTTGAGTCTGAGAAGAGGAGCTATTGAAATACAAGCAAATTTTGGGCATACCTTTCGAGTATTTCTATTATTTTTTATATTTAACGAATAACATACAATTCAGATAATTCGAATTCAAAAATTTTTCCGTCGAAAACGGTTCAAGATACGAAAAAATTACACGTGTGAAAAAGTTTCTAAATTGAAGGATGATGACGTATTGATTGTACGCTCATCAGTGGCGTACTGCAAAAAAGTTTGAAAGGGCAAAATAAGACATGGCCTTGGAAGAGAAAACACTTTGTGAATTTCAGTTGAAATCTAGGACGTGTAATGATGGAGGCTGTAAAGAATACCTTGCATTCCAAATTTGGGCTAAATATCTCAAAAACTGCACTGAACTTTTTTTCTTAAATTGCACGTAGATTCACACCCTCAAGTTGTGACATACTATTATGTAACACCCTGTATAATAACGGTAGTACATATCATTCAAGCATGTAACGTGATAATATACGACTTATAATGAGTGTAATATATTCACAGCAAAATAGAGTGAATCGAAATTTATCATTAATACTGACGATCGTTGCCAAAGTATTGAAATTTATTGTTATTGCTTCTTCATAAGTCTGCAATTCGATGAAAATTGAGTTTGAAGATTTTTCGACATACAAATGAATACACATCCAGGTAGAAATAATGAAAGCGGGATGAAAAAGAAGTTCGAACATTCGTTTCAAAGTTTAATTTAGATATTTTTTCATCAATAGTGTTTGTGAGCTGAAAAAGATTTCTTTTTCATGACATTATGGCGACTTTATTTAGTCAATTTTCACATCTCAGAAACATTATTTGAGCTAATAATATCTAAGACAGGGTTCAATATATTTTTCAAAGTATTATCATGGTTTATATTTGACTTTGATTCCATATTAGTTTTCCTTGTGTATGGTATCCGCCTCTGAGGATATTAGGCTATACGCTCTGATGAATTTTATTGGTCGCACTCTGATCTTCGACATATTAGATCGCCGTGTGTCGGATTTTAATGGCATCAGGGAAATTAAACCACATAAACATCATCCCTTGCTATTGTGCGCTATTCTCTGATCTCTACATCTTATCTGCCCTGTTATGTGGTTATGGATGTTATTCTATTTGAAAACCCTTATCTATAAGTATCCTCAACGTCTGATTTAGTGTTATGTATTTTAATGAAAAAACATTGTTGTTCTTGGTATCTCATGTTTATTTATCCGACATCCGTGTTGGTTATTTTTTTTTCTTTCTACATTTAGGAGTAGGCAGTTTCGTACACGGCCTGAATGGCACCTACGAGATTTGAAGCTTTATCTTACTCTTCTTGAAAGGTATTATTTGTGAATTGATCAGTGCAATAATTTTAATTTCACAGTTTCATATCAACATGTTCGCGATTGACTATAATTTCAGTAGATAAGAAGTCCAGGTAAGTTCGTGGATCTTGTTGATAGCTACTAACCAATGTCCAATACTTTTCTTGTAAGAAATAGACATAAACATGCATTTTATCTGAAACACACAATTGACTAGGATATGACTCGTAGCCATAATGCATATTCTGTAACATGAAAGTTGTTCGAAGTCAAAATTCTTATAACTTTTATTCCCCTATAACGTTGCTTGGTACCGGGTGGATAGATTTCGATATTTTCGAGTTAATTGAAAATTTTTAAAAATTTCGGAATCAGTCGAGTGTCATTAACTCAGTTGTTTCTACATTTATGTGAAAATTGTTTTGATGGTCTACAGGAACTTTTTTGAAAATGCAGAATTTCCCTTCGTCCAACGGTTTTTGATTTTAAACACCTTTTCCCTAATTTTATCAAGTAACTCCATGTCCATGTACAGAATTTACACGGTAACAGCTTAAGTATGCTCTGTGCTCTGATTATGATAGTTACAAAATTAACTCTTGCGATATCAATTCATATGAAATGGTTATTGTTATTTCTATAAGTTGAAATTTTTGTGTGAATAAAGTATCGTTTTTAATACTGATGCGACCATGCTGTATGAAAATTTTGAAAAGTAACATGCAGTCGTTATTCTGAAACAGAAAACTAACGTGATACTCTATTTCATGGAATGAAATTCAATGAAAATTAAGAAGGCAAGTAAGCAGATAAGTATTACCATTATTTTTTTGTATAATTTACACATAAGCATACTTCGACACGCATTGGAAGTTTGAATATTGGTAACTGAAGCAAGACAATGTCTGAAATTTTGCTTTGACTCTTCAATATTTAGACTAGCTCTTGTATATTAATAGTCCTTGATATATTTCCTTAGGACAACGTCTAACGCTGGCCCATCCAGTGAATGGGTCATCTTACTGCCCCCTAGTTCCAATCCATTTATTGCGAAAATTTAAGTCGAGTAAATGCCGAAAAAAGGTCCATCATGTTGAGAATAGATATTTCTTCTTTCAGCAAGAGACAGATCATCAAAATATCCATTGATAATGTTGTTAATTATAATTTCATGATATAATAATTCAGCACGAAAGTTTTCATTAAAAATCACATACGCTAATACGCTATTACTTTCAATTCACACCATACATTGAACCCAAATCGGCTTGACGTTAAATATTTATATGGTGATGAGGGCTTACATTCGAACTCCCATAATCATTTTGACGGTTGAATATTCCGCCACTACTGATGCGGACTGCATCAGAACAAATTATTTATTATTTTATTTTGATATATATCATAATTTTAAAACGAATGTCAACATTTTTTCGAAATTTTTTTCTAAAAATTTCCCAAGATCCACGAAGAAATATATGGGCGATATCAACCCAAATTATTGGGTTCATAATGAATCTAGAACATCTATAGATCATAATCGGCATCACTTAGAAGACCGAACCTGGCCATCGGGGCTCTCCCGGTCAAACAGAGAGGAAATTGTTTTGTTTGAATATTGAAGGGATTTCCAAAGATAAATGAGATTATACTTCAAAATTGGCAAGCAAGAACAAGGTGGAAGTGATTATGCTTCAGAAGACTCACACTGCGACGGAAGAACATCTCCGCGAAAGAGGAAATGTGTTCCTTGATCTTCAGCATTTTCTCAGATTCAAGTGAGCTTAGACAGATAAGAGTTAGATATATTTGATGCAACTTTTTTCTGCTGGTTTTCTCTTTTCATTGTTACAGATTTTTCCTGTCCCAAAGTCCCTTCCTTTTTACCCTTGTCTTCTGGAAATCATGGAGTGTAAAATGAGAATGAAAGAAAGGAGCTGCTAAACAGAAAAATTGTAGGTACTCTTTTTGTACACACGACACTAACACAACATAAATAGACAAGCTATTGCTAAAGCAATAGCGACAGGGAAACGAGTTTTTCCACAGGTTTTTTTTCATACGCAAGATAGTATGGTTCCCCTGTTACATTTCCTGTGATCACACTTTAGGGGCAATCGTAGGAGGCATGATACGAGTTTAGATGCCAGATTAAGGAACAGGCATGGTCTGTTTTCCGCTGGTATTATATTTATTCGCTTGTTTTTTACGATTGTGTTTTTTTGACACACACCAAAATTATAGATAAAAGCATTTATTGTAAATAAAATTATTCGCATTTTTGTAAATCCCCACTTTTCAAAAAAATATATACATATTTCTCGAAAAATGTTTTTGGATTTTTCTTGAGAATTCTGAGCACGCAACTTACCTCTGTTTTCATTTTTATTTCCCAGCCTGAAAGTGATGGGTTGGTAGTTATACTACCTATAACATGAAATGTATCTTTTTCATCAATTATTTTATATTAATTTTTCCTTTTTCAAATAAGCAGCTTTTGCAACGTAGGCATCATAATTATTTTGTATATACCATTCCCTCATATAGAACTTTTCAAAGTGTTCATACGGCATCGTTGCTTCGTTACTATAAACGATACTATATTCACATCATAGTTATAACCGGATGAAAGAAACATTAGATAATTAATCTGAATTTTGTCAATGCAAAATTAATTTTCGAACAGTTATAATGAGAGCACAGAACATACTCAAGCTATTTCAATTATTTTATGTAAATTCTATGAATGAACATACACTTATTAATTTGATTGAGGAGATCGTTACTTGATGAAAATCGATATATATATATATATATATATATATATATATATATATATATATATATATATATATATATATCGATATATATATATATATGAAATAAAACTAAAGTATTTAGACTGTCACTATATTAACAAAACTATGACCGGTTTCATCACACAGATAGATACAAACTAATGAACAGAGATATTCGTAATACATATATTAGTCTTATTTCCTACTTAATATTACAATAGGTACAAGAGGTATGTTGGAAAACCCATCGGAGTTGCTTACTTTATGAATTGAAAAGACTAAGTAGAGGAGGAGGATTTAGATCTAATTGACTATTAAGTGATGGGATGTAGTAAATCTCTTCCCTAATGTTCCACCTAGTGATACAGTGAAACTCATCAAGAACGCCCTTCAAATTAATAAAGCCAATCCTATAATTCGATCAGAAATCTTACACCTTTTAGAAATTTGTTTAGAACAAAATTATTTTAACTTCAATGGAGTATTATATAATAGTAAAAAAGGTTTAAACGTGGGTAATCCTCTGAGCCCTCTGCTCGCTGGAATTTTCATGGATAATATTGAAAAAACTATCCGAGAACACTTTATTTATTGGTTTAGATATGTCGACGATATCATTTGTTGTTTCACTGGCACAAACAGACAATTAGAGTCATTCAAAACATTCATTAACAAAATTCACGATAATATTAAATTCACGTTAGAGATAGAAACAGTAAACTCCAGTATCTTTCTGGATTTAACTATTACTAAAATTAACGGCAAACATGATTTTTCTATTTTTCATGAGACATACAGATATTATTATTCACAGCTCATCTACACATCCTTATCCACATAAATTAGTAGCTTACAATAGTATGGTACATAGACTCATTAATATCCCAATGCCACAAAATATTTTCATAAAAGAGCTGAATATAATCAAACAAATAGCAGTCAATAACGGTTACAGTCCAACTATGATTGAGAACATGATTTCACGCAAAAAATTTCAAAAAGCAATCCAGGAAGTATTTCCAAGTATAAAAAGTTCTAACACAAAATACAACAGCTTAAATTATATTGGTAATCCTAGTCCGAAATTAAAATCATTCCTCTCGCATTATAATTTCAATAAAGCATTCCGAACTGATAATTCTTTAGGCCGACATATCAAAAACTGCAAATCTAAAATTGATAAAAGTAATAAATCTGGTGTTTATAAACTGTCTTGCGGGGATTGTAATAAAATTTATATTGGTAGAACTTTCAGAAATTTCAAAGTTAGATTATCTGAGCGCAAACGTAGTTTTAATTATCATAAATCAGATTCCCATTATTCTAATCACTTACTCGAAGAAAACCATAACTTTAATGGTAATTTAAAATTTCACACAATGAAAATAACAGATAAAAACTCAATCTATTGGAAATTGTAGAGATCAACAAAAACAGAATTCAGGTAGGTTACTTAATAGTCAATTAAATCTAAACCCTTCTCCTTCACTCAGTCTTTTCAATTCATAAAGTAAGCAACTCCGATGGGTTTTCCAACATACCTCTTGTACCTATTGTATTATTAAGTAGGAAATAAGACTAGTATATGTATAAGGAATAACTCTGTTCATTAGTTTGTATCTTTCTGATGAAGCCACAGTGTGGTGAAACCGGTCATAGTATTGTTGATATAGTGAAAATCTAAATACTTTAGTTTTATTTCATTGAAAATATAGAATTATTAGATGTAATTAGGGAAAAGTTATACAATTTTCGGTTTTGATGAAGACACGACCTGGATAAGAAAATTAAAAGCTTGTGCAATATAATATATTTTTAAAGAGTAACAAAAATACTATATTCAACGAAATCGAACCGTGTTACAGAAAAAGTGCATGTAGGATGTAAAACCACAACAGATATATTGGAGCTTGAATGACTTGAACAAGAAAAAATATAGTTTCCATCTATTTACGGCAATGGATTTCTCTCATGTAAAAAGGAATACATGGGAGTGGGATCATTTGACTGTATTCACAATATTTCACATAGCTTCAGTACTAAAACGTCGACATCTATCCACCCTGTAAAGGAGGCAACGAATGTATCTCTATGTTTTGCACCGAGTGTGATACACCTTGTCAATGAGAAAAATTATTCTTCTGTTCTGAAATAAAATCAATGGCAAAAGCCTCCGATTAGACTTATTCATTTTAAAGAAAGTTCTTCGATTCATCACCATACCTCAATTCCTCTAAGAACTACGCAGAAGTATTTCATTTGAACAGTTTGGTATCTATTGAATCTGTTATTGAATATATGCCTCATATCAAGCGGTGGATATGTGAATGATCCAATTTTTTATATTCAAATTGAAACAAAACGCATTTATCACGAAAAGAAGTAGATCGAGAAGTGGCACTGTTACGAGATAATGGAAGTCCAGATAATGTCTCGTTGAACAGAGTACGAAAAAAAAAATATTATTGAAATAATATCGAGAAGGTAAGAGAGACATTAGTTTTATCGTTTCGTTCATAGAGATTGGACAGTTGAGAAATGGAGCGGATCTGTTCACTGAGGAAGTTTCGCTTGGGATCAGTTGATGGACGAATGAAAGAATGATATGCTCAAGTTCGCTTAACAGAAAGAAGGAAGTAAAGTAGTGACATAGGCGGGATTTGATCTGAGTTCAATTCATGTGAAACATATTGTGTGTAGAAAAACATATTGCTGACGTTTCCTGATAAGAGAATTGTATAAACTAGAAAAATTCGTCAACATTGTGCTGCAGTCTGATAAAAATTATCCATACATTAGAAAAGTTATAAGAAATCAGGTTCTCAAAAAAATCGAATAGTATGAATTTGCGGCAGTCGGTGAGTTCCAAAAGTAATGTGAATCATAATTTTTCAAATCATTCAGTAAACATATTTGCTGAAATGCTTGAATTTTTTCAAAAAAGCATCTTTGGGCCACTATACATCTCTTTTACTGTGATCCACCATGACCGGTACATGTTCTGAAAGACGTCTTCGAGGACCTCTCTCTGATTTGACACCTTCAAAAGACTAAAAACAGGTTTCTCTCTGGGTTGCTTCAATCCAAGAGAATAAATTATGTCAGCTTGAGTGACGTCAGGACTGAAGTGGGAGGCAGCGTTGTTTTTTCGGCTAAGAACTCGCGGATTTGTAGCATATAGTAGTGGCAAGGCTTGTTTGTGTTTCCGAGTAACGAACATAATTTTTTCACGTCCTGATGACCCTTCTTCAGAGGCTTTTCAGCACATGCACATAATAATCAACATTAACTGTCTATCTTTGGGGAACAAGCTCCTCATGGACCTCTCCTCTGCTCTCGTAGAACTAGTCAGTGCACCACTCGAAGACTTAATGTTTTGTTTTTGGGTCGCATTCAAAAACCCAGGTTTCATAATCAGGGATGACTGTGTCCAAATATTAAGGTTAAATTTCAACAAGTTCATTTGAAATTTCCTCTCTGTTGGTCTTTTGGTCGTCTGATAACACCTTGGCACGCGCTTGGGATACACTTTCTTAGTCGATGAGTATAGAGTAACAATACAAAATGCAACAATAATATCAGCTATTGTCAGCCATATTGATACTCAGTCGGTGGCCAGATTGCAGCTATCTTCGAGCATATGTCATATTGTTGTAGGTTTTGCTAGTTTCCACCCGCCCAGACCATTGTTCATCGTTTACTTCTCTCCCTGTCCTTCTAAAAGGCTGCAACTACCTAGAAACTTGTGAGTAAGACAGAGCAGATTCCCCGTAAGTCTCAAGGATCATTTTTCAAATCACCTCAAGAGATTTCTTAGTTTAGCACCAAACTGAATCGCGTAACGTTGTTGGAGATAACTAAGACATGTATTGCAGCAAAGTTTTGCCCCATCCCCATCTACTCCAAATGGTTTGATCCCACTCCAATAAATAGGAGCCGCGCAGGAAATCGAACGCACGCTGAATAGATAATTTTTCAACGTTGGATTTCTTAAGCTGATTCTCCAACGTCTCTTCTTGATATATCTTTTCAGCCTCATATTTATTCATATTTTGAGTATGTATTCAACAATTTAGAATATAAGTGTTTCTTGAATATATTTCATAAATCCATATCATATATCGAACACTCAGTTAGAATAAAATTATACGTTATACTTCCTATTTTGTCGCCACACACAGATTCAGCAAATGCCTAGTCACTTTCCCTTAAGGTATTATTTTAAATGAATTGGTGAAACGGTACAAGTCCTGTACCAAATATATTTTCATGCTTTTTCCAAGAATAAGATAAATATCACAAGGTGATATTTCAAGATTATTAAAGAGGCTATTTATATACACTCAACCAAATTCATATTAAATCACCCGATATTTTGAATATTACCTCAGGAATTTTGGAAATTTCGAAAGACTGTTAGAATTGATGTTCTTTCAGATATTTCATTTGAAAATAGAAATACCTTAAGGTTTATTTCAAGAAAAAAACAGATAAAAGGAAATAAGAGACTCTTTCCGCATATAGTAAAAGAATTAAGAATAATTTCTCACGGCATAGGTATTTTGTTCTCGACCTCAGTAGCTTGTAATCCTCCTCTTGCCCTGAATCCGTCTAGGCATGCTTTGGATTAGGTTTTCGACCTCCTTTGGGGTGATATTCTGCCACCCTTCTGTGGCGGCTTGGATGATCCTGGCGGGATCTACTTTTCCCTCAGAGATTATCCCATAAATGTTTAATAGGCTATAGGTCTGGACAGTAAGCTGGCCAGACCAAAATAACGATTCCTCTGTTTCAAGATAATGTCGCGCGGGGATGTTGGTATGCGGAGGAGCATTATCTTGCATAAAAGTGAAATTCTCAATGTGAGCACCTTGTCAGAGTCTCACTATAGGCTCCAGCACTAGGTCCACTTAATTACTAGCCGTTACACTCGTAAGAAACGAAATCATATCTGTCTTGCCTCCGAGCACAATGCCACCTCAAAACATAACACTTCCCTTGGTATTTCGGAATTTTTTTGCTGCTTGGAGTCTAGCTTGTCTTCCACGTCCTCTTTATATCCGAATCCGGCGGTCATCTGATTGTACACCAATTCTGGTCTCATTCGAAGAAAGAACATTTCGCCAATTCTCAATTTTTCATTTGTGTTGCTCGATACACGAATGAAGTCTGTTAATTTTCTATTGTCTGTTTAGTTCTAGAACTCTTAAAGGCCTTCTGCGGTAGAAACTCCTTGAACGAAGTCTTTGACGTATCGTTTCGACTGAAACACTGATGCCTGTTGGTTCCAGAAACTACCTAGTCCGTCGCACCCCGACGGTAGAGACGGTAGAGAGACTAGGGTCTCTCCTTGCGATTTGGCACAAAAGCGGTCTTGTTCTTCAGAAGTGATCTTCCTACGACTTCTTCTAGCCCTATTTTTCTCAGATTGTAGTTCCACGTATCGTGCGTAGATTTTTGAAATCACCCCGTGTGATAGCCCTATTGTGGCCGCTATAACCCCTCTGTGACACCTTTTCTTCAACGAGAGCAATTATTCGACCCCTCTGAACATCGGTTAATCCAACGTAAGGCATTTTCAATTATGATAATAGGCTTTTCTAAATTTTGAAATTCAAATCTCAGTAACGAGTGAGTACGATATCCCGAACATGTGGTGATAATTCAATATTTCCTATCATACTATCCAGTTCTTCTACAACAAAAAACTTCATTCTTTACAAGTTGTCGAAGATCCATGGTTAAAAACGATCAATAATGTGAAATACCGGGTGATTAGAAATTTGGTTGTGTGTATATTTATATAATCTAGTTATGTGTATCTAATAACTATTTTTATCATATTCCAATATCCGATAGTTAGCAAACATTATCGCTATATGTGAAAAAAGATCCAAGACTTTTCGTCAGGGAGAAATATTCAACATTTCGTAAAATGTTAAATATCTCTCACTGAAGGAGCTGTTTTTCATATCTAGTCTTTATAATCATCGTCAACCGGAGCCACAATAGTAGTGTACAATCTAGTCGGTTGTCATGAATAGAAGAAACAAACTGCAGTTTAGTTCTCGTTTGAACTCGTCAGTCTTGCATATCCTTACCAACAAATGTTGATTGATGATTGTACCACTTCTTTTGTTTTACGATCATTATGAAGAATAAATCGGAGGACCAATGACTTCAGTGAGATATTTTTCACATACTTTAGTACTTTGAATATTGCTCCCTAAATAAGTCATTTTTCTTCATTAAATGATGAAAACATTACTTTTATTGTTATTAATATTCATTCCATGGTTTGAATGCTCTAAATAAAGTATTATTTTGAAACAATAACATAGACATAAATCAATTCAAAAATATAAGTACTTGAATATATTGTATTATTCCATATCTGATCTCAAATTATCCTGAACAAATATTCAGCTGGAATAAAATCAAAAGTAATTATGTACCCCACATTTTGTCACCAACTTAAATAGGACTAGAGTAATAATAACTCTATCTCAGCTTCGAAAGCGCCATTCAGTCCGTACGTCTGCCAATTGAATTAACACTGTTTTTACCTACAAACCATTCAGCGAAGTGCATTTAATTGTCCTTCAATTATTGAATTAGCTCTCGCTTAAATCACGTTTATATAAAGTATTGTAGAGATAGAGGAGCACGAGGAAGCCGGATCTTGTTAACAGCTTTATTTACCAGAGATACAGGCACTAATTCGTATTAATTATAGCACTGACAAGTTCTTTCTTTTTTGTTTTGTTTTTCTTCATTCTGTTTCGTAGAGGAAATTCAATTTTTCTAATGAAAAGTCTGTGGACGTTATGACCTTCTCTAGATAATCGGCGAATTGTTGTGATCTATTTTCTAACCTCACAAAATGGTTAGTAGATTACTTATATGTTGATGATGAATAATAAATAGACAGCACCTTATTGCTCAGTCTTTTATGCCACATAGAGAATAAATGACGAAATGAGAAAAAATAAACTAAAAACCTGTACAAACCATTATTTTAAGACTCTAGAAATAGAGGTCCCATAAAATGATGTGTCCGCGTTTGAAGATTTGATGACAACGATCATCAACATCGTTTTCCTTGAAAATATATGGCTCTCTTTGAATTCAAAGATGACGATATAAGGATTGTTCCATAAGTATTCGTCCTACCTTCATATTTCCGCGAAAGGACGTCCTAGAGATTGTAGTGGGGTTAAATGCAAGCGGTAAATCATCGCGAACCCCTTTAAAGCGTTTGTTCCTGGCGAAATGCCTTAGCTGGTGTTTGTTTTCTTTTTGCGAAGAACCGGTAACAAATTTGTTTTAAATCTGCTTCAATCTTGAAAAGAGTTGTGCAGAAACATTCGAAATGATGGAGATAGCATTTGGAAACAAAAATAAAATCATGGTATAAACACTGGCCGCAAAATTTCCAAAACTGACCCTTGGCGGTCCTCGATAGCAAAAGCAGACAACAACATCGAGCGTATGCGTCTTACAATCTATGAACTGTTCGAGAACTAGAATGTGATCCTGAATCGAAAAGTAGTGTTTGGAGGAATTTCAAAGAAAACTACTGACTCAGCAGACTAACTGCCTCAATAGATAAATAAAAGACCCAAACTTTTGTATAAAATAAACTTGAAGCAAACAATTGTTGTTCTGATGAAAAAACTCGTAATTCTTTGACATTGGTTCTCTTCATTGTTGTATTGTGAGCACAACGATTATCAACTTCCGCATCTGAATTGCACATCAAATAAATTTGGAAAAATTGATGATACGCATCGGGTAGTGGTAACAGCGCCCCCAATGAGTGATAAATTTGTCCTTGTATCTGTAATTTTTAAAGATTTGTCCAATAATTATTTACCATATATATTTTAATACAAACTCATAAATATTAAATTATCAATTCAATATTAAATATTATGGTATATAACCTTGAAAGTGGGCATGAAATAGTCCTGTAAAATATGTGTAGCGCCAAACGATGTAATCTGGAAACAGCTGTTATATTTCTGAATTTTGGCCAATAAGTGCTTAGAATCATTTCCAATCCCAGAAAGTAAAGGGCGTCAAGGATCTGGTGGTGGGATCAATTGTGAATATAACTTTGCTAGTAGATTCACCATTTATTTCTTCTTCTTCTTGTACGGCGCCTTTATGAGCAGCACTCAGGCCGTTTGGCCCATTGTGCTTGCCATGTTGTATTATTTTGTTTTGTGTCTCGAAAAAACTTTTTGATGAAGCTTGCAACACTGTTGTAGCTTGGCCGCCTGGATCATCCGGGCGTTGGGTGTTTCAGTGCCCAAGGTGTTCACTCTGGTCACCTTAAGACAGGGACATTCGAAGAGTATGTGTTCCGTTGTTTCGTCATTTTTTAGGCAACCACGGCACCTTGTGGTTTTCGATAGACTCAAGACGTGTAGGTGTTTGTTGAGTTGATGTCTCGTTAATAGGCCAACTTCCATCCCAACAAACTTTTTATCGAGGGACAATAGTTCATATACCCTCTTCTTTGGTTGCGGCCCCTTTATGAGCCTTACAATATTCACAAATTATTATCATTCCCCCAATTGTTAACATCTTCTCGGCACAATAATCTAATGTCGGATCATCGTGGAATGCAGCTCGTTCCAGAATCACAGAAGCACTGCGTCTACGGAATTGCTCAATTTCATTATGGCAAGGTCGCTGTTGTTGTGTTTGATGTGCACGAACTCTTTGCATTCTAGGCCTATCTACTTCATTGGCACTCATCGAAGTAAAGAAAGTTCTCGCCCACGTAGCGGTAATCGTCACTCACAAATACAGAAGGATGCAATCTCTGTCTGAGATATCGATCAACATAGAGGATGGATCGACACATAAGTTGGTTTAAATTTGATTTGTGACAGAAAATCGAAACAAATAACTTAAGATTCATCAACTTTATCAACTGTAGTTAGCTAAAATTTTCAATTTTTACCTCTTAAGAATAAATATGTTTATTCTTTCAATTTGCAATTTGATTACTGAATGACGGGGGACACATCAAAGGAAAAACAAAATTGTTGTTTTATATGATTCCGAGTATTTTCACATTAATTCACCTTCTCTGGGCTTGTAGCGAGATTAACGAACAGCAAACGATTTATATATATATATTTCATTGAACTACCTCAAGACGAATTTATTACAGCAACAAAACTTTGTCTGGAATCCACATATTTTGTTTTCGAGTCTGAAATATTCACGCAAATTTTGGAACACCGATGGGTTCACCTATATCTACAGAATTTGCAAATTTAGTATTGGAAGAGCTTGAATGTCAAATACTTTCAAAGATTACTTTCAAAGTGCAGTTTTTCAAACGGTATGTAGATGACTGTATAGCATATATTCCTCGCGACAAAATAAACAAAATAACCAAAATCTTCAATTCATATCACAGAACAATTCAATTTACCAATGAAATCGAAAATGATAAAACAATCAATTTCCTCGACATACAATTAACCCACGATGATATAGGAAAAATATATACAAATTGGTATCAGAAACCGACATGGAAAGGTAGATACCTAAATTTTGAATCAATTGCACCAAACCGATACAAAAAACGTTATCAATAGCCTGGTTAATAGAACCATCAAACTATCACACCCTTAATTTAGAAATTTAGAAATTGAAGAACATACTAAAAAGTAACGCGTTTCCTCCAAGTTTTTTGAACCACTCATAAAGAAAAGAATACATGAAATATACAATACAGAACAAAGGAAAAAGAAAAAATAGATTTTAAATACATCGGCTTCACTTATACACACGGACTGTCACAACAAATTGACAAATGCCCTAGAATATTACAACATCAAGATTGGACAAAATCCTAACAAGTACTGTAAAAAATTTTTCACCACTACTTCACAGAAAACGTTTGGGAAGTAAAAAAGCCCTTTTCACTTCCCAAACGTTTTCTGAATAAAATGTAGAGTCTTTATTTGATAGCGATAAAGTTCAAATTGACTCTACCTTTTATTCAGAAAACGTTTGGGAAGTAAAAAGGGCTATTTTTATGGTTTTCCGGCAGTTATTCGAATTATTCTCACCTTTTAAACCTTTCCTAGACCTCCACGAATATTCCAACACCAAGATAACATTAATCCGTTCAACCGTTCTCGAGTTTAAGCCAGACTAACGGACCGTAATTGATTTTTATAAATATAGATATGCAGATTGTTTCCTGTGTGCAAAATTCTTTCCGAAATTACTGAGGGAGAAACAGATAAACTGTCTCATTCAAATTACACACGATATCTTATTGGCAACCAATAATAATGAAAATCTAGTTGGAAACTTGAGAAGAATCGTGACTTTAAGGTTAAGATCAGGACAATCAAATAACAATCTCCTCCAAGAAAGCTTCCACAAAGAACGTCAGAATCGGCGCAATGTCATTTCAATGCTGACTGCGTTTCTGTTGGTCCATGGTCTTGAGCCCCATGAGTATGCTCCTGAAGGGTAGATAATTAAACAAGTGTGTTGGCTTTATACCTTACGTAATGAGAAGAGAATTGCCTGTAGACTAGCGGTATTGGGCTCTCTTATTACATCACAACAGCTCAGTCTCTGAACCTGGAGCATCAGCTAGCCAACTCTTTTTTTTTTGCCAATTAATGATCTGCTCCTCTCCACCGAAATTAGAATATTTGGGTTTGCGAACGACAGTACTCCGGTGTCCATCTTTTCTAGTCAAAATCCTATAACTACTGTCACACCAATAAAGATATCAAGGAGCATGTCACTGCATACAGACTTGGAGAAAATATCAAAGTAGGTCTAGTTGAAGTTAGTCAATTTTAACTCGTGAAGGACGCAATCAATAACGTTCTCCAGAAAAGTAACTTCTGGAGAACCTCCTCCAAGCAGGCGCAGATTTTTACTTCTGCTAAACTCAATTTTTTTTTCAGGGCTAAGCAGTACTTCACGCCATCAGAGTTGATGCTTTCATGAAAGGCTCATGTGCGACCTGATCTAGAATACTATTTACCCCAACATTTATTACATCTATTCGATTGTGTTCAGAAGAGAATAGTGCACCTCACTGACTATTTGGAGATCACGCGTGATCTTCAACCTCTCACTCAAAGGCAGCAGGTTGCTGATCTTTCTCCATTCTACAGATACTTCCATGGCTAATGCTTTGCACAACTGAAAGGCTTGGCCCCAGAAAGAATTCAGTTCTAAAGGAAAACTAGGCTTGCGGAAGAATTCTCATAAACCGACGATTCAATTAGCAATGTGCCACGCAACTCTCCCTATAAAAATTATATTGTTTACAGGTCTAGTTTGCTGTGGAATTCGCTTCCATCGAATGTCTTTCTAACAACCTAAAACTAATTAACCTACAACTTTCGGCTGCTTTCCCGGAACTGAAGGAAAACCATGGCAGCATGTTGTTATATCCAATGAGGACTCATTTGGAGGATGCCAAGAGCCAGACGATGAAGCATATCGCCTTAGAAGGTATATGGAAGTATGTCGGATACCTTAGGAAGAATCCTCGATTATATTCTGAAACTTGTGTAGCAAAACATTATCTACAAATTCACTTCCGAACAATTTCAAAAAGCGTTTTACATGGTATCATGCACTAAGTCCTGGTGAACAATACATAGTATAAAGGTAATGATGCATTATTGAATGCACTAATATTCATTAACTAATACATGATATCTTTTAATACTTTTATTTTATTTGGAACATTTAAAAAATATTCAAGATTGCCTGGAACTTTGAAAACACGTTGAAACTAGGGATTTGAGAGTAAATATAGAAAATACTTATGTAAGTAGACTGCTCCAGTGGTTTAATCTGCATAATACCTTCCCAAGTATAAAAGAATTTTTTTCCTCAGCTACCAGAATCGTTAAAAATGACAACATTATTTGCTACAATTCCCATACGAAATCAGATTAGAATCTATGGTTGAGAAAACTAGTTGGAACTTTCATTAGATGAAGTTAAAATATGCCGATTAGGAAGGTCAGTTTAGGTTTCACCACTTTTGATTGTTAAACAATCTGCTGAAATTAACGATTTTAGGGTCTTGATAGATCCATTACTACTATTTTGAAGAATAACCGCCAATAAACTTTTGGAAGTTATCTTGACGTTTTCAATATAGGTTGAGCTCTTATCCATCTTTCTTTGATGATAATGGCGACATCATATAAAAAATGACTCTTATCGACAATTATATGGCTCAGTATATCAATCAGATATACTATCAAAATGAAACTTGGTTCATGAATGTTTTAGAACGTCGAGAATGCGGATGGTAGCACTAAAAACTTTTAGGAAACTACAATATCAGAAGTATACCAGCTCTAGCTCTAGCTCTAGCTAGTGCAATGATACTTGTGTACACGTTGCGGATGAAGGAAATCGTCCGGATTTCTCTAGATGTTTCCGTGCTTCACGAGCATTCGATATGCATCTGGTCTGGTTCTTAGATTCCAGTTTCAGCAAGGGTCCATCATGAGATGATTTGTATTCGCGATCATACAAAATTCTTACGTACGCACCTACTCCAAGCTCGCAAACTTAACGTCGGCTGCTGGTTTCTGTACTGCTAAAGTACTGTAAATATTAATTTCAGGTGCGATTTCTTTGAGTTTTTTTTTACGAAAAGAAGATATTTTCAAGTCCAAAGAGAAACCGAAATGTACCAAAACGCAAGCGAAAAACCTGATTTATCTAATAAAAAATACCAGTGTTTCTGATTGCACAAGAACCTTCAACTTCAAAATTTTATTTTGAAGAAGTGTTTTTTAATTATTTACTACAAATGAGATAGTTTTTATATATTTATGTTGTTTTTATTTTATTTTATTTCAAGCCTTAATTTCATAAATAACATCAACAGTAAAGAAACTAACTGACGCCAATAATATCGAATGCGCTATTATTTCAAGTAGTTCCAACGATAAGAAGAATGGCGTCAAAATTTCTGAACATTCGGATGAGTTCCTTTGCAGATACTCAGGCTGACGTGACGCTACTTCGGAGAATTTGTAATCAATGAATCAAAACCAGTTTCAATGTTTCAATAAAACACTACAATTTGTTGGGTGGAAACACTGTAAAATTCCAGGAATGGCTTGAGCAGTGTTTCCGGGAAAATTCTCCATCGAAAAGAGCCATCGGCAGATGGTATCCTGATTTCCAACGTCTTCTTTATACGATCACCGATGACGCGGAACACTTTGGTTGTCCAAAAAAGATGATAACGCGGAAAAATATCAAAAAAGGATTGAAAATTGTTGTGGGTGATCTTGAAGTGAAACTACGTTAGCTGACATCCTCAAAATGTCAAAAGAAACCGTATTCAACATTTACACAAAATTTGGACTTGAAAAAACTTGACGGAAGGTTTGTTGCCTTGCTCAGAGTGAAAAAAAAATAACGAGTTATCGAATCCGAGCTTCGTTTGGATCTTTCAAAGCCCAACAAAAAAGGTTTTTTGATCCAATATCTGACCATGGATGGAACATGAATCCACCACTGCACGTCAGACAAAAAGAGCATCTGCTGAGTGAGGAGCAAAGGGCGGAAATCGCGTCAAAAATCCCAACCAAGAGCTGCAAAGTTTATGACGCCTATATTATGGAATCCGCAAGGAACATTGTTCATCGACTTTCTGAAAAATAGCCAGCAGACAATTAACATTATAATTACATAAACTTACCCGATTGAGGGACGAGATTAAGCGCAAACGACCTATTTGTCGAAGTAAAAAATTATGTTTAATCCGAAAAATGCACCGATATAAGTTGGTAAAAACCATGGCAAAAATTAATGGTTCACGCTTAGACACCCAGCAATCACTGGCTCTCGGCCGATGAAAAAAGGATGTTCCACAGAAAGAGATTTGGTTCGAAGATGAGTACATAGATGAATAAATAGAAATTTTTAGAAAAATTGTATTTTTATTGAGATTTCCATGTGTTCACAACTCAATTATCACTGCAAAATGAATCATTTGAGTAATATTGACTGCATTCATTCGAAAGAGCAATATTGCATTTTTTTGATTACTCAGCCTAATAGTAGGGAGATTAGTATGTTTTGAATTTAATGAAGGAGCCTACTTACAGTATTTCGAAAGTTGTTTATTTTAAAAAGCATAGCTCACTGAAGAGATCGATAGTCTTGTAAATTTTTCTTAGACGGTGTCTCCTTTGTTTGTAATAGAATCTTCTATGAAACATTCAGTATAACTAGGGCCCCTCCATTCCCTATGCCGTTTCAAACGTTAATTATCGCCACCGTTCTTGGCTAGAATAGTTGATAATATCCTTCCTAAACAGTGGCCAGTATTCAAATCAGGAGTTTTAATTATTCGACTATATTATTTGGTATTTCTCAAGCATTTTCATACGAAGTACTTGTTCAGTACACATGCAATCAAAATAGTTCATCTAGTGTGTTTTTATTATCTGGTCGCAGGTTTGTATATTTTCAGGAATCAGACAAAAGTGTGCATCACTAATCTTCATTTTCACAATTGCATCATATGTAGCGGCTGTAACAACAATTTGAAGAAGTTATTTAAATATACTGCCTCTGTCGCTTCATTCAAGAATATTCATGTATTGTTCCTCTCTAAAGTTTTGGATTTATCGATTTTGTAACCTAGTTCCTGGCGATTCAAAATCGCAATTCGTGGCTCGTACTGGGGGCCAAAGTTATTCTTCGACCATAAGATGGTTCTCAGCATATCATTCATTAGCTATAGGCTGGAAGACACGAGTACTTTTGATTTCTCTGAAGAATCTATAACGACATTCTGTGAATATTTTCTCAGATTTTTCCTATATTTTCGACATGGTTTTTGTGGAATTAATTTTTTAAATATTCTTTTCGTAAATATACCTGCAACTATCAGTTGCACATCAAAAGTTGAATTATTCATTTTGTTCGTTATGAAATTGGTAACTTTTTATATTGAAAACTTTTTGTGTAAATTGGTAAACACTATTGTACAGTCAATTGAAAATATTCAATTTTCATCTCAGTTCTTTGCGAATTACATCGCACTCTTATGCAGAATTGCTCAGTGTTTTTCATGAAAAGCAAATTTTCTTCAATTTAACATATTAAACTTTGTAATTCAGTCGACCTGTGAGTAGAAATCCACACGTTGACGTGGCATTATGGTAGCAGATTTTTGATCTGCTATCAGAAAAATATCCATTACATCAAAGTTATTCACACAGATTAATAAAGCATTCCGTGAAATAAAAATTCACAATGAGTTGAAATGTAATTCGTAGTAATTTTTTCCTGCAAAATTATGCAAAAAAAAAATTGATATATATTATCGTACATATCATGGCTTCTAGTCACAGAACTAGAAAACTTAGTTGATTGGTAATGGAATAACCTATATTCATGTATGAAAACTCATTATACTCACTAAATCTATGAATAACGACATTATTCTATTATTAGTATGAATTTATAATTTTTATTTTTATCAAACTTTAGTTCCCTATGGAAAAAAATTTCAGGTTGTACTCTGAAGTTCTAAATACGAGAATGACATGTTGATTTCCTCTCAATATAAGAAAATTGAAAACAATGATTTGAACAAATCTAGCAGAATAATCACTCAGCATTAAGAAATCACTGCCCTATAAGTATAGAAAGCCATAGGACCAGGAGTGCTCAAACTTGAACTGCTAGCGATCTACCTCAATATTTTTAGACTACTTACGATTGACTCAAGAGTCTGCAAGTATTTGTGATGCAGGGTTGTCGTTCATACACGATACACTCTACCTACCTACTTACCTAGGTAGGGTGTACCGTAGCATATATAGATATTAGCTTTCCGCACAATGTACATTATTTTAGTCAAGGTTGGGGTTAGATTTTGTTAGGTTCTTCTCTATAATATCAATGAAAAAAATTCATAGTTATTCAAAATTTCGAAATTATTGGTTGTAACAATACAAAAGAGTTACATATGGTGTTAAACTTAACCAAGGAATGACTTTGGATGTTGAAGCGTGGCACTGCTTGTCCTCAGCATAACTGTCATAAGATGGTACATAACCACTGAGTGTTAATCGCAAGCATGATGACATATGATCGTCAGTTAGTCGATATCGATATTTTCACATAATTATCTTCATTTCAGAAAATGCAGACTCGCACAAGTAAGTTGACCCAAACATTGCCGTCAGTTGAGCCTTAGATTCGGATATTTATCTTTTAATATAAAACATCGGAAATTTGTATCAGATGCTGTAGCTTTCAGATGTATATCTGATATAATCTGCACCAATTCATTTTCAACAGAACATGAGTTCATATTAAACTGACTTGCTATTTCAGTAGCTAATTTCTCAATGTTTTTACATGAGAAAGGATTACTCATAAATGATGCTATATTTGCCAATTTACTGCAATCATATAAACACATTTCGAATTGCCCAAAAATATTTGATAATTCAGCCTCATACGTATTATAATTCAACTGAGAAATTCTTGTTTTCAAAGACGGAAAATGTTTCAGATCCTTTCGTTTCAGTTGATCTATCATAAGTTACAGTTTACTTTTAAATGCGTTTACTGCGCTAATCATCTCAATAATAGTTTTTCATTTACCTTGAAGCTCCAAGTTAATGGTGTTTAAGTGCATTGTGTCAGTCATTTTTCGTTTTTCACGTCCGTGTGAAGAACTAAATCAGTGTATTCAGCTGACTCCCTATCTTCCAACTGCGAATTAAAGAGCTACGTGTACGTATGGAATTCACAAATTTTGTTGCAATGCCCATAATTTCGTCAGCGTTTTAAACTTTGGAACACAAAACTTGTTGATGAATAATGCAATGGAATGAAAACAAATGGAGGGGAAATCTTCATTAGATCGACACAATGCCACAAAACCGATTTCGTTTCAAGTCATAGCTAGTGCTCCATCGGTTGTAATGCAGACTAATTTATATATTGGTAGCTTGTAGTTTTTTACAAAATTGAAGAAAACGTCATATATATCTTCGCCACGGGTCTTTCCCTTCAGAGGAATGATTGTACCACCCGAATAAAAATACACATCTGGGCAGTGTCTGTGATATCGGTGGATTCGCCGAACTATAAAGAAAAGTGTGTACATTTCATGATATCGTGTTTTAGTTTATCTGCCATGTCCTGACCCAAGACTTCAATATGTCTTGTGACAGTTGGACGATATAACTGAAGTTCTCTTATAGTAGAAATGATTTCTGTCTTATTTTTAAAATCTCCAAATAAAGTCTCACCCGCTTCAATAAATGCTTTCTTCACAACCGATTAATCTTCGAATGGTTTCTTGTGTTTCGCCTATATATGAGATATTTTAAATGACGCGATCGTTGCAGCTTTTGACTGTTTGGCTGGTCTCGTGAACATGGTTTGTTCTTTTTTCAAACAAGATATCAAACCACCTACTATTCGTTTTCTTAATTCACTCTATGGCGGAAAATCATTTTCATAGTTTTTATGAACCGTTTTATGATGCCTCTCTAAGTTAACACGCTTAGGTATTGCAACTGACGCACGACAAATAAGACGAATGCACTTATCCTTCACCATACAAAAGAAAAATTCTTCCTCCCAATCATTATTAAATGGATACGTTTTAGATTTCTTCGCTGCAATCAATTTGTACTGTTTAATAATAAACTTTGTATCGACGTAGTATTGCCTTCAGGTTACAATTCCGAATGACTCCAATTCCTGCAGGCGCAACATTTAATCGATGTGAACGAAGTCGAGAGTTCCCGTCAAACGCGCCGCCCGAAATTTGTAGAAAAGCGGCAAGAATAAAAAACGCGGCTTTTCTTTGACTAGTACCGCGCATTCCTACAATAAAGCCGCTAGCAGAGTGTTATTTTATTTCGTAATAAATTTTTTCTTCTCGAGATCTACTCAAAAAGCACTGGCGATCGACTGGTCGATCGCGAGCGACCGTTTGAGCACCCCTGCTGTAGACTATTATATTTATTTATTAATTCTTAATCTAAATTTACTTTTTATGTATCAGTGCTGATCAGTGGAACAATGCAAATGTGTGTTCAACTTCGTACAAGTGAAAAAGTTGTCAAAGTACATGAAAAATATAGATCAATTCTTTATTTGACTTAATATCCTGCTAATTTGAAGTAAAAACGACATGTCCACGTTCTAGTGCATGGGTTAACTGAGCAAAGTTTGAAACGTTAAATTAAAGATAGTGTAATGTATATTTGCGGAGAAGTCAAATGGTTTGAAGCAATTTGTAGAATACTGAAATTGAAAATGAAAATTTTCGAATTGCTTAGTGATACTTTCTTATATGTTAGTTACACACAAAACATTTTGATAGAAAAAATGTAAGTAATTACATAAGAAACAAGATGTATATTTAATTCACTACTTACGGAGATATTCACAACTATCGAAGAAGTTGTACTTTTTTGCATAACGAAAAACAATCACACATCCCAGCAAAATCGGATCTCTACTTTTTAAGCAAGGCCTTTTCAGATCTTTTACTCAACAAAATTTGCGCGTGTCAACGGAAATGACGCAACTTATTTTTCACCATGACTGCTTGACCTTCCATTATTCCATATATAGTGTATAAAATATGTTTGCAAGAAAAACTGTAGAGAATTTTATATTTGAATATTATTTTGATAAATGAGAACATCATTCAGCTCATCTGCAAAATACTAAATTTTGTCATCATGATCTTGATAATTTTATAGTGATACAAGATATCAGAATAATCCTAAGAAAACTTTCAGAATGCCAAAATAAGAATTTATATGAGCTCCTAGCTGTGTATGTTTTTCAATGTGATGCTCAATTCGACTCGGCTATATCAAAATCAATTCTCCTGAAAAATATTAATAACTCTTTTTATTCACTTGATTCGGTTGTATATCTCGAGACCAACCGTTTAGCCGAGCTAGTCGAAATTCTTTCGATTCTACGTTTCGAATTCGCTACCAAATATTTCTATTTTCACAGAATTGTTATATTAATCTCATCACGAACTAATCTTGAGTTCCGTTCCAGATTGCAGATGTCACAAATTGCAATCGGCGTCCCTCATTTTCAACCCTTCCTTCTGGATTCCCCTCTATATAGACAGTGTTATTTCAACACGAGCTTGCATAAAATTACGATTTTCTGAAGCTAGCGGTTTCATTAGGATCCGTACCTATTTCCCCTATTTATTTAATCAAATGGTGACTATTCTGAATACAACGAACTATGGATATTATCTTCTAGACTTGGCTAGATTTCATTCCAAAAACACTGACTTTATTTGCTCGAGACAAACTACAATTCGAAGAAACAGATTTTTCGTTTTTACCTGATTTCTATACAGTGCATATCAATGAAAACGAACCGACCTGAATAACACTGGTTTGATTTTTCTGTGAATTTCTTGAAATTGGTCGATTTTTATGGAAGGGAAACTGTTTTGGTTGAACTTTCGTTCTCCTCCTATGACTTAAGAAAAAGAGCTTGTGTAATACCTTTTTCAAAAGGGGATCCCATTCTCTATACGACCTTGTAATTCTCTACTTTCAAAAACGAGATGAGACGAATTGAAATTGAGAGTTGATTGGGTAAATTCTAGAATTTCATGAATCCATTTGAGTAAAATATTCCATCAGAATCTATTCTGTTGAATCGGCCAAAATCGGG
Organism: Cryptolaemus montrouzieri; assembly: GCA_013387265.2. Taxonomy (NCBI): domain Eukaryota; kingdom Metazoa; phylum Arthropoda; class Insecta; order Coleoptera; family Coccinellidae; genus Cryptolaemus; species Cryptolaemus montrouzieri. The sequence continues at coordinate 67,421,312 of JABFTP020000021.1, read as the reverse complement.
CGATTTTGACTGCCATTATATAGCGCTTCTGTTGCCTATCCAACAACCCGGTAAATCTATTGCCTAGATGGTAGCGCACTGCGGCAACATATCGGAGAGTACTCAATCGTATTTTTAAATAGGCTAACTCCAAGGGAGATGCCCCACAATTGCGAAAAGAAAATATCTAGCTCAATAGAGCTCTTTTAGTGAAACAATTGCACCAGCAAAGAGAGTAAGCTTTCATTATGCAATAAGTCATTATGAAAATGTAAAACAAGGGTTAATTCAACAAAAAATTTCACCTTAATGAAAATGAGTAAATTTCCATCTATACCGACTTGTGTCGGAGGATAGATGGCACTAATGAAAAATAATTTTTTTGAATAACTATTAATGCAAAATTATACTTAATCTGAAAATTGAATCTTCCTGCGATATTTCCTCCATGAATCCCACATATTTTCAAACTTTGTGCAATTTTCACGCATTCACCTTTTACAACGAACGCACTTATTCCAATCATCTGACAGTGTGGTACTGTTGTAGTCTTCAAGGCACCCTGCACATTCATTTTCATCAAACTCATCGGCGACTTCATGTCTGTCTTCTCTATAGAATACTTCGCTCTTCTGCTAATCCGACTTCCTTGTACATTTTAATTGAGATTCCATTTAAGAGTTGGACTTGGATTTCCGGAGATTTTTCTCTTTCAATGAATTTGCCTTTTCCATATATTCCGGTGATGTTGAGACTGTTTCAGTACTTCTGCCTCTTTTCTTCCACCCACTGGAATTATGGACAAATGTGATGTTACGTTAAGAATTTTGCCACCAGACAGTGGTAGATCAGGCGCCAATGATGGTCCAGGTTGAGATTCAGGTGTAGTAGGTTGGAAATCAGGAAGGTGTTCTGCCATTGGCTCAGTTACAACGTTAGAGAATTTTTGAGGATCTGGTGGTTTGAGCACAATGCCAATGGAAGATTTAGCTGCATCAGAAACCGGAAAAGCATGTTCTGGTATGGCTTTAGGGTTGTATGAGAAGATTCCTGTAGCTCTAAATGAAGAAACAGCGTTGTCAATAGTTGCAGCTTTAGACCATGCATCAGCCAAGAGCTCTGAAATTGTAATCTGGTTTTTTCTACTTGGATTCATCTTCATACAAAGATGTTAAAATCAGATTTCAGAGATTCAAACGCTCATCGATACACGGGCTGAGGATAGTGTGGAAAGGTATAAATAATAAAATTGAGTCATTACTCTCAATTAGTTCCAATACCACAGCGCTACAGTGTGACGTATGCCCATCAACATTAGGAGTGCTTTCCCCAAGACCTTTCGAGGTAGAAAATGCTCTCTCAGCCACAAAATGAAAATATCAGCATACACATAGGCTGATTTTTGATTCATGTAAACTACTGATCCATTGCGCATACCATCTTGAAACTCATATTTTCTGTAGTTGCCTTTAAATACGCAATCTGGAGGTAAAAGGTCCTTCTGCATTTTAGCAAGCGATAATCGTGATCGTTCATCCTTTTCGCATGATGTAATTGCAGACAAATCCTTTGATCCTTTTTCGACTATTACGTAACCTACCTTGTTGTTTAACTGCAGGCCTGTCTTATTCATATTGTAAATGGATACCAGCTGGTTTTCTTTTTGTAATGCGTAAATTATTAAAAATAAGACATGGTTTCCCTTCAACTCGGGCAAGTGAAACACCTTCGGCCTTTTTAAAGATAGTTCTGGATGACGGAAAATGAATAAATTGAACAAGACATATCCAGCCTCAACGTTCTCCAGATTAAATGAATGCTTCGAGTTCAACTTAGTTGAAAAATCAAATTCGTAAGATCGAATATCATCGCGAGTTGGAGCAAATCCTCTTTTCTGGAGTGATTCAATATGAGCCACCATAGCTTCTTCGGATGGATCATTATTGTGCAGGCGGCGCCGCAGTATTCTTGATGATATATTGAATACTCTTGCTGCCAAATTTACACCCATTCCATTTCTGACTGCTGTCATAGCACGCGTAAGGGCATTTTCTGACCAGGAAACTTGAGTTTACCCCGGTTTTCTTATATGCTAGGTAAGGATCAAACTATAAACATATTCGAAATATTATGTAAAGGTAAATTTTCGTTTTTTGATTGTGAAAACTAATGAAGAAATATTCATTTCAGAGTGAGGCATCTTCACCGAGATAGATTGTGCCAACTATCCCAAACGGTGGGTGAGACGCCCCACTTTATATAAACTACATCCATCACGTCAACAAAGGGAAACATATTCACTGCAATAACCTTTCACTTTATTAATAATATGCTTCAATATTCACGCCTCTACCTACTGTCGTTAAAAAACAGGACACTTATAAATCAACATCAACACATATTGGATACACAAATCATAAAATCTTACCTTTTTATGGATGATTTTACCTCAGCGTTAGCTATTGCGTGTTATATTTTCTCACACTCACAAAGACTCATCATCTAGAGACATCTACTCAAACATTGTTGAGCTACAGCAGCTTGCCATCTCTCCTAGTGGGGCATATCCCACGGATTTACCCTACATAACGATATTTAACGTTAGGTTAAGATGATTTCGGATATCCTACGATGATAACTATTACGACAGGATGGATCAAATTTTCAGGCATGTTCAAATAGGTTTCGCCGTCGAAGTTTCCATGTAAAACTAACGACCCTACAATAAAACTTCCTGTTATGGCGTTCCAAACATTAAGCTTTTGAGGTTTTTGAGTGCGATTCTACCTCTTTAAATGGTGATTAGTATCACCCCAGACACTATAGATATGACAGTGCAATTCGTCATTTTAGAAGAAAAGATGTTCGATGAGAAAAACAAATATCATGAAGCGAATTCCCATCGATATCATTTTCTCACTGAAATGTTCGCAGAAATCTAAAAGAAGATCGAAAACACCTTCCTTCAACTCGGGTACGAGTCTAATTTTATATGGAAGGAGTTTGTCATAATGAATAATAAAATAAAAACAAGTTACTATGTTTTAACTATCACTAATTTATTGATGTAAAGCATAAGAACTTACATTGGTTGGATCGGTTTCGGACATACGTCCATTATCAACAACAAGCTAATGAAAACTGAATAGTCATGTACAATACAGGAACTAACATCAACATATACTAGTAGAGGTCACAGTAACTTGAATTATGGTAATTGGTAGGTGATTAACTCTACCCGGTCGTTAGGGAACTTAACCCTTTCTACCCTAGATGCTTTGAAAATTTCCATCGATTCAAAGAAATTGAGTTTATAAGATTTATTACAAGAATGAACAATTTTTAGCTGAAGTTCTGGAAAAGGATGACATTCATGCAGACAAGGTGCAGCTAAAGCTGAATCATATTTCTGCTCTAGGAATGACCGGAAATGTTCCTTGTATCTAGCCTTGAAAGAGCGTCATGTTTGACCTATATAAGGAATTGTACTCAGAGCATGTTAATTGGTATATTCCTGATTTTTCAAATTCATCGGTTTTATCTTTTGTGTTGAAGAGCAGGCCTGACAATTTGCTAACTGGTTTGAATGCAATATGAATCTTTTCTATCAAAACTCTATCTGTTCTGACGTCTTCCCAAAATATGTTAAAGACATACATTTTTCGGTTGCGTATTTTTCTATTAATTGAACCCTCTATTGCTTTTATATCGAAACCGTTGTTTACTGCTATTAACATAATGATGTCAAATTCTGATTTTCGGTCCATGTCCGATAAAGGCAAAGAAATCGCTCAGTGGATCATGGATTTGAAGGCTGCTATTTTTTGAGAATACGGGTAAAATGAATCTATGGCTATAACATCATCCGTGTACGATGGTTTTCTGAAGACATGCTAAAATGTCATCAACATATCGGTACCAAAATAGAATATGCCTTTTCGTCAAAGGTGGCGTCAGAATTTTAGTGTATTCCAAATTAGACATGAAAATTTCAGATAGAAGGGGACTGAGGGGTGAACCCATAGCTGAACCATTATTTTGTGAATATATATTATTATTGAACTGAAAATAATTTTGGGTCAAGCATAAATAAATCAGAGAAATTAACTCATCTTTGCAGAAAGCGTTGAGATTTCTGCCTCTAAAATACTTGATATTAAGGAACACAGTTTGTTGCAGGTATATTCGAAAACATATCTACATCTAATGATATTAATTTTGCGGTTGGTGGCATGATCAGATTATTTATTTTATTCGATAATTCTAATGAATTTTTATACTGTATTGTGAATGAAAATCTGAAATTGATTTGAATTTGGAATTTAGTTGCTTAGCAAGTATTTGTGTTGGACTATTGGTATATGACACCACTGGACGAATGGGGTTATTTTCTTTAAGTGTTTTAATGAGACCATATAATCTAGGAATTCTGGGATTCATTTTAATCCATCTGTTTATCTCGAAGCTACTAAAAAGTCATTGCATATCATTAGCGGCTGCTCTAATTTGTTTCTGTATAGTGGTGTTGGGTCTTCCTGATCGAGTGTAAGCGCTTCTTTATTAATGAAATCTTCCATTTTTTCCTCATATTGCACTTTTGGAATAACATATATAGCATTTGACTTGTCTGCTCTTGTGAATACTGATGAATTTTCAGAATTATACGTTTGATATTTTTGATTGAAATTTCATCCTTCGAGTTGGTTTGATTTTTATGGTTCTTTAAAATCCTCTCAATTTTTGCCTTTTCAAAATTGCCAGTATTGAAAGTTCTCGTTAGAATTTCGCATTCAACTGCTAATGTTTCTAATGAGTCATTCTGTATTTTAGGAATAAATTTAGGACCTTTGGAAAGAAGATCTGTTTCTTTCCTGTTGAATTGAACATCAGATAAATTAACAACCCTTTGACTTCCCGAAGAATTAACTCTATCTATTATGGGTGACTCAAGTGTGACTGAAAATTTTTATTTGAGTGATTTCAATTTTTAGAGTGTCTATAAAATTTTTTGAATATGGAAATACTAATTTTAGATCTAATTGTATCTTCCAAAATATCAAATTCTGAAGAATGTAATTTAAAACTGAGTTCTGAGTGCAAGACCTTGAGGTAGTGCTGAATGACATACCTTTTATTATAAAGATGTTTATATTCTTCTTTCATCCGAATGATCTTCGCTGCTTGGACTGCTTTATATGATGTTGAAGATACACTATTTGTTTTGATATTCACCTATCTCGGTGTAACTTCAAACTTAAGACACTGTTTGTTGAACCACAAGTCGTGTGAACAATTCCTGTACTTCTCCATGAGTTTGGCGTATAGGTTGGCTTGAACTGCTACACAAGCATCTTTCAAATAATTGACCGATGAAGCTTGAACTACGTGATAGTTGATAGTCATATTGAATAATAAAATAAAATAGAGTTATATATTTTAACTATCACTTATTTATTGATGTAAAGAATAAAAAATTGCATTGGTTGGAGGGTTAAGCTCCTTAACGACCAGGTAGACTTAATCACCTACCAATCACCATTATTCAAGTAACTGTGATCTCTACTAGCATTATATCGATGTTAGTTCCTGTATTGTTCATGAGTATTCAGTTTTCATTAGCTTGTTTGTTTGTTATTCCTTTAACGTGCTCTATTTCCGCCTTTCGGCCAATGACACGCTGGGAAATTCTGTCACCTCACTAACCCGGGAATTTTGCCGAACCCCTCTCGTGTCGAGGGAAGGGATCTTTAATGTCCAAGACATCTCTGTTAGACAGGACCGACGGTTTTACATCTCCTCCAAAAGATGGATACTCAAGCGATTCTCAGAATCCGAAAAATTGCACCGACTTTGTGGGGATTGAACCCAGGTAACTCTGCGCAGGAGACGAGCATCATATCCCATACGCCACCGAGCCGGCTCATTAGCTTGTTTTTGCTAATGGACGTATGTCCCAAACCGGTCCAACAAATGTAATTTTTCATTCATTACATCAATAAATTAGTGATAGTTAAAAGATAGTTACTTGTTCTCATTTTATTATTCATTATGACTATCAACTATCACGTAGTTCAGACTTCATCGATCAATTACTTGACGGAATTTGTATTTGTGAAGAATCCTGAAAATACTATACGGCATACTTCAGATACTTTCGACAATCTCACAGATTGTGTCTTCCCTATCATGGCAATTTCAATCAAAATGGCCAAACCAATTCATTTGTCATTTGCAACTCTGTGGGGATTGAGTTTTCTATTGAAAACACATCAAGCTTCTATGAATTTGATGGTTAACTCTGAAACGTATTTGTGCCCTAAATGCTTTCCAGGATTATTTTCGTTGATAGTGCTCGCAGTAGCTGTAGATAACATTTTGAAAACTGAACTCACAATTTCATTACGTTCCTTCAGTCCATATAAATCACCATTGTTTCAAGTAATTAAAACTATGGAAAATACTTTCAACGCAAGTTACTTTTGTTTTAATGGACAACTAACAATGACTGAATCTAGCAATTTAGATAGAAGAAGAAAATGAAAAAACACCTGCCAGCATAATGGAATATTTTATTTATTGATTCAAATGAAATTAATCTAGATTTTTCGTAATAGAATCACATGCTACCTGTTTCCCATTCCAGATCAGCAGAATTATTAACTCTTCGAAAGAAAATCGATTTGAGAGATTTCATTCTCAACTATTCGGAGGAGGCGATGCCTGTCCTGCCACATCTATGGCCGCACAGGATGATTTAATGTGTATGTTGTTTGCTTCTTGAAAAGGGCTAATTTGTTATTAAAAAAGATATAGAGGGAAGTACGTGACGTTGCTAGCTGGACCGTTCGCTGATTGGAGTTTCCCTCGAGCCTGGTTTTTCTTTGAAACTAGATTCTCACCGAAGCTAAGCCATGGCATTTTCCATAGAAGCATGTACAAAAATAAGAAAGATCAGCAACCTACCAGCTTTGAACGAGAGACTGGAGATCAAGCGTATGACTGTTCTATTCTGGATACTTTCCAATAGAAGAATGTTTGGGTGTGGAGCCCCACACATGGAACAGTATTCCAAACCAGGTCGCCCCTTTGCTTTATGTAAAAGCATGACTGTGATGACGTGAAGTAATCGTTAGCCATGAAAAGAAAACTGAGTTTTGCAGAAGCAAATCGCTACAAGAAATGAAAACGGTGCTCGATCAGTGATGAATTTTCAAGAAATTCAGAAAATTTTCAAAGAAGTTTTTCAAACAATTCTCGATTTCAAATGTTTTTTATATAGAAAATAATCACGTGGTCGTATAGGGAATGGAATAACCTTTTCAAAATGGTAACACAACTCGCCTTTATTTCTCTTTTCAGAAATTTAGGAGGAACATGTAACAAAAAATATCCGCCTTCAGCCAAAACTCGACTTCTTTCAGAAAATTCACGTTCTCCTATCAGATCTCCATATGTTTGAAATGGTAAATTCGGTCATGAGATATTCTGATTCAGAATATAAAAATGTATATATTTGGTTATTATAGCTGAATTACAAACAATATAAAATAAGTATTTTTCAGCATTGAAAAAATTATTCAGAGGAAATTTGTAATAATCCTTCATGAAAATCCTGAATCAAGAGTAGATTCCTCAGGACGAGCGTGTTACCAATCTCAATTTTACGTTTACTTCATACTGAACAAATAAACCAAGCCGCGCAGTTTTATGGGGGCAATCGGGCGACAGATGTCACTATTATTTCAGAAATATCCTTATCTTGTCATCAAAATAATATGAAATCTTTACGAGCGTTGTTCTGTGGCACTTCAAGACTCCGGTTTCATTGAACGACTGGGGAGCATGACGGATGAAAATATTGAATTTTTATATACTTCAAGCTAGTTTTTCATGACCTGACTCAAATGATCCATATCGTTCCATTAGATTGCTGAAACTGATTCAATTAAATTGTGCAATACTTGACGCGTAACAAAGCTTTCTGTAGTGGAAATCTGTTTTCCATTAGACAATATAAATTTGGCACAACTTTTGTGAAGCTACGTATTACTGCGCCATTGTCAACTGTTGGAAAGTTCGGCGGTTGCTATGATCAGAAATTGATGAATTAGGATTGAACATTCAATTCTATGTTCCGTAGATTCAATGAAATTCAACTTCCTTGAATTCAAGCAAAAGTAATTCATATTAAATTGTATGTAGAGTTTTGACGTTTATATACTCTTTCTCGTTTTTATCTTGTGGTGACTTATTTAGAGTTCAATTCTTAATAACTCAAGTCAGAAAAGATGGGTGGTAGATTCAATAAAATTCAGAATAACCCAGTGCACTGAATATTATGAACTGTCTGGTGAGCAATCCCAAATAATAATATATACTAATGGAATAATTGATCGATGAAGCCTGAACTACGTGATAGTTGATATTCATAATGAATAATAAAATAAAACAAGTTACTATGTTTTAACTATAACTAATTTATTGATGTAAAGAATGACAAAATTTTAAATTGGTTCGACCGGTTTTGGACATACGTCCATTATCAACAACAAGATAATGAAAAATGAATACTCATGTACAATACAGAAATTACCATCAATAAAATGCTAGTAAAGATCACAGTAACTTGAATAATGGTGATTGGTAGGTAATTAAGTCTACCTGGTCGTTAAAGAGCTAACCCCTCTCTACCCTAGATGCTTTGAAAATTTCCATCAATTCAAAGAAATTGAGTTTATAAGATTTATCACAGGAATGAAGAATTTTTAGCTGTTGAAGTTCTGGAAAAGGATGACATTCATTCAGACAATTTGCAGCTAAAGCTGAATCATATTTCTGATGTAGGAATGACCGGAAATGTTTTTTGTATCTAGCCTTGAAAGATCCACCTGCTTGACCTATATAAAAGGAATGGCACTCAGAACATGTTAATTGGTATACTCCTGAATTTTCGAATTTATCGGTCTTATCTTTTGTGTTGAAAAGCAGGCCTGACAATTTGCTAACTGGTTTGAATGCAATATGAACTTTTTTACTATCCAACAAAACTCTAGCAACCTGCTCTGACGTCTTCCCAAAATATGTTAGAGGCATAAATTTTTCGGGCTTCTCTCTCTTAGATTAGGAATATATCATGTTGAATGTGCTGTTGCGTCTTTTTCGATTAATTAAACTCTCTATTGCTTTCATATCGAAGCCGTTGTTCTCTGCTATCAACATAATGGTGTTGAATTCTGATTATCGGTCCATGTCAGATAAAGGCAAAGAAATCGCTCTGTGAATCATGGATTTGAAGGCTGCTATTTTTGAGAATACGGGTGAAATGAATCTATGGGTATGACATTATCCGTGTGTGATGGTTTTCTGAAGATATTAATTGATAAACGGTTATTATTCTCCAGAGAATTGTTAGATCTAAGAAATTGACATTAACATGTTCTGAGTGCAATTCCTTTTATATAGGTCAAACAGGACGCTCTTTCAAGACTAGATACAAAGAACATTTCCGGTCATTCCTACATCAGAAATATGATTCAATTAGTTGTACTAGGAAATGGACGTCCATTTGGAAGAATAGGCAATGTTGAATTTTGTTCATTTTTAATGAATGGTGTTTGATGTTCTTTATATCTAATTATTATTATTATTATCATTGTTATACAAAAGTTAGGGCTAAGGACAAGGTCCTATAGAAGCCAAACACAAATCAATATATACTTAAATTAAATAGTATACAAAATAGTGTGTTTAGCTCTGTCGACACAAACTTAAAAATAGGATGAATACGTAGTGGTAGAATGCGAAGAATTATGCAAAAGGAGTTTGGTCAAGTCCATTTTTAAATAAGTTCAACAATGAGGCGTTCACAACTTCTGCGCCTAAGCTGCTCCAAGAGTCAAATATCCTGTTAGAGAAGAAACGTTGGCAAAGCGTTGTCATGAACACTTCCTTTCGTAAATTCAGCCTATGAACCCGCAATTGTATATCAGTGTAAGGCGTAAATATGCTTGCCAGATTGGCGTAGTCGAACTTTAACATTGGATAGGCGAATATGAGGTCTCCACGAAGCCTATGCTGACAGAAAGGCAAAATGTTGGAGTCGCGCAAGCGATCCTTATAACTTGGTCTAACGCGGCCAAAGGACTTCCATGTAGCTCTGCGTTGTACTTTTTCTAATAGGCCCTTGCCACGCGCCAAAACCGGACACCAGCCTGGACCAGCGTACTCCAGCAACGAACGCACATAAGTTTCAAAGAATTTTATGGAGGAACTGAAAGAGACTACGGCCAACGACTTTCTGATTAGGTATATCAGACAATTTGCACGTTTGCACACAGAACTGATGTGAGCAGACCAGGGCAGGTCACTGCTGACAGCTACTCCTAAGTCTGGTCTTAACGGTGGACCATACAGGTCGTAAGTTGCAGAAGGATTATTTTTCCCCAAATGCAGAACGACACGTTTCGCAGAGTTAAGTGAAAGGAGCCAGTCATTGCACCAGCGACCGACATTAATTATATCAGACAGGAAGACTCCGTGCTGGGTCAGAGGATCCGCGTAAATTTCAGTGTCATCACCATAGAATGCTCTTTTACTCTTAACAGGAAACGGCAGATCGCAGCGAAGATGTTGAATAAAAGAGGACCAAGCACGGAGCCCTGCGGCTCACCGTTGGTAATGGGACGAACCGAGGAGAACGAGCCACCAACTCTTACCACGAACCTTCTGTCACTCAAATAGTTCCTAATCCATATCAGCAATTTTCCTTTGATAACACAGTGCTCCATTTTATGAAGTAGACGCCGCGGAGGAGTGCGATCGAAAGCTCGCGCGAAGTCGAAATAGATTACGTCATTGGATATTTTCGAATCAAGCGTTTTAGATTAGTCATTGATACACGACAATAAATTGGTTATGGTGGATTTTCCCTTGACTTATCGGTCAATAATTAAGGGGGTCCAACTCATCTCCCTTCTTGAACACAGGCGTAATTGGCGCGGTCTTCCAAGATGATGGTAATTGTACCTTTTCGTAAAGGCAGTCATCATTCAAGATAACGGATGGCAAAAAATATCTGCGTTGTTTTTGAATAATGCCGAGGTGATTCCATCCATTCCAGGAGATGAAGAGCTCTTAGAATTTTGAAGGTATTTTTTTTTTCTTTCTCTGGGGTAAATGAGATGTCTGTGAGACTGTCCTCAACACAGCGCGACAGTAGTGGCCGGAGGGGGTTTTCAGTCGGTTCATTTGTATAAATCTCAGCAAATGCTGCGGCTAGCGTTTCTGCAAATTCGGCATCTGACGAGCAGATATTACCATCAGCACGACGCAGAAAAGAAGTTGTAACTTTGCTTTTGAGACTAGTTCGGATGTGTTTGAACAAGCGTTTGGGGTTGTCTGAGTCGCCAATGCTGGTCTCCTAATTTTGCTTGGGGGAATGAATCGAACACCTGAGGAAATTTGAATAAACACGATGAATGTCCAAGTCCTCTGCAGTACTTGATCTCTTATACCGTCGCCACAGATTTCTCCTGTGATCCAGTAGCTGGATAAGTTCGTTAGTTGTTTTCGCGGATTTTTTCGACAGGAAATTGTGCGAGAATGTTTCGTTACGCACGGAGTAATCGTGGAGGGATAGTTCGACCACATTTTATTTGGATCATCTGAAAAGTCAAGAACCGTTTGCCAGTTCGTCCCAGAGAGTTCATTGGTTACTTCATTGAAGTCTGTGACGTTGATCATGGAGATTTCAGCAGAGTTTGAGGGTGCGTGAAAAATCTGAACAACAGAAATGATGACAACGTGGTCTGAGATACCAATAGATGGATGGAATATTGGATTCGTGATAAGCTGCTCATCGTTAGTAAAAATGAGATCGAGAATTGAGAGCTCGCTATTGATACGGAAACGAGTGAGGCTCCTAATGAGTTGAAATAAGTTTGATTCGAAGATAAAACGCACAAAATTGCTAATATTTGGATTGGAATCGAAGGCACTCTCGGAATGGGCAAAGTGATTGCAAGGAAATTGAAATCTCCCACAACAATGATATTTTCTTTAGAAGACATCATACCAAGATATTGAATGAGTTGGGAGTCAGCTCAACCAGTCACATCGGGAGGTCTGTAGATGCATAAAAAGTTCAAGTAGAGACCATGGATTACTCAACGAACTCGATTTCCATCCCTTGAACCCTTAGCTCTTCCTTAGAGATTGCGAAACTTTCAGTGAGTAGAGGAACGGACGTCTGTGTTTATCTAAGTGACTACTTAGATAAACACAGACGCACAAATTTTTCTATTGCTCCTAAAAGTTGTGTAGCCCTTGATATTAACTAATGAGTCTGAAATTTTGCTGTGAAGCCAGGTTTCAGTTAAGGGTATTATGTGGGGATTTAAATTTTGAACAGAATATATCAGCTCATCAATTTTAGACATTAGAGAGTTGAGGTTAGTGTCCATAAATGACAGGACAAATTGGGGACGTGAAGCAGTATTAGAATTGTTATCCATGAAAGTTATTGAAAACTTCTGGAACACCTCTCATATATTTGATAGTGAGGTTCTGTCTCAATTTTTCTTTCGTTCCTCAAGCTTCGTTCTCAGTTCTGAAGAAACGACCAGATTTCATATGTAGAAATTATTGCAGTTTCGAAAAGATTACCTATAAAAGATTTATTTAAATTCTCATTAGGATTGCAAACGCAAAAGAAAAGCAATAATAATTTATTCAGAGGTCTCAATGCAATGCTGTATTTCAATTTGGAAAGGACATTTGGCTACATTTTTACTTGTTTTATCCAAACTATAATGAAATAAGGAATTTTTCGAATTGGTGGAATTTATGGTTGTATATATTTGGCTAATATAATAATCATAAAAACAATAAATTCTAAATATTCATTCGTTTAAGATATATTGGACAAATAAACGGAAATGTAGAAAACAATCTTTTCTAAATTGAAATCCAAAGTTGCAGTGCGACCTAAAATAAATTGTTATCACTCTTATTTAGGGCTGAAAATGCTAGGAGTAATTTAAATAAAGTAGGAAATTATGAGTTTTTCGCCTATTGTGGATAGAGAACTATAAAAGTACTGACAATGTTCAATCAGAATGGAATAATATATAGAGTTTTGTGGATATTATAGACTCATCAATTACTTTAGAGTCTGTCGTGCAATGCTTAGGTATGCGATTAAATTTTACCATAATTTCAGTTTATTTTTTCATGTTATTCTTGGTCAACACACTCCAGAACTAGCTCTTCATGTAAGATCATTTGATGATCCAGTTAACTCTGAATCGTTTAACTTGCATCTAACATTCATTTTAGTGCGCATATTCACGTACTGTCGATATCTTACTACAACCCAAGGTGCATAGTAAAGGAAGGAAAATACGAAAACACTCAAAAGGCTATACAATAAGTCTAACTGGTATAATATACTTCTCAGTAATTATATTTCTCTCCTAGTCTAGCCAGGCAGCGTTTTCCCGTCTTAACAATTATCAACTTCTGCGTTTATTTACACCGGATCTGACATGTTGCACATATACTTCTCTCGATTTTCATTATGTTCTTGAGTTTCTCGTTCTTATTCCCCGCCAGAGAGGCATGACTGAGCTAATTGAGATGGAACAAAGGAAAATCTATTACCATATCCATGGGTTCAATTTCGCGGCATTATTTGTTATGTGATGTTGATATTGTTTCAAAGAGTTTGAATTAGACGCAGATATTTTTCGAATATCGTGTAAATTTTTATTCTTCGTGTTTTTGTATCATTTGGGGAAGTGAGGAACAAACTATGAGGGAATAAGTAGCTTATGGAAGTTTCTTACGAAGTTAATATTTTTGAAGCTATGGAAATCTCACATCTAGTCAGATTGAATCCTTCTTATATTCAAATTTATATGGAATCACCCGATATTTTGAATTTTACCTCAGGGATTTTGGAAATTTCGGAGGGTTGTTAGAATGGATCCTCTTTGAGATATTTCAATTGAAAAAATAAATTGAGGTTTATTTCAAAACAGAAACAAATAAAAAAAATAAGAGACTCTTCCCGCATGTTGTAAAAAAATTTGTAGGTGTTCTTTTTCTCAACCCCAGTAGCTTGTATTACCTTCTCTAGCCCTGATGCAAGTGTGAATCTGTCTAGGCAAGCTTTGGATTAGGTTCTCGACCTCCTCTGGGGTGATATTCTGCCACTCTTCTGTGGTGGCTTGGATGAGCTGTTGTGGGATTTTTAGAGTATCCTGGTGCAATCTGCTTCTCCTTTTGACATCAAGCAGGCAGTGCAGAAATAGCGAATAACCCTGTTTCAAGATGATGTCACGCGAGGTTGCTGATATGCGGTGGAGCAGTATCTTGCATAAGAGTGAAATTCTCACCGTGAGCCACTATGGGCTCCAGCATTAAATCCACTTTATTTCAAGCCGCTACACTTGCAGGAAACAAAATCAAATCTGTTTTGCCTCCTAGCATAATGCCTCCCCAAAACATCGCACTGCCTTCTTTGTATTTCGGAATTGGTCTTGCTGCTCGGAGTCTAGTTTGTCTTCCATGACTCCTTTAGAACCGGAATCCGGTGGTCATCTGATCGAACACCAATTCTGGTCTTATCCGAAAAAAGAACATTTCGCCAATTCTCAATATTTCAATTTTGGTGCTCGATACACCAATTAAGTTTGTTAGTTTTTTGTAACATGGTTAGCTCTGAACCTCCTAAGGGCCTTCTGCTGTATAAACCCTTGAACGAGATCTTTAACGTATCGTTTCGACTGATACACTGATGCCTGTTGCTTCCAGAAATTGCCTTATGAGTATGGGGTGCGACGCACTAGGGTATCTTCTTGCAATTTGGGAGAGAAAGCGATCTTGTTCTTCAGACTTTTTCCAGACCTATTTTTCAGAGATTGTAGCTCCACGTATCGGGCGTAGGTTTTTGAAATCACCCCCGTGATATTCCCATTGTGGCCGCTATATCCCTCTGTGTCACCCCTTCTTCAATGAGAGAAATTATTCGACCCCTTTACACATCGGACAATCCAACGTAAGGCATTTTCAATTATGATTATAGGCTTTTTTAAATTTTGAAATTCACAGTTTCAAATATCAGTGACGACTGAATACAATATCCCGAACATGTGGTGATACCTCATCATTTCTTCTGTGTTAGTAAAACGTACAATGATATCGGGTTGTTATGTATTGTAGTTTCTGAGTTATCCATGAAGAATTCTTCAAATAAAGGGCTGAGTGGATTTCCCATAATAAGGCGCTCGTCCGTACTATAAAATCATTTTGTTTTGAACCTTAATTTTACCGTTCGGATGAGGGTACTATTATGGGAAATCTACTCAGCCCCTTATCAGCGGAAACCTTCATGGAAAAATTAGAATCTTCAAATATGTTGGAAGAAAATTTATCGAAAAAATTGAAGACAACCTCAAATTTCAAAAAAATATCATTACATTCATCAATATCTACTTTTTATTATTTAAATTCATGTATTTAGAAGAAAAGTATTTGGATAACACTTTATTCAATTAGTTCTGATATTTTATTTCTGAATTAATGTCTTGTCACCACTGCTTTCTCGATGACCACTTATTTAATTGTATGCCCAACATTTCGAGCATTCTCATTTTCTCCACATGTTCATACAGTATCATAAAAATCCAGCAACGTCGTTGATTTATTTGTCTTAGCGTTTCTTACTTGAAAGTTTCATCAGCTTAATACGCGAGAAGACTACATTTGACTTGCAACACACGTGAACCCTCTTGCCTGCTGCATAGCGCTAATATCGGTGATACCGTGTACCAGGCGGCTGCCGCCTCCACCCTTTCGCCCTGTTCGGCTTATCCCTTCAGTCTAATTAACCCCGAACGATGCACATTATGCACTGCTGTCGTCGCGCCCGAACACATTAAAATTTTGGAATGGGAGGTAATGTCCACACGTCTGGGAAGAATTCGAAGTAACATGAGACTGAAGTTCCACTATTATTGATTGGATTCAAGAATATATACAGTTACCTAGGATTTCTTCCATGATATAGAGGGAGAACTTGGAGAACGAAAGTATTCTTCAGTTTTTAGTTTATGGTTCAAGTGAACTTTCAGGTATAATGAAGAAATAAGGAAAAAATTGAATGGGCAGTCGATAAAGATAGAAGTGGAAATTCAAAGCAATGAAATAACAGGAACTTAGTATAGGATTGTAGTACTGAATATTGAAAATTGGAAAGAAATATGGACTACACATATCAGGCAGATAACAGGTTTTCTTGGAAATTTTTTGCTAGAATATGGATGGTTTTCATTTTCATTTGTATTGTAATAGCCCTAAGCTCGATGCTCCACTTGCTCACAATGATTATAGGCGGTCGGCGTCGGTGGGACGTACGCCGACTCTATCTTATATTCGCACGAGAAATAATATCTAATCTATTTTTTTCAAATGTATCTTTCGCATTTATAATATAAGTTTTATTTGTTATAAGAGCTATTGTCCAATAAAAACACGTCCCTCATTTTGTGTTTCAGGATTGGTTCTAATGAAATAATTAGATTTATTTTTCACTTTACTAATATTTAAGCACTCGATTCATGTTTTCATCTTGAAACCCAAAGTATTCTTATACAAACCTTTCCTCTCGAATTCATCGACTGCAAGGAGAAATTTTGGAAAATGTGTGTATATGTAGCCGAAGTTCATGGATCTCCATTCTAACCTTAACGAAAATCCGTTGAGCGGTTAAGCCACCCACGTAGTTGCTCAGTCAATTCATTTCTAATGATTTTACTAGATATATATATATATATATATATATATATATATATATATATATATATATATATATATATAATACAGATTTTTCATCTACGTTCCCATTTTCATGATAAACAGAGAACGTCTAAATTACATGATATTGTTATTGCTTCAGATTATAATCTTACACCTCTGAACTTGACAATGCAAAAGGTAGATTTTAATATATTTGATGATAATTCTAAAAGAGAAAGTTGGATGCAGAAGGAATTACACGGAAAGCACCTCAAGAATTGAAAAATGATTATATTGATGAAATCGCATCGAATAAATGGTTAGTTTCTGGAGAATTGTTTGCTGAAACAGAAGGCCAATTGCGATCCAGGATCAGGTTGTTTTCACGAGGAATTATAGACAACACATCATCAAACAAAATATAGATGATTCTTGCCGTCGATGTTTCTGTTCTTCAGAAACAGTTTTTCATATATTATCATCTTGCTCAGTCTTTGCTTCAACAGATTATTTAGAAAGACATAATGCCGTCGCTAATATTATTCATTTTAATCTAGGAATTAAACATGACCTAATTCCCAAAAATTTCACAAATATGAACCTGAAATTATTTGTGAAAATGACAAATATACACTTTATTATGATAAAACAATTTTTGCATCAGAGCTGTAAACACAATAGACCAGATATCATTCTTAATGATAAACAGAATCAAATAACATATATAATTGATATTGCTATACCCGACACACATAATATACAAAATAAATACAATGAAAAATTTCTAAATATATGATGCTTGGCGACGAGATTAAAAAATGTGGAAAATGAAGAAAATATTTATTCTACCGATTATTATTTCCACAACAGGTGTTATTCTTAGAAATCTTCACAAAAGTATTGAGATTTTGGGTCTGAAGAAAATTTGTTTGAACAGTTACAAAAGATAACAGTCATCAAATCTTGTAATATTCTTCGTAGGTTGCTTTCCGAAAAAAATAATGAGGTAGAGCCATAGGTTTTCTCTTCAGTTTATACTGCTCAGAATCTCATTTCATCTTTTATTTTATTTGTTTATATAAATGTAATATAATTAACTGACAATTTTGTCATATTTATATTCAGAGCACCACTTCACACAAAGGATTTAATGAGTAACATTCAGTGTTACCTGACTAAGGTCCGTACACAGGATTTTTCCGGGAGAAAGCCTCTGACACTACTCGTTGGTACATTGATATCATTGTCTGATGATGCTATAGTATGTATATATTCTGGTAGATTGATATATTCTCATAACATTCAACGTTATCTTAATATATAATCATTCCAGGATATGTTTTGATTATAATCATTGCCTGGCAATGGTTTTAATTACCGGGTGGTGGATATATGTTTTTCATGAAATCAGTTTGATTGCATGAACAGATATATGGGCAACTCGTCGGGGTAAAACCCACATATTCAATGAGGTAAAATGGAACAGATCCATGCAGATCAATGGCAGTCATCATCAAGTACCATCCAAATCTCGAATTTCAACCCCTAGAGCAGAGTGACCACCCTTGAAAATTTGGAAGAGGGTAGATGGGTCGAGTGATAACTCGAAAGAAATGTATTATCTTTTTCTGCATTCCCGTGAACGAATTTTCATTTTAATTGAAAACTGTAGAAGATACAGCGTGAGCTAATGGAAAATAGAGGAGACTATCTATCGCCCTGAGCTATTCAAGTATTAGTGGGAAAAGGAATAGATTCATTTAGATCAAAGATGACAGCCTTTGATCTGGAATGAATCTGTTCCTTTTTTGCAGGGGACCAATTTCTGAGTTTGTATATATATATATATATATATATATATATATATATATATATATATATATATATATATATATATATATATATATATATATATATATATATATATATACACCTATGCGGAATTCATATTATTATCAGAAGTTTTATTACTAAAGACCTTTGTTTGAAAGGTTCTTTATTCTTTTTCTAGACCCTGAAAATTAAGTTATTCACAAAAGTCTATATAGCTTTCAAACGAACTTTACTTTTGTCAGGCTCTACCGAAAGTGGTTTTCTTGCTTTCTTTCTCATTATCAAGTCTAGTATGGCTCATTAGTTTTTGGGTGTGTGTACCAATGTATTGTAATGAAATACTTTCATTCTCCTTTGTAGATTTTAACAAGAAATCTGAAAACACTAAATATTTTCGAACTTTTGGAGATAGGTATAGGACATTGTATACAGGCTGTTCCATTGCAAAGAGGTCACTCTGGATATCTTTTTAGTAAATTTGTTTCTTTAATGGCCAACTCTCTTGTAAGAAGGCTTCTTAAAATTCGTTTCGACAAAGATGTCAAGCCATACCTCATTTATAAGCTCTTTTCAACATTGTAGGAAAAAAGTAATTTTGACAAAAACTCAGCTAGCTTGAATATTTGTCTATTTTCAATATTATTGAAAAGAGGGAAAACAAATCAATTTTTGTTTTGAAGAGAAACCTTTCGAGGATAGTTAACGCCCGCGTGCATTAACTCAAAAATTCACTTACCTTAAGGTTTTAGATAAGGAAAATAGGTCTTGTTGTAATGTCTTTTGAATGCTCTTTTCACAAACATAAACATTGTATAGTTTTACAATACTTACAATAAAAAAAATTAAACTCAATGATTTCAAATCAACTGATCTCATTAACCCACATTTATTACCATACAATACAATCTTGAATAAAAACCGTCTCCAACATTGCTCAGCATATTTGGAGTTATTTGACGATACTAATTTATAATTCTTTAACGTACATTGTCCATATTCTTGGTCTGAATCTCCAAAATGTTGGACCAAAGCTTTCCTTTCGAGATAGGGTAGGCAACTCTATAGAATCTGCTCTTTCAATTCAATCACCAGAATATTGTAAATTGAGGTGTTGACAAACTGGTGCGGCGTAGTTATGAGGAGCTGCGACTTGTTCGAAATGCAATTGTTGCTGAAATAGTAGGGTTTAGCTTTTCTGTTATCAACCGTCTTTTCCAGCATATCGGGATGAATTTCTCTTCTCAAATCATCGAGAATTATTAAAGGTCCAATTAAGTGGTCTTCAAAATTCTTATTCTGAATATTTTGCGCTTTCGAATATTAAGGATGGGTTTCTCTAAATACAAGAGGATTTGTATAGCTCTAAAATCTAGAGTTATGTGAGTTAATATCTCCATGAATTAAAAAGTACATTCGTCAGCAGAACAAACGCTGTGCAAGAAATGCGGGTTATTGTTGATCATTTAATTCATAAAATGATGTTAAATAGGCCATCACTGAAAGCTGTAGAAATTTGTCTTACAGACTTCGTGTTTGGCATGAAATGCACATGTCCCAATACCGCTACAGCTACTTGATCAATCACAATTCCAATGGGCTCCTTTTTCACCATTACTGAATCAGTCTCGCTGAATATGGACATCTAGTACATTACCTACGTGGTGATGGTGAACGTTACTTTCATGTTTTCTGACATCTAGGTTGCAATTTACAAACCCAGTCACATGCCCAGAAAAAATCATGATAATACAAATAATTATAATAAATAATTGAATCGTGTAAATGATAACACAATTTGTTACCGGTTTACTATTAAGAGTAGCAATAGCTAGATTATTTACTGCTAGTCGTTTTCAAGATAACATATATGTAGAGATGAAGCAAATATCAGTAACCCTAAACAATTTGAAATTAAGATTATCTTCAATGAGATAAATTATTCGACCCCTCTGCACATCGGACAATCCAACTTAAGATCACATATAAGTAGAAATGAAGCAAATGTCAGTAACCATAAACAATTTGAAATTAAAATTTTCTCAGAACCACGGTGTACAATTCGGCATAAACGAAGAGAAAAAGAAATCAATGTCTTTAAGATACGATTCCTAAAAGTAATCAATTATTGAAGAAGCCGACAGCTCATTTCTGGTCATATACTGGCAGATCATAAAAAATAATTTCCTAAGAAACATAAATAGCAGACATTTCTAAACAAAAAATAGATCATGAAGATGATAATCTAATGAATAAGAGGCGAGATGTTCTCCTCTTAAGCTGGCACGTAAATGAAAACAAAACGTTGCCATGCACGTTATTCAGGGAAAAAAAACCAAGAATCGAACCTATGTAACCATATAAAATGACATAATAATAAAAAATAAAAATAGTTTTGCAAGAAAGATTCATTCTTTGGGAAATCCCATTACAACATTGTAATATATGTCGACATAAAGTATAAAAATATAATTTTATAAATTGCCCTCCGATCATTCAAGGAAAATAATCGCACAACTTCCTAAGCAGCTCAGGAACGACATTCTTCTTGTACGTATCTCGAGGTTTCCTGTCAAGCGTTAGCACATAGATAATTTAGGATCTTGGGTAAATCGTGCGTTCATCTGGGATGGGCTTTCGAGCAGGATCCACGCACCATATGTCCGATCGAGTTTTACTTAATGTATCACACGGAATGATTTTGTCTGTCGGAGCTCCCGAAATTAGATTTTGTTATTTTCGACACATCATACGAGCCATTTAGTCCTCGGGCCAAATTATTAGCTTTATTATATTACTTTGCTACTATTAAGATGAAATATGGACGTATTTTTGTATGACGTAGTCCTTACGTACTCAGAAATATTAATTTGGCAGTTATTAAGAGAAAGAAATATCCATTAATTATCTAAATGATTTGCTACGGTAATTTCAGTTATAGAATTTTTACAGCATTTGAAGAGAAGCTTTCTTTTGATGCGTTTAGCAATTTTTGGATGAGTAAAATTTTATGATCCTGTTACCAATATGCAGTTTGACGTCACGATAGGACGTAGATCAATGGCGCGTGCTCAACTACGTCGCGGCAGTGTAACAGTCCATGTAAAGTTACATGTATAAGTGACTTCAGATGTACAAAGTGTATTTATGTAAACGGTTTTAAGTAGGAGTTCATTTGATTTTAACACAAAAAATGACTTAACCACGTTATGAGACTACTTTATCTTAATCCATTTCTTCGAAAAATGTTTTAATCTGAGCTAACAATCTCAATAGTCGTTCTTCGTGTAAATAATTACTTAATAGATTGCAGATCAATTATTTTATATTGGAACGAATCTGGTCTTTGTTTTTTATTCCAATAACGGAAAAAATAGATACGTAAAATACTAGAGACAATGTCGCTAGAACGCGTCTTGAAATGATTTATTTCCATAGCATAAGTCCGCAATCCATACGGTTTGATTTTCAAATAAGCTGGTTATTGAATTGTTCACTTATGAATTGATTTGAGATAATAACTCTGAGAATCATATTCCTGTGAAAATTATTATACAATAACTTATCGACTGATTTCTCGATTTGTTGAAATTCTTGAAAGCTTGAAGTATCAGTTTAACACCATTCTCCTTGAGATTTAATGAATAACTGTAAGTATCCTTAGTTTTTAATGATGTTTCATTCATCGATCAAAAACCTTTGTCACTTTTGGAGCATGTCTATTTTGCCTGATGATTTGAAAAACTTTTTCGATATGGCAGACAAGGCTTCAATTTTTTGTACGCGGGACCTTACAAAATTTAGTATGAAAAAGAAGGTTGCTCCGCACATATGCGCAGAGGAAAATTTGTGATGAATAACCCTATACGCGGATTCGTAAAATTTCCGCAATTCATTTGGCAATAATTTTTTTAGTCGCTACTTTCGCAGCTTCTACTAACTCCGGTGAAGTCAATGAAAACTTTTAAACTTTATATTGATCAGAATAACAACTAAGACGGCAATTTTGAAATCAAATCACAGAGATATATTTACTATGTTGTGATTTCGGAACCTTTGGCGTATGAACAATGAAGACACTATATCACTACTACGTCGAGAGTTAAGGTTGAAGTTTTGGTGTAGTAGTGATATAGTGTCTTTATTAGATATATATTTGATTACGCCAAAGGTTTTCTTACCAATGCTAGTTCAATTGCCGGTATAAGAATAACAGTCTACCGATATAAAACGTTAATTTGACTTCTAACTTCCATATATTGTAATAATATGTATTTCAATTTTAAACCGTCGTTATTCCAAATCGTCACAAAAAGAAATGTATATTATACACAGGAGAAGTATTAGATCTGAGCTCTCATTTTTCGTTTCCCTCTGCTCGAGATAAAATTTGATACTTTGTTCTCTAGTTAAATCAATAACTAATTAAGGTAATTTTCGATATGTATTGCTTCAATCTTACGAATATATTTAGTACCCTATTATTCGATGTTGTCTGTGCAACTAATTCAAGTAGAAATTATATTATAACTCCATAATTGTCAACTCTGCTTTTATTGGGTTTGAATTCAATTTAACCCAAACGGAATAGGCAAAATATGAAAGTGGGTAAGGAGGAATTCGGTAACTTCTCTAACGAAGGTCAAATAGAAGTATCAAATATTTCATCAAATAAACTGGAAATCCCGAATCCACATATGACTTACGGGTGGCTGCCTGAATGGCATGTGCCGCAATAGAGATTTTATTGTTTGTTCGCAGAATAGGGGCAGGTTTCGAAATTAGTTGACGGACAGAGTAAAAGGCAGGTTATGAAGTTCGCCACAGACCACATCAGAGCTTCTTGCGATGTTTACCGGCATCGAACGTACGCCGGCTGGGTTAGACCGCACAACCTTTGACTAAATATTATTCGAAGCGTAGACGTCATATTTTGCCTCAAGGCATTTCGTAGAAAATTTGTAAATACGCACAAAGCGAACTGTTATTACTCATTTATAGTTGGGGAAAATCAACTTGGTATTTCGGCTGGACTGGTTCCATTTTATGAGAATTGCATTTGAGGTTGTGGTAACAAAGGTTTTGAGGAAACGAAATGTCAGACTTAACACATAGTTGACTCAAAATGATTCGCCTATCATCCGTTTGATAACTACACTGTATGTAATGCATAATACTATTCATATTTTATAAAGTATTTCTATCATTGCAGAGCATACAACTATAAACGAGCATTTTGCAACTAAGGACTCAGATATTTTACCGACGCTGAGAGTTCGGAATGATTACTCGAGAGCAACCCGTCTGTCAGACTGGTTTCATTACGTGGTTTCACGATGGGAAAAAATGAGGATCATCAATCCCTTGCCCTTCGCATCATTATCAAATTTTCAGAGTACAAAAGCGTTCAACTAGTTGAAATTTCAGATCAGGCGTCTGAACTGTTCGCAGATGAATTTTCATGGATATCATGGAAAACCTGAGTCAAGGTGAAAGAAGATCTAAAAAAAGTGTAAAATATGAGTCAACAATAGTACCCCTCCTGCAGCATGAATCCTGCCACCAATTCAACCCATGCCACGCATAAAGTAGGCCTATCCCGCGACTTTTGCAAAAGAGTGTAGTAGCGGTAGACCAGGTCCAATATGCGGCAACTCATGCTAAACTGTTATTCATAGAATATCCAACCGTGTTTTGTGCGCATACTGTTCATGGCATGTGTTAGTTTTGTGGCAAGTCTTATAGTCTTCAATGTTCCTGCTATATTCAAGAGTGATAGAAGAAGTCGATAAGGAAACGGAAATCAGAGTTTGAAGTTTATGTTAGAACTATTAAACTAGACATTTTTCCATTCCGATAAATAGAGCTCACAAAAGCCGTGAAACTATGTTCCACCAATACATTACTATCCGAAGCGTGCCATTATGAACTTAAGAGATAATAGAGGAGCCAGGATGATCCAAAACCAAAATAGCACCTACTGAAAACATGGTAACGCCAGCTTTTTTGGAGCTTCAAGAAGATCTTTTACTCATTAACTCCTTTCTGTGGCCATTTCAACCGGATTGATGTTGTATTTCGAATAAAGAAGCGCCATCAACCTATCCGAGACCTGCTTCAGTAAAACAATACAAGATCCAATACAGAAACTCTGAAAACCTCAGGAATTGGCTGAAGTGTAGTAAATTATACTTCATATTCTCTCTACAATCCTGACCGTATATCATTCGATTCTCGAATGTTCAGCCACTAGTTGTATTATCTTCCGGTTTTAAAATGAAAATATGGAGAATCGCTCATACCCCTTGATTTCTGATTGGAGGGGGAACAACTTTTCCAATTTTTTTATCCCCATAATTTCATTACCCTACCGGGGGTGAGCACAACCCCCTGACTTCGGAAATGGATGAGGGGTGTTGCGAAACCTCATTTTGAAGATCTTATTGAGTACTATCTGACCCTAAATTTTCGCTTCAAAATTTTTATCGTTAACGAAATGGCAGCTAAAAAGTGGAAGACTACTTACTTTTGTGATTAGTTTATTAAGTGCCGAAAATGGGTACCATTCACTTCCATACAGTAAAATAAGTTCTGCTCAAATCGTTCGAGTACATTACTCAATATTTCTGGTTAAATTTGACGACATCCATTAATGATCCGAATTCGCAAAAATCCTGTGACTCAGGTGGAGTAGCGTAAATCTTAGATTTCAGGTGATCCCATAGAAAAAACTCCAGTGGCTCACGATCAGGTGATCTGGGTGGCCAATAAATATGTCCCTTCTTCAAATCCAGGCCAGAGGAAAATTTTCATCTAAGAACTGACGCAGAGGTTGAACGAAATGAGGTGGTACGCCATTTTGTTGAAAAATGATCGTTTCATGGTCTGCTTCGTTCTCCAATACTTGCACGAGGGCTGGATAAATAGCGCTCTGTAATAGTTTCAACTAAATTTGGCCAGTGATATTACCGGATATAAAAAAGGGGCGATGATGTGATTTCCATAAATACTCGTCCAAACATTTAACTGTTGGGGATGCTGAGTATGCTCTTCTCGAAATAATCTTGGATTTTCATCTGATCAGTACCGACCGCTCACAGTGCCGTTAAGGTAAAATGAATACTCATCCGAAAAACAGATATTGAACATGTAGTTTGGATTATTGTTAATAATTTCACTAATCACTTCACAAAACATGAGTTGGCGATTAAAATCATCCTCATTCAGTTCCTGATCGAATCGTTAAAAGGATGAAACTCAGGTTTCTTGAAATTCTCATGATTGTTGTGCGTGAAACACCAGACACATTGGACACTTTCCTAGTACTAAGGGTCGGATCCATCGCTGCGTGATCTAAGAAAGCCACTTCCCTCGCTCCGTCCCCTTCATACATCCTCTTTTCGTTGCCGACTGAACCAATAGCGTCAAATTTAGCAACCAATTGAACAACGTAAGCAGCGGATACATTCTTATCCAGATATCGTTCGTTAAATAAAGCCGCTGTTAATCGCG
This sequence comes from Cryptolaemus montrouzieri, assembly GCA_013387265.2. Lineage (NCBI taxonomy): Eukaryota > Metazoa > Arthropoda > Insecta > Coleoptera > Coccinellidae > Cryptolaemus > Cryptolaemus montrouzieri. Next base: position 67,395,194 of record JABFTP020000021.1, on the reverse strand, counting down.
CAGAGTAGTTATATCCAAAAATAATTTTATCATTTCCACCCTTTCTTCTACGGAATACACCATTTTAATCCTACTACAAATTTATAGATATATATATATATATATATATATATATATATATATATATATATATATATATATATATATATATATATATATATATATATATATATATATATATATATATATATATATATATATATATATATATATATATATATATATATATATATATATATATATATATATATATATATATATGTCTGTGTGTATCACTTTTGTGTTTTGTGTTTGATATAGTATACCGGGTGTCCACACAAGATGGGATATTAAAGGTATATGGAGAAGAACTCATCGATTGGAGAAACTTTTTTTTTGTTGTCTTGAATGTTATACGAAATAAGTTCCGAGTATATCTTCAAAACTGTGGCAGATCCTGTTATACCAAAAGTTAATTCCATCTTTGTTATTTCAAATGGCTTAATGTATATTTCTTTTTTTTCGCTGATACTCGGCCATACTCTTTTTGAAATACACCAATGCCCAAAAGTTAATGTGCAACTTCTTGTCTATTTAGTATTCTGCAAAATGAACTAAATTATCGTGCGTTTCTACCAATTTTATTCTTCTATAAACCATAAGCTATTTTTTCATTGAATACTAGTATAACCCGGCATACTGCTCTGCCCGTACGTAAGCTTACGTGATATTAGGGCGCTCAGTGAAAGTTTTCTGTTCTATTGGTCATTTTTTATTCTTGAGCAAATTTGGTTCTTTCATTTTCTTCAAGAAAACAATTCAATATACTTAAATTTCAATATACTATCATTTTGTGCAAAGTGTAATAGTTTGAACTAAAATCTATAGTTGAAAAAAAATAATCAATTCACGGTTTTGTCTCAGATCTTATCTCATATTATTATTTCATGAGCTTGTCGATATGTGCTTAGCAGGAATTATAAGGGGTTTAGGGGAATATGGATGCTATTACCCCATCCGCACACGCTGTTAGCTGTTAGTCATTTAGTTCACCGCGTCATGGGAATTGCTTAGCGTTCGTGGAATGCATTGGCATTCATTATACTAGGTAGGATTTCACTTGGTTGATTTATGATCTTCATGAAGGAATTCCATCTTATGTTATCGTTAACTTTTCAGTTGGAAGGAAAGTAAACTCACCAAAATCCTTCCCCATTTTCAAAACTAACACTTTGTATTTCACAGATATCAAATGAATTTAATTTTCTTCGTAAAAATGATTATGAATTGTCATTATAACGGACTCAAATTCCTCAATAAACTAGAGACATTCTTTTCTGCAATATGCCTGAAAGTGATGTACCGATGTTAGCATTCTTTGAAGTACTGTACTTGCTCTGGTCTCTCCTACACTGAGTATTCAGGTTATATACAGGTGTCCGCAAGGTTCTATGACATATTTTGAGAGGTGATTGCTGAAAAAATTAAATTGTAAGACAGATTAATGAGAACAGCATGGTTCAAATCTTTTTAAATTGAGAGATTTTCAGCTTCAGAAATTCGATCCTCACGAGTTCTGAAATAACAATTTTCAACATACGAGTGCGATTGTGCGATGATACCAAAGATGGAATGCAATACATATCATGACAGAAGATATACAGAACATTTGACATTTGTAAACATAGTAAAATGAGTTTCAAGAATGTTGGCTTACTTTCGAAAGATACATTCGATAATAATGTAATATCTTTTTCTTTAGATAATTATTGTTTAGAAACTCAAAATTTTCTAATTGAAAATGCTTTAAATCTTTAATGAATATTATGCAGATATGATCTACGTTTATGATTTTTGGGATGAAAACGCATCAAACGCTGCTAGAGAACATCACTGAAGATTCAAAAATGATTCTGTGGTGATGAACTATATACCATATTAATTATAATTATTCCTATCGAAAAGGTCGAAAATAATTTCAAATTGACATTATGAAAATAAAATCAAATCAATCTCTCATTTGAATCCATAGAAATGTATATGATGCATATTATCATTTCTAATTCTTTCGGCGGCACTGTTCATCTGTACTGGCAACTACTGGAAATTTGTTTTCTTTTCATTATAGAAGAGTTGTTTCATATATTCACATACATAGAAGTCTAACGAGTTGAGATCCAATGACCGTAGTGGCCAAGCAATTGGACCTCCCCTACCAATGGATCTGTTTAGAAAATATTCATTCTGTCATTCAAAAACTATTCTTTCTTGATGGGAGGTGCTCCGTCATGTTGATAATACATATTCTGAATTAAATCTAGCGGAACCAATTGAACGTATTCTGTTGAATATTTCGATAAGTTATGGTATTCAATCTATTATTTAAAGTATGAATTATAAAGTCCAACACAAACGTTGATACTGTACCACCTTTGAGAACGTCTTTCCTAACCACATTTGAATTCTGCTAGTCCCAGATCATTATGCAAATTATTTATACCATCTCTTGTGAAGCATGATTCATCAGACCACAAAATTTTGGAAATGAAATCTGGATCTTGAACATGAAATCCAGCGGTATCATATGATTCGATGCTGCTCCTCACCTACATTTAATGCCTATACGTCAATAATAAGGGTGCTGTTCCACTTTTTTCTGAACATGCCACACGACACTTTGGGGCATTTGCAACTGATTTCTGATTCATCTAAGGATTATCTACACCACAGTTTATAATATTCTACTTATTTCTTATGTTGACTTGACGAGGTCGTGCACGTTTTGGCTCAAGTGTTTCACTGAGTCGTCTGAATACCGAAGTAAAAACTGGAACAGGAGGATGTATTTGAGGAAATCTTCGATGGTATTTTCTAGCAGCTTTCCGTGTTCTTCTATCGCAAAAACCATAAACATAGATCATATCTGCATATTTTTCATTACTGAAGGAATACATTTTCAATTCGAGGAATTTGAGCTTTCAAATCAATAATCATCTATCAAAAAAGATATTTTGACATTTATCTATTGAAAGTGACTTAACTTTATTGATTATTTCACTATGGTTACAAATGTCACCTTCTGTACAACAAGATATGTATCTCATCTATGGTAGTACAACATATTCCTTCACTTATGTGGAAAATACTAATTGCAGGACCCGTGAGGATCTAATTTTCAGTAGTTCGTCTTAGAATTGCCTCTCAATGTTCATCATAGAGCTATGGGGACACCATAATGGTGTTCATGTAATCAGAATTGATATCAAATTGAATTATGCAATAAGAATTTTAAGTGATGCCACTAGCACGACCCTGATTGACTCATTTTATATGTTCTGGAATATAATCCCCCCATATGCAGAAAAAATCTGGGATGATTATCACTTTCTTCCAGAACTTGTGTCAATGATTCTCATCTTCTGAGCGTATCTGTTTTGAGATTATAATTGGTAATCTTCGTGCTCCTGACGACGCATTTAGTCTATGCAATAGCGAATAGAATGAAGCTGTTTTATCTTCATTGAATTGCTCCTACATTCAGTATCGAACTATCCTATATTTCACATCCAAATGATTTCCGAGGGTTATTTTTTGTCTGGGTTGAAGCCTAGCAGTTCAACTTAAACCGTTGCTTTTTTCTTTTATTTTTCGGAATACTGCTATCCCACTACAATCGCATATCTCTTTAGAATGAAAGAGAATGAAACGCATACAATTTTTTTTTACAGAACATTGAATTATTTTTAATGTTATGTCAGTTTTCACATGGTGGGACTAAGGTTTTACTCAATATTTCTCTCTATTATCTTGAATCATGATTACGTATGGGACATCCGTTTCTTTTTATTATCCTGAGCTAACACTTTAGGGGGGCGCAATGGTTATCTATTCTACAATATTGGCGTGGTTCCGATCGCGTTTATATTCAAAAATCACATTCAAATTTGGCATTACCCCGTAATCGATGAGGATAAATTAATAAATTGAAAAAATGCACCGTGTGAAGTTACTTGATAAGCTTGTAAAGCAGGAACCTGGCGGTAGAGGAGAAATTGTAGAAGTGTAGATCTAATTGAATATCTAAGCAAAAAATTGCATACTGCGATTCCGTCCTTATTGCACTCTCTTAATAGAATCCATTCAACCAATACTTTGAATCTCGCAAAGTCGTAGCATGTATATGCTATACGAAGCTTCCCCAATTAATCGAGAGTATAGAACAAGATGTCGCACCAGACATGGCAAATAAATCGAAACACCTTTATCGTTGATATATCTCCTGCAAAACGGCTTATGAATATTGTGTTTTATTCAATTTATTGGATGAAAACTCTACAAAGAATTCTCGAGGGGAAATATAATACAGAAAAGAGTATAATGGAATAAAAATAACCTTGGCACCCACAGAAGGCAACTTGATGAATTCGAAAGGCTAGTATACTAGAATATATTACAGGTTGAGGTGATAATAATAGTTCGTCCGCCATTTCATCTCCACGTTGAAGAATGAGCAGCAATATAAGTCTCGGAGCTTTACAGTGTCATAAATAATGACCTGGAGATGATGAAGGTTACACACCTAGACTTCTGATAGAATTGGCTTAACTTTCACAACCACTATAATGTTGATCTTCCCGCAAGAGAGAACTGGAACCAAAATGATTCTAGAAACAAAAATTGTTGACATAGTCAACATACAGAAGGTGCGAAAATGCAAATCTTAGTAGGAACACAAATCCAAAACTGCGAAAATTAATACCACTTCAAGAAAATTCGCGATTTTCCAGGCAGAAATCATTGTCGGTTAAGCGACTGTCGACAGTATAAGGGATAAATTTGGCAGAGAACTGAGAATAGAAAAACCTTCTAGTAAGACTCTACTTAAAGCCCTATGAAAGTGTAAATTCACACCAAAAGTAGTTTTCGAGAGCCATGACTGTCTCGACAATCTTGAATTAAACAGCAGTAGAATTGGTTTTAATTCCGGGTGATAACGGGCACATTGGAAGCGATATAGCTAATGAGAACCTCAAGGAGGCTTGAATTCAATGAAAACGATAAGGTACTAAACTGCTAGCACTAGTAACAATTCGAAAGACAGAGACAGTCCAAATTTCTACTAAACATCAATCTGAAGAGATCGAAAGAAGTTTTAATTGGAGCAAGGTGGGTCCTGGAATCTTTTTGCGGGGTATTCATAACACCTTAATATAATTGAACTGAACACTGAACGATGTCAGACACTGTACTCCACTCACTGACTACATGTCTAACACTGTCCAGAACTAGATAAGAATAATTAGGAGCTTATCTTATGGAAACAAAGTAATACAAGTTTGACCAGAAAAAAATGTCAACTGCTTATTGAGGAGATGATTTGGGCCCAAGAGGATGATAATGACTTATGCCGAAGAGACAACTGTCGTAAACAATTGATAGGAATCAAATTTATTTCTTCAAATTCTGAATATTTTGATATACCTACTTTTCAATTTTATTTAAATGGAAAATAGAGACCAATATTCAAGAGAAAAAAAATTAATTCCATCCTCTGATTCAGTTATTTTGGAAACTCTGAAGCAAATCAGCGCATCAATGCACGAGGGCTTCATCAAGCTGCTAAAAAGTAACTGGAGGAGACTGGAGACTTATGCATCGGCTGGACATTTCAGCCTGAATATATTCAATACAGTTCAAGTCTCAAAAACATTCAGGTTGTTTAATGTTCCGAATTCCGCGAATTTTCGAAACATCTGTATGATTAGCCTGGACATATTCGATGAAGATCGTATTAGTACAAAGAGTACTACAAATCAGATAAAATGGTTGGATTCCATATCTCCAACAAGCTCAGCTTTCATTGTTGTATTTTGCAGAAAAACTGAGTCAGTACACCCTACTAATCACATTCTAAACCAGACACGAATAAAACCTCAACAGGAGTCTATGATAGATTTTCGAAATCACACTGCATAAAATTATTATCGTTCTCTTCAATCTACCACACGTCTTACTGAATCTCACAAGTTGAATTTAGAACCATGTGAAAGGGGCAATTACTTCACGTGAATGGTCCTGTTCTGGTATTCAACGGTCCAATGTTTTCATATACGGTACGACCTGCCTAATTATTAATCTCTAGCTGGTATTCTTAATTTCATACCATGAGAAAGCAATCTTTCTATTATTTGGATAGATATTATTGTACCAATAGTAGTAGAGTTATTTGAAGTTTAGTTTAGGGGTGATATGGAAAGGATGGGACTTCTCATCTCAGTATTTAGCCAAGATTCGGTGTTCTGCATCTTTTTCATCCTCTTCCTTATAATTCTTTTGCCTTAAATAGAAAACGACATTTTGCGAACAACCTCTCATCGTTTTACAAAACAATTTTCATTCGACGAACAATTTCGGTCTTGTGCATGAGTACTATCGCAAATGAAGTATTTCCTTATATCATTCTTCATTGATGAAAGAAAAGATCTTAGTCTTTCGAAGTATTAAATGATAACCGACTTATTTATTCTCTATTCAGCTGAATTAACCTTGAGAGTGCGAATAGTAGTTTGCGAAAACTTTGTCAAATTAAAGGAAACAAATAATAGACGATACGTTCAATACAATATAATCGATTTGGAATTTCTTGAAAATAATTAGAGATCTTTATTTTGCCAGAAAAATTGACATCCCATTCTTCTGAGCCATACAGAATTAACCTGTGAATTCTATCCATCTTTTATATTGAATTGTATTGGTTTTAAAGAACTTCCGATGTAATGAAAAGAGAAAAAATCATCAAACTCTAAAATATCTATTTGCAAGTGAAAGTAATGTCAATTACTACCTGATTTGTAAGAACCAAGACTTTTCTTTTTTTCTTCATTCTCATATGCAATTTTGTAGACTCATTTTTGTAATAAATAATTACCTTAGAGAAGTGAGGGTGTCATCTGTTGTTCAACATATAACATATAGGACTATGGCAGCTAGCGACTACTGGCTCATCTTTTCAAATGCAATTTTTTTAAATCCGATGTTACAATTTGTATGGAACTATTGTAATAAGAATATGTTGATGCACATTTTGTCCGATCACTTGACCATTTCAAGGAAATAATGAATAATCATTTCTCAGAGGATTGTTTAGACAGAAAATTGATTATACTGTAGGAGCGGAAAACCCATATTTATATCACTCAATGAAATTCGGGAGAAGACAGCGCGAATGCAGTTGCTTTGTGTTTTCGCGCTTCGCGTGCTTTTCACGCTGCAATTCAGCATAAAAAAGCGTGCCTTAGCGTAATTGTCTTCGTGACATTCTGAGATGATCTGATCAGTATTAATACTTGAAATCTTATTCAATTTATCAAATATAATGAGAATAATAATAAAGATCTCCTTGAACTGCATCGCATTGTGAGAACAAATTGGATGGCAGCTCGGTATTTAAAGAAGATAAATGCCACATTTTCAATCTCTTTGATTGGTGAAAATTTCAACCGTTAACGAAATATTTCATGTAACTAATTTCTTGGCAAAATTCAAATGGTTTTATAACTTCTGTGTCGATGAATATTTTTGCAATCTGTGAGTAAATAATTCCTTCAGATATTTTCTCTGATAGTGATAAATACTGATTTTTCAAATATCATGATCATAGTCAGTTAAAGTCAAAATTTTAAAACAATTAAAACTTCAAAGTTCAAGTTCAAGAATCAAAGTTTTCTAGACAAAATATTCTTATTTACATTTGTTGCAACCAACATTATCAAGATATTCTTGTCCAAACTTAGAATATTTTTCGTTTTCGGCGTTTATTTCATGAACCAAAATTTAATAAATTTTCTTCTGAAGTTTTTGATTTAAAAGTGTCAGAAAAAAAATATTGTTTTAAGTTACAAATATCTGTTTATCTACATGTTTTTATTTTATAGATCCATTATAAAATTTGATAATGATAGTCAAACAATCTAGAGAGATAAAAATCTTTTGATACAAAGAGAAAAAAAAAGAAAATATTTCGCAACTGGAAATATTATTCTTGAATATAATAATAATAATATTATTATACTTGAATATAATAATAATAATAATAATAACATCATCCAAAATCGTCTGTGATACGAACAACTTTGAAGCGGAAAGAAGGAGGACGCGGATTAATAGATGTTGTCAATTTACACACCGAACAGATAAGAAATCTCAGAGAATTCTTCTCAGCAAAAGCTCTCACTTCTGACCTCCATAGTGTGGTATCGTTGGCTGATAAGGGGTATACACCTCTGAATCTTGCTACCAGAGATGACCTGCTGAATCTACCGTTCCTATCAGATACTGAAAAACAAGAGCAATGGTCAAGAAAGGAATTGCATGGACGACATCACCATGAGATTAATCAACCACACATCGACAAAGAAGCCTCCAACAAATGGTTGATGAAAGGAGAATTATTCGCGGAAACAGAGGGATTCCTTATGGCCATCCAAGACCAAGTGATCGCTACAAACAATTACAAAAAATTTATAATGAAAGACGGAACATTACAAACAGATAAGTGCAGAAAATGCCATATAAGATCGGAGACTATACAGCATATTACGTCCGGATGCGAACAACTGGCCAACACGGAGTATCTTCACAGGCATAATCAAGTGTGCAAGATTATCCACCAGAAACTTGCACACAAGTACGGACTTCTGAACACTTTCCAGCCATATTACAAGTATCAGCCGGCGCCCGTATTGGAGAATGACTCTATCAGATTATACTACGATAGGCCTATTATCACTGACAGAATGGTGACGAATAATAGGCCGGACATAGTGGTGTATGATAAGAGAGCCAGAACAGCAATGCTGGTGGATGTCGCCATACCGAATAATAACAACGTGCTGAACAAGTTCCAGGAGAAAAAGTCCAAATACACAGACCTTGCTATTGAGATCAAGCAGATGTGGCACCTCGATAAAATAGATATTGTTCCTGTCATCGTATCCTCGACTGGTTTAATACCCAAAACTTTGCATGATAGCCTTAAGAAATTAGAATTGCATAAGAATACCTATATAGAAATGCAAAAAGCTGTAATTCTTAACACATGTAGGATAGTTAGGAAATTTTTGTCAAGTATATTGTAATCGAGCCTATACCCTTTGATTGCTAAATCTGGGAAAGGTAAATTATATCCAGCTACTAGCTGAGATAGTGCATAAGTCCACGATAATAAATAATAATAATAATAATCTGGGATCTTTCAAAATTATTGAAAATATAAGTCTTCATCTATTCTATCTTCTGGTAAAGAGCCATCGAGGATGTATTACTCATTCTTTTCCTTGCTGTCGCCGTTACGGAACTGGTTCATGGACATCGAATTTGGGCCACTCTGAACAATATCAACACATATTCACATCTCAAAAATCAATTAAAACTCATGATGTCTGCTTTGAAGACCTTTGTTATTCGTTGCTCACTGCATATCAGCTCATAAAACATTTGAGTTTCTTCACTTTTTTATTTAGTGCAGGATACTTTCAGATTATTCCTATGGTTTCCCAATTTGAATATTCAATTATTCTTACCCATATCCAAATTACATTCTAATGGGATGTATATTCAACGATTCCCGAAACACGGATCATTAAAACCCGATTGCCAGAAAACGAGCAGCATTATCCTGACGTAGATCATCTCGGCGCGACGAAAAGCTTTCGTGCGTTATTTATTCCCTGAGACGGGACGAATTGGTGCAATCCTTTACCGCATCACCGTCACACACGCTGATGAGGATTCATTAGCGCGGTGGCGTGAATCCGCAAAATATTGTTTTGTTGTCTTGATTCGCCGGAGTTTAATGATCTCGTCGAGAAGTTCTGACGACGATAATTCCTGATGAAAAACTTATTACCGTCAACCGTTCAATATGATGTTTACATGATTTCTCCCTGATTTTGATGTAGACATTGGTTTCCACCCTGAAGTTACATGGGCTTAACTATAAAAAAACCCCTCCGGTTTCAATTATGTATATATATTATAAACAATATGGCGACAAGTGAGGAAGAAAACGAAGATCACTCTGCGAAATCTCATGTTAAAAGTGATAAATTTTGTGTTCATTGTAACAAAATGACTCTGTGGACTGTGTTAAGTGTGATAACATTTTTCACCGCTCGTGCTTAATTCAAGCGTCAAACAAAAAATTGATGCTCTGTTCTCACGTAGCATAGAGTAGGATGAAGGAAAAGTGTGATGATTCAGAGATGTCCAAAATCTCTGAGCAGAAAGTGGAATAAGAAATACTGATGGTGAAAGTAAAATATTTAGAAGAGTTGCTTGCGGAATCCCAAATCAAAAATAGGATTTTAATCCTAAACAACGAAATTTCACTTGAAGCAATTCAAAGATCCGAAAAAAACGATAAGGTATCAATGAAAAAACGTGTCAATACAACACAAAAACATGATGCATATGTGAAATATTCTGTGCACTCCATACCACAGAATAAAACCGTAAGTTCTTGTTCGGCGGCGGCTTGTGCGGAGACCACAGATGAACAGAAGTTGAATTCGGTGGACTCGATTGACAGTGGTGATATATCACTGGCAAGTGAAGTTGACATTTCACAAAAGTCTAACCATCTCAGCCATAATTTATATCATAACATTGGCAATCAACAACAACAACAACTCGGTCATGAAAAAACTACTATCTCATCCCAAAATAGTGGTTGGAAATCTGTTGAAAAGAAGAAAAGGGCAGAAGACAGAAAAATATTGTTTGTACTGGTACTACAAAGATGACTAAATTGACCTTCCACGGAGCAACAAGAAAACGGTGGATTCATGTTGGAAGAACTGCCGGTGAAAATATTACTGAGGAAATATTGAAGAAATACATAACAGATTCTGACAACCAAATAGACTGAGGCTAGAGAATTCAAAACGGAAAGTTAGAACTCTGCTTTCAGTATGGGTATCGCCTCCGAAGAGCATTACAAACAAGTATGCAACCCAGAACTTTGGCCTAAGGGAATAATTGTGCGAGAGTTTTCTTTTCGGATTTTTTTCTGGACGGGAAACAAGGAAGCCAAAAACAAATATTCTGTACATCAGAATCCGATAGCCTTGAATCAACAATTTCATTTGTTAATAGACACAGTAAGATTGTGTGCATCGTTCATCAAATTTTGCAAGTTGTAGGCAATGTTCTCAACAAGCTTGAATTACTTGCATATGATCAGAATGCAGACGTAGTGGCAGTATCTGAACACTGGAGAAGTCTTGAGGAACTTAGTTGTTATAAACTTGATGGATATGAATTAGTATCGACTTTTTATAGAGAGCATGGAGAACATGGAGGTACAGCAATATATGGCAGGGAAGACTATGTATGTACTGAAAGACTCGATCTCTCTTCTCTAAGTGTGCCAAAAGTCTTTGAGAGCTCAGCAGATCCTCAGATGATCCTAAACTCAACAAATAAAATTATTATTGTGTGCATATATAGACCAGAAACTCCTCCACTGGCTGATGTAGAGGTTTTCCTCGAGAAACTTACATCATCTTACAAGAGTGCCTGCTGGATATGGCGAAAGTAATTATAACTGGTGACTTTAACATCGACATTTTCCAAGATACTAAAGACACTCAGAATTTTATATCTCTGCTTGAAATGTTCAACATAAATGCTACTGTTTGGGGACCTACTCGCCCTGTCTCGGTAAGCTGTCTCGACAATGTCCTCACAAATCTTGAAGGTACGTCAACTGTTATGAAAGCTCACATATCGTATCATTCTGCACTAAGTTTTGTTTTTTCTGAACATATAAATCTCTCACCAGAAGTTGAGAAAGTCTCAACGAGAAGATTAAATAAAGTAAACATGGATGCGTTTCTAACGAGTTTATCCGATAATATTATGGCATGTGATTGTCATGAGGTTAACCAAATGTGGAATTATTTTCAATCAAGTTACGAAGGAATTTTTGATACCTGTTTTTCTCTTGTAAAAGTTAAAATAGGGCATCAAGGCAAAAATTTTGTGGCAACACCTCAGATCAAATGTATCAAATCCAAACTTGATAAACTGTATATCATTTCACGAGCAAGACCAGAATTTATGGATGCTTATTGAAAAGTGAAGAAACAGTACGATTCAGCTATAGTAACAGCAAGGACCTCCAATTATAATAATATAATAACAAAAGCACAGAATAAGTCCAAAGCTGCCTGGAGGATTGTGAACTCTCTTACTAATAAAATGACAAGAACAAGATATGATAATATGAATCAAAATAATCCATCTAAGCTTGCTGAAAATTTCAACAAGTTTTTCATAAGTGCTGCTCCTAATATGGTAAAGAACCTTCCGAAGGGATCATATAATAAAAAAAATAAGAAGATTACAGAAATCTATCTATATCTTTGAAATTGAAGGATGCTGAGGTTATAGCTGTAAGTCTCTTGAGAATGGAAATTCCAGTGGATGGGATGACATTCCAATGAGTGTTCTAAAGAAGTCTATCCATCTGATAGCTGAACTACTGGCTTACATCATGAATCATTCTTTCAGAGAAGGTATTTTTCCTGACGCACTAAAAATGGCAGTTGTACGTCATCTCCATAAAAAAGGAAATACTGAAGAAATGGTAAATTACCGTCCAATAAGCCTTCTGTCCTCTTTCTCCAAAGTTTTAGAAAAGGTCCTGGCAACCAGACTAATTAAGTTCTCCAACAAGTTTAATGTTAGCTCAAATTGCCAGCGTGGTTTCATCAACAACAGAAGTACAGACACACCAATTTTTGAATTGAGTCAAGCTATAGTTTTATCTCTGGAGAAGGGGGAGATTCCAGTCGGTTTGTTTCTGGACCTGTCGAAGTCGACTCTGTGGACCATGCGCTTTTGTTACAGAAAATGGCGATGGATGGGGTTAGAGACAACCAGTTAAAGTTGATTCAGAGCTATCTCGGTGCACAACTAAGTCCAAGATGCAACCTCCCAGTACACTAACACATAGTGGTAGTGATTTGAAGGTGGGCACTTCAGTAAAGTTCCTTGGTGTTATCATTGACAGATACTTAAAATGGGGCCTTCTTATTGAACAACTGAAGAAGCGACTGAACTTTAATTACTTATACGCTAAAGGTTTTATCAAAGCAAGTTGATCTGAGTGTACGAAAACTTGTTTGTTATGCCAACTTTCACTCCATTCTATCTTATGGGATAATCTTCTGTTGTGGATCATCTCAGGTTGACCGTATATTTGTTGCTCAAAAATGGGCAGTTAGATCAATGCTCAGAATGACATATAAAGAATCTTGTCGCTGTGTCTTCAGAAATAACAACATCCTAATTGTTTATGGTGTGTATATTTGTAGGTAATTACTATTAATTCGTCAGTATGACCACTACTTTGAAGATATTCAAAATGAAAATAACACAAGACGAATAGAACCATATTTCTATCCTCTGCACTCATCAAAACTCAGAGAAAAACATCCACAGTACATGGCCATCAAACTGTTTAATAAATTGCCCAAGCGAATACAGAGTTTGACTAGTTACATTGTTTACAAGAGAAAAAATATGAATTCATTTTGAGGTGTGAACCGTATAATATATGTGAATTCACAATAATTTCTGAAAATAAATAAAATTCATTAAATTATTATTATTAATTATTATATATACCATATATATATATATATATATATATATATATATATATATATATATATATATATATATATATATATATATATATATATATGAAAGCAATTCGAGTGAGACAAGGAATTCTTATAGACTAAACATAACTAACATTTATTAACACTTGTAGTATATTAGTTACTCCTGATAGCCCAGTCAATAAAGAATAATTGGTTTGCAGCTATAAATTATAACCGGTTTTGAGGCCTATCTATTGAAGATATAACAAGAATCTCTATTGACTCTTCTTCACTGATGCACCCTTCATTCCAAAAATACTGATATCTCTGAAGATATCAGTATTAATCTAAAATAAATCTTCTTCATTAATCAACTTATTCTTTTGCATTGATACACAAATTTGCACGCACCAACAAATTGTCAAACGACTTTCCTTTCTTCTTTTTTGGAATGCCCTCAATCGAATCGTGCCGCTTTCCTTTCATCGTCAAATGCAGCTGAGGGAACAGAAAGTGGTCGAACGGAGTCAGATCAGGTGAATAGTGTGAATGTTCCAAGGCAATAATGTGATTTTTGATCAAAAATTCCGTTTATACTCTTAAACGATGTGATGGCTCATTACCGTGTCAAAGAGTCCAACTGCCGCTTCTCGAAACACCACGTGTTATCACCAGTCACAATCATTTTCAGAAATTTTGGGTCCTTTCGAGCTCTATTAATGGTGTCTCTGCTATACTCAATTCGATTAAATTATTGGTCACCGGATAGTTTGTGTGGCACGAATTAACCTTAGTAAGTATTTGTTTGAGGAATGCCTTATTTCATTTCAATAAATTTTACCGATGATTTTGTATTCTTTTTGATCAATTTACGCACTTTGTCCATGTGTTCTGCCGATAATTCCGTTATGGGATGGCCATTTAAAGTCTTTCTACCCGATTCAGATCACTTGAATCACTCGTCCACTTGCTTACGGGATAGACAATCATTATCATATGCAGTTCGTTGCATTTGGTGATAATTTAGCAAATTCAACACAAAACTCAATTGCAGATCTTTGCTAAAAATTTTCAACAGCAGTCAATGAAGTACCAAGTCATGGCCGGGTATAATATCACAACAGATGGCACTAGTAGTACTGTTTAAACAGTTCGGTTACATCTACAGTAATGTCTTCTTCACTTCGTTGTGTATTATTTTGAATGTAATTCTGAGGAAAAAGATGTCTCAGTTGTCTCCTTCTTGATATCATGAGAATATATATATATATATATATATATATATATATATATATATATATATATATATATATATATATATATATATATATATATATATATATTATAAGAACCTCAAAAACGTCAAGGGGCACATACAAATATTAATAACTCAGTAAAAGGTTTCAGTTCGATAATGATCTTCTGCTGAGCACTAAGAACTATTGAGGACACAAAATATCTGAAATGAAACCAAGTTTATTCATTATCTTCGGAAGACGAATGATGGAGAAAAAACATGGAGCAACCTTATGCAGAAAAGACAATTTCTCATCAAATTTTCAGGAATATATCGAACCTCTCGTCTATTTCATGTATTCAAAACGTCCACATCTGTTCTTTATAACAATTTGGAAACGATTTAGCGTTCTCAGTATTGAATTATCGATAACATTTCGAAAGCCTCCCGAACTGCCAAGTGAAGCTCCAATTCGTGTAGCAAAAGTAAGGCCTGTAATGATTTATTTTTAGAGCCCCACACTTGCTCGTTGGGAGATAAGGTACCACTACTGGAAGAATTATGTCATTTATATAAGAATTTCCCGTCAGAGTGTCCAGAAAGACAAAATGAAATCAGTTGTTCCTCTGAGACGTCTCTTCAAAGACATTACTGATCCACGTCTTATAATTTTTCGAGCAAAGTGTAGACAGTTAACGTTTTCAAATTCCCTCCTCATTTTGTGGTTTATCTACCTTAACCCAACTGAAACGTTCTAGGTACTAAGCTTAACGAAAGGCGCGATTTTTGAGTCTTAGTCCAGTTTCTTCAGATACTAAGTCCAGAGTCTATTTTCATCGTATGTGTCTTCCTTCATTATATCAAAAGAAGAAGACAACTCAATTCAATAAGTGTTGATAAACCTAAGCAGATATAGCAGGAAGAAAATTTAGTTCTATGTGATATTTATGAAACTTAAATTTCTTTGCTTATATATAAAATCATGTATTATTCATACAGGGTATCTCCAAAGCTCTATGACAAACTTTGATGAGAATCCGAACCAAATTAGTGAGAACAGCATGGTCCTATTCTTCTTATATTTTGAAATAATCAGCTTAAAAATTTGATTCTTACGGGTCCTGATATCATAGATGGAATGAAATACATATCTTGTTGTACAGATGGTGGCTTCCGCAATCATACTAAAATTATTATCAAGAATGTTGAGTAACTTCTTATCTAGATCGTGATAAACCAGAACGTTGTCGCTATTCAAAAAACAATACCTTCTGAACCGAAATCATCGAAATAAAAAACTCAACTTATATCGGAAAAATTTAAAAAAAAATTGTTGGAAATGCCCTCCATGATGTTGAATGCAGAATTGGCATCTCCTGAATACGACATTTGGGGCGTTCCTAGACAGACAGTTCTCATTCTTTCTTTCAACTCGTCCAAATATTTTGCTGAAGTGGAGTAAACTCGATCCTGTAGGTTACTCTAGAGCCAAAACTCAGAAAGGGTAGAATCTGGGGAGCGGACTGGCCACCTAACAGGACCATTTATCACTATCTAGTAATCACCAAAATTAATTTTCAGCCATTTCACATTCAAAGCTGCATTGTGAGGAGTAGCGTCATCTTGTTTTTGTTCTGGATGAAGATTATCAAAGAAATTGTTTCAAGTTAGTATAAAAATTTCAGAATGATTGTTTTCTTCAATGATAACTGGTTCTCTAAAGCGATGCGAATAAATGAAGCACCGGACGTTCTAACCGAATTTACACTGAAAATTATTGTTCATCATATTATGCGGATTCTGCTGGCTCAAATGACGATTGTTGAGAAAAGTACACTCGTCGGTGCAAATGTAATGCATTATATCAGTAAGAAACTTCGTAAGACTTGAGGCGTCGAACACTGTTAAGTTCTTCAAGAGCTTTATCTTCTTGCAAAAAAATGAATGAATGTTTTCGTGAATTACATTGAATAGTCGTCGCTGACTTCCCGGTTCTGCAGAACTTTGTCGAACGAATATTTGTGGGTTCGATTCTACACCAAACAAAACATTGAATTTCGTTTCTTCATTAATCTACCCTTCAGAGTTTGTGTACGGTTTTTCAAGTCTAGGAAACTTGCGCCGCTCCGGTTCATCACTATCTGGAAATCGTTCCCGATAGAGTCGAAATGTTCGAGCACAATTTCTGTTAGATTCAAAATATGCTTTCATTTTGTCCGTATCCAATTGATTTTCCACTTATTAATTTTCCGTTAAAGAAACTCGAAACGAAACAATAACAAGAATCAGCGAGTAAGTACCTAATCTGTCACAATTTCTCGTTAATAATTGCGAATAACTGCATCATAATTTTATAAAGATTGCTCTGTAATTTTTAGTATTATTTAGTCACAGAGCTTAATTCACGATTCATTAGAAATAAGTTTACGTATGGAGTCTTTTTACTCAAAATATAAAATGATGTTAGTCATTCGAACTAAAATATTGACTGAAACACTTTTTAGGACAGACAAATTTCATAAAAAACTCAAGCAGTCCACCATTTTACGAATAACATCGATGAATTGAAAATGTAAATTCTTTCGATATTTTATTTTTTCTCGTTCAAAGTGATACTATTTTAGCAGAAGGTACCCAAAATTGAATATGTAATCGAAAAAATGTGGTTAACATCCTGTATTTCTGGAAGTGACAAATCAATGAAAATATTTAATGCTGTTAAAATATCACACAAAATGTCATTCGGTTTTCCTTTCATTGAAATTGATCTAAAATTATGGGAGCTATAGCTTAGGGCGTTTTTCACAGCACGCCCAAAATATGGAATTAGTGAAAATATTAATTTTGCGCAGATGATTGATTGATTATGGTGTAATCACACTTTTTTTCGTGGGTTCCATTCCCTTAATAAAGATTCCAGAGGCGTGTGATATCGCTTATAGTGATTTTCATCAACTTCAAGCATTCTGGTCTCAAGCACTCCCTCAGCCTTTGCATACTTCCAAAACATTTCTTTTCTTTCTACTCGGTAGCTTCTTTTCATACGATTACATAAATTACCGATGAAAACTCGTGTCACAATATGCAACACAATTTGATTTAGGAAAGTAAAAATATACAAACTGACGATTTTATATTTATTGATTTTGAGCATAAGAAATTTTCATATGTGATAATTATGAATGGAGATGGTTTAATTTTTCCTTTGATTTTTTAATATTCAGCGTTTCAGTTGAATTAAGGCTGAAGGTTATATCATTTAACATTATACGATTTCTTGTTATAGGCTTATTGAACTCAAAGATGTATATGCCAACAGGTCCACGACAATCCGCGCATTGCCTGAGTCATTCAATGCTGCATCGTCGAAATTAAGGCACGTTTGTATAGTTAGGCAAATTAATCAAAGTAATTTCCAACAAAACAAAGCATAATGCCCGCAAAGCCATACAAACTATCGGCTCATTGTGAAACATAAGTCTGCTCTATGTTTATGTTTCATTGATAAAGTTACAACTATATATTCTTTTTTTTATTTAACTCAACTTGTGAAAATTTTAGAACACCCTTCATTTCAAATCAATTCTCATGAACCGATATGGAATTTCTCCCTGTCGTTGAAACTGCTGAGATCACGATGCTATCGTGACGATACTAGCACCGAGGAAGTTAATTAACTTTACTTCCTGTAAGAAATCCGCAACTTCTTAAGGTAACGCCACTTTCTCGCAACGCAGAGAAGTTGCTAGTGAAGTGTGTAATTAATCCGAAAATGCAGGTAATTTATGCGAGGAATGTTTATTGCAACCTAAGAACTAATTTACGGCCCGTCACCACATGGACGGACGGTCTAAGGACCTAGGAAGAGAGAAGAGGGCGACGAGTGGGTGGCTTGTTGATTGTTTCTACTCCTAGGGAAGGTAGCTTTTGACTCCTCGAGGCCACGGAGACAGGGTCGTATTACGACGGGTTGACACATGTCAGGATATTATGCGCTGTTGACGTTGCTGTGTACAAATTACCCCCTTGGCTGTTGTAATTAACAGTTCGGGGTGATTATGTGCACTGACACGGATGATACTACAGAAATGTAATCGAAGAAGAAAACTAGGCTCTTATTGTATCCGTATGTTATAAGTTTATTTGGGGTAATAATGAATTCTATTTAAAAAGCATATCTTCAGTGAATGAACAATTTCATAAGCACACGTTTGCTCTTTCTTATGCGCTGCATCCTTTTCTTTCCTGGACTATAATTTTTCTTAATCTTTTGCTAATCTTGTTACACAATTCAGTTCAATAGATAAGTAAACTTTGATTTTCATTTTAACTCATGAAGTTGAGCAACTATAAGGCCTTGCGGCCTTTCTAAACTCAGTTCTCGTCTATGTGAAGATAAAATGCTACTCTTCTATATCACCACACTTCGACTGATATGGATAAATTTTTATCAGTTCGCAATACCATGACTCTATGACGTAGGCTATTTGCGGGTGTGAAAATGTACACATATGGAGCAGCAGCAGAGCGGTTTGTGTATATTTAGGTTAGGTTTGACTAACCTTTATATCGTGTGTCTATTTGGTGCGTATTTGTTCAATATCTCTGAAACTGTACATTGTATTGAAAAGGTGTGACCAATTCAACTGTCCCAATACATTGCATTGAGTTCTTGATAGTTTTTGGGGAAAAATTTGAAGGAGCTCCATCCAACTGGAACCATTTTTCTTTTCGAACCTTTTCTCGAAAATCTATAATTGGGAATTATAAAAGCTCTCGACCACTCAATAGTCTTGCAAAGAAATACAATTTTCCATAACCTCCCTCAAACAATGGGAGGAAATTAATGCTGACAATTGTTGTGCGGGTTTTTTTGTTTAGAAAAATGGAAGTTGAATCTATTCACAAATTCATCTTTATGAAAAATGCATTGAGTCTGCAACTATTCACAAAACCGTATATTTTTTCGAAATCACGCTTCACTGGTTCATGGTGAAGTTGAACGTCGTATGGAGGATATCTAGTCACTTTCGATGTCTTAGATACTGCTGATTTTCTTTAAACGTAAGTCTGTACTAACTTCCCGTCCACATATTTCAGGATTTTTCACCAGAACAAGGAGACTTAACAGTTCACTTCCAGTCTTCTAAAAGCTTTGTTTCAAATTTTCAAAAAAAATTTTTTAATGAGTGGTACTTCCTTCCTGGATATGTAGCCGCGTACGAACGAGAACTCAATGACCAATTTCCCATTGCATATACCATACTCATCAATTTTCTTCGTTAAAATTCATGATGCTAAGAAAAATTAGAATGATTTGTAGGTATCAACAAATAATGCATGGGTATTCTGCTTACAACGAATGTGAATAAGGAGTAAACATTAATCAACACAGTATCATTGTTTTTTACCCTATTATTTTAACGAACACATACATTCCGAAAATAATGCCTTCAATTGTTTTGATGGTCAATCAATCAGATCATACGAAAACACAGTCAAGGTATTGCATTGAATGTTATTGCTGGATTATTTCTAGTATAAATGGCGTCTACATTTCTGGAAAAGAAGTGTAAAAGATTTGGTATATGGTCCATCAGTTTTCGAGAGGATATTGAATAGTCAACAAATATTTCGGTATCTGAGTCAATATAAGGCAATAAGGCGTAATAGGCCCTCAGATTTGAAGTGAGTACGTGGATAATATGTTTTATGAAATTCTATGAAAAATATGAATAAAAACTGTAGGTTACGGTGAAATCCCTGGATAATAACTATTCCTACCACAATTGAAGACATTAGAATAACGCTTTAAGTTCAGGCTACTGTTTCCATATTAAGTAATTGACTAAGTAAATCAAAATCTCTCTCAACTCGTTGAAAATAGTTATAGAAAGCCCATAAACCATTTGATAAGTATTGAAATTTTCATTCACATTCAATTACTTATTACAGTAGGTGCTATTTGAGATGAAAAAAATGCAACAATTTTGACGTTTTCAAACTTTTATAATGAAAAATGTACACCATTTATGATTTTGCCATAAATGTTTACATTTTACAGAAGCTTTGTCCCTCAAAAAATTTTGATGTCTCGGTAGAAATTTTCTGACAATCCTGAGGAGTACAGAAAGACTTTGAAAAGAGGTTAAACTTTCAAAAACTCCCAATGTATAGAATCTCTTAGAAAACTCCCAGTATTCTGCATGGGAAATGCGAAATTTATGCGGAAAATGAGTCACTACATGTAAAGAAACATAAATTTGATAAAGGTCTCTGAAACGGAAACCCCTGTATATTCGAAACAAATTTTGAAATAGGCAATGGTTTAGGATATGCTGAGCATCCCCTCATACATTTCCAATACAAAGTATAGTTAAAAACTATCGAAAAAACACTCACTAAATGGACACACCGTATGAACGTGATTAATCCTGCTCTATTTCATCTAAATAACAGCAGGTAATAACTTGAAAACGCATGCTACCGAGAAGGTATTATAACTCTTGGAGCAAGCATAGCTTGTAGAGTGTAAGAATATGATTACCGCGATTAAGCAGTTTTGACGAGGTTAGAAATCTACATGCGAAAAGTACATTGACTTTTTGTTTATTTCACCTTGTCCCACAGAGATCAGACGTTCTGGCGTGGAAGTATGAGGATATGTCTGATACTTTTGGGACGATCCTCGTATATAGCACTAAATCAATTCCTTAGTTTATTTTGAATATTATTTTTTTTATCTATATTTCGTATTGAAAAATTGATCTTGTTCTTCAATGAAGTTTTGATTCTTCGTATATAAACGTGACCATGATGTATTTCAGCATCGCGAATAGGTGATAATTCATTCCCAAGGAGAAATGATTATATTCGCGAATTCATCCTTCAGATACATTTCACTGAACTACAGAAGATGTCTTCAATACTTAAACAGTATTACTAAGGATGACATGATCCAATTCATAGGCAAAACTAAGCTTATTCCCAAAAAGAATATAGTTACGGTTACCAAGGTTAAGAACTTTCTACACTATGATTGAAATATTTCTTCAATCTTCTTGGTGTATTTCTTTATTCCAATACAATTTTCTCACGAAAATAATCTGGCCAATTCTTTTCGTAAATTGCTAAATCAAGTTTTGTTTAACTGATGAACTAATCTTGAAGACAGCTTAAGGACAAACAGACGACGATTTAATACGAGGGGTTATTCAGGTGCGCAAAAAGGTCTGCCAAAATACAACCGAAGTACGAGACCTAACGAGGTATCGATATCCTGCTATATTTGTTGCCAATTGATCTTTTCCTAAAGGTGGTGGCCCTGGTAACAACTTGAAACTCGCAGAAGTGATGATGATCTAGCTGGGGAAAAGTGTGGTGCCGTCTATGGTAAAGAAGAACTATCGAAATGCCCCTGATGCAAACCGACACCGAGATCGAGCCACTCCAGTTTTCAAAATGCCTTACATTCTCCTATATTAGAATGAAGATACTTAGAATCTAAGTAGGCGGAAAATAAAGTTGGCGCAAAAGGTCGAATGAATTCAGATCATTAATTCAACAGTTAGCATAAACTACGGAAGACACATCAGTCTTGGACATAGAGTTCAACGGTCTGATCATTATTTCATAGCAGATAACCCCACGGAAGATAGTGAACGAAACCATTAGAGTCTGTTGATAGTAAACAACAAATGTTTTTTTTTGTGAGGATTCCGACTGTCTTTATGATTGACATGGAGATACTACCAATCACTGATGTAAGTCGTTCTCATAAACCACATTCCTGTCTATTGAGTGAAGAGACATGAGCTGCTACAAGGGCGAATCAAAAATTAAAAAGGTGTCTGGAAAGCTGTTCTGAGGCTTTTGGCCTGCTATCGACTTATGCAAGAGCACAAACGACACCATATAAGAACTACACCGATGGAAATTTCTAAACCCTATGGGGTGAAACGGTAGGCTGTAGGACAACTACAAAACTTCAGGGATGGCTCAAATTGAAAACAGTAAAATAATATTTGTCATGAAATGATTTTGTGACCTGTTTACTAAGGAAATACTTCCAAAGATAGAAACAGCGACAAGTTCCACTGCATACAGTGCGAGCAGAAGGAAGATACGATCGAATTCGTTATGTCTGAATGTGCAATTCTGCCAAGGAAGATGGCCATCCCTGGAGCAGCTGTACAATTTCACAAACAATGTTGCTTTTTTCAAGTGGTTGGAATGACTATGAAAGACAAGCCGTTTGCAGAAAGAAGAGGAGATTACAAACGCCCAATTGAGCCTTAGATGCAGCTATCAATACATACATACATTCTTCAGGCACATTAGGCGATTTTAGCATTGGTAACATTTTGTGTGTCTACAATTCTCTGATGTACATTTATTTGGTTTTCGTTATTACATCTATTCTATGGAAATACAGAAGTGAAATAAAATAAAATTAAGTTTGAACAATTATAATTTCGATATGGAAAATTGAACTTCTCATTTCAATAATTAGACGATCCCAAAAAAAACACTCCAGTTGGATTATAGGAAGATCGCAATATCGAGAGTAACACCCGTAAAAGCTGTTACCAATATTTATTAACACGTAATGAAATTACTATCACACAAATTTCTCACTCCCCGTTTCAAATTGTTCCTTGTTGCGATTATCGTCAGATTTGAGTACCTTTAATTGAAAATTGAATGAAAATGTAATGTTCCAAGTAATGGTATTAAACACTTGAACGAGCTCCGTAACTTTGAACAAAGTTCGGATCCATTACTTTTCACTATCCAACTTTTTGAATTAGTTGAACAAGAGTTCCAACTTTTGACCTAATTTTTCAGACAACTTCATCAAAGTTAATGAGGATGTACATGCATTTCCTATTACTCATGAAATGTGTTTGGATTACTGCGTTTTCTATTTCCTATCTGAATTTATAGTGAAACTTTTGAATATTCTCAGTATTCAGCGATAAGATATCCTCTTCTCATATGAAATTATTCATTGATGATAATTTACATGAGGAAATAATTGGAGAATATTGACTACCAAGCGTGAGAATACAAGTAGTGTGTAAATTGCGCAAAAAAAAACTATTGAATATAAAAATCACACCAATTTTCTTGAAATGGTAAAATAAATATGAATTTTAGTTTAAAATATTGAGAAACAAAAGTACTAGTCATCATTTCATATGAACATTGTCGTAGGAAGATGAGGTCGACATGGGGAATGAAGCCCAAAATTGTCATCATAAGACCAATGTTGTCCTATTAAGCTGTCGTCTGGTGACCTAAGACCAAATATATGCCGGTTGAACTTAATCTCTATCAGACGACCAATGTAGTTCAGTTTACAACAGAGGGTAGTCTATCGGATGCTACTTGAGAAGTGAGGTGGCGTCTATGGTTCAGAGCAATCATTGAGATATCCTGCTGCAAATAAGAATTAATATCATTCGCCCCCTTTCAAATTATTTTCGACAAATCACTCTTTTGCTGCTTACTAGAGGGTGAAGATAGCTTCTTCAGACGAATGAATGTACAAATATTATGACAACTGTATATAGATACAATTGAGAATATAAATACAAAGTAAGGAATAGATTACTTCCTGAAGTGATTCAATAGAGGTGAAGGGCTTAAATCGACTTGTTCATTAATGAGTCTACCTGAGTAATTGTGTTTGTTGGTTTCTAAAGTTTCCTAAAGATCTACTTTCCAATATTTATTATCTGTTTGCACAATTTCAAACTATGTCGAAAGAGTAATTATTTTCTAGGAGATGATTTGCGTAATTTGAATCTTTGAAGCGTTTATGTTCCAATATTCTAATATTGAAATTTCAATGTGTTCTGCCAGTGTAGAAATTATCACAGTTATTGCAATTCTATCTATAAACGCCTGATTTATTATTTTTATCTGATTGGTTTTATTGTTTCTTATATATTTGCTTAAGCGACTACTAGTTTGGAAACCTATGTTGAAATTATTTCTTCTCAAGAATGATTTCAGTTTTTTACTTACAAGGTGTTGAATTTTTGTTTCAACTTATCGACAGGGTAAACTTCATTCAATACGATTCAACTTTGTTTTTATTTAAAATATTATTTATTATTTTGGTATTATAACCATTATCTTTAGCTATTTGTTCAATTAAATTTAATTTTTTGTTGAAATTTTCTTGTGATAACGGAATGTTAATCAATCTATGAATGAAATTGTTGAATGCTGACATTTTGTGTTGATATGGATGGCACGACGAGTTATAATACATAACTCGTCGTATTTCGAATGAAAAACAAAGTAGAACCGTATTAAAAGAAGTTTACCCTGTCGATAAATTGAAACAAATATTGAACACCTTAACCTACGTTGGCATTACAAGTGAAAAGTTGAAATCATTCTTGAGTAGAAATTATTTCAACATAGCTTTCCAAACTAATAATAGCTCAGGCAAATATATAAGAAACAATAAAACCAAATCAGATAAATGTAATAATTCAGGTGTTTTAGATTGAATTGCAATGACTGTGATAATTTCTACATTGGTAGAACACATAGAAATTTCAATATAAGAATATCGGAACATAAGCGCCGTTTTTTCAAATGAAAAACCAGATTCAAATTACGCGAATCATCTCCTAGAAAATAATCACTCTTTCGACCCACAGTTTGAAATTTTCCATACAGATAATAAATATTTGATCTTTGGAAAACTTCAGAAATCAACAACCACAAACACTCAGGTAGACTCATTAATGAACAAGTCGATTTAAGCCCTTCACCTCTATTGAATATCTTCAGGAAGCAATCTATTCCTTCATTTTATTGGATATACCTGTCATCAAACCCCACTCAAGACGAAACAACTCAATAAGCTTTCAATTACCTTAGAACATTTGTATTTATATTCTCAATTGTATCTATAATTTCTGTACATTCATTCGTCTGAAAAAGCTAGCATACGGTGTAGTGAAACGCGTTATGACTCACAACTATTCAGTAAAATTCTTCAAAAAATATAACTTGTTTTTTGTTTTTGACAGAAATTATAACTGAGTATTGTAAGGAAACATCCTCATATTTGGAAAAAACAGCATGAAACTCGGCAACCTGCAGAAATGTCAGCTGGGAAACATCTTCACTTTCTTCGATATGGAATGGTAGAAGGTCAACCTGTTTCTGCAACCACGAAGCAGGGGAGTATTATTGAGTAATAAATTTTAGATATTTTATTGTTGGATATTACGAACGCTCGAATAATTGGGTATCGTGGGCAGTCACATCTTAAAACATAATCTAATCATAAGGTCTCAAATTAAATTTTATATGGAATTCCTGCTTAACCCTTGGTGAAAAATATTAAATAAATGATTCATGAAAACACTCGAAAAGATTTCATAACTTCATTTTGAAATACTCGACATATTTTCCAAGCAAGCAGTCAATGATCAAAAGTAATACACCACTGAAAAACAGAATGAGTGGTTTTAATTAAATATGTAAAAACAGGAGATTGACCGAAGTCTGTTTGCTTATTACAAATTGGCTCGTTTTTCCTACGAGCGTCGATGATTACCATCATCACTAAAATGACCATCTTCTCACTTTTATTAACAGGATGTATGATTTTAATTCTCTAGAAATCTATGAAGTAGTGTTTATCTATACAATGGTCAGAACGACCTGTAGAGTTTTCATGTTGAATAATGAATCTTGCATATTTTTCAATTCTCTTCTCAATACATCTTCCGGTTCGGCCTATATACTCCAAGAAATTCACTGCAGTGTATTTTATATTAAAATCCGGATAAACTGTACCTATAGTGAATGCATTTCGATGAGGCGGAGTAAGATACGGTATTAAAAACTTCTGTAGATCCTTGTAGGTGGCTCTACAGGTTATTTTTTGGAAATTAGCAGAAAATTTCACTCCCTCTAAAATTCTCAATAATCAATTAAACAGAACGAATTTCAATACATTATTGGCATTAATCGCATCAAAAGTATTGCTGAAAAGAAATCTGGAAATTCTAGAACCAGACCGAACATTTCCATTCTTCAGCTGGTCGACTACAGCTGTTTGGACGTTGTCAAGTGTCCTGTGAGGTGATTTTCAATTTTCGAAGTCTTCTAAGAACCTCTAGGTAAAAATGTTGATTAACCATTTCGCTTTGGGGCCCAAACAAATCAGCTTGTATTTGACCTTTGACTTGCTCATTGGTGCTCTTCTGGTGCTTTTTGTTTGAAGTGTCCCACTACATGATCTGACGATATCAAAAAGTCAAGACTCATTTCCTTTCTGAGGTTCGTTTCAAGGTAAAATGTTGATCAACCGTTTCGCTCTGAGCCAAAAACAAATCAGCTTGTATTCGACCTTTTAATTGCTCATTGGTGCTTTCTTGGATGCAGTGTGCCTCTACATCCACTGGCGATACCAGAAAGTCAAGATTCATTTCTTTTTTGAGGTTCTTTTGGTCTTGGGAAAGATTTTTCGGAATCATTTATGCATAAATTTTTATCATCTTCAATTAAGTGACCAAAATCTGGTTAACAGAGTGTGATTGAAATTCAAGTGTTCCGCGATAATTCCAATTGTCAACAGTCGATCTGAATGCACCAGTTGAAATTTCCATCGATGTTTGCACTTGACGGCCGCTTCGTGGTTCATTTCCAATCGACTCTCTTTCTTCTGAAAATGCCTTAAACCACAGAAAACCTGAGTACTTGACCCAATAGGCCAACCGAAGAAATGTTTCTATTGCCTTACGTCCAAGTTTGAAGCAAATCTTGATTGCACACCGTTGCTCAGAATTGATGCGACTTCAAACATATACTGGAGTCGTATCGGATGTGCACCTGTTCAAAGCCTGTCGTCTCACGCGTTGCTGGATCGCAAGCGAGGTTGCCAGTCTCATTACTTCATTTACAAACCTCGTATGTAAGATCTCAGAAATGAATAATCTATGAAAAAATTAAATCAATATATGGGGTTTCATCAGATTGAATGTCTCTTAAGTAAATACACCATCTTAAAATATTCAAGAAATGATTTTTTCTATTTTGTTGGTGAATGAATTGTATATACTTCGAAAAACAATTTCAAACAATTTAGAATTGAAATTTTAACTAATGTAACGGCAATCAGAATTCAGTGCCTTCCAGAGCCTACCTAAAAGCTTCCAAGAAATGATTTTTCTATTTTGTTGGTTAATGAAATGTATATACTTCGGAAAACAATTTCAAACAATTTGAAATTGAAATTTCAACTAAAGTAACGGCAATCAGAATTCAGTGCCTTCCAGAGCCTACCTAAATCTCATACAGCCCTCGTGCCGTTATATATCATCAACAATATTGAACTATCAAAAGTAATGTAAAATTATTATGATTTCCGAATCGCTAGTATTTTTCTGTATATCAATTAAAATTTGTAAAGTAGCGAATACAAAGTTGGAAATGGTTTACGATTCCATCACGTTTTTCTTAGAAATCCTTTTTCTAACTGGTGTTTACGATATCTCCAATTACACTAAACCGGTTTGAATGAAACTGGCATCACTTATTTTCTAAAAGATTGCTTGAAGCGCCACGTAGGATTTTCCTTGGTTCGTAATCAAAAGTTATATATTTTTTAAACTGCAAAATTTTGATAGGAATACCTTAAAAAAGAGTTTCCAACATTTTTCCTACGTCACATCCTATTAATCAACTTCCTGTGTAATTACACAATGTGAACTGAAAATCATGTATACCGTTCACGAATAACGTCCTACTAAGAGACTTATATCTCGGTCATTTTGATTGTAATATTTCCACAATATCGGAAATTATTTACACCAGGTGGGGTGAAAAGTTCGTCGCAGGCTGATTTACAGATGGCATTTCTAGAGTCAAATGATTTTCAGTTAGTACTAACTTTAACTAGATATCAGTAAAATGTTTCAAGATGTCCGACCGTTGGTTCGCGAGATATTATATTGAAAATGAATCAACTTGTTATTGTAGGAAAAATGGATAAATATTCCATTGATTGAATATTGCCTTTTGATGAAAAAAAATATAGTTACAGCTAAAGCATTAATACTACACTCCAGAAAGCAATTGACAGTCAGCCGAGTGGACTGAACGAGGTGAACTGCATCCAGAGCTGACAAGGTTATGGCATCTGCTTTCTGGGATGCGCAGGGTATAATATTCATCGATTACTTAGAAAAAGGCCAGAAGATAAATCGCGTCTACTACATTGAGTTATTGCATCAAAATCAGAGGAAAGAAACAGTTTTTTCATTAAGACAATGCATCTTGCCACAAGTCAATCAAAACAATCACAAAATTGTACGACTTAGGCTTCGAATTCCTTCCCCATCCACCTTATTTACCAGATCTCGTCCCCAACTATATCTCTTTGTTTTCAAACTTGAAAAAATGCTCGCTGAAAAAAATCGGAAAATAATGAACAGGTAATTGCCGAAACTGAAGCCTATTTCAAAGTTGAAGAGAAATCTTATTATAAAATGGCATCAAAAATTTATTGACCTCTACAATCGTTGTATCTCTCTAGAAAGTGACTATATACAATAGAAAAATTGAATTTTCCAAAAAAATTGTATTTTACTATGCTTCTTCCCTATGTGCCCTATCCGTTGAAGACATTGGCAA
Source organism: Cryptolaemus montrouzieri (assembly GCA_013387265.2). NCBI lineage: Eukaryota > Metazoa > Arthropoda > Insecta > Coleoptera > Coccinellidae > Cryptolaemus > Cryptolaemus montrouzieri. The sequence goes on along the minus strand of JABFTP020000021.1, from coordinate 67,365,638 downwards.
TCAGCATGGCAATCTTCAATTTGCTGACGGCACTTCAGAACAGCTCTACTGAACTGAGCCCGAACCATTGACGCAGATTATGTAGCCACGACTGTCTTCTTCTCCCAGGGACTCTTCTGTTGTTCACTTTACCTTCTACAATCAGTTGCAGTAATCGATATTGGTCGTGCCTCATCAGGTGACCAATATAATCTAGTTTCTGCTTTTTTATTGTATTCACGACTTCTTCTTCTTTATCGAATCTTCGTAAAATTTCCACATTGGTAGAATGGTCTGTCCAAGACACCCGAAGCATGCGTCTGTACACCCACATCTCAAATGCTTCGAGTCTCCTCATCATAATCTCACTCACCGGCCAGGCCTCCACTCCATACAGTAAAACAGGAACTACGTAGCAGCGTATCATTCTTATCTTCAGTGACAGCGATAAGCCGTTACTGACGAGTAATTTTTTGATTTTATTGAAAGAAGCACGAGCCTTTTCAATTCTTGCCCTTATCTCGGCAGACTGGTCCCATCTAGCATCCACGACTGTTCCTAAGTAATTATATGATTCTTTATATTTTGTTGTTGAGTGAGAGCTGTGTAGGTGGTTGTCTATTCTTACTTATCACTATCCATTTAGTTTAACATTGCGTTGAGTTGCAGACCTTACTCCTGAGTAACTGCATGTATTCGGTTCATCAGATCATGAAGTTCTTCAATACTGCTTGTAAGTATTATCGTATCGTCAGCGTATCTCATGTTGTTTATTCTCTCCCCGTTTATGAATACACCCGCTGTTGTATCTTCTAATGTTTTCTTGAAAATTTCCTCAGAATATAAATTGAAAAGGAGAGGAGACAACACACAAGCCTGACGAACGCCTCTTCAGATATCGATGTCATCAGTATATGAGTGACCAACCTTCACCCTAGAGCACTGACCCCATAAATTTGCAACAACGCGGATATCTTTTTCATCTATTCCAGCTCTTTGTAGGATCTCAAGTAGCTGCTCATGAAGAACTTTATCGAATGCTTTGGTAAAATCAATGAAACTTATGTATACATCCATATTCATATCCCTGCAGCGTTGAATTAGCACTTGAAGACTGAAAATAGCCTATCTCTCGTTCCTAGGGCGCTACGGAACCCAAACTGTGACTCACTGATGGTCGCTTCGTATGTATTGTGAATTCTGTTATGGACGATTCTGGTTAAAGACTTCGTTATGTGATTGATTTAACTGACAAGCCGATGTTGGTCACATATTCTAGTATTCCGCTTTTTTAGTATTGTTATGAAGGTAGAGCGCAGCCAGTCTCTGGGGACTTCACCTTTATTTTATTTGTCATTGAATAAAACTGTGAGAGTTTGAAGGAATTGATCACTAGTCGTACACAAAAGCTTCATTAGTTCGCCATGAATGTTATCTGGACCGGGTGCTTTATTGTTCTTGAGGAAATTGATGGCTTTCTCTAACTCGGATTTCAGGATAGCAGGTCCCGTCACCACGTTGTCTGTGACTGAAAATTATTTTCGACATTGAAAATCAAATATTATCTCGACATATGATTTCCAGACTTCTCCTATTTTTATAGGATCTGTTATCATGTTTCCGCCTGGATACATTATGCATATGCTCAGTCTGTTCTTCTTTTGTTTTGTCAGTCCTTTTATTTTTTTATATAGATTGTACGAGTCAAATTTTCTTTCACATTCCCCAATTTCCCTGCACTTTTCGGGCAACCATTTCTCCTTCGCCAGTCTGATTTTCCTCCTTATTGAATTGTGTACTTGTCGGTACTTCTCATTGTTCTTATGCAGCCGCCTTTCTTCCATTAGATCGAGTATGTCTTGAGTCATCCACTCCTTCTGAACTTTTTCTTGCATCAGGAACTTTGAGCATGTTTCTTGCATAGCTGTTGTTATTTTTTCCATTTTTTTTCTCCAGTAACTGTTTCACTGATTTCCTCTATTTCTTTCCTCAGTACTTTCTGTACCTGCTCTATTTTGTTCTGTTTTTCGAGAATTTTCGGTTTAACCCCCAGTTCGCACACAACTGGGTTGTGGTGCGATGAAACATCAAGTCCTGGATAAGTTTTCGCCGATTTTATGGCGTTTCTGAATGTGATGGGAGCTGCAATCTAATTCCTAATAATGTGTTCAGGAGAGTCTGCAGGGTATCTCCAAGTGTATAGCCTTCGAGGTACAGTTTGAAAAATGTATTACACAGGACCAAAGTCTGCTCTTGACAAAAACGAACAAGTCGATCTCCTCGATCATTCCTGTCCCCGAGTCCAAAATCGCCAACGACATCCTGCACCCTCCTTTTCTCACCTTGGCGTCAAAATCACCCATAACTAGCGTTACTACCCGATTTTCAGTCATTTTGATCAAGAAATGCAACTGATCGTAGAACTCCTAGATAGTTGCACAAACCTTAACGATTTTCTTTATGTGTGGTGCTACGATTATTTCGATCATTCCAATTTTGAAGAATATACCCACAGATATGTGTACATCTGTGGGTATATTTTTCAAAATTCGCCTCAGCATAAGTAAAAATCACATGTCTAACTGTCAGGAAAATGTTTATTTCACGGCATTTTTTGATTACAACTTTATGCTTTTACACTATCAATAAACAATATGTAAAGTGAAAAACTTGGAAGCAAGCTCATCTATAGAAAATTCGATGAATCTAGCTTAAATTAAAAAAAGACATGAACCCTCGGGACTCCTAAGTATGGCCGAACTTGAGGAATTTACTTCATAAAGGAGTTAATTCATTTCAGAAATATACTATCTACAAGTACGAGAACGTGTTAAAAATAATTTGGGAATTTATTCAACTTTCAGAGCTATATGATTAATTTTAAAATGCATTGCGATAGATACTGGACAGTTTTAAACATTTGATTTGAAATTTGTTAGTACTACTCAAACCAATAACTTGCATTTGTAATTTACTAATGTTCCGAAATATTATCATTGAGTAATTGGAGAATAAATTTGAGGAGGTGTATCTCTTCAAGAAGTAACAATATTTATTGGTTTCAGACAAAATGGTTGGTAATTTTAGAAATAAGGTGTACATGTTATCTTCTTAATCCAGAAACGATGAAAGCAAATATTCATTTAATCCAAATAAACATTCAGCACAAAAAGTTCTGAAGATTTTAGAGAGTCCTCTAAAATATATTCAAACTCGTTTAAAGATTGACCAAAAAAATACTCTATAAACTGAATTGCAACAAATCTCTATCTCGGTTTTTATTGAGCTTTGGAATGACTCAAAGTGATCTAAATCGCATTAAAATGATGTCAAGAACCCGTCATTGCAATGTGTTTTATTGTTCCTAACCCACCTGCATATTCTGAAACATTGCCTTTCAGTGAGGTCGAAATCTGAAGGTAAGGAAATAATATGTAATTTTCTGTTAAATAAAAAATGTTTCTCAAGAAAAACATAATTGCGAGAGGTATGAAATAAACGTTTGTAATTGGTTCCGAAAACTGAAATTGCCAAAATAGCATAGAAGAACGGAGAAACGCTTGCGTCCGAAGGAAGTATGATATAATTTATATAATATTTAATAAATGAACACCATAACAGAAAAACAAATTATCATCAATTTTACAATATCGCTGATGTGACAAACCATCTAAGAATAATTTCAGAAAGCGGGGACATTTCCATTAATGAAGTGAATAAAGGGGAATAGCTTCTTAATGTATTTCGAGTAAGCCAGAATTATTCCGAGTATTTATTTATGTATTTCAGCAATGGTTGTGCGGTAACGGTTAAATGAATTATAAATCGGGGAAGAGACTATTTGATCAACCGATCTATATAACGGCTCATTAAAAGGTATAAAGACCATACGGCCCTCATCTTCGAGGCACGCAACCTGAAATTACCCCTACAGAAAATTAATTACTGAATATTAATAGGCAGAAAATTACTGGTTGAGTTTTGGCGTTCGACATTGTAGGTTTCAGATTATAAGAAACGCTATAATTGCAATTGACGACTTTCTGTTCATAAATATAATTATTCTTTATTATCATTCAATTATATTTGCTTTATTAAAAAAGGCTAGACGACATTCTGAACGTTTTTCAATTCAAACAATGTATCCCCATTGCAGACTCAATTAAAAATAACCTAGTATAAAATTAGGAAGTGAGTCGAACATGAACAATGATTTTTTCATACGTTATCTTATGCGTCTATTCAGTCTGCTACCATCCATTTAGAAACTTTAATTTTCTTTATGTACAAGAAGTGTCTTTGAAATTTTAGTTAATGAGACACAGAAAACACCGATAAATAAATGTATTTCAATAATCAACCAAGTTTTCAATAATTTCAATTCAGCGCTAAAACAGCTCATTCGTTGGGCGATGTGTGCTAGAGTTGCCAAAGCGTTGATCACTGCTTGCGGTTAACGTGCATGTATAATTTTATTTCAGAGATATCCTGTTAATGCTCAACCAGAAAATTCAAACACTTGAAAGCGTTACAAACTTTGATCGTATTTTATGAGAATTTTTTATCATCTCAGTTTTAGGGGTTAGATTAAAACTTGTTTACTGGGATCGAATTGTTCACTAGTGGGAGGAAAAATTGATCACCTCAAGGGGATTGAATTGCACGGGATAGTCAGAATCAATATTATGTGCTTATGCCACAACCATTTTCATTAATCATGGTTAGATCGTTACAATATAGATATAAATTCCTCGATATGATAGTGCCAAAATTCATTTTATTAATCATGGTAATATATTCACAGGACATATTTAAATTCATCGATATGATAGTCTGTATTTACAATAAAAATTCAGTGACGAAGGTACGAAGGTTAGTTTAACTCTCCGAGTACCACGGGTCAGGACAAACGTAGACTACTCGGTGAAGTTATTATAAATAATACAAATTAATTGCCGAACTAATTTTATTCAAGGTACCTGAGGCAATTAACGCCCTATTTCTAATAACGCGCAATCTACAGAAAACGTACTTTAATTAGTTTCATTCGCGTCAACGGTCACGCACACTTAGAATACACCACCAGGTACACACCAACCACGAGCGCTAGCTGCTCTCGCTGCCATCTTACTAGTGACCCGTTGTGTTTCCGAGACTTGGGTCGGAGACGCCACTGTTGTAAAAATTGCTCCACAACACTGGAATTTTTCCATATTTATCGTACATTTTGTTTGCTTTATATTTGTCATGTAGTGTAGGATGTTCTCCTTATATCTTCTTCATAGTTTGAAGAGAATTTGTATAGTTTAATAAAAAATGTCCGAATACCAAAACCTCAACTTGAGTATTAACGCCCTGTCAAATGATCGTTTGGAGTTATTACCATACGTGGGCGCTATTGGCTTTACTCACATAATTGAAAATGTAGTAGATACTTAATTTAATTCTGTAGTAATTCTGCTTTAATAACGCGTACCTACTTATATCTGCATTGTAAAATTAAATGTTCAATGAAAATTCATGCCCAGAATCTGAATTCAATATTATCTTAAATTCACTAATTTTATTATTCTGCCCTTGCCTTTTCTTACAGCAAAGTATTTTGTTAATAAGTATGTACTCATTTTACAGAACACCAAAATGTCACCACCTGGCCCGACGAGTAGAAAAAGAGGAAAGCCATGGACAGAAAAAGGAAGATCTCATAATATTTCAAGTACTTAATAGTGTAGATCACAGTGACTGTCATTGTTGGGCATGATTTTCCTTCTACCTCAGGGCGCTATTGACCCTAATCGTTTAATAATGTCCATTATATGTTTAAACATAATATATTTTATATGCATATAAACATTCGCTTTGCTATTATTTTTCATAATTGTTGATGTCAGAACTCAAAATTTTCTGAAAAATGATTACAATTGAAAGTTTAAAGTTACTTTGTGCGTGTTGAGAAATGTCAAAGTTTTTATATTAAAAGTTGTTGTTGATGTTCATATCAATAAAGAATAATAAAAACAAGTACTGTGTTTCAAGGAATTTTACTTAATAATTGCGATTCGTAACGCGTTTCACTATACCGTAGCTTCTTCAGACAAATGAATGTACAGAAAATATAAATATAAATGTTCTTGAGTAATTAAAAGCATATTGGGTTGCTTCTTCTTAAGTGGTTATTTATGACAAGTATATCCAATAAAATTAAGGAATAGATTGCTCCCCGAAGAGATTCGATAGAGGTGAAGGGCTTAAATCGACTTGTTCATTGATGAGTCTACCTGAGTGTTTGTATTTATTGATTTCTAAAGTTTCCCAAAGATCTATCTTCCAATATTTATTATCGGTATGCAAAATTTCAAACTGTGGGTCGAAAGAGTGATTATTTTCTAAGAGATGATTCGCGTAATTTCTTTCTGATTTTTATTTGATAAACTGCGTTAATGTTCCGATATTCTAATATTAAAATTTCTATGAGTTCTACCATTGTAGAAATTATCACAGTCATTGCAATTCAATCTATAAACACCTGATTTATTGTTTTTACGTGGTTTGGTTTTATTATTTTCTATATATTTGCCTAAATTATTATTAGTTTGGAAAGCTATGTTAAAATTATTGCTACTCAAGAATGATTTCAGTTTCTCACTTGTAATGCCAACGTAGGTTAAGGTGTTGAATTTTTGTTTCAATTTATCGACAGGGTAAACTTCATTCAATGCGATTCTACTTTGTTTTTATTTAAAATATTATTTATTAATAACATAACATCGACTAAGGATCCTACCGCAAAATTTCAGAAAGTGGTTGAAAACATAATTTCGACACCAAAATCATTAATTACAGACCACGAAGAATATAAATTCATTAACTCCAATCTACAATCCCCGAATTATATTCGTTGATAAAACTTCATAAACTTAATTACCCTATTAGACCTGTTGTTTCTTATGTAACGGCACCTTCTTTCAAACTTTCAAAATTGCTCATCGACTTGCTAATAAAACATTGCAATTTTAAATCTAAATTTTCGGTAAAAATTCATACGAACTAATTGCCAATATCAAAGATACAATTATACCACCTAATTCCAAACTCATTTCTTTCGATATTAAGAATCTATTTCCCAACTTACCTCCGAAACATGCGTATTACTTGGTTGAAGAATTATTAGAAAAGAATCATGTCAATACTATCATTAAATCAGATATTCTTTCATTATTACAAATTTGTTTAGATCAAAATTATTTCCATTTCAATAACAAATATTATACTATTGAAGACGGCTTGATTATGGGCAATCCGTTAAGTCCTTTGTTAACAGAAATATTCATGAATAACTTAGAGAAATTAATTCATAATCATCCACTCAGTAAATATTGTTCATACTGGTATCGGTATCTACACGATATCATTATCTGCTTCACAGGAACAGATAGACAGTTAAAAATTTTCGAAAATCATATAAATTCATTACATCCAAAAATTGGATTCACAACCGAAATAGAAAGCAATAATTCGATAAATTTCTTAGACGTAACAATTTCGAATGAAAATGGAAAACATGTTTTCGCAATTTACCATAAACGGTCACATACAGATATTATAATACATAACTCGTCGTGTCATCCATATCAACATAAAATGTCAGCATTCAATAGTTTTATTCATAGATTGATTAACATCCCGTTATCACCAGAAAATTTCAACAAAGAATTAAATTTGATTAAACAAATAGCCAAAAATATTGGTTACAATCCCAAACTAATAAATAATATTTTAAATAAAAAGCAAAGTAGAATCGCATTAAATGAAGTTCACCCTGTCGATAAATTGAAACAAAAATTTAACACCTTAACCTACGTTGGCATTACAAGTGAGAAACTGAAATCATTCTTGAGTAGCAATAATTTCAACATAGCTTTCCAAACTAATAATAATTTAGGCAAATATATAAAAATAATAAAACCAAACCAGGTAAAAACAAAAATCAGGTGTGTGTGTGATAATTTCTACATTGGTAGAACTCATAGAAATTTTAATATTAGAATATCGGAACATAAACGCAGTTTTTAAATAAAAATCAGATTCAAATTACGCGAATCATCTCTTTCGACCCACAGTTTGAAATTTTGCATACAGATAACAAATATTGGAAGATAGATCTTTGGGTAACTTATGAAAACAATAAATACAAACACTCAGGTAGACTCATCAATGAACAAGTCGATTTAAGCCCTTCAACTCTATTGAATCTCTTCGGGAGCAACCTATTCCTTAATTTTATTGGATATACCTGTCATAAATAACCACTTAAGAAGAAGCAACCCAATAAGCTTTTAATTACTCAAGAAAATTTATATTTATATTATCTGTACATTCATTCGTCTGAAGAAGCTACGGTGTAGTGAAACGCGTTACGAATCGCAATTATTAAGTAAAATTCCTTAAAACACAGTACTTGTTTTTATTATTGATAATGGAATTTCACAAAGAAAAGCCTCCCAAATTCAAACAAAAAGAATATTTCAAGATAGGTGGGCGTTAAATGCCTCAGGTGCCTCATTTCAATTAGGTAAGGTACCTGCATCTAATATGGACACCCTAAGAGTCAAATGCATATTATAAATATTTTAAAACTACTTTAAATCATTTGAAGGACAATTTAAAAACTTTATGGTATTATTCGCCCACTCATTATTGCCAAAAGACATACGAAAGTAATTTTTTTCGATTTGACCTTTAAAACCAACAACATTTGGCCATATCACCAACATGGTGTTGTCAATATGGTCACATATGACCAAGAAATGAATGGTCAGAACTTTAAGAGCGACTTTGATTAGAACGGCGAGAAAAGTTTTGATTGTAATAGATTGATCCAGGAGGTCGGTTGCGATTCTCATCAGGACACTTACACGAGTCTGTTGAAAATATCAATCGAGGACCGACAAAATGAAGGCAATTCATTCCCAGACATCATCTGGGACAAGTATTTTCAGAGTGGCAAGAAGTATAATTGATCAAATATCTCATAGAAGCATCAGATATCTACTTCCGGTTGAAGCCGCAAGAAGTGAGCAGGCTTACTAATGAATTTGCCTTGAATATAGATCGAACAACTTCCACTTCATGGACCATGCTAGTTGTTCCGGCTTCAATAGACACAATGTCGATGCTTCTTTTGACAACTTGAAGCATATTTATGTAAGATATCACTTTGGTCCAGAAGAAAATTGAGAACATGCAAATTTAGGCACACAAAGAATGGGCCTTATCTGGACTTTCATAAATCTATGTATGTCGCAATTGATTAACCTACAAACCTGGTCACTTTATATATTTTTTTCTGTGAGGTAGACAAACCGAAGTATGTGTTCATTCATTCGCTAAATTTTTCCAATTATTGAGTCAATCTGCCGCAACCCCGTGGTAGGTTTATTCGGAAAGGAACGATGCCATACAAATTAGAAAAAAAGAAACTAAAATTACGAAACGAAACAATATTATCACAACTTGTGCTTCTATGTTTTACGAAGCTCCAATATGAATTAGAGTAGAAAAACTATTGAAATAAAAAAATTGCGCCAACAAGCCGTGGCCTACTCTAACATGGACGACGTATTCGCATAATGGCGGTGACATTGTTTTCATTGGATGAAAAAAACGTCTTTCATGAATGCTGATACGTTTTGTGAAGAATGGAGATTCCCCTAGGAGAATATCGATTTCAGACGACAGGTTGAAAGCTACTTGGATTGAAGGTTAGATTAGTAGTAATATTCTAATATTTAAAGACAATCTACCTGCCAAGATGCGGCTGATTTGTTACAGAAACACCACAAGAGAAAAATAACTGCAAAACTTACAGCCAATATCAAGAGATTAACAGCATATGTACCTTAAGAAAATTTTATGGAATATTTCTACATTTCTCGAGTTACTCTCCAGGACATCGCCCTTAGTTTAATTATAACATCGATTCGCAAGACGAGCCAGTAAAAAATGTTAATTTGAAGAGGCTTGAAGTATCCAGCAAAAAGTTTTTTGGCAAAAATTCAACCTCTATAACGATGTTGCTGTATCGGGAAAACTTCTACACAGCTCACAGAAACTATCGAAGAAGAGGGACTAAAATATGATTTTTGAATTTTTCCATTTTCGAAGAATTAATAGGTGAAAAAATTATGTCATCTCACCTTACAAATGATGTAATGATATTGTGTGAAAATGTAATTTATCATTCATGTACTTGCTAAAATACTTCAAACATTTGATTCACTGTTCGATGGTAGATTTTTTGAAACTTTCAAAATTGCATGTTTCGACTATAATGAAACATAAATGGATGTTTCATTTTATCTCGACACATGTTTAATAGAGATGGTTGAAAAAATGAGTGCCATTAAAACTAACCTTCATTCGTCTTTAGATGCTTCTGTTCAAAATCTATCGGTACTCAACGAATTTTGACGAAAATTTCAGTTAATTATACAGGAAAAACAAGCTTCCAAGTCTATAAGGAATGTGAAAAAGCTATAGACATAGCTATAGTCTATAGATAGTGCAATTAGAGAAGACCGAAGGAATGAAAATGATGGAGACATTGAACATTTTTGCAACAACTATGCTGACAATGAGACCCATATAGTAGATAGAAGAATTTCAGAATGAAACTGAATAGTATTATGAAAAAAAAACTTGAAATAGGTTATCATGTACTGCTAAAAGTATGAGTGGGTACCAGAAAAAAAGACTTTCTGGAGACATGTTGCAATTATCCAAGGAATAACATATTTTGAAATATAATATACAAGGTAAGACTTTAACAGTGAGAAGGAAAACTCTCAAAGTCGTTAAAGGTGATGAATTTTTGGTTCGATTTCATGGCAGGTTTGAAACTTCCTCAACCAAAAAGTATCTAGAACGATAGCAAATCAATTTCTGAGCAATGTGCTACGCAATTAGAACACCATAAAAAATACGTGTGAACATTTCATTTTCTGTTATTCCATATAATATCTACATAACCATTAAAAATTTGTTCTGTTTTGGGTAGTATAAATGTAATTTTGTTTTTCAGTTCAATCCCAAACTGGCGGAATGAATAAAGTTATCATTTACTACAGATTGCGAATGCGATCAATTTGATCCACACAAATAAGTTCATGTTTTCTTGAAAACTCGAAACTTATAAAAATTTAGGAGAAAAATTGTTCGTATCTAGTGTAGTAATAACACCTCTTATAGCAATTTAAAGCTTAAGATCAAATTGATGCCACAAAGGGTTTGAAATCGAGAACTACTATTCATTTATGTTTGAAAAACCACTCAATCAATTATCGTTATATAAAAATGTTCTTTCCGTAATTTTATATCCCTTTTGTACAAAGATTAAAGAATGATTGCTAAAAATGAGAATACAATCATCAATTTCGCAATTACTGAAAGTAGATTTCCATCTTCTGCTATCCATCCAAAGTTTCAGTACGATATGTTTAGTGTTGTAGATACAATGAACTATCTAGACTGACGAATAAGTTAAAAAATAGAATCCAACCGAAAATATTTTCGCGCAAAAATGCTAATAAAAAGAGTAAAAATGCGAAATTTTGTATGTTTGGGTTTGTATGACTCAATCATGAGAAAACGGCTGAACGGATTTGGACGAAATTTGAAAAGTAATAGTTTATTTTCCGGATTAACAAAGAGTTTTTTTCGAGAAAAACGATGAATATATAAATACCAGTGGGATTATGAAAAAACAAATTGCAGCATGAAATCATTTGGAATTTGTTACTGATGTATCTTATGAAACTTTATTCTTGGATAAAAATTATTCTTAATCTCAGTCTAGGTGATGAGTTATTCGCAAGTAAGCTTTCAACTAATTGCGTGTTTCGTCTATGCGTAATGTTCCTGACTATACTTCTTCTGTTAAGTATTTCAAAATTTCATGGCACTTTTGATTATTTTACAATGACAGCCGCCGCAGAAAAATTACTCTTATTGTGTTTGATGTTTGTTTGTTTGTTTGTTATTCCTTTAACGTGCTCTATTTCTGCCTTTCGGCCAATAATACGCCGGTGAATTCTCTCATCTCACTAACCCGGAAATTTTGCCGAACCCCCCTTGTGTCCAGCAAAGAGATCTTGAATGTCCAACACATCTCTATCAGACAGGACCGACGGATTTACATCTCCTCCGAAAGATGGATACTCAAGCGATTCCCAGAATGTGAAAAATCGCACTGACTTTGTGGGGATTGAACCCAGGTAACTCTGCGCAGCATATATTCTACACCACCGAGCCGGCTATGTGTTTGATGTTTATATACAGGATAGTACTTATTAGTAGTTTTTCTCGAACAGTGCACTCACACATTCAAAATGTCCCCCAACTTTTCAGGGCAATTCACGCCTATACGGGGTATCTAAATTGTATGATCTAAGCGATATCATCAATTTCGGAAAATTTGAATGAAAAATAATTGAGATTGAAGACATCAGAAGACAGAGATTATTGAAAGTCTCAAGAATTGAATTTAAGAGATTGAGCTATTTGTATGCTAAACCAAAATATATTGAACCACTATACCCCAAATTTAAATTGCATTTGGTGGAATTTCAGTCAAGACCCACTCGAATTCATTCAAATATCAACCCATATTTTCCACATTGTTGGGAACAAACACTTTTCACAAATCAATGAACTCTATACTGCTGATTGATTTTGACAGTTCTCAGAAAACTTCAGATGATCAGAATCATTACATAAAATACCAACTTGATCTTCCATTTTACTGTTGATTGTTGCCAATGTCATGATGCTAATATGACTTCTACATATTTTGTTGGATTCATCCAAATATAATTATTCGATTCGATTATTACGTTTACAATATTTTACTGATACTGCTAGTTACTTTGTAGTTGTATGAAATATTAAAAAAACAAGTCTCTTAGAAATCTGGAAAATTAATATTCAATTGTTGTATTTAAGTTGTTAAAAACCGTCACATTGGCTCACAGTAACTAGGTAATGTTTCGATGATAGGTTGACCCTAAATCATCCTAAAAGGAAATATGATAAGCTCTTCTGACTGTTGAACCAAAAATTTTGTTGAACTTCTGAACATTGGTGTTGCGTGTTTCATCAACAATAAGTATACAACTGGCTGGGAAATTATATTTTGCCATGAGTATCTTGCGGTTGACAAAAATAAGGTTCTTTTAGGGTTTTCAATCTCGAAACCCTATGCTTGTTTGTTCTAGAAGCATTGAAGAATTCTTCCCCAAAACAACTACACATACCCAATATTTTGTAATTTAGTGGCTTTTGCTGAGTTAAATGATGAAACATTTTTAGCCATTATAGTGACAAACGCGACGATTTCTCCCTTTTTTCGGAATATGGCTCACCAGATCATCGGCGTGCTATCATATTTTTTCAATTTTAGTAAATTTCTAACTGTAAATTGGGGAATAATGGCGTTTTTGTTTTAGGTTTATTCCATTTCGTTCTATTAAGCAAAGCGTTTATATTTTCTGGTTTCCTTTTTTGGGCTTGGCTTAGGCATCTTAGTTTGATAATACCACAGTATGAGCGCAGAATTGTGGAACCATTTCATTTTAAAATCTCGAATTAATACAATAAAGTAAATTGTGTGTTTGAACTGCTCTGGACCTTAATCGTTCAGGTGATCGTATGTGCCATGATCACTTACAAACTCCTCTATATGCTCAGGCAGAAGCAGCTAAAATTATTTCTACGATTTGAGCAGATATCCAAATAGAGAAGCATTTCGGTATGGTTAGATCTGAATAAACTGAGGGTCATTGAAATGATCCTTCAACATAAGAAAGTAGCTATGGATAATCTTGTAGAGAAGTTAGAAGTCGACAACTACGAATTCTTCTTATTCGGAAGTTATGATTGATTAAAGTTAATAGAGTAGGCCTTTATAACTCGTTAGGAAAGTTTTGTTTGATTACTAAGAAATCTAACCTAACTTCATAGAAATACTTTTGAAAATGTTAGGCACTAAGTTGGTGAATAATTGGTAGAATCTGCCTACTTCCTCTATAACTCAGCCAATCCACTACCACCGAAAGAAGCTATCGACTAATGAAGAAGGAGAAAAAAAGACCAATTCGTGTTCTGCTAATGCTGATAATGGTAGTAAGGAGATAGGTTACAGAGTGTACCATATGCACTGAAAATGTGTGTGGCTTTTTACTTGGTGATTGAAGAATGCTGGAGGAGCCATCAATGGCAGACCACTAGTACATAGTTTATGAACTAGGACTAGAACACACGAAGCATGTGGTAATCTATCGAAAATCAGGCGGAATTTAGGGCTTGTCCCTTAACACAGATAGATTACCCTTGAACTTATGATAGACTTGATGTTGGAGCTGAATTTCGTCAGTAGGTAATACTTGTTTCATACGAAAATCACTGTCCTCAAACATTGCTAAAATTTATGAGAGAAGTCCTCTGGAGAATAATGACCTCAATTGACTTACTCAACAAAGCAAAATTGTTGGGACAAATTTCATAGTATTCGTACTGAATATAATCTAAAATAAGAAAGACTAAGATGATGATGTGAAGAAGAATACATTTGTAGAAATAATTCAGAACAGAATTCTGATTGCGAATATAACCTACGTTTTGTATTCACGTCAATTATCTAGAAAGTAAGGAGAGATCTTAGGGATGAAGTGTTTGTGGACTTTTGTTCGCAGTAATTTTTTTCGTGAAATTATGTGAAAAATCTCTTCCTAATATAAATTTATGAGGTCAATTACAGAACACTGTGTATAATTCTACATTTCTAGATATTCTATAAGTTTCAGGTTATATTCCATAAGTTCCAAGAATAGAATGTCAGTATTGAGTATTTGAAAGAAATACGAACTTTTTAATCCATCATGAATTCTGTATCACGGATGGAAACTGCTTTACTCATATCTCTGATCGGAGACGAGGGGTCCAGATTTTCAACCACGTATGAGCCTATTTATCTAGGCCAGCCTCTTCATTGTTTATTGAAACGAAATAGCGCTGTTATGATAAATTAGTCGGGAATGAACCCACCGTTCTGGTCAGCTTGGCGGGGCACATTAGCAGCTTTCGCAAACATGGACAGTGTCTCGTGTTAGTTACCGTTTGAATCCTCAATTTGGTTTCCCATTTTACTCTATAAATTTACTCGAAATTGGGGGTGATTTTGAAATTAATTTCGTTTCGGGAGGAATTAGCTTTGGCTTATTTCAGTTGTGAAAATTATGTATATATATATATATATATATATATATATATATATATATATATATATATATATATATATATATATATATATATATATATATATATATATATATATATATATATATATATATATATATATATATATATATATATATATATATATATATATATATATATTATATATATATATATATATATATATATATATATTATATATTGATTGAGTAAGTTGAACTACGAGGAGGGTTGAATAAGCCAGTGACTTTTTGAATGACACAAATTTTTTTCAGCAAATAAACATATTATTTTTCTACATAATCACCTTTTAGCTCGATACATTCAGTATAATGTTTTTCTCATTTTTTTATTCCCTCCAATTAATAGGTTTTTTCAAGGTTCTCAAAATACGCTTTTGTTTCGGTAATGACTTCTTTATTCGACTCAAATCTCTTAACGCCCAGCCATTTCTTCAGGTTTAGAAACAGAAAATAGTCGCAGCGGGCAAAATCTGGAGAATATGCTAGATGGGGTAGCAATTCGTGGATTTTGCTCATCGTGACTAGACAAGTGTGCACACGTGCATTGTCTTGATGGATCAATTCCTTTTTCTTTGCCTACTGCTGCCGTTTCTGCTTCAAATCAACGTCGACTCTGTTCAAATGCTTTGAATTATATTCGCCGGTGACTGTTTTACCTTCCTCGAGGTAATCGATGTGAGTGTCCATCTCGAAAAACTGTGGCCATGATCTTGTTGGCTGACAGACTCTGTTTGGCCTTCTTTGGTTCTGTTTGAATTGTTCCTTGGTCTCTGGCGTATTGTGATGGATCCACGTTTCGTCCATAGTAACGAAACGGCGCAAAAACTCTTTCGGATTACGGCTGAACATCGCTAATAACTCTTTTGAAGTGGTCACACAATTGCGTTTATGGTCGAGTGTGAGCAATCGCGGAATCCATCTCACGGAAATATATTTTATGTCCAAATATTTGTGTAAAATATGATGTACCCGTTCAGCTGAGATACCTACAGCATGAGCCTACTCACGCACTTTCATTCTCTGATCGTCCAATATCATTTCATGGATTTTATCGACGATTTATTGCTTGATCACTTCTTTTAGGGTTCCTGAACGTTCGGCGTCACTAGCGCTGGTACGACCACAATGGAACTCAGTAAACCACTTCTTAACCATTATATTCCTTAGTTTCAGTGACGGATTTTTTACGTGAAGAATAATTCATAATCAGCACACGAAATTCACTGTCTTCCATTTTCGTTAAAATTCACGAGATTGTCTGCTTTGAACGGCAAGCAAACACCAACTGTACGACGTAGCTTGCTCAAAAATGGAAAGTTCCCCACTAATAGATTACAGTAGACGGCAATACTGTTGCATTTGAAGTAACTGCTCGGGGAAATTCAAAAAGCCACGGACTTATCAAACCGTACTCGTATTTTAATAAATTCGAGTTTCTTGGAATAACCTCAAGTTTGACGAATTCTTCCAAAAAGTATCGAGATTCAGTGACATCTCATGTCAGTAATTCATTTTCTTCACACATTTTAAGACGACAAAGAATGCAGAAACAAACCTAACGAGTTGCTCGCTTCATCTAGCTAGCATAAATTATTAATTACTGACGATTTTCATAATGTAATTAATGAAAAATAAGAATATTATAAGAACAGAGAGTGTCAACAGATGCGCTGAGAGATTGTACTAAGCAAATCTAAGGTATAAGCATTCACTTGGAAACTATCGACATAAGGTAAAAGCACCTTTAGCTGACCCGGTACCAGTAAGTGACACCTATGCTTTTATCACGCATTATTATTATATTAGACGCTTCTTAGCGCATAGAACTCTGTAAATAAAGTTATCTTCATATTTCCCGCCAAATCTATGCACTTCGTTCGGTTGCGGCGCCGCTGTCATTCTGTTGTGCGTCAATTCACAAACACACTTACGTTCTTATACAGTTTTGATATCAAATTAAACAGTTTAGTAAGGAGGTAAGTCCACGAAAAAGTGTTTTTTCGTATTCATTCTTTGAAACTGATGTTTTGAAATATATTTTTGGTCAACTTGGTAGTGGAAAATTCTAATTTCCCACGAAAATTTAAGATATAACCTATATTCAACGAAATTCATTGGGTGTCATCTATAGGAACTTAATTTATTTGAGTGGTTCAAAGGATGACACAGGTGTCATGTATTGTTACAATACCAATATTTCAGACTAATCGTTTTTCTGAATGCATTCAACCACATGATTATATCCTTATTATTAAATCTGATATACCCCTAAAGGAGACACCCGGGTCATCTATAGGAACATGATGTGTCTGTACATGAGTTTAGCACTTATATTTTAAACTAGTTGAAAAGTGAACGGTAATTTTTATTGCAGAAATGGATCAAAAAAAAATTTTGCTATATCCGGAGGAAGCGATGAAAAATGCTCTTCAAGCTGAAAGGAATGGTATGCCAGTTAAAACAGCCTCAAGAACTTTTAAAGTGCCAAGAACGACACTACTGTGCAAATTTAAGGGAATTAATCCCGAATTTCGAAAAATGGGGCCTGCAACTATATTTTCTATAGAAGAAGAAAATCTTCTTGTGCAATGGCTCCAGCAGATGGGTTTCACATATCAAAAAATAACTTCCTGACGAGAGTTTCGAAACTGTCACGAGAGCTTAAAAAAGAGTTCAAAAATGCATTTCCCGGAAGAAAATGGTATGAGGGCTTTCTTCGCCGACATTCGGAAGTAAGTCTTCGTACACCACATAATTTAACAATGAGTAGATCGTCGGTAGGAAAAGATCAATTGAGAATATGGTTTCTGAAGTTTTTGATTATTTGAAACAATAAAACTACACTGATATTCTATCAGACCGTAGCCGAATTTTCAATGCTGATGAGTCGGCATTTTTCCTGAATCCAAAAGGAAGTAAAGTTTTAGCTCCTAGGGATGAAGAAACAGTAGATGCAACTGTGAATACCAACGAAAAAGAATGTCTTACAGTACTTATTAATTGTTATGCTGCGGGCACACTTGCACCCCCTATGATAATTTTCGAATATAAAAGGATATCCTCAGATCTTACCGCTAGGGTTCGAAAGCATTGGGGTATTGGTGTTTCTGAAAACGGTTAGATGACCTGTGAAACTTTTTATAGCTACATGGAGAATGTATTTTACCCATGGGCTAAAGAAAACGGAACATTTCCTATAATTTTTTTTGTTGTTGGCCATGTCTCACATTTATCCTACCATTTGAGCAAGTTTTGCAGGGAACACGATATCATTTTATTTGCGTTATACTCAAACGCAACTCACTTACTACAACCCTTGGATGTATCCGTTTTTCGCACCCTCAAATCTGGGTATAAAGAGCTGGTGAATATTTTAGATGCTGCGATAAAAAATCAAATGATTCCAACAGTTATTCAAAACGGATTTCGTAAGTGCGGACTACATCCATGGAACCGCGAAGAAGTTGAAGGTTTTGTTAAAGACACTGTCGAGATCGAAATCAAAGGAACATGATATCTCTGACGATAAGTATCAGGCAGATATAAATTTATCGTTTTTAGAATCCTTTGTGAATAACGAAACCTTAAAGGAATTCCAGAAACAGTTAAATGAAAACCTTATGCGATAAATCTTAATTTGGTTTATGGAAAAAAATGAGGCAAAACTCACAACTGTTACAACAGATATTTCCTATGGATGATATGGAGAAAATTATAAATGAAATAGTTTTCAATGACTTTAATTCGGGTTTCACAGATTTATTAGACGAAAATGGGATACATTCTCTAGACGAAACGTCGAAATCCACTACGAATGACGCGAATGAAGAACCAATTTCTATGCAGCATACCTGAAGAATAAGAAGATGACACACATTCTTGAATACCTTGTGCTAAAAAAATATCAATTTAAACGATGTTCTTTCCGAGAAAGAATTAATTATCGAAAATTTTCGAAAGAAAACCCACTTTTCAAATCCATCGATGTAATTCGTGTTTTGGTTTCTGATGAAATTTTGTTGTCCTAGAAAGCGTTTTGGTCATTAATCCAATTCGGATAACTCACATTATGTCAAATTTTCAATAGAAAAATGCTCAAAACGTAATAAAAGCTTCTAATGAATTGTGAAGTAAGCCATTGAACATTACAGAACAATCTTCAAGGAGCGAACCTATGTATTACATTATGATAAGAGTTTATTGAAAATCAGGATTGCAATTTAGGTCTCCGGCCATTTTCAGCTGACAACAATTACTGAACTGAAGTTTAATTCATACATAAACAGGTAGATACAAAATTAATAAGAATGCAAACTAGAGGTAATGAACGAATTATGTTAAAGGCATATATTATTCAAAGATATCAAATACGGACGAATAAACCGGGCCATACTGGTAGCTCAGAAGATTATCCCTATGGAGAGTTGAAATACATACATACATAAACAGGTAGATACAGAATTAATAAGGGTGCAAACGAGAGGTAATAAACGAATTATGATAAATGCAGGTATTATTTAAAAATATCGAATATAGATGAGTAAGCCGGGCCATACCAGTCGGTTTGATGAAAGAAATCTAACTTTCGTCCTTTAGGTATTCTGCGAATGATTTAAATTTGATCTATGGGTGGAAAATGATGGCCATTTTCGATACAATGTGTGACGAAATTTGATCCGTCGGTTCTCTGGTTATTGCAATCTGATTGATGCTCTTTGTGTCTACTTATGAATAAATGACCAGTCTGACCCATATTAACGCCTTCACAATCCATATAGCACAACTAGTGAACTCCAGTATTGTCAAATCCATCAGTTTTATCTTTACTATTAAAATTCTTGAGAGAGTTTTGTGTGGGTTTGAAAACTTCTTTTTCATGCTGTTTTGGAATGACATTTGCAATCTTTCAGCTGAAACATCAAAATACATTAAAGAAATATATTCATCTGTATTAGTTGATTCTATACGCGTATAGAAGTTTATAGATTCTATACGTGTATAGAAGTTTATAGATTCTATACATGCATAGAATCAACTAATACAGATGAATACATTTCATGAATATGGTTTGGCCCTATCAGCGAAAATATTGCAAATGTCATCTCAACACAGCATAAGGAGTAACATTCAAAAGCCACGTGAAACTTTCCCAGAAATTTTTCAATAGTAAGATAAACCTGGTTTTACAATACAGGAGTTTACAGGTTGTCCTGTATGGATTGTGAAGGCATCTATATAGGTGAGACTGGTCGTTCAATCAAAACTAGTTAAAATGAGCAATGAATTAGATTACAATAACTACAGAACCGACGAATCTACTTTCGCTCCACATTGTTTTGAAAATGGCCATCATTTTCCACCCATAGATCAAATTCGAATTATACACAGAATACGTAAAGAACGAAAGTTAGATTTCTTAGAATTCATCGAAATTATCAAATTCCAACAAACTCTTTATAGAGATAATCTTACCGACCGACCGACCAGTATGACCCAGCTTATTGATCTATAATTGATACTTCTGAATGATACCTGCATTTAACATAATTCGTTTATTACTTTTTGTTAGCACCCTTATTTATTCGGTATCTACATGTTTTTGTATGAATGTATTTCAACTTTAGCTCAGTACTTGTTGTCAGCTGAAGATGGTCTTGAGACCGAAATTGAAATCCTGATGAATAGTAAAGTTGTAAGACCGAACGCAGAAGAAGGGACGCTGCGAAAAAGCGAGGCCAAAGGCTCCCGCGAGTATTCTTTTTCCGGTAGGGATGGGTCGCCGAAATGTCGCCGACAGCGAATGGAAAGTCGAAACGGCGAGATTTCTTCCGAATCGAAAACTTCGGTCTTTTCGAAGACGATCGGAATGATTGATCGAGCTAAAATTCCGAAAAAAGTCCTGGAGAGACGAAATAAAAAAGTTGTCCGATTTTTCTCTAGTGGAGCGGATAATTTCGTCGAAATTTAATGTTCATACAAATGTTACTATTGCGTTAGATCGTTTCAAAACCAAGACAAAGAGCAAGCCTCGAGTTTAGCATGTTGCGACGCAATAGTTTAATTCCAGTTAAACGCTGGGAAAACTGAAAAACTTCGAACCAATAAAGAGATATCGGATGAATTCTGCACAATTTTGCTCTATTTTTCTCATTCCGAGATTCTTTGATGGCCAGAAATTGAAGAAATTAAAGAACGTCGAGGGTTTTTCTTTCATTCGTCATTTTTATACGGAGTTAACTAGAAAATGTATTCGGATGTGGAACGATTCTCGAAATCGGGTCCGCGAAGAGAAATCGTTACTTTACTACTTATTTTTTCAATTAAGTACGACTTTTGAGACCTAGATTTTCGAGAAAAAAACCAAAACACGGGGGTCAGTCCAGTCACCTCTCTTACCGCCCCTACGTCGCTATTCAAGCTCCGTCGGCAGTCAGTCTAATAAACGTGCCAAAGTCGATGTCGTCGGCACAGCTGCTGATTTCCTCGGAGATTTTTAGTATCCAGGAAGTCTGTTTTACAAACGTGTAGAATTTATTGCTCCCTCTCTTTTCAATGAAAATAGTGCCATGGAAATAGTAACTTTTAGTTTCACCAACATAATTTCGGTACTACCAACATCTAGAAAATAGTGCCCTCTCTTTTATGAATGGGAATATGAGGCGGAATAAAATATCCATGTGTACAGACATTATTTAAATTAGTCTTATATTCGATCTATCAAAATAAATAATTCCGAATTTTAATTCAACGAAAAGTTTAACGAAACTTGAAACAAACTTTTAATAGTAAATGAAGGTATTTTGATATTTATATTGTTTTTTTATATATATTTTGTTCAAGGAAAAAATGACAAACTTTCAGAATTATAAATTCAACATTTTGAGGTTTTTCTAACCTGAAAAATGTGATTGGAATGGAATGTTATAATAAAAAGAAGTTAAGGAGATTTACAATAATGTTTAAAAGGTTTGTGAATGTGGATTGAAGTTTATTTATGTATTTTAATTAAAGTTCTTTTCATCATGTCCAAGAAATGTACAGAATTAGCATATTTCATATATTTTATTTATGGTATTTGAGCTCTTTTGAATAATAATATTTTTCCTTATAGGAACTCGATTTAGTTTTCGTTAGGTTATTTGGAGCATTTATGATATTAATATTGAAAGCTTTTCACCAAAGACTATCACTGTATTGAGATATTTTAAGCTGACTGTCAATAGGACAATATTTCACATTCAATTTTCGTTTCAGTTTATGCAAGAGGAAATACGTTTGTATTCTATAAATATCCAAATGTAAAAGTAAATGAGATTCAATGTGTTGGACAATGTTCAAATTATACGTCGCCAAAGGAAAGAGATGGAGTAGAGGGCTTGAAATTTACCTCCGATCCTTACCATCAAAATTTATTTTTGGAACTATTATTTTCATAGTTGGCATCAGAATTTAATTGACTTCTGAATACTCAGATATTCTTCTGTGTCGACTCAATTTGCACACAAGGTATTTATTATGAGTTCCTTCTATTCATAACATATTGTTACTGTTTCTCAGGAAATTTCATTGAGGCTGTTGAATGAATAACAGGTATTCCTCATTGATTTAAAGTTGAAAGTTTCTCTTTATATGTGTCTGTTAAAGGAAAACATGATGTCTAAATTTGTAGAAGTTGCATACGAAGTTTCATTATGTACAATCACTACTTTCAATGTAAGATTTATGAAAGTCACGAGAAACATACTGCTGCTTATGTGAATCATATATTGAAGAAAATTCAACTACTACTTGGAGAATGCTATGTATATTTGCAAATTTTTGTTATAGGTAATTTATGGTATCATACATAAACCAGAACACTGTTCTGGTTTATCACTATCTAGAAATCGTTCCCGATAGAGTCGAAATGCTCGAGCACAAGTTCTGTTAGATTTAAAATAGGCTTGTATCATGTCTGTATTCGCTCGATTTTTGTCTTCCACTTATTAATTTTCCTTGAAAAGGGCGAAACGAAGCAATAACAAGAATTTACCAGTATGTGTCAAATTTCTCTTCAATAATTGCGAAAGATATCCATTATAATTTTATAGGACATTCAATTGAGTTTCGTCATCAATCGGCCTTTGGAAAATGACAATAATTAAAAAAACCAAATGGTCTTTTTGAGAGGTTTCGGTTTGTGTTGTGAATATTATTTGAATAAGTTTCTGTTCGAGTCTGGAAAACTTACGTCGCTCTGGTTCATCACGATCTGGAAATTGTTTCCCATAGAGTCGAAATACGCAAGCAATATTTCTGTTATATTGAAAATAGGCTGGAATATTGCCTGTATTCACTTGATTTTCGATTGCCATACTCATTTATTCTCCATGAGAAAGACTAAAAAGGAATCAATAACCAGTATTAGTTTGTAGGTTACTAAACTGTACTAATTTCCCGTCAATAAGTGCAAATCATATCCATTACACTTCTATCGAGATTGCTCTGTGACTTTCAATGACATTCTACTACAGAGCTTACTTTACGGTTGATTAGCATCTTCTGTTACGTTCTGAGTTTTTTTTACATAAAAATAGGAAATAATGCGAGTTATAATAACTGAAATAATGACAAAAACGCTTTTTAGGACGGGAAAATATCATCGTGAACAGTCGCGTATTCTACTAATTACATCGATGGATTAAGAACTTGAGTTTTCTTATGAAATTTTTCGATAATTTCCTTTTTCTCGGCAAATACAAAAGATACTCTTTCAGTATAAGGTACTCAAAATTGAATGATTATTCGAAAAACAGGAAATATGAAGTTACAGTTCAAGAAATTCAAGCGAAGGTCAACTTCTGGTATTTCCTGAAAGCATTTTACGCTATTGAAATATTATTCAAGATGCAATTCGATCTTTATTTTATTGATATCGATCAATAACTGTAAGAGCTATATCTTGAGACGTTTCTCACAAAACTCCCTAGATATCCGAGGAAAAAGCAATTTCATAAATGATGTTTTGTTATCTGTCATCAAATATAAAATATCAAACCTTTCCCCTGTTACAGAAAAATAGTAAATTCTAATAGAAAACTAGTTTAACTCAACAGCACTGTAGTTAAATTGCGTATAATTATTTCAGGTATCTTCCACCTGTCTTATATCTACTCATTTAAAACAAGCCAATTACACTTCACAAACTACTTTACAAAATGTAAAAAAGAACTAGTCAGGCCTCCCCCGGAAAAAGGTAAAAGTCAGTTATTTTAGGTAGTATCTATGGAAACACTCATTCAACAACTCTGTCCTGAACTGTCGTCTAATCAATTGGCTACCACCAATTTATATTCACTATATCAAAATTAGACAGTTTTCATTCTGGAAGGAATATAAAGATTTAGCACTCGAGATTTTTATATTCTTATTATGGTTATGTTGCTTTGCAATTGCAGATTCATTATTTTCAGTATAGAAATAAAGATTTTAAACTTTGATACGGTCACGTAACTTCAAATATAGGTAAATAAGTAATCAAATAGCAATTCATAACACAATTGTTGGAATGTACATGATTGACAATCATCGACCCAGTGATGTTTTCCAGCTGTAGTACAGATATCGAGTGTCGACTAGACAACCTTATAAAAAACTTTTTTACTGGAGGATAAATGATATGTGAACCTGATATCGATGTAGCCCTAATGTGTTTCTTGCTTGATATTTAATATTGAATGAGAAAAGTTGATAAGTCAATATAAGTATCTAGATGTAAATAATTTATGACTAATCAAATAGTGATTATAGGAAGTTCAACAAATGGATGTTATAAGGTAAGAGTTTTGAGTTTGCCTAAGAGCACCGTCTACTTTGATCATCCTTAAAAAGAATATATATATATATATATATATATATATATATATATATATATATATATATATATATATATATATATATATATATATATATATATATATATATATACATACAGGATATCCACCGGGGCCGTCCGTTAAAAACTTTTTAAGTTCCAATTACAATATCAAGCTGAAATTTTATACGCGGCCATTACTAGCGATTTCCAATTGAGTGAAATATTTTTGAAGTGATACCATTTCCGGTTATACCGGAAGTGGGTCATCACTTTGTTATTTCAAATGGAATCTACCTTTTTTATTATACATCTAGAACCGACATTTGGGCAACGCATAAAATACCCAAGTTGTTGGCACTTATCTGTCAAAATTTTTGACAGATTTAATTATTTTTGTTATAAACTCGATTTTTGAGGAACATTTAAAAAAATTGTAGCTCTTAGATCGTTTGCACTACAGACACAATTTTTGCTTGGGTGGATAGAAGAAGGATCAAGGAATTCTTTAAGCAGTCTACACGTGTCAAATGTTTATTACGTTGTTTTGTATGATTTTTTCAATTTGGCCTTTTTCAAACAGTAATAACTCAATTGGCACGTGCCAATTTTTATATCGCCATCAGATGAAGCCTCAAATTTCAGATGGAATTGTATCAGCATGTACTATACCCATCTCTTATAGTTGGGAATTTGGGAATATATTGAATTTTGATGATTTTGCAAGAACTAACAGAGAATGCTTTTAAATATTTGAACCAAGTAGCTGAACTGGCTACGCTCACCTGACAGGTGCCTAAAATTAATGTACTTGTCACTTCGTTCATTCGAATTTGATATTTCAACAAGAATTGTCGTTATTTCAGATTGAAAATATCCAAATAATACAACACATTCGAAATAAAACCACTGGTTATTAAAACGAAAATATATTTAATCTTTTTTTAATTCATTTTAGAATGTCAAAAAGTAGTCGGTAGAAATAGCAGGCAATTCAATAACCAATTTCCAAATTTACCGTCTATGAGAAAAATAAAATTTCGAAGCATTAGAAGCAATTTTCTACAATTCGGATGAATAAAAATTGTAGGAACTAAGCGAAAATCAATCATCGAAGATAATCACATATATATATATATATATATATATATATATATATATATATATATATATATATATATATATATATATATATATATATATATATATATATATATATATATATATATATATATATATATATATATATATATATATATATATATATATATATATATTCTTCGGAAAAGAGAGGATTTACAAAAGTTCGAATAGTTGTATTTTTAATAAATTCTTATATCTATAATTTTGGTGTGTGTCAGAAAAAACACAATCGTAAGAAACAAGCGAATAAATAGAATACCAGCGGAAAAAACAGACCATGCCTGTTCCTTAATCTGGCATCTAAACTCGCATCATGCCTCCTACGATATGCCGTAAAGTGTCAGCACAGGAAATCTAACAGGGGAACCATACTATCTTACGTATGATTCAGTAAACGAGTGAAAAAAACTCGTTTTCCTGTCACTATTGTACTAGCAATAGCTTGTCTGTTTATGTTGTGTTAGTGTCGTGTGTACAAAAAGAGTACCAAAAAGTTTTCTGCTTAGCAGCTTCATTCTTTCAATGTCATCTTGCACTCCATGATTTCCAGGACTTCTCCACGAAGACAAGGGTAAAACGGAAGGGGGATTGGGACTGGAAAAATCGGTAACAATGGAAAAAGAAAACCAGCAGAAAAATATTTCATCAAAACATACCTAACTCTTATATGTCTAAACTCACT
Organism: Cryptolaemus montrouzieri; assembly: GCA_013387265.2. NCBI lineage: Eukaryota > Metazoa > Arthropoda > Insecta > Coleoptera > Coccinellidae > Cryptolaemus > Cryptolaemus montrouzieri. The sequence goes on along the minus strand of JABFTP020000021.1, from coordinate 67,338,670 downwards.
TGAATCTAAGAACTTAACTAATGCTCCTCTGTTTTTCAACAGGGAACATCTTATACACCTTTTAAGAATGAAGCCCCACATGGGTGTAGCCCTTGCCTTATCAACATGGTGTTTTCCTATGGTGTACCATAGGAAAAAGAAACACCAAGGGTCAGCAAAAACTAATCTCCTAAATAGACTTAAAGTTCTCCACCCAGCTGATAAAATTATCTGAAACGGAATGAATTTCTCGAAAACCACCCGTAAAATGGTAAATAGAACAATCGAGGACTAAATGTCTTATTGTTTCTTCAGCTGCGCCACATTCACATGCCGGACTTTCTACAAAATTCCATTTGAACAACATAATATTATTACGACCATGTCCTGTCCTGAGACGATTTAATGTACACCAATTTTCCCTACTTTGTTCGAAACCTGCAACCCTTTTGGAAGGATCCTCTATGAGAACTTTATTAAAAACATCAACTTCCTGCCATTCAGTTTTCCAAAAATCAACAGCCTTCACTTGTGTATGCAAAAAGTCAATCGACCAAATAGGTTGACATTAATACGAATAAATGATAGCAAACATCATAGAAGAACTTATTTACGATCTGAATGAATGTTCAATATAGGCCCCATTTTGATCGATACACTTGACAGCTCGTAAACGCACATGATCAGTTGCCCCCCTAGTTTCCTCAGGATCAATATTACGAAAAGCATTATGAATGCGCTCTAGTAACTTTTCTCTACTTCTTACAGGAATAAGATACACTTCACTCTTGATTTTGCCCCGTAAATAAATATCAAGGGGCGTCAGGTCCGGAGAACGTGGAGGCCATAAATTTGGTCCTTGATTACCCCGCCATCTATCCTCGAACATTTCTGTTAGCTGCCGATCTACAGCTCGTGTTTTATGTGCAGGTGCACCATCCATTTGGTAATGGCAATCCCTCAGAATGTTAATGGGTAATCCATCTAAAAAATTTGCTAATGTTCCTCTCAAAATTTACAGGTATCTTTGTCCATTAAGATTTTCCTCATAAAAGTGATAAGCCAACAAATCATTCATTAAAATTGCAAAAACGTTCACGCTGAATTTATTTTGGAAATCAATAACCTCAATGAAATGTGGATTTTTTGTGGCCCAAAAATGTCAATTTTTGTTGTTGATTATTCCACTTTCATTGAACTTGGCTTCATCAGACAATATAATTTTTTACAGAATTGTCTCATCCTTTTGAAGCCGAATTAATGAATTTTCACAGAAATTTAGCCGCTTGGGATGGTCAGTTGGTTTCAATTTTTGTAGTCTGATAAAAGAATACGGGTGCATGTTATGTTTCTTAAGGATCCTTTGAATGGAAGTATAACTCAATCCAATATCCATTGATGCTTACTTCATGGACGCATGTGGATTGGCACGAAAATACGCTAGCGTATTAATTTGATTGTCGTCGTCCTCGCGAATTGGTTTTCTTCTAGTTTCTATGTATTTTGTTCCTACAAATTGCAGAAAATTGATTCTAATCCTTCGAAATTTGGTTTCACTTATAGGCGCCAAATTTGGAAGTTGGTTATTGAATTGCCTGCACGTTGGCACGTGCCATTTGAAAAAATTGAGTTATTGCTGTTTGAAAAAGGCCAAATTGAAAATATCATACAAAACAACGCAAAAAACACTTGACATGTGTAGACTGCTTGAAAAATTCCTTGATCCTTCTTCTATCCACCCAAGCAAAAATTGTGTCTGTAGTGCAAAAGATCTACGAGCTACAATTTTTCTAAATGTTCCTCAAAAATCGAGTTTATAATAAAAATAATTAAATCTGTAAAAAGTTTTGATAAATAAGTGCCAAGAACTTGGATATTTTATGCGTTGCTCAAATGTTGGTTCTAGATGTAAAACAAAAAGGTAGATTGCCATTTGAAATAACAAAGTGATGACCTTCTTCCGGTATAACCGAAATGGTATCAATATATATATATATATATATATATATATATATATATATATATATATATATATATATATATATATATATATATATATATATATATATATATATATATATATATATACTAAATAGGCAATACTATATATCTGTATTTGAACTAGTGTTTAGGAAACAAGTTCAATAAGGATGAGTTATTATCTCTAACTGGTCATTAAGAATTTCCGGTGAATACCTAAATCTGTATTTCACTTCCAGAAGGTTGAATTTTATACTCTATTCTAAAAATGTATTTTAAATTATGAATTGAAAGAATTACTATTTTCCTAAGATGATTTAATAATTTATGAAATAATAATTATATATATATATATATATATATATATATATATATATATATATATATATATATATATATATATATATATATATATATATATATATATATATAGCTCTACAACATATTATATTATATAATATAAGAAAAAATTAGCTTTACAAAATATATATCCAATCGGTGAACACCAAGACAAAAAATTCAATAGTTCAACATATATAGGCAATATTAGCAATATTGAGAAATCCTTCTCAAAAATTTTAAATATAGCGTTCAAAACATCAACAAATTTAGGTTCATTTATAAGTCTACAATTAATCAAGAAAATAAATCAGGTGTTTATAGATTGGAATTTGCAGATTTCAATTGTTAGAACAGGAAGAAATTTTAATGTTAGAATCTCAGAACATAAACGCAGTTTCATCAATGGAAAAACCGATTCAAATCATTCAAACCATCTTAGGGAAAATAGCAATTCTTTCCATTTAGAATTTAAAATCCTAGATTCTGAGAATAGAGGTATATAACTCAACCTTTTGGAAGTACTCGCAATTAACAGATTTAGGTATTTACTGAAAATTCTTAATCATCAGTTAGACATAAATAACTCACCCTTATGAAACTTGTTTCCTAAACACTAGTTCAAATACAGATAGCTCTTAGTACATTGCTTCTGTAGTCTATATAAGTATATGTTAGTAATATACATTTGTAGTATTCGTTCGCTCTTAACAAAGATACTGTGTATCGAAACGCATCGATCATTTATTGATATAATTCAGTAGAAATCATCGTTTACTTGTATTTGTGAGTATTGGATTAATAAGGGAATCACTATTCCCACAAAAAATCAACAGAATTTTCAGACTGTTTTATTCTGTGTTCAGGAATTGGGTTTCAATTTTTATGAAGAGGTCTTAGATAACCTCTTTTGATAAGCGAAATCTTCTTCGACAAGTACTACCATTCATTTCGTCAAAATAATAAGTCCCTTTATAAATTTGACTCGGAATCCTAAATTCAATAATTTCTACTAATTCTCAATTGTCGCCAGCTATTAAATAATAATCTAAATCAATTTCAATTAATCACGAAGATATTGAAAGGTTTTCATCTGTCCCGATTTTCTGAGAAATATACAGAAGCGTAGTACTGCTTCATTTGTAACCCTAAAGTTACCGAGATATAGTTCACCGGTATCAAATTTGGACCAATCTAGATACTAGTCTATTAAACTGGGATGCAGATATGAAAAAACAGAATAGAAGTCTCTCAAATTAAAAAAAAATATTTTTGAATACTTTTCCTTTAAACATAGCAATCGTTTTGTTCGGAATTCCTAAGTCACCGCAAAGGAAACGCTCTCGAGACTATGAGCATTTAAGTTTATAACCGAACACAAGCTCCTAGAGATTTCCGACCTCTGTTCTGGTTTTCGACCAATTAAAGTAAACAAGACGAACCAACCTGAATAAACGCGAAACGTTGCTAATTCTCTCATTCTCCTTCAAATTATCATTTGCAAGCTGGAGCCCTTTACTGGGATTGTCTCACCTGAAGAACATCGAACATGCCTTTTCATTACGCCCTTGCATTAGGGTGGCACACTTATTCAAAATCATCGGTAAGGTGAATGATTAGGGTCAAGAGAAAAATCGATTCAGGTTTCACACAATATTATATAGAGTGTATATAATATTATATATTATTATAAAACAATGAATTTGTCATGAATTTATTGAAAAGAACAACTTCATTTCATTCGATTTTCCAAAAAACATTCAAAGAAGTGCGCAAAGAAACAAGGCACCAAAGAATGATTGAGTGAGAAAAGTTTCAGAAAAAAGAAATACTTTTCTCAACTCAAAACTAATTGTCCACGGATATGTGGAGGAATTATATCGCATAGGGCATAGAACCATAGTCCAGTCATTTAAGCTTAAATTTGGTAAGAATCTCGGAAATCGAGATACCCAGCTGTAAGTCTGTAAACACTTGTATATTGACTCCCCAAAAGTTGTCTCAAAACCTACATAAGGTAGGATGTACGCAACTATTGCATTTCGAGGTTAAAGGTCACAAAAATCGTTTCTTGCGCTTTTTTTGTGAATATCTCATTTCCTTTGGGTTTTTCACTATTTATATTTTCATCAATATTGTAGAGTACGAAATTATCTACAAATTTTATTTGAAAAAAATTTTTATACGGTGAACCGTTTTCGAAATAGAGGGCGGAGATCGCGCGGTCACAGCATCACTTCAGGTCAACCGGTACCTCCGGTCAAAAACGCGCCATATATAGTTGATGAACTATCGATAAATCAATGATTCTAAATATTTGTCAATTTCTACTAACTATTATGTTATATTTTATCAGTTCTTACCTAACCGATCCACTTGTTATTCAGTATTAATTTATTTAAAAACAGTTACTTGCCCGTGTAATTGCAGAATTGTTAATGAAAATATATGAATTATATTTGAATTTAAACCTGATTATTATGAATAATTTCTTACATGATGAAAAAAAAAACAAATAAATTATGAATTAATCCTTTCATTAAGAAATATAATTCGATACATTTGTTTTTATTAAAAGTAAAAAATAAAATAAAGGATAGAAAAACTACAATTTATAAATTTAATCATATTCTTCCTCTTCATTGTCGTCTTCCGGCTGCTGGTATATTTCAAACTGGTCTTCATTATTGTCTTCAACGACATTTGTCTCAAGTTCTTCCATGATTTCGGAAGCAAAGGTTCCATCTTCGTTAATGTCGCTCTTATATGGTAGAGTAAAGCTTGCCTATTACATTGGCCACAAGCTAGAGAGCATTACAAGCCCGCTTTCCTGCATCCGCATCGCTAACAACAACTACTCATACAGTTGCAGAAAAATGAATTTAGCAAATTTTCTGGAGCAGGTGGTAAAATTGTCATGATAGGCTCCAGAAAATGGTTTTGCATTGCCCAACCCCATACCTGGGGTTCCAAATCATGCCCTAACCAAATTTAAACTTGATGATATATACGATTGAAATGTTGTTGAGCAGCTGCTCCTGTTGGTGGAATATGTGAGAGCTGCACAGTTTTATTAAGTTTTGTAGACTGTAAACAAATTTGAATGAACTAGCTGCAGCATTTGAGTAAAAAAATTGTTCGGCCCAGGAAGTATAAGAGAGTGGAACTCAAACTTCATTGGTAGTCTATAATGCTCCGAAATCTGTGAAATGTCTCGATCATCTTCGTTATATGCATTACGTCAAGTCTACAATAAACTTAATAAACCTGTGCAGCTCTCAAATATTCCACCAACAAGTGCAGCTGCTCATCAACATTTCAATCGTGTATATTATCAAGTTCAAACTTGGTCAGGGCATGATTTGGAACCCCAGGTATGGGGTTGGGCAATGCGAAACGATTTTCTGGAGCCTATCGTGACAATTTTACCACCTGCTCCAGAAGATTTACTAAATACAATTCTCTGCAACTGCAAGAGTGGTTGTGGTTTGCGATGAGGATGCAGGAAAACGGGCTTGCAATGCTCTTTAGCTTGTGGCCAATGTAATAAGCAAGCTTATCTCAATGCTCTACCAAATCAGAAAGATATTAACGAAGATGGAACCTTTGACCCTGAAATCATGGAAGAACTTGAGACAAATGTCGTTGAAGACGATAATGAAGACCAGTTTGAAATATACCAGCAGCCGGAAGACGACAATGAAGAGGAAGAAGATTATAAAAATTATAAATTGTAGTTTTTCTTCCCTTTATTCCATTTTTTACTTTTAATAAAAACAAATGTATCGAATCGTATTTCTTAATGAAAGGATTCATTTATAGATCATTTGTTTTTCTTCATCATGTAAGAAGTTATTAATATTAATTAGGTTTAAATTCAAATATAATTCCTATATTTTCATTAACAATTTGCAATTACATGGGCAGGTAAGTGTTGTTAAATAAATTTATTCCGAATAAATATTGAAAAGGTTAGGAAAAATAATAAAATATAATATAAGTTATATATATATATATATATATATATATATATATATATATATATATATATATATATATATATATATATATATATATAAGTTAATAGAAATTGACGAATATTTAGAATCATTGATTTATCGATAGCTCATCAACTATATATGACGCAATTTTGACCAGAGGCACCGGTTGACCTGAACTGATGCTGTAACCGCGCGCTCTCCGCCCTCTATTTCGAAAACGGCTCACCGTATAAAAGTTTTTGCAAACAGAATTTGTAGAGAATTTTGTGCTCTACAATATTGATGAGAAATACAAATAGCAAAAAACCGATAGGAAGCGAGATATTTACAAAAAACTTTTGGGGTGTCAATATACAAGTATTTACAGACCTTCAGCTTGGTATTCCGAGGTGGACTTACTATAATGACTGGACTGATTATTTTAATTGTATAATTCAATTAAGAATCAATCCTATTCACATATATCAACACGCAACAGAATTAAGTATTTTTACATGATTTCATGATTTCTATCTGATTTCTACCACAGACTGCTCACTGCAATTGTAATTATACATCTCTATTTCCGATGATCTTTTGTCTTATACGAGGTATATCTTTTATGTGTTGCATGCTGGGACATAGAAAATACATTAATGAATAGGCAGCTCTTAAAATGAACCTCTATGATTATGTTATTATAAATCCAGAATTATTCATGTCTGCCTGCGGCCTTGTAGTCACAACAAACTGACAAACTTGACAAATTAGTTCAAAAATGGAATTAAACTGTGAGCATTTTCGCACAATAATTTTCTTCAATTTTGATAAAAAATTATCTTAACAAAATAGCGTCTTCATAAACATCAGAACTGACTAATAAGTAAAGAATAAAATATTTTGCTTCTACCATAGATTCTATGGTTTACTAAGTTTTCAGAGCGTTATCTTAATTTCTTGTACTTTTGGAACGAAGAACGAAAAATTTGAATGTCTCGTTGGATAATTTATTTCGACGTGTTATTGCAGTGATAGTTTTCCGAAACCCGTATTTCATACTGCAATAAAGTAATAATACAGCCATATTCTATCAAGGTACCTACACGAAATATCATCCCTTATCGGGTTTAATTAGCTAAAACCATATATGCGAGAGAAGAGGGTTAAGGGGGACGCAAAGGGAATGCGGGGGTAGAAAGCATCAACGATCAGAAGCAGGTTTGTTTTAATAAGAACCTTCTCCTGCGAGTGAAGAAGGAAATTGCTTGACACTCACTCATCCTTTCTGCTTAAAGACGAGAGTGGGTTAGGATTAGGCCAATATTTACAGATGAAAATTGACTAAGAATGGGAAACGTAGAAAGCTTTTTCGACCGGATTATAACGTAGAACCCCTATCCGTTCGAGATTTATATACTTCTTGCGAATCTTCTTACACTCTTGGCTCCTTTTCATCCCCCTCCGACTCCCGCATGAGGGTAGATGCAGGTGTAAGTTATACGCCTCAAGAAATAAAATACGAAATATGGTCTGAGACGTCAGCTTGTTTGATTTATTTGGAACTTGGTTTACATTTACCAGGGGGCGTTAGTGAGCTGCTTCGTTTCGTATTATCATTAATAAATCCAACTGCCAGCTATTTTACTGTGAACGTTTTGCTTGGAAACGCTAAAAAATTAATAACATTCTATTTTGGTCTTCTCGTAAATATTCCTTGATTATAAAAATGCCATCATAGGTCAAAAAAATGAGATATCGTGCATGTATTAGAGGCTATTTTCATTTCGTTTTCACGATCCGTTTTCTACCCTGCCTACTCAATAATTCGGTCAACCATATTTCTGATAATCTCACATAAATTTAGCGAAGAGTGACATATCCATTGAAATTAATCGAATTCAGAAACAAAATATAATTTCAAAATTTTTTGACTATATTTGCCAAATCTAATGGTTCTTCTAAATCGAAGATATCATTGAACCCATAGTTTGACTCTCAAACCATTTCATTGATAATTGAAGAATCAATTATAATGTTCAGATGCGAAATACATCATCTGAAAAAACAAACGTGAGATTTAATTGTTACCGTTGCTAGATTACTAGATCTTGATGAACGATTAACTTTACCATTCATCACTGTATTCCTTTCATGGGATTTTCGTCTCAAATAATGATCATTATTCATCTTCAAATCACACATTAACAAACTAATATAAAAGCTGAAAAATAGAAAAAAATGGAACAGTATTCTAGAAAAACTTACCATATTTGGCAAATATATAAAAATATTAAAACCAAACCAGGTAATAACAATAAATCAGATGTTTATAGATTGAATTGCAATGACTATGATAATTTCTACATTGGTAGAACACATAGAAATTTCAATATTAGAATATCGGAACATAAACGAAGTTTTTCAAAGAAAAATCAGATTCAAATTACGCGAATCATCTCTTAGAAAATAATCACCCTTTCGACGCACAGTTTGAAATTTTGCATACAGATAATGAATATTGCAAGGTAGATCTTAGAAATTAATAAATACAAACACTCAGGTAGACTCATCAATGAACAAGTCGATTTAAGCCCTGCACCTCTATTGAATCTCTTCGGGGAGCAATCTATTCCTTAATTTTATTGGATATACCTGTCATAAATAACCACTTAAGAAGAAGCAACCCAATAAGCTTTTAATTACTCAAGAACATTTATATTTATATTCTCATTCTTATTTTCTGTACATTCATTCGTCTGAAGAAGCTACGGTGTAGTGAAACGCGTTACGCATCGCAATTATTAAGTAAAATTCCTTGAAACACAGTACTTGTTTTTTATTATTGATAAAAGAATTTTACCAAGTGAAAGCCTCCCAAATTCAAAAAATTAAATAGAAGCCAAAAAAACTCTGAACTTGAAGATAATGATCCCATTTTGTTCAATTCAATTTCTTTCTGAAATGTTCAGAATAAGAAAGGACGCTAATCCGTATCAGTTGATGATCACTGCATGTTCGACAGTATTGAAGATTGATTCGATATTCGCTGTTAGTGAAATCGATCGCTTATAATTATAACATCCCACCACTCGTCAGAAAATTTTGCGAAAGTAATGAGACGGCAGAAAAAGACGTCCAGCCGTCCTGTATTATTACTCTATTAAATATCGTGGAGAGAGACCAGAGCCCCTAATGAATTGAATTCAGCACTGGGGCCGAGTACGTGTCAGGATAAGGCTCGAGGAAAGTTGTTAGAGCTCAGAAACGGCGTTGCCTTAATGGCCTGCCGGTAATTGATGTCGTATTGTGAGAAGACACGCAGTCCACAGCCACCGAGGATGTGTATGTATCGTGGACACACCCACCTACCTTTTCTATGCGCCGCGAAGTACAGCCAACTTCATTTCGAACTTGAAAATTCGCGAGGGAGCGCGTGATTTGTGTTTTAAGTTTTTGCCATCGCCGACGACATCAATAATAACAGAGGGAGAGTAAAACGCTAATACGGAAAGAAGAATTAATCTCTACCGCAGTTTCTTGGATTTGTGCAGCCAAGTGAATGCACGAGAGTTTCTATTGTTTTCTCGTATTCAATAAATAATAGGTTTTACGAGATAGACTTCACAATATTTATCCTCTGAGTCGAAGTTCATATACAACCAGCAAATATTTCTTAAATTCACAATTCCACAGAATATGTAAGGTGTTTTATTAATTCTTTAGTGAAAGTGTGTTTGTTCAGGAAACATCTGGTTGCTTCGTTGAATTATGTTACATGCTTAGTTACAGTTTTGTATAAAAAATAATCTCGTCCAATTACACATGTCTGCAAAAAAAAAGTTGAGAGCTGCTTTGTTTTTTTTGTGTAATTCTTATGTTTTTGGGTGTGCTGAATTCGAAAATGACTTTCATTTTGTCCTAGCACGTCAAGTTTTCTGACAATATAGGCGTCTATGGTAAACAACTTATTATCTTAAAATAAAACATAATTTTTTTTTAAATAAGGTTATTTATAATTGCGCATCAAAACTTATTTTCTCATCTAAAATACATTAATTAGTGAGCACTAAACACATTTCTTTTTCCCAGAGAGACTCCTTTTGGTACATTTCCGCTTGTGGGAAGCATCTTGAAAGTCTCTTTTAAGCGTCCAGTGATTTGTTCGGTCTCTACTATCCCATAGACAGAAAAAGCAAGGGAATTTGGTAAATCCAGATTGCTGTCCGAGCTCCATGCACAAGATTTTGAAATCACCGCACACTTGCCAACCGTGGTCCTTATATTTCAATTAAAAAAGAATCAATTCCAAGTTCTTGTAGGTTTCTTTGAGGTGTACGGAATGGCCGACGGAATGGAAAGCATAGAAACAGCCGTTGTGAGGCAGAATTGCTTTAAGGCTTCTTTTTGAAGAATCTATAAAAATACGGCACTCTTCTGGGTCGTATGAGATCTTAAATGTATTCATCAAACCTTCAATATTGGTGCAATAAACCAACTCGTCCTCTTGGGCAAAGTAGGAAATAAACTGTTTTTCACGATATCTAAACCAGGAGGAAGACACTTCCGGCAAAAGTAAGTTCCTGCTTTTGAGCCTTGATCCAAGCAACTCAGCAGCGTTTTTGGGAAGATTCAAGTCTCTTACCTAATCATTAAGCTCGCCTTGGGAATACAATTTTGGACTTCTGTCATCTTCAAATTCAAAAGTTGACTGGTTGTCGGTTGTAGGTACAGCACCATCTTCGTCAGAACTTGGAACCTCTTCCAAGGTAGCAGGGACCTTGGGCACTGATATTTCGGTCCCATGAGGGATGGGACGAATAGCTGATTGCAGATTGGGGTATGAAATTGACTGCTTCCGTTTTGAATTCACATTACACGAACAAAAGTAACAATCATCACTATGGTTCTTTTGCTCGCGCCATACCATAGCAATCGCAAATCGGAATGCTTTTTTCTTGCCCTTAATATTAACTTGTTGCTTTAATGTCATATATTCTCCACAAATGTAACAGAAACAATCCGAAGAGTTCACACACTTCCGCACAGATGACATTGCACTGTTACTTGTTAATGTAGGTCAAAAAGGGTGTTCCTTATTTAGAAATTAATGATAGTTATGTCCTGTAAACATTTTAAAACAGTAATCAAAATAAAATTATACCTATAATTTATACTACAAGTTAATCCCTTTTTAGCCCAATAAATCCGTTTTTTGTAATAAAATTTTGCGTTTTGTAAAATAACCTTACGTTCGGACTTTTTTGAGTATGTTTTTTGTTCTCAGAACACCTAAATACATAGAAATCAGTTGAAAATATCCAGACAGCATTTTTGTTGCAGACCTGTGTTATACTCCATCTCTGTAGTTGCACCTATATCGCCTTGTCATTATTGATAATTAATTGTTTCTGGTTTAGTCACGTACACTTTTTCTTCAAAATAATAGCCAAGGAAAAAGTCTGATGGCAAATGTCTCGGTGACTAATTGGATTCCTCATTTCAACTGATGATACTACCTTAGAACTTCTCACTGAATGAATCGATTGAATACATTCATTCAGTTATTGTGTGGCATATTGCACCATCCTGTTTCAACCGCATATTTGCAAAAATATACGGATTTCCTATGTAACATAATACATCAATAGAATTAACGGACTGATCGGTTCGAAAACCGTTTTATTGTAATTGAGTTTATATTTTCGAGTAGCTTTTTATGGCCACTATTGAATAAAGTGATGCTTATTTGACGTTTTTACTGAATGATGAATAGTCAAGTCAATATTTAAAAAAACAGTTAAAACCAAAAATATTCTATAATGAGTGATTCTAACTTTAAACTGATGAGTTCAACTTACATACTCTTAGCCAAATCTGAAATAAGAAATACTGATTCAGCGAAACTTGGTCAGATGACATGACAAAGATCACTTCAGTGATTCCTTGCCCAGTAACAGGTCACAGACTTGACGATTGTTCCAAAAGTATCCTGCCTACCTGCATATTTCTATTCGACTGCATTGTCTCAATGACTCTTGTTACTCGCTCTTCGGAGTTGCCTTCAACACTTTCGTCGGATTTGATTCAATCATTTGCTTGTCGTTAAATCAGCTCCATTTAGGCGGTGATTTCAGTCGTGAAAATAGTCAAAATTCGCAGGGATCTCTGTCAGGACAGTATAGTGGCTTACGTAACTGTAGAACCTTGCCTTGTCAAATTTTGCTGCACGAGTTTAATAAACGTGCTCGGGGCATAATCGTAATGAAGAAGCCAATCATCACTTGCCCAAAACAGTGGCTGCTTTCTCTTTATCGCAAACTTTTCATAACTTTGGAACAAAACTCCATATTGATTATCTTATAGCATAGTCATAGTAAACAAGACGATCAGGATGCTCTAAAAATCGTATACCGCTGTCAAACCAAGGCGATCCACCGATAACAAACACAGGAAGATGTAGTTAGATTGTATTCTGTTTGAACAATCCACGTATGTTCATAACGGGCTGTTGTTTGAAGAAAAATTGAATTTTCAATTATCTACCAAATCCTTCTGTAACTGAAAAAAAGAATTCCACGTTTCATTTTGGTTTATAAATAACAAAATAGAGATTTATAGATTACACTGTTCATAATATACAGGGTGGGGCGCAGCTGACTCCCACTTTTCAAAGGGTTGGTAAAAACACTGTACGGGATATTTACAGAAAAACTTTATTTCGACAGAAAGGTTATATAATGTTGTTATTTTCAGTTGAGTTGTAAAAATGATTTCGTCTAACTGATGGCCCTGGCGGGCAACACACATGTTTAGCCTTTCATGGAAATTTCTCATGACTTTCACAAGAGTGACAGGGGTTATCTACTTAATTTATTTTTCAATGTCGGTGTTCAGCTCATCAATGTTTCTTGGACGATGTTCAAAAACCTCACCCTTGAGATAGCCGCACAAAAAAAAGTCACAGGGGCTTAAATCACGGAAGCGCGGGGGCAAGGGAACATCTCCTGAAGAATTGATCGTGGTCGACGGGCTTTATGCGCAGTGGCACCATCTTTCTGGAACCAGAAGCTCTATTGGTCGAAGGTTTCACCCAGTTCCGCGATTTTCGGGCGCAAAAAATGTTCAAGCATGCCACAGTACTAGCCAGAAATCACGGTGAATGTGACGCTACCCTCTTCAAAAAAGTAAAGCCCAATGATGCCTCTTATTGATACTGCACACCAACCCGTGACTTTTGGGCGGTGGAGGGATCTTTTATGAAGCTCTCGGGTGTTTTTCTGTGCCCAGTAGCAAAAATTTTGCTTATTCACGCAACCTGAAACATGAAAATGAGCTTCGTTGCTCGTACATAAGATCCCAGTGGGAGGCACATGTTGAAGGATTGCCTGACAATAGTTCACACGCCTTCCCCTATCCGTCGGGGACAATTCTGTACAACCATTATCTGGTATGGATGTAACCCGAGATCAGTATGCAAAATTCGTCTCACTGTTTGAGCCGAAATCTGAAGGGCAGAAGCATGTTTGCATGCCGAACGCGATGGAGACTGTTCAATCGATGCACTCACTCGAGCGATGTTTTCAGGGATTCTGACGGTGACAAGCGGGCCGATTCTCTTTACATTTAGTGTAGATCCTGTTGCTCGGAATTTTAGCACCCACGCCAAGATTGTTTTCCGTGCTTTCCGAGTTCAAAGGATAGTTCGTGCGGAAGTCAACCTGCGTCACGATAACAGATTCACTTGTTTTGATGAAGGTCTCAACAACTAATGCGCGCTGCTCACCTGACCAAAACATGTTCAAGACTGCAAAGTACACTATCCACCCTTCCAAACAAAATCAGCGACACCACTCTAGTTCCTCCCGTTCTTGTGCAGTGATTTTTTGAAAAGTGGGAGTTAGCCACGCCCCACCCTGTATCTATCCAAAGTGAAACAAGATGGAAAAATATCAACCTTTTTCCATATATTCATATATTTTAATAATTCGCGTCTTATGATAAGCACACGCAGCAGCAAGTTCACAGGTTGAGCTCAATCAAATGGACTAAAGATCATGTTTCAGACTATTTTTACGTTGTCACAATAAGAGGCATAAATCAACGGCAAAACTCGTTTCAAAATCCCATTATTAATATTCAACAGCCTCAAGACTCGTCCCTCATAATGAAAATACCATTAAGAACAACTTCGTTCGATATCGACGATACACAACTATCCTCAGCGAGCCAATTGAGTTTTTAAATCAATTCATGTCATTGTAATGAAATCTAAATGACCTGCTTCGTGTTTTGAATATGTCAAAAACCAAGCCGAGTCGTTAGAATGCCGTTTGAAAGGATGGATTTTTTTCTCATCTTTTAACTGAAATATGCTACTTCCGAATCCTTTTTTGAGTTTCTCCTCAAAATTTGGACTTGGTTCACTGAAACGCTATAAATGTAGTTACAAACACCTTGGGAATAGATCTGAACTTCTTTTAGAGCCATTTGTTCATCGGCTCATCCAAAAAGTTTAAATGCAGCTCTACTTCTAACGATTATATTATACCGTCACTTCGTATTTACTTGAAGTCACTGCGATACGCATTGCCTCCTGCAGTGAAGCGCTTTGCGCATGTGAAGATTTGTGAATTTCAATTCATTTGAAGATGCCAAAATTTAACATAGCATACTACAATTACAAATTTATTGGTAGCCTGAAATCGCCCTAGTTCACTCAAGAATTAGCATCACCTGTCGAGTTTTTACAATTTCTTTTCACAGAAGATTTGATAACATTTATTGCTCAACAATTCATTTTGAATACTACTCAGGTCGATGTTAACGAGCCAGTAAATTTCACAAACTCTTAGATCCAACAATTCGAAGGTACTGTCATCTTCACCTCATTAGTCCACCTACCATCTACATGGATGCATTGGTCCAACAACATTGGTCAGCATCAAGTTAATTCAGTAATGACATGTAATAGGTTTGAAATGATAATACGTCATATTCATTTCAATAATAGTGCTGATTTCGATCCTGCCGGTACTCCAGGTCATGACAAACTGTGTAAAATTCAGCCTATTATAAATGAAGTAAGAGAGCGATTACTTGTGTTGGCCAAAGAAGAATATTTGGCCATAGATGAGAAAACTATACGGAAACTTGGCATCAATTCAAACAGTATAATCCAGCCAAACCCTCCCCCCAAAGTGAGGTTACAAGAGTCAAGTGTTGAGTGACGTATATGGGTTCTGTTATGATTTCGATATTTTTCCACGTGATTTATAACTGCCCAGCTAACGATAGGTTACTGTGGCGACGCAAGTCTGATATATACGTGTCACTATTTCACTTCAAGCTCGCCATTTCTGAACATTAGTACAAGGCTGGCAAGAGCATATCAAGAAAAAGAGTCCGTCCTAGTATCAATAATCTTGATATACCTACCTCGTCAAAAGTAAATAATCCTACGTCTACCAGAACAGGTACTCCTGCAAGAATCTCTCACACCTCGTAAAAAGGCACGGAAAACCCCAGCAAAAGTGCGAGACCTACCTTTGAATTCTGTACGTTCAAACAAAATTGACCATTCACCGATTCATCGAAGCAATCGTTAATTATTCCAGAATGATAATTCTTTACGTTCTTATATGAAATGTGATAAATGTTTTTTATTCGATTGAATGAGAAAATAAACTGTTCGCCTTGTTTGATTAGTTGTGCATCGAAGTCAAAAATGATCTCATACCCTTCCACAGACGTTATAGCATGGAAAGCCAGTTTTGGCTTCCGTTTGTTTTTCCAAAGTAAAAACTCATTTTTTCTTCACCTTATATTTTGTATGACGAGCCTTAATAAAGCACGTTCAAATATAAAAATATATCTTCTCAGTTCAATAATTCAGGTAATAGAGGAGGGTTAACTGTTGTTCTCCATCATTGGTAATTTTCTTTTCTGTTGTTTTATCACATTCACAATGTTTTTATCTTGCTTGAACAAATTAATGCTTACACATGTCAATAAAATTGATTTCTGCAACCGATGTTGTTGTCATATATATTGTTACAGAGTTTTTTACCCTTATCGGAGTAATGAAAGGTTAACTCTAATTTCAGCATTTCGAAATTTGTTGTATTCCAGTTATGCTGTTTTGAAATTCAGTTTTCATATGTCGAAGATGTTCCGAACCCTTTTAGTCTAACGAAATCTGAAGGTCTGCTGGAGAAAGGTTTGATGAAGTCTCGGCGCAAGCGAATAGTCCCCAGAGTGTGGTGTGTAGAGATGTACCACCCCCGACGAATACTGATACTTGAAGATGCAGATAACGACAAAGAGAAATCGCATTTTCTCATTTATTAATAACTTCTTTAGAAATGCAACTGAAAAAATTATATCTAAGAAAACAACGAGAAGAAGGTTGCATGTAGTTGATTTAAGGGGTGGAAGACGAGCCAGGCATGTACATTTTTTGTCGAAAAAATTTTGTTTTTTACGTTCTTTCCTCATAAGTTCAATTCCCCTTCATCATTCAAATAATTTTCAAAATTAATGAAAATATGTCAATTATCCATTGATATACCATATTTCGTGCTTAATGAAAAATATAGTTGGTGAAAGATGCAGTTGATTCTCCTTATTTATAGGCGACTGTAGTTTCATGTAAAAATATGATAATGAATTCTAGAAATGAATTGATGAACACTCATCAGGTTACTGGTAGAACTTTTGAGATTGGGCTTATGTGGTTCGTTTTGATCCGTTAGACTACATCATTTGTTTGTAATGTATATATCTCTGCAATACATATATTTCTATCATCAAAAGTAAAAAGTTTGTCTACCATATGGTTTAAAAATATTCCATGAAAACTTTACCAAAAAGCGCTTCTCAATTTTTGAGGTGGAGTTGGAAGGAGACGAGTTGTTTGTGTCGTTATAAACGTTTCCCCATTTCCATCCACTCCCGTTCTTTCACCAGCATACCACTTCAACTGAGTTGGACATTTTGAATAAACAACTCAATAGGGATACTCTGTAATAAAGAGTTAATCTGAAATAATGTAACAATCGTTAAGAGAATTGAATTAGCTTTTCGATCAGGTCAACTTTTTGCCCAAATAATTTGTAAGCCAGATGATAATAATAATAACAATCGTTAAAAACAGGCTAATTTCTTCATAAACGCTGCAAAACATACGAAGTCATAATGGAACTCTGAAGTGAAGATGATACTCATAACGGTATACCTACTGTCAATGAAAGTGTTACAGATAACATCGAAGCTATGGAAACGAATATCAACATAGAGCGCCCCCCTTAGACGAACCAGCAGAACGAATTTATGTATTTAGCACGAGATCAGAACTCTTTGGAGCAATAACTGAACTCAGTGGTACTAACCCAACTAAACGACCTAAACTGCCCAGACTCAAGACGAACAAGAACACCAATATCATCATAGCAAGCTTAAACTCAGTGTTTGAAGAATACACTGACCAGAACTCCTTGGAAAAAATTCACACTTAGATTTACTTTGGAGCGGTAGCGGTTCTTCGACTACACAAACAACAAGTCTCCACAACTCTGATCTGATCTGAGCCAAAAAGCGTCAGAAAACCACCATGGCAAATACGACTGGAGAAGGATATTGACAATATCAGAGCTGAGATCGGACGCCTCACAGAATTCCTGAGAAACAGAAAGCCCTCAAGGCGCTTGAAATCTTATATACGCAAAATTCATAGAAAACTTGGTACGAACACGAAACACCCTGATCACAAACAACATATCGACGTGTATATGGATACTTTGAAGCAAAAAATCCAAGCAAAAGCAAAGAGGCTCTCAAGATACATCAAGTTTACTGAAAAGAAACATCAAAACCAAAGGTTCCTCCAAAGCGCGGCCAATTTTCATAAAGGAAATAACAAAACTGCGACCAACAATAACAGAGAAGTACCTGACGCACAGTGCTTGATCGATTATTGGTCCTCGCTATGGTCGAATCCCAAAGAACATAATGAAGATGCGGAATGGATCAAGAATGAAGAACAACGCCTTGATATCGAACATATGGACTTCGAAGGAATAACGCAGGAAGAAATCACAACAGTAGTTAGAACGACCAACAATTGGAAGGCCACAGGTATAGATAATATCCACAACTTCTGGAACAAGAAGTTTGATAAACTCCTAGCCCTAGCGAAACAGCTCACTTATGTTCTTCAACATCCCAAGAAAACACCCTCATTTCTAACACAAGGCTTAACATATATGCTACCTAAGAGCGATAGAACACAGGATCCGTCTTAATATAGGCCAATCACTTGCCTGCCAACACTCTACAAAATACTCACCTCATGCATATCCAATCGAATATACCAACACCTTGACGACAACAATATATTAGCAGAAGAGCAGAAGGGATGCAGAAAGAAACACCACTGGTGCAAGGAACAACTCATCATCGATTCTGTGATAATGAAACAGACACACGTAGGGCATCGGAATGTTCATTCAGCTTTTCTCGATTATATGAAGGCATTCGATAGTATCGCCCATTCTTGGCATGTTGAAGTATTGCAGATATACAAAATTCATCCAGCCCTGGTAGAGTTCTTGAAGACAACAATGACACACTGGTGCACGTCTCTGCAGGTCCATATAAACAATAAGTCAATTAGAACCGACGAGATACCCATACTCGTGGAATTTTTCAAGGAGACCATTTGAGTCCACTATAGTTCTGTTTAGCAATGAACCTATTGTCCTCCATGCTCAATAGAACAATATATGGATCTAGGATAAAAACAGATAGGAATTTTCATACAATCTCCCACCTGCTGTATATGGATGACATCTAAATATATGCTTCGAGCAAGAAACAATTGGATGATTTGCTGAAAACTGTCAGTAACTTCTCGGCAGATGTTCATATGAAATTCGGAATTGAAAAGTGTAAGGCCCTGAACATCCAAAGAGGGAAAGTCATAAATGGTGAAACACAACTTCCAAACGGTGATATTATACAATGCATGAGGGATGGCAAAACATACAAAAGTCTGGGATACCAACAAGCCAGATTGCTAGACCAAAAACAATCAAAGGAAAAGATTCGTTCAGAATACAGTCAGCGTTTGAAGACTGTGCTAAAATCAATGTTGAACTTGGGGAATTTAGTCAAGGCAATTGACACCTACGCCATTCCATTGTTGCTTTACTCATTTGGAATAATCAGATGGACTAAGACAAAACTGGATGATATTCAAAGGCAGAAGGATGCTAACAAAGTACAACAACCATCATACAAAATCGTCTGTGATACAAACAACTTTGAAGCGGAAAGGAGGACGTGGATTAATAGATATTGTCAATTTACACACCGAACAGATGAAAAATCTCAGTTGGCTGATAAGAGATAAATACCTTTAAATCTTGCTACCAGAGATTACCTGCTGAATCTACCGTTCCTATCATATACAGAAAAACAAGAGCGATGGTCAAGGAAGGAATTGCATGGACGACATCACCATGAGAATAATCAAACAAACATCGACAAAGGACCCTCCAACAAAAGGTTGATGAAGGGAGAATTATTCGAGGAAACAGGGGGATTCCTTATGGCCATCCAAGACCAAGTAATAGCTAAAAACAACTACAAAAAAATTATTATGAAGGACGGAACATTACTTACAGATAGGTGCAGAAAATGCCATATGAGATCGGAGACTATACAGCATACTACGTCCGGATGCGAACAACTGGCCAATACGGACTATCTTCACAGGCATAATCCAGTGTGCAACATTATCCATCAGAAACTCGCACACAAGTACGGACTTCTGAATACCTTCCAGCCATATTACAAGTATCAACCGGCGCCCGTATTGGAAAATGACTCCATCAGATTATCACTGACAGAATGATGACGAATAATAGGCCGGACATAGTGGTATGATAAGAGAGCCAAAACAGCAATGGTGGATGTCGCCATACCGAATAATAACAACGTGCTGAACAAGTTCCAGGAGAGAAAGTCCAAATACACAGACCTTGCTATTAAGATCAAGCAGATGTGGCACCTCGATAAAATAGATATTGTTCCTGTCATCGTATCCCAAAACTTTGCTTGATAGCCTTAAGAAATTAGAATTGCATAAGAATACCTATATGGAAATACAAAAAGCTGTAATTCTTAATACATGTAGGATAGTTAGGAAATTTATGTCAAGTATATTGTAATCGAGCCTATTCCCTTTGATTGCTGAATCTGGGAAAGGTAAATTATATCCAGCTAACAGCTGAGATATTGCATAAGTTCACGATAATAATAAAACTTTATTTTGCAATGTAAAACAAAGAAGTCGATAAAATTCAGTTGGTATAAATCTTTGAAATACAATGAACAATGAAATATATATCACATATACAGCACGATGACAAGCAACGTTACAAACAAATCATCAACGATTACTCCCATATTTCTGTATGTAATGGTGTCTTCAATATATTCAATCGCAGAATAAAAGGCCTTATTTAACAAAAATTCTTTAATTCTTTTTTCAAATTCAACAATCAATTTTTTAATTTCTTTGGGCAATCTGGTATAAAGGACTGTTGCCGAATAAATAGGTGATCTTTCGTGAAGAGAATTAGAGTGTCTTTCTACTCACAGAAGAGGTTGATGATGCAAATTCCATATTTGATTTAGATTTAGGACTTTCCTGATATTTCACCAAAATAAATCAGTGTTTTAAAATATTTCGAATTGATTCAATAATAACATTCGCTGTTACGGAGAATCACCGCTTCGGTTCGTTTCGGTTGTTCTTATGGCGTTTGGCGGACCCCTGTCTAGGAACTACTAAAGGCTTTCTACGACGGTGTGCGCATGCTCAAGCTACCTTATATATACTTAGCCTTTTTTTTATGTATTATATAAGATTTTGTTCAATACAAACCCGTCCCCATTTCGTACATCAAGGAAAGTGTTAGTAAAAATGCTGTATTATTAATTTTTGACCTTGCATTCAAACTCTTAATTACACACATGAATCGAATTTAGGAGTTGAGCGAATTCCATACAAAACTTCAAATCCTAATTTGCTCCATTTGTACTCTTTTCTACATTATGGTTACGATCTTAAATATTCGCAATTATATCAGTCTGTTTTTAAAATCTTGAATTAAATTTTCAAAACTTATATTTCATACAAGCCTTTCAGCTTTTATTTCGCACACTTGGGGTTACTTTGTCATTCTAAAATTGAAATCATAAATATATTATTCATACATTTACAATACATTTATTTATTACAATTGAAAACAGCTCTTCAACCCCTATTTTGCATCGCATCGGGAGGTTTTCCAAGAATACTTTCCTTACTCTCTATAACACAATGAAATTCAATAAAACTCTTGCAACTCTCATTGCGCACCCTGTTATGATTATAAATACAAATTTAATCTATTCCCGAATACCATACAGCAATCAGTGATATCGAGGTCTCAGATTTGAATTAACTTAAACTTCGAAGCGGTTCATCACGATCACGATCTGGAAATCGTTCCCGATAGAGTCGAAAAGCTTTAACGATATTTCCTTAAGATTGAAAATAGGTTTGTATCATGTCTGTACTTACTCGATTTTCGTCTTTCATACTTATTAACTCCGCGTGAAATAGGGTAGAAACGGAACTATAACAAGAATCAGCGGGTAGGTATATAATTTGTCATAATTTCTCGTCAATAATTATGAATGACATCCATCATATGAAGATTTCTCTATAAGTCTAAAGCTATTCCGCCGCATAGCTTACTGCATGATTCATTATAATCTTCTGTTACGTTTTGGGTCTTTTGTTAAGCAAACTACAAAATAGTGTGATTTATCCTCACTGAAATAATAATAACCAGAATTCCTTCTAGGATAGAGAAATCTTTTCATACACTCAAACATTCTACGAATTGCATCGATAAATTGGAAAAATGAGTATTCTTTCGAAATTTTTGTTAATTTTCTCTTGAAACACACAGCATTTGAAGTGCTACAACAATCAATGATATCGAGGTCTCAGATTTGAATTAACTTAACCTTCATACTTCATCATGATCACGATCTAGAAATCGTGAAATAGGGTAGAAACGGAACTATAACAAGAATCAGCGGGTAGGTATATAATTTGTCATAATTTCTCGTCAATAATTATGAATGACATCCATCATATGAAGATTTCTCTATAAGTCTAAAGCTATTCCGCCGCATAGCTTACTGCATGATTCATTATAATCTTCTGTTACGTTTTGGGTCTTTTTGTTAAGCAAACTACAAAATAGTGTGATTTATCCTCACTGAAATAATAATAACCAGAATTCCTTCTAGGATAGAGAAATCTTTTCATACACTCAAACATTCTACGAATTGCATCGATAAATTGGAAAAATGAGTATTCTTTCGAAATTTTTTGTTAATTTTTCTCTTGAAACACACAGCATTTGAAGTGCTACAACAATCAATGATATCGAGGTCTCAGATTTGAATTAACTTAACCTTCGAAACGGTTCATCATGATCACGATCTAGAAATCGTTCCCGACAGAGTCGAAAAGCTCCAGTGCTATTTCTTTAAGATTGAAAATAGGCTTGTATCATGTATGTATTAACTCGATATTCGTCTTCCATACTTATTAACTCCACGTGAAAAAGTGTAGAAACGGAACCATAACAACAATCAACGGGTAGGTACATAATTTGTCATAATTTCTTGTCAATAATTGCGAATGACATCCATCATATGAAGATTTCTCTGTAAGTCTCAAAGCTATTCCGCCACAGAGCTTACTGCATGATTCATTATAATCTTCTGTTACGTTTTGGATCTTTTTGTTAACTAAACCACAAAATAAAGTGAGTTATCCCCACTGAAATAATAATAACCAGAATTCTTTCGGGGATAGAAAAATCTTTCACACTCAAAGATTCTACGAATTGCATCGATAAATTGGAAAAGTGAGTTTTCTTCCGAAATTTTTTGTGAATTTTTTCTCTTGAAAAATACAGCATTTGAATTGCTACTTTTTTCACAGAAGATACTTAAAGTGGTATAAGTAATTCAGACAAAAATAAAATATGGAGTTATCATTCAAAAAGTACAAGTGAATGTCAACTTGCGGTATTTAAGGAAGAAACGGACCAATGAAAATATTTCAGGCTAATCGAATATCATTCAAGGTGCAATTCAATTTTTTGGTTCATTGCAATCAAACAACAATTTTAGAAGCTACCATATAGTTTACGGCGGTTCAAATAGAACAGCCGATAAAACCTACATTTTGATATTACAAAAAATACTGAAATTTAATGAGGAAAACGAAGATCTGTATCTCAGAAACTCTTAAAATCTAGAATGGAATCGTTGTTTTGTTTGAATAAACCATTTAACATGATTAAAAGCGAATCATAATATAGAGCAGTAAATTTACAATGAAGAATGCAACACATGTTCTTGCTTTTTATCAGAACCTCCCTTTATCTTGCAGCAATAAATATAACAGCCAAGTAGAGCACCTATTCCAATGTCGGCTGCTTATCGAGCACAACTGACAGGAGATAAAACGATAGAGCTATACATAAACAGGAGGCCTGGGGCTATGGATCTGCTTTTTTACTACATTTTAACATATGTTGGGAAAATAACTTTATTGGTTGTTTACTCTGAGTTCTATTGCTGTTTGTATAAATTTATTTAGCTCTATTCGATCTGATGATCGAATAAATATAAATACGTGATAATAGTTATTGTATCATTATATACCTCGTGCACTTTTAGAATCGAATAATTCTGTATTATCACTTCAGTAGATTATTACTACAGAATTTATTTATTGTTTTGCATTTTATGAACTAAAATGAATAATTATCAAAAGATCACTTCAGTAGGGTATTCTTTCGGTAATTATTTATTTTATTTCATATAATGCACGTATACAGGGTGAGCAGAATATTTGTTATGATGGACAACTTGTTCGAAAGTGTAGCTTTCACGGTATTACGTTTTACAGGTATAAAATTATGAAACTATGTCTGGTTATGCATATATTCTTGTTCAGAATATTTTTTCAGCAAGATCAATTCAATCACAGAGGATTATATCTCCGTACTTATCATTTTCTTATGATAACACGTAAGATGGTATAACTTGTTAGTCGCAAAAGAAAGATTTTACAGCAGAAGAAAAAAATTATTGGCTTATGATGAAATTATTATGTTTTAGCGATGAAATGGCAGTTGCCAAAATGAGACTTAATTGTTTAGAAATCCAGTTTTTTCATAATGAAAATTCACATAACAAGAAAATTGCTACTGCAGCAATACCTCGAGATGATATTCGATCCGCATGTTCGATAATTATAATTATTCTGTACTAAGTCGTATGTATGAAGATTTAAACAATGAAATAACAATGTCGCTGACACATTTTTGTAGTCAGTGATGTAAAAATAAACGATCAAACTCAAATCGTTCAACATTAATATGCACAAATATAAGCGGCTATTCCTCGCGGTCTTTCAAGTTTAAATAACTACTCTTGAGCACATTAAAATCGATTTTTCATATCTAACCTAACCTAACATACTAAACTCCAAATATACTGAATGCCTTTTGATGTCCAACTCTATCCCTACTGAATGCCTCATTGTATTCACTGATATTCATAATTAATATTTCTTCATTTAATGGAACTCTATCATATATAGACACCTACATCCTTATTGTAAGGCAGCTTCCAGTATTGTTTTAAGGAAACTGACTCATTAACCGTACACGTTTTAACACTATTCATTACTATCCCAATTCAAAGAGATACAGTCAATATTAAAATCTCAATTTTCTCCAATTGAGCTAGCATAAAATACAACTGAAAAGTCCAAACTTTTTGAAAGAACAAATGGTTTAATCAACCTTTAGGCGAAGAAATTCAATTATCAAGAACTCTGATAATAATTCACAATATCTCCAATTTTTAGCTCTAAAAGTATATTTACTTCAGAAAGATCGATATATACAAATCTATAGTTCAAATTCTCAATTTCTCCTGAAGTATATTGATGAAATAAAATTCAGATCAAAACATAAAAAGAAAGGCGAGAAATTAGAAATTAGTTATAAAATACTGAATACTGAATACATAGAAATTCTAATAATGTGTGTACCCTGTACATAACTTTTCGTATAAACTCAAATTGAATTTTGACACGCTTTGCGTACCAGAAAGAATAAACATCCTCCGAATTGAAGTATTCTTGTGAAAAGCAAATATAAGATTCAACCATCTATAAATTTGTAAATTATATTATGAACCTTCATATTCCAGAGTGATATGGGTCTTCGTTACAACTGTTTCTTGAAACTGTTAATTTCCTAGATCCTTAAATTACAATAAGGTCAAGCCATGTCATGTGCTAATGTAGGATCACCACCAGTAAAGGATTCGTTTTATATCTACGAGGGACATGCGATGCATCTTTATTGACATATTTAATAGCACCCTGATGATGAAGAATATCAATAGGAAGAAGAAGAAAAAGCAGAAGTATGAGAATATGAAAAAGCCGAATGAATTTCGATATTTTTTTCCTTTCGCACCAGTTTTATCTTTTTTAACCGTTGCTATAATCTTTCAATATTCCATAATGTCAAACTAAACAGAATCACAACAGACCCGCGATATAAGCCAACAGCGGAAACCGCGTTGAAAAATGTGCTCTACCTCAAATGTAGCGTGGAAACGTGTGCATATTATGATGATTGTACTCTTACAACTTTATGAAGCGTTAAACCTCAGGTACGGTGGTTCTTAGAAAAAAGGAAACTCACCGTTTCGCTAAAAAATCACGAAGAGTTAATTTTTGTGACCTTTGACGCCGATTAAATCTATATCCAGGTTTTGGGTAGAGAAGTCTTTTTAGATTTCATTTACGATGATCTTATGAACAAGCCTACCAACTTTGGGTTGAGTTCGAAATTTTCTCTAAATTGACCGCATTTAAAAGCTCATCTCAATGTTCCGAGAACGTTTATCTCAACCAGCAATTTCTTTCAGCTCTGAACCCATTTTTCACTCATCTGACCCTCAAATTGAAACTGGAAGACGCTCTTGATGTAGATGAAGGAATTATATTTATATTTTGGCTTCAAATATATGGCATTATAGTGCGATTAACTCGGTTCTTTTGTTGCGGCGTTATCCCAAGCCAGAAGACCGTCAGCTGTGCTGGATTTTAATACACGTAAAATTGAAATTAGAGGTTGATTTGCATCTTGTAATGGGGCAAAACCGCTTAAGTTCTTTGAGAGTAGACCATTCCACTTGGGACTTCGCTAAACCAATCTGTGTTCGGGGAGTTCTGAAATTTCGAATAGAAATGAGGCCGAATTTTTCGGCCATTTTAATTTGGGAAGCACACTTCATGTCTCACATGGAATATGAATGTAATATTCTGTTCATTGAATATAATATCAAATCGTTTAATGTTTGTCTATCTGTCAGTGAGATCTTTCTCAAGAACACGTGAAGGTGTCAAATTAAAATTACTACCTAAAGAGAGCATAAATTTCTATCTCTTGGATATGTAGAAGATCAAGCATTTATGTTGATTGACTAAACTTACAACTATTTTAGCTGTATTTTTGGTAATCGTATCTGTAGGTACTTGCCGGTTATCTACAAATGTGAAATTCAATAAAAAACAAGGTCTTGTATCAAAAGTATGGAAAATAATCCAAAATTTGTTAATTTCCAGCTGGATCACAGAAATACAGACTAAGGCTGCCTTCAAACTTGTATACAGTGTGGAAAAAATATGATTCACCCCAATAAGTATTCTCAGAGTCTCATGGAAATCATTAGGACAGGCGAATTTCATTTTACATTGTCTAACCTTCGGATGAAATTAATTTGCTACTTGAATGGCACCTGTTACGAAATGACTTCATAAAAATTTTTCAATGGATAGTAAAGTATAGTAGGTTTCTAGATTTTTGTGTCTACCGTTTCAATATGGTGACTGTTCCATAGAAAAATTTCTGTTCAATGTGATGCCAACTAGGAAAAAAATCCTTCTTGTTACGTCAGAAAAAAATCATGTTTTTGATCTTACTATCAGTAAATAATAGTAAAACTAACAAAAACAACTTTGGAGTCTGTATGATATGGCAATAAATGTGGTCCAGCATGAAGAATATCGGTATGTAATAGCTTATTTGGCAGGAAACAAACTGATAACGAAAAAATATTTGGGGGAGCGGACGAGTAGGTCCAATGTTAATGAAATTCGATCTCAATAATCCTCCAACGTCGCTCAGTGACTGCATTAAGATTCTAATTATAGTAGAAGATTCCAACCTGGATCGACCTTGACCGAGCTGATAATAGAATGAAATCTATTTTATGATAAACTTAGTATATTAGATAATATACTGAAGATGGCTATAAAAATCTTGGACCTATTCTTTTTGATTATTTTTTAAAAATTGATTTCAAATTGAATGTCGCCACATCAAGATAGTGACAGAATTTTATCCTGAAGTAAAACGTGCTTCCGTTGGGTTGGAACCTTCTTCAGTGTACTGACGTCGAGAAGAGTGATATGCTTTGTTCACTTTTTCACCTACCTATGGTTTTGGTGAACCTTTACCATCATGGTGTGAGAAGGAAATTTTTTGAACGTCCGCATCGATCTGATCATCGTAAATAACTCTCAATGCTCTGACGTTAAAGATATCTTAGAAGAAAGTGTTGTTTATGCATGATAACGCCAGACCTCAACAAACTCATATCGTTACGAACTATCTTCAGGATGACAAGATCACTTCAATCGGGTGGCTTCAACGAAGTCCAGCTCCAATCCTATCGGACATGCCTGGTCATTCTAAATAGATTATTGAGAAGCCAGCAAAACGAAATGGATCGGAATGCCATAAGGTCATTGATTTAGAGCAGGAAACTTAGATGTCATGCAGTAATTCTCACCAGGGGTGGTAATATTCGGTATCAACAGGTTTTAGCTAATATGATTTTCTCCAAAAATTTTACATTTTTCATTATTAGTTTTATTTCAATTTTTACGAGTACCATTTTCTTTCCGATTGGTCTCAAGCATTTTCTCGTGCTGGGACAATAACTCTTCTTCATATGTAAACTTCTTCTGAATAAATTTGAATTTCGGTGCTTTGCGTTCATTTCTTGGCGAGGTGTATACATTTTTTTAATCGAAATTCTATAAATGACAACATATAAGACGCATTGTGTGTCTACTTAGGAAATATAATGTTCTTATATCTCTAAAAAGACAAGAGCAGTGAGTGAAAAGTTGTCTAAAGAAATATTTCACTGACTCAAAAAACAGTGGTAAATATAAAAGCTTCGAGAGATTTTTAAATCTGCGAAATAATTCGAGAACGGTTGAAAATGTCATAAGACGTCTTTACTTGTCTCATTTCCTCGAGAAATTGTGCACCTTATCTTTCTGACCCTCAAGGTTATCGGAGTGTACTTCACGAATATCCAATTAGGAGTACTCTGTAGACCCTGTACCTGTACAGGTTGTTTATAAAACAAAATACGACGATCATTCTCTGATTTTGCTTTTATAATTCTTTGATATGGTCGGTCCCGAATATTTTCTCTGTCATCTTCAAATATGGCAATGAGAAGATTTCCGGGGTGTCCGAAATATCAATTTCGTTGGATTATCTTGTCATTGATTGTCGTCAAATTGGAGGGATTGCATTTTATTGTAAACTACATCGGTCCATGAACTGTCATTATGTATGTAGCTAACACCACTTACTTATCTTCTGGGTAACTGGCATAAAATCTTATAATTCGGTCAGCTATTATTAGCTATCTAGAATAGTTAAGGATACCTGGTTGTATATTAGCTAGATCAGAACCCAATATACCAGTACTGATAGCGGTCGTTATATCGGTACTCAACTAATTTCTACTAAATTTAGGTAATATAGTAAGTATAAAGTGAATTTGCCTATTGGCTTGGTTTGGCAATTTTGCGATTGAGATCTAATGGTACCTGAAAAGCATTTGGGCCATAGTGGTAGCTCATTAGAAGCAACTGGCAGATATACCACTGTAATGGTCTGTTTAGCTCTTCTTCCATCAGACGAATAATACCACCTTTGAAACTTGTATACATACTATCTTAAAGTATAAAACGTATAGAACGTGAAGCCGTTGGATTGGGATACTAATAACCTGCCAGGTATAAACAAGCATGTTGATGTCAGTTACTTTCACTTGATTGGAATACATAAAATTTTTTTATCAATATAAGCGCAATCCAATGCCTGCAATTTCTATACGTTTTATACTTTGTCAGAAAAAATTTTCAACATTTAATTAAAAATCATTTTTCGAAAAATAACTGAAAATAGTCTTTTCAAGAATTTTCATCTATCCCATTTTCAGTTAATTTTTCAATTTACTAAATTTTGTATAAAATATATTTAATTCTCTAATCAGCTCGGTGAAGGTCGATTTAGGTTCGGTTCTTAGACTATTATGGTTGGTTACCGAAATCGTCAAAGATATACTTACTAGGACTTAATAGGATATTTTGAATCAAATACGTACAGAACAAATACCGATTTGTCAATACACCGTTTGCAAAATATTAAAATAATATAATGCGCATGGACATGTTTAAAATTTATCTCGCTTGACGTTTTATTGGCTGTTTCAGTCGACAAGTAATACTTGTACGTGAATAACTCATACTAGTGAGCAATTGTTCTTACAAAGAGAAATTACTTTATGAAAAAATTAATCATGTAGAAGAATTTAATGGGAATGATCTTGTCGGGTATTGCAATTCCGTCAAAACATGCAACCGAATTGTGATAGAAGTGAAAAACATCTTCTTGAATATTTCATTTTCGGATTAGGCAACCTTTTATGTTGTTCCCTGGCAAAATTCAATTGGACTCTTCGATGTGCTGCGGTTAGAGCTGAGCCTCGAGCTTCCACACGAGGCCTCAAAACAAATTCCCTGTAACGTTTATGAATCATTTCAGTGCTAAATTGCAACTTATTTCTTCATTGTATTTCCCATCTGCGCCAAGAAAAACCATTGAATTTTGTTATAATATGACCGGATATATTCGACAGAAAACATGTGGTTATAATTAGTTGCCTATCAAAAATTAAATTTGAAATATTGAAATTGTGTGTTGATTTCTTCGGCTGCGTATTTTTTTTTTCTGAATACGCTACGTTCGCTTATTTTGTTTTGCTTACCATCAAGTAGTTTGTTGTGTTCTTGCTTTATACATTCTGTCAAAAACTACAGATAATCAATTATTTGAAGAATCTGCTTGAAACGATTGTCGAAATTTAATTTTTGCCAAATTGGCACAACTGTTTTTTATACTGACGCGGAGTTTGAACACGATTTTATATTGAATTTGTTCACAGTGCTCCATTTTTTCAGTTCTCACAACTGTATTCTGCGATTTCTACAATGGATAAAACTATCGAACAAAGAATTTGGCTCAAATTCTGTATTGCAAATGGGATTTTATTTGCAGAATCGCTGAAAATGTTACAGAAGGCTTACGGTGAATCGACTTTATCAAAAACACGTGCATATGAGTGGTACAGTGCATTCAACAGCGGCCGAGATGAAGTTGAATATTTCCTTGCTTCATCGGCCATCAACATCTTCAACTGAAGTTGACATCGATAAAGTGAAGGAAATGATTATTGAAATTGGCTTTCAAATTTGAGAAAGATAGGAAATGAACTTTATGTGTCTCACGAATGAATTCTTATGAATTCTTTTGAAACGATGGTTTGGGCATGAAACGCGTTGCCGCTCAACTAGGTGTAAGAGACCTGAATTTTCTTCAATTATTGAATCGCGTAAAGGTCGCTAAAGATATGCTAGAATGAGGCAGCTCTGACCGTACATTCTTAAAAGCGCATTGTGACTGGTGATGAGCGAACTAGTTATCAAGCTTCGGAATGGAATCTTCCAACTGAACCGAAACCTAAAAAACCATGTCAAAGTCGATCAAAAGTTAAGGTAATGTTCAATGTGTTCTTTTATTATCGTGGTCTTGTGTACTCGAAATATTTGCCAGAAGGTCAGGCGGTAAATAGAGAATATTATCTGAACATTATGCGGCGTTTGCGAGAGCCAATTCCTGAAATACGCTAGATTTATGGAAAGAAAACTCATGGCTTTCGCACCACGATAATGAACCGTCTCACAAGGCTATCCTTGTGAATGAATTTCTAAGCAAAAACGCAAAAAGTACCATCAAACAACCACCGTATTCACCTGATATGGCTCCGGCCGACTTTTTTCCTATTTCCAAATCTCAAACCACCACTTCTAGGTACCCGTTTGGATCGATAGAAGACTTAAAAGAGAATTCTTTATTGAAAAATGTTTTGATGATTCGATAATTCGTTGGTGTGAACGTATTATTTCGGGGCGTACTTTGAAGTTGATACAATAAATTTGGATGAAAAATAAATATTTTGTGTTTCATTGATCAATTTCCGGTACTTTTTTGACAGAATGCATCTCAAGAATAAACAAGTGATGCATACCTGACCAACGGTCCATTTTTATGAATAATCCGTTAATCTATACCCACTACATAATACAGTTGTCAGCTTATTCGAGTTTAAAAAGGAACACATATCTCAGGACTCCCAGTATATTGAATGCGATTCGGTGCCGCACGAATCTGTTCTTTTTACTGTTCATGAAACATTCTTTATCCATGGATACATATGGGTAAATTGAAATAATTAGTAAAAATCAAAGAAGAATTGGATGTTTATCATAAATATGTTTGGAATTTTCTATAGCAATTAATTTTAAAAAATGCCATAAATTATACTCCCTGAATTTTTCTTGCGAAAGGAGCCCAATGTAACATGTGATTCCACAACACGTTAACCCCTTTTTGTTGAGTCATTCCTCGCAAAAACTCTACCACCAAATTATTGCTGGCGTGAAACATAATTTATATTCGATTTCAAGGGTTTCCCGGCGGACGCTTATCGAAATCTGGAATGGTTCATTTGCGAGAGTCATAAACAGGATTGGTCCCTTGAAGGTCGTAGTCTAATGTAGCTATCAAGTATATTGCCATTCTCTTGGGCTCCTGCAAACCTTTGTCGGGTGCTTTTTCTCCTCATCCTTCAACCAACCGATGCCTATCATCGAGTAATTCGGTAAATGCTTTGCTGATTTTATTTGGTGGATGTGGAATATTTGTGGGTATAATCTGATTATCGCTCACTCCTATACGAAATGAAGTATTGAAAAAGTGTCTTCATTTCATGGTTTTCAAGTTCAAAAAACTAAAATTCATTGGAATAATGACAAAGTATTATGAATATATAGGTACTATAAAGATTATTGCAAAAGTTGTTTTTTTGTATTCGGAATGACGTCTTGTAAAACGTTATTTGGTATTTCGCAAATAATTAAGAAACTATTAATCTTCCAGAAATTATTAAGAATAATATTCGAAGAGAAATACATTTTCAATAAGGAAATCTCAGTCTCTAAAACTCTGTTTCTCTTATTTAAAATATTAATTCCACGATAAATAAAGGACTCTGCCGCGATTTCACAAAAGCGAATTGCCTCCAGAGTGGAAACAGCAACTTACATAATTTTTATATAATTGAATATCAATTTAAAATATAAAAATTATGGGCTGATTTGGATACTTGAAAGAATAATATCCTGTTAGGTTAGGTAAGGTTAGATTATTAAACTATTGAGTAACGAAATATTCCCATTAGAATAAAGACATCAGGAACTGTATATATATATATATATATATATGATCTAACAATAAACCACATCCCCGAAGTGTTCCAATATACACACAACCAAATTTATATGGAATCACCCGATATTTTGAATATTACCTCAGGGATTTTGGAAATTTCGAAAGATTGTTAGAATTGATCCTCTTTAAGATATTTCAATTGAAAGAAGAAATAAATTAAGGTTTATTTTAAGAAAGAAACAAATAAAATACCATAAGAGACAATTTCCGCATGTAGTAAAAAAATTGAAAATTGTTTTCTCACGGAGTAGGTGTTTTTTCTCAACCTCAGTAGCTTGTGTTACAACCGATGGAGCACCAGCAATGACTGGAAACAAAAACGGTTTCGTGGCATTGTGTCGAGCTAATGAAGATTTCCATTTATTTTTTTCATTCCATTGCATTATACATCAACAAGTTTTGTGTTCAAAAGTTTTAAACACGGGGGAAATTCTGGGCATTGCAACGAAAATTGTGAATTCCATCCATGTACGTTGCTCGCAACGGCGGCTCCTAAAGTTGCAGTTGGAAGATAGGGAATCAGCTGACTACATTGATTTAGTTCTCCACACGAACATCAGGTGGTTGAGTCGCGGAAAATTGCTAGAAAGGTTTCAAGAATTATTGCCCCAAACAACAGCTTTTCTAGACGGAAGGGGTGATGATACTCCTCTTGCCCTGATACAATCGTAAATCCGTCTACGCATGGTTTGGATTAGGTTTTTGACCTCCTTTGGGGTGATATTCTGCCCCTCTTCTGTGGATGCTTGGATTATCCTGGCACGATATAATTTTCTTTTTGAGATTATCCCATAAATGTTCAATGTTCAATGTCGCGCGAGGTTGCTGGTATGCGGAGGAGCATTATCTTGCATAAAAGTGAAATTTCCACCGCTGGTACCTCGACAGAGTCTCATAATGGGCTCCAGCACTCGGTCCACGTAATTTCTAGCCGTTACAATCGCAGGAAACGAAATCAAATCTGTTTTGCCTCCCAGCATTATACCACCCAAAAACATCACACTGTCCCATTGTTATTTCGGAATTTGTCTTGCTGATCGGAGTCTAGCTTGTCCACGACCCATTAGTACCCGAATCTGGCGGTCATCTGATCGAACACCAATTCTGATCTCATCCGAAAAAAGAACATTTCGCCAATTCTCAATATTCCAATTTTGGTGCTCGATACACCAATTAAGTCTGTTAATTTTCTGTTGTATCGTTAGCTCTGGAACTTTTAAGGGCCTTCTGCTGAATAAACCCCTTGAACGAAGTCTTTGGCATACGGTTTCGACTGATGCACTGATGCCTGTTGCTTCCAAAAATTGTCTTTGGAGTATGGGGTGCGAAGCACTAGGGTATCTTCTTGCAATTTGGCACAAAAAGCGGTCTTGTTCTTCAGAAGTGATCTTTCTACTACTCCTTCTAGACCTATTTTGTAGAGATTGTAGCTCCACGTATCGGGCGTAGGTTTTTGAAATCACCTCTGTGATACGCCCATTGTGGCCGCTATATCCCTCTGTGTCAGCTTTCTTCAACGAGCGCAATTATTCGACCCCTCTGCATTATAGGATTTTTTAAATTTTGAAATTCACAGTTTCAAATCTCATTGACGACTGAGTACAATATCCCGAACGTGTGGTGATAATTCAACATTTCTAATCATACTATCCAGTTTTTTTACAAAAAAAAAATCATGCTTCACAAGTAGTCAAAGATGCATGGTTAAAAACAATCAATAATGTGAAATACCGAGTGATTCCATATAAATTTGGTTGTGTGTATAAACTAAATTACGTCATAAAACTATTGTTTATGAAAGTTTGATCTTGAAAATTACCAGAGAAAAATAATTCAAGAATTTATTCAAAATAATTTTAATTACAAGGTACGACATTTAAACAGATGACGTAATCATGTTGTATTCTTTTGTGAACAAAGCTTCGAAAAGTTAAAATGTGTGAATACTTCTTCGATTAATTTCCATTGTCTTTAATAGAGGTCAGAGAATATTTCGTAAGTTCACAGTTACTCTACTTTCGGAAATTAAAAAAATGTTTTCAGCCGAATTTTATTTTTCACGTAAGATTCTAATATTTCAAATTTTCGAATCAATATTAAATAGTTCAGGTAACCAGTGAGAACCAGCATACTGCTACCAACTGAATCAACAAGTGGAATCGCCACTGTAAACACATCAAGGGATTCTCCAGAAAAATCTGCTCCTGCCATTCAAGCACACAGCGTGATCGATATGATAGTGGGGCTATTGGTTGTTAAATCAGCCCTCGAGTACAGTCATACTGCTATACCCCCAATGAGTAATACTAACCATGTTGAAGACATGAACCAAGTCAAACATGAATACGGTAAAAGTAAAACTAGCATTAAAGGCAACTTACTCGCATACTGCGCGAATCCTTTGAATAAATTCAAATCTAAATTGTTGAATAAAAACAAATCCATAAAGCCAGAAATTATTGGAACTAAGAAAAGCTTCAGTTTTAAAGATGTGTCAAAAATATCAATTCTGTCAGTAGAATTGAAGCCTCTCGCACTATTCATTTTATAATTGAACACCCCAATGAACGAGGATAGAAACAATTTGAGGTCAAAGTACGACATTTCTAACATCTCGGACTTATCATAATTATTTCAGCTTTTATCGATATCATCTCCAAATAATCAGAGCGGATGAAATAATGGAAACTTCAACGAGAGTCAAAACGACAGTAGTGAATATTATATGATATTGTTTTTAATCGAATGAACAATATTAACAATTCAAACAGACCATTTAGGGAGCTTCACTTGAATGAGCAGTGCCTAAGGAACAAAATAGAAGAGGATGAAATGATGCAGCATTCGGAATAAGTCGATAAAGACTACTTTTCTGAGAATAGGGGAGATCCATTGAGCAATCTTTTGAGATATATGGATCCCAGGAATTATTTAAAAGTGTTGTAAAGAAAGTTATTACTATCTACGTTGCCTGTTACAGGTAATCTCGGAAAATTTTTCCTTGAATTGGGGATAGCTCTTTAAACAAATGTAACAGCTCTAAATCATTATGTATGCGATCTTATTATTGACTTTTCACAAGATTCAGTTTTTAAACCAGAGATTGTGGGTATACTGACATAATTTAACATTGAATTCAATTATCGAATGATTATTCTAGACTCGCAGTTAGTGAGGATAGCTATATTGCCTACATATATAGGAAATTTGGGAATCAGTGTCTCATTGAATGTACCATAAGCGATAACGGTATTTCTGCTCACACTGTTGAGTGAATCTCAACACAAAGGTAGGGTTTGTAAGATCGAAGGACCAGTATAGTTTTTTAAATGTTTATTAACAGTACTATACAACTTTAGTTACTCCAAGAGTATTTGTGCCCACTGCTTGGTAAGACGCAATACTTAGGTTAAAATTATTGATCTGTATGATCAATATTGAGAGATAGTTCTTGATGGTTCAAGAGACAAACTGTTACTTCTGTTTGTGAATAACTGAATGTTTATATTATAATTACTCCAAGAGTATTTATGCCCACTGCTTGGTATGACACAATACTCAGGTTACGATTATTGATCTGTATGATCAATATTGAAAGATAGGTCTTGATGGTTCAAGAGACAAACTGTTACTTGTGTTTGTGAATTACTGAATGTTTATATTATAATTACTCCAAGAGTATTTGTGCCCACTGCTTGGTATGACACAATACTTAGGTTACGATTATTGATCTGTATGATCAATATTGAAAGATAGGTCTTGATGGTTCAAGAGACAAACTGTTACTTGTGTTTGTGAATTACCGAATGTTTATATTATAATTACTCCAAGAGTATTTGTGCCCACTGCTTGGTATGACATAATACTTAGGTTACGACTATTGATCTGTATGATCAATATTGAAAGATAGGTCTTGATGGTTCAAGAGACAGACTGTTACTGATTGAAAATGCTCTACAACTGGTCAGTTGAAGTTACTCTTATGCCTTGGGTTGACCTCGTAAAGATAACTACCCATTTAACATTTCTTAAGAAGGGTCAAGATATTGTACAAAAACGTGACAAATACATCAATAAAGGGAAAAGATTGAATTTGTAAGAAGGTTTTACCCCGCTGGTTTAATGGTTATAGTTATAACTGGAAGAACACATTTATTGCTTTACGCAGGGTAGTACCTTTCTAGTAACATACTATATCTCTATAATAACTATTTACAACGGAATATGAGCTGATTCAAAGCAATTGAAAAATCCTATGAGTCACAAGCGGCAAAGCGTTGCTATACAGGGTTGTACTTAGAACTAAATATACACAAGAATATACATATAAATCTAATTTATATAATTTTATAATAAACAATGTTGTTCAATTCTCAATACACACTGATTAATTATTTTTATGTAGCTTGGGTGATCTATCTAGTACACCTGGATTATATGTAAGAATGTTCAAAGACACTAGCAAAAATATTTCCTTATAAAATATTTAAAATGAATATTGATATAAATCATATGCTACTGCTTCGACAGATGTTACGTTTGAATATTTTGTCATACATCTTTTCTACTTTTCTACTGTTATGTACACTTGAAAAGCTAGACTGTGAACGTGGGTCACTGAGGAAATAAAGTTATCTCCAAAATTATTCGAGCAATTATATTACTTAAAGACTATCATTTCTCATTCTGAAAATTCAGGATTTTATGAAAAATATGTGAAACAACCCCAATAGCTGCTAAAGGGCGATATAATGTTCATAAATATTTAAATTCAAACAACAACTCTAAGGTTGCATGGTAAATAATTGATGACAAAGTAAATTTCTCAACGTTGAAAAAAAGTGAAAATATTTTGACTAATGCAAAGTTAGTTAGCGACCCTGCTGTGTCATGTTATGATTTCAATGAGCACTTGTTTAGCTTGCCTGCCAAGAAACTGAACAAAAGTAGATCCAAAATGTGAAGGCGGCTGATTTGCCCCCTTTAATATTCCATAAATTATTCGCCTCGTTACTGTGGAGCTGTTCAATGTGATTTACAGCCTCGAAAACTCAAACTACTATGAAATTACAGTCAACATTATTGAGAGATCATTGTTAGTGATACCAATACTGACTGAGCCTTTCAACATTGCAATAGTGAATGGAGTTTTTCTGAATATCGTGAAAGTAGCTCGCGTGGTTATGCTCTTTATGAAGGCTAGCTTGACTAAGAGATAAATACTTATCGCTCTACTGTTCACTCGAGAAAAAGTATTCAATAAGATGGTCTCCTTTTCAAATATAGACGACATGATGTCGCTATACCAACATGGATTCAGAAGATGGAGATCAACACAAAATCTCCGTTCATGAACGCATGGATTATAAACAGAAGGGTATCGATGTCTTCATGGAGCTTGCAAAAACGTTCGACTCGATTTTGTAGGCACTGCTACTTGAAAAAATATATTGTCTTGGATTTATAGGAGCAGTTCAGGATGTGATCAAAAATTACTTGTTGAATAGAAAGCAAGTTGTGAAGATTTGTGTGAAATCCTTTCTTCTTGACATAAAATATTAGGTATCGTCGGGATCTGCTTAGGGACCTCTGTCATCTCTTCTCCTTGTCATTGCCTGTTGTTGCTGGTAGTCTCGGCAATTTAATAATGTTGTTGATTGTTTATGTTTGTTGATGATACTACTTAGTACGCGATGACTCTATTATTTCTGAGACTGTGAAATATGCCCTACTCAATGAATGTTTTAACTACTTGGTCTGTTCTAAAATCACTTTCCAGAAAACTGCTAAGTTAATTGTGTTTGTTTTCTGTATTGACATTGCCTTTTTCATCAATGGCTGCTGTGAATTTTTTGGTTCCTACCGTTTTTAATGATCCTAGAGTAGATAGTATATCACAAAGCAAAATACACCAACAGATATCAACATGCCAAATCGCAGCACCATTCAGCATATTTGAATTCGGTGGTGAGTTCGGTAGTGAATACATTTGCGTTCAAAACATCTATGTACCAACATAAATAAGGATGAAGATTTGAAACACCAAACTCAATTATTAAAAAATGAAAGCAACATTATGAAATCGATGAAAAGACTCCTAAGCAATCAATCTATAGGAAAAGAAAAAGTTCAATATAAGGGTACAGCCTAACTTTCTTCTGTTAAAGGTACAACAGAATCGACAAACTGTTCTGAAAAAACAAGATTAAAACCATATTTTGTTCACACCAAACAATATCAAAAATACTGGGAAATCCAAAAATATAATTTCTATGAAACATCAGGGCAGAGCGTTCACTGCATTCGATTTAAAGGATGCGACAACGTTTATATTGGAAAAAAAATCGCCGCATATCCGTTAAAATAAATGAACATCAAAATGTCGTAACAAATGAAACCATATTTTCAGCTATTTTTCGAACTTCAACTCGAACGTCATATAACCTGTGATCGCGTATAGACGCGCAGAAACAACTGTAATCTGAAACGCATTCGTAAAATTGTAGTTCTAGGGATGTGGTACCCACTTGTTTGTAGTGTGTGAGTTCCCCGCCTGATAATGACAGAAGGTGCATTGCCGAAACGTAGCAATAAAGCAATGAAAACTATGAAGTAAGTTATGTTATATAATTATATAATATGTAATATTAATATATATATATATATATATATATATATATATATATATATATATATATATATATATATATATATATATATATATATATATATATATATATATATATAT
The DNA here is from genome assembly GCA_013387265.2 of Cryptolaemus montrouzieri. NCBI lineage: Eukaryota > Metazoa > Arthropoda > Insecta > Coleoptera > Coccinellidae > Cryptolaemus > Cryptolaemus montrouzieri. The sequence continues at coordinate 67,298,762 of JABFTP020000021.1, read as the reverse complement.
ATATATATATATATATATATATATATATATATATATATATATATATATATATATATATAATATATATATATATATATATATATATATATATATATATATATATATATATATATATATATATATATATATATATATATATATATATATATATATATATATATATATATATATATATATATATATATATAGATGTCAACGCGAGATGGGAGATTAAAAGTATATAGAAAAGGATGACCGATTGGAGAAATTTAGTTTGGTCGTCTTGAATGTTATTCGAACTAAGTTCCAAAAATATTTTCAATGCTGTGGCACTTCCGGTTATATCGGAAGTTGACACTATCTGTGTTATTTCAAATGGCATAATGTATGTTTCAATTTTTTTTTTATAGAGTATCAAATCCCGAACATTTTTTTTATTATTGCCACCTGAAATCAACCGAAAGGAAGATATCAATTTTTCAATCGGAATTTTGCGATTTTTGGTTGTCTCTTAGAAGCCATCATAAAAATACTAAAGATCATGCAATATCGATTATTTCTAGATCATTGTAAATAAAGAGGCTCATTCAGCAGAATTCAATGCATTTAGAGACTTCAAGTTATACAGAGTGATTCCAAAGCGTTTTGCGAATCGTAGTACATTCAATGGTACAAAAGTCCGTTTTTTCAAATAGCCTACTGATTACACCATTTAACTCGTTATATAAACAGGCATCAATCTGTTATAGGTTTCCCCCTGACTAAAATGCATCGCTTCCGAGTTATTCGCGATTTTATCCCGAAAATTAATTATTTGAAAGATTTCCTGTCATATAATCTGCGAATTTAAGGGTACTTGCGCGAAAAATCGGATAAAATCGCGAATAACTCGGAAGCGATGCAATTTTTTATAGAGAAGTCCATAGCGGATCGATAGCTATTAATAATACGAGTTAAATGGTGTACGCAAAAATCGGTAGTCTAATTTGAAAAATCGGACTTTTGCCACATGCTTTGGAAACACTCTGTATACCGTGAAGCATCTAAATGCATTTAATTCTGCTGAATGAGCCTCTTTATCACAACGAGCTTGAAATAATTGTTATTGGATGATCTTCAGTATTTTTATCATGCCTTCTAAGAGACAACCAAAAATCACAAAATATTGTGATTGAAAAATTCATATCTTCCCTTCGGTTGATTTCAGATGGCAATAATATTGAAAAATATGTTTAAGAATACAATTTACTACAATAAAAAAAATAGAAACATACATTATACCGTTTGAGATAACAAAGATGGTGTGAATTTCCGGTATAACCGGAAGTTCCACAGCATTGAAAATATTTTCGGAATACGAATAACATTCAAGACAACGAGAAAAAATTCTCCAATCGGTCACTGCTTTCTCCATATCTGTTTTTCAAAACAGATATGAAGAACGCAGAGAAATTTATCCTAACTTCATAACCTGATGAAAAGACAATCATTTTTCTTTGAATTTTTAATTTATTTTGTTGACCATATTTTTATTTGGTGTGAAGATGTTTAGGAAGTCCCTATATCTCTTTTCGAACTATCTGACTGAATCATTATGATGCTTATCAACAAAATTCTGTAATTTTTCGTTTCAAATATTCACTTCCATGATATGAATTATAATCTTGTTCCCTAAGAATTTGGTATTGGCAGGAGCGGAGTATATAGTGGGGACAGCTGAATCGATCACAGCGCTCGATGTGGTCAAATTATCGTTAAATCATGCTTTTATCATAAATAAACACGTTAACATTAAATAAAAAATGATCCATAATAGTTGTCGTGTTGTTGATTGCAAATATACAGCTAGAAACAGTAAATGTAAATTTTACACATTTCCAGTGGCCAAGTGGAAATAAATGGATGGAAGAAATAAATGGATAAAAAAATAAATGGATAAATGATGTTAAAAGAAAAAACAAAGTAGTGTGTAACATTATTCAGTAACAATGCAACTAGGGTAATGTATGTTCAAATTACGATTCGCAATTACATTGCCATTAATTTTTCATTTTATTTCTGAAAATCATATTAACAATCAACACTTTTTGTAATTTTCATTATTGCAGTTGTCATGTATTAAATTTGTTTACATTTCACAGGTTAACCCCATGGGATTCTAAAAACTCCTTTTAGTTATTTATAAACATATTTACAAGCTTTTATTTAACTTGCAATGTATGTATGTTTGTATGTTCGGGTGAAATCTTACAACTCAATTTTATGGCACTTGATCTCAACCAACTGAGCTGAAATTTTGTATACACGTTGAGTTTGGATGACAATGCATGATTAACTATGTGACGTCATTCTAAATCCAACAAGGCGGTGGACCAATTATTCTTAATGCAAAAATAATTTTCTTTTATTCGTTCCTACAATATGGGTACCAAATGAAAGATTGCCAAGAATAACTAAAAATGAAATTGAGTTTAAAAAATTCTTTAAAACAACCTTTTGTTTAAATGCGCTAAATAGAAAAAAATTAACTTTCACACTAAATCTTTTACTGTTAACTTATAACGTCATTTCAAATTTAACACATTTGACAAAATTCATATGTTATGCCTATCTGTTAATATTTCAAACTGATAAAGTAAATACGAGTACTTATATCTCGCGACAAGCTTTTATATTATAACATATAAATTATGTCAAATGTGTTAAATTTGAAATGACGTTATGAATTAACGGTAAAAGTTTTAGTGCAAAAGTTTATTTTTTCTTTTTTCGCATTCAAATAAAAGCTTGTTTTCAAAGAATTTTTTCCGTAATTTTTATACACACTTTTTCCATCGTAATGAGTTTTTCAATTTGAAAACACGATCACAGATTTTTATAACACATATTTATTTTTAAATTCATTTTTTGAAACAATTCACTGTTATTTATACGGATTTTTCACATGTCATACCATTGCCGAGCATGATTTTACGCTACCATCAGATGTCGCTTTCGTCGTGCTCCCTGCGAATATAACGTCATAACGTCATATTCAATTGATATTTTGACGCACGATTATAAGGGACAATGTTCAAAATAAACACGTGCGGAGGTACACGTTGCAAATCTGGCGAATTAAAGAATTCTGTTGGAAGATTTACATCCTAATCTTAATTTAACACAATATAATCTTGACTTTTGGAACCTTCAAATTATTGTTGCAATATTGGCAAACAGATATCAATGTTACTTCATATCTGAGATACTTTGTAAACTGTCAGCATTAACACCACCTTAACTAGCGTTTGAGAAATTTCTTGCCGATTTGCCTCCAAACACTGTCTACCATCATTCTCAATCTCGCAGACTTGAGGATCACATAGTTGCCTTACGTTAGGCTACGATCTGAAATCAACTTTATGTCAATAACACACTGAATTTTAACGTTTTGAATACACCAAGGATACGACCTTCAACTTGTCTCTCGAAATTCTTGGAATGAGATTATATGTCGATAGAACTGTCATATTCAACATTGCGATGGTAATATTTTCATACAAAAAATCATCAAAATTTTAGACTTTTCCGATAGATTTTTCATGGCTTTTCTATTAGGCAAACTTTTTCCTAATAAATACAAACACAATGGAACAGAAATCGGACATATCGGCCGTGACCTCTCAACTCTCATACATAAATGAATGTGTTATAATCATAAGCTTTACATACGGCAATTTCTCTTCATTTATATGTAAATAATTCACTTCGTACTGTTATTCTTAAATATTTGATTTAATTGTTTGAACTTCTGTTCTTAGCTTGATTAAGGTATATAACCTTAATCAATATAAGATCAGATATTAAAACAATTAATCGATTCTCTTTCCATCTCTTCAAAGTTACGAAAATCTATAATTCTATTGTGCGACAAATTAAAACAATCCAACAATAACTACCTTGAAATTCGATATCAGTGACCTTCATTAAATGAAATGTAATATTATTATTCAACGGAATTCAATATAAGTCAATGCAGACGGGCCCACGACCATCTCTCAAGACGGGAGATGTCCCAAGAAAAATTAATTAAAAAATGATCCGTCATAACGTCATTAATTAGCTTGTAGATGACATAACAATGTAAATGTTGACTCAAACGATTCGCGGAAATTGAATTGGTTAATTTCATTGAAAACGGAAAATTTAAAAAATCTGTCTTCGATTCCATCGTAGAAGGGGAGGATTCGATGGCATCCGACTCACCCTTCAAATAGGGGAGAATCGAGACGAGAGGGTGCGTTGAAAGAACTTTAACTCGTCATCAAATATTTAAAGCCCCTGAGAATGATAACTAAATAGTTTTGGTAAAAAAGTTGGTCATCTTCCTTGTTATTGATTCAGCGTGGTACAAATAGTTAATGCTTATTGTGTTTGGGTGTTTTTCGATTCTTTTGACGAATAGCAGTCTCTTGGGTATCTTCCCTCATACACCGCTCTCAGTGCAAGTTACTTTCTTTGATGTTGCTAATGTTTTTATGAGTTGAATCAAGGAAATACTTTAAAAAGAAAGAAAGATGGAGTAAATTAATTGATAAATCTTCTTTCACTCTATATAATTCAGGAAATCGTACCGAGTATCATAAAAATGTTCTATTTTTAAGGACATGAATTCGCCTTGAACACTTTGTTAAACAGAGCAATTTGAAGTTGAAGATAAAATTTTATGAGAAGTGTATGCACATATTTTTGAAAATGCCATTTTCATGACCAAAATATTATGCTAACATATTTCTTCAGTGAAAATTGTCAGAAAAGGTAGAATATCAAATATATAACCCTTCTAGAAGATGCAATATTATGCAATTAAAGAGTAGAAGAAGATTACATCATTATGGTTTAAGAGATCAAGATGACTAGACATTTGCAGACTTGTGTTACTAAGGAAAACTGGAAAATTAAAATTGGAAAACTTATTTCCTCAAGAATCATCTTAATGTAAGTTGCTCCACTGACGTATGAAAATGGAGGTTGGTAAAATGAAGGAGACAATGATTCGTAGAACGATTATTGGAATTCGTAACAGTAGTTGGCAGAGGTTGCAATTACATTTGCTGCAGAGCTTGTTCAGGGAGAGAAACGCAAGTATGCTGTACAACAGCGATATGTAGTTACTCAACAAATCATTGTCTTTTTTAATGACGCTATTGGAGCAAATTTTATTTTTATCCTCGATTTTCTTTCAAATATTCTTCTACCCTTCATTGGAAATCATTGTAGCCTACACCCTCTAGAGCAGGGGTGCTCAAACTTGAACTGCTGGCGATCTACCTCAATATTTTTAGACTACTTACGATCGACTCTGAGAGGCTGCAAGTATGTGTGATGCAGGGTTGTCGAACATACACGATACACCCTACCTACCTACCTACCTACCTAGGTAGGGTGTACCGTAGCATATATAGATATTTGCTTTCCACACAATAAACATTATTTTAGTCAAGGTTTGGGTTAGGTTCAGTTAGGTTCTTCTCTATAATATCAATGAAAAACTCATAGCTATTCAAAATTGCGAGTTTATTGGTTCTTACAAAACAAAGGAATTACATATGGTGTTAAACTTAACTAAAGAATGACTTTGGATGTTGGAGCGTGGCACTGCATGTCCATAGCATACTTTTCATAAGACGGTACGTAACCACTGAGTGCTAATCGCAAGCATGATGACATATGATCATCAGTTAGTCCATTGCGATATTTTTACTTAATTATCTTCATTTCAGAAAATGCAGATTCGCACAAGTAAGTTGACCCAAACATTTCCGTCAGTTGAAGGGCGATTTGCCTTAGATTCGGATATTTATCTAATATAAAACACCAGAAGATGCTGTAGCTTTGAGATGTTTATTTGATATAATCTGCACCAACTTATTTTCAACAGAACATGAGTTCATATTAAACTGAATAGCTATTTCAGTAGCTAATTCCTCAATGCTTTTACATGAGAAAGGAAACGTCATGAATAATGCTTTATTTGCCTATTTACTGCAATGAATCGAAAAGGAATTTCGAGTTGTCCCAAAATATTTGATAATTCAGCCTCATACGTATCATAATTCAATTAAGGAATCATTGCTTTCAAACACGATAAATGTTTGAGATCTTTTCTTTTCAGTTAATCTATCATAAGTTTCAATTTACTTTCGAATGATTTACTGCGCTAATTATCCCAAAAAAAGTTTTTCCTTTACCTTGAAGCTCCAAGTTAATGGTGTTCAAGTGCATTGTGATGTCAGTCTAAAATGCCAAATCAGCCAGCCATTTTTCGTTTTTCAACATCTCATTGTCATCACCTCTTTCGTCTAGAAAAGATGTTATTTAGGGCAATAATTCTTGAAACCTTTTTAGGAATTTTACGCAAGTTAACCACCTGACGTCCGTGTGATGAATAAATCAGTGTGTACAGCTGACCCTATCTTCCAACTGCAACTTAAAGAGCCGCCGTTGCAAGCTACGTGCTCGGATGAAATTCACAATTTAACTTTTAAACACAAAGCTTGGTGATGTATAATGCAATGGAATGAAAAAAATGAAGGGAAATCTTCATCAGTTCGACACAATGCCACAAAACCGTTTTTGTTTCCAGTCATTGCTGGTGCTTCATCGGTTGTAATGTACACTAATTTATATATTGGTAGCTTGTAGTTTTTTACAAAATTGAAGAAAACGTCATATATATCTTCACCACGGGTCATCCCTTTCAGAGGAATGATTGTCAAAAATTCTTCCTTAGCCAACATGTCATTGAATACTTTCCGAATAAAAATACACCCTGGGCAGTGTCTGTCATAGCGGTGGGTTCGCCGAACTGTAAAGAAAATTATGTGCATTTCATGATATCATGTTTTAGTTTATCTGCCATGTCCTGACTCATGACTTCAATACGCCTTGTGACAGTCGGACGAGATAACTGAAGTTCTCTAATAGCAGACATGATTTCTGTTTTATTTTTAAAATCTTCAAATAAAGTCTCACCCGCTTCAATAAATGCTTTCTTCCAACCGATCCATCTTCGAATGGTTTCTTGTGTTTCGCCAATATATGAGATATTTTAAATGACATGATCGTAGCAGCTTCTGATTTTTTCTGGTTTAGCTAGTCTTGTGAACGTGGTTTGTTCTTTTTCCAAACAAGATATCAAATCCCGTACTTTTCGTTTTCTTTATTCACTCTGTGGCGGAAAATCATTTTCATAATTTTTATGAACCGTTTTTGATGCCTCTCTAAGCTACCACGCTTAGATATTGCAACTGACGCACAACGAATAAGACAAATGCACTTATCCTTCACCATACAAAAGAAAAATTCTTTCTCCCAATCGTTATTAAAATTATACGTTTTAGATTTCTTCGCTGCACTCATTTTGTACTATTTAATAATAAACATTGTGTCGACGTAGTATTGCCTTCAAGTTACATTTCAGAATGACGCCAATTCCTGCCGGCGCAACATTTATATTGGCGTGAACGAAAGTCTCGAATGTTCTCGTCAGACGCGCCGCCCGAAATTTCTAGAAAAGCGGCAAGAATAAACAAACGCGGCTTTTCTTTGACAAGATAAAGCCGCCTTTTATGAAACAGTTTGTACCGACTATTTGTTCGCCCAATTTTGCAGTTTAGAACTGAAATACAATTATGGCCAATTTCAAAACACGATACGAATTGTTGATAATGCTGAATACGTCAAAGCAATTCTACTACTAGTCCTACTAGATTAACCCGAAATAAGTCAGATTTCTGCCATGACATGCGCTTCGATCTCCACATTGCGAATGGGGCAATTTTTGAATAATTCTCGAACTAGGCAGTTTCATACATCCGACGTAACATACGAGGGAAACCCATAAGCTAAGGGAATTGGGCAGCAGTAGAAATGGAGAGGAAAGTCTTCTTGTTCGGTCTGGTCTCCGTAAGGAGACGTTACCTGATCTAGTGTGTGAAGGTCGTGGGCTATGAGCACATCAGTTCGTCCTTGGGAAGTTTTTTAGTGGAATAATTTTATCTCTAGCGAATAAGGTGGATGGGGAAGTCATTTGAAGCCTTATTTCTACAATTTTGCCATTGTTTTGTATGATTTGTGGCAAGGTGCATTGTCTTGATGAAACAGCACTTTCTTTTTCTTCGAACGAGGTCGTTGTTTCTGGATTTGGTTCCCATTGATCCAATAACTCAATGCAGTAGTCGCTGTTCATCGTCTTCTTGAGGTAATCGATGAATATAATACTTTGAGCATTCCACAAAACAGATGCCCTACCTAACTTTGCCAGCTGACTGCAGCGTTTCTGCACGCTTTGGATGCAGTTCACCTCGTTCAGTGCACTCGATTGACTGTCGATTGCTTTCTGGAATTTAGTGATGAATGTTTCATCCATTGTGATGTATTGATGAAAAAACTCGGCTGAATTACGGTTAACTATCTGTAAACAGTGCTCAGAATCATCGTCTCGTTGTCAATACGCGCGACGCCCATTTCGCATACATCTTTCGCATCATTTTGAAATAAAATCAACACATTCCCTCTATATCTTCAAAGTCTCAGCTTTCTCGATAAATTCAATTTTTCAATTATTCAAAACAGTTTTGTGTAATAGTTTGATGTTTTCATCGATGACAGACGACTGCGTTCATCGTCTTGGATGCTCGTATCACCTCGTTTGCAAACCACTTTTCCAACGTTGATTTTCCTAGCGCAGAGTTCAAATATATCAAAGCATATTCTGGTTTCAACTGTATTTTTTTAACAGAAAGCAATGTTCAATCAACACACGAAATTGTCTTTCCATTTTCCAATAATAACAAAAGTTGGTTCACTTTCAATGGTATATCTCGCAAACCAACGGTCGGAAAGCTGAAAACTTTTTACTCGTGTCTAGTAAAGGTTAACACTAAAGGAAAATCATGTAGATGTAATCCTAGTAACGCCATCTGTATATCAGCCTACGAACTTTCAAACCATCTGTTAGCTGTAGGTGAACCAAGAGCCACCAAAACACAGTCATATAAGAATAACCTAATTTCAATTACGTAAAATCAATTAAATATTCACTTAGACTAAATCCAACCCTTATCGAATAGTGAAATCCTTATAATGTGAAACTGTGTCAATTCTAGCGAATGAGGTTCAAATATTTTCTCTTATACTACTTTAACATAATTTCTGAGAATCTTCACATTGTAAGGTTAAAAAAGATATTTGTATTTCCTTGTTATGAATCGAGATTCACAGTACAAACTGAATTAATTTAAAAAAATAATCGCCGCTATGTTCGTGTTGTATGTTTGACCAACAACGATCAGCATGCTTTTACACTACTTATTGGAGATAATATTAAACGGAGTAAAGTATCGCTGATACATAAATGGCCGATGTCAAACGCGTGACGTTCATGAGTTGATAAACTCCAAGAGCCACGTTTCGTCACAATGAACAATGTGGAAGCAGACGCATAGAAAAAGAACAGTCGTGGCATGATGTTAGCTTAGCAATCGTGTGACAAATCTCTGAATGTATGTTTTTAATCCTCATAGGTAAGCGAAGTGCGTGAAAGAACTATTTTATACCAATCAGCATTCATAAAATGTCTGCTCGAGTTCGGACCGCACACGCCTACATTAATTCCTTATAAGTTCTAAAATTATTTTGCAATGTACGTTTTCAACTTGTTTGGATTATCCATTTACTAGAAATGTCTTTAACGTTATGTAGAGCAGCAATGCGCAGTACATGCATGTTCGCAAAAAAGCAACTTTCCCCACCTTTGAAATAAAGCGTTTCAAAGAAAACCGAATTTTTTCGCGAAATTCGTACAGACATAGGAATGTTTGAAGGCGCCGAATATATTGAATACAAGTACAGTGGACATGCATCGAAAACACAAACTGTTTTACTGATAACTTTAACTGATAATACAAACTGAAAAGAGATTCAGCAACTTTCTTATACTGAGGCTGCTTACAGTGCTTTCCATTGCAAAGTATTTTAGCAAATGCTTCCTCTGAATAAAAAAAAGAAAAGAACACAAAAAAATTATTAAAATCCACAAATTCAAAGTCTCAGAAACCAACTCGTTGCAGTAATGACATTTAATAAAAGTATGATGCTTTGCTATGTGCAAAAAATTATATAAAATTCAAAAAATTGATACAAAACGCAAAGGACAGTGATGTAAGGAGAAAATACTGACAACGAATTAGTATATTATAGAAAGAAAGTAAAACCATCTGGATTCATCTATTTCGCCAAAATGAATTGTTGATTGTCAAATTTTGTTTCCTGTTGAGGAAATCAGCCGCGAGAACAACTGTAATGCTCAAAAAGAGGTGCTGTTTCAAGTGAACAATGTCAATTAAAGACCAACTTCTTTCACGGCGCCATTCAACGTCGAGAAGTGTCGACTAAGTCAATGATCTCAATCTTGAACCATTGATTACCCTTATAAGATATCTTTCACGGAATTCAATTTAGAGGATTTCATCCTAAGATTTGCCTATAAGAAAAGTTTCAATCAAATTTGTCCCTCACCTTTCCACTGGTGAGCAAAGGAGTATCGACTTCGAGCATGTTATGAGCTCCAAATACAATATACTGATTGATTATTGGTGATGCATTGTGGTATTATGGATTCGATCTCGAAATAAAGCAACAATCAAGCTAGTGAAAGACTCCTGCATCACCTGGTTCCAAATAAGCTCGGCAATTGAAAAGAAACATCAAGATACTGTTCAACATATGTTTCTTGGATATGCACGCGAACTTCTTTCCGTCGGGTCAAAGTGTCGGCCAGAAGTTCAACTTGGAGGTTTTGGAAAGATTGAGAAACATTTGGAAGAAAACGAAATGTATTTTACGTACTAGCGACCAATTCACAAAATCAACGATTCAATTACGTCATCCACCGCTATATGGCCGTAATCATATTATGGAAGTGCTTTCTTAGTGAACTGAAGCTCAATACCAGTATGGTCGTGGACATTCTTATAATGTTGCATATTTGGATTGAACAGTTATATTATTTCAATCGTTATCGTAGAAATATTTAATATTTTAATTTCTCTGATTACAAATGTAAACTTTCAAACAAGATAAAGAAGACTTCATACGAACAAAATATGGTTTTCTTCCATACTATGTAATTTCGCGAACTGAACCGCCAGTGCAGACTAGTTATATTAAATATCCCAATGGTTAGCTTGGAAAAAGTATGGAAGTCTTATGATAATTAATTAATCTTAAAATGGCCAGCTATCACTGTCAACAAATAAGATTATACAAGGATGGGGAATCCAATATGGTAATTGATTCATATCGTCTCAGTTGATCGAATAATTTGTAGGAATGTGGAAAGGTTCTCCACGTTACGCCATTTGAAAGGGGACAAATTCAAAGGCCTCATCTTAGTTTATTATAAATACTCGGAACGGCTCTTGAGAGAGAACTTTAAAGGATATTATCGGCCGTATGCAAAGTTTCTTATGTGTGACTTGATGGGCCCGAGTCGGGGTAAGTCTTATGTGGTTTCTCCTCTGTACGATCAGGGTTACTTATAAGATATCGCAACTGCAAAGGGGATATTAATAAGGATACGAGGGATTTCTTGGGAATTCGAAATGTTTGGATTATTATATCGGACGTTTCAATAGGAAGAACTGTAATTGAATGTGAGCAAAGATTTTATGTCGAACGTCAGTTCCTCTATTCATTAGGTACTCATTTTGTTGAATTAATCAATGTTTTTCATAATTGTTTATAATCATAGCGTATTATTGAAAATGAATGCAGCTAACCGGGGCTAACTAGTTCATTGGGGGTTATCATTTGAAACGAATGATTGACTAATTCCTCAAATATTATCCAACTTTTTGTTGCATGAGATTTTTTCTATGGATATCGACGATATATGGTTTCGACAGGATTGTGCAACATTTTGCAGGGTACATAAGCCGACATAGAGATAATTCAACTGTTAGCAGATTCATATCATCCTATAATTTCTAGAAAGTACCAAAACCCAAAATCAACTGGAGAAATTCAATATTTCTATTATATTTACAAATCATTGTGATTCCATATTTGTTAAGCGACTTGCGAAACAGGGGTTCTCCCCAGAATTTTCCCATGTTCCTTTGAATCATATAAAAGTTGGTTCTCCCGTTTCTTCTTATTATCTTGAAATTACACTTAAGGAGCGGCCGTAAAAGCCTTAGAGTGATTTGAATGTTTATCCATTCTGCAAACTGCTCTTTTCTCTGATCGTGTTCTGACTCACATGAATATTTGTAACTCTCTCCTATTCCAAACACTAAAAAAATGATAAAATAAATGAACAGATAGTGCTTCAAGCGATGATAATTTTGGTAAGTAGAAAAAAGATATGAAACAATCAATTCTATGTATTCATTTGTAATTGCTTTTCGATGTGATAAAATACCGTCACAGTGAGAGTTCAATAAGATGAGTATTATCCGGAACCAGCTCTGTGGAAACTAATCGTGATACTAACGAGACCGTGCCAACAGTGATGATGCATACTGTACGCGCTAGACACATATGAGAATTTTCAAATTTCAATTGTTTCCCGATTTGCCTTAGCAAAGATAAAGCACGAGCCTTAAACGAATCAATTTCTTGAGAAATGTCTGCAGTGTAAAGGAGAAAAAGTACGGGCCCAAACATAGATTCCTGCAGCACCCCAGACGTGACAAGAATGGCGTCAGAACGGTCATTGTCGATAACTATCACCTGGGATTGCTTGTCCAAATATGACTCAAAAAACTGCAACTCAAACACATCGAAACCCAAATACTTCGATTTTGCACATAGTAATCGGTGATCAACTCTGTCGAAAGCTTTCGCAAAATCTAAGAGGACAAGTGCCGCGATCATATCACAATCAACGGACCTATCAATATCATCAACTAAATCCAGAAGCAAGGTTGCCATACTGTGCCCCCTACGGAATCCAGACTGCATCGGTGGTATAATTTTATTTTCCAACAAATAATCATTTACTGGATCACAATGAATTTCTACAGAACTTTAGATATTGAGGGAAAGATGCTGATGGGACGAAGACCACCATAGTTTGTGGGATCCTTCATCTTGCGCAGAGGCCTCACCAGTGACAATTTCAACATTCAGGAAATATCCTGGTATCCAAACAACAATTTATTATATTGGCTACATAGGGATCAATCACGGGACAGTACAATTTTAACATTTCGGATATCCCATCCGATCCCATAGCATTCGACTTCAGTTTCATGATCAACTGTGAAATTTCATTAACCGTCGCCATACGAAAACGGAACTTTGAATTCGGATTGTATTCATGTGTGCTGTAGAACTCCGATGCCGCCCCATAAGCATTTCTCTGTCCAAACACAGATGAAAAGTAGGAGTTAACTTCACAACAGTTCTTGTGAGAATCTGGAATCTCTTTCTTGCCATGATTATTTTTAATGCCCAAGTTCGAAACCGCCTTCCATAGGTGCTCAGTATTTTGCGCTACCGCCTGATGTTCCAATAACACACTCTTCTCAGCGCGTAAAGCATTTGTAAACATATTCCTTAGCCGCCTGTAATTTGCCAGATTCAGGTTCTTTGTTCTCTTATATTTACTCATGGCAGCGTTCCTCAATTTCATCATATATTGTAAATTGTTGGTTCTGAGAAAAGTATGCATGCCTGTAGAATAGAATCGAGATGATTCTATTCAATAATTGAATTTTACTGTTAACATCATTTATTTCTAATATATCTAAACCAACAGTGCACCAACTGGTGATCAGAACAAGCACAATCCAGGACACCAGAATGCACAACATGATCAACAACGTTAGTGAAAATCAAATCTATGATAGACTCGCTGGCTTTAGTAATACGCGTAGGTTCCGTAATCAATTGCTCAGTCATACGACTTAGCAATGGAGCCGAATGTGACATCAACTAGCTGATCAATATTGAAATCACCTGTAATGAAGATATTTGCATACTGAGGCGAGATAAATGGGAGGATATTTTCAAAGTATTCCCGAAAAACAGATAAGGGAGAAGAGAGATCTCTATAAATTGCACCAACAAAAATCACATTTCTACCTAGTTGACACTCGATCCACAGATGTTCTACAGAAGGTATACTTCCAAAATCACACAGCACCTGACAAACTCTTAAATTTCTCTTATAATTAATACCCACTCCTCCGCCTCGTCGACCAACTCTGTTTCGTGCCATGAAATCATAATCTGGAAGCTTTATTGTATTTAGTGTAGATTTATTGAAACAATGAGCGCGTATTTAAATGAAATATTTTCAACGTTTCATTGAGTCTATTATACATAACTAATTCTTGACTTGAAAGATGTCAATGATTTAATTACATATGCAAAGTTTGGGTTATTGACGAATAAAATTTTTTCAAACCATTTTTCTAATGAATAAAATGAAGCGATTTCTTTTTACCTTTTTTTGATAAGGAAACAATATAAAAAGGAAGTGGTATCATAACCAACTGCATATAACTACTCCATCGATAAAACACCCCCTTATACCAGCTTGATCGTGAGAAAGCATAAAGTTATTTCTTGACGTAGGTTGTTTCAACTTGAATATCGGTGCAGAATGATGAAATAGATAGCACGGATTGAGCCACACAACGTGCAACAGATACCTAATTGCCACAAAAATCACGTTCACCAAACTCGAAAATCACGGAACATAACGAATGAGAAGGGAGACCGTCATCAGGCAGAGGGCGAACGGTAGAATCGTAGATAGGAGGCAATATTATTCTCTAGGATTTAGTCATAACTTTGATGAAGTAATCCTCAGCTACTCAAGTCGAGGAGATTAAAGAGCTTTTCGGATATTCGGACGCAAAATAATGAGGCTGGAGCGCCAGAGATATGCCGATACTAACTCAAGTTGACATCCGAATTCACAGACATGTGTTAGCCGTTCGTGTAAAATCATAATGGCCGCTGTTCCCGCTCACCGGAAGATACATGGGCGACTAGGACCCACTGGCATTTAGTTATTAAGTACCAACTGACAATGCACCTGTTCCTTTCTTTGTCTAAGGCATCTTTCGAAGTGAATGGGTTATCTGGGGGAATGGGTTTCAAAAGGGATGAAATTAGGGATAGAATGAAATGATTTATCACCCGGAAATTACAGAGAGAATTATTTTATTCAGCCGAAATCTCTATCGAAATTTTTACTGCTTCAGTATATTTATTGGTTACATTTCGCTAAGTAACTGTAACAAATACAACAATTACCCTAAGTTTTCTTCTAAGTTTTGGTAAATTGTTTAACTTTCGTAAGTCAATAAGGATATCTTATTAATCCGCAAGTATCACTCGGCGGACAGAAATAAGTCGCACATGTACACCGAGTCTGCATGTCTTCAAATACTTTAGCCCAATCATGTCCATGAGTCGGTAAACTGATTACAGATCCATCTAATCAGTAGCAATGCCGATATAATTTGAGGGTCCGTTTAAGTAAGGTTAGGTTACTGCTATATGTGATATGTGGTTTTTCATGTCAATACTTGAGTGAAATATTTAATGTAATATAATATGTATTTGAAAACAATAACTTTTTACCCATGATGTGCACTCATGTTGTATCATTCACAATTTCAGTTCTGAAAATCTAGAATGTAATAATTAAGTAATCAAGTATTTCATCAAGAATTTCATATTCTGACAATCTGAAAAACTATTGAATTTCGTTAGTTCTGAAAATGTTCGAATATTCATTTGAATAATACATTAAGGCAACAGGTTTCTTCGAATATTTCATGACGTTTTTCCTGGTAGTTTCGACAGATATGAAGGTAACTCAGGAAATATGGAATGAACTGCAATTGTGACAAACCTGATGTTTCTCAGTGAAAGTCGCTACAATTGTAGGAATATGAAATTGAATATTGATATATTTGTCATTGAAATGTATACAAACTAGAAAGATGTGTTGTCGAGTAATAGGACTTCCACTATTTATTGGGATCTTCGTTTTTCGGATAGGGGTATATTGTTTGAAGAATCTTCCAACTAAGAATTCAATCGTAATTGAATTCACATTCAGGTAACCAACAACGATTAGGCATTCTGATAAAATCGAGTTCATGAACAGTGACAATTGGCTTAGCTCAACATCTCCTATCACAAAAATACATGATTGTATCTAAATATTTAATTGCGCATTTTCCACAGGGTGTCTAAGTTTCAAATTTTAGTATTTTCTCAAATAGTAGATTTTCTTCTGAGACAACCATATCGGTACACCTGGTGTTACAGAAGCAATATTTGGCATCTTTTTTATAACACTCAGTGGTTCCAGTTCCGGAGTTCTAGTGGACAATGCCTAAGCAATTTTTGCAGAGTTTCCTTATCGCTCATAACAATAACTACGTTGGCGATGCAAAATATTTGTTCATATATATTTATATATATATATATATATATATATATATATATATATATATATATATATATATATATATATATATATATATATATATATATATATATATATATATATATATATCTACATATGTAAACTTGAGACAGGAAGAATTATTCAAAAATCCTAGATCAATGAATAATCCTTCCCAACAAGAGCTAGTTCCCAAATCTGCCTGCCATGCATGCAGCCCCCAAGAGACACAATAGTGCAACTAAGCAGAGTGCGGAGAAACGAAGCGGCAGACTGCAGTTTCGCCCTTATTAGGTGCTCATCAGTGTCGCATATCGCTTCTTAGCATCATATCATGCTACACCGGGGTACCCCATCGATTCCAGAAAGGGCGCACTTCATACATACCTATGAGAATCGCCCTCTATGGACCGACGTGGCGAACCCGCTACCGGACTTCGAGAAACATACGAACAATAACAAACAGATGTGGAAACGTTAAAAATTCCAAACATTTGGGAGACATCTCTCGCCGTTCCGTGAATCACATCAACGGTAGAAAGCGAGTGGAATAATCTCGCTGGAATAGTGCTCTTAGCCTCTGTTACCGAGATAAAACCTCCCGTCGGTAAATATTTGATGGGACAAACATCTTCCGCGATAAACTTCGCGAGGAGTCTACATATGTAAACTTGAGACAGGAACAATTATTCAAAAATCCGTAGATCAATGAATAATCCTTCCTGACAAGAGCTAGTTTCCAAATCTGCCTGCCATGCACGCAGCCCCCAAGAGCCACAATAGTGCAACAATATCTATAACAATAGGAAGATGCAATTAAATTTGAAATTTTGGTAAACTGCTTGAGTTATGAGGCACTTTCGGAAGTGTCGGAAGATATATAATTTTCAATACGAAACAATATTTTGGACTCACCAGTGGCAAAACGCAGGTTGCTCTTAAAAAAGAAACTAGGGCGATACTGATCTTTGCAAAAATATAAATTTTTTTCAATTTTCCGATTATTTTTAAAGAAAGAAGCTCTCGTGATATTTTTTGTACGACGCCAAGTTTTTTATCCATATATTTCATTTTACGACTCGTAGACCTCGATCAAAAGAACCATCGTAGTGTATTTCTTTTTATCATCAAATAACCTATGTTTAAAAATCAGAAGTTTAATTGAAGTGAGCAACAGAGGCGTTTGTGTATCAGCAATAACTCTCAAAAATTACAGAAAGTGTTCAAAGTGAACTGCTCCAGCTCGGACGAAAGATTCTAGTCTTCTCCTCATTGATTGGCGAACTCTTTCAAAAACACCAGGATTTGTTCTTATCGAGTTGCACCCAGTGATGATTCTATTTCTTATATCCTCAACATTTTCTACGGGGGTAGTGTAAACCAAATATTTTGATTAAAATTAATTATAATGGATCGTTGTTTCTATATGTTGATGTTCTTTCTTTCTATCAATTATTTTAGTGCATTCTCAAAATTGAAGACAACTACATGTAACCTTATATTCTGAAAAGAAAAGGATATAAAAATATATGGAGTGCCCTCTCGTAGGAATCAACGATCTTCATTGACACACTCCCACTTTAGGTTTATGTCTCATTCAAACCTACATATATCGATAAATCAACTATTCACACTTGGCACAGCAACAATGTTTTTCTCTGAATATTTTGTTCGAACACCTAATGATTCTTTCAGATCTCGGTTGGGTACCTGCGAGTCGATAAACCATATAATATGGCTAATTCATTTCAATATAAACATCTATTTTCATAAAAGTTTGTTCAGAATTGCATTTATTAAAGTCGATATCTGTATTTTCAAATGAAACAATTATTATTTGAATATTATTGTTATTTTCATTATATAAGGTGTATACATGTTACATCTAATTTAATACGATATTATTATTGAATAAGATTCTTTCCTTGTGAACATTCTGTTTCTAAAGGAAATGTAATAAAAGTTGACAAAGACTTCGATGTACAATGACAGCAATTTTAAGGCGTTCTCTGCTCATCTAGTACTTCGTTACTTTTTACAAGGCCATTTTCTGCATTGACGTCGTTTGTTTGATTGGGATAGTTAACCAAGTTGTACCTGGTTGTAGAAAAGAAATGCGCTTTTAGCTTTAATTTTATGTGTTATTCAAAACGGACAAAGTTCCCAAGGCCCGGTTGAAAAGTTTTAGCTCAATCCCTTTCGTCGAACTGAAAGAGTTTTAGCTTTTTCAATTGGGTTCTCAATTGATTTCAATTAGCGTAATTAAATTTCAGATTGTTCGTGTCATTTCGTTTTGTTCTTTCCACGTTTCAGTAAAATGAATTCTCTCCCGTAGACTTTTGTAAAAACTATTCGGCAAATTGAAATACGAATTGTGAGTTCGGTTCTTTATTTCGATTTCCTTTTTATTTTCGTGAATGTTCTATATTCTGAGAGTTTTCTCATCTGAAATGTTATGGCAATTATTTTTTTGTTTCATTACTAGCGGTATTGAATTAGTTCATTCAATTGCATTCAAAATCAATATTCTTAGAATTAACTAGATTAGCTAGTAATGTTTTCTTATTAGCTTTGAACACGTCGAAACTTGTGCACACCTGCTCATGAAATCTCTATTGTTAACGGTATTGCCAAAAGGATAAATACATATAATTTGAAACCCTTGCATTACCATGAGAAATTCTATGGCAGAGATGGTTATACATGTTCATACAATCAGATACAATTGTGTCACTCCATATTAGCAAAAATCAACTTTTGACAAATTTTCTTGTAATCTTTATCAGGGTGATCGATCGAAACTGAAAGGTTAAGAATATTTTCCTAGATATAGTCGAACATGATCAAATAATAATTTGCAAGCAGTCTCTCCTGGTTAGCAAAAATCTGTGAAAAAAATTCCTTTTTTCTCTATGAAGAGTGTTCAAGCGTAATTGAAGGATTAAAATATGTTTCTAGATATGATCGAACATGGTCAAACGATCACATTTAAGTTATATTATTCCGAGTTATCAAAAATCGATTAGCGAAAAAAATTATTTTTCATCCAACGAATCCTCTGGTTCAATTCATTAGCTGAGACATATTTCTTTTGAAAATTGAGAACTTTCGGCTATAGTATAGCATCCACAAACTCTACAGTAATTTCAACTAGATAATCTCCGACAAATCTCTAAAACTTCTCATAGGAAATGCCGTTTCACAACCCCTATCAGATATTGCTAGAAAAGAAAGGGGCTGATGATGTGGATACCGAAAATTTCTTCCCATACAATCAATACCAGATTTGTTGACTAACAGACTCGAATCTATGCTATGATTCTCTATGTCATAAAAATGCTAATTGCATTGATTCACGAAGCCTCTCTTACGAAACATGGTCTCATCCAAGCCGTCTTCATCACATGTGTGAGTAAAAACTACCAAAACTACAAATTTTATGAATTTTGATCGAAATACGATATACACCAACCGAAATGTGGAAGTTTATCCGAAGGAGCTCAATGCTCTTAAAGTTACCTGTATTGTAATACGGGGCCACAATATAACTTCCTAGAAATAGCGGTGGATTTCATCATTGAAATATTGCTTACATAAAACCAATAGTTTGCACGAGATTTGTACATGAGACGAGTTTCTTCGACCAGCGTCAGGTGCACATGTGATATGCTTCCAGTAGTTAGTTTTCGTGAAAGAGTTTTATCCTTTGCATTCTAAAAATGAGAGGCATCAATTTTGAGTACCGGTGTGCTATCATATTTTGTTTTAATCTTGAACACAACGCAACAGAAACATTCGAGAAACTTCACCAGACCTATGTAGAGTGTGTTTTGTCGAGGGCCTAGGTTATTTGGTGGCTTAAGGCATTTTCGGTAGGAAGAAAGTCGATTGAAGATGAACCACGAACAAGAAGGCCTTCAAGTGCAAATACTGATAAAAATACCAACAGAGTCCGGAATCCTTTGCGTTCAAGTCGACAGTTGACATTCAGAAGAGTTTGACATTGAATCATACCCTTGTTCATCAGACTTTGATCAATGAATTGGCGATGAGCAAAATTTAGGTAAAAATGGATCCGGAAAACATTTACCTGTGGCAAAAAGATTTCAGAAAGGAAAGGAGTCTTGACTTTCGGGATAGATTTAAAATGATCCTCATTTTGTGGATACTGTGGCGACGAGTCTTGGGTGTTTGAGTATCACCCGGAATCCAGATTCCAGAGCATGAAGTGGCACACTGCAACCTTTCTACGGCTCAAAAAGTCATGAGCAATGAGCAAGTCAGAGATGATATGCATGCTAATTTGTATTTTTGTAGCCTCAGAATCGACCACAATGAGTTTGTGCCTCAAAGCCAACGGTCATACAAAACTTTCACCGAGAGGTCCTCGAAAGACTTCTAAAGAGAATCTTTCAAGTGCTGCCAAACATCAAAACAACTGGGGTTTGCATCACGATAATTCGCGATGTCAAACTACAACCTCAGTTATAGAGTTTTAAGACAGCAAAGACATTCTTGTTGCTCCCCAGATACCTTATTCAACAGACTTGAATCCTTGTGACCTTTTCACATCCCCGATAATTAAAAATTACCTCAAAGGAACCAATTTTGGGACACTTGAAAATATCCCAACAACTGTAACCAGTTAGCTGAAGGCTATTCCAGTATCCGAGTTCCATCAACGCTATGATGATGAGAATGACTATCTCCAGCGCTATGTGAATTTCCAAGGAATTATTTTGAAGGCAATATTACGTTGTAATTATATTCGAACAAATTATTTGAAAAATCAGCCTGCTTAATTTATTTACACGTTTCATATAATATACTTGTTGCGTGCAAGAAAGCATCCACCACACATCCGTGGGGTGGGTGTCTCACCTATGAGAGTATTGAGAGGATTAAAGACCAGACAATCTTCTCAGTAAGGCAGCGTCTATCAAACTAATTTGACCAAAACAAATCTTGAACATTTCGTGGGCCATGTACTCTCCTTTTTTTAAACTGGAGTTCAGAATGACTAGGTAAACATTTCTCGATTAAGATGGTCAAATAGACTTATAAAAGATCGCCACAAAAAAGGAGCACATGAGTAATTGTCCCCGACAGAAAATCTATTGGAATTGAAACTGGTCAACTAACTGAGCACCAATTCTTTAAATATTCACACATCCTAGGACTATCGGAAACATCTTGATGTCGTGGTTACCCAGAATGTGTTGAAACAATAGAACGAATTCTTTTTGAATTTTTATTCATAAGGGGGGCTAAATGGAATATGCACTTTCTCAGATAGTGCATAATCTAGGAGATCCTCACTTGGCCCCTGACTTCCAGAAATAGAATGGTAACTCTATATTTTCCTTTTTTTTTGATTCATTCAATTTTGAGCACCTTCTGCTGAAAAAGTTTCAGTTAAAATGCTATATTTTCCGAGAAAATAAAAATTATCGAAAAATTCCGGAAAAAATCTCACATTTCCAATTCATCAATTTAATTTGTTGAATGGGTGACTGTTTGACTTGGTAATAAAGTTTTTCTCTCTTAGAAATTGTTTCGGTCATTATTTCATATCACAGAGCAATTTTAATGAAATTATAATGGATGTCGCAAACCAAAATAGTGCCCGAGCATTTCGACTCTATTGGGAACAATTTCCAGAATGTGATGAACGACAGCCAGCAAGTTTACCATACTTACTCGTAAGAAACTTATGAAAGTAGAGAGATCTGTTTCAATAAACCGAAAACAGCAAAATAGAAAACTCAACGTATATAAAATTTTTCATAGAATCTGTTGAGAATAACCTCCATGTTGTTGAACTGAGTTTTTTGGTGTGGGGTAAACTCGATGCTGTTGGTAATTCCAAAGCCAAAAAATCAAGAAGGGTCAACTCTAGGCATTCTACCCTAACTTAACAGGACAATTTGTCCTTTACCACCAAAATTATTCCTCAGCCTGTTAACATTGAAATTGAAAATGTTAGGAGTATCCTGTCTGATTCGGAGCAGATCATCGAGGAAACTATGTAATGTTAGAATGAGAATTTCATTACAATTGATCTCATTCATGTTTCCTTCAATTGTATCTGGTCGTATCAAGCGATTCGAATAAATGGCACACACCGAATCTACGCTTAAAATTTTTATAAATTTTGTCATGTGGATTCTGCTGACTCCAATGTGTGAAATTATTTCTATTGAAATGACGATTGTTGTAAAGAGCACACTCTACACACGAACTAAATGATGGTTCTGAAAAAAGAATAAATAAATGCATTCTATCAGTAAAAAAAATTCGAAAATTTGAGGCGTCGAACACCAACATATTCTTCACGAGCTTAAACTTTGGGAATTTATGTTTTGACAAAAGAGATTGAGTCATCGATGATGTCTCGTTTTCTTCAGAAATTTGCGGAAGAAATCGGTTTCTGGGTTCGCTTCAAACTCAACAAGACAATCCATTCTGCTTCTTCATTATCCATCCTTTTGAGATTTCTTTTTAATAATCCGTATTTGCGTAGGTTTTCTTAGTCTCTGGTTCATCACAATCTGGAAATCGTTTCCGATAGAGTCGAAATTCTCGAGCACAATTTCTGTTAGATTGAAAATAAACTTGTATTATGTCTGTGTCCACTTAATTTTTGTCTTCCATCCTCGTTATTTCTCAGGAAGAAAAAGACCAGAAACGAAACAATTACAAGAATTAGCGGGTAGGTGCCTAATCTATTATAATTTTTCGTTATCAATTGCGAATAACAGTCATTATAATTCAATGAAGATTGCTCTGCGATTTTCAATGGTATTTCGTCACAGAGCTTATTGCACGATTCATTAAATTGGTCTGTTACGTTTTGCGTTTCTACGCAAAATACAAAATACTGTGAGTTATCCAAAATGAAATAACGACAAGAAACATTTCTAGGACAGAAAAATTTTATTACAAATACCCATTCTGCAAATTACATTGATGAATTGGAAATGATAGATTCCTTAAGAAATTCTTCGAAAATTACTGTTTTCTTTCCAAATAAGTGTTTCGAGTAATACTATTTCAGCAAAAGGTACTCAAAATTGAATAAGTAATGGACAAAATGGGGTTACCAAATGAAGGTCAACTTCAAGTATTTCCGGAAGTGACAGACCAATATGGTATGTTTTCATTAAAACCAACAATAGTAAGAGCTATAGGTTAGGGCAGGGATGCTCAAACTCGAACTGCTGGCGATCTACCTCTATATTTTTAGACTACTTACGATCGACCCTGAGAGGAAATATGTGTGTTGCAGGGTTCTCGTACATACAAGATACACCCTACCTACTTACCTACCTACCTACCTACCTAGGTAGGGTGTACCGTATATAGATATCAGCTTTCCGCACAATGTACATTATTTTAGTCAAGGTTTGGATTAGGTTTAGTTAGGTTCTTCTCTATAATATTAATGAAAAAACTCATAGTTATTCAAAACTGCAAGTTTATTGGTTGTTACAAAACAAAAGAGTTACATATGGTGTTAAACTTAACTAAGGAGGGACTTTGGATGGTACTGCATGTCTCAGCATACTTTTCATACGATGATGACGTAACCACTGAGTGCTAATCGCAAGCATAATGAAATATGATCGTCAGTTAGTCGATTGTGATATTTTCACTTAATCATCTTCATTTCAGAAAATGCAGACTTGCAAAAGTAAGTTGACCCAAACATTGCCGTCAGTTGAAGGGCGGTTTGTCTTAGATTCGGATATTCTTCTTCTGATATAAAACATCCGAAATTTGTATCAGATGCTGTAGCTTTCAGATGTATATCTGATACAATCTGCACCAATTCATTTTCAACAGAACATGAGTTCATATTAAACTGACTTGCTATTTCAGTAGCTAGTTCCTCAATGTTTCTACATGAAAAAGGATAACTCATAAATAGTGCTACATTTGACAATTTACTGCAATCATAAAAACGCATTTCGAATTGTCCCAAAATAATTGATAATTCAGCCTCATACGTATCATAATTTAACTGAGGAATCCTTGCTTTCAAAGACGAAAAATTCTTCAGATCCTTTCTTTTCAGTTGATCTATCATAAGTTGCAATTCACTTTTGAATGCGTCAGCCATTTTTCGTTTTTCAACATCTAAGTGTCATCACCTCTTTCGTCTAGAAGAGCTGTTATTTCGGGCAATAATTCTTGAAACTTTTCTAGGAATTTTCCGCGACTCAACCACTTGACGTCCGTTTGAAGAACTAAATCAGTGTGTTCAGCTGACCGTTGCAAGCTACGTGCACGGATGGAATTCACAATTTTTTTTGCAAAGCCCATAATTTCTTTCGTGTCTAAAACTTTTGAACACAAAACTTGTTGATGTATAATGCAATGGAATGAAAAAAAATGAAGGGAAATTTCATTAGCTCGACACAATGCCACAAAATCGTTTTTGTTTCTAGTCATTGCTGAAGGTCCATCGGTTGTAATGCACACTAATTTATATATAAGTAGCTTGTAGTTTTTTACAAAATTCAAGAAAATGTCATATATATCTTCGCCACGGGTCTTCTCCTTCAGATGAATGATTGTAAAAATTCTTCCTTAGCCAACATGTCATTTAATACCATCCGTATAAGAATACACAGCTGGACAGTGTCTGTCATATCGGTGGATTCGTCGAGCTGTAAAGAAAAGTATTTAAATTTCATGATGTCATGTTTCAGTTTATCTGCCATGTCCTGACTCATTACTTCAATACGCCTTGTGACAGTCGGGCGAGATAACTGAAGTTCTCTAATAGCAGACATGATTTCTGTTTCATTTTCAAAATCTCCAAATATAGGCTCACCCGCTTTAATAAATGCTTTCTTCACAACCGATCCATCTTCGAATGGTTTCTTGTGTTTCGCCAATATATGAGATATTTTAAATGACCCGATCGTAGCATCTTTTGATTGTTTGGCTGGTCTTGTGAACATGGTTTGTTCTTTTCTCAAACAAGATATCAAATTAAGTACTTTTCGTTTTCTTAATTCACTCTGTGGCGGAAAATCCTTTTCATAGTTTTTATGATGCCTCTCTAAGTTACCACGCTTAGGTATTGCAACTGACGCACGATAATTAAGACAAATTCACTTATCCTTCACCATACAAAAGAAAAATTCTTCCTCCCAATCGTTATTAAAATGATACGTTTTTGATTTCTTCGCTGCACCCATTTTGTACTATTCAATAATAAACGTTGTATCGACCTATTATTGCCTTCAAGTTACAATTTAGAATGACTCCAATTCCTGCAGGCGCAACATTCATTTGTGGTTTAGTTACCTACACATTAAAAATATTTTTCTACGACCAGTCGATCGCGATCGACCGTTTGAGCGCCCCTGTCTTAGGAAATCCGATATATTGGTCATAAAATTCATTCTTAATAATAATATTAACACATAAGTATGTCATGATTGAGATACAAAGCGGCAAATGTTTCCTAATTGATAAGATTATGTTTAATAATTGAATAAGCTGGACCTCAGGAATAACTATTACGAAAGCACCATAAATCGGTTTAAAATCCAGTCCATATGTATTACAAAGCGGGGACGTCAGACCTCCTCTCGACCGGAAGTAGTGGACCGTAGTGTGTCGCGGCCCTTCCACAATATATGGCCAGGGAATTGCAACCGTATTCTGGAAATAAATCCAACAAATAACCCAGCTTGGTGGCCGATCGATACGCACCGTCAACACAATCGACCATTATTAAAAATTGCCGTGGCTATACGTCTGTCCCAGTGGACGAAACAGGGTTTTATTTGTTTTACGGTTCGGCCACATTTCGATACAGAAGCACTTCTTATATTTCGACCTTTATTACGTTATTCGCGGTTGCTGTAAATTAAAGCCGATCATCGCAGCCCAACATGTGGAGGGTTGAACGAAGGTTATTAATCAGATTGTTGTATTAAAAATGCATGCATGAATTTCCAAGCATTGTGAATGATTATTCGATAATTGATTTCTCGAATCACTGATGAAAACATAAATACTAATAGAGAAAGAAGTGAATTTGAAATTAACGAAAATATAACGATATAATTCTTCATTGATTTCATGACAATAACTATACAGGGTTTTCCTGAAAAACATTAATCGAAATAACTGATCTATGTTCCATCCGATTGGAAAAATCCAATCAAATAGTTGTATGGTTTATGGAGTAAGGAAAAGCTCCGTTAAAAATTATTTTAAATTGGGCTATTAAATTACTCCTTCCCAGTTTTCGCAATCAATTCAGTCATCTTGGAGGGACACAAATATTTCAATCAAAGATGATGACATAAAGTATTTTGAATCTGATTTTATTCTACCAGAAATTTAATAACAGAAATTGTTTTAGAGTTATTTGGGTGGATTGAAGGATCGTATAAAAAATATAACTGAAATCAGAGCAGACAACATTCCAAAAAGGGATGTAATATAGTGTGTTCACGTTAGTTTAGAGTGACGTCATCAACCAGTTTTCTCGGATGTAGCCAATGTTTCTCAAAATTCAGTTCCACTGTGAAGTATGGAATAAAGTTTATAATTTTTCAATTTTTATTTTCGTAAAAAACGCTCAGACAGGTCGATTTTTATATTCAACTCGAAATTATTAGGAAGAAAAAATTCTTTTTCTTTTGTAATTCGCAAGATCATCGACCATTCTTTAAAAATGACAACCCATATATATTCATCATTATTCTACAGAAATTATTGTTCCGAATGTTTTGATACCCAAAGTAGGGATCTGAGATGCGTATATTGTGAAATACAGGCTATTTCATTCAAGAGGTAGTGGTGTGAATTTTTCTCAGAATGAATTCGATTGTCACGACTATTTTTTTGAGAAAACTTTGTCTGTTGTCAATTTGAGGCATATGAAATTAATTCACGACCTTCCTTTCCCGAAAAAAAAATTTTTCAATAATCATTCATAAACTCCTCAAAAAAGTCTAGGAACACTTACAAATATCTTTAAAATATGAATTCGATGATTCAAATTTATAGAAATCTTTAGGTTTTTGTTAAGATGTATTGTATATGATGTATTCTCAAGAAAACAAAATAATTTTGACTTCTCCAAAGCACCTATTATAAAGAAAAATTTAAAATTTGAAAATGACGAAATTTGGTAAAACACAAAAAAAATCCTGAACTAATATTTTCGAAACGATATGGAAGCACTTATATTTTTCAGTACCCAGAAGGTCCACCTCTGTTATTAATGACACTTTGGCATCGTCTCGGCATTCTCAATATTAAATTGTCTATTACATTTTGGCCTAAGTCATTCCAAGCCCCCTGAACTGTTAATCGAAGCTCCTGTTCATGATGGAAGACGTTTTGACGCAGAAGATTTCTTTTTAGGGTGTCCCACACATGCTCCATGGGATTCAGATCTGGGGTGCAGGATGGCCACGGTAGAAGATCGATATCATTCTCTTCAAGAACGTTGAAGACAACTCTTGCACGATGAGGAGGGGCATTATCTTGTTGGTTGGATGAGTGGATTTTGACATATGGTTTAGAGATACGGTACCACTACAGGTAAAACTATCTCATTTGCACAAGAATTTCCCGTGAGGTTGTTCTGTATGAACACGAGGTCAGTTCTTCCACCAAGGCGTATACCTCCCCAAAACATCACTGATCCGCCTCCCTGTATAACAACTTCTCGAGCATGCTGGAGACGTTTTTGCTTTCCAGGTTTCCTCCATATTCGAATTCTTCCCGAATCGGAATAATAACTTAATCTAGATTCATCACAGAAGAGAACTGTGGCCCACCTCTCTTGGTCCCAGTTTACGTGTTCTTGGCACCAAGCTTAACGAGCAGCGCGATTTCCATGGGTCAGTTGAGGAACTCTTAAAGGACGTCTGGAGAGGAATTGACCTTCGTGCAGTCGATTTGTCACAGTTTGGTCGGAAATTTGTACATTATGAACTCGTGATAGCTCTTGAGCTAATTGAGATGCTGTGGTAGTACGATCTCTTCTGGCTTGTAAAACCAAAAATCGGTCTTGGGCGACTGTAGTAATCCTGAAACGACCTGTATGGCGTTCTTCTACGCTACATGTTTCATTGAAACGCGACCATAAACGGTTTATGACACTTGGGCTACTCCCCAGAACCCTGGATAGTTCCCGTTGTGAGCTCCCAGTTTGGAGCATGCCAACGGCTCGTAACATCTCTTCTCTAGTCAAATGTCGTCTTTCCATGGTCGAATCACAAAACTTGAATCTTTTATTTGTGCATACAACAGAAACAAAGTGCCAACTAACTGATTTCAAACACTGAATACATGAAATGATTATAAATCAGCGTCGCATCTGCTGCATTTTTAGTTTTTTATAAAAAAAAACAGAAATCTGTTGCGGCACTCTACATTATTTGGTGAGAAATTTATGCAGGTGTTCATTTCTTAAAAATAATCATCCATATTGATCGTTCTGGATACGATATATCGATATTCAGAAGTGTTCCCTAGACTTTTTTGAGGTGTTTATCAATACATCTTCAATGGAGCATCCTCTATATAGAAAACTAGGCATCACAGACCCCTAGTGTGGGGTATCAAAACATTCAGAAAAATAATCTCTATACCTTTCAAAGAACGTAAGAAAAAAAAAATTTTTTCGGCCAAAAATTTCGATTTGTAAATAAAAATTGACCCGATGATCATGATGGATCTTCAGAATACTAGTACTTACCTCTAAATGCAACACATGAGGCATAATTCAATTCAATTGTGTTCACCTTTCTTCAATTTAAAAACAGGAAAAAGAAGAAATTTTCATTATGCACGTTGTTCAATAAAGGTTTCGAGCACTGGCCATCTCATTGAATTTGAAATACAGTGGAAATTAATAAGGTTTTAGAGAAAATCAGGTTTTTGAGTAAGTTCAAAAATTAAATCAAAACGTTACTTTTTGACTGATGAAAAATTATTTTTCTAGACCATGGAATAATAATTATTTTCGAAATATCTCTCTTTCGACAGAAACTAGAATTTAGTCTACTTGGCACTTGCAGATTCAAATAAGGAGCACAGGTAAAACTATCTAATAACAGTCATCAACATAACATTCGTTTGATGATAATTTTACAAAGGAAAGGTTGAAAAGTTAAAATTATTTGAAAAAAAACACTCCATTTTATTCTGAGAGTTCGTCTAAAAATGCTACACTGTCACTGTCATTATCGTCCATATTTATTATCAAAGGGGGAACATCTTCAACATCAAAATGAAGTTCGCGTTCCCACCAATATTGAATTCCTTTTTCTGTATGATCAAAAGTTTTACTCCATACCTCTGGAGTAATTTTCTGAAGATCTTCTTTCCATGCAGAAAGGAACTCCCTTCCTTCCCTACATGGTCCCGATAATAGTTTCTGGTTATACCCCAAATATTTTCAATTGGGTTGAAAATGCAGTGGTAGGGAGGAAGACGTAATACTTCGTAGCCATATTCTTCAGCTAGATTATTAATCGCATATATTGGTTTTAGCTTATTCCTGTGCTTACATTTTAACCAGACTCAATAATTGTGGTTTCAAATTACTTTCTTTATAAGCAATATTATTGCTTCTTAACCATTCTTGAATCTCAACCTTTTAGTTGCTGTTGTCGGGGCTTTGTTCAAAACAGTTGTATGATAACTTGCATTATCGAGTATGATTATTGTAGGCTTTTCCAAATTCAACAATAGTTGGTGTTCAAACCAATGCTTGAAGTTTTCTTGATTCATTTCCCCTTGGTAATCATTGTTCAAAGTTTTTGAGGAAAAAACAAGTTCTGCACCAGGAATTAAACCATGCCTGTTGCCTGCATGGAGTACAATGAATCAGAAACGAGTATCAAATTTAGAATATCTTGAAATAGTACAAACAAAAGTTGATAACCTCACCTGGTTCCACCAGTTTTTGTTTGATTCACACTTTGATATTGTCATCTTGCCACGAACGACCGATAGTAGCATCCTTGAAAATCCATGTTGCGTCAAGATAGACAAATTCACGTTATCCTTCATTTTTTATACGAATATATGATTGCAGGAAATGGATACGCTCGAATGCAGTATCAGGTAGTTCCATCAAACATCTTCTTGCATTATCTATGGAATACTTTAATCCAATGTCCTCAGAGATGTGTTACACCCTTTGAAAATATTTCTTTCATGGAGCTTCTCTTTTAATGCAGACAAAGTCATATGTTCCTCTGCAAAGAATATAATATTGAACTTGATTTAGACAAAGGTTTTAATGACTACTTACTGTTCTGGAACTTGTCATTTCTTATGGCAGTTTAATCAAAATCGTCAATATGTACTACAGGTTTCTCACGATTCCTTTTTTTCTTGGACTTCTCAGTGGATTACCACTCTTTGTCTTTGCCATAATATTGTTAATGGATGAAATGCTTACTTGTGAAGCACTTTCTACCCTCTGTAAGCAAAAAAGTTCTAGTATGTAGATGTGTAGACAATTTGGAAACCAACAGATGAACAAGTTAAGTTGTATCATAATATTTCCTTTTTAAGGGTGGAAGGCCCCTTCTGTTATTAATTTTAGTGGTACTTACATCACTTATAGCTGTAAGGGTAGAAGGCCCCCGCCCCCATTATCTCGTTCTTGTTGCAAATAATTGCATAATGATGCAATTCAATTCTGAAAAGAATTGATTCTAAAATAATGATTCACAAATATTATCAAAACTTCGAGGAAAACACTCCAATCCTATCGCAATCAGCACAAGAAAGCGAACTAAAATAAACAATAAAAAATACGTCAACGCCGCATTTCAATGCCTACTGTCATAACCAAATGTCACCATATATCACTAGTAGTTCCTTTGCGCGAGACTTATTATTTTGTTCTTGTCCATTGCAATGCTTTCCAACCAGACATCTCTAGCTATGACGTTTCTTTAAACTTAACGTGAATTGGCTATTTAAATAAGTTTCTGAATTTTTTAAACTTAACGTGAATTGACTATTTAAAAAGTATCTGAATTTTTAGAGACATACCTCAACTTATTTGAATAATAGCTCATGAATATTATTCAAATTGACCGCCATTTCGTTGAATGCCTGCTGAAACATCCAGTCTTCATTAAAATAAAATTCACAAGCACTTCAGAACAAATATTAAAAATCGTTCGTCTCAAATTATTTTCACTAATTGATGGTTGATGGATGATAAAAGCACGATCCCGTAAAATCTAAGGGGCTAAATATTGTAGATGATATCACCAAGATATTGAGTTTCTATATTAATTTGATTCAAAATTCCGTGTAAGGAATATAAAGTTCAAACTTCATTATTGGAAATAGCACACCCAAAATTCATGCTAAACTTTGTTTGAAATTTGTTTTCTACATACATATCTTGAGTCTTTTGTCTGATGCATCGATGGTTGCGGTTAAAAATGAATGTATTGGTGAACGAACGATCCATATAATTTTTCTTCTTTCGAAATTATGATTTTATTGTAATGCATTTGAATAACCAACAATAACAAAATAGAAATTTGCGTTTTGCATCAATGTTTTCCTTAGCATGAGTTTTCTGTGTTATGTTATCTTTTCTTTAAATTCCGTTCAATGTCCATACACTGAGAAAAATATTCGATGTTCGTTAATGTCTATTTATGGCTGCCAAATGTAAAATATACTGAAAAATGGGATAAGTGTAAAAGTTTATTGACGATTAATAAAACGGTTTGCCAAACACGATATATTAGCCGCTAATATCTTGGACACAAATGAAGCTGGATATTAGCACTAATAAACTATTTAGTTACTATTATCTCGTTTCTTAGTTTTCTGAGCATAAGTCATAATGTTTTGGTTTATTAGACCTTAGTAAAATATTATCAGTTATGGATGACTTGTTTGAAAGTCTCTAGTAAAGTTGTGTTAAGTATAATAAACATGTAACGCCTTCTAAAGTTTGATATATTTGTTGCCAATATACAATTTTCTAATAGGCAGCAGCTACATACTTGCCTTCAATGAATGAAAAATTGCTGATAAAACTATTTTATATCAATAATAAATAGGTAGTCCTGTGAGGTTAAATTTAGCCAGTGTAACAAAATTACCTTATATGCTCTGGTTAAGCCCAGAGAAAAATGAGCAATGAGAGTCTAATTCAATATTCGTCACTGAAATCTTGGAAGAAAAGTCAAGAAAGTTTTGCTTAGATATTTAATCAATTACATAAATTATGATAATGATAACTAGTGTCTCAAATACTCGTTTATATGCGAATACAGGCAATAAAAATTATCTTGGTGGTTCTTGGTCTTACTGCTGCCTTTGGGGAAAACCTCTATTTCAGCTGCTGAGCTCCACGTACGAGTCTCTACCTCGGAAACTTCACCTAGGAATGTCTATCTAGGGCTTCTCACCTAGGACTTTCTATCTAGGGCTCCTCACCTAGAAATTTCTATTTCTATATTTGTTCTTTAGTGATGAATAAAAGTTGTATGTAGCAGAAAATGAAAAAAATATTCAGTTCATATGGTTTTATTGTAGGTATGTACTAAAAACATTGAACACAGATATTGAATAAAAAAGGAAATACGATTATCTGAGTATCCTCAACACAATACAACATACGAAGAAGACTGTTGAAAAACTCATACGTTTTCGCACAAAAGATGAAAAAAGATGAAAAAAGGGATATATGAAAATATTCGAAATATAAAATTATCTAATATTTAAGTTAATTCATTATATGAAAGCAGATGCTTCTACTTAAATGAAAATATGGTCATATAATCTCATTCTCTCACTTCCTAACACATAATTAACATAATAAGGATATAAATCTTTTATCACTTACAGAAGAAATGTTCGAATGCTATAATGGTTTTTGTGCCGTATAAACAACTATCAGTGGGTAATATCCCGAATATTAGTTATTAGAATTTAGTCATTTACGAATAGTAACAAAATCCGTAATAAACGTTTGTACTAGCCACAACTAGTTGACCTATAAGCTCCACAAAATCTTTATTTGTGATTAGTTCATGATTACTATTAACTAAACACCAAGAATATCGTTTCTACTAGAAAGTATCGAAATTGTACTAGTGATGAATGAAATAATATCAAGTAAAAATTTTATTAAACCGGTTTTCTGAAGTGTTTTCGATTATTTTGTTCATATAAAAGCACATCAATTCTTAATCTTCATTAAATAAACGTTGTGTAACATTGGCTTTTTAAAGGCTCCATTTCTTCTCAAATTTTCCCTTTAATCTCCTTTACATGTTGCGGTAAACTGTCGAGAAAACGCCTAGCACAAACAAAAGCGGCTTTTTTCGAGTTCTTATTGCATTCATAATAAGTTTGTATCATGACTGTCTTCAGTTTTTATTTCAATACTTTAAACAATACTAAATCTGCAAATTAGCGGGTATCAATTTCCGCGATTTTATTTAGTTGTTTCTTACTTTTACAACACCGATTTGGCCCAACACATCGTTAATCCTCATTCCATAGACAAAATTTAATTTCAATTATTTGCCAAATTCGGTACTACACTGATTTATCGAGATCTCACTTCACTTTCGTATCAATTTTATTTACGCTACGCGGTTTTTATTGCAATTTAGTTTTTTGCGGCATTGCAATTGAGAACGAGTAGTTTTTTGTTTTCAAATACTTTGTGGATTCAAATTAAACACTTTCACGCGGAACTTCAACTAATTTATTTACACTTAGACTGAACACTTACAACTAATTTATATAAGATCACCTGCCGAAAAGAATATCGTCTGAACTATAGTTTCAGTCTCGCTTTTGCGCATCGATAATGTGAAACGTTAGTGCGTAATAGTTAATTTTGCAATATACTGCTTCAGGGCGATAATTTATGACTTCAATTCAACATTAAAAGTAAGAATAGCCTTCACGATATGATAGCATGACTGAATACAACATCTAAAATAATTTTTATGATAGTATTAAATATAAATCAAAAATTTTGAATCTGGGTTTCATTATCGCACTCGAAAAGAATAGTTACTTAGATGGAAAATATTTTGAATAAATATTTCAAATGATATATGAATTTGATTTTTTCTGAAAGAGTAAGGCAATTCTTATCTAACGAAATGATTCAGACTCTCCTAGTGAGGATCACAAAACGGCTTTATATTTATTTAATAAATTATAAAATTCAAAGTCGAAGAAAATGATGATTCTGAATTTTCTTTAAATTCTGAAAATTTTATAATTACCAAGATTCATTCCAATACTTTATAACGTGATCTTGTCAATTTTATTTGTCAGAAGAGTTGCAGTGAATGGAAAATGTTTATATCATCTATTGGGACTTTCTTCGGATCTACAATTTACAGCCTGTCTGCAAACATTTGGTTAGTTAACAATTGCCTAATTTCTGTAAAAATTAATTGAACATATTTTTCTAATACGACGTAATTTTAATGAACACCATAATTCATTTCAAATGTCAAAATGATTTACGATTTATAAAATATATTTATAAAATTGGTCTTATGGGTTGTACACTCGTGTCCACGTGAAACCTGCATTCAAGCCTATAGTCTCCAGGACATCGACCATTTCTTAAAATTATTACAAAAGTCGTAAAAATGGTTTTTGTAGCTTCATTTTAACGAGCTAACCGCACCCTAATATTCACGAGATGGGCGCTTTTTCGCCACAACGATACCTAAACCTGTCGTTTTAGCGCGGTTCCAATTCTAACTCCAAATTCTCATTTTAATTGAAATTTTTTTTTAGCCAAAAAAAAGGCGCCATTGTCGAGTCCGACACCTGTTACATATTACTGCAGTTCGGTACCGTGTTTTTTATTACAAAACTCCAACTTTTTAATCAAAATGAGTTACAATTCAATACAAAAGGCAGCCTATCGCTTGTCTGACAAATTTTCTGCCTCGTTTTTTTCAGTCTGACAATTTGATAATACCAATTACCGTAGGTCACGTTTTGCGGCTACAAAATTTCGAATAAAAATGTCACGTGATAGATTGATGTGTATCGAAGCTATACTAGCTGTCCAACAAAAATAATGGCCCGGATTCTCAGTCCAACAAAATTAGGATTAATTTCTGTATTTTAATAAAATCTTTTTACGCGTATAACTACAGTTGCTAATAGTAACTGAATTGATTTTCAGTTGATCGTGCAATAAATTATTTTGAATTTATTAGTTAATACAAGATAATTTATCGGTATATTGTGAATAACTAAGTAATAATAAATAAATTTAGTCAATATCAATAAATGAAATATCCCTTTTTTCTATTTTGGAAAAAATTACACGAAGTGATAAAGTGAATAAATACAATCAAATAAATGAATAAATTGTAACGAAACTAGTAATATCAAAATAATCAAAACTATTCTTCTTCTTAATTTTCTCCAATAGAATTATCAACACTTGCACTTTCTCCGTCTACATTATACATCAGTCTTAAAACTCACGCTGACGAGAGTGGTTCTTGAGCACTTATTTCATGAGCTGAAGTTCACTAATATTTCAGAGGAATCCAAAAATATCACTGCTGAAGCTGTATGAAAACTGCCGACAAAAATATAAATTATATTGAAGAAACAATTCGAAAACGAAATATTATTTAGGACACTACAGTTTAGACACACAGTATACCGGGTATCCAAGCGAGATGGAACATTAAAAGTATATGGAGAAAAAAAAATTACCGATTGGTGAATTTTTTATTGTTGTCTTGAATGTTATTTGAACGAAGTTCCGAAAATATTTTCAATGCTGTGGCATTTCCGGTTATACCTAAAGTTGACACCATCTTTGTTATTTCAAATGGCATAATGCATGTTTTAATGTTTTTAACAGAGAAAATTAAATTGTGAACAATCTTTCCTCATATCATTGCCACCTGAAATTATCCGAAAGGAAAATATGAATTTTTCAATCGAAATTTTGCGATTTTTGTTTGTCTCTTAGAAACCACCATAAAAATACTAGAGATCAGCCAATATTGATTATTTCTAGCTCGTTGTAAGTAAAGCTGCTCATTCAGCAGAATTCTCTACACTCAGAGGCGTCACGGTATACAGGGTGTTTCCAAACCATGTGGCGAATCGTAGTACATTCAAAGGTACAAAAGTCCGTTGTTTAGGTTAGGTTAGGTTAGGTTAGATCTAACCTAATCTAACCCAAAATTTACGTTTGTTCTCGCGAGAACCCTGAAATTTGCAGATAATATGACCGGAAAACTTTCAAATAATGCATTTCGATCTCTCAATACGAAACCCATTTCAAAATCTTCATCAAAGTATGTTTTGTAAGCTTCCCATATATTTGTATATGCAGGGTGTTTAAGAGAGACACAGTAATATATAGGGAGGTGATTGCTGAAGTAATTTCACCAAAAAATTCCTCATAAACATACTTCGTTAACGATTTACAGTGTGTTCAAGTTTAATCGAATGATGCTGTTAAATTTGAATATTTCTTAAATCGCTTGAGATATTGAGGTAAAATTTTGGAGGTGTCGAAAACTTTCAAAGACACATAATTTTTATCACGGAAACAATATTTTGTACTCACCAGCAGACGTGTATGGGCACAACACAGGTTATTTTAAAAAAACTTGGACGCTACTGAGTTTTTTCAAGAATGAAAGATATTTGAATTTTCCTATTAATTTTCAAGAAAAAGCTCTCTCAACATTTTCTTGTACGACGTAAAGTTTTTGAGTGAAAGATGTTGAAAAGAATAAGAAAAGAAGTCCATCCGTTTCATTGTACGACACGTAGCCTTCTATTTTGATCATTCAGAAAGTTTGGAAATCAAAAATTTTATTTGGGGCAAAACAGAGACTTTTGAGTATCACAAATAACTCCCAAAAAATTACAAAAGCTGTTCAAGGTGGCCTCTAGGTCGCATGCAAGATTCCAGTCTTCTCCTTATGGATTGGTGAACTCTTTCAAAAACATCAGGATGTGTTCTTATCGAATTGGACCCAACGATGATTCGATTTCTTAAGCCCTTACAA
The DNA here is from genome assembly GCA_013387265.2 of Cryptolaemus montrouzieri. Classification (NCBI taxonomy): domain Eukaryota; kingdom Metazoa; phylum Arthropoda; class Insecta; order Coleoptera; family Coccinellidae; genus Cryptolaemus; species Cryptolaemus montrouzieri. The sequence continues at coordinate 67,261,241 of JABFTP020000021.1, read as the reverse complement.
TTTGCCACGGGGTTAGTGTAAACCAAAGACTTCAAATTACCCCACAGGAAGTCTCGAGCAAACTGACTGAAATAGGCAGGTGCGACATTGTGCATAAACCACATGGTATGTCTTATTGCCAAAGGTACATCCTCCAAAAATTCTGGAAGAGTGTGTTTCAAAAAGTGGTGGTAAACATCCCCCATGAGTCTCCTTGGTAGAAATACTGGACCAACTAGGCAGTCACCCACAATGCCAAAGCAAACGTTCAACGAGAACTCATGATGAAATCGACCTCTACATGTTCGATGTGGATTTTCTTCACACCACATATGATTATTATGAAAATGGAATTTCTTGAAAAACTTGGTTCATCAGTGAATAGGATCAGCATACGAAATTGAGGAATTTGAATCAACTTACGCAAAAGCCATTGACAATACGCAATACGGGCAGGAAAATCAGTAAGAAGAAGTGCTTGTACGCATTGTAGGTGGAATGGATATAACTAATTTTCATGAAGAATTAGCCAGGAAGTTCAATTCCTAGTATCTAAAGCGTCAGCAGTTTTTCGAGTGGAGGCTTTAGGAATTATTGTAAGAGCCCCATCTTCCAGCTCTATCGTTTTCACTTCCCTTGGCCTTCCTGCTCTTCCAATCGTTTTTTCCATATACGTGTCGATGAATGCTTTCAAGAGTTATTCTATCGAGAGCAATACGGTTTGGAAATCTTCCAATATACAACCACCGAGCTTCTAATATATTTCCGTCTGCACGTCCATACATAAATTGCATGTAGGTCATTTGAGCATTCCTATAACGATTCATGATAGCCGATTTGAAATTAAAATTTAATAGATTCAAAATTGTTGAAAAACAGAAACACTCAAATGACACTGACGTTAATCATTTTTGAACACATCTATAACAACAGGTATTTATTAATGAAATCGCAAGGATTCCTAGAAACCTTTTCAACATTCTTCTACTCAAAACCTGAGCATCGTACAAAAATGTCTGGATAGCATTTCTCTTGAAAAATAATTGGCGATTTCAATCATATTTTTTATTTTCAAAGAAAGCTTCAGTGTCCTAGTTCTTACTTTGAGAATAACCAGCGCTGTGCCCATACGCGCGCCACTGGAGATTGCAAAATATTGTTTCGTATCAAATGTTATGCATCTTCGAAAGATTTTGACACCCCCAAAATCTTATCTCAATATCTCTAGCGGTTTACGAAAAACTCAAATTCAACTGCATCTCTCGATTAAACCTTAACACCCTGTAAAGCGAAAACGGAGTATTCGCGGACCTATATTTATATGAACTTTTTTCATGAAATGGCTTCAGTAATCACCTCCTTAAATAATGCCGTGTCTTTTTTAAACAGAGTGTATACGCAACATGTATATCTAAAATACGTATGTAGATAAATTGTTATTTCAAGTATGCAACAAAATCTGTAATTTCAAAATTATTTGTAACTTCTCTGTGTTTAATTCTTCATAGTTACTAACAACACAGGTCAACATTTGATCTGAGCGGGAACACCGCACGCGATATATGGTACTAGGGGTTTTTGGGGTCGCTGATGAAGATGAGTGGGTGGGTTTCGCTCCATCACGTCAAATTCATGGTCATTTCAAGGTCAAGCAAAGAAAAAGAATAAAATCTGGAAAAATTCATGGTTATGTTTTTTATGTCACCGAGTCCAAATCCTTTATTTGTTTGAACCCTCGACCTATTTCAGAGGTCAGTTCAAAGTTTTTTCAAGGTCATTTCAAGATCAAGCATAGAAAAAACCGTTAAAAAAATCTGTAAAAATTCATGGTTATGTTTCTTATGTCCCCAAGTACAAATCCGTTGTTTGTTCGAACCCTCGACCTGTTTCAGAAATCATTTCAAGGTTATTTCGAAGTTATTTCAAGGTTATTTCAACTTAATTTGAAGCTGTTTTGAAGTGCAAGTGCTGAAGAACCCATCGACGGAATCTGAAAAAATCATGCATATTTTATTGAGGTTCGAGAATCGGAATCTGCTGTTTTCTAAGCTTTATAAGGTCTAGGTCAATGCCATTTGAGTGATAGTGTTGAAGAAATCGTCATAAATTTTGCATATGCATAGATAACATTGTATCACAATTTCTCTCCTAGGTGGATCGAGGCATTTTTATGGCTAGAACTGAAAAATTACTTTTGGGATACTTATCCACAGCTGACTAAACTCTATTTTACTCTACGCTCCAGGGTAGCTGTTATCTAATTTTTATGGATTATATGTGAGCTTAAATGTATCTGGTGAATGCAAGGTTTTTTCATTCAAGACAACATTAGAAGGACGGGCAAGAAATAAACTTGTTGTTACAAAATAAAATAGAAATGTTATCCGCTAAGACGGTTTTTTTAACTTGAATAATTTTACCTTGACCGTATGAAGCTAAGAATACCTATCCAGGGTCAAATGATATTAGTATGATTAGTATTCGGTCGCAGTCTAAAGTACGTACATCCATTCCCAGACCCGCCTCAATCTCCTCATTCCAAAGATCGGAGCATTTTCCACCTCCTTGCCTGAGGTTTGACAGGACGGCCGCCCTCCTGACTTCCAGGTCCAAAACCTGCACACCGGATAAGACTAATCTAACCTAACGTCTGAGCACAGTTCTGCTGGCTCCCGTGATTCCTTATAATGTCAATAGTTGCAGATGGTCTAGAACACTCTTGTATGTTTCAGGTGTGCACCTAGTCCATCATACAGCTGCACCATACATTAACCTAGGTCTCATAATCGCTGAGTACAGCCACAAGACCCTTTTTGGCAGAGCGACAAGCGCAAAAGTAACACCCAAGTACTTCACCTCCTTTGCCTGAACACTTTCCTTTCCAAATAGAGTTAGACCTCTTAGTTGCTCCTCCTTGTATCTTTTGGTAAAGTTATCTGCAATCAATTTACTAAAGTTAACGGATACGCCAGCTTGACTGTTCTTCTGTGATCATGTTAACTGCATTAATCGCCGGCTCGAAAACGCTTCCGTTCAGTAGTGAATGTTCTTCTTATTGCTTTTCATTTGTGTGACTCATTCAACTCTCTCTGTAAACTCCAACAAAAGTCTGCTTTCATCCCAAACACCTTGATATCTATTTTCGAATTCCCTCAGATCCTGGTCCATCATCTCACCTTGCTCTTCGCTAAAATCTCCTAAGTTTTCGGGAATGTAGTCGATATGAGAGTGCAGGAAGTGGAGTTTTAGATTCATGAGACATCCAACTGCTTTGAAGTTAGTCAACTTTGTAAAAACAATGTTTTTGTAATTGGAATCTTTGTTATTTCCCAAAACTTTTTTGGTCATTTCTCTAAAACTTATCCATGCACCTTTCAATTTATCCGCCATTAGCCTTTCGAATTCCTCATTTTTTAGCAACTTTATATGTATTGGTGGCCAGACTGCCCTCACACGTATTCATCTCGAGCTCGACTCTTCCACTCACAAAGAAAGCATGGAAATGACGTATATCCTTTTTGCAAGCCGAGCAAGATAGTAGTTATCTTTAAATCGCCGCAAATATCCCATTTATGTTTATCACATTTCAATTTCTCCAATAAGAGGGGCATATCATGATATTCTCTATTCATCAAAACAAAATGAGCAACAGGTATTGACCTAGACCTTATAAGGTTTAGAACTTAATAAAATAAGCAAGATTTTGTTTAGATTTCGTCCATGGATTTTTCAGCACTCGCAATTTAAAACTTCAAATTACCTTGGAATAACCTTGAAATTACCTCTTAAACAGGTCGAGGAGGACATAAAAAAACATAACTATCAATTTTTCCAAAATTGTTTAACGGTTTTTTCTACGCTTGACCTTAAATGACCTCGAACTTGACGCGATGGGGCTAAACCAAACCGCTCATCGTCATCAGCGACCCCCAAAACCCCTAGTACCATATATTGCGTACGATGTTCCCTCTCAGATCAAATTTTGACCTGTGTAATTATTTAAAATAGAATTAATATAATTAATTCAATATTTATACATCTAGCCTACTTTTAGACCAAACATTTCTTCTTTACATCAAATTCTGAGAGAGGTCCAAAATTTTTTGATCAAATTTTTTATTATTTCCTCTCGTCGAGCGAAAATTGCCCCCTTCTTCTTTGTGACATTTACATAATCAGCATTCTACAATTTTGAAAGAATAATGCGACTTTTCATTTGATGGAAAATTTTTGTGAAAGCCACATTACATATAGAAGAACATGGTAGACCATGAGGTCAGCAGCTGCTCTGCTGAAGATGCCATCCCATTAAAATTTCAAATCGTAACGAAAGGTATTCAAGCGTAAGAGTGCAAGAGAAAAATCTCCGGAATTTCAATCTCTCTAGAACTTATATGTTCAAACGTCATCCATTTGGACTTAAAATTGAATGTGATCTCACCTTGGTGCAAACCCTGTGCGACGAGTCTCTAGGTTATACCTTCAAAATTGAATAACTTCTTTTATTTTTCTATAAATTTTCGACCTTTTTTGGGACACGTATTTTAAAATATTTTAGAGTGAGAAAAATCAATATTGATTGCAACATTTGTAATCGAACTACATAACTTAAAAAAACGAAGGTTGAAATTTGTTGGACTGCCTTTTTATTCTATTATTATTAGTCATTTTGAATGAAGATTATGAGTTTTATGATAGATTAGACTAGAGTAACATGTGACACTTATTGGACTCGACAATAGCGCCCTCTTTTTGTCGGGCAAAAAAAATTTCTTTCGCTTTGACATATAATATTTCAATTGAAATAGCAATATTGAGTTTTGTGATAAAAAATTGGAGCCGCGCTAAAACGAGAGGTTTAAATTCCATTGCGAACGACAAGCGCCCATCTCGATTCTGAAAATTTCAAGGTGCGGTGACTCGTTGAAATGAAGCCACTCAAATCATTTTTACGACTTTTGTAATAATCTTAAGAAATGGTCGACGGCCTGAGGACTACTTAGTTAAAATTATGAAAACAGGAAATACACTTTTGGGAATTAGAACATTTGTCTTTTAGAAATTTTGTCTTATTCAGGAGTTTTTTTATTACTTCTGAATGATTGATAATTTCTTTAATTATTTATGTAAAACTTAATGCCTTCCTTTGTTATCTTCATTTTTCAATAACTTTCCAAATATTTTATGTGCCGGTAAAACACTAGACATTTTTAGACATTAATTCGAATACAATGAATTATCACTTTAATTTTATGACCTCTATCAAGAATTAACACCGATTTAAAGTTGTAAACTAGCTAATATTAACGCGTCTACGATGGCGATATAGAGGTGGAACGGACGCAATGAAAATTTAATGATTGCTAGAATTAACCATCGACAACCCTAACAGAATTCTCCAATAATTAATCACAACGTTGTTCATGCCAATCTGCGAGAAGAGAATGCCATGAGTATTTCCCAAATAAATATTTGCGGCCGTTGACATATCAGAAGCGTTCACGACTGAATTCCCGAAGGACACAACAATGTAGTGTCATCTCAGAAGTCCCGAGCGGTGGTCTGGTATAGGAACACTTCAGACAGTGTCTATCTTCAAATTAATAACTGGTGGAATCGATATTGAACAAGGAACTGAAAGTCCATTTTGAATTTCGAGCCAAGTCATTGTCAACCCAAAGACATGTGTATTTCCCTTCGCAGAATGCGAATTCAAAAATGAATTTTGAAGTTATGAACTGAAATATAATGGCCATTTATCTTCCATGCGTAGTTATAATCAACCAGATAATGAACTCAAATAGAGGAATCAGTTCAGGTACACCCTAACAGAGGAATACTGAAACCCTTACGGGAGCCCTTCATTGTCCGACTATCTATCTATCTATTAAGACTCTTGTAACAAAATTGAATTTAAGGAACGGTAAGAAAATTCAGAAAGATTGAAGATGAAAAAAATTGAGAACAAGTGTAACAGAAATAACTTTTACTGGTTAAACCCAGAGAAAAATGAGCAATGAGACTCCAATTCATTAATTGTCACTGAAATCTTGGAAGAAAAGTCAAGGATTTTCGCTCAGATATTTGCTTACATATTATATTTATATATATATATATATATATATATATATATATATATACATATATATATATATATATATATATATATATATATATATATATATATATATATATATATATATATATATATATATATATATATATATATATATATATATATATATATATATATATATATATATATATATATATATATATATATATATATATATATATATATATATATATATATATATATATATACAGTCAATAAGACTTAGCTTGGTGAAACAGATGAAGTAGAGGTCGTCTATGTTAGGGTCTCCAATCACTTAGGAGTTTAAATTCCAAAAAGTTCTTGTATTTTGCTGCTGCATATGAGGTAAAACCTCTATTTCAGCTTCGGATTCATCTGGATCTCTGGACTCCAGATAGAAGTTATATCCCAACCTCTGAGTTCCACCTACGACTTTCCATCTACGACTCTCCACCTAGGAATCTCTATCTTCGATTCTTCACCTAGAAATCTCTATCTACTCTCTCCACCTAGGTTTAAATTCCACAAATTAGACATATATCACGAAGATACTCTATGCTCTAACGTAACAGCCAGCTTCACCAGGGAATTTAAAGTAACAAAATAACGTGGGTCTAACATTATTTCAAGACAAGGTATATTAGGAAAAGTTACAGAGATTCTACAAAAGTAAACTCGTGCTAGCTGCTTAGGTAAGTCATACAATTAAAAGTTGAGTAACATGAAAATCAAGAAAGCATCTACGAAATCTATTTACAGTTAAAAGAGGAGCTACATAAAAATCAAGGAATCATCAACAAAAAAACCATTTACAAAAAATATTACAGATGTTTGGTACTTTGAAATTTTGAAAAAATTGATTGATTAACGAGAAATCTATCACTGTCATTATAAAAAAAATTCTGTAGAGGAGAATTTGAATTTCTAATAGCTACTATAAGGCATTCAAGCAGTTAATAGGAAAAATGCTGTAACAAAAATTAAAAATCGGATTTTCAAAGTTAAGTGCGGCATTTTGCTAGATGAACTTCCAACTTACCCTATATTTTTGATATAGGTCACTTCACACTTCACACTTCATAATAATATATCTCTAATTTTCAGTACAGAATTTTGATATAATTTAATTATTTCAAATACAATTGAAGGGGATTTTCAAGAAATAGCTGCCGGTAGGACATATCATCTGATAGCCGGATTATGCGCATCAGACTGTTATCCTGTGGCGTGGCACAGATGGTGGGTTGACTGGAATCAGGTGTTTCAATTCAAATTGTTGTGACGTGATTTTCGCAGGTTACACTCTTCTTGTCGGAAATAAAAAATTTATCCTTCAAATATGTATCTGTAGTGTGATTTAGTATTTCTATCGAAAATATGTGTAAATGTGTACAATAATTTACTCTTGAGAAAGATTCTCAGCATACTTACATGCACGAACCCATCGTCGCTTTTATAATAACATCTAGACAATTTTGAATGGTAGGGAATGTTTAAGAGACTCCCTCTTCTACCTACTGCCGTTTAGGTTCGCCAACATTATTATGCAGCAATCTGTATATACGAGCTGTCGATAAAACTATGATGATCTAAGAAGAAAATTATATTATGTGACAAAATTGTCTTTTCTATCAAGTGCAAAATCGAACCCTGGTCACTTGGTTCTATATGAGAAATACCATACACTCCACTTCAGAGAATCACTTCAACATCATTAGGATGATAACATCAAATCATTGATAACAAGTATACCTTGCTGTCAATGACAGGATACATTGATCACCAAAGACGAACATCGTAAGGCAAGGTTAGTTCTTAGATAGGAAACCGCACGTATAAGGCGGTTATATTTTGGTGGTGCGAAGTGAGTCAACTCTGACGACGTATTTTAACGGTGATTAGTTGAAACCAATAATATTTAGTTCTAAACGACAATTTGGATGGTGATAAATTATCTAAGCATGAAACTTATCTGTGAAAGAGTGAGAGAATAAGATATTTAAATATCCTGGTACAGTGCACCATGCAAGTTTCAGTGCATCGCATTTGTTACGTAATAATCAGGCAATATTTAGATTTCGATTTCATTTCATAAATTTCGCGTCTTCACATTTATAGTAACGAAATAAAATTACTGCGAAAATAGTTTAGAAAAATTGGAAAGATGTATATTCTTATGGCCCTCTTGAAAAAAACGTTGAGCAGTTGCTTTTCCTAGGTCATGCAAATTGTAGCACCTCATTTTTACGTTCTTTTCTGAAGCAAAGTTCTCAAAGAATCCTTCTCCATTGAATTGACAGACAATATTTCAATGACGTTATCTATTGTTGTATGAAGATTATTATCTTTTCTCGGGACCATAACATGAAAAAGGTAAGGTCGTGAGCATCAAGCTTACTAGCATGACAACTCTCTTTACGGTTGATATATTATATTCAAGTCGTAATTGTGGAAATTTGTAATTACGTAAGTTTGTGTACTGGCGAATCTGTGTCCATATATCGTGACAAAAAAAAGGCTTAAGACTAACACAATATTGCTGACTCTGCATATCTATGCTTTATCACGCATCGAGAATAGCTCTAGTGAACTGAAAGAAGTGAATGCTAAGATTGAATCTAGTGCGTATGTTGGAGGAGAAGCAAGGAAGAAGTTAGAACAATCAGAGGGAGATGCGAAAGTGGCCAATGATGCTGGGCTTGATCACCCTGCTTTAGAAACCTACAGTTGATGCAGTCGAACTCTGACCTGTGTGTGAATAGGATTCCAATTGTAACTATGGTACTATCGAGATGTCTTGTAATAAACAGTAAATTATGAGTGACGTGTTTATGCTGGTAATTTAAACGGCGAAACCTACTTCGATAGACTGGAAAATAAGATTAATTTTTTGATAATATAAAAGTTAATTACATTACATGTAATATCCTGGGTTTTAGGGAGGAGCTTAATGTGTTGGCAAGCCAACTTATGAAACACGTCACTCATAATTTACGGTTCATTACAAGACGTCTGGATAGTACCATAGTTACTATTGGAATCTCTTCTGCCCAAATTCTATCCTACGAGTTACCCATGTTATCATATAAAATGCTTGTTCTCTAAAACTAACTTATTCTAATTTAACCTACTTAAGTTATACAGTGTATCCTATCTACAGTATTGTCTATTGCTAGACCAAACCTATTTACACTGCATACTCTACTACCTCTAGAACTGAGCCCTGAGTTCAGGCTAGTATTAAATAACTCACGTATAAAAGAAGTTCTTCGATGTACTGTTTTTACTTGGACAGGTATACAAATGCAATAATCAATCAGATCTTGGGAAAAGTTTCTAAGATTTATTATTATTGATTATTTACATGTTGGAAGAACAAATTATTTTTCGTAGAGTTATTGAGGGTGCTACATCTCAAACGAGCGAGCATGTATATTTTTTATCCCGTAGTAATTGGAAAAATTTGCCGACACTCGTCGAAAGATGTTGCTTGAGGAACATTTTCTGACGCATATTTGGGGCTTTAATCAGCAACCCACTAAGAGGGACGCATCTACCCTTCAGAATTGAATCGAGCAAATGGTCGAGCATTACTTCATTTGAAAGATTTTTTAAACTTTTTCACCAAGATGTATGAGAAAAGCAACTTTAACGTACTTTTTCTTTTGCAAAATTATTTATTATCTCTAACAAGCCACCTTGAATATTTTGTCTCTTATCAAGAACATTGAAGAAGGGAAAACAAATCAATTATTGTATTGAAGGGAAACCCTTCCAGGGTAGATAGTTCCTGCATGCATTAACTAGTAAATACGCTTACCTTGATGTTTAGGATAAAGAAAGTGGGATTTGTTTTAATGAGTTTAGAAAGCCCATCTTTTCAGACTACAACTATCTTGAAAAGATTTCATTGTTTTACCATGTTTACAAAAGACAAAATGAAATCCAATGATTTTAAATCAAATGTGCAAATTGTCCTTCATTTGCTTCCATACAATCATAGAATTTCGACTGAAGATCATCCCTAGTATGGTTAAGCATATTGGGTTATTTGACGATATTCATCTAGAATTCGCTAATTTAGATCGTCCCAATTATCTGGCTGAATCACAATAATTTTGAAATCAAGATTCCTCACAGAAGGAGTTTAGGTCGAGAGATCGGGCAGGCCACTCCATAGGACCTCTTCTTCCAATACAACGACTAGGATTTGGCAATTGAGGTATTGTCAAACTGTTGCAGAGTAGTAAGGAGGAACTCTCTCTTGATGGAAATGCATTATTGTTCAAGAAAAGGGGATCGTTTCCTTAACTTTTATATTATCTATAGCTTAATCGTCTTTTTCAGTCTATCGAAATAGGTTTCGCCGTTTAAATTACCAGCATAAACAGAGATGCAATAAGGTCTCCCAAATTTCCTACCCAAACATTTAGTTTTTCTTATTATTGAGTGTTGGCTCATTCGTCAGAAAAGCAAATATACAGGAAATGCGGGTAATAGTTGATACACTAAACGATGATTGCCAAAACCATCGCGCATGGGACGAAATAGACGATGAAATGTTGTATAAAATTAGCTCAAACTCATAGTTGGACATTACTATCTTGGGTTTTAACTCCAAAGTTCAACATTTTGATTGGAATTATCCCAAGGGAGACGATCTCGTATTGAGCAGAAACTAATAGAATGACCCAAACTAATACTATAATCGCGAAAGATTTGTTTGGAAAAGGAAATCATGATGTATTCTTGAGTAGATATCTCGACGCCTGTCGTCGTTTTGAGCGCGGGGTTTGCCATAGTCTACATATACTGCCCAAGGTAATGTCTAGAAAAGACGATGAGGCCAGAGATATGCGATATCCAAAATTCTGCTTTTGGAATATATAGTTATCTTGCTAACATCTCATTCTCAATTCGACAATAAATGTAGTATACCAAATTGCTTTTAATTACGGTGTGTAGTTTCCATCGTTAGGTCCAAATAATGTACTAAGTATTAAAATAGGACAACTTCAGCATAATTATTGTTAACTAACACAAAACACTCTTACACAAAAAATCTCTCACAACTATTGTCATTAAGATATGTAAGACATGTAAAAAATGGCCGACATGTGTCTACAGTCTCTCTAACAGTAATTTTTTAGAAGCGTCCAGAAGATATGCTGAAAAGTACCTGCAAAGTGTGGTCTCTGAAGATACTTTATTTAAATGGCTTCATCAATGGCTACGAGTATTTAATTAAATTTTAAGAATAAGACGCATGATTGTGGGAGGCACCCTGATGTTAGAAGAAACAGTTCCTAAATTTTCCGACAAGTAACCCAACATCAGTACTGGAAAAATTGTTAACTAGCTACATGTTTAACTTATGACGATATTTGCCATCATAAGGAAACATATTATCAACAACATGTTCAATCACTTTTATCTTGTGATTTTCCAAATTGTCTTGCATTTTCGTTTTGGATGCAAATAAGATTGGACAACATCCTAAAGTAAGTCTTTCGTGGAAAACATTATTTATTACCATAACAACTAGTTATAGGCAGAAACAAATCCACACGCTTCTGCTGAATCTCATCACCAGGAAATACTCTTTGAACGTATGGGTTGGAACCATTGCAGATTAACCCCCCATTCCTTCGATTTAGATCAAGTGAGATGCATACACTCTACGTCTAAGCGATGAGCTACCAGTTTTACTTGATTCTACGCCTTTGTCAAAACAGCAAAATGGCATATGTACGATGGAGCTCCTGTCCATTTTAGTATGAAACACGTCAGAATATGAAAGAAACATTTCAAGATTGCTAGGTTGGTCGAGGTGGATCTCAGTTTCAGGCATCTCGTTCACCATATTTGAATCCATTAGATTTTTCTACTTGAGGATTCAGGTTTATAGAATTTCTATTCTCGACATAGAAGATATAAAAAACAGCATTATTGTTTCTTCAGAAGACCAGAAGGTGACCCATTCGAACACCTACTTTAATTCTTGAGTTTTGAAAATCAATCGTAATACCAGTTTGCCTAAAGGTGAGATCATTATGTTTCTACCGAACACTTTATATTAATATTTTTTTTTAACTACATCATATACGAGGAAGTACAAGGCACAAAAACCTTTCCTTGTGTTGAGAAATTTATAGTACATTTCTTTCAATTACCAGCAGTGTAATAAAAAATTTGGAAGGCACAAAACAACATGATATGAAAAATATCGCCCTGTAGATTTTCATAGCCGCTCCGGCAGTGTAGTAGTATGGTGTCTAAAGCTATACCTACGTTCAAGATTTGAACCAAATATCTGAAAAAATAAAGGAACAGGAAAGAAAAGATGAAAAATAGCTAAAGATTCGATACCGTGTAGAGCGTTACCGTTTATGCACATAAATTTTTAGGAACTGCCATAAAACGATTTGAGGAATCAATCCTTAAAATCTTTCGTAACACATACACCTGGAAGAACTCGAATATTTTTAGAATGGGACAGTTTAACCTGCAGCCGTTACATAGATTGAAGCTGTCAACATTATTAGTTTTGTCAAAATTATTGATACGGATCAGAGAATAAGGGTTTCATCAATATGATTTCAATATAAATACTCTTCTTTCACTTCAATGATTAATGATATTGTCGGATCATGTGTATTGTCAACATTGTTGATCTTGAAGTGGCCGATAACGCGACTAAGACGTAGTAAACAAGTTTAGACTGAAACTTTTTAAGTTCACAACACAGAAATCGAGACATCCGAAATGCACGCATTTTCAGAAACTAAATCAAATACAGCAAATTCTACGGAAGTAGTTTCAAACATGAATAGGAAATCAGATGAATAGTCCTCCATTGCCATCCCAAAATAGTTTGCGTATGTATGCGCTTTCTTTTGGGTGACAGCAGTTGTGGCCAGTCTCTTCTTCTTCCGATATATTCGCGTCTTTTTATGTCGGGCAAGCTGACGCCGACCTCTGTCCGGTATGTAAATGCAACCCCCTATTCACATATCTGATTCCTGCTCTTCTTAGAGTTATAAAGCAGCCCGTATTAAATTCAGTATGTAAACGTATGCAGTTGGACCCTTGGTTGCTACAGAGTTGGACTTCAGAAGTCATTTGATGTTACAACGCAAGTATTCCCTACCAACCACAAGCGAGTAAATAATAAAATTATGTCTATCACATATTCAGATTTAAGTAGCTCGAATTTATCTGTCATATAGCAAAAACCTAACTGCTCAACTTTCTTACCGAAAGACTGTTCCGATTGTAGAGATATGTTCAATATAACTAAGGATTGAATGTCAAACTCTTGTCAGTTTTTGACTTATTTATTAGCAATATTGGTTTTCGAAACAAAATAAAAAACAAAATTATCGAAAACATCCACTATCATAATCTATACTGAACCCAAACGTCACGTTTTGCATTTCTATATCTATTTTCTATCAAACACCAAATAGGTATAGGAAGGTTAGTTTGGATTTCTCTCGATTCGTAATATTTGTCTCATTGAATTTGAGAAATTCATCACTTTTGGTGCGTTAAGTATTATTACTTTGTGTGTTCAGCCATTTTTGTCTAATTCGTGAACTTTAGTCAATTTTATAGATTCTGTGTAACTGTAGTAGCATATACAGACGGCGACAAATGCGATTTCCTACTATCAGACTTCGAGAAATTGGATGTTTCAAAGGAATTTTCATGAAATTCGTTGTAATTCAGACTTTGAACCTTGATCGCTCTTCTCGTGATGGAACCTTCGTCGTTTTCATTTTTTTTTTCATTTGCTATCTAGTTGAGGATCCAACCTTATAACATGTAATTGTTCTATGTTGTCTAACCTCAGTTGTTGAGGTATTCGTGGTTTGATTTTCCAGTGATTTGATTTTGATAGTAACTTGGCTATTGCTACCCATCAATCGCGGCCTTGCGGACTATAATCGACCGCCCAAGTTCGGCGGTCGATTATCCTTTCACGGTAATCCAGCTGAGAACTTCAAACCTGATTATATTCACGTTTGGGTATCTGAGACGATATGCTTTGAATTCTCACTCGCTTTGAAGCTGAGTCTGCATTTGTTCTCATCTGCCAGGCCGATTCGATGCATGTGTGTTTCCTCATCTTGTAGTGAGACTTACCGGCAAGACTTTTCAGTTTTGCTTCGATAGACCTTAGATTGGAGTTTCCTGATGTTTCGAAACGTAAGGATACAGTAATACTAGTTTAGTTTAGTTTGCCATTTATTGTGTTATTGTATTTGGACTACCTCTAGATATTTAGCTTCCTTCGTAAACTCGATAGTTTGATCACATATAGGTAGAGACTTCAATCTATCCAACCAATGGTCAAAAGGGTTCTGTACCTACAGAGGAAGTTTGATAGCGTTGCTTGCGATTTTATTTGAACATTTATAACTGGATCATCCGCAAAAGCCTCGACTTCAACACTCCTCCCCAGTGAAATTTTTCAGAGGAAAATGCATGAGGGAAAATGCCGCCCTGCGGGCATTTCTTTGATTCGACAATTCTGGAGACCTCTTGATACGAGGTCATGATTATCTTCTCCTGTCACGAACCATTCGTTCGATTCCAGATACGGGGGAAACATAGTGAATCTGGCAGTGTGTTTTTAGAGGCTCCTTCAATAGCAAGAAACGCTATGAGCGATATCTCTTGATTGTCAAAAAATTGATTTATGTTGCCAGCCGGATAAGCATATTAACACTGCTGGTCGCTGGACCCCCTGGTATAATTATTAATAAACCTTTTTAGGGTTTTCAATAGAAGCTACTTAGGATTTGAACGTGATATTGGCTTAATAGTATGTGCTTTTTTATGTATTTTTGAGCCCCTCGATTAAGGTCGATTTATGCGCCTACCTAGGAAGTGTTTCTTAGGAAGAAGCTCTAATATTGGAGAACCATGAAGCCGTCGTCTGGTCCTTTCGATAATTCTATCGTACCGATTCTCCTGAAATAATTCTTGAACTCTTGTAACTTTGGGGGCATCATTAATGATTTCACGAATGTTTTTGAGGGTCGTAATATTTTTATACTAGGTTGAAGCTTTCTTGTAGATTTCCTATTCGCCAGTCCCTTTGGTTCGATCGAATAATTTCTGATCCTCTTTTCTCTGTTTTTATTTGGTGATTTTCATCTACTTCGCCATAATTTATATCTGATCAAGATACGAACTTCAGTAGCACTTGCTAGGAAACTTGACCATAGGGTTTCAAAATATCCATCCAAGTTCATCTACTCGTCATGCCTGAAGTATTCTTAGGCTCTTGGACCCATTCTTATAAAGAAAAGTGAATTTTCATGGTCATGGTAATGATGGTTCAGATGATATCGCATGTCGAAAATTTTAATACTAATAAAATGAGTGCTAATAGTAAAGTAAGGAACCTCTGGTTTATATGGAGTCTCAACGGTTGACTTGCTACCAGGGTTATTTATCCTTGATTCCAGTCGCAATAATCAGTTCAGAAGTGGCTCACTTTTATGATACATGTCCGAACAGCAGCATATTTGAATACGGGTCAATAAATTCATACATGCAATCCGTCAGATAGTTTCTTTTGGCCATTTTATACTTTATAATGTTGAAAGTATGTTGTTATAATATCAGGAGTTTTCCTTGAGAATCCTAGAATTTACATAAAATGTTAACGATGATTGTAGCCTGTAACCCAATCCCGATCTCTATTCAAAATTCCCTTTTTTTAGACGAATAACAATTCTGAAAGCCATCGCAATGTCACGAACGTTGGTAATTCAATGAACAAAATTTCCAGTATAGAACCGTCGATAATTCCGAATTGAAACATTAACCCCTCTTCATTTGTCCAATATCATCGTTTGGTGTCTCTGAATATTAGACGAAGGAATCAACGGTTTTTATTCTACGAAACCTTGCGAAGGTAATCTGTAACAGTAAAGTATAAACGCTACACAACAACTCCAAGTCTTCTTCACATAATTCTATAAATTTGAAGCATATAATAGCAGACTATGATTTCTATAACTTCTAGGAATTCAAAGATATCTCAAGACTTCCCACTGAAACCCAATGATTTTACACCATAAAAATAACATTCGGAGGGAGACATTACTACTATCTTATATAAAATGTTCTATGCAGTTTTTACGAATTGCAGGTAGAATTCGAATAGAGTGTGAGTTGATTTATAGACTAATCAGCCTTACTTTCAAAATATAAAGTAAGAACTTTATCCCTATTTAGGAACACATATTTGCTTTTTAATTTATTATTCTACTATCACTAATATTTCTCAAATCCGTTTGACTCAATCAACTACTCATATTCGTAAATGTCTGATGTTTCAAGTAGCTCAGCCGCTCCTGCATGTTCTCTTGAACACAATGATTATAATAGAAGTTTTCGAATCGCCACTAGAAGTACAAAGCGCTTCGTTAACGTCAGGAGATGACGAAATAAGTTCCCTTCTAGTCATGGTCACTCCTGAGACTTCAGGCGGTGTTCAGGTAACTGCGTCTTTTACAGCAACATGCTCATTCCCCATGGCGGACATCATTTGGGTCGTTTCTTCGCTTGAAAATGCTCCTTTGTTCGAGATTCATATGTCCAAATAAGGACGCAGGTATATCAAAGCAAACACATAATTGAGTTGTTGCATATGCCGAAGGGGTAAAGGATCTTATAGCAAAGGTAGATCCTTGAAGGTAACAGAATCTGTATGATCGCTGAAAGACATAAATTCCATCAGTTTTATTCATGATATCAAATCATTTTACATTTGGATACATTTGATGAATAATTTAATTAGATTATAAATTGGTATTTGAATTTTTTTTAATTGGAAGGATTCAAAGGTATAATTAATAAACTACTACATCAAATATGGTGAATATTCATATTCGTACAATATATACATATAAGTATACAGATTACTGAAATGTAGACTATTCGGACGAACGTACTCCGATGCGGACTTCAAATTCGTAGACACCCGCTCGCACGAACAAGGGGTAGCGAACGTATCCTTCCGAATGTATTTTCTGGTCTGGATAATCATAGTTAGTTCATTGACATAAATGCTACTTTTGAGGAATCTCCAGAGTACTGAATCTTGGGACCTATCGTCTCTTGTGTAAGCCACGGAATATTCCCCAGACGTGATATCAATTTTACGTTGCGATAGTCACTTTTGAGGTCATTGATACATGAATTGTGTGAAACCTACTTAATGTTGAAAACTACTTAATTTTTTTAAATTCCCAAATGAAAGGTAATGATAGATACAATTCTGACATTGAAAACTTTATGAATGAAGTGAAATTCAAGGCAAAGCTAAATTTGTTGGCAGAGTTTGAGTATGTCAAACATATTAACGTAACAAATTTATAAGTTTGTCTTCTATCCGGTTCCCAAACTTCATCAAAATAATCCAAATAGAAAAAAAATACAGGGTTGGCCTATATATATATATATATATATATATATATATATATATATATATATATATATATATATATATATATATATATATATATATATATATATATATATATATATATATATATATATATATATATATATATATATATATATATATATATATATATATATATATATATATATATATATACGGAATATTCCCCAGACGTGATATCAATTTTACGTTGCGATGGTCACTTTTGAGGTCACTGATACATGAATAGTGTGATAGTATTGAATGTTGAAAACTACTTAATTTTTAAATTCCGAAATGAAAGGTAATGATAGATACAATTCTGACATTGAAAACTTTCTGAATGAAGTGAAATTCAAGGCAAAGCTAAATTTGTTGGCAGAGTTTGAGTATGTCAAACATATTAACGTAACCAAATTTATAAGTTTGTCTTCTATCCGGTTCCCAAACTTCATCAAAATAATCCAAATAGATAAAAAATACAGGGTTGGTCCTGTATATATATATATATATATATATATATATATATATATATATATATATATATATATATATATATATATATATATATATATATATATATATATATATATATATATATATATATATATATATATATATATATATATATATATATATATATATATAGGATAACCCTGTATTTTTTATCTATTTGGATTATTTTGATGAATTTTGGGAACCGGATAGAATACAAACTTATAAATTTGGCTACGTTAATATGTTTGACATTTCATTTCCGGTTATGCCGAAAACGCGAAAACGATACCAACTTTCGATTCTCAAATGGGACACCCTGTATTTTTTTGCTTATTATAATTGTTCATCCCAAGCTACGATCTTTTAACATATTTTTGAAAGAAAAACAAGACACAATCTTTTTTTTGCAATTTTCATCTTTCGTTCTAGAATGAATGATGAAGGTTCCCCTCACAATATTATTCAACTGTTGGGCTGTAATGAGTGCAATAGCTGGTCTCAAACGGTTCTACAATTCTTGTTGGGTTCTAACAGGTGTTTGATTAACCTCATTCTTCAAATGGCCACAAGAAGAAATCTAGTGGACTCAAATCTGGCAATCTAGCTGGCCATCGTATTAGATCATTTATACCTATCCATTTTTCGGGAAAACTTTCGTCGAAATACCGCGAGACCTCCCTTGTGGTGTGAGGAGGCGCACCATCTTGATGAAAACATATTTCATTCACAACAGCTAATGGCAACTAACCCAATTTATCTTGTATTTGGGTCCTCAAAAATTCCAAGTCCCTGGCAATGAACCTTCAAAAATTAAAGACCCTATTAAATATCTTCCAATCATGCCCATCCAGATGTTGAACACAAAACATTTTTGGAAGTTTCCATCTTGATATCTGTGCTCATTTTGTTGCGACCAGTACCTGGCATTTTGCCTATTAAACATCCCATTGTTCGTGAAACGTGATTCGTCACAAATTTTTGTGGGATATTGTGGATCACCCTCCATTTTCCTAAGGTACACTTCACTTAACTGGAGTCGCCTAACACTATCGTTAACATACAGGTGTTGGTGTAGTTGATATTTAAATGAGCGGTACTTATGGTTTTCAAAATTCTCCATGCGCTATGCTTGCTAATTTCAAACTCCCCGGCAATTTCCTTGATAATGTGGTTTAATATCAACATATGTCAATACGTCTATTTCGGTATCTTCGTAGAAATCCTCCTCTTCAGCAGGTTAGGTTAGGTTATATATATAGACATAGGGGCCTCTTGCCCTCATAGCATTTTTAACAACTTTTTTTCAATTTAATGGCGGCCTGCCACGTTTATTGGTGGCATCCATTTGAAAATTCTCTTAAGCAATATGTTTTCTTCTAAACGTTGTAGATGTCTGTACCAAGATAGTCTTTTGTTTTCTATGGTTTCTATTATATTTCCATCTTCCTTCATAATCTGTCTTCTCATTTCGTTCCTTGCATGCTATAGTTTTGAGATTCCACAGCTTCTTCTCCAGAAGTCCATTTAAAGGGCCAGTAGTCGCCGAATATTTCTTTTGAACAGCTCCCATATCTCCGCTCCATAGGTACATATACTTGCTATGATTGCTTTGTTTATATTTGATTCAGTCTTGCCGTAGATATTAGGGCTCCAAAGAATGGCGTTCAGTTGACGAATAGCATTCCTTCCCTATCCTATTTTGTTGGAAATATCTAAATCACTTTTCCAATTTTTACTGAATGTAACTCCTAAATATTTATTATATTATTATTATATTTTCGGACGTCTAAGTCAACTTCATCTTCATCGCCCACAACCATGAATTCAGTCTTTTTCATATTAATTGTCAGACCACATTTATTGTACTCCTCTTCCTACTTGCGAAACATATAGGCTGCACCATCTCGATCTCCTGCTACTATCACTTGATTGTCGACTAGTAGGAGATCTTGAACAGTCTTGGTGCCAGGGAGCACAACCTTGTCTTAAGCCCTTCGTCATTATAAACTCTCGAGAGATCTCACGGCCCATCTTCACCATGCTTGTGCATCCACAATAAAGTTTTTTGACTGCGTTGACATAAGTTTGACCGACACCACCTTTCAACATGCAATCCCACTACTTACTTAGCGGGATAGTGTCATATGCATTCTGCAAGTCAATAAGGATGACGTACACTGCTCTACATTGACCAAGTTTTTTCTCAATCAAATCTTTCAATTTTGAGATCTGACTATCCATCTTTGTTTTCAGCACATTTCCGTAAAGTCTTGCGACTGCGCATATAACGCTAATACTCTTTTAAGAAAAAGGGCATATTACAGCTTTTTTCCAGTCGGTGGGTGGCTCACTTCCTCTTAAACATTCATTGAATAGTTGTCTTAAACCAGCTAGCATTCCGATAGGAGCAGCTTTCAATAATTCACATGTATATTCCCTATTTCGGGCGCTTATCCATTTTTCATGTTAGACAAGGCTACTCTTACATCTTCAGTTGATATTTCCGGTTGTTCCACCAGTGTCATATGTCTATTTGTATCTTCCTGTGTTCTGTCGTAACTGCTCTTGAATTCTTCTCTATCTTCTGTGAGGAGATTTTCTAAATGGTCAGTCTACTCCTTCATACTTATCGAGTTCAAACCTGATCTGTCCTTGTTCTGTGTTCTCATGCTTTTCAACGTTTTCCAAGCTTTATCAACTCTCGTATTACCTGCACATGTGTTTATTTGTTCAATGGTTTTTTCCCAGAACAAGTTCTTAGATATTCTGATGTCTTCTTGAACTCTACGTCTAGCGTTTTTATAGATATTTCTTCTTCCACTGTTTTAGTAGAGAGCCATTTGCTATAAGCTTCTTTCTTTTTCATTACAACCTTTTCTAGATCATTATTCCACCAAGGAGGGGTTGCTTTACTACCCTTTTCTTTCATAGGCTTTTCACCTAGTACTTCGTGAGCAGCTTCATGAATTATTACTTTAAGCTCTTTGTATATATCGTTTGGTGTTTGCTGTTGTAAGTTCCTCAATCTATCATGTATCATGTTCAGTTGGTATGAGAATTTGATAGAGTCGTTTTCAAGCTTCTCAAGATTGTACTGATCATGAGTGTATGTTTTTGAGTTATTTTGTTGTATTGAATGCTCTTTCCAGGATTTTCTATATGGGAAATAAACTTTCGAAAGCAAAAGGTAATGATCCGTACCACATTCTGGTCTCCTCATAGCTCGGACGTCGGTTATCTTGGAAGCGGAATCCTGTTTCACAACGGATGCAATCCAGTAACTCATCATGAAATTTATCTTTTTCGGAAGCAGGAGCATCGTCATTTGGTCCGTATACTGCCACAACCACAACTGTATAGTTCTTCAGTTCCATCTCTGCAAGTAGAATTCTCTAATTTATTTGGTCCTATGATATAATATGCTTCTTATACTCGTTGTGGAGAAAAAGGGAGACTCTACATTTGGCTCCTCTCTTCTTTTGGCACATGTGTATGAAATCTCCTTTGCCCTTTTTTTTGTTTCTGTTAGAGCACATAATCAGTTTTGTATTTAGCCACTCCTTGAAAGACTTCTTCATATTTGGTTGCCGTTCCCTGAATATTCCAGGTACCTATTCTCAATGTCCGTTTCATAGCTAGTTTTCGTCGTTTGTTGTTTCCAGTTTCTTTTTATTATTTCCATTTTCTTCCGAGGTATTTTTGAAAAATTATGCTCAAAATAATTCTTTTATAGGTGATGAATTGCAGGTCCATCGCCCCAACCCCCATCCTGGAGGACCAGATTTTTTATCGAGGTTTACTCCTTTAGATGAGGAACTCCATCTGCCCCTTGCTGGTTTGTTTGAGTTTTGAGGCGCCCGCAATTCGCCTTCACCCTGTCTCGTTTGCTACAAATATTTGGTACCCAGCACTACGCGATCTGAGATCTCCTAGAACGTGAGAGTAGGATTCTTTGGCAGACCTGAATTCTATTTTTAGAATTCTCGACTTTTTCATCGAGAATCACTAGGCATTTCTCACAGTTTTCTACAATGCAATCACCAGCAGATTGCACAGCATCTGAGACCTTATACCAATATTTCGATACCTTCAGGAATATAGAGACAAAAAAGATGTTAGATAATATAGTCAGCAATACTCCTCCGTTCTCAGATACGGAGCTATTGGGGTTTCCTCAAAACTCGGTGCGAAGACAGCGCTGAAGAAAAAGTGCGAAAAAAGATCGAGCAAAAGCAAAGAGGAAAATAAAAAAACAACAAGATTGAATAACAGAAATGGAATGTAGGATTAAGGTATTGACTAAAAAAAATGAGCAGAAAAGAAAAACAGAGAGGAACAATAAGCAGTGACTCCCAATAATAAAGTACATGACCATGCCAGAGATATGCCAGTTCCAGTACCTCGTGAAGTACGCAAGCAACTGTTACTTGGTGAAATATTATCTACTCAAGTGAAGGCAAAGGCAGCAACATTAAACAAAAACTCAAAAGAGAGAGAAAATTTTTAAAGATGGTTGATGGCACTGATACCAGAAAGACAAATTGTTACACATAGCTAAGGTATTTGTGCCCAGACAGAAAAATAATAAAATTATTCTGATATCAGACAAAAGAGTTTACGAAGTAGTTCTGAAGCCAGATGTACGTCGAAAGGTCGAAGATTTCTTTCAAAAAGATGACGTTAGTAGGATGTTCCGAGATAAAATGGACTTCGTAATTAAAACGGTGTCAAGAAACAAAAACGAGCACTTTCATCAGCAATCAGAGCTTCACGCTATAAATTTGTTCAGGAAACTGGACTCAATATACTTTACACATCACGAAGAGCGAAGCCATATTAGGTAGTCGCGCCAATACTAAGATATCGTGACACTTGTCTTTGCGTCAATCATAAAAATTCGAACTAAAAAGAATAGCTTAAAGCAAACCGTGACACCGGAGTATTAATAATGGATTATCTTTGCGACCAGACTTCCTATGAGTGCATGAATGGATTCTGTGACAATTGTGAAGAGCTGACATTAGATGCAGGAGAAAAAAGATATGGTAACATATTTTCAGTGGTAATCTATAAATAAGGGAAGTATTATCAAGGGAGAGAAAAGATATTTAAGATAACAAGAAAAATTTCCATCACAACTACAGTAAAAAATTGCGGAAAGCATTAGCAGAAGAAATTACAATTAGCAAACAACATCTAAATGTTATTTACAACTACAATAAACAAAAAAACCTAAAAGAAACAATGATTGAAAATTACATTTTGGTTCGAATTGATTTCTCAGAAAACCACAATAAAATATTCAAAAGAAATACAACCCTCACATTTTGTCAAAAATTAATTAACTATCCAAACTGGGGTTTGCAAAATGATGACCATCAGCTGCAAGCAACTTCTTTTGCTACAGTGAGCCAAAATTTGGATCACCAGGCCCATGCGGTGTGGGCACACTTGAAACCAAATCTTAAGAAAAATTTCAAAAATCAAGAAAATGGACACTTTGCATATTTATTCTGATGGACCGACATATCAGTATCGTAATCGTACAAATGTTCATTTGTGACTCAAAAACTTTAATTGATGAATTCCCACTAAACACAAAATCTACTCGGACATTTAGCGAACCTGGACATGGAAAGGGGCCAATGGATGGCGTAGGCGGAGTATTAAAAATCTGTTAATCTGTTTACAGGATTCTGTAAATGCTAGATTTAGCATTGATGTGAAAGTCATTTCTAAGTTAAAATCATAAGAAAAAAATTCCAAATCGATTCATGCTGTTGCTAGTATGATGAAAATTACTAATATTATATGATAAAAAGTAGCTGAAGTTTCCATAGAATTATATCAATACCAGCATTTGAAATAAGTGTTGAAATCACAAATGCAGACCAAGTATTTTAAAAACCATTAATAACTCTTCTTCATCTGATGACGAAAATTTACGAACAATCTCACTCCACCAGAAAGCTATTCAAAGATATAGCTGCAAGATCGTCTGATGACACGAATAGAATAGAAAGTATTCATCAATTTAATTGACCCTGGAATATTCTTATTGGTTAAAGCGCCCACACAAAAAAATATTCTACAGATACCTGGCTATCAGTCAAACTTGTGGTGAAGACCATGAAGAAGTCGAAGTCACTCTCCTGAGATCAGTACGCAATAATGTAAGGATAACACATACGCCGTCGCTGAAAGTTGAAAAGAATCGCTAGTATTACCATTTTGAGTCTAATGTTGATATATTTGAGAAAGGTCAATTATTTTATTTTTATTGTTGAAAAAAGAGCAAAATAAATTTTGCGGTTACATTACCAATATTGTTCATTTTATTGCCTTAATTCAAAGAGTAATACTTAATTGGATTATTTTATATATATATATATATATATATATATATATATATATATATATATATATATATATATATATATATATATATATATATATATATATATATATATATATATATATCACGTCGATTTTTGTTTCGAGGGGGCATTTTTCGAAATAATTCGAAACTTGTCAGATCAACCCTTACCCCCAGCAACCCTAATTTCGAAATTCATCATAGGGAATAAGGGTCGAGTGGCACCTTACTGTAAAGGTCTGTCAATTCTCCATTCTGATTTGTCATTTTTAGAATTTTAAATTAACATACAGGGTGTCCCAACCGAGGGTAAAGTTGAATTCCTGCAAATCCCAAATACTAAATGAAATCGATTTATTTTGGCATAATGCAAGCGGAGGTTTATGCTTGGTCTAGAAAAACGACCTACACTTGTGAATTTGGAGTTGGTGCAATCAATCCCTATTTCCAGCATCCCCAACTCAAAATCATTCGATCGAAAATAGGTCAAGTGGCACCTCGTTGGAAAGGTATTTCAATTTTCTCTTCGAATTTGGTATTTTCGAAATTCAGAATCAGCATACAGGGTGTCCCGGAGCAGAAACACTGAAAACCCAAATAACTTTTGAAACTGGTTCATTTCGGTATAATACGAGAACATGTTTATGTTTGATTCGAGAATAAGACTCTCTTGCGTGAATATGGAATTTTTGCAATCAATCTCTTCCATTCAGCATCCCCAACTCAAAAATCATGCAAGTGATTACAGGTTGAGTGGCAAAGTTCCAGAAAGATTTTCTATTTTCTGAATCACTGAGGCATTGGTTTCAGTTTGGCAATCGAGGTTTTCTGGCGTGAGGATCAGGATGAGGGATGATGGAGAAACTGATTGGATGCTCATCTAAACAGGAAAACGAGATTTATTGAACTTGTATTCAATTGAAAACAAAAAACTAACTTGATTATTACAACAATTGTTCAAAATGACCTCCGCCCACCTCCATACAGTTATACAGACGATTTTCGAACTCTCTTCTCACATTAGCGAAAACTTCAGAAGTCAAAAGTCAGCATTCTGTGATAATCTTCATCCGCAGCTCCTCCAGGTTTTCTGGTCTTGTGGCATAAACTTTAGATTTTAGATGGCCCCACAAAAAAAAAATCTAGGATTTAAATCTGGTGACCTGGCTGGCCACTCAACAGGTCCTCTTCTACCAATCCACCTTCCTGGGAAATTTTCGTCTAAATATTGGCGCACCCGAGCATCATAATGCGGAGGAGCACCGTCTTGTTGAAAACGCATTTCGTCCCCAGAAAGAGTTGGATCGTTCTGTAAAATTTCTGTCAATCTAGGATGTATGTGTTCCTCTAACAACTGTAGGTAGCCATTTCCATTCAGATTACCCTCAATAAAGAAAGGCCCAACTAGATGATTGCCAAAATTCCTGCCCAAACGTTCAACTTCTGAGGCCTTTGCGTGTGGGCCTCTCTAAACCAATGAGGATTCTGTGTCTCCCAATATCGACAATTATGTCTATTCACTTCACCACTGAGCATAAAGGTGCTTTCATCAGAAAAACAGATGTTATTCAGAAAATTTGGATTAGCGTTTAGGTTTTCACTTAGATTTTCACAAAACTGTAAACGACGATCTGGATCATCTTCGTTTATTTCATGCACTAATTTTACCTTGTAGGGTGAAATTTGTGATGTTTCACGATTCTATGGACAGTTGTAGCTGATACACCAGTCAGACGAGATAGTTTTCTGATCGAAGTAGTATTCTCCATTTGTAGATGACCCACTACTGCCACTTCCGTTGCCTCATTTCTGACAGGACATGCCACTTCATGTTTTTGTTTGCCACCGAACCCGTAGCTAGGAATTTGTCAACCAAATATTTAACGTACTGGTGACTGACTCCCTTTCTCTTTCAGGATGGTTTCTATCGAATATCCTTGCCGTTTCTTTGGCACAACTGTTATTTCGAAAATACATCGATACAATTTCGACCCTTTCCTCAGTGGAATAAACCATTTTCAGATTAATTTCAACTGACGAACAACAACAATAATGAGGAACTGATCTGAATAATAATAATATTTCATTGCAAAAATGAGAAATAACAGATGACTGCACGCCAGATGGAAATGAAAAAATGTGAACATTTTCAATGCAGAAATCAGCTTTATTTCTTCGTAATTGATGCTCAACACATCGTACCCTAATACTTTTAACAGTTTCGAATTAATTTTAGTTGATAATTTCAAATGACGATATTGAATTTTTCAAGCGACATCCTGTATGGAGAGCCGAACTGAATGAAATGCTTTAATCATTCTGGAATTCAAAAACCTTTCTGAAGATATGCCACTTGAATTATTTGTATGATTTTCAAGTTGGGGCTGCTGAATGGAAGGGTTGATTGCAAAAATTCTATAACCACACAAAAAGTCCTATTCTCGGATCAAACATGTTCTCGTATACCGAAATGAACCAGTTTCAAAAAGTTATTTGGATTTTCAATGTTCCTGCTTCGGGACACCCTGTATGATGATTCTGAATTTCGAAAATACCAAATTCGAAGAGAAAATTGCAGTACCTTTCCAACGAGGTGCCACTTGACCTATTATCGATCGAATGATTTTTGAGTTGGGGATGCTGGAAATAGGGGTTGATTGCACCAACTCCAAATTCACAAGTGTAGGTCGTTTTTCTAGACCGAGCATAAACCTGCGCTTGCATTATGCCAAAATAAATCTATTTCATTTAGTATTTGGGATTTCCAGAATTCAACTTCACCCTTGGTTGGGACACCCTGTATGTTAATTTAAAATTCTAAAATGACAAATCAAGGTGGAGAATTGACAGACCTTTTCAGTAAGGTGCCACTCGACCCTTATTCCCTATGATGAATTTCAAAGTTAGGGTTGCTGGGGGTAGGGGGTTGATCTGAGAAGTTTCGAATTATTTCGAAAAATGCTCCCCCTCGAAACAAAAATCGACGTGTCTTGGTGTTTTTCGCTAATGTTACTCATTTCGGAGTTATAGGGGGTCAAATTTTCGTTGGAACATATATATATATATATATATATATATATATATATATATATATATATATATATATATATATATATATATATATATATATATATATATATATATATATAATAAAATATAGATAATTCTTGCCGTAGATGTTTCTGTTCTTCAGAAACAGTTTTTCATATATTATCATCTTGCTCAGTCCTTGCTTCAACAGATTATTTAGAAAGACAATGCCGTCGCTAATATTATTCATTTTAATCTAGGAATTAAACATGACCTAATTCCCAAAAGAAAAAATTTCACAAATATGAACCTGAGATAATTTGTGAAAATGACAAATATAAACTTCATTTTGATAAAACAATTCTTTGCAACAGAGCTGTAAAACACAATAGACCAGATATCATTCTCAATAAATACAATGAAAAAATTTCTAAATATATGATGCTTGGCGACGAGATTAAAAAATGTGGAAAATGAAGAAAATATTTATACTACCGATTATTATTTTCACAACAGGTGTTATTCCTAGAAATCTTCACAAAAGTATTGAGATTTTGGGTCTGAAGAAAAATTTGTTTGAACAGTTACAAAAGATAACAGTCATCAAATCTTGTAATATTCTTCGTAGGTTTCTTTCCGAAAATAATAATGAGGTAGAGTCATAGGTTTTCTCTTTAGTTCATACGGCTCAGAATCTCATTTCATATTTTATTTATTTGTTTATATAAATGTAATATAAATAACTGACAATTTTGTCATATTTATATTCAGAGCAGTATTCTATTCGATCGTTCACCACTTCACACAAAGGAAACTATTAATGAGTAACATTCAGTGTTACTTGACTAAGGTCCGTACACTGGATTTTTCCGGGGAGAAAGCCTCTGACACTACTCGTTGGTACATTGATATCATTGTCTGATGATGCTATAGTATGTATATATTCTGGTAGATTGATATATTCTCATAACATTTAACGTTATCCTAATATATAATTATTCCAGGATATGTTTTGATTATAATCATTGCCTGGCAATGGTATTAATTATCGGGTGGTGGATTTATATTTTTCATGAAATCAGTTTGATTGCATGAACAGATATATGGGCAACTCGTCGGGTAAAACCCCTAATCTTTCCTTTTCAATAGAAAGATTTTTACATTTTGGAAGCCCAAATTTCATATGAATATCATTGGAATAGTTGAAAGTAATCTCAAGTAGACTTTTTAAATGAGATCTGGTTCCGGCATATAATTTAATATCATCTAAATAAATTAAGTGACTTAATTTGAATTCAGTTAATAAACTCTTTATTTTGAAGCCGAAACTAGTAGCATTTAATTCATGAGATAATGGATTGAGGCAAAGACAAAACCAAAGAGCACTTAAAGAATCACCTTGAAAATGCCTCTTTTGATTGGAATTACTTCAATTTTAACGATTGTTTTGAAATATTTAAATGAAGATTGGTTCTCCAATTTTTCATTACGAATTCAAGAAAATGACGAAGTGTTTTATCAATTTTATAAATTTCCAAAATTTCTTGAAGCCATGAATGGGAGAACTGTCAAAAGCCTTTTGGTAATCAATGAAGGCTGTATGAATATTTCTCTTCTTAGTTTGAGCTTGATTCAAAGCAACAGAATCAATTACAAGTTGCTCTTTAGTACCAAGGTGTTTTTTCTACATCCTTTTGATGTTCGGAAAGAATATTATAATTCTCCAAATGTGCATAAATTTTTGGGTAATACATGCAGTTAGAATTTTAAATATTGTTGGAAGGCAAGTAATTGGTCTATATTGAGACGGATCAATAGTATTATCACTTTTCGGTTTTAAATAAGTAATTCCTTGTGTGAAAATAAAGGAGTAGCTGAGGGGTTCTTTATTATAAATGAAAAATATTCAGCCAATTTTTCATGAACGCAAGAGAATTTCTTGAACCAAAAGTTATGAATACCATCAACACCTGGAGATTTCCAATTTTTGTGTGTTTAATAACTGATGTTATATCTTCGTTTGAAAATTTTTCAAATTGCATGCATTCTATTTTAGAAAATCGAGACCTTTCATTTAAATCCAACTTGCATTGGAATTATGTTGCCTTAGCACTGCCCAAATTGAAGACCAATAATCAGTTAAAATATCAATTTTAGAACTCCATTTCCAGAAATATTTTCATTTGAACCTGAAATAAATTTGTAAAAATGTTTTCATTATTTTGAATAGTTTGTTTTGGAATTTTCTATCTGAATTTATTTTATATTCACGTAGTCTAATAGAGTATACTGAAAGTTTTTGTTTTAAAGTATCGATGTATTCTATCAATTGTCCATTACTTATCTCATTATTTTTATGGGTTTTATTTTTGAGAATATTTTTCCAATATGTGCCATAAGTTTTTTGATCGATTACCTCTGGAATATTGAGTTAATCTTCCTAAATCACATCTGATAGAAGAAATTTTACCTTCTAACCTTTTTTGCCATGAAGGTTTTCTTGATATTATAATTAGATCCAAAATTTTCTAATTTGTATCCAGAATGTTTAACTACTGTAATAGCGGCACAATATATAATCAGATGAAGTGTATAGATATTCATTACTTTAACAAGTTGCTTTGGAAGAATATTCTCATTAAGCAAAGTATATATATATATATATATATATATATATATATATATATATATATATATATATATATATATATATATATATATATATATATCATTTTTTGAATTCTGAAGTTGTCAATAATATATTTCATAAAACGTTTTCCTGAAAAATGAATCAATAAAGGTAGGAAATTTTATGTACTGAAAAATAATTTTAAATATCTAAAACTTTTCAAAATTCAAAATTTTAGCAGTGAGGATTCACAAAATTTGAATAAAAATTGAATATTTACAATAAGTGCTCTTATCTATAATTTTGGTGTGTGTCAGAAAAAAACACAAGTGTGAGCTCAGAAAATGTAACAGGGGAACCATACTATCTTGTATATGATTCAATAAACTAGTGAAAAAACCTGAGGAAAAAACTCGTTTCCCTGTCGATATTGTATAGCAATAGCTTGTCTGTTTATGATGTGTTAGTGTCGTGTGTAAATAAAGAGTACCAAAGATTGTTCTGCTAACCGCTTCATTCTCTCTTGCATTCCATGATTTCCAAAAACAAGGGTGAAAGGAAGGGGGTTTGGGACATGAATCTGTAACAATGGAAAAAGAAAACCAACAGAAAAATATTTCAACAATCAAACTTCTTATATTTCTAAACAATTCTAAGAAAAGATTTTACATAGCAAGCAAGGTCATGAAAGGGACTAAGGAGATAATAAAAAAAACATACATAACCTGCGATATTTCCCCAAATTCCATCTCTGTTTGACCGAGAGAGCCCTGATGGCCAGGTTCAGTCTTCCAAGTGATGCCGATTATGATCTATAGATGTTTTAGAATCATTATGGACCCAATAATCTGGGTTGACATCGCCCATATATTATTTCTTCGTGGAACTTGTTTAATATAAAAAATTTGCGAAAAATTTTGACAGTCATTCGAAAAATATGACAAATGTCATATTAAATGTTATAATATATTTATTTTTTATTATATTATATTTTAATGAAACTAAAATAAGAGACTGTTTAAAATTTAGGTTGCTAAGCATATTTTGTTCAAAGTTGAGTTTGTGAAAATTTTTGTTTTTTGTTTGTTAAAGTGAATAAAGTATTAAGAAAAGTTTTGTTACCAGTTTTATTTTTATAATTTTTCAATTCTATGTTGTTTGATTATATATATATATATATATATATATATATATATATATATATATATATATATATATATATATATATATATATAAATAGTATTTCTGAACAAGATTAACGAAGTTACAAAATTGATTTTCTTTTCTGTACTCAAAAATACCCTTACCTGTAAAATAATCCCAACTGCATCATTCAGTGAACCAGTTAGGAAACTCAACTTTTATTTAATATACTAATTTCAAATATAATTAACATGTAAATATGCACATACAAACATTATAAAGTTGAAGTAATATCTAATTTTACTCAAGTCATCTATATTTTGTTATATTTTGAATTTAAAACTTAGCTATTTCTCAATTTTTAATTAAATGATTTTTTAATATCCATATTTATTCACCAAATTTCTATTTGCATTTGAAAAATATAGTAGAATGCTATTAAAAATAATAAAATCTTATTGGTTTTCATAAGCATTATATTTGGAAATAAATACTTAGTTACGTTCCCGAAATGACGATTTTTGCTGTCGAGTTACATTAAAATCGCTGTAATTTGAAAAACTGGGAAATTTGTGCGCGTCGCTTTTAAATATGTTGAGTTTAGTAACGAACCAATCATTCATACTTCTTTATAGGGCTATTGCTTCTAACATTTCGTTCACAAATTGCAAACCTGAAATTCGCCACCTTCGTAGTTTGGAGCCGTAAACTTTGTAATCGAATACATCCAGACTTAACACAGATTTCGCAAAATGCAACATAAACAGCTATATCTTACGTTTGCGTTGACTTTGAAATTTTATTTTTTCTCTACTCTAAGAGATTACCGAGGTAAATCTTAGGTTTCAATTTAAACTCTACACCTACACCCCTTCCAGCGTTTTTTTGGAGAACGGAATCTTAAAAACAATGGAACATGTCAGATACGATTGAATGATTTTTGTCAAACCTACATTTTCGAATTATAAAAAATCAATAAAATACAAAATTTGGAAAAAATTAAACAGTTTGAACGAGCATAGCTATGCAGGATAGTATTCTCACTCCTAGTTAAATTTTTCATTACTAACCCATTTGTATATAACTCGCAGAAAATATACTATTGATGATGTAAACCTTCCTACAATATTTAAAGAATTATCCGCCAATTCCTTTCTGGTAAGGAGTTGTACCTTCAATCATCAACTAAAACATAACTATATGAAAAACTTTGAAAATGTCTAAACAATTTTATAATTTCCTAGAATCTAATCATCCGACCTCAATTTTTTAGAATAAAAACGAATTTTGAAAACGATTTCACAATTTGGAAAGAAATCAATGAACATACATGCAAAAAAAAATTATATAATCGAACATAGAACTTTCTTCTCGTATGAAGTTGGTGACAATTGGTTTCTTTTATCTCATTTATATATAATATGTGCTTTTGTTGTGTGAATATGGACCATTTATGTTAATTTAATTTTGCAAAATATTTTTCATGACATTAGAAGTAAGGTTTCGAAAAGTTTCGCGGGAGGAGATGAAAATGTTTTTGTTCTTCTACATAGAGGTTAATTTCAAATAAAATCAAGATTATCTATGATTAATATCTATAATATTAATGATAATATCGTCAAATTTGAAGAAATTAAGACAGGAATATTAGTAAATTGAACCATTTTCAGCAGATTATTTGTGCATCTAGAATATTTCTTATAACTCAGCGTCCTGATCGAAACGAACAACTAAATCTCGTTTAGGGGGTTATTCTTTACATTCGGATCGGGATAATAAAGTTTTCGTACGGTGAGTAGTCGCAGCAGGAACGTAGCAGTATAATTCGGAGTTAGCGACGTGTTACTGGCGTCACGGTTCCGATTCGACCGTTGCTTCCTCGAAGACATCAACAATGGCAGCGAACAAAGGTTTCTGGTTCAACTCGACTAATGGGATTAACAATGCCGCAGGCTAAGATGTGTGATAGACAACTTGCAAGGGGGTTTTCCTTTATTTTCTCCTCGATGCCCCTTTCTATATCTCTCTGAACTGGAGAGAGGGATGCGGGATGACATTATCGCCCAACCTGTCATAAGATATTTAGATATTGAAACGAAAGAAGAACAATTCCTCCCGATTTCTTTTGATAACCGGATTAATAAGTATACAGGTTTTATGAACACTTTCACTTGGAATAAAATATTTGTAATATACACAAGAAATTAATGTACAATTTCAAACTTTCAAATTTCTATGTTGGTTTATTGGCCATTAACCCGGCGTTGGTGTGGTGAACTTATGTTACATGTTTGGTGTTGTGAGGTGAAATTCACTCCATTTGGTTTTGCGTGTGTAAAAATTATTTTCACAATCTGTTTCGGGAATTTGATAATTGACTGCTTATTAGACACCATATTCTTTCAGAAAAAAACCTACAGAATATGATAGAAAAAAAATTTTCGCGACATAATTTTAATGAAAAAAAAAACTGATTTCTTCGGTTCGGAATATAAAAAAAACGTATTCATTCAGTAGAATCTGAATATCAAATAAATGAACAAAAATATATGATTCAATCAAAGAGAAAAACGCGACCTAGAAATATTGAAAGATAAAAATTCAACGGTTCTATTGATAGCAGTTTTGACATAGAATAAGACAATGCTCCAGACACAAAAAACTTCACATTTGGTCCACTTCTTTTGGAACTTCCTATCTTTACCCCTGGGGCACATTACACATCTTCCAATAGTTTTCTGGCGTTTTGGCTCTCTTTCATTCTGTTCTAACTCGTTCCCATTCAGTGAAGATTTGATTGAAATTTCAAATTGTTTAGGCAACCTCTCATTATCTTTACGAAACAGAAGATGCTTCTGCACAAGCTGCAAGCCCAAATCTAAAAGGAATTCTCTCCTCTTTCGTATATTCTTAGTGTTGCTTTGATATATTAGTCTAGCATTGATAGCCCCGACGTTCATCATTGAAAAAAATTGGTTACTGGCCATCTTCTACTGTTACGTGATAGGTCATAATTTACGCATAGTTTGTCGACCACATCTACTCCGCATTTGGTGAAATTATAAAAATTTATCATCTCAGGTTTTTTCGCTTCTCCAGTTCTTTCAGATATTTTATCGTCGTGGTGAAGCGTGGAGGCAACCAGTACTACATTTTTCTCCTTCGGTATATATGATAATATGGTTGTGTCCTTTTGACAACCAAATTTGGTAGAAAAGACTTCTCAATTTCTAGTATCTACAAACGCAAGTGGAATCTCAGCTTTATTTTTTCTAATGGTGCCAACGGAAGTAAGTTTGTAAGTTGAGATGGGTCACCAGCGGAAAACTGGTAAACCAGTTGTCGAAAGTCACATTTCGGTTAGATTGACTGATGGGTGCCACTAATCTGTCAACAACATCGAATGGTGAATAGGATACTTTGAATGGCAATCTTGTTGTTGACCCTCATATAGTTCCATATTCACCACGCAATATGATTTTGTATCAACTAAAGCGAATATTTTCAATCCGTACTTGGAAGGTTTATTTGGCATATATACTCAAAAAGGACATCGACCACGAAATGCAGGCAGCTGTTCATCTATGATAACTTACTCGCTAGGATAATAAACGCCTTGACAGTTTTCAACAAACTTAGTGAACAATGATCTAATGTGGGTGAATTCAACAATTTGTTTTCCATAGATCCTCCCGATTCAAACTATTCGTTTTGTACACAAGAAAAGAGGACCCAAAAAAGCACGAAGTTCGGTAGCATTCACTTCTTTGGCCACATATGTGTGCTGATTATCATAAAGATCACGAATAGTAGCTGGCGCTGATTGGCATATCTTATAATACTAGTAATAAATACCTCATCAAAAAAATATCGAAGCATTCTTCAGCTGTTTTGCCGTTCCTTGCAGCAGGCCGTACTACTGAAAACTTACCCCTAATTATGTTTTCCGATCTGGTTCGTGCTGCTCGGTTGGGACAAATTTTTGACCACATGGTTTTCTTACCTATTCAGATGAAACATTTTTCTGATTACGTTGTATTAGATGATGTTGTTTTATTATCATCTTCTGGATCTTCTGAATGAACGCTTTCTTCATCGTCAACTTGTTCCAAATCATCTTCCTGTTCCTGTGCACTTTCTTTAACTATATCTTCATTTTCAGAATCGCTCAAATCGACAAAGTCTTTATCATTTTGCAGATCATGCCATAAGGCGAGGAGCTTCCTTTGTTGTTCTTCGTAACACATTTCTCTAAATAACCAACAAAGAAATTAATATCACCTAAAAACTAACCTCACATCACAAAACTTACCTGTATGACTTGAGGAAAAAAAGATAGTGTGGTGGGTTGATTATCACCAAAATTGTCTATAATCGATAACGTTAGTGGTGTTGTGGGGGGAAAATCACCAAGTCGAACTTCGCACTCAAATAACAAACCCCAACACACCAACGCCGGGTTAATTATTAACACATGTTCTTTTTTCGATATGGCAAGACATATGCCAATAAAATCAGATGGTTTTTTTTTGTGAACATCATAACAGCAGTTGTTAATCGAGTTTCATTAATAATGTAACTCAAATCGTGAAGTTTGACTCTGGCAGAATGGTGTTAAATGACCTAGGTTGGCCTCATACAAGAACAAGTCGAAGGCTTAAGGTGTCCCATTCAACTGTTCCAGAATGATCCGCAGGAGGAGACTGCTTGATATGAAAGAACGACCTCGTGCGATCCATAACCGTTATTTAAGAACTTCCTCGTTGAGACAACAGTTCGCTAGTACTAGGCACCTTCAAATTCACTTCGACAGAACAGTGGAGTGCAACTTAATACTGAAACGATACGACACGTCTCTGGGAATTGGGTTCGAAGTCACGTGTGCACCTCGAGGTTCAACTCTAACCGCATACCATCGAAGAGCTCGTTTTCCAGGGAACAAGTCAATTGGTTAGAAGTTGACTTGGAGAGTTTTATTTACAGATGAATCGAGATTTTGTCTTTTTCATTGCGATCGACGTTCTCTAGTGTATAGACGTCAAAAAGAGAGTATGCCCAGTGCAACTTTTTACCTACCTGGATTTGGTGGAGGTTCAATAATGGCGTTTGGGGAAATTTCTCCTGTCCGGCATTTCTTCATTCCAAAATATCCACAGGACAATTCAACTGACATTGCCATAAGGATTTATTATTTGATTTTGGCAATATTTAGAGGAGGAGAATTCTTATATTTCAATTATAATTCATTTAACATTCAACATGTAGAACAAGTTTTTTTTTGAAAATGAATTTTTCTATGGTTCACATTTCTAAAAAGAAAGTATTGTATGTGATATCGCGAGGATTTTTGAGCAAAAGTTTTTCATGAGTATTCTATTCGAATTGGAATTTTTCGTTAGGACGTTTTAACATGTAGAATAATTTTTTTTTGAAAATGAATTTTTCTATGGTTCACATTTCAAAAAAGAAAGTATTGTATGTGATATCGCGAGGATTTTTAGCAAAAGTTTTTTCATGAGTATTCTATTTGAATTAGAATTTTTCGTTAGGACGTTTCTACCGTTTTGATTGATATTCAAAAACGAAAGATTACAAAACTTTGATATCCTATTATTTCAGATTTCTGGTGAAATCTCAAGAATGTTGCAAGATGTCAGAAAACAGATTTTATTTATCTGCGTTACTCAATAACTAAGTTCTGGAATTAGCAGACAGTTTTTGTTATCTCTTCTTGATGTGGGTGAAATCACTGAAAACGTACAATTTGGAAGACCCTGAACAAAATTCTTCATTGAAGAAGGTTATTCAAGGATCTCAAGGAATAGGGTGATTCATAGGTTAATTCAACGACTAAACATTCTTTTTAAACGTAGATCCTCAAAGGAATCGTTACAGATCTATATGGTGTGGAAATTTTGATATTTTTACTATTTTTTTTAAATAGCAGCAATATTTGAGACATTAGCAATAACTAAAAAACCAGCAATAACTGAGACAAAATCATTTCACAGAAGTTGTTGGAAGTATCTTCGTCCAACTCTTGTATAGACCTACATTCTTCTTCGCAAAGATTATCGCACACAATTTTTTATTGAAAGGATCTCTAATTATTTTCTACTCAAACCAAATGATCTATACTATAGCGTGCACCAGAGAAAACCAGACAATTTTTTCTTTCAATAAAACCTTCGCAATTTTCGAGCTAAATCATTCGTTCTTGATTCATAGAAAAGCCAAAGGACTAGCTTCTTCACAAATTGTATCGAAATTTCACTTCGGGTAAAATTCAATATGGTTGACTGATTCGAAAATGAGCAATATTTCAAGATCGATGAAACATTTTTTTTTCACTAAAAAATTCCAATGGGACACAAATTTGTGTTGACTCAAGAATGATGAACATTCTCCTCGGTCACCAAAGTGGTTTCACTGCTTTATATGTCTTTGGTATTGCAAGGCTGAATAAGAACTATGGTACTGATTTTAAAAATTCTTTGACAAAAATTGAATTGACAGCTTTCGTATGAGTGAAGAAAAACCTTCTCGGAAATAGAAAATCAGACAGAAAGTTATACTGAACTTGTTGAAAACCTCCTTTTATAAGCAAAAATTCTCCATAGTCACCTATGCAACTTCCCAGATAATTTAGGAGGCATGAACAGGTAGAGCATAAAGATTTTCGCATCATAGAGGGGTGTTATCGGGGTTTCTAGGATAGGAATATGATGTTTGTGATTCAATTACTGATTAACTTTTTATTAAAATGTTTTCATAGTTAATAACTGTATTTTTAATTTTTGATCGTTTGTACCACAAGCTGATGAAAAAATTCCATCTATAAATTTGTATCAAGCATATCATATGTAATCGGCTACAGTAAGAAATTTGTTGGCAATGAATGCACTATAAATTAGTAAAATAGTTGCGTCCTATACATGGTGAAATTCAATACTTGATTTCATTATTTCGAACTTAATCAATCTATCAAAGAACTAAGCCGAAAGCAGACGGGCCTATATTAGCTCTTTAACTTATTCACTATATGCTCCGAAAGTTCAAGCCTTAATAACCACACAAAAGTGAGGAAACAATATACACACATATCTCACAAAAGCCGAAAACCGGAGTATCAAAGTGTTACTTATAGCCGCCAGCACTGGCGGCATACTTAAGGAAGAATAACCCAAGCCTCAGTTACCAGAATGGTTGCCTTTGAATGAGTTCGCGGTCCCTTTGTGAACTTGTTAATTTGTTTCCTCTAAGAAAATATTATTTCTTGCCCTACTTACACTTCTGAGTTTTAATTCCACCGCATTTCTAATATTGGTAATGCATTTTCTCTTCGTCTTAATATTAGTACGATCGACTAGTGAATAACTTCCAAATGATGTTAGAGTTCAAGAACTTTCGTATTAATACCCCGTGCATACAAATTTATGAATATTGAAATATTATCATAAAGAAATAGTAAATATATAAATTAGAATGTTTCAGGACATTAAGTTACATATTAATGAGTTGCAATATCAGAATCGACAAATGTTAAGATTCAAAAATTAGTGGACATACGTAGAAAAGGACATACAGTTTAGTTTTCGGGTCATAACTTTTCATTAATTCATCACACACATATTCAAATTATACACCAGTAATCTTTGGTTTTATACCTATGACTTCTTATAGACATTTAAAGAAAAACAAACTAAAACAATTCTGATTTCAGTTTAACTAAGAACGAAAATTCTTATTGTCTGTATGCTCTGTACAAACATACATACTATATATGAACTAAATTATGATTAAAGTTATAAAATTACGCAAGAAGCATGGACCTGATACGAACAGTTTTACCATCGCAAACAGACTTCTCCAGGCTTTAAGCGAGAAAAAAGATCATTGCAATACATTCAAGCGCAATCCTCTTCATCATCCTAAGCGTTATTTGGTTAATTTCCTTCTTGACTGTCGACATCGAATATGGTCCTGGTAAGGTTCCGCCTCTTTTTCTCTGGAGGTGCTTTTTTTTTGACGTAATTTGGTTCATGTTTGGAGTGGAAGTCAAAATCAAAGAGGTTTGTCATTTCTTTGGGTTACATTTTCCTTGGCCACTTATGAAATGTCCATTTGGGACAGGAGATACATTCTCTATAGGCACTGCTAGAGTATAGGTGAAAGGACGTTCTTTATGGTAATATTCTTTTTGTTCAGAAACAGATGGGCGATAGTGATTTGTAACAGGTTTATTGAGGACTTGAACACTGTTCGCTGTTGAATTGTCAGCTGGTTCAGTATAGTCGGTTGATTTAAATGTAAAATTTTTATCAGGTGTTTACTACAGATGTGGAGTTTCTGTTGTTTCAAAAGCTTGCTGACCGTTCGTTACTGGAACTAAAATTGAATTATCTAGGTACTATGTATAGAGTCAAGCTATAGGAACTGGAATAGGAGCTATTTGACGATGACATTGCAAATTCCATGTGTCGGGTATGTTTGCAGTCTCAGTAAGTTCTTCAATATAATCGGGGAATATTTTAGAATTTACGGGCTGAATCGCTGTGCTTTCGAATTCGTTATATCCATTTTGTACTGTAGCTGCCTTACGATATGTTTCCTTGAACAGGTCAGCGATCTGAAACTATGTAATGCCACGTCTTGAGTTCTCTTTCATCCATTTGGATGTCTTTTGTTTGAAATAAATCTTTCAGGGCTCAAAAAATGAGATATTTAGATACTGCATAACATGCGTGTAATATGGGGGTAAACACAGCACAATAATGCCGTTTTGTTTCGCATTTGTGACTTGTGTGTCCGTCGACTATCAAGACAACTTTATGAAGTCATTTAAGAAATACAATTATTTCCATCTATTATGATTGTTGAGCTTCAACTAAAGTGCCAGGAGGACCATCATCGACATCCGCATCGGCGGAACAAACGTACAAACAGCATTAATATAATAAACAACAATGGTGTTGGTTCCACGTTCTGAGCTAGTTATTACGCAAACTTGCTTCCTGCCAGCAGTAGCCAACATCTTTGGTTCGTCAGCATTATAGATTCGGTGTAGACCAACGTAGTCAGATTTCAGCAAATTCCCTTACATCTTTATGACATGAGGCCGATTATAAGTCTAAGCAGGATGGCTTGACCAGCTTCTGGTTTGCGAAAAGAAATATCTTTATTTCGTCTCAAAAATCTTTTCAACCATTCTTGTCCAGCTCTCTGTTTTTGAGGATTAAACTTATTTAAGTAATTTTAAATGCTCCCCTTATTTTCTTTGCACTTCAGGTGGAAAAATAGCTTTCAACTATCCTAGACCCTTTGCACCGAACTCCAAAGTTTTGTTACAGTTCGAAGCATGTCTTCGTAGTTGCTTGTGGCACTCCAAATATTTTAGATGCAGAAAGCCAACCCATTTTATTGTTTCGAGTCGCTTCGACAGCTTTACTCATTGATTCCTTATCCCAGTCTTGTGCTTATAATAAGGCGGCACTTTCGTATATCTCTCAAGAAATAAATAGCCTCAAATATAGGTCAAAAGATAGTAAGGACCTAAATAATTAGCGAATAAAGCATGTCAATTTGTCCGTTACAATTAATGATATTCACAGTAAAAGTTATATTTAAAAAACTCCTCGCAATGAAAACAACACGTAACTTTCTAATATTTGTCGTTGGCCATGATATCAAATTCAAACACGAGTGCGATTTCACAATTTGACAGGTTGGTATGAACCGGTCGAATCATTGATAAGGTTGACTACAGCGGGAATATGATGCCTGTGTCATTTCGTCAGTGTTTGTTATTTTGTACGAACTTCTCCTAATAGTAAAAACAAACTTTATGTTAATGATCAAATTAATATGGAACAGTTCTGCACCTAACTTCATAATATCCAGTATCAATTCTTTCCGATATTCTGCAAATAAGAAGGTCAATGCATTTCAGCTTTTTAGCATAAAGTATAATTGGAAATATATCTGCCGACTGCTCTAAGATTTCTAGCTTTTAGCCCGAAGAGTTAATCTTAATTTTCTTGATCAATTTCACAAAAAACATTCGCTGAACCTGTTATAGCAAGCATGTCATCATTAGAGCAGGCAACATCTTCCGCCGGCTTTTTCGACTGAAACTAAACGAATTAAACAAGTATTTATGCTTTTGTTACTTTTTTTACTCACTTTATCATTTTTATTAACAACATGTTTGACTTACTATTCCTTTTCTTCAATGCGTGAATTAAAAATCTAATCAGTTCCACTCTTTTAGGATTAAAAAAATAAAGTAATAAAACATTTCTTTTTGTGAAGTAATGGTGACGGACTCGCTTAGTTCGCTGAGTCTCAAACAAAAATCCCTTTCTTTTTATTTGATACAGAATATACTGAATAATTGTGATTCGTAACGTGTTTCACTACACCGTAGCTCCTTCAGACGAAAGAATGTACAGAAAAACAGAATATACGATAAGATTGAAAAATCAGGTAGTTTTTTCCAAACATGGTCTTCTCTGCGTCGTGAGTGAATTCGTCCTAGTTAAAGATTGTTGAGATGCTTCAAATTATGAATATTCGCGCTTTATGAAAATATTCATTCCCGAATCCATTCTTCTAACAAATATTGTACATTAACAAGCCCTTAACAATTTTATTTCCATACTTCAGTGTTTACAAATTTACAATTGAACCGCGAGTTAAATTTATCGAAAGCTATTAAAATATCAAGTTCTTTATGCCGAATTTTAATGAAGGATTTGTGTGTACTAGCCTCAGAGTTTCAATCAACCTTAAATTGAAACCAGCTGAACATTTTAGGCTAATCAAACATTTACTATTGGCAGGACAAACCACATAGCCACTCACAATAGATAAATTGATTCATAGTATCATCTTCTATCGGAGTATTCCAAGTCAGGTTATCAAGATCTTATGATTTGATCCACTTAGACTTCTTCCTGTGAGGTTTTTTCTTGAATTGCAACTGACTTTCAACAATCGCAAGCATTACTATAATGATAACCCATTCAACATAGACATTCAGGATCAAATAATTCGCAAGATCTGAGAATCGGTATTGATCTTATGAACACTATCATAAATGGAATATCTAAAATAATCATCGACCTTTTTCTTCGTTTATGCAAGCAACCAACCTATGCTTTTCCTCATCTGGTTCTTTTATCTTGATAATATCTTATACTCCATCTAGGTTTTGGAATCAACAATTTTTTTACAAATCCCGCTTTTCTATTATACTGGGAGTTACTTATTCATCCGCTGAACTGAATTATAGTGGGGAAGTTCATATAAATACGTATATTAGGAAGACTAGTTTTATGAATATAGGATGTCAAAGTTTAAAGATAGATGTTTTCTTACTGATATCTGAAGATGCCAATTTTATTGAAACTTCGGAAGTGTTGCCGGTTATAACAAGAGGCTTAGATGTGTGCGTACCAGTGGAATCCAATAGGAAAATCTTAGGAATAAAATTGACAAAAAAAAATCGATACTAGTGACTATTTTCCAAATTTTCTATTATTTTCGTATTCAGCACAAGATAGTACATCTTTTGTGCCCTGTGTCTTGTTTTAGTTTCTTACTTGTTTTCGTTGAAAAATCTAACAAATTTTCAAAATGCAATGAAGTATTTTAGATTTTTATTGCGCGAAAACAAAATGAAATAACAGAAAAATATACAGGAAAAAAGTTGTTTTCTCATAAACAGATATCGAAAATAATGCAAAACTCAGTAACGTACATTTTTGTTAGTTTTATTTTTAAGACTTGTCTCCTTCGATTAAACTTGTACTTACAATTTTGACCTAGTTGATGGCAACTGAGCGTCTTTTAACCACAAGCAATACTGTCAAATTTCTACCTAATTGAGAGGCCTTCTAAAAACCAATAAAAAATTATTTTATTTTCACACCCTGTGTTCTGAAAGCCAAACTTTCTACGACACATGTTCATATGGACTTTTCATTTGAATTTCGTTCAGAAATGCTCCTTTGGATTTATAACCTACCAGTAGGTAAAACCCCGTATAAGAAGTTAGTATACTTTGTATCATTTCAAATGGCCACTCAGTACATCTTATCAAATTAGATGAAAGGAAATATTTGACGTCACACTGGAATTGGGGCTTAAGCAATTTATTACGATCTTAGTTGATTGATATTGATAAGGAATTGTAGAATTTCCTATTTTGTCTGGTTTTATTTGGTAGTAAGTTATTTTATCTTTTATCGTTATTTTCCATACTGAAATCATTGGAAATCTACGTATTCTTCAACGAAGTGGATATAAATTTTTGAGGTTACAATATAAGAGCCAGCAGCACCACAGAAGTGTATAACAAATAATCTTTATTTCCATGATTTCCCGGTGGCAA
The DNA here is from genome assembly GCA_013387265.2 of Cryptolaemus montrouzieri. Classification (NCBI taxonomy): domain Eukaryota; kingdom Metazoa; phylum Arthropoda; class Insecta; order Coleoptera; family Coccinellidae; genus Cryptolaemus; species Cryptolaemus montrouzieri. The sequence continues at coordinate 67,217,631 of JABFTP020000021.1, read as the reverse complement.
TGGTGAGTGGCCTCTGCCCCAGTGTAGCGTTGTGGTACATAGTCAAACTAGTGTGACATCTTGAGGTTTTTTGTTTATCTATCCTTGATTTTCATGGTTAGATGATGGCTAATGGCCTCTGTTTCAGTTCGCTGGAGGAGGCAATAACATTTATATGTTTTGTTTTGCTTCAACGAATTGAGATGAGTGGCATTCTGGCCTGATGTTGTGAATGGGTATGCTTTACTGACGAGGTTAAATGAGACCGAAACTGCAATCTATTGCTGCTCCTATTCTTGACATCCGACCGAGCATTACAACTGCTGTGTGGTTGACGATGACTGTGAAGGGTGGATCGAAAAACCAGCCCCTTCGAAGAGGAATATTCAACATTCTACGGAAGGTTGAATATTGTTCCTCAAATAGAAATTCTTGAATATTAATTACTTTATTGTCGCTACTGCGACATATTAACTCTTTATTATCAAGTAACTTTTGGTCATTTAGAATAATTTCAGCATATTTTTCTAGAATAGTATTACGTGAATAACCACGTATCTACCTTTCTAGAACAAACAAGATACGTGATTTCTCCTCTATGAAAGCTCTTCCCCTTGCTCGGAGTATTCATTAAGATTCTCATTCATTAAGATTCACCTTTATATTAAAATTAGAGTTCAATCATTACATCAACTTTAGAATTCATTCTCAGTTTAAATCCTCAATCTCTGAATCCTTGAATCCAAGAAAGTTACACTACCACTGCTCTTCAAATGGTTATATCTTCCACTATCTTAACACTATTTTTCATTCAAAAGTAGTAATTCATAAATCATAAAATCGTATTTATGTTATTCTATTGTTATTCATTTATTATAAAATCGTCTTTATGTTATTTGATAGCCAATTTTGTGCTTATCAGTGAAATTTATCTCACTCCTAATTGCGGAATTTCTGGAATCATTAGAACGTAAGACATTCCTCGCCACAAATACCAATGATGATTAAAACCGAGGGTAAAGACATAAAACAATTTGTAGGCAGCAAGAAGAATAAATTATCCCTGGGTTGAAATTATCGGGATATTAATGCGCATATTAAGAGCTGCTTAGCGGAGTACCAAGAGGTAGTTAATCAAAACCCTTTCACTGTTCAGACTCTAATTTGAAAAACCAATCCGCTTACCGTGTCTGCCGTAGAGCATAAGGCAGCCAACAATAGGACTAAGGTTCTCTCTTGTTCTCCACTTGTTTACATGAAAGTTTATGAACCGAGGGTGGCCTCTGGCTATCTGGCCGGAGAGAATAGGCCCATCCACCTCAACAGATGCTCACAACTTCATTATTGCAGGTTGGTTGGACGCGATAACATATTATCGGCCGGAATAACCGTGCCTCTTTCAGGAATGAATGTATGTCTCAACAATAAGGACATACGATTATATGTTTGAACTAATACAGTACTTTACATGAAATTATTACGGAAGAATTATGAATGATTCTGACAATCCAATATCGTCAGCTCTTCACCGAAACTTCATTTTCAAAATTTCGACAGGTGTTTTATTAACTGGAGCTGTAGTGTCGAGAGACGATAATTCTAGTGTATACGGAAACATATCTTTAAACGAGCAACTCTTGAATAAGAGGAGTTCAATATGCTGTTATATATTTGCAGTTTATACAAATTTTGAATAATGACCTTCATTATTATGAATTGAGAAACGAATAAATCGACTAATTACATCTCGATCATTCTATACTTGAAACCTTTCTTGTTAACAAAAAGACTATTATGCAATTCTATAGCAATGTAACATATATAAATAACAATGTTTGACTGTCCATTTGTATTGTATCGAACCCCATATCACAATTAATCAAACAAAAAAAATTTTGGTATCAGCAGACGCCCACTCGTAGTTTAACCAAAAAAATGACCCTTAAACGTTCGTCACTTCGAAAATCAACGATACCAGAATATAGAACTAACAAAAAATTTGTTTAGATAAGGTGTATATAATAAATATCATAAATATAAAGAATACAGCTCTTTTAATGATTTTCAGAAGAGATTCCCACAATCATTTGTTCTGCGGGAGAAATGCACCAGGTATCAGATAGTCTTTGTTTATTAATCGTCATTATTTCCCTATATATATTCTCCTCCAGAAATACATGGCGTTACAGGTATGCAGTCATCAATTTCTACAGGAGATTCCTCATCAAAAAATATGAAAAAATTCCCAGGAACATATGTCCAAAGGGCATGCTACCTTTGACCCATCAAAATCATGGCGTTGTTCGCACTGGTCTGGTCAAAAATATTCATTGAAAAGATCTTTCGATTTCAAATTTTTTTTGTTCCATAACATTTTCTCGAAATCGTTACTGTTTTGAAGTGAAAAAATAATTTACACGCGTTTTTTGAATCAACTGAAGTAAGAGTCGATAATCTGTTATTTAAAGGTGGGAGCGAAACTGTTTTCATAATTTTTCATAAAAACTGGTAAAATGACCTTTTGAAGTAGTTTTACCATCATTTTTGGTTTGAATATACAAATTGTGCATTTCATTCAGTAGAAATTGAATCACTCATGTGAAAGTTTTAAAAATTTTAAGTCATTCTTACTTCAGACAAGAGTGTGTTATTAGAAGTTACATACGACTATGACGAAATTGAATAAAGCTGATGGATGACGATATTGGGCATTTAACGATCGAAAACGCATGCAATCAATTCCTGTATAGTAGCATCAGGTTGTGAGTATACTAAGATTTTCTAATGCCCCCAGACGAAGTAGTCTAAAGGATTCAAATCTGAGGATCGTCGAGGTCAAGCTACATGACCAACTCTACAAATCCATCTTTTGAGATATGATTGATTCAAGAAACTCCTCACTGCTAGTGCAAAGTGCGGTGGAGTATCATATTACATAAACCTTATTATTTTTCTATACGTACAAGGCACATCATAGAAAGAATCAACCAAAATGTTCTGCAGGAAGTCAAGGTATACTATCGAATTCAATCTGTTTAATCTGAATTACTAGCCTCAACAACCAAATTGACAGAAAACTTTCCTGTTGGCTACGTTCAATTGTCTCATGATTTTCTTCAGCCCACACGTGATCGTTATGGAAATTCATTATATCCTCCCGCATAAACCCTGCTTCGTCTGTAAACAAAATATTCCTACAAAATTCAGCACATCTTTGCAGTAGCCATTGACAAAATTCGAGCCTTCTGGATAGATCTGCAGTTTTGAGGTCTTACATTTTCGGAATATGGTTTAACAGTTGCTCATGCAAAGTTCTCGAAATATTCGAATGTGATACGCCAACCTGTACAGCCTTCGAAAACTAATTCCTGCATTATAATGCACTTGATCCATAGGTGTCTTGACAAACCGATCTGGTCCAGGATTCTCCTCGGCAGAGGAAGCGTGACAAGCCGATGAACGGAAAATTTCTCTTTTTTTTTATGCGCGCTTCCCAAGAATAGGCGAACCTGTTACACCACATGAGTGGATGCCTGGGAAGAATTGAGGTGTCTGTTTACTTGCTTCTTCAAGAGGGTCAAATTGTAGTATATTGGAATATGTTGGACGGAAGCGAGTCCCACAGCACACTGGCCCTGTAAACGAAGGAATTCTTATAGAGAGAGGTTCGAGGGGTCGTTAAATCTACCGCCATATGATGAGAACTCCTTGTCAGCCTAGTGTTGCGGCAAAACATGAGTTTTCCCGGAACAAGGTTCTTCAGCTCCTTGGAGCATCTTCCGTAGGAGTATCTGTAAAACAGAGAAAAGTTAGCAAATTGTCTTCTGAGAGCCAGTGGTTGGATATCGCGGGTGATTCCCGGGTGGTCGATGAGGCGCACAGCCCGTTTTTGCACACTATCCAACATCCGCAATGAATGTTTGGGCGCAGATCCCCATACATGGGAATAATATGTCAAAGCAGGTCGAATCTGCGCCTTATATAGAAGCAACAGCTGAAATGAAGTGAAGTATCGCTTGGCTCTGAAAAGAAAACTAAGTTTAGCTGAAGCCGACTTAGCTATTGCTGATACATGTTCATGCCAGCAACTGACCCCACTCAGATATCCCCTGTAAGTCAGAGTTTAAGTTGTTAATTTGTTGACATCTCTGGCGCTTCCTTCTTGCAGTTCAGCTGCTCGAGAGCCCGCCTCACAGTGCGAACTTGACTTCTGCCATGGAAGAATTTGTAGGTGGAATGTTCGGTGCTTTTGCGTTAGATGAATCTAGCACATCTCTGATGGAATAATAATAAACAGCTACAAGATATAGTACATGGGCTTCCGCTGCATTTTCACCTGACCTGATAGAATAGATGAATCAGCCAATTCTTTATAACTTTTCAAACTACCAAAAACCATGTAGTATTAACAAAATGAAATCCAATTATGACAAGTCTCCTAAATGAACATTTATACCAGCAAGCTGAGGTTCTTACTTACAAGTATCCGTAATATGATGAAAAATTTACAGATCATTTGAACTTCCACTATATAAAATGAACACTCCGATGTTCAAACTTGAAATGTAAAAACTATTTTAACGGGCTACATTCCTATATTTTGTGAAAATTATGAGGACAGTTCCGATCTCTGATTCGTATTACGGATTATCCACCGTCACACCAGTTAGTTTACTAAACGCGTGCTTTTTTATGTGAACCATTCTCTTAATCGAAAACAGTTGCAATTCTGAAAAGATTTCAAGAGAGCAGAACGTAAAATTGGAAGGTCTCTCTAAAAAGTATTTCTGAAAAGACCAGTGGCGCACTACACCATAATTTTGATGGAGCCAAAGGTAGCTCGACCGTGAAAGAAATATCACCTTGTATATATTTGCAACTACTGGACACATCTAATAAAGTGATGAGTGAAAACCTCCAAATCTTGGAAACCCTTCTAGAATTTGTTTTTCTGTATATCGTTCAGCCGTTTAATTCTTTCCTCAGCATTAATGCCAAACGTTGAATTTTCAAGGTCCTTTTTATTCTCGATAGCTGAAGGCTTTCTTCAGCATCGGCAGCAGAAGGAAAACACACAATATCACGTATCCGAATTAGACTCGATCTTCCTGTAGTAATGCGGTGCTCTGTCACAGGCGACCGTTCTTTCTCGTTTTACTCATGAGACCAAAAAGCAGATGTCCAATTTGCTAGGAGAATGAAAGTGAGATGCCACCCTACTGTAGGCTTCTTGGGATCCACCCTGTCGAAAGACGTAGCAAAGGCTCCAATTATGTCCAGATTATAAGGAAACTCAACAAGTTATCGGAATGACAGATGATGGTGAATTTAGAACGCATTTCACTTTCTAGTGACAATTTCCAACACTTACTTAAAACAGGGCTGGTGCTCTAAGATCTCGTCTAATAGGAACATATTTCGTCGAATATTTTCGTTCACTTCATTAAGAATGAACTCTAAAAACATCTAGGGTGAATGTACCTCTTGGCAGCCTGGAAGGAGCTTTTAATGATTGAGCAAACTGATATTGCTCTTGTACTCATAGACTTACAACAATATCTAAGTTTGTTTTTCCTACTCCATTTATAACTAACATGTCTTCACTGCTAACATGGTAGTTGAGCATTGAATGGCATTCCTATTGTGTTGATGTTAAATCGTATTTAACATGATGTATCTGCACACATTTGCAAATTAATTTCAACAATTAATATTTTAATATTTGACAGATGATATGAGTAATATTGATGCTATATATATATATATATATATATATATATATATATATATATATATATATATATATATATATATATATATATATATATATATATATATATATATATATATATATATATATATATATATATATATATATATATATATATATATATATATATATATATAAATGTAAATACTATCAGAAAAATTGCCTTAAATAACAAAATTCCTTTGGCGTTTACAGATAAAATCATTCAATGTAAAGAAAAACATCAAATAACACAATTATTCCATAAGTTTCAACTTCGCTAGTCATCTCTCCATTAACTTGGGCAACTATATCTTTAAATTTAAAATAACCACCTCCTTTTCAAGTGGTTTGAACTTGAGCAAATTATTTTTCAATTCTGAGCAAAATACAGACAAATTCAAAAAATCAGGAGTTTACAAAATTGTTTGTAATGAGCCTCTAGTTTATGTTGGGCAGACTGATAGGAATTTCGAAACCAGATTAAATAACACTTATTATCTGATAATAATTCTCCACACTGTTAGTAATTCTGCATATATGAACATATAAATACCACAAAACATTCAATAACATTAGATGATATCCAAATTCTTCATAATTGCAACAAAGGAAAGAAAATGGTTCTGTTGGATTGTTTGGAAATCAGTAAACTTTGTAAAAACCCAAATGAAATCACCCTTAATAGCCAGCTAGACATTAATACCTCTCCACTACTCAATTAGTAATTCGGCTAGTATCTATATAAGTTCAGTGTCGTGTTTGTGGAAATAAAATTGTGGAAATTTTAAAATAATGTTTACTTCAACTTCGTTTTCAGATCAACAGTAATATAAAACGTCATTTAAATGAACTCTATGCTCAATAAGCACCTATCTTGAGCTACGGTTTCCTTAGAAAGCAGTGCCCAATGTTATTACCGGCATATATCAGCATAAGAGAGTTATTTGTTCAACTAATTCGTGTTGGTTTCTTATAGAACGTTGATCGTGAGTAGAATGACAAAAATCAGCACCATTATTTATAAGACGGCGCATGATGATGAACATCTGCTTCACTTTTTTCCGATTGCATTATCACTTTTTTGTTCGGTTTCGTTAAATGTTTTTCGTCGTAGTTTCATTTTCATCATAGCATTATTGAAAATGCGGAAAAATAATGACTCACTTCTGCAAAACTCATGATTTCTTGTACAATATAAAATGTAAATACTTTAAGTTTCAGAGAAAATTTTATGAAATTATATTTTCCATTTTCCGATGTTTTTTCGTCTCTCAAATATATTTACGGAACCTCGTCACCACACCATCATTCACTCTTCATCGTGGTTCATAAGTGAAAACTTACTCTTTCAAGTAGTCACATGCAAAGGACCTCGTTCCACGTCCACGTTTTGTTCGTCAGTCAAATAAGCTAGGAGACTTAAGTAAATATCTATTACTGCTCTTATCCCAAGCGATGATCTAACCATTTATAAAGTTAAAATTTGTCTGAGGAACATTGTTTCAGTAATCATCCTACGAACTTATTGAATGACGTATGATTTTGGAATAACAACACACTACAGAACGTGAATTTTATTCTCGATATTTTCAATGTTTTCCTCTCAGATGAATGACGATAATTTAGGTGTCCAGTTACCGTAGTCAATACGAAGATAGAATTGGTCAAATCAGTTGATCCTTGTACGGGGAAATAGGGTGCTGTTCCAGTGGAACGCTGCAAAACTTTGTGAGAAACACGACAACGGTCGTCAGTCGCTAGGGACGGGGGTCGAGGTGGGAAACACCACCTTTCCAATCGATCCCCGAAGAAGAAAAAGTCTCTCCGATTATTTGAGTTCAGTAAAAGTTTTTTCGTGACTGAAAGACGGAATGTTAAATGGATCCGAAATAATTTCGAACATGATCAACTCCCAGACACGCCATATCATTCTATTGTCCTGTGTCCCTGCACCAGCGCCGCCTTCGATCGTAACTGATTCTATTTCGGTTCTTTTCTTAGCACCGTTTAAAGTTAAATAGGTGTAAAATACGTTTAGTAACAGCTTACCGACTCGGGCCACGAAAGCGTTTTATTTTTCGTATTGTTTTACAGGCGCATTTGGCTGATTGGAGGTCTTATTCTGAATATAAAACGAATGTTCCGGAAACTTTCTATCCAAGAAAATGGATCTGCACACGAATGCTTTATTTTATTCTTAACACTGCAAAAAAATTGGTTTTTTATATTTAGAATTTACGATAAATTCCCAATTAGTTTTTTGGCTATCTAAAACAACTGTATTCTAAAAAACTGTATTCGTCATAATAAGTCCACAAACAGTTATAGTACTTGGCAGTTAATATATACTACTACTCGTAGACAACGCAGATGTTGTCCTGGCCGATCGTTTACTTGATCGCTATTAGCAAGTTCAGCGTCGTTAAAATAAATACTTGGTCACATTTGACATTGACTATTATATTTTTGCAGAGCTGGAAATTTAAATCTTTTCGTTCCGTCATTGCGTGATTTGTTGCTGCAATTCCTAATTTTCGGTGCAGTTCAATTCTCGTATCATGCCCGGGCGAAGGAGATGCTGGTGAGGAAAATGTAATTACCCAACACACATTGCCGCTTTCGTAAGTGACTCTGGCAATTAATTTTTTATATAAGAGTATACCATAAAAAGTAAATAATCTCCTGAACTAGTCAAAAGAGTCTCAAAACTTCATTTACTATTTTTCCCATGACTCGTCCCTGATGAGATATTAACCCTCAAAGTTGAAGAAAAATAAATGATTTTCAAGCAATAAAATATGTTCAGTTGGAAATTTCAATTAATAACACTGATAGACAAAAATTACCTTAATGAAAGTTAAATTGAATTGAATGGGCTATTTTGTATCTACATCTAGTCTGTAACTCATCTGCATTTTTGGAAAATTTCGATCAACCGCAGTTTTTTTGCAACAGCAATTAGTCTTTTTATGTAAAAACGGTAAAAAAAGATTTCAAATGAAGAAAAAATAACTTATATTTACTCTAATTCAGGATTTTCGAGAATATTTAGCGTCAGGTACATCCCTTTTGAGTGTCCGCAGTAGTCAGCTAACATGTTCGGACTACACTTGCCTTGGTACCTTTTTTTCATGTTGGATATGTCTTGATGGAACCGCTCACCGTGTTCGTCGCTAAAAGCTCCCAAATTTTGTTGAGCGCAATATTTCATCCGATTGCCCATGTAAGCCGATAAAAGATTGTTGACTTACTCTTCATAGTTTTCGGCCCTGTGGTTTCAAGAAAATTACGAACAATATTTCGAAAATATGTCCATGCAGATTTTTCGATAGGATTAAGTTTTTGTTCAAACTCTTCATCAGCCAGTATGTCTCTTATTTGTGGCCAAACAAATATTCCTTCTTTTATTCCAAGTAACAAAAACTATCTCCATTTTTATCCATAGCCTTGACAAAATTTTTCATCAGTCCGAGTTTGATATGCAATGGAGGTAGCAATACATCTTCTAGATCAATTGAAGGAGTGTGAAGAACATTTCGTTGACCTGGTATAATAGCGTCTCACTTAGGCCACACCTATTTGACATGATGATTTTTTTGTCTCGACTATCCCACTCACAGAAGAAACAACAAAACTTCGTATATCCAAGCTGTAGACCTAGCAAATAACAATTACTTTCAAATCCCCACAGATTTTCCAGGAATATTGGTTATATTTAATATGTTCTAGCAGTGATTTCATATGATTTCTTCATTTTAGTAGCATGAGCGACCGGCACGGAAGGGTATTTATTACCATTATCTAGCAGTACATCTTTTAAACTAACTTTGGAGGATTCTATAAACAACCGCCAGTCAGATGTTTTATATTTAAACGTTAACTCCGTCATCAGTGAGGGAACGTCACTGCAAAACACTATATTGTCATCTTGAGAAAAAAAACTTGAGAAGTGCGTATGTCGAGTTCTGTATACGGATATTCTGGTATTTTTTTTTCAATAAATTCCAGTCCTTGAGTCGGGACGCCAACAGTTCTGCCTATCTTCTACTGAGATCCAAATCACGTACCCAGTCATTGAGATCGTTTTGAGTTATAAAATGTTTGAAGTACTGAGCTAAAATGTCGGATCAGAATCTGAACTCTCGAATACATTTTCTTCAGTCGCGTCATCCATGTGTACTGGAGGCTGAGGAACAGGTAAATCAACACTGTGTGAGATAGGTTTTTCAGCAGATTGTAAATTTGGATAGTTCACAGAGTGTCTAGATTTGTGATTAATACCTTTTATAGAAGTTTCGCAGAAATAACAATCTGATGCATGGTCTTTCGGTTCGGCCCATATCATTGAAACTGCGAACGGCATATGACGAGATCCTTTAGCCTATGATGTTAATAAAGTGACACACAGTGCACAGCATACACCAGGAGTCCTGGTTTTGTCGAAATTTCTTGCCGGAAAACCAAAATAATTAAAATAACAGTTTTTAACCAGTGGTGTCAAACTACAACAGTGACTTTTAACACTAAGTTGACCGCAAATATAAAAAAAGTTATCAGGATGGTTCACACACACTCTCGGAATCTTAGTATGATGTATAACACTAATCTCAAAAATATGTCAATATTTTTTCTCCAATTTATTCGGAAACACACTTCGGTAAGAAAAGTTCGCGTAATCGAGTAAATCGATGTATTATGAAAACTGATGGAGATTGAACAAAACTAAGTATGAGGTTTATATGCGGGTAGGTAGTAGTGTTTGAAAATATGGCTTGATTTCGTTTAATAAATTTACTTTTCATCAGCTTAATTATATTATATGATAGAGCATTCTTCGTTTAGCAATCCTCTCAGAACAAACTGAACTTTCAATTATTACCTCTTATTATGAGGGGAGGGATATTGCAAATCTAATTGAAATTTTGAAATCTATCAAGTTTTTTCATATGAAAATGATCTTTGGATCTTAACCTGCGTAAAAAACGGCAATATTTATATTGGAAACATGCTTTATTTGTTAATTGAAAAAGTTTACTTATATCAACTGGTTAAAGGAAACCTACATCTCTGTTATATTTTGGGACTCTTGCAACAAGAGATCTTCATATTCCTGAACAGACGTGGTAGTTATCCTTAATTTGATTAGAGTAACTAATCATTCTCTTGAGTAACATCACTATATTTGTGATGGGAACACCATAAACTTGACCTCTCAGGTGGCCTAAGAAAAAACAAGAAGAGACCTAGGTGGCAATGCGATAGATCCCCCTCGATCTATAAAAGGATTGGGTTTGAACATGTAGAGATGTTTCCTTAGCTTCAAGCTGAAATGCGGTGATGGACCACAATGCAATCTCCTTCAAAAGTTGTGAAACTAAACGAATAGGATTAAAGGTTTAAAAATCAATTCGCAAACTGAACTTTTGCGTAGTAGTTTTTCAACGAAAGCACTTGACTGTGGCACAAAAATAGTGTAAAGTAATTGTTTCCAGAAAATTGTATGAACCGTTCTAAAACATGAATTGAAATGATTTGATAGCCTTCAAATGCTAGATAGAAGGCTTCTGCCAGCCGCTTATGAAACGTTTTACTCTAGAATAATAGAAAGATGTGAGTTACGTGCATTATTCTACAATGTACCTAATATGTTATAAAAAACCAATTGAATAGATAATATTCTGCAAAAAAATTTTCCACTAGTTGCTCTTGATGGGTAATCTAAATGCACGAAAGTGTGCCAATTAGGTAATTTTAGAAATCGCTCCGAATGAAATCTTCTTGCTCAGATAATTTTCTTCAAAGTATTTTCGATGCTTCAATTATATTGTTAATGCAGTATAAATGATAAATGATGGAAAATAATTCTAGGAAACGAGAAAACATTCTCTCGCCCATAGATTTAGCGTGTTTAATACTGTTTGTTATACGTATGTGTGAGTCCATTTTTAGTGAACCGTACTACAAAACAAAAAGAAGACCTTATGAATTGTCCGTCTGTCTGTCAATAATCTTTTCTTAGAAACACATGTGAATATAGAGTTAAAATTGAGACCTAAGAGTCGAAAATCTTCAATCTTTTAAGTTAATGCAATATATGTTGCATTTTGCGTCATATTTCAACATACTTATGGGGCACTACTAGTTGACCTAGAAACATGAAATTATAGTATCCTATAGTACGATTGAATCCCAAAACTGTTAATTTGTAGTTAGAATAGAAAGTTATTCTTTTGCTGTAGTGACCGTATTCATATTTTTCTAAGAAACGCGGAAATATATCCATATCAACTTGATACCAGATGTATAAATGAAACATGAAATTCAGCAAGCAGTGATATTTTTTAGTAAGGATATGGGAAAAAATCCGAGAAATGTAAATTTGTAATTTCATTCACGTTTCCTGAGAAATGCTTGAAGGTAGCAAATTGGAATTGTTACCTAATATTCAGATGAGCGATCTCTTGGAACGTTGAAAAAAATCAAACTTTCCTGTCAATGCAATCGATAAATATATATGTTTATTTTGTAGTCTGCTATATATATATATATATATATATATATATATATATATATATATATATATATATATATATATATATATATATATATATATATATATATATATATATATATATATATATATATATATATATATATATATATATATATATATATATATATATATATATATATATATATATATATATATATATATATATATATATATATATATATATATATATATATATATATCTATATTTGATGATATATTTTTTGATGTCATTATCGTAGGAAGAGAGGGGCGTGTATCCACCCAATTGAGACTGAAGGCCTCAACAGAAACTTGATTTTGAATTCGTTGATCTTCTTATGTTCCTCCAAAACATGAGATAATCACAAAGATGTCAATCTGGGCTGAAAGTAGGGTGCTCCCATGTTGTCGGACGTGTTTCATCCAACTCTCAAGAAGAATCACTCCTCAAGTCTGGTTGCTTTCAATACCTGTAGGCAGTAGTAGACAACATTAATGGTACGCTATTTTACGGAGAAAGTCAACGAGAAAAACTCCATCGAAAAAACGAACGCAACGATGTTTTTAGCAGATAAACGAGTTTAGGCTTTTACGGGTGCTTCTTTCCCGGTCCTCCTCCACTCCATGCTTATTTGCTTCAACTCAGGTGTGCAATGATGCACACAGGTTTCATCACATGTGACCATATGCTGCAAAAAATCATCACCCTTACTCTGAAAATGTTGAAGTAGGCGCTGACAAATCTCCAGACGTTGTTGTTTCTGCTGATCAGTGAAAACTCGAGAAACCCACCTGGTGAGAATTTGTGTAAACCTCAACTCATCTATAATGATAGATCTGGTTCAATTTTGATCCACCCTCGTATATACTCATATGAAATTCTGAAAAACAAAAAATTTATCTTTCATATATTTCATTTTTACTGAAATTAACCATATTTCATCTAAGCGTGATGATCGAAACAGAATTTTATCGCTAAAAACACTTAGTAGTAGTGTACAGCGTTTTTTAGTGTTATTCAATGCCAAAGGTTCCAGTCCCCAACATAGAATTTTATCGTTTGAAATTTTTCTTCTTCTACATTTGGGGTGAATATCTGACGATGTTGTGACAGTTCAATCATATCCAGGAAAATCGCTTCTTAGTTCTGGAACATCTTGTATGGATATCCTCTCTTTTATATCGGGTGAAAAACACCCCAAACTATAGTTCCTATAACTGTTGCTCGATTTCAGTGAAACAAAAACCGAATTGCTTCTGGAATCATAAGGTAACCCCATATTTTAATTTTTTGTCGATTACTCATTCAATTTTGAGCGAAAAAAATTCTCACTCAAAATGCTCTATTTTTCGAGAAAATAAGAATTATCTAAAATTTTCAAAAGAAATATGACGTTCCCAATTCATTGAAGTTATTTGTAGATAAGGCGATTGTTGGAGTTTGCGATAAAACTACTGTTCCAGAAAGTCTTTCGGTCATTATTTCAGTTCAGGTATCTCACATTGTATCGTATTGTCGGTATAAAAAATACTCAAATAGTGACAGAGGCCTCTAATGAATAGCTTCTGTGGCGGAATACCATTGAAAATCACAGACCTATCTTCATAGAATTATAATAGATATCATTTGCAATTATTAACGAGAAATTATGACAGATTGGGTATCTATCCGCTTATTATTGTTTATGAGAATATCATTTAAGATGCAGTTCGGTTTTTGTTTTATGCAAATCGATTCGCAGTTAAAGGAGCTATAACTTGGGCTTCTTTCGGGGAACACCCTATATAGCATTGATAGATTCAATAATGAAGCGACAGATCTGCAATCAATTTTATATTTATTATATTTACATTTTCTCTATTAGAGTGAAGAAGAATTGGTTGAGAAACGTTTGATGAAAAAAAAATCATTCAAGTTAAATCCCTTCAGCTCGAAAGGGACGAAAAGAAATAAAATAAAGTGTAAACAAAAATAGAATACTAAAATTCCGTTATAGGGATAAATCCAAATCCGAAGAAAAATAAAATAAAGTAGTATCATCGTAACAGTCTCCTTCGTCCCCATCACATATAAATCTCTCCAAACATAACAATCACAGGTAATAATGCTATAAAACAGGCTCGTTTCCCGTTTAATGCCAGCGTCTCGCGTCCTTCCAAATAAAGAGAGAAAGGATAGACAGGCAGGAGGAGAGATTTCTAAAGTAAACCCAATTTATTTGATGCGGCAGCAAGAAGTCCTTTCGAGGCGACAAAATGGTGATGGCCTGGCGACTTGTGAAGCACTTGGCCCCATTACAATGCCATAAATCTGCTCAAGACGCCCCTTGGAAGGTCTTGGCGAAAACGTCTACATTTCTCGCCTCCGCTCCAACACGCGGATAGTCTTCTTATAACATGTTTACCCTGACGTGTTATGGGGTCGGGAATAGGAAGGACCCGTTAATGCTATTGTTTATTCATACGAATGTGCCATGAATTATTATGCTTCATACACTGAACCAATTAAATGGCTGAACGCCTAACAAAATATTTTGCAGAATGTTTCTCGAAATAACTATCGACTATCTTGGTAAAACATCGCTTAAGCATCAAATGTTCATACACTTAGAAATAAAGAAACTTACATTTGCACTTAACAATTTTATATATTTATTTGTAATGCGTTTTGACGACACTGATACTCAATAAGCTTAGAATAAAGTACTTAAAATTTATATTATTTGTATTTTCAATGAAATAAAACTAAAGTATTTAGATTTTCACTATCTTAACAAAACTATGACCGGTTTCACCACACTGTGGCTTCATCAGATAGATACAAATTAATGAACAGAGTTATTCCTTATATATTAGTCTTATTTCCTACTTAATATTACAATAGGTACAAGAGGTATGTTGGAAAACCCATGGGAGTTGCTTACTTTATGAATTGAAAAGATTGAGTAAAGCAGAAGGATTTAGATCTAATTGACTATTAAGTAACCTACCTGAATTCTTTTCTCTGTTGATCTCTAAAATTTCCAATAGATTGAGTTTTTGTCTGTTATTTTCATTGTGAAAAATTTTGAAATTATCATTTTAAAGTTATGGTTTTCTTCGAGTAAGTGATTAGAATAATGGAAATCTGATTTATGATAATTAAAACTACGTTTGTGCTCGGATAATCTAACTTTGAAATCTCTGAACGTTCTACCAATATAAATTTTATTACAATCCCCGCAAGACAGTTTATAAACACCGGATTTATTACTTTCATCAATTTTAGATTTGCAGTTTTTGATATGTCGGCCTAAAGAATTATCAGTTCAGAATGCTATATTAAAATTATAATGCGAGAGGAATAATTTCAATTTTAGACTAGGATTACCAATATACGTTAAGCTGTTGTATTTTGTGTCTGAACTTTTATATTTGGAAATACTTCCTGGATTGCTATTTGAAATTTTTTGCGTGAAATCATGTTCTCAATCTTAGTTGGACTGTAACCGTTATTTACTGCTATTTGTTTGATTATATTTAGCTCTTTTATGAAATTATTTTGTGACTTTGGGATATTAATGAGTCTATGTACCATACTACTGTAAGCTGCTAATTTATGTGGATAAGGATGTGTAGATGAGCTGTGATTAGTAATATCTGTATGCGAGGCTTATGAAAAATAGAAAAATCATGTTTGCCGTTAATTTTAGTGATAGTTAAATCCAGAAAGTTAATGGAGTTTTCTGTTTCTATCTCTGAAGCGAATTTAATATTATCGTGAATTTTGTTAATGAATGTTTTGAATGACTCTAATTGTCTGTTTGTGCCAGTGAAACAACAAATGATATTGTCGACATATCTGAACCAATAAATAAAGTGTTTGAATAACGGATGTTCTTGGATAGTTTTTTCAATATTATCCATGAAAATTTCAGCGAGCAGAGGCCTCAGAGGATTACCCATGATTAAACCTTTTTACTATTATATAATACTCCATTGAAGTTGAAATAATTTTGTTCTAAACAAATTTCTGAAAGGTGTAAGATTTCTGATTGAATTATCGTATTGACTTTATTAATTTGAAGGGCGTTCTTGATGAGTTTCACTGTATCACTAGGTGGAACACTAGGGAAGAGATTTACTACATCGCATGACATAAGTTTAGCGTTCGGTGGTAGTATCGTGTGCTGAATTTTATTTATTAGGATTGAAGAGTTTTTTATTGAGAATTTAGGTTCAAAATTAGCGTACTGTCGAATGATGTCTATGAGAAAGCGTGAAAGTTTTGCAGCTGGAGCTTGAAAATATGAAATTACTGGTCTAATGGGATACCCTGTTCTATGGAGTTTGACGAGAGAGTAGAGTTTTGGTGATTGCGGGTTGTCAATGAAAAGTTTATATTTTTGGTTGGTAGGCAATATAGACTTGGCATACTCTAAAGCGTTTTTTACTATCGATTGAAATTTATTAGTTAGGTCTTTATCAATTTCTTCATAATAACCCGATTTAGTGAAATTTTGGGTTTTCAATAAATAATCTGCTTTATTTAAGGCTATGACTGTATGACCTTCGTCTGCTTGTCTGCTCGTCTCCTTGAACATTTTAAATGGGGAAGATGGGTCGAGTGATGACTCAAAAGAAAGGTGGTATCTTTATCTACATTGCCTTGAACGAATTCAATTTTTAATCTAAAACTGTGAAAGATACTGGGAGAGCAACTGAAAGATAGGGAAGACTATTTCCCTGAGACTATTCAAGTTTCAGTGAGGTAAAATGGAACAGATCAATGCTGATCAATGGCAGTCATCATCAAGTACCATCCTGATTTCGAATTTCAACCCCTGGAGCAGGGGCTGACAACCCTTGAAAATTTGGAAGGGGGGAGATGGGTCGAGTGATAACTCGAAAGAAAGGTATTATTTTTGTCTGCATTCCCGTGAAAGAATTTTTGATTGAAAACTGTAGAAGATACAGAGTGAGACACTGAAAAATAGAGAAGACTATGGCCCCAAGACTATTGGAGTATTAGTGCGAAAAACTGGAATAGATTCATTTAGATCAAAGATGACAGCCTTTGATCTAGAATGAATCTGTTCCATTTTTTTGCACTAATAATTGAAAAGCTCAGGGCGATAGATAGTCTCCTCTATTTTTCCGTAGCTCACTCTGTATCTTCTGCAGTTTTGAATAAAAAATGGAAATTCGTTCACGGGGATGTAGACAAAGATAATACCTTTCTTTCGAGGTATCACTCGACCCATCTACCCTCTTCCAAATTTTCAAGGGTGGTCACCCCTGCTCCAAGAGTTGAAATTCGAGATGAGGATGGTACTTGATGATGACTGCCATTGATCAGTATGGATCTGTTCCATTTTACATCACTGAAACTTGAATAGTCTCCGGGAAATAGTCTTCCCTATCTTTCAGTTGCTCACCCTGTATCTTTTACAGTTTTCAATTAAAAATAAAAATTCGTTCAAGGCGATGTAGACAAAGATACCACCTTTCTCTGAATTATCACTCAATCCGTCTTCCCTATTCAAAATGTTCAAGGATTGCAACCCCCGCTTAGGGGTTTGATATTTCAGGCAAGCCTTGTACCCCAAAAGATGTACCCCTTGAAACATAAATTGACCTGTTGTTGCGTTTTGATCAGAAATGAATATCTTGGTAGATATAGCCTCTGTTTAGTTTTATTTGAAGCACAATGTATTTTCACGTATAGAATTAAGTGTAAATTGAGTACTCATGAAATTTATGAAATAATTATTTTTGGTAAACGTAACTATCTAGATATTCACATTAAACTGTGATCGTTTTTAAATACATTAGTTTTCAATTGATTCAATTTCATTCTCGGAGAGAACCCTCAAACACATATTCGTCTATGTTACTGACTACAAATTTTAGACGTATAAAGTAAACATTCATTTTAAAACGAGGACAGCAATATAGATGATCGAAGTCAGGTAGGTGGGTTCTTCCTGGAGAACAATGACAATGAGTTGGTGTCTGCTCGAAGGCAAATGCATAGAAACTAGAGCTTTTATTACTCTACGTCTTTACCAGACTATATCTCTAAAGTTGAATGTATTTCTGAAGGCATTCTATTGTTGATTCAGCACTATTAAGAACCAATTCAATTCAGTCAGCTATGACTGTTTTCTTCTTTGATCTTCTATCGTACCGAATAATTCAGCCATTAATTTCGAACTGTAATATGTCCACTGTCGCTATCTCTGAAGTATTGAATGATATGGAAAACGTTGTCCTCTACAGTTCTATCGTTTTTTCTTTCAAGAAACAAATTCCTTATGTGATATATAAGAAACCTAGTTTCAGTTGGAACAAACTGCATATATCTCCAAAGACAATGCATCTGTCCTGATAACTCACTTGCTCACCCTTCGTCGCTGTTAAAAATTAAATTTCTCCGTGACGGACAGCGGAAACATCGGAGCACGCAGTCAGAATGCTAAAATCGGGCGGGCGAGGGAAACAAAAGGAGAGCGTCTGTATCCGTCAGAAATGGACAATGGTCGACGGATCTTATTTGTCACGAAAGTTTTGGCAGTTTGACGCCACATGTTAGCATGTTTTTCCCCGCTTGTTTGTATACACGAATTCCTCAAAAATTGAAAAATAGCCGCCCAAATGGGTCCCTCTTATTCTGCCATCGGCTGATTTATAAGGCAGGGCACGCACTTATATTGAAAATATAAGTCGGGTTGTCAGATTTATATATCCGGTCAGTGGTTCGGAGTTTCCGCCCAGTGAGGAATTATTTGCGCGTGCAGAATTCTGACCGGTTTCTGTTTCACAGATTGGAAATATCCTTAACAGTACTAGGAAACATTGAAGTGAAAATAGTACGCATTCGATATGAGGAGGTATAAAGTCATTTCGAAGGCGATACAAGATTTCTCATTTTTTTTTCAAAAAATAAAATAAAAAAGACTGATAGTGATAGCCACCAATTGAATAACTCAATTCAGGATGCAGAATATGTCAAGTTTATGTTTGACAAAATTTTTTAGATACTTCCGTCAGATCATCAACTACATTTTTCACACTTTTTTTTTCCTCCGTTCATGAACTATAAGTTCATGAACGATTGACGTTCTTCTTGAACCTGATCGCTTAAAGTGAATATAAGGCAACTGCAGATCATATAGCGTAGCAAAGAAAATATTGAAATGTCAAATTCAATCGAAAGTGTCAATCAACAAAATTGCTTACTTAAAGAAATCAAACAAACGTCTTGTTAACAAGATGTTTCCAAACTAATGTATGCATCTAGTTGAAAGTCATTCATCATTCAATTTAGAGGGAACAGTTTTTGAAGCCTTGTATGATAAATTTAGTCATTGACGATACATACTGAATAATATACTATTGACCGACTTATGAAACTTATTTCGATCTCTTAGTGAAGCTACTGAATAACAAAATTAAGAGATAGAGCCTGTTTGTTCTAACTGGCTTCGAACTGGCTTCTCGTTTATTTTGTTACCCTAGAAATAAACAACAGAATAATATTTAATTCCTAAAATCAAGCCAGGTAATTAAAATTAAGTTACAAAACAATTGAACTTCTCCTAACTGAATCCAGAAGAGAAATCGGTCTTTCTCGTTCTGTCAGAAACAAAAATGAGTATGATAATAATCAAGAGCGGAAGACAACTACAAGGGACAATAAATAACGAAAAAAGGATGACGTGTTGATAATAGATCAGATCTTTACTCAATGACTCAACAATGACCAAGTTGAGAAACGAACTCTTTGAGAACATACTGAATCATTTCTGGTGGAATATTTTGTTTTTTCGTTTTTATGCAGCATTTCAGATATTCTTGTTATATTCAAAAAATCTTTACATTTCAAATAACCTCTCCGGAAGGATTATATCGGGTGATCTAGCTGACAATCCAATGGTTCTCAGCAATTCATTCATCCACTTTTCAGGAAGCATTGAATCGAAATAATCTCAAGCGTCGTAGGGACTTGACGATACCATCGGCCGGCTAGTTAGTAGTACTGAGTTGCTGTCTCAGTAGTAGGACGAAAACCTGATCAACCAATAGTGCATCATAATGTACGATAGTCTCAGATAGATGATTCTTATAAGTCAGTTTGGTAACATTCTCAACTTACAAAAAAAATTCCACCAGACTTCGAGGTAGCAGCCTTAATATGATAATAGAAAAGTTTAGATAATTACCTACTTTTTCTCAAACTTACCTATCACTCATAGAACAATAAAAGCAAATAGATATACTGTTTTAGCTCAGGCTTTTTGACTTGAATTTTTAGAGAATTCTATTGGAATGTTACAAATTGAATATTTGAAGGAAATGCTCAGATTGAGTGAACTCTGTTGAAATGGTTTTGCCGAATAACACCTCAAGACGGAAACACACTAATCTACGCAGGTCATCAGAATGAAAATACGTCAGAATTTCAGAAAGAAGTTGCAGTGTTGATGGCCAGAAAAGTAAAAAGAAAAATTTTTGATTGAAAATTTGTTTCTGATGGCCTCATTTTAATTCAAAGTTGAGAAACTTCCCAATCATCCAGTGCTATGCCCCAACCAATATACCACCTGAAGAAGAAAATGAGACTTTTTATATTATTATCGAGTAAGTTATCAAAATTGTTGGGAAACAGGACATCACTATCGAAATAAGATACTTAAACACCAAAGTGATCGCGGATAGCCAAGGATTTGAAAAAGGTATGGGAAAGCATGGTCTGAGGGATGAACATCAACGGAAAGCGTTTCACAGAGATCTGTGGAAATCATGACCTAGAGCTCACTAGAACCTCCTTTCCTCACAAGACTGCTACAAAATAACGTTAAATACAATTGACCATATGAAAAAATCGAATCGACCATACATATTCCAGTAGTAGGAAGTGGAGAATGCCTGTACTAGATACACGCAACAAGAGTAGATCAATCAGCAACGACCATCATATGGTCGTTGCTTTCAAGCAACATAGGCTTGAAAGTGGTTGTCAAGGAAACTTTAGCATTCAAAATAGTATTAAATTACAATGTAAAACATTTGAGAAACGTAGAAAAGAGAGAGTGTGTACTCGATCTAAACTATCGGTTCATCAGTCTGCAAACTGAAGATACCGACAGTGTACATACAAACTAGACGAAAATAAATAATTGAAACAACAGAACAAGCAGAGATATACTACACAGAACTAAAGAGTATAAGATAGAGACTGGAGCTTGGCTAAAGAAAGGAGACGGATACATATATGAAGCTATAAATACTTTCAAAGAAGCTCAATTTACTGGATACAAAACAAAGTAAAACGAAGCTTTTGAAGAGACCGTGAACATCATGGAGAGCATCTAGCATCTGAAGAAGGAAGGTTGGGACTACAGCAAAACATAAGAAAACATTACAGTACAACAAAGACCCTAGGAAACAAAAAACTTCTATCAAGAAACCAGTAGGAACCGAAACAATAACAACAATAGGGTGGTGATGGAAGAACATCTGAAGATATGAGTAGAACACTTTGGAGAGTTACTCAAGCAAGAGTTGCTTGAAGCACGAGAGCTGGCCCCAAAACCTGATACCCGCATAAATAAAAAAAAATAACAAATCTGCCCGATAACAAGCAGACTGACTTACTTGTAAAAATCTCCGGAAAGATTTAACCAAGTGACAGAGTACAAGGTCAATTACTGTTTCATTCATTCCAAGCAGAATTCTTAACATAATCATCCTGTATAGTATACAACACGCTGTATATAAGAACCTCAGAAGCGAGCAAATAGAGTTTAGGTAAAACAAATCATGTGTGAACATGATTAATACTTTTTAAGAATAATCATAGAACACAGTACCGAATCTCAAATACATCTCTATCCAACATTTGTGAACATTGTGGAAGCTTTTGACTCTCTTGACAGAACTATAAATGCCGAGTTCTACTTGAAATTAGAAAGAGCAACCGATTCAATTATAGCAGGGCTGTCTAATATCTCCAATCATCTTATTTATGGTCTAAGAAGAGATAATGGAGACTCATCCAATGAATCGAAAATCTTGACTTTGCTGACGATATATGTTTTATGTGCCTCGACATTGGGAAACTTGAAAAAAAGAGAACCTAAAACGTGCAGGTAGGAAAGTTAGTCTCAAAATTGATACGAATAAAATAAAGGAAATCAGAAGAATCAGCTATAATATAACATCAGTCAGCTTAGACAATGAATTCAAAGAACAAGAAGTTCCAGTACCCAGGTAGTAGCTAGGCACATCAGATGAAGACGTTGAAATACGGGACAAGAAAGCGGAAAGAGCATTCGAACAACTGATACCCCTTCCAAACTGTAAAGAACCGAGGTTGAGGACCAAATTTAGAATTTTGATTCAAATATCAGTACTATTCTAATGGTTACCAAACATGTATGAGCCCAACTTATATCGGAAAGACTTCAATCTTTCATGAACAGCTGTCTACTTAAAATATTTTCGTGGAAAGTTATTTCCAAGATAGAACTGCTACAGGTAACTGCAACAATAAAAAGAAGAATGCCGGGATGGATCGGCCTCATGCTCAAGAAATCCCTTGACAACATCAGCCGCTAAGCACTAGACTGAAATACACAAGGAAAGAGAAGACGGGGTTGACCCAGGATTACTTGTCGACGAATCGTAGGGAAGGAGATACGGAATGTGATAAAGACCTGAAATGAAGTCAATAGTATGGCACAGATCCATGTGCGTTGGCGGTTATTTGTTGGAGCATTATGCTCCCCTCCGGAATGAAGTCAAATAAGTCAAGATAATTTCCCTAACCAAATTTCTGGATTAGGCCTACCATGGAATTAGATTCTCTACATTTGGATAAATTTTTAACATGACCATGTCCTTCATATACACATAACACGAAAATTGTCGCATCACCTAGAATTCTGAATTGCACAATCGATCAAGCAGCTCGATCGCAGTTTGTTTCGTTTCCATATGATCTCAAACACGTCTGAAACAAGAATGAGTTTATTTGACTATCAGTGTTCATTCAATTTCCCTTCAGTTTTCACGCTAAATTAATGCAAGTTTTCTATGTTTCTTGTTGATTTTAGAATCTTTGAATCTATTGTATTGGCAGCTGAACATCCTGGACGCTATTTGAGTGATCAGGAAGTGGTAAGAATTGTAACACTTCTAGAAGAGGGGCAATGCCAACGTTACGTGGCTAACTTGTTGAATGTTGACCAAAGCACTATTTCAAGAGCAATTAAGCGGTACCACGAAACAGCGGAATATGGAAAAAGGGCCGGAAAGGGAAGAAATCGGATAACAACACCAGTTGATGATCGTTGGCTTCGTTTAACTGCACTAAGAGTTCAACACTTTACGGCTAGAATGCTACAAAATGAACTTGCACTTTCCAAAAATGTGCATATTTCATTGCAATTTGTTAGGAACAGGCTCAGAGGCGATATCAGACTAAGAGTGGCTTCTATCGGCCCGTGTATCTCCAGAGACAATCGAGTTGCATGACTTCAGTTTGCGAGGGAACATGCAAATTGGAGTATTCCAGAATGGTCGAATGTTCTGTTTTCCGACGAGTCCAGGTTCTGTTTAGTATCGAATGATAGACTCGTGCCTGTATACAGATAAACTGTGGAACAGTATCAGCAATGCAATATTCGGCAAACCGAAAACTTCGGAGGGGGCTCAGTAATAGTGTGGGGTACCATTTCTCTTCATGGTCGAACGGAGTTAATCCTAGTTCATAATGGAAAAATGACAGCAGCCAGATACAGCGCAGAGATCCACGAACCCCACGTTGTACCCTTTGGCCCACTGATTGGCAAAAACTTCATTTATATGCATGATGATGCTCGGCCTCATGCAGCTAGAGTAGTTACAGAATTTCTGCAAAATGCCGAAATTGATATTTTAAGATGGCCAGCCAGAAGTCCTGACTTGAATCCCATAGAACATGTTTGGGACAACATGGGGTGGCAAATTCAGCAACGTAGGATGCCTTGTAGAACACTCCAACAACTAGAAAATCTGCTTCCTGAAATTTGGATCTCAGTACGTCAAGAGTACATCCAACATTTGCTTGAGGGGCTTCCGAGACGTTTACTGGTAGTAATTAGGGCCCGTGGAGGAAACACTCGATTTTGAAAATGATTAGTAACCATTCGTTGCTAGTTTGCTAGTCTCTTCACGAATGTTTGAAGATGATTGAATTTTTTAATTTTTCATCAACTCGAGAATTGTTGATATTTTCCATCATTAGCTCATCTCTTTTGAATGATATCTTCTTATTTTACACTTCTGTAAGTTACCAAGCGACTCTTGAATGACCAACCTAAAAGTTTATATAGTATTGTCGTGAAAGTAAGGTGATGCGACAATTGTTGTGGGGAGTGTATTTCGGTTGCGAATTCAGCTTTTGGTGAGAATGAAATTTCACTAAATTTGAGAGTAAGTGCTCGAATTTAATCTAAATTCCTCAGGTTTTTTCTTCTGCCCAATCGATATATTGCGATTTTTTGTTGTCAACATATCTATCGCCATCAATTCAAAAAAAATTCTGATTTCATCACTGTTTTCGTTGCGTTTTTCTTTCGTTTGAATTCTTGACAATAAATTCATATCCTTTGCTGTCTTTTCTGTAGTCAAGAAACTAATTTAACTAATTTATTAGCACGAATTACATCCGGGAGGAATATCACAATTGAACAATCGCCTTTCTGAAATGCCACAACCGAGTCACATAAAAGTCTAGGAACGTACGTAGATTGGTTGAATTTCCAACGCCATATGTTGCAACTCGAAAAAAATGTTGATAATGCTATCCTTTCGAAAGGTGTCAAAAAAAATGGGAATAAATTTTATCGAAAAACGAAAATATAGAACAAATCGAGCGTTCCAATAAAACTTGTATGCTATCATATAGTTAATTGATACCGCCGTTATCATCATGATGATAACAGAAAATTTAACTATATATTATACTATCACAGGACATTTATTGAAAACCGGGATTGAAATTTCGGTCTATTGACCATACTTTTGTCCAAGACGTTGAGAATGTTATTTTTTAATTTTTCTACTACTGTTTCAGCAAATAATACCCCAGGTAATAATTAGATCGGTACGTTCTAATAAGTTCTACTACTACATTAGAAACTGAACATTCGTTTTCGGTTATTCATAAATATTACACTTCGAAATAGCTCGGTATATCCGGAGAAATATCGTTTTTGTCAATATCCCAAGTCGAACCTTTTGGTTAATCAAAATATTAGAACCATCCGAATACTATCCACGTCACTCAACGATATATTAAGTTAACGTGAAAATGTTACTCAGGGGTCCCCTTTTTTCAGCTGTACATTCAAAGGGATGGCGCCTACCATACTTCCGGTATGTCATATCTTCTCTTCCCATATACAGATCGTATATGGCATAGAATCCACAAAATCCAGAGTGCTTACCCTTATGTAAATCTAAACGACACGTCTGACGGGACATATAACCTATAACTTACAAGTATTGGAATCCACATGCCTATATTAGGGGGTCACTTTGAATTATTTACAAGGCGTTTCCGATGATATTCTCATGGAAATAGGAATATAGAACTGGACTGTTGGTTTTACATCCGAATAAATGACGCTGAAACTGTCTTTCCTTTCAACAATAAATTTGAAAGTCTCTATCGTGAAATTCTATCACTTTTCACTTTCAGCGAACTGTGTAATTTGTAAAGACGTATGGGCAAGGAAAGGATCAATTCTGGTCATTGAGTCGTCGCGATGTTTCGTCTTCGTAGTCTTGGATTTTTCTTTTGTATTCCTAGCAGAACAACGATTTCGGACTAGTCTGAAATCAGGAAAAATGCTATGCTGAATTTTTCAATGCAAATGTGTCGATTTTTCTGATTGATTCGAAACAAAGAATGCTGAATCACTAATCATCAAAAAATAGATACAGGATGTTCGTGAATTGCGTATACAATGTTACACCACAGATTCTTCAGCTCGAAATGAGTCGATTTAGGCCAACTTACCTAAATGAAAAGTTTCTTCGTTTGGATGCTAGAGGTCGTCAAATCCAAAGATTTTATTCCTTATTTCTCAAATAATTCGAACGACTCGATCGATAGAAACCATATTTGGTATGCGTAGTCGGGTGCGTTATTCACGTTCTTTAGTGATCCACTCAATAACCTTGACCCTAAAACCTGTAACGTGTTTTTAATCAACCTTAATTTCTCAACTGTCTGCGTTTTGCGCAAAACTGTTTAAGATATTGAGTAGCAAGACTAATTATCAAATTTTTTTTGTCTCGTGAAAAATTTCGATATGATGAGCGGTTCAATCACAAAAAACAGTTTTTCAATATCATGATTTCATTTCTTCAACCTCTAAGCAAGTCAAAAATATCACATATTGACCATGTTGGCTTTGGATTTGTTTCTGTAGTCTATAGATTGTCATTTCATCATGCTTGACAACGTCTTGTTGACAAAATGATGTTTTCTAGGCTGCTAAATCGGATCAAGCAAATAGAAAATTCAATGTTCAGTAGTAAAAAAATCGAAAAATTCCAAGAAAAATTATAATAAGTTTTTCACAATGACTATTTGAAAATATGAAAAGGGGTTGGCCAGTTGGAAACTAAATAAGAAAAAACAATTCACTTCAGAATAACGATTAATAAGTTTACACAAAAATTCCATTCAACTATAGTACCTGTTCCAAAATTCCACCATTTTGCTGAATACAGAAGTTAATCATCTTCAAAAAATTAAATTGGACCATTGGCATTACTTCATGGTCGTTTTTGAAGGAGTTGGATTCATTTAAAATTCTCATATGTAACTCTTCTCGGTTGTCAATTGGAGAAGAGTAAACTCTAGATTTTAAAGCACCCCAAAGAAAGAAGTCGCACGGTGTCAAGTCGGGAGATCATGCTTGCCAACTTACAGGAGCATCAGCTCCCCTTCCGATCCATCGATTCGCAGCTTGTGCATGTAAGAATTCGCGAACCGCTAAAGTGCAGTGAGGAGGTGCACCGTCGGGCATAAACCACATTTCTGCACGCAGTAATACTGGAATATCGTTCAACAAATCCGGAAAAGTTTCTTGCAAAAACTTCAAATATGCCTCTCCGTTCAATCGATCTGGAATCACTACAGGACCAATAATGAAATTTTCAATTACTGAAATCCAAACGTTAATTTTGAGTTGATTCTGGTAATGTGTACTTATAAAAGCATGTGGATTTTCGACACTGTACACGTGTTCATTGTGAAGGTTAGTGATGCCAGACCTAGTAGAAGTGCCTTCGTCAGTCAATAGAATTTACCTACTGAAGTGGAGATCCTGAGTTCTCTCCTCTTGGATAAATCAGCAGAAAGTTAGACGATTCTCAGGATCATTGGGGAGTAATTCCTGAACTTTCTGAATGTTATGGGGATGAAATAATTGTTCCTTCAAGACATCATGAATCATTGTTTTAGGAACGACCAACTGCAAATCTAAACGCCGCGTGCCTAATTGTTGGTTTTCTCCAATCATGTCCAAAATTTGTTCTTCGCGTTCTATCGTTCTTACAGTTCGTTGTCGTCCTCGAGCCAAATTCCTGGGCTTGAAGCAACCATTCTCGCGGAGGCGCCTCTCCAGATTTCCAAAAGTTCGGTGGTTCGGCACTATGCGATCTGGAAATCTTTCAGCATATACTGTCGCGCTTTCACGTCCATTGCATTGACTAAATCCGTAAACCATAACTATATCAACCAATTCAAAGTTACTATACATCTCCGCCTAATAGTGATAAAAAATTCACCAAAATACCTAGTTAAGAACTTAAGGAACACTGTTATGCCAACATGGTCAAATGTGATATTTTTGACTTGCTAGAAGGTTGAGAAAATGAAATCTTGAAATTAGAAAACTGTTTTTTGTGATTGAACCGCTCATCATATCAAAACTTCTCAAGAGACAAAAAAGTTGGACAATTAGCCTAGCTACTCAATGTCTTAAACAGTTTTGCTCAAAGGCAGACAGTTAAAAAATTATGGTTGATTAAAAACACGTTCGAATTTTAAGGGGCACTTGTAAAATGCCAAGGTCATTGAGTGGATCACTAAAAACCGTGAATAATGCACCCGATTACGCATACCAAATATGCTTCCTATAGATCGAATCGTTCTCGAATTATTTGAGAAATAAGAAAAATTCTTTGGATTTGGCGATTTCTAGCGGCCAAACGAAGAAAATTTTCATATAGGTAAGTTGGCCTAAATCGATTTATTTCAAGCTGAACAATCTGTAGTATAACGTTGTACACGCAATTCATGACACCCTATATATATAACTTAGTTTCGTCACTAATGTAGAAAAACTACAAAAGTATGAAAATTTGAAATTTTCTTCTCGAATTTAAGAAGATATATATATATATATATATATATATATATATATATATATATATATATATATATATATATATATATATACAGTGTGTTCAACGAAAATTTGACCCCCTATAACTCCGAAATGAGTAACATTAGCGAAAAACACCAAGACACGTCGATTTTGTTTCGAGGGGAGCATTTTCGAAATAATTCGAAACTTCTCAGATCAACCCCTACCCCCAGCAACCCTAACTTTGAAATTCATCATAGGGAATAAGGGTCGAGTGGCACCTTACTGAAAAGGTCTGTCAATTCTCCACCTTGATTTGTCATTTTTAGAATTTTAAATTAACATACAGGGTGTCCCAACCAAGGGTAAAGTTGAATTCCTGGAAATCCCAAATACTAAATGAAATAGATTTATTTTGGCATAATGCAAGCGCAGGTTTATGCTCGGTCTAGAAAAACGACCTACACTTGTGAATTTGGAGTTGGTGCAATCAACCCCCTATTTCCAGCATCCCCAACTCAAAAATCATTCGATCGATAATAGGTCAAGTGGCACCTCGTTGGAAAGGTACTGCAATTTTCTCTTCGAATTTGGTATTTTCGAAATTCAGAATCATCATACAGGGTGTCCCGAAGCAGGAACATTGAAAATCCAAATAACTTTTTGAAACTGGTTCATTTCGGTATACGAGAACATATTTGATCCGAGAATAGGACTTTCTTGTGTGGTTATAGAATTTTTGCAATCAACCCCTTCCATTCAGCATCCCCAACTTGAAAATCATACAAATAATTCAAGTGGCATATCTTCAGAAAGGTTTTTGAATTCCAGAATGATTAAAGCATTTCATTCAGTTCGGCTCTCCATACAGGATGTCGCTTTCGAAAATTCAATATCGTCATTTGAAATTATCAACTAAAATTAATTCGAAACTGTTAAAAGAATTGGGGTACGATGTGTTGAGCATCAATTACGAAGAAATAAAGCTGATTTCTGCATTGAAAATGTTCACATTTTTTTCATTTCCATCTGGCGTGCAGTCATCTGTTATTTCTCATTTTTGCAATGAAATATTATTATTATTCAGATCAGTTCCTCATTATTGTTGTTGTTCGTCAGTTGAAATTAATCTGAAAATGGTTTATTCCACTGAGGAAAGGGTCGAAATTGTATCGACGTATTTTCGAAATAACAGTTGTGCCAAAGAAACGGCAAGGATATTCGATAGGAACCATCCTGAAAGAGAAAGGGGAGTCAGTCACCAGTACGTTAAATATTTGGTTGACAAATTCCTAGCTACGGGTTCGGTGGCAAACAAAAAACATGAAGTGGCATGTCCTGTCAGAAATGAGGCAACGGAAGTGGCAGTAGTGGGTCATCTACAAATGGAGAATACTACTTCGATCAGAAAACTATCTCGTCTGACTGGTGTATCAGCTACAACTGTCCATAGAATCGTGAAACATCACAAATTTCACCCCTACAAGGTAAAATTAGTGCATGAAATAAACGAAGATGATCCAGATCGTCGTTTACAGTTTTGTGAAAATCTAAGTGAAAACCTAAACGCTAATCCAAATTTTCTGAATAACATCTGTTTTTCTGATGAAAGCACCTTTATGCTCAGTGGTGAAGTGAATAGACATAATTGTCGATATTGGGACACACAGAATCCTCATTGGTTTAGAGAGGCCCACGCAAAGGCCTCAGAAGTTGAACGTTTGGGCAGGAAGTTTTGGCAATCATCTAGTTGGGACTTTCTTTATTGAGGGTAATCTGAATGGAAATGGCTACCTACAGTTGTTAGAGGAACACATACATCCTAGATTGACAGAAATTTTACAGAACGATCCAACTCTTTCTGAGGACGAAATGCGTTTTCAACAAGACGGTGCTCCTCCGCATTATGATGCTCGGGTGCGCCAATATTTAGACGAAAATTTCCCAGGAAGGTGGATTGGTAGAAGAGGACCTGTTGAGTGGCCAGCCAGGTCACCAGATTTAGATTTTTTTTTGTGGGGCCATCTAAAATCTAAAGTTTATGCCACAAGACCAGAAAACCTGGAGGAGCTGCGGATGAGGATTATCACAGAATGCTGACTTTTGACTCCTGAAGTTTTCGCTAATGTGAGAAGAGAGTTCGAAAATCGTCTGTATAACTGTATGGAGGTGGGCGGAGGTCATTTTGAACAATTGTTGTAAAAATCAAGTTAGTTTTTGTTTTCAATTGAATACAAGTTCAATAAATCTCGTTTTCCTGTTTAGATGAGCATCCAATCAGTTTCTCCATCATCCCTCATCCTGATCCTCACGCCAGAAAACCTCGATTGCCAAACTGAAACCAATGCCTCAGTGATTCAGAAAATAGAAAAATCTTTCTGGAACTTTGCCACTCAACCTGTAATCACTTGCATGATTTTTGAGTTGGGGATGCTGAATGGAAGAGATTGATTGCAAAATTCCATATTCACGCAAGAGAGTCTTATTCTCGAATCAAACATAAACATGTTCTCGTATTATACCGAAATGAACCAGTTTCAAAAAGTTATTTGGGTTTTCAGTGTTCCTGCTCCGGGACTCCCTGTATGCTGATTCTGAATTTCGAAAATACCAAATTCGAAGAGAAAATTGAAATACCTTTCCAACGAGGTGCCACTTGACCTATTTTCGATCGAATGATTTTTGAGTTGGGGATGCTGGAAATAGGGGGTTGATTGCACCAACTCCAAATTCACAAGTGTAGGTCGTTTTTCTAGACTGAGCATAAACCTGCGCTTGCATTATGCCAAAATAAATCGATTTCATTTAGTATTTGGGATTTGCAGGAATTCAACTTTACCCTCGGTTGGGACACCCTGTATGTTAATTTAAAATTCTAAAATGACAAATCAGAATGGAGAATTGACAGACCTTTATAGTAGTGCCACTCAACCCTTATTTCTTATGATGAATTTCGAAATTAGGGTTGCTGGGGTAGGGAGTTGATCTGACAAGTTTCGAATTATTTCGAAAAATGCTCCCCTCGAAACAAAAATCGACGTGTCTTGGTGTTTTTCGCTAATGTTACTCATTTCGGAGTTATAGGGGGTCAAATTTTCGTATATATATATATATATATATATATATATATATATATATATATATATATATATATATATATATATATATATATATATATATATATATATATATCTAATTATCTGACAATTCTCTTTACAATTGATCAAGGCTGGAAATGCATGTAACATTACAACGGAGAGATTTGAAGGAATTGACGAACACGTGCTACATATCGTCCATCTAGAAAATATCAAAATTGATAACCCGGAATCCACCCCCTCTCTACATATTAATGAAGTTATTTAGTTATATGACAAGATAAATACAAAGATCCAAACAAGTTGATCCGGATGCTTTTCCCAGGAGAATATCGGCCTAAGGAGGCAGGGCGGTAGGAACTAATTTTCCTCGATATCGACCAGTCTCGGCCTTCCGAATATGGCTCTAGAGCGAGCCTAAGAGGCTCTATCAAAAACAAATTAATTACTCAACGGGTAAAACCTTGTCGAAATCGAAGCGCCCTGTCAGCCTCACCGGGGAGTATGATTTGTGCCCGGTTATGGTTATGTTCTATAGGTCCCGCGGAGGAGAAACGCTGTTTTATGAACTTGAATCCAGCAAGTTAAAATGTAAGCTTGTATCTTTGAATACTTCTAGGTCTGATGAACAAATTGAGAAATCAAATTTCATTGTTCACTATTTATATTTTAAATTACTTTTTTCATGATTTTTGAAAATAGACTAGTTTTATGTATGCACATGACAATCATGTCAAATAGTTTTCAAAACATTATTCATTTTTTACCTGATATTTGTGATATTTCAATTGAGCTGGCAATGTGGAAAAAGTATTGACTTACGCTTTTAATTTGGATGTCATCAAGTTATGTGCAAAATGCTATTCTTCATATTTTAAGCTTCTTATTAAATTTATTTGCGCTTTTGATGAATCCTCTCAAATAAATGAAACCACTGACGTGTTTTATGGCTGTATATGGTGTGAAATATATCAAATGGAAAGCTGCTGATTTACTCTGTAAGTTTCTAGATTTTTATGAGACTCAATATTTCAGTTTCAAAATGTCAAACACTTAATCGTAAATTCCTTCTAAAAGTTCTCCCAATAAGGAAATTATCCTATTTTGATTTGACAGAAAAAACATGAATGGCTTTTATTTCAACAACAGGCAACACAGAAAAGAACCGGAGAAGAAAACAACGAAGAACAATCAATAATGAAATATCATTGGCTCAAGAAATTATTGTTAATTAGATAATCCCTGAAATCTTTTTCCGTAATTGAGATTAAGGTTTCAGATTCATTTTCATCTATGAAATAATGTGAGCAGTGCAATAACACAGACCACAGATATCAATTTAAAACTTTTTCTTTCAGAGACAGTAATATATAATTTTATCCAGTATTCAATTGAATGAAAGATGTGACGGAAATATTTTCACACGAAATAATCTCACAACTGCAGCTACTAAGAACTTGCAAAAGATATTAATCAGATGCATATTTGATATCTTCTTTTGACGAGATGGCATTTTACAGTTCCGTATCCAAGAGCATTATCAAATGTTTAAGCTGCGTCTCATTTCAAAAAACGAAGTAAAATCCTACCGATTGAACAAATTGCCAACTGCACTCTTACAAATGGAGTTGTCGAACTGCACGACGGTCAATTTTGGACCCAAGGTGCTATGTATGAACTGCAGGACAAAATGGAAAACGAACTGCACCAAAAAAAAGGTTCATTTCGTCGACTAAGTAGGTACAAGAGATAATAAAGTCATTGAGATTAGATGACCCATCGGCATACTTTAAGGAAATTTAGACATATTGGCATAGAGTATTGTGTTCGTCACGTTCAAATATAAATTCAGCAATTTAATGAAATATTGACTCAATTGCACTGGGTATAATAGAACAACCAGGAAAAATTTAGGGTCCTCTGAAATAGTAAATGTTGAAATATGCTCAACCTAATTTCACCTAACGCCTATCCTCATAACCTATTCAATTCAAAATTATAAATTTAAATTAGGTTAGTTAGATTTGGTTTAAAGGCGTCTATGGCCCTTACAAAATGGATTCAATATAAAATTATTTCATCATCTTAAGTACTATGTAATCAATCTAATACTTTTCAAGTTTCACATTACCTTTTGTTGTGGTAAAAGCGGAAAAGGTTACACATTTTCTTATTCTGAAAATAAAATTTATATATATTGTGTTGCAAAATACATATTTTTGTGAAAATTCAATAGGATTGATATGACAGCAATGATGAAATATAATAATTCAACTCTGAGATGGTCCTTCGTTTGGACTAGGAAACTACATATTGTTTTTGGATGATTTGATAGTTTCCATCCCTGTTCCCATTGAAGTTACGCCTGAACATTCTTCGTTTTTACAGTCTGCATAAGAAAACGAAAATCAAAAAAGCATTATCATTTATACTGCCGAAAAATTCAAACGAACCTGTCGAGACACTTGACGAGGACGCATATGGATGAACAGAAAATGCAAAAAGCATGAAATTAAAGTATGATGAATGAAAAACTAAGATTACGGTCGTGTTTATACATGTTTTTATGTAAATTGAGCTATAACATTGTCATACCTATGAACATCAATTCCAATTTAGTTATTGTATTTTTTAATTTTCGTTTAGGTACAAAAACGATTGTTTTGGGAAGAAAAACCATAAAAATTGTGACGCAAATAGTAAAAACAACACTCTTCTTTTCTTATACAACTTATAGAGTAAATTGAAATATCTGTGCCAGGCTGTCAAAAATTTGACTTCAATCAAAACGAAACAAAGGAGCGTATGGATTATCTTTGGTATACCTTCAAAATGATGAGGATGTACACCCTCCAATTCAAAAGTAACCAAATTAATTTGAATAAACAGTACTACTAGTGCCATTTGTTATATCATATACTGGTCGATAATTTGGTACATCATTGACAGCTGTTAAAAATTTCATGATATTTGTATCTGAACAACTTGAGTTATTGAGTTTCAAACGAAGAGCTGCAATTGAGTTTCATGTTAAACTTGCTAAATTTTCTACCGAAACGTACCAAATACTACGAAGTGCATATGGTAATGATTGTCTATCCGGTCCGCAAGTGTACGAGTGGTTCAAGCGATTCGAATCGGGTCGAAAGACCCTGCACGATCAGTCTGTCCCAAAACTTGATTATCGGAAGAAAACCTCGAAAAAATGCGTGAATTAATACAAAACAATGAAAAATCATCTGAAAATTAAAATAAAATTAAATTAGACATTCCTCAAACAACTGTATTTTGCATTCTGACCGAAGTGTTGGGCCCTACGAGGGTCAGTTTTAGGTTTGTACCTCACAAACTCACCGACGATCAAACGAAATTTTAATCGAATTGACATTTGTCATATTTTTCAAACGACTGTCAAATTGTTTCCGCAAATTTTTCTTTAAATTAAATAAGTTTCACGAAGAAATAATATATGGGCGATGTCAACCCAGATTATTGGGTCCATATTGATTCTAAAACATCTATAGATGATAATCGGCATCATTTGGAAGACTGAACCTGGCCATCGGGTTATGTATTTTTTTTCTTATTATCTCCTTAGTCCTTTTCATGACCTTGCCTGCTATGTAAAATCTTTTCTTAGATTTATTTAGACATATGAGAATTATGATTGCTGAAATATTTTTCTGCTGGTTTTCTTTTTCCACTGTTACAGATTCCTGTCCCAAACCCTTCATTTCACCCTTGTCTTCGTTTGGAAATCATGAAATGCAAGAGGGAATGAAGCGGCTAAACAGAAAAATCTTTGGTACTCTTTATGTACACACGACACCAACATAACATAAACAGACAAGCTATTGCTAGTGCAATAACGACAGGGAAACGAGTTTTTTCCTCAGGTTTTTTCACTTGTTTATTGAATCATATACAAGATAGTATGGTTCACACTTGTGTTTTTTCTGACACACACAAAATTATAGATATAAGCATTTATTGTAAATACAATTATTCAAATTTTGTAAATCACTTGTGTATATATATATATATATATATATATATATATATATATATATATATATATATATATATATATATATAATATATATTATTCAAACCCAAACTTCTAGAAAACGATTGTGACTGGTGGCGAGACGTGATGTTTTCAGTATGAGCTCGAAATAAAGCGCCAAAGTGCGGAATGAAGAGCGTTGGACGAAGGAAAACCTAATAAAAGTCGCTAGGAGAAGTCAAAAGTGAAGTTTTGTTGATTTTCTTTCACGATTGTAAAGGAATTATCCACAAAGAATTTGTTCCACGCAGCCAAATAGTCATAGGATATTTTTATTTGGATGTCACTAAGCGATTGCTGGTGTAACGTGTAAAGCTAAAATCACGCCACAACAATTTGAATTCAAAACACCTGATTCCAGTCAACCCTTTATCTGTGTCAAATCGTTACGCTACTGGTTAACAGTCTGATGCGCATAATCCGGCTATCAGATGATATGTCCTACCAGCTTCTCTTCAGAATCTTCATTTTGCTTTCTTTTCTTTGCCGACCTTTGGACTAATTAGTTGAACTTGAAAATCATCGTTGATTGTATTTGAAATAATTAATTTATATAAAAGTTCTCTAATGAAAATTAAAGACATACCTATATCTGAAATACTGTGTAGTGACCTATATAAAAATGTAGGTCCTAGGTGGAGAGTCGTAGGTGGAGAATCCTAGATGGAGATTCCTAGGTGGGCATTCGTGGGTGGAGAGTCCTAGGTGGAGATTCGTAGGTGGAGTGTCGTAGGTGAGAAATCTAGATAAATCCGAAGTTGAAATAGAGGTTTTCACTCTATAAGAATACAAGAGACTTTTGGAACTTGAACTCAAGATCAACGACTTCAGCCTCAACTGTTTTTACAGGAAATGTATTGATTTTACATATAACAAGAAACATTTGTTGATATTGTTTGCTATAACTTTTACTTATAATTATCATATGTAATTAAATATCTGAGTAGAACTACCTAGACTTTTTCTTTCAAGACCTCAGTGACAAATATTGAATTAGAGTCTCATTGCTCATATTTCCCTGGGCACGTAAAGTTATTTTTGTTACACTAGCAAGAATTTGACTTATTCGGATAGACTATCAAGAAAAGAGCAGTTAGACTCTTTTGCACGATAATGCCCGATCACATCGTTCAAGTTTTGTAACTGAATTTTCATCAAAAATCACATCATTGCCTTGCAACATTTATCCTATTCACCTGATCTGGCTCCGTACGACTATCATATGTTCCCTAAGCTGCATTTGACGATGAACTTAAAAGCGGCCCGATTCGATTGAGGCCATGGAAAGTGCGCTGACCAACGCGCTAAAGACTATTTTTAACAGGAGATAGAGATGAATACATTGATTAATGAAAAAGGTTTGTATCAAACTAAATATTGGTTGTTTAAATTTTCAAAATGTTCGTTTACTTTTGGAATGGAGATTGTATGAATAATAATCTATGCCCGCCCAAAGTGAAGTTAGAAGAAAAAATAGTTTCGATAATAGAACAGATGAATATCAAGAACTAGACAATGACCAAATCTAGAAAAGAATTCTTCATGAACATTGTGTTTCATTCATGGTGAAATATTTTGTATTTCCGTTCTTATGCGATACTCAATATTTGTTGGAGTATTCAAAAAGCTTTGAACCTGACAATCCAAAGGCTTCCCTTTGGCCGATCGATTTTTCTGAAAACATTAAAATCGAGATCTTCATCTTGTTTAAACCTAATTTCGCCACAAGTTATATCACGATTATTACGATCAAGATGAAGTTTACCCTTAGGGGAGTTTGGTTCGTTGGAGTTTGAGAGTTTCGATGGATTCTAAGAAATCTAACTATCGTACTTTAGGTATTCTGTGAATAATTTGTTGATCTATGGGTGAAAAATGATGGTCGATACAATGTGAAGGGAAAGTAGGTTCTTGGGTTCGCTGGTTATTGTAATCTGATTGATGCTCTTTGTATCTAGTTTTGAATGAACGACCACTCTGATCTATATAGACACCTTCCCAATCCATACAACTCCAGTATTGTTAAATCTATCAGTTTCACCTTTAGTATTGAAAAAACCTTGGGAAAGTTTCATGTGGGTTCTGAAAGCTACTTTTTAATGTTGTTTTCACATTTGCAATTTTTTCATTGATAGGGCCCTAATATGTTGATTAAATATATTTATCTATATTAGTTGTTTCTATACGTCGGCAAATATAATATGCTATTTGTGTTTATTTATTTTATTTGATTTCTCAGAATCTATGGAACTCCAACAAACTCCCCATAGAGATGATCTTCTGAACGACTAGTATGGCCCGTTACTACCTGATAGTGTACCATGATGATTGTAAGGAATTAAACTATGTATTTTACTATATGCTCGGTGATTCACCAGTGGTTTTCTCGTATCTTGAAAATTTTGTTCGAACGGTCATGGGAAACAGTTTTTTCTTTAGAAAAATCATGGGAGTTTTTCAGATTGAAAGACCACTTTTTACTGAAGATTCAAGAGCGTCCTAAACACTGCTATAATTCTTCAAGTAATAAGTTTTTTTGGTGAGTAATTTCGTCACAATGGTTTTTTTCCGTAAAAATTCATAAAAATAGGCTCTCACATCATCGCATGCTCCTTCGGTCAGAGAATTTGAATACTTGTTTCCTTTCGTTTTCTTATTGCACAAGGATAGTTTTTTGATGAATTGAAATAGATTATCCTCATTTTATACATGAGTGACTTAAAAATTATTGAATATTGTAATTTTAAAAATATCATATCTTGATTTTTTCAAATGGAACATCCTGTATTTTATTATTTATGTCAACGCATAAAATATTGTGCTATATTTTTGCAAAAGTAACCTTCTCTTTATCTTCGATCATTTTCGAAATATTCGATTATATGTAAAAATTTTTGATGATAATGCTACAAATCGTATCAAACTCATCTACATGCATCATTATTCCCGCAGAAGTTTTTTCTGTAATGATTGAGGTAGTAACGAATGAAACCTAAACGAGATAATTCTTTTAACGAATGATAAAATCAAGATAAATAGAACGTGAATCGAGGTATGTGTTGACATATTTTTTATTTGTGCCTTCTGTCAGGTGTCCGGACATATCATATTCTGCATTTTACATGGTGTTTCGTTATTAAACATTGTTAAAGTGAGATTTGAATCTCTCTCAATTGACGGCCATGAAGTTCTCCAAAGAAGAAATGGTTGATATGATTTTTATTCTGGGTGAGTGTGATTGAAATTCTTTGTTGCCAAGTAGAGTTTATGCACAAAAGTTTCCTGATAAGAGGCATCCTGATACAAGATGCTTTGAAAAACTTCTAATTAGATATATCGAAACGGGTAATATCGCTTACAAAAAACATGAAAACCCAAAAACTGCTACAGCTGAAGACAACCAGTTATCAGTTTTGTTGACAGTGACAGAGGACCCATATAAAAGCCAAAGAGAGATTTCTCAGTTAACAGATATGAGTCAAACTTCGGTCCAGATAATCTTGAAAGTTAATAAACTTCATGCATATCATTTACATCTGCACCAGGAACTGAACAATCAAGACTATGAAAATCGAATCAATTTTTGCAATTGGGCTAGTGACAAAGTAGCGGAAAATCCAAATATGTTTAGCAGAGTTCTTTTCTCGAACGAGGCAACTTTCCACAAGAATGGGCTTGTTAACAGGCACATCTTTCATTATTACGCCTTGGAAAATCCACACCTCATGAGACAAATAGATCACCAGCATCGTTGGTCCTTAAATGTTTGGGCCGCTACGGTAGATGGATATCTAATTGGGATCTAATTTAGATTTTCTGCAAAATCACCTACCAGTGTTACTTGCCAATGTACCAGAGCATATAAGACAAGTTTTGTGGATTCAACAGGATGGAGCACCGGCACATTACTCACATCAGGTTAGAGAATATTTGATTCCTGTATTTCCAATCAAATGGATAGGACATGGTGGTCCTGTTAGATGGCCAGCTATGTCTCCGAACCTTACAAGTCTAGATTTTTTCTTGTGGGGTTATATTAAGGGCATCGTTTACCAGAATCTTTCTACAACACAGTTGCATATGAGACAGAGAATAGTCGATGCCTTTCAATCAGTTAATCCGTAAATGTGGTCGAGAGTTCAGCGGTATTTCCTCAGAAGGATTGAGTTGTGTTATATACGATAATCGAAAGCCTTGTGATAAATTACAAGTTGAATCATTCAAACAAGTTCGGTTTTTGCGACGCCCACGACAGCACATATGGATTATTGAAACAGATGTGCAACTCAATGGTATCATATTGATCTATCAGAGACCTCTAAGTTCAAAGAATTTATTAGTTGCTCTAATATGTATGTTGGCGCTTACTTAATTGTTTCGATAATTTAAATTATAAAATTATTTTTTTCCATTTCCATTGATTTTTCGATAATTTAAATTCTAAAATTATTTTTATTTCCAATTTCTGTTGAAGCTGCATCTAAATCCATAAATAGGTAAAATATACGTTTTGAGGACTGATTCTCTGAAGAAAACGATCAAAAATTAATTAATGTGTTATTTAATATTTATTTAAGAAATGTATACCTTAAACAAATATTTCAAATATTATCAAAATGTACAATATATATTTCGAAATTTTCTTCGTTCCATAGAAATAATAACTGAAGATTATTTCAGTTTTAAAGACCCTTAAAATTCAAACAATTAATCCACGTGTTGAACATCGTTCTACATTCTATTACATGATTTTCCATTATGCATTCGATCCCCTACCTGGTCGGTGAGACATTGACCATTCACCCTATTCTGACCTCTGACATCAATTCACTACTAATTTACTGTTAACCTCAATATGAACCCTTCATTGATTCATCGTGAAATGAACGAGATTCATTGATTGGATGGAAAATATTTGAATGGTGATTGTGTTTTAAAATTACTAACAATAAAATCCATGGGTTATTATCTTTTCTGTGAAAATTTTGTTATTGTTTCTACAGAATTCGCAGTTGGCTAAGAATGCTCTATTTTTCTCAAAATGAAATGCGAGATTTCTGAGAAATTTTTATTCGGGGCATGTTCGTTTTTCTCATACTGAAATAATGTTAATTTTATAAGAAATTTTTATACCTTAACCCAACAGTTGAATTATTCTAGATTCTGTAAAATTTTGCTTTTTTATTTCTTCCTGTACTTCTAAGGATTCCCAGAAAGACAGAGACACAAAACTTTTTCAAGAAATAAAGTTTTATGAAAATCAGAGCGGTTGATAATAAAATATATAGGTACATTTTGCATTTCCAAAATTTTTGAAGATATAAATCATATATATTTGTTATTTCAAATGGCAAATACTGAATTGAATAGTCAACTGAATAAGAATTCCAAAATCTGTTGAATGGTGTGCAGGTTCCTTATACCTATTCTGTACAGTTGTCGATTTGAAAAGGATGTTTTAATTATTTAAGAATTTATTCATGAAAATGGGCTTTGAATTCAATTTTCATCGAAAAATTTATTCAAAACTACAATGAATGCTCAAAATATCTAACTTCTTCTTAAATACACTTTTAAATAGATTCTACTCGGAGATGTTTGCTTCCTGGATGTTAGTCGCATACGAACGAGAAACCAACCAACAAATTCCGTAGTTATCTCCAATCGCATTCACCATAATCACTGATTCCCCTTTACAAAAATTCATGATGTTGAAGAACAATGACAATAAGAAATTCATGAGTAGTATTCTCATAAATAGTATGAACACAGAATAATAATTCATCAACAAAGTATCACCATTTTTTATTATACAGGGTGTTACATAATAGTATGTCACAATTTGAGGGGTTACATTTACGTGCACTTTTAGGAAAAAATTTTCATATAAACATATTTCCGCAAAAGTTGTTGAAATTCCTGGAAAAGTTGGTTTTTTCTTCTAAACTCTTGCAGTTTTTGAGATATTCAGCCCAAATTTAGAATGCTTTTTGAAGTACGCCACTGATCAGCGTACAATAAATTTTCGTCTCCTTCGTTCAATTTAGAAACTTTTTTGACAACTGTAATTTTTTTGTATCAAACCGTTCTCGAGCAAAAAATTATTAAACGATTGTATGTATTCGCTGAATTGAAAGCACTTCTAATTAAAAAAATGACTAGTAGGCTTTGATTTTTACATTTATTTATTTATTTTGACAGTTGCTTAAGCTGAACCAGTGTCTGCTCGAATTATTTATTAAATTAACGATTAGTTTTGAGACCTTTGAAGTTATTGCTGTAAGAAAAAATGGCTAATTTTACTAACGTCGATTTGGCTGATATCCATTATATGTACGGTCTGGCTCACGGAAACACGATAGAAGCTAGGCGATTATATCTGGTGCGCTTTCCGAATCGAGTAACACCATACAGGCGAACATTTTCAAATATCCACAGAAGGTTGAGGGGAACTGGTACTTCTACTGCAAATAATCATTTAAAAGGTGCAGCTCAAACTATGAGAACTCCAGATATTGAGGAAGCAGTTTTGAATTGTATTGATTTGATTCCTCATATGAGTACAAGAAAAATGGGAAATCAGTTGAATATTTCACATGTTATAGTTTGGAGGATTCTCCATGACTTAATTGTACCCGTGTCATATTCAACGCCTACAAACTCTACTACATCGGGATTATTCTTCTAGACTGAATTTTTGCCGATGGTCCTTAGATAAAATTAGAGACAATGCTCATTTTGATAGTGAAATATTGTCCACAGACGAAGCTAACTTTTCGAGAACTGCTATCAGAAATTTTTCACAATAATCAATATTGGGGGGAAATCCCCATTTTATTCAAGAATCTCATCATCAAGAACAGTTCCCACTAAATGGTTGGGTCGAAATAATTGGATATCATTTGATTGGGCCATTCTTTTTGCCTAACAGACTAAACGGTCCCGTCTATCAGCAATTTGTTGAGGAGGAGTATATCTTTAATGCTCGAGGATGTGCCACTTTTGGTGAGAAACATAAAGTGGTTCATGCATGACGGGGCACCTGCACATTTTAGTACAGAAGCTAGGGATTTCTTGAATAATACATTCATTAACCGATGGATAGGTCGGGGTGGGTCAGAACCATGGCCTCCTAGGACCCCAGACTTAAATAGTTTAGACTTTTGCTTATGGGGATATCTCAAAAAATTAGCTTATACCACTCCAGTGAACACTGTAGAAGAATTGAGAAATCGAATAATAACCTTTTGTGACACGATAAGAATTAGCATAGGAATATTTCAAAAAGTGCGTGATAATATGCGAAGAAGAACAGAGGTCTGCATTCTTGCAGGTGGAGGACACTTCCAGTAATTTATTTAGTTTTTAATTGTTATTTGTTTTAGTTTGATATTGAATAAGTATAAGTCGAGTCTTAGAAGACGAGCTATCAAAATAAAGCAAATTTTGGGCATACCTATCGAGTATTTCTATAACTTTTTTTTTATTTAGCGAATAACATACAAATCAAATGAATAATTCAAATTCAATAATTTTTCACTCGAAAACGATTGGAGATACGAGAAAATTACAACTGTCTAAAAAGTTTTAAAATCAAACGAAGATGACCAAAATTGATTGTGCGCTGATCAGTGGCGTGCTGCAAAAAAGTTTGAAAGGGCAAAAGAGACATGGCCTCGGAAAAGAACACCTTGTGAATTTCAGTTAAAATCTAGGACGTGTAGTGATGGAGGCTCTAAAAACTAGCTTGCATTCCAAATTTGGTTTGAAAATCACAAAAACTGCAGGAGTTTTGCAGAAGGAATCATATATATGTTGCAGAAAGTTTTGGTGGCTGTGACAGCCAGACTGATATATCAAACTTACGTTCGTCAAATCAAGGAGTAAGCTGGAACAGGCTGGTGGACATTCCTGCGGAAAGCGAAGCTATTTTGGAGTCGGTGCAACGGTGGAATACAAGGATCTCTCTTGGTTGGCATCGTCCTGATTACCTTGCTAGGCTATCTATGTTTGGAATTCCTACGTTCTCAGACCGGCGGATCAGAGGTGACATAATATTCACCTACCTATCTACACAGGGAGTTCTCGGTACTGAAGTCAAGAACTATTTTTCCTCGAACACTGACAATTTTCGCGGTCACTCATTCAAACTGACGAAAGAAAATTTTATCACAAATCTACACCAGAATTTCTTTTCGAACAGAATTTCCGACTTGTGGAATCGTCTACCTAGTTCGGTGGTGAGTGCAAATACAGTCAATCAGTTCAAAAGTAGATTCGACGCTTGGAAAATGACTCAGTGATTGGGATATATTACTTTATGTCAAGTGCGCGCTTGTGTACGACCATATTGTATAGCTTAGTCTTATGTAGTTTGTTTGTTTGAGTTTATAGGATTTTACTCAACTCTTGTTAATAATATTAGATGTCAAGGACGAAAGGAGTTTTAAATTTTCGAACAGCATGGTCGCTTCGTTATTACAAACGATATTATATTCACACAATAGTTATAACTTGATGAAAATCATTAATTAATTCATAAGAAGCGTCATTGAAGAATTAATATCGAACTTAAGCTATTTCAATAATTCCTTATTCTTTATTCTGTAAATGGATATATAGGTACTAGATAAAATTAGGGAAAAGTTATAAAATTTTCCGTGTTTCATGAAAACACGCCCTGCATGTTTCAAAAACGGGAGTTAGCATTATGACTCAAAACCGTAGGACAGAGAAGTAATTTCCGCAGTTCGATTCCACGTGAAAAAGTGCAATCAGAATGTCAAAACCATTTTTACGTTAAAAAACAAGATATAGATAAATTTATATAATGATTAATTAATTATATATAATTCTTCTGAAGATAGTTCAGCATTCCTCATCCAGCCACACGTTTAATATATGTTAGTGGAACTTCGAAATAACGAGTGTGCACTGAACCTTGTCTCAATCTAAAGGGTGCATGCAGAAGCATGGTGATGATGTCGCAGTCAGTGGAGGCACTTCCGAATGTTG
The DNA here is from genome assembly GCA_013387265.2 of Cryptolaemus montrouzieri. Classification (NCBI taxonomy): domain Eukaryota; kingdom Metazoa; phylum Arthropoda; class Insecta; order Coleoptera; family Coccinellidae; genus Cryptolaemus; species Cryptolaemus montrouzieri. The sequence continues at coordinate 67,172,777 of JABFTP020000021.1, read as the reverse complement.
CAAATTCGCGGGAAGCCCTGTTAGCCCGAGGGCTCCTACAGCAGCCACGAACAAGTGAACGACTTCGCGTTCCCTTCTCTCCGAGGAGACGATAAGATAAGGTACCGCTAGGTTATGAAATGGCACTTTAATTACACTAATGGGAGAACCAAATGTTAATTAGAATTCAAAGTCGAAAAGAGCGGAGCTAGATCCCAATTTATGGCGTCGCGGTGCTAGCGGTGGATCCGTCGTGCGAAGGGATGGAATTAGACGCAGCTGCGTCCGTCAATATCTTTAATGGAATTTCTGTGTTATTCTTTTGGTTTTGAGCGACTTTGTTTTTCAGGGTGTACAAGAAAGTGACATTGTTCTGGCTTTAGATTTATTGATGGAATCGATCTCGCGACCTCTCAATTAGAGTTGCCTTAATCGGTAGAGATAAAACTTGAGAGTAAATCATTGTTTCGTAGAAGAGAATTAAATTTTTTTCTGTTGTAGAAGATTCAGTTTTCTTCTTGAAACAACAGAGATGAATCATACATGTGAGGTTTGTTATTTGTGTAAATAATGGCTAATTATTACCAATTTTCAAAAACTTTAGTTTACTTTCCTCAAAATTTATCTACCAAAATTCTAACCCTTCTCCTAGCCCTTTGGGAATTATATTTGCAAAAATCCCTTCATAGTCAGATTTCGTGATTTTTCAGTGTGATATTGTGCTTTAAATGTGATATTGTGCCTCAAAACAGGGTTTGGTAAATGTGTTGGAAGAGCTTAATTCCCAATGAAGTATGATTTTTATCGAATAATTAGTCGAAAAAATGTTTCTTGTAGTATTTTTATTTTGATCTGTAATAAAATTACAGATTACATTTAATTTAATTGAGGAGGTCGTTGCTTGATGAAAATCGATATACATATTTTCAATGAAACAAAACATGTGATACTTGTTCGAAATGAATCAAATTATTTTCAATGAAATAAAACTATGGTATTTAGATTTAAAACACAGTACTTGTTTTTTATTATTTAGATTTTCACTATATTAACAAAACTAAGACCGTTTTCACCACACTGTGGCTTCATCAGATAGATACCAACTAACGAACAGAGTTATTCCTTATATATTAGTCTTATTTCCTATTTAATATTACAATAGGTACAAGTACAAGGGTATGTTGGAAAACTTCGGAGTTGCTTACTTTATGATTTGAAAAGATTGAGTAAAGAAGAAGGATTTAGATCTAATTGACTATTAGGTAACCTACCTGAATTCTTTTCTTTGTTGATCCCTAAAATTTCCAATATATTGAGTTTTGTCTATTATTTTCTTTATGTAAAATTTCGAAATTATCTTCATCATTATTACTTCTTCGAGTGATTAGAAGAATGGGGATCTGATTTATGATTATTAAAACTACGTTTGTGCTCGGATAATCTAACTTTGAAATTTCTGAAAGTTCTACCAATATAAATTTTATTACAATCCCCGCAAGACAGTTTATAAACACCGGATTTATTACCTTTATCAATTTTAGATTTGCAGTTTTTGATATGTTGACCTAAAGAATTATCAGTTTAGAATGCTATATTGAAATTATAGTGCGAGAGGAATGATTTTAATTTTAGACTAGGATTACCAATATAAATTAAGCTGTTGTATTTTGAGTTAGAACTTTTTATACTTGGAAATACTTCCTGGATTGCTTTTTGAAATTTTTTGCGTGAAATCATGTTCTTAATCATACTTGGACTGTAACCGTTATTGACTTCTATTTGTTTGATATTAATGAGTCTTTGTACCATACTGTAGTAAGCTTCTAATTTATGTGAATGAGGATATGCAGATGAGCTGTGAATAGTAATATCTGTAGGCGATGGCTTATTAAAAATAGAAAAATCATGTTTGCCGTTAATTTTAGTAATAGTTAAATCCGGAAAGTTAATGGTGTTTTCTTTTTCTTTCTCTAACGTGAATTTAATATTATCGTGAATTTTGTTAATGAATGTTTTGAATGGCTCAATTGTCTGTTTGTGCTAGTGAAACAACAAATGATATCGTCGACATATCTAAACCAATAAATGAAGTGATGAATAACGGATGTTCTTGGATAGTTTTTTCAATATTATCCATGAAAATTTCAGCAAGTAGAGGGCTCAGAGGATTACCCATGATTAATTCTATTTTACTATTATATAATACTCCATTGAAGTTGAAATAATTTTTTTTCAAAACAAATTTCTAAAAGGTGTAAGATTTTTGATTGAGTTACCGGATTGACTTCATTAATTTGAAGGGCATTGTTGATGAGTTTCTCTGTCTCACTAGGGAAGAGATTTTCTAAATCCCATGACATAAGTTTAGCGTTCGGTGGTAGTATCATATGCTGAATTTTATTTATTAGGACTAGGATTAGGATTAGCATACTGTTGAATGATGTCTATGAGAAAGCGTGAAAATTTTGCATCTGGAGCTTGAAAATATGAAACTACTGGTCTAATGGGATGTCCAGTTTTATGGAGTTTGACGAGGGAGTAAAGTTTTGGTGATTGCGGGTTGTCAATGAAAAGTTTATATTTTTGGTTGGTAGGTATTATAGACTCGGCATACTGTAAAGCGTTTTTTACTATGGATTGAAATTTATTAGTTGGATCTTTATCATTTTTTTCATAACAACCTGATTCAATGAAATTTTGGGTTTTCAATAAATAGATTTTTTTAAGGCTTTGACTGTATGACCTTTGTCTGCTTTAGTGAATATGATATCTTCAGATGCGGACTCAGATTTGATGGACTTTAAAGTTGTAGTTTCGAATTTCTTAGGTTGAAAACTATTGAACTCCTTTTGAAGTAGTAACGCTGAAGAGTGTTTTAGGTGTTTGGCTTGCGATGAATAATTTAGGGCTATTTCGGTTTCAATTCCTAGCAGGTCGAAATGGAGATGAGCGAAATTTGACTCTAAATTGTGTTTAAAACCCTTTTCTGGAAGTGAAACCTCATCTTCGGAAAAAAAAAATTTGGACTTGATTTTTGAATTTTCAGGTTTATCACTCATTAATATATTTAATTTTTGCAACTGACTTTTATACTTTTTGTGAATTAATGAATGAACTTCGAATCTTGGTACGGAATCGAAAATGTCAAATTCTACTGACTGTAATCTATGAAGCAACTCCAAATGGATTACCTTTAAAAAGATGTTGTAGTTGTCTCGTTGGGCTGATATTATGTGTCTTCAGTTTTATATATTTCGAAAATACTTCGTTCTTCAAATAACTAGAAGGAACCAGATATTTGGTGTGTTGGTCGCACATCTCAGAATTACCTTGAAATACCGAATGACCATTGATCATTCAAAAATCATGCCAAATTTTCCGATCACCAATTTTATGATAGGTTCAGTAAGTTTTCAGATCCTAATTTTTCCGAAGATGAAGTTTCACTTCTGAAAAATGGTTTTAAACACAGTTTAGAGTCAAATAACGCTCGTCTCCATTTCGATCTGCTAGGAATTGAAACCAAAATAGCCCTAAATTATTGATCGAAACCCAAACACCTAAAACACTCTCCAGCGTTACTACTTCAAAAAGAGTTCAATAATTTTTAAACTAAGAAATTCGAAAATATGAGTTTAAAGTTCATTAAATCTAAGTCCGTATCTGAGGATATCATATTCACCAAAGCAGACAAAGGTCATACAGCCATAGCCTAAAATAAAGCAGATTATTCATTGAAAACCCAAACTTTCATTGAATCAATTTGTTATGAAAAAAAATGATGAAGATCCAATTAATAAATTTCAATCCATACTAAAAATCGCTTTTGAGTATGCCAAGTCTATAATACCTACCAACCAAAAATATAAACTTTTCATTAACAACCTGCAATCACCAAAACTTTATTCCCTCGTCAAACTCCATATACAGGGCATCCCATTAGACCAGTAGTTTCATATTTCCAGCTGCAAAATTTTCACGCTTTCTCGTAGACATCATTCAATAGTACGCTAATTTTGAACCTAACTTCTCAATAAAAAACTCTTCAGCCCTAATAAATGAAATTCAGCACACGATACTACCACCGAACGCTAAACTTATGTCATGGAATGTAGTAAATCTCTTCCCTAGTGTTCCACGTAGTGATACAGTGAAACTCATCAACAATGCCCTTCCAATTAATAAAGTCAATCCGGTAATTCAATCAGAAATCCTACACCTTTTAGAAATTTGTTTAGAACAAAATTATTTTAACTTCAATGGAGTATTATATAATAATAAAAAAGGTTCAATCATGGGTAAACCTCTGAGCCCTCTAGTCGCTGAAATTTTCATGGATAATAAGAAAAAATATCCAAGAATATCCGTTGTTCAAACATTTTCTTTTTAGTATAGATATGTCGACGATATCATTTATTGTTTCACTGGCACAAACAGGCAATTAGAATAATTCAAAACATTCATTAACAAAATTCACGATAATATTAAATTCACGTTAGAGATAGAAACAGAAAACTCCATTAACTTTCTGGATTTAACTATTACTAAAATTAACGGCAAACATGATTTTTCTATTTTTCATAAGCCATCGCATACAGATATTCTTATTCACAGCTCATCTACACATGCTTATCCACATAAATTAGCAGCTTACAGTATGTATGTATGGTATATAGACTCAGTAATCTCACAATGTCACAAAATAATTTTATAAAAGAGCTAAATATAATTAAAAAAATAGCAGTCAATAACGGTTACAGTCCAAGTATGATTGAGATTTCACGCAAAAAATTTCAAAAAGCAGTCCAGGAAGTATTTCCAAGTATAAAAAGTTCTAACGCAAAATACAACAGCTTAACTTATATTGGTAATCCTAGTCTAAAATTAAAATTATTCCTCTCGCATTATAATTTCAATATAGCATTCCGAACTGATAACTCTTTTAGCCGACATGTCAAAAATTGCAAATCAAAAATTGATAAAGGTACTAAATCCCGTGTTTATGAACTGTCTTGCGGGGATTGTAATAAAATTTATATTGGTAGAACTTTCAGAAATTTCAAAGTTAGATTATCCGAGCACAAACGTAGTTGCAATTATCATAAATCAGATTCCTATTATTCTATTTTCTGAACACTTACTCGAAGGAAACCATAACTTTAATGATAATTTCAAAAATTTCCCACAATGAAAATAAAAGACTAAAACTCAATATATTGGAAACTTTAGAGACCAACAAAGAAAAGAATTCAGGTAGGTTACTTTATAGTCAATTAGATCTAAATCCTTCTCCTTTACTCAATCTTTTCAATACATAAAGTAACCAACTCCGATGGGTTTTCAACATACCCTTGTACTTGCACCTATTGTAATATTAAGTGGGAAATAAGACTCATATATAAGGAATAACTCTGTTCATTAGTTTGTATATATCTGATGAAGCCACAGTGTGGTGAAACCGGCCATAGTTTTGTTAATATAGTGAAAATCTAAATACCATATTTCATTGAAAATAATTTGATTTGTTTCGAACAAGTATCACATGTTTTGAGGTATGACTACACTAGCAGATTTTTGAAAGGATTATCTCGTTTATATTTATATTTTTACAAGACAGCTACCACTCATAAAATGGGTGAGGGTCGGTTAGACCTGTTTACAATAATCTCATATCCGAATTCCATCCAGAATATGGATGAGGGCTGATTAAGCCTGTCACAATAATTAAATATTAAAACTTCCATCCAAAATATGGGTGAGGCCAAGTAAGCCTGTTTATAATAATTAAATATTCCAACTCCACTCGTATATGGGTGAGGACCAATTAGGTCTGGTTATAATAATTAAATATTCCACATTCCACTCGTAATATGGGTGAGGACCAATTAGGTCTGTATAAAATAATCTAAGGTATAAACTTCCACTCAAAATATGGGTGAGGGCAATTGGGCCTCTATCTAAATGATCATATTTATTAAATTCATTAAAAGATGCCAAAGAATGCAAGGATAAGAATTCAATACAAATGCTACAAAGATCAAATAGACATTGTTACGGAATCTGTTTTGTTTTTCTCATTTCTTACCTATGGTTTAAGCGACGAAGAATTGGTCGTATCATATCAAACCTTACATAAAAGAACTTGAGTAGGTTACTACAAATACACAACACAACAAAGAAAAGGGTCCTATTTTATATAAGAGAACTTCAAGGCAAGTTCAGTACTAGACGATCACATGGCTTTTCATTTGACCGATTTCAGTCGGTCTCAGGTGTAATTAATAAGGGAATAAAATAAGATAATTCAGGTATTGCAATTTACGTAAAAGCGATGCATTTTGCATCGTCTTTCGTAGACCGGGGTTGGGGGTGTTTCAATATAGTGAAATCTAAATACCATATTTCATTGAAAATAATTTGATTTGTTTCGAACAAGTATCACATGTTTTGAGCAGATTTTTGAAAGGATCATCTCGTTTATATTTATATTTTTTACAAGACGTATTCTGCAACTCTTGCAATTGTATAAGTTTGGTGGGTTGATCCTGCATTGAATAAAATAATTTAATAAGACGTTGCCATGCATACATCTTTATGTCTGATACTGATTTCAAACATAATTAAATATGAAATGGTATCAAGCAGCTATCAATATTGATATTGATATATTGATAGCTTACGTAAAAAATATTTGCTTGAATGTTCAGTTATTAGAGAACTAACAGAAACTGAAAGAGAACCATTGGTAATAATGATTGGTTTTGGAGACATTTCTACTAGTAGCACCCAATATTTTCTTTGGTAGAATTATTTTAGAATTCTTCATAAGCTTAAAGAAGTGAGTAGAGTTAAAAAACGGCCACAATCTAACCTGACTGAAGCAGCTACATATGAAGATGTGGAAATTCTTGTTAATGTATAAGAATAACCAAGAACGTCAAAATCAAAACTTGCCCTAGACCATAACACTAGCAAGTTATTGGTAAGGAGGATATAGTCTGAAAGTGAGATCTCTATCCCCAAAAATTAAAATTATGAATGATTACGACAAGAAAAAATGAGAAAAATTTCAACGCTGGTTAATTTCTTCATTTTGCATTCGATTTGGGATTTATTATCAAATTAAGATACCGGAACATAGAGACAATCTTTTTAGAGTATTGAATATCGAGTCAAGAATTTAAAATAATAATGGCGTCATTTCAACACTCGAAAGAATTAATGATATTGTTGATGAATTTATTTTATTGAGATTCATTTCAGTATGATTAAAATGAAACACTATATATTTCAAAATGTTCAATTTAAATACACACGACCGGTTTCAACAGTTAGGTCATTTTCAAGTATCTAAATCTAACAGTTATGAGCAAGAATGTGTTAAGTTAACTATGACTAATTGAAAAATTCAGATAATATATACGCATGTCTAACTTATATTACACATTATCTAATCTAGTAGTTTCATTATTTGAAATATTAATTCAAAATTTTTTCATAAAGACTTCGTTCTATCAAGAAGTGTTCAAACAAAATTAATTCTTTTCAAATTTTCATATTGATATTATATATAGAGTAAATGTTTATGCCCAATAGCCAACAAAATGTCTACCCCGATCGCCCGCTTTGAGTCGTTCAGACTTCTTGATTTGGATATTTACATCCACCAAAAGTCTTTTCAAGCGAATCATAAACAATACTAATAGGATTAACAGTTTTTCTTTTTTTCAGACTTACCCTAAACAAAGGCCCCCTGCTGTTCATATTCAAATAGTACCTCGCTCTACATCCAGGTTCGAAGGTGAGTCATATTTCATCACTCAGTAGTTCTAAGATGTTAATAATATCATCACGAATTTCTACGTCCCTTATACTTTCATATAATAGTATTAAGAGCTTATTTTGCATCCTCATTCCACAACTCCATTTTTGCCTCCTTGACTAAGGGATTACGAAGAATCAGGAAAAGAATGTGTATACCTTCATTGTGAAATTTCATCTGGAAACTTCGTAAAACTTCAGGAAACAATCTTAATACAAAGAATGCCGTTATTTAAAAAGCTCGCTTGAGCAGATAGGTCTTTCGTTATTTCACTTTTCCTTTTTTCATTCGACTTAACGTTTGAATATTAAAATCTAAAATTATTCACAAATTCTGAGAAGAAATCTTGCCATTGTCTGGCAAAAGCAGAAGGTTTTTTACATCTTACCTGTATCAGTATAGAGTTTCTTTGTGAACGAATACAATTGATATTTCATTATCAATATTAGTGCGAGGAATAATCACCGCGTGGAATTCCAATCGCAGTTCGTTTACTTCAGAAGGATTAACATATTCATTACCTCTTCCTCCAAGTGTCATGGTTTAACATGTTGGAAATCAGTTTATTTACATGCTCTTGAAGTTGAAATAAAAAATATTGTATTAAATATTCTGTTGGAAATAAATTTAACAGCAGATGTTTGGAAACGTTAGAGAAGCGTGTCGGCAGGATACTACATCGAAAACAAACATTTAATCTGAGGCAGGAAAATTTCAGAAGAAGTCGTGAGTCGCTTGAGGATAACCAATGGAGTTAAAGGTCGCTGACATTATTCTCTGACGAAAATATCAGGAATTGAACTAATAACGCCAAAATTTGTAATGCGGGGCTTAACTCCGGCGCCAGATCTGACGAAAAAATTTATATGAAATGTGGAGAAGGCGTGGGCTAACCAACTCTGCATGAGGATTTTAGGCACCACCACGTTTGATAAACCCTTGAAATAGTATTGGTGGTTACTCTTCATTTCACTACTCGAAGGTGTAAGCAGAACTGGTTATACTATCTGTGACATTTGAATTTGGGAGGCTTTTGCTTGGTAGAATTCCATTATCAATAATGAAAACAAGTAATGTGTCTTTAGGAATTTCACTGAATAATTGTGATTCGTAGCTCGTTTCACTACACCGTAGCTGCTTCAGACGAAGACGTCTGAAGAACTTGTTTTTATTAAACTATCTGTGGCTCACCAAGATGATTGGAGGTACCTGATATATCGCATCTTGAAGAGAAGAATGAAGATTTTCTCAAAAGAAAATTATATTCAATTTCCCCAGCACGCCTGGCATTTTGTCCAAGGCAGTAATCTGAAAAGAGATTTGTGGAAATCAGAAGTTGTAAGTATAAATACCTTATTCGCCTGCCTTTGCACCGTTGTACTTATGGCAATTCCCATGTACTCTTGAGTCACTGAGTTCCAAATTTTAGGAAGCAGATTTTCTAGTTGTTGGAGTGTTCTGCAAGGCATCCAACGTTGCTGAATTTGCCGATCCATGTTGTCCCAAACATGTTCTATGGGATTCAAGTCGGTACTTCTGGCTGGCCATCTTAAAATATATATTTCGGCATTTTGCAGAAGTTCTGTAACTACTCTAGCAGCATGAGGCCGAGCATTATCAGGCATATAAATGAAGTTTTCGCCAATCAATGGACCAAAGGGTACAACATGGGGTTCAAGGATATCTACAATGTATCTGGCCGCTGTCATTCTTCCATCATTCACTAGGACTAACTCAGTTCGACTATGGAAATAAATGCCTCCCCACACAATTACTGAGCCCCCTCCGAAGTTTTCGGTTTGCCGGATATTGCATTGCTGATACCGTTCCCCAGGTCTGTATACAGGCATGCGTCTATCATTTGATACTAGACAGAACCTGGACTCGTCGGAAAAGAGAACATTCGACCATTCTGGAATACCCCAATTTGCATCTTCCCTCGCAAAGTGAAGTCTTGCATCTCGATGCTCTCTGGTGAGACGCGGGCCGTTAGAAGCCACCCTTCGTCTGATATCGTCCTAACAGTTTGCAATGAAATATGCACATTTCTGGAAAGTGCAAGTTCATTTTGTATCATTCTAGCCGTGCAGTGCCGAACTCTTAGTGCAGTTAAACGAAGCCAATCTTCAACTGGTGTTTTCATCCGATTTCTTCCCTGTCTGGCCCTTCTTCCATATTCCCCTGTTTCGTGGTACAGATTAATTGCTCTTGAAATAGTGCTTTGGTTAACATTCAACAAGTTAGCCACGTAACGTTGGCTCCGCCCCTCCTCTAGAAGTGTTACAATTTTTACCACTTCATTATCATTCAAATAGCGTCCAGAACATTCAGCAGCCATTACAATAAATTCAATGATTCTAAAATCAACAAGAAACACAGAATACTTGTATTAATTTAGCGTGAAAACTGAAGAGAAATTGAAGGAATACTGATAGTTATATAAACTCATTCTTGTTTCAGACGTGTTTGAGATCATATGGAAATAAATGTTATCACATTGAAAAGATTTTTTCCCCCTCATATGTCCAAGAACATATGTTGACAAAGAAACTGCGATCGAGCTGCTTAATCGATTGTGGAATTCAGAATACCAGGTGATGCGACAATTTTTGTGGTGTATATATGAATTAAATGATAGTTTATAAATCAGGCTTTTATACGGTATATACTGGCTACACACGATTATGTAATAGCCGATTATTTATAGAGAGAGAAGAGCGTCAAAGGAAAAAATTATGAGAATCTAATGAACCTATCGATTTATACTATTGTATTGATGTAGAGTATCTCAATATCTATAGTTAAAAAAAATTTCATATTACTCAGTGTATTTTCTCGGAAAGGGGTTTATTCATTCAATACTTTTGCAACTGTGTAACTTTTCGTACTCAAATTCCTCCGTTTCAGAATTTTTTATTTGAATAAAGTATGACAAGCAAAGATTTTCATAGATTTCATTCGGTTATTATATCAAATAGTATTTGGAATTGACTTTCGATCAATTGATGAAGTTGAACGGAACGGATCTGATATTAAGTTTCTCATTTTTCAGAATATTGAAACGTCCTAATCCAAAACAAGATTTTGAAGAAGCATTTTATAAACTTCTAGTAAAAGACATGCTTCTATATCTTGGAATAACAAAGTCAATTACTTAAAATCATGAGCTAGCATAGTAGAATGCGTTATTTGAATATTTTAGGAAGGTGTGTGAGACTGAGGAGTACAAAGGGCCCAGAGGTCTTTATTTCCACCCTATATTAAAACCGTTCTTGGGAAGTAATTCCACATAGAAAATCATTAGATGTTTTATTTGTTATTGAAGAATTTTTCTGGATGAGTTTGCACAGATATATATCTGATTGATTTTATATATTCATATTTCCAAACTTGTCTTTTTAGGAATTTTATCACTAAACTGGAAATCTAAGAAGGTCCTTATCTTTAAAATAGCTATGTTGTATACCATAATAAGTCTTAACATTGAAATTTCTATGATGATGAAGGTTTCAAAATGGGACAAAAATTTTATATAAGACTAAATGAATCCCCCAAGTTAACGTTTTAGTAAAAGCAATTGAGCATAAGAAAATGGCATCATTGTAATTCGCAAAATGAATCCAGTGGCAACTTGACTAACAGACTAGAAGATTATAATTGTGTCATAAAAATTAACGACGTTATTAATACCCTCTTATAGCAAAATAAGAGCAATCCGATGGCACTATGACAATAAACTCCGATGGAGTAAACATTAAAATCGTTAAGTTCAGTAACAGAAAAAATGCACCATAAAGATAACTATAAAACGTAATAAAAGCAGAATCCGAAAGCGAGAGAAATTCGGCTGAACTCAATTAATCAATAAAACAGTAAAACGCTCCCCCGTCGCTGTTAAGAGTGTAGTAAGGGGGTGGGATGGGGTTAAAGAGGGTGGCTCGAGGGGGTTGAAATGTGCGGTTTCGAGACGCTGGCCTAGGAGAGAAGCAGCCAGCGCACGCGGGTTGTGGTCGTCGAGGAATCTCTCGTTATTATATTGAACACTGCCTTACTATTACTCTGTACTAGCGGCGGAACGGCTCTGAGGCCTGTTTGCCTGCCTCAGCCACAGCGACTTATCCGTGGTATTCACGCACACACGCGGGATCAGATGAGGTACAGCCGACCCACGTTTTCACGGACCACGTACGGAATGAACACATGCCAATCTGATAACTCTTTCTCTAAAAAGATTATATTACATTTTCGTGGACAGGGCTCAACATTCCGGGTATGCCTTTATCCCATTTTCCCCCCATGAAGTTTTCAGCTCTGATCTGACAATGTGTACGCAATATCGTAATGTGAAATAACTTGGAACAGAAATAGATTTTGAAATTAATCAATAGATTCCCCTTGCTCCCTGGAACACTTGAAATACCTACTTTGTCACCCATCTTATATCAATTTCAATAAATGTATGAAGCAATTATCTAACTATCGATAACAGAACAAATCTGTGGTAGACATGAAAATCACTCTACGAACTCGCAGATAATAATAGAAGCACAGCATTCTAATTAAAAATTTATCTGATAATGAAACAATTCATATGTCTTAACCATCACTAATTATTAGTGATATTCTTTGGGGTAGACCTGTTCTTTCAGCAATACAAATTATATTTATTAACCCATAAACAATATCAGTCAATTCTCTAATGGAAGGAAATTCGAATAATTCGAAAGAAATATGATTGATATGTCCTTAGATCAAACAGGCATGGGGAAGTTTTTCTCTCAGATTGCATATTCAGACTTCTCGAACTCTAATAAGAGATTTTCGTAAATTCTTTTTATGTTCGCTTCAAATGAATACTATTAACAGAGTTCAGAAACCTGTTCAGTTGTCTGCGTGGTTCATTCCAACATGCAGCTTCCTGAACTGCAACAATAGTACCTATTCATTCGACAATCTAATTCAAATTAGAAATAGTAATAAACCAATAGAGTATTTTTGAGATTCAACCATATATCACATATGTAGCTCCCCCACATTGACAAAAGAACGCTGCCTTTAAATCTAGGACATATATCTTTCACTTCTCTCTATTGTAGACAGAAAATATACAGTACTAGCTGACCCGTCAAACGTTGTTTTGCCATATAAATTTGTGTTGAGTACTTTTGAGGATATGTAAATCACTTAATTACCTAATCGTGCGAATTACACTCAAAATTAACAGATTTTATTAATAATTAATTAAATAGGAATAATTACTCGAGAGATACACTGAGATAGAAATGATAATTGTAAACGTTATTACTACGCTTGATGCATAAACAACAATAATAACGGCCGAAAGCTGTGAAAGTAGTGAGAGAAGACTTATAGTGTGAGAGAAACACCGGCTTCGGTCTCATCCCTACTCCGTGCTGTTCACTTTGAAGTGACACCGGTATAGTGTCGCATTTCACTCACCAGTAAAGTCGCGGCAAATTTTAAAAATCTAAGATTGGTAACACTAAGCATGAGTACGCATATTAAATTTGGTAAAAATCGGTAGAGTCGTTTCGGAGGAGTAGGGTAACTAACATTGTGACATGAAAATTTTATATATAAGATTAAACAAGGAACAACGGGTCCGGCAAGGAAAGTGAAAACGGCTTGATAGATCAGAAAGTACAAAACATCACAGTCCATATCATATATCCTAAAGCCTAAAAGGACAAACCTGGTAAATTGGTTTTTGTGCAATCACCTAATGAAGTAAGCGTAAGCAGTCAAAAGCACAAAATTGACGATTTTCGTTGAATGTCATTTAATTAATGGAGCATCTGGGAGTTACTGCACCTGGAGAAAAGTTACCATGGATTTTATACTACAAAAACCGAGACACAACTATAAGAAACACTATGAAACATTTGTAGGATAGTACATCGTAGAAAAATAGGGAAGGCTTATTTTCAGAGAAAGCAAAAGTACTGAAGACATTGATCCTATGGTTGAGACTAAATTATCATCGAATGAGAACGTTGACATCACCTAGCACAAGACTATTATCTTTTTTAAAACATCAGGCAGTTGCTTAGAAAGCAAAAAAAATCAAGAATATTTGATCAACAAAAAATCTGAAAAAAGTGTGTAACGAAGTGTATTCAATAAAAAAAGTTCTCATAATTGTTGGCACAGTAAGAGCGACGAACTTATGCAAATGATGATTAGTGATGTTCAAGCCAATTATTCAGTATTAATCATAAAGATTCATGAAAAAAAGAACAAAATTCGAGTGTTTACTAAAAAACTAATCAAGAAAATTGAAAACTGAATCGATTTATTATTGTATACTAACAAACCTACTTTCTTTAAGATATTTGAACGCAACTCCTGAATTGTATAGAGGCTTCTGTTTTCGCAGGACATTGGCAACCCATCTCATTGAAAGAGGTTGCAGAGGTATGAGAATGGAAATGATCAAGTGTAGATGAAGGTTACTTAAATGATAAAAGTCAAATCAATTTTGATTCATAATGTGATGAACCATAGTAGTAAATGATTTGTATATTTAGTTAATATTCATTATACTGATCCCATCAATAACGTCGAGTTTTCTAATTTCTTATCATAAGTTAGATTCAAAGGACTGAATTTCGTGCAGTTTGTTGTGTACCATTCACGTAATTATGGTGATCTTCTTGGCTTCTCTCTGGAAACGTAGAACGCTGACTAGATATGAACGACATAAGTGCCTTGTGTTGAGAAGCAATTGTGTATTTTGTGTATATTTTAGACGATTTGGTGGTGCATGAACAAGTCCTTTATAGAGTTAATTGATTATAATGAATCCGTGCAAATGGGACTTGATGGATAGTGAGATGTTTGAAGGCTTGCGAACAATTTTCCTACTTGGGTGCAGATTGACTTCGATACCGAGTCAATAGTGAGTGTACCACTGATGGATATAACTAAGGACCCACATCGGGAAAATTTTGGATACTTAGGTCTACACAACCATATCAAAATTCGTTTTCGAAATGTTCTAGGAATGCTGTAGTAGAAACGCAGTCCTAGTTGAACTCACAAGACTGGGAACTTATAACCACTTTACCAGAGGGGTAGTTCGTTGATTTCACAGCATAGCTGTTGGTGTGAATCTGTAAACTCAAAGGAATAATCATAGAGCAGTGTTAAGTTATTTGAATAAAATGTCGTAACAGCAGCAGACGTTCTCTCTTGAACTTGTGAGTGTTGCATACTCATTCACAACATCAGGCCAGAGTGACACTTCATCAATTTGTTGGAACGTATCAATTGAATGTATATATTTACATATACAGGCGAAGTCCTGCAACAAACGCACACTAAAAACTACCATGGCTACACTGGGGAACAAAGAAGAGAAAGAGTAGATCAGCCAAAGAGAACTTCAAGAAACCAGACTAGTTCGACTATTCACTGCATCGCAGCACACTGTGCCTACTAGATGAAGATATCAAATATTAATACTGCTCCTGTACTTGATTTGCTGTTAAATTCATCATGTGTCAATATCCAATAACTCGAAAAATTTATCGTTATATGTGTGAACTCATTTAATAGGCTTATTCAGGAAGCAATATTCAATCTTCTATAAAATGATTATTATCCTTCACTGATGGAGCTGGATCTATGATAACTGGATATGCAACGCTGACGAGTTCAAACGAGAACGAGACTGCAAATTGTTCCTCCTATTCATGACCGGCGAGTAGGTTGCACTACTACTATTGTGGCCCTGGTTGGCGATGAATATGGAAAGTGGATCCGAGAACCAGCTGTTTTATTTATTCTGTTCATAATAACTTAAGTAGATTCTGTGGCAACTAATAAGATTTCGTTGCTCGTGTATTTTTCAGCGTGAAAAACAGGCAAATGTTACGGAAGTATCTTGTACGTATAATTTAGCGAACGACCAAATTAGCAAGCAAGGTATAGGATATACCTAAACAAATCTCTATACAAAATAGAATGAACTCACCATATTTATAAACGGATTCTTGAAAGTATTGAAAAGTTTCTTGAATTTCACAAATTTCCTTGAATTTTGTTAAAAGTAGAGAAATACGACAGAGACAGAAATAAATGTTTTCCCCGCAAAAACGCAACGTTGTTTCAGTTTGGTTTTCCCACAATTAAAGGATTCGTTCTTCTCCTTGTAAGACGAAAAACAAATATTTTAATTAAAGATGCAATGGGCATATGTTTAAGATGAATTTGCCGAGTGTATACATAGTGGTTGTTATGGAAAGAGGGGAAGACCCAAGCGAAGAACCTCGGGAACGTTCGCGACCCTTACCGCTCGTAGCGCAAAGCTGTTCTCTATGTATTTATTCATATCTACAAGCCAGATGATGATATAAATAGCACTGAAAGTCGCGTTTTCTATCTAAATCACGTCGACATATTGCTATGTATAGCACTTCGGAGCACACTATAAATTAAACCAAAATTACTTCATATTATTCGTCCTCATAAATATGCGCGACGTTTTCCACATGTTTGCATGACTTATTTCGCTCTTGCATTTTATATACTTCATTTCCAGTTTTACTGGTGACGTTTTCTCCCCAATCATCAATATAAGATAGGTTAAGCATGATCGATTAGATGAATTATTCAAAATTTATTTTTCAAAATCGGGTACAGGTATAGACAAATGTACTTCTTCTCTCTCTATCTATATTAATTATATGGTCCATCTTCTTTTCCATATTCCATGTTTCCATATTAAATTAAATAGTTAAGGAAAGTAAATGTGTGCTCATTTAATACCCAGAAAGGACCAGGATAAAATTCTGTATACAGTGGTTGATCTATTTGCCTTAAAGTAATGAACCGTAGTAAACGTCGTTATTCCAAATATACATTTCAATCCAACATGTTCGCAACTGTTCTGAATAACAGCTGGGAGAGAGCGAATTTTCGTAGTAGAATGAGTTCTTCAGATTAGAATATTGAAATTGTTGACAGAAAAACATGCATATATTTTAACATTTCGTACATTTTAGAAGAGCAGTTGTTTCTGAATACACAGCTTGTCAATGACCAGAGCTCGTTAATCAATATTGAATGAGGGGATTTCCGAAAATTTTAATGGTTTTAAATTCATATTGGCTTTTAACTCAAAATTGCCACAATTGGAAATCCTGAAGACTTTATTCGAAGAATAATAATAAATCTTGGGAATATTGTTGAAGTAAGTTGCTCCTTGAAGAAGTTAGTTCTCCGAACCACTCATCATGATCATCGTCATCCTCGCTTTGTCATATACGCTGAGTCTCTTACTGAATCGACACATACTTTACTTGCAATTCAGCTGCATGTTGTTCAAATGAATACGAAACTATAGTCTGTTGCTCCTATTCATGACATTCGACTGAATTTTAGTACTGCTTTTGTGGCTCTGGTTGACATACTCATGATGATCTACAATCATGATGCATATATCACAGAACTAGGTTCTTCAAACGAGGGATAATACACAATCTACAGAAAGTTAAATATTGCTCCTTGAATAAAACTTTCATTGTCTTAATATTCACAGCGATGTTTATCGCCATAATTAATTTTATTAATTAAACTTATTAACCTGATTCGAATTCGCATACAATGATACCCGAGTACCCACGGAGGAAAGAAATAGTTGATTGCTCTCTGGACAACAGGTTTAGATTTTCAATAATAGCATCGTGGATGAAGATTACGCCCCTTGATTTAGACATATATGTTCATCAATTGAAATTAATTGAGAATGAAGAATTCTAATTCAAAAAATAAAGATTCCTCAATCCTAGAAACCCCTAACGCCAGGAAGATTCCATTACGATTTCGACCCAATATTTCCCCTCGTTATACTACCCAAAGTTTTCCTATGATTGCCTTGAGTCTTTAATTTCTGAGAAAAGTTCAAATATTTCAATTGTTAATCGAAATATTTGCTCTACTTGTCATTAATATCGATTCCCGATATTGAATTGTTCTTCATTTGTTCACGTAATGAACATCCTTCATATCTCAGCAATTTGTGAATCCAACCTGTTGAATCTTATAGATCAAACTCAGTTTAGAAGATAAGCTGTTGCACGGCAAAAAAGATACAAATCATGTATTTTATCCGGAAATAGCCGGAACTGACCCGTTACCCTGTCCGTTACCGCCTTACAGCGCGATAAAACCTCCCCTAAGTTGAGGCCCTGCTAAAAGAACAGCTTTAACACACTTCCTTTGGTGTCGGTGTACATCCTCTAATCCGTCTTATAGGGAGCTCTCTACATAAAACATAATATTCAACTCGATCCAACCTAGCAAGAACAACATTTTAGATTCAATCGTGATACGAGAATAAATATGATTTTAGGAAGGAAGATTCGAACTTTCATTTTGAAAAATATGTTTCTGAAAAGAAATATTTTTTTTTGCTTTACTGTCGTTAGTTAGATAAAACACAGTAATCATGCTTTTCATCCTATGTTCAAGTTTTTTTTTGTAAGTATGACCATATTTCTTATAAACCAAATCCTCATTCATCGGATTTTCAATACTAGCGTGTTCTGAAAATAGATTGAATTTTCCTAACTTACCATTCAATGAAGCCAACATTCATATGAAATCATTTATTTCATAAATCACTATCCCAAGCTCAGAGCTACGCTCGATTGGTAGTGGAATATGGAAGAGGAATATAGGTGTTAAGCTACTTTCATATCATTTTTAAGTAAGAAACCACTTAAACTCGAATTGCAACAATAACTATGGAAATACAACTACAGATTAACCATAATGTGAAACTTCATACAAATAATAATAATAATAATAATAATAATCATCATATTAGAGCAGAAATCGGTCGCCTTTCAATCAAGGCGCTTGAAATCACATATACGCAAAATTTATAGGAAAATTGGTACGAACACAAAACACCCTGATCACAAACAACACATCGACGTGTATATGGACACTTTGAAACAGAAACTCCAAGCAAAAGCAAAGAGGCTTTCAAGATACGTCAAGTGTACTGAAAGGAAACACCAAAACCAAAGGTTCCTCCAAAACGCTGCCAATTTTCATAAGGGAAATAACAAAACTGCGACCAACAATAACAGAGAAGTACCTGACGCACAGTGCTTGACCGACTATTGGTCATCACTATGGTCGAACCCCAAAGAACACAATAGAGATGCGGAATGGATCACGAATGAAAAAGAACGCCTCGATATCAGACATATGGACTTCGATGGAATAACGGAGGAAGAAATTACAGCAGTATTGGAGCGACCAACAATTGGAAGGCCACTGGTATAGATAATATCACAACTACTGGTACAAGAAGTTTGATAAGCTCCATGGAGCCCTAGCAAAACAGCTCACGTATGTTCTTCAACATCCCAAGAAAACACCCACTTTCCTAACGCAAGGCTTAACATATATGCTACCTAAGAGCGATAGAACACAGGATCCGTCTCAATATAGGCCAATCACTTGCCTGCCAACACTCTACAAAATACTCACTTCATGCATATCCAATCGAATATACCAACACCTTGACGACAACAATATATTAGCAGAGGAGCAGAAAGGATGCAGAAAGAAACACCACGGGTGCAAGGAACAACTCATCATCGATTCTGTGATAATGAAACAGGCACACGTAGGGCATCGCAATGTTCATTCAGCTTTTCTCGATTATCTGAAAGCATTCGATAGTACCGCCCATTCTTGGCTTGTTGAAGTATTGCAGATATACAAAATTCACCCAGCCCTGGTAGAGTTCTTGAAGACAACAATGACACACTGGCGCACGTCTCTGCAGGTCAACATGAACAATAAATCAATTAAAACCGACGAGATACCCATACGTCGTGGAATTTTTCAAGGAGACTCTTTGAGTCCACTATGGTTCTGTTTGGCAATGAACCCATTGTCCTCAATGCTCAATAGAACTGGATACGGATTTAGGATAAAAGCAGAAAGGAATTATCATACAATCTCCCACCTGCTGTATATGGATGACATCAAATTATATGCTTCGAACAACAAGCAATTGGATGATTTGCTGAAAACTGTCAGTGAGTTCTCGGCAGATGTTCATATGAAATTCGGGACTGAAAATGTAAGACCCTGAACATTCAAAGAGGAAAGTCATAGATGGTGAAACACAACTTCCAAACGGTGACATTATACAGTGCATGAGAGATGGCGAAACATACAAATATCTGGGATACCAACAAGCCAGATTGTTAGACCAAAAGCAATCAAAGGAGAAGATTCGTTCAGAATACAGTCAGCGTCTGAAGTCTGTGCTGAAATCGATGTTGAACTCGGGGAATCTAGTCAAGGCAACTAACACCTACGCCATTCCAGTGTTGCTTTACTCATTTGGAATAATCAGATGGACTAAGACGGAGCTAGATGATATTCAAAGGCAGACCCGAACGATGCTGACAAAGTACAACAATCATCATCCAAAATCGTCTGTGATACGAACAACTTTGAAGCGGAAAGAAGGAGGACGCGGATTAATAGATGTTGTCAATTTACACACTGAACAGATAAGAAATCTCAGAGAATTCTTCTCAGCAAAAGCTCTCACTTCTGACCTACATAGAGTGGTATCGTTGGCTGATAAGGATATACACCTCTAAATCTTGCTACCAGAGATGACCTGCTGAAACTACCATTCCTATCAGATACTGAAAAACAAGAGCAATGGTCAAGAAAGGAATTGCATGGACGACATCACCATGAGATTAATCAACCACACATCGACAAAGAAGCCTCCAACAAATGGTTGATGAAAGGAGAATTATTCGCGGAAACAGAGGATTCCTTATGGCCATCCAAGACCAAGTGATCGCTACAAACAACTACAAAAATTTATTATGAAGGACGGAACATTACAAACAGATAGGTGCAGAAAATGCCATATAAGATCGGAGACTATACAGCATATTACGTCCGGATGCGAACAACTGGCCAATACAGACTATCTTCACAGGCATAATCAAGTGTGCAACATTATCCATCAGAAACTTGCACACAAGTACGGACTTCTGAATACATTCCAGCCATATTACAAGTATCGACCGGCGCCCGTATTGGAAAATGACTCTATCAGATTATACTACGATAGGCCTATTATCACTGACAGAATGGTGACGAATAATAGGCCGGACATAGTGGTGTATGATAAGAGAGCCAAAACAGCAATGCTGGTGGATGTCGCCATACCAAATAATAACAACGTGCTGAATAAGTTCCAGGAGAAAAAGTCCAAATACACAGACCTTGCTATTGAGATCAAGCAGATTGGCACCTCGACAAAATAGATATTGTTCCTGTCATCGTATCCTCGACTGGTTTAATACCCAAAACTTTGCATGATAGCCTTAAGAAATTAGAATTGCATAAGAATACCTATATAGAAATGCAAAAAGCTGTAATTCTTAATACATGTAGGATAGTTAGGAAATTTCTGTCAAGTATATTGTAATCGAGCCTATTCCTTTGATTCCTAAATCTGGGAAAGGTAAATTATATCCAGCTACTAGCTGAGATAGTGCATAAGTCCACGATAATAAATAATAATCATAAAACAAGAGCAATGGTCAAGAAAGGAATTGCATGGACGACATCACCATGAGATTAATCAACCACACATCGACAAAGAAGCCTCCAACAAATGGTTGATGAAAGGAGAATTATTCGCGGAAACAGAGGATTCCTTATGGCCATCCAAGACCAAGTGATCGCTACAAACAACTACAAAAATTTATTATGAAGGACGGAACATCACAAACAGATAGGTGCAGAAAATGCCATATAAGATCGGATCGATACAGCATATTACGTATGCGAACAACTGGCCAATACAGACTTCTTCACAGATAATCAAGTGTGCAACATTATCCATCAGAAACTTGCACACAAGTACGGACTTCTGAAAGGTATTACAAGTATCAACCGGCGCCCGTATTGGAAAATGACAGCTACGATAGGCCTATTATCACTGACAGAATGGTGACGAATAATAGGATAGTGTGTATGATAAGAGAGCCAAGACAGCAATGCTGGTGGATGTCGCCATACCAAATAATAACAACGTGCTGAATAAGTTCCAGGAGAAAAAGTCCAAATACACAGACCTTGCTATTGAGATCAAGCAGATGTGGCACCTCGACAAAATAGATATCGTTCCTGTCATCGTATCCTCGACTGGTTTAATACCCAAAACTTTGCATGATAGCCTTAAGAAATTAGAATTGCATAAGAATACCTATATAGAAATGCAAAAAGCTGTAATTCTTAATACATGTAGGATAGTTAGGAAATTTATGTCAAGTTTATTGTAATCGAGCCTATTCCCTTTGATTGCTAAATCTGGGAAAGGTAAATTATATCCAGCTACTAGCTGAGATAGTGCATAAGTCTACGATAATAAATAATCATGATCACAAACAACACATCGACGTGTATATGGACACTTTGAAACAAAACGTCAAGTGTACTGAAAGGAAACACCATAACCAAAGGTTCCTCCAAAACGCTGCCAATTTTCATAA
Organism: Cryptolaemus montrouzieri; assembly: GCA_013387265.2. Lineage (NCBI taxonomy): Eukaryota > Metazoa > Arthropoda > Insecta > Coleoptera > Coccinellidae > Cryptolaemus > Cryptolaemus montrouzieri. Next base: position 67,150,400 of record JABFTP020000021.1, on the reverse strand, counting down.
GGAAATAACAAAACTGCGACCAACAATAACAGAGAAGTACCTGACGCACAGTGCTTGACCGAATATTGGTCATCACTATGGTCGAACCCCAAAGAACACAATAGAGATGCGGAATGGATCACGAATGAAAAAGAACGCCTCGATATCAGACATATGGACTTCGATGGAATAACGGAGGAAGAAATTACAACAGTAATTGGAGCGACCAACAATTGGAAGGCCACAGGTATAGATAATATCCACAACTACTGGTACAAGAAGTTTGATAAGCTCCATGGAGCCCTAGCGAAACAGCTCACGTATGTTCTTCAACATCCCAAGAAAACACCCACTTTCCTAACGCAAGGCTTAACATATATGCTACCTAAGAGCGATAGAACACAGGAACCGTCTCAATATAGGCCAATCACTTGCCTGCCAACACTCTACAAAATACTCACTTCATGCATATCCAATCGAATATACCAACACCTTGACGACAACAATATATTAGCAGAGGAGCAGAAAGGATGCAGAAAGAAACACCACGGGTGCAAGGAACAACTCATCATCGATTCTGTGATAATGAAACAGGCACACGTAGGGCATCGCAATGTTCATTCAGCTTTTCTCGATTATCTGAAAGCATTCGATAGTACCGCCCATTCTTGGCTTGTTGAAGTATTGCAGATATACAAAATTCACCCAGCCCTGGTAGAGTTCTTGAAGACAACAATGACACACTGGCGCACGTCTCTGCAGGTCAACATGCGCATAAATCAATTAAAACCGACTACCCATACGTCGTGCATTTTTCAAGGAGACTGAACAATAAATCAATGAATTATTGTCCTCAATGCCGATACGGATTTAGGATAAAAGAGAAAGGAATTATCATACAATCTCCATACCTGCTGTATATGGATGACATCAAATTATATGCGTCGGAAAGAAGCAATTTTGATCAAGAAAACTGTCAGTGAGTTCTCGGCAGATGATTCATATGAAATTCGGGAAAGGTAAATGTAAGACCCTGAACATTCAAAGAGGAAAGTCATAGATGTTTCCAAACGGTGACATTATACAGTGCATGAGAGATGAACATACAAATATCTGGGATACCAACAAGCCAGATTGTCCTCAAAAGGAGAAGATTCTCAATACAGTCAGCGTCTGAAGTCGGTGCTGAAATCGATGTTGAACTCGGGAATCTAGTCAAGGCAATTAACATACGCCATTCCAGTGTTGCTTTACTCATTTGGAGGGACTAAGACGGAGCTATCATAGATATTCAAAGGCAACCCGAACGATGCTGACAAAGTGCAACAATCATCCAAAATCGTCTGATACGAACAACTTTGAAGCGGAAATATGGAGGACGATTTACACATCAAATTCAGAGAATTCTTCTCAGCAAAAGCTCTCACTTCTGACCTACATAGAGTGATATCGTTGGCTGCAAGGATATACACCTCTAAATCTTGCTACCATGATGACCTGCTGAATCTACTGAAAACTGTCAAGAAAGGAATGAGATTAATCAACCACACATCGACAAAGAAGCCTCCAACAAATGGCAAAGGATGTTCATAACAGAGGGATTCCTTATGGCCATCCAAGACCAATGATCGCTACAAACAACTACAAAAATTTATTATGAAGACGGAACATTACAAACAGATAGGTGCAGAAAATGTATGCGAACAACTGGCCAATACAGACTATCTCCACAGAACATAAATCAGTGGGCAACATTATCCATCAGAAACTTGGACTTCTGAATACATTCCAGCCATATTACAAGTATCAACCGTCATAGATTATACTACGATAGGTGAAATGGTGACGACAACTTCCAAAAACGGTGACAGATGTGGCACCTCGACAAAATAGATATTGTTCCTGTCATCGTATCCTCGACTGGTTTAATACCCAAAACTTTGCATGATAGCCTTAAGAAATTAGAATTGCATAAGAATACCTATATAGAAATGCAAATCTACATGTAGGATAGTTAGGAAATTTATGTCAAGTATATTGTAATCGAGCCTATTCCCTTATGATTGCTAAATCTGGGAAAGGTAAATTATATCCAGCTACTAGCTGAGATAGTGCATAAGTCCAAATAATAAATAATAATCATATATAATTCGATATCGATCATAATAATTCGATAGAACACAGGAACCGTCTCAATATAGGCCAATCACTTGCCTGCCAACACTCTACAAAATACTCACTTCATGCATATCAATCGAATATACCAACACCTTGACGACAACAATATATTAGCAGAGGAGCAGAAAGGATGCAGAAAGAAACACCACGATGCTGACAAAGTACAACAATCATCATCCAAAATCGTCTGTGATACGAACAACTTTGAAGCAACTCAAATCATTCTTCTCAGCAAAAGCTCTCACTTCTGACCTACATAGATTCTGAGATGGCGAAACAGGGTTGACAAATATCACGTCGGAATGTTCAACAAGCCATTGTTAGACCAAAAACAATCAAAGGAGAAGAGAAGTCGTTCAGAATACAGTCAGCGTCTGAAGTCTGTGAAATCGATGTTGAACTCGGGGAATCTAGTCAAGGCAATTAACACCTACGCCATTCCAGTGTTGCTTTACTCATTTGGAATAATCAGATGGACTAAGACGGAGCTAGAAGATATTCAAAGGCAGACCCGAACGATGCTGACAAAGTGCAACAATCATCATCCAAAATCGTCTGTGATACGAACAACTTTGAAGCGGAAAGAAGGAGGACGCGGATTAATAGATGTTGTCAATTTACACACCGAACAGATAAGAAATCTCAGAGAATTCTTCTCAGCAAAAGCTCTCACTTCTGACCTACATAGAGTGATATCGTTGGCTGATAAGGACACCTCTAAATCTTGCTACCAGAGATGACCTGCTGAATCTACCATTCCTATCAGATACTGAAAACAAGAGCAATGGTCAAGAAAGGAATTGCATGGACGACATCACCATGAGATTAATCAACCACACATCGACAAAGAAGCCTCCAACAAATGGTTGATGAAAGGAGAATTATTCGCGGAAACAGAGGGATTCCTTATGGCCATCCAAGACCAAGTGATCGCTACAAACAACTACAAAAAATTTATTATGAAGGACGGAACATTACAAACAGATAGGTGCAGAAAATGCCATATAAGATCGGAGACGATACAGCATATTACGTCCGGATGCGAACAACTGGCCAATACAGACTATCTCCACAGGCATAATCAAGTGGGCAACATTATCCATCAGAAACTTGCACACAAGTACGGACTTCTGAATACATTCCAGCCATATTACAAGTATCAACCGGCGCCCGTATTGGAAAATGACTCTATCAGATTATACTACGATAGGCCTATTATCACTGACAGAATGGTGACGAATAATAGGCCGGACATAGTGGTGTATGATAGGAGAGCCAAAACAGCAATGCTGGTGGATGTCGCCATACCAAATAATAACAACGTGCTGAATAAGTTCAGGAGAAAAAGTCCAAATACACAGACCTTGCTTTTGAGATCAAGCAGATGTGGCACCTCGACAAAATAGATATTGTTCCTGTCATCGTATCCTCGACTGGTTTAATACCCAAAACTTTGCATGATAGCCTTAAGAAATTAGAATTGCATAAGAATACCTATATAGAAATGCAAAAAGCTGTAATTCTTAATACATGTAGGATAGTTAGGAAATTTATGTCAAGTATATTGTAATCGAGCCTATTCCCTTTGATTGCTAAATCTGGGAAAGGTAAATTATATCCAGCTACTAGCTGAGATAGTGCATAAGTCCACGATAATAAATAATAATCATATATAATTCGATATCGATCATAATAATTCGATAGAACACAGGAACCGTCTCAATATAGGCCAATCACTTGCCTGCCAACACTCTACAAAATACTCACTTCATGCATATCCAATCGAATATACCAACACCTTGACGACAACAATATATTAGCAGAGGAGCAGAAAGGATGCAGAAAGAAACACCACGGGTGCAAGGAACAACTCATCATCGATTCTGTGATAATGAAACAGGCACACGTAGGGCATCAATGTTCATTCAGCTTTTCTCGATTATCTGAAAGCATTCGATAGTACCGCCCATTCTTGGCTTGTTGAAGTATTGCAGATATACAAAATTCACCCAGCCCTGGTAGAGTTCTTGAAGACAACAATGACACACTGGCGCACGTCTCTGCAGGTCAACATGAACAATAAATCAATTAAAACCGACGAGATACCCATACGTCGTGGAATTTTTCAAGGAGACTCTTTGATTCCACTATGGTTCTGTTTGGCAATGAACCCATTGTCCTCAATGCTCAATAGAACTGGATACGGATTTAGGATAAAAGCAGAAAGGAATTATCATACAATCTCCCACCTGCTGTATATGGATGACATCAAATTATATGCTTCGAACAAGAAGCAATTGGATGATTGCTGAAAACTGTCAGTGAGTTCTCGGCAGATGTTCATATGAAATTCGGGATTGAAAATGTAAGACCCTGAATATTCAAAGAGGAAAGTCATAGATGGTGAAACACAACTTCCAAACGGTGACATTATACAGTGCATGAGAGATGGCGAAACATACAAATATCTGGGATACCAACAAGCCAGATTGTTAGACCAAAAACAATCAAAGGAGAAGATTCGTTCAGAATACAGTCAGCGTCTGAAGTCTGTGCTGAAATCGATGTTGAACTCGGGAATCTAGTCAAGGCAATTAACACCTACGCCATTCCAGTGTTGCTTTACTCATTTGGAATAATCAGATGGACTAAGACGGAGCTAGATGATATTCAAAGGCAGACCCGAACGATGCTGACAAAGTACAACAATCATCATCCAAAATCGTCTGTGATACGAACAACTTTGAAGCGGAAAGAAGGAGGACGCGGATTAATAGATGTTGTCAATTTACACACCGAACAAATAAGAAATCTCAGAGAATTCTTCTCAGCAAAAGCTCTCACTTCTGACCTACATAGAGTGGTATCGTTGGCTGATAAGGGATATACACCTCTAAATCTTGCTACCAGAGATGACCTGCTGAATCTACCATTCCTATCAGATACTGAAAAACAAGAGCAATAAGAAAGGAATTGCATGGACGACATCACCATGAGATTGATCAACCACACATCGACAAAGAAGCCTCCAACAAATGGTTGATGAAAGGAGAATTATTCGCGGAAACAGAGGATTCCTTATGGCCATCCAAGACCAAGTGATCGCTACAAACAACTACAAAAATTTATTATGAAGGACATGGTATAACGTTGCACACAAGACATACATGTCCTTCCAAACTAGGCATTATGCATGCAATAATAGGCCGCAGCTCTGTGGATGTCGCCATACCAAATAATAACTTGAACAAGAAAAGTCCAAATACACAGACCTTGCTATTGAGATCAAGCAGATGTGGCACCTCGACAAAATAGATATCGTTCCTGTCATCGTATCCTCGCCCCAAAACTTTGCATGATAGCCTTAAGAAATTAGAATTGCAGAAATGCAAAAAGCTGTAATTCTTAATACATGTAGGATAGTTAGGAAATTTATGTCAAGTATATTGTAATCTTCATGCTTTCAGACCCTCAATAAAAAGTGACCTTTCCATGGCAGTTGAGGCATATCTCTCAATTTGAAAATCCTGAGCGCCGCGCAACCCGTAACATACTGACTCTAATCTTCGTTTTAGAAACTTTTGCAAATACAAAGGTGTTTTTTTGTTTACTGTTTTGTAAATAAGAACGCTGCCGAACGCTCAGGAAATTCAGTTCTTTAAGCATAAAATTTATAGAGGTGCGCCTATTACATGTTAACAAAATCTCATACACTTATTCTGAAGGAACTGTAACTGTTGAATATCTATCACAAACACTCAAAAGCACAATAATTGAAACTAGGATATATCATACAATTATATACAATTCTTCTGCTCCAGAGTGAAAGTTTATTACACACTCTATAAAAATAACTGAACACATGTTGAGACAGATTCAATTGGGGATCAATAGTCACTCCCAGATATTTAATTTCAGATACAAAATTGAGAGCCATGTCGCGAATTTTCAATACATAAACTTCACTCTTAAACTTACTACAATTAGCTTTAGAACCAAGTACCATACATTTAGTTTTGTTACTATTCAGAGTTTATTGAACATCATCCAGTTATTCATGATTTCCAGTTCCGCATTCACCAACCACTTCCCCGAAGTCATCAGAGACCGATATCAATGTGTCATCAGCGAACAAATTCACAAAAGAGTGTTCCAAGTACCTATTTAAATCGTTCATGTAAATAATAAAGAGAAAAGGACCGAGTACACTGCCCTGGGCAACTCCATATTTTCTAGTTCATTTTTAATGAACTAGATACTCACGATCTTACTAACTTTGAGGTGCAATTTTCTAAAAGAGCGGGACCATGGTATAACGTCGACATACATGTCCTTCCAAACTAGGCAATGCATGCATGCGCAGCTCGTGGGAAATCTTGAACAAGGCGGCCCGTAGCGACCCTTCATGTATGCACCTCGTCCCACTGCTAGCGCACAACCCCTAACACAGATACGTTCTTCTACTCACCTAATCCAAACACTAACATTAGCATTTGAGGAGAGCTGCCCAATGAGGAAAAATCACTTCTCCAGGGGTACGCCTTGGTGGAACAAGGAGCTTGCTCAACTCAAAGCTAGAGCCAGGAAAGCATTCAATAGAGCGAAAAGAACAGGTGAATGGGACGCCTACCGAGAAGCTCTAACTAAGTACAACAAAGAACTCAGGAAATCCAAACGGCAATCATGGAAATCCTATTGCGAGGGGATTAATGATCTTGCCCCAGCTGCACGAATTCAAAAGGTTCTTGCCAAAGACCATTCGAATGCACTCGGTCTCATTAAGGAGCCTAGAGGAGAGTATTCTAAAGATTTCAGCGGAATCTTGAGGGTACTTTTAAATACCCACTTGCCGGACTCGAAAATACTCCCCATCAACAACACCCAACAACAGGAGCTAGGACTGTATAGCTCCAGTAGGGAAAGCAGAAATCTAGCGAGCCGAATCTTCACCCTAGATAGGGTGAAGTGGACCACCAAAAGCTTCAAACCCTACAAATCACCAGGGGCGGACGGAATCTATCCGGTCATGTTGCAAAGAGGCAACACATATACAGCCCTGTGTCTGAGAGCTATATACAAAGCCAGCTACTCACTGGGCTACATACCTCAGTCATGAAGGAAAGTCAAAGTATTATTTATACTGAAAATGGGCAAGAAGTCTCCAGATGAGCCTAAATCATATAGCCCGATAAGCTTAACCTCCTTTGTCATAGAATCAATGGAGAAAATTCTCGACAACCATATGAGAAGTTTCATAAAACTTCATAAAAAACAATTTGCCTACCAACCGGGCAAGTCCACAATTGATGCCCTACACGATCTAGTCAAAGAAGTGGAAGGAGCACTAGAGGCTAAAGAAATAGCCTTAGTTCTATTTGGAGACATTGAAGGAGCCTTTGATAATACCTCCTACACATCCATTAGCAATGGTGCAAAAAATAAGGGTGTCAAAACACCCACCATCAAATGAATTAAAGAAATGCTCAAAGGCCAGATCATGACGGCCACTTTTGGAGACACCAAAATATCGGTGTCAGCAGTGAAAGGATGCCCTCAAGGAGGTGTCCCATCGCCACCTATGGTCAGTAGTTGTTGATGGCCTCTCAGAAAGACTGAACAACGCTGGCTTCAACGCACAAGGCTATGCTGATGATCTAGTTATCATCATTAGGGGAAAGCATGATGGAATCTTATCGAACCTGATGCAAAAAGCCCTTAACATCGTAAATGAATGGTGTGCTGAAGAGAGACTGAGCATCCATCCAGACAAAACTGCAGTGGCTTGCGTGCTTGGGCATAACAGGTGCTATGAGAAGCACCCCGACTATTGCCCTGGAGGTAATCCTGAATCTCCCTCCTCTTCTACAAAATTCTTCTATAAAATTGAAAAAGGAGGCGTTGGTGGCTGCATTACGGATCCAAGACACAAAAAAACTATTACCTGGTGATCTGAAGGGACACTTGGGGATTCTGGGTTACAAAGCGCCAGAAATCTTATCACAACCATCAGATATAATGCCGCTTAAGTTTGATTTTCACACACCTTTCGAAGAGGTCATAGAAGACCGCACCATCGTCAAGGGAAAAATAAATCAATTAGAACAAAAATCCTCCATTTGGTACACGGACGGATCAAAAACGATTGATGGAACAGGAGCAGGCATATATGGACCCAAGTCTCTTCATCAGTGCCTCTGGGCTCTACTCCCAAAATCAAGCAAGCAGAAACACTTGCTGTAAACCTTTGCTGCCAGGAAGGACTACGAAGGAAACTCAAAGGAGCAAAGATTTACATTTTAACGGACAGTCAGGCAGTAATAAAAGCTCTAAACTCTTACAGTTATCGGAGCATCTGTGTCTGGGAATGCCGTCAATCCTTGAAGCAACTTGCCGAGGGGAACAAACTTTTCCTGTGGTGGGTGCCTGGCCACGAAGGCATACAAGGAAATGAAGCCGCTGACGAACTGGCCAAATCAGCTGCTGGAATCCCACCCACCGGACCTGAACCGTTCTGCGGTCTAAGTAAGCCGCACAGACGACAGGAACTGGAACGATGGGAAGAATCTAGCGAAAAAGAATACTGGAGGAAAACTCCAGGCCAAAGGCAAGCGAAAAAGTTCATTGACTATTGGCCAAAGAAGACAAAACAGCTTCTCGATCTCTCTAGGGACGAGTTGAGGATCATAACAGGCCTCCTTACTGGACACTGCCCACTGAGATACCATCTCAATAAAATGGGCAAATCGGAAACGGCAACATGCAGAATGTGTAAAGAGGGCGATGAAACTGCCGAACATATTCTTTGCAGTTGCATCGCAACTGTCAGTCAAAGACATATACACTTCGGTAGTGACAAACTAGAGCCGCAAGAGGTAAAAGCGAAAGCTCCCAGGGAGATTCTTAATTTTGTAAGAGATCTAGACCTACAGGGAAATGAATAAGAAGGTTACGAACAAAAGATCAATTTGGTCGCAGTTCGGAAAGGCTTGCAAAGCCAATCGACCCTCACGAATGTTATGTAATGTAACACAGTTACGCGTATTTAAAACGATAGCACAATCTCTCTACGAGCACTATTTCCTTCTCACGCATTTCTTCCAACGCATGCACATCCAAACCATTTATTTTATCGTTTCGCATAATTATGTGTACAACGAAACTTTTTGTTCCACTTTCGTGGTGTCTTTCTTCGTAAGATATATACTTCTCTTTCATATAACGCGACAGGTCCCCAAAATTTCACTCTCAATGATTGATTATCAAATCGCCGCGTAAGAAATTTTATTTCGAAAAGTAAAGTATGGGAAAGTACAATTGAAGAAAAATTCTTGGAAAATATAGCCTGATTTTCTCATAATCGCACAGAAATCACAATACACTAAATTTCAAACAGCTTACTCTGAAGCCTAGTTTGTAAATATCATATCCCCCTCCGAGCTGTGTTTTCAATTTTCCGATGATTCTCCATTTTCCAAATATAACTTTCGAATTTCATGAGAATAGCAAACTATTAACAATGAAATCTGTTTTATTTTGTTTCGCCATTTTACTTTTGAAAAATCTCCTATCCAATTTATCATCAACAACTTTTGAAACTTTCAAATTCTAATTCTCTCGTAAATCTGAATTTTTTACTGCCACATGTAAAAATCCTGTCAAAAAGACAAGGAATTAATTATTTAAAGAAATCTGCTTTAAACGATTGTCGAAATTTTTGTTGTGCTAAGTTGGCACAACTGTTTTCTATACTGACGCGGAGTTTAAACACGATCTATCCTTCAGTTTGTTTACACTACTCGATTTTGTCAGTTCTCACAAGTATGTTTTGCGAGTTTTGCAATGAATAAGAATATCGAACAAAGAATTTTTTCTCAAATTTTGTAATGCAAATGGAATTTCGTGTGCTGAAACGCTGAAAATATTACAAAAGGCTCACGGTGAATCGACTTCATCAAAAACACGAGCATGAATTGAATAGTGCATTTCTATATAAGTATTCTTATGCAATTCTAATTTCTTAAGGCTATCATACAGAGTTTTGGGTATTAACCCAGTCGAGGTTACGATGACAGGAACAATATCTATTTTATTGAGGTGCCACATATGCTTGATCTCAATAGCAATAGCTGTCAGTGATAACAGGACTGTCGTAGTATAATCTTATAGAGTTATTTTCCAATACGGGCGCCGGTTGATACAGAATGCCGAACTTGTGTGCAAGTTTCTGATGGATAATGTTGTACACTTGGTTATGTATGTGAAGATAGTCTGTATTGGCCAGTTTTTCGCATCCGGACGTAATATGCTGTATAGTCTCTGATCCTATATGGCATTTCCTGTACTTATCTGTTTGTAATGTTCCGTCCTTCATAATAAATGCTTTGTAGTTGTTTGTAGCGATCGCTTGGTCTTGAATGGCCATAAGAAATCCTTCTGTTTCCGCGAATAATTCTCCTTTCATCAACCATTTGTTGGAGGCATTAATCTTATGGTGATGTCGTCCATGCAATTCCTTTCTGGACCATTGCTCTTGTTTTTCAGAATTTAATAGAAACGGTAGATTCAGCAGGTCATCTCTGGTAGAAATATTTAAAGGTGTATATGCCTTATCAGCCAACGACACCATTTTATGGAGGTCAGAAGAGAGCTTTTGCAGAGAAGAATTCTCTAAGATTTTTTGACTGTTTGGTGTGTAAATTGACAACATCTTTTAATCCGCGTCCTCCTTCTTTCCGCTTCAAAGTTGTTCGTATCACAGACGATTTTGGATGATGATTGTTGTACTTTGTCAGCATCGTTCGGGTCTGCCTTTGAATATCATCCAGTTCTGTCTTAGTCCATCTGATCATTCCAAAAGAGTAAAGCAACACTGGAATGGCGCAGGTGTTAATTGTCTCGAATAGATTTCCCGAGTTCAACATTGATTTCAACACAGTCTTCAGACGCTGGCTGTATTCTGAACGAATCTTCTCCTCTGATTGTTTTTGGTCTAGCAATCTGGCTTTTTGGTATCCTAGATATTTGTATGTTTCGCCATCCCTCATACACTGTATAATATCACCGTTTGGAAGTTGTGTTTCACCATCTATAACTTTCCCTCTTTGAATGTTCAGGTTCTTACATTTTTCAATCCTGAATTTCATATGAACATTTTCCGAGAACTTACTGACAGTTTTCAGCAAATCATCCAATTGCTTCTTGTTCGAAGCATATAATTCGATGTCATCCATATAAAGCAGGTGGGAGATTGTATGATAGATCCTGTCTGTTTTTATCCTAAATCCGTATCCTGTTCTACTGAGCATTGATGACAATGGGTTCATAGCTGAACAGAACCATAGTGGACTCAAAGAGTCTCCTTAAAAAATTCCACGACGTATGGGTATTTCGTCCGTTTTAATTGACTTATTGTTCATGTTGACTTGCAGAGACGTGCGCCAGTGTATCATTGTTGTCTTCAAGAATTCTATCAGGGCTGGATGAATTTTGTATATCTGCAATACTTCGACAAGCCAAGAACGGGCGTTACTATCGAATGCCTTCAGATAATCGAGAAAAGTTGAATGAACATTCCGATGCCCTACGTGTGCCTGTTTCATTATCACAGAATCGATGATGAGTTGTTCCTTGCATCCGTGGTGTTTCTTTCTGCATCCTTTATGCTCCTCTGCTAATATACTGTTGTCGTCAAGGTGTTGGTATATTCGATTGGATATGCATGAGGTGAGTATTTTGTAGAGTGTTGGCAGGCAAGTGATTGGCCTATATTGAGACGGATCCTGTGTTCTATCGCTCTTAGGTAGCATATATGTTGAGCATTGTAATAGGAAAGTAGGTGTCTTCCTGGGATGTTGAAGAACATACGTGAGCTGTTTCGCTAGGGCTTCATGGAGCTTATCAAACTTCTTGTACCAGAAATTGTAGATATTATCTATACCTGCGCCTTCCAAAGTCCATATGTTTGATATCAAGTCGTTGTTTTTCTTTCGTGATCCATTCCGCATCTTCATTGTGTTCTTTGGGGTTCGACCATAGTGATGCCCAATTTTCTGATGGATAATGTTGCACACTTGAATGCCTGTGAAGATAGTCCGTATTGGCCAGTTCTTCGCAGCCGGACGTATAGTCTCCGATCTTATATGGCATTTTCTGTACTCATCTGTTTGTAATATTCCGTCCCTAATAATAAATTATAAATTATGAATGCTCTTCACTTGCAACTGTGAAAATATTCACCATCTAAATCAACTCAGCCTAATGTCAAAGCAATCAAGACCTATTCCGCGTCGATCTAGAAACAAGAAATTTTGCAAGGAGCATGAATATTGGAAAAAATTCTAATACAGTAAATTTGTAGTTACATCAAGGAATTAACAAGAAACTTTAAGTTCACTCAATGGAGTGCTACACTCATATAATTGATTGGAGATTTTCTTTGTTTCGAAACAATTTTCGAAATTTAAGCATTAGAAAGAAATATCTGAGTTGTCCCCTTTGTTTTAGATTGTTGATTGGAAATTGCCACTATTCAATTGAAATCTTGCCAATCAATCTGTTGAATTGATAAAGATATGCTAAAACGACTCAATTCAAACCTCACATTCATGAAATGCATTGTGACATGGATGAGATATGGATTTATGACTTTGACATGCAAACTTCAGAATGGCGCCTTCCAACTGAACCGCAACCGAAAAAACCACATCAAAGGCGATCAAAAGTCGAGGTAGCGTTGACAGTTTCCTTTGATTATCACAGTGTAGTGTACTCGGAATTCTTGCCAGAAGATCAGAAGGTAAACGAAGAATATAATCTGAGCGTTATGCTGCGTTTGAGAGAAAATTCGTCGAAAAAGGCAAGATTTTTGGAAAGAGAACTCATGGATTCTACACAAGGCTATCATTGTGAATGAATTTCTGACCAAAAACTCAACAAATACCACCGTATTCACATGATATGGCTCTGGCCGACATTCTTATCTTTCCAAAACTCAAATTATCACTTTGATGTAGCTGTTTTGAATCGATAGAAAACAAAATAGAACTCACGCCGAGAACTGAAGTCGATTCCAGAAAAACGTTCGAAAAATGTTTTAATGATTCGATTTTTCGTTGGCCTAAAAGAATCATTTCGGAAGGCGATACGATATATTTGGATGAAATGATCATTGACAAATTCCCGGTTCTTTTTCGACAGAATATATGCATGTATCTACACCATATAATCACCAATTTGAACATTTACGATCACATTACGATTACAGATAAAAAATGATATAGAACGACATGTAGAGCATGACATGAGGTGCTCTACTGTTCAAAATTCGCCGAATGAAAAACAAGATATTAATGAATCCAGTAAAACAGATAGAAAATCGTAATTGCTTTCACGCCATCATTTGTAGCATTCATCCATACAGATTGTAACCGCGTCGATATTACTTGACCTCAGTGATCGTCATATATTCATTAACAGGGGGCTATCGTTTGTTGTCTGAAGTTGGATTATCTCTTTCGTAGTGATAACTATTAAGGCTGTGAAGACTTTCTCTATAATGTAGTTTATTCCAAGAATAAGTTCGTAAATGAAACCATTCCTATACTCATCCTAACGAATATATTGATAACCGTTTGGCAATTTTGAATCTTTCTGTTTTGTGATTTGAATTTGTACTGCAATAAAGTACGTACATTCCTGTTAACATATGGAGATACACGAACTTCTTAACCGAGGAACAAAAATAAACCGCTAATTTGTGAATAAAACAGTTGTGCCGATTTTCTGACAAATTTATTTCTCTTCTTCAAAAGAATATCTGAAGCAATATGAAGCAATAAGGTTTTTTTTATACGCGCTTCCCACGAATAGGCGATCCCATTACACCACATGAGTGAGCGTCTGGGATGGATTGAGGTGTCTGTTTACTTGCTTCTTGAAGAGGGCCAAATTGTAGGATGTTTAGAAGATGTTGGAAAGAAGCGAGTTCCACAGTTCACCGGCCCTGTAAAAAAAGGAATTCTTATAGAGAGAGGTTCGAGGTGTCGCTAAATGTACCGCCATATTATGAGAACTCCTTGCAAGCCTAGTGTTGCGGCAAAACATGAGTTTTCCTGGAACATGGTCTTTCAGCTCCTTGTAGCATCTTCTGTGGAAGTATCTGTAAAACAGAGAAAGGTCAGCAACTTGTCTTCTGAGAGCCAGCGGTTGGAGATCGCGGGTGATCTCTATGTGGTCGATGAGGCACACAGCCCGTTTTTTCACGCTATCCAACATCTGCAACGAATGTTTGGGCGCAGATCCCCATACATAGGCACAATGTTCCAAAGCAGGTCGAATCTGCGCCTTATATAGAAGCAACAGCTGAGATGACGTGAAGTATCACTTCTCTTTGAAAAGAAAACTAAGTTTAGCTTATGTAGACTCAGCTATTGCTGATACATGTACATGCCAGCATAACGCGGAGTTGCACGTTATTTTGAGAAAGTTCATCGAATTTTTGGATGCAATTTGTTGGCCTTGCACCGTTAGAGGAGGATTTTCCTAGAAAACTTAGTTGCTTGCGTCTAGCTCGCGTTGAAGCTCACCAGGTTCAACTGACCCCACTCAGATATCTTCTGTGAGTCAGAGTTTAAGTTATTAATTTGTTGACATCTCTGACGCTGAGATTCCGCAGCTGTAATCGGCCGCAGAATACTGAAAGAGGAAACTAGGGTACACTCGTCTGATAAACTGAAGATCTTGTTCTCTGTAGATGACAGAAGATCGTTTTTCTGCAACAGGAACAAGGTTGGCAAAAGAATCCATCCCTGAGGTCCTCCTGCTTGCAACCGGAAACAATCAGATGTTATACCGTCGACCACAACTTGTATTGATCTATTCAAAAGAAAGGCACTTATCCAACCCCACAATTTTTCGGGAAGCCCATTCAACAAAGCTGTATGCCAAACCCTGTCGAAGGATTTAGAGATGTCGAGGGCTGTTGCTCTAGATTCCCCATGTTTTTCCATCGTTGATGTACAAACATGAGTGACCTAGGCTAGCAGATCTCCTTTCGATCTTTGCCTGCGAAAACCATACTGACGGTAGTTAATAATTCCCTGCAACTCAAGATATTTGATGAGTTCATCATTTATGACTCTCTCCATCACTTTAGACATAATGGGAAGAAATGCAACAGGGCGGTAATTTTGGAGTAAGGACTTCTTTCCTTTCTTTGGGATCGGTTGAATTCTCGCTATTTTCCAGCTGCTCGGAAAAGTCTGGCTTTCATGACAAATCTGGAACAGACGGCTAAGAATGGGTGCCAGTTAGGGAGCACACTTTCTCAGGACGGTTGGCGGTATTTCGTCTATACCTACTGCCTTCTTGCAGTTCAGCTGCTCGAGATCCCGTCCAACAGTGCGGACTCTGAACTTGATTTCTGCCATGGAAGAATTTGTTGTGTAATGTTCGGTGATATTGCGTTAAATGAATCTAGCACATAATTCTTTGAGAACAAGAGAGCAAAGAGATCGGCTTTCTCCTTCGGAGATGATGCTATGATTCCTTCTTCTCTAACAAGAGGCGGAAACACAGATTTGCAGAAATTGGCATTGACAGTCTTCTTCATAGACCAGAACTGTCTAGTCCCGCTTACCCCTTCGTTGAAATTGGCCTTTGCTCTTGCAGTTATTAGGTTGCATACGTTCCGTATTCGTACGAAAGTTATTCTTGTTTCCTCTGATGGATATATCTTTCATGAAACGTGAGCTCTCTTCTTGGCTGCAGAGGCTCATTCGCAGTCTTTGTTGAACCGTGGCTTTTATGCTGTTGTTCTTTTCATGGAATGAGGGTTGTAAAGATCCATTCTTGCATGAATAATTTCTGTAACAGATTCAGTGCACACATTGATGTCAGGATCTGAAAAGCAAACATCACTGAATGGTATGCACGAAGAAAGTTCACGCAGCTCATCCCAAATCATACGGTTATAGTGCCAAATGCGTCTGGGTGGTTTAGGTTCTTGGTTTAGCGGCAGCACAATTGTTCCAGTAGCAGATATAAGGTTGTGGTCTGAGTTGCCTAGCAGTGCTGAGACCTTCTTCCCAAAATCATCTGGATCTGAAATCATGAAAAGGTCCAAGGTGTACAGGAAGTCGGTTGGGTGATATTATTATCGGTTCGTCGACTAGTTGCGTTAGATTATGGCTGATTGCGAAAGTTTCATCCTGTCTTCCCGCTTCATCTGTTCTATTGAAGTAGCGGAGCCAGTTGGTGTTGTGAACGTTGGAGCCCACCAGTACAATGACCTCAGCTGCCGGATGATGTGTCTGAATCCAATCCACCTTGTCACCTAGATACTGAATCAGTCTAAGAAAGTAAATAACATTTGGCGAGCGATGTAGACAGCATAAGAACACTGTTTTATCCTACAAACAGATTTCAAAACACGCGTCGTCCTAAATCGTGTCTTCTCTCTGGTATGCATCATCTGATCTGGCGAAAATACAGAGGCTCCCTTTAAACCTAAATCTCGAATGTAACTCATACCCATTAAAACGTAAATACATTGTGTCGGTTGTTTGACACATTTGGGTTTCGGTTAGGGCCAGCACATGGGGTTGTGTGTTTTGCAGATACTGGTAGACTGCATCGACATTCACGTTGTTGTGTCCCACTTATCTGATGTTGCAGAACTCTATCAAGAGTTTGCTTTCTTCTTTAGATCGTGAATGAATTAGTGAATTCGCCGGAGAAGTGCTCGACTTACTAGCACCATGAACCCCTCGAGGCAATCCCCCCGGAGTTCCGAATGGGAGACTATTTTAACTCCGGATGATTTTGTCCTAGAAGAGACCATGTTTGTTCAGAAAATTTATCGTTATGTCCTCTAACGACTCATTAACATATTGCAAAATGCAACTGTTAATTGACCACAAATCCAAACGTTTACGGCTCACTACATTTCTTAAGTGTTTCACAACGACAAAGTCACCCACACAACCGTTTCGTCCATAAAAAAATTATGAAAGGTAATATATTTCTAATCAAATGAATTACATCACTTCAGTTTTTGATCGACCTTGGCGCAGTTTAATTTCAAGGCGCGATGTATTGTTCGTATATTTGCTGATCATATTTTTAGGTTGATGTCATTCCTCATTTTTTTGAGGTCCCAGAATTCATCTTTTCAGCAGCCTTCTGTCAATAGCCTTTTTGCATAAAATTCAGATATATCCTCATTATCTGCGTCACATGACCAAAATTTCAACATAACAATGTGTAGAACATTTTCATATACGATACCATGATCACGAGCAACATGTCTAAGGCTCTTGACATATTTTAAGCACATTTTTTCTGGAAATTTCAACGTTTATATCGGTATACACCGATTTACCGCTTTTACCACTTTGAAACATATTTTATCATTCGCATGTTCAAGTTCAAAATGAAGCAGACTTTCCAAGGGTTTTCAGATGAGTTATATCAAATTCAACCTTTCATTTATTCGAATTTCACTAGATTCAAAGTTTCAAATCGAGTTTATTTCATTAAAATGAGTTAGTATTCGAATTAATGATATAATCTTATCGGATCATAGTCAATAGAGCACATGGAATCGAAATGATCCTCATTCTTGTATCTACTTCCTACCTAGGCTGGTCAAATTGAGCCAATTTCCGATATACAATCAATCATGTTTCGCGTAATCAGGTGCTACTATCCGTCACTTGAGTTATAGGAGCAGGGACGAAGCCACGGTGGAAGCGGGTCCCTCATGGCCTGGAGTAGTAGCGACGAACCCTGTATTACGCCTCGTAATGACTGTATTAATGTTGCCGGCGGCTCTCTGTTATTTCTTGCTGAAACTTTGCTTAATTTATGCGTAAGATATTTCATGCTCTTAGCGACCAAGGGCTTTCGCAGGTCCACCGTAGTTGGATCTACAAATTTACTAACCTATAATGGGTATCCCGTTATTTGTACATGCTTAGCTATGCCCGTAATATAACATTTTGGAATTTACTGCTCAAATTGTGTTTCGGTAACCTGAGACTAATTCGAGGGGTTTAGTGTGGAAGCCCTCGAGACATGACGCGTAGACAATCATTTTCGATTTAACGAACAGTTTTTCGCAAAACGTGATGACAAGAACCTTATATAATAACTTTTCACCAAGCCTGTACGTAGTATATATATATATATATATATATATATATATATATATATATATATATATATATATATATATATATATATATATATATATATATATGGATTATCCTGGCGAGATATAATTTTCCTTGTGAGATTATCCATGAATGTTCAACAAGATTTAGGTCTGGAGATCAAGATGGTCAGTCCAAAATAGTGATTCCCTCTGTTTCAACATAATGTCGCGCGAGGTTGCTGGTATGAGGAGGTGCATTATCTTGCATAAAAGTGAAATCACCATAGTGGGCAACTCGCCAGAGTCTCACTATGGGCTCCAGCACTAGGTCCACGTAATTTCTAGCCGGTACACTCGCAGGAAACGAAATAAAATCTGTTTTGCCTCCCAGCATAATGCCACCCCGAAATAGCACACTACCCCTTTGGTATTTCGGAATTCGCCTTGCTGCTCGGAGTCTTGCTTCTCTTCCACGACTGCTTAAAACCCGAATCCCCAATTCTCAGTATTAAAATTTTGATGCTCGATACACCAATTAAGTTGATTTATGTTGATTTTTTTGTTGTCTAGTTACCTCTGAAACTCTTAAGGGCCTTCTGCTGTATAAACCTTTTGAACGAAGTCTTTGACGTAACATTTCGACTGATACACTGATGCCTGTTGCTTCCAAAAATTGGCTTTGTGGTATGGGTTGCAACGCACTAGGATCTCTTCTTGCACTTTGGCACAAGCGGTCTTCTTCTTCAGAGATGATTTTTCTACGACTTCTTCTAGGCCTATTTTGCAGAGATTGTAGCTCCACGTATCGGGCGTAGGTTTTTGGATACCCCCATTGTGGCCGCGATATCCCTTTGTGTCACCCCTTCTTCAACGAGAGCAATTATGCGACCCCTCTGCACATCGAATAATCGAACGTAAGGCATTTTCAATTATTATTATAGGCTTCTTTGAATTTTGAAATTCACAGTTTCAAATCTCAGTACTGGGTACAATATCACGATAATTTCTTATCGAACTATCCAGTTTTTATATATATATATATATATATATATATATATATATATATATATATATATATATATATATATATATATATATATATATATATATATAACTAGCTTTTGTCAGGAAGAATTATTTATTGATCTTTTTGTCCCAAGTTTACAAATGTAGACTCCTCATGAAGTTTATCTGGAAAAATATTTATCTCACAAAAAAAATCCTGAACTAATATTTTCGAAACGATATGGAGGCACTCATATTTTTCAGTACCCATAAGGTCCACCTTTGTTATTAATGAGACTTTGGCATCGTCGCGGCATGCTCAATATTAAATTGTCTATTACATTTCGGCCTAAGTCATTCCAAGCCCCCTGAACTGCTAATCGAAGCTCCTGTTCATGAGGAAAGACGTTCTGACGCGGGAGATTTCGTTTTAGGGTGTCCCACACATGCTCGATGGGGTTCAGTATGGGTAGCAGGATGGCCACGGTGAAAGATCGATATCATTCTCTTCAAGAACATTCAAGACAACTTTTGCACGATGAGGAGGGGCATTATCTTGTTGGAGGAGTGGATTTTGACCCATTGTTTGGAGATACGGTACCACTACAGGTAAAACTATCTCATTTGCGTAAGAATTTTCTGTATGAAAACGAGGTCAGTTCTTTCACCAAGGCGTATATCTCCCCAAAACATCACTGATCCGCCTCCCTGTCTAACAACTTCTCGAGCATGCTGGAGACTGTTTTGCTTTCCAGGTTCCCTCCATATTCGAATTCTTCCCGAATCGGGATAATAAATAAATCTAGATTCATCACTAAAGAGAACTGTCGCCCACCTCTCTTGATCCAGTTTACGTGTTCTTGGCACCAAGCTAAACGAGCAGCGCGATATGGGTCAGTTGTGGAACTCTTAAAGGACATCTGGAGTGGAGTTGACCTTCGTGTAGTCGATTTCTCATAGTTTCGACGGAAATTTGTACATTATGAACTCGTGATAGCTCTTGAGCTAATTGAGATGCTGTGATAGTACGATCTCTTCTGGCTTGTTAAACCAAAAATCGGTCTTGGGCAACTGTAGTAATCCTGAAACGACCTGTATGGCGTTCTTCTGCGCTACCTGTTTCATTGAAACGCGACCATAAACGGTTTATGACACTTGGGCTATTTCCCAGAACCCTGAGTACTTCCCGTTGTGAGCTCCTAGCTTGGAGCATGCCAACGGCTCGTAACATCTCTTCTCTAGTCTAATGTCGTCTCTCCATGGTCGAATAACAAAACTTGAATCTTTTATTTGTGTTTACAACAGAAACAAAGTGCCAACTAACTGATTTCAAACACTGACTACATGAAATGATTATAAAGCAGCGTCGCATCTGCTGCATTTTTACTTTTTTATAAAAAAAACTGAAATTTGTTGCGGCACTCTAAATAGTTTGGTGAGAAATCGATTCTTAAAAAAAAATCATCCATATTGATCGTTCTGGATACGATATATCGATATACAGAAGTGTTGCCTAGACTTTTTGAGGTGTTTATGCATCTGATCATGCAATCAACCTGATTTCATGAAAAAATATAAATCCACCACCCAGTAATTGATACCATTGCCAGGCAATCATTATAATCAAAACATATCCTGGAATCATTATATATTAGGATAACGTTAAATGTTATGAGAATATATCAAACTACCAGAATATATACAAACTATAGCATCATCAGACAATGACATCAATGTACCAACGAATAGTGTCAGAGGCTTTCTCCCCGGAAAAATCCAGTGTACGGATCTTAGTCGAGTAAAACTGAATGTTTCTCATTCATAGTTTTCTCGAACCACTTTCTAGAAATGATATTCAACTTCTTTTTACAATCCATCCCTGAATATTTTCCTGGCGAGAACCTTTCAATTTTTGTAAATGAAGTCGATAACTTATGTAAGCACCTAGAGGGTAGGTTAAATGCAGATTTAGTTTATGTGGTAAATTTTTCCATAAGATCTAAAATCAAAGGCGAAGCAAGAGACTTTCTTTCTTTCCAAAACGCTACAAATTGGCCTTCGATAAGGCGTATTCTTTTACAAAAATACGGTGATCAGAGAAGTGAAGATCTTTTAGTTTCATCACTTACTCATTGTGTTCAAAAAAGAAACGAAACATACATGCAATATTATAGTAGAATTCTCAAAAGTTACAGTGACTTAATACAATATCTTACGCTAAATATAGCAGATCCTGTATTTTTTGAATACAAAAAGCGAGATATGGAGAGATTGGCTCTTAAAACCTTTCAAATTGGTCTTTTGGAACCACATAGAAGCTTTTTGAGTAATTTCAATCTAAATTCTATCGAAGATTGTATAAATAAATGTCAGTTTTATGATAATAGAAAACAAGAGTGGGAGTTCAGTGAGTTTATTAGAAGAACTCAAGAACCAGATAGGAAACCTCGACAAAATTTTCTGTTATCCAGATCTATGATCAATACGAATCGCCAACCTCGAAATCAAAATTCTCTTTCATTTACAAATCAACAATCCCCTAGATTTGTACAACAATCACAAAATTCTTTTTCTTCCGCAAATCAACAACCTTCTAGCTTCGTACAACAATCACAGAAAATAAATCTAGAAAATTTCACTAATAAACCTTATTCTCACAATAACCAGGGTTTTCCAAATTCCATAAATAAGCCTCTTCCTTCATGGAAGGTACCACTTACTAACAAGAAAGTATTTGGAACAAATCCAGGTTCCAGTTTTACAAAAACGAAATACCAACCAACCCCAATGTCGACATCAACCATAGTACGACAACAACATCCACATCAGAGAACTCGTGTGAAGTGATAAACGATCGAATAGAATATTACATATATGCATTTATATATACAAATAAATAAAATATGAAATGAGATACTGATATTATTGAGATATATATATATATATATATATAATGAAAACTGCGACCTCTCATTCAGCAATACGGTAAAACATAAAATTCGTACTAAAGACGAAGAACCAGTCTTTGTGAAATCTTTTCGCCATCCAAAACAATGCTGCTAGAAATTCAAAATCAAGTTCAAAAATTACTAGACGATAAAATCATAAGACCATCGATTTCACCTTACAGTGCACCGGTTTGGATCGTACCTAAAAGGCCGACGCATCTGGTAAGAAAAATACCGTATGGTGATTGACTATCGCCGCTTAAATGAGAAAACTATCGAAGATAAATATCCACTTCCTCGAATAGACGAGATTTTGGATAATCTAGGTAAAAGTCGTTACTTTTCGACAATCGACCTAGCCCAGGATTTCACCAGATTGAAATGGACGAGAATACAATCGAAAAGACAGCATTCACTGTCATTAATGGGCATTACGAGTATTTACGTATGCCTTATGGTCTCAAAATGGTCCTAGCACTTTTCAACGTGTGATGGACAATGTCCTGAAAAGAATTTCTACATAAATTCTGTTTCGTCTACATGGACGACGTGGTCATATTTTCGAAAAGTTTACAGGAACACATCTGTCATCTTCAACTAATTTTTCAAAAACTTCAAAATTTCAATCTCAAAATTCAGCTTAACAAATCTGAATTCCTCAGTAAAACATAGAATTTTAGGTCACGTTATAACACCCGAAGGCATAGCTCCAAATCCGTCTAAAGTAAAAGCAATTCAAAATTACCCCATTCCAAAACCGTCAAAGAAATTAAATCATTTTAGGCCTAATAGGTTACTATCGAAGATTTATCCAGAATTTTGCAAAAATAGTTTCCCCATGACAAAATGTTTAAAAAGGCGCAGAAATAAATTCTGACGACCCAGAGTATATTTCAAGTTTTCAACTTTGTAAAGAACTTTGATGAATGCTCCAATTTTAGCTTATGTAGACTACGAGAAAGACTTCAAAGTTACTACAGACGCATCAAATGTGGCAATTGGAGGCGTTCTTTCACAATCTGATCGACCCGTTGCCTACTATTCTCGAACCTTAAATTCAGCTGAACGCAATTGCTCGACAATTGAAAAAGAACTGTTAGCAGTACTTGACACAACGAAATTTTTCAGACCTTATATTTTGGAAGAAAATTTACTTTAGAGACAGACCACCAACCACTGATATGGCTCTACAAATTAAAAGAACCAAATTCTAGGTTAATTCGTTGGAAATTGAAATTGGACGAATTTGACTACGATATTGTACACAAGAAAGGTAAGGAAAATATGATAGCTGACGCTTTATCTGGTGTAGAAGTGAATAATACCGAAAACAATGACGCCACTGATACAGACGACAGCTCTATTCTACAATATCGAAGAAATTCCAATCTTGACTGACGAAGACTTGACAGAATTTTAGAATCACAAATGACGATATTATCCAGAACCCTGAATATTCCGAAATTCTGAAAGAGCTAGAGAACTCTAAAGATCAAAACAACACTCACCAAGACGACCAAAATTCTTGCGATACAGTTCATTCAACCCAAGAAGATAACGGTAAAGATATCCCAATTAGTGAATCTTCAATTAATACTTTTCCCAATAGAATCATTTTAAATACTAGCGAACAATATAAGGTGAAGTACACTAAACCATTCAATAAAAACACCTACATAGTATCCATAAGAAATAATTCAATAACAACCGACTTATCAAAAATGTTCAGAGAAATATTTCGACCGAACGAAACTTATGGTATCTTTTTCATAGACCACAATCTACGCCAACCTTTCATTCAGTTTTGCAAAGCAAATTTCAACTATGCAGTAAAACTTATAATTTCTAATAATTTTTGCAAAGACGTAACACTAACAGAGAATCAAAAAGACACGGTTAAAACTTACCATGACAAAACCCACAATGGTATTACAGAGACGTATAATTATCTGAAACAAAAATACTACTGGCCTAACATGAAAAACACCATAGCCGAAATTATTAATAGTTGCGAATTATGCCTCAGATCAAAATATGAGAGAAATCCGTACAAACCAAAATTTTCAGGACCAATTTTAGCAAAAGACCATTTGACGTCATCCACATTGACACATTTTCTTTTCAAAACTCCAAATTCTTAACAGTTATAGACCTTTTCTCGAGATATGCACAAACATACCTTGTAAAAGACGGAACAAGTCTCACAATTTTGAATAAATTACGTCACTACTTCTCTCATCACAATCTACCAAAAAAGATTGTTTCAGATGCAGGGAAAGAATTTCAAAATAAAACACTCATAGAATTCTGTAAATTAAACAAAATCGACCTACACTTTACAACAGTTAACAATCCAAATTCAACTCACCAATCGAACGTTTTCACTCTACAATTCTGGAGAAACTCAGGATTCTCAAACTCAAGAATCAGAATGAAATTCCGGCGAATCTAATGATATCTGCCACCCTTATTCATAACCAATCAATACACTCATCCACAGGATATTCCCCATTCCATTTACTTTACGGACCTTACGATAGACCAATAGATTTTGACTTAGACATGACTGTTTATGAACATTATAATGAGAAAAGAAAACAAGAAATTTTACCGTTTTTCGATCAAATTTATTCAAAACATGAAGAGAAAGCTAAGAAAATTTTAAATAAGCGTAACGAAAATCGTAACGATCCTCCCGATTTAGAACAAACAGAAGTGTTTGTTGAACGAAATAGACCTCGAAAGGTTGATCCCCTTTTCGAAAAAATTTCAGTTGAATGTCAAAAGACAGTAAAATTATAGGAAAAACTGAAAAATCACGCACGACCACTGCAAACATCAAACATGTAAAGAGAGTAAGGAAGGGTATTTCTTGTTTACAGAATACTCCCGATATTACTGTCGCAGATCCAAATGAACCAGGGCCTTCACATCGAGCCGATTAAAAATAATGGATACTTCGAAGAACCCTTAGGCGAGGTCAAGTTCTTCGACCATTATCACAATTTTCTTTCATTTATTAATACAACAAATTTGATGGCTAATTATAAAATTTGCTCTACAATTCTCGGGTACTTCAGAGAAACAGCACCATCGACAAGTTCACTCATCGAATCTATCTCCAACTCGATCGGAATTTGCAAAAGATCGAACAATTGATCGGTAAAATAAGTTATAAAAGAATAAAACGAGGACTGATGAATTTCCTTGGGACAGGTGTAAAATTCATTACCGGTAACCTTGATGATGATGATCTTAAAACAATAAACGAAAATCTAGAGGCTCTCCACAAGAGCAAGGGTTCTGAAATAAATAAAATCAATAAGTTAACTTCATTCGCTAACCACCTATCTAAAAGATACTCCGATGACTTGGAATTATTGAATAAAATATTTTGAGTACTCGAAGATTTTTCAAACCTTGACAACAACAGAAGAAATCAGAATACTTTTACAAAATGAAGTATTCCATTCAGAAATATTACTAGATACACTATCAAATATATATATATATATATATATATATATATATATATATATATATATATATATATATATATATATATATATATATATATATATATATATATATATATATATATATATATATATATATATATATATATATATATTCATTTATTTTCTTTCAACGAAATTGGTCTATGGTTTGTAAGCTTGCTTGAATGAAACAAAACATGAATTATTGGCCAGATATGTAGAATTGCAAAAGCATTATTTCCGAGAATGGAAGCTCTTTCAATTATGAAAAAAAATTGATTCGAATTAATTAGTTTTTAAATTATAATTAAGGAATATCCGGTAGTTATACATATTTTCAAAGCAGGTAAGTAAGATTAAATTGACTTGTTTGATAATCAATTCTATTTTCCAGAGTTACACGAAATATCAAAGCAGATGAAATAAATTTTCGTCGAGGATTTCAAGAATAGTTTATACTCGCGATGAAGATATATTCAGTTTCGTTCCTGTCAACATGTGAAAGAGCCGTATTTTTCGGGATGGTTAAACGCATTCATCATGTCATTTTCCGAGTTGAGTAACAGGAAAATTAAATGGTATACGTGTGAAAACGTGGCTAACGGCAGTGCGGTTCCTTTTGAATGCGAAGTAGGTTCACAGAGAAGAAGAGGGCTCCTGAAAAATGCTATCTGTGCCGAGAGCCACCTGTAGAACGCCCTTCCTGAAAAACTGTAGGGTTGAAAAAGCCGTCGACGAATCCATGGAAAATTCAATGGATATATGTTGATGTGAGTGCGTGGGGCGTGTGGCGGCGTGAGTGTTACTGGGGAGAATGAGTGGAATCATTTGTAAAAATATTTGTCAGCCACGAGTCGGCAGTTTCAATAGCGGGAAAGCCGGGAAAATTCTTTCGTTTCGCCGTATACGCATAGACGAAATCGCCATCAGATTCAATTGGCTCCGACCGCAGTAATGAATACATTTTCTCGTTGCTTTGTATAAATCATGAGGACGAATATGTACGCATTTTCCAAAGCGGAAACTGTGGATAAAATATCTCTCGAATAAAAGAAAATATGTATTTTATTTCTGTGAAACTTTTTTGTTCAATATTTAAACATATACAGAATGTTTCCTAATAATAAAAAAGATTGGCTCTCAAGATTTCAGGGTTTCACCTTTCAAGTAATTTCGGGAAAGTAGTCTATAGACGCTTCATTTCGAGATGAAATTGAAATGTCCAAATATCATTCAGTTCTCGATAACGTTTTCTCTAGTTTTCAAGCTCAAATTCAAAAAAAATGTTGTCTTATACAATATATAACAATGTGTCGTTTTTCTGAAGCTTGTCTTCTTCACTTTCCCCAAACATTTTTGTGATAGGCAAAGATTTTTTTTTGCGCATGTCAATTCTTCTTTGTTTAAAATATTTTTTCTATTGGCTATAATTTCTAAGGAGAATGACGATTATTGCTCCTAATGGGCAATACTAATTGGATTGGCGGAAAATTGAGTCGCATCAAACACAAATCAATTGAAAACTGAATCTAAAAATTGAAGGATTATATAAAGGAAAATCAGATCATGTCATTCTGACTTGTAATTTGCAATTGGGTCTAGACAAGCAGATAGCGAAAAAAAAGACTCGGTTGAAAACGGACTCTCAGAGAGCAAATGAGCTTTTAGGCGCTAAAAGCTGGCAATCATTGTTCGCCAACATTTCTGTTGGGGAATGTTGGTCTTTATTCTTGGAGCAGCTGAAGGAAATTGTAAATTCTTGTAGTCATGAAATTAATTTCAAACAAAATCCTATCAAGCCTTGGTTGGACGATACGATATGACAGCAAATCCAATATAAAAAAATTCTTTGGCGACGGTTTAAATGTACGAATAATGCAGAGGATTTCGCTGCCCATAGGCGTTTCTCAAACAGTTTGTGCCAACTATTATTTCAGGTTGAAGCTAGATATGAAGGCAAGCAAATTAGTTCAAAAAACAGAAAAAAATTATTTGGTTATGTAGGAAAATTACTGGCCTCCACAGTCAGAGTCCCCCCCCGTGTAAAGGCAAATTTCGGTGATTTTTTCACTAAAAACTATTCCAGAGAGCCAGTGGGCTCAGTACCAGTTCAGTAGCTCATTTGTATTCTACAAGTTTAAGTTAGGTCGTTTTTTCTGGGGAAGTCGTTTTCCAGAAATTGAAAGAATTGAATACTGCCTCTACTGTGGCTCAGGGTAGTCTCTCGCTATACATTCTTAAGAATTGCGCCTCTATCTCCCTTCCATCGTCCCTAATCATGCAAAAATTTTTAGACGAAGGAACATTACCGGCTGCATGGAGAGTGTCTGATGTCGTTGCGGTGTATAAAAAGAGCGATATAAGTATCAAAGAAAATTATAGACAAATCAGCCTTAATAGCTCCGAGATGAAAATAATGGAAAGAATCATTTCTGATAACTTGATACCATATTTGATGCAGAACAACATAATTTCACCTCGGCAGCATAGATTTCTCCTGGCAGATCTGTTACCTCTAACTAGCTGCAGTGCCTGGATGAGTGGACTAAATCTATCGATATCGGCTTTCCTCTTGATGTCATCTTTCTTGATTTCCAGAACGCATTTGACAAAGTCCCACACAAGCGTCTACTTAAAAAGTTGAAACACATTGAGGTTAGGGGAACTTTACTCAGATGGATTGAGCAGTTTCTGAGCAATAGAAGTTTTCGGGTTAAAGTAGGTGAAGCCGATTCAAATATGCATCCGGTGACAAGTCGAGTTCCCCAAGGATCAGTTCTTGGCCCTATGCTCTTCCTTATATATACTTCTGCCTGCCAGCCTTGCTTTCTTCCTCGTGTTCGATGTATGCAGACGACTCCAAGTTATACTCTAACCCCCTCATTACTCGGTGAGAGCTTCAGATGAACCTTGACAGAGTTATGGATTGAAGCAGAGAATGGCTTATTCCATTAAATGCATCAAAATGTGTAGTGATGCATATCGGTGAAAATAGTCCCCAAAACACATACAATATCAATGGAATTGCCCATCTCAACTGTTGGAAAGCATAATGATCTGGCAGTAATAGTGACTAAGGATCTGACATGGACAGCCCACATAGAAAACATCTGTAATAATGCCAGAAAAAATTGTTTCTGTTCAAAGAAGTGTTTTCTAAATCTTCCCTAGATGCAGCGGCGTGTTTGTATAAACTTATAGACCACAGATAGTGTTTTGCTCCTCGGTTTGGACGCCTCTTCTTGTGCGAAACATGAATCTTATTGAATCAGGTCAACGCGCAACCACCCGTCTCCCATATGGAATTCATCGACCATCTTATGAAGATAGAATGCTCATGACAAAAATGATCGACGGGAGAGAGGGTGCCTGGTAAACACTTACCGAATTTTACATGCATCATTCTCTGTTGATGTCGCAGATATTTTCCAACTGCTCAGAATTCTAACCTGAGAGGTCACAATTTGAATCTGACACATGAGCAATATCGTACCACCTGTAGAGAATTCCTTCCAAAAAGAGTGTTTAACACGTGGAACTCCCTTCCTGAGCATGTAGTGAATACCCCTTCGATAAACTGCTTCAAGAATAAACTGAAAAGATACTTGTTGAGTTAGTTGTGTTATGCTAGGTTGGTTTATTTAGTTTAGTTTATCCTTATGAAATTTTGACTTTTATGTTTAAATTTTTCAATTGTAATAATTGATTTATTGCATTCATAATAAATAATAATAAATAAGACGAAAAAAATTTCTGCATTGAATTCAGTAATGAAAAAATTTTTCTCGTTTTGGTAATTTTTCCAACTATATTCTAATGTTTTTTCAATTGTGAAAATAAAATAATAATTTCGATGGCTACTTTATCTGCTCTCCTCAAAAATAAGATTTTGAGATGACGTGATCCTATACTGACTCATCCAAAATGAAAAACCAAACAAATTTCATTGAAAAACTAACAATCTAAAATCTGATATATGGAATTAGCAGAAAAGAATCATTTGTTACTGTGGCGGCTTCTAAAAAACATATCGATTTTTGATAAGACTTCTAATTGCTAATAAAGAAAAACATTCATCAGTGGGAAAAACCTTCGATAAATTACTCCAAAATATAGTCCGGAAGCTCTTTTAAAATTTTCAAACTGATCTGTTAAGCCGTTTCCAAGAAATTCAGGTCACCGACTTGAACAACGTAGTGTTGAGGAAAACGCGTTTAAAGTTTCAAAGGCACCTTGCATGCAGTAAACACGTCTTTACTAATATGCATGTAAAGTCGAATGTAATAATAATTTATATGGAAAATTCTAATCTTCGTTCATGAACGACTATAATAAATAATCATACATATCATGAACCATATACTGAAGAATCAATGCAATTAAGAGGATTAAGCGTTCTTCATAAATATCAGGAAATTAGGACTATACGGAAACTACCAACTGAGATGTTGCATTCCCACCTTCGAGATTCATTTATCTGCCCTTCTGCTCATTGAGTCCTAGACTCTATGAAAAATACTCTATGTTTTTCTTATGACATCACAGATGTGAATTAATCCATTTCTAAGCTGATTTGTATTTTCTATATCGTACTTTATACCATATTAGAATTTTCAGTTCAGATTATTGAGGTGTGATAACCTATAAGGCCATGCTATGGTTTCTTCAGGACCTATTCGGTGAATGGTCAATTTAGCATAAAACTATTCCCATGCTAGAACACTAAATTGGGCTGGAGCCCCACCGTGCATGACCTAGAGGCGATGTGGTTAGACAGCAGAAATAGCGAAATTTCTTCTAGAAACTGTCGACTTCTTTATCCAATATTTCTCATCCAGACAGAAAACTACTTATAGTGCGATCCTCTTTCAGCTTTTACATGATTATTATGATAATACATAAAGGAGTTTTTAAAGAAGCTTACTTCGTCTTCCTAATTCATAAGATATATGTTGGATTACCGAAGGGCTCCTTTCTCTTTACCAACACTTTTTTTGAAGCAATCGATGATTAAATCCATTTAACTGAGAATCCAAAATTTCACTGATGTTCCCGGTTGTAAGAATTTTCTACTCAGTTTTAACCTGAAAAGCCACATTATCAAAAATGACAATACACCATGACCATGATATTATAATTCACAGAAAATGTTACTTGGCGCCAATTTTAACGCAATCAAGAAAAAATCACTTCCTACATTTCTCTGCCAATCGGAAGAAGGTACGGTCCATAATAGTTCAATACTGAAGTTTAATTTTTTTCTTAGTGGAGGCCAGTCAGCTGCAAATTATTCTTATGTGTGAAGCTGTCCCCTCAACGTACATTATATCTATTGGACTCTGTTCAAAGGAGTTCAATGCATCTACCATTCATCTGGAGATCTTACCAAATCTTCCACTCTTCGCTCTAAGATGGACGATACCTGATCCCTATTTTGCTTGCTGGCTCTGAGTACTATTGAGGAGAGTGAATAAAAAGAATAAAAGATGTACACAAATTTAAGTTATGCCTGTTAAATGAGATATCAAAAACAGCAATATGATTTTGACTAGACAAAACCTTCACCGAATCGTTGCAATTTATAACACAACTATAGGAGATTATTTAGTTCGGGATATAAGCAGTCAGTGATTCAAGCGCTTCTAATAACGTCATAATGATCCGCAAGCAGGCGGTAATTAAAGATGCAATAAAAATTTGTGCATGATGAGTGTTGCCAAAATGCAAGAACAAGACGAGACACTAGCAGTATTTGTAATGGTCTGACATCCATAGATAGGTATACCATTTTTTGGTCTTGGTCTTGGAAATGGTACTGCAGCAAGAGTCAGATAAGTCTTGGGACTATCAACTCTGTCTTATGATTGTTTTTATTAGATTTGTTAATTGGAATTTTAGAACAACGAATACAACAGGTACATTTTAAACTTATTTTGACGACACACAGATTTACTTGAATCTTCAGTCATGTCCAATTATAATTTCATTAATCTGAGAACAACTTTCTTTCTCTAGACTTATAGCGAAGCTCAATTAGAATTAAATGAAATAAATTCCCCTCACAATAGAAGTAGAATGAGGGATACACGAATTCTATATTCGGGACCTTTAATTTAGCCCAAAAGAGGAAAAGGTAATAATTTAGACCTGAAATTTCCATGATTGAAAGTGAAACTGACGAATGTGTAAGCTTATTGCTGCAAATGAGACATCCTTTGGAAACATTTATTAGTCAAGCAGATGGCAGCTCAACGTTAAAGGTGCATTATTTGGCACATAATAAGTGACCATATGTAATGCGTGAAAAAACTGCTTATCCCCGAGCATAACTCAACTCAACAAAGTTAAAAAAACATAAATGTGGCTCATTCTTGTTCTTACTCTGTCCACTACGAACATGCATTTGTCATTCAAGGACTTATCTCACTGCATTCAATAAACTTAATCTCTGTGGGAACATTGTTGGCAGTTGAATAATTTTTGTTGGAATGCCCACATAAACCGTCCTTTTCAGGAAATCGAATTTTTTTGTCTATCACTTTTTGAGTTATAATATAAACTTGTATATTTTGCAATGAGAACCATAGGCAGAAGAGATATAAATCTTATCAAATGAGGATATCCTACCTTTTACAGGCAGGAGATTTCCAACGTCGACTAGATTTTTTCAATTGCTTTCTGCAAAAATCAAAAGGAAATCTAAAGTTTTTCCGAGAAATAATTTGGAGTAATGAAGTTCACATCAATATTGATGGATTATTCAATCGTCAAAATGAACATTGGTGTTCAAATGTGAACCCACATTACCATATTGATATTCAACGTCAGGACCAATATGGGTTCAAAATTTGCATATGCCATGGTCGTTTCGTTATTGCAAACGATGTTATAGTCAGGCAATAGATGTAACTTAATAACTTCTAATGAATTCAAAAACAATCGAGATATTGGCATTTTACCGATTCATGAAAATGGTAAATGAAAAAAGGTAGCCTGAATCTGTTTGCGGCAATAATTTTCTCACGCAAAAAATAAACATGAAGAAGGCAGGGTATTTTCCTCTATTCACAATATTTCACATAAATGCAGTTTTCAAACGACAAAAACCTGTCCACCCAGTACATTCCGTTGATTGGTAGTCATAGAAGGTCAACAGTATAGTGCAGAATAGTTTGCGCCTCACATTGTTCAATTTAGTTCGCAACTTCTTTTCTAAGTCGCTCTCTAAGTTTTTTCTAATTTGATGGCTCCCGTTTCCAACAAGATAAAGGCAGATCGCATGCACTCGATCCTTAGTTTGTTGCTGTTTTTTAAATTGTGTTATCGTATAATTTAATTCTCTCTTGAGGAATGAAAAACAATCTTCAATATTTTGAGTTTTTGAGAATAATCAACAACAAATACTTTCTCGTGATACATGACAAACAATATAAAATATTCAAGTTGAAATGATGTTCAAAAATTTGGTATCGAAAAAAAAATGACTATGCGATTGTATGGAAAATCATATTTTTATCATTACGTGTTATACTGAAAAATCTTCATCGTATTCAAATGACTAATTGACGAAAAAACTTTGTTGGATTTAATTTCTTGGCTCAATTAAATTTTGGTAGAATGCAAATGCAAATCTGAAATAAATGTCTGAAGCATGAAAATGTGATATAAATTTTGAAAGTTCTTCAGCGACGCTGTGCTACAGAAGCAATTTCTTCAGTCGACCGATTACTTTTTTGTTTACCAAATACACTTTGTGTATTCTTCACAGAAGCAGTGTTTCTATGTTAATGTTTTTATTAATTTTCGAATTGGTGACTCATTTGATCTTTTATTTGCACCAAAGAGATAATGTAACGATTTTTAAGGATTCAGCATTTTTTCTCATCTTAGTGCAATTAACATACATGAAAATCAATGTGTTGTGTGTTTGTTTCTTTGATCTTTCCTATTTCTTGCGCAGCATAACAACTCATCTGATATGTAAGGAATAGAACTTGTGCCAAGGTTATAAGCAGAGTACAATTAATTTTGAAAAGATGATTACGAAGACAGATACTGGTTCTATGAATGGATAGTCCATTTCAACCCAACACAGCAGTTATACGTTTTTCAATGGAAATCTAAGGCATACACAATAAAAGCAGAGAAAAAACTGCAATATTCTATTATGTAATCGACCGACCTTTGTACATACAAGTTTGTACGTAATCACCGGTACGCGAGTCTGACTCAAAATTCTCATTTTTTTCAATCATGTCTTCACAGAGGAGAATTTTCTAACCATCACACAATTATTAAATCCTCACAATTATTAAGCTTGTTTAAATCTTCTGAAAAGCAATCAGCACGTCGGCCAATTTCTCATATGTGTGGGTTAGGTATCTACCTTCAATGGGAAGCAGTCTGTCGCGGTTTCGTGAATTCCAGCACCTTCAATCAACTAACAGATGCTGGTTTACCGCATCACAAACCCGCCTAATATCGCTACCTGAGCCATTATGTTCGCAATAGTCGACATGCCGTCTTTCATCGTCACCTGATGAGTTAAAACGCCAACGTGTGCCGTCACCAGAGTGCGGTGATATACAAACTGACAATCCCCTGTGCCGCATGTCGAGCACGTCTTCCAGATTTCCTTGTTGTCTAATTGGGACGATAAACTATCTCATTTCGAGGCTGAATAAACGTTAATGCATTAACGGATCGTTAGTTCTGCCTGCCACGGGGGTATTGCTATCTTCTTGTACCTCATTTACGTCTATTATTTTCCTGAATTTTACTGTACTGTCGACAGGAAAAATTAGTCCCATTGGTTGACAATTGTTGTCATTATTAAAAAGTTGCCTGAAAAACTACACTACAGCTGGAACATCTGATTTGATAGGACATGGACAAAATAAATTTCATGTGCGAAATTATATTTTATTTCTATCAACAAGTTATACCTCACATGACAGGTAGCCCTCTTCTTAAGTTGAAATCACATACCATCAGCTCGAGGATTTTCGATTCAACTTATACAATTTATTTAATTCTTCCTAAATCGTAATGTTCAGATCTATAAATATATATATATATATATATATATATATATATATATATATATATATATATATATATATATATATATATATATATATATATATATATATATATATATATATATATATATATATATATATATATATATATATATATATATATGTGTTGACCATAAACACCTCAAAAAGTCCAGGAACACTTACCAATATCTTTAAAATAGGAATTTGATGATATTCGAACTTTTAGAAATCTTTCGGTTTTTGTTAGGATGTATTGTATATAATGTATTCTTAAGAAAACAAAATAATATTTGACTTCTCCAAAGCACCTATTATAATAAAAAAATTGAAATTTAAGAATGACAATATTTGGTAAAACATAAAAAAAATCCTGAACTCATATTTTCGAAACGATATGGAAGCACTTATATTTTTCAGTACCCAGAAGGTCCACTTCTGTTATTAATGGGACTTTGGCATCGTCGCGGCATGCTCATTATTAAATTGTGTATTACATTTTGGCCTAAGTCATTCCAAGCCCCTGAACTGAACTGCTAATCGAAGCTCCTGTTCATGTTGGAAGACGTTTTGACGCAGGAGATTTCTTTTTAGGGTGTCCCACACATGCTCGATGGGATTCAGATCTGGGGATCAGGATGGCCACGGTAGAAGATCGATATCATTCTCTTTAAAAGAACGTTCAAGACAACTCTTGTACGATGAGAAGGGGCATTATCTTGTTGGAAGTGTGCATTTTGACCCATTGTTTGGTGATACGGTACCACTACAGGTAAAACTATCTCATTTGCGTAAGAATTTCCCGTGAGGTTGTTCTGTATGAAAACGAGGTCAGTTCTTCCACCAAGGCGTATACCTCCCCAAAACATCACTGATCCGCCTCCCTGTCTAACAACTTCTCGAGCATGCTGGAGACGGTTTCGCTATCCAAGTTCCCTCCATATTCGAATTCTTCCCGAATCGGGATAATAACTAAATCTAGATTCATCACTGAAGAGAACTGTGGCCCACAGCTCTTGATCCCAGTTTACGTGTTCTTGGCACCAAGCTAAACGACCAGCGCGATTTCCATGGGTCAGTTGTGGAACTCTTAAAGGACGTCTGGAGTGGAGTTGACCTTCGAGCAGTCGATTTCTCGCAGTTTGGTCAGAAATTTGTACATTATGAACTCGTTATAGCTCTTGAGCTAATTGAGATGCTGTGGTAGTACGATCTCTTCTGGCTTGTAAAACCAAAAACCGGTCTTGGGCGACTGTAGTAATCCTGAAACGCATGTATGGCGTTCTTCTCTGCTACCTGTTTCATTGAAACGCGACCATAAACGGTTTATGACTCTTGGGCTAGTTCCCAGAACCCTGAATACTTTCCATTGTGAGCTCCCAGCTTGGAGCATGCCAACGGCTCGTAACATCTCTTCTCTAGTCAAATGTCGTCGTTCCATGGTCGAATCACAAAACTTGAATCTTCTATTTGTGCTTACAACAGAAACAAAGTGCCAACTAACTGATTTCAAACACTGAATACATGAAATGTTTATAAAGCAGCGTCGCATCTGCTGCATTTTCAGTTTTTTATAAAAAAAAAACTGAAATCTGTTGCGGCACTCTACATAATTTGGTGAGAAATTGATGCAGGTGTTCATTTCTTAAAAAAAATCATCCATATTGATCTTTCTGAATACGATATAGCGATATTCAGAAGTGTTCCCCAGACTTTTTTGAGGTGTTTATATATATTTATACCCACATCAAAATATTCGGAATCACCTGATATTTAGAATATAACCGCAAAAATTTTGGAATTTCGAATTGATGTTTTGTGAGATATTTCTGTTGAAGAAAGAAATAAAGAAGGGTTCATTTTCAGAAAGAAACAAATAAAAGAAAATATAGACTCTTGCCGCATGTAGTACAAAGATTGAAAATTGTTTTTTCACAGAGTAGGTGATTTTTTCTCGACCTCAGTAGCTTGTATTACCTCCTCTTGCCCTGATACAAGCCTGAATCCGTCTAGGCATGCTTTGGAATAGGTTTTTGACCTCCTCTGAGGTAATATTCTGCCGCTCTTCTGTGGCGGCTTGGACAAGCTATTGTGGAGTTCTTGGATTATTCTGGAGCGATTTAACTTTTCTTTTGAGATTATCCCATAAATGATTGATAGGATTTAGGTCTGGGGAGCAAGCTGACCAGTCCAAAATAGTGTTTCCCTGTGTTTCAAGATAATGTCGCTCGAGGTTGCTGGTATGCGGAAGAGCATTATCTTGCATATAAGTGAAATTCTCACCGTGGGCACCTCGCCAAAGTCTCACTATGGGCTCCAGCACTAGGTTAACGTAATTTCTAGCCGTTACATTTGCAGGAAACGAAATCAAATCTGTTTTGCCTAATGTCACCACAAAAGATCAGACTGCCCCCTTGGTATTTCGGAATTCTAGCTATAAGGTGCATATGCTTCCATTAACCTTTGATCAACGCTTGAGGCCTTAGTAATCTCGCAAAATGAACAAAGCTTAACGTTCATTTGGTCTAATATTTTAACTTAGCAGTTTGAGGGTGTTGAAATTTCCGGAAAAAATTGGTTTTTTCTTCAAAACTCCTGGAGTTTTTCGAATATTCAGCCCAAATTTGGAATGCAAGCTATGTTTTATAGCCTCCATCATTACACTTCTAGATTTTAACTGAAATTCACAAGGTGTTTTCTTTTACGGGGCCATGTCTCCTTTTGCCCTTTCAAACTTTTTTGCAGTACGCACTGATCAGCGCCAAATCAATTTTCGTCATATCTGTTCAATTTAGAAACATTCTCGACACTTGTAGTTTTTTGGTATCTCCAACCGTAATCGAGTGAAAAATTATTGAATTTGAATTATTTGAATTGTATGTTATTCGCTAAATAAAAAAATAATAGAAATACTCTATAGTTATGACCAAAATTTGCTTTAATTTTGATAGCTCGTCTTCTGAAACTCAACTTATACTTATTCAATATCAAACTAAAGAAAAAAACAATTAAAAACTACATAAGTTGCTGGAAGTGTGCTTCATCTTCAAGAATACAATCCCTGTCCTCCTTCGCATATTATCATGCACTGTTTGAAATATTCCTGTGGTATTTCTTAACGTGTCACAAGAGGTTATTATTCGATTTCTCAATTCTTCTACAGTGTTCACTGGAGTGGTATGAACTAAACTTTTGAGATATCCCCATAAGAAAACGTCTGAATAATTTAAGTCTGAGGACCTAGGGGGCCATAGTTCTGGCCCACCCCGACCTATCCATCGGTTGTTGAATGAATTTTTCAAGAATTTCCTAGCTTCTCCACTAAAATGTGCAGGTGCCCCGTCATTCATGACATTATGTTTCTCACCAAAAATGGCACATCCTCGAGCATTAAAGGTAACTCCTCTTCAAGAAATTGCCGATAAGCGGGACCTTTTAGTCTGTTAGGCAAAAAAATGACCCAATCAAATAATTTCCAATTGTTCCGATCCAGGCGTTCAGTGAGAATTGTTCTTGATGATGAGATTCTTCAATCAAATGGGGGTTGTTCTCAGCCCAATAATGATTATTGTGAAAATTTGTGTTCTCAAATGGTTAGCTTCGTCTGCGAACATTGTTCCTCTATCAAAATGAGCATTTTCTCTGATTTTATCTAAGAACCATCGGCAGAAATTCAGTCTTGAAGGAAAATCTCGAGGAAGTAGAGTTTGGACGCGTTGAATATGAAACGGGTACGATAAAAAGTCGTGGGGAATCCTTCAAACTAGAACATTTGAAATATTCAACTGATTTATAATTTTTTTGGTACTCACATGAGGATTCAAATAAATACAATTCAAAACTGCTTCCTCAATATCTGGAGTTCTCATAGTTTGAGCTGCACCTTTGAAATGATTATTTGCAGTGAAAGTACCAGTTTCTCTTAACCTTCTGTGGATATTTGAAAATGTTCCCCTGTCTGGTATTAGTCGATTTGGAAAGCGCACCTGATATAATCGCCTAGCTTCTGTTATGTTTCCGTCATGTAATGGATATCAGCCAATCCGGCGTTAGTAAAGTTAGCCATTTTTTCTTACAGCATTTACTTCAAAAGTCTTAGAACTAATCGTTAATTTAATAGAAAATTGAAGCAGACACTGGTTCAACTTCAGCAAGTGTGAGAATAAATGAATAAATGAAAAAAATCAAAGCCTACTAGACATTTATCTTAATTAGAAGTGCTTTCGATTCAGCGAATGCATACAATCGTTTAACAATTTTTTTTTCGAGAATGGTTGGAAATACAAAAAGATAACAAGTGTCGAAAAAGTTTTTGAAATGAAAGAAGATGACGAAAATTGATTATTAGCTGATCAGTGGTGTACTGCGAAGAAGTTTGAGAGGGCGAAAGAAGACATGGCTCCGGAAAAGAAAACACTTTGTAGATTCTACTTGAAATCTAGGACGTTCAATGATGGAGGTTGTTAAATAAAGCTTGCATTCCAAATTTGGGCTGAATATCTCAAAAACTGCAGGAGTTTTGAAGAAAAAACCAATTTACATCCTGTAGATCCGTAACGAAGCTTTTGCGGACCTATGTTTATATGAACTTTTTTCTTGAAATTCCACGTAGATTTACCCCTTCAAGTTGTGACATACTATTATGTAACACTCTGTATAAACAGTCGGTCTTGAAATAATTCAAGGAATCACCTTTCCGTTGGTGAATAGGTTTCTACATATAATTAATGACTTTTTCATATGTGTAATTGGGCATATAATCCATATTTTGGAATTCTCTGAACAAAACATCTATATTTTTCCGAAATTAATTCAGTCTTTTTTTTCTACTTTCACACTAATGCAAAATGAGTTTGCACCCTTCACTTCCTCAACAAGCCCTAGATTCTCTCCCCTTTCTCCAGTATTTTCGAACTGTCAACGTATCGCGCCAACGTCAATAGAAAGAACCCTTTCGATATTTCTTTCGCGATCTCGAATACAAATTATTCATTTCATTGGAAAATTAACTTTTTTGCTGCCAAGCCAATCGTTCTTCGAATTATCGCGCGGCAAGTTCCCAGGGGTTGCCATAGCGACCTCGTGAAGGAGCATCGCTGCCTGGCAGGCGGGCGGTTTTTCGAGATGCTAAAAATTAAACTTGTGAAAAAGCCAAACGTCGTTTTGCGACAGAAGCTTAATTAGGAAACGTTTTCAGAACTGCCTTAAATCACGGACCGTGGAATTAGTCAGATGAACGTATCAAAGCGAACCAACGTAGTAGAGGGACGTTTTCCTTCTAACCGCGTCTCACCGTATTTGCGCTGCAAATGAATGTGAGCTATTCAAAATTGGTCGAATGATTGAAGCTAAAGAAGAACCTCTCGATGAAGAATCAATATTTCAGGAATAACTCCAATAATTACAGAGCAGCTATTACTTCATTATACAACAAATTTTTTCGAATAGATGTTATAGTTGACAAATCTCTGAGTAGAAATCCACGAAGATCGACAAAGGGTATTACAAACAAATTCGCCAAATTTTCAACAAGTGACACTATTTCGTATTTTACAGTGTCATGTAATTTTCCAAATTACGTTCTTCTTCGTGTTCGTGTGTGTTGAGATAATCCATCTGGGAGTCTAATAATTCTTCTGATGATGCCTATTGGAATCTCTCCAGTTTTTACATATTAATACTTGTCGGCTTCAGAACCCTACATATTTCGAGAATACATGGTAATGTATTGTTCCTCTTTCGTTTTCCATGTTAGATCATGAGCTTAGTCTTGGTCCTTGTCATTTCTTTTCTAAATAATAATAACAACAAAAGCAGATCTAAGGTGAGCTTTCTAGCTTATACATATTCATAGACTTATAAAGTTCAGTTTTCCGACATTAATTGACAAGCTCGAAATTCATTTCTTGTCAACTTCTTGCCCGATTATGTCCGTTCGTTTTTACGCATAATATTGCAAGCAAGTTCCTATTCTATTAGCTCTGCCTCCAACCCATTCGTGGCCGATTGATCCGCTTTTCCACTAGTTGTATGGTGTTTCGAGTTTTCGAATTTTTCTACGGGTAGAATGCTTTCAGATTATTCTGTTTTCAGAACCATCATTTGGAGTGATGACTTTACTTTTCACAACAATGGTTATTTTAATAGAAATAGCTTCAGATATTGGAGCCACCGGAATCAGCATAACATAATGAACAATAATACTCAGCGTAAATTCGGTGTTGAAGTCTGACGCCATTTATTTGAACCGCTTCATAGGATCAATTTTCATTGAAGCGAACGTCAATCAGAACAATTATGATTAAATTCTCATTCGAACATTAAAAGATTTCCTAGATAATCTTCCTCCAGGAGAATGAGGAAAAATCTACCTCCAACTCCTCACGCAACTTTGAATGTGAAATGACTGAATAATAGTTTCGGGGATCAATGGATAATAAATATATATATATATATATATATATATATATATATATATATATATATATATATATATATATATATATAGAGTTACCTACAGGATCGAGTTTACCGCACTACATTGAAAATATTTGACGTGTGAAGACGGCTCACTAACGTGGAGGACATGACGCTCGTGCCCTGGGCAGCATGGGTTCAATCCTCACAAAGTCCGTGCGATTTTTCGGATTTTGGGAATAGCTTCAGTGTCCATCTTTCAGAAGAGATGTAAGAAGGTCGGTCCTGTCTAACAAAGACGTGTTGGACATTAAAGATCCCATCCCTGGACAAAAAAAAATTGGACGTGCCGCAAGGTAAAATAAGAACCACCTGTCTAGATAATTCCTCTAAATGCCGTTTAGAATTTAAAACGTGCCGTAAAAAAGACTACAAACGAAACAAAAATGAGAATAAGCACGTAGGAACCTTATCTGTCATAATTCCCCGTTAACAATTTCGAATGAAGATCATTATAATTGCATGAAGATTGCTCTGAGATTTTCTATGGCATTCCGCCACAAAGCTTACTTCATGATTCAAGAATCTTCTCAGTCACCATTTTACGAATTACATGGATGAATTGAGAATGTTAGTGTACGTTCGAAATTTTTCTATAATTTAGTTCTACTCAGAGATACCGCGTTTTAAGTGGTTTTTCACCAAGAGAATAAAACTGAATGAGTAATGAAGAGAATGAAAATACGGGGTTACTCTTTGAACAGTTCAAGTGTAACTGAAATTTCGGTATTCGGAGCTGTAGCAGACGAATGAGAATGTTTCAGACTATTGAATTATCGTTCAATTTGTAATTTGGTTTTTATTTCATTGAAATCGATCAACAACTATGGGACCTATAACTTGGGACGTTTCTCACAGAACACTCGATATACCTCAGCCTAGCCAGCAATGCAGTGTCTGACTGAATTTATAGTTATAGACTTTTAAGAAATTTTCATGTTAGTCCCAGCACATGTGAACTGCTCAGCTTAGAAGTCATGTCCGTAGCACACCATGATTCCTGGTTGAATCAGCAAAGCTTTTCTTAACTTCCCTTGAATGTGTTGTATCTGGAAAGCATGCTTGAAATCAACTTCCGGTAACCTATAAGCATACTATGACAGCTGTAACTACAGCATCTGGCTTGCCAGCAGTAAATACATTCAAAACCGACAAACAGTGTGTAGAGTATAAGGGTAGGAGTGCTGGACATGTACATTTAGGAACGCCTTATACAATGCGTTCCTAAATGTACTGTTATGTACTAACGTAATGGTGTTATCCTTTGGTTGATTTTATAACAAAAGTCTTTAATAAATTTAGTTTCAGAAAATCTTCTTTACGAATCTACAGGAAGTTAAAATTTCGATATATCCCTCCGTAGCTCCTGCAATGTTTAAGAAATTTACATCCAATTTTGAAATACGGTTACATAATATAAGTTACATGCATGCAGATGTCACACTGTCAACAGATTCTACAGGTTGATATGTTTTCAGGAGTCATAACCCATTTTCTTCATCTGATCTCTTTTGTGGCGCCTTTCAAAATACCAATATTGTTTTTCCATTTTGTTCAGAAACTTTTGTACTCCTATCGTTTTTTTTGCATCATCGATCCCATCGAGTAAAACAATAAAAAACAATAGCTTGTAACTGTCTCAAAAAGACTTCGTAGTTATTTGGATATTTGATGATTATAACATTTTATTATTGAGTATGCAATTGAAAGTTGAAGCTATGATGCTACGGTTTTTATACATGAGAAACGTTAAGCAATGTAGGTATCAACAACAATAATTTACTAATTACAACAAATAACAAGGAACTACTACACAAAAAATTGTCGGAAATGTCTTCGTCCAAGATTTTCGTTTTATTTTCAATAGTCGAATGTATTTCTTAAGCTTTCAAATCCATTTATTATTAGCTTATTCACCGGGTGTAGTATACTTTTGAGACTTTGACCACCTCATTTGAAAAATCTAGGCAATTAAGGTTGGAGGACCTAGGGGGCTATAGCTGAGGACTACCTTGTCTTATCCACTTATTTTGATATACTTCATCTAAATACTTACTTTGAAACCTGTGATGGGACTGAAAACTGTGAGAAAGACTTTTTCGATTTTTTTATCCCCGTAACTTCAATCCCCGGGGGTGAGTCCAACCCCCTGATTTTGAATAGGGATGAAGGGTGTTGCGATACCTCATTTTGAAGATCTTTTTGATTTCTATCTGTACCTAAATTTCGCTTCGGAAGACTACCTACTTTTGTGATTAGTATAATAAGTTCTGAAAATGTGCACCATTCACTTCCATAAAGTGAAGAACACTGGTGTATGGCTAGCTTATATTGAATTAACATCGAGGTATGCAATGTTTTGTAGTATGATTGAAATGGTGTATTCTGTCAAAGAAAGGGTGGAAATGATGAAATTATTTTTTAGAAACAATGACTCTGCGCGATTAACAGCGACATTATTTAACGGACGACAGCCTGGAAAAAATTTATCTGCTGCTTACGTTGTGCAATTGGTTGTTAAATTTGACGCTACTGGTTCAGTCGGCAACAAAAAGAGGGAGTATGAAGGAGACCACGCAAGGGAAGTGGCTATGTTAGGTCACGTAGCGATGGATCCGACCCTTAGTACTAAAAAATCGTCCAATGTGTCTGGTGTTTCACGCACAACAATCATGAGAATATTAAGAAAACATAAGTTTCGTCCTTTTCAAGATATGATTGATTCAGGAACTGAGTGAGGATGATTTTGATCGGCGACTCATGTTCTGTAAAGTTGCCAGTGAAATTAAGAACAATAATCCAAACTACGTGTTCAATTACTGTTTTCCGAATGAGTGTTCATTTTACCTTAACGGCACTGTAAACAGGCATAACTGTCGGTACTGGTCAGATGAAAATCCATGATCATTTCAGGAAGAGCATACTCAGCATCCCCAAAATTTAAATGTTCGGGCGGGTATTTATGGAAATCAGATGATTGGCTCTTTTTTTATACCCGATAATATCACTGGCCAAATTTATTTAGAATTATTAAAGAACGCTATTTATCCAGTCCTCATTTCGCTCAACCTGTGCGTCAGTTCTTAGATTTTCCTCGGGCTTGGATTGGAAGAAGGGTACATATTGAGTGGCCACTTAGATCACCTGATTTGGTACCACCTGACTTTCTTCTATGGGGTCACCTGAAATCTAAGATCTACGCTACTCAACCTGAGTCACTGGATAATTTGCGAATTCGAAAGATTGGCGTCACATTGAACCAGAAATGT
Source organism: Cryptolaemus montrouzieri (assembly GCA_013387265.2). Lineage (NCBI taxonomy): Eukaryota > Metazoa > Arthropoda > Insecta > Coleoptera > Coccinellidae > Cryptolaemus > Cryptolaemus montrouzieri. The sequence goes on along the minus strand of JABFTP020000021.1, from coordinate 67,105,835 downwards.
TGAGCAATGTACGTGAACGATTTGAGCAAAACTTATTTTACTGCATTGAAGTGAATGGTGCCCATTTTCAGCACTCAATAAACTAATCACAAAAGTTAGCAATTTTCCACTTTTTTAGCTGCCATTTCGTCAACGATGAAAATTTTGAAGCGAGAAATTAGGGTCAGATAGTACTCGATAAGATCTTCACAATAAAGTACGCAACACCCCTCATTCCTATCCAAAATCAGGGCTTTTGCTCACCCCCGGTAGGGGATGGAAGTTACAGGGATGAAAAACTTGGAAAAGTTGTTTCCTTGAAATATATATATATATATATATATATATATATATATATATATATATATATATATATATATATATATATATATATATATATAATGTTATTTATTCTGTTTCAGATTGAGAATTAGAGCAGATTAATTTTCTTTTGTACTTTAGAGTAGAGAAAAGAAAAATTCTTGTCTTGTCTAGGTTGTGAATTTAATTCAACCCCTGCTCTAGATGACGATGGGGCAAAATTAGCATAACTATCATCTATAATTGTCGATAATTCAATTTAGGAGAGATTTTCCTATGCCATTTTTGCCTCAATCTTATTTTGAGATAAGAAAGCTGAGCATTTTCTATTATCATTTGAGGAACGATCTCTCTTACAATTGATACAAAAATATTATCTGACTGACATTCGTTTATAGAGTGATCTTCACCACATTTAATACATCGTGAATCACTACGGTATAGTTTAATGATCAAATCTAAGACCTTCAATGCATTTGACTACCCTCTGTACAAATGGGTGAACTTCACGAACACAATTGAAAGTACTAACTTTCTTTCCTATTGTTTGACCTTCAAAAGTAACTAAATGACTAGTGGTGAGAATGTAGTTGAATAAACAATCATTCTCAATCACCTTTTTGTTCACTTCTGAAATTCTGAAGTAACTTCGCATGATAAGAAGAATACATGTTTCTAATTCCTCATTCAATACATCGAATTCTAGAAATCTAATGACCCCTTGTCTACGAATGAGGAATTGAGGTATGAAAACCAAATTATTTTCCTTAAGAAATGGCAATGAAAGAAATTTGGTTGCGCCTAAGAAAGTCCTAAAAGTTTTTTAAAGGTTTTTATTTCTTTTTCTATCGTTTTTTTTTCTTTTCAAACGTGTGCTATTCGAGACTAATGAATCATTCCTAAATATCGTTTTACCAACTGAAATTGCAAGTTTCTTTTGTTTTCATCGGAGCTCTCAACATAAACAACATATATAAATACATCAAATTTATAACAATCCAAGATCAACCATCACCTACAAAATCTGGATCGCGACTGTCTCATTACTATTATTCTTATCATCAAAATTAGTAGGCTAGATTACATTGTATTTGAGGAAATTCTCACTATATGAAAAATATTCGAAATAACAGGCTTTTATATTTTCACATTACGCCGTTTTCAGATACCATGTAGCGTCTTAGAAAAAAGTTTAATAAACAAAAGCGGAATGATCTCTACATTATTGAGGTGCCACAAAGGTTAAACTGATGTTTATTCCGGTCTTCAATTAACTATTTATCATATATCACTAGAGCGCGCTATTGTTCGTTTCCGTCCTATCAGTGATAATAGATCAAGATGATGTACTCTGTACATTGTAATCAGTAATAAATTTCTTGGAGTTGCAATTAATTTTTGAAGAGTTATCATGAAACTCTTGGTCTGAACTGTAGAGTGCTCTCGGACTGTAAACTTTTCATTTTATTATCGGATGGACGACCGAAATGATATTGATGATCAAATTTTAGGTAAATTTGGCGAGACCCATTTTGCTCTCAATGTTTCCGTGAATAAGAAAATATGTCATTTTTTGAGGGTTATGTGGAAGAAATTGTTGTGGAATTGTGTTTGTACATCAAAAAAGTTAGAAGTGATAGATCAAAAGAACAAGAAAATTTTCAAATGATAAAGGCGGCTGACCCCACGCCTTCAAAGGTAAATATGTTCTTATGAAAATAATGCAAAAACATTGAGTACCAATACCAAGGAGAAAATGTAGCAAACTATTATGTAAAAACACCAATGAATGAGCCAGGATAACTTGATTTGTCTTCTTAGCTCTAAGTTTCCTATATTTTCAGATGAATGACAAGTCAGAACGCGTGTATTCCGAAATTGGATTTTTGTATTTCTTCGTTAAGTTAGGCCAGATAAGAGCTGGTTGATCAATAGTAATGCATGTTGCATTACGTCAATCGGTAAGCGAATAGATATAATAAAACGAGCTTTCTGCTGGAATATTCTGTAACCATATATCCTCTTAGACCCTTCAACACACTCTAGAAAACGGAATATCGTCAAGTAAATCACAAGGAAAACTTAGCGATCTCTTCTAGGGAAGGAAACTGCGCGGAAATTAATACCGTAAATATAAAGTTGCTGCATAACTCATGCTCTCCTATGAATTTTTCTCAAATATGGCTCCCACAAATTATCGCGAACACGTGGTCGTAGCTTGAGGCGGATTCGTTCCGGGAGAATAATTTACTCCCTTTACCCGGTATTTATGTACAAGTGAACAAGGAAATAATGAATTCATATCTCTGATTTATAGGGAACGCTTAGAGGCGTCCGATAAATTGCATTTGTTCGGAATAGTAAATCCCTGAAATCTGATAATATTTTACTAATTAACGAAAGGAAGTTCAAATGAGACTTCATATTGAAATGTTTGTGCACACCTTATCAATGCGACTTAATCTAAATCGTACATGGATTGTCAAATAATCTTACATGTGGTCAACCAAAATCCTACACAAGGCCTACAATAATGTTGACCTGATTTAGTTTCCCATGGAGCAAATAAGTGTTTCCTCCTTAGAGACTTATCAAAATTAATCAGAAAAATTATCTGATGTCTTTGACTCTTATATTATCGTCCTCCAATATCATCGCCAAGAAACCAATTCAAACGGGATCAGCTTTCATCATCATTGAATTCAACGCATTTGTCGTAAGGTCAACGGGTATTCCCCTGTTAACTCTCTATAACGGTTTTTAGATTCAGACGAAAACATAAATACAAATGACAAATTTTTATGAACAATGAGGAAACCATTCTAAGGAAATTGTGCAAAATCGCCATCGAACCAATGAGAGCAAAACATTTTATTCAAAGTCGAAGTTCGCAAAAATATGAATAACATTTTGCTGCGAAACGGCCAGTTCTATGATAATATTTCATTCTTGTAGATAATTAAATTATCAATATAAATTAACCCTACACTTTAGTTGCATTCTCCTCAATAAGCATGACTACGCTGCTTATGAACATTATTGGATTTATTTAACAAGAAAAACTAATAGTGTGCATGACTAATAATATCGAACGCTTACTCAGAGAATGATCTGAAAAGAAACAGAGTTCCTCATTTTTTAGCATTATATACGCACTCATTTTCGTCAAAGAGTAACTGTAGTATTTAATGTCTATACAGATTATATAAAAATATTAAAGTCACAGAACAACTTTGTCGTATGGCAAAACCTCGGTATCTTCTGATATTTTATCTAATCAATTTGATAGTTTCAACAAGCCAATAGCAATTTCTACCAAACATTCATGATAAGTCTCGATCAATTACCATGCGAGAATTGTTACCGCTAAACATATTTTATTCAAGCAAGCTAACAATGACACTGATGTGCTCCTTATAGAAACTGCAATATATCAATTTAATCCAACGGATTTGAATGTTATTGAAGATGTTGATCTATTGGTAGTATTTGCCGCTCGAACTCCAAATTGAAAAGATACGCAGCGTGTTTTTCAAGTAAATACCGTTTCGAAATTAAAAAGTCGTGTCTGCATCTTAACCTACTATTCTACATAATTTCCTTCAACAATGAGGCATTTGTAGTGGTACATTGTGAACATTGTTCCAGTTTTTGAATACCCTCCTCATGGTAGTCTGCCGCCTGACTTCATAACCACTGCATCACAACTGTTTTCATATGAATATATATATAATATATGAAGTGATCGGTGACAATGCTATACGTAGAAAAAACACCAAGAGAAACATTAGGAAAGTCGAAACACAAAGAGGAAATCGTGAAGCGTCTGATTTCCAATTGGAGTGAAACATTTTAGGAGTGATACCATTTCCGGTTATACCGGAAATGGGTCATCACTTTGTTATTTCAATGGCAATCTACCTTTTTTATTATAGATCTAGAACCGACATTTGAGCAAGGCATAAAATACCCAAGTTGTTGGCACTTATCTGTCGAAACTTTTGACAGATTTAATTATTTTTGTTATAAAATCGATTTTTGAAATCATTTAAAAAAATTGTAGCTCGTAGATCTTTTGCACTACAGACACAATTTTTGCTTGGGTTGATAGAAGAAGGATCAAGGAATTTTTTTAACCAATCTACACATGTCAAATGTTTATTGCGTGGTTTTGTATAATTTTTTCAATTTGGCCTTTTTCAAACAGCAATAACTCATTTTTTTCAAATTGCACGTGCCAATTTTTATATCGCCATCAGATGAAGCGTCAAATTTCAGATGGAATTGTATAAGCATGTACTATACCCATCTCTTACATTCTGCAAGAACTAACAGAGAAATATTTGAATCAAGTAGCTGAACTGGCTACGCTCACCTGACATGTGCCTAAAATTAATGTACTTGTCACTTCGTTCATTCGAATTGGATATTTCAATAAGAATTGTCGTTATTTTAGATTGAAAATATCCAAAAAATACAACACATTTGGAATGAAACCACTGGTTATTCAAACGAAAATATATTTAATCTTTTTTCAATTCATTTTAAAATTTAAAAAGTAGTGGGTAGAAATTGCAGGCATTTCAATAACCAATTTCCAAATTTACCGTCTATGAGTAAAATAAAATATCGAAGCATTAGAAGCAATTTTCTACAATTCGGATGAATAAAAATTGTAGGCACTAAGCGAAAACCAACCATCGAAGATATTTACATTAATACGAATAAATGATAGAAAACTAATTTACGATCTGAATAAATGTTCAATATGGACCCCATTTTGCTCGATACACTTGACAGCTCGTATACGAACATGATGAGTTGCCCACCTAGTTTCCTCAGGATCAATTTTACGAAAAGCATTATGAATGCGCTCTCCTCTCCTTCCTTCCTCTCCTTCTTACAGGAATGAGATACACTTCACTCTTGATTTTGCCCCATAAATAAAAATCAAGGGGCGTCAAGGCCAGAGAACGCGGAGGTCATAAATTTGTTTCTTGATTACCCCACCATCTATCCTAGAACATTTCTGTTAGCTGTCGATCTACAGCTCGTGTTTTATGTGCTGGTGCACCATCCATTTGGTAATAGCAATCCCTCAGAATGTTAAGGGGTAATCCATCTAAAAAATTTGCTAATGTTATGATACAACAGCAGTGTTGTCCTGGAAGGGCAAAACCCTAGTTTTCAACTGTTTCAAAAACAAAATTTTATTACGAAAATTGTGAAGATATGAACTCTACTCCAAAATCTCGAAGGAATTCGCCATGTTCCTTATGTACATGGACCTCCAAGTAAAACTACAAGCATAAACAATTTATGTCACTCATATGTTGCTAAACATACAGCGTATGCAATTAGCTTGTATATTCCCAGGTTAACGAGTTCTTGCTAATCAATTGTACACAAACCAATGGGGTTGAACGCTAGTTAAAAATATATTGGAACTAATTCATTCTCTACTTTTACCTGCACCAGTGAACCTCCTTCGAACTATTTTTTGCAACAGAATAAAAGGATGTAATTCTAAAAGCAGTTACAATGAGTGGGCATATATTTTGAACCAGCATGTACCACTTGTCAAGGCCAGCCGTGTTCTAATGTTGAATCTCAAATACAAGAAAATCCTTCAACAACGAGAATACAACCGATGTATCCGTGTTATATCAATTTACGTCAACTCAAGAAGATGATGGAGAAGACAAAATAGAAGAAGAAGAAGATGGAGAAAGAGAATATGATGAAGCAGAACAAAAGGACGATTACGACAATGATGAATAAGATGACCTAACATCCTATTAAACTTCACTGAGATAGAGCGTAGAGTAGAAACCCAGGAAACCCACGTTAAAAAAATACTTTTTGGCAGAGCTTAGAGGAAAAGGTTGATTTCGTTTCCCAGTCTGGGTAATCAGCTTATCGAAACTATATAGACTTTTCTAAATTATTTAACATTCGTGGTCTAGAAAAGAAGAAAAGAAAAATAAAAAAAAATTAAAAAATATTTCTAAGGACAATATGAAATCCGCATAGGTGTTACTTGGTTATTACCGACGATAAGGCGATTTGAAAATTTTTCAACCCATACATTTCGATTTCGGAGTTAAGGGTAGAATGAAAAATTTCTTAAACAGACATTTTTTGAAATAAACATGCCAAAAGATAATATGAAAACCCAAACTTCGTTTCGTAACTTACAGGCCGAATCGAAAAGTTTATTGAGCCAAACTCTTAGATAATAAAATGCCTCAGAATAATATGAAAACCGTATAGATGTATATTAGTTTATGCCACAGATAGGGCGATTTGTAAATTTTCAACCCTTCCTTCTTGATTCGGGAAGTGAGGGCGAAATCAAAAAAATTTCAACTATAGTTTCTGGTGAAAACATGAGAAGAATAATATAAAATCCTGTAGGCTTGGTTATTAATGGAGATATAGTGATTCGAAAAGCTATTATCGGTTTGGAGGTCATGATCGGTAAAGACGGCTGGATTAGGTAGTATTTATCTGAAATCTACGTAAAGACGCGAATAGAACACTACCTCATAGGTGGCGTGGAAACATGGGGGATAAAACTTAAGTAATTTTTACAATCACTTTTTGTCAGAAATTATTAGTGTTATGGAGAAAATTGAAAGGCAAATTTTATAAATTATTGCATGAACTACAATTTTTGTCTGAAATTCGAAATCCAATTTCTGCGATCTTCGATCTTGAATATTTCTTTATTATATACAGATGGATTTTTCATAATTTCATTATAATCGTGTCTCCAACGTTCATGCAAATTTTCAGCTTATTGGCAATTTATGCAAAGGTAAATATATAAATTGACCTGACCATTATTTTTGCACATACTTTCGTCTTACTTTTTCTAAATTTCTTGCTTGTTGCTTAGCCTTTACTTATAAAACTGTTCTTTGATCGTTTTCCAGAGAAAAATCTATCAAAGTAAATTCCGGATATCTAGGTGTTTAGTGAATTAGTGGTGTTGGCACCGAATCATATGAAACTGAAAAAGTAGGTCTACGTCCCAAGAAAAGCACTTACCCTTGAGTCTGTAGCTTCTGCTCCTTGGGGTTGCAACCACCAGATCAGTTTTAGGGCTATGGACTGTATTTGAGATATAGTGTTGAGTGGAGTTCTGAGTCTTTTCGTGATATTTCATTTCACTTTTTTTTAGGAACTTTTAGTGTTCGGATATATGCCGATCTAAACGAGAGTGTGACCCTTCTCGGAGAAATTGCGTTCCAAAGTAGAACGATTGTTGAAACATAAATATACTACTCAACCATAAAGTAGCCATGATGAGACCCAAATAATTAAATTAGATTAACACGGGCGTTAACAAGTGCACTAGGCAACCAATCGAACAATGAGAAACATGATCATGAAGTCAATACTGAAAGATTCTAGCGTTATGCACAGAAAAACTATTCAGTTCGAAAGGCGATTCAGTATGAAGTAGATAGCATTGTAGAGTTCAGTTTTGAAAAACTCTGAGAATTATCAATCCTTCACTTTTTTGTGAATATTTTCTTCAATTTTTCAATTACTCTGTGGGGGCAAAAGCTCATTGACTATGCTTCTGAGGAGATACCACTCACTAGGTTGGACCCACAACAGTAAATATGTATTTAGTAATCTCCTCATCTGAAACAAATTCTCAATCGGTCATTGAATGTCTGAGTTATGCAAAGGTTACATTTAGAACGGATCACATTGTATGTATAAATATTCACATAATTGCTGTCAGCATAATATAAAGGATTTATTCATTCATTTGAATGAATGAAATAGAGAGCATCAAAGCATTGGATACTATTCGGATTGTGCCATTTTGTCATATTTTGATGTCAGGCTAGAGAGGATCGGAGGTAACCACAGTATGTAGAATAGATAAACATTCATAACACGCCAAGCCTCCTACGATCGCTCCTAAAGTAAAAGTTTAGAAAAGTTATAGATCAGTAACAGCTAGTTCGTGAGTAAGGTGTGAACAAAGAGTGTAATCAGACTATTATATGTGCGTTATATTCTTCATTCTAACGAGATGTACGATTGGTAGTTGGAAAGCAGCAGCATGAAAAATGAAAGAGTTAAACAGCAGAAAGAAATGATTTGTCTAATGAATATTTTCTGTACAAACCGCACATAATTGAAAGGAGATTACTAAGCGTCAAAATCAGATTCATACACAGTACTATGAAGACTTTTAGTCAATACATAACCTGCTGCACTTCCTTGTCAAGATGTTGATCCTCGTCGGGATGAAAACCCTAATTACATAAATATTTTAGCAGATAGATTTCTATGAATGTGAGAATATTTTTGAAAATTGCAATTTATTTTGCAGAAAACACGATATCAAAGCACGACTATATGATTGGAAAAAGAGAAATTCGTATCTGATTCTAATAAATCCAGGTCTTGAATTGTGTACATTGCTTTTAAATTCATAGGAATTTTCCAGGAAAATACCGTAGGATAAATCGTATATTTGTTAGCTTTAACCCTCGGAACATTCTGAAGTAATCCCGAAAATATTTCCCCATAATAATTAATATATGCGAAAAATAACAAAGGCGAAATGGAAGGCAAATCTCTCCAGAAGACGCGAATCAGACTGGGTGGTGGGCGTTCGAAATCTTCGCATCCGATTCCACTGATATATTCATCCATACAAAATGAGTTTGGCACTCGGAGCCCCGAAGCACATGCGAATATGTAAGGGATATTTCGAATGCATCACATTTGGCTTGATAGTTTATCTCTGAGTACCTTTTTAGTTCAACTTTATCCCTGGAAAAGTTGACGTGGAGCAGCTGACGAGTATGCAAATGGCGTAAGGTGTTATGTGCGCTCGCTTTTATAGAAAACGAAGCGAAGGCCTTCTTGAAAATGGAAATACGATGAGCAGTGTTCAGGAGGGGATCCAGGCACTAAGAATTCGTCTCCTCATAGAAGTGTGCATTGAGAATGGAATTCATAAACAGGTTCCTTAGTGGATGATAGATATTCATAGTAAAAAAATGTGTACTATGATATGAGTTGTTGCAACACTCACCCACCGTCTGCAATAAAAAATGCATTTCTAAATGTATAGACATTTTAAGTGGAAAATATATCAAGTCTTAATATATGAAAGTATCATCGTCGTATTCAAACCAATCGATGCATTGTCTACTCTGCTTTTCAACAGTGATAAAATGTCCAAACTTGAAAATTCGGATGTATATCAACCAACTTGATGTGATTGTGATTCTTTCACAGACTTTTACTCTAATTATGAAAAGCACTTCAGATATTTCCTATATAAAAAAATAAGATTTTTCTTTGTTCCAAAAGCGTGAAATCTACCTTTTCTGGACCGAAACGTCCATGCGAATTCTGTAGAAAATATACTTAAGCGTTAAGACTTCACGGACTCTCTGAAGGTGTTGCTGGTGAAAAGCAATTGTTTGAAAGTAGTCGTGGATGTTTATAGTGTCTTTTATACGTTCGTTTTGTTTTCTTTTTATCAAGAATGAGTATACAGGTGTTGCATCTCAAATGAGCCATCCTGTATATCTCTTACCCCAAAGTCATTGAAAGATTTGCCTAAACAATTCGAATGATTTTTGTTTTGGGGACATACTTTGACGTATATTATAGACTTCAACGAGCAACCCGCTCAAAGGAGCTGTTTCGAGCTCCTGCAAATTGAATAGAGCAAAGGGGTCGAGCGATATCCAATTGAAAGCTCTTCGAAGTCTCTTTATAAATGGCGTATAAGAAAAACAATTTTGTTGCCTATAGCTTCTATTTATAACATCCGACCGATGAATTACGAGAAGAGCATGTTATTCAAACGTAGACGAACGATAATAATTGTAATCATCCATCTAATAAAAATGTATTTCGTTCAACTATCACAACCGACGATAGAAATAAAAAGATATATAATATGTCCATATTTCACAATTAGTTACTTTTAGCATATTCTCTAAATTGAAGGCTGTCAAGTCACAGAGGGATCGAAAATAACTTGGGAGCACTGATTGAAACTTCGAAAAGTGAGAATTAAAATATCATTTTTATATAAAATAAAGGGTGTCCGTGAATTGCGTGTACAACGTTATACCACAGGTTCTTCAGCTCGAAATAAGTCGATCTAGGCCAAGTTACCTATATAAAAGTTTCTTCGGTTGACCGCTAGAGGTCGCCAAATCCAAAGATTTGTTTTCCTATTTTCCAAATAATTCGAGAACGACTCGATTGATGGAAACCATATTTGGTAGGCGTATTCGGGTACGTTATTCACGTTTTTAAGTGACCTTGACGTTTTACAAGTATCCCTAAAAACTCGAACGTGTTTTTAATCAACCATAATATGACATTTGTCATATATTTTCGAACGACTGTCAAAATTTTTTCGCAAATTTTTCTTTAAATTAAACAAGTTCCACGAAAAAATAATATATGGGCGATGTCAACCCAAATATTGGGTCCATAATGATTCCAAAACATCTATAGATCATAATCCGCATCACTTGGAAGACTGAACCTGGTCATCGGGGCTCTCTCTGTCAAACAGAGGGAATTTGAGGAAATATAGCAGGTTGTGTATTTTTCATTATCCCTTGGTCCTCTTTGTGATCTTGCTTGATATTCAAAATCCTTTCTTAGATTGGTTTAGACTTATGAGAAGTAGGTACTTTTACTGCAAATAATCATTGAAATGGTGCAACTCAAAGTTTAAGAACTCCAGATATTGAGGACGGAGTTTTGAATTGTATTGATTTGAATCCTCATGTGAGTACAGAAAAATTGGAAATCAGTTGAATATTTCACATGTTCTAGTCTGGATGATTCCCTACGACTTTTTATCTTACCCGTTTCATATTCAACGCGTCCAAACTCTACTTCCTCGAGATTTTTCTTCAAGACTGAATTTCTAAAACATCTATAGATCGTAATCCGCATCACTTGGAAGACTGAACCTGGTCATCAGGGCTCTCTCGGTCAAACAGAGAGGGAATTTGAGAAAATATCCCAGGTTGTGTATTTTTTTAATATCTCCTTGGTCCTTTTTATGACCTTGCTTGATATGCAAAATCTTTTCTTAGGTTTGTTTAGATATATAACAAGTATGATTGTTGAAGTATTTTTCTGCTGGTTGGTACTTCGAAAACAGATGGTTGTACAGAGGAAAGCTGTGCTTTCCCCTAAAGTATTTAATAAATGACGAAAGCAATGTACGCTGATTGAAACTTCGCAAAGTGAGGATTAAAATATCATTTTTATTTAATATACAGGGCTTCCGTGAATTGCGTGTACAACGTTATACCACAGGTTCTTCAGCTCGAAATAAGTCGATCTAGGCCAAGTTACCTATATGAAAAGTTTCTTCGTTTGGCCGCTAGAGGTCGCCAAATCCAAAGATTAGTTTTCCTATTTTTCGAATAATTCGAGAACGACTCGATTGATAGAAACCAAATTTGGTAGGCGTATTCGGGTACGTTATTCACGTTTTTAAGTGACCTTGACGTTTTACAAGTATCCCTAAAAACTCGAACGTGTTTTCAATCAACCATAATATGACATTTGTCATATTTTGTTGAACGACTGCAAAAATTTTTTTGCAAATTTTTCTCTAAATTAAACAAGTTCCACGAAAAAATAATATATGGGCGATGTCAACCCAAATTATTGGGTCCATAATGATTCTAAAACATATATAGATCATAAGCGGCATAACTGGGAAGACTGAACCTGACCATCAGGGCTCTCTCGGTCAAACAGAGAGGGAATTTGAGTAAATATCGCAGGTTGTGTACTTTTTATAATCTTTTTATAACCTTGATTGATATGTAAAATCTTTTTTAGATTTGTTTAAGCATATAAGAAGTATGATTATTGAAGTATTTTTCTGCTGGTTTTCTTTTTCCATTGTTACAAATTCCTGTCCCAAACCCCCTTCCTTTTTACCCTTGTCTTCGTTCGGAAATCATGGGATGCAAGAGACAATGAAGCTTAGCAGAAAAATCTTTGGTACTCTTTATGTACACACGACACTAACACAACATAAACAGACAGGTTATTGCTAGTGCAATAGCGACAGGGAAACGATTTTTTTCTCAGGTTTCTTCACACGTTTATTGAATCATATGCAAGATGATATGGTTCCCCTGTTACATTTCTTGAGCTCACACTTGTGTTTTTTCTGACACAACAAAATTATAGATATAAGCATTTATTGATACAATTATTCAGATTTATAAATATATATATATATGGTTATGGTGTACGGATTTTGTCAAGGCAATGGACGTGAAAGCGCGAGAGTATATGCTGGAAGATTTCCATATCGCATAGTGCCTCCGCGAGAATGGTTGCTTCAAGCTCAGGATCGGGGACGACAACGAACAGTAAGGATGGTAGAACGCGAAGAACAAATTTTGGACATTGTTGAAAAAAACCCACAATTAAGCTCAAGGCGTTTGCAGTTGGTCGTTCCTAAAACTATGATTCAAGATGTCTTGATGAAATAATTATTTCATCCTTATCACATTCGGAAAGTTCAGGAATTACTTCCCAACAATCCTGAGAATCGACTAACTTTCTGCCAATTTATCCAAGAGAAGAGAACTCAGGATCTCCACTTCAGTGTCGAAAATCCACCAGCTTTTGCAAGTACATGTTATCAGAATCAATTCAAAATTAACGTATGGATTTCAGTAGTTGACAATTTCATTAATCGTCCGGTGGTGATTCCAGATCGATTAAACAGTGAGGCATATTTGAATTCTTTGCAAGAATCTTTGCCGGATTTCTTGGAGGATATTCCAGTATTAATGCAAGAAGCAATGTGGTTTATGCGCGACGGTGCACCTCCTCACTTCACTTTAGCGGTTCGCGAGTTGTCACATGCACAATTTGCGAATCTTTGGATCGGAAGGGGGGCTGATGCTCTGCACGTTCTCCCGACTTGACACCGTGCGAATTCTTTCTTTGGGGTGATTGAAAATCTAGAGTTTACTCTTCTCCAATTGACATCCGAGAATAGTTACATATGAGAAATTCAAATGCGGCCAACTCCTTCAAAAATGACCCTGAAGTAATGCCAAGGGTCCAATTAAATTTTTTAAGAAGGATTAACTCTTGTATTCAGCAAAATTGTGGAATTTTTGAACATTTACAATAGTTGAATGAAATTTTGGGTGTAAACTAATTTATCGTTTTTCTGAAGTGATTTGTTTTTTCTTATTTAGTTTCCAACTGACCAACCTCTCTTCATATCTTCAAATAGTCATTGTGAAAAACTTATTAAATTTTTCTCTACTACTGAACATTCAATTTCCTATTTGCTTGATCCGATTTAGCAACCTAGAAACATCATTTCGTCAACAAGAGATTTTCAAGCATAATAAAATGACAATCTGCCAGACTACAGAAACAAATTCAAAGCCAACATGGTCGTATGTGATATTTTTGACTTGCTAGGTGGTTGAAGAAATGAATTCATGAAATTGAAAAACTGTTTTTTTTGTGATTGAACCGCGCATCATATCAAAATTTCTCAGGAGACAAAAATGTTTAATAATTAGTCTAGCTACTCAATGTCTAGATCAGTTTTGCTCAAACGCAGACAGATGAAAATTTATGGCTGATTAAAAGCACGTTCGAGTGTTAAGGACACTTGTAAAACGTCAAGGTCATTGAGAGGATAACTAAAAAACGTGAATAATGCACCCGATTACGCAGACCAAATATGGTTTCTATCGATCGAGTCGTTCTCGAATTATTTGAAAAATAAAAAAAAATCTTTGGATTTGGCGACCTCTAGCGGTCAAACGAAGAAACTTTTTAAATAGGTAAGTTGGCCTAAATCGACTTATTTCGAGCTGAATAATCTGTGGTAATCCACTGACATCCTGTATATGATTAAAAGAAATATGAAAGTTTTTCAGTTTTAAACAGAGCTCATTATTAGCAGCTGTTAACAAGTTATCTCATACTTCATGCATTCGTGCTTATCCACGGATGTTTTTGCATTTTGTGTTTATTGCATTATTTCGTATCACTGCAGCATGATACTTTTTTTCTTCAATCTGTTGTTTATTGTAGATTAACAATCATCTGCAAAAATAACGAATGAAAATGCTTCATAAAAATGTGTTTTCGTTTTCCCCTTACCTAAGTTATGGAAATATACAGGATACAGTTATTTTATTCCTCGCGGTATCGCTACAACTTGGCACTTTTCTTTCAAGAGAGGTAGCTAATCTATTTAGTCGATCCGGAATATATCAGAAAATCGTGGGGTAATTACTGATATCCGCGTCCCCGAAGGGGTTGATGAATTAGGGCAAATCCGAGCTATTTAGTATTAAATTATGGATCTGCTTACTAATGCAATTTCCTGGAGCGAGGCACGCCGAACACTCGGAGCGATACACAATGCGAATTTTGCCTTTTCTATACGGGCATTTGTGCCTCCTTTCCATATTTCGCGAGTCGCTTTCATAATTCGAAGCATCAGGTCGGGAGACAAGCGGGCACGTTACTATAAGTCTCTACTACTGCTGCTATTTAAAGGGACGTATTGGGGAGTCGTATATGGGAGCTACCTTCGATATTGTAACAATATTTATTTCCAAATGTTCGCTAAATGTTTTTGTCCGAGTAACAATCTTACAATCTATTCAAAGTATGACAAAAATTTGAGCTAATAATTTGACTAAATATGTAGCAGTTGAAGAGAAAACATTAGGTTTAAATTTCACATATAAAGAATAACAATACAGGGTGTTTAATAATAGCATGTCACAACTTGAGAGGGAGTTCATATAAACATAGGTCTGCAAAAGCTTAGTTACAGAGCTACAGGGTGTTGAAATTTTCGGAAAAAATTGGTTTTTTTCGAAACAGCTGCAGTTTTTGGGATATTCAACCCAAATTTGGAATGCAAGCTATTTTCTACAGCCTCCATCATTACACGTCCTAAATTTTAACTAGAATCTACAAGGTGTTTTCTTTTCTGGAGCCATGTCTTGTTTTGCCCTTTCAAACTTTTTTGCAGTTCGCCACTGATCAGCATACGATCGGTTTTCGTCATCTACGTTCAATTTAGAAACTTTTTTGACACCTGTGTTTTTTCGTATCTACATTCGTTCTCGAGAAAAAATTATTAAACGATTGTATGCATTCGTTGAATTGAAAGCACGTCTAATTGAAAAAATGACTAGGAGGCTTTGATTTTTTTCATTAATTTTTTTATTATGACAGCTGCTAAAGCTGAACCAGTGTCTGCTCGAATTGTTTATTGAATTAACGATTAGTTTTAAGACTTTTGAAGTTATTGCTGTAAGAGAAAATGGCTAATTTTACTAACGCCGAATGGGTTGATATCCAGTACATGTACGGTCTCGCTGACGGAAACACAACAGAAACACAACAGGTGTGCTTTCCAAATCGAGTAACACGAGACAGGCGAACAATTTCAAATATCTACAGAAGGTTGAGGGAAACTGGAACTTTTACTGCAAATAATCATTTAAATGGTGCAACTCAAAGTATAAGAACTCCAGATATTGAGAAAGCAGTTTTGAATTGTATGGATTTGAATCCTCATGTGAATACAAGAAAAATTGGAAATCAGTTGAATATTTCACATGTTTTAGTTTGGAGGATTCTCCACGACTTTTTTCTGTACCCGTTTTATATTCAACGCGTCCAAACTCTACTTCCTCGAGATTTTCCTTCAAGACTTGATTCTCAGATAAAATTAGAGAAAATGCTCATTTTGATAGTGAAATAAGGTTCACAGACGAAGCTAACTATTCGAGAACTGCTATCACAAATTTTCACAATAATCATTATTGGGCTAAGGAAAACCCCCGTTTGATCGAAGAATTGCATCATCAAGAACAATTCTCACTAAATGTCTGGATGGGAATAATTGAAAATTTTTTGATTCGGCCATTTGTTTTGCCTAACAGACTAAACGGTCCCGTCTTTCGGAAATTTCTTGAGGAGGATTTACCTTTATTGCTAGAGGATGTGCCATCTTTGGTGAGAAATATAATATGGTTCATGCATGACAGGGCACCAGCACATTTCAGTGGAGAAGCTAGGGAATTATTAAATCATACATTCAACAACCGATTGATTGGTCGAGGTGGGAACCATGGTCTCCAGACTTAAATAGTTTAGACTTTTTCTTATGGGGATATCTTATAAGTTTAGTTCATACCACCCCAGTGAACACTGTAGAGGAATTGAGAAATGAAATAATAACCTCTTGTGACACGATAAGAAATACCCCAGGAATATTTCAAAGAGTGCTTGATAATATGCGAAGAAGGACAGAGGCCTGTATTCTTGCAGGTGTAGAGCACTTCCAGCAATTTATTTAGTTTTTAATTGTTCTTTTTTTTAGGTTGATATTGAATGAGTAAAAGTTGAGTCTCAGAAGACGAGCTATCAAAATAAAAGCAAATTTTGGGCCTACCTATCTAGTATTTCTATTATTTTTTTAATTTAGCGAATAACATACAATTCAAATTCAATAAATTTTTACTCGAAAACGGTTGGAGATACGAAAAAATTACAGATGTCAAAGAAGTTTTTAAATTAAACGAAGATGACGAAAATTGAGTGTACGCTGATCAGTGGCGTATTGCAAAGAAGTTTGGAAGGGCAAAAGGAGACATAGCCTCGGAAAAGAAAATACCTTGTTAATTTCAGTTGAAATCTAGGACGTTTAATTATTGAGGCTGTGAAAAATAGCTTGCATACCAAATATGGGCTGAATATCTCAAGAAGAAAAAAACAATTTTTTCCGGACGTTTCAACACCCTGTAGTTCCGAAACGAAGCTTTTGCGGACCTATGTTTACATAAACTTTTTCTTAAAATTGCACGTAGATTTAACCCATCCCCAAGTTGTGACGTACTAATTCAAATTCAAATTCAAATTCGAGTTCCTTATTGTCTACTATACATTTATATGCTCATAATTGTAAAAACTACACAGAAAAAATGAGCCAGATGGTAAACGGGGTAATGAGAAAGTATCAAAATATTAGGGAACTAAGGAATTTCCATTTTGGATCTCATCTTTGTAAAATTCTAAAATTAATAAAAGATACACAGAACATCACGATGAGAAGTTAAAATTGAGGAACTCGTCTCTGGTATAAAATAATGTTTTCAGTTAGAACATTCTTGAGTTTAAGTTTAAATGTTTTGAAAGGCAAGGTGCGAAAATAAAGAGGTAACTTATTGAAATATTTCATAGATGATAGATACTATTCTGTAACACCCTGTATATTTGACATATTTTTCGGATGCTATCTTATTTTCAAAAACTAAGAGAAATTAATTTATTAAAGTGTCAGTTATATCTAAAAACAAAGAAGAGGTGTAAAAACAAACGGATATCAAGAAACTCGTTAGTTATTGCTGAATCATGTTTGAGAACAGATAAAATTTCTACTAATTCTAATAACTTTAATCTCCTATTTTCTACACTTGAACGTAAAATTTAGGTTTTAGTGAAATCTGAGAAATGAACTCCGTTCATACAATGTTCTTAAGAACCAGTTGTTAATTCATAAGGAACTATTGATTTTTAATGCTTGTCTGCTATAAAATATTTCGAAAAGATAAGCGTCAAATGATAGGAACGACAATAACCACTGACAAATTAATATCTAAAAACAATACAAATTATAATTATCCTTGATTTACCCCAACCTTCTGGTTCACGAAACAATGAATATCACAGGAATTATGTCCCACAAATAAGTACTTAATTATGTAATATAATGAAACAGAATAAAATCAGCACAATAGGTACGATTGAGAAAAATCTTTCTTCACTCTTGGTCAATAACAAAGGTAGGCTTCATACAGGTAATTACGCGGCGTATATAAATAATATTATTTGCTCTTGGTCGATAACGAAGATCGACTTGGTATAGGTTAGAAAAGCAGTGTATATTAACTATATTGTGATGATTGTCCTGCTTTTTTATATAGGTCAAACTGATCATTTCATCAATATAAGAGCATAAAAAATCAATAATTCATAGTAAATTAACATTCTGCGTTAATACCATGTTCCGAAAACCAATGGTTAATTTATTATGAATTATTTATTTTTCATGCTCGTCTTCTTTAATAATGATGGAACGACCAGTTATATAATAAAAGCACGACAATCATTACAAAGTAATTTCTGTACACCATTTCTTTTAACTGTATTCAGTTGGACTTTATACTTGAACAAGAGTGAACTTAGATTTTTCGGGTATATTGAGCTGATTTTATCATATTTTAATATATGGAATAATTAAGTACTTATTGGTGGAACATAATGCTATAATTTCAAATCAAACACTTCAACGTTACAAAACTCTAACTAATTTATTTACACGTTTACTGAACAAATATAACTAATTTATATAACGCAATTGATACTGCTTAATTTATTTTCAACACTTTGTCCACCTATTCGCGCTCTTTATTCAAACTTAATTCCCTGCGCTTCGCGCTCTCTTTTTATATACAAGCACGTGGGTTGGAGAATCCTCCGCTTTGTTCCAGATCTTCGTTCGAGAGCCTTCTATGTACAGTAACCTGGTTTCTCAGTTTTTCGGCGCGCTGGTAGTTTTTATATCTTTTTCGAATACCTTAAAAAATGCGTCATTCTGCCGGGCAGTGACAGGGTCGGCTTCAGAGACGATTGGATATCGTTACAATATTGTTTCCTGAACCTTAAGGGTAGAGTATATCGGCAACAATAATTTGTTTTGTTTTTTAGCTGTCCATTTATATATTGTCTATATTGTAAGTGTCGTATCTTTTGATGCTTTTTCTAAATATTAGAGAAGACGAATTCATAATGAATGTTTTAGAATATTTTTCAGACGATAATAATTTCTTAGACATCAGAAAAAATTAATTTCACATTCAAGTAAAGGTACCCATTATTATCTGTCTAAGCTTCGACATTATTCAATGAAACAAAATTTACATTCCATCGAAGAATAGGACTGCTACAAAAACCACAATATTTGGATGCTTGCTGACAACAATTAATTTGTTTTATCATCCACATCTCGAAAATTGTTGATAACATCACTGTTTATTCTTATACTTTTCTGCTTATTCGAAAGTGTTTCTCTAAATACCGTCTCTGAGTGGTTGAAAAGTAATGTTGACAAAACAGAGATGTACCTAATGACCACTTCGATATTAATTAGTATTGTATCTGCTGTAACTACTTTGGCCTGATACCAATAAAAACTGCCAAAAATACGAATGTCCTTACCGCCTAGACCAATTTCTCTGAGAAACTCGTAAGCACTACATCACTGGCTCGATCGCATACCTTCCGAAATTCGATGAAATAAGGATATACATCTACTGACATATCGCGACATTGTTGAAAAAGCACAAACGATTAGAAGAAGGCCTTTCTACTTCCAAATCCGTTGCGAAAACTCAAATTACGACTCTTCACATATTCTTCATATTTGATGTAAATCTGATGTGTCACGCAGGTGATTCGCTGTTGTTTAATTGGGCAACGCAAGAAATAAACGTTGAAATGTTCATGCGAAATACATATGTCCGCTGGCATAAAGAGAATAATAACATTATTGAATCTAGATCCCAGCTATTACTTATGAATTTCACACGGTATATCATCTGGCCATTTTGCTCTTTCAATCTTTGACAACTGAATGACTTTTCCACTTCAGTTTGAGTTATTGTGAAACCTTCTAGGAGACTGATATTTGGAAGTGAACCTTTCCATTCAAATATGGCTCTATCATACTCATCCTGTAGCAGTATAGCTCTTCTCTTATTAATCATACCCGTAGCCTTTTTTACTTTTTCGAACATACTAAATTTAACGTATTCTGCCTTTAATTCTTCAATTTCGTTCTCGGTCTGCCGAAAACAACGCCTTTGGTTGCGAGATTTTCCATATTATTATTCCTTGATTGTTCTATAAAAATGCTTATCCTTCCTTATCAATCGTTGTATCTCCAGCAATACCTAATTATATCTTCTGTTATACAAGCCCTACTCTACTCTTTTCATGGTTGTTCGTTCTTTAAGCGAGCTCTTTCAATTCTGTTCTGTTTCAGGGTAAATTTCAAATAATTGAATACTATTAATAAATCTATGTTTCATTTGAATATAATCTATATGGTTTCTTATCATTTTGTTCTTTATCTCTGCTCTTAATACTTTACTGACACAAGTGGATTAGTATCAGTCATAATCTCTTACGAAAAATTAATGCGTTAATGTGTGGGCATGGTCTTGAAGATTTCGTAGAATAACCTATCAATATGCTCGTGGTATGCAAATGAACAAAGTGAACACTAGGGCACAAGATGTATGTTATGTTAGGTTAGATGAAACTGAAAATGACTTGAGATTTCTCCACAGATAATCCTTAAAATGAATTTCGAAACATGTTTTCTTTCATTACAGATACGCTGTACCCCTAATATTCAGATTCGCTAAATTGAATGTATATTTCTGCAAAATTCATAAACAGAATGAATGCGACCGGTCTAGTTCTTCAGCATTTATTTGTTGTTATTGATGAGCGCCTGTGGAGGTAACTTCATTTTATTTAGCCCTAATTTTTTTATATTGAAGGTATCGTATCATCGAAGCTATATATATTTCAGTCATTCAGGTGAATTTTAACGATGTTTGAATAGGATCTAGTTTATCCTCATGATGATTCATTCGTCTCATTCGTTGTTGATATTACAAAAAGATTTTTACTTCTTGATTCATCATCAAAATACTATAGTAAGAATTATCGTTTTCATGGAGTTTGAAGCTGTTGAAATCGCCATACTCTCTAGTTTGTAATGAGGTTAAAATAGTTTCACAAGAATCCTAAAACGATATATTTCAGTTTATGTCTTCCATGTGAGCGAAAATGGTTGGATTATGAATTTGGGAAAAACGTTTATAGGATGTTCCATGGAACACTTTCCAAATTACAGCTCCTTCAATTGTTGATCTATTTCAATGAAACAAAAAAGAGTTGCATCTAAAATAATATTCTAACAGCCAGAATCATTTTCATTGGTCATTCGCTTCCGGAAATACCAGAAGGTAAACTTAACTTGGACTTTTTGAATGGAAACCCCATATTTTCATTATTTTTTCGATTATTTTTGAGTACCTTTTGAGAAAAAGTATCCCTCAAAATGAAAAAATTATCGAAAAATTGCTGGAGGAAACTCACATCTCCAATTCATCGATGTTGATCCTGGAATGGGCGACTGTTTGAGTATGTGATAAAATTTTTCTGTCCTAGAAAGTATTTTGTTGATCATTTCAGTCCAGATAACACACATTTTTTCGTATTTTGTGTTAAAAAGAGTCAAAAAATAACAGAAGATTCAAATGAATCGTGAATAACCTCTGTGACGGAATACCATTAAAATCACAGAGCAATCTTCATAGAGTTATAATGGATTTCATCCGCAATTATCAACGACAACTTATAACAGATTATGTTTTTTTTTGTTATTGTTTCATTTCGAGCCGTTCTTACGGAGAATTAATGAATATAGAAGACGAATATCAAGTAAATACAGACAATATGGGAGTTTATTTTCCATCTGACAGAAATAGTACCCAAGCATTTCATCTCTATGAGGAACTCTTTCCAAATCGTAATGAACCAGTGAACTGCGAGTTAACCATACATAAAATGTTTCATAAAAATTGTAAACAATGCCCTCCATGCTGTAGAATGTCTAATTGGCATTTTATTCTCTCTTTCAAATCGTCTAAATTTTCTAGTGGAATGCGGTTAACTGGATCCTGCAGGTAACTCCTGAGCCAAAAATCTGGAAAGGGCCAAATCATCATTATGTTATGCGGAGTCTTTCGGCCCCAATGTCTGGAATAATTTCTTTTGAAAAAATGTGAAAAGAATATTCAACAGACCAAGCGATGGTTCTGCAAGAAGAATACTCTGAATGCATTCTATCAATAAAAAAAATTGAATACTCGTGGCTTCTAATTCTGTCATGTACTTCAACAACTTGATTTTTTTGCAAAACATAAGGCTTGTATCTAAATTTATGTAAATCAGATTGAACAATCATCGCTGACATACCAGTTTCTGCAAAAAGGCTATAGCAGGATAAGATGGTCAAAATTGCCTAAGAACGAATCGTTACGGCAGGTATCACATTCGATAGAAGATGTAAAAAGATGTCTACAAAAAAAACTTCAGCCCTCTATGGGCTCTACAGTCGATATTATAGGTTGAACACTCTTTTTTCGTAATTTTTTTTTAAGGGCGCAGTTTCAATAAATAAAATCTGAAAAAATTCATGGAGGTTCATCTTTTGGTCATGAACAACCATTTTTTTGTCGAATTTTTCGGATCAAATATGCGCCCAGGAAAAATAATTGACATTTTCAACTGTTTTTTAGGTTATGTTCGAAATTTTTGGCTAACTTTTAATAAGTGCTATTTTGTGTCTTTTTTTCCCATTCTTTCGAATACCGCCACCAGAATGGACATTTTTATGGTGCGTTATACTCAAAAAACGCAAAAACCAGTTTATCCATCGTTTTTGATAATTATTTGGTACTTAACTAACCTCAAAACAGATGAGTAAATAATTTTAAATTCACTCTAACACGATGATGAACTCATATCCAAGTGAAAATAAAGTTTTAAAACCAATATTTTTCTTACTTTTTTGACATATAACCTCAAAATCTACTGTTAAAGTGATTTCCGATTAGCTCTGGTACAGTGTAAAATGCATTTATAGGTAATAATAATGTTTTAAAATCAAAATTGATGGCTTTGAGAATAAAATAAACATTTTCCTGACTTATTTCGCACTTATTTGACACATAACCTCAAAACGTACTGTGTATATAAATGCAAATTAGCTCAAGTATATAAAAAGTCAGTGTGAAGTAAAATGAATGTTTTACAATTTAAAATGATATTGATAAAAATGAAGAGATCTTTTTCTGACTTTTTTGATACCCATTTGTCTTATAATCTCAAAATTTACTGCTGAATATTTACAATGAAGATAAGAATTTTCTTTATAATTTAAATAAAGCTTGTTTTATTCAAATTATCATGAGAACTTTACAGTGGTCCATCTTCCTTTTCTCTGAGAAGAGGAATAGGAGAGAGACCATCTAATTGAAAGAAAAACATATACACAATGAAGAACCATAACAATCAATGTAGTATTTTATATGTTTGATCGAGATCACTGCCTTCTTCAATTACCGCCTCAATTCCTGTATTGGAAACTATTTCTGACAAAATTTTTGCTGGTCTAATAATTTTTAATTTGTACCATTACTCAGGTAATATATAACTGCGGCTATGTGAGAGCATGATTCGACGGTTCTCAATCCATTCGCACAGTCGCAAGCATGGCGTGAAATACCGGCATAGCCAATGGAATGAGGTTTGTACTCAATATAACATTTATTTGTTTTTTCATCAATATGTCTGGACTTTTGTGATATTGGGTTTCATTTTTACATACTCTAGATCGATGTTGTCAGAATCGTCTATTAACTCCGCTAAGTAACAAACTGCTTGACCAAGTTGATAGGTACCTGAAGAGAATATCTTCAGATCTCTTTCAGTCATCTCTGGAAAATCACTTATTTCTTGGGATGTTGATTTTGTTGTGGTGGTACTCCATCTAGACCACCTTGCAGTCTCCGCTTCCATCGCCAAAGTATTTTCCTGTTAGTTTGTTTTCAACATTCTTTTCACTATGACCTCTTGCAATCCTTCGTCACTTTCATCACTATATAAGCGTTTTCCAAAGCGATTGTTGAGGAAACATGCTATTCTGCAATAAGAGCCCGCCCACGGTAAAAGTTTGTTGTCTAGCTGGTGATGTAGTAGCTTAAATTTTTTTCCCAGAATACCTTGGACTGCTTCTACCACCCATCTCAATTTTGTAACACAGCGGGGCTCAATCGCTTCAGCTGCTGTTAAGTTTGCCCTCTGCCCTTTCAAGGCAGGCATTAGAACCTTAAAATCAAGACTTCTTAGGTAAGGTACTATATCTCTGAATACTCTTTCTACGATGCACAAATCACTTTTTCTCATTTTTCTCATCATCTTTTATATGCCATAAGGATCTTCCATAACTTTTCTCGTTATGCTTGCATCATTTTCTGTGGCCAGAAAAGGGCCAGGTAAATCAACAACATATCCATCTGTAGTACAAATGGTGAAAGGTTTACATAGAGGTTTCTCTTTTTGCCTTGAATAAGATTTTCGTTGGTACCAGTTATTTTGAAAAGTTTTTCGCATGAATGGACGTATGATTGAAAATTAGATCAAATTATGGTTGTTTATGACAAAAATATGAACCTTCATGAATTTTTGATTCGCAGAAATATTTTTCATTGAAACTGCGCCCGTAAAAAATAATTACGAACAAAGAGAACATAACCTATAATGTTGACTGTAGAGCCCCTAGAGGGCTTTTTTTGTGGGCATCTTTTTACATCTTCTATCGAATGTCATACCTGCTGTAACGATTCGTTCATAGACAATTTTGACCACCTTATCCCGCTATAGCCTTTGTCGGACGTACCATATGTTTCTCGATTCGCTTCTACACTGAACCACAATTCAATTCCGTTTCATCAGTAATCTTCCTTTCGACAGTTCTCTATTTTTTTAATGCACCGTATTAGTGTTAATTTTTTTGAGTCGGGAAAACTTGCGGCGCTCTGGTTCATCACGATCTGAAAATCGTTCTTGATAGAGTCGAAATGCTCGGGTACTATATTTTTTTGATTAAGAATGAACTTGCATTATCTCTGTATTAACTTGATTTTCGTCTTCCAAACTCATTAATTATCCGTGAAAATACTCAAAACGGAAAAATTACAAGAATTGTATAGTGGGTAGGTATCTAATCTGCATTATTTCTCATAAACAGTAGTCGTTTTGCAAATCACATAAATAAGTTGGAAATATAAGTTTTATTTCCAAATTTCTCGATTATTTCTTTTTTCTCGAAGAATACCTGGATTTAGACGGTACTTTCTTCACGGAAGAAACTCCAAATAGATTAAAATAAAACAAATAAAGTGCAACTTCCGGTATTTCCGTAAGTGACAGACCAATGAAAATATATCAGGCTGTTAGAATATCATCAATATACAATTTGTTTTATCAAAATCGATCCACAATAATGAATGGAAAAATTAGAAAATCTGACTACAGGAGAAAAATGATAACTTCAATATAGCTTTCATCTTCTGCATACTGATTACCAATGTGTTCCTGCTTATGTATCATTAATGATGTCCCTTTACAAGATAAGGAAGTATAGAACAACCACAAGATGAAGTTTTCTTGTATCGGAGTAATGAGGTTTATATATAGTTGCAGACGTTCTATCATCATATCTATTTCAATAAGTTTCATGATTTTCCAAAAATCTGTCAGTCCTCTTGAATTCAAATATTTTTCAAGTAAAAACGGAAAGAACAAAACAAAACTAAAATCAACACTTGTCTTACCTATCATCAGTTATCATCAAGGCAATGTACGAAAATTATGATTTTCACAATTCGAATTTTTCAAGTTAATTTGATAAGGGAATTTTTACCGAATATTTTTTCAGGGCCTCAACAAACACAACAGGATCAAGCAAAGATATTATTCCTATCGTTAATTATGATGGAAGGTACATACAGAAATTTATTCGGATTATCTTCTGTATTAATGTGTTCAAATTTGAAAATTTGTTCAAGTTGAGAAGAAAATTTACATTATTGAAAAACATCGCAGATGTCCGTGATTATTTGACAGATTTTGAGATCATCAATTTTTCTGATGCTATTGAATAATTAGAAACTCGATTCAAATGTACCAAGCTGTAACTATATGAGAAATATTAGCGGAAAATTGTGTTAGAGCTGCTTTTTTACATAAATTATTAAACAACCCTCGTATATAGCCGATACAGTCACCCAAGCGAATAAAGTGAACGTTACCTATCGAAGCGATTAATCCTCGCTTCGAAATCTAATGGCCTCTGTAGAAGGATGGAAGGTAGCGCAAACCAGCGAATAAATTCCCACTAAGAAGGAAGCAGCAACGGCATTAGAAACTTGCAGATGAACATCCGAGGAGGACCGGTTAAGATTACACTTGAATTATGGGTACAAAGATATCTAATTGTAGCCCTAGGGCTGCGAGGGGCGCAACTTGACCCTGACTTACCCCGGCGTCTTGGCGTCGTGTGCGGTGGTGGCATCAGGGATGAAGCGTTGGTTTCGTCTTATACTCCTTACAGGCCATTTACCGCCTCACTACATTTGCTAAAACGGCAGCTCATTATTAACGCCACCGCCGCCACCATAGCTAAGTCAACGTTTGCTGAGGTGCGCTGCTTACTAATTTCAATAGATTAACCGCGCACATTTAACCCATTCGCCTAAATCGAGTTATTTGTAATTAACTGGCTTCCATTCGTGTTGCTCGCCGCGACGCCGTTTCCGCATCTTTGTAGACCGCGGCAACGGCAACGCCGACTCCCGGCCACAGATTAATGCTTATTACCGAAATATTGGCAATGTTGCATGTAAGTATTCCCTACAATGCGTCTGATTCGATTCATAAGGGGCACTTCGGAGAGAATATTGACACTGCCGACCAACGTTGCAGTCGGTTTACGTTCTTTCCACATTGCTCTGCAAATTAATGCATCAATGGAATATATATTAAAAAGGTATTTCAGAAATGATTCTAGTCGATGAATAGTCACTTAAAAAATAAACATTTTTGCACTACAGCTTTGCAATAATAAGAAGTTTGGTAAATGGCACTTAAAAAACTCATACATCAGATGTACAAAATATATACTCGGTTAATTTCAATCACAATTATTCAGTACTCATGGTATTAGAGGTTCCAAATACCATCTCAAGAACCGACTTATTTCATTGATTAATTAGCAGACCAGCTCGGCGTCTTAATATTATTTCTATACACTGTGTTCCAATGAACATTCGATCCCGCCTTCAACTCTGAAAATAGTGACACTAGCGCAAAACGCTAGAATAAGTCAGTATTCTTATTGTTACTCTAGACTGAAAAATTCTGATCAACCCCATATGATGAAATTCCAGGTAATAAGGTAAAAAAAGAGCCGGTTTATGAGCGCTCCTGAGTGCCTGAAACTCATCTCCACTCTATGCAGAATTTTGTCCTTATAAAACGTAGTACCGTGAACAAGATATTTGAAAGACAAGGATTATAATAGTAATGATAATATGAATAATAAACATAAAAAATCTCAGAGAATTCTCCTCTGCAAAAGCTCGCACTTCTGACCTCAATAGTATGGTATAGTTGGCTGCTAAGGGATATACACCTCGGAATCCGGCTACGAGGAATGACTTGCTGAATCTACTGTTCCTATCAGATACTGAAAAACAAGAGCAATGTTCAAGAAAGGAATTGCATGGTCGATATCACCATGAGATTAATCAATCACAAATCGACAAAGAAGCTTCCAACAAATGGTTGATGAAAGGAGAACTATTCGCCGAAACAGAAGGATTCCTTATGGCCATTCAAGACCAAGTCATCGCTACAAAAAATTTATAATTAAGGACGGAACATATAAGTGCAGGAGATGCCATATAAGATCGGAGACGATACAGCATATTATGTCTGGCTGCGAACAACTGACCAATACGGACTATCTTCACAGGTATAATCGAGTGTGCAACATTTTCCATCAGAAACTTGCACACAAGTACGGACTTCTGAACACCTTCCAACCATATTACAAATATCAACCGGCGCCGGCATTGGAAAATGAGATATACCTATATATATAATATACAAGGTCTAGCTATTAAATAACGAGACTGGTTATGAAAATGGGTTTTGATATGGAAAAATTCTACTATCGAATATACTCCTTTCCCTCGCCACACACCTTTCCATACGTTTTTTCCATTGATTGAATCAGTGCCGGAAGTCTTCATTGGTGATGGCCTTTAGGAGCTCTTCCGTTTTTTGCTTAACCGCTTCCATCGCCTCGAATCGGGTCCCTTTGAAAGCAGATTTTATCTTTGGAAACAAAAAAAGTCGCACGGTGTAAAATCTGGAGAGTATGGCGCGTTTTCGAGCACTGGAGTGTACTCACTGGCCAAATACTGCTTCACAGATAGCGCGTTATTGGCAGGTTTCTTGGCACCAACTTCGCACAGACTTTTGTCATGTGTACTTCCTCGTGTAAAATTTTTCTAACCGTTTCTTTATCGACGTTTACAGCCTCGGCTCTCATCCGGATACTCATTCGAAGTTCTGCACGCACAATTTTATTGACTTTGGTCACTGTTCCCGGAGTTGAAACAGTGACAGGGCAACCTGGGCTGTGGTCATCTTCAGTGCTCTCTCGGCCTTCACAGAAGCGCTTACACCACTCAAAACACGTGCAGGAGATAGAGATTTATCCCCGTAGGTTTCAGTCGGAGTTTTATTCAATTTGAAGAGAAATTTGAGATTGATACCTTGCTTCTGGTTTTTGTCGCACATGGTTTTCGAAAAAAATACGTTCGTTTCAATCCGCTACTGCACAATACTATAATAGTAACGAAAACGGGTTTTGGTAGGTGCATAGACAAGATATCTTGATACCCAACGGACTACTCATTTTTTCCCACTACTGTAGGCCACCCTCTAAGTGCACAGTCTCGTTATTTAGTAGCCAGACCTCGTATATAATCAGATTATACTACGATAGGCCTGTTATCACTGACAGAATGGTGACGAATAATATTCCGGACATAGTGGTGTATAATAAGAGAGCCAGAACAGCAATTCTGGTGTACAAGTACAAATACACAGACCTTGCTATTGAGATCAAGCAGATGAGGCAGCTCGATAAAATATATATTGTTCCTGTGATAATTTTTTCGACTGGGTTAATACCCAAAAGTTTGCATGATAGCCTTAAGAAATTAAAATTGCATAAGAATACCTATATAGAACAGCAAAAAGCTGCAATTCTCAACACATGTAGGATAGTAAGAAAATGTATGTCAAGTATATTGTAATCGAGCCTATTCCCTTTGACTGCTGAGTCTGGATAAGGTAAATTATTTCCAACTAACAGCTGAGCTGATAAATATAATAATCGTAATATTGTTTATTTTCATTGGCCAACATGGTATCGGAAAATATCAAATTTTCATACCACCAAAAAATTGTGCTTAAAACGATTGTGAAAATTTTTATTGTTGCTAAGTTTGCACAACGGTTTTATATACTGACACAGAGTTCAAACGCGAGCTGTCATTAAGTTTGTTTTCAGTGTTCGCTTTTGTCAGGTCTCACAAGTGTGTTTTGCGATTTTTACAGTGAATAAGAATATCGAACAAATACTTTGGCTCAAATTTTGTATTGCAAATAGAATTTCGTGTACTGAATCGCTGAAAATATTACAGAAGGCTTAAGGTGAAACGACTTTATGAATAACAAGTGCATATAAGTGGCAGGGTACATTCAACAGTGACCGAGTTGTGGTGGAAAGATCGCCATGCTCTGATCAGCCATCAACATCTTCAACTGGAGTTAACATCGGTAAAGTGAAGGAAATGGTAATTGAAAATCGTCATTCAAGTTTGGGACAGATAGGCTATGAATTTTCTGTGTCTCTCGAATCAATAAAACGCGTTGCTACTCGATTTCTTTCAAAAGACCTGAATTTACTTCATAATTTTAATCACGACAAGGTCAATGAAGACAAGCTAGAACGAGTCAAGTCCGACCCCATATTCATAAAACGCATTGATGGTGAGACATGGGTTTATGAGTTTGACATGCAAACCAGTTATCATGCTTCGGAATGACGCCTTCCAACTGAACCGAAACCGAAAAAAACTCGTCCGAGTTGATCAAACGTGAAGGTAATGTCGACTGTTTTCTTTGATTATCGCGTTGTTGTGCATTCGGAATTCTTGCCAGAAGGACAGACGGTAAATAAAGAATATTACCTGAGTGTTATGCGGCGTTTGAGCGAGCAAATTCTTCGGAAAAGGCCAGATTTGTAAAACGAAAACTTATGGATTCTGCACATGAATAATGCAAGGCTATGATTGTGAATGAATTTCTGAACAAAAACTCAACAAATACTATCGCACGACCACTATATTCACCTGATATAGCTTCGGCCGACTCTTTTCTTTTTCCAAAACTCAAATTACCTCTTCGAGGAGCCCATTTCGAATCGATATAAGGCATAAAAGAGAATTCTCAAGTTGATCCTTGAAAACGCGTTAGAAAATATTTTTGATGATTTGATTATTCGTTGGCGTAAATGTATCATTTCGGAAGGGGCCTATTTCGAAGACTACAATAAATTTGGATAAAAAATGAATATTTTGTGTTTCATTGTCCAATTTTGGTACTTTTTTGATAGTATGTACTTTTCAACGACTACTTTGAAGGAGATAGAAAGGAAATTTAGATGAAAAATAAATACTGTTTGTTTCATTGACAAATTCCTGGTACTTTTTTGACAGAATGTACGAACAGATTCATAATAAATAATAGGATTATTCAATTCAGAAACAACGTTATCGAGTTCCATAACTTTCTAACAGATGGCTGTGTAAGTTTGCTTATCGACATGTCTTCAATTTTAGGTGTCCCGATGGGAAGAATCCAGTCGATGGTACTATGTTAAAACACTGAACGTGCAATTTCTCTGAGTACCTAAAAGATGGCGGTGTCATTTAGTTTGAAAACATAATTTTAGTATCCGTGTTACTAATTTACAATTCAAGTAATTCGAAATGATTAATACAAATGCAGAAAATAATGAAAATTCTGCGCTATCAACCTCATTCATTTAAGATTTTCTCTTTCAATCACCTCCATTTTTTGAACAAAAGTTCAGTTCTTAATCTCAGGATATTCACACAGGCAACGTTTTCATTTCTATTCGTGAATAAATTCGGCTGTTTTGAAATGTTTCCTACATTTTAATTCAACATATAGGTACCGCAACGCGAGGCCGGTTTCGATAGTTTATAATAGATATCTTGACTTGATCTTCACGTTTATTCACTCAGTTGATATCTTCAGTAGGAATAAAACATTTGAACATATCCTTGAATACCCATACATTTTTGAAGGCAAAAACGTTTATCTGACTCATTTAACCCTTGAATATCAAGGCACGAACCCCTCCAGCGAGCAAGAAAAGATTTAAGCGGATAAAGAAAATTTTATGTTTCCGTGCATCGCATGTCCTCAGCCGCAGAGGGAAGTCATAATCGTGTATCTTGATTAGCACTGTTTGTGTAGAAGAATCTCCCCACTTGCTAAATATTCGATTTCGCTCTGACGCCTCTGCTTCGTCTTGCCTCGCTTATTCTCTCTGCCCATGAAATTGGGAAATATATTCAGCGTTACGTCGAGTTCATGAATCATGAATGCCGATTAGGGATTTTTCCAGCCGTTTGTGACTACTTTATGAAGGGGGGTAATTTTCTTCTTTATGTCAATTGTGAAAAATTGAACTCTCACTTTCCACTGTTATTCAGTAATGGATTTTTGTTAATGAAAATTGCCATATACTATCAAGAACTGATTAGATTGATCTGCGATGAAATTCTTCATTAAAGAATAATATGATAAATATCTCTATATTATATTCTTCATTGTTCATTTTACATTAAGTTTATGACAAGTCAAAAAGTGTGGATATAGAGCAGAAATATTCTATATAACAAATTGGTTCTGTTCTACCCCATAAAAATATAATCAAATAAATATAAAATTGGAAACACAAGGTGACAAATCAAATTTCAGATACATTAGGATTAACCATCAATTTAGAAATTCGTTTGGTGAGTACAGACACTTTTCGCACAGAATTATCTTGACTTTTAATTAGAACTGCTTAGCGTTCAGTTGTTCCCACTCAATGGGGAGCTTATTTTAGTATTTAAGATTAGGAGGGTTCTTTGCAGATTTTGTAAACCTAAATCGTGGTTCAATATAAAGGTTTCTTTGTCTAGTTAATTTGGAGTGATTCGAACTATGAGTTTTGAATTCTTGTTGTCTAGCGTGGAGGTCAATAAACGAATTATGGACATAAAGATATGGGAGGATCATTATACCCAGTCTCCTTAAAAGGGGTTTGCAGTCTTCTCGGTAATCGGCTCTCGATACGATTCGAACTGCTTTTTTGAAGAACGAAAATTTTTTTCATTGTGGAACAATTTCCCCATAAGACAACACCGTACGAGATTACCGAGTGAAACAGCGGAAAATAAATCGTAAGCAAGCTAGCCTCCTCATAGCCCGATTATTGAAATTTTCTTTTTTCTGAGCAGAAATAATGTTGAAAATAGAATCAATATGCGCTCCCCACGATAAGGTATCATCCAATTTAATGCCCAATAGTTTAACTGTATCTCCAGTCGAGGACCTGTGGGTACTTGTTATTATTAGTCGCTGGGTCTTTTCTCAGTTGAGCTTGATTAATTTCATTCTCGCACACGTTTGCTACCAATTTGAGGGGCCATTGTTGGAACAAAACATGGTAGTGTCATCCGCAAAGAGAAGGCCACCTACTGATTTCAGAAAAGACGGTAGGTTGTTGATATAAATCGAAAAAAGTAATAGCCCAATTATAGATCCTTGATGTACACCTGAAGTAGGCAGGAAGTCAGAGGTAGCACCCTTCATGCAGACGCATATATACCTGTCTCAAGTAAGAGTACAACAGTTGCAATGGCACATCCCTTATACCACAGCGATAAGAGTTACTCAAGAGTATAGAGTGCATCACAAGGTCCAATGCCTTGGGCAGATCTAACAGACGCAGGGCAGCCTGATCGATCCAAGGCATCAATAACCTTGGAAATGAGTTTAGAGATCGCTCCTATCGTGGACTTTCCCGGTCTAAAACATATCCTTTAAAATTGATTCTAACAATTTGCCTAGAATGGAAATTATGGAAATCGGCCTGTAGTTACCGGCATTGTCAGGGTGACCATTTTCGAAAATAGGGAACACTCAACTTGAAAACTCATGAAAAGATTCCAACTTTGAAACAGGAGTTGAAAGGATCGCACAGTGGAGGTGCAATTATACCAGATCTATTCGAATCTTGCCGTTCAAAAGGTATACGTCGAAACATGACGAGTTTGATAGCCTACTTATATAGGATGTAAGCTTGTTAACATTTGTGAGATTTAGAAAAAAAGATGAAGTGCTAATCTGACCTCCACTACACCGAATTTCGTTCAATTGATTGGCATCTAAAGGACACACCAAGTCTTTGAACATTTTTACCCCCTCTGTGGAGAAATACCTATTAAAATCATTTGCTGTGAGGTTTTTTTTAGGTTGACTAGTTTCGCTGTCAATAGACCTCCCGGAGTCTCCAGCCAAATTTGTTGAAAAAAAAATGTTCTATCGGGCTTGAAGCCTAGTCGAGTTTATTTTCTTCCCCATAAGTTTTGCGGTACTCTAGCATACTATTTTTAAGTGTTTGATCACCTAACAAGTCTCATATGGTTTTCATAGTTGAAAGGTTTCTCCGCATTTCATTGATTTCACTGGAAAACCAAGTGAATGGTTGCTGTTTAGACTTACACGTATTCAGAGGAAAGATGTCCTGCACTAGATCTGAGTAAATGTGTGTTATTTGTTCAGCGGCATTTTCAGGGTCAAGGTAATTGATCTGTCCTTAGTCAACGTTTTCGAGTCTACGTCGCAGGCTAAGCAAATCCCCCTGACAAATTATACGATTGACAAATACATCTGCGATCCTTGCATTTCCACTTGCAGTAGGCTGAGAATCTGCGCCTGATGATCCGACAAGCCGGGGTCTTAGACCTCCATATTAAAACGAACACTCTGTTAGTTTGTTTTGATATTTTCAATACAGGTGGCTGAACTCACTGTTATACGTGTGAATTCCTCCACAATAGGTCGCAGCCCAAAAGATGAAAACAAGGTAAATAACTCTTATAATTTAGTATTATTGCTTACCCCGAAATCTATGTTGAAATCTCCCAAAAGTACTAGATTCTCATATAGTTGTGAGAAATCTTTTAAAAGTTTTTCGACTCTGGAAAGAAAACCATGCCCTCACCATTACAAGATCTATATAGTGAAACAATGAGTCATTCACAATTATCTAACCACAAAATTCTGCTTCGAGTTCTTCAGAATAAGAAGTGTGTGTAGATTGCAACTCCATCGTGCTGGTAATTGCTGCGAGCGAAGTAGGATACAAGGGTATAGTTTAGGTTAGATTAGATTAGAAGTCAAGTTTTTTTTCGTTTAGGTAGACAGACAATTCATCAGATTTGTTGTTTATACTTTGAATATTTATATACATTATTTTAAGTAGATTAGACTTGTTTTCTGTCACCTAAGTCTTCAGTTCTGTTTGTTTTACCCCTTGGGGGGTCCGAAAGAACTTGTAACTGGCGATAGGTACTCCTTCTGGCCAATTTTTTGGGTTATACAGCTCTTCAAGCGAACTGTAGTCTGTTTCAACCCTGAACGATCTGCTTTTTGCATTCACACGAATGGAACATTCTTCTACCAAGAAATTTTTATTATTGAAGGTTGTGCTCCATATCTTTCGATTGACTCCTGTTTTATTGAGAGAGATACTTTTCCTAAATGGATGGATGCTCTATTTTCTACTCCAAGGAAGTCTTTCGTCTGAGCTGCATGATTTGACGCAGTTTTTTCCTGGCCAGTACCAACTATGACTTTGCGTTTTCTCGTCACTGTTTCGAAGACTTCATCACTAGTATTTCTATATTTTTAGCCGTAGTACTGCGAGGCACTACATCAGATTTATTGATCTTATTCCCATTATGGATGGTATCAATGTCTGGTGATTCAAAGTTGTCTATACTACTTCCTTCTTTAGGTAGTCGAGGAACTCCTTGCGTGGAGATTAAGGAATTTTGGTTAGGTTTGGCAACACTGCGATCTTCGGGAATTCGACTGTTACTAGAGATTAGTTTTATATTTTGATTCAGAAGAAAAATAATGTTTTCCTTGTCACTTAAAGTCTTCCCAAGTTGTTTGATAATCGATCTTGAGAAGTTTAACTCAAGTTTTGCACTTTTATGTTCAAATTGAAGACGCATGAGATTCTTGTTGGTAGCAGGATCATTGGTCTTGTCAACATCATCTTGATTTTCCTCACTTGAAACACCGTTTTTATTCGATTCAATTAACTTCCTGACATCTTCACTGACTATTATATCTTCTGGAACACTTTCGTTGATTAATAAACCAATTAAAATGTCTTTTCTCAACTTTGATAGTTCTACAAACAACTCGCTAGAGCTGGCCATGTTGTCATATGTTAAGACGACATCGGAACTTTGAGTTGTTAACTTTTCATGAATAAAGTAAAATATAACTTCTCGACGTTTATCGAGAATTTAGAGGCTTTTACCAGAATTACGTGGCAGAAGGGCGAAAAATTACTTAAATTTATAGGGGATTCACTATGCTCAAAATAAGACGCTAATTTCACCATAGAACAACCAGGGAAGCTTAACTGAAAAATTCCGGTCCAGATGAAGATGCAAAAATCATAGTATAAGATGACAAAATAAAAAAGAATTTGTGAGTGTTCTACAATACTGAAGACTCATTTGGCTGATATTGAACAGATATTGGGTTTCTCATAGGATACATGGCTCACTTAAAGTTGAGTATCAGAAGTTGAAAGGACACTGCTTGAAAAGAGGTATCTCTGAAAATGCAGGTGAACTTTGCTACAGAATCAAGCTTCAAAACTGGATCGTTTCTTGAAGATAATGATTCTTTACTTAGGTTTACTACCTCCAAAAGGTTGACTTTGAAAGTCGAGTTTCTCTAAAATTTGACGTTGAAAGTCAGTCTTCTCTGAAACAGAGGCCTTAACCATGAAGGATGAATGTACCTTACTTCGGGATGCTCCTTAAACTGATAGAATTCAAGGCAATCACAATCTGAACAATTCATGGCATCCCAAATCAATTGCTACAAACTATTCAAAACTGAAGTCGAATGAATAACTGTATTACACACGAAGACGACATTCAAACAAAACAATTCATTGAACGTAGCCACTCTGAAATTAATCAGTTACAAAAATATTCAACGGTTGTGTTATGATTATTATGTTAAAACCGAAATGTTTCAACTGCGCCGTCAAGTGACGCAGTTTGACGCATGCGAAGAACACTACACTCAGTACGTCTAATTTTGAACAAAAATTTTCCAGAGTAAATGTTTTCTGCCACTGAGCATCTGTCCCATTTTTCGACACAACGAAGTTGGCATAAACTTGATTAACCACATCTGTTAACAGAGAAGATGACAGCCTATTAATTCAAGATTAAATTTGCCGATGACAGGTCTCTGGACCTTAATCCTTTGCAGAAGAATGCTTTGTTACAGTAACCACTATCGTGCAATACTAAATAATTTTTTTTTACGGAATAAGCATTTATTTTAATAATATGTGTGCCTGAATATCAAATATTTCTCAGAAGTGTGTCATCTCTAAAAAGTTTTTTTCAACTCACACTCAGATGTTTCCCCTGTGAATGTTGACACAGTAATCGATGATAAACAAACACGAAAGTCTGCGACGTATTAATTTCAAACAGTGACAGGTGTTCGTTGAAATGAATGACGTATTTGCAGGTAAACGTGGCAAAAAGGCGTTTCCTGTCGGTAAAAGCAGATTTACAATGGAGTATTTCCTTTCGCGACGTCTGCCCATTTTGTATCTGAGTAATTACATTAAAAATTAAAGCCAGGATGTGGCAGAAACAAGGTTCCGGCACTGCCGCGTATGCGTTCTTTTATTAAAAGTGTGTGCCCACAGAGCCGCGACAGGATGAAGTTTTAATCACCAGATAAAGGAAATCTCAGGGCGGCGGTGAAAAACAAAAACCGAGAGAGCTGTGGGGGCCCCGAGCCATTCCGGAGACGTGGATTTAAATGCGGAGAGACTGAATTCACCTACAACATTAGCATGGTGTCTTTCTCTAACCTTACTTAATTATAAAACACGCCGGGCAAGGCGACCATGTCAGAATATTATACCGCACAGCGCCGTTCTTTTTTTAAATTAATACGTTTTCGCTCCAAGATGAAAAATAAATTTTCGAAGGGGAAGAAAGACGGAAAGCTCCCTCGCAGGTAGAAATGTTGTCACAAACAGCTTGACTTGTTGGCCCTCGAGGAGAAATATTTTCGAAACCTTATTCAGGTCGAATATCTTGTTTTAGTATCTTTAATGCAATTAGTACAAGAATTTGGGACACAAAGGTGCTCGAAGCCCCTGCTGGTTTCTAGGTTTTTAGATAATCTTATTGAACATTGAAAATTTTAAATTTGAGTTATCAGTTCACAATTCGTACGAGCTAACGATATGAATGACAGAAATACAGGGTGTTTTCTTGGTGTGAACAGACTATAAAGAGAGACTAACAAAGCGAAGAATTGCCATTTTGACTCACGAAGTGGGTCTAATGTTTTCCCCTTAAAGCAGTATCTATTTTGGGTATTTTCCTGTAATTGCAATACTTGTATTTCAAGGTTAAGGATGACTAAGTATTTATGCATTTAGTAGAACCATAATTTTTCTCATCATTAGACGAAAATGCGATCAAACGCTGGCTTGGTAATTCATATAGTAATTCTGTCCAAATTTTTTTCCACATGATTCTAGGAATATTTGCAACAAACTTACGATGGAAATATATTGGTATATTGGTAGAAATATATAAATATATATATATATATATATATATATATATATATATATATATATATATATATATATATATATATATATATAAATCTAAGAAATATCATAACTCCGACGAGTTGTCCATTTGCCCATATATCTATCATGCAATCAAACTGATATCATAAAAAATATAAATCCATCACCCGGTAATTAATACCATTGCCAAGCAATGATTGTAATCAAAACATATCCTGGAATCATTATATATTAGGATAACGTTAAATGTTATGATAATAAATAATAAAAAACAAGTACTGTGTTTTAAGGAATTTTACTTAATAAAGTATTATTAAGTAAAATTAAGTAAAATTCCTTAAAACACAGTACTTGTTTTTATTATTGATAATGGAATTTTACCAAGTAAAAGCCTCCCAAATTCAAATGTTATGATAATACATCATAACAACATTCAAAGAATATCCCACATCCTTTGTTGATTATAGAAAAGACCCCTTTTTTGGTGTCGAATATCAGAAATCGATTCATATATTTCAATAGCTTTGTAAGGATGATGTCAAACAACGGTGTATTGTGTGAATTGTGCGAGTCACATGTTTCTGATGTTATTAAATAATAATTTTCATAGTCTGCTTTCTCATTCTATGAAAAGCCTTATAGCAGGCGAGTTCAAACGGTCGATCGCGAGTTCTTTTTGAGAAGATCTCGAGAAGAAAAAAAATTTCAATAAGTACGTAACTAAACTACAAACATTTATTACGTAGTAAAATAACACTCTGCTAGCGGCAAAAGGTGCTTTATCAAAGGAACGCGCGGTACTTGTCAAAGAAAAGCTGCGTTTTTTATTCTTGCCGCTTCTCTAGCTAATTTGGGCAGCGCGTTTGACACGAACATTCGGGACTTTCGTTCACACCGATATAAATGTTGCGCCTGCAGGAATTGGAGTCATTCTGTATTGTAACTTCAAAGCAATAATACGTCTATACAAAGTTTATTATTAAATAGTACAAAATGAGTGCAGCGAAGAAATCTAAAACGTATCATTTTAATAACGATTGGAAGGAAGAACTTTTCTTTGGTGTGGATAAGAGCATTTGTCTTATTTGTCATGCGTCAGTTGCAATACCTAAGTATGGTATCTTAGAGAGGCATCATAAAAATTATAAAAAGAATTTCCGTCAGAGGGTGTTTTGAGAAAACGAAAAGTACATGATTTGATATCTTGTTTGAAAAACGAACAAACCCTGTTCACTAGACCAGCCAAACAATCAAAAGCTGCTACGATCGCGTCATTCAAAATATCTCATATATTGGTGAAACACAAGAAACTATTCGAAGATGGATCGGTTGTGAAGGAAGCATTTATTGAAGCGTGTGAAACTTTATTCAGAGATTTATAAATGAAACAGAAATCATGTTTGCTATTAGAGATCTTCAGTTATCTCGTCCGACCGTCACAAGGCTTATTGAAGTCATGAGTCAGGACATGGCAGATAAACTGAAACATGATATCATGAAGTGTACATACTTTTCTTTACAGTTCTACGAATCCACCGATATGACAGACACTGCCCAGCTGTGTATTTTTATTCGGATGGTATTCAATGACATGTTGGCTAAGGAAGAATTTTTGACAATCATTCCTCTGAAGTGTAACTCTCGGAAAAGATATATATGACGTTTTCTTCAATTTTGTAAAAAACTGCAAGCTACAAACATATGAATTAGTGTGCATTACAACCGATGGTGCAACAGCAATGACTGGAAACAAAAACGGTTTTGTGGCATTGTGTCGAGCTAATGAAGATTTCCCTTCATGTTTTTCATTCCATTGCATTAAACATCAACAAGTTTTGTGTTCAAAAGTTTTGAACACGGAGAAAATTATGGGCATTGTAACAAAAATTGTGAATTTCATCAATTCACGCAGCTTACAACGGCGGT
Organism: Cryptolaemus montrouzieri; assembly: GCA_013387265.2. Taxonomy (NCBI): domain Eukaryota; kingdom Metazoa; phylum Arthropoda; class Insecta; order Coleoptera; family Coccinellidae; genus Cryptolaemus; species Cryptolaemus montrouzieri. The sequence goes on along the minus strand of JABFTP020000021.1, from coordinate 67,065,754 downwards.
ACTTTAAGTTGCAGTTGGCAGATAGCCAACTGAGTCAGCTGAATACACTGATTTAATTCTTCATACGAACGTCTGGTGGTTGAATCGCGTAAAATTCGTAGGAAGATTTCAAGAATTATTGCCAGAAATAACAGCTTTTCCAGAAGAAAGAGGCGATAACATTCAGATGTTGAAAAACGAAAAATGGATGACTGATTTGGCATTTTTGACTGACATCACAATGCACTTAAACACCATTAACTTGGAGCTTCAAGGTAAAGGAAAAACTATTATTGAGATGATTGGCGCAGTAAACGTATTCAAAAGTAAATTGCAACTTATGATAGATCAACTGAAAAGAAAGGATCTGAAACATTTTCAGTCGTTGAAAGCAAGGATTCCTCTGTTGAATTATGAAACGTATGAGGCTGAATTATCAATTATTTTGGGATAATTTGAAATGCGTTTTTATGATTGCAGTAAATTGGCAAATATAGCATATTTTATGAGAGATCCTTTTTCATGTAAAAACATTGAGGAATCAGCTACTGAATTAACAAGTCAGTTTAATATGAATTCATGTTCTGTTGAAAATGAGTTGGTGCAGATTACATCAGATATACATCTCAAAGCCACAGCATCTGATACGAATTTCTGGTGTTTTATATCTGTAGATAAATATCCGAGTCTAAGGCAAATCGCTCTTCAAGTGACGGCAATGTTTGGGTCAACTTACTTGTGCGAGTCCGCATTTTCTGAAATGAAGATAATTGAGTCAAAATAACACAATCGACTAACTGACGATCATATGTCATCATGCTTGCGATTAGCACTTAGTGGTTACGTACGATCTTATGAAAAGTATGCTGAGGACACGCAGTGCCACGCTTCAACATCCAAAGTCACTCCTTAGTTAAGTTTAACACCATATTTAACTCTTTTGTTTTGTAACAACCAATAAACTCGCAATTTTCAATAACTATGAGTTTTTTCATTGATATTATAGAGAAGAACCTAACTAAACCTAACCCAAACCTTGACTAAAATAATATATATTGTGCGGAAAGCTAATACTTATATATGCAACGGTACACCCTACCTAGGTAGGTAGGTGTACGACAACCCTGCATCACACAGGTTCCCAGAGTCGATCGTAAGTAGTCTAAAAATATTGAGGTAGATCGTCATGAGTTCAAGTTTGAGCATCCCTGGTGGAGATTGAAATTTTGCTTGGCCACCACTAAGCTCGTTTTTCAAAATCAATATTATCAGCAAAAAATTACCTTTGGAATATTTTGAACCTGCTGTAATTACATAGGCCAATATTGCTTGGCATAATAATGCAATTCCACATTTATTCGAGATTCAAGAGAAATTGCCTGAAAAAATAAAATAGCATAGTTTCAGACTGACCTTCTCAGTCTTCTGAGCTTAATCACATTGAGTTTGGAATATACTTTAGCGAAGAGTACTCTGGGATCACAAACATTTCAAATTTGAAATCAGTTATTACATAGTGTATTACACTCTCAATGTAGTTGTTACACAGCCGAATGAAATTGTAAGCTGAAAATATGAAAATTCAATAGTAATATTCTTCAGTATACTAGGATTTTGAGCATGTGTGTATCAATCTATATATTAAGTTTCAAATTCAACTAGGTACAAATATTATTTTCAAAACATTTTCTTTAGATAGGCACGTATTAGGACAAAATTCGATTAGGTGAAGAACTCTTGTAAACTCAGCTAAAAGCCTAACTTACAAGTTTAATAAGAAAATTGTGAAAACTGCTCCTAAAATTATGTGTGATAGCTCATTGGCTCTGGAAAAAAGCCTCAAAAAAATTTTCTGGAAGCCTATATTGGCACATAAAAAAGTGTGGATGGAAAAAATAAGAATTTGGATTTCTTTCAAAATATCAGAAATTGCTCTATAAATTGAAAAGAGGTTATCAAGGAGGAGAGAATTTCTTATGAAAAACATTGAACTCCGGGATCTTTATAAATTTAATTTAATACTGAAGATAATCTTTAGCGCGTAAATTTTACTTGGCGGTCGCAGGGTCCGAAGCAAGTACGTCATATTCAATCTGAAATATTAAAGCTGGACGTTTGTTAATCGTAGTATAAGTTTTTTCATTGATATTATAGAGAAGAACCTAACTAAGCCAAACCCAAACTTTGACTAAAAAAATGTATATTATGCGGAAAGCTAATATCTATATATGCTAGGGTACACGCTATCTAGGTAGGTAATTAGGTAAGGTGTATCGTGTATGTACGACAACCCTGCAATACACATACTTGCAGCCCCTCAGAGTCGATAGTAAGTAGTCTGAAAATATAGAGGTAGATCGCCAGCAGTTCAAGTTTGAGCACCTCTGCCCTATAGGATCTGTCATTATAAATATCAATGTACTCGATACTTGGTTTACTTCCCATGTGATGATGAACGAGAGTTCCAAACTGCAGTAACAGTCTATTGGGTTGATAAACTTGAGAACTAGTTTCTCATGGAGAATTATATGATAATTTGAGAGATTATTGCATAATTCTCCTCGATAATGTTTGTATTGTGGATAGCTTTTACATTCATTATGAAGCTTCAAGGAGTAATATGAGGACCTTCCCATATTACTCAATCAGGGTTCAATATCAGACTCATTTATATTAGAAAATAAGCAAAACGGTGCGATCACATACACCGAATGGGATGCTGCTCCTCCATCTCCTGTATCAAACGTTGACACTTAATTTCCTTTTGCTTTCTAATTTTAAATCGCTTTTGCGGGGCTCATCATTTCCTTTCTTCTGCAAACATCCTTCAAATACGCTACACTCGAACTCGTCGAAAATATGAACTCCCGATTCCAACATTCACGAAATGGTTTGGGACCCTACATGATGTACTTTTAATTAGAAACTGCAGCTGTTTGATATTTGACGAGTAGAGTGTAAATCGATGATGATACTTCTTGTTTGAATTTATTACCATCGAATAATCCTTTTCTAAATACATGATCAAATTTTTAATACACTGATCAACAATTTTATGAGGATCGCTGTTGTTTCTTCGACTTTTTTGACAGTTTGAAGCTGTTGATGATGTCAACATTTAGTTGAAACTAATTTATTCTTCAATTGAACTCTTTCTATAAATCAGAGAAAATGTGTTAAGGTGGAGTCGCAATATTCCAAACCTCTGAAAATACTACAAACATTTGTACACAAAATGTCGATATTATTATGACAAACATAAGTGAACTGAATATTAGGCGTTAATCTGTTGGAGACTTGTTCATATAACTGGAAACTACGATGAAGAAACTATTGACGTTATTCATATTTGCCATCTAAAAATTATATAGTATTCTCTCAGTATCTTTTTGAACACGACAAAATAACGCCAGTACTTCATCTAATATTTTTTCCTCCGACCCACTTCTGTTAAGATATTCATCCCTAAAGTTGAAGATGAAATGGTTTTCAAACGATAAAATTAGTTGTGCTGATGCATTTATGCAGATAATAAAAACAAGTACTGTGTTTTAAGGAATTTTACTTAATAATTGCGATTCGTAATTATTAAGTAAAATTCCTAAAACACAGTACTTGTTTTTTATTATTGATAATGGAATTTTACCAAGTAAAAGCCTCCCAAATTCAAAAATTTATGCAGATCACAAAAAAAAACAAAATTCGTTTGTTTTCCTTGCGCCTTTACATTCCAACACTTATAACACTCTAATTTTGAAGGGCGTGAAATTATCTGATCAAATTTCTTAGATTTTTTGCATACAGAAATAATCTTTTTTAAGTGAAATTAACTCAGAATGTGAAGTTATGCGAAATCCTGAAAAAAATTGAGGTTGATCGAGCTCAAAAAATATTTTATATGATTCAATTATCCAGAGAACACATGAACGAGGATTTTTCGTTAAAAGACATTCAAATTGGGAATTTTGCAATCACCTTCGTTTCACTAAAATTTCAAATCTCGATCTAAAAACAGCAATATTTTATTTGGAGATACTCTTTTATGTAGTTTTTTGAATTTTGTAACGTTAGCTGTTCAAAGAGAAAACGCCCAACTTTGCTGCGCTTTTGGGCTAAACTGGACTCTTTGCCTATAACAAAAAAGCGTTATGATTCAGGTCAGGTGACCAGAGTGGCCTTACGGGAAATCATCCTTGACATTCCCATCCATTTGAATAGTTCATATTGAAATGTTAACATGTTTTCTAAGCTCCAAACTGAAATTATCAATCATCGTGCATAAACCACATGTATTAAAAAAATATAAGAAACCAGCCAAACTTCCGGCTTTCAAAAGGCAACACCAATGATCAAAAGGAAAATTGACCAGCTCAGATAATCACTGTTAACTGTTGTTGATGTAAAGAATGACTGATAGGATGAGAGATTTCAACGGCCCAATAGTTGGTACATGTTAGCTCAAAAATCAATTTAAAAAACTTATTCTTGTCGGTAGTCTTCTGCGCAAAACTTTTGAACCTTTTGCACGAACAAAGAGGGAAGTCATTGTTCATGATAATTCTGTGGATCGTACTTCTATATTATTTGAATTGAGTGACGGAAGAAAGCTTTTTAGCAACCGCACTTAATACGTTCTATTCTAGAACAGCATTACGCACAATCCCAGAATATGAACTACTTTGAATTTTTATAAATATACCTGAGAACTCAAACAAAATGAGTTAGCGATAACTTATGTAATAATATATCACTTTCTCTTATTCGGCGATCTACATGCTAGAAGTATGCAGATTAGGTATTATTATATATAGACATCACTCTGAATAAAGTCATCTTAGCACGAAATACTTTACCTGATGTTAATCAAAAAACTCTATTCATATCTGCTTATCTTCAAACAGTAGTATTGGATGTCTTGAGTGAAATTATTAAATTCACTCAAAGAGATGAAGAAAAATACAAAATCTATGCGCTATCAAAAGTTCAGGCGAATCTACAGAGCATTGTAAAGTTGCCCATGAATTTTGTGTGTCTTACTGGTTCATTTTTTTGACATCTGACAAGGATACGTAAAAAAACTCGTGGAATTTAAAAGTTTGAAAAATTTGCAAAAATTCCACGGCCTTAAAAATCAAGGTACGAGTAGTTATCCCTTTTGTTTTTAAGGCTCAACCAAAAATTTTATTTTATTATTTCAAAATACATATATAAAATTTAATTTAAATGCGTTGAATGAAAACAGATTTCATCATTCAAGAACCATCTCAGTACCGATGGGTCATACAATAAAAGGTTGCATGAAGTTGCGGCATTATTTTGACGAATCCGATTCTGGGAGATTTCTATTTTATTTAAGCTCAGAAAAATCAAAAGATTGACCATATAATGTTAGTTTTTTCATTGAATTATTTTAGGGTATATCGAGGAGAGTTATGAATTACTCAAATTAGAAAACTTCACTCACATCAGCTGGAAACTTGAACTTTACTTCAAAAATAAAGAAAAATATGAAACACTCACATTCCTTTTATCAGATGAACAAAGAAATAAAATTCAATCAGACAATCAGTTAAAGGTCAGAGAGAAAGATACAAAACCCAAAGCTTCTTCAAATTTTGACTAGATAGATTATTTTAAGTTATTACTTCACCTCTTTATACTTGTTGGGATTTTTTTGTCACCTCAGGTATGATATGCTTCAATATAATATGATTTATGCACAACAGATGATTGCCTCTGTCATTTTCGTCTATCATATTTGGCGATTTTGCTCATTTTCATAATTTGCAGAATTCATTCTTGAAAGTTCTTGACTGCGACATCAGTTATTTTTATTGATTTGTTGATTATGCAACATCATTCAAGATATATTTACCGGGATGAATGTATCCAAGCCATTACGTCTCAATAATCGACGAAAGATCTACCACAAGCTCAATGCACAGAACCGTGGAACTTGACTCTACTTAGCCCAAGAACACATCCATAGAAACGAGCCCGATTGGAACGCGTTCTAAGAAGTAATGAGTTCAGATCCTTTGTATTCGGTAATTAATTTTTTTATTTATTGTTATAAAACATGGAAACCCCTACAGGATAGACACAATTACTGGGGTTCACATAAAATGAACAGACGTGAAACTGTCATATGAAGTGAAAATCATAATCATAATTTCATAAAAAGTCAGGACAGAAAAAAAGACTCACTAAAGATTACAGAATCAAGCAAAATATCATGAAAACTGAAAACGACTACAATGAGAATGATTCATATCTAATGCAATATGATATGAGATATACAATAACATTATTTTTGAAAGAAGAAAGAGGTTCATGAAAAACATCTATACTGGCAATATGTACAGACACATAATTCGCAAGAAAACAGAATGACAAAATAAACTAGTACGGGTCTTCGGAACATAGAAGAGTGCCTTTCGGCGACTAGGATACACATGAACCTTGAAAGTGAGATAATTAACAAGCGAAAAACTGAAAGAATGATTCAAAATTCGATAGAGAAATACAGTATCGAAAAGGACTCTCCTCTGCACCAGGCTTAAAATTTTGTGATGACGCAAACTTGATTGATAATTATGGTTAGGACTGAAGAATCTAAAGTTGAAACTTCTGACATACTTTCTCTGGACTCGTTCAATACTATCAATATACTTGTAATAGTGAGGGGACCAATAGAGTACAGCAAACTCCATATTATTTCTCACCAACGAGACATATAGCATTTTTAAAGACCTCAGATCATTGAAACTTTTAGTTATTCTTAGAAACCCAACATTTTGAAAGCCTTAGAAACTATATGGTCAATATGATACTCAAAGGACAACTTAGAATCAAGATATATACCAAGATCCTTAATTTGGTTTACCCTCCCAATTACAAGCCCATCAACAGAAAAAATAGCATCGAAGACACTGACATTTTTTGTAAACCTTATATGCTCACACTTATACCTACTTTGACAAAAAGAGAAAAGTCTGTCAAGATCACCCTGAAACCGCAAAATATCATTATAGGACCGAATAGCACTGTACACTCTAAGATCGTCGGCATATAAATCATGCTTTGTATAACGAAAACAGTCCGAAATATCATTAATGTAAATTGAAAACACAAGGGGACCCAGATGTGGCCATTGAGGAATACCAGAAGTGACACGAACGAAACCGGAATGAGTGCCATTCAGTGCAACATACTGCAGTCTATCCGACAGATATGATTCTATCCATTTCAGTGAGGACACCACCACACCAAAGTCCTCTAGAACCCTCAACGAAGTTGCATAATGTACCTTATCAAAGGCCTTAACCATGTCTGTGTAGACGGCATCAACTGGAATACCATCATCAAAACTACTACTTATGTGATGAATGTAAGCAGTTAAATTAGTTAACACCGACCTACCTTTGAAAAACCCATGTTGAGATTGAATCAACTTGAAACTGGATGAATGAAAAAATTTATTAGTTACTATTGCTCGAAAAATTTACCGAAATAACTTAGAATAGAGACAGGTCGATAATTACTTAATTCATTTTTCTTACCACTTTTCAAAATAGGTACAATCTTTGCCGCCTTCCACTTATCTGGAACGACAACTTGTACTAAAGATTTGTTGAAAATAATTCGAAGTGGACTCGCCAAACTAGGGGAATAAGATTTTATGAAAATTGGTGGGATGGAGTCCGGATCTGGACACTTGGTGGCATTCAATTCCTCGTTTTTAGCTTTGACATCCTTCAGATATATCGTGTTGAATGTAATCGATGCGGAAGAATCATATCTAGTTTGGTAAAGAACAGGTCTATGCGAATCTTCATAAACACTAGAAAAGTACTTAGAAAAAGCATTAGATATAGCCGAACTATTTTCTAAGATTTTTTCACCATGATACATGGATTGAGGCATCCTCTGGCTATCTCTCAACTCGCCCACATAAGACCAAAAGTGCTTAGGATTTCTCACAATTCCACCCTCTACAGAAGCAATATGTTTCTTATGATCTCTTTCAATTAAGACTTTACATTGTCTATGCAAAATACAAAAATTTTTATACAGAAAACGGTCTTTGAATTTTTGAAATCTTTGATGTTTTACCGTTAATGCATTTAATAGTGTCTTCACCAAACCAGGAAGGGAATTTATTACACTTAACAGATCTATGAGGTACATACTTATCAATTACTTCATTCAAAGCAGAATAAAATGAATCAACACGTTCATTCACATCGGTAGAACATAACAAAGTTTTCCAATTCAAACTTGAAAGTGCCGAATTTATCGCTACATACTGCGCGTTAAAAAATTTTTACATCGATCTAGATTTGCTACGAGTTTTATCCAAAGAAAATTTTGCATACACTTCTGAGGCGGGATGGTGCCGGTCTTCTGTAACGTACAACATCGAAAAGAAGACACATCAGTAGAATTCAACAAAATAAAATCCAAGATTTTATAATAATGATTGGTGATACCATTGAACTGATTAAGGAAATTAAAAGAAAAAAATCCCTGAACGAGGAATAAGCATCACCACGAACAATATCACTGATGAAGCCGCACCCACTGCCATCAAAAGACCATGAAAATGTTCCGAGATTGAAATTCCCAACTATCATGAAGATCTCATTGGGGAGCGACTCCATGAGAGATGTCACACTGTCAAAGAAGACGACAAAATCTTCACTTTTTATATCTGGAGGAAAGTAACAAACACCAAAGAATAGTTTCCTATTTTCTGTAATTGACACTTTCACCCATACATCCTCCACTAATGATATATTTCTTAGTGATACACCATCATCGATCGATGCAATAACGTTTCTTTACTTTTAAACGAATGATCTGTCTAAGGCACCATTGCATTCATTTCGACGGTGGACGTCTAAAGGTCTGGGGAGGCATATCTTTAAACGCACGAACTGAGCTTCATATGCTCAATCACTCTCTCACAAATCACTCTATATGATCGGGGACAAATATACACTACCTCCTGTTCCTCTAATTGACCAAGATTTTCTTCTTATGCATGATAATGCGTAAACGCTTCATGTAGTAGTTGTGAGACATGACCTTGATAAATCCGGAATGCATGTCGGCCTTCGAGGAATCCTCATGTGAACCCAATCTTACAATCTTACGATATAAATTTTATCACAAGAACCGCAATTGAGTTTATAGATTCCTGATTTACTTGATTTTTCCACACGAGATTTATTAATTTTAATATGTTTACCTAAGTTATTAGAAGTTTTGAAAGTTATATTAAGATAAATATTCAACAGTTTAACATTCTGCGGTTCTGCAAGTACAAATATTAAATCCTTCCTCGTCAAACAAAATCTTAATATAACTTTCAAAACTTCTAATAACTTAGGTAAACATATTAAAGATAATAAGTCTCGTGTTGAAAAATCAAGTAAATCAGGAATCTATAAACTCAATTGCGGTTCTTGTGATAAAATTTATATCGGTAGGACCTATAGGAGTTTTGGCATAAGAACATCTGAACATAAACGTAGCTTCGATAAAAATAAATCTGATTCTAATTATTCTAACCACCTAATAAAAGAAAACCATTCATTCAATAAAAACTTTGACATATTACATATAAAATCAAAAAGTTCAAAATTAGATCTCCTAGAAGCATTAGAAATAAATAGATACAAACATTCGGACAAGCTTTTGAATGAACAGGTAGATGTGAATTACTCACCCCTACTTAACTTGTTTAATTAGTTTTTATTACCTTTCATACTAACTGTACAATGGCTCGGTGTGGATTTTCCTGTTATTCATCCAACTTGTTCTACGATTTGTTTATAATACCATACTCTTCATTCTGTTTTTCATTCTTGATAAAGCTGCTGTGTCAGCGAAACGTCGTCGAATTTTTTCAAATAAAGTGTAGATTAAAGTTAAACCTTGTGTTTTTTATCTCATTTAACCATTAAACCATGAAAGAAAAGTAAGCAATATTAGTTATTTCGGAAACCTCTGAATATTTGCTTTCGAACATGTGAATGGACACATTAAGCGAAACAATGAATTTATTCAGTGAAAGATTCTATCATCCATCGACAGATCGAATTCTCCAAATCTTTTGGATTGTTGTTAACAAAAAATCAGCAATAAAATAAAACTAATGAAGAAATGAGACATATTCGTGATTGAGAAACAAGTGTCATCAGAATGAATTTGGGGGTGTAACTGCACAGCCTCGACAACATTTAACTACCAAACATATAATTTGTTGAATGAATTAAAATAAAAAAAATGTAAGGTCCTTGCGACCATCATTAAATATTTTTCTTATGAATTGTTTCTATATATTCATACTTTCTTTGAACGTTTAAATTCTTCTCAGCCAATTTCAGACATGAAACATAGACAAATATTTAGAGTTCTGAGTAAATTTTCCAGACGTGAAAAGGGGGTTGTTGAAGCCAAAATTGGATTCCAGTGGCAATCTATCCGCAGCGTCAATAGATCGAATAGTTAATGACTGGCTTGTTCCACGATGACCGAGGGGGCATCTCTAGTGACCGGGCCACCTTTGGGGCCTTCGTTAATTCTTCACGCGTATACATGGCCGCTGTCAAACAATCAAGAAACCTTCATCAAGCCCGAGAGGTCTGCTGAATCCCGATAAAGCACTAATTCCCGCAATCAAATATTGATTCAAAACTCTCCCTCATTTCTCTCTTTTCTTAAAAGTGCTGCTTCTTCTCGGTACCAATCCAGTGCATTAGACTGGTGGCCTTCTTGATTAAACGCAGGGACGTATCTTGAAGCTAAATAGTCAGACAACAATTTATGAGATGACAAATTCTCAGAGTCATTTTAAAATCATGTAAGACATCAATTTGGTGCCATTTGTTTGTGAAAATATGTTGATAGAAAACTGTTTGAGAGTTCAGCATGAAAATGCATATTGCATTCTCATTTTTCAGAAAAATAAGGCTTTTCGATGTCACAACAACAAAATAGTTAAAACTCTAATGAAATGTTGGCTATGTTTCTACTGATAACAATCAAATTAATAGACTCTAAATGAGATAAAAAACACAAGGTTTAACTTTAATCTACACTTTATTTGAAAAAATTCGACGACGTTTCGCTGACACAGCAGCTTTATCAAGAATGAAAAACAGAGTGAAGAGTATGGTATTATAAACAAATCGTAGAGCAAGTTGGATGAATAACAGGAAAATCCACACCGAGCCATTGTACAGTTAGTATGAAAGGTAATAAAAACTAATTAAACAAGTTAAGTAGGGGTGAGTAATTCACATCTACCTGTTCATTCAAAAGCTTGTCCGAATGTTTGTATCTATTTATTTCTAATGCTTCTAGGAGATCTAATTTCGAACTTTTGATTTTATATGTAATATATCAAAGTTTTCATTGAATGAATGGTTTTCTTTTATTAGGTAGTTTGAATAATTTGAATCAGATTTATCTTTATCGAAGCTACGTTTATGTTCAGATGTTCTTATGCCAAAACTCCTATAGGTCCTACCGATATAAATTTTATCACAAGAACCGCAATTGAGTTTATAGATTCCTGATTTACTTGATTCTTCAACACGAGATTTATTATTTTAATATGTGTACCTAAGTTATTAGAAGTTTTGAAAGTTATATTAAGATTTTGTTTGACGAGAAAGGATTTAATATTTGTACTTGCAGAACCGCAGAATGTTAAACTGTTGAATATTTTATAGTCTTTATGAATAGGATATACTTCATTTATTGCTTTCTGATACAGTTTTTACGAATGATTAGATCTATCATATCCGAATTATATGAATTATTAATGGCTATCTGTTTGATGATGTTTAACTCTTTATTATAATCTTCTACTGATAAAGGTAAATTGAGTAACCGATGTACCATGCTGTTTAAAGCTGCAACTTTGTGTTGAATTGGATGTAATGAGTAGTTATGTATAATTGTATCAGTATGTGTTGGTTTACGAAAGACCGAAAAACATGATTATTATTTTGTTTAGTGATTTTTAAGTCCAAAATATTAATGGAATCGTTCTGTTCAATTTCTATCGTGAATTTAATGTTCAAATGGATGGAATTAATGAAATTAAGAAATAAATCTAATTGACGAGTAGTTCCAATGAAACATACTAAGATGTCGTCAACATATCTATACCAATAAAGAAATTTGGAAATGAGTGGATGTGTATGAATTTTCTGTTCACGGCCTCCACAATTCAAATGTTAATAGACTCTAGTTCATCAATCAGTATTTATTAGCCTCATTTAGTTAAGAAAAGCCACTTAGTAGATTGGGTTGGATTTCATAAAGATCTATTGTAAGATTGTAATTATTTGAATATAAAAGAAATTTGGAATTTCTATAAATTATTCCCACACACTTTTTCCATATCCATGATTTGTTAACAGAGGATCAGTCTATTTTGTACCACCAATGATCGAGTCTCCATGTATTTTTCAACAAACCATTTTCCAGTTGAAGAAAGATATATTCTAGTCAATATATGAATTCAGTCGTTAATATTTGGTAGTTATGTCCAATTGAAACAACAATGGAATTTCTTCTCCGCTTTTACTAACAACAAATGAAGTAATAGATCTAATAGAACTAAATTGCATTAAGACTTCGAAATGAATTGTTCTCACTCTTATTTAACACTAAAAATCATATTGAAAATTTGAATAAATCAGAAGATGAGAGGTCTTCACTGCAATAATGTTTGCAAAGGTTAAACCAAATTAAGCTAAGAAAACATAAAACATAAAAAAAACATTTCAATACTAATAAACAATTCCATCTAAAAAAGCTGCTTTTGCTCTTTTTGATATTTTATGTCAATTTGAAAATCCTGCACATTTCTCCAAAAGTTGGAAACTCAAATATCTACCTAGAGTCAGTTGAAATTTTCAATTCACTTCATAATATTAACGGACAGATAATGAAAGACCAGAATGATTAACACGAATCTTTTTTCATGAGCTGTACAATCTGGAATTTCCAAATTCAAAAGGCCCAATCAGAAATTCACCGGCACTTTGTATTCACTTCTATACACTTTCATGATGAAAAAGACTTAGAAACCGTTACACTGATCAATTACTTAATTGGTTATTAAAATTGTTGGTGAAAAGAATACATTTTTTTATTCTCTCCTCTTAGGAGGAGGCGATGCCTCTTATGCCACAACTGTGGCCGTCCAAGATGATTTGATGTGTGTATTTACTCACATCTTGAAAAGTTTCACAGCAGACTAGGCCTGTAAACAAATGCATTACGATAGGGAGAGGTACGTAGCGTTGATAATTGGACTTAAACCTACCTAACTACCAAATACTAATGACTAATTCATATATTTTTCATCAACTGGGAAGAGGTTTGTTGAAATATTCATGATGTGTCGATAAATCAGTTGTACAAATTACACTTATCCTCCAATGATAAATCGATTGAATATTGATATCGAAATAGTGTGAGAGCAGTGAAATTCGACATCAGAGACCAACGTTTCAAATTCACGCCCGCTGCTTGTACTCACAAAGGATGCAGGTCACCATGCTATCAGCAGACAACCCGAAACTTAATGACCATGCATACAGAGATGCACAATGAAAAGAGTTCATCCTGAGCTATGGAGTTTATTTGATACCCGACAAAATTTTTGTATTTTGGGTTTAGAAAATATGTCTAGAAACAAATCAACCATGTGTTTGGAGCAGATTTTAGACTTACGGCGTCGCAGAAACACACCCTTCCGAAAATAATTCTGATCAAGCAGAACTTTTAAGGGTTAGTTTGGTATCATTAGATTGGACATGATACTGACCATTCACTTCATCACATTTTCATCTGATCACCTTTGCTAGGGTCCTCCGTTGATCCGATCACGATAAAAACACACATGGAAAGTGTAGTAAATTATCCACATTTACCGGTAATTAAATAAAAATTCCGCGCGACCGTGGTAAATGTCGACATAAGCTTTGGAATTTGTTTGGAATGTTTAGCGAATGGCGCGGGGAGGGTAATACTTGCAGCCGCGCACGTCGTGACCTGTCATTTGTTAGCGTATAGCGATTGAGAGCGGTTCGTTGAATTTTCGTTACAGTAGTAAGGAAGTAGTAAGGCTATTTTGAGTAGTATTGTGAATTTATTTGTGTTGTTCTTTAGTTTCTTTTGTATTGATACAAAATGGGATATATCGAGTCTACTAAAAAACGGTTTTATGAAGAAGTTGAAAAGTTAATTTCCAGAAAAGCACCAAATAATCAACTGTTTTCCAAAGATGCATATTATTCGCTTTTGGCTAATGTAAAGGCGTCTAAGGACAAGAAAACGAACAAGAAACCTGAAGATTATCGAAGATTATTAAGGTATGATACAGTAGAGATTGGAAATGTCCAAAAACTTGTAGTTAGTCACCTATCCATAGGACATGGGGGCAGAAACCAAATGATGGCGGAACTTAAAAATTAGTACAAAAATATCACCATAGAGCTAATTAATACATATTTAAATCTTTGTGAACCGTGCCAGAAAAAAACGAGTATCCATAAAAAAGGGCTGGTTGTTAAGCAACGAATTCAATTCAAGATACCAAGTTGACCTCATTGTAATGCAGTCGCAAGCAGATGGCGATTACAAGTTCATTATAGTATATCAAGACCACCTAACAAAGTTTATTCAACTTAGAGCTTTGAAAACCAAGACTGATGAGGAAGAGGCTTACCATTTGCTGGAAGTATTCACAATATTTGGTGCACCGTGTATATTGCACAGCGATAACGGACGTGAATTTGCAAACAAGGTGATTGTGGAGTGGGATATGTGGGATGAACCAAAGATTGTACATGGAAAGCCACGTCATAGCCAATCACAAGGTTCAGTAGAAAGGGCCAACCAAGATATTGAAAAAATGTTGGCTACTTGGTTAGAAACAAATAAAACCACAAAATGGTCCGAAAAATAAAAATTATTCAGTTTATGAAAAATTAAACTCATTACTCAGGAATAAGTCGTAGCCCCTATGAGGCTTTGTTTGGATGTAAAGCAGCTCTTGAAACAAAGTCAGATATTACGAGCGAAGAAGATCTTGAGGCAATGGTAAAAAATCAAAAGGGACAAGCCAGCGAAGATATTGATACTAATTTAGAGGGCAGTATAAATAACGACATTCATACCGAGATTACAACACAACAAGCGATTATTGAATCAGGACCTTCGGATAGGGAGGAGTCAATTTCGACTAATCAACTAAAGGAAAATGATGATGGTAACAATGTAGAAAAATATAAAGATGAAGAGAATATTTATGAATCAAATGAAACTGAAAATAACCCTGAAAGTGACAATGAACAAGTTTTTAACGAAAATACAGCTGTACAGGCAATACATGCATGTTCTCGAAAAATTGAATAAGCTAGAATCGGTGCTAGGCAGTCGCTAGAAAAGCAGGCTGAAAAAATTATAAAAGCCTCAAATGCTAAATTTCCCGCTGTAGAAATAGGCCAATGTGTAAGAATTAAGGTACCAGACGTAGATCGAGCCAAAGCAAATGGCCGAAATATAATAGACGTTGTAATTTCGATCGAGAATGAAAATCTTTACAAACTCGGTACGAAATACGGGATTTTAAGCCAGTTGTACTCGAGAAACGAATTCGGTGTATGCAAAGAACGATTTATCACAATTGAAGAAGTTCCAGAAACTAATGTAACCTGGGAAAATGCGCTCGTAAGGATTCAAATTTAGGTGGACAAGGTTTTCAGCATAGCAATTGTATTTCAGAATGCAATTCAAATCGCTGCAAATGCAAGAAAACGCAAGTACTTTGCAATTCCAAATGTCACAAGTCTCGGACCTGCAGAAATAAATAAAAGATAAAGAATTTTGAGGGTCTTGCTTGATTCTATTTTTATAAGTTTAGTTTTTTTAACCAAACAAAAGGTTTGGTTTCTAGATATTTGATTTGTTAATTTAATGAGAATATATTCAATGTTTCGCTTAACCACACAGAAGCTTTGATCTCTTGATATTTGAGAAGTATTATTATTGTTTGACTGATGTTGTTTGTAACCAAATTTTATTATATTTAAGACTTTAAGAATTGTTTCTATTTCAATAAATATTTGATTTACTACATTTACTAAAAGGGTATGGTAATTTTATATAATTGCCGCTCCACAATCGCCTTGTTTGCAAATTCTCGTCCTTTATCGCTGTGCAATATACACGGTGCACCAAATATTGTGAATACTTCCAGCAAATAGTAAGCCACTTCCTCATCAGTCTTGGTTTTCAAAGCTCTAAGTTGAACAAACTTTGTTAGGTGGTCTTGATATACCATAATGAACTTGTAATCGCCATCTGCTTGCGACTGCATTACAATGAGGTCAACTTGGCATCTTGAATTAAATTCGTTGCTTTTAATAGGCTTAACAACCAGCCTTTTTTTATGGATACTCGTTTTTTTCTGGCACGGTTCACAAAGATTTAAATATGTATTAATTAGCTCTATGGTGATATTTTTGTACTTATTTTTAAGTTCCGCCATCATTTGGTTTCTGCCCCCATGCCCTATGGATTGGTGACTTATGTGGAATATATCAGATACCTTCTCTCAGTACGTATAGTAAATTATTAGGTCTCTTTCATTTTTTTATTGGAACTACAAGTTTTTGGACATTTCCAATCTCTACTGTATCATACCTCAATAATCTTCGATAATCTTCAGGTTTCTTGTTCGTTTTCTTGTCTTTATACGCCTATACATTAGCCAAAAGCGAATAATATGAATCTTTGGAAAACAGTTGATTATTTGGTGCTTTTTTGGAAATTAACTTTTCAACTTCTTCATAAAACCGTTTTTTAGTAGACTCGATATATCCCATTTTGTATCAATACAAAAGAAAAACAAGAAAGAAAGAACAACACAAATAAATTCACAATACAACTCAAAATAGCCTTACTACTTCCTTACTAATGTAACGAAAATTCAACAAACCGCTCTCAATCGCTCTACGCTAACAAATGACAGGTCACGACGTGCGTGGCTGCAAGTATCACCCTCCCCGCGCCATTCGCTAAACATTCCAAACAAATTCCAAAGCTTATGTCGACATTTACCACGGTCGCGCGGAAGTTTTATATAATTACCGGTAAATGTGGATAATTTACTACACTTTCCATGTGTGTTTTTTATCGTGATCGGATCGACGGAGGACCCTAGCAAAGGTGATCAGATGAAAATGTGAATGGTCAGTATCATGTCCAATCTAATGATATCAAACTAACCCTTAAAAGTTCTGCTTGATCAGAATTATTTTCGGAAGGGTGTGTTTCTACGACGCCGTAAGTCCAAAATTTGCTCCAAACACATGGTTGATTTGTTTTCTAGACATATTTTCTAAACCCAAAATACAAAAATTTTGTTGGGTCTCAAATAAACTCCATACTCTTTTCATTGTGCATCTGTGTATGCATGGTCATTAAGTTTCGGGTTGTCTGCTGATAGCATGGTGACCTGCATCCTTTGTGAGTACAAGCAGCGGGCGGCTTCGTGAAATTTGAAACGTTGGTCTCTGATGTCGAATTCCACTGCTCTCACACTATTTCGATATCAATATTCAATTGATTCATCATTGGAGGATAAGTGTAATTTGTACAACTGATTTATTGACACATCATGAATATTTCAACAAACCTCTTCCCAGTTGATGAAAAATATAGGAATTAGTCATTAGTATTTGGTAGTTAGGTAGGTTTAAGTCCAATTATCAACGCTACGTACCTCTCCCTATCGTAATGCATTCGTTTACAGGCCTAGTCTGCTGTGAAACTTTTCAAGATGTGAGTGAATACACACATCAAATCATCTTGGACGGCCACAGTTGTGGCCTAAGAGGCATCGCCTCCTCCTAAGAGGAAAGAATAAAAAAATGTATTCTTTTCACCAACAATTTTAATAACCAATTAAGTAATTGATCAGTGTAACGGTTTCTAAGTCTTTTTCATCATGAAAGTGTATAGAAGTGAATACAAAGTGCCGGTGAATTTCTGATTGGGCCCTATTGAATTTGGAAATGCCAGATTGTACAGCTCATGAAAAAAGATTCATATTAATCATTCTGGTCGTTCATTATCTGTCCGTTAATATTATGAAGTGAATTGAAAATTTCAACTGACTCTAGGTAGATATTTGAGTTTCCAACTTTTGGAGAAATGTGCAGGATTTTCAAATTGACATAAAATATCAAAAAGAGCAAAAGCAGCTATTACAGATGGAATTGTTTATTAGTGTTGAAATGTTTTTTTGATGTTCGATGTTTTCTTAGCGTAATTTGGTTTAACCTTTGCAAACATTATTGCAATGAAGACCTCTTATCTTCTGATTTATTCAAATTTTCAATATGATTTTTAGTGTTAAATACGAGTGAGAACAATTGATTTCGAATTCTTAATGCAATTTAGTTTTATTAGATCTATTACTTCATTTGTTGTTAGTATTTTATTATATTTAAGACTGGAATTGTTTCTATTTCAATAAATATTTGATTTACTACATTTACTAAAGGGTATGGTAATTTTATATAATTGCATAGTTCCTGTAATTATACATAATAACCGCACTATCCACATTTACCTTACATATATATATATATATATATATATATATATATATATATATATATATATATATATATATATATATATATATATATATATATATATATATATATATATATATATATATATATATATATATATATATATATATATATATATATGGTATATATATATTCCAATGAATCGCAGTATCAACTGTTACAATCAGGAAAATTCAAATTGAAGAATGTCCAAAGATTCCTCCTACTTCTTTGTTACTGATCAACCACTAAATCTTTAAATATATTAATGCTAGTATTGAAATGGAGGAGTTACTAAGAATTTCAAAAAATCGAAATAGGCAAAACGGGGTTGGAATTTTGAATAAGGTAATTTTGAAAATTAAAACCTGAAGAGAATAATTAATCATTATTTAATTTCAATCAATAATTCACAGATAGTTTTGTTATAAAACGTTCTTTTATGCATGGTACTCCATTTATTATCTAACAAATTCGAGATTGATTTCATATATTCCCTACCCGATAAAGATAGTTTCAAAGCACAAATCAATAAAATTCGTGTAGTATTATATTTTCCCTGATAAGTTATATTCGCTCCAAGACACCTCATATTAATCCCTTAGGACTTTATAGTCACTAAAATTGTTCGCATATGTTCAGATTAAAACTGATAAAGCATTCTTACCCATCAGGCATAAACTCATATTCATGAACGAAGGAGCAGTGCTTCTGTTTTTCGTTCCGTATGAAATTTGCAGAATACCTTCCCCCATAGTATACTAGCCCCCTTTGGCATATTTATATGAATGTGCCTTCCGATGATTCCTCTCTCGTGAATTCCGCTTCTGAACGAACCCTCTTCACAAGTTTGTGTCTCTCTCAAACTACTCATCTATTCCGCAATTTATACCCACTTCAGTGTAACCAATAATTTCCCATTTTAGATAAGATATGATATTTTTATATTATCGTTATAGAAGTTACTCTAATCACTTGACGGAACATATTTACTAAACGATTGAACAATTGAAAAAACACAAAATAATAATGAACGAAAATATGTTTTACATATGTTTCGGGTTTCACCCCTTTCAATCGTCATATTTACAAGGCATTTATACCTGAGCAACTATTGAGAGAAATGGAAGTAAACGGTCATCCTGGTAGTTAGTGGTTGATTTACTGATTAAATTTCTACTAATTCTGATGAAAAATAACGTATCTAAATGTGAAATGATTTTCTGTTATACAATGTTCTGAAGCAGTAGTGGATAATTAATTATGAATTATCGATTTCTTATTATAGTCTCAAATATTGCTGGAACGACCACTTTGCTCTGTTTTAAAAGCAGGAAAATCATCATCATTTGATTTATATCCACCGCTCCTTTTACCTATACGAAATCGATCTTCGTTATAGATCAAGAGTGAACATAGATTTTTCTTATTCGTTGATAATGTGTTGATTTTATTCTATCTTAATATATAGCATGTAAACTAATTTGTTGAACATAGTTTATGCTGCTCCGTTTCATTATTTCGTGACCCTGAAGGGTACATTACATCGACGATAATGATAATTTGAGATGTTTTTTAGCTATTAATCTGTCTGTGATGATAATTTCGTACCCGTTATTTCTTAATTCTATTTTTCTCTTCAAGGTTTTTTGAGAAAGAGAAACTATGTGTAATCTATTAACAAAGGTGAGAAACATGGACATTTCGATTTTATGTGGAGGCTAACTGCTATTAAGGATAAGTATCAATGAACCGATAATTGATTACTTATCAATAACTGCAACATACAGAAGATATAATGATCATATCTTTTCATTAATTAAAATATACATGAAAAGAAACTCTGCTTCGAAGAAACTTTTACTAACAGCATGGATATTTAAAATATTCTCAGAATACCTAATTTCTTGGATATTCGAATTACAAGGACATATAATTATGATGAATTTGACATTAATTAGCAACCAACGTTCACTTATATCTTAATCTATAATAGATTTTTCTTTTTTTTATTCTTAACTCATGGAAGGAGGTGATGCCTGTCATGTCCAATATAATTTAATGTGTACGCGCACTTGCAATACCACAGCACATTAGCCCTATGAACAAAAGAACTTTTATAGAGAGAGGTACGTGGCTAGAATGGCTTTCTACAGATTCCATCATCTTTCCCGTAATGAAGCCGTTAACTTCGGCTTTATGCCTGGCGCCTTACAGTCTGAATTCGAGGACAATGAAGTGCTTAGTATGAGGTTGGACATAGCAACACCTGAAACCAACATGAAGAGGCCATTCCAAATCATCAATCCCGATAGACAGGAATGAATTAGCTCCAGGGACCGTCTACTTGATGGACCCTGTTGGTGCACGGATGGCTCGAAAACTGCGAAAGATGTTGGAGCTGGTGTCTACAGACGATCTGTCTTGGTGGGCATGTGACTGTCTTTTAAGCAGAAATATTCGCCATTGACCACTGTGGTAACCTCTCGCTTACGGGGGGATTAACAATCAAGTCAATTAAAATCCTCACCGATAGCCAAGCTCCACTGAAAGCATTGGCATCCGATACCTATACTCCACTTATGGTGCAGGAATGTCGTTCCACCCTTGCCAAACTGGGAGAGCGGAGCAGGCTCCGTCTAATATGGGTTCCTGGCCACTCGGGCATTGAGGGAAACTAGAAGGCTCGGAGTTCCCCTGGAAACTGCAAGGAAGGAAAACAACCGATGGCTGGACTTGAGGGTACGTGAGCATTGGATGAGCCTCTCAGGTCTCAGACACGCTTGACGTGCCATCAGTGGACTTTTCACTGCAAAAACCAAGGCCTGGCTTAAACTCTCAAGGTTGGAACTGAGAGTTTTAACTGCCATACTAACGGGGCACTGTCGCCTCAGGAAACACCCAAATAAATTAGGATTTATTGAGGATCCTTCATGTAAGCTATGTGAAGAAGATAGAATCAATGGAACATGTTATGTGCGAGTGCCCAGCTGGGGACAGGGTTAGGATGGAAGAACTTGGGTCTTGCAAACTGAAGCTGACTGAGCTCATTAAGCTCACAACCATGAAACTCGTATCCTTTACGAGAAGGATTGAACTATTGGATGAAATTTAGATTAGAGTGTGCCACAATAGACCACTGGGTCGCAGTGGCCGGGCTGCTAGGCAGCCCTCACTCAAATAATGACATATCTATCTATCTACTTGGAGTAGCAACTTGGACCGGCTGCTGATGAAAGTTTTTCGCAAGCCTGGTTCTCCCTCAAAACTGGATTCTTTCCGAAACCAAGCTTTTAAGTTCTTCAGAGCATTCATTATGGGAGTACCTGCAGAAGAAAGAAACATCAACAACCTGTCACCTTTGAACGAGAGACTTAAGATCACTCGTAATCTCCGGGTGGTCTATGAGGCGCACTGTTTCCTTCTGGATACTATTCAATAGATGCAATGAATGTTCAGGTGCGAAGGCCCATACACGGGAACAGTATTCCAGACCAGGTCGCACCAGTGCTTTGTACTGCTTAGCTCTGAAAAGGAAAATATCTCTAGCAGAAGCAGATTCGGTTTCAACTCACACAGGGTCATGACAACAAACTCAGTTGTTGATCGTGATGCCGAGAAGATGCATGATTAAAGGAGGTTATCCAGAAGTTACTTTTTTAGAGAACGTTTTGATTGCGTCTTTCTCGCATTCAAATTGGCCAAGTTCCACCGGCTTCACTCTGATATCTTCTCCAATTCTGCATTCAGTGACATGCTTTGTTTGTCGATGTTAGTCTTGAGGAGTTATAGAACGCTGAATAGAAAATGAGGATACCAAAGTACAGTAGTCTTCAAACCCAAATATTCTGTTTTCAGTGAAGTTGATCTGCAGCATAAAAAGTGTTAGCTAGAGTATGGAGCCTTGGGGTACTCCTGCATTAACCTGAAAAGATTCACTCGTTACATCCGAACTGATCTACTGAAGAGAAAGCTAATAATCCAACCACGCTATTTTTTGGAGAGTACATATGTATATGCGATAAGTGTATTCATCAAGACTGCGTGCCAAACGCTGTAGGAAGCCTTTGAGATATCAAGAGTAATGGTTCTCGATTCTCCATGCTTTTCGATTATTGATGTCTAAAAATGCGTAACGTATACAAGGAGTTCATTAGTGGATCGTTGTCTACGAAAACCGTATTGTCGATCACAGATGATATCCTGTTACTCGAAATATTTTATTAGCTCATCATTGATCCCTATTTCCTTGGCTTTCGACATTATGGGCATTAATACGATTAGGTGATAATTTTGGGGTAGGTACGTTTTCCCTTTCTTTGGAATCTGTTGTACTCTGGCAAGCTTCCAACACTCCGGGAACATGTGACTCTCATACGGAATTTGAAACATACGCTAAATCTGTAGCACATTTCTTCAAAACAGTTGGTGATATTCCGTCAAAATAGTATATATATAGTTTTTTTATAGTTCAGTTGTTGAAGAACGCGCCTTATCGTACGCATTCTGAATTTTACTTCAGACATATTCGATTGAACATGTGGGATGCTTGGTGGCACTGTGTTTGATGAATTTAGAACAGAATTTTCGAAAATTGTCTTGCAAAGAGATCCAACTTTGCTCTAGGCGATGAAGCGATAAAATCGTCAGCTCTAATCAAATGAGAGAAGGATGACTTGTTGCTGACTGCCTTCGCCATAGACCACGAGTTCCGCTGGTCTGCTCCTCTTATGAAGTAGGTTTTCGCTTTATCGATAGTTGAGTCACAAATATTCCTGAAACGTAGATATTCAGCTTTACTTTCCTTTCAGTTCTTATAAGCTCTGTTTTCAATTGTGACAGCTTATTGAGACTCTTTAGTGAACCAAGGCTTTTGTGTAGATGTTTTTCTCATGGAGTTTGGTTTGGATTTGGATGTTGAGGTCCATTCCCGCAAAAATAGCTCCAGTGGCAGATTCAGTGCAGACATTGATATCTGACATCAGGATCCGAGAAACAGACGTCATTAAAGGAAAAAGTCGATGAAAACTCGCGTTGCTATTTCAGTTGGCTCGGTAGTAATGTTATACCTTCCTGAAAGGCATTGAATCTTTATTGCTCAGCTGTACGAAGTTACCAGTAGCAGAAACAAGTTTGTGGCCTGAGTTGCCGAAGGCTGCTAAGACCTGTGAATATAAACCATCTGGATCTGTAACAAGAAAGAGATTATATTGTGGAGAATTCTTGTCCGCTCATCGGCAAGTTGAGTCAAGTTGCGGCTGATCGCAAAGGCCTTCCCTTACCTTCCTGCTTCGTCTGTCTTATTTGAATGTAGGAGCCAAATGATGTTGTGGACGTTGATATATCCCTTCATATTCACGTGAGCTGGCGGTTGCTGTATTTGGATAGTGTCTACCTTGTCGTCTGGATACTGAATACATTTAGTATAGTTTTTATCGTAAGGAGGTCGATGCAGACAATAAAGGAACATCGTTTTGTTATAAAAACAGATTTTGAACCAGGACAGGTAGAAAACGTCATGGTCCTACGTATCCTCTCTCTGGAATGACATATCCGATCTAGCAAAAACAAAAACCCCTTCCTTAAACCGAAGCTTTGAGTGCTCATAACTCATAGCGAAAGAGACAGAGATAGTTGGTTGTTGTTTATACTATTTGAATTTCCGGTAGAGCTAGGATATGAGGTTGCGTGTCTTGTGAGTGCTGACGTACTTCACTTACATTCATGTTGTGTCGTAGTCCTCTTATGTTACAATTGTAAGGAATTGGCTTCTCTCCTCGGACTCTGGAGGATTCCATGCGTCTGCCAGAGAACCTTTGTTAGTTGTTTACCATCATGAGCCCCCGAGACAGTTCCTCCCGGAGGTTCGACTAGGGAACAAGTTTACCTTCGGATAATTTTGTCCCAAGAGAGCTCATCATGTTTTATCTGAAAAAAACCCTTCCCACTCTGGAAACCGGACCATCTGAAGCTCAGTAACAAATGGCCCATTCACGGAGCCTATAGCATGATGTGGTGATATTGCACCGGGCGACAGTATTGGTACCGCCTTCCTCTTATATAATAGTAGTCCCTTCCACATGAGATCAAATTATCAGTGTTTCACCCATTTGAGTAAATATTTCTAACGTTTCTCTCTCACGAAAAAAGGTTGAAAAAAAAATGAGACTGTTGGAAACAGCGTCAACTAACGGGTACGAAAATATTATTATAGAAAAATTAATAACTAGAAAGCAATAAAATTATTATCCTCGATTTTCCTCACATTTTAGGTTCACAAATCAATAAAATATCACCTCATTCATTATGTCCCACAAATAAGTACTAATTCATACCATATATTAAAACAAATTAAGATCAACATGATATGTACGAATAAATAGAGTATATATTAACTCTTGTCAATAACAAAGATCAAACTCATACAGGTGAAAAAAGCGGTGTGTATAAATTATATTGTAATATAATTGTATTTCTTTTTCTATAGGTCAAGCTGGTCATTCATCAACATTAGAGTAGAAGAGCATAAGAAGCAATACTTTATAAAATACTAACGAGTGGTTTTTGAAAACATAAGCAAAAATCATTTCTTATATTTCACAAAAATCCAAATTCCACATTAAGATAATCTAAGCCCGAGATTATTTTTTTTAGAATTCATAGAAATTTCAGCAGCTCACAAACATAATATATCAATAACTAAAGACCAGTGTGATTTCCTTTCGTCTCCAATTCTCTCAGCTGTTTCTTCAGTATAAAAGAAATTATAAAATACAATTTCCTTTCAGTTTTGAGAATGGAATAAAACCGGAAACATATGACAATCATATTTTTGTTTTGTGAAGCTTGAGCCTATTTTCCTCTGTCTTTTTAATCATGTTTTAAATTTTCTATTGATAAACACAAATACTCATCACATGATTTATCGTTAAATAAATCTCCTTCTTCAAAGATACTTAGTCTTTTATGTTAGCAAATAAAAAGAAAATTAATTTATTATTCGCGCAATAAATGTGAATTATTGCATGGAGTAATTAGAACAAGCAATTTGAAAGACTATAATAATTAACATAATGGCTCACCTATTAAAACCACAAGCAGATTATAAAGAGTAATTACTGTCGCATTCAGGATTATTCTGAAATAATTATAATTATTCTGTTCATCGGCTTTTGTATTTTTGAACTCACAAATCTGTGTATTATACAGGCTTAGAACAAACAGTGAAATGAAATACGCACTCTTCATTATCGTTTTACCAAATGTTTCTCTATCTATAATATCTTTAAATAAATGAGTGGATTGAAAGGTAAAACCGCACTATTTGTTAAGATAGCCACTTCAAAAATGATATTGAGTCGGCCATTACTATATGATATCTTCATACGGTGATATTGGTTTACTTTGTAAAGAATATCACAAAATTAGGTGGAAAATATTTACAAATTGTGAGTTGAAACAATTTTACCCTCCTTAACGATAACACAGACCCATGTTATTACTTAATATTAGGGATTTCAAGTAATTATTGATGTACCTTTAAATTTGAATTCTAACCTTTAAATACCTATCTATATTCCAATAGTAGAAAACTTATTGCTTTTCTCAATTTTTATAATTCATACCTGTTTTTCTATATTTAAGTCAAATTGTACAACTGTACCTTAGATAAAACTCACAATTTGTAAATGTCTGATGATGATACAAATATCGAAATATTTATAACGTTTGATATCTAAATATTTTCCACCCAATTTTGTGATATTCTTGACAAAGTAAACTAAAATCACCTTAAGATAGCCTTCACCAAACGACTATTTTGACGACAATAGGTTGAGATCAAATCTATGCAAAGGAGTCACTCTTATGTTATACCGATATAATTCAACCAATCTGCCACGACATAATGTTCAATTAATGAAATTTCCTACCCCAAAACGGGAAAATGGTTATTTAGGAAAGTAAATATGAGTTTCTGTTTTACAAAGCTCGAGACTAATTGACGAAATTGCCGGAAAAAATTGCAAATTTCGCAAAAGCGCATCTCGATCGAAATGTAACTTATGGAAATATATCAAAAAAACAGACAAAGATCGCCTTTATCTATTTTTACTGCATCTTCATCAAATTTAAATAAATACATGAAATTTGGCCTAAACAGGTATAACTCATGGTTAGCAGATTAACTTCGTTCAAAATTCACATCATATATTTCTGGAGGAGTGATCTTACATCGCCATAGTTTTCATCCTACTTCATTGGGCTTGTAGGAGATTATTCTTAAATAGTTACTAGCTGACCCGGCAAACGTTGTTTTGCCTTATAAATTATTTCTAGTGTTCTGATTGTTCTTGACGCAATTGCTCCATGCTCACACGTGCATCAGCATTTTGTTGCTGGATTTGTTCTTCGGTTCTTTGGGATCTTTTATCTCTAATACTTCTGGACCTACTTGTATTGCGGCTCAAATCAGCCCCTTTGCGTTTTATTGGCATTGCTCACTGTACAAAACACATATAAATAGAATTAATGAAATTACTTAAGGATGGAAAAAGTTATAGTTATAATTACGGCCAGGATTATAGCGAAAATAATGTTTTATGAAGACAAATTTCATGAAAAAATTTGAAACAAAAGTTGTAAAAATTGAATGTTACTTAAAAATTATTTTGTCATATTTATATCAAATAATTATATGTAAAAATATACTTTCAACACAAAAGCCTAAAACTTGATTAACTGAACTAATTGTGCCAGATACACTTAAAATCAATAATTTTATTATTATGAATAAAATAGTAATAATTAATAGTTAATATGACAGTTACACTGAGATAGCAATATGATAATTGTAAACTTTACAACTACACTTGATACATAAACAATAAAGATGGCCGAAAACTGTGTAGGGAGTGAGAGAAGTCTTATTGTGTTAGTGAAACAGGAGACCGGCTTCAGTCTCATCCCTACTCCGTGCTGTTTACTTAGAAGTGACACCGGTATAGTGTGGCATTTCACTCACCAGTAAAGGCGCGGCAAATTTTAAGAATCTAAGATTGGTAACACTAAGCATACATCAGAATTAAACTTAAATACTAAAAATGAATGTTTATTTTCATTAAAAAATTTTAGATTTGCCATAAGCTAAGAGAAATTTTAATCGAAGTACAGTTAAAAACACCATAATTGATCAGTTATCGAGCGGGATGAAAATTGATCGAATAACTAAAATGACTATAAAAAATAGGGTGATAAAAAGTAAAAATTTAGTGTAGTGTGTATTTTTTAATGCCACATTATAAACAAATAAAAAAAATTCAAGGGTTAACAACAATCACTTATGGGTATGAAAAATAGATAGTAGCCGATTCTCAGACCTACTGAATACGCATAAAAAATTTGGTAAAAATCGGTAAAGCCGTTTCGGAGGAGTACGGTAACTAACATTGTGACATGGAAATTTTATATATAAGATATACAAAGATAAGCACTTCATTCGATTCGTTTTAAACCGTACTAAGTACGAAAGTTAAGTGACCGAGCGTTATAGACGGTGGAGTGTGGATAACCGAGTTTAGCCATCTCAATAACGTTGGAGAAACCGAATGAACTCAAAGTGATTTCCATAGTTTTATGCACTTCATTAAGCCATTTAGATGAATATCAGATGAATTTTCATATGCATTTTATCTAGTGATAACGTTGGCATCACCGGTGGTGTAGGGGATATGATGCTCGTCTCATAGGTAGAGTTACCTGGGTTCAATCCTCACAAAATCGGTGCGATTTTTCGGATTCTGGGAATCGCTTGAGTGTCCATCTTTCGGAGGAAATGTAAAACTGTCGGTCCTGACTAACAGAGATGTGTTGGACATTAAAGATCCCTTTCCTCGACGTGAGAGGGGTTCGGCAAAATTTCTGGGTTAGTGAGGTGACAGAATTCCCCGGCGTGTCATTAGCCGAAAGGCAGAAATAGCGCACTTTAAAGGAAAAACAAACAAACAAACATTGGCATCATCTAGATGAGAAATCATTTTAAGTATATCAATAAATAAGTGTAACGAATCGAGTTGAGTTGTTATAATAATAAATGTAATAGTTATTAAGACATTTTTACAAAAAAAAAACATACTAGAATAGTTTTTCCGAATTTATTTTCCAATTTTCTTTTTTTGAACTCGTTGTGCCTTTCATATTCGCTTTCGACTTCCTTGTTGCTTATTTACTTATATAGAATCCATAAAAGTTTCTGTACTACCCAACTCGAGACTAATTATCGAAACAATCGAAAAAAATTCGCAGAGATCGCTAAACGGTTTTTTATAATTAAACAAGAAATAAAATCGGAAATGTTCAATGAGGAACTTACAGGTTATTGAAATATCCATTAATTTATTTTTATAGAATTTCCATTGAGATATGACTTATGGAGGTATGTTCAAAAAGCCAGCAAAATCGATATTTTTCTTCATTTTTCGGCTGAATCATTATTATATTTGAATAAATCCATTTGAAATTCAACAGAAATATAACTTGTACGGAGCATGAGGTGCGATCGTATAATAACGACCTTGAGGTTAACTATTTTTGCAGGATTTCAAATTGCATTCTCTAAACAACTTATAACAATTTTTTATACCAATAAAAAAGTGTTTTTCCGGTCGGTATTGTTGAGAATATCATTTCTTGTCAGATGAAAAAATTTAAATCCACTAATATCAGGAGCCGAGATAAGTTTTTTTCGAAAAATTCCTGTGATCTCGGTATTCCTTTTACAACATTAGCTACCAAAAACAAAATATTCTGTGAATTTTAAAGGACGTACTTATTTTGCTTTCTACTATATATGTTATTGTGAAACCGTATACGACGTACCAAAAACCGTTTGTCAGCATTCATTTTGCTTTTGCATATGCAACTAACTCGATTTTTGGCTGTTCTTGAAGGAGTATTCAAAGGTACGTTGGTATGGTTTGACGAACGTACGTGGTGTGACCTGCCTGATGGTTCGTCCGCATCATTTTCTATTTGAGGTCAATATTTAACTGTAACCTTTTCAAGTTCGACATATCTCCATAAGGATACATTTTTATCGGTAAGTGGTTCGATATATCGCACAGGTAGAATGAAAAGGCATATCACAAACTTTTTTTTTGAAAGTGTCATTTTTATTTCAGTCATACATAAAAGACATATACAAAAAAGAGGATGAAAATCAGTTCCAGAAGGGCTTACTTATGTGCCGCGGTGAAGGTTTGCACAGAGAGTTAGCTAAAATATTGAAGAAGATAGGGTACATACTCGTCGACTCGCAAATTTTATTCAACAAGGAATACAGCAATTAGTTCCATAACTTCATCATCAAGGAAATGACGAATAATATATTAACATAAGATCTGAAGATACGGACTTGAAAAAATGATCGCCATTGTGGACAAGTTGTTCAGGTTATTCCGAAATTAAGGAATGTTGAATATAACTAGCAACGCTTAGTCAAAATTCATTTACTCATTTAGTCATGATCCAAAGTGTTGAAACTTTGTCCGCATAAAAGGTACTGCATTAGGGCTATTCTTCAGGGAGTACGTACTGCTTCTCATCTTAATCAATGGCTGGGTGATCAAATAAAATAAATCCAAAGCAAGGAGCCCACAAATATGATCATGTATTTCCTGACAAAATAACTAAATCGGGATTTGCAGATGACCTATCAATTTTGACAAAAAGCGAAGAAAACCTCGAACAGAACTAGATTATATGGGACTCAACAAGAACACCCCTGAAGATAAGCAAAAATCGAAAATTATGGTACGTACAAATGGTACAAATATGATTTAAATATCGTGGGTTTGAAGTTGACACTAAAGGTAAAGAACAGTTGGAATTAACCGAAAGAATAAAGTCGAAGCGAACATACACGGTGCATTAGGTGAAAATTGCTTAGGAAGCAAGCAACTCAATACCCAAACGAAAAAAAAAAATTCAATTTTGTCTCATAATCATAGTTGCTAAGTGGAAACCAAATCAAGTAGAATTAAGGCAATGGACATGAAATACTATCCTGCAGCAATAAAACAGAACAAAATGGATATGGGTAGGATAAGAAATGCAAAATTTTGTAATGAAGATAAGGAGGAACATGTTGGGAACGATAGCGAAAATGTCGACAGCTCAAGGCAATAAATACCATAAGGACTTTCAGAGCATTAACTAAATACAAGAAGCAGTGGCATAAACCAATGAAAAATGTTGTATGTTTTCGTTGGAAATATTCTCCTTTTTATCGATAGTTTGAAAATTATTGAAAGATAACAGTTTATGGATTTGCAGGAAATTAGTTCTGTTTTTTTCAGCTTAATTTGCTAATAACTTTCTTGATTGATAAATCATTTCAATATGGCATTCTCAACTCGTTCAGAAACCGATTTAAACAGGTAAATTGGAATAACAATCTGGAAAAACAGATGGCACTTTCATCCTTCTCAGGAACACATTCGTTTACCATCCAAAAATATTCAACAAATACTACATTCAACTATTAATCTATTTTTACTCCTCTTCCATACCTCATTACACTCTCCCATTAGAGTCATGCCTGAAATATTGTCCCGACCAGCTGGAAAAAAGTAAGGGTTCTATATATCTCTAATATCTAACATAAATTGTTCGGACCGACAAGTCTCATGTCTTTCTTTCTGAAGAACCTGGGGAAGGTGTTGAATGGATTCATCAGGACTGAGGTGTTATCTCAGAAATTTTTTGAGTTAGTATCAATATACCTTTTAGAAAAGTAAATCAACTGATCTGGTACTTAACAATCCAGTTGGAAGGATTAGTCACTCCCTGAAGGCTGCACCTGTAGCCTTCATGGACATAAGGCCGCCCTCAAATCTCAGACACTCTCAGCTTGCCATCAGTCAATCCTTCACTGCGAGAGCCAAGGTTTAGCTTGAACTGGTTCTGACTGCCACATTAAAAGGGCACTGTTGCCTCAGAAATCACCTAAACAAGTTAGAATTAATCGAGGACGTTTCATGCAGACTATATGAAGAGGAGATAGAAACAATAGAACAAGCCATGTACGATTAGTCAGCTGGGGACCGAATTAGGCTTGAGGAATTTGGATCTAACAAATTGGAGCTGACTGAGCTCATTAAGCGCTCACATACAAAGCGTATAGCCTTCATAATAAAGATGAAATTTGAAGGTGAAATTTAAGACACTGTGTTCCTCAATATACCACTAGTATATGACTTGGTGATCGAAGTCACAAATAGTAATCATAAGCACTAAAATCATTACTGTTTTCCGAAAAATTTATGGCTGATTGTTAGTTATTGTTCTCCGATAAATTTATGTTCGATTATTTATTGATTGTGAGGAAAATTCTACATTTTACTATATATTATTATTGCTTCATATATATATATATATATATATATATATATATATATATATATATATATATATATATATATATATATATATATATATATATATATATAAATCACTAGATAAATCACTAATAATAATAATAGTAATTGACAATCAAGTTTGATTATAAAGTGACTTCCATAATTTGACAATTTTATGAGTATGTTATCGTATGAGTGGGGTCCAAGTGTTTTTTATGTGTTGTGCCTTTTAATATTGTTTTAGCTAAAAAGAACACGCTATTTAGTTTACCGCAATGAATTTTTGATAAAATTCGAGTACCTTTACTGATCTCCCAACTAGTTCATCCTGTCTTACCTGAGATATATGATTTTCGAACAATTTACTTAAAGTGATCGTATCACTACAAGCAAATGCAAATTAAACAACTGGACTTCTGAGTTTATTCTTCTCCACCTGATAAACAGAAAGAAGGTTCTACTATTGTTCATCAGAAATATCAAATTTTCGTTGAAATTCTGAACGCGCTAGTTATTTCATAACAGTCCAAATCTTTCTCTCCCAGCTTTAAGCACAATGACATTTAATTCCCAGTCACAGAATAACCCTTCCTCAAATCTTTCCTAATTTTATTCATTTTTCTCGAGCGTCGCCAAATCCCATCGAAATGGCCGATAAAAAACGCAACAGAAACGTAGAAGGAACGATCGAGTCAAACCGAGGGAGGCCTCCGGGTATCAGTAAGGGAGGGGAAGTCACTCAGCTAGCAGGCTAATTAGTTGATTTGTAGTGGCTCAAGGGGTCTCATTCCCTCTAATGCAATCTAAATTTTTCATTCCGGCGCTCCTCTCCGGGGAAGCTTCCGAAAGAAGTGCCCGCCGCACAACAAAATCTAATTCCGTAACTTCTGTTGATATTTTTCATCAAGCGAAGTATAAATTGTGATCGATGTACTTCATTGGAATGTATTTCAATTTTTGGCAACAAAGATCGTGATTAAATTATGCAGGAGAACCCAAAAATAAGGGCTTTCAATGTTTTGATTAAATGAACGAAATTATTCTTAATGTTATGTAGTAATCAAATTATCTCAATAAGAAAATATCCTGTATATAATCATCGCAACGATTTTTATATTTCATCCGAGAGCTAATTGAAATTATTCCGTAAAACGTTTATTTTAGAGTCTTGGTTCTGAGAGAGTGGCTTCATATCGCAACGACGGCGGAATATGATCTACCGCCCCAACGAGGGAACTTATTCACTATGAAAAAAAATTTGCTTGAAGTCTCGCTAATCAGTTGGGAAACATTTTCACATCATAGGCTTAAGTTTCACAAAATATAATGAAATAAAAATACTTTTTTATTCGTAATATTTGGGAGGAGGCGATTCTATCATACCACAGGTGAGGCCATACAAGACGATTTAATGTGTATGTTCACTTGCTTCTTGGAGAGGGCCACATGTAAGTTATCGAAGAGATGTTCGATCGCATAGAGTTCTTCAGCACACTAGCCCAGTAAACAAAAGAATTTTTATAGAGAGAGGTACGTAGCATAACTAGTTGGACTGTCCACTGATGAGAGTTTTTCGGGAGCCTGATTTCTCTTTGAAATTGGATTCTTCCTGCAATCAAGCCTTTCAATTTTTCAGAGCATTTACTATGGAAATACCTGCAGAAAAGAGAATGATCAGCAATCTGCCGTCGTTGAGCGAGAAGCTGGAGATTATGCATCATCGATGGGGCGTACTGCTTTCCTCCTCTGGGTAGTGTCCAAAAGAAGTAATGAATGTTTAAGTGCGGAGCCCCACAGATAAAAACAGTATTCCAGACCAGGTCGCACTTGTGATTTGTATAAACTCATCAGCTGTAATGGTGTGAATTACTGCTTAACCTTGAAAAGAAAACTGAGTTTAATAGAAGCATATTTGGCAATGGCATGATATATGGTCATGTCAGCAAACTCCAGTGTTGACTGTGAGTTGCTGCAAATTCAATGCCCTTGCATGATTAGAAGAGGTTCTCTATCAATGACTTTTTTAGAGAACGTTGTTGATTGCGTCTTAGTTGCGTTGAAATTGACCAAGTTCAACCGGCTCCACTCTGATATATTTTCCAATTCTGAACTCAGTGACATGCTCTGTTAGTATCTTCATTGGTACGACTTCTCAGCAAATATAAGACGCTGACCAGAAAATAAGAACACCAGAGTACAGTCGTCCGCAGACCAAAATATTCTGTTTTTGGTGAGGTGGAGCAGGTCATTAATCGGCAACAGAATAAGATTTGGCGAGAGTATGGAGCCTTGGAGTAATCCTGCAATAACCTGAAAAGATCACTCGTTACACCATCAAATACCACCAGAAAATATCTACTAAAGAGAAAGCCGTTTATTTTACCTCTCTCTGTAATTGGTTGTAGTCTCGCAACTATCCTGAAACGTTTGGCGGTCATACGAAATCTGAAACAGACGGTTAAGAACAGGTGCTTACTCTGGAGCATAATCCTTCAAAATAGTTGGTGGCATTCCATCAAGATCCACTGCTATCTTACAGTTCAGTTGTTGAAGAACGCGCCTTACTTTACGCACTCTGAATTTTACTTCGATTGAGCGTTTTTTGGTTGCACTTTGTCTGATATATATAAAACAGAATTCTGAGAAACGATTTTTGCAAAAGAGATCCGCCTCACAATGATGGATAGAGCCGTCATCTCGAATCAAATTTACAAAAATTATTGCTGACTGTCTTCACCATAGACCAGAATTGACGAGTTCCACGGGTCTGCTCCAAGAGTTTATTCTTAATTCTTTCATTGAAAGCGGTTTTTGCTTCATCAATTGTTGAGTTACAAATATTCCTGAAACGCATATATGAACTTAGTATCACTTGTCAGTTTTTACTTCCAGCTCTGTTTTTAACCATAGCAAGTTTTTGACAGTTTTCGTGAACCAAGGTTTCAGTGCCGATGTTTTCTTCATGGAGTTTGGAATGTAGAGGTCCTTGTCTGCAAAAATAGCTCCAGCAACGGACTCAGTGCAGACACTGTTATCAGGTTCTGAAAAGCAGACGTCATCAAAGGAAAAATTCGAGTGAAACTAACGCAGCTCCTCCCTGTTGGTCGGTTGTTATGCCGTATATTCCTGAAAGGCGTTGGATCTTCATTGCATGGCTGTCAAAAGTTGGTAGTAGCAGAAACGAGGTTTTGATCAGAGTTTCCCAAGGGCTCTGAGACCTGTAAACAGAAATCATCTAGATCTCAACGAAGAAAGATATCGAGAGTATTGGGAAAATTCGTTATATTGTCAGAAATTCTTGTCGGCTCATCGACAAATTGAGTTAAGTTGCGACTAATTGCGAAGGCCACCGCTTGCCTTCCTGCTTCGTCGGTCTCATTTGAGTACTGAAGCCAGTTGATGTTATGGAAGTTGAAGTCTTCCATTATAATCACCATAGCTGGCGGATACTGTAGTTGGATCGTGTCTACTTTATCGCCTATATACTGAATCAATCTAGGGTAAAACGAAAATGAAATAAAATATATTTTTTACTTTCCATAATTTTATTACCAAAAACACGACCGATTTCGACTGTCAAGTCATTTTCAAGTGGTCAACTACAGGGAACGAACCTGCTTATATAGGTACTAGCCTAATTACAAATCTAGTAGTGGAGATGTATTAATGCCCAACTGACTATTGAGAGTGATTTCACGTGTATTTTCACAAAGTTTATTGTTTTCCAAACATTCCAACAGATTCATTTTCTGTACTTTGTAGCAATTATGAAGAACTTTGATATTATATAATGATAATTGTATGTTTTGTGGTTTTTATATGTTCACATTTCGGAAAATGTTTATCGGAGGATATGTATTCTTTTAATTTGGTTTCGAAATGCCACCAGTCTGATCAACATAAGCTGCCGTACACTCTTTGCGAACACTCTTCGAAACTCCTGATTGTTTTATTTTACGTTGCATAATTTTGCCTATCAAAATCACAGGAATTATGTCATTTAAGGCAATTTTTCTGATAGACCATTAATACATCCCAACTAATAAATTTATAATTATATAAATTATAGATTATATAATCTATATAGGTAGGTCCGTTCCCTGAAGTTGACCACTTGAAAATTACTTGTCGTGTTTTGATAATGAAATTGTGGAAAGTATAAAATATATTTTATTTCATCTTCGTTGAAAATGAATTTTCATAAAATTAATAAAGCATCAGTATTACTCAATTAAGGTTAAATTTACAGATTTCGAACCATGTCAGGTCAAAAACGTAATTTTCCTACCTGTCCTCTGTATGGAATGCGTTATCCGATCTGGCAAAAACACAAATGCCTTCCTTAAACCGAAGCATTGAGTGCAACTCTTAGCCATTGAAACAGAGAAAGATGGTGCCTGTTGTTGGCATTATTTGACTTTCGCTAGATCTAGACTTGAGGTTGCCTGTTTTTTAAGTGCTGGTTTACTTCACTTACATTCATGTTAATGAAGTCCTCTTTTGCTGCAAATCTCAATAACGAATTGGCTTGTGTCATCAGATTCTAGCGCACTACATGAGTCCGCCAGAAGACTGTTGTTAGTCGTATTACCATCATGAGCCCCTGAACCAGCTCCCCCCGTTGATCAGACTGAGGAACGAGTTTACTTCCGTATAATTTTGTCCCAAGAAAACTTATCATGTTGTCATGTCATCTGAAAAATCCTTCCCACAGAAACCAGATCATTTGCTAAGCATTCTAAACAGTCACAAATCACCAATCACGGTACCTTATAATGGCGTGGTGCTATTACACTGGCTGACGGAGTGGGACCCTCTTCCACCTGTTTGACATATGTATCGGGTTTTGTCCCTTTCTTAGGAACTAATTAGAAATTAAAATATTGAGATGTATTTATACCAATGAAACATATGACAGAAGTGGGGACAAATGGAAATCGAGCTGATCATTAATTATAATGTTCGAGAGCTGATGAAATTTCTACGAATGATTCAAAACTCGCAGCTTTCTTTAGAAGAATATCAATTGTTAAAATCGAGAAATGTCATAATCATCGATGGTTTAACCAACAGTGCCTAATCAACACTATCCAGCCCAAGTTTATGAATATAAATTGTTAAAATCTTCCAATGGGAGCCAAATCAGCAGTGGAATCAGTAAAAAAAAGTCTGAAAATATCTAAGCCATACATTGAAAGAAGAAGTTAGGATATTAGGATATAAAAATCCGATGAAGAACTTGAAAATATTCATCACCAAAAAGTAACAAACAAGTATTATGATGAAAAGCGAACATAATTAAAATTCCATGATTAATTATTTAACTGACACGAAATTTAAAAATCGGAACTTAAATTATTAGTTTCAGGTGTGAAATATTGCCCTAACACTTTTAAAAAACTTGCAGTATATACAAATCAATTATGGAAAATCAACCTTTCAAAACTATTCTCAAAATCCCACCTTGGTATTAATAATAACGATATGAAGGTCATTTTCAAATTAAAAAATAATATCGAGAAATCAATTGGTCATATCGAAAACCAAACCGTTAAGGCAATACAATTAGATTTTGAGCGAATCTGTTCATACAGAAAAAATCGAAAACTATTAGATTCAACATAATTCTTTGAACTTAAGAGTGGAT
Organism: Cryptolaemus montrouzieri; assembly: GCA_013387265.2. NCBI lineage: Eukaryota > Metazoa > Arthropoda > Insecta > Coleoptera > Coccinellidae > Cryptolaemus > Cryptolaemus montrouzieri. Next base: position 67,028,039 of record JABFTP020000021.1, on the reverse strand, counting down.
CCAACTGTAAGATTTCTAAAATTTTTAAAGAAACCATTGAAACTGCAGAATGCTCTAGAAACAAATTCCCTCTAATTGTAGTGGTTTTCCGAAAGGGCAAATTATTTTATGTAGTAATGCAAACTCTTTAAGACTTCACAAATATCTTAATAGAATTATACCAAATTTAACTTAACACCGTCCTGAATACTCAGTCAAAAATAATTTACGACTTATAGAAGAGATAGAAACACTCACAATATTACTATTAATCCTAGATTCATTTCATTTGCGTCGTGACTTTGTTGCCATTAACACAAAATAAAGAACTCAAAATTACTATTAACAACCACTTATTTGAGAATACAATATTCACACCTCAAATCAGAATGAAAACGATGCTGTAAAAGTTTGTTCGAAGCAGAGTTATTTTAAACCAACAACTAAATGGTCTTTCAATGGGTTCTCCTCTTTTGACGAATTCTTCATGACCAATTCAGTGAATAAACTTTTATTTACATGTTATATTTAAATTAAATACATTCTTTTCTGAAAAAGATGCATTGTTGATATATTTTGTATATTACCTACCCTCCAGGTTCACGAAGTTATAAAGTATCACAGCATTAATTGAATCTCAGAAATAAGTATTAAATTATGCGATATATAAAAAAGAATATATCTAGCACAATACGAATGGATAAGATAAATCTATGTTTAATCTTGGTCAATAACGAAAGTCGACTTGATGCAGGTAAAATGCGAAGTATATAAATTATATTGTAATGTTTGGCATGCTTTTATTTAGGTTAATCTGGACGTTCCATCAATATCAGAGTAGTCGGGCATAAAAATCAATTGTTCATAATAAATTAACTACTCGATTTTCAGAACATTGCATAAACGAAATTGATGTTTTAGATTTCACCAAAATCCAAATTTTACATTCAGGTAAAAAAACAGAAATTATTATTAGATTATCATTAGAATTTGTAGAAACTTCCATCACTTCTAAACAACATTAACCAATAATTAACAACCAGCTGGATTATTGAGTATAATTGCCAGTATAATATTTCAACTTCCTCTTAGATGCCGAAAATGGGATGAAATCTGAAACATGTGAAACATATTTTCATTCATGATATTCTTTGAAACTTATGCTGTGTTTTTCTTCAATTGTTCTATTATTTACCAAGAAATGTATTTCCATTCTGACTTAGCTTCTGTCTTACTGAGTCATACATTTTTTCTGTTAACCAATAGCGAGGGATGATGAATTTTGTAATACTGAAAATATTAAAGACCGATTCGTAATTATTATTGTGACATCACTGAAATCGGCTGCTCGCGTCATCTTAATTTCGTATTCAATAAGTGCACCGTACCGTCCAGAATTACACGCCCGATTTTTCATAAAAACGTCAAACAAGATCGAAAGATTCGTTACAGCTTTTTCGCCAGCTTCGAATATTAATTAACATTATTAACACCAGCTTTGCTCTTTCAATGAAAAAAGTAATTATAGTAAATCATCGCTTTCTAATAAAGGGAGAACCGGAGGTCCCTCTAATGCCCAAAAGGTCTTCGATAGAGAGGGGTTGCCAAGCAGAGAAAAAGCGAAGACATTCTCCTCGGTATTTTTTCTCTTTTAATTCATGCAATCGAAGATGGAACTAAATGTACAGAGTGAGAAGAATTTAATGCATCAGCTTTGTTAGAAGAAGAGAAAATATAGAGTAAGAGAGCTATGTAATATAGTTGAGTAGTGTCAATTATTATCCAAATTCACATATTTTTGTATATTTGTCAAATCAATTCATGGCGTCATTCATGCTCGAATACATATTTCACATAAGAAAGAACATATATTTCTTACAATCAATATTACGAATAGATACATAACCATCATAACCCTTTCTTGATAAATTTAAATCCATATAAATATTCTACACTCTTTACAATTAGAACCTGTAAGTAGCCAACAAGAAACAAAATGAAGACGCATCTGTCAATTATTGAATAAATCGCTGACAAATATTGTTTTATTTTTTTTATTAGTATTTTCTTTGTTTGAGAATTTGTACTCAATTTTCAAATTACCAATTGTTTGTCACAGAGTCCACATCTCTGATGGACTTTAAACCCAATATATCCTCGGACTCTAACCAACGTTCACTGATACCTTACCCCATAATAGTAGTTCACATCAAAATGTCGGCGATTCATACATTAATGTATATAATACTCACGGTTCTCCTTTCACGATTATACTTTGAGAAAAATATATTAGAATTTTGAAAACATTAACGTCAAATAAAGGGTACGACACTAACATCACAGACAAATTAATAGCAAAAAAAATTACTATTATCCTCGAATTACCCCACCCTTCAGGTTCACGAACCAATGAAATAGCACATCATTAATGAGTCCCATAAGTGAGTATTAAATTATACCATATGTTAGAACAAAACGAAATCACTAGAATATGTGCGAATAAGATAAATCTATGTTCACTCTTGGTCAATACCAAAGATCGACTTGACACAGGTGAAAAAAGTGGTGTATATAAATTATATTGTAATGATTATCCTGCTTTTTTATAAAGGTCACGCTGGTCATTCCAACGATATTTGAATTAACAAGCATAAAAATTAATTTCAAAACATCTATGAGGAAAAATCAATTCTTAAATTACACGAAAATCCAAATTTTACATTCAGGTAACGAAAGCAAGAGCTTAGGTTTATTAGAATTCGAAGAAATTTCATCAGCTCACAAGCATACCTATCAATGAAAAATAACCAGCTTGATTTTTGTTCGTCCCTACTTCTTAACAAAAGCAAGAGATTAAATTCGTTAAAATTCATGAAAATTTCATCAGTTCACAAACATACTAACCAATAATTAACGACCAGCTTGATTTCTTAGGTAAAACGACACTGTAATATTTTTTCCTCTTATTTTTTGAGAATAGGATAAAACCCGAAACATACCTTGAACATATTGTTATTCATTATATTTCCTGAATTTTAAGCCTAGTGTTTTTCTCCAATTGTTTAATTGTTTAAGCATTTGGAGAGAATTTTATGATTCTATTTATACATTCCGTATCATTATTTTGGAATAACTCGATTCGATTCATAATATGCCTATGGTCATGGAGAATTTTTCTTCAAATTATGTCATCAGCTAAACTACCCTCAGTATGGGCTTGAGGTCGTGAAATTGATCGGGAGAATCTCCAATGATGATATTCTTTCTTCCAGGAAATTTATTGTAATTCTCACTATCAGCATATGCCAAGATCAATGGCGGCTCATGACCTGAGAATTTAGCAGTACCGGAGGTTGAAAGTTATGTCAGTGAATATAGAATTGATGGAATTCTATCAATTTAATGCAATGTCGCTTCCTTTTTTGATCATCCATCATTTAAACTTCGAGCTAAACGATAGGAAAGTCAATAGTCGATTAGAATAAACTATTCTTGGTGAAGGAAGATCGCAAAAAAATCATAATATTTTATTTTTCTCGAAACTTAAAAAGGCTGAACACGTATCTTTATAGTGGACAAATATGATAAGGCATCAATTTATATAACTGGAAGTTATAACTTCCAATAGATTGAAGTCATTCCTTCTCATTGTAATAATTTCGAGATTAACCTCAAAAATCCAGGCTAGCAAGTCCTTTTTAATTTCTTTGGAAAATGATTGCTTTTTCCTAAAGCGTTCGTTAAGTTTAACTGTGTAAATGACCCTGAAATATTCTTATACCATCGAATGCTCTTGTCTCGTCGTGTCTCCTGAACGAGCCTAACTGTTTCACAAAATATTTTAGTATTTATAATTTCTGAAAGTACTAATCTGATTTTAATGACATTCACGTTGTGTTTAGCAATGCTGCACTAACCAGCTGTTCTTAGGTATCAGTTCTCCCAGCAAAATAAACCTCATCTCATTAATTATATGCTGAGTTTACATGATACTTGGCTTTTTCACTTAAATATACTAAGTCACTCATTAGTTAATTATTAATTCATTAAATTTTCACATGTATTTTTACCACAACTTCTTGAAACAATTTCAACTCTCAATTGTGGTTGGGGTCAACCATTGTTCTTTAAATGAGATAAAAACCACAAGGTTTAACTTTAATCTACACTTTATTTGAAAAAATTCGACGACGTTTCGCTGACACAGCAGCTTTATCAAGAATGAAAAACAGAATGAAGAGTATAGTATTATAAACAGATCGTAGAACAAGTTGGATTAATAACAGGAAAATCCACACCGAGCCATTGTACAGTTAGTATGAAAGGTAATAAAACTAATTAAACAAGTTAAGTAGGGGTGAGTAATTCACATCTACCTTTTCATTCAAAAGCTTGTCCGAATGTTTGTATCTATTTATTTCTAATGCTTCTAGGAGATCTAATTTTGAACTTTTGATTTTATATGTAATATGTCAAAGTTTTTATTGAATGAATGGTTTTCTTTTATTAGGTGGTTTGAATAATTTGAATCAGATTTATTTTTATCGAAGCTACATTTATGTTCAGATGTTCTTATGCCAAAACTCCTATAGGTCCTACCGATATAAATTTTATCACAAGAACCGCAATTGAGTTTATAGATTCCTGATTTACTTGATTTTTCAACACGAGATTTATTATTTTAATATGTTTACCTAAGTTATTAGAAGTTTTGAGAGTTATATTAAGATTTTGTTTGACGAGAAAGGATTTAATATTTATACTTGCAGAACCGCAGAATGTTAAACTGTTGAATATTTTATAGTCTTTATGAATAGGATGTACTTCATTTATTGCTTTCTGATACAGTTTTTACGAATGATTAGATCTATCATATCCGGATTATATGAATTATTAATGGCTATCTGTTTGATGATGTTTAACTCTTTATTATAATCTTCTAGTGATAAAGGTAAATTGAGTAACCGATGTACCATGCTTTTTAAAGCTGCAACTTTGTGTTGAATTGGATGTAATGAGTAGTTATGTATAATTGTATCAGTATGTGTTGGTTTACGAAAGATCGAAAAACATGATTATTATTTTGTTTAGTGATTTTAAGTCCAAAATTAATGGAATCGTTCTGTTCAATTTCTATAGTGAATTTAATGTTCAAATGGATGGAATTAATGAAATTAGGAAATAAGTCTAATTGACGAGTAGTTCCAATGAAACATACTAAGATGTCGTCAACATATCTATACCAATAAAGAAATTTGGAAATGAGTGGATGTGTATGAATTTCCTGTTCAATATTATTGATAAAATCTCTGCTAAAAGTGGACTCAAAGGATTTCCCATGATCAAACCATTTTCACTACTGTAATAGATGTTGTTGAAAGAAAAATAATTTTGTTCAATGCAAACGTCCAACAGATTCAATATTTCTGATTTAATTATGTGGTTAATATGATTCGAATTCAACATGTTTTCGATTAATATTTTGACATCACCTGGAGGAACACTTGGGTATAAATTCTCAACATCAAACGAAATAAGTGTTGCGTTAGGTGGTAGGTTAACGTTTTTATGTTATTTATCAATTCGAAAGAATTTTTATAGAAAATTTTAATTTGAATGAACAATAATTTTAATGATATCTATAAGGTAGTGCGACAATTTCACGGCTGGGGCTGTAACGTAAGATACGACTGGTCTAACGGGGTTATTTACTTTATGCAATGTAATGAGTGAATACAGTTGAGGTGGTCGAGGGTTTGGTAAAATTAATTTGTATTTATCTATTGCTTTAATTAAAGATTTTGCGTCATTCATTGCAATTTTAATGTTTTTCTGGAATTTAATAGTTGGATCTTTGTTCAAAATTGTATAGTTTCGAACGAAATGAAATTTAGAGTTTTAAATAGGTAGTCATTTTATTTAACGCAATAACAGTATTACCCTTATCTGCTTTTGTAAAAATAACTTCATTTAGTTGAGATTTTTGTTTAATGGCCTTTAAAATATTTTGTTCTTTACTCGGTTTAAAGTCAGCTAATGATTCATTTATTATAATGTTAGATGCTAAATATTTAAGGTGAGTGTTATTAGGAATATTTTTCAGAGAAATTTCAGTATCTATGCCAAGTTCCTCTAAATCAGATTTTATCTTGTTTGATTTAATATTGTGTTTGAAACCTTTCTCCAAGAGATTTGTTTCATCAGTTGTGAAATTAATCTACTAATTTCATTAATTCCATCCATTTGAACATTAAATTCACGATAGAAATTGAACAGAACGATTCCATTAATTTTTGGACTTAAAAATCACTAAACAAAATAATAATCATGTTTTTCGGTCTTTCGTAAACCAACACATACTGATACAATTATACATAACTATTCATTACATCCAATTCAACACAAAGTTGCAGCTTTAAACAGCATGGTACATCGGTTACTCAATTTACCTTTATCAGTAGAAGATTATAATAAAGAGTTAAACATCATCAAACAGATAGCCATTAATAATTCATATAATCCGGATATGATAGATCTAATCATTCGTAAAAAACTGTATCAGAAAGCAATAAATGAAGTATATCCTATTCATAAAGACTATAAAATATTCAACAGTTTAACATTCTGCGGTTCTGCAAGTACAAATATTGAATCCTTTCTCGTCAAACAAAATCTTAATATAACTTTCAAAACTTCTAATAACTTAGGTAAACATATTGAAAATAATAAATCTCGTGTTGAAAAATCAAGTAAATCAGGAATCTATAAACTCAATTGCGGTTCTTGTGATAAAATTTATATCGGTAGGACCTATAGGAGTTTTGGCATAAGAACATCTGAACATAAACGTAGCTTCGATAAAAATAAATCTGATTCAAATTATTCAAACCACCTAATAAAAGAAAACCATTCATTCAATAAAACTTTGACATATTACATATAAAATCAAAAGTTCAAAATTAGATCTCCTAGAAGCATTAAAATAAATAGATACAAACATTCGGACAAGCTTTTGTATGAACAGGTAGATGTGAATTACTCACCCTACTTAACTTGTTTAATTAGTTTTATTACCTTTCATACTAACTGTACAATGGCTTGGTGTGGATTTTCCTGTTATTCATCCAACTTGTTCTACGATTTGTTTATAATACCATACTCTTCATTCTGTTTTTCATTCTTGATAAAGCTGCTGTGTCAGCGAAATGTCGTCGAATTTTTTCAAATAAAGTGTAGATTAAAGTTAAACCTTGTGTTTTTTATCTCATTTATATCATGGATCTACATCAAGTAACGGCCTCAACAATTCAAAAACATTGTTCTTTATTTTCAGTTTTCAGTTAATGTACACGATATCCCCTAAACTCAATGACAAACTTTTAAGAAGTTCTAGGAAATTGTAGGACAAATTCGTCAGAACAGCGTGATCCGAATCTTTTTAAATTTATAGATATTCAGCTCTAAGAATTTGATACTCGCGGGTTTTGAACTCACAATTTGGATGGAAAATGGAATGATATACGTATCTACTTGTGGAGAAAGTGACATTCGTAACTATAGTAAAATTATTGTCAAAGAATGTTTAGTTACTCTTGATAAATTAATATCAGAATAACTTTTTCGATTGTTAGTTCTTGTTTAAAATGTTAAATTTTTCGAATTGAAAATGCATTTCTTCGGCAATGAAAAATCTCCAGATATGATCTATGTTTATATCTTTTGCAATGAAAATGCACGACAAGCTACTAGGAAAAACCACTGAAGATTCAAAAGCAATAAAATACATATTAATTGTAGTTATTTCGATCGAAAAGGTCGGGCATTATTCTGAATTGACAATATGTTTCGTAGTTTTGAGAATTAATTGAAGAAAATAATTAATGAAATAAATAAGTTACAGCATACTTATCGTTACAAGAGTTGCTGAAAAAAAATGTCTCTAACTTGAATGCATAGATGACATCCTCAAAAAAGTGTCTGCAGAACAGTATGATGTTGTCATTTCGAATTCTTTGGGCAGTATTAATTATCCGTTCTTGTAACTGCTCAAAATTCATCATCTCTACACTGTAGACGAGTTATATCCTCTAAGTAATAGCCTAACGGGTTGGGATCCGGTGACCGTGGTGGACAAGCAATTGGTCCTCGCCTACCAATCAACCTACTTGGAAATATTTATTCAGCCATTCAAGAACTACGCTGTCTTGATGTGGAGATGCTCCGTCATGTTGATAATTCATAGCCTGAATGAAATTTAGCAGAACACCATCAATTGAATTGAAGGACGTGTTCTGTAGGAAATTTGGATAAATAATGAAATTCAATTACTGTACGAACAGGATGATGTCGTTGAGGAAATCTTCGATGGCATTCTATAGTAGCTTGTCATGCTTTTCCATCGCAAAACCAATAAACATAGATTATATCTGCATATTCTTTAAAGAGAAAGGAATGTATTTTAAATTCGAAAACTTTAAGGTTTCAAAACAATACTTATCTATCGAAGATGATATTCTAACATTGATCTATCAAAAGTAATTCAACATTCTTGATGAAAATTTTACTATGGTTACGAATATTACCTTCTGTACATTTCATTCCATCCATACACCCCAGCATCACTCTTACCTATTGAAAATTATAATTTCAGGACCCGCGAGGATCAAATTTCTGAAGCAGAATATCACCGAATTAAAAAAGAAGAAGATCGTGCTGTTCTCATTAATTTGTCCTAGAATTTCCTAGAACTTCTTAAAAATTTGTCATTGAGTTTGAGGGAATTGCCTCTGGAATTACCTCTCAAAGTTTCTCATACAGCTTGGAAGATAACCTGTAGATCCGCAGAAATTGTTTATATTTCTGGGAAACATCAATATCTTATTACCAGATACTAAAGTTATAAGAGAACGCGAATACAAAGACGAATGATCGGATAATCCAACCTCGAACACCATCGTACAATATTCATCGTTTGTTGTCGAGGAGTACATTGGCACATTACGCATGATTTATGTTCGCCAATCAGTGACAATAATATGAAACTGCTGCTGGTCAGTCAAACGTTTACGCTCTAATACTGCCTATGAAACATCTTGTTTTGCCTGTTCGTAGGAGACCGTCATTCCGACGATTCTTTGAAGTAGATATGGTACGAAGTTAGTTTTGTATATCATATTTGTTGCCAACGAGTTCTGGAATACTGTGTTCATTTTGGAGTGACTGGTAGTTTATGAATAATTGTGAAATACATATATCGATACAAAATATTTAAAAATAAATACCAAGTAACTGTCTAATTTCCAACTGTTATTATATTCGTATACCATAACTGATTAGTCTTTATAACGACAATTTTCGGTTTAGCGGAAATTCGGTACATAATTATTTAATTTCATGGCGTGAAAATTAATTTCAACCTCTTTGATGAAAAATGTTATAAAAAATGTTAGACTTTCAAAGGGATGTAAATAAAAATCTAGAGGTCGATTCAAAAGGGCAGAATTTTAATTAAAGACCTTAATTATGATGCGCATTTTCTAATATTGGTTAGGTCCCCTCTGCCCCAAAGTAACCCTTACTAGGTTCCCAGTAGTCCTCTTGTTCGGAAGTCAATAAAGCTTTCACCTCTTACGTATATTGAAGTTGAAACATTAGCATTGTTCCATGTGATATAAGAATGTCGCTTTTTTGGCACGGTGTGGAATCTCACATTTGAGGGATTGTAGTAAGGCGCTGTTTATTTATAAAAATGCCGTTAAAATGGCTTTCGGATTAATCTAAACTGAAGGGAATCTTTTATGATTCTGTCGCAATTGAAAAAACAAACGGCTTAAGACCGAAAGAGCCCCGATGGCCAGGTTTTGCCTTCTAAGTGATGCCGATTATGATCTATAGGTGTTTTAGAATCATTATGGACCCAATTATCTGGGTTGACATCTCCCATATAGTATTTCTTCGTGGAACTTGTTTAATTTAAAGAAAAATTTGCGAAAAAATTTTGACAGTCGTTCGAAAAAATATGACATTTGCTCAGTTAGATAATATCAAGGTACCCATGCAACAAAACTGATTACACGACAATTAAGGACTAGACAAGAGCTGCCATTTATAAATACGTTAGTACAAAACAAGATCACTTTACTTACGTTACGAGAATATGACTCGGTCAATCCAATATATCGAAGTATAATAAATAAAAACTAATTAATTCTTAAACAAAATAATGGAGTAAAAATATTACCCGCAAAATTTTTTCAACAGTATTTGTTGGAATAGTATTATTGTCAAGAAAAGTGAAAGTAGAATGTTTTCAATGAACTGATACATTTATGAGGAATATATTTTGATTATTATCATTACTGAAATTTGATTTTATTTAGAAAATGAAAATGAAAAATTTTAATTTTCGGTAAAATGTGACATTTTTTGCGCAAAAATAAGTAAAATTAAAATGCCTTCCTCATATACATTGAGGAATATTTATAATTACTATTATTCATTATCGAATTCACCATAAGGTGTTTCACACTCCCTCTAAGGGAAACATTCACTGATCCCAAATATCCACGTTATCAGGTCATGGTGGCTCAGTCCGGTATTAACGCGTTGTTGTGTTTCCCATATACTGCCTGACCGTTCTAGCTGTCGCCAACAGTACCGTTTTCTTCATGGATTTGTACAGATGGTACTTCAGTACCAGTTTCTATATGTTTGTAAGTTCTTCGGTATAATTATCATTTGAAGTATTTGAACGGACTCGTTGACCGTTGAGAACTGTACGGTTCCAGTGCAGTTTAAAGTTTTCATTTTCAAGAATTGGCTCTGGAATGTTTTTGTAGTATGGAAACCTAGTTGCTTACTTGAGCTTATGCTTTGGAGCCAATTCTTGGTGTACAGTTTTGGCCATCTGACATCCTCCTCTTATGTGTTGTATCGTCTCCGAAGTCTGGTATCCGTATCTACATGTGTCTGGCGCTACGATGCGTCTTTGGTGATGAATTTTAGATAGTTTTTGGTTGGAATAACTTGGTCTTGTATCGCCGAAAGGAACCCTTCCTTCTCAGGAAACATCTATCCGGAGGTCAGCCGACATGTGCCCTACCAGCCTCGTTGGGATGTTTCCCGTGTAGCGGATTTTCCTTCTACATCGGTCTCGCGACGAATCCTACGCTCTTGTTCGTTTCGACGTAAAGGAGTTGGGTCGTCTACTTCGCAGATAGTTCTATTGAGAATTGAAGTATTATTATTATTTTTCGTATTTACCCTAAGGTGATTCGCACTCCCTGTAAGGGGAACATTCACATTCAATCCAAAGGATTCAGCTCTGATGTGACCCTTTCCAGGTTATCAGGTCATGGTGGCGCAGTCCGGTTTTGACGCGTTGTTTTGTTTCCCATATACTTCCTGACGGTTCTAGCTGTCTCCAACAGTACCGCTTTCTGCATGGGTTTGTGCAGATGTTCGTTCAGTCCCATTTTCTTGATGTTCGTTTATAAGTTCTTCCATATAATTATTATTTGTTTTTGAACGGATTCCATTCTCTATTGTTTTCTTATGCTTTCCTTTAGGTCTCCATACTTCGCCATTTTCTCGGCATGTTTCACATCAAATTGTTGTTGTTGGGAATGGTCACAATCATTGAAGAAGCAGATACAAAAGAAAATTAATGAATTAAGAAAAGATTCATCACATCTAAGAAAATGTCAACCAACGTAAGCTCCTAGATGAAAAACCTGCAGATACTACTCTACATTAAATATTGCATAGAAAACCAAGAAGACTATGCTATATCAAAAGAACTAAAACAGCAAAAAAAACGGAGAAAGAATGAGAGAATATAAAGAAAAAAGTAAGTAATATCAACGGAACGAATAGTTTTCAGAAAATGAGTGAATTTTAGAACAATGTTCTTTGTAGGAAATATGCAGTGAAAGATCTACCTATTGAGGAGTACGTCCAACAATACTAGGAAATATATGAAAAAATGATGTTTAGCATAAAAAAGGGCTGATTGGATTGATGAAGAATATGCTAAAAAACTGCCATGAAGACAAAGACAATATATCGAATTGGCTTACAGAAAAATACTTCACTTGATCCCAACAATAAAGAAACTAGAGAGAATTTACGAAATCCTCACGAAAACTTCTTCAGACAGACTGTATACCTATCCATCTTGAATAAATCAGTTTATTATCTGATGAACACAAATGATATGTTAAAAACTCCTACAGCTGCAAGGATCACCTTCTGACAAGTCACTTAATACAAAAAGATGCCAAATATAATTATGTATGTTTAGTTAGTATGCCATTGAATATGTTGGAAGTAAATGAGAAAAGGGTTCTCAAAATCGCGTTGGGAAAAAATTGGTTATATAGCACAGATCGAGTCTATCCTGATGCCAGTGGTTTCCATTTACGACAAATACATATATTTCAGTGTCTATTGAGGACTATGCAGAATGAGAAACAATTGGTCCAACATTCTCACCAAACTAGATACAAGTTGAATGAATCACTCATTCTACCATTCTTTTGAGGGACACATCTTCAACGTAATTTCATGGGCCGAGGTTGTAAAGTGTTGTCCCCATAAATTTGAAAAGAGTTAACATTGATAACAAAAGACAAAAAATCAATCTGAAAAATGTTTTCATTTTAAACTACAACAAATTTGCACAGATTCTTGCTTAAGTTTCTATATTTTTGTTCTTTTTTTGTGCAGAAATCAAAATGTTTCTCACCTTTCTTCATTTCTATATTTTATACAACTTATTGAACAGATGCTTCCTGAATTTGAAGTTTTGACCACTCATCATCTCTGATAGAATTCTCTGTAAATTACCTACCATTTGATATGCTCTTGTCCATACTCCTGGTCGTTGTTCCGTGTGGGCACTGATATATTCTTCAGATATTCCTATGTGTAGACTGAATTCATTTTTAGTTATGATAATTTTGTTACACACAGGCTATTATTTAAGAAGCCTAGGTTATATAACATATTGTAAACTTAATTTAAATGTATTCAAATCTGAAATAAATTAATTGAATTGAAATTGAATGAATAATAAGAACATAAAAAGCTCTCTATTGCCTGTATAGATTATCGAGAAACCTTTGATAGTATACCTCATAGTTGATTTATGGACACCATGACTCTATTCAGAGCGTTTCCAATAAGACTATATTTTAGATAAAGAACAACTACTGCATTGAAGACTGATTTGCAACTATCTAATGGCTAAATATCGTTAACAGTTGAAAACCATAAGAAAAATAATCTTCCAGAGAGACTCATCATTCCCTTTACTATTCTGTTTAGCTTTATTCCCACTCAGTTAATCAACCTTGTAAAACACCAAAATTCGATGAAAATAAAGGAATGAGGATCATAAAAATCAACCACCTAATTTATATAGAGGATCTCAAACTGGCAGATCAAAATGACAATGAATTAACAGTTAAAGGTAGTAAAACAATTTATTTATGAAATACATATGCAATTTGGGTTTGAAATTGTGCTGAATGAGTTTCATCCAGAGAATATTACGATCTAACGAAAATGTACAAATATGTTCGGGAAGAACCAACGAATATTTTGAATGAATGACGTCAATACGTCAATAGAGTTGGTTCCCTCATCTTCATCAATGTTGAGATAATTCAATAATTATCTCAACATTGATGAAGATATGAAAACCATACTACGAACAGAATATTGCAGAAGAGTGAGAGCAATCGTTAAGACCAAACTGAGAGCCGAAATCAAAATATCCATTATTATTACATCCTCAACTGTTTCTGTCATCCAGTACAGCTTTAGCATCATCAAATAGACATATGTCAAAGTTAGGAAACTTAACCAAAAAACTAGAAGCTACTACACATGCATAGTGCACTACAACCTAGAACCAACATTTACCGTCTATATGTTACTAGAAAAAGGAAAGGGAGAGGATAATTGGATGGACTTCAACAATACCTGAAATCAAAAACAAATGATGAATCATTAGAGAGATAAAATGATGAAGATAGAAAAATTCCACCTTCAAATAGTAAATGAGCTGAGGGAGACTTCATAATCATCAATGAAACTTAGAAATGACTGTTAGCAACACTTAATGCAGAGTCAGAAGTTCAGATAACAGCTTGCTAAGAACAAGCCGTAGCACTAAACTACATGTGAGCTAGGATTATGAAACCCGGCATCGACCAAAAATATAGACTCTGCTATGTGGCTACTATCCAATACAATCAATGAAGTCATGAAGATATTCCTGGAAATCAGAGTTTCGGCAGTTTTATTGAATACTGCACATATTGTAGGGAAAGTGTTTTAAGTAACCTGCTAAACTGAAAACATATAAGACACCCGGTATGTATCAGCTATTTTTATATGCTGCTATAGAACCGATATTTAATATTCTACGGAAGGTTGAATATTGTTCTCTGAATAAAAGCGGATTTTATCACTTACGTCTTTTCAGAAAATGTTCTTTCATCAATACATTCATTCATTTATACAGCTTTGGTATCAGCAGATAACATAAGCAGAAATATAAAAATTTAAACGACAAACGTGAAAACTACTTTACATATGTATGAACTTCACTACATTCTCGATCCGATATAGAATTATATAAACATAGAAATAGAAGAGAATAATGATTATTGAACATAGAAAACAGCTATCGGCATTGAAGGACTTCAACAATACCGGAAACTAAAAGATGAATACATTTATATGGTATACAGACAGAATAGGCAGTTTTTTATTATGAAATTCTCTGGTTTTTTCCCGATAATGTATCATATATTCGAAAAGCTTTCAAAGACTATCGTCTTATTCTAAAAAGCATTCAACAAGTTTTTCGAAATGTAGGTCCGTATTCATTCATCACTTCGAAAAAAAATTTAACATATTCCGAACATTTTTCTAATTTTTTCTACTTCTTCCATTATTGCAAGCGCATACTGAAATGCAATGTGCTATTTCTCTGCTATGAGTATTTTGTTTTTTTTTTTCAAGAAAGTGTGTACGCAGAAAAATATTTTCCGAATTATGTGTTGAATCTTGAATGATTTAAGAAGCTATATACAGAATACTTTCCAACTTGGAAACATCCCCTCGTTATTTACTTTTCATCGAAACAAATATTCATCTTATTATAGCAACATATACATTATCGTCAGCCTCCACGAAGTGTCATTACCTTTATCGACACCTGCTGACATGTGTAAACTTCACGACCTCCAAGTAATTCCTACGAGATTGGAGATAAAGCGTTTGAAATATGCGATTTCAATATACGCTAATCCATCAAACGTTCGAGACAGGCAGAATACACACTAGACAATATAGTTAACGGAAGCATGTTAGCGCATGTTATCTCAAAAGATGAGATGGTTTTCCAAGCTGGGAGTTTTCGATGTAAAAGAAGAGAACTTTTTTGTTCATTTATAAATTTGACAAACGAAAAATAGATTCTCTAGGGTTTACGTCGTTGAATGTTACGTAAGGAACACTATATTTAAATGGTATAAAACACTTCAACCCTGAGAGAAATTTGTAATGTGGAACTAGGTCAACTGAGAAAATGGATTTTATTTTTCCATTCTCAGATAGTTATCTCAATCAAAAAGGCCCGTTAGTTAGTTATTGAAATTTGAACTTCGCCTCAGCAGACCGTTGAAACGTCGAAATTGGACAACTGTTCTCATCCCTATGAGATTCAAATTATTCAAGGCCTGAGAGAAGCAGATTTGTCCTATCTCAATAATGTAAACATACAAATTTGATAGCTATGTGTGTTAAGACATTGAAGACTTTTATTCTCCGAACAATATTCAACCTTCCGTAGACGATTCAATATCCTTTCCTGAAAGAACCAGTTTTTCCGACCAACTCACCATAATTTCCATCAACCAGGGCCACATAGTTGTGGTACAATCTGTTCGGATGTCATGAATAGGAATAAACTTACAGCAGTTTCGGTCCAGTTTGACCACATCAGTATTGCACACCCATTCACAACACCAAGCCAGATTTCCACCTACTAATCTCAATCCTTTTGGAGAGCGTCAAATGAATGTATTCATATAAAATTTGTCCCCTCCACCGAACTGAAACAGGGACTACTACCAAGGCCACCGGAAAACAATGGAGAGCGAGTAGATCAAACGAAGGAAACTTCCAGAGTCCAGAGTAGTTCGACGATTCACCAAAAGGCTGCATATCGTGCCTACTACTTGCAGTGTTCAAAATCAACTAACGCTCCACTGATTGGCTGTTAGACCTGATATTCATTATATCACTCTGACTTTCTGTTTGATCTACTTTTTCCATCGTTTCCCGGTAACCCTGATGAAAGCAACTGTGTCAGATCGTTGGAGGGGCAAATTGTATATGTATACATATACATCATGTACTTGACGCAATCCAACTCCAAATAGAAATGAGTAAGTGGCAGTCTGATTTGGTGTTGTGAATGCAATACGGACGAGGTCAAGAGAGACCGAAACTGTTTTCTGTTCCTCCTGTTAATGAGATTCGACTAGATTATACTATATGACCATGATTGACAATGATTATAAAAAGTGGATCGGAAAACCAGCTCCTGGAGGAAGGATATTCATTCAGGAGGACCGAAGGTTGAATATTGTTCTGTCAAGAAATGTTCTTTCATCAATACATTGAGTATATTGTTCATATTGATTTTTTTATATTATAACATTTTAGTCAATAAAATTGTCATCTCTTTCTCAAATTGGTAAAAATTAAACTTAAATGAATGCTAAGAGATTCAGATATAAATTTAAATTTAATTATATTGAATTCCAAATCTAGACGTGTGATGCCACAAGAATGTTTTAGTGATGAATTACACTGTCACTCCAACTTGAGGAAGGCATTTGAATATTTTTATTTCACTGAATGTCTAAAGTCTGTGGGTTTAAACAACAACAGAAGTGAGATTCAATCCACTTCAATAGTAATTAATTTGGCACTTTTTCTCTTGGAATTCGGACCAGAATTACTTTGATGAAGATTTTGAAATTGGTCTGGTATTGAAAGATCAAAATGCATTATTTGAAAGATTTCCGGTCATATAATCTGCGAATTTTAGGGTTCTCGCGTTGAAACTCGTAATTTTTGAGATAAAATCGCGATTAACTCGAAAACGTTGCATTTTAGGTAAAGGAAAACCTATAACAGATTGATCTTTATTAATATCATGAGTTGAATCGTGTGTGCAAGAATAGGTAGTCAAATTTCACAAAACGGACTTTTATACCTTTGAATGTACTACGATTTTCCACATGCGTTGGAAACACCTTGTATACCGTGAAGCTTTCAAATGCATTGAATTCTGCGGAATGAACTTATTTTCTTATTAAATGCTCTTCAATATTTTCATGATGCCTTCTAAGAGACAACCAAAAATCGCAAAACTCCGATTGAAAAATTCATATCTTCCTTGCGGTTGATTTCAGGTGGCAATAATATGAGAAAAAATTGTTAAGAGTTTAATTTTATACAATAAAAAAATAGAAACATGTATTAGCCTATTTGAAATAACAAAGATGGTGGGGACACCCGGTATACTGTGTGTGCGAACTGTAGTGTCCTAAATAATTTTTTGTTTTCGAATTGTTTCTTCAATTAAAAAATATAATTCAATTTTGATCTGCAGTTCTCATACCGCTTTAGCAGTGATATTTTTGGATTCCTCTTTCTGTATACCATTTGAAATAACAAAGACTGTTTCAACTTCCGGTATAACTGGAAGTGCAACAGTATTGAAAATATTATCGGAACTCATTCCAAATATCATTCAAGACAACGAAAAAAAAATTCTTCAATCGGTCATTCCATTCCCGATATCCTTTTAATGTCCCATCTCGCTTGGACACCCGGTATAAGTATTTGTATTAGCACCAAAAATTCCATTTGCATGTCCTCAGTTCGATAGGGATCTTAAATTTTATACACAATCATATATCTTCGAAATGAAGCTATGGGGACATCAATATATGATAGAAAATACTCATACAATGTGGAAAATACAGAGAAGAGGAATATACCGAAAAGGAATAATATTTAACCACATAATTTCCGGGTCATTTATCGCCAACAATTCATCGCGATTTTGTTTACTCCCCAGACTACAAACAACTTTATTTCACATTGATTTGATTGCCAGTAAAGAAGGAAATGAAAGGAGCCTAATGCGATGTTGATATGGGAAATCTGAGGGAGCTTCCGCGAAGGAAACGAGATCTCAAAAGAAAAACCGACGATAAGAAGTGGAGATTTCGCTGGGGACCTTACGTGAAATGGTAAAAAATGAAACAAAGAATTTATTTCGGGACGCGTTTATGGCATTTAACTTGCAAATGTTGGGATTTTATTCAGTATGTGGCTACAGTGGGAGTCATCACCTTGGAACATTTTTATTGTCTCGCTTTAGTTTACTGCCTGGGGAGAGAAAAACGCGGGGACAGACACTTTTCGAATCATGAATGCATAATGCGACCATTATTTTATTGTTGTATCTCCGAAACTTCAAATAATGCAATAAAACTATATGTGGTAAATCTATTCCTCAACTATCGTAAAACGTGAAGGATCCACATGCAGTACTGCAATCAGTTTCGATAGTGTTTTATGAATTTTCGATGAAATAGTATAATCAGGTCAGAAAGTTGAGATTCATACATATAACGAATAAATCTCAAGAAAATATTCAATCGGAACTTAACGTATGAAAAATGCTCTGAATCAAGCGAGGTTTGTAATGAAAAACCATCTATGTTTACAACGTCGATTACAAACTAAAAAGTTTGAAATTCGTAATTTAGACTCTTAGTTATATAATTATACTAAGCCACATTATTTTATCAACAATATATCATGCATTAATGGGCTAAGGAGAAAATATGTGCGCACCTTCCTAGAATAGGACCTGAAATATTGACTGCAACTAACAAATGATGGTTGACTGACTTATCCGGAAACATTGTTACGATATTGTAAGCAGAAGATTTCACAAGACAAGCAAGGCAGACAGCAGAACTAGCTCCAAAAACAACTTAAAATGAAGGATGTAAATAACGGTTTCAATATATGGTATATTGTTACCGAACTGCCAAAAATTTATTGATGTGTTGAGATATATTCATTTTGTTAATAATGTCATTGTTATGCAGAGTGAAAAAAATTTTTTTCAATTCAAAGATGGAAATTAATGAGAGCTTCGTCAACTGTTTGAACCATGTCAGATTCAAGAGGAAATCCAAGTTTGCTGTAAATATTTGGGTATAGTGCATTATTTTGAAAGCTGGTATTTTGCAGGCTTAGCAAAACTGTAAAGCTTTATCACATATTCTCTGATGAAATATTTTGGAAACAAGCCATCACTTGAATACCTACCAGAAGGAATTGAATCTATTTTGGCTTTACGTAATGGACAACATTACGATATTGATTGTGAATATGCAGAATTGTTAAAATCAGGGTATTTCATATACGCAGTCAATAATTGCTATAGAAGATTTATCATCAGAAAACATAAAAATATACCTATAATCATATGTCCAACAGTCGTCTATTATCGAGGTACAGAGTGTAGAAGTTCAGATTTTTTTTCATTCTCCTGTTGGTAACGCTTGTAGTTTTATAACTCTAATTTGCAAAAAACAATGTTTTTACCCATCAATTAATTAGATGTGTCCAGTGGTTGTGTAAGTATACAGGGAGACACTTTTTTCGGAGTCATGCTACCTTATACCACATCAAAATCATTCTGCAATTCAATGATTTTTCAATTATAGAACTTTTTTGTTTTTTTTTTTAATTTTTTCGAACTCGCAATCGTTTCAAAGCAAAAAATGATTTACGTGAGGAGGCACAAGAATGAATTGAAATTGAGGTCGATAATACGAAACAAGGATCTGAACTGTAGCTTTTTGAAGTAGTTTTTCGAATAGCAGAGTAATTCGAATGACCTGTAAGTTTTTGGGCTTTCCTATTACGGATATTTTATATTAAAACCTAATAGTGCTTGTATCCACAGTAATATGCAGGAAACTTGTCATAATTGAAGCTGTGTAATACATAGCTTTTAGTATTTTGATACTAATTTTAAGCATTGGCTGAAGTAAAATAATAGCGAGTAGTAATAGTTCTTGAAAACCAACACTTTTCAGAAAAATTGGCTGCATTATTAAACTTGTTATAGAGTAAATCTTATTTACATATACTTGTCTTTTTGAAGTGATAGGAACTCAATGTAGAAATGAAGTCTTGGAAGGACCAGTTCACAAGAACACTTTCTAGTTGTACAATCTAAAAAATTTTCCAAAGAACTAATAAAAAGGACATTGCTTCAGCTGTTATTACTGAAAATTCATATTCATTACTCCACGTGATGAACAATCAATACGAATTGCTATTGTCTTGATTTGAACTTGAGAACTGTATTGAATATTCTGTCACTGTTCAATGACTTTATTCAAATTCTTTTCTGTAATACTTCAAATTATTCGTCAGAGACTTTTCCCTGAAACTGCTATTGCACTTTCTACTTGATTGTAAAATGTTCTGATATTCATTTCTATGAAAAAAAGAATAACAAAAATTTAAGACTACATGGCTCATGCCATAATGTCCAACTTATTGTGAGTCAAAACACGATTAGAGGAGATAACTGTGTGTAGAATTGATGAATATTTAGAACACATTAAGTCTCCAATGATCACCCGTAAAGTACAAGCTCAGAAGAATGAGTAGAAACGGGTGTACAATACGTAATCTTTTATATGATTCAAGAGAACAGGGAGAAAAAACCTTCGGAAAAACTCTGCCTCTCGCGTCAGCGATACATCAGTACCAGCTAGTATGTGAACAAAATGAGGACAAACAGTTTAATCAGTATTTGAACTTAATTCTTCATTCTAACCAAATCTTCGATTGTTCGTGTGATGGAAGCAATCTGAAAAATAAAAAGGAAAAACAGCAGAAAGAAATGGTGTAAGTGATAAATATTATTTCGTTTCAACCAACTATAATTAAAAGAAGAATACTTAAAGTAAGGAGCAAGATCATCCACGTAATTAGAAAGATAACCATAAAATATATAACCTTCTATACTTTCTTTCTCGCGATGCTGATCCACAGCCGCACAATCTGTTTTGTATGTATGTGACAATTATTCGTCGGAGACTTCTTTCATGAGAAGTTGCTATTGCTATTTCCTACTTGATTGTGAAATGTTTAGATATTCATTTATTTTTATGAAAAAGAGTGAAACAAAATATTAGGACTACATGGTTTATGCTATAAAGACCAACTTTGATGTGAGTCAAAATACGGTAAGAGGAAATCACGGAATGTATGAATATTCAGAACACATCAAGCCTCCAACGATCGCCCGTAAAGTATAAGCTCAGGAGAATAAGAAGAACAGGTGTACCATACGTAATCTACGATATGATTCAAGAGAACAGAGGGAAAAATCGTGTCTCTTCCATCGGGAATACATCAGTACCATCTAGTCTCTGAACGAAATGAGAACAAGAAGTTTAATCAGAATTTAAACTTCATTCTTCATTCTAACTAAGTCTTCGATTGTTAGTGTGATGAAAGCAATCTGAAAACTGAAAAGGAAAAACAGCAGAAAGAAATGGTGTGAGTGATAAATATTATTTCGTTTCAAGCAAATATTACTAACAGAAGAATACTTAACGTAAGAAGCAAGATCATCATAAAATATATAGCCTTCTCCCTCTTGCGATGCTGATCCTCAGCTGCAGTTTTCGTTGTTAAGTGAATACTTCCACCACATGAAATCTTAGCTATCCTGAAACACGGAGGCCTCGGCCTCCGCGATTCTTCTTTTTCCGGTAGAGAAGGGTCGGATGAAGGTCCATGCTAAATTTGGAGCCCCTAGATCAAATGACGCCCTGAAGATTTTACAAAAAATCTAACCAAAACGTCGCCGAAAGTAAGCGGAAAGTCGAAACGGCGACATTTCTTTGAAATCCGGAACTTCGGTCTTTCGGAAGGCGATCAGGAAAAGTTCCAGAAAAAAGAAAATAAAAAGGGTTCTCGATTTTTGGCGAGTGGTGGGGATAATTTCATCGAACTTTTATGTCTATACAGATGTTTCTATCGTTTTAGATTATTCACAACCGGAACGGGGACGAATCCTCGAATGTCGCATGTTGCGCCGCGACATTTTGGTTCACGGGAATCCCTTGGAAACAAGAAAATCTTCGATCCTACGAAGGGCTATCGGCGGACGTCGAGCTGTTAAAATAAGGGGTTTTCATTCATCTGTCCTACTTATACGGGGTTAGTAGGAGGAAGCACTCGGGTGTCGAACGATTCCTTTTTATCTCAAAAACTGGTCCGCGAAGAGATATCGTCATTTTCCGACTTAATTCTCAAATATGGAACGATTATTGATTCCTAGAAAGACCAGAAACATAGTGGCCGGGCCAGCGACCTCTCCTACCGCCTCTACGATGCACACCAATATTATAAATTCAGTCTTACATTCGATCTGTCAAAATTAATAATTCCAAATTTCATTTCATGAAAATTTTGAACATTGAGTCTATCGAACAGAGTGGTTGTGCCGTGTGATCCCCTTTCTTCTTGGTGCACGTGTTTTCTTTTCTTTTTCCTCATTGTTTCAATTAGTTTTTATATTTTCAACATAATAATTAAATTTCTTACTGTCATTATATAGCATTCAACGAATATCCGTAACTTTTGCTAGACAAAACGGTTCCACAAATTTAACAAAAAAATTTTTTACATTCTTCAAATGTATAGGTTTCAAGTACCATAATTATGAGGCATTAATACGATAATTGAACGGCACAGGATAACGAAAAATTGACACATTTTTCAATTCCCTTTAGGCAACGGCAAATTATATAATTATGGAAGCACGTATTGTAAAATTTCACTTTGTATATGATTTATTCAAAAAACATTTTTGCTGAACTCGCTAATAGCAAACAAGCCAATATTCGTACAAGGCTACGTCTGCCAGATCAGCTAATATGTATACACGGTGTTCCAATGGAAATTTGACATCCCTTCTGATTCAGAAAAAGGTGGTGTCAACGGAAAACACTGAAACAGATAGATCAACCTCCTACCCAACCTATATACCCTACCTACAAAATCATCATAGGGAATATAGGTTGAGTGACACACATCGGAAAGTTATCTCGATAAACTATTTGAACCAATAATTTTTTCCGGTTGAATTATCGAAACTGAGTGTTCCAACTAGGAGAAGGTAATATCATATAATATTTTGAGCAAAGTTTTGAACCCGATGTATTTTGACTAATTGATAGTACAGATCGATTTCAGTATAGAAGAAGGTGTTTTAACATGTAACAACAACCTACTCTTAGCATCCTGCAACTTGAGAATTTCAATCGCATGTTCAACCTATTGAAAGGTTCTCTAGATGCTCTAAACGAATTTGGTCAACACTTTCGCTGGATAAAAAGTGTTGCAATCGAGATATTTATAACGTTAGGTAGCTGGGTACGTCGAATCGATTGAATCAGATTCATCGGACGGTATTATTCAATTCACTTCATTAACGAACCAAAACCTGTCGACAGATGATTTAGAGATACTTTAATACGAAGAAGATCCACTTGATTATAAAAAAAGATAAAACTCATTGCCATCAGCATTTCAATTTCTTACACATGTGACATGTGTACTCAATTCGAAATCTTGAGAAATCGTGTCACTTTATTATTGGAATAAGAGTTGCACAAAAGTAACAAAACGAATATTTAGCATAAATCATCAAGGGAAATAAGTGATTCAGCAACATGTCTTATCTCTGATACACAAATGTCAGGCATCTGGTTCAGTTATATTTGGTTGAAACGAAAAGCATGAAGTAGCATATCCTGAGAGTGAGCTGTTTAAGTTGTGGTCTGGTATCTTCAAATGGACAACACTTAATCTAGTAGGAAATTATCCCATCAATCTGGCCTGTCAAGCACAACTGTCTACAGAACATTGAAGTACCACAAATATCGTCCCTGCAAAATAAGAATGCACCATGAGCTAATTGAAGATGTAACGTGCTAAAATCACTTCACAACAGTTTGAATTAAAACACCTGATTCCAGTCCTTTATCTGTGTCACACCACTGGTTAACAGTCTGATGCGCATAATATGATGATGTGCATGTGCTACGAGCATTCTTGAAATTCATATTCTTCATTTTAGCTTGCTTTTCTTTGCCAACTTTCGGACTACTTAGTCGTTCTTGAAAATCCTCTTAAATTATAGTTGAATAATTAAATTATATTACAATTCTCTATATATCTTAATCTTGTATACTGTGTAGTGACCTAAATCAAGAATATAGGTCCTAGGTGGAGACTCGTTGATTGAGATTCCTAGATGTAGAGTCCTAGACAGAGATTCCTAGGTGGATAGTCCTAGACTTAGGTTCCTAAGTGGAGACTCAAACATAGAGATTCCTAAGTAGAGACTCATACGTGGAGCTCAGAGGTTGAGATGATATAACTTCTATCTGGAATCCAAAAATCCACATCCGAAGCTAAAATAGAGGTTTTCCCCATATGCAGCAATAATTATAATATGAAATTAATATAATATCTAAGTAGAACTTCATTATTTTTTCTTCCAAGATTTCAGTGACAATTATTGAATTAGAGTCTCGTTGCTCATTTTTCTCTGGGCTTAACAAGAAAAAATTAATTTTGTTACGAAGATGACTCTGATCGTTTCCTACAATTTCGCAGAAAACTGAGTAAAATATGAAAAATAATGCAAACTTTCTGCACAATATGCGCTTCTATGACGAGAGTACTTTCATGCTCAATGGAGAGGAGAACACATACATTTGCCGATTCTGGAACACCCAGAACCTCACTTTTTCAGGGAAATACATACACAAACCTCACCAAAATTTAATGTTCGGCGGTGTTGTATGGAAACCATATCATTGGACCAATCATATCAAGGCAAATCTCAATGAAGATAGTTATCTACAACTGCTAGAAGAATTGATTATCCCAGGTTATCGAGTATTTGGAAAACGACCCCACTTTCTCAGCTGTATTTCCAACAAGATGGTGCTCCTCCGCATTTTGATATCCGAGGGCGAGAATATTTAGCAAACAATTTTCCAGGAGACTGGATAAGTAAAAGGATACCGATTGAGTGGCCAGCAGGGTCACCGGATTTGAATACTCTCGAATCTTCATGGGGTTGTCTAAAATCAAATATATGCGTTACGCAAACGGAGACTTTGTACGAGCTGCACAGGAGAATCATGATAGGATTCGTTAGGTTAGATTTCATTAGTAACTTTCTGTAGTAACTTCAACCGCAATTGCTTCTTTCCCACTACACACAGAAATTGAACATGGTGTTGGCTCATTAGTTTCTTTGAATGAATTGTGTTAGATATTCTCTCCGTTATTGTGGCACAACTTCAAAAATGAATATTTTCTACTCTGTCTACACCTTTCCGAGTTTTTTTGCATCGAATACAATATTTCAATTAGAAATAATATATCTAACTGGGTACAGTTAGCTAACACCCTGTATAGAATCCTTACACAAAGTGCTGACCTAATTCTTTGAGAGGATCACCATACCTCTCCAATGTGGTGTCATACGATATTTTTTGCGATTGAAATTCTAAATTTTGGGGATGTTGATTACTTTCAACTTAATATGCTGACACACTTTATTCAAAACTAATTTCAATCTGTAGTAATATTTATTGAAAATACTTCTGGTTCAAAGGGTTGTTCAATTATTATATGATACTATCTTTGATTGTATGAATCAAAAATTCAAATCAAGAATATTTTCGATTCATATAGATAATCAAAAGTTCTTTCAACGATATCTTTATCCGCTATGGTTATTTCATAAGTATTTGAGTATTTGATGATTGTGAGGATTGAGGCTGATCTGACTTACTCAAAGTTGACTCAAACAAGAGCCTTCTTGAAAGAAAAATTGACTTATTTCAGTTTTTCCCACTGAAACTGAGTTAGAGGGGGCAGGGATCAAATTTTTGTTGAAACACCCGCTATATGTAAATCATGAGTTTGGATTGCAATTTAACTAGATGTCTATTTAGGCTATGATAGTTTGGACGCATCTTTATGTTATCATAAGCTTTAATGGAGCCTTGTCTCGATAATTTGAAAATGGAGACTCACGAACAATTAATTTGAGCTCACAAGTTACCAAGTCATTCACAGACAAAAAAGATGAACCTCAACCAATCCATTTTCAGTGATTATAATAAATTTCAAATGCAAGCTAATCGCACATTTTCAATTCAAAATTTCCAAATTCAGGATAAACGATGGGTATATTTTGTTTCGTAGGAAACTTCAATCGACAATATTTTGATGAAAACGTGGTGCAATTCTCTATTGCTGTTAGAGTTCTTTTCTAGAAATTTTAGTTCAACTTTGCTTTAGTTGTTCAACTTGCTGCTTGTGTCAAAATTAATCTGAATAATACCTAGATACCTCCTTTTGAAATATTGGATAACGTAGCGAAAAATAGTAAATATTAAATAGTTTTCTTTGGCAAATTGAATTTCTGAGTACAATACATCACGAACAAGAATCTATTTTGGGGTCTATCATCATCATGGTTAGACTATTCAACACGTATAGAAGAAGGAGTGTCCTTTTCAGAATATTGAAATTTTTATGGTGAATAATTCTGCTACACTCAAAAAGTTCTTTAGAGAAGACCGCTTATACTGACAGAAACGGTGTAGATTCAGAAATATTTATAATGGAAAGTTTAACATCGAATTGATAGGTTATTCGAGTCGATCTTGAGAACTAAAACAAAATTTCAATTCTCGGCGATTAAGAGTAATGGCATCCATGTTAAGTAGTTTCGATAGGTGCAATTATGATGGCGTGAATTTCCTCACTTTGACAACAAAGGCGGCTTGGATCTTAATATCCGTGTACAAGAAGACTCGTTACTACTGGGGGCAAAACAGGGAGTGAAGCTAAAGGGTGTCGCCGTACAGTGTCGACTTCACAGGGGATCGTCTTTCTTAAGGAGTATAATGAGATCACGTTTATCCCTCTTAGACGGGATCAGGAAGTCTTAACTTGCCATACTTTACTTCTTTTTTCCTCTTCTCGCCGCAAGGACGCTTGTCTTTCGGTATTTACAGGCTCTCGGTGTTTTCTATAAACTTGCTTGGGAAACTAATGCAATGTATTCATTAAGGCTCAAATTTTTCGTTTCCGAGAAATGAAGCCACAACTTAATGGCTTCTTTGTCCGTCTGTGTATTTGTTAACTCACTTTGCTTCTGGAATTTTTGGAGAATTCTAATAGAACATAGCAAATCGCCCTTGTAAGAACGTTGGCGCAATAAGAGAAATACTTTCTATGCAGAATTCAACATTCGTAAACCAATTATGATCTATAGGTACTTCCCGTAGTCCTAGATTTATGAAATTTGGTATTCTTTAACACCCTGTCCTAATTTGTCGGCAGCTTTATGAAGTCCTTTTACTAATATTGTATAATATTGACCCAAATTTCGTTCATACCAAGGTTGATAACTGTCTGCATAAACCCATATTCAGAGTTGAAACTCGAAGAAATAACAGTGTCTCAGGAAGTTCTTATTCACTGATGAATCTCGGTTTGATTTGTCTGCAGATTCATGAAGGGAACGCGGTTGCTGAGTACAAAAAATCGGGAACAACATACGCTGGTGGTTCTCATCCCAACTACATATGACGCAGACCCATGGTGTTGGCTAGAATTCCGCTTGGCAGCCCAACTAAACTTCTTTTCTTGTATAGAAATCAAGGTTCAAACAGAAGAATTCAGCACAATGTAATAAAATTTCAGCTTAGTTGAACCAACGTAAATAAAAGGT
Organism: Cryptolaemus montrouzieri; assembly: GCA_013387265.2. NCBI lineage: Eukaryota > Metazoa > Arthropoda > Insecta > Coleoptera > Coccinellidae > Cryptolaemus > Cryptolaemus montrouzieri. Next base: position 67,000,090 of record JABFTP020000021.1, on the reverse strand, counting down.
TGAAGGGATGAGTCTCAGTTATTCAGATGGGGTACTGATTTTGGCGAAGCAATCAATACCTACTTGTGAGGTAGATCTTGGCATTGATTCATCAAAACAACTATTTGTCTCCATGAACGGTGACAAGGACAACATAATAGTTGTCGGGTTTATATTATACAGGCCCCCCTACACACAAGTAGAAAGCGTTTAGATCTTTTGCGATATTTTCAGACTGATTGAGAGTATTCGGTGACTACAATGCTCCGAATAAAGAGTAGTGAGCTAAAAGATTTTCGATGGGTTCTCGTGATAGTTGAGTATATGGTATGTTGGGCTCATTTTGTTTTCAAGTTTATACTTGACATGTTTACTACCAAACATCAATATGGTATTCCCAGACCTACTTTATTCTAACACCGATGTCAATGTGAGCTATGCTGTTGTATCAATTATGGACTTTATTCATCATAGGATATTCATTTTGGAGATACCGATATTCGAACGAACATTTCACACTAACAAGACAGTTATTTCCATTTAAAAGAAAGGTGTTCATCTTGCGTTCAATAATTTTTTGGGTGGTTGACTGGTCCTTCTGTAAAGATGATGCAATAGACATTGCTACTTTATGATGTTTCATATTCTGGTATGGAATTTTCCATCTCTAGAAAAATTAGAAATTTTCAAGAAATCTCAGTATTCACGTTGGCTTAACTTTAGATTGATGACATTAATTGCAGAAAAATGAAGGCACATGCCTCCTAAAGGTCATCCACTTCACATGATAATTATTACAAGTTTGAAGCTGCAGGTTTCGAAGTGATTGTATCATAATTTATATACATATATACTGGGTGATTCACCAGTGGTGCGGTGATCTGTAGCTAGTACACTCTTGAAGATTTCATTTCTATTCGAACGGTATTGTATTTAGAAAGTAAGAATCTACTTCAGCAATTTATTTTGCAGTAAACAGGGTGTCCCAATTTTCTATAAAAAATCTTGGGTGATTCTTTCAGATTGGAAGACCTCTTTTGTAATAAGTTTTTTTGGTGGTTAGTTTCGTCACAATATTTTTTTCCGTAAAAATTCATGAAAATAGGCCCTCGAATCATTGCATGCTCCTTCGGCCAGAGAGGATGAATATTTTTTTCCTTTCGTTTTCTCATTACCCAAGGATTTATTGATGAATTGAAATAGATTATCCTCATTTTATACAGGATTGCCTCAAAAAATTATTGAATATTGTAATTTTAAAAATATGATATCTTGATTTTTTCAAATAGAACATCCTGTATTTTATTATTCATGTCAACGCATAAAATATTGTGCTATATTTTTGCAGAAGTAACCTTATTTTTATCTTCGATGATTTTCGGAATAAAAAAATAAACTAAAATAATAAAATCAGAGGTTGCGGAAGAAGAATTTATCAGTACATATCATTATACTTGATCAGAGAAATGGAGATATTTTAAGGTAGTCGTGTATGAAATAGTAAAAGCTTGGTTTTTGGATTAACTGACTGAAAGGCGTCGACTACTCTCTGTCTCATATCCAACTGTGTTGTCGAAAGGATCTGGTAAACGATGCCCTTACTATAACCCCACAAGAAAAAATCTAGATTTGTGAAGTATGGAGACCAAGCTGGCCATCTAACAGGACCACCACGTCTATCCATTTGTTTGGAAATACATGATTCAAATGCTCCCTAACTTGATGTGAACAATGTGACAGTGCTCCATCCTGTTGAAACCACAAATCTTGCCTTATATGCTCTGGTACATCGGCAAGTAATATTGGCAGACGGTTTTGCAGAAAATCTAAATATATTTCATTATTGAGGTGCCCGTCGAAAAGGTACGGCCCAATTAGATATCCATCTACTATAGCGGCACATACATTCAAGGACCAACGATGCTGGTGATCTATTTGTCTCATGAGGTGTGGATTTTCCGTGGCGTAATAATGAAAGTTGTGCCTGTTAACATGCTTATTCTTGTGGAAAGTTGCCTCGTCCGAGAAAAGAACTCAGCTAAACATATTTGGATTTTCCGCTACTTTGTCACTTGCCCAATTGCAAAAATTGATTCGATTTTTATAGTCTTGATTGTTCAGTTCCTGGTGCAGTTGTACATGATATGCATGAAATTTATTCACTTTCAAGATTCTCTGGACGGAAGTTTGACTTATATCTGTTAACTGAGAAACCTCTCTTCGGCTTTTATATGGCTCCTCTGTGACTGTCATCAAAACTGATAACTGGTTGTCTTCAGCTGTAGCAGTTTTTGGTTTTCATGTTTTTTGTAAGCGATATTACTCGTTTCGGTAAATCTTATTAGAATTTTTTCAAAGCATCTTGCATCAGGATGCCTCTTATCAGGAAACCTTTTTGCATAAACTCTACTTGCCAACAAAAAATTTCTATCACACTCACCCAGAATAATAATAATCATATCAACCATTTCTTCTTTGGAGAACTTCATGGCAGTCAATTTGGAAAATTGGGTTCAAACCTCACTTTAACTATGTGTAAAAACGAAACACTGATAAGTTTACCATGTAAAATGCAGAATATGATATGTCTGGACACCTGACAGAAGGCACAAATAAAAAAAAATGTCAAAACATACCTCGATTTACGTTTTAATCATCTTGATTTTATCATTCGTTAAAAGAATTATCTTGTTTAGGTTTCATTTTTTACTACTTGAATCCTTACTGAGAAAAAACTTCTGTGCGAATAAGGATGCATGTTGATAAGTTTGATACGGTTTGTAGAATTTTCTTCAAAAAAAAATATTTCGAAAATGATCGAAGATAAAGATAAGATTACTTCTGCAAAAATATATCACAATATTTTATACGTTGACATGGAAAATCAAAATATGATATTTTAAAATTACAATATTCAATAATTTTTGAGTTACTCCTGTATAAAATTAAGATAATCTATTTCAATTCATCAATGAAGTTATTCTTGGGCAATAAGAAAACGAAAGAAAAAAAGTATTCCTCCTCTCTGGCTGAAAGGGCATGTGAGGATGTGAGAGCCTATTTTCATGAATTTTTATGGAAAAAAAAATATTGTGACAAAACTAGTCACCAAGAAAACTTATTACTTGAAGACATTATAGCAGAATTTAGGCCGCTCCTGATTCTTGATCGAAAAAGTGGCCTTCCAGTCTGAAAAACCCACTCAAGATTTTTTTATAGAAAATTAGGACACCCAAACAAATTGCTGAAGTAGATTCTTACTTTCTAAATACAATACCGTTCGAACAAAAATGAATTCTTCAAGAGTGTACTAACAAAAGAGCACCGCGCCACTGGTGAATCACCTTGTATATTATATATGAGATCATGCGATGAGATCACCGCTAAACCTCCATCACATAACTAGTATAGAAAACAAAGTACTCCAACTTGCCTATTGAAATTCAATTCAATTCAAATTGTTTAATAATTTTCTTCAATTCTAAACAGTATCCATCCGATAATGAAACTCAAATTCAAAGAAGTGGCAATCATCAAATATCATTTTTAGATCACTCAATTTTCCACTCAAATAGCAAGGCTCAACTTCAACATCTTTAAAAACCTACTAGTATAGATAAATGTATTCTTAACCTAATTGACAAAATAGTGAAACGACAACGATAACGTATAACTATAAGCAAAATATATCCAATTATAAGTACCAAAATATCCGAAAAATTCATCCCTTCATCATATTTTGTACAGATATGTGAAAATGTCCCGAACAACCTTTCCAAATTGAAAACTAAAATTGCATTCAGGCCCCAAAATAAACTGTCATTACCCATACTTGATGGTAAAAATACTGAAGAGAATTTGAATAAATTAAATAAGCTTATGAGTTATATTATCCAGACTACCATAATTTGTACATAGGTCAAACTGGTCGTTCCTTCAATAACTTAGATATGAAGAACATCAAATTTCATTCATTCAAAATAAGCAAGATTCAACATTAGCTAACCACTGATATGAATTAAAAATTATCATTTGGAATAACTTCTTTCAGATAATGATCGACCTGACTGATCTAGATAAATCACAAATTTTCGTTGCATTAAAATAATAACTCCTTCAAATAAAGACCTAATCATATATATTTCATGTCACTTTGTACTTGGTTTTCATACTATCCGATGATGAACAAGAGTTCGAAACCGCGGCAACAGTGATCTATTAATTCAATCTGATTTATTTGTTGATTGTAAGAACATAGTAAAAAACACCATTTGTGTTTTAAATTGAAGAATATATACATATCGCTGATTTCATTGTAATTAATTACTGTAAAGTCGAAAAACAATATTTCATTAATGATATTCAAGCTTTTCTAATTTAATATGAAAAAGAACAACATAGGCAAATGAATCTTAATGGCATCCCTGAAAGGAAAGGGAAACAAACAACTCGTTTAGCCGTTAAACCAAACATCATTCTCCACTTACATGCAAAACACATCCGTATGCACTAATCTGGCTCCATTAAGAGTTACACAACGTTGCTCTAACCTTAACTAATCCAGGATGAAACTTGACCTGAACGTAAAGTTCTAACTTGCCGACTGTCCCTTTTCCGCAAACCTTATCTAAAAGGAAAGTGAAGTAGAGGCGACAATAGAAAAGTAACATAAAATTTATCAACTCATCTGTGACCACGGTTATTGGGAATTATTCTTGGGTCCCAGGAGAACTCAACGGTCTAGATGAGTTTTGCTTATGCTGAGCCAATGGACCCTTCATTTTACCGCTTGAGTTTACAGTTTAAAAGCTATGATAAGATATACAATGCAATACAAAATGAAACCTTCAGTTTTTTAATCCTTTATTGAGTATTTGAAGAGTAACCAAAGTTATGGTTCCTAATATGTGAATGTTGGAATTAACTATTTTTACAATCCATATTTTGCGCGCTTGGTAACACCTCAATATCTAAGATACCTAACTGTTTGAGAGTACAAAGTAATTCGGAAAGATATTCCAAAATATGCTGATACATAAAATGTTTTGAATCTTTTTTTCAAATATATTATTGAGGCCATGGAATAATTCAAAATCAAGAGGGGATCAATGGAGTGACACTCTTCCCAAAGTTATTCGTGACACTTCTGAAATATACAATTGATAGAATAGATTAGAAAAACATTGACATTAACATCGACGAAGAAAATCTCAATATTTTGTATTCTGAAGATGACTTTCTCTCAATAACCGATATGAGAAACTAGGCACAAACCATGCAGCTTACATGCTTCATGAATTTGGTATTTAGCATACCATCGAAAATTTGAACTTCATTGAAATCATTTAGTATGGTATTCAAGAACCCGGACAATTTGTTCTTACTTTTTCCTAACAAAGTAAACTTTATTCATTAAATGAATGCTACTTCGAGTTTACAAGACCCCTTGCTTTTTCACCTCAAAGAACACTCATACAACTTCTTGTTCAATTTAAATCACCTTAAAATTGAGCAGGAAAAAAACAGTTTTATTTCAACTACAAATTCATTTCGCTTGTATAATTAAGCATAACTGTTCGAAACTGATTTAACCGTTATTTCTGGTTTGGCCTTCCATTATTCTTAATTTCCACTTTCCATTAAAATACAACAGCGAAAATTGCATTTTGTTGAAAAATAAGAGTTTGTTATATGACCTATATTCGAAAAATGCTTCGTTGAAGAAATACAAGGTGTGAGTCAGAAAAAAAATTCGGTTTGTCAAACGACTGCAGAGATTTGAATGAATTTCCTTAACCGTTGACTGCCAAGGAAAAATGTTTTGCAATAAAAATATGATAATTTGATTAAGGAGGTCGTTACTTGATGAAAATCGATATACATATTTACAATGAAATAAAACTATGGTATTTAGATTTTCACTATATCAACAAAACTATGACCGGTTTCACCACACTGTGGCTTCATCAAATAGATACAAACTAATGAACAGAGTTATTCCTTATATATTAGTCTCATTACTTACTTAATATTACAAAAGGTACAAGTACAGGGGGTATGTTGGAAAACCCATCGGAGTTGCTTACTTTATGAATTGAAAAGATTGAGTGAAAGAGAAGGCTTTAGATCTAATTGACTATTAAGTAACCTACCTGAATTCTTTTTTTTGTTGATCTCTTAAGATTTCCAATAGATTGAGTTTTTGTCTATTATTTTCATTGTGTAAAATTTGAAATTATCATTAAAGTTATGGTTTTCTTCGAGTAAGTTCAGAATAATGGGAATCTGATTTATAAGTAAAACTACATTTGTGCTCGGATAATTTAACTATGAAATTTCTGAACTATAATACTCCTTTGAAGTTAAAATAATTTTGTTCTAAACAAATTTCTAAAGGTGTAAGATTTCTGATTGATTACCGGATTGACTTTATTAATTCATCAACAACGCATTCAAATTAATAAAGTCAATCCGGTAATTCAATCAGAAATCTTACACCATTTAGAAATTTGTTTAGAACAAAATTATTTTAACTTCAATGGAGTATTATATAAAAGTAAAAAGGTTTAATCATGCGTAATCCTCTGAGCCCGCTGAAATTTTAATGGATAATATAGAAAAAACTATCCAAGAATATCCGTTATTCAAACACTTTAATTATTGGTTGAGATGTGTCGACCATATCATTTGTTGTTTCACTGGCAGAAAGAGACAATTATAGTCGTTAACAAAATTCACGATAATATTAAATTCACGTTAGAGATAGAAACAGAAAACTCCATTAACTTTCTGAATTGAGCCATTACTAAAATTAACGGCAAACATGATTTTTCTATTTTTCATAAGTCATCGCATACAGATATTACTATTCACAGCTCATCTACACATCCTCATCCACATAAATTAGCAGCTTACAATAGTATGGTCCATAGACTCATTAATATCCCAATGTCACAAAATAATTTTATGAAAGAGCTGAATATAATTAAACAAGTAGCAGTCAATAACGGTTACGGGGTTAAATTCTTCTAATTTGATAGCGTCTTCTCGCTACTCACGAACTTCTGCTTCCGTATTTCTATTAGAAAATCCATAACAAAAATGAATAATGTACGCATTCGTCGTTATTTAAACGCATTTTCAGAATAATACGATAAGAAAAGCAATAATTAATAATTGCTAACTACTTTTTCCTCAGTCTTTGTCGCTATCAATTGTGACAAAAAAATGTATAGATTTGTTCAATTGTTTTCCGACATTTAGAAGCAATATAATGCTGTTTCTAAAGTGAATAAAAGATCATGTAAAAAGACCATAGACGAATAGACAAAACAATAAAGGACACCAGACATCATTTTGAAACTCTTCACAGAATTAGTGGGTGATTTTATGTAGGAGTTTTTTAGCTTCCTTTGCAAATTTCATTGTTGGTCTGGGTTCTTGTCAGTCGATGGAACTCTGAGTTCAGTTCATGCTTGACTCCTTGTGTCAAATGAGTGAAATTGTTCTCCTGTTCTGAAGTTTCTCTTATTCTCATGAGCAAATTTTAGACATTCATGCATGAACAAGGATGCAATGGTGGGTATTCGCTGGGACTGGAAGAGACCTCTACAGCTGGTAGATCGATTAACACCACACATGATTCCCATGGCCTCCTTCTGTTTTGAAAATATGTTTTTTATCTCAGGTCTGTGTCGCCACAGTAGAATGCCATAAGTAGCGAATGAATGAGTGTTTGAAAAATATGTGAGTCTGCATATGTCTCGATTGGTTATTTGTTTCATCCATCGTATAAAGAAAACAACCGAGGATAATCTCTTTTCTAAAGTTGCAAAATGACTTTTCAATGTCAAACCTTCTTCGAGAATCATACCTATTAAACCGGTAGTCTCCACCTTGGTATCGCCGCCGTTCACACCGAACTTGTGTGTTTGCGTCTTATTCTTATTCAACCTCAGACCATTTATAGAAAACCATAGCTCAGCTATTGTTAGTGCTTCCGCTGTCTTGACTTGTACTTCAGTGTGGGAACCCTCGACATTCAGAAAAAATGTATCATCTACATAAAGGCAAGTTCTGTGACAATTAACATTTGCTGGTAGATCGTTAACATAGATAATGAATAGAATAGGTCCTAAGATTGAGTCTTGTGGTACTCCTTATGTTAAATACTTCGATACTATCGAAGATCCAACTAGAATAATTGAGGAATTAATCCCTTGGGATGCTGAAAAGATAATGAGATTTTTGCTAGTAAACTGAACGGAAGCGAATTCTAACTTTTTGAACAGAATTCTTTAAAAGCTTCCCCATTGACTGTACGGAGTCTGGCCCCTACGTGCGAGCTCAAATGTTGCTATTCGTTCTAAGGTAGTAGTTTTCCACTAAAAAGTACACTTATACCACTTCTTTTCCAGTTTAATTAAATCACCTCCCAAAAAATTGGCTCGGAAAAAACAGTTTTTTATTGCTTATTCTTATTCTTTATGCTTCTAACTACAGATGCATTAGTTTTTTGAATGGATGTTTATATAAAATTTTTCGTGTATAATTTTGCCTATCTGTTCCGAACGGATTCGACCGCTATTTTAATTTTAAACCGCCGATTGGTCTGAATTTCCAGCTCTTCTTCAACAGACTCCGAGAAAATTGTTTGTATTTCGTAAAAATCTATACTTACTTTTTAAGTAAAGTTATTGCATGACATGTATAAAGGCACAACTGATCGGATAATCTTAGCGCAAACGTTATCAAATAATGCTTTTCATTTATTTACGTAAGGTATCTTTATCTTTATTTGCGAATCAGTGGCTATTGCATTGATCGCCGTCGAAGGCTATGATAAGCATCGCCATTGACTATACAGCGTGCGGCTTGTTGCTGTCAATCCTTGATCCGACGATTCCTCACAGTACAGAGTTAGCGAGTTTCGATGTTCTATTACAATAGCTTGGTGAAATTTTATAGTTAGGTAAAAATGATCCCTCCTCCCTCGAGTTTTCTCAATTTCATTCATTTGATATCTATCCATTATTCATGTTGATGTATGACTAACTTTAGTTTCTGTCCAAGACCTTGGTTGATTCTATGGTTTGATTAAATTCAGACAATACTATTGTTGTCTGATAGGTTATTAATCACCTATGTTCTTCATGCAACTGTGATTCGTACTACATAAATCAATTTCAATGAAAAAAGGAAAACTTCCACCGGTCCCAATCGAAGCGTTTTAATTCTAAAGCAAATATTTGAAAATGTTTCCATTGTTTTCAATGCATGAATTACATCGTCGAGAAATACTACGGGAGGCATTGAAAATATGAATATCACTCATCAATTCTTCTTTCTCTTTTTAATTGTTACTGATTCTATTGTAGAATTTCGAAATAACCCCAAAGAAATAATTTAAGCGGTGTCAAGTGAGGGGAACGAGGTGACCATCTCACTAGACCACTGGTCCTTATCCAATTATCCCCCTAATTCGATTTTAAAATATCAGTAATGGGTCTTGTTTGTTGGATGGCGGAGGAGGGCACCATCCTGCTGAAAGAATATATTCGATCTTTGTGTTATGGGTTCATCGGGAATTAGCCTAATAATATTATTATTGATGGTTTCTTTATAACGAATATCTTTCAGGATTGCATCTAAAATTACCAATGCTGAAACGCGGCTATCTTTCATGTCACACAAAGCACATTAAATCCATATCTTTCTTGATGCTGTACATCAATACATCAATATTGAGAACTTACCTCAGCAGAGTGCTCATTTTGGCGAATAAATATCCTATCACTGATGATTCGGACTCCTTTGGCCTTATGACTTCTCTAATAAATTGAGGTCGTTTCATGTTTTTTTTAAACCAATTGTAAAAATTTAGAATGAGATCCTATAAATGCAAAAATTGTGATTACTCGCATGTTTTAGGGTATGAATTCAATTTCTTTCAGAATACCGAGTGCATAACATTTCAAAATTCTAGTTTCTGCCACTATTCGTCTGCTCGGAATGAAAAGTTTGGCCGTTACAAATCCTCTTACTTCAATTGTTGCTTTTTCTTTTTCTCTTCCTTCAAATTTGTTTTTTCGTTGTACTTTGAACGATCCTATATTACTGAGATTTTCTTCCAACTTTGGAAAAGTCGACTCATCCTGCTGATGTCTTCCAGGGCACCGAGTCAAATATGTTTCTGCCGTTGCAGCCTAATCATAACCACTTAGAATATAACATTGTATGTGATAATTTTCGTTCTGCATCCTGATAAACCACACACATAGTTTAACAAATTTCTCAATGTATATCTGAACATACTGCAATCAAGCTGTTCGATTTTCTGTGTATAGAAAAATTAGTTCACTTTACAACTAAAATCTGAAGTGATCGTCAAAGTCTAAGATCTCAGATAATTTTTATGTCCCCAATTACATATAAGCATTGAAAGAAGCTATAGTGGGGCTAATATTGACTCAGACCATTATTTAGTGACATCTACCCTTAGAGCCCGTATATCGAACAAACTACCATGGTATCACACTTTTCAACACAGCATATAAGATCTTTGCCAAACTCCAGTGACCGCTTATGACCGCATGCCGAGAGAATAGTAGAAGAGTACCAAGCTGGCTTCACAGGTGGGGAAATCGACAATAGATCAAATCTTTCCCTACGACAAATATTTGAAAAATCACTGGAGTATTGTGTTGAAACACACTATATTTTTGTGGATTTTAAAATGGCCTACGACTCTATAAAGAAGCAGGAACTATGTGCAGCCATGAGGGAGTTTCAGATACCATCACACTTGGTGAAACTGATAGAGCTCACCATGGGCGGGGTAGAGTGCAGAGTCAGGGTAAGTAACGAGCTATCAGAAACATTTGCGACGTATAAGGGCCTCAGGCAGAATGACTCTCTTTCCTGCATGCTATTCAATATTGTACTTGAGAAGGTCGTCAGATTGTCAGGTATAAACGCAATTGGAACAATATACAACAAATCGGAACAAACACTCGCATATGCCGAAGACATTGATATTATAAGCAGGACGGAGAGAGGTGTTAAGGAGGCATACAGAGCCCTGAAAATGCTGCCCTAACAATGGTTCTGCAAATAAATACTGAGAAAACTGAATACATAGTTGCAGCTCCTACCCCTGGACCTCATGGATTACAACATATAAATATAAATATAGATATGAACACGATTGAAAGCGTAGAGGTATTGACTTATCTTGGTTCCGTTGTTATAAGAGATAACAACACGTCGGCCGAAATAAAACGTAGAATTCAGTCAGCCTCTAGATGCTACTTCTCTCTTATGCCACAACTCAGATCTTAGAACATTTCAAGGCCAACCAAATGCAAGCTATATAAAACACTCATCAGGCCCGTATTAACTTACAGGTTAGAGACGTGGACTCTCACCAAAAAAGATCAGCAAGCGTTCGGAAGTTCTGAGAGAAAAGTTCTAAGGCGTGTGGCGACGAAGATTCAACCACGAAATCTACGAAATATACCGGAAACCAGATATCATGAAGATGATTAAAATCGGTAGGTTAAGATGGGCGGGTCACGTGCTGAAAATGGCTGAACCCGATCCAGTCAAAGCTGCACTATTGAACAGACCAGTTGGGAAGCGTAAACGAGGACGACCTAAGATCCGTTTTCTGGACAACGTCCTAAGGAGTTGGTAGTGAGAGGTTGGCGGCGCAGAGCGTTGGATACGGACGACTGGAGATGTGTACTGAGGACGGTTTTGTCCCACCAAGGGCTGTAATGCCAGTTTGATGATGATTGAAAGAACCATAGTCTTTGACTTAAAATTTTGTGGTTGTTAGATATAGAACATCATGAATCGTTGATGGACATGCACCGAATGGATGAAATTGAGACAAATTCAAGTTTTTTTTGAAAATGAAGTTGATGCAAAAAAAGTTAATAAATGTGTTACGTGTTTAAAATGGAAACAAATATAATACAGCATCAAGCAAAAGTATAATCTGTGGTTTGTAAAAAAAATGCATGTTTGCATTATAACTCAAAAAGCCCTGCAACGAGATTATTTTTTGCAACCACCGCATTTAACTCAGAAAAGTGCTTGTAGAATGCCAAACTCAACTTATGCAACTTTGATAATAAGCGAGATATTCGCGAATTACCATTTTCCCAAAATTTGAGAAATGTGGAATAGCTCTAAAACGAAAATTGGGCAGGGATTTTCAAGAGTGGAGGGATGCTAGTATTACTCTCAAGGATTAGAGATAGTCTCACGAAAGGACGCTAGTATTAAGTTGACCTGAAATTTATATTTTATAATGGTGTTCTTATTTTAAATTTTGTGCGGCTCAGCAGCTATTATTAACGCCACTGGCTTCATTTCATTACTTACAATCTGTATGAATTCCTTCTTTGAAAAATCCTTCCCTTTTTTTCTTTCCCAAATAGCTTGTCTTCCCTAACCGTAACATGAGACGAGAGTAACAAATACATTCAATTAGTTGTCACACTTGAACCCACAGCAGAGACAAACTGTTCGTTTTATCATCTAAAATACATAAGCTTCGGAAGAGCGCCTGCCCGTCTAGAGGGAAATATGCAAACATGATGGAAAGATCGAACTTTTTCTTCTTGAGGTGACAAATACGGAATTTGCATTTAAATAGGGTATTTCCATCTGTGATACGCGCATATTGTGCCGTTAGACCTTCTGTCGAGGAAACTCTTAACTTCCTCCCGCATTCTAAAAATTAAACATCTGGTTGAGAGTGGAATAATTGGGGTCTTCTGCGAAAATATTTCCATCTTGCGCCCATGCATATTTCCTCATTCGCGTATGCGATTTGAATAATCTGACGGATGCCTGGAAAATAATACCATGGAGAAGAGATTATTGAAAATTTTTTGTACAGCTTTCCCGAATTAAGTGACCGTTCTTTCCAATTAAACAATCGTCAAGACTTTCTAAAAAGATAATATGTAAAGGCATGTCTCAAGGTTCTTTTTATTTTTAAAACCAAGTGTCTCGAAATCTAGGTCAATGTTACATTAAATATTCATAATACACAAAATTATTCCGAAATGGCCAAATAATTAGGATAAATTCAGAAATCTTATAACATTGTTGATCTTTTATGTGTCGCTTAGTGAATCTTTCATAGATCCTATAACTTTATGTTGTTCGTGCTTCTCTTCTAGTTCTGAGCATTCCGTGAGGATATGTTTCACAGTGAGGTTCTTTCCATGACATATCTCACATTGTGGAGTAGGTTTAGATGTCTTCACATATTTGTGGGACATGTTTGAATGTCCTGTTCTCAATCGTCGCTGAATCTTATTGACTTATTATTCATATATATATATATATATATATATATATATATATATATATATATATATATATATATATATATATATATATATATATATATATATATCTATTCGTTCGTCTTTGATCACTCGTTAGGAAAAATAGCGGATTTCAATCGTTTTTTTGATAACGACAGAAAAAATTCGAAAGTAGCAACAAAAGCTTCAAATAAACTAGGAATAAATTCACAAACATTCCCATGTTTAGTGGCATACTGCGACTAAGTGTGTGGGAAAATAAGGCACCTAGCCTCGTCCAAGCGAGAATCTTGATCTTAAATCTCGCTTTGCCTCGTTCCTCACAAGAAATGAAATTACTCTCCGTGCATCGCCCTCGCCTACGACCTCGCATACAAGGCCCAAGGCTAGTGGAGATCAACACGTTGCCACGGTAAAAAAATGTAAGTTTTAACATTCGAATAACATCATTCCAAAGTTTTCCCAATTTCATTCGGTGTTCAATATAGTGAATAAAGATTTGGATAAAAGCAAATTCACTTCCATTAATGATTTTCCATCATCTCATAATAGCCAAGACGGATTCTTCTGTAATCTTATAGAATGTGTCAAAAATAACGTGTAAAAAATAATGCGCCAACTTCGATTAACTTATCTTCGTACGACCCACTCCTACTGAATTATTAACCATAAAAGTTGGAAAAATGAAATATAAACTTCTGTTTCCTTTGAAGAATTTGATGAAATTTCAAAAATCTCAATAAAACATAAAATCTAGACAACATTCATCGCTCTTCGGTCGTGTATGCGCTAATGGAAAACTCCTTGAATCTTGAATAACACGAAAAGAGAACTCTTGCTAGACGCCGAAGATATAAACCAGTGATAAGTAAAACGGGCGTTTTTGTGTGAGACAATTCGAGAAATGCATCAAATTCATGCAAAATTTAACACCTATCAAAATCAGAGAGTCATTACGTAGCAGAAGCAAATATGAAAAGAAAGAAAAAAGAAGAATGCTTTCTTGTAAAATTTTATTTTCTATCAAAATTCATTAATTTTCATCCAAATCTGTTGAACTGAACAGACTTTTTTTCCTTGAAAATCAATTTTTCTCAATAATTTGATTGAGGAGGTCGTTACTTGATGAAAATCGATATACATACTTTCAATGAAATAAAACCAAAGTATTTAGATTTTCACCATATTAACAAATGTATCTATCTGATGAAGCCACAGTATGGTGAAACCGGTTATAGATTTGTTAATATAGTGAAAATCTAAATACTTTAGTTTTATTTCAATTTTTTCTTCAACTTTGACGGTGAATATGTCAACATATAATTAAAACATTATATGAAGTTGAAATAACTTTGACGAGTAGACCAGATTCCTGGAGATCCCTTTATTATTCTGGAACACTCTGAATAGTTGATTTTTTCTTTATCTCCATAAGGGTTCTGGAAAAATTTCTAAACGCAAAAATTTCGTGAAAGTCACGAAAGGAATTGTTAAATTCACAAAAAATCTGAAAAATTCTGCTCACTCAACTAAACTGGAGGTAGGATCTATGATATATACACATATGTATGTAGATGATTTTATTTTTCATATTCGTTACGGTTCTGGGATAGAAATAACTCAATTGAAAGATGCGGTAAGAAGATTTAGAACCAGCAATGCTGGTGGATGTCGCCACACCGAATAAAAACAACGTGCTGAACAAGTTCCAAGAGACAAAGTCCCCCCAAATTTGCATGATAACCTTAAGAAATTAGAATTGCATAAGAATACCTATATAGAAATGCAAAAAGCTGTAATTCTTAATACATGTAGGATAGTAAGGAGATTTTTGAAAAGTATATTGTAATCGAGCCTATTCCCTCTGATTGCTGAATCTGGGAAAGGTAAATTATATCCAGCTAACAGCTTGTAATAATGAGAATAATATTTAGTGATGTATTTTGCGTTTTCGATAGTCTAAAAAAGTGTGTACGTACGTCTATTTTTCTCCGAGTGATATGGTTATGAAAGTCTTCACCTAAACGACAATTGTGTCTTTTTTTATGTGCATGTAATAGACATAGCTTGATATTGTTAATACTTCACTTGAAACTGGTACTTTGCCTTCTGACTGGAAGTGCAGTACTGTTGTCCCCATTCCAAAGGTGTCTAATCCAACGGTACCTGATGATTTGAGGCCAATTAATTTGCTTCCCATAGTCGACAAGATTGTTGAAATTGTGGTTCGTGAGCAGATTAGTAATTTTCTTGAAGAAAATGGGTTGATATACGTCAATCAGTCTGGATTTAGAGGTGGCCACTCATGTGAGTCAGCGTGCCAACTGGTGTTCAGTCAATGGAAAAAAGATATCGATAGCGGAAAAATCATAATTAGTGTTTTTGAAACAATTGACAGAGTATTGCTCATTAGAAAGTGTTGAAGGAATTGTGTTGAAATGGTTAGCATGTTTT
This sequence comes from Cryptolaemus montrouzieri, assembly GCA_013387265.2. NCBI lineage: Eukaryota > Metazoa > Arthropoda > Insecta > Coleoptera > Coccinellidae > Cryptolaemus > Cryptolaemus montrouzieri. The sequence continues at coordinate 66,984,311 of JABFTP020000021.1, read as the reverse complement.
TTGGAGGGTAGGTGTCAGAGGACTCTGATTGATGGTAATTTCTCTCAGCAGAGGGAGGTAAAATATGGAGTTGCCCAGGGCAGTGTACTCGGTCCTCTTCTCTTTATTATTTACATGAACGATTTAAATAGGTACTTGGAACACTCTTTTGTGAATTTGTTCGCTGATGACACATTGATATCGGTGTCTGGGGATGACTTCGGGAAGTGGTTGGTGTTATTAATGCGGAACTGGAAATCATGAATAACTGGATGATGTTCAATAAACTGAAACTGAATAGTAACAAAACTAAATGTATGGTACTTGGTTCTAAAGCTAATTGTAGTAAGTTTAAGAGTGAAGTTTATGTATTGAAAATTCGCGACATGGCTCTCAATTTTGTATCTGAAATTAAATCTCTGGGAGTGACTATTGATCCCCAATTGAATCTGTCTCAACATGTGTCTGTCTTATGCAAAAAATTGGGAAAAAATCGGTTATTTTTATAGAGTGTGTAATAAACTTTCACTCTGGAGCAGAAGAATTGTATATAATTGTATGATATATCCTAGTTTCAATTATTGTGCTTCTCTTTTGAGTGTTTGTGATAAGAAAGATATTCAACAGTTACAGTTCCTTCAGAATAAGTGTATGAGATTTTTGTTAACATGTAATAGGCGCACCTCTATAAATTTTATGCTTAAAGAACTGAATTTCCTGAGCGTTCGGCAGCTTGTGACTCAATCTTGTCTGGTTCTTATTTACAAAACAGTAAACAAAAAAAAACACCTTTGTATTTGCAAAAGTTTCTAAAACGAAGATTAGAGTCAGTGTGTTACGGGTTGCGCGGCGCTCAGGATTTTCAAATTGAGAAATATGCCTCAACTGCCATGGAAAGGTCACTTTTTATTGAGGGTCTGAAAGCTTATAATGCATTGCCACTTTTTGTTAAGTCATCTAGCACTGTAAGGATCTTCAAAGTTAGATTGAAGAAAATGTTTTTTTGTTCTTAGAATTATCTTTCCGAAATCTTTGCTGATTTTTTCATGTAATATGTGTGATTAAGCAGCAGATTGCTAAATAAATAGATATTATTATTATTATTATTTATAGAATAATCTGAAAACTTATCAAAATTTAGTCACGCCGACCACAAAATTGCCATATTTCTCTGCGAATATTTATAGTTATAGAAAGATTATTTCTATTTGTAAGGTAATATCATTCTTTAATACTATTCCTGATTTTCCTCAATCCAACACTGCAAACAACTCAGGAAACGTTATAAATTTAATAAAACCATTCTCCGGACGATTATAAATACTTAACTTGGATACACCTGAAAGGAAATGTTTAAACAGGTTGTTTTTATATCAGATTGAACAAAGGAAATCAGGTGGTTCGTGTGAGAGATACAAAGGTTCCCCTCAAAGCGGGGCGTAATAAAAATACAATGAAAGTCGCTCCCGCGGATTCTTTCGGCTTCTTTGCTTACTTGAACATAAAGAAACGTTTAAAAAGGGGCTGCTTAATTAAATTATCGGCTGATATTTAAAACAGCTCCCGGTAACCGAACAAACACTTGATCCCGGCAATCCTCTGGCCCTCGAGACAGAACTCGAGCCCTTTTTGATTTACTCGACTCTTGACGCGATTATTTTCATTGTTTTGAAAATTAATTTTTCCGAGATTTGACAGAACAAAGTTTCAGCCTTTCAGAGCTCAAAATTAGGTAACCGATAATTGCAAAATATGACTTTTTTTTCTGTAACCAATCAAATCTTGTCTTATTTTGTTTATATCAATAAGAATGAAATATTTTTCTTCGTTGACTATTATTCTCGAGCACGTCTGGACTGATCTGAAAAATTTTCACAGTTTATATGTACGGTTGATCAAAAAAAAATTGGGAAAACGAGTAATAATTTGTGAAAAAAAAACTGAAGGTACAATTTCAGTATAAAGTTAAAATTTTATCTCACGATTCACGCACAAAATACTTTTTTTCGACTAATCTGTTATATTACTGAAATAATGTTCAAACAAAGGGACAAATATCATCATAATTTTCATGGCAGTCATCATAACTAACAATAGGAATGATATATTCCGTTGTTGTTGTGTTCCATATACTTGAGGAAAAGCTTTCCTCGTTTAATACAGAAAAAGTCAAGCTAATCACTTGATGAAAGATTTCTACTAAATGATTAAAAAAATTGAAGAAAAAACACCAGCTTAAGTTACACAAAATATTATGAATAGAAATATGTTTGGCATATTTTGCGAATTTCATCCCAGTTTCAAGTACTGGGCTAGTCGTTAGTTATTGGTAAATTATGTTTGGGATCTGATAAAATTTCTACGAATTCTTATAATTCCAACCTCTTACTTTTATTACCTGAATGTGAAATTTGGATTTTATGAAATCCAAGAAATGGTTTTCGTTTAAAACTGTTCTGAAACCCTATTTGTTAAGATTATGCCTTATATTTAAACAGAATAAAATAAACACAAAAGTACGAATGAGTAAAAAATTTGTTCACTCTTGATCATTAACAAAGATCGATACATGTGAAAAAAAAACGGGATATATAAATTGTAATATTATAATTGTCCTGCTTATTATATATTTCTAACTAGTCGTTACAACAATATACGAGTAGACGAGCATAAAATATTAATAAATCATAATAAATTTTAACAACTCTTCTTTGAGAACACTGTATATACGAAAATCATTCCTAAAATTTCAGCTTCAAGTAACAAAAACATGAGATTTGATTCTTTAGAATTCGTAGAATTTTCACCAGCTCACAAATTTAATCTACCAATTACGAACGACCAGCTTGATTTCCATTTATTACATTTCTTCTATCTGTTTCTTAACAATAAATGACATTGTAATACTTTAATTTCCTCTTAGTTCTTGAAAAAAACAAACAAATCAGTGTTTGAAATCAGTTGTTGGCACTTTGTTTCTGTTGTAAGCACAAATAAAAGATTCAAGTTTTGTGATTCGACCATGGAAAGACGACATTCGACTAGAGAAGAGATGTTACGAGCCGTTGGCATGCTCCAAGCTGGGAGCTCACAACGGGAAGTATCCAGAGTTCTGGGAAGTAGCCCAAATGTGATAAACCATTTATGGTGGCGTTTCAATGAAACAGGTAGCGTAGAAGAACGCCATACAGGTCGGTTCAGGATTACTACAGTCGCCCAACACCGATTCTTGGTTTTACAAGCCAGAAGAGATCGTACTACCACAGCATCTCAATTAGCTTAAGAGCTATCACGAGTTCAAAATGTACAAATTCCCGACCAAACTGTGAGGAATCGACTGCACGGAGGTCAACTCCTCTCCAGACGTCCTTTGAGAGTTCCACAACTGACCCATGGAAATCGCGCTGCTCGTTTAGCTTGGTGCCAAGAACACGTAAACTATGATCAAGAGAGGTGGGCCACAGTTCTCTTCAGAGATGAATCTAGATTCAGTTATTTTCCCGATTCGGGAGGAATTCGAATATGGAGGGAACCTGGAAAGCAAAACCATCTCTAGCATGCTCGTGAAGTTGTTAGACAGGGAGGCGGATCAGTGATGTTTTGGGGAGGTATACGCCTTGGTGGAATTAACCTCGTTTTCATACAGAACAACCTCACGGGAAATTCTCACGCCAATGAGATAGTTTTACCTGTAATGGTACCGTATCTCCAAACAATAGGTCAAAATCTACTCTTCCAACAAGATAATGCCCTTCCTCATCGTGCAAGAGTTGTCTTGAACGTTACTGAAGAGAATGATATCGATCTTCTACCGTGGCCATCCTGATCCCAATATCTAAATCCCATCGAGCATGTGTGGGACATCCTAAAAAGAAATCTCCTGCGTCAAAACGTCTTCCATCATGAGCAGGAGCTTCGATTAGCAGTTCAGGGGGCTTGGAATGAGTTAGGCCAAAATGTAATAGACAATTTGATATTGAGCATGCCGCGACCATGCCAAAGTGTCATTAATAACAGAGATGGACCTTCTTGGTACTGAAAAATATAAGTTCTTCCATATCGTTTCGAAAATATTAGTTCAGGATTTTTTTTTGTGTTTTACCAAATTTCGTCATTTTCAAATTTCAAATTTTTTGTATAATAAGTGCTTCGGAGAAGTCAAATATTATTTTGTTTTCTTGAGAATACATTATATACAATACATCCTATCAAAAACCGAAAGATTTCTATAAATTCATATTTTAAAGATATTGGTAAGTGTTCTCTACACTTTTTGGGGTGTCTATATATATATATATATATATATATATATATATATATATATATATATATATATATATATATATATATATATATATATATATATATATATATATATATATATATATATATATATATATATATATATATATATATATATATATATATATATATATATACTGGGTGATTCACCAGTGGCGCGGTGCTCTGTATGTTGTACACTCTTAAAGATTTCATTTTTGTACGAATGGTATTGTATTCAGAAAATAAAAATCTACTTCAGCAATTTATTTTGAAGTAAATCGGTTGTCCCTATTTTCTATAAGAAAATCTTGTGAGGTTTTTCAGATTGGAAGACCACTTTTTTGTTGTAGATTCAAGAGCGTCTAAAACTCTGCTATAATGTCTTTAAGTTATAAGTTTATTTGGTGAATAGTTTCGTCACAATATTTTTTTTCCATGAATGAATGCTTTTTTCCTTTTGTTTTCGTATTGCCCAAGGATAGGTTCATTCATGAACTGAAATATATAATCCTCATTTTATACAGGAGTGACTCAAAATAATTATTCAATATTGTAATTTTGAAAATATCATATCTTGATTTTTGTATATGAAACATCCTGTATTCTATTATTCATGTCGACGCATAAAATATTGTGCCACATTTTTGCAGAAGTAACCTTATCCTCATTTTAGACAATTTTCGAAATTTAAAAAATAAACTTAAATAATAAAATCAGAGGTTGCGAAATAAGAGTTTATTAGTACATATCATTATACTTGATCAGAGAAATGAAGATATTTTAAGGTAGTCGTGTATGAAATACGCAATAGATTGGCTTTTGGTGTGTTCGAATCCTTCTGAGGAAAGTCCGTTGAACTCTCGACAACATCTGCAGATTAACTGACTGAAAGGCGTCGACTATTCTCTGTGTCATATCCAACTGTGTTGTAGAAGGAATCTGGTAAACTATGCCCTTGATATAATACAACAAGAAAAAATCTAGACTTGTAAGGTCCGGAGACCTAGCTGGCCATCTAACAGGACCACCGCGTCCTATTCATTTGTTTGGAAATACATGCCCAAATGCTCCCTAACCTGATATGAGTAATGTGCCGGTGCTCCATCCTGTTGAAACCACAAACCTTGTCTTATATGCTCTGGTACATCGGCAAGTAACATTGGTAGATGATTTTGCAGAAAATCTGAATACATTTCACTATTGAGGTGCCCGTCGAAAAAGTGCGGCCTAATAAGATATCCATATACTATAGCGGCCCATACGTTCAAGGACCAACGATGCTGGTGATCTATTCGTCTCATGGGTTGTGGAATTTCTGTGGCGTAATAATGAAAGTTGTGCCTGTTAACAAGCCCATTCTTGTGGAAAGTTGCCTCGTCCGAGAAAAGAACTCTGCTAAACATATTTAGATTTTCCGCTACTTTGTCACTTGCCCAATTGCAGCAATTGATTCGATTTTCATAGTCTTGATTGTTCAGTTCCTAGTGCAGCCGTACATGATATGTATCAAATTTATTCATTTTCAAGATTCTCTGGACGGAAGTTTGACTTATATTTGTTAGATGAGAAATCTTTCTTTGGCTGTTTTTTGTAAGCGATATTACCCATTTCGATAAATCTAATTAGAAATTTTTCAAAGCATCTTGCATCAGGATTCCTCTCATCAGGAAATCTTTGTGCATAAACTTTCTTGCCAACAAAGAATTTTTACCACCCTCACCCAGAATAAAATTCATATCAACCATTTCTTCTTTGGAGAACTTCATGGCAGTCAATTGAGTAAATTGGGTTCAAACCTCACTTTAATAATGTTTAAAAACAAAACACTGATAAGTTCACCATGTAAAATGCAGAATATAATATGTCCGGACACCTGACAGAAGGCACAAATAAAAACCAATGTCAACACATCCCTCGATTAACGTTTTAATCATCTTGATTTCATCATTCCTTAAAAGAATTATCTTGTTAGGTTTCATTTTTTACTACCTGAATCATTACAGAAAAAAACTTCTGTGCGAATAATGATGCATGTTGATTGAGTTTCATCAAAATTTTTACAAGTAATCGAATATTTCGAAAATGATCGAAGATAAAGAGAAGGTTATTTCTGCAAAAATATAGCACAATATTTTATGCGTTGACATGAATAATGAAATACAGGGTGTTCCATCTGAAAAAAACAAGGTATGATATTTTTAAAATTACAATATTCAATAATTTTTTGAGTCACTCCTGTATAAAATGAGGATAATCTATTTCAATTGATCAACAAAGCTATCCTTGGGCAATAAGAAAACGAAAAGAAAAAGTAGTCATCCTCTCTGGCCGAAGGAGCATGCGATGATGTGAGAGCCTGTTTTCATGAATTTTTACGGTGAAAAAAATATTGAGACGAAACTACACACCGAAAAAACTTATTATTACATATATGACATTATAACAGAGTTTATTCCGGTCCTGAATCTTAAACAAAAAAGTGGTCTTCCAACCTGAAAAAACCACCCAAGATTTTTTATAGAAACTTGGGACACCCTATTTACTGCAAAATAAAATTCTGAAGTAGATTCTTTCTAAATACAATACCGTTCGAACAAAAATGAAATCTTCAAGAGTGTACGAGCTACAGAGCACCGCGCCACTCGTGAATCACCCAGTACTATAATACACCTAAAATAATAGTTCAATATGTATGTTCATGAGCATCACTGGCTGATATATTCTAGTCTAAATAATTCCAAAATACCTCTTAAACGGTATAAGCATATTTAGACGGTCCACACTTCTAAGGGAAGAGATCTTTATGACGAACCATAACAGAATCGCATTCAATTAACCTTTCTAGTGTGTCAAAGGCTAATATTGAGGTAACCTATAAGCGTCTTATTGATGTTTGCCGATATATCCGCAAGAGAAGGCGCGTTGTTGTAGAACATCTTATTTGCAGGTCGAACGGGTTCTGTGTAGCTTCCGGTCACTTTGTTCGCCCTTTATGTCGACCCTTTCAATGTCAATATATCACAGTGCACACGGGACTGCCTGTTCTATTTGCCAACCCCTTCCCCGGAGAAAAGCTCGCGCTTTTGTGGAACGTATGACGACCGTATGAAAAATTCGGCAACTTTGTCGTTTCAAACCATAATTTTGGGTTGATGCTACGCAATATTCTTTCTTGATATTATCATCGTTTGGTGGGAATTTCGAAACATGAGATTCATCAGTTACACCAGATGAATAAATAATTTAAAGGTTGAAATTTTTCAACTTACAACAAAGATTAGATCAGAGTGGTAGCTATGATAATTTTCCCATTCATTAGTATATCGAAAAATATTATTTCATAATCAAGCGGATGGATGATATGGACAGATTTCGACGTTTTATTGCTGAAGCTATATGTAAATGGGGGAAGATGAGAGTCCCTTTCACCTTGTTCTTTTTGAGTGAGGAACTCATTCCTGCAGACAATTCAGCGTAGTTTGCTTTGTTTTCAAGTTCGAAAAAGTGCCAATTTATCGATCGTTTTTGAAGTTATGTAACAATGGTTTCGACATTCTACAATGTACAAATTATTCAATGTTTTTTAATCTATTCATTTTAATATTTCGTGAATATTTTATGGTTTATAATAACGAAACATCCATATCGCACGAAAATTTTGAAAAGTTTAATTTGATTGGATGTTACATACAAAATGATTATGATGCTTATGGTGCAAAAGCTGGTGAACAGCTCAGCATTCTGAAGAAAAATAAATATAAATCTTATAAAGTGTGAATATCCTAGTTTTTGCAGCAAGGCGATTTCTAACGTCTACACGATATTTACAATCGGTTTCTGCAAAAATCTTGTGAAAATCCACTGATTTTTCGAAAAATCAAACTGATGAAATTCACATCAGCATTGATGGAATATTTGATCGTCAAACTGATCATTGGTAGTGGGATGTAAACCCACATCCCCTGCTAATATTCAACGACAAGGCCGATATTATATTCACACAATAGTTGTAAGTTGGGAAACATTGAATAATCTATTGGTCATTGCAAGAATTAATTTAACCTTCGGCTATTTTCGAAGAAAATTATTTTTCAATGGACAATATTCAACCTTTCGTAAAATGTTAAATATCCTCTTCATAATCACCGTTAACTTGGGCCACAGGGAAGTGGTACAGCACGGTCAGATGTCACGAATAGGAACAATGGACTGCAGTTTCGGTCTCGTTTGACCTCGTCAGCATTGTCTACCCATTCGCAACACAAGGCTATGCCGTTACCTACTCATCTCAATTCGTTGCAGCGAACGCAATAATTTAAATGTCACTGCCCCCAACGAACCGAAACAGAGGCTACCTCACCAACGCCCCGCAAAACGGTGAAGCCAAAGAGCAGATAAAACAGGAAAACGTTAAGTGGTCACACTAGTTCGATAATATACCGCCATGCGACACTCACGTATCACACAGAAGCGGCCGTCGAAGGACCGACGCTCCTCATTTCTACAATGAATGTATGTGTATGCCTGGTTTACAACCAGGCATACACAAACATCTCAAAACAAAAAGTTACTATATGCGAGATTTCGCAATGTGTAGAAACATCGAAGAAAATAATTTTTCAAGGGACAATATTCAACCTTCCGTAGAATGGTAATGTTAAAATAATAAAAAATATATATATATATATATATATATATATATATATATATATATATATATATATATATATATATATATATATATATATATATATATATATGACAAATGTCATATTTTTCGAACGACTGTCAAAATTTTCTAGCAAATTTCTTCTTAAAATTAAGGAAGTTCCACGAAGGAATAATATATGGGCGATGTCAACCCAGATTATTGGGTCCATAATGTTTCTAAAACATTTATAGATCATAATCGGCATCAATTTGAGGAAATATAGCAGGTTATGTTTTTTTTTTTTTATTATCTGCTCAGTCCTTTTCATGACCTTGATTGCTATGTAAAATCTTTTCTCAAATTTGTTTAGACATATAAGAAGTATGATTGTTGAAATATTTTTCTGCTGGTTTTCTTTTTCCATTGTTACAGATTCCTGTCCCAAACCCCCTTTCTTTCACTCTTGTCTTCGTTTGGAAATCATGGAATGCAAGAGTGAATGAAGTGGTTAAGCAGAGAAATATTTGGTACTCTTTTTGTACACACGACACTAACACAACATAAACAGACAAGCTATTGCTAGTGCAATAGCGACATGGAAACGAGTTTTTTCCTCAGGTTTTTTTCACTCGTTTATGGAATCATATGCCAGATAGTATGATTCCCCTGTTACATTTCCTGAGCTCACACTTGTGCTTTTTCTGACACACACCAAAATTATAGATATAAGCATTTATTGGGAATACAATTATTCAAATTTTGTAAATCCTCTCGTTTCAAAAGAATATATATATATATATATATATATATATATATATATATATATATATATATATTAACATTCTACGGAAGGTTGAGTATTGTACCTTGAAAATTAATTTTCTTCGATGTGTCTACACATTGCGAAATCTCGCATATAGTAACTTTTTGTTTTGAGATGTTCAGCTATTTTAATCATTACATGTAAATTCTGTGAATGGATATAGAGCTAGTAGATAAAATTAATATAATATCAATATTCAACGTCAATATGAGTTCAAACAAAACCAAAAACAAAACAAATTTACGTACGGCTAGGTCGCTGCGTTATTACAAATGATAATTTATTCACACAACAGTAGTAACTCGATGAAAAAATATTAAATAATTCATATAAATTGTCATTGCAACAACTAATTTTCGAATTGTCATAATTAGAGTACAAAACATACTTGAGCTATTTAACTAGATTTAATTAAATTTAAACATAGCGAAAATATGGGAAAAAGTATTAAAAAACCAGATCTTAAATTTTTTGGACAAACTTGGTATACTTTCAAAGAGACAATTCAGATATATGACCGGCAAAAGTACAGCACATACGCTGACCTTTTTAATTCGGAAACTATGTGATAATGTGGATGATGAAAGTCAGCCTTCTCTTGCCTTGTTTTCAGACTAAACGAAGGCTTTCGATACGGTATTCATGATGTTTTGTTTGGTAAGATTGAAAGATATAGGCTGCGAGGGAAATGTTTTGAGTCTCATCAAGAGCTACTTACAGAATAGGAATCAATATGTTCAGATAGGTAGAAGTAGCAGTGGATTATTGAATATAGATTATGGAGTACCTCAAGATATGGTGCTTGGTCCCCTACCTGAATGATCTTTTACTTGTTGAGCGGGCAGGTGTGGACATTGTGTCTTTCGCCGACGACACGGTAGTGTATGTAACTGAAAAAACATGGAATGAAGTATATTCAGCAGCTTCCAAAACTATAAACGAAATAAAATAATGGATGGATATCAACCTTCTTTCACTGAATTTGAAAAAAAACCGTTCATCTGGATTTTTCAGCTAATGATATCACTCAACCAGTCAATCGTAGTTTGCAGATTCATTCATCTTCATGTAGAATGAATCTTGTAACGGTGTTGAAATTGAAAAGGTGAATCAAGTTAAATACTTAGGAATAATTGTTGATGGGAATTTGAGATGGAACCATCACATAAATTATATATCTGATAAATTGAGGAAAATGTTACTTATACTACACACTTAGAGATGTCTTACCACCGGAATCGCTCAGAACGTTGTATTTTGCACTGGCTCAGTCCGTATTGTCGTACGGTATAATAGTTTGGGGTAGAGTATATAAAACCCATTTGAGAAAAGTTGAAATATTACAGAGATCTTAAGATAATGATGAGGAAACCTAGAAAATTTCCTACAAAATCTCTTTTTGATAAGACAAAAGTTTTTGACGTAGTACAGTTGTATGCCGTGGAGGTTTATAGATTCGTTTTTCTGAATTGAACATGTTATAGATTGTTTGATCATGGATATATTACTCAAAATCAACATCTTTCTAATATAAGAATCAATAGAGTACGCAAAGAGGTACTTGCTCGTAGTTTTATGAATGCTGCTGTTTCACTCCATAATATTTTGCCATCTGAACTGAAGGATGTAAATAACTTACAAGCTCTGCCAATATTTATGAAAAAAGTTTTTAGCTTCATATAAAACCGAAATACTTGAGTTGTAGAGTCCTTTTTTCGAAATATATAACACGTAGTTAATTTTGCATTCATTATCCTTTCTCAGGACAAAACTGAAATTGTCTCGATTTCATTCATTCATTGCATATTGAGAGGTTGACAATCTTTCGCGATTTTTGTATTGAAGTATATTGAATGTTCTTCATGATTTTGTGATTCGTCCTACAGAATGCAAATTCAGATGAAAATTTTTATTGGAACTGGTTCTCGTAGAGTAAATCTCCAATATAACCCAAAAAACATAGGCCTTGTAGCATCAAGTCATGAGAATTAGGTGGCTATTTCACTAAACCTCTAGTTTCTTTCAAATCATCCAGAAAATTCAAATTTAAAGGGTGACTGCTGGCCTTTGCCAGGTGGGAAAGACGCTTTTGTGTAGAGAGAAAGTATTCGATCTTTGTGCGAGCTGCAGTTGATCGAGAATCCCTCCAAACTAAATAAAGATTTTTTCATAACGACCGCCATTCAAGCTTTCATCAAAAGTTTATGAAACTAAAACGCGGCTATTTTTCCCTTGATGCTGCCGATCAGTGTGGCATTCGGAATTGACATTAAACTAAAAATGCTCATGTTGATAGCTTTGCCCCTAAGCATTCGAGTTTTTCAAACTTCCATTGTATATCTGAAGAATCAGCACTGTTCATTTCCAGTTGTCATCGCTATATTTTGGCTTACTCTTATCTCATTCGTTTCCAATCCAGATTCTTAAGCCACACTTTCTAATTTACGAAAGATTTTTTCAATCTGTGAACTGAGAGAATAGATTTTGTTGAGCAAATAAAATATTGACGAAATGTTTGCTTCAAATTCCATGTAAACTGCTATGTATATCGGTATTGTTTCAGGGCATTCTGGCTATCGCTATATAATCTCTGTACCTGCAGCTACATCTTCTGAAAAATATGGAAGATAACTTGCGAAATATTTGCTACTTTCTGGTTATCGGGATCCCTCGGGCTCGTCATTTTATCCTATCATATTCTCAAGTGTTTACTTGCCAACTGCTCAAGCGACTTAGACGGTGCTTCGTTTTTATTTTTATCGGCCCTTCTGGCACATGAATATTTAACAACCAAGCCGACTTAATCTGTGTCAGGGGAACTGAAAGTAGCCAATATGAGTTCCTTAGCTTAGACTCCACACTCGCTGGAACCCCTACGCGCCTGAACGCCGCAGAATTAAGGAGAAAATGATTTGTGATTTATGAAAATGCGTCGGCGCTTGGCTTCTCACTTCAGGAAAACGCCAACTAGCATTAAACAATGGGTCGTCTTGTGGGAATTTTCTCGCCGCCGCAACGTCTTTCTCTATGAAGATTCATTATTATATCGCGAAGTTATAAATGGGGATCACCGCCAGACACTAAATGGCGAAACTTTTGCAGATCGAATTAAGTGTAAATGAGTTAAATCTAGGTGAGGATTATCGATTTCTGTAATTTACCAATATTTTATGAACTTTGCTGATCAACTTAATAATTAGAATGATTTTCTACTTGAACCATTCTACATGTCGAGCAGAAAACATCAAGAAACTGACAAAGAATATCGACACTTGGAAAAAACGTACAAATTTGTATATATCAAGAGAAACGTATCTGAAACAATTTTGCTAGTTGATTACGAATATTTTGACTCACAAACCTTGTCTCGTGAATGGTGATGGTAACTGCGACGAAAATGAATAATATTGTATCGCACTAAACCAATTACATACATATTACATATTGAAAGTAATCAATAACTTATTGACAAATAGCTCGAGAAATACAGACATTCGAGGTAACAATAATAAGTATAGTAATATACATTTTCTAAACATACTATTCTCAAGGAAATATCCATAATTACCATCGATACTCCCTAGACAATAAATGTAGTGAATTGAATATTCTAGCTTATCTACAGCCTCATTTCTCTCAATATCATCCTTTTCTCAATTATAAGAAAATAATGTTGAGAAGTTTCTCTAGAAGATGCAAGTATGACTAGATTTGACTCCCATTTATTCCTCAATTTGTAACTCTAGTATAGAGCATTACCTCCCAACGAGAATTCTACCCCCTCCTCCTTTAACTGAAGCCTTGTCAGCTGAAAAATGTCTCACCAACAAAATCATCATAGGGAATATTTGCACAGCTTCAAAAATGAATTTCGAATATCTATATGAATCGATAACTTTTTCGAGTTAAATTTCCGTTACAGGAAGCTTCAACTGGGAAAAAGGTATCATAATCTTATATTTGACATAGCCTTTGAACCCGATATATTTTGAATAAACGGTATAACAGATCGATATCAGTATTGAAGAAGGTATTTTAACTGGTTGATTTGAAAGTTAAGTGATCAATCATCCTCCCTCAGTTTCCCTAAACTCGCGAATTTCAATCGCATAGAGTTCTTCTTCTTCAATGGGAAGGTCCATTGATGCTCTGAACGAATTTGGCCAACACATTGTGTTAGGGGTCTATACAGGATGTTCCAATCATGTTCAACAGACGGTAATCTCCAGTTTGCTTTATAACTGGAACAAGAATGAGGTCCACTTATTATTAAGAAAAATTATAAAAATCATCCCAACCAGCATATTCAATTTTCACACATATTCTCATCATACAATGATCAATCTCTTTCAATCAGAACAGTATCACTGTTTGCGAAATTCACGAGGAAACTCGGTGTACTCAATTGAGGAAGACTAAATATTGTGACACTCTATTTTCAAAATAACAGTTGTGCAAAAAGAACAGCAAGAATATTTAACAAAACTCATACATACAAAGAAGAGAGTCACCAATATGCCAATCGTTTCAGTGGTGTACCAAATGAATGAAATAGCACGTCCTGTGGACAATGAAGCCGTTCAATTTGCGGTATCATCTACAAATGGACATAACTCAGTCCATTAGGTAATTATCCCTTCAAACTAGCGTATCAAGTACAATTGTCTACAGATTTGTGAATTATCACAAGTTGCTTCGCTACAAAATGGGATTACACCATGAACTGAATGAAGTTCAGTGAAAATATTTCTTCAAAATATCTGTTTTTCTGTCGACACTTTCGTCTTGCTCAACTGAGAGATGAACAGACACAATTGCCGGTTCTGAGGAGCATACGCAGAATCCTCACTTATACAGCAAAATACAAATACAAACTCTACAAAAATTGAATTTTGGGTGAGATTCTACGGGAATCGTCTTGTTAAATCTTTGAAAGATTTGTGTCAAATATTCTATTCGTTCTTTCGGCACAATTTCTATTTCAAAAATAAACGATGGCAATTTTCATTTTATCTTCTGTTGATCACCCTTTTTTGAGTTCTTTTGCAGAAAATACAATATTATATTTCAACTTAATCGAACCGATGACCTTGCTAGCACAATAAACTCCTCAGTTTAAACACCCTGCATAGACCCCTACCGCAATGTGTTGACCAAATTCGTCCACACAATAAAGAAACCTTTTCACATGATACTCTTTGCGATTGAAATTATTAGGTTTGGGAATTCTGAATGTAGGGTATTGGCCCCTACACTTAAATTAACATGCTGTGTCTTTAATACCGATATCGATCAGTATTTTCATTAATCAAAAATAGATCGGGTTTAACGGGTTGTTAAATTATTATATGATGATATATCTTTCAAGCTGAAACACCCTATATCGATAATGTAACTCAAAAACTTATTAAGATAACCAAGAAACATGTTCAATGAGGTGCCTCATATTCCCAATGATGATTTTGTATACTTCACAAAACATTAAATATCTATCTTTGCTCGATATTTTCATCGATTGTGTCGGAAACCACACTAATGAGAACTGAGAAAATCGTGAACAGAATAAATAGCAGATCGCGTTCAAACTCACCGTTGGTATAGAAAACAATAGTGCCAACTCAGCAACAACAAAAATGTTGACAGTCGTTTTAAGCAGATCAATTCCCAGAATTTTTCGGACAGAATGTACAACTGTGTGAACTTCATTCGCCTGTCAATTCTGGGTAAGAATGAATTATTTTCGCCAATCAACGGTGTAATCAATATCAATATGTAATCGTCGCTGATGGTGGCCGTCTACGCTATAATTAGCATCCCTATTGGCTGTCAGTACAATATCGTGGTTCCCATACATATAATACGAGAAAACGCCGCCAGTATTTAAAGAAATTGATGAGAATTCTCAGGAGTGCGGATGAATAATACTAATAGTTTGGAAAATTGATCACAGTTTACGAGAAGATGCTGATATTATGTTGAATTAAAACTACAATTTTTGATTCGCGTTTTCTTTCAAATTTTGACTTACTTGTCTGCAGCTTTAATTAATGAGGTACAACAAGTTCACAGTTGTCATGGAATTATGAGGAGCTTTTCTGTGTCTAACCTATCACATGTGATTCAAAGAGTAATAATCGACAGGTGGAAAAAAATTTAAAAGTTCATCTGTGTGAAAATAAATCGACCACCCTAACCTAAAAGGAAGTATATCCACATTCGACTGTTTATTATTTAACAGCACAGGCGTATTGCTTGTATGTATATGCTACTATTGTACAAAGCTACAAAGTCCTAAGACAACTGTTAGAACTTCCTTAGATCACTCTCAGACAACTCGTACTTTGTACATATAGCTAATATACATAATGGCAACACGCCAGAGGCGTTAGCCATAAAACGATCAAATGGAGAGTACTGACTTCAAGGCTAGGAGGGTTAATAGATGGTCAAAAGGTACTTTTTCATCATGAGCTCTTGAAGTATTCATCAAAGATGAGAAAATCAATTTTATATCATACAGTTATACTTTCATTCATAATGCACGACGGACGATATATACAGACCGTATACTAGTGTTTTCAATGTTTGATATTTCAGGGTTGGTACGTATAAAATCAATATCGAAAAAATAAACAATTTCATGATCTAGTTTTACGATATCACCAACCGTTAACTAGATAAATGGCCAAAGACGATAATTTTGTCATTTGGAAACCTTGAATATTTTTCTGCAGAGCTTGGATCAGTAGATATTATTGATAGTTTAGGTATTTTTAAGACCTGTATCAATTTTCAGCTCTATGCGCATTATTGTTAATTTATCATCTTCTTTGGACTATTCCCTGGACTGAAAAAATATTCTTGCAGGCTAATAACCCAGTAGGGGTGCGTCGATGGAGGAACTTGAGTTAATTTTCTCGAATATTTATCCGATGGAGAAATAGTACCCACCCATTTCAGAAACAATCCGAACTGCTTTCCTCAATTCATAACGAAATTTCAGAAGGACTTCCAATCTAATCACCAAAATCATAAAACGACCTGTTGAAATAAAATAGGGATTAATCTGCAAGTTCATTATTTACGTTGATGCCATTCAGTTCCGCTGGAAAAAATACAATTCAACGTCTTTATATTCATCATTAGTAGCTCAAATCCCTAAAAATGAAAATTTACATCAAGCGAGTTCTCACATCGCAGCTTACCTTGTATTATTAACTTACAAAGATGACTTGGAAACTTATAATGACCGTGAAATGCTCCCAGTAATGACGTCGAATGGCAATCGAATATAAAATGGGAGAAGATGGCAGCATTAATGCTGTAAATTCTTTTTTCTCGAAGCAGAAACTGCAATTGCGTTTGTTTACTTTATTCCAGTATTGCCTTAAAGTGAAAGAGCAGAAATACCCATCATTAATTAAAATCTGTATTATTTGGTGAATTTATTGATTGGAAATATCAACGTATGTCTCAAGAATTTGTGGGATAAAATGCAGTAAAACGACAAGAGCTAATAATGAAAGATTTTGAATTTACTTAAGAAATGAGAAATCCACAATGAAGTCTTACAGAAATTCACTCAGAAACTATTGGGTACTCGAGGACAAAAGGTAATTAACTTTGATTTAGGAGATCACTATTTGATGAAAATTGATAAACATTTTAATTCAATAAAATAATGATTTTCAAATTTTCACTAACTTAACACATGTTTCACCACTCTGAGACTTCTATAGATAAGTTGTACATTTGAAATGATGTGCCTTATATATTACACGGTAAAGCCAGTTTCTTAACTAAATAAAACGAAAATTCAAACAGAGTTGCTTCTTATGAGAACTGAAAAGATTAATTGATGCTAACGAATTTAGGACAAATTAACTGTTGACTAAATTTCCCGAATTTTTCTGTTTATTGTTTTTCAATGCCTACCATCAGTACAATTTAACCTATTGTTTTCATTATGTGAATATCAAAATTATTGAAAGTATGATTTGGTCCTAGTAGATGATTTGCGTAGTGCGGATCAGAGTTTTGTTTGTTATAGTTTTAAACTAATCAATCCTTCAAAAGTATGTTTAGATCAGAATTATTTTAACTTCAATGATGAAATTCACATAAGCGACAACAGTTTAGTAATGGGTAATCCTCTCAGACCTGTACTAGCAGAAATTTTCATGGCAAACATGGAGGAAATAATTCATTATCAGCCTCTGTCGAAACACTGAATTTATTGGTTTCCATATATGGATAACATAGTCTATTGTCTTAATAGTACAAATAGACAATTAGATTTATTCAGTACCTTCATAAATTTATTTGACCCTAATTCACTCTGGAAATGCAAAAAGGAGAATTCCGTTAACTTTTCAGATTTAACTATAACCAAAATTGACTTTCATACAGACATTATCAATCACATTTCTTTCTCAAGTCGATATCAGTATGAAGCAGCTGCTTATAACAGTATGATAAAACTACTCACCAGGATGCCAATGTCAAAAATAATTTCTTAAAAAAGCTCAATTTTTCAAAACAAATATTGATTATAATTCTTAATATAATTAACAATATGCTTTCTCGTGAACAAATTTCACAGACAATTCATGGGGCTTTCCCAATTCGTATAGAAACTGATCAGAAATATATATATATATATATTATTTTTTATTTTTATTTTATTAATATATTGACAAACCCTGCCTGAATTTGAAGTCATTCTTCTGATCTCATAATTTGAACATGGCTTTCAGAACGGCTAACTCTCCAAACAGATATATTGAAAACTGTAAATCTAAAATTCATAAAGAACACTAATCAGATCCTTATAATTTCTCTTGAGGAAGTTGTGATAAAATGTAAGTAAGTAGATTTTAGAAATTTCAACATTAGAGTATCTGAGCATAATCGCAGTTTAAACCAACATAAATCTATCAAAATCATCTACTAGAAGAAAACCATACTTTCAATAATAATTTTGATATTTTACATAATGAATATAATATACTGAAACTGAACCTATGGAGAGCATTGGAAATCAATAAACAGAAAAATTCCTAAAATTCACTTGACAGTTAATCAGATCTTAATTCGTCACTAATACTTCATTGTTTAAGTTCCCAAAAGAAACAACCCTGTTTGGATTCTCCTCCCATTTAGATAAGTACCTAGTTTCACCATGTAATATATAAGGATCTTCATTGTTTTAAATGTACTAATTGTCAGTATAATTGAAATTTGAAACTTTAGATTTAATTCAAATCCAACAGATCATCGAGATTACTCATATAACTCTCAAATTTGTTTCTTTTCGATTCTTTTAGGTATTCTAATTTCAAACCCTTTTTTCTCGTAACCAAATACTATATAATCGACTATTAATAATTTGTTAACCATAACTTTCAATGGTATATTTTATTGAAAGATTCATTTCAACTTATTTTATCAGAGAAAGTCAATTTTCTTCAGTAATATATTCACAATAATCCAACCGAATATTGCTTTAAGCTCTTTGAAGAAAACGTAATACATAAAAAGGATGGATGTGTTTAAACATTAATCCGTAGTTTGTAATTATACTTGTCTCTCCTTATAGCGATCTCAGTTTGAAATGATTTTCAAAGAAGATTATCTAGAACAGTTTTAATTAATTTGATATACAAATACCCTTAGTAGTTTATTTTATCTAGCTTCATCTGTTCAAAAGTACAAAAAATTCATTAATCTCCTAATTCAGCATTATATTCTCTATATCCCACCAGAATATCTCCCGAACTTCACGACGAAAACGAAATATATAAACAAAGTTATCGTGCTATAACAATAAATCCGCAAACTGTAATCACACTATCAAAAAGATGTGGATTTAATTTTCCATTTCCTCTATTATACACTGAATTATTGTTGTAAAATAGATCTGGAGCAGAGAATAAGTAAATTAGAGAGCGTGATAACAATCTCCCCTTTTTCAAGAAGGAATTAAGACTTCCGGTGATCTTCTTAAGCACCCTGTACGTATTATAAGAAGTCCCGGAGAACCTTAAAAGGTTGGCGCTCTTTTTTCTGTATTTTTTAATCGAGCCCTCGAGATATAAGCCAGCCATTGATGCGGACCAGAGGGATCTCCTTCAAGTGCACATCAAGTGTTTAGCTGGGTGATTGCTGTTTAATCAGCATCTCTGGCGTAGTAATTTTTATCCTTATTGAAGAGTTTCGGATCCTTTTACAGAGGCTCACTTTCGATTTTTTCGCATTATGAGCATCGTTTGCATGATCTTCTGAGAGCACTAAAAAGGGCAGCGTTAAAAACAATTAATTTTGAAAGAATTCGAGAATAATATACAACTAACTTATTATTCAAGATGCATCTGATGTCTTGAAGCAATATAGCAAACAGTGCTTGATTAACAATATCTAGCCTAACTTTATGAAAATGAATTGTGAATATCATTCAAATGAATCCAAATCGGCAGTGAAATTAGATATCAAAATGTGGCTTGGACGCAAGATAAAGAAATGGTACAGGATTTTGGGTAATCTAAAACTACATTTGAAAATAACCCTTAGTAAACTTACCTTTCAAATACATACAATCAGAAAAGTTGGTACACAAGGATCTGAACAAGTCATCTTTATTATCTATAAAAACTGAACATAATTCAAAATTCTATGATATATTACTAAATTATACAGACACGAAATTCGAAAAATCAGAACTAATTTATTGGATACAGGTTTATAATATTGTACATTAGTGTATTAATTTTAATCAAAAGAATACAAAAACTTAGTAATTAAAAATTGGCCCTTCATAAAATCGATTCACTAGAACTGAGCAAAATTTTTGAACATCCCATCTCGAAAGTTCTAATACAGATATGAAGATTTTGTAAGAACAAAATCGATTTGTCATATCGAAAGCCTATAAAAACAATGCAGTTATAATTTTGGACGAATCTTTTTACATCGATAAACCCCAAAAAATATTAGATTCAATAAAATTAGTTCAACAAGATCGAACTATGAAATTTCGAAACTCTGTTAAAGAAGCTACTGAAAACTGTCCGAATTTACTCTCTGAAAATAAATTCTCTTTAATGGTCATGAACCCTTAAATTCCTTCATTTTATGCACTACCAAAAATACATAAAGGAGGTTAGATTAAACTTATGCATCCGTCTCTGAATCAAGCAAACATTTCAACACAATAATACCAAATTTAATTGAACACAACCAGCATATTCAGTCAAAAATACTTCACAACTGAAGAGCTAAGAACATTCAATATTACCCTTAATGCAAGATTAATTTCATTTGAGGTCGTAAATTTCTTCTGAATAAAATAGAATAAAAAACTCAAAATTATTATTAACGACCAACACTGAACCCTCGAATCTGACTAGAAACAAGGCAGTCAGTAGAAATTGTCTAAAAATGAGTTATTTCAAATGCAATCTCGAAAGTTCTAATATCGATATGAAGGTTATTTAAGAAGAAAATCGATTCGTCATATCGAAAACATAAAAGACAATACAGTTACAATTTTGAGCAAATCTGTTTATATAGAAAAAACCCAAAGAATATTAGATTCAATTAAATTCGTTTAACAAGATCGAACTATGAAATTTCGGAACTCTGTTAAAGAAGCCACTGAAAACTGTCCGAATGTACTCTCTGAAAATAAGTTCTTTTAATGGTGATAAACCCTAAAATTCCTTCATTTTATGTACTTCCAAAAATACACAAAGGTTAGATTAGAGTCTACTCTAAATTTAGCAAACATTTCAACATACTAATACCAAATTTAACTGAACACCCCCAGCATATTCAGTCAAAAATACTTCACACCTTACTCTAGAGCTAGGAACACACAATATTACTCTTAGAACTAAATTAATTTCATTTTGAAGTCGTAAATTTCTTCTGATTAACATAGAATTAAGAACTCAAAATTATTACTAACGACCAATTACTTAAAAATACAACACTGAACCCTCGAATCTGACTAGAAACAATGCAGTTAGTAGAAATTGTCTAAATTAGAGTTATTTCAAATTCAATAATGAAATTTACAAACAAGAGAATGGTTTTCCAGGAGGTTCTCCTATTTTGAGCGAAATCATGTCAATAAACTTTCATCTTCATGTAATATTTCAATTGAAATCGTTGCTTGTTGGATATGATAAGTTGCTGATATATTTTGATTTTGGACAGGTACTGATAGACAATTAAATCTCTTTGAAGTTCTTGAATTCATTTGACAACATATTCCAACTCACTACAGAAATTGATAAAATACATTGAAAACGTAGATTCTTAGACATTCACATTATAAAAACAGATAATTATCTTGAATTTGACATTTATCGAAAATCAACGCTGACTGATACCTCAATCTACAAAAGAATGTCGCATCCTCATAAAATCAAAATGTTGTATTTCATACATTTGTACGATCGTTTACGCGTCAAATAACGGGTAGGAGAATAACATCATATAAAATTAATTGCTGAAAAACAACACAAATTATTAAATTATCTAGGTCAGTAACTGATCTTGATAAAGATAGCTTGATAGATAGTATATATAAATTGTAATGATTATCCTGCTTTTTAAATAAGTCGAACTGGTTGTTCCGACAAATTATAGAGCCGACTAGCATAAAAATCACGATGAATTATCAACTGTTTTTTAACAACGTTGTGTAAACCAAAATCATTTCTTATATTTCACGAAAACCCAAATTCAATTTACAGGTAACTGAAGAATTTGGGTTTTGATTTGATTTGATTTGATTATTTCGAATTGGTATAAATTTCATCAGCTCTCAAATATAATCTACCAATAACTAACGACCGATAGTGTTCAGTTATTTTATACTGACATTTGTCAAAAACTATGACATCATCAACATATATATGACATGTGAAACATCATTGCAAAACTCTCCTACATCTGTTCAAGAGATGTAACCTCAAATTCGCGATCGTCCAGTTGTATAATTGAGTAAATTGAAAAAATAACTTTTTATGTACTGAAAGAAGCACAATAAAGAGCAATCAATAATGAAAGTAGTCAATTGTTAGTATAAGAAAGATAATAATAAAAAGATCTTTTGTCGGGAAGTACCTTAAATTATTACCACTCGAGTAAACAACTTGACAGTAGCCAA
Organism: Cryptolaemus montrouzieri; assembly: GCA_013387265.2. Taxonomy (NCBI): domain Eukaryota; kingdom Metazoa; phylum Arthropoda; class Insecta; order Coleoptera; family Coccinellidae; genus Cryptolaemus; species Cryptolaemus montrouzieri. The sequence goes on along the minus strand of JABFTP020000021.1, from coordinate 66,961,400 downwards.
ACCTGAAATAAATATTGAATATTTCGAATCGGAATCGGCGATCGATCTGGATGAACATAATTGAAAAATTCAAGTGCGATATCTATAACCAGTCAACTGTACATAACATTATGAATTATACTTGTTTATATACTGGTATTGTTCGAAGAAGTTATTTTTCTTCGAATCTTTAATTAGTAGACATCTGTCCTCATTTGTTCAACAAATAAATTTATCGATAGGTTCCCAAAAAAGTTCTTATAGAATGAATTATTTCCATCATTCTCTCCCCTTTCCATCTGAGTAGTCGTGACTGTGTTCCATTACCTTCACTGAGGGAAAATATTCCCAAACTAAAGGACACAATTTCTTCCGACAGGATTTTCTCAAACAAGGCCCAGGGGACAGATAAAGAAATTGCAGGAACAATGGAATGCGAATTGGATGCTATAGACTTCTCTGTCCTCAAAGGATGCGAACGAAATTTCTTACTTCTGCTTTCCATTGAATTTCTTGATTAATTCGATATTTATATTTAATCCCTATTCCATTAATTAATTGGGAATTCGCCATCAAAATGATAATTGATTTGTGATGAATTAATCAATTATTTAAATTACTGATATATAAATATTGCATGAAGTCTTGCGAACCCATACCCCGCAAAAAGTTATGAGACATACCTATTCAACAACTTTGTCATCTCTTATCTAAGTAGGTACCTACCATAATTTCAAATTAATGTATCATCAACATTAAATACCTTCATTTCTATATATAAATGAAAATGAATGGCAAAATGTGTTGCAAATCGCAAAACTCGAGAGCAATTAGACAAATGCGGACTAATATTCTTCGATACAAGATGAAGGAGCTAAAGAAGAAAAAATTTTATGGTGAAACGTAAAAACCTATACACAAATTCTATGAGAATTCTTTGGGTTTCGAAAAAGGTGACACGAAAATTGTATTTAATTTCGTATTTAAAGATATGACGAGTATCACCATTTTTGAAAAAAGTATGTCGTTAAATGATTTTAATAACATCCTAACCGATAACTAATAATATTACACAAATAAGTAAACCCTATAAACATGAAGTCATTGATTGTTATTATGAATCGACGAATCGCGAGCGCAGTGTAAGTGCTTCGAGGCACAACTACATGAAGTATATGAATGCCTCCAAATTTTCAAAGACTGGTTTAGATACAACAATCATGTCTCTGGAGCCTCTGCTCCTCTTTGATATTGTAGATCCCCAAGGGCTTGTAATAGATTGGGACCTTATCAGTCTCCCGTCTTAAGACATTAGCATTCAAGTCCAATAGTAGTGCAGAAGAACGGAAGCCCTTTGCACCACAGAGAGAGTGAATGGAGCAGAAAGTCGTCGGGTATCCAGACCTTATATACTAGTGACTGACTAATAGGCAGTCATTCATATGAGGCTATACGTAACACAATGTCTGTAAAATAACTAACATGCGAAGATCTTCACATCTTACCCAACTGGGAAGAACTGAGGATGATTACTGGAGGCTGCGAAATAAACTACCTACACTCTTTAAAACCTCGATCTGGCAGATGAAAACTCCTGTCGTTTCTGCTAGAGACCAAAGAAAAAAGCAGATCATAAAAGAAGAAGTTATGCGGTTCCATTAAAGTATCTGAGGAATAGCTTTATCCATTTCAAATTTTGGGATCAGAGTAAATGGATGCTGATCTACAATTTGCAGATGTACTCAAAGCGGTATAATTTCCAGTCATAGCGGACATCGACTACAACTCTGTTTTTTTTTTAACAAAGAACATCATCTCACAAGCATTAATGACCACCATTGACTATGATATTTCATCAGTTTATCGGGAAAAGTGTTATTTCTCTTTTTTTGATAGCAATATACTCTTCGATCCTATTTTCATACAGGATGCTCAAAAATCATTTGTCAACTCAATGAAACTAAATTGTTGAAAAAAACATTATTTTCTTTGATACCAATATCAATTGTTTTCCATTAGAACCATATTTTAAATAATATTCAATAGTTTCAGGTTTCCCTATACCTTAAATGGCTGGTTTTCATTCGATTTGCGATGAGACCAATACCTTCAGTTCCTTCGGAAGATCAAATCATTAGACCGTGGAATATAGAAACAGACAAAGTGGATACAATTCCGATACCAGTTTCTATATTCCACAATGTTCTATGTAAGGTTTTATGAATGGCGGCCTCAGTGTAACGTTTGGAAATTATTCAAAAGTAGGAATAACACTAATATCGTTTCAATATAGCTTTTTTGTGAAAACAATAGCAAATACATAATCTAACGGAGATATTTTGAATTCATTTATCATTCCTGGTCAATATCCACCAATTATAAGTCGAACTTGCAGAACCTTTAACAAAGGGTACCCGAATTTTCGACCATTTATGCAGAATGAAATTTAAACCAAAAACATAAACAACTCAATGAAAATGGAATCAAATCGTTTGTTCTGTTGGTGCCCCCATGCACAGAACTCTAAAGTGGTAAGATCCAGAGATCTTACAGACCTATTTTATGAATCCAGTCTACTTATCCACTTGTCTTCAATCAAATTGATTAATTCTTCCAATACCTGAAGTGAACAAAGGCACGGGGCATTATCTAATTGGCACCAACATGAATGACGTGCATTTAAAACGAGATAGTCCAGAAATTCCGAAACAAATGTAGTTAACATCACTGAATATTTTACACCAATTGAATTTTTGTCATATATTATATATTGACATTGTTTTTTGTATATTAAAACTATAACGATGTTGGAAATTTCGCTCCCGTGTGAACGTAGATTTCCGACGTCCCAGATGTTAGAATAATGCCGATTGAAAATACCATCTCTCGAAAATTTGGGCTCATCGGTCCATATAATGGTTTGTAAGATGTGTGCGTTTTCTTAAATGTGACCAGTCAATATTTCGAAGACATCAATCCTAACCCCTGTGTCTTCTGAATTCATCGATGATATTAATGAGAATTTGTTAGAGTGGAAATTATTTTTGTTCAAAATTGATGTATGCGCTATCCACAAATCTACAATACATTGGTATTGAAATAATCTACGACTGTAACTGTAATGTGATTAATCGTTGCTACTGAAACTAACTTTACCCTTGCCTGCTGTTTGTTTTCCATAAGTGACGAAATTCGATTGTAGTTTTCTAAAGTGTTTTCTTCAAATTGGTCGTAAATTGGGTTCTTTCCTTTAAATGTACTGCAAGTTCTACTTATTATTTGTTAACATTAGCCATGAATAATAAATTTTAATATCCTGTACGTTTTTATGAAAACGAGCCATATTAGGTATAGAGAAACCTAATACCAATAAATAATGAATTGAAATACGGTACTAATAAAGTAAAATATATCGGTTGACAATGTTTTTTTGGGCACCCTGTATCTGAAATAGCATCGGAAAGTACGTTGACCTCAAAAAATTTTTCTCGTTCAACTAAAAAAAGTCATAATCCCACTCAAACCTAAATCAATTTTTTTGAGTATAGGAGATGACAATATCATTTTGAGTATTCTAATAAAAAAATCAAACTTCAACTGAAGTTTATTTCAGATAACACAAATGTTAACTAGAGATGCTTAAAAAAGACTGCTCTTCAATGAAAAAAATTGAAAATTACACTATACCATTCGGAAAAGCAAAAGTGTAGTCGACCTTAGTATAAGTGGGAAGTGGTACCTCACTGAAAATTGCAAATGGTAGGTCAGTATCCATTTACTCAAATGCTCGGGGTTAGCCCCGAGATAAATAGCACCTGAATTCCTGTCTGGTCAACAGTTCCAGGTTGCGCTACAGATCAAAAGGTCGAACGTCATGGGAGGTGGGTACCTAACTTTACGCCCTTGACTTATCTAATATTTATCAATTCTATTGGATAGTCGGAGAACATCAATTCTTATAGCGTAAATTATCCGAAGCAGTGAAAGCATCTGGCCACCAAGATTTTACGATTTGATTTCAGATCAATTCCTGTAGAACAAATCTCTCAAATGTACTGTACATAAGCAAACCAGAAATATATTGGTGAGATTGAGAGTCAATTGAACCAAGACGGTATCAGAAATTTTACATAGTGGTTATGGAAATCCGTGAAAAGCATTTCCTGAGTATTATTTTCAAGTATTCAATAATTTATTTTCAATTGGTTAACTGTGGAAAGATTAAAAACTATCGCTACAAACAAAATCCGCAAAATCTGGAAGAAGCATATACATCTATTTCGTTATTTACAAATTAAAATGTAAGATTTCAAATGATTATTCCATTCAAAGATTTTTGAAAGGTTTTCGTTTAACCACCCAAAGAGATTCTAATAGTTTATAAATTCACCAGACTTTTGGCACCATTTAAAATTAGCTACATTTCACCGATAAGGGTGAACAATTTGTGAACGATACGGAAAAGTTGGAAGTCCTTCACCATTGTGAACACCTCTTGTATGTTTATGGAACTTTCCAACTTATTCCGTGGAGAGCAATAAACCGTAGGATTTTATTTCAGAAATAACTGGCATTATTGCACGTTTGCGGTGACCACTGAAAGGAGTATAAAAACCGTTTTAAAACTAATGAGAAGCGGAACAAAAAGCGCATTATCAAGGTCTTTCATTTCGTTGAACTCTAAAGCCTTATTAAATAAAACATTTTTAAACTGTTATTTTCAGAATAAACAACTCCCTAATCACTTAAATCCTCTTAAAAAATTATTTTTACACAGTTAAACCGAAAACGGTAACCCTTTTCGGCAGGATGACAGCCGGAGGACGGTAAAAATACAAGCACTTCCAACCGTTCGTGTTCTTGTTGTGCATTGTTAAATTACTATAAATTATGAAGTGCGTCCTGTATGGGGAGGGTGAGTTGCTTTTAAGGGCTGAATCGGTAAAGTAGCTGGCGAGAAAAGCAGAGCGGGAGAGCATCAGCGTCCTTTTAATGCTCTTACCCGCTTTCGGAGACAGGGATGACTCTCCCAGAAAACTGTGGACCGAAACTGCTTTCATGTCAACCCCACAATCCTATCTATCGACTTTTAATGCGTATCTCAAAATTAAAATAAATCATCTTCCGTTTTCTCGTTAACAAAATATTCTGCTCTGCGTCTTCTCTGTTCATTCTCGGGGGCTTCCCCTATCTGAATGTGGAGGAACAGGAAATGTCAGTACCATTCAATATGCTGAAATATTTTGAGACAGCACTATTATGGATGAAAAGTGTATATATGGACGATAATTTCCAAATCAATCTGTTTTGAAGGGTTATGTTAATCTACAGTATTCCTCGATAAAATCTCTATCCGATATAAAATGGAATTTATAAATGCATATGATTTTTTTAATTAACGCGTTTAAACAAACAAACATAGTTTTCCACCATAATATATTTGTGTAGATTTCTGAAACTTTAATTTCAATAGAATATCTTCAAGTCTCTCCATGTGTTCTAGAATAGCATAGCAATCTGGCAGAATCTGACTCATCAAAATCATGCCACAACTCCATAATCCATATGCCCCTATCGTGATGGGATATTAATACTCAAAACTGAGGAGAAAATGATTTTCAAACGATAAAGTCTACTATCGTTCTATGGATTTTGACGAAGTTTTAGTGATGATAGAGCGGAGCGAATGGAAAAAGCGTCATTATTTCTTCTGAATTTTCGACAGCGCCTAGATTTAGTATTTTTAGATATTGTTTTGTATAATATTTTAAGTGCATCCAAGGAAAAAACGCGAATCAGGTTATTCTAGAACAGCGGGTACTATTGTTCTAGAAGGAACTATTTTAGGAACAGATGTTCAGGTTAGATTTGGATGTTTAGGAACCACTTACCTGCACTCGAAGGTTATAAGCGCTGAAATCAATTTATGTTTTTTATATTTAAGTGCAGTCTTTCTCAGAATACTACCTCTAAAGGTCACTTTTCACAATTTCACAATTGGTTTTTGAAGAACATTTGCTCAACTCTTCTGTGGTCGAGGACGATTAATCGCATAGCCATCCAATTCATATGACCTGATTCATTTTATTTTTCATGTTTTCGGTCATCTGAAGAATCTTGTTCATTCCCATTATCCCTGTCACAAATAGAAAAATGTCGCATAAAAAATACCACTGGTCAATAAAAGTTTGATTTTGAACATATTTATGCTCACAATTGATGAAACTATCAATGATTTTGTTTTATCTTCTTCAATTTCATTTCACATTACGAAAGTTGGAAAATAGGAAACAAAATAACAAGCCTATTTATGTCACTCTTGTTTTGAAAACTTAAAACCTCGATTTTCTGATTGTAAAATGAGAATATGGAGGATATATATATATATATATATATATATATATATATATATATATATATATATATATATATATATATATTTATATATAGGGTTTAAACCCGACGAGTTGCTCATACATCTATTCATGAAATCAGTTTGATTTCATGAAAAATATAAATCCACCACCCGGTTATTAATGCCATTACCAGGCAATGATTATAATCAGAGCATATCCTGCAATCATTATATATTAGGATAACTCTAATGTTATGAGAATATATCAATCTACCAGAATATATACAAAGTATAGACAATGACATCAATGTTGTGAAGTTGCTTTCTCCCCGGAAAAATCCAGTGTACGGACCTTAGTCAAGTAACATTCAATGTTACTTATTCATAGTTTTCTTTGTGTGAAGTGATGAACGATCGAATAGAATACTGCTCTGAATATAAATATAATAAAATTGTCAGCTAATTATATTACATTTATATATACAAATAAATAAAATATGAAATGAGATTCTGAGCAGTATATACTAAAGAGAAAACCTACCTCATTATTTTTCTCGGAAAGAAACCTTCGAAGAACATTACAAGATTTGATGACTGTTATCTTCTGTTCTAACAAATTTTTCTTCAGACCCAAAATCTCAATATTTTTGTGAATATTCCTAGGAATAATACCTTTTGAGAAATAATAATCGGTAGAATAAATATTTTTCTCATTTTCCACATTTTTTAATCTCGTCGCCAAGCATCATACATTTAGAAATTTTTGCATTGTATTCATTTTGTATATTATTTCTGACGGGTATAGCAATATCAATTATATATATTATTCGATTCTGTTTATCAGTAAGAATGATATCTGGCCTATTGTGTTTTACAGCTCTTTTTTGCACAGAATTGTTTTATCAAATTAAAGTTCATATTTCTCATTTTCACAAATAATCTCAGGTTCATATTTGTAACATATTTTTCTTTTGGGAATGAGGTCATGTTCAATTCCTTAATTAAAATGAATAATATTAGCGACGGCGTTATGTCTTTTAAATAATCTGTTGAAGCAAGAACTAAGCAAGATAATAATATATGAAAAACTGTTTCTGAAGAACAAAAACATCTACAGCAAGATCTATATCTACATCTATATTTTGCTTGATGATGTGTGTCCTCGTGACAACAACCTGATCCTGGATCGCGATTGTCAAGCCTTCTGTTTCAGCAAACAATTCTCCAGAAATTAACCATCTATTTGATGCGATTTCATCAATATAATCATTCTTCAATTATTTAGGTGCTTTCCGTGTAATTCCTTTTGCATCCAACTTATATATATATATATATATATATATATATATATATATATATATATATATATATATATATATATATATATATATATATATATATATATATATATATATATATTATCATCTATTATTTTTGAGGAACAATTACTTTTTAGAGGTCAAAAATGCAAGAGAGTAGGTGGTTCTCACTTCAAGTAGCTAATGCTGAAAAGTGGTTTGTTAATATTCTCCAAAACAATAGAAATAAGATATATTTCATATGAAAATATTGTTTTTTTCTTCAAGAGGCTTGAAAATCAAATTCGCTGTGAGTGAAGTTTACTTCTTTCTGGCTCAATTTTTCTGCATTTAAATTTATGTTCAGTTTGATTTGTTGAAAAAAACAGAGAAATTTGTTTAGCTTACTCTCTACGAGAGTCATTTCATTTTCATCAAGAACCTTTTTATGTGAATGATAGCATTCTTCAAATATCTAATATTAAGACTTACTTCGAGGAACATTGAGTATTTAAAATTGCATCATTTTAGATGATTAATAATGTCCATTCTTGTCTTCCTTTTCTTTCAGTAACTTCAGCTTTCTAAAAATATATATATATATATAAAATATATAAATATATAAAATAATCTAAAAAGTTTTTGGGAACTTTTATTTCAATTCATTTTCAATTATTTATTAGTTTCTTTTTAGTTTTTTGTATATTCTCTAATTTTTGAAGATTTCGAATGTTTGCCGTCATTCTAATTCATTCTATTTTCCAGTTTATTAAGATTTTGGAAGCAAAATCGTGTTACTTAATGGGTAGAAACGGATAACTATTCTCATAATAAGATGCTGGGATAATAATGTGAGATGTTTAAGAGACGTACAGGTTTTTTATGGCATTTCTATTTAATAACATTTGCGGATAAAGATAAAGGAATTCCGAAGAGAACTGTAAACAAGACAATCAATCTTTTTCATGCAACAGATATTGTAAAAGATCTCCGAAGATCAGGTCGTTCGCAACTACCACCAATGAAGATAAACAGCTCAATGCTGCACTATGATTGAAGATGTTCATAACACAGTGAGCAAATTATATCAACAACTTTACTTCTGTATTTGTTTTCGGCAAGTACATGAACCGAATAATTGGTGATTGAACATATTCAAGCCGTTTTGTATATCCTAACACAACTTTATTTGATTCGAATGGTCGTATTAATAGAAACTGGTTTTTATTGAAGTAATTCTAACTGCTGCAACATTTGAGAGAATATTAACCCGTAGAGCCAGGGCTGGCTTCATTTGACCCCACCGTTTTTTGAGAGTTTTTATTTCTCTGTAAGCTTTCCAAAATGGCTCTAGTGGCGCTATCTGTTATTGAAAACAGTAGCACTAATAATTTCAGAACTTTGCGATGGTTTTCGTGTATCAGTATGCTTCGGCGTATATACATAGTTAGAGATTAATTGAGTGGGATCTGCTGGAACCCATACAGAAAGATATATAGATTATGAATGAGGGCTGTTTAGCAGCCCGGCTACTGCGACTCAGTGGTCTATTGTGGTACATTCTGTCTAAAACTTCTTTCACAAGCCCCATTCTTCTTGTGAAGAATATGAACTTTGTGGGCGAGAGCTTAATAAGCTCAGTTAGCTTCAGTTTGTTAGATCCAAGTTTCTCCATCCTGACTCTGTCCCTTCTTCCATCGATTCAATTTCTTCTTTTTATGAATCCTTCATGAAGGATACATGAAGGATTCTCAATTAATCCTTACTTGTTTAGGTGTTTTATGAGGCGGCAGTGCCCCATTAGTATGTCAATTAGAACTCGCAGATACAGTCTGAAGAGTTGAAGCCAAGCCTTTGCTCTCGCAGTGAAAGGTCCACTGATGGCAAGTCAAGAGTGTTTGATACCTGAGAGACTCGTCCAGTGCACGCGTACCTTTAGGTCCAACCATTGTTTATTTTCCATCTTTGCAGTCTTCAAGGAATTTCCGAGCCTGATGAATCCTAAGCCTATTCCTCGAGCGGCCAATCAGTCGGCCTTGTCTGTCATTGCCCTCAATGCCCGAGTGTCCGGGTACCCAGATCAGACGGAGCATGCTCTTTTCTGCCAATTTGACAAGCGGGGAGCGACATTCCTGCACTGTAAGTGACCTGCAGATATCGAGTGCCGAAACCTTCAGTGTAGCTCGGCTATTTGTTAATCCTCCAGCAAGCAAGAGGTTAACACAGAAGTCAATGGTGAATATTTCTGCTTGAAGAACACTCGCAATCCTGCCAAGACAGATCGACTGTTCCTTGGCAGCACCTTGACCATAGCCATCAGCTTCAACACTTTTTACAGTTTTGGAGCCGTCGGTGTTGCAACAGAGGCCCTCAAGTCCTTGGAGCTGGACCAATCCTGTATGCTAAAAATGATGATTCTGAATGGCAGCTCCATGTTGGTTTTAGGTATTGCTACGTCAGACATTATACTCAGCAACTCTTTGTCCTTGGTTTCAGACTGTAGAGCGCCGAGCGCGAAGCACATCATACCCGTATCATTTCGGGAAAGGTGATGGAATCTGTAGGAAGCCATTTTAGCTGCTTTTCTAGGTGAAAGGGACAAGGCCCAATATCAGTTTCATAGCCGCAATTGATATTGAGCGAAAAGCTACAGTAATCCAGTAATGCTTGCTTTCTGTGTGAAAATCATAAAAGAAAGTAAAAATAATTTTTTTTGTGTCAAAAGGCAGTTAATAAAATGAATATATCTGAAACCTAATATTCTTGAAAAATTTCCATTGAATTAACCAGAAACTTCATATCTCAGTTATGCCATTCCTTATTTGGGAAGAGAATGTTTACCAGGTTAGATGCTGAATGGAAAAGAATCGAAATATTCCTTTCAACATATCACCGAGCCGATTAACTGGACACACCGCAACGTCACAAGCAATAATTGGTTCACGTCTATACATCTGGTATTGCGCGTGCAAAAAGATCCTTATAATATAAAAATTACCGGCTTAGTGAGAAAAAATGAAAGACAAATACCGGCAGAGATGAAGGTAGGCTCCAAAGCACCACCAGAATTAAAGTTTTGTCCTGCCCAAGATATGACACTTGTGTCATACTACCCGAGAAAAATATAATTATTCTTATGGTATCTGCAGAAAAAACATAAACGCAATCACGAACGGAAAACCGGAAATTATCCTATACTATAACGTTGAATTGGTGGCCTGTACTAGTTTTTCATAAAACTCTGGATATGGTCATTGCAAATGTGCGAATTTAATACAAATGTGAACGTGCTTCAGGTGTTACTGGAGGAGTCAATGCAAAAAGTTGTATGGATAGAATTGCATAATATCTTGCTACACCAGACTTGCAACGTCGATTGCAAGAATTGACTATAAGCGGAAGTTTGCTAGAAGTGATCAAATCAATTTTGCAAGCTAGCAATGAAAATGTACTGGATGATGATGATGATCCATGCTACGCTCTAAATCAAGATGTCAAGTATGCAGTAGGAAAAAGGCCTAAAAACCAGACTTCAGAGACATGAAGTCCGACCAATGGGTAATGAGCACCGTGTATTTATGCGTCGTTTGCAAAGGTCGCGAATGAATAAATTCTTTTTTTCTGCAATTAATCAAAATTACTTCTTTTGCACCTGTCTAAATGAAATTTGATATTTTTTAATAAAATGAATTTTTTATTTCACGTTTCTTTGCATGTTCATTCCTATTTCATTATCGTCAATTTTGAAAATATAATTTTTTCACTAAACATCCCAAATTTAATTTTTTTTTAATGTTTACTCTATACAGGGTGTTACATGATAGTATGTCTCAACTTGAGGGGGTAAATTTACGTACAACTTTAAAAAAACAGTTCATATAAACATAGATCCGCAAAAGCTCTGTTAGGAGCTACAGTGTGTTGAAATTTCCGGAATAAAATTATTTTTTTCTTCAAAACTCCTGCAGTTTTTGAGATATTCAGCCCAAATTTGGAATGCAAGCTATTTTTTACAGCCTTCATTACACGTCCTAAATTTTAACTAGAATCTACAAGTTTTCTTTTCCAGAGCCATGTCTTGTTTTGCCCTTTCAAACTTTTTTGCAGTACGCCACTGATCAGCGTACAATCAATTTTCGTCATCTTCGTTCCATTTAGAAACTTTTTTGACACCTGTTATTTTTTCGTATCTCTGGCCGTTTTCGAGCAAAAAATTATTAAACGATTGTATGGATTCGCTGAATTGAAAGCATTTCTAATTAAAAAAATGACTGGTAGGCATTCATTTTTTTCATTTATTTATTTATTTTGACAGTTGCTTAAGTTGAACTAGTGTCTGCTTGAATTGCTTATTAAATTAACGATTAGTTTTAAGACTTTTGAAGTTATTGCTGTAAGAAAAAAATGGCTAATTTTACTAACGCCGAATAGGCTGATATCCACAACAGGAGCTAGGCGATTATATCAGGTGCGCTTTCCAAATCGAGTAACGCCAGACAGGTAAACATTTTCAAATATCCACAGAAGGTTGAGGGAAACTGGTACTTTTACTGCAAATAATCATTCAAAAGGTGCAACTCAAACTATGAGAACTCCAGATATTGAGGAAGAAGTTTTGAATTGTATTGATTTGAATCCTCATGTGAGTACGAGAAAAATTAGAAATCAGTTGAATATTTCACATGTTCTAGTTTGGAGGATTCTCCACAACTTTTTATTGTACCCGTTTCATATTCAACGCTTCCAAACTCTACTTCCTCGAGATTTTCCTTCAAGACTGAATTTATGCCGATGGTTCTCAGATAAAATTAGAGAAAATGCTCATTTTGATAGAGAAATAATGTTCACAGACGAAGCTAACTTTTCGAGAACTGTTATCACCAATTTTCACAATAATCTTTATTGGGCTGAGGAAATCGCATTTGATTGAAGAAGCTCATCATCAAGAACAATTCTCACTGAATGTCAGAGTCGAAATAATTGGAAATTATTTGACTGGGCCATTTTTCTGCCTAACAGACTAAACGGTCGCATTTATCGGCAATTTCTTGAGGAGCAGTTATATTTATTGATCGAGGATGTGCCACTTTTGGTGAGAAACATGATGTGGTTCATGGATGATGGATCACCAGCACATTGTAGTGGAAAAGCTAGGGTATTCTTGAAAAAGACATTCAACAACCGATGGATAGGTCTAGGTGGGCCAGAACTATGGCCCCCTAGGTCCCCAGACTTGAATTGTTCAGACTTTTTCTTATGGGGATATCTCAAAAGTTTATACTTCAGTTCATACCACTCCAGTGAACAGTGAGGAAGAATTGAGTAATCGAATAATTACCTCTTGTGACACGATAAGAAATACCTCAGGAATATTTCAAAGAGTGCGTGATAATATGCGAAGAGGTATAGGGGCCTGTATTCTTGCAGGTGTGAATATATCAAAAACTGCAGGAGTTCTGAAGAAAAATTCAATTTTTTTCCGGAAATTTCAATACCCTGTAGCTGTAGCTCTGTAACGAAGCTTCTGCGAACCTATGTTTATGTAAAATGTTCTTCTAAAAATTGCAAGTAGATTCTCCCACTCAAGTTGTGACATACTATTATGTAACACCCTGTATGAAATACCGTCCTGCAAGTTTTACATATTACAAACATTCAATTTCCTTTGAAAGTTTTTGTGAGGAAACTGAAAATTCACATTTTTTTCGAGTTGTAAAAACTTCTTAGGTTGAAAATGGGTTTTAAAACCTATCAGATTTTGATTAAAGCCCCTTTATTATGATTTTTGCAAATTTTCAAGTCCATAGGTACAATCCAACTGAAATGACAAAATTTTTCCGGTTGGAATCCAGTGGACCCCAAGCTGTCTCTGTTACATATAGAAAGTGCTGGCCCTACGGATTAGGTGAAGATAGCATCCTAGCCATTCAGCAGATTGTAGGAAATAATTATGACGATACCTATTTCCAACAGGATGCAGGTCCTCCTGATCCCGAGATGTTCGAAAGTATTCAAATGACATGTTTCCTTCAAGATGGATTAGAAGAAGAGGGTCGATCGAATGACCATCAAGACGACACGATCTTACCCCTTGTGACGACTTCTTATGACGCTATTTAAAGTATAGAATAAATCGATCAAAGCCTAGAAGTATTGAAGAACTTTAAACGACTAATCAGGCAACGAATAATAAATATTGATCCAAAACTAATTCGACATGATTTTATGCTTATTACTGCAGCCTAGCACATTGTCAGAATGTTGTTGGTGAACAGTTCGAATATTTACTTTAACTATTGGATCTCAGTTTCATTCTCTCCCTTGTCTTAACGTGCTAGATTATTTTTTCATAATGCTCTCACTGGTTGAGTTAGTTTATACCAGCCTTAAACTGCTGGGTTCTTTCCCAAACTTGTCTTCACTGACGGTGGTTCCATAATAAAAAAATAATTGACTTTAAAATTACCATAAAGGTCAAATCCAAGGTCACTATGTCAGGCAAAAATACGTTTGAGTCTTTCCAAAGAGATTTTTTGTTCCCCTCTTACTTACCGAGTTTTTCAGCTATTGTTGAACATTTTTCAATTGATAATTAATAATCTTGATTCCAAAGTTATGATGGTGCAGGTTAGGTTAGGTTTCTTTCCGTAGTTGGAAGCAGATACTTATAAGGTAAAGAGGTGATAGCCATGGAAAAATACTATATGTTTTTGTCCCGAAATGATTTTCTGTCCGACGGATATTTTCTGAGTTTTCCCTCATTTCGAGACTATTTGAACATTGTTGTATATTGAAGCAGTACAACAGTATTTAATGATTATATACTGCTATAAGATCTATAGCATTCCTCGATATCTTTCTTGAAATGATTTTTGAAATGGTTCCTAAAATAGGATTGTTTTTGAAACTTGAAATATTAGTATATTGATAGAGTATCAAGAATATATCAGACCGTTGACTGAAATGAAACGATATTTAATAAAAAAATGTAGTAATTGGATTAACGGCGTAGCATAGTGTAACGTAACGTTCAGCATGACTCGAAAAACAGGACTATCTAATACAAAATTATATTTTCGAATATATGTGATAATTACATCAGATCATAGCACCTCTACAAGCCAACCAAGATAACAGTTTTATTCTATCATCATATAATAATGAAGGTTTTTCCTTGAAATAAATCAGAAGGATTTTGATATTTCAGATATTCATTTACTTTTATAAATGAAATTCAGAATAAATGAATTGAGAACATAATTCTGAATATATGTATTCACTAACTCTACAGATTGCTTCAGAATGTAACTACATAATTATCTTAGAGCAAATATACTTGAAGAATTAGTAGATTTTCACGAAAATAACTTCAAATTTAACTGAATTCCGCAAGGTGGTTGCCTTCTGCAGATCCAACAGCTTCGGTATGCAGATGAACAGATGGATGAGCTTGTAGCGGGGGCAGCGCGGGCGGCGAATGGCAGAGGATGATTGATCGGACCGCTAATTGGATGATCGATGGCCTCAGTTCATCAAGTACCGCACGCTTTACGAACTCCGTCCCTGCTAGATGACTGACTACCCTCCCGGTTTTTACTGGGCTCAAGTGAGTAAAATCTCACTCGAAAGCGTGTGTGAAGATGAAATATTGGCTGTGGTTTCGTTCTGTAGCGTTCAACATGTGGTAAACTTATAAAAAGTATTCTATTCTCAATTGATCGAGGTGAAATTAAATATTTTAACCTCAACAATATTGTCTTGTTTTCTCCATGAAGTTTTCTAATAGTATTAGTTTCATCTGTGCAAATCATATGTGGTAGATTTATCGGAAGTATTTTATTCTTTATTCATTTTGATCATGTTGCAAAATTTTAGTCCTCAACAATATCGATCCGGTCATATCTCCTCTGCATAATTTTCTAGTAGAACAATTTTCATGTGTTCAAATTTAATTAAAATTGAAAGCACTCACAGAAAGAAGTGGGGTAGAGGATATATTGAAATTCAAATAAGCAGAATTATAAAGAAATAGATTCATCGAAATTCTCCGGAGAATTGTCAATCTTGAGAGTTTGCCAGTCCAGGAACTTTGGAATGATGACTCCAATTAGGCGGCGGTCCCCCTCATTGCACGCAAGTGGAATCTGCTCTAATAAACAGAACTGTTGGTAGACTGATGGTACAAGGACCGTGGGACTGGCACCCGAACACCTGGTTTGACACTATTGAATTTTTGTTCTTGGTGAAGGGTATGAAACACACATACAAATGAAAGAAGAATTGCGTCATGGAGTGTACCGTTCCTTCGCAGATCCGAATCCCTTAGAAATTGAGCGAGCTACCAAAACAGCCGTTGAAACGTGTATTTCAAAATATTAAAATGTCGAAGTATATCATTTTGAACAACTTTAATGATTATCCTGGAGGGTGTTTCTACTCTATAATGACTCAGACTCTCTAAGTAAACCGAGCATTGACTTTACTTCTGACTCATTTTCATAGTTGTGGAAATCCTATGAACACTGAGTATGATATCAGTATTGCGTGCTACCTTATATTTTATGGATAATTCTATTTCCATTGAGTATTATATTTGTGATCGCAAATCCAACTTTTAAATGATTTTTTTTAATTTTAATGAAAAGTTTTTACCCAGAAATTGGATTTCTGAGTATACCAATTTTATTTTTTTATACTTCATTGGAAAGGTTACTTAAATTCTTTTCGTTCAACCAGATAGTTTTTGGGGCATTGCATTGAAAAAATATTACTTCAAACCATCTTCAAGGTTGTGGAAATACTTTGAACTGGAAAACACAACAACAACAATTGTTATTATCTTGCTAACCAAATGAAAATAGGTATTGGAATAAGTATTTAAAATTAAGTACGTACCCTCAAATGAAGAAATTTATATGGGTGCGCTATAAGTTACGATAAACTAAAATATTTTAGACATGTAGATCAAGTTCTAAAATCCAATCCCACTAATTTTCAGATTATTCCTATCATCCATTCTCCATAATCGTCGAATTTATCATAAAAAGATGGATACTGAGAATTCAAAATTGACCTATACTTCCTCTTTGACTAAAAACCGACAATCAATAATTTATAAATTTTATTGTTATTGTTATTATTATTAACATTCGCGCAACCCGGTATAATTTAGATGAATATGAAATGGTGAATGCGCCAGGCAAAAATTGTATATAACTAAACGAGGTTGATAGTATTAGAATGAAAAGAAATTTTACTATGTAATCTCTAAGGACATAAACAAATAAATGTTTGGTTTATATAAAGACACAACACTCCTCAATTTTGGGTGTAAGAGAAAATATAAATGGATATACTATAACGATAACAAATCGATCTAAATGAAAACTTTTATTATCCTGATTGCGCAATGGGGGATCCCAATTGAATTCACTTAACATTTGTGATTGTATTCATCTGCAATAAAGAACAATGGTTTCATGGAATGTTGAGAAAATATTCGGGAACGAATCAGTTTCAAGACCAAATGTATTTTTGATATATACAATGAGAATGGAACATCTAATTTCAAATAGAAATAACTATCCAATGAAAACGTACCACCCTGAATAACTTGGCATATTTGATTTTTTGTGAATTGTTTTAAATACGCTATTCTTCGATTGAAGGAAAATTTTTGTTATATGTTTGGAAATCAACCCCCAACCCCTGGTAGCTTCCACCACAGATGTTTGAATAGGGAATATGATTGTGTGATACATTTTTAAAAAGGTGATTCTATTCACTATACGATCACGTAAGTGTTTACTTTCTGAAATAACATGTGTCGAATTGAAGTCGGAAAATGTTTGAAAATATTCCAAGTTCTTATTCATATCTCTTCCATGTCATTTTGAGAAACACACTTGATCAAAAGCGACTCTGTGAGTTCAGAATTTTTTTCTCACTCATTCGAATATTTGCGCTTGCCCCCTTCAAATATAAGAAAGGATTGTGTGGGACCTCTTCGAAAGATTGTTCACTTTAGTACCTTCGTTTTTAATTCATCGAAGACATTCGATATCCTTTTCTTAAGAAAAAGCTAGATGTCTCTATTTTGAATCAATAAATTGAAAACGATGCGTTAGCATGTGTCAATTTTCCCATGTTTGAAATTTTTTACCACATCTGTTAGGCCCAGTTTCGATGACCTGAAATAACGGTGATTTTCTTGAAGATAATGTACACTTTGTAGGAAGGCTTTGAAATTGTTAGTTTATTTTTTAAAAACTAATAACTGTGCGAGAGCAACTGCGCGCATTTTCAACTTAAATAATCCTGAAAGAAATTTAGGTTTCCAATACGTTCTAGAGTTAACGAGCAAATTCATTTAAAAGAATGCATTATTAATAAAAATCACTACCCGTTCAGAGGTGTGAATGACGAAGGAACTCATGTGGTTGTTTCAGGAGGAGCTGCTATAATAGAGAATGCACAAGGTGTCAGAAGATTGTTGCTAATACCTGGGGTATGCAGGACAAGTATTTTCAAGATTCTTTGCAAATACGAATTCAATCCATATCAAATTAAATACGTACACTGAAAAAAGATGAATTTGATCGTCGTTCAGTTTTCTGCGAACATTTCAGGGAGCGGATCAACACTGATCCAAAATTGCTTCAAGATGCTTGTTTTCCTGTTGATTTGCGTTTTTTATTATCTGATCACAACATTGTGTATCTTCTTTCAAGAATTGAAGAAATTTAAGAATAGCGACGAATTAAGATCTAATTGACCATAAATTTCAGTTCAACTCAATATAAGGCTCACTTTGAACTGGAAATTATATTCAATTTTAAGATTCAACTATAACCTAAATTGACCACATATAAGATATTTCTATTTTCGTTAATCATCTCGTACAGATTTTTCCATTCAAAATTTTCCACAAATCCAAATCAACATAGAATAGCTACTTATAACAGTATGATACAAAGACTCAGCGCTTTACCAATATCAGAAAATAATTTATTGAAAGAGCTCAATATTATAGAAGAAATAGTGGTTAATAATGGTTATAATTCTAGTACGAATGACAGCATTCTTTCTCGTAAACAAGAGACCAATCGAAAATATACTATTTTGACTTAAATAGGTAAATCCAATCTGAATTCATTCTTCTGATTTCATGATTTGAATAAAGCTTTCAGAATGGATAACTTTCTTGGCAGATATATTAGGACATTTCATAAAAGAAACAAATTCGTGGTGTTTTTAAAGTCTCCTGTGGAAGTTGTGATAAAATTTATATCGATAGAACTTCTGAAAATTTCAATATTAGGTTATCAGAATACAAAAGCAGTTTTGACAAACAAAAATCAAATAACCACTCTGCCAATCATCTACTGAAAGAAAATCGCAATCTTAATTATAATTTTGATATTTTACATAAATGAAACTGAACCTATGGGAAGCATTGGAAATCAATAAACAGAAAAAATCTTGAAATTTTCTCAATGGTCAATTGGACCTTAACGTCAACATTACGTAATATTTTCAGTCTTTCAAAGGAGCAACCTTGGTTGGATTTTCCTCCTATTGAGCTAAGTACCTCCTTTTACCAACGTAATATATGTATAAGCCAAATCATTTTTTTGAATGTACTACATATCTTATAAAGCCACAATTTGGTGAAACGCGTCATAAGTTTGTGAATATAGTCAAAATTTGAACACCATTATTTCATTTAGATGACAAATTTATATAAATTTTCATCAACTAACGATCTCCTCAATCAAATTAATTCAAAGAAAAATCAAATCAGTAATCAGGGTGTTCGTTCTAAAAGGTACTGTATCCTGTAACTCATCCTTCAATAGTGTCCTCTGATTGGTCACACATATTTCTCAAAATAATAGATTTAACGAGTCTCTAAGTGTGTTATTTCGGGAGATAGTAAATTATCAAATCGGTTGTGTCTGCCTTGGCCGCTAAGTCGTGGATTCTCTATCCCATTAAGCAGGTCTGACTGGATGCAATCAGCCGCCGAATTGATTCGCGTCGGGGGGTCCATTACTCCATTCCGAATGCCTTGAATCTGGTGTTTCTGGTTCTAATGCCGCTAGATTTTCCAACGTCGTGTGCACTTAGAGAAGGAATTGGCATTTGCGCCTAGTGAGATATGAAATAATTCGATGAAAACAATCTTTCGACTTGAATGTGTCGAAGAATAGAAAATATCTCAGTGTGAAATATTCGATCGCTGGAGGAATGAATAACATTTTATAAAATCATATAGTGTCTTCAATAAATCTATTTCATGGATGTGAAAAACTCATACAAGCTGATCCGACAGATTTTGTTCTGATATTTATTTCTGTTTTAAAATTACCTTTTCTTCCAGATCCTACTTCTTCAGAAAAGTTGTTGACGAATTTCATCTGATTCTTAAAATTGAACACTAGTAACCGTTACTTGATGCAAATCAATTTCGAATTGTAAATAAAAGAAATTTGGATTTACACTTATTTACTGTATTTGTAATGGTTTTGACGACCCTTCACATTCACCAGACAAAACTAAAAATATAATAATGATAATTAAAGTCTAGCAGAGCTATTCCTACTCAACCTTATTATATAATATGATTATAGATTGAAAAAAAAAGAACAAACATGAAATACCATTGTTTTACAAGAAAAATGCAAAAGCCATAGAAATTTACCGCGCAAAAAGATAAAGGAAAAAACAAATTGAAAACAAACACCATCCCAGGGCAGCAAGAACAAAAACGAGAAAAATCAATTGTAGAGAAAGAAGAGATACATTTACATTTACTAATCAAGCCCAATCTGTTGCAAATATATTAGTGTTGTTTCAGGCCAGTACGCATTGAGTTTGTTGAAAGATTTTTGAAGCTATTTGAAACCTGATTATAAATATTCACACAGTTATATGTGAACGATCTGAAAAAATCCGAATTGAATCTAGGCAGAGAAAGTGTAAGGAAATTTCTCTGATTAGTAGTGCGCATATCACTTCTATATATTAATTTCTTACGAAGGTACGTAGGTTTACCCGAATGTAAAATGCGTTGTACTAATGCAGTAAGGTGAAATTGAAATAAGTGATGAATCTTCAGCCATTTCAATTCCTGAATTTTGGAAGAAACATGATCATATTTCCGCAAACATGCATACTGGACACGCTGTAGTGTATTTAGCGTTAGCTTGACCAAGCAAGAGAATACAACAACCAAAGCATAATTCAGAATAGGTAGCACTAATGTCACAACCAGTTTTTTCTGAATTTGAAATTAAGAATTCTAGCATTCATGTATAATGCCTTTAAGGCTGCACAACATTTTCTGATCACCTGATAAATATAAGCCTGAGAACGAAGGCCACTGTCAAATATAACACCGAGGTTCTTCACAGAGCTCTTCACCGGCTATCGATTCCCCCGAGATCTCAACAACAAAGTCCGAGTCAATGAGCTTTTTAGATTCCATACCAAACAGTATGAGATCAAATACTAGTATTTAATTCAAGACCATGTGCCTCGGCGTATTCAAAAATTTTAGACAAATCGGCGTTGATAATTTCCGCAGCAGCTGGAGCACGCAGAGCGTCAAAGCTGTAAAAATTATAGTCTCATTCGCAAAAGCACGAGCCTTACACGAATCAATTTCTTGAAAAATAACTGCAGTGTAAAGAAGGAAAAGTACGAGCCCCAGCACAGATCCTTGCAGAACCCAAGACCTCACAGGAATGGCGTCACAACTGTCATTGTCGATAACTACCACCTGGGAACGCTTGTCCAATTATGACTCAAAAAACTGTAACTCAGTCACATCGAAACCAAATACTTCAATTTTGCACATAGTAATCGGTGACCAACTCTGTCTAAAGCTTTCGCAAAATCTAAGAGGACAAGCGCCGCAATCATACCACAATCAACGGACCTAACAATATCATCAACCACATCCAGAAGCAAGGTTGCCGTGCTGTGTCCCCTACGGAATCCAGACTTCATCGGTCATATAATTTTATTTTCCAACAAATAATCATTTATCTGGACCTCAATGAATTTCTCCAGAACTTTGGACATTGAAGGAAGGATGCTGAAGGGACGAAGATCACCATAGTTCGTGGGATCCTTCACCTTGGCCAGAGGCCTCACCAATGACAATTTGCAGCATTCAGGAAATATCCCAGTATCCAAACAACAATTTATTATATCGGTCACATAGGGAGCAATCACAGGACAGCACAACTTAACATTTCAGACGATATCCCATCCGATCCCATAGCATTCGACTTTAGTTTCATGATCAACTGTGAAACTTCATCAACCGTCGCCAAACGAAAACGGAACTTCGAATTCGGATTGTATTCATGTGTTCTGTAGAACTCCGATGCCGCCCCACAAGCATTTCTCTGTCCAAACACAGATGAGAAGTAAGAAATAACTTCACAACAGTTCTTGAGAGAGTCAGGAATCTCTCTCTTGCCATGATTATTTTTAATGTCCAAGTTCCTAACCGCATCTCATAGGAGCTCAGTATTTTGCGCTACCACCTGATGTTCCAATTACCATATTCCTTAACCGCCTGTAATTTGCCAGATCCATTGGGTCCTGTGTTCTCTTATACTTACTCATGGCATCATTTCTCAATTTCATCATATATCGAAAATTGTTGGTTAACCAGGGAGCATACATCTTACTAACTTTCACTGTTCTGATAGGAGCATGGCTGTCGAATAGAATCAAGATAATGCTATTCAATAAGTGAATTTTACAGTTGACATCATTTATATATAATATATCAGCCCAAGCAGCCTCATGAAGGTCGATAGCAAAGCTGTTGGAATCGAGATTCTTAAAGTCTCTATATGTAATGATGCGTGGCTGAACAGAGGGACACGCGAAATTTACCAAACAGTGCACCCGTTTAGCCGTTTGGAATCAGATACCTCATCAAGATTCTAAGCCTACTAAAGGAATTGATGCGCTAACTGAAGTACCAGTCAATCTTCCTCTTTGCTACTCGAGCAGATCGAATGAGTCGGTATCCAGACGAGGGTGAGGAAGTGAATTACAGCAATAGGAATCATTACGAGCGATGAGATTTCAAAGGCTAAGAGTCTAACTAGAATATGGTCTCATTTAGCTTTAGGGTCCTTTTTGAGAATAAATACAGATAAGTGGTGACCTCGGTCCATTAATTTCTGCATGATGCATGAGGGTATAGCTAGCATTCTGTGTAACAGTATATCTGCCAGTAGTCTTGAGCTTCTCTTCACTTTAAACTTCGATAAGTCTCTTGTATTTAGTTTATTTTCTCTCGTTTTTGGACATAAGGTGTAGATCGAGAATATATTCCTAAGCTATAGTTGACGTAATATAAAAAGATCCAGCAATAGACAAGCAAGTTTGCTTTTGTGAGTGTGAGTGCTTCTGTTGACTAAAAAGCAGTTTATTCTGCTTTTTAGTCTTTTCTGATGTTTTTATTTTGTGATTGTTTCTTCTTTTTCGATGAAAATACACAATGTCCCACCTGAATTCACTCATTTTCCCACAAACTGCCCATTAATGAAATTGAAACAAAATAGATATATTTACTCGAGATGTTGCTAACAGTTGAAGCTTGTTTCAGTAAACTGTAGTTCTACTCTATTAGAGTAGAGAGTCAGATTCTGCCAACAAATGAACACTATAACAATGAGCGACTTGCCAGATTACCAAAACTTTAGCTTTTCGGGTGGGTGAAATCCCATAGGAGAGTGGTTCTATAGAATAAAGGTACCATGCCGAGTTTTGAATCATTTCATTTCGATTCATTGATAATGCTATTTGTATAAGTGCAATTAAAATCTAACAGTAAGATTTGATTTCCAACCTCGCTATTTCGCTGAGTAAAATGGAAATTCTTTCAAAATATATACCGCACTCTTTAAAAACTCGATAGAGTTTTCTCTAGCGAGGAATAAATATCGTATGAAGTATATAGATCAGAGCTAATCGGCGTTATTATATCAATTTGGACTGTAGAATTCTACAACCTAGTGCTTACAAATTTTTCAAACAAAGATTTATGTTTCAGTTAACTCTTTTTTATTTCGTAATTTTTTTTTGTGAACGAAAACAAATGAAAGTACCAGCACAGTTCCAGCGGAACATGATTTGTAGAATTGAATACAGGAAATCCAAAATCAAATGTATGATATCAAAAATATTCAGGTGTTTTAATGGCCACGGAATTATTTGAGGTAGGAAATTCTATCGGTTATGTATTCAAGGATTTAATTCACTACTATTCATTTTTTATCTTTGAATGAAGCCTTAGAACTAAATCACCGATTGTTTATGATCAGAATGAATCAGGCTATTTCATTTTCAGCAATTTCTTCTGAAGAAGCAACACTGACTTGTTTAAAAAAATAACTCAATATTTTAAATATATTAGTGTTTACAACGATTTAAACATCGAAAGCGATGGAATTATAAAAGATGAAAGAATAGAAGATAGAACTTTTAACAAATGATAGCGACCAATTATCATCACTGATTAAATACATATAATTAAGACGAATTTTGTTTGTATATCTCAGATTGATATGCGACACTGATGGGTCCATAACAAGAACGACACTATACCACTTCGTTTCATGCAGGAATATTCAATTAAATCGTAATACTTCTGCTATATTCCTTGTCGACGATGATACTGCCGATTCCTCATGAAAGGTTATTAATATTTTCCGAACTGTATTCCTTAAC
Source organism: Cryptolaemus montrouzieri (assembly GCA_013387265.2). NCBI lineage: Eukaryota > Metazoa > Arthropoda > Insecta > Coleoptera > Coccinellidae > Cryptolaemus > Cryptolaemus montrouzieri. Next base: position 66,937,007 of record JABFTP020000021.1, on the reverse strand, counting down.
TATTTTACGTAATATTTAAACTTTTCTCTAACTGTTGAAGCACTTCTAAGCGGTTTATACAAATCATCTAGATTACAAAAGATTAATTATACTAAGATTAGTTAGAGTAAATGCTGTAGAACAAGAACAGTTCAATCTAGCCTTTCAACGTCACTTAGTCAGGTCTGGTGTTGCAGTCGGTGCGACTAGACCGCCATCGCCATCAGTGCATCCAAAATATGCAATTGTTCAATTAATCGAATTCCCTGAAAGCCGGCTGACTTGATAGATTGTCCCAAAGATGTCTACGTAATATGTTGTTCCTTGCATAATCGATTAAACACTGTGCGGTTCAAGGAACACGGTCTAAGTTCTCGAGAGGGACCTACAATAGGTTGATTATGGAGTGGAGATAGAGGAAATAGCAAATATATTGTAATTTTATGTTAAGAATCGATTGATCTTTCTATGCAAATTAATAATAATTAAGTTTTATTGGATAGTGGACAAGTTCTTGAAAACTATGAACCGATTGAGCTATTTTATTTTTTTACTGTAGGCTGTCAGCAAAAAGTGTAGTTTTGTGGCCTCTCAGATCTAGTGTCCGAGATTTCTACTCTGATTTTTGACTGTTTACACAGTGTTTTCGAAACGTACAATATTACATTCTTCGTGTCTCTCCATTTCTGGTGAGCCGTCTTTTATATTCTTATCACGTGAAAAACAATGAACACGTGCTTCAACTGTTCCAAACAAATCTCTGACCGTGAGACATCGAAACTGCAGTGCGATGCTTGCAGGCATTGGATTCCCGTCGCTTGCACCGGTCTTGCAGGAGATGATCACCTTACGCGTCACAAACTCAGGTGTGTGAAGATTGTATGCAACACCTGTGGTGCGGCGATGGAATCATTTACGAATATCAAAAAACTAATCGAATCAATGAAGGACGATATGGACTGAGAGCTGAATAATTTTAAAGCTAAAATTGATGAGATCAAATGCACCTTGGCAACTGTCGAGAAATTAAATTCCGTACAGTTTTCTGATGGAGTCGCACAGGAGGCTGTGGAGAGATTCAGTCGTGCGAGAAATGTTTCCATAAGAGGAATCCTGGAGGCGGTCGGAGAAACTGAAAATAGAGTGAAGCATGACGAGAAAGTTGTTCAGGAGGTGTTCAGCACAGTGAACTGTTCGGCTAAGCCGGTTACATTCTGTCAAGTAGGTAAACCCGTTGAGGGTAAGAAATACCCCCGAATGGTAAAACTCCTAATGCCAAATGATTACGATACCCGCTCAATTCTGAGGAATAGAAAGAAACTTATAGAACACCCGACAATTTCTAAGCTCTCTATTATCAGCGATCAAACTCCTATACAAATGAAAGTCCTGGAGGAGCTCCTGGTAGAACTGGGGAACAGAAAAGAGGTCTGAGAAACAAACTTGACGATCAAATATTCAAACGGCTAATCAAATCTACCTCATATCACAATTCTCGTTTAAACTGGCTGTTCTACTACACAAATCTTGATTCCTTAAATCTAAATTCGATAAACTAGTATGCTCTGTGGGTGATCTGGAAACCCATTTGATACTTATAACTGCAACATGGCTTAATGAAATTGAACCAGACTCTCTCGTAAAAATAAATGGTTGTAGTATATATAGAAGCGACAGAGTTTTTCTTACCGGTGGAGGTGTATGCGTCTACCTATGTAAAGAAATCGTTAAGAATTTCGTGATCCATCAAGAGAGGTTCGTCATCCCTGGTATTGAGACTCTACATCTAAGAGTGAGTAAACATAACTTTCACATGAATTTGGTATATATTTACCAACCTGGTGACGTTGATCGTGAATCAGATAATATGCTTATCGAATACCTTGATCAGTTATCTTCGATGACCAACCTTGTAATCGCAAGGGACTTTAACCATCGTGATATCACTTGGCCTATTGCTCGGATTCCTGGAACAACCAGTGCTACAGGTGACTTTGTGGGATTTGTAGCAAATTCTAACCTCACTCAGTTGGTGTCAAAACCAACCAGATTTCGTCTCAATAATGAGCCTTTCACCTATGATTTAATATTTACAACTGACGAACAGATTATCACACAACCTGACTACCACTCTCTAATTGCTATTTCTGACCGTGTCGTTCTTACTGCTAAAGTACAAGTTAATACTATGATACATACAGGGGTCGACTATATTGAGCATAGTGTTATTAATTCCGAGACTCTGTCTGATGAACTCTCCCTCGTAGACTGGGCTGCACTATTATCTTCGTCAGATGATCCTGATCACATGTGGGAAACATTTTATTCAAATTTGTTATCAATTTCGAACAAACACACACGTAAAAAAAAGGCCGGAAAAATCGGAAAAAAGCCATGGATAAATGAAGAATTATTGTCACTTATACATCATAAAAATCGACTGTGGAAAACATACAAGCTTTCTTGCAGTCATACAGATTACACCAATCATCGAATTTTTTCCAATTATTTATCTTCGGCACTGCGTTCAGCTCGTCAGAAATATGAATAATCAGTTGCCACCTCCGAATACAATAAGAAACTTTATAAATATATGCAAAGAATTTTAAAATCTAAAGTCGACATACCCCTCCTTCGTAGGAATGACGAAAATATTTGTGTCGATGACTTCGACTCAGCTGAGGTTCTGGCCGACGTCTTTGCGGGATGTTTCATGTCGGAGCCGGATGGTGACGAAATGCCCGACGTCTAAAGACGACCTACGGAAGATAGCCTGACACACATAGATGTTGTGAAAAAACATCTCATAAACTTGAGAAGTCAATTCTGTCCTGGTTTATATGGCCTGAGCCCCTTTTTCTGAAGAGATTCGCTGATGTTCTGTGTCTACCACTTTCGTTGTTAATGTCACTTTGTTTCGAGAAATCGAAGGTGCCATCAGCCTGGAAAAAATCATCCATCACACCCATCTTCAAAAAAGGCGACAAACTCAATACGCGCAATTATAGACCAATAAGTTTACTACTGTATGTGCCGTCAAAGATAGTGGAATCGATAATTGTTGAAAAAATGACACATTAATTATTCCCCATGAACACAGATTTGTGAAGGAAATCTTTTGACTTGCCTGAATGACTAGACACAAGCATACGATCGAAAAATAACAACTGATGTAATATAACTCGATTTTGCAAAAGCTTTCGATAGAGTCACAGCTGAAAGATTGATCCATAGAATGAAATTAGTAGGAATACGTGAGAAGCTTCTTCGTTGGACTAGCGATTATCTATCGGGTAGAACTTTTTCAGTGAGAGTTGGTGGCGCTCTGTCTTCAGAACGGCTTATCGTAAGTGGTGTGCCTCAGGGTTCCATTCTGGGCCCTATACTTTTCATAATTTTCGTCAAAGATCTTGCTCTTCATATAAAATCGAGTAAGTCATTTCACGCTGATGACGCTAAGTTAAACCCTAATCCCCTCACAGACTCTATGAAACTACAAGAAGATCTCAATGCAATTAACAAGTGGTGTAGGGATTGTCTTCTGTCTCTAAATATCGCGAAGTGCGTTGTGTTGCATATCGGAACTGGTAATCCTTCTGCTCCGTATTTTATCGACGGACGTCCGCTCAGTGTTGTGTCTTCTCATGTCGATCTTGGTGTGATTATCAACTCTGATCCCACATGGTCTGAGCACATAATAAGTATATGCAAACGTGCTAACGTTAATTCTTCGCTCGCCCTTCGTTTTCTAGCTGCATAAGACTGTTCAAGTCGTGTGTCCGTCCGATTCTTGAATATGCGGGTGCGGTTTGGTGTCCAGTACTTGTACGCTATCAAATTATGCTGGAGAGCATTCAGCGACGTGTCACACGTATCTGCTGCCGAAACATCAGATCCTCCTATGCCGAAAGGCTGGCTAAGGCCAACCTGTTAGCTTTTGAGCAACGGCGGAGACTTAATCCTGACATATCGAATGGTCAAGCACAACTATGCCAACCTCAGGACACTTTTTGTAATGAATGAGGATTCTCGACTTTGTGTCATAGGAAATTGAAGAGGGAAAATGCTTCTCCCGCCAGAGAGAGAATTTTTTGGTAAATCGAGTGTTTAGTGCGTGGATAGGACTTGCTGGTGAGGTTGTGAATTTTGACTCAGTTAACAGCTTCCAAAATGGAATTGACAGCATACTACAACAGTTAATATTAGGCTTGAATGATTATGTTATAATAATAATAATGAAATTTAACAAATAAGACCTCATCGAAAAATATGCTAAAAATTCATCCAAAATCAATCAAAAAAATGTTCATAAGCGCCTAGTTGTATAATTTTATTTATTCACTTTTTCTTGATATATCATACAGTTTTCAGACGATACATCTTCAGTTCGGAGAAGAAGTATATTTTCATTCATAACCTCTATCTCTGTCTCTCACTCAATCAAAAATTCAATACATGAGGAAACCATAATCATGAAAATAAAAGTGAAAGGGACTTTAGAAGGAATAAATATACACTAGAGATACAATATCCAAACATTCATATTCTAAGAGCTGATGAAATGAACAAAACAGTACACATTAACAAGGAAGATTATAACTATAAAATTAATGAAATGTCCAAAATACATCAACGTACGAAAGAAAAGAAATTAGTCCAACAAATAAAATACATATTGTGAAAATAATTATACACAATTCATTCAAAGAAACCAGTTGTTACATCAGAGCAGTAGGGAAATCCAGGATCGGAAGACGGTAACCTAACCTTTAAATACATACATAGTTCTCACATATGTAATAATTTGTAAGCATTAAATTGAAACCTGAGACAATTCAATTATTGTCAGCAATGTAATCTTCACACAAAAGACATTTAGAGGTTTATGTACTTCCACTCTTACATCAACATAGAAACAAAACCGAACTTCTAAATTAACAATAACTATAAAAAATTTAGTTTAAAAATGAAGTAAAATTTTCCCATTCTGTCCACCCCTAGAGGTAGAACAGGAAATGAAGCCGAGGTACAACGGGATACTAATTTTGACATAGAATACTCTCATTGTCGTCTTTATCTAGAACACCACATGCTAAATGCTACAAAAACACCACTCCTCTCTAGATTAGGAGTATGAATCATGGCAAAACAAGAAGATCTCGTCTTCATCCTCTGAGTTTTCTTCAGATTCAGTGTCGTTTCTTTTTTGTTTGCTTTGTTTTATTTTCTTTTTTTTCTTGGTGCCTCTTTTTTTCTTCTCAAAATCTGGTCGTTGATTGATATTTTCTAGTTTCATTATTTTTAATTTTAATTATAAATCCCTTCAATTTTGTTTCCTTTATTTCTTAACATCAATCGTTACTCTAATTTTTCTATTTTTGCTTTTTCAATAGTATTTTGTGTTTTACCAATAGATTCTCATGAGAAGAGGCGTTTAGGATCGCCACCTTTTCACGCTTTCTCGTTACCTTTTTTACTTTTGATAACGGAATTATGTCCTTTGGCGATGTGATTTAAAAATTGGTCTTAGCAACGGTACGGATAGGAGGATCGGGCAATTTGGAACATCCAGGTATCGAGATTATTGTCTACTAGAAAAAAAGATTCTCATAATTTGTGGGCACGCACTTATCATTTTCGACAGAGTTTTCATCATTAACAGATAACAGGTGAACGAAAGGCGTTGTTTTATGTGCCAAAGCATCTACAGATGATGGAGTATCTTGTGGTATTCTGAAATATGGCATTTCATTTGGGACAGCTGTTTGAAGATTCTTATGTGGTTGAACGCATAGCAGAGCAGCAGTTTGTACAGTTGGCGTTCCCAGAGTTGGTATCTCTAAAGATATCTCCAAAAGAATTTATGTAGTTGCTTCTAGAAAAACTCGTGATCAAAAAATATCTTTATGTAAGATGGACAAATACCTGATTTTTAAAGCCTTTAATAGCTGTTTCCATATTTGCTGCTTTCAAGAAAGCTTGACCAGAATTGACCATTCTTCCATGTGATCTAAGCCACATCCTCATGTCATCTCCATGATGAAGGCTTGAAGGTTTCATAAAAGCAACGTCTAAGGGTTGGAGTCTGTGCGAACAATGGGATGGGATGCACAATATTAATACAACATTGTTACGAGCTAGATCTTTTACGGCAAGGTTCTTCGTATGTGACGCGCCCGTCAAGAAGTAATAGAACTGGATGCTTGTTCCTCGCATGAAAATTGATATTAAACTGTTGTTACGATCTTGAAAACATGTACGGGGTCATCCAACCAGAATCACCAAACTCAGCCTAGGCTCCTGGCAGAAGACCAATTTCAAATTCACATTGTTTTTTTTCCAAAGAAACACCATCATCAGGGGCATATCATATCGTGAAGCTCAGCAACATATCTCTGCAGTAATAGTGGTGTCACTTTTGGCCGACGTAACGGTACCCTTTAGAAGCAATTGTTTTTTAACTACACTAATACACGTTTCATTTCAATCGTAAATTATGAATGCATCTAATTTAAATGTATCCATAATTCATTAAGTAAATTAAAAAATTTGGTTGCTGTTACTCTATTGAAATCCATCGCCCCAAGCGACCATGACACTTCTGAAAGCTTTGAACCCATTCGTCCCCTGCCATTTCTGTAATCCTATTAAAATTATGCTGGCAATTATTTTTTGTGCTAGCTATCCAGTTAGCGTAGTTCTTTCATTGTCATTCCGAAGAGTTGTCTTTGCATTTCCTTGAGGTACGTTACAAGTTCCATATCTTGAGCAAAGGTAAAAAACAGTGTGGTACTTACCACACGGTTTGTGAGCAAAAACTATCTAACTGTTACTTCGAATATATTAAATACCGCCTTGTATCCCATTTCTCTACTACTAACTGCATTAACAGCTAGATTCATGGTATTCGTAGACCAGTACTAACGATATGTTCTTCTTTTATATGTTCGCACCATCTACGAAATTAAAGTATTTCATTAGATGAATGAAAATCATCACCAATATTATCGGGAGGGAAGTGGGTATATTCCATTCTGTCCCGAAGTATACTCTAATAGTATGAATTGTTAAATACACTGATAGACAAAAATGACCTCAATGAAAGTTAAATGGAAATGAATTGGTACGAATATCTTCAACTAGTCTGTAACTAATCTGCATTTTAAAAAAATTTCGATCGCCTCAGTTTTTTCGCAACAGCAATTAATCTTTTTTTGAGTAAAAACGGTAAAAAACTGTTTGAAATTAAGAAAACATAGCTTATATTCATTTTATTCAGGATTTTCGGGAATATTTAGGGTCAGGTACGTTCCTTCTGAGTGTCCAGCAGTAGTCAGGTAACATGTTCGGACTCCACTTGCCTTGGTACCTTTTTTCTATGTTAGATATGTCCTGAAGGAACCGACCACCGTGTTCGTCCATAATGGTTCCCAAATTTAAAGGAAAAAATCCAAATGCGGGTGTAGAAAGTGAATCTTGAGCGATCCATTGCATCCCATGTCCTTATAAGCCGCTGAGAGGTTGTTGGCCAACTCATCATCGTTTTCGGCCCTGTAGTCTCCGAGAAAATTACGAACAATATTGCGAAAACATGTCCATGCGGATTTTTCGATTGGATTAAGTTTTTGTTTCAAACAGTAGGTCTCTTATTTGTGTCTCTACAAATATTCATATTCTTTCTTTTATTTTGGCAACACTCATTTTTGGAAATTTTTATTTCAAGTAACAAAAGCCAAAATTTTTCATTAGTCCGAGTTTGTTATGCAATGGAGGTAGCAATAAAGCTTCAGTATCTATTGATAAAGTGTGAAGAACATTTCGTTGACCTGGTTTTAGAACGTCTCGCTTAGGCCACTCCTTTTTGACATAATGATTTTTTTTTTGTCTGGACTATCCCACTCACAGAGGAAATAACAAAACTTCGTGTGTCTAAGCTGTAGACCTAGCAAAATTGCAATCACTTTCGAATCTCCACATATTTTCCAGGAATATTGGTTATATTTAATATGTTCTAGCAGTGATTTCATATTTTCATATGATTCCTTCATTTTAGTAGCATGAGCCATCGGTACGGAAGGGTATTCATTAACATTATGTAACAGTACAGCTTTTAAACTAATCTTTGAGAAATCTATAAACAACCCAAGTCATCACTGAGAGAATGTCACTGCAAAACACTATATTGCCATCTTGAGGAAAAAATTTGGGAAGTGCGGATGTCGAGTTCTGTAAACGAATATTCTGGTATTTTTTTCCAGTAAATTTCAGTCATGAAGTCGGGACGCCAACAGTTCTGCCTGTCTTTTACTGAGATCCAAATCACGTACCAAGTCATTGAGATCGTTTTGAGTTGAAAAATGAGGTTCTGTGTTTGAAGTACTAGGCTCCAAAATCGGATCGGAATCTGAACTCGGATACATTTTCTTCGGTCACGTCGTCCATGTTTACTGGAGGCTGAGAAGCAGGTAAATCATTACTGTGTGGGATAGGCCTTTGAGCAGATTGTAGTAATACCTTTTATGGAAGTTTGGCAGAAGTAATAATATGATACATGGTCTTTCGATTCAGCCCATATCATTAAAACTGCGAACTGCATATCACGAGATCCTTTAGCCCATGATGTTAATAAAGTGACACACTGTGCACAGCAAACACTTGGAGTACTTTTTTTCCAAATTTCGCGCCGGAAAACCAAAGTAATTAAAATAACAGTATTTAACTAATGGTGTTAAACTACAACGTTGACTTTCAACAGTGAGTTGACCGCAAATATAACAGAAGTTATCAAGATGGTTTTTACACATTTTCGGCATCTTAGTATGATGTGTAACACTCATCTCAAAAAACAAACTGTTTTAATTTCAATATTTTTTTTAATTAGCTACATAAAAATATGCTTCAATAAACATGTATATTGCTGTTCCAACAAAAAATGTATAAAGGGCATTTACCTTGGTGTTTCTCGTCGAAAATTAGACCTTGCTGGGTATTTCGTCGAAATTTCATAAAGCCCTAACCAAACATTTCAAAGCGACTATACCATGCAACATACCATATCCTATTAAATACTGTGGGCGATTTTCGCCTAGATATGGTGTCTGTAACCAGGAACACTACTCCTTTTTCGTTCTGCAAGGCTTCTACCCCTGATTATATGAGGAATGTCAAAACAAAAACCTATGCCAATTAATTCAAGTGCTAGCTTTGATGGTCCCATAAATATTTATTGCAGTCTTATTGTCTAACTCAATGACTCAGATGATCCTACCGATAATACACTGCCGTTAATTGTTGTTCATCAATATATGCTGTTGTGATCTCGAAATGATTTTTTTTTAGTTTTAATGTGATGTCAAAGAGATGTTAAAGGTGTATTCTCCTATATACTTTCATTTTTATATGTTATGCTGCTGTTTCAAATATTCGATGTGAATAATGATCATGCAGAAAAAAAAAATTCTCATGATGGTCATGTCCGAGACTCGTGAAAAGATTTTCAAATTAAATATAACCTAACATCAATTTTTGTTCTCATAACCCTCATTTCCCAGCGAGAAAAGAAATATTTCATAAATCATAATCATGATTTATAAAACGCACGATGAGGCGTGTATAACATACATATTACTGCTGATGACTTCGTCAAAATTGCTCACAAAATGCACCAAATTACTGACATTAAAGCTCACGTCAGTAAACAGGCAGGAGGTCGGACGCATCGCCTCATCTTGATGGCTCTATTTGCGCCTTCCTAGTTACATCACAGAAACTGACCGTGAATCATCCTGCGTTACGTTACCAACCTGCATTTCGTTTGTGCCAGATCCTAGTGTATAAACTGAATGGGGATAAGTTAGATATATGTGGACAAAAAAATGTGGATAGTATAAACAAATCGAAAATAAAGATGACAAAAGCCAATAAATATAGAAATATTTCCATTCGAAGCTATCTAAGGTGCTAAGACCGAAAAAATCGACAGGGTAGAAAAAGTTATCGTTATTTCCATTGTTCAGTTCGATTTGCTAATTTTTAGCATATACCAATACAGTCAATTGAGAATACCATTTAGGAGTTATGAACCAAGTGGGCCTACCGATCAAACAGAAACGATAAGAATGATATAAAAAGCAGTTTTTAATTGCAACACAATACCGTCTTGTTTATTTGTTCATAATTCTATATCAAAAAACAACACCGTCGTGTTATCTCATATAATATATTTGCTAAACATGATCTCCGAAAAATGGTGACATTTCAACACTATTGACGAGATAAAAAGTGAATCGCTGAACGCTTTACGAAAAAATTAGTTCCGGCAATAGTTGGGGTAGGCTCTAACATTACAGGTCGAACCTTAGGATCTTTTGTAAATTTTCTTCTTGTGAGCTTAAAGCCTCAAAAAAAAACATTTAATATCTTTCGCCGGAATTTACTCATATTTCTCCAATCCTAATAGATAGGATCCTTAAGCTCTTACCCTTTTTTTTAACAGCGCAGGACTCACCATCAGTGCGTTACGTGCATCCTTGCTTCTACTTACAGGATCGACGTAGGTCTGTCAGTCAGATTTTCTTCAGGTTATTCTATCGCAGAAACTAAAGGCTGAAGCCTTGAGAAGATCTCAAGGAACAGAGGTACAACCAGATTTCCTTTTTAGTATACTAAATGAATCTAGAAGTTTCCTATTATCCTGAGTAGCTATCCTACCTTTTCGCTATTAAGCAACCACCGGGGCTCTTCAATGCTCTATACGCTCAATTTAATGAATAGACTCCGAAAGACTCCAAAGAAGCATTATATGATAGAAACAAGCAAGCAAAAGTCCATCCCTACATAGCCAGGGTTCCAGTAGATTGTAACAGTCCGATTTCTCGAATTAATCATTTATATCTTTCAATCTAACCCAACGAAAATTATAGTTATATTCTTTAAGGTGTCGCTACTATTGATCTAGGTTGTTCACCGGTTAATTGTGAAGTCAGTACTTGAAAGAAGATCGTTTTCTCGTTTCTGTGGGGGAACGGAAAACAGTAACTCATTTTATGTTTCGTTTCCACTTTATTGTTGTGAAGAGAATCATTTTCGCTTTTTATTAATTTTTTTGAATGTCAATAGTTTTTTTTTGAACTGAGTCTATATAAGTTCGGAATTCATTACATTCCCTCTTTTTCATTGAGAAACCTTCGGAATCGTTTATAATTTTATTGGAGCTGTGTTGTAGCGATTGGGATGAAAAATTTTCAGTAATAGAAATTAAGTATTCTTTGATTTTCTGGATAATTCCAATCGTCTGAGGCGTTATAAGTAGTCGGTAATTTTGCCGGATTTCCTCGACAACGAATTCAATTAGCGAGTGGAGAGATTTCGAATTTTCTTTTGTTAAATTAACCAAGATCGATATCTGCTATTCCAAGGGTAAGTCAAATTCATTCTGTTAATTTTAAAAATATATATTCGAGAGATATGGTATTGTTATAGATTTTTTTCACCGTCTAGATATTTGAGTTTTCATTTTTATGTCAAACCTTAATATTTTACAACTGGGGTAACCACGTCTTAAAGGAACTTGTCTTGTCACCTTGCGAACGATATTCCGCCAATCAAGTAACCTGTAAGCTGTAAGATACAGGAATACCAGAAAACTGATGTAAAACACCAAATCCAATCATCTTGGGAAATAATCTCATTCCTAAAAAAGCTAAGTGTTTCTCTTAATGATCAAATTCTTCTTTTCTGTCTTCGTTAACTGTTGACTGAGCTCTTACATTGATTTTCGATTTGTTGAAAAGCTCAGATTATTTTAAATTGAGAATTTGTACTATGTAATTTGAATTCATCCCGTCTGAGACTCCTTTTATTGTTAGTTGTTAATCTTTTTAGTTAAGTTATTTTTATTGTATTAGTTACCTTGATTCGAGTTAGTAAATTATTAATCAGATACTGTGATTTCGATATTTATCTTGTGATAAAGCTAGTTGATTGAAGTGATGAGTATTATTCCTAAGGCTATATCTAGGACCTATATTCTAGACGAAGATCTCACACACTTAGATTAAGTCACTCTGATCTAGCTAGGCATACGTATTAATAGGTAGTGTCAATTGTAATTTTCTTCAACTAGCCTTTCTATAATTGAATCTCATTGAACGTCATCAGTTAAATTTCTTATTTCCAGTAGAATTGAAATATTCCTCCAATTTTAGATAAAATTAGAAACAAAACCATTACAAGGTGAATATCTCTTTGATGAAGAGAAGATTGATACTCACGAATAAGTTTTTCTGAAAGAAAATAGAAATTACATTCTCAACTTCTTCTAATCTAACCGACTCAACTTTTTGGGTGTGGTCATGGAATAAATTAATTGAATGTTTGAATTATTTAGAATATTCATTAAATAAATGTGTGTGCACAAACTTTCGTTGAGATTATACTTTCTGTGTGATATTAAATATTCATAAAGATACTATTTTTGAATACCTTTTCAAAGATCTATCATTCGACTCACTTTCCCTATAATGACTTTTAACTTAGATGCTGCTGAGGGTAGAAGGTTGAATTCACATGCTCTGAACAAACTCAGAAATTGGTCCCCTTCCAATCGAAAATTGACGTGTCTTAACTTATTGCTCCAAAATCAATCCATCTTGAGATAGAAGGGGTAGCAAATTTTCGTTGGAACACACTATGTAATATAGTTAATGGTTGTAGACCTCACCTTTGTTTGAGAATGATGGTATGATGAATAAATATTTCCGTTTCATTCAACATAGGGTAAGCTGGGTACGGTTGTGACAATTTTAATTTGATCGCCTATAATTTTGTAAATTCACCAGTTATCTTTGAGAAAAGTCACTTTAATACTTAATTTGATTATTTATCTACCTAAAATTGATAGAAAAAATGTCCCTAGCTACGCTGTACTAGGCATACGATCAAATTGAAAAAAAAAGGGAAAGTGTCACAACCGGCCACACCCCAAGGGCGGTTGTGACAGTGGTTAGGGTCGATAGTGACAGGCATACAAAATACATCCAAATAGTTTTAATGACTTTTATTGTTACAAATAATTAATTGAACACAAAATAATCTTCTTCTAAACAAAGTTAACAATCACTTTATGGCAAAAAAGCGAAAATCTGTGATCACTTCTTTTCCTAAAACTAATAAGGCACTGTAACATATAACAATCCTCTCTATAATCAGTCAAAATGTTAGCTTAACTACTTCAAAATTTCAACAAAACTGTAACACAACAATGAAAAAATAAACATTTATAAACGTACCTATAAAAATTCTGAGTCAAATTCAACATGTGACAAATGTGATGGGGCTATCACCTGCGCACTCTACGCGAGACCAGAGCCTAAAACTAATATAACTCTGTACCATATAACAGTCTTCTTTAAAATCAGTCAAATTGTTAACTTAACTTAAAATTACTGTAGCTAACTGGAAAAAGTTTAACAGAATTTTAACAGAACTATAACACAACAAAGAAAAATTGAACATTCATAATTGTATCAATCAACATACTGAGATCTAATCAGATTCATCACAGTTGTGACAAATATAATGGGGACTATTACCAGCGCACTCCACGTGAGACCAGAGGCCACATGTTCCTTGGCACTTGATCCATTTTTCGATAGCCCTACTTTCAGAATATGTGGTTACACAAACCAGACAGAAATAATATTCATCATCGATGACTGCTGTGAAGTCTTTTTTTCTTGCCATTGGTTTTTCCTTTACCATTCCCTTTATTATTTGGTTTTGGTTCAGTTAGGTTTTTCTTCACATGCTTAGCCTTCAAACGTTTTTCTTTTTCTTCGTGTTCTTTCCTAACTGCCTTTTTCTCGGTTGTATCTGTGTAAATGGTTGACTTTTTTTGTTCTAGCATCTCTTGTTTTTCTTTGAGAAGCTTTCGGAAGAGGTCGAACAATTTCCGGCGAAAAAGCAGGCGGTATGTCTGAGGATGATGCAGTCTGCTGAACCTGGACAATTTCAGGCAAATGAGCAGGTGGCGGGGCTGATATTGAAGCAGTCTGTGGAACCCGGACTATTTCAGGCAAAGAAGCAGGTGGCGTAACTAAGGTTGTTTCACTTATCTGAATTTGGTCACTAAATGTTGAATATTTTCCCGATACAGAATCCGTAGGTAGCAACATTTGAGTGTTGAGTCCAGGACTGTTATTAACAGAATTAGGAACGCACAGAGCGTTGATTGCACTAGATGGTCCTGCAGAAACGTTATTCTCAGTATCAGGGTCTGGTCGATCCGTTACAAAAGATGGCGCAAAGTCAATTTCTTCGAATAAATTACGATTAAACGGATATATACCAGTTTTGATGAAATCTGCCTGAATGTTTGATTGTGTAAATGCCTGAGGCATTGCAGTCTTGACAACACCTAGTATGTCGTATATAGTCATGGTCTTGCTAGGGTGACTTCGCATCCATCCGTCACAAGCAGCATTTATGTCCTTTTTGAATGGTCCAAAGACAGATCGGTCTGATGGCTGTAGCTTGTGCGAACAATGCGGAGGAAATGGAAGCAGAGTAATGCCATTCTCTTTGCAAAAATCCAAGGTATTGATATGGACATGAGAGGAATGATTATCCAGCGCTAATAAGACTTTATGTGTTGGAGAAGCAATAGTGAATTTCTTGAAGTGTTCGAGAAATACCAAGAATGAGACATACTGCATCTAGCCTGAGGGATTTGCAGTTCCAAGCGATCCCACTGGCCCGTCCCAAACAAAATGATCATGATAACGAACCCTTCGGAAATATAAAAAAGGAGGAATTGCGTTTCCCAAGCCATCGACTGCACAAGCAACTGTAACTAATGTGCCACGCTCAGCTGAAGTAACAGCTCCAACTTGCCGTATACCACGTCTTGCCACTACTTTATCAGGTCTTTGAACAGTAGTGACACCTGTCTCGTCAATGTTGTATATATCCTGTGGCTCATATGCGTGTCTGTCCAACACAGTTTGTAAATTATTATGAAAAACTTCCACATTTGTTTTGTTGAAACTTGTAGCTCTTGAAAGGCTTGTAGCCTGAGCTACGCGTACAGACGGTGACGGGTTTTTATTCATGAATGAACGGAACCATTCTTCACCAACCATCTTATTTTCAACCCAAGTAGCAGGTCGCTTCATGTTGTATTTAGTTGTTAGTTCAAATGCCAGCTTCCGTACTTTTTTCGTAGAAAGGCCAAAATAAATGTCTGCGCAACGTGTTATATATTTTGACAGCTGCTGTTCTTGCTCGACAGAGAATACTTTATTATGAGCAACATACTCCACGCTGATGGTGCCTTCATCTTCATTATCGCCGGCTTTGTCGCGTTTGCGTAGGTATCGCAAGGGCGACATGAGATTAACTTCGTGTATTTCCGTAGCTCCCCGTAATGAAGTACCGCATTTCACCTATTTGTAAGCATTTTATATTTACTTATATCAGACAGGCCTCTCTCGGACTTCCACACGTGTTTCCTAGGCATCTAAAATAAAACAAAACAAAAAAAGCAATGTCACAACCCACAAAATCTGTCACAACCGTACCCAACGCATACTTTCAAAAACAAAAATGACCATGACTGATCAAAAAGATCTGCATTAAAAGTGATTACTCGTAAGTAACTGCCAATCTATCTGTGTACAAATAACCGTAATTAGAAAAAGAAATCGAACAAAAAAACTTACTTTTGTTTGTCGAAAATCAATATGGGCTCCTGCTTACGTTACCGTCGCACGTCGGCTGACGCAACACTGGGACACGCGTTTAGACTTGCATGCCGCTTTCCCCTTGCATCAAAACACGTCCAAGGATTTTGATTATGGACGCGGGACGAGCGGTACCTCATTCGAAAGCTCCTTGTAGTCCCTTCACAACGGTGTAAGGGAAAATAAATTTTGATGAATCTATTTCGCAAACAATCCTTTTTCATCTCAATATACCACGCTGATTATTTTCGGTATTTTCGAAAATGTGGAAAATGAAAAACAACAACAACAATTTTCATTTTGATGAGAGTCAATTCGAGCGTAGTTAGCGCCCGCTACATTAACCAGTGAATTTACTTACCTCAAGGTCAGGTAAGATTCAGAAGATGAGTTTTGTTGTAATGACATTTGAAATCTCTCTCTCTGCAAACTACAACACTCATAAAAAGATTTTATTGTTTTATTTCAACAGCAGTTTTTCTCATTTTTAAGAAAATTTCTCCTCAACAATGTATAAATAAAAAGAAATTAAATGAAAACATTTGTTTGGATTCAATTTCTTGATCCTAGAAGCAAGGAGTTTATTTCATAATACGATTGGTTCAACATTTGATGCTTTAAAAATTAATCATTGAGTTACTACTTTGCTGATGAGGGTAAAATTTGAAACTAATTCTGGTGTATATATTGCAAGAATGTGTTGAGCTAGTAAGGGTTCTATACCAAATTTAAAATTGTACTAGAGTAAGACCATTTGAACTTAATTTCGCTATAAGTAGGAAATGGAATTGATATCAAAATTTATTGAGACGCGTCCGGTAATTAATGATAAAAGGGTTCAAACCCTCACTCAGTATCCGGAACCTCTTTTTATTCCTAGTAATTCAAAACAATGAAATTTTTATTGAATACTGGTGAATACGATTGATCCATTGATAACAGAAAAACTAAAAAACTTCTACTACTTGAATAACAAATGATTTGCCAGTTTGTCAATGCCACAATTTGCAATATCCTGGTAGTTTCGTTGAAGTGGCCCACTCGATCTCCTGACATGATACCTATAAACTTTTTCTTGTTGTGATATATTAAATCTGAATTTCTTGTGACCCAGACTGAGAATTAGGAATATGTAGGCCAGCAAATTGTAGATTAGTATCGTCAAATAACTCCAAATATGCTGAACCGTGTTAGAGAGGGTTTTCAGTGTAGATAGTGTAATTATATGGAAGTAAATTGAGAACACTCTGAATAATGAGTAAGCACCATTAGATTCAATTTTTTATTGTAAACAGGATAAAATAATGAAATTTTCTCAAGATTTATCTAAAATCTCGAGTTGAGTAGATTTACTAGTTTGCACGCAGGCGCCTCGAGTTGTTCCCCTTCAAAACGAAAATTTATTGTGAAGAGCTTTCAATTGAGGTATTGTACGAGTACTTTTCTCTATTCGATTGTGGAGGCTTCATAAAAACATTACAACAAAACCTACTTTTCTTTTCACCTAAAACCTCAAGGAGAGAAAATTAACTGGTTATTGCACGTAGGCACTAACTTCCTTCAAAGGGTTTCTCTTCAAAATAAAAGTTGATTTGTTTGCCCTTTTTTCGGTAATGTTGAAAATAACCAAAAATTCAAGGTTGGCTCGTTGGAGATAAAAAATGATTTTTTACGAAAAAGATGTATCTCAATTGCTTTTCTCATACACGGTTGTGAAAATGCTTCAAGAGCAATTACGGTTTCACGCTTACGCTATGCCCTAGTCTATTTTGATTACTTGAAGTGCCCTCTTGGGAAAAAAGATTCCCGCAAAACAATATCATTTGTGGTTTGAAGAATTTCTCCAAACATTACGGGATAAAAGGTTGGCTCATTTGAGATGGAACACCCTGTATTATTGAATATTCCAGCATAGAAAACAGACTTCAGTTTCGTATTCGTTATGGAATCTTGGAGAGAGGTGAACTAACATCTCTTGAGAGGATTATTGAATAATTCGTCTTTATATCGTTTCATATCAGAATAAATGCAGCGTTAAATTTCAATATGCATCCCCCGAAAAAGAATTCCGTTCACAACATATGCGCCTGCTATAAGCTCATTTATCTGGAAAAGACGTTTCACTCCTATTCCCATTCTTAACGGATCCAGGAACACTTGTTGATTAATGACAGGAAAAGAAAAAGACGGGAACACAATAAAAACGAATTTTCTTTCACGCGACATATTAAGAAACGGGACGTTTTTCCCGGTTCCCAACTTCTTTCCTCTACACCCCAACTTGACACTCGCCTTTGATAAAAAGAAGTGAGAAAATCTGATTTCAAAAGGGTGTCACCAACACAAACACTTGATTCGCCCGCGATGTCTGCCAAATCAACGTCATTTGTGGGTCATCACTTTAAGTCTTTTTGATCTTGAAAAGACATTAAGTTAATTCGATTTCCCTTCTCGGTTTCTTTTGAATTCCTTTTATCAGAGGATAAGATTGTGGATTTTTGCCATTTTGTAATCCTTATTTACGTTCGACTTAAATAAAATGTTGGCACAATTTTGGATTTATTCACTCAGTCTAGTTTACAAGTTCACAACTTCGAATGGGTGTGTATACTTGATGAAACTTTTATGAATATGAACGATAACTCATTGAGTTCAGATTAACGGCTGGAAAAATCGAATATTTTTGGTTTTAAAGTTTTCTTGTAATGAAAAAATTGTTAATGATTCAAAAATTTAAACTCAACGTTGAACATAAAATTCCATGCTAAATCAAGGCACGAAACCATAGTTTCCAAGATGAGCAAAGTACTCAAAAATATATTAAATATCAATATTATTGTTGATTTGATGAACGTTAATTAGTGAACACTACTTTTTTGACGCTGTAAGGATCTCAATTATAGAAACCAAGTGTAGTAGATATATGCGGACGTTTTGATTTTGTTAGAAAATAATAGCAAAAACAAAATAAGATAATCGGAAATAAATTAAACTTTGGTAGGATAAGAACAAAATAGCGAAGTTTTCGTCTATTCTGGAACATCCTAAATGAAAATATGAGAAGATTTATTCAAATATATAATACATAAAATAAGTTTAATGTGAATTACTCACAAAATCGGTTAGTTTCATGAATTATGTGCCAAAGAAAAACGATATCTTTCATTTCAATACAACGACTTGTCAAGTGATCAGGATCCAGTTATGGAATCAATTAAAGAAAAACACCTAACCCACAAAATGAGATATCAAAGGCAGGCTCACTATTCAAAATATTGAATTAATTATAAATTTTCGAAATTTCCCAAAAACAATAATATTTCAGGTTTTCGTTAATATTGAACATCCTCAATTAAACATGATGAAGAAGGTTTAATACTTTTATAACCTAATATTGTTGGATGTGTATACATGGTTTTTCACCACGTGAATACGAAATCACTAGCCCGTAAAACATAGTATTAGTGTGGATTTGATACCGTTCCATAAATTTCGGCCTCGATTTGGAAATTATTTTGAAATAGTAATTACACTAATTTTATTGGTGTATAGTGTTTTCTGTTAAATAAATACTCAAATAAAAATGTTATGAATTCATTTATCATTCATGGCCAATGTCGACGAATAATAGGTCGAACTTGAAGAACATTCAATGAAAAGTATCCGAATCTACGACAAACTTCCAGGAAATAATATAAAAAATATTTTGTTACATATAAAACCCCGGAAACTAAAATGAGTAGTGTTTGCTCACTTCAAACAATAAAAATATCGTTTCGGCGACATAAATCATGAAACAAATATTTTAACATTTTTGAAAAATAAGATAATAAAATGACTGAACATATACAACGTACTAAGAATGAAATCAAATCAGATTTTTAAATCGTGCAGCGTTATGTTCTGAACAGTTTTCAATGCACACGCGCATTTCGTTAATAGTTGCTTTTTGAATTTGATTTGGATCGATTCTGTTGAATCCCGCAAAATTATCCGCAAACTAAACACTTTATTCTTCAAGTATCTACGTGAAAAAATAAAAATCTAAACGAGAAAGATCTGAAAATCTTGCAGACCAATTCCATGGACCTAGTTTTCTTATCCATCTGTTATCAAACAAGCCGCTTAATTTTTCCGCTACTTGAGGTGAGCAATGGACCGGAATATCATCTAATTGGTATTTACATGAAACACGTGCATTAAATAGGGGATTGTCCAAAAATTCCGAACAAATGTTGTTGAAATCTCTAAATATTTTACACCATGCAAATTTTCCTTATAAATTAAATATTGACATTGATTTTTGTATATTAAAACAAAACGATGTTGGTCATGTCGCTCCCGTGTTTGATGTCGATTTTCGATGTTCTGATATAAGAATCATCATATAGATCCATTTAATGTAAACTAAACGGCGTGAGAAATTAACCCCAACCGCCCCATCTCCTGGATTCATCAATGATATTAATGAGAATTTGTAGGGGTGGAACTTATTTCTGTCAAAATTGTTATTATACGTACCATCCCTGAATCTGCAACAGTAATCCGTACAGATGCATACGGATTGGCATAAAAATAACCCTAAACGGTAACTGCAATGTCTTCATCGTTTGTAATGTAACTAACTCTAATTCTAATCTAACCTAACCTAACTCTATCCACTTCCGCTGTCTTTTTCCTATAAGTGACAAAATTTGATTGTAATTCTGTTGTTTTCTGTAAATTGGTCTTAAATTTGGATACTTTTCGTTGAATGTACTACAAGTTCAACATATTATTAAATGATTATTAAAATTATAATGTCCTCGTGTGAGTATTTATTTGCTGTTTTATTCAACAAAAAACTAGGCACAAACAAAAGAAGCCATTTTAGGTTGAAAAACTTTTCATTCGACAAATTGAAAATTCTTCTTATGGGCCCTTAAATGCGGGCACCCTGTATTAAAAAGGCATTATGTGTCCCAAACATATTGCCATAGTGAATATGATCGTATCGCAGAATAATTATACTGGGTGATTCACCAGTGGCGCGGTGCTCTGTAGCTCGTACACTCTTGAAGATTTCATTTTTGTTCGAAGGGTATTCTATTCAGAAAGTAAGAATCTACTTCAGCAATTTATTCTGCAGTAAACAGGGTGTCCCAATTTTCTGTAAAAAAATTTTGGGTGGTTTTTTTCATATTGGAAGACCACTTTTTTGTTCAAGATTCAGGAGCGGCCTGAACTCTGCTATAATGTCTTTTTAAGTAATAAGTTATTTTGTTGAGTAGTTTCGTCACAATTTTTTCTTTTCCGTAAAAATTCATGAAAATAGGCTCTCACATTACCGCATGCTCCTTCGGCCAGAGAGGATGAATACTTTTTTCCTTTCGTTTTCTTATTGCCCAGGGATAGCTTTATTGATGAATTGAAAAAGATTATCCTCATTTCATACAGGAGTGACTCAAAAAAATTATTGAATATTGTAATTTTAAGAATATCATATCTTGATTTTTCCAAATGGAACACACTGTATTTTATTACTCATGTCAACGCATAAACTATTGTGCTATATTTTTGCAGCTGTAAAACCGAAAACCTATTAGATTCAATAAATTTATCTGCAATTCCTTTATTTTATGCTTTTCCGAAAATAAATAAACTCCTCAATACAATTTTTGCATTTGTAAAAATGAGTAAAATGCTAAATGCGCCAGCAAAAAAGATAGATTGCTTTATTTATCAGCATGTATTAGTTGTCAAGCCCAGATATGTTGACTGCCATCTAAAGAATGTTCATACGATATCAGCGAGAAGAAGAACAAGAACAAGAGCATCAAAATGATTACGAATATTTTTCCCAATTTCTTATAATTTACACCGCTTTCATCATTTTCAGTAGTATCAGTTTTTATTACTAGATCAACGGACCCGACAGACTTCGTCCTGTCAAAAAGATTTGTAATGTGGCAGTTTTTTGTGCCTACCTATTTTATTGTCGGGGCAAAGAATTCTCCTGAACAGAACCGTCACCCTGGTGATAGGGCGTTGTGAATAAAAAATAATTGAATGAAATATATATAAGCATTCAAAAGTAAGTAATCTTTTGTTTGATTACCTGGCGCATAGACAAACAAATCTGATAGTTTTCCAACACGGGAACAGGCAACATACAATTGACCATGTGAGAAACATGATTAATACCACAAACACTTAATGATTGCCCCTGGGACTTGTTTATGGTCAGCAAAAGCAAGCCGCACTGGAAACTGTAGTCGTTTAAACTCAAATGGCACATCAGTCGGAATCATTCGGATGCGCGTTATGAGAATATCTTCTCCTTTATACTTTCCTTTCAGTATAGTTGCTTCTATCACGTTGTTTAGTGATTTTTTTATTGTTAACCGTGTGCCGTTACAAATACGCGGTTGGTTGATATTTCGCAAGATTATAACTATCAATCCAACCTAAAAATGAAGATTGTGAGATGGTAATCCTAGCTAATCAAGCGAGTTTAAAAATTCTGGTGGATAGTTGACTACATCATCTTGGTTAGGAACGAAATCAACTGATTTATATATCCTCGATTCGCATGGAGTTTGCTCTTGAATTTTGAAATTTAATTCATTTATATCTATGTTTTTGCAGCCTATATAGCTCGTTCCCTCAACCAATCATGGTTTCTGTAATTTTGAGAAAGTTCACCTTTTGATGGAGTTAACTGACAAAAACTTTGAGGAAAGTTAATGTAGCCAGTCAACATGTCTATCGGAAATTTGCCAATACCAATGTCAATGTGTTGTTTAGAAAAAATATGTTTCCAAATTGCTCATTTTTCAACTCCACAATCATATTCTTGCTTAATTGAAGTACTCTGACATGTTTCCACAAATTGGAGAACTTTAGACATGCATTGAGCTCATCAGCTGGCGTTGATCGTGGAATTACTGGCAATGTTTGACGAGAACCTCCTGCTAATAAAATCATTGCACCACCGAATCGATTATGATTACTCCGTAGATCTTTTAAGGTTCTGTCTAAAGCCTCCGACGAATTTTTATGTGTTCTCGTTCATTCATCCCAAACAATCAATTTACATTGCTGCAAAACCTTTGCCATTGCAGAGTTCTTCGAATTGTTGCAGGTTGGAGTTTCATTGCCTTGCATATTCAATGGCAGTTTTAGTGCTGAATGAGCTGTCCGACCACCTTCAAGCAAAATTGCTGCGATTTCGGACGAAGCGAGTACAAGTGCAATTTTATTCTATGAGCGAATTGTTGCTAATATTAATGAAATCAAAAAAGTTTTTCCTGTATTACCAGGTGTATCTCATAAGTAAATCCCTCCAGTTTCATCATTTGTTACTTTCATAAGAGTATCAAATACATACTTCAATTGTTCATTCAACAGTGGAAGAGTTTTTTGATTTGATTCTTTCAAAGTGTTGAGATCTTACAGTTTTTCTCAGTGCAACTCTTGGCTAAAAGCATCATGCATTTGACGATTGGGAGCAGCCAGGCCTTATTGAATTAATAGTTTGTTTGAGATCATCAAGCACATGTCCTCAATTGAAATCAGTGTTTCGTTGTGAATGTCTTCATTGATTTGTATATTTGGATTTCCCATTCTATTCCGTATTTGATACAAAATATCATCACACATATAATTTTTGTACTTAATCCACAAATGAATTGAGCTCGATGGAAAGCATGTAGATATGATTATAGAAAACAATCTAGGAAATGATTAGTTGGCTATTTTTCTTATAAGTTATTTCGAATTGGTGGAATTCAGCCAGTTTTTTCCAGAGATCTTTATTTATACATTCAGTCGACGTTTCGGCACAATATTTTCAAACGTTGACAGGCTTTTCTGTAGGATCGACACAATTCACCATCAACAATTCGTAAATGTTGGATTGATGTTGGGCCACGTAGATTGTCTAGTAGCACTCGTAAATACTGAATGAATTCGACCAATCGCAACGGTGGAATATACATATGGGTATCCTGGAACTGGTTTTCCTTGTTTCCGTCGTATAAATCTCCTTGAGGATTGATTCCAAGTATAATATTTTGGCATTTCCGAATATAGCAATGTTTGTGCAAATAAACTTCATACAATAGCAAAAAAGCTTAAATTGACTCTACCTTTTATTTAGGAAAGGCCTGTTTTAGGGTTTGAATTTTTCTCGCCGTGAAACCATCCTTGAACTTCAACGAACATTTGAAAAAAAGAATTGGCCAAATTGGTATAGGCGTTGTTGAGTTATTCGCTTACCAACACATTTTGCGATTCATTTTTATATTAAAGAAGATAGTATCAAATCGAACAGGATCCCAATCGAATGTGTAATGGGCCTCCCGGAAAAATCAAGTTTGAAAAACGCGCCCAGTATAATACGTCACATATTAGGAAGAATACAACTTTTGCAGTTTTTTGAATCGTTATATTTCAGAAACAGTGACTCACAGAAAAAAAATTAAGACAATTTTACAGATCATTATGTAATCTACAATTCTAGTGGGAAACATTTTCATCATTTGCCTAAAACTTAAAAACTTATATTAGTAAACTTACCTAACCTTGATTAAATATTTTGCAAATATCGAGTCGATGGAGACTTCTGACACTTAATTTTAATTCATCATAACATTCATACAAAATTCCAACACTCTGCGAATTTTTGTAAGCTAGATGTATAAATTTCTGAATAAGTAAGTTCTACTTCGGTCTTGTAAACAAAGTATGATTTCTTCAGTTTTTGCCATTATTACATCTCAAAAAAATATGCGAACAATTTTTGTTGAGAATTTTATAATCTTTTATCTAACTCGACTTTCAGTGACTACAGGAAAAACAAAGAAAACTGAATCTTTCATATTTGATTTTTAGCAGTTAGAGACATTTGTAATTTAATTTTTTTATGGTGAGTTTGCGAATGACTATCTCAACTCTCCAACAAATATCTCGATGTTTAATCGGTAATACACATAATTCCATTCAAAATTTGTTATAGAACTTCACAAATTATATCAAACTTATTCCTACATCTCGATTGAAAATACTGATTTCAATTGCAACTAAGCTTCTGAATGCTTTTTCCATAGTTACCTCTGGAAATCATATAACGACGTGCACAGCCAACTTACATTAATAATTGACATTGCATACATCCGAAACAGAAGGGTTTCACCCCGTTGTGTACAGTTACATACTACCTCTATTCACCACCCAAAGGCGCCTAGATGAAAACGATTAATAATTTGACATATGCAATATCTTGCGATACATCGCCACGTCTGGCTTTGAATACGATCATAGAAGGCATTGATGCAGTCCAGCAATCAACTTGCGCAGCCATGGCACCTATTCAACCGATATGCATGGTTGAAGTTGGACGCGATGCAGCGGGGCATTGTGTTACATTTACCTTTATTCGGAAACAAGGCCAACTTCGCAGGTGTTGCCTGGTTATTGGAAACCACCGTCGCGAGCGTCACTTGGTACAAAGCGGGCACTTCCGAAACTTTGGCCCTTAACAGTTGGGTTAAGCTTAGACTCAAGGATACAGGGAATGCCATAACAAATATACTAGTGAAGATGCAGAGAGTATTTGTCGCTAGATAAAGAGTTATTCCGTTGATTTCATTAGTATTTTTAGTTAATCTGTTCGATATATCTACATTGAATCTAAACCGTTCATGAAATGTAGGAAGTATTTCAAATACGCATCAATGACTCTTTCATGGTGGAACGTAATGTGGAGATTCTCATGAACTCATTCATCACTCATGGAACAATTTTCAATGAAAATGATTCCATAATGTTTCTATAAATCATTTCTTTAAAATTACCAGTCGTATATGTTTTCTTAGATTATATAATCTTAGATAAGTTCCGTTTAAATAAACCAGGATTGGATGCGACATATTATAACCTCAAGACATTGAAACAATATGTAATTTAGATCTTCGACTGCAGCTTCGACAGTTGAATTGCAGGGTCAACTATTAACCTTAAGGGTCTATTCTATATTCCCCTATGTGAGCTAAAAGTTTATCCTCAATGAAGCACAGGACAATCTTAACCAAAATATACTGATATTCCTTTAAACATATTCGATAGAATCTCAGAGTTCCTGCCTATACGTAGATAGTGCAGTACATGTCATCTTCAAGCATTTTTTACTCCTTTTTTCAGAATCAGCATGAAATTTGTCAGTCCAATTTTTTTTAGGAAATAAGCTAAGCTTGAGACTTCAAATACAGCCTGATTATTGTGGAATACTTTTATCGTCAGGGTTTTTGGGTTTATTTCTTGTAAGATCAACAGTCTTCCAAATCACAAGAAGTTCTGCTCAGAAAAAAGTTGACATAACGAGGTATTGATCTTTGTAGCATACAATTTTCTGCTCCTCTTCGATATTCCACTGTTATTACCTTGATGAAACACGTGATTTGGTTGACAAATTTACTTTTCTTCTTTTATTTCTGAAACGAGTTTTGCGACCCCAGAATCCTTTTTCTAGTACTATTCTAAAGTTGGACCGTTCAAGTATAGTTTTTGCGAACAATTTCTATTCCAATTCACATCTACACTTTCCAAAAATCAAGAACGACCCAGAATGTGAAATTATTTCAAATATTTTCAAGATGAGGACTGTATAGAGTACGATTGAAGTACATGGAATACGTATGTGAGCGCCATCACTAAAGATGCAGATGAAATAATCAGAAAAACTATCATTTATAAAAACATACACATATTGCATTATAGACAAGGACTGTTAGCACTGAATGATATTCCAGTCACATTAGGAGTTTTACCTAGGAATGAACGGTTAGACACTGAAACCTTGTACAAATCCTTTGTTTTGGCATTCTAAATGTTGTGTCCAATGTCACATATATTCACGTGTGCGTGTCTTTAGAGCAAACGTCAGAAAAATCAGTTTTTAACGAATATCTTGCTCAGTATTCATTGAATGTTATTTCCATTCAGTACAACAGCTGTAGAGCATAAAATTCTCGACAATTTCTGTCTTGACCTTTTTTATACGATAATCTGTTTACTAGATGGATCGAGAGCACCACCGCCCCTCCGTATATGGCGTAATGCGAGATCAAGCGTTAATCCTGATCAAATATTACATGGTATAAAGGTAATTATTTGTCACACAAATTATATCTATTAGAAATTTATTTATAAATAAATTTGCAAGAAATTTTAATATTTATAATGATACCTGTATCTGTCATGTGGTTGAAAAGTAATTAATAATAATAATAATTAATAATTTATCTCAATAACATATATTAATTATTTTCAAGCAGATTAGCAATTCCAGAAATATTTCTTTATTATATTTTCATTTGAGAACCATGCTTTCAATAATACATTTAACAATAAAAAGAAATGATAATAGAGATTTTCACTACTTTCAATATTTTGTTATTCGTTGGCTTCAGTTTTCTTTTTCGTCATTGTCATATTATTTCTTTGATTGCTCAATCCATCACCATCTTTATCAACTGCATTCTTCAAACCTTCTTGAATTCCGAGGACATATGTGTTTTTTCTTCAATCTTTAAAATTTGACGTTGTGTTGAGGCAAGCTTATCTATTACACTGACCACAACAAACTGAAATACGTTGTTACGCAGATTTCCTCCATCCACTGCGCAAACTACAACCATTTTTGCAGTTGGTTCCTTCAAGAAACTATTCGATTCCAACTATGCCATGAAATATCTGTTCCAGTTCATCATAAATTGAATAAAGGTTTCATCGGAGGGGACTACAAACGAATAAAGTAGCTAATGTTATATTATGAAGCTCCATGTATAAT
Organism: Cryptolaemus montrouzieri; assembly: GCA_013387265.2. NCBI lineage: Eukaryota > Metazoa > Arthropoda > Insecta > Coleoptera > Coccinellidae > Cryptolaemus > Cryptolaemus montrouzieri. The sequence goes on along the minus strand of JABFTP020000021.1, from coordinate 66,909,458 downwards.
CTTAATAGTAATATAAATACTCAAATACTCCTGAAATAATAGACTTAAAAGAAAAATACTTAATTGATTATCTTCTTAAAATATAACCAAAAAATATCAGAATGTATATTTTACTCAATTATTAACGCAGACGTAAGCATCAATGAAAAAATTATGGCGTTTTCAATTATAAATCGCGATTTGTTCAGTGAATATAATTTTTAGTTAATAATTACTTATACACCATATACTTTTTGGTTGGAATTCAAATTGGACCTTGCATACGCTTTATACGACATAGCGCTCGAACTATTCGCGCTCTATTTCAGAAACATAGAAACTGGTATATTCACTAGAAACTGACTTTTTATCCTCTGATATCTCAAAACTCGCGCACATGATTGTATGTGACTTTTGACACAACAATTAGAATGCCAGAGTAAAGTTTTGTACGGGTATTCAGAGGTTTCTCGTTTTTTTGACCCGAGTAACTATAATTCAAACAAATAAATAAATTCATAGAAATTTCATGGAACGGTGAGATGACACAAACACATGAAAACATACAGAAAACTTATAGGCTGGAGTAAAAAAGGTGCTAATATACATGTCAATGACAAAATGCTGCCTAGGCTTTGAAATCACCGATGTCTCTCCTCTATGTGATGATCATGACAAAGAAATTGAATATATCCTATATGAGTGTATTGGCTGTGAGTGTTGGTTAGTTTCTGCACATGGTCATCATCTGCATGAAGCATGTGAAGTGGTTCACGAGTAAGTTGTTTCTCTTTGAAAGATGATCAATGGACTATTGTGCTTACAATATTAAAAATTTTAGCCTACAGATACATAATCTTCGCTATCTTGTCTTTCTTGCTAAAACATGATCACCAATGTAGAGCTCTTTATGAAAAGATCTCTTATAATTTGAGACCCAACTTATTATTGAGAATGATTGACGATATGGAACTAGATAGTTGTCAGAAATACTAAGCATTAGTCAGGTCTAGTTCGCGAACTACGCAGACATGTTTCCATATTCTTTGCTTCTCAGTTCTCTTGTTCGTTATATAATACTGACTTTCATATTATCCATTAATTACTTACCGTTCGGTCAGTGGAACTGTTATCTAAGTTCAAATCGACAAAACTATAGTTTCCGGTTGCTGAAATTAAACGTTGTCTAGAGCCCCATCTCGGCAAATGATATTGGTATAAGCATGACAATTTGAAATCATTTCCAAAATATCACAGTATTATAATGAACTGCTCCAAGAGGGTTAGGGTTATACCTTGAATCTGCGTTTAATGGAAACAAGTTATGCGATTTTTATTTCGTATATTTCAAGTGCAGAAATTATCATTAAACAAACATATTATTTTAAATATTGAATAGTAGGGAATTATTAAATTCTACTTGTCTATTGAGAGTGGAAAATTTTGGGTTATTCCAAAGTATGCTAATTTACAAACATTCCAGCAGATTCATTGAAATCCTCTACTGCATTTATGAAGGGCTTTTGAATTATCTAATGTAGTTATGTGATTTTTAGATTTAATATGTTTAGAAACTTCCGACTTGTTATCTAAGGAGAGATGTTCTTTGAATTTAGATTTGAAATTTCGTTCTGTTTGTTGTCCGTAAGATATTGGGCATTCATTGCATTCAATTCTGTATATTCCAGACTGTTTGAATTTATTAATTATTTTTCATTTGACTTTCAATAGTAATTTGCTCATGTTGGTATCAGTTAAAAATGAGTTAAATATTAACTATAATAATAAAGAAATCGCAGTAAGGAACCTTACAGCTCCATCGATTCTAGGTTAGTTTTTTACAGAATGTTTTTGGTGGGGTTTTACTTATATTAAAATGATTTCATCAACAATATCATTGAAGAAAAATATGGTTATTAGTATAACCTGCAGTTACGTGTGAATCGATCCTAGGCAACTTAAAAATGCTACGTAAGCAGTCTTTCGATTGGAGAAAAAGTTGAATGGATGTGACTTTGACTGTTTGGATGAACAAATAATCTTTCGAGGATAATCAATTTTCAGACTGTTAACCAAAATAACTGCGAAGAATATATATATATATATATATATATATATATATATATATATATATATATATATATATATATATATATATATATATATAAATAATGAAATAGAATACATGCCATTCGAAAAATTTTTTTCAAACGAAGATATAACATCAGTTATTAAAAACAATGGAGGAGAATCAATTCTCAGACTGTTAACCAAAATAACTGCCGAGAAAAATTTATCATCTCCTTAGTCCTTTCATGATCTTGCTTGCTATGTAAAATCTTTTCTTAGATTTGTTTAGACATATAAGAAGTTTGATTGTTGAAATATTTTTCTGTATACATTGACGTATACAGTCATATACGTATAGCGTATAGGTGAAATATATATATATATATATATATATATATATATATATATATATATATATATATATATATATATATATATGCATCGCTGCGTGAACGTAATGCACGAAATAGATCTGTTGACCCTGTACTTGTACTGAATCTTGCACGGCGATCACGAATACGTCTTGCTGTTCTGGCTGAAATGATGCGTGCTGCTTTTGATAACAACAATTAGATTTATCATAGTATGATATATTGAAATGATGGACGCTATATGTCCACATTGTGATGCGGCTAACTTTCTAGATGAAACACCCGGCATGTGTTGTGCTAATGGCAAATTGAGGTTGCCAGCATTAGAAACTCCACCGGAACCATTGTATTCATTTATTTTTGGGACATCTCGAACGTTGCAGCACTTTTTGAGTCAAATTCAACAATACAGTTCGGCATTTCAAATTACTTCTTTTGGTGCTACGAAAATTATTAGAGAATTTTATGCCGACGTTCAAGGTAAATACTTCAACAGGGTTGTCCCACGTTTATATCAATCTGAATCACAAAATCGTAATCAGGGCTGATTGAACACCTTTCGGATAGCATGCAGGGCATTCAATGCACCGACAATTGATGAGGTTGCAATTGTAATTCTTGGTGATTAATTTCAATCCCTTGATGTTGTACTTCATCGCAGAAATGGGTAATTGCAACGTGTTTCTGAACTTCATCGTAGTTACGATGCGTTACAATACCCAATATTGCATTGGAAAGGTGACAATCGCTAGTTTTAAAAATTCTGATCCAACATCTACCTAAAAATGCATACATGTTACAGATTCCAGATTTATCATCAAGCTGGTTCGTTATTGTCATACCTCGTAGCTAATCGTAGTGAATTTAATAAACGTTGTGCAATTGTTTCGAATACAAGACTGCTGCTACATTATTAGATTTCACTCTATACGTAGCGAAGCACGTACCGGGCTGCTTATATATATATATATATATATATATATATATATATATATATATATATATATATATATATATATATATATAAATCAGCTGTTTATAATTTTCGCCTAAATTATACCATCGGTATTGTGGCCCTAATGATCCAATGATAGTCTTTGTTGGCACACACCTCTCATGAGCAATTATTCAATTATTCACAAATTATTGGATAATTTTATAATTTTCATGGGAAAAATTCTGTTTCACTCTTGGTATTCGATCATTATCATTAGTAGAGATTCATTATTACATCAATTTTCTTTCTATGTTAATTAAACCTCAACGCATTAAATAACAAAGCGATTATCAAATAATTTTCTAAACCTGTAAATCGAATAATTATCGAAACCAACGCAATCTGAATTCGTCGTCATAAATTCCATTTTATATCGATTTCAGTTTGTGTGGACTTAACGGCAAAACATTGGAAGTTTAGCGTTACTTAAAAAGTTAGGCAGATTCTCACCAAACTATAGTAGTTCGTAAGGACTTGTAGAAATTATGCCATAACTCCTGAACTATTCGTCGCAAAAGTTGAACTAGGTAAGATCATTGGGAAGTTTCGAGGTCACGAATGTGTTGTAATGTTGCCGAATCTCGAATTGAATTGGGTCTGAGTTGTTAAAAAGTTCGTGGCCATTTCTTTCAGAATAAACGGATCGATTAAACAAAATTGTAATCTTGAACTTTGCGTTGAAAGATTATGTTTTCATTTAGAGGTCCAGAAGTAAATTAAGATTTAATTATCAGTACTTCATTGAAATGTGAGAAATATTGATATTATGTTTAAATCCGATGACAATAAGGGAGGACTATTTGATAAATTATTGAATAATCCTCCAATGGGCTAGGAGATATATGGATCTGTTCAACAAGATTATCGTCGGCATGGGCTACAGTTATAGTGTCTTAATTTAGTAACACAGCATAAAATGATGGACCACTGTTTGGTCCTTGTATTCATCAATGTCATTTTGGTTTCATTGAATTAAAGCATGAAAAATATCATGAGAGAGAAATATGCGGAAACATTATGTGATTAAGTCAACGCAAAATATGTTTAAATAAAATAGGCTACACATTATACTAAGAGTAAGTGTCATGTTGTCAAAAATTAATAGTATTATAATTCCAAAGTAATGCATGAATCAAGAAATATAAACTATTGCAAGATAAGTTGTTTGATTATTATATCATATAAGTTTATTGTACCATGATCTCATACACTTATCTTTATTCACTTCCTTTAGTATAGTAGTAGTAGTAGTATAATTTCTTCAGATATTTCCGGAAGTTAACCTTCACTCCGGTTTGAAGTTTTCCTTCAAATGCCACTGAGAAAGTTTCAGGCTTTTAGAATATCATTCAAGATGAAATTTGATTTTTGTTTCATTGAAATCGATCAACAACGGTATATTTCTGAAAATGTTTGAGCACAATGACTTTTAAAGCTGCTAAATCAGGACACTATTTCAGCAGTTAGCATTATACCTAGGTGACTGAACTTTTTCAATATAATAAAACTTGATAGTCAAAATTTTTTCATAATACTCACGTTAGAAAGTATCATATCTTGGACACTAAGGAAATATGATATTTTCGAGTTATTCCGCTAACATGCTTCGTTTTTAATACGAACCATAGACGATTATACTTTTGTTGGATGCAGTATTTTTTTCATTCAGAAAATTTTATACCGCATAATCAATCTTCACATTCACTAATCTTTTTCAGGAAAATCCAGAAATTATCTCAATTTCATTCATTCGGTGCATATCCATCATGATGATTTATGACTGAAAACCATTGATTTTTTATGTCCTGTCCAAACTCATTGTTTCTATGGTTTGATCAAATTAAGATCATACTAAATATCCGTGGTCTTAGGAATTGACAATAATTTCTGTTCTTGATGAATTCATTCTCCAGAATGTAATTTCAGGTGAAAATTACTATATCTGAAATTCCAAATTTCACTTCCTTAGGTACCCGAGCAACATCAATATGAGTATATGGATGTTGTATTGGCAATATTCTATTCTGAAAGATTACAAAAGATACATATAAACAGCGTATATTATGAAAAAGGAAATCAATAACATTTAATTTTTCACAAACAGCTTGTTTGATGTTTTTCAAAGTTATTGTATTTAAAAAGTTTTTCAGGTTTATGAGAAATTTGACATGATATAATGATATATTCAAAATATGCATGATTAAACTGTAATAGCAAAAACATATTTGAATCGACTTCCTGAATTGCACCTGCCTCCTTAATCTATATTGCGAAAGGTTGGGAGAAAATCTTATCGCTTTGGATTTTGGATCGTCCATAGCTACACGAGAAAAGAAATGTGAAGGAAGAGATAAAGAAAGAACAACAATTGAAGTGATAGAAGCTGTAACGGGAAAACTTTCCATTTGATGCAGGCAAATAGAGTAGGAACTGCAATTTGGAGACGTCTTGGTCCGGTACTCCAAAAGAAAACAAGTTCACAGCCATGTGATTACCCCAATTCTTCAACCAGTGGATCTCACTCGTCAACTTAATTTCTGCAATTGGTATTCAGAAAATATCCATAAATCAATACCTGATGTCAATCACTAGCGCCATATTGACTTGGAGCATCGAACAAGATATGACTTCAAAGTATAATAGCTGCATATTAGCTTTCGAAAATTAGTATGGAAATATGAATACGTGTCATTATGCAGAAATTATCAATGATTTTACCACTGAAGGGTTTTCAAATATACTACCCCTATCACAAACATCGAATACTTTCTCTGGAAACGATGGTGCCAATCTCCTCAACAACGGCCATCACTGACCTGTTAAATTTGAAGTTCGAGTTTAATTGGATAAAGTTTAAAGGTCCATCTCAATGCATGTTTGCATTATAACTAGAAAACCGCAGAGCTGGAAATTTTTTCGATGCCATTGAATTTTACTCAAAAGAGTACCTGTAGAATGTCAAACTTATTTCTTGTAACTTCGATAATATCGATTTTCGGAGAATTTGAGAAATTTTAAGTAACACAAAAACGGAAAGAGATATCGGGAAACTTTTTACAGCACTAAACTGGTCCCTGAAAAAAAAAACTAGGATAGGGGGTGTTATTTTTATCTAACTATAATATTTAACACAGCTGCCATACTAAAACATTGAAATAGATATACATAAAGTTATAGTATTTATTTAATAATAATCTAAATGCGCCGCAGGTGGTTGCTGAAAAGCTACCTGTAACATATAAAATGATATAGAGATAAAAACTGGTTCAAAATGAGGGACAAAATTTAAAAAAATTAAAGTTATAGAAATTTAATACCAATGAGCCGACTGAAAAAAAAGTACAACCAACAACAACAATACTAAACAATAAATGTTCTATTATAAAACAGCTTTCAGAAATAACTAGAAACAAAATTTCATTTGAATTTCAATTTTATGATTATAAAATCTCAGTTATGAGCGAAGAAACACTATTAATTAATTTCAACTTTATACTTCCGCATTTATTGAAATTTATCCTATTATTCTAAGGCAAAATTAATTTAAAGTAATAAAATACAATTCAGAACAAAATAAAATGTCTTGACTTCACGATTCAATCTTCCCAGATAACTTGGAAAGTAAAACATTCTTTAAATTCAAATATATAAAGCTTTCAATACTAACGAAACTATTGTTGAGTACCTAATTTTATTGAGTGTATCAATCATTATTTCTTTTAGTAGAATCATATTCAGGGTTGACAGATCTCAACGTTATAGTACTGGAAGTAGGTGAAATATTTTGAATAGAGGAAAATGACCCTTCCCCCTTCTCCGTGCTCTTTTTGCACGAAAAATTCATTACCGCAATCAGATTCAAGCTAGCGTTATTTGTAAATTTTGAAAAATAGTTTTGACACTCTATAGACATTTTTTCACCTATAATCGAATTACGTAAGGAATTGTTTTTGTCCAACAGTTTTGAGTTATATTTCTAAATTGCAGTTGATTAAATATGAACCATTGGTAAATTTGATTTCGTTAAACAGAGTGTTTTTCTTTTGTTTTCGTTTAGGACAAGTTTTCATGAAAAACCGAAAATTGTTAACTTTTCCGTATGTTTATCTTAGTAATTATATGTCCATTCACAGAATTTACAAAGTATTGAAACAGCTTAGAATTATCTGTGCTTAGAATTATCTATGTTTGCAATGAAAATTCAAGTATATTATTTAATGTTCTTTCATCAAATTACAACTTTTGTGTAAATATAGTATCATTTGTTATAACCATGCAACCATGGCGTACAAAAATTTTGAAAAGTACATCATTTTCATAGTCTGAAAATAAATGCTTGCAATGAAAATTCAAGTATATTATTTAATGTTCTTTCATCAAATTACAACTTTTGTGTAAATATAGTATCATTTGTTATAACCATGCAACCATGGCGTACAAAAATTTTGAAAAGTACATGCAATCGTTATTTTAAAATTGAAAACTTATGCGAACTATTATATGGAATGAAATTTAATGGAAATAATCAAAGAATGTATTCAAACGAATGTATTCAAAGGTATGCATAATTCACATTGCACAGGATACTTCGACATATCTGGGATGAATATAGGTAACCGAAACAAGATAATGTCTGAAATTTTGCTTCAACTCTGCAATATTTCGACTAGCTCTTCGATATAACAGATCCTCGATATATCTTCAAAGGAAAAAGTCCAGCGGTAAAAATCCGAGGGACGGGATAGCCATTTTACTCGCCCCTAGTTCCATTCAATTACAGCCAAAATTTGAGTCAAGTAAATAGATTGATAAGGAAGTCATATTCGAAAGAGATAATTTCTTTTTCACCAAGAGAATTCATCAAAATATCCATCGACAATGTTGTTATTCACAATTTCATGATATAATTCGCCACGAAGGTAATTAAAAATCCGTTACGCTAATAAGCGATTATCTTTCAATGGACACCACACTTTGAACACATATCGACCTTGACGTTAAATATGGCCATGTGGGTTTACATCTGACAACCAATGTTCATTTCGACGATTGAATATTCCATCGCTACTTATGCGAACTTCATAAGTCCAAACTATTTCTCGGAAAAAAATTGAGAATTTTCTACAGATTTCTGAACCAGCTGCAACATTCGGAAATGTCCTGGCAGCCTAAACTGGAAAATTCTCATTTCATACGGTTTATATCTATTTCTCTTGAGACTACTAAGCGCTCGATTCAATTTACGTGTTCGAAATCGATGGTTGGCAGTTTACATGTCACTTTTCAAAATTTTTCTACGGGATGGTCACTTCGTTATTACATACGATACTGTATTCATACAAAAGTAAGAATTTGATGAATAAACATTATTTACTTTATCTGAATTGTCATTTATTTCTGAACTATCATAATGAAAGCACAATTCTGTGAATTAACACAGAGCTACTTAATAAAATTAGAAACCAGGTATACAATTTTCTGTTCTCCACGAATACAAGTCTTGGATAGAAAAATTGAGTTGAAATACTAATATATGTATGTATGTTAATGTTTATTTAGTTAATTATAAATTTTAAACTTAACCAAAATTGATAATTTTTTGCTCTTTGGTTATCTTGAACATGAAAACTGACAAAATGAACAACATTTAAATGATGCATTTTTGTTATGTTCATTTGTGAAAAGAGCTTCAGAATGTAAAAAATTCTAGAATAAGCGTTTGAACATCTTCGGGGTTCTCAGTGAAGCTGAAGTTTGGAATTCATTTTGTAATTACAAATTGCCTAACTTTTTGTTAAATTAATTAATTTTGTTTCCTCAACAAGACTTCATTCTTTCAAGTGTAACACCATATTCTTTTCAAATTCTTGAGTTGGTATTCAATTTAGTGTCGATTGCTTTGTATTTATCGATAAATTGAAATTATGAACAAGAGAAATTTAGAGTTTTGTGACTTGAAACTTTTCAATCGGAAATTTGGCTTTTCTTAGGATGATGGTACTAAATTATTAATAGTTTCTTGAATTATTTACGAAATAGTGAATACCTTTCTTATTCATCTCAATTTGCGCACAACTTCCATAATTTCTTATGCGCTAAAATAAATTTGAATACATTTGTCTGGACATCATTCCGAATCCAATGAGCTATCGTTTTATCAATTATTAACACTGACTCAATTTTGTGAACTAGACTTAGAATAGAGATGAGTTGACATTCATTTAGCGGCTAGAAAACGATCGGTTACTGTTCACCAAAAGACGCAATAGTCTAAAATTTGCAAGTTTAAATCAGCTCAACCAACATTGAAACTTCTCTGGGAATTTGTTTACGTTGGATTTTTAACCTATCCATAAAAACCATTATTATCATCGATTTTCTCCCGAAAAAATTGTGAGAATGGTAATAATTTCAGTTAGCTGATTACCCTGTATACTCAAAAGTTTTTCATAGCTCAAAGTGCTTCCGACTAGGCTGAAAGCTGAAAAATGTTCAAACTAGATTGAGCCTTTTAGCAAAATCTAATTCATATCAAAGCCACTTTTTCGGTAAAACACGACGGAATTCAAGAGTCCTCTCGTCTCAAGAGCCGAGCCTGGACGGATTCATTAGTCTCGGCCAGCGGTGGACCCTCTTCATTAAAAATCTGATACGGGTCCCTAATAAGAGTTCCATTTAAAATCATATTAGGGGTTTGTTTTCAATTCCAAAGATGACTGCAATACGCTGTGATAAAATCGGGGTTTAATCGTCTTTTGTGAATTATGGTGGCGGTTTCATAAACCGAAACCATTGAAATTCCTGAACGGAGGAGTGTTTTTACTGCAAGACCTAAATATGAAATTTTCGTACGATGTTTTAACCGATAATAGGATGATTGCAAAATCTCATCTACCGTTAATGAAATACCGGATGTTCCAAATGGAGGAATGGTTACTGATTGTATGCTTTGCCGTTAAATGATTTGTTTTTCAGATATCAACATTTGATAGCTTTCAGTTAATTCTAGTAAAATTATGATAGGCACAGAATAATTATCAAGATGTGTTGATGGAAACTGTTTCTGTGTTGTGATTTCGAAATATCAGAAATCAATCTGATGTATAGTATTAGTATTAATCATACATATTTCTTTGTACTAGTTATACGACATATACATTCAGAGTGTCCCAGAATCAGAAAAGAATCACACAGAATTTCATGGAACTCGTCAAAACAATGCCACGACTTAAAGAAAATTTTTTATGACCCATCTTTGCTGAGATATTCACTTTCAGAGTTGCATAAAAAATAATGAAATCAGTTTCGTTCAACGGATAATCTAACCTAACCTAGCTCTTATTGCCGTCTAATCTTGAAGGGGGTGAAATTGCCGAAATGATTCACTAATCTTGGTAAAGTTTCTCACTCGTTAAACTCTTTTTCGTAGAACACGTAGATTATTAAATGTAGGAATCAACCACAATCGAGAAAAACGAACTTGAGGATTTTAATTTAATTAATTAAATTTAAGAAAAAGTTCTCCAGCTCCGCTCAAATTTTCGACAGCGCATAAATTTTCTATCTTTTTCGTATCTATTTGCAATTGATTTTTCATTTCTTCACTCATTTTCACTAGAAGATTGGAGAATATCTCAAAATGTTCTACCTAAACGATCGATGAGTCTAGAAAAACCTCCTCCATAGACACGCATCCTCAATCCTCTAGAATTTTTTTTCTAGAAACACCTAAGAAGTCTTATCCACACTATCCTAGACACAAATGTTGCTACGAAGAATAATGCATTACTGTAATAAACGGAAGAACAAACACTTAATTCATTTCAGAATACGAATACAGATCTTTTGAAGTAAAAACCAAAAAATGCATTAGAATTGGTGGTTTCCACTATGAAGTACTAATGAAAATGAACTTTTTCTTCGTAACAACTTTCAAAAAAATTGAAGACACAATGTTTCCAATGAAAATATTGCTCTTTTAAGGAAGAAGAATGTACCGCATGGCCACCTGTGCCACCTAGCCTGAATCCTCTAGATTTTATTTCTAGGGCCAGCTATGGACTCTAATAAATTCATTCCCACCACGTGTAGACAGGGGTTTCTCTAATGAAATAAAGAACATCCACCCAATTTATTTCAGAATACGAAGATCTCTTGTTGCAAGGACACAAAATTGCATCAGTGTTGGTGGTGTTACATGGCCTATGTCACCCAGCCTAAATCCTTTAGATTTTCATTCCTAATGTCACCTAAAATGTATAATCGATGCTGTATCCGCCACAAGTAAACAAAAACTGTTCGAAAAATATAATGCATTTCACTAATGAAATAAAGAACAATCGCTAAATTCATTTCAGAATACGAATATCTTTTATTGAAAGAAACAAAAAACTTCTGAAGATTCATTGAACAGCTGATGAAAATAATTTTTTTTTTGTTACAACTTGTAGTTGATACGAGTTCAATTAGATTCTAAGAGATTGCTTCATTATTCTAGGACACCTTATATACTATAAAATGAGAAATTAACGACATTTCCGAATCAAATCTGATCAAACGTCTCCACATCAAACAGGCTTCAATCTCAAAGGTACCATGTGTTGAACTCCATAAAACAGCCTACATTCTATATTAGTATATGTAATAACTTCACAATCACATCAATCGTGATTGGTCTTGATTCTGTAGAGATTGGTGCAAATCCTTCTAGGTAGGTCGAAACTGTTCCAGCTGTAGTAATTGTGGGCTTCTTGGAGCGTATTTTCAAACGTTCAAGTATTTAGAAAGCTATAAAGTCTATGTGAAATGATGTAGACAAGCGTCAAATATAGAAGCTGACGATTCCTAAGAAGTGACTTCTTCTTCTGATAAATATTGTTTTCATTGAGCAGTTTTGTGAGGCTGTGTTTGATAAGTGTAACGAAGAGATCTGTCCCAAATACTGTATTATTTGTTTAGTTTAGTTGCTTGCCGATGAAGCGTATTTTCAGTTTTCTGTCAGTAGTTCAATGTTGAAGTGGAAGCTGGTAGTTTCAGTCTGCTCTATACTTGGTTGGAATATCCACTAACGGAAGTAACTTCCCATTTCTAAGCTGTTTCTGAGAGTAACCTCGCTCTTTTCCGTGTTTTTGTGTTAAACAGCTATGACCAAAAATAAGCATAAACAAATTAGATTTCTGAAATGCGTTATGAGCTATTTGTTTTCGACTGAATTCTTTTTTGAAGAAAGATAATCATTCATATTGCCACGGTGACTATTCCAACAAGCTAAAGTAAAGCAGATTGTGTGTTGAGAACAAAAATGTTCATAACGGAAAGTAGATGGACGTTTGAATTGTTCACGGAGTGTGGTGAGTTCATTATGAAATCGCCTCTTTCGTTGAATGGAGAAGCGACATACGTTCTTGGAAGACGTCAACGAAATGAATCTTGAGATTTACTGCGGAGAGAAATGAGAGAATTATATATAGGTTGAGGATAAAAGACTTGATTAGACATTTAAGGAGATAGCATAGATTCATTCGTTGAACATAAAACTACTTGATTCATTAAGGAGAATTATTGTTCACAAATGAGTCCATATTAAATTTGTACCACTCATACAAAAATTTGAGGATACCAAAGATAGCGATTGCATAGTCAAAAAATGTAATGGATCATTAGTATTACTGATTTTCAATTTGGCATCAGTTGTTAAAGATTGATAAATCTTAAGTTTTGTAACAAATTAAATTTCTGAACGCAACCATAATATTTGACATTAGATTGTCAATCCATCCTGTCGCACTTCAGAACACGAAAAAAAGTATTACGATATCTATGAATGCATCTTTCTATCGTTGTGAGTAAAGATTACCGCTACGTACACTAGAACTTTCTTTACTTTTGTGATCTTTTGTGTGTGATAGTGACATTCCAAGTAATGTGCTCATTTTTTGTTGATATTCTGTGATAGTGACACTTTACCCCTAAGTTAGCACGAAATTTTCTTACTTTGATTAATGTTTTTTTTAATTATGCATCTATCGGGTGAACACGTGTAATGTGGTGCTCCTCAGTACAGTTGAAATTTCAAAGTATATTTTAAGGTAATTATATCGTAGTCAAATTTCATACTTTGAATAAGTTTGAACTGAAAAATTCAGCCTCATACTTTCGATCGATTTGACGTGAGAAGAAAAAGTTTCACGAATTTATTACAATTAACTCGAAATCATATAGCCAGCTCGGTGGCGGAGGGGATATGACGCTCGTATCCTGCGCAGAGTTACCTGTGCTCAATCCCTACAAAGTCGGTGCGATTTTTCGGATTCTGGGAATCGCTCGAGTATCCATCTTTCGGAGGTGATGTAAAGCCGTCGGTCCTCTCTAACAGAGATGTGTTGGACATTAAAGATCCCTTCCCTCGATACGAGAGATGTTCGGCAAAATTCCCAGGTTAGTGAGGTGACACAATTCCCCGGCGTGTCATTGGCCGAAAGACGGAAATAGAGCACGTTAAAGGAATAACAAACAAACAAAATTGATAATATCTTATTACGTTGATAGAAAAAAATCTGTTATCTACGCTGTAGAAGATAGTTACTTCGTTTATTTGGATCGTATCAGTCACAATAACAATTCAAACAACACGATAAAATAATACCGCCTGTCCTTCGTTTCCACATTTTCGCTAGGTACTCAATTCGGTTTTCCGTTACTTAGTCTAAGACGAAAAAAATTCAAATGATATAATGGGAAATACAGAATTCACTGAAGCGTAGAACAAATTCTTGGAGTCATTATTGAAAAAGTACTGTGAATCCATATGAACGGAAATAAGAAATGTAGTAGGAGAACTCAAGGAAGAACTGGAAAAGAAGACTAAAATTAAACATAAGTATGTATAAGGAATAATATAATTCTACTGAAGCATTAATAAACCATATTATCATCATTTATTATCGTGGACTTATGCACTATCTCAGCTGTAAGCTGGATATAATTTACTTTTCTCAGACTCAGCAATCAAAGGGAATAGGCTCGATTACAATATACTTGACATAAATTTCCTAACTATCCTACATGTATTAAGAATTACAGCTTTTTGCATTTCCATATAGGTATTCTTATGCAATTCTAATTTCTTAAGGGTATCATGCAAAGTTTTGGGTATTAACCCAGCCGAGGATACGATGACAGGAACAATATCTATTTTCTCGAGGTGCCACATTTGCTTGATTTCAATAGCAGGGTCTGTGTATTTGAACTTTTCCTCCTGGAATTTGTTCAGCACGTTGTTATTATTCGGTATGGCGATATCCACCAGCATTTCTGTTCTGGCTCTCTTATCATAGACCACTATGTCCGGCCTATTATTCGTCACCATTCTGTCAGTGATAACAGGCCTATCGTAGTATAATCTGATTTTCCAATACAGGCGCCGGTTGATACTTGTAATATGGCTGGAAGGTATTCAGAAGTCCGTACTTGTGTGCAAGTTTCTGATGGATAATGTTGCACACTCAATTATGCCTGTGAAGATAGTCCGTATTGGCCAGTTGTTCGCATCCCGACGTATTATGCTGTATAGTCTCCGATCTTACATGGCATTTCCTGCACTTGTCTGTTTGCAATGTTCCGTCCTTCATTATAAATTGTTTGTAGTTGTTTGTAGCGATCACTTGGTCTTGAATGGCCATAAGGAATCCCTCTGTTTCCGCGAATAATTCTCCTTTCATCAACCATTTGTTGGAGGCTTCTTTGTCGATGTGTGGTTGATTAATCTCATGGTGATGTCTTCCATGCAATTCCTTTCTTGATCATTGCTCTTGTTTTCCAGTATCTGATAGGAACGGTAGATTCAGCAGGTCATCTTTGGTAGCAAGATTTAGAGGTGTATATCCCCTATCAGCCAACGATACCACTCCATGGAGGTCAGAAGTGAGAGTTTTTGCAGAGAAGAATTCATTGAGATTTTTTATCTGTTCGGTGTGTGAATTGACAACATCTATTAATCTGCGTCCTCCTTCTTTCCGCTTCGAAGTTGTTCGTATCACAGACGATTTTGGATGATGATTGTTGTATTTTGTCAGCATCGTTCGGGTCTGCCTTTAAATATCATCCAGTTCTGTCTTAGTCCATCTGATTATTCCAAATGAGAAAAGCAACACTGGAATGGCGTAGGTGTTAATTGCCTTGACTAGATTCCCCGAGTTCAACATCGATTTCAGCACAGACTTCAGACGCTGACTGTATTCTGAACGAATCTTCTCCTTTGATTGTTTTTGGTCTAGCAATCTGGCTTGTTGGTATCCCAGATATTCGTATGTTTCGCCATCCCTCATGCACTGTATAATATCACCGTTTGAAAGTTGTGTTTCACCATCTATGACTTTCCCTCTTTGAATATTCAAGGTCTTACATTTTTCAATCCCGAATTTCATATGAACATCTGCCGAGAACTCACTGACAGTTTTCAGCAAATCATCCAATTTCTTCTTGTTCGAAGCATATAATTTGAAGTCATCCATATACAGCAGGTGGGAGACTGTATAATAATTCCTATCTGTTTATTGTCATTATTAGTATTATTATTATTAATTACAATTTACGAAGCCGAGTAGAAGAAGACCTGACTTAGGTCGTCGCAGTCAATCAAATGTGCGAAGAGCTACCCCACGTGCTAAGCGAACTGATGACCAGAAAGAGACAGATCAAGAAAATAGTCGTATTGCTATGTCAGAATTGCGTTATTCAGTGAGTAACAATGAAGTAGATAGGCTTAGACGGCAACGAGTTCGTACACATCAAACACAACAGTGAGCACGACATGATGAAAATTTTCGATTCCGCAAACGCAGTGTTCCTGTGATTCTAGAACGAGCTGCATTCCATTATGATCCGGCAATGAACTATTCTGTCAAACAATTAGGGAAATGACATATTGTAAGGCGTTAAAATACAGTAGTGATTGTATCATGCTGGAGGCACAGTAAAATTGCGAAAATTGGATTCCTTTTTCTTTGTTCTAGGTTCATTTCATACATTCATAAGTTCTTTTATTAATTGATTGAGGCTTCACGAAGTCGGCCGGGTCAGCTAGTTTTTTATATTTCAAGTTTTAAATGAGAGTATTATACTCGTCCAAAAAATTAATTATTTAATCATAAATCTTAAAAATGCATAATCAACAATTGCGGTTTTCTTATTCATCCTGACATTCTCATTGGGGTGGAAGGATGGCCTAATACCATTTTGACATTCAATCATAAGTGGATTGTCTAATGATTAATTGTATACATATGCAAATTGAAAAGTGCATTGTTATCGTTGTCATCGATGGGTCCTGTCCTGTTCTCAAAGGCCAAATTCAGAACCGGTTGCACGTTTGAGGGTACGGACGTAGCAGGTTTCTTTCTTGGACGTACAGACCAGGCGGTCGCGGAGGCAGCGCTAATTTTCTCACTAGAAAGTCATGCGCATGCAAACAGAATGAGCGCGGTCGGCCAAATAATAACTCGTCGCTCCTTGTTCGACCCTCAGTCCCTCTTTTTCCCGTCCGTCGGCTGAACCAACTTGATCAATATCCCTCCTTGGTCCCCTTCGCCCCAGTCTTAATTAGGAGTTGGAATCTGTGGCGGACACACATAAGGGACCCTAGACCAATATGCAAGCCCCTTAACTTCAGGAGATCACCCCTTACCCACAGCCCCTCCAGTTCACTCCCGGTTTTATATATTCGATATTTGCTGCTGTTCATTTATGAACGATTCATTTTAAGATACGGGTCCCGACTGGTTCCGAATATATTCACACAAAAATTAATTCTCTACTAGTCTTGATCCTAGAATAAAGAGAAATATTCAATCCAAGCACATTGTTCTCAAGGAATAATCATGAAACTATTGAATAAACCCAATGAAGTATATATTCCATCGATGTCATGATCGTATTGTATGTCGCGACATCATGTGGATACCGCATTTGATTAATATTTATAGCATCTTAAAATGAAAAAATTCCTAATAAATCCATCTGAAATTCTGAGAAGAGTTGACAATATCTGTGCAAACTCTTCCTCTAACTACTGAAAGGATTCTGGCTCGAATTACCTCGACATTTTAGCTGAACATGCTCGATGTTTAAGAACGTGCAACCCATTTCATTCATCGAATTCCTTGAAAGTTAAGCCTGTCATTCTCAACAGTTGCTCGTTTAGGGCGAAAATTATCGCCAATGAAGATGATATTATTACCAACAGCACCACTAAAGGAAAATATAATTGGTTCAATATTACACTATCGATTTCTCCCAACTTCACTGCTGCATTTCAGTGAATAACTAGTTTTGTGCTCCCAACTAAATAAATTTGAACTCTGTGAACTACGTAAATAGTTCTCTACTCATCAGTTTTCTATTTTTGATCTTTAACATAATGTTCGAATTACACAGTTCTGTGACTTTTAAGCTAAACTACTTGCCCTTGCTTGATTATCTTTCATTTGATGAAAAGGAGTAGAGATTGCCGCTTACCTGACCATGAACAAATTTGATTATTCTATTTGATTAAAGGTTTCTCATTAAGTTACGTTCTAAGATAATTTAATCAAAAGCTGCTACTTATTGTTTACTATTCTGAGTCTAAATACGTTGTTTCGCTCTCTTCAGAGCAGAATCTGAACCTAACTTTTTCAACCTGACCTAGTGATAGCATCCGATGCAACTCAAATGAGCGTTTTTGAATGTTTTAAGCTAGGGTGACTAAAGTTGACTTTTTCTAATCATCATTGCCTGCATAACAATTTGAAATGGGATACCCAAAACTTCTTTCTCTCACACCATAGGGGGTCATCAACTCGTCCCAATCAACCTAACTCTCTGTTATTTCATTAACTTAAACGACCCAGTATCCCAGCCAGGGTGAGTCAATTTCAGATTCAATTCTGCTAAGAGTAGCTCAGCCTTCTCATGTGGTTATGGGAGTATGAGTAATCGAAACCAAAAATTATTATTATTGATCCACTGTTACTTAATATTTGAAACTGCTGGATTCGTCGTCTACCAGCACATTTGCCGCAGTTTCAATGACATAGGGTAGTGCTTAGTTTATGGCTGGTTTCTAGCTTAAGACCAGTAATATTCCGACCCCAGGCTCGCTAGCATGGATCCTTGCTTCCGTACCCTTTAGAATTTAAAGAACCATCTGCGAACAGGCTCAGATCGACCTCCAAGCTTGTTATCAGTAATTCTTTTTTGAAAATTAATTGAATGCGCGTTATAATACATTACGTCCGAGGTCATAGATCCAATGCTTCAGTTCAGTATACCCCCCAGCATTTCCGATCATCTCATCAGTATGGCATTCGGCAACTTGTATGTAATCGTAATTCATTCAACGATTTTCTTTTCAAATTAAAGGAAAAAACATCGAAAAGGGAACATAAGTGTAGTTGGCGTAGGAAAAGAAACGCATCCGTGATAGCTACGCAAGATTGTTTCTTCAAAAGTGTGAATTTTTGTTGCCCAATTGCTTATTGATTCTTCAGGCATTACACAATAGAGTTATACGTTATATATTTTCTAATGATCCTAAAGAAGATCCAGTGTATCTGCTTAGCTTGGTGTTCCATATATTTTCTCTAATGTGTCTACTGATGCAGAAGGGTGATTTGGCTTGGTAATAAACTTTTATTAATACTACATTATCATTAGATATCAAGATTCGCTAGATAATATCCAATCTTGGCTAGTTATTAGTTAAAATCCATTTTTCTGCTAGCTTGGAGACATTTGTATCTGACACATCACCTAAAATGATCAGCACCATCTTTGAAAACATTTGTGATCATTGTGTGATTTTCTTCTAACAGTTATAACTTGATCATATGCAAAATCTTAGACTTCAACACTTCACATTGAGATTATCACCAGCAGGTCATGTACCAGTGGAACTCACAACAAGGAATGAACCCAGAGCCTCTCATTAATGCAGAGTCGCAAGAATCCTGTTATTTAGCATTGCTCGGATAGAAATATAAAGTATTGGCTCAATTCCTTCTTAGAGAGTGACTTCAAGTAGTTTTATTGGACACTCCTTCAATATCAAGTAACGACATCACTGATATCTCGTGATTATGAAAAGAGCGACTTATGTTATTAACTATGCTATACAACGCAATATCTGCCTAATAGACATATTTTCTTTTTTTTTTGCAGTGGCATATATCTCAATGGGCCTGGGTTATCTCTCTGGCCTATATAGGGTTCATTTACTACAGCCTTTCAGCAGCTAATTGAGATAGTTCCCCATATTAGCTGACTCTGAACTGTTCAAAAATATATAAAGACGTCCTATCTCTTCTGCAAGAAAGCAAAGAAGCTTTCATCTTTTCCCGATGCTCTCAAGAATTTGAAAGAGGTAATGGCTGTAACTATATCCGTAGGGTACCACTTTTCAATTTAGTTAACTGATATTATATCAATACTATTGGTTACTGTTTTTCTGGAGTTCTCTTCCAGGAAAGGATCTTCGTTTAACAAGAGATAATTCCACACTTTGGAGGTAACTCAAACGCCCAGATGTTTGGCGTTGTGTCAAACCATGCAATCATTTCTCAACTAAGCTAGTTGACCCAAAGAAAAATGCTTCCTTCGAAATGTAATTAAAAATGATAAACGTGTAATAATATGAATCAGACCTGACTAGGCAGCATTTCGACATCTTACCAAAGACATCAAATGTAAAGATAAAAAATACACATATTGAAAATGGAATTCTTCACTCTAGAAAAAAAATGATCCTCACCAAATATTGATAACTGTATTCTATTATATGACTTTGGCATGAGACGGGTTTACATTCCAATAGTATATCCGATGCTTGATAATTTTAATATATTCGCATATTTCTTGTTGAACAGAATGTGCCTATATTTTTGATAATGATAATTAACAATTTTCAATTCAAACAAGAAGTCGTCCTCGATCCAGAGAATCCTATATATCTTTCATCAAAATTTCAGCAACAAAAATCCCAAATAAGCCGAGAGTAAATCACGAGACGGTCATGTTAGGTCTGATGGTGGCAATTCGCACTCAGGAAACCGCATCACGTAGAAATCTTCGTTTGGGGCCGTGACAACAGCCCTGTAGATGTCAGAATGGGATTTAATTAACGTACTGCAAAAGTCGTCTACGATCTAATGGATAGAATTTAAGTATGCTGGAATCCCGGTGACTCCTGGCGACATTTGTTACTTGCGAAATTGCCAGCCAAGGCAAATTGCCTCTTTCCACGAGAGAAAATATGTAGTGGGCTTTTCCGTGGTTAAGAGAACGACACTCGACAATAGTCGACATCTTGGATGTTTGCGAATTGGGAAAATAAAACGAAAGGGATTGGGCATATTAGATACTAAAAAAGTAAAGTTGCCATTAATACAAGTAAACGATGATTTCTACTAAAATATATTATTAAATGCTCGACTCGTTTCGATACTCAGTATCTTTATCAAGAGCGAATGAATACTACAAATATATCTTACTAACAAATTTTTATATATACTAAAGAGGCAATCGACTCAGAGCTATTCGTACTTGAACTAATGTTTAGGAAATAAATTTAATAAGGGTGAGTTATTTATGTCTACCTGATCATTAAGAATTTCCGGTGAATTCCTAAAACTGTTAATTTCAAGTGCTTCCAGAAGGTTGAGTTTTATACCTCTATTCTTAAAATGTAGGATTTTAAATTCTGAATTGAAAGAGTGACCATTTTCCCTAAGATGATTTGAATAATTTAAATCGGTTTTTCCATTTATGAAACTGCGTTTATGTTCAGAGATTCTAACATTAAAATTTCTTCCTGTTCTACCTATATAATAACAATTGCAATCTACACAATCCAATCTATAAAGATCTGAATCATTTCCTATATTAATTGGAGATTTATAATTCCTGATAAATGAACCTAAATTTGTTGATGTTTTGAACGCTATATTTAAATTTGAATTTTTAAGAAGGTATTTCACATTATTGCTTATATTGCCTATATATGTTGAACTATTGAATTTCTTGTCTTGGTGTTCACCGATTGGATATATATGTTGTAAAGCTAATTTTTGTTTTTTCTTATGTAGGATGCTGCTAACTATATTTGCATCATAACCATCATTTATTGCGATCTGTTGGGTTGGTTAAAATGGGTTTCCCATTATAAGTCCCTCATCACTTTTATAAAAACAATCGTTAAATAAAAATAATTGTAAGATATGCAAACATATAATAAAGCCATAATGTCGTATTTAATGCGTGGATTCGTCATATTTTGTGTTAACAAATTATTGATTATATTATAGGATCTTTCGTTGGAATACTTGGAAACAAATTCTTGACATCAAAAGAGACTAACTCTGCATTACTTGGAATGACAATATTTTCTATTTTCCTTATCAAATCATTTGAATTAAGACGGTTTAAAATTACAACACTTTTCCAGAATATGTATTAAAAATTTGGAAATCTTGAATGCTGGGGCATGTGTGAATGATACCACTGGTCTTATTGGATAACCATTTTTGTGTAATTTAACTGAAGAATAAAGTTGAGGTGGTAAAGGATTCGGTAAGATAAGTTTGAATTTTTGAATTTTTCTGTAATGATTGATTTTGAATTCTCAATGGCTGTCTTCACTTCCTTATTGAATTTATTAGTTGAATCTCGGGATATAACTGAATAATTAGAATCATTAATGAAATCTAATGTTTTGGAAATATGATTAGATGATTGGCTCACTAAAAAATATTGGAGATGCTGCTACCAAAATAGCTTGTGTCCTACCACAAGCACACTCTCAAACTGTAGTCGCACACAATCCCACAGCGTGCACTATTGTAAGCTTTAATGCTTTGTTGAGTTATGTATAAGTCGCTCTTTAGTGTTCCTAATCCCGGGTGCACATTGTCTCACTGTACGTGAGTTCTGAGCTAAGCTACTTTCCTTGAAGCGCCTTACAGCTTTGTATCGATGTCGTTTTTGTTGTATAGCCGATAATCCTTTTCGTTCCACTCACGTAGCGTCGGATCATATCTCTTTCCACAATTCATATTCTCTTCTCTTTCATGTAACGTAACACGTTACTTGTTCGGCCCCTCATCGATTATCTAATAGCCTCCTTGGAAATTTAAATTCGAAAAATATACTATACGAAACACAATTGAACCATTGTGGAATAACATTGGAAAATATGGTTTATTTTCCTATTCATTACTGCATGAATCTCAATGCACCAAAACTTGAAAAACACTATATGTAGCAGAACAATTTTCAAATATCTCATTTCCCTCTGAACGATATTTCTCATCTCCGATGATTCTTCATCTTCATTCTAATTATGTTGGATATTTAGTAATATTTCAATTTCTTTTTTCGACCTGTCAGCTGTTGAAAAATATCCCACCCAATTTTTTGTCAACAACTTCTAACATTTACATTAAGTTTATCCTCTAGATCTAGCAATTTTCACTGCTTCATTTACAGTTCACCATTTAATTGAAATTTCATTACGTGATTCATTTCCCAAATCAATGACCCTGTTTATTTGCTACGAGTTGCTAAATGTTCTCAAAGTTTAAAATCAGATTAATCAGTAACACAAAAAAAAAAATCTATATACTTACCGTTTCTTAATCGAGCCGTCACCATGACGTTATCACAAATCAATCATAATTTGAAACGTCATCAAAATGAACGCTATGCTCAAGCGGCAGAATGCAGCAGAGTACCTCTCGGAAGCATCACAAAGTACTTTATTGTCCCATTACCGTATGAAGAATAAATGATTAATGTACTCAATATAATGAAAAATATCAAAATACCCTTTGCGTCTTTAGCAATCATTCATCTAGAAACGACCAACAGTGGCCTGCTCCACCCCAACAATCCTACTAATTCACTCATTGACATCCTGGAAATGTTTGTTTCCAAGAATTGGATTATCTTACGCATATCAATATCTTTAGTGTTTTGAAGACATCGGGCGTAGCGTATTCCGGGAATAAATTCACAAATAAAACAATTTCTGTTACCATCCTTAGGAATAATTTATTAACGGTACGCATTTTCAAGTATTTCCGTGTTGTGGTTTAGATGTGAATGCTCAAATATCCTGCGGAAATTCGTATTATATAGAGAGATAAAATGCTAAATCCACTTTTATTGAAATTATTCGGACATTGCAAATTTAAAAATTAGTCTTTAATTAATACACTAATAACGTCAATTGTTTAATCGAAACGTCTAGCAATCGATAGTCATATCTACAATATATCCAGTCATAAACATTTTGTATTCTGTGCGAGTATTAACCGTAAGTGTGAGAACGATTTGTGATTTTATTTTCATGCAACAGTCTCTCACGAAAAGCTCGCTTCATCAAATGGGAAATATTGCTATACTATCATCTGAATTTCATCTACAACAATACCAAACATGCATGTAGGTACTCTGTTTCGGGCAAATTTATATTTTTCCCAACTGCCATACCTAATCAACGATCTCCAGCACATAATTGAGATGGATACTCCATTCGATTCTTTCAGAACCGGTCAGGCAGGCTTCGACGTAATTCGTTTCGCTTGGTGTTGTTTCCCCAAAAACTCGATTAATCATTTCTCGAATTTAGTAGTAATTAACTGCGATTCTTGCCCCATCGCCCTCTTTCATTAAAATTCCTCCTCTGGAGGCATCTTGAGGTTTTGATTGCGTAATTAAAATTTCCTGATCATTCTCAAGTG
This sequence comes from Cryptolaemus montrouzieri, assembly GCA_013387265.2. Classification (NCBI taxonomy): domain Eukaryota; kingdom Metazoa; phylum Arthropoda; class Insecta; order Coleoptera; family Coccinellidae; genus Cryptolaemus; species Cryptolaemus montrouzieri. The sequence goes on along the minus strand of JABFTP020000021.1, from coordinate 66,885,267 downwards.
ATGATATTTTTCCAACCCTCTCTGTTCATCTTCGTATAACTCTTGAGGTTTCGATTTCGTTTTGCTTCCTACAAGTTTGCGATAAGAAAGATACATATTTTCAGGCTTTCCGATTGATAATATTGGGTGGGTTTTATGATTTCCGTAATAAAACTGAATTCAGTAGTATCACGATTGACAGATCATGACAATGGCTTTATAGGTAGTGCAAAAATTTCTAGACAGAAAAACTTGTGTTCGATTTTCGAATGCTACATTGAATAAACCACTCGAGCAGAAGGGTAACTGCTGTTGTTTATTTTTAAAAAAATTCGTAGTTTTATATCTTAAAAATGTCTCCGAGAGCGACAAAATTTTGGTGATAAATTCGAGTTGAATCATTTCAAAGAGATGTAACTAACACTCATACAACATCAGGTGTACCACCAATAGGATCGAAATAAAATAAGCATTGACGAATTGAGTGTAGTATAGAAAATTTTATTCTTTTCCTTGGGAAGGATGTATTTTACAGATCGAAGTACCTCGAAAAGCAACAAGAGGATTAAAATTTTGTGTACTCCTCCCAATAATATTCCGAAACTCGAAAAAATCTTCGAGATTTCATTTAAATTATTCAATTTAACAATATAAATATTTCATTTCCTGTGTTTACATGTTTTCTGTTTCGATGGCATTCTTTTTCACTAGGAAAAAATATCTCTAGATATCCGGTATTAATATGAGATAAGATTTCTTCAGAATTTTGCTCTAAATATCCGAAGTACCTTCAGTATTAAAGCAGACAAGTATATGAAGTCGCGGAAATGAAAGTTTCAGAATGAATTTTTGCTAATGACATACAAAACGTAAACCATAGAAAAAGGCAAAATTTCCAAAAAAAATTTGTTTACTACGCAACTCTCTATGTAAGGTTATCTAGAATCCATCAGGATACAGTTGTCAATCAAAATTTAAAATTCGTTCACGGGAATGCAGACAAAGATAATACCTTTCTGTCGAGGTATCACTCGACCCATATACCCTCTTCCGAATTTTGATTTTCAAGGGTGGTCACCCCTGCTCTAGGGGTTGAAATTCGAGATGTGGATGATACTTGATGATGACTGCCATTGATCAGTATGGATCTGTTTCATTTTACTTCACTGAAACTTGAATAGTCTCAGGGAAATAGTCTTCCCTATCTTTCAGTTGCTCACCCTGTATCTTTTACAGTTTTCAATTAAAAATGGAAATTCGTTCAAGACGATGTAGACAAAGATACCACCTTCCTTTTGAGTCATCACTCGACCCATCTCCGACCCTATTCAAAATGTTTAAGGATTGCAACCCCCGCTTAAGGGGTTCATATTTCAGGCAAGTTTTGTACATCAAAAGATGTACCCCTTGAAACAAAAATTCACCTGTTTTTGCGTTTTGATCAGAAATGAATATCTTGGTAGATATAGCCTCTGTTTAGTTTTCGTTGAAGCACCCTGTATACAACAATACTTACCTCAGAATTTCGCAGCTGCTTTAATCATCTATATGTGCTAACAATGGCATAATAAAAACCGTACTTGTTTGATTATTTCAACTGGGAATTTATCAATATAATATAACAAAAATAAATTTTTTTCTGAGATTTTAATTTACGGTTTTCGTATTTTCTCCAGTATCTGAGCTGCAAAAACATTGCTTCTCGCAATTTTATATTTCTAGATTTCATACCTTTGAAAGATTTCCAAACTGAGCAGGGGGTATCATATTTCAACTCAATACATACACGTGTTCCTAAGAAAATAGCCTTGACAGACAAAGACACAGACGAACAAGACACATAAAGATTTCCGTTATTCCTTTTGGGGTACGAAACCATAAATATACATTCTATTAAAAAAGTACCGCGAATTGGTCGATGAAACACAAAGTATTTCTTTTTCATTCAAATTTATTGTATTACCTTCAAGAAGGTCCCTTCCGAAATAAAACATTCACGCCAATCCAATCATCTAAACATTTTTCGAAATCGACTTGACTTCTCGCCGCGAATTCTCTTTTATGTCTTCTATCGATTCAAAACGGGTACCTCGAAGTGGTAATTTGAATCTTGGAAAAAGAAAAAATTTCGCCAGAGCCATATCAGATGAATACGGTGATTGTTCGATGGTGTTTTTTGAGTTTTTGGTCAGAAATTCATTCACAAGGATAATGTTGCATTATCGTTGTACAAAATCCATGAGTTTTCTTTCCACAAATCTGCCCCTTTTCGAGGAATTTGCTCTCTCAAACGTCGCATAACGCTCAGGTAATATTCTTTGTTTACCGTCTGGCTTTCTGGCAAGAATTCCGAGTGAAGAACACCACGACAATCAAAAAAAATAGTCAACATTACCTTGACTTTTGATTGACTTTGACGTATTTTTTTCGGTTTCGGTTCAGTTAGAAGGCGACAGTCCGCAGCTTGTCGACTGGTTTGAATATCAAACTCATAAACCCATGTCCCATCACCAGTTGCGTTTTATGAATGTGGCGTCGGAATTGTCTCGTCTTCAGTGACCTTTAAGGGATCACTTTTTAAAGAAAATTCCGGTCTTTTAAATTGATTCCTGAGATACTAAAGGTTCATGGCCTATATCTCTCAAACTTAAATCAGTATTTTCAATTACCACTTCCTTCATTTTATCGATGCTATCTTCAGTTGAAGATGTTGATGGCCGACCAGAGCGAGGGGAATCTTTCAGCATGTCTCGGCCGCTGTTGAATGCACGGTACCACTCATACGCACGTGTCTATCCACTGTGAGCCTACTGAAACATCGTTAGGATATGGCACACGAAATTCCATTTGCAATATACAATTTGAGTCCAATTTTTTGTTCGATACTATCCAGTGTAAAATTCGCAAAACCCACTTGTGAAGACTAACAAAATCGAACACTGTAAACAGTGATAAGTAATCAATTCCTGGTATTTTTTTGACGACAGATTTATGAATTAAGACGATAGTTTTTCCGTGTTCTTGCGGAGTTGTTACAAAATTGATAGAGGTAGAATTTTTCAACCTCTGAAATCCACATGAAGTATTTCAGTTCCGCTCGAGTCAACTTCATAATGAAGAGAAGAACTCGATTAGCAACCGCAGGTCGGCGATCCGGATATCATCAGGGAAAACAAACCTCGAGTTCAGATTCAAGGAACGAAAACCTTTTTATAATCGAATCGTTGCCAGAATTTTTGAAGAGGAAATGATACCATGCGAACAGCCGTTATCAAGAGCTCTTAAACTCGCTGCTATTAGTCCCCGATGGGCTGTAAAAGGGTTAGTAAAGGGTGATAATTCATTGAACCACCCCGTTGACTGTAATATCACAATATCAGTGTAATAAAAAGAAAATCAAATCCATTATTGTGCGAGAGGTGAATTTTTAAATTATTCATATAAACGGAAGCTTGAATAATGATTCATTTATTGGGGTGATTTTGGTCGAGCTCGTTTCATTTTAACATCATTAAACCGGAAAGAAATTCTATCTTATGAAATTGATATAGCTCTTTTCTTTGGAGAATTGTGTATATTACGGTAATCAGTGATAGATAGGGATCATGTGTGAGTTCTGAAGAGATCAGTTTCAATTGATTTTAACTATACACGCAATTTTTCGAATAAATTTCACAGGATTTTTATTTTTGTAACTTTTTCTTCTATTTGATGGCTGTGGATTTGAAAAATAGATAAATATCCCTAATTGTTGAACTTTGTATTATACTATCATTATACATTATATCATTATACTATGTATTATACTATCGCAAGAGATTTATTGAAACTCAGGACTGCCATTTCGGCCTGTCGTCCATCTTCAGCTAATAACAAAGTATTGAACAGAAGTTGAAAATACATACATACATAAACAGGTAGATATAAAATTAATAACGGTACAAACAAGAGGTAATGAACTAATTATGATAAAAGCAGATATTATACTCCCCACAAACATTGTCGCATCACCCTACTTTTACGAAAATACCATATAAGCTTTTAGGTTGGTCATTCAAGAGTCGCTTGATAGTTTTCAGAAGTGTAAAATAAGAAGATATCATTCAAAAGAGATGAGTTCATGATGGAATATATCAATAATTTTCGAGTTAATGCAAAATTAAAGAATTCTATCATCTTCAAACATTCGCGAAGAGACCAATCAACTAGCATCGAATGGTTACTAATCATTTTCATAATCGATTGTTTCCTCCCTGGGCCCTAATTACTGCCAGTATACCTCTCGGAAGCCCCTCAAACAAATTTTGAATGTACTCTTGAGTCACTGAGTTCCAAATTTCAGGAAGCAGATTTTCTAGTTGTTGAAGTGTTCTACAAGGCATTCTACGTTGCTGAATTTGCCACCCCATATTGTCCCAAACATGTTCTATGGGATTCAAGTCGGGACTTCTGGCTGGCCATCTTAAAATATCAATTTCGGCATTTGCAAATTCTGTAACTACTCTAGCTGCATGAGGCCGAGCATTAACATGCATATAAATGAAGTTTTCGCCAATCAATGGGCCAAAGGGTACTACATGGGGTTCAAGGATATCTGCGATGTATCTGGCCGCTGTCATTCTTCCATTATTCACTAGAACTAAATCTGTTCGTCCATGGAAAGAAATGCCTCCCCATACCATTACTGAGCCCGCTCCGAAGTTTTCGGTTTGCCGGATATTGCACCTGATACCATTCCGCAGGTCGTCTGTATACAGGAATGCTTCTATCATTTGATACTAGATAGAACCTGGACTCGTCGGAAAAGAGAACATTCGACCATTCTGGAATACCCCAATTTGCATATTTCCTCGCAAACTGAAGTCTTGCAACTCGATGCTCTCTGGTGAGACGCGGCCGGTAGAAGCCACCCTTGGTCTCTTATCGTCTTCTCTGAACCTGTTCCTAACAGTTTGCAATGAAATATGCACATTTCTGGACAGTGCATGTTCATTTTGTAGCATTCTAGCCGTACAGTGCCGGACTCTTAGTGCAGTTAAACGAAGCCAATGATCATCAATGATGTTGTTATCCGATTTCTTCCCTGTCCGGCCCTTCTTCCATATTTCCCTGTTTCGTGGGACCGATTAATTGCTCTTGAAAAAGTACTTTGGTTAACATTCAATAAGTTAGCCACGTAGCGTTGGCTTAGCCCCTCCTCTAGAAGTGTTACAATTCTTACCACTTCATGATCACTCCAATAGCGTCCAGGACGTTCAGCAGCCATTACAATAAATTCAAAGATTCTAAAATCAACACGAAACACAGAAAACTTTCATTAATTTAGCGTGAGAACTGAAGAGGAATTGAATGCATACTGATAGTCAAATAAACTCATTCTTGTTTCAGACGTTTTTGAGATCATATGGAAACAAACGTTACTACATAGATAAGATTTTTTTCCCCTCATATGTCCAAAAACATATGTTGACAAAGAAACTGCGATCGAGCTGCTTAATCGATTGTGGAATTCAGAATACCAGGGTATGCGACAATTTTTGTGGTGTGTGTATATAAAGATATCAAACAGGGACAAATAAGCCGGGCCATACTGGTCGTTCAGAAGATTATCTCTATTTGGGGTTTGTTTCTATGGATTCCGAGAAATTTAACTTTCATCCCTTAGGTATTCTGTGATTTATTTCAAGTTGATCTATAGGTGGAAAATGATGGCTATTTTCGATACAATGTGAATCGTCGGCTCTATAGTTATTGTAATCTGATTGATGCTCTTTGTATCTAGCTTTGAATTAATTACCAGTCTGACTTATATAAACGATTTCACAATCCATGCGGTACAACTTGTAAACTCTAGTAATGTCAAATCTATCAGTTTGATCCTCAGTATTGAAAAATTATTTTGAGAGTTTCATGTGGGTCTTAGAAACTACTTTTTTATACTGTTCTGAAATGACATATGCAATCTTGTCGCTGACAGGTCCTAAATATGCGAATGAAATGTATTTATTAGTTGATTTTATACATGGATGAATATTATATGCTGACATTTGTGATCATTCCGTTTATTATATTTGAGGGATAACCATTGCTTTCAGCTATTTCCTTGATAGCGGTCACCCTGCACATATTTTTCTCGAATAATGTCAGAGAGAAAGCCCTTTAAATCATTGAATTAAACGCTCCGTATTTATGAGATTTTGGGTGAGTTGAGTCATAAGGGATGCTAATATCAGAAAAGTTGGGTTTTCAATATATATTCTGAAACTAAGTGTGTTATTTTTATAAGTGGTTGTTAGGTCTACGAAGTGAATCTTATTATCGACTTTCTCTCTATTTAGAAATTTATTTTTGGGATGATTGCTATTGATGTAAGTTAAGAATTAATCTAGTTCAAAGCAACGATTTAGTTTTGAACAAAGCAGATAAATCGAACGCCATAGTCATTTTTTACCGAAATCAATGTGTGGAGGTTGCACGGTCGGATACACACACACATAAACAAAAATAGGTATGAATCCAACCGTGCAACCTCCACGCGGTACACTTTGGGTAATGCTAATGCCGGTGGTACTGTAATTTTCAAACTTAATAACTCAAAAAATACTTAACTAAAAAACTATTCTATCATAGTGTTTTGAAAAGCTCTCAAAGCAGGCTGCATGAATGTGTAATAAAAAGTGAGGGATTCTATTTAAAAAATTGAAAGTGACCTTGGCAATGCTATTCAAGGTCATACAAATATCGCTATCTGATACATAACTTGAAACCCTACAACTTTTGTATGAATTATTTTTATCAAAAATGCTTTATTTTTAGATTTTTGACCGGTCCGGGACTTTTTGTACACGCGGTATATATATATATATATATATATATATATATATATATATATATATATATATATATATATATAATATGAATCCTGCACCTCCAATGCCATAGTATCATTTATGAACAGCCCAATATATAACTTGGAGAAATAATTTAATCTAGTATTGAAGAATTTACACCTTATTATTCAATAAAAATTGAATTCAATTAACATAAAATTTGAAACAGATCCAAACCCTTTCAAATTATATTTAATTAGTTTGAATGTAGATAACATGTTTTCCAACATCCCAGGAGTCAAATGCTTTCCATTGTTTTCATGACATCTTGAACCAATCACACGTTAATCCTGTTGTACAAAATAATTTTGTTTTTGCTCCAGTTGTGCCTACCACAAAATTATATCGAATTCATTGAGCCCTTTACTAACTGACATTTACATATTGAGGATATCATATTCAATTTCTTCAAATCAAAATCTGTACATTTTTGGTATTGATATGTTTGATACTAGCATGTATTATAGAGGCGCCAGACAACTGGATCAATTTTAACTTACAATATCCCAAAATTACATTCAACTCGAAAAATGGCCATCATTTTTCACCCATAGATCAACTTCAAATTTATTACAGAATATCTGAATGACGAAAGGTAGATTTCTTAGAATCTATCGGAATTTTCAAACTCCAACAAACTCCCCATACCCTATTTATTTTTGTATCTACCCATTTATGTATTAATGTATTTATGTATCTTCTACTTAATTTCAGTAATTGTTGTCAGCTGAAGATGGTCGAGAGACGGAAATTGCAATCCTGATTAGTATAAAAAAAAGTTTATTTTCTTATTTTCGTCAAATAAACCTGTGAAATAAAATCTATGAATCTTTTTGGCACAATCACAAGTTTTGCTCAACAAAAATGCGATTTTAAATGCTGGATCGAATAACTTAAATTAGACTAAAAATTCTTGGTCAACGCCAGACACAAAAATTACATTATTCTGATAAAAATGAGAAAAAACTGTTCATTGAGAACTCCTAAATAGTACAAACTCATCTGCAGGTTTTCTTGCTGAAAAGTTGGATGACTCCAGGAGTTGGAAGAGTTCTGCTACAGAACGTCGAATCACCTAGAACTGTAGAAAGTCATTCCCTTCCAAATCAAATATCTGTCTATTCCAACAGATTGTCTTCTCCAAAAGTTATTTTCACTACTTCCAAAAATTATCTCCTTCAGAGAATTATCTTCTTCAGAACACTATCTCCTCCAGAAAATTATCTCCTCCAGATTGCTTAAAGAATTCAAGGAAATCACAATCTAAACAAAATACGAACCATCCTGAATAACTCAGCTAGTTTCATTCTTCAGTGAATTTCTCGAAACACATCGATTTTTGATAGTAGCGGGACATTTTTGTTACATATTTGGTTATCCCCTATCAACCCCCCTACATTGGCTGCTTCCTCCCCAAATTTTTGAATCAAGAAAAGGGGTCGTGTGATACCTAATTCCATTCTCTATACGAGCCAGTAATTATTCACATTCTAAAATAACATTTGATGAATCGTAATCTAGAATCATTTCAAGTTTTCTACTGGTTTAGAAAAATTTTGCTCTCACAAACTAACGTTTGTGCATCATTCCTTCGTCAAATACCACCCCGAGAATTTTAATATGAGAAAGGGGTTGACTAATGCCTCTTCGAAAGGTTATTCAATTTAATACGATGTCTTAAATTCATCAGCGATCGTGCAACACTTAACATTTTATGTAAAGATGTATTAAGTCGATTTTGTCTCGAAGAATTTATAATTCAGCAGATTTGGAATGAGCAATAGGAAGCGCGCGGTATCACAGCTAGATTTCTACCGTTTCAATTGTCAGATAAAAACGATGTTTCATTCTGATGGCTTATGTCGCTTTGTTATCAATCATCCCAAATTCCATCTAACCTGTTAAAAACAGGATAGTTACGTTGATAGTATTTTTCATTATTTTGATAACCTGAAATTAACCGCCTCGGTAGCTGCACGGTTAGTGCGCAAGGATATTGAAACTGCTTAGCCGAGGTGTCTGGTTCAAATCCGAGTTCAAGTTATGGATGTTTGTTTGTTTGTTTTTCCTTTAAAGTGCTCTATTTCTGCCTTTCGGCTAATGACACGCCGGGGAATTCTGTCACCTCATTAAGCCGGGAATGTTGCCGAACCCCTCTCGTGTCGAGAGAAGGGATCTTTAATGGCCAACACATCTCTGTTAGACAGGACCGACAGCTTTACATCTCCTCCGAAAGATGGACACTCAAGCGATTTCCAGAATCCGAAAAATCGCACCGAGTTTGTAGGGATTGAACCGAGGTGACTCTGCGTAGGAGACGAGCATCATATCCCATACACCACCGAACCGGCTAAGTTATAGATGTGGTCCTTGAACAAAACAGTGATACTTGAAAAAGTCGCCTAAAGGGAACATAAACTTTCGAAGACCAGATAATTTGTAATCCTTGTGGTGGCAGTTATACTTGCACAGTCTAGGAGAATGGTTCGGAATCCACTATAAGCTATAGGTCCACCTGTGTAGATGGAGAAAGTTCCCGAGCATATGTAAAATAGTAAATAAACAAACATAACCTGAAAGGACGGTGATTTACATGAAGATGGTGTGAACACTGCAGGAACGCATTTCCAACGAAAATAGAAGAAATTTTCGTTTTTAAGATTAATATCAAATCAAATATGATTATCTGTTCTCATAATTTGAATATCTAAGAAATCAAGAGTTTTATGCGTATTCTCAACTTCCATAGTGAATTGGATCGTATCGTAAAATGAATTTAAAAGCTCTAAAAATAGATTGATGTTGAACATAAAAATCAACAAATCACATAATAACATTAGACAATTTGAAAATTCTCTCCAGAGCAATAAAGGGGTACCAATGAATCTGTTAGAAAGTTCGGAAATTGAAAACTTTGTGAAACCAAAACTAACCACTTTTAATAGACAACTAGAATTTCACTTCCGCTACTCAACATTTTCATAGTATAAGTATAGTAAGCACTTTCTATCTCATAACAGATAGCACCATACACTTGAAAATAACGTAACTGTCAAAACTGGTCGTTTATATCAAATATAAACTCTGTGAAAATCAGACAAAAGTAATTCATTTCATTCGTATTAAAATGAAAATCCATAAATCCGCCGACAATATCATTAATTAGATCGAATATCTATCAGTACCTGTCCAAATACAAAATATATCAGCAACATATCTTTCCCAGTAACGAAAGGAGTTTATTTTCAGAACTGGTCGTCAAGATTTCGATCAAAAAAGGAGAAAGATGGGAACTCCTTAAAAGACCTTCTAGTTGTTGAGAAATTTCATTATTGAAATTGAAATAACTCTGCTTCAAAAAAATTCTACTAACAGCATGGTTTTTGATCTGATTTGAGGGGGTAATGTTGTATTTTCAAGAAATTGATTGTTAATAATAATTTTGAGATTTGAGTATATTTAGCTCTTCTTTGAAGAGTTGCTTTAGTCACATCCCGGCTTCACCAACTTAATGGTACAGTTATCCACTTCTCATAGATCCACAAAGTTTTAGTTGTATACAACGGCAATAAGCAGGTAAAGAATCAGATTTCTTCTATTATTTTCAGACAGAATAAGCTCATAAAACCGTGTTTTAACTATGAGAACCCGGGCAGAATATTACCGACCTGCAAGTGTATCGTACTCAAATCTCCAATATCCCTTTCAAAATCACGATGAGCAGTTAACGAAAGGAAAGGTTTCAAAGCTTCTATAATTAAAACTGTCTAATCGAACCTAGACGGAGGTAGGAGCAATTAAACAGTTTCCAAAGGGGACTGAAAATACGCCGAACTAGTTATGCATTCACGAGCGATTAAATCGATGGAGTAGAGCAGAAACCGAGAGCAGCCCCACGCGAAAATCAGAAATAAGGAGAGTTTGATGTTTTATTAGTCGTTCGCGGCTCATGAATTAGAGAAAGAAAACAGACGGAAAATAGACCCCAACCGCTCGATAATGCCAAAAATAATTAATTACTCGCCATCGACCGGAGTGTCAGCCAATTTTTCAATAAGAAGCTGTCAGTTCTTACGAAGACTAACGAACCCGAACTGGGATGCTTGGCTTTTTGGAGTAACTGCCTATTCACCTTCTCGTCCGTCTTTCCGAGTGTATATTAAATCCTCGCTTGGTGCTGCAGATGACTATTCATTTTTCGGAAACAGGGGGTTGTAATCTAAAGTTTTAATATGCGGTAAAAGACTGAAACCGATTTTTTCAGGCAATTGAATCAGGGAAATTTATATGGGAATTCTTTCAGTGAATGAACCAACTGAATGACATAAAAAATTTATAGTCCTCGCCAAAATTTGAACTTCCAGGGAATTTTTTGACAGAACTATATGGAACATATCTCTGGGGAGCGTCAATTAATTATATGAACTGAGTTTTGTCGTCTGGGATTCATATTGTATTTTGAAGAGGGTTCAATTGGATATCTGAAGTTTACCCTCAGATACAGAGACAAAATTGGAGAGATCACAACCAAACCAAACTGCAGCCAATGAAGAGTAAATTTGCTATAAAAAAATTCTGCAAATTGAATAAAAATTATAGGACGTACAAGAAATACAAATTTAATAGTTCTTCTTCAATATCTATACCTAATTCCGGATTTGGTGTCCTTCTGTAAAGGGAATAGTTCTCGTGAAATTATTAAGAATGACAGATATTCTCATGTCAAAAGATGCTTCGTTGCCGAGATGCAATGTGTTGCATTTTCGAAGAAAAATTTGGTTTCAGAAATGGCTCTTTCAATTATCAAAGTATTACGCTCAAATTAAGAACTTATTCTTTATAGGTACGATATGTTTCGCTATACGATTAGGTATTCTAAATGGCTGTTGATATGGAACGTGACATTTTTTCGGTATCATACTGCCCTTTTTCTGCAGGCCTCTATTTACTGGTTAAAAACAGTGAAAATTTTTGATGAAACTTTCTTTTTCAGTAAAAATATAGAAATAAGATAGGTACAACTGACTCTATTCAATTTTTAATTCATCACATGTGAATCTTATTGTTTTCGCGAACATAGTGTATTATTAATTTGTTTTTGTTTCTTGATCTTTGTGTATAGTTCTTAGAAGAACTTCACTATCGCAACGTTTCAGCACTACTCCTTGTGCATCAAGCAATGTGAACTGACACATAACAAGCAAGCGAATACCAGATACTTAGCACTACAAGCTCACGAACAAGTTTAAAATTACTATATGTGAGTGTTGTAGGTTGTAGGTTGAAATGAGCTTCATAAGTTGATTCGTTACCAAAAAATAGTATTCTTCTTACTTTGATGAGTTCAATTAGAACAGAACGAATCAGCATCAGAAAAACATTAACTTCGCGCCAGTTTAGATGCAATAACGGTTAGTAAAGCTGTAACAGACTAGAAAAAAAACACACTACTATGGACTATGACGATATTCAATTCATTTTGTTAAATATGCTGCCACCGTTCCTCCTGCGCAATAAATCAAAATCTTCACAACTTACTTACCAACGTAATATAGAAATATAAAGTTTAAAATGGATATTTTGATATTCATGCATCAATGCATTGAATGAAGAGCCTAAAAATATGTTTATATCGAAATCTCTTCATGTTTCAGATCCGCAGCGACCAAGTTCTTCTAAGTGTGGACAAAGCAGCAAAGTGAGTATATAGATATAATCAGATAAAAAAGATTAATAGAAGAAAGGTTAAAAATATATCTCAAAAAAATAATCATTATTTCGATTACTGGATAATTTTTCCTGTTATCATAGCTTTTTTCGTATTTAGAGGGAAAAGTGATACATTGTAGCTGGAGAGAAAAAGTTGCGCGATGATCGATAAACTCTTAAGAGCAACAATGTTAATTGCGATTAAACTAAACACGGATTTTATCTGCAATCGTAATAAATAAATCAAAACCAAGAGTTTTCACTGATACTAGAATCATATATTACTAATACTTTCAGTAATCAAAACATTAACTAGATATACAACTCAATTAATATTATTGTTCACTACATAATAAATCAATTAACTATTATTAACTGCATTGAAGAGGAATGTGGAATTTTTGTATTTTTTAATATATAATAATAATGATAATAACAATTATAAGCAGAGAGACTCTCAAGATATATCAAGTGCACTGAAAGGAAACACCAAAACCAAAGGTTTCTCCAAAGCGCGGCCAATTTTCATAAGTGAAATAACAAAACTGCGAACGACAATAACAGAGAAGTACCTGACGCACAGTTCTTGACCGAGGATTGGTCATCGTTATGGTCAAACCCCAAAGAACAGAATGAAGATGATGAATGGATCACGAATGAAAAACAACGCCTTGATATCAAAAATATGGATTTCAAACGAATAACGGAGGAAGAAATCGCACCAGCATTTAGAGCGACCAACTATCTGCAAAATACTCGCCGCATGCATATCTAATCGAATATACCAACACCTTGATGACAAAAAAATTATTTGCGGAGGAACAGAAAGGATGTTGAAGAAAACACTACGGGAGCAAAGAACAACTCATCATCGATTTTGTGATAATGAAACAGGCACACGGGGGGCTGAATGTCCTTTCTGCTTTTCTCGATTATCTCAAGGCATTCGATAGTACTGTCCATTCTTGTCTTGTCAAAGTATTACAGATGTACAAAAATCTTGTTCTGAAAGAGTTCTTGAAGACAACAATGACACACTGGCGCACGTCTCTCTATACGTCGAGGAATTTCTCAAGAAGACTCTTTGAGTCCACAATGGTTCTCTTTAGCCATAAACCCATTGTCTTCAATGCTCAATGGACCAGGATACTGATTTTGGATAAAAGCAGATAGAAACTATCACACAATCTACCACCTGCTGTATATGGATGACATCAATTTATATCCTTCGAACAAGAAACAATTGGATGATCTGCTGAAAACTGTCCGTAGGTTCTCGGCAGATTTTCATATGAAATTTGGGATTGAGAAATGAAAGACCCGGAACATTCAAAGAGAGAAAGTCCTAGATGGTGAAACACAACTATCAAACATTAAATTATACAGTGCATGAGGGATGGCGAAACATACAAATATCTAGGATACCAACAAGCCAGATTGCTAGACCTAAAATAATCAAAGAAGAAGATACATTCAGAATACAGTCAGCGTCTGAAGACTGTGCTGAAAACAATGTTGAACTCAGGGAATCTGGTCAAGGCAATTAACACCTACGCCATTCCAGTGTTCCTTTACTCGTTTCGAGTAATCAGATGGACTAAGACAAAACTGGATGATATTCAAAGGCAGACCCGAACGATGCTGACAAAGTACAACAATCATCATTCAAAATCGTCTGTGATACGAACAACTTTGAAGCGGAAAGAAAGAGGACGCGGATTAATAGATGTTGTCAATTCACACACCGAACAGATAAAAAATCTCAGAGAATTCTTCTTTGCCAAAGCTCTCACTTCTATTCTCCATAGAGCGGTATCGTAGGCTGATAAGGGATATACATCTCTAAATCTTGCTACCAGAGATGACCTGCTGAATCTACCCTTCCTATCAGATACAGACAAACAAGAGCAATGGTCAAGAAAGGAATTGCATGGACGACATCACCATGAGATTAATCAACCACACATCGACAAAGAAGCCTCAAACAAATGGTTGGTGAAAGGAGAATTATTCGCGGAAACAGAAGGATTCCTTATGGCCATTCAAGACCAAGTGATCGCTGCAAACAACTACAAAAAATTCATTATTGAGGACGGAACATTACAGACACATAAGTGCAGAAAATGCCATATAAGATCGGAGACTATACAGCATATTACGTCCGGCTGCGAACAACTGGCCAATACGGACTATCTTCACAGACATAATCAAGTGTGCATCATTATACATCAGAAACTCGCACACAAGTACGGACTTCTGAATACCTTCCAGCCATATTACAAGTATCAACCGGCGCCCGTATTGAAAAATGACTCTATCAGATTATACTACGATAGGCCTGTTATCACTGACAGAATGGTGACGAATAATAGACCGGACATAGTGGTGTATGATAAGAGAGCCAGAACAGCAATGCTGGTGGATGTCGCCATACCGATTAATAACAACGTGCTGAGCAAGTTCCAGGAGAAAAAGTACACAGACCTTGCTATTGAGATCAAGCAGATGTGGCACCTCGATGAAATAGACATTGTTCCTGTCATCGTATCCTCGACTGGGTTAATACCCAAATCTTTGCACGATAGCCTTAAGAAATTAGAATTGCATAAGAATACTTATATAGAAATGCAAAAAGCTGTAATTCTCAATACATATTGGATAGTTAGGAAATTTATGTCAAGTATATTGTAATCGAGCCTATTCCCTTTGATTGCTGAATCTGGGAAAGGTAAATGATATCCAGCTAACAGCTGAGATAGTGCATAAGTCCACGATAATAAATAATAATAATAAATATTGTTTATTGCTTATAAAATTCACAGTGGGGTTCACAAACATAAATTAGAATACTACATTCGATACAATGTTCAAATGTATTATGCATTTACATGCATCCTCCATCAGTAAACAATATCAGGTTTAAAATTTCCTCGAAGCAGTTTCTCTCAATAAATAAGAGATAATCCCTTGTATGAGGAATTCAAACCTTACACAATTTTTTAATTTTCTACAATACAAATGAACAACAAAAACTCTACAATAAATATTTGAATACTTAAACATACGAAATATGGACACAAACAGTCAATCTATAGATAAAATAGAACAATTCATGAAAAACGTGGACAAAAGACTCATCAATAGCAAAAAACCTATATTCTATTTATAGTTATGTATGTATATATGAATTTTTCAAATCAATTATTGCTGCTACCTCACAGCGGCTTCTACACAAAAAACATTTTTTAATTTGTTTTTTGAACACACTGATGCGTCAAATATCCTTGATTTGATCTGGGATTGAATTGTGAACTTTTGGAGCCAGCAATATATGTGATCGCTGTCCTATGGTTTTGTCGGTCCGTGGTATTATAAGTTTTTTTCCTTGTTTTCTTGTAGAGTGTTCATGGTTATTATATTTCGCACTTGAAATGTTCTTTTTTTGGTGGAGTCCCAATGTTAAGAAGAGCATTTGCCTCAGGTCCATCACTTCAGCTTCTCTGAAGAGTTGATCAGTGGAAAATAGATACGGCCTGCCAAAACCAATTTTCAGGATCCACTTTTGCATGACTTCTAGCTTATAAATATAATAGTGTTACCGTGTCCACTACGGTATCTCACCATAGATCGCTCTAGGCCCCTCCGAATAAGCGTGTCTTCGTGTTAACCACGCTTCCTTAATCACAGGTCGCCTAGTAGGCCCTTCGAATGGCTAGGCACAGAGCGTACTTTGGGCCTACCTGGACCGAGGGTTTAAATATCCGTGCATTTCGGAGACTCCCGGCTTTTTCTCTTCAACAACCTCTTCGAATTCACACTGTCTCAGAAAACCGGCTGCAGCACGCGTTGCCACGAGCCGTCTTTCCGTACCCACGCCATATTGCCAAACCGCCGTTGTTTACCAACGAACCACGTGTTTTCATTTCATTTTAATTCTACGTTTACAAAGAGTGTTTGTGTTAACCATCAGTGTTTCCATCGTGTGTGTGACCCCATCCCGGTAGCAATAGTTTGTTACTCCACCCCAACCCAGCAATCCGTACATCAAATGAGGCTTAAACAACACCAGATATAACCTCCTCATTAGTTGGACACTACAATATTTCTTAAGGAACCTGAACCTGGGAACCAGCACCCAAAGTTTCTCAATCAACTTCTCTATATGCTTTCCCCATCTCAAATGACGATCTATTGCCACTCCCAAATACGTAATTGATGTGCTAGCTTGAATATTACAAGTACCATTATCTTGACATGTTAAAACATCATTTTTATTTCTCCCTCGCGATAATAACAATACAAGTGATGACGTAAAACATATTTTCACTATAAATGCGTCATAAATAAAAATTGACCTCTTGTTCAATTTCGGTTGAGAATTTTAGTTTCGGATAAATTGAATTTATAAACTCTTCGGAAATATTAAGGTCAGTAAGGTAAAAACGGATTTCATCCACGTATCGAACCCAATATAAAATCTATTTATCTAAAGGATTGTTATGTATTATAGTCCCCAAGTTATCCATAAAATTGTCTGCTAATAGGGAGGCTGAAAGGATTTTCCATAATAAGACCCATGCTCAAACAGTAAAATGAAAACTCAAAAACACTCAAATTTTGTTCTACATATTTATCATTTAAAATAGAACTGCATCAAGTAACGGTCACTAGTGTTCGATTTTCTATAGAATTATTAAATATCACGAATTTTACGAAATGTATATTTTACAAATCCCCATTTCCATAGTGACATTTTATTATATTAATGTGATTTTCTAGAAGAATTTAATAGTTGAACGACATTTTGAATATATTTTAGGTAATCAACTGTGATTCTTAGTAAAGGGTTGTCGAGACCATCAGAAACTCACGCTTATCTGGGCGAATCGATCATCGACCGATTTTTATTACTTGGGTTCAAAATCAGGTAAATGTCCAAGGCAGACCATAATCATTAGACTCGACACCTGTGGCACGCGAGTTTCTCATTATTCTGAACCGAGTCAGATAGCTATTGAGTCGAATTAATAGCCTTCGATTATTTTCATAGTCAACACGTACATTACAGCAATCCTTTCAGCCTTATTGACAGGCAAGCGCTGCTAGAAAGCCTTTGTTTATGCCCTAATATAATGCCGTCGACGTTTCCACTAAATTTATTAAATATTTCTATTTATTTTACGGTCGTTTGTCCGATAGATTTCCGATCTGAAATGAACAGGAGTATTAATACTTAAAATGTCATTAAGGGATATGTTCGATATTGGGTCACTCGAGGTAATTTTGGTCATGAATTGGTAGAGCGCTATTAAATCGAATAAAACATAATGGCGTAACAGGGGACGTTGTATTGTTCGAGGTAAATGACAGATTGGGCAATTTCGAGTATTTTGTTATCAATATGAAACACTCGGTCGAGTATTATGTTTTTCATTCTTATAGTATAAAATTCCTGAATGGAAATTAATGGAAATAGTCTCATGAATAATTGAACCGCCAAAGTACCTAGCACTAAGACGTTTTTAATTGGTATAGGGTCAATAATAATTAATGATGTTATTAATTTTTCAAATTTGGAAAGGTGGATATCGTCGCCTACTGCAACAAAATATACAGCACGTTCCAATGAAAACAAACCAACCCGGATAACTCGACTGGTTTGATTTTTCTGTGAATTTCCACAAACAGATCGATTTCTATTTTTTGGAGAAAATTTTTTGTTACATGTTTCGTTCTTTTTCTTTCAACGTCCTACTACTTTGAAAAGTTTATTCTATTCTCTATATGCCTACGTACTCAGTTTCTTTATGAAATAATATGTGACGAATTGAAATAGAAAATTAATCGGAAATATTCCAGATTTTTATGTTGCTGTTCGATCTCGATCAAAACCGATTTGGTTGAATCGTAAAAATATTCATTACTTAGTTATACGTTTGTGTATTCACTCCCTACCCCTATCAACCCGAAAGTTTTTATAAGTTGAAAGGGGTGAAGTAATAACTCATAAGAAGGGTTATCTAATCCTCGATATCAGCCTACCTGTGGAAGTGCCATTAATTGAGAAGTGACACTGCTTGGACTTCTTTGATTCTCATGAATATCTATCATGAAATGAAACATATCCGTAAATTTTTCAACCGTGGTACATTGCTAGCGCAAATGTTCGGAAAGGCCTCCATTTACTTACGAGCATCGAGATTCGAATGATTCCAAATATTTCGCAAAATCAGTGGTATTATCTGCTGACATGCTCAAACAATCCTTTTTCGTAGTTTCTTCAATGATTCAGGTGGCGTAACATAGACTTCAGACTTGAGATAGCCCCACAATATGACATCGAAAGACGTCAGATCGGACCATCTGATCGGCCAATCTATAGCGCCTCTCCTATCTACAACGATCCGATCCAGACAGTCTCGCACAGCTTTAATTTTTAACGATATGAGTCAAAATAACGATACATGCGATGATATAGTATTGCCTCCAATAAACCTTTCATGAAATATTATTGCCAGACTTGTAGGTTTAAAAAGACGGAGAAAGCAAAATTGCACCAGAGATATAGTTGCGCGTATTCAGTGCAATAGAGGAGGACGTACCATAGCAACTGCGCCAAGCTTATCTGTTGAATAAATGAGAGTGTGCATACTCACTTTTCAAGCAATTGAGAAGTACGGCTCTTCTCTATTGCCGGGAACATTTTATAGCCATTATTTTTAATTGAATGTATGATATCGAGATATAAAAATATTCTTGAAAAATTATATACAATTTTTCTAAACTCACTTTTGATGCTATGAAAGTAAAATGAAACACAAACATCTATATCCAAGACATGTTCCTCAAACTCCGATAATTGGTCATTATTTTCACTCACTTGTAGGGGTCTTTTTTCCTCAGAGGCGTCTGGTCCTCAATGAATCCAATTGGTTTCAATTATTCATTTGCTAAAAGCCAACCGCTGCTTTTTGGGTGCAATCTCAAACAGTTCGAATCTGTAGCATGAAGCCACATACAATTGACGTAAATAGTACGCAAAATTTTTCGAGTTAGAGAAGACCAGCACGGCGATAAGGTTGAAACATTATATTTTTGTTGATTAAATAAACCAGTGATATTTAAATTTTCACTATATTGATAAACTTCAACAGTTGAAGAAGAATCTCCGACTTGAAGATGGCTGGTGCGATTCAGCCGAAACGTCGACAACGACAACCAAGGAATGGTCAATACCAAGATCAACGGACGAGAAACCGGAAGAATTTATCAACATAAATATAATTATATAACAAATATTCTAATATTTAAATTTCGTAAAAGTTCTACATATATAACTTCAATCACAACTTCCACAAGAGAGTTAAGTTTGTTTCCTTTATATGTTTTAGGTTTACAGTTTTTAATATATCTGCCTAGAGAGTTATCCGTTCTGAAAGCTATATTCAAATTATGAGATGAAAAGAATGACTCTAAATTCAGTCTGGGTTTATTAGTATCAGTTGATATAATTTATTTTTGATGAGTCCTTTAACGATCAAAGAAAACCTCCTGGATTGCATGTTGAAATTGTTAACGAGAATGCATACTGTCAATATTAATAATATATATATGACATTTCTCATATTTTTCGAACGATTGTCAAAATTTTTTTGCAAATTTTGCTTTAAATTAAAAAAGTTCCACGAAGAAATAATATATGGGTGATGTCAACTCAAATTATTGGGTCCATAATAATTCTAAAACATCTATAGATCATAATCGGCTTGGAAGACTGAACCTGGCCATCGGGGCTCTCTCCGTCAAACAGAAAGGAAATTTGAGGAAATATCGCAGGTTATGTGTTTTTTTATTATCTAATTAGTCCTTTTCATGACATTGCTATGTAAAATCTTTTCACAGATTTGTTTAGACATATAAGAAGTATGATTGTTGAAATATTTTTCTGTTGGTTTT
Source organism: Cryptolaemus montrouzieri (assembly GCA_013387265.2). Classification (NCBI taxonomy): domain Eukaryota; kingdom Metazoa; phylum Arthropoda; class Insecta; order Coleoptera; family Coccinellidae; genus Cryptolaemus; species Cryptolaemus montrouzieri. The sequence continues at coordinate 66,864,733 of JABFTP020000021.1, read as the reverse complement.
CTTTTTCCCTTGTTTTCATTTGTAAATCATGGAATGCAAGAGAGAATGAAGCGGCTAAGCAGAAGAATCTTTGGTACTCTTTAAGTACACACGACACTAACACAACATAAACAGAAAAGCTATTGCTAGTGCAATAGCGACATAAAAACGAGTTTTTTCACTCGTTTATTGAATCATATACAAGATAGTATGGTTCCCCTGTTACATTTTCTGAGCCCACACTTGTGTTCTTTTGACACACACCAAAATTATAGTTATAAGCATTTATTGTAAATACAATTATTCAGATTTTTGTAAATCCTCTCTTTCATATATATATATATATATATATATATATATATATATATATATATATATATATATATATATATATATATATATATATATATATATATATATATATATATATATATATATATATATATATATTGGATTGTAACCATTATTGACCGCTAATTGAGAAGCATTGTAGTTTGATGAACACAAAAATTGACTTATTAGTTAATTAGACCTAAATTCGTCACCACTACTACATCTTTTCAAATCTTGAGAGAAGCAATCTTGTTTGGATTTTCTTCCTGTTAAGCTTCAACCAATGTAATTGATATGAAGCATTATCCTTTCAAATGTACTACTTATCTGATGAAGCCACAGACGCCTAAAAGACGAAACAGACACACATTTTTGACCAAGACCCAAAACATAAGTTGTTATGAATTGTTCAATGTACAATATGTCTCATATTCAGAAAATTTAATCGGTACACTAAAATCAGTACAAACCGTGCGGGGTACTGATTTTAGTGCCTCTGTTTCGAGTTTTAGGGTTCTGTACTTAGTATCGCGGATAGGTTACAGAGTGGTTTTTATTTTATATCTCAAAAACTAAAACAGATACGTAAATGACTCACAGGACTAAAAACTTGTATGTTGAGTAGACCAATCTGAGAAAAATATGAAAATTGAAGAAAAATTAGGGGCGTGCTGTTTTTCATCGAAAGTTTTGGTTGACCTGTTTGCCGGGACGCCACTGGAGTCAGTAAGTTGAAACAAATGAAAATCAAATTAGCCTCTTGTTACATTGAATATCACTACCGATTTTCAACTGAATCCAACAGAAGATCATCGAGATACCGATTTTCAACTGAATCGCGAGGAGTCTCAACAGAAGATCCTATCGAGAACCGTTGATTAACAAAACACCAATTTTCTCACGTAACTTTGACAACTTGCATCTCAGTAAGGCGACACATTTTATCAACGTGACTTATATATATATATATATATATATATATATATATATATATATATATATATATATATATATATATATATATATATAGACTCCTTAAAATTTATCGCGAGTCTCATCAAATGTTTACCGACAGGAGGTTTTATCCTGGATAAGAGGCCTAGAGCACCAAATCCAACGGGATTATATCGCTTTGTTTCGAACCGTTGATGTGATTCACAGACCGGCAAAAGATGTTCCTTAATTGTTGGAATTTTTAACGTTCTCATATCTGTTTATTATTGTTCGTTGCTTTCTCGAAGTCCGGTAGCGGGTGCGCCATATAGGTCCATAGAGGGGGACTCTCGTATGTATGTACGAGATGCGTCTTTTCTGGAATCGTTGGGGTACCCCGATGTAGCTGGTTAGGATGCTGAGAAGAGATATGCGACACTGATGAGCTCCTAACAAGGACAAAACTGCAGTATGGCGCTTCGTTCCTCGGCATCCTGCTTAGTTGCACTATTGTAGCTCTTGAGGGCTGCGTGCATGGCGGGCAGATTTGGAAACTAGCTCTTGTCTGAACTAAAGGGAAAAACTATGACTCTACCTCATTAAATTTTTCGGAAAGAAACCTACGAAGAATATTACAAGACTTGATGACTGTTATCTTCTGTGTTTGTTCAAATAAATTTATCTTCAGACCTAAAATCTCAATATTTTTGGGAAGATTCCTAGGAATAACACCTGTTGTAGAAATAATCGGTATAGTAAATATATATATATATATATATATATATATATATATATATATATATATATATATATATATATATATATATATATATATATATATATATATATATATATACTACGGTCCGTACACTGAATTTTCCTGGGAGAAAGCTTCTGACACTACTCGTTGGTACATTGATGTCATTGGCTGATGATGCTATAATTTGTATATATTCGGGTAGATTGATATATTTTCATAACATTCAACGTTATCCTAATATATAATCATTCCAGGATATGTTTTGATTATAATTATTGCCTGGCAGTGGTATTAATTACAGGGTGGTGGATTTATATTTATTCATGAAATCGGTTTGATTGCATGAACAGATGTATGGGCAACTCGTCGGGTTTAAACCCTTTTTATATAAAAATCGCATTCGCATCTCTTACGATTATTAATGATTATTCAATGAAAATCCATTGTGCGATGATGATGAATAAAACAGATTTCCATGGTGATTATTCGACTCGTAAAATCTGAACATTTTCGATTAATATTCGAAATGAATGGAAAAATACTCATTATGGTCGGGTGTACTCCTGAAAATCAATTAAAGTAGATAATGTGGCACATGCCTTGAGGGAGACATCTCTCGTCGCAGCTTCCCCGGTTCAATTCGGATAATTACAATTCCGACAAGAACGGGAATTGAAGTAAATGTCGAATTTCTTGACGTAGGAATGAATGCCGGGGTGTTGAATTTCTTCCTCTGTTCGAAAACCGGAAGCGGACTTTCTTTAGAACAATGGGGTCTTAATTAAGATTTCTTTATTCTGGTTCATTCCAGAAGTTTTTAGGGGTTATCATTTCATGAAATATATGTATTATGACTACGTGCTCAGACGTTCTCATTAGGATTTGTTTACTTTTCCTGCTCTTCGTGCACTAAACAGAATCACAGTATATATAGGATGTTTAATTATTTATAAAGTAAGTGGCCATATTATTAGGAACAATATTGCATTTATATGTTTTTCAAACGAATGATTGATCGTTCTACTTATTTGTATCTGAAGCATATTGCGAACATAAAAACAACAAAAATTAAACTAAAATATTTTATTGCACAAAAGTAATATTTGGTGTGATAAAAATGTAATGCAATGAATTTTTATACTTAGAGACACCCTTTATTGCTGATATAAGAAATGTTTTGCATTACGGCATGCTCCCTATACAAGCATTTGCGTTTTAATGGAATTTGGAGTTGAGATGGTATTCTCTGATGAGACTGGCGTTTGATTTGGTGAACTCCAACATGTTTTCTATGGTTACATGTTGAGGTGATTTCCTCCAGACGGAACAGCAACATTTGGTGTGTCAGAAATACAGTAACCCTTTGGTCTTCTGATACGATGCCGAATTATGCTTGAAAATATCATCGTCAGCATTGTAGGACCATTCATGACCCGCCGAGTATCTAGTACTACGTTGTGCTGATGTTGTTTTATCGTCCGTTCTACGATCTAAGCTGCACCATACCTTAGACTAAAATAACAGACCATACTATAACACTTTCTAAAACACCAAATGTTTAATCATCTTCAAGATAATCTGTTCTAAATTGTACTTTACCCAAATTTGGAAAGTTGAATCTGGGAAGCATGCTTGTAAAATGATAAAAATTAAAAACAGAAAATCGTTAGTCGTTAAACTATTCAACAAAGCTATATCACCTCTATTTCATAACGTTGTTAAGGAGAATCTTTTTAGTAGATCGATCACACGGTCGACACTCTTTCCACGATTTTCCAAATAGATGTTCGTAGTTTTTCGATCTGTACAGAGAGGGGTGATTCTTGTCCTGCCGCAGTTACCTTACCTAGTCTTCTTTCAAAAATATTTTGTTGTTCATGTAAATTTCAATACGGTCCAAAACAAATTTAGATTTTTCTGCAATTGTTGCGGCACCCCAAATCAAGCAAATTTGAGATTTGATTTGAGGAAAAATTTTATCACAAACTCAAACAGTCGTTGATTCTATAAAATACATTGAAAAAGTGGCGATGTGAGTTTGCATCCTAAATATTTCAATAATTTCTTTCTTCGTGGAAAATACAGTATTTTGAGTGATTCTTATTTAGCAGAAGGTATCAAAATTGAAATTGAATAATTGAAAATACGGTGTTGCAATTCAAAAATTCCAAGTGAAGGTCACCTAGGGAAATTTCCGGAATCGACAGCCCTATGAGAGTGTTTCAGGCTGTTATAATGTATTGGGGATTCAATTCGATTTTTGTTTCATTGAAATTGATCGAGTGAAATTGAAAATATCGTTTGAGGCGATATAATTGGTTTGTGCAATATGCAGTTATATTTCGCATTGGAGATCACATGACTCTCTCTTAAATTTATAAAGCCTACTACAAGATACAGTATGTTTAGTACTTAAGAAACTTCAATTTTAGTCGCAAGTCGCGAGATTTCCTGTAGAATAGTTTACGTAAATCCAAAGAAGTTTGATTCCGCGCTAAAATTTCTTGATGAAGAACAATATAACATCAATGTTCATAAAAATATATCGAAGCCAAGAAAACCTCTAGAATACAGAGTGCCTGCTCTGAAAGGCCGATCAGAAATATTTTGGAGAACAGAATTATCGATCAATTTCAAATCTTGAGTGTTGAGGTTCGCAGGAGTATCAATACTTACCAGTTGATTTCCTCTTAAGGTTTATTGTTTTAAGGTTGCTTTATGCTTATGCTATTGCACTTGATTTATTTCAGCTATGTTTAGTTTGTCTTGAATAAAGTTGAAGCACTGTTGTACTAACTTATTTTAATTTGCTTTTGATTTTAGACGTGTTACAATAACAGACTTGTCTTGTCTTCTCTACACAACTCACCATGTTATATGTACACTTAAACTAACTAAAGTTGGTCTTAACATTTAGGAAGGGATGCACAAATTTCATTGGTGAATTATGATGAATTATAAATTTTTGGAAATTTCACCGACAAGTGGTTAGATCTAAAACTAGATACCTGGGAAAACCCAGTAATGATATCTCAACCGGCTTATTATACAAAGCTGGCGTTCATTTGCCAGTTATTGAATCAAATGATAAATTTTTTGATTTTTCAAAATGAATTATAAATTTTGAGATTATCATCTGTGCATCCCATCTGTGTCGACCTTATGCTAATATGTACAAATAGATCAGTTCCTAAATTCTAAAAATATGTACAGGTTCTTAACATTGCGATGAGAGTGAATGGATAATCATCTATAATTTCCATTTGTTTTCAGAGCGGTACTACTTCCGTGTATACTGGACATCGATTGAAACTTTGCTATTTGAAATGTTATGGTGTACTTTTTAATTTTTTTATCAAGGTATTTCCTCTTTCAAGCATCTTTCCTTATGATTTCTACTATCAAAAATTAACCACCTTGAGTTATGATTTCTTTTATCGAGACTTCAGCAATTATAGTGTCTTCTTCTTCGTCCAAAAAATTTTAATCAGATTTGAGTTAGATTATAACTTTTTTTAGTTGATTGAAAAAAATGTTATTTTTCAGGGCAACGTATTTTCCGTTGCTATTTTATATGCAAGGTGCTCAAAAATCACTTGCCAACTCAAAAGACCTAATTATCAAAAAAAGAATTTTTTTCAATTACGATTATCAATATTTTTTACTTTATTGGAACCGTATTTTGAATAAGTATTGATTGGTTTTTCTATAGCTAAAACGGTCAGTTTCATTCCATTTGTGATCTTATTAACAACCTACCTTTTCTTCAGAAGATCAAATCATTAGGCCGTAAAACATGAAAACGACAGAAAGGATTTAATTTCGATGCCAGTTTCTATTTTTCACAATGTGTTATATAAGTTTCTACGAATTTCGGTCTCAGTTGGACATTTGGAAATGATTTAAAATAACAAATGACTCTTACTATTTGTGTATAGTTTCTATGTTGAATAAAATGGCGAATAAATGCTCGAATAATGATGTTTACTTCAATTATCATTCATGATCAATGTCAACAAAAATGAGTCAAACTTGTAGAATACTCAACGAGTCTAGGTTTTTTTTTGAGTGAACAATCAACATTTCGCAGGAATTAATCCTAACCGCCGCGTCTTCAAAATTCATCGAAGATATCAATGAGAATTTGTAGGGATAGAAATTATTCTTGTCCAAAATGTCATTAAATGATGTACGTCCATCCCCAAATCTGCAGCAGCAGCACGTACCGACGCATACGGATTGGCATAAAAATAACCCAAGACGGAAACTGTAATGTCCTCATTGTGTAGCGTGCTTAGTGGCCGCTACTACTTTTACTGAATAACCTTTGGATTAACACGGTGCAAGTTTAACACAGTGCAAGTCACTTTGATTGTATGACCATTCATTCCGCGAATAATCCCCTCTACCATCGGCGACTATTGAAGAATGACAACTGAGAGAACACCGGAGTTCATTAATTTCCTTCGAAGACTTCGTCGAAGCCACTCGAAATGAATTAATCATAATAATTTGTGAATTGTTTAATAACCCTTTAAAATAAAAGGGGTAAGTAATAGTCCATTGTCATCCGCTTTATTTCCTTATTTTCTTTTAATTTGGAGCAAACATTGAATTGATACCTAGATCCCTCGCACAACTAAGTAATTATCTTCACCTTCCATCTTTAAATTGATATTCTCAACATGTGCATAGATTTCTGAATATCCATCCTCGATAATCTCATATTCTCTTTAGGTCACATATACTTACAGCATGGATCTATGGTTTCTACGTTCTTAATTCTTAATTTTCATATAGAAATATTTTACTGCTTTGTTCATTTCCTTTCAGCATTACCCAACATCGCTTTTTCATTATTTTTCATTCCTTTCATATTCATCTTACATTTTTTTGCTCATTAACTTCATTCATTCATTACTTGCTGACCTCTCTCTGGTTTTATTTTAATGGCCTAGACAATAAGTGACATTTTCCTTTGTCATGATATCTAGATTTTCTTTTTATAATTCATTTGCAAGTCTGGTGTGTTCAATCGCCTTTCTATTTTCTTATTATATGTATATCTATATATTTATCTAGGCTATTTTTCATTTTTAATTTGTTAAAATCATTCAATATTCAATTAAATGCAGAGGAGTGGTCACTTGTACTTATCACGAGCACATGGTGATATATGAAAACTTTTACATTTTTCCGGAGAGGACAAATCATTCCTTCATTTGAAGAGGACAAAATACCAGGTATATTTTTTTGGAGAAGACAATGCAATCCAATAAAATGATAGAACTTCTTTGTCCTGTCCAGGTCAGCAAGTAATGAATTGAGTTAATGAGCAAATTAAGTATAAGAAGAATATGAAAGGAATGAAAAAATAATAAAACACCGATGTTGGGTATTGCTGAAAGAAAATGAACAAAGCGGTAAAATATTTCTATATGAAAATTAAGAATTAAGAACGTAAAACCATAGATCCATGCTGTAAGTAAATGTGACCTAAAGAGAATATAAGATTATCGAGGAAGGATATTCAGAAATCTATTCACAAGTTGAGAATATTAATGAAAATATGGAAATTGAAGATAATTACTTAGTTGTGCGAGGGATCTAGGTATCAATTCAATGTTTGCTCCATATTAAAAGAAAATAAAGAAATAATACAATTAACAAATTATTATGATTAATTAATTTCGAGTGGTTTCGACGAAGTCTTCAAAGGAAATGAATGAAGTCCGGTGTTCTCTAAGTTTTCATTCTTCGATAGTCGCCGATGGTAAAGGGGATTATTCTCGGAATGAATGGTCATAGAATCAAAGTGACTTGCACTGTGTTAAACTTGCACCGTGTTAATCCAAAGGTTATTCAGTTAAAGTAGTAGCGGCCATTAAGCACGCCACAATTGTTCGTAATGAAACTAACTCTACCCCTTTCTACTGTCTGTTTTTCAAAATTGACACACTTTTGTTATAATTTTCCTGATTGTTTCCTGAAAATTGGTAGTAATTCGGATACTCTTTGTTAGATGTTCTGCAAGTTCGACTAATTCGTTATCATTCATCATGAGTGATGAATAAATCCATGATATCCTCGTTTGAGTATTTATTTCCCAATTTTATTTAAGGAAAAAACCGTACATACACAAAACTAGTTTAAATCTTTCCTTAAATAATTTCGAAACCTCAAATTCATAGAACCTAACATAGAACATTACGAAACATAGAAAGTGGCATCGGAATTAAATCCACTCTGTCTGTTTCTATGTAAATCCGGTTAGTTTTCGTTAAATGTTCTGCATTATATTTCACAAAAAAACTACACACATATAAATGAGTGTTATTATCTCTTAATAATAGTCAAACATCAAACTGAGGTCGAAAATCATAGAACCTTACATAGAACATATATATATATATATATATATATATATATATATATATATATATATATATATATATATATATATATATATATATATATATATATATATATATATATATATATATATATAATATATATATATTCTCTAAATTAAACAAGATCCACGAAGAAATAATATATGAATATATGGGCGATGTCAACCCAAATTATTGGGTCCATAATGATTCTAAAACATCTATAGATCATTATCGGCATCACTTGGAGGACTGAACCTGGCCATCGGGGCTCTTTCGGTCAAACAGAGAGGGAATTGTTTTGTTAAGTTTGAATATTGAAGAGTTTGTCTGCGATTATACTTCAAAATTAGCAAGCAAGAACAAGGAAGTGATTATGTTTCAGGAAACTCACACTGCGACGGAAGAACATCTCCGCGAAAGAGGAAATAGAACATAATGGAACATAGAAACTGGCATCCACTCTATATTTATGTTTCACAGCCTAATGATTCGAATTTCCGAAGTAACTGTAGGACTTTGATGAAATCGCTATTAAGATTAAAACGAGCCATTTTAGGTTTATGGAACTTAATACCAATCAATACTAATTTAAAATACGATTCCAATAAATATATTATACAATATACTAAAAAATAGGTACTTGTATATAAAAAACAACAATTTAGTTATTTTGTTGACAAGTAATTTTCGTGCACCCTGTATATGAAATAGCATCGGAAGGTATGATTCCTTAAAAAATGACGCTTTTCTGGTAAAACAAGAAATAGTTGTGATATTACTCAAATCTGAGTCAATTTTTTGAGCAAAGACGATTACACTCTGATTCCGAAAATGTTGAAAGAAAATCATATCTTAAATGGTGGTTAATTTTATATAGAATGAATCTTTACAAAAGTTGCTTGAAAAATGAAGCCCTCTAATTAAAAAAATTAAAAAGTACACCATGCTATAGAGAATAGCAATGTTGTAGTCGATGTCCGGTATAACCAGAAGTGGTACCGCTCTGAAAAGAATTCAAATAGCAGATCAGTATCTATTTATTCTAATTCAGAATTCAAAATTGATCGATATACTCGTTTTCCAGATGTTTCTTATGCATGCCTTTCACAAGTAAACGTATTATGATAATAAGCATACTTATGAACGTACTTTTTTTTGTGTTGCATGTATATATGAACCTATCCTCTCATTGATTCATATGCAGTACTATACAGCAATAAAATTTTCATGTATTTTATGACCTTAAATTCCAAGAAAATTCGTACGAAAACTTAAACCCAACAGATTGGTAATCACAAAGTATAATAAAACCGTTTCGATGTTTCTCTTTTATCATAAAAACAATAGGTGTATTACCATATTAATATTTAAAATGAGCAATGTACACATCAGCAACAACTGTGTCGTAACGTGGGCAAAATCTCGGCACCTTCCTCATCTACATATGTTGTCGTCAGCTGTGGCTTTGTTTCTCAAAGGGCTTATTACGAATGCAAAATTCCCCATTCATATTCAAAATTTTATATCCCAGTTTCGCCACTAATTTATTCAGATCCTTCTCCCCCCATCCTTCTTTCATTTCGTTTCGTCCTTCTTGGAGGAAATGTCTAATTCCTATCCCGAAATTTAATAACCAAATCCAAATCAAATCATAATCTCCCGAAAGACTTTCGTGAAGCGGCGCTTTGACAAGCGAAACCTTACTGCCGTTTTTAACCAACCGTTCAGCCAGCAATGGCTGGATGTAACGTTTTCTTGTGTGAAATACTGGTCTTTGTTCCCGCCCCCAGATGAATAAAATAGAATTGTTTCGACTGCTATAGCTTCTATTAATTTTCGTTCATGATTTTCTGGATAAAATAAATATCCGATTCGAATGGTATTTCTATTCATGCTCTTCGATTTTTCTAATTAGATATAGAAATATTGTTATCCTGTCCTCCTCATTAGGATATATATATATATATATATATATATATATATATATATATATATATATATATATATATATATATATATATATATATATATATATATATATATATATATCGACGGGCACTTCAATAGTGAAATGTATTTAGATTTTCTGCAAAATCATCTACCAATGTTACTTGTCGATGTACCAGAGCATATAAGACAAGATTTGTGGTTTCAACAGGATGGGGCACCGGTACATTACTCACATCAGGTTAGGGGGCATTTGAATCATGTATTTCCAAACAAATGGATGGACGTGGTGGTCCTGTTAGATGGCCAGCTAGGTCTCCAGACCTCACAAGTCTAGATTTTTTTCTTGTGTGGTTATATTAAAGGCATCGTTCACCAGATTGCTTCTATAACGCAGTTGGATATGAGACAGAGAATAGTCGACGCCTTTCAGTCAGTTTATCCGCAAATGTTGTCGAGAGTTCAACGGTCTTTCCTCAGAAGGATTCAGTTGTGTCTACAAAGAAACGGGCAACATTTCGAACACTTATTAAAATAGTAAACACCTTGTAGGTCATCTCACCGAAAACCAATCTATTACGTATTTCATACACGACTACCTTAAAATATCTCCATTTCTCTGATCAAGTATAATGATATGTACTAATAAACTCTTCTTTCGCAACCTCTGATTTTATTATTTTAGTTTATTTTTTTTATTTCGAAAATGGTAAAAGATAAAGGTGAGATTACTTCTGCAAAAAATGGCACAATATTTTATGCGTTGGCATGACTAATAAAATACAGGATGTTCCATTTGAAAAAATCAAGATATGATATTTTTAAAATTACAATATTCAATGATTTTTTTCGAACCACTCCTGTATAAAATGAGGTTAATCTATTTCAATTCATCAATAAAGCTAGCCTTGGGCAATAAGAAACGAAAGGAAAAAAGTATTCATCCTCTCTGGCCGAAGGAGCATGCGATGATGTGAGAGCCTATTTCCATGAATTTTCACGAAAAAAAATATTGTGACGAATCTACTCTCCAAAAAAACTTATTACTTAAAGACATTATAGCAGAGTTTAGTACGCTCTTGAATCTTCAACAAAAAAGTGGTCTTCCAATCTGAAAAAAACTATCAAGATTTTTTTATAGGAAACCCTGTTTACTTCAAAATAAATTGCTGAAGTAGATTTTTACTTTCTGAATATAATACTGTTCGAACAAAACTGGAATGCTCAAGAGTGTACGAGCTACAGAGCAGCACGCCACTGGTGATCACCCAGTATATATATATATATATATATATATATATATATATATATATATATATATATATATATATATATATATTTTTTTTTGGCGTTAGAATGCATGGATACAGATCTACAGTTTGAAATTTTTATCAGGGCGGTACCACTTCCGGTTATACTGGACATCGTTTTTTAAGCATATTTCGTTAAGATTTGTCGTATCTAAAATTCACCTCTATTGAGCTATCACTGTTTTTATTAAAATTCTCGGAATTAAAGTATCCTTTTCTTTGCCCAAATAATTGGCTTGGATTTTAGTGAGATTATAACATTTTTTTCCTTATTATTTTTTAGCAACATATTAAATTCACAGTCTAGTTGATTTTAAGTGCGGATTGTATGTTCAGAAATTCACATGTTCTTTTGAGAACAAATACCTACCATCTAATTTTGCCGTTTCATCATAAGTTGTCTCTCGCTTGTAGACTTTTCCTTTCTATTCAAATAATTTATTTATATTTAATTAATTAATTCATAATAATTTTACACGTTTGACTCGTCAGTCAAAAGTGGTGGCGTATAAGAGCAGTAGCTTGAATAGATTTATTCGCACACCTTCTCCACATGAGCTCAATTGATGGCACATAGAATTTCAATAGAGTTTGTAGAGTCGAATAATCACAAAAAATTCATTGCATTCGTTCTATTTATATTTCATTAGGCGCCCGTTATAACTGGTCAGTCATCGTTTTTATTTCTGAAAACTGTCTGATCTCACAAGAGTTAATTAATTCAATGATTTTCATAAATCACACTTTGACCCACCGAGTCTTACACGAAACTTAATGTTATAACGTAACTGTAATCTCTAGTGTTTCATTTTGGCTATATGAAATATCAGCTGATGGCTTTATGGGGTTAAAACTAAGACCTAAAATCTGAAAGAGATGAACCTAACCTAAACTATCTTGAACGTAGATTACAAGACCTTGAAATAATAAATTATATTTCACTGTCGTAAATATCACCAGAGATATATAAATTAGGTTTTCCACTATACTGTAAATATTCCTAAGACATATACGTTAGAAAGAGAGGTTTCGCTATCTATCAACAAAACTCTGTAATATCTTTATAATTGTCTAATGAAATCATGTTTCAAAAATTGAATACATTAGAATCAGAGTTGTATTCTGTTAAAATAATTCGAACAAAATAAAGGCAAGTTTGAAATTCTTCACTGCTTAGAATTTTCTCTATCTGATAACAAACTTTACAGAATATTCTTCTTTTCTCATTTCATTTTTCACTGTGTCTAAAAGGCTCCGGGATATCAGCCTTGCTGCTCTCTGCTATTTCAGTAAAATTGAAAATTTCAAAGGATATTTATCTGCACCATTCATATCAGGATCAAGTAAACAAAATTTTCAAAATATTGGAAATTAGTGATATTTGAATCACCTCACAAAGCTTTAATTTTGGCCACGCAAGTTTGTATTAATTGATTAATAATTGTTATTATCACCATTATCGACTTTAAAATTGTTTTCTGCTTCTGAAATCTCCACTACTTCACATATTGATTGAGAAGAAAATAAATCTACTTACGGAGATATTCAATCAATTTTACTCTGTCAAATCTATTTCATATGAACGCGTTGCACATAAACCATTCAGTTCTGGAATTTCTTGTATATTTGTAGAAACATCAACAGCATTGTCATATTCAATGTATCTTCGCATCAATTCTACAATTTTGTACCTCTACTGATGCAATTACCAGAAATGAAGCAACAAGGTCCGATTGTAACTGATTCAAACCTGTGTTTTAAGGAATTTTACATAATAATTGCGATTTGTAACGCGTTTCACTACACCGTAGCTTCTTCAGACGAGTGAATAATCGCAATTATTAAGTAAAATTCCTTAAAACACAGTACTTGTTTTTTATTATTGATAATGGAATTTTACCAAGAAAAAGCCTCCCAAATTCAAAAGATTTAAACCTTCTTGATTTTTCTCGTTAAGTCTTATTTATACATATCCCAAGAGATAAGTATCGCACTGCCCAAATAAATTATTTTTTCCATGCACTGCATTTCGTGCTGGATATGTAAAAACCTATTTATTTAAGCTTTGAATAAATATCTATGATTTGCGGAATGAATATAATAGCGAATTATAGGGCATGCTCACAGTGCGTCGGGGATATATTACGCAGTCTATATGTTAGACCAAAAGAATACCCAAGAGTTGTCAGATCATTCGCAATATGATCAGTCCTATTACTTTTGTTAAACACCTCGTACTTTCGATAATATTTCTCAATATTATTTTCGTTATTTATTACCGCAAATGTTCTCGTTTTTTGTCTTCGTTTCTTCTAATGTTTTATATACTGTACCACGATCATTAATATTACTAGTCATGATTAGTTGATTCCTCCCATCTTCATGTTCCGTCGATACCAAAGGAAGGAGTGATCTAAAAAACTTTTTACAAAGGTATTAATTGAAACTTTTGAGGGTCATAGGCGTGATAAGCAACTGTGACTCTCATCGTAATTGAATATTTATGCCTCTAGCCATAATAACACATTAGGCACTTGGTACAATATCATTTTGTTTTTTTTTCTTGAGCGGTAATTCTCTGAATGAATTCATCGAGTTTACAATTTCAGAGCAGTGTCAATTCTCAATGAGGCTCCTAAAAATATGACACATAATTCATTGAATTCAAAATCCATCTAGAAAAAACATACCGAAATGTTCTGCTATCACATATATAATTGCTGAAATTAGATATGAAAAAACATTTGGTGGTTCAAAAATATTTCAATATTGATTTAAAATTATTTAATTACTAAGAAATTATCGAAAATAATTTCACAGAAAAACAAACTTTCGATGAACAGTCCATACTCTCGGAATTCTGACTGTTTTATTTATAATTTTCATCATTAAATTAAGGCTGAAAAAAGGAATCCTCTTATTTATTTTACTCTATTTTTGATAGATTATTATTGGTTCAGAATGAGATGTGTAGTTGGAACTTCTCCAGTAAATGTTTTAAATTATGGCTAACGAATGTATATGTGTTATTCTTTAGATTTTTAATATTTCAGAGTATTAGATATAAATATAAAATTTTTCATAAATAATAGTGTTATTATAACAATTAAAAGATTGAATTCCTGTTTGAAAACAGTTTTTCGGTTAATTTTTCGAAAACTTAGGCAATTGGTATTCTATGAGATGTTATTTGGTCCTCCATTGAAGATCACAAAAATGTTTCAATAAATCAACTAGATTTTCTCATTCATAAATTCAACTAAATTACATCATCAAGTTCTAACCAATTATTTATCTTGTTAATTGAATGAATAATTGTTTAGTACTTGATGTAATTTAGTTAAATTAGTTTATCTTGTTAATTATAAATATTTGAATTCGACACGAAAAATTATAATTTTTCACCATTTTCATAATTTCAAAAATTCATAAAAGACAAAATAAACAGACAGGATTTTAATATTTTTATGACGTAATGATGTTGAGTTCATATGAGAGAAGAATTGCTGAAAATAAAAATACTCAGATAATTTATTCAAAGATTTCTTTTGTATTCCTAGAAGAAGTCTGAATATATTTCGTTAGTTGAAAATTACTTAACTTTTTGAGGAATTATTAAAATTCAACTTCTTGCCGACGGAACTCCATTCAAGTGTTCAAGTGTTCGAATAAACTGATATTTAATACAATATAAAAATGGATGCTCTACTCAATACACTGTGTTCCAATGAAAATTTGACCTCAACAGGTTAATTTTTTAATCGAAGGGTCCGGTTTTGATTCAAATTCGGAGCATGTAAAATAATGTCGCACACAAACGCCCAAATGTGATGAAAACGTATTTCATTCGATGAAAAAGTTTCATCGTTCTCCAAAATTATTGTAAACATGGGTTTTATGAGTTCTTCCAACAACTGCAAATAACAATTTCTATTGAAACTATCTTCAATGAAGAAGGTCCTTACTGGTTCTCATAATTTTCATTCAACCATTCAATTCAAATTCTTTGACGAAACAGAAGAAAACCAGGATTCTTGATAACCAAAATATCATCAATTATTTCTATTCACTTCTCCATTCAGCATGAAGGTGTTCTCGTCTGAAAGAACAGAAGATCAGGATTTTTATTCATATTTTCACTTGAATTTACCTGCGAAAATCAGAATCATCTTTAATTCATGACCTTATTTCAATTAATGAATTGGAATTTCTTGTCCCACGAAATAAATTTCGGATGTGTAATCAAAAATTCTACATGCTAGTGACTGACTACTCTTTCTGGATGACTAAATATTCTTGTCATCGTTTTGGAACAATTGTTATTTTGCAAATAAATCGACACAATTTTGACTTTACTTTAGTCGAGTAAACCATTTTCGGATTGGTCTTCCAACAAACTGAAACAATCACAAACATAAAAAACACATGGAAATAGATTGATTATTGGTGGTTGAAAATAATAAAAACAATTTTGACGTGAAAACTTGTAAGAATGGTGTTAATCTGACTATCACATGTTTCTTATAATCCGGAAAAGATGCAGACAATGAAATATATGAAAGTTTTGTTCTGTTCAAAATTCGAAGAAACGGGCTGATCGTTCTCATACTTTCCCTCACTCCCATCCTTCAACCAGAATACCGCCAATTCAAACCGAATCATTTAAGTTAAACATTTTTAATAATCAACTCAATGGAGACACTCTGTGATGAAAAGCAAACCTGAAAGTATTCCAATCGTTTCAGAGAATTGAATTTATTTTCCGATAAGGTGCAACTCGACCAATTTTTGACAATACGATTTTCTAGACAAATACACTGAGAAAGGGAATTTATCCCACCAATTTCAAATTCACATGTGAAACTCATTTCTTTTGATTCGGACTTGAATTATCCTGATATTGATGAATCACTATTTTTCGTTGCTATGTAATACTCTGTATAATGATTCAACTTTTCAAAAATGGAAAATTTAAGTAGATAATTGAATGACCACTTTTCCTTATTATAATTTTTGAGTTTCGGGATGCTAAGGGTAGAGTGTTGATTTCACAAGCTCCAAATCTTGATGAAACAAGAATTCACTTGTCTCAGCATCTTTCGCTAGTATCACTCTTTCTAGAGTTTGAGGGTAGGATCAAACTTTCGCATGTATTCAATGTTGACAGTTTATTCGCAAAAATTTTTTCGATAAATGCTACTTTTTAGAATTATACGACAAGAAGTCAACATGCAAGATTGAATGAAAAATTACGACAAAAATCAATAAATGTCAAACTCTTGAAAATTTCCAATGCCGAATTTAGGTAATGTTCGATTTGTCCCAGCGCGTGTTTGTGTAAATTGTGATGGAGTGCGTGCTATCAATACCCAGACAAGTTTTTGGGGACCGAGTGGCTGCCTACATCTTCCTTGTGTGCCACCAAGCTATCCCTTTATCCCTAATGCACCAGACAATCTGATGAAGACAACTCACCCGCCTGGGAATGCCGACTCTCTGTTCTGGACCAACAGGGGCTTCCTGTTTTGTTTCGCAGAGCAACGTCAACAGGCCGCCGTGTTACTAATGTTTATTTATATTATGCTGCTTCTCTTTTTTCTCCGGGAAGTCTGTGACCTCACGAATTTCATGTAAGGTTAATTGCCGAGCTGTGAAGTTGCTAGTTTACGTTATTATGATTACCGAAAATGTAAATCTAATTAGATTCGTGAAGTATCTTCCATTCTATTATTTACTTACATTTTATGATAGTTAGGAAAGAAATGGAGCATATGGATTTGCTTTACTAGAAAATACAAAAATCAGTCAGATCTTGACAGAATAAGATTCATAATTAAAAATAAAATAGAATATTTTATCAGTGCCAATTTTATGAAATTATTAATATGGTTGAAAGGCTGATATTTCACTGTTCACTTCAAATATGAAAAAAATTAAGAAATCATTAGAATTCGTATACCACTGCATTCAAAATTCTTCTAAAATATGAAACTGAACAAGGTAACGAAAAAAGATCTGTTTGAATCACTTGAATATATGAACAAACTATTCGTTTAATATCAAGCTGCTCAAATGTTGCTATCACATCAGTGCAAAACAATATTTTTGAAAGCTGAGAAACATCTATCGGCGTCGTGGACAACAATTGCTCGTTTAATTCAAGAAACTTTCTGCCCGTATACTAAAAATCTGTTTCCTCATTCTTCTAATATTCAAATGTGAAATTTAGTATAATGAACAAGGAAGAATGTTCAGTGAACGCTGAACAAGTGTTCAATTTTCGAACAAAAATATCTAAACTTTTGATATTTATTTTCACCTAGATAGCTATTTCTTATCGGCAAAATTATCGCATTCGGAATTCAGGAAATTGTCGCCGCTTCGTGCGAATTTTGGGCTAGACACATCATTGGACTATACGTTTTCCAAAAGTACGGGAGATCCAGATAAAGTCATCTCTTACATTTTTGAAATGGATAAAATTTTTATTTCTATTGACAAAATATAGAGAGTGTTCTCTTAAGGAATGAATATTTTTTTAATCAGAATCTGGTCCCCTATAATTCATTCTCGTGATAGAATTTTTATTACTATTGTCAAAATATAGAGAGTGTTCTCTTAACGAATTAATATTTTTTTAATCAGAATCTCGTTCTGACTAGAATCTGACAGCAATGTATAGAAGCACCTTATAACTAACAGTCATTCTACAGGGTGTTACATAATAGTATGTCACAACTTGAGGGGGTAAATGTACGTGCAATTTTGAGAAAGAAAGTTCATTTGAACACAGATCTGCAAAAGCTACGTTACGGAGTGCTGAAATTTCCGGAAAAAAATTTTTTTTCTTTGAAACTCTTGCAGCTTTTGAGATATTCAGCCCAAATTTAGAATGCAAGCTATTTTTTCAACTAGAATCTACAGGGTCTTTTCTTTTCCGGAGCCATGTCTTCTTTTGCTTTTTCAAACTTTGCTACAGTACGCCACTAACCAGCGTACAATCAATTTTCGTCATCTTCATCCAATATAGAAACTTTTTTGACACCTGTAATTTTTCCGTATCCCCAACCGTTTTCGAGTGAAAAATTATTGAATTTGAATTATTGTGTCATTGTATTGTATTATTGTGTGTATTCTTGCAGGTGTCCGCCACCTGCAAGAATACAGGCCTCTGTACTTCTTCGCATATTATCACGCACTCTTTGAAATATTTCTGGGGTATTTCTTATTCTGTCACAAGAGGTTTTTATTCGATTTCTCAATTCTTCTACAGTGTTCACTGGAGTGGTATGAACTAAACTCTTGAGATATCCGCATAAGAAAGAGTCTAAACTTTATAAGTCTGGGGACCTAGGAGGCCATGGTTCTGGCCCACCCGACCTATCCATCGATTGTTGAATGTATTATTCAAGAATTCCATGTCTTCTCCACCGAAATGTGATGGTGCCCCGTCATGCATGAACCACATCATGTTTCTCGCCGAAAGTGGCACATCCTCGAGCAATACAGGTAACTGTTCCTCAAGAAATTGCCGATAAACCGGACCATTAGTCTGTTAGGCAGGAAAATAGCCCAATGAAATGAGAGAGAATTGTTATTGATGATGAAATTCTTCAATCAAAAGGGGGTTTTCCTCAACCCAATAATGATTATCGTGAAAATTTGTGATAGCAATTCACGAAAAGATAGCTTTGTCTGTGAACATTATTTCACTATCAAAATGAGCATTTTCTATAATTTTATCTAAGAATCATCTGCAGAAATTCAGTCTTGAAGGAAAATTTCGAGGAAGTAGAGTTTGGACGCGTTGAATATGAAACGGGTACAATGAAAAGTCGTGGAGAATCCTCCAAACTAAAACATGTGAAATATTCAACTCATTCCCAATTCTTCTTGTACTCCCTTGATGATTCAAATCAATAAAATTCAAAACTGCTTCCTCAATATCTGGAGTTCTCATAGTTTAAGTTACAACTTTTAAATAATTATTTGCAGTAAAAGTAGCAGTTTCATTCAACCTTCTGTGAATATTTGATAAAGTTCGCCTGTCTGGTGTTACTCGACTTGGAAAGCGCACTTGATATAAATGCCTAGCTTCTGTTGTGTTTCCGTCAGCCAGACCGTACATGTAATGTTATCAGCCAATTCGGCGTTATTATAATTAGTCATTTTTTCTTACAGCAATAACTTCAAAAATCTTAAAACTAATCATTGATTTAATGAACAATTCGAGCAGACACTAGTTCAGCTTTAGCAAACGTCAAAATAGATAAATGAATGAAAAAATTTGAGCCTACTAGTCATTTTTTGAATTAGAAGTGCTTTCAATTCAGCGAATGCATACAATTTTTTGCTCGAGAACGGTTAGGGATAGGAAAAAATTACAAGTGTTGAAAAAGTTTCTGAATTAAACGTAGATGACGAAAATTGATTGTACGCTGATCAGTGGCGTACTGCGAAAGGACAAAAGAAGACATGGCTCCGGAAAAGAAAACACCTTGTAGATTCTAGTTGAAATTTAGGACGTGTCATTATGGAGGCTGTGAAAAATAGATTGCATTCCAAATTTGGGCTGAATAGAAAAGAAAAAAACCAATTTTTTTCCGGAAATTTCAACACCCTGTAGCACCAAGTTTATATGAATTTTTTTCTTATAATTGCAAGTAGAATTACCCCCTCAAGTTGTGACATACTATTATGTAACACCCTGTATACTCTCTAACGCTAACGATTATCCTAAGATAAAAATCCATCTGCCCGGAAGCAGAGAATTATTGTTTAAGTTTGAAGTTATAAACAATCGTTATCAGTTAGGAAATGTCGTATAGAAATTCACAATGAATTTGACAACGTCGATGGGCTCTACAAAGGTACAACAATATGTGTCATATTATTATTGGGCTCTACAAAAATATAATACTATATCTATAGGCTAAACAAAAACCTATCAATATGTAGAAGTCTCAAATCCATTTCAAAATTACCCCTCGGATTGTTTTTTTATATAAAATAGTTGGCTACACAAGGATACAAATATATGTATCAATTTTGCCTTTGTGAGGAAGAATGAAGGTGAGTTTGTTCGAAATTCCTCATACCTATCTTCAATAGTTTCCGGAATATTTGACATTTTCAGAAATTTAAGGACATAAAAAAAATGTTGTCCCCTCAATGTTGATTTCAAAGCTTCAGATGTACAACTATTGTGATAGTAACTGTTGTTGCTTGAACATATGATATATTTTGTTGATCTATATTGCACTGGATGTTCGAAAACGATTTTTGAAGCAGAGGCTCATTCAAATCTCATTTCACTGTTATTTTCAAATGGCATACCCCATATCTGAAGGGTCAAATAAGTGGTATATATTAATACCTTTCAAATGGTAGATAGGTTCTTTATATCTACTCTCAAATCTTTCGAAGATATTTAATAAATGATTTTTGTATGTCGTATGTATGTATGTCGACCTATTGTAACTACTTCAAACTGAATTCGAAGAATTTGAATCTATATTCAGAGTGGAATATTAATCGTGCGTTAAGAGCAAAGAGAGAAAAATAATCTAGTAACGAATCAAAGAAATTTTCAATACTGAATTTTCTTCCATTCACTTCGAATGATTTGTGGATCTTCGTGAGATGCCAATTTTAAGTTTTCGACAGATTAGGCACCTTCGTAAACCATTGTATTTTATATAATTTTTTCGGTAGTTGTAAAAGTTTTTTTTTGATTTAAACAAATGTTAAAAACAATTTCCAAAAATTTTCGCGAAAGTTAGTAAACGGTGCAATATAAACAAGGCGCATTATTGTAGTTCTATGAGAAACTTTGCAAGTATTCACTGATTTCGAATTACTTTCAAATTTTTGTAAGTTTTGTTGAACTTAGTTTAGAAATCTTCTTGTCGAAGTATAACAAAACGTATCATTCGAGACCCCTTAGAGTTTTTGACATCTGTAATTGTTTTCGAGTACATAGTAATTTTCCTATGTTTTGCCAGATATACTTTTTCCAAGAAATGGTGATTTCTCTATTCTTGTACATTAGTTGACGGAATTTCGAGATTGCAACAAGTTAGCTTTAATAACATCAGTTAGAAGCTACCGAATTTCAACAGGTTAGACAAGGATAAACAAATGATAATCAATCATTTTAAATCAAGTTTTCTTTTATGCCATATCTCAAATAGATTTGGATCAAGTACTGTAAGTAGTGTAATTAGGGACTGTCAAATTGGAATCCCGATTTCAAACTATGAAGGCCGATTAATGATCCAAGAATAGTTGGATTTGTCCCATATTTCATCTTCATGTAAGTTTCGTTCAATCTTGGAAATAGTAAATATGCTATGAATTTGATATTTCAATACAATAGTGGATAGCTCAGAGTGCCACCATAGTAAAATCATAAATGTTTTAACTTATTTATGTACCAATGTCAATAATTTAATGAATTTCACATGAAAAGCTTGTAAGGCTATGTAACACGTAAAGGGTACACCAAACATAAATTTTGTAAATGGTGTTTTGACCTAGCTTACCATGTTACTAGTTTAAAGTAGTCTTTCACGTGGTGACTAGCGAATATGCTACTTAATACGTAAAAGCGTAATATTCAAGAATTCATCGAATAAATAATATGACGACATTTGAATGTTTTTGCTGATAATCCGACACAAAGCCGTTATTATTGTACCGCATATCGATATTTGCATTAAACTTTCAACATGTGAGCAAAATGGATGGAATTAAAACATTTGCAGCGTTGCTACTTCAAAGGCTCCACAAGATACTCATAATATATATCTACCATACATATATACAAGGACATTCGGTCGCGCCATCTGCAACTATTTCAATGAACTATTTTGTATATTTCAATGAATATACGTATCTTCATTAAGCCTCCACATATTTTTTCAGGGGGGTATTCTACGCACTATAAGACGTTTGGCACTAATATACACCCTTCCCGTTGTTTAGCCCAAGCTCGGGCTGAATAACGTAATTTCGGGCTTAACGACCTACCATTAACATGTAAATTGGGCTCAATAATGACCTTATATACCCCATAAATATGCAAAAATTCTTGACAAAGAAAACAACAGAAAAAAGAGAGAAGTACTTGAGATGATACACATACAAAAAACATAGACAACTCTGTAAATGACCGAAAAGACATAAAGACACTAAGCTCCATATACATAGATCTTCTACAAAACAGGGCATAAAAGAAACACGTTTCGAGAAGGTTAACAATCACAGTAGATACAGAGAACACGGTACAAACAGATCCCAGAAACACATGAAACGTCCACAAATAAAACAGCACCATAGAAAACTTCAACATACATACCCTCCGAAAACTGACATCTCCAAAACACAAAGTTTCCACAATTCTTGCAAATAATAATAAAACAATCATCCAAAGATTAGTGGGTAAGATACATTTCAAGAATAATTCAATATGAATCGTAATGTATATTTCTGTAATATTGTAGATTAAATACTGAAGAAGGAAGAAAAATCACGAAACGTCTATTTTAGATAGTGTTTAAATATTCTTATATATATATATATATATATATATATATATATATATATATATATATATATATATGGGACAAATATCTTCCGTGATAAACTTCGCGAGAGTCTACATATGTAAACTTGTGACAAGAAGAATTATTCAAAACCCCTGGCTCTTGGGGGCTGCGTGCAAATTTGGGAACTAGCTCTTGTCAGGAGGGATTATTCATTGATCTACGGATTTTGAATAATTCTTGTCTCAAGTTGATATATATATATATATATATATATATATATATATATATATATATATATATATATATATATATATATATATATATATATATATATCATCATATATATGTTTTATTCATCATCAACAACTTTACGTTTTATGACAAGTCAATACTTAGAATTAATAAAATTATAAATTTAAAGTAAAACACATAATGAAGATCATATAAAATTTAAGTTTGAAAGAATGAAAGAATAATGAGACATACACGCTAAGACTCTTAGGTCCTAGGGATATCAGTGGACATAAACTCATCGACATTGTAAAAACATTGATCTATCAAAAAAGTTTTGAGCAGTCCTTTAAATCTCAAAGCTGGCAGCAGTCTCCAGGAACCGAGCAGCTTATATAGAACCTCACGTTCAGCTTATTATTAATAGATCTGGTCAGCCGGTATCTTGGGCAAACAAGGTTTGACCTGTTCCTGGTTGAGTAATTATGTACCTCTACATGAGAGGCGAATTTATCTGAATTTGACCGAACATGAAGAATTTATGAGAAGATATATTTTGATAGTACTCATTATTCTATTTGTGATAAATAATGGTTAACAGTGATCTAAGTAGCCGACTCCCGACAGAAGTCTAACCGCTCTTTTGCAATTTAAATATTCTCTCCGAACTCGCGGAATTGCCCCACAGTATGACCCCATATGATATGACTTAAGGGAACAAGGCAAAATACGTAGACCTAACTATTCTATGATCGAGTAGGGCAAATCGAATTTTCCTGATCAGGAAGATGATGGAGGAGGGTTTTCTAGGTAGTAAGTCTGTATGTGGCTACCAGGTGTGAAAGTCATCGATGATAATTCCCAGAAGATTCACTGTTTGAGGTAACGATGCGCGATCCTCAGGAGGAATCATGATTGATTGAGTTTTTCGTCTATTGAGCAATAACTTGTTACCCTGGAACCACATATGCGCCTTCGAATCCGCGACCTCCCCCGAATCAGTCATCGACGGGACATCAGTGTCAGAGGCTATGATCGTGGCGTCGTCCACGAACAAAATGCAATCAAAGGGGTCCAAATAGTTCGAAAAATCATTAGTATGAATGACAAATAGTAGGGGCCCTAGGACAGAACCCTAGGGAATCCCGTGATTTACCGGAATGAATTCAGAGACGGCACCATGAACCGAAACGCACTGAGACCGACCCGACAACTAGGAGGCCAACAGCCTCAATGGTATTCCTCTGAAGCCACATCTCTCCTTTGTGCACAACCATATCGAAAGCTTTCGTTAAGTCGCATAGCTCCAGGTCAGTGATCACACTATCCTCCAAGCCCGACACAATCTTCTCGATAACGCAGAGAATAGCTCTAATTGTAGACCGACCACATCGAAAACCGAATTCTCTTCAAGAAAGTTCATGAATCTAGTTTTCAATAGATGTTCGACTACTTTTGCGATAGTTGGTATTATCGCTATGGGCCTATAGTTGTTCAGATCATTAGGATCGCCTTTCTTGAAAATCGGAATTACCCTGGATCTTTTTAAAACGATAGAAAACACCTCCTCCTCCATGCACCGATTAACAATGTACAAAGGGGAAGCTCTATGATCTGGCACACGAATTTGATAATTTTATTATTCATTCTATACACATGTAGAGATGAAGAATTTGAGAGTCTCATAATAGCACTCCGCAGCTCCTCAACGGTAATAGGGGCGAGGAACAAGGTGGAATCCGTAGATTTTGTATATTCGGTGATATCTGGAAGTGATAGCACGGAACCAGATGCTTTAACTTCCTCAACCAGCTGTTGACCTACCTTAGAAAAGTATTCATTGAATTCCCTAGAAGTAAGAGAATCTGGAACTATATTCTTTTTCCCTTTGTTTCGTTCATCATTGATAAGACGCCACGAGTCCCTAGCTAGATTACTAGATCGCTCCAGGTATCTCTCCCTGGCATTTTTTTTTGCTTCCACCATGCGTTGCCTGTAAAAATTTCGAAAATTCATAAATCGCGTCTTTGATTCATGTTCACTAGATACGTTCGAAATTAGACGTAAAATGCCCAAAATTCTCTAAGTCTCGACAACTCTGGCCTAATCCAAGTAAGAGGATTGCTTTGTGACTTGCATTTACATAGCGGAAAGAGCAGAAGAGATGTTTTCATGTAAAACGGATATCATCAGCTGCGCCGAGTTTTCGACATTATTACAACTGACGATAGACCAATCCAACTCAGATAGCCTATGAAGAAGTCTAGTCAAACCGTTGTTAGATATAATTCGCTCAAAGTGATAGGAATTCTCACTATGTTTCATACAGTATGGCATATTAACAGTTGAAGCCAGGGCAAAGTGATCGGAAAGCCCCGGTTTGATAACACTGGCGCTGAAGCTGCCAACATGGACATTTGTAATCACATTATCGACACAAGTTGCCGAATTAACAGAAATTCTAGTGAATTCATTGATAGCAGGAATCGGGGAAAAAGTCACAAACAAGTTGAAAAGTTCAGAGCGTCTAGCTGATTGAGTCATAAAATCAACATTAAAATCGCCTAAGATTATGATTTTTTCGAATCGATGGCACTGAGATTTCAAAGTGCCCTTAAGACTACTCAAAAAATATTGAAAATCACCAGCAGGTGATCGGTATAACAATATAGTTAAACACCTAATGCTGGACAAAAACATACCACAATATTCAGCTTCAATGTCTCTAGAATGGGTCTCGAATTCAATTGTCGTATAAGAATGTAGTTCATCCCTCACGAACAAAGAAACTCCACCATGATGCCGATGTGTTCTGCTACATTAGGAGACCATCCTATATCCAGAGATGTTGATGATTTGTAGATCCTCCGGAGAGAGCCAATGTTCCGATATAGCAACAATATCATATTTAAGGGGAGGTTTACTTTTCTCAAGGCCTAAATGACGTTTTTTTTCTACAATTCATTTTTCATAGAAGGACTTGAATAAACAATCCAAAATTTTTGCTACGTGTTTATTACATTGAAAGGTATACAAAAATATTTTTGTTATCAGAAAATAACGTCACTGGTCATTATGGCACGCTCCGTAATGCGACCGTCTCAAAAAAAGGTGGTCCGCTGTTGGCCACTCTAGCACCTGCAAAAATTATCGAAAATATTAAAATAAAAAAGATTCTTGAAATAAATGAAAAAAATGGCAGACATTTGAATTTTTTCTTTCGTTTTTTCGCTCTTTAAAGTGCTGTAGAAAAAATAATTATGCTTATATCATCTTGATTGTAGTTCAGACTCCAATAAATTAAATATACTTTAAAACAAAAAAAAAGGCGATCCGTTAAGTAGTTTTTGAGTAATCGTGGCCAACAATTCGAAAAACGCGTTTGAATAATTGATTAACGATTACTCTGTGACAAAGTCATAATGATATACCTTATAGCTAATCGGCGTTTCCAGGGCCATATATGAGTCCTTCCTCGAGTTCGTAAAGCATCTCTTGGCTTGCTTTGTCGGATTTTTTCGATAGTTCAGCTGCTCTCGCGCCTTCCGACATTCTGCTCTCAGCCGCCGTAACGCGTCAGCTTGTCGGCAAAAATTGTTGACTTCATGCCCAATTCTGATCCCCAAAACGTCCATAATTTTCAACAACCCTATATAGCCTTCATGAAATAAACTAATGGCTGTATAAGTTGCAATTTCAACAGTTTTGGCACCGCAGTGAAGGTGTTTCGGAGCCAACTTCCAGACGCAGGCGTGAACGGATTAGTTGGAATTTGGTGTGTTGCCGCCCGTGCTCCGATCCATCAAATCATCTGATGACAAAGCCTCAAATATTGTTTTAATTGCTTTTTGCACATTATCTGCAAGAGGCGGCTTGTGCTTGAACGCCTTAAGAGTACCGTAGGCTTCAGAAACGCTCCACTTACACCAACTCTCCTTTCCAGCCGAACAATGGTCATGCTGAGATTTCTTATCTGTGGATATGCTGTGATAAAAAACAGCCCATACGGCGTTCTTCATGTTTTCTGCAGAGTCTGGATGTCTGCGGATGGCCAAGCCATAATAAATTGTCAAATCAGAAATTACTTTGTTGGTGAGTTTGCCGGAACCTTTGCCTCCAACGCCTTTTGTTTGCTTTGTAATAGCCCTAAGACGTGAGCCCATTCTTTTTTGGACATGTCCAACGCACTCCTTTTTTTTCACCACAAGATCGTCGTAGAGATGCAAGTCTAGAATGGCCTTATCAACTTCTTGTATCACCATCACCGATGTATGATTCGTACTTCATTCCAAGTAATTCTATAAAACGTTCTTCACTGCATCAACTTCCATTTTCCCGGAACTACCATGATGGTTGATGGAGCATACCTCGTCGTGGCTGCTTTTCCATAAATCATACTCAATTGTATTTATTTTATTATTCCAATTGGCACAAGATTGGTAAAAAGAGGATTTCACACAAACGTCAAGGGCCTTATTTGTATTTTTACCAATGAGCGTAGAAAAACCAAATAAAGAAGAAAACCCCCCCTTTTTCCATGGCCCGTCACCTGACACATTCACGAGACAGGGATCTTTACCATCGTCGGCATTTTTCTCAATTTCTTCTTTTACTGCTTTGGTTTGAAAATGTTGGAAAACAGCATGAGACGCAGTGTGCAGATTATATGCTGTCATATCCAACAACGCACAAAAGAGTCGGAGATTTTATAACCCACCGCCTAGCATTCCAATAGCCAACATTAATCTGCGATTCACTTCATAACATTTACCTTTTCTGGGGCTAGACTCGCAGTAACGCGTAGAGCACGAGCACGAAGCCACAATCTTGAAGGCAACACCAGCACCATTTGTATTCAAAAACTTTAATTCACCATCACAAGACTGACACTTAACGAAGGTACTAAGCATTGAAAAAAGTGTAAAAAATGCAAGAGCGCGTAATTTGAAGAAGCATCGACAGGCACAGAACCATAGTCACGATATTGAGTCTCGTGTTGAGTTCCTATTCCTTAAATTGTAGCACCTCATGCGAACGCCGATCGACCAGTAGTTAGAATTACCGATAGTATCTAATTTTTCAAAAGGCGGATATTTCGCCCGAGGTTTTCAGTTTTTCAATTTCAAATTGGTTACTAGAGAACTTTTCCGGTTCAAGGTAATCTAGGATCATATCAGTAGTGGCTTCTTTATTGGAAATACCACCAATATATATATAATCATAACTTTGGCATATAACTTTATCAAGGAACGCCCTGTATAGCCTAAAATAGTTTGGTTTATAGTCACTAAAGCACTACATATTACTGCGCAGAAAAAAATTGTTAAAATCGGCCGTAAAATATTCCGTCGCGAATGTGGAAAGCCACATATGTAAATAAACACCTCAAAAAAGTCTAGGGAATACTTCTGAATATCGATATATCGTATCCAGAACGATCAATCTGGATGATTTTTTTCAAGAAATGAACAGCTGCATCAATTTCTCACCAAATTATGTAGAGTGCCGCAACAGATTTCAGTTTTTTTATAAAAAACTAATAATGCAGCAGATGCGACGCTGCTTTATAATCATTTAATGTATTCAGTGTTTGAAATCAGTTAGTTGGCACTTTGTTTCTGTTGTAAGCACAAATAAAAGATTCAAGTTTTGTGATTCGACCATGGAAAGATGACATTTGACTAGATAAGAGATGTTACGAGCCGTTGGCATGCTCCACGCTGGAAGCTTACAACGGGAAGTATCCAGGGTTCTGGGAAGTAGCCCAAGTGTCATAAACCGTTTATGGTCGCGTTTCAATGAAACAGGTAGTGTAGAAGAACGCCATACAGGTCGTTTCAGGATTACTACAGTCGCCCAAGACCGATTTTTGGTTTTACAAGCCAGAAGAGATAGTACTACCACAGCATCTCAATTAGCTCAAGAGCTATCACGAGTTCATAATGTACAAATTTCCGACCAAACTGTGAGAAATCGACTGCACGAAGGTCAACTCCACTCCAGACGTCCTTTAAGAGTTCCACAACTGACCCATGGAAATCGCGCTGCTCGTTTAGCTTGGTGCCAAGTACACGTAAACTGGGATCAAGAGAGGTGGGCCATAGTTCTCTTCAGTGATGAATCTAGATTTAGTTATTATCCTGATTCGGTAAGAATTCGAATATGGAGGGAACCTGGAAAGCAAAACCGTCTCCAGCATGCTCGAGGAGTTGTTAGACAGGGAGGCGGATCAGTGATGTTTTGGGGAGGTATACGCCTTGGTGGAAGAACTGACCTCGTTTTCATACAGAACAACCTCACGGAAAATTCTTACGCAAATGAGATAGTTTTACCTGCAGTGGTAACGTATCTCCAAACAATGGGTCAAAATCCACTCTTCCAACAAGATAATGCCCCTCCTCATCGTGCAAGAGTTGTCTTGAACGTTCTTGAAGAGAATGATATCAATCTTCTACTGTGGCCATCCTGGTCCCCAGATCTGAATCCCATCGAACATGTGTGGGACACCCTAAAAAGATATCTCCTGCGTCAAAACGTCTTCCATCAAGAGCAGGAGCTTCGATTAGCAGTTCAAAGGGCTTGGAATGACTTAGGCCAAAATGTAATAGACAATTTAATATTGAGCATGCCGCGACGATGCCAAAGTGTCATTAATAACAGAGGTGGACCTTCTGGGTACTGAAAGATATAAGTGTTTCCATATCGTTTCGAAAATATTAGTTCAGGATTTTTTTTGTGTTTTACCAAATTTCGTCATTTTCAAATTTCAATTTTTTTTATAATAGGTGCTTTGGAGAAGTCAAATATCATTTTGTTTTCTTGAGAATACATTATATACAATACATCCTAACAAGAACCGAGAGATTTCTATAAATTCGAATCATCAAATTTATATTTTAAAGATATTGGTAAGTGTTCCCTAGCCTTTTTGAGGTGTTTATATAAATATTTTCATGAGTTCATACTTAAATGGCAAGTGGTAATGGCTAAAACAAACCAACCAGTGTAGAACTCATAGGATTTCAATTTCTCCCAATTCCCTTCAAAATAAAAAT
Organism: Cryptolaemus montrouzieri; assembly: GCA_013387265.2. Taxonomy (NCBI): domain Eukaryota; kingdom Metazoa; phylum Arthropoda; class Insecta; order Coleoptera; family Coccinellidae; genus Cryptolaemus; species Cryptolaemus montrouzieri. Next base: position 66,834,241 of record JABFTP020000021.1, on the reverse strand, counting down.
AGACTAAACTATGATATATGTAATCGTACTTCAGGAAAACTTTTTCTCTCATATATATTCTATATGAAGACATTCTATGACACACGCATAACCCTATAATTCCCGCAAAATAGGGAAACAATATCGACTTTTCCATGAACAGTAGGTAATAATTACGTTTATGCATGACTAACATAAAAGCCATTAAGAGGGATACTCGTATACATCTTATTTGTTTCATTCCGTCCGGACTATTATTTAGTAATCGACGACATGAATTATTTCCTGCCGACCATGATTGATAATCAATATAAATTGCATATTAATATGGCCTTTCCACACCTTGCCGGAAACTGATGGGTAATCATGTAATGATATGTTTCCTTTCACAAATTGCTTTTTTGACAGGATTTTCCCGGGAGTATTGCCCTTGTCGATTCTATATCATCGAATGCAATCTCCATAAAGAACGTTTGTTTAATAATTCCTAAACAAAACTGAACATTTTTCAGCTTTTAACACAATACTTATATTTTGTCTGCAAAAAACTTTCTACTTGCCAAACACATCAACTCGTAAACAGATTCTCGAAAGTGTTCATACCGTGTTTTCATTGAATAAAATTCTTTCATTTTTATTCTATACGTGTTCCATAAGAAAAGCAGGTTAACATTGAGTCGATCTGACCATACTGCCCCTTTATCGAATCAATGCATGCAATTTGCGAAGCACCTTTATGAATAACGCAAGAAGCTTGAATGTTAGTTCTCAAGACAAATGAAAACTAGCTATTTTCTCGATTTCTTGCTATTATACAGTATCCCAAGTTGAGTCGCCTATTAGACTTTTATGGAGAACTAACAATGCTATCGTTCTGAAAATATGGTAGTTGATTCAGGTTGTCCGAAATTCTATTTCTGAAATATTATCACCTCAATGGCACTTGCGGTTATACCGGAAGTGCTTACCAACTTTGTTGTTCAATTTAGAACGCCCTGTATATTGATGACTGGTTCGATAACACTTGTTGGTCCAACTACAAAAACAACTAACACATACGTCTAGCTTGTTTTGTTCATGAAATATCCTAGTTTTACTTGAAAATTATCAATTTTTGCTTTTTGAAAAAATTGATATATCTCAAGAACGGCGTGAGTTACCAAAAAAATCGTGCGGAACATAACTCATATCCGACTGAATCTCAGTCAGTATAAAGAGTGCTCTTTTTTCCGCCTCACATTTCGAAACGAAGAAACATCGAAAACTACGTTTTTTCAAATTGTAACCCATATTTTTTTCAATTCATTAGATTCATTCATACCCAGTACTTGAGATTTCAAGTTTTCAAGTTATGGCGAAAAAACGAATTTTACGTATCTACTTTAAGTTGGCAAGGGGGGCCACTTGCATACACAATTCTCAGAGTGTTAACAAATGACTTCCTTTCGTCATTGGATAATTGATAAATTAAGAGGGAAAAAAATACGAAACTGCAGTTGTTATCGAATTTCCAAAGTCAAATTAAAAAATATCAAAACAAATTAAACTGAATTTTCTAAATATCAGAATAATTGTTCAAAGTGATGACCATATTCACTTCTAGACATAGTTCTACTCGACGCACCCTTTGAGGCGAAAAGACAGCACTCTGTATACTGATTGAGATTCAGTCGGATATGAGTTATATTCCGCATGGTTTCTTGTTTGCAAAACACCTTCCAATATTCTGGTAGCCAACGCTGTTCTCGAGATATATCAATTTTTTCAAAAAGCAAAAAATTGATAATTTTCAAGTAAAATTAGAATATTTCATGAACAAAACATGCTTGAGTTATGTGTAAGGTATTCTTGTAATAGGAATAACAAGTGTTATCGAACCTGTCATCAATATACAGGTTGTTCTATATCAAAAAACAAAATTGGTATGCACTTCCGGTATAACCGGAAGTACCATTCAGGTGAAAATAATTTGGAAATAGAGTTTCGGATCAGTTCTTCCACATCCAACTGCATGAAAGCATTTTGCAGTCTATTATACAAATCATACCTTGAAGTTACAGGCTCAGAATAGATTTTATCTTTCAGCGTTCCCCAAAGATAAAAATCCATAGGCGTTAGGTCAGGTGACCTTGGAGGCCGCAAAGACACTCGTTCCAATCCATCTATCTTTAAACATATCAGTTGAAATTCGATAATTTTCATTTCTCCGATGAGCTGGCACTCCATCGAGTTGGTACCAATCACAGCTACTGATAAGATGTCAACGCAGTCACGCACTACCGTCCTCAAAATCTCATCAAGTTCATCATTAAAGTTTTCATCACACACAAAATACAAAAATCTGTTGTCCTTCAAAAGTGCAAACACATTAAAACTAAATTTATTTTGAGGATTGCTTTCCCTCGTAATATGAGGATTTTGGTTGGCCCAAAAGTGTGAGTTATTCTGGCTAAAAACCCACTCATTAGAAAATTTGGTCACATCCGTCCAGATAATCCTTTTGAGAAAATCTTGATCCTCTTGTGTTTTGAGCAGAAGGATCTCACACAGTTATATTCGAAGCTGTGGATCGCCAGCTTGTAGAGTTTGGACCAAGGAAAATGTATAAGGGTGCCGTTCATATTTTTTAGTATTCTGTGAATACTACTATGAGGTAAATTCAGATCATGCTCTGCTATTGCCAATGATGCACGTGGATTAACATCAAAATAAGCTAGAACGGCAATTTCATTGTCTTCATTGTTGGCTACAGGCGATGAAAATGATGATTATTCTGGACCGTTCAACTCGAAAGAAAATTTGTAACGTATGTCCTGAATCTTTTAGCTGTCATAGACGGTATATTTGGATATAATTCGGTTAAATCTCCTTGGTTACAAATGCAACCGAGATCCACGAAAGTGCAGGTAATCGACATAAGAAACGCGTATAGTTTTAAGAATCGTATTTGTTTCACTTCACGATCTTGTATCAGTTTCTTATGAATAAACATATTATTATTATTATTATTATCGTGGACTTATGCACTATCTCAGCGGTTAGCTGGAAATAATTCACCTTTCCCAGATTCAGCATTCAAAGGGAATAGGCTCGATTACAATATACTTGATATAAATTGTCTTACTATCCTACATGTATTAAGAATTACAGCTTTTTGCAAACTTCTAATGCAATTCTAATTTCTTTAGGCCATTATGCAAAGTTTTGGGTATTACCCCAGAAGAGGATACGATGACAGGAACTATATCTATTTCATCGAGGTGCCACATCTGCTTGATCTCAATAGCAAGGTCTGTGTATTTGGACTTTTTCTCCTGGAACTTGTTCAGCACGTTGTTATTATTCGGTATGGCGACATCCACCAGCTTTGCTGTTCTGGCTCTCTTATCATACACCACTATGTTCGGCCTGTTATTCGTCACCATTCTGTCAGTGATAATAGGCTTATCGTAGTGAAATCTGATAGAGTCATTTTCCAATACGGGCGCCGGTTGATACTTGTAATATGGCTGGAAGGTATTCAAAAGTCCGTACTTGAGTGCAAGTTTCTGATGGATAATGTTGCACACTTGATTATTCCTGTGAAGATAGTCCGTATGGGCCAGTTGTTCGCAGCCGGACGTAATATGCTGTATAGTCATCGATCTTATATGGCATTTTCTGTACTATTTGTAATGATCCGTCCCAATAAATTTTTTGTAGTTGTTTGTAGCGATCACCTAGTCTTGAATAGCCATAAGGAATCCTTCTGTTTCCGCGAATAATTCTCCTTTCATCAACAATTTGTTGGAGGCTTCTTTGTCGATGTGTGGTTGATTAATCTCATGGTGATGTCTTTCATACATTTCCTTTCTCAACCATTGCTCTTGTTTTTCAGTATCTGATGGGAACGGTAGATTCAGCAGGTCATCTCTGGTAGCAAGATTTAGAGGTGTATATCCCTTATCAGCCAACGATACCACAATGTGGAAGTCAGAAGTAAGAGCTTTCGCAGAGAAGAATTATCTGAGATTTTTTATCTGTTCGGTGTGTAAATTGACAACATCTACTAATCCGCGTCCTCCTTCTTTTCGCTTCAAAGTTGTTCTTATCACAGACTGTTGTATTTTGTCAGAATCGTTCGGGTCTGCCTTTGAATATTATTCTTGTAGCCCATGCTGTTCTCGAGAGCAAAAAGCAAGAAATGGATAGTTTTCAAGTAAAACTAGGATATTTCATGAACAAAACGAGCTAGAGTTAAATGTAAGGTATTTTTGTTGTTGGAATAACAAGTGTTATCGAACCTGTCATCAATATATAGGTTGTTCTATATTAAATAACAAAATTGGTATGCTATTGAGATGAAAATAATTTAGAAATAGAGTTTCGGATCAGTTGAATCAACTGCGAAAATTTTAGAACGAAAGCATTATTAGTTCTCCACATACGTCTAATAAACCATTCAACTTGGGAAACCCTGTTTTTTATATTTCACGGACTATTGCTTGTCTAAGTTGTTTAATTTTGTCATTGACACTCACCGATCATGAAAGTTCTGCGGTATTTAAAGCGATGACATAAACTTCAAGTTTGTAATTTTCTTGTTGTTTCTTATTTAGCCTATAATGGATTCATTTCAAAATTTCAGTCCCGTTTCCGAAAGTTCAGTTTAGTTTTTTTGGCGATTGCTGCATTTCTGCTCAGTAACCATTGTTTTCACTTAACTATTTTTAGAAGTCATTTTAACAGCAGTTTTAGTGAATTTTGAGAGACTGTGATGCGCACCCTGCAGTAACTGAGTAAGCACCCAGATTTTCCGAGGATATTGGCCCATAAATCAGTATTTTCCACTAGCTTTTACGGTTTGAGAAAAACAGTGTCAACTTTTTCGATTCCCTTCAAAATGATGGAATACAAATATATTGAATGAAAGGCTGCAATAGTAGAGCTCGAAACTTATCAAAAAGAGTAGGGATTTCAGAGTGCTTCATAAAGAAAATAAGAACTGATGCTTATCTCTATGGGAAGGTGATTTGATAGTACGAAAATCCTCATTGTACAAAAGAATGCCAATTTCAACGAAAAATTTTCAAGCAATTTCTACAAGTTTATGCAAAAACACATTCATTGGTCCTTGTTTTCTACTTTTACGGTTAAATGATCCGGTTTTTCTTCTTTTCTTAGAAAATGATTTAAAAGCAATGTTTATGCTTATGCTTCAGACGGTATGTCAGCTCATTATACTCTTTTAAGTCTGTTTCCGGAAAAGATATGTGGATCGCGATCGAAATAGCTCCAATCCTTCGTATACATTTTCCCGGATTTAACCACCTTGTGTTTTTCTGTATGCGGAACAATACTGATCAAGATGTATGCTGAACACGGTACTAACGAAGCTTGTCTTCAGGAATGAATTGTTTATGCATCGGCATTATTTTTGATCTATTTTTGTTAATTTCTTCAAATAAGTTTATTCAGTCATTATACTCTCGGTTTCTACAATAAATTTGTTCAAAATTAGTCATTAGTTCTTATTCACGCCTTCAATACTTTCAAAATTAATATTGGAATTAAATTATGCCACACTTTCATTACAAAAATCATCGGTGATAACAAAATAAGGAGCCAACAGCAAAGAAATATTGAAATCAAATTAACGCAGAACGCCCTAGCGTCGATACTATGTTTATAATTAGCGTCCATACCGTACAACTGCCATAGTACCAAGTTTAAAATTAAGTATTAATACTTTCAATTTTCAATGAAACGAATTTCTTGCCGCCTTTTTTGAATGGATATACCTCACTTAAAAAGCATTTTCGGATGCAACACTTTATTGATGAGGCAGATTTCACACATTTGAGAATTAAAAGAAAGACAACTCGTAGTTTTGAAATCAAGAAAAGCATCAAATCCTTTTCTTAGGAAACGTTTGGTTTAATATGTTGTGCTGTAGTTCCAACAGAAGAAAAACATACCAAATTCAAGAAACAAAATTAATCTCTAATAGAAATTGGAGAATTCCGCAAACGAACAAAATGCCAATTTTGATATTCTCTCCATAAGGCTACGGGAGAACAAATTCCTCCGGTCCCAGTCGTCAGCAATGTTGGAATAATCCTAAAATATTTTTCCAGAAAATAGATAAAAACACATAAATCTGTGCGATGTCCACCACGATCTCTAAATCTTTGATTTTTAGATTTAATTTTCAACATACAGGGTGTTACATAATAGTAACACAACTTGAAGGGGTAAATCTACGTGCAATTTAAAAAAAAAGTTCATACAAACATAGGTTCGCAAAAGCTTCGTTTCGGTGCTACAGGGTGTTGAAATTGCCGGAAAAAATTGGGTTTTTCTTCAAAACTCCTGCACTTTTTCAGATATTCAGCCCAAATTTGGAATTCAAGCTATTTTTTACAGCCTCTCCCACTACACGTCCTAAATTTTAACTAGAATCTACAAGGTTTTTTTCTTTTCCAGAGCCATGTCTTCTTTTGCCCCCTCAAACTTTTCTGCAGTATGCCACTGATCAGCGTAGAATCAATCTTCGTCATCTTCGTTCAATTTACAAACTTTTTTGACACGTGCAATTTTTTCGTATCTCCAACCGTTTTCGAGTGAAAAATTATTTGAATTGTATGTTACTCGCTATACAAAAAAAAATAATAGAAATACTCGATGGTATGCCCAAAATATACTTTTATTTTGATGAATCGTCTTCTGAGACTCAACTTATACTTATTCAATATCAAACTAAAAAAGAACAATTAAAAACTAAATAAATTGCTGGAAGTGTCCTCCACCTGCAAGAATACAGACCTCAGTCCTTCTTCGCATATTATCATGCACTCTTTGAAATATTGCTGGGATATTTCTTATCGTGTCACAAGAGGTTATTATTCGATTTCTCAATTCTTCTACAGTATTCACTGGAGTGGATAATTATAACTAAACTTTTGAGATATCCCCATAGGAAACAGTCTGGGAACCTAGGAGGCCATGGTTCTGGCCCACCCCGACCTATCCATCGGTTGTTGAATATATTATTCAAGAATTCCATAGCTTCTCCACTGAAATGTGCTGGTGCCCCGTCATGCATGAACCACCTTATGTTTCTCACCAAAAGTGGCACATCCTCGTGCAATAAAGGTAACTCCTCCTCAATAAATTGCCGGGACCGTTTAGTCTGTTAGGCAAAAAACATGGCCCAATCAAATAGTTTCCAATCATTCCGACCCAGACATTTAGTGAGAATTGTTCTTGATGATGAGATTCTTCAATCAAATGGGTGTTTTCCCTAGCCCAATAATGATTATTGTGAAAATTTGTGATTGCAGTTCTCGAAAAGTTAGCTTCGTCTGTGGACATTATTTCACAATCAAAATGAGCATTTTCTCTGATTTTATCTAAGAACCATCGGCAAGAATTCAGTCTTGAATGAAAATCTCAAGGGAGTAGAGTTTGGACGAGTTGAATATGAAACGGGTACAATTAAAAGTCGTGGAGAATCCTCCAAACTAGAACATTTGAAATGTTCAACTGATTTCCAATTTTTCTTGTACTCACATGAAGATTCAAATCAATACAATTCAAAACTGCTTCCTCAATATGTGGAGTTCTCATAGTTTGAGTTGCACCTTTTAAATGATTATTTGCAGTAAAAGTACCAGTCTTCCTCAACCTTCTGTGGATATTTGAAAATGTTCGCCTGTCTGGTGCTACTCGATTTGGAAAGCGCAACTGATTTAATCGCCTAGCTTCTGTTGTGTTTCCGTCAGGCAGACCAGACCGTACATGTAACGGATATCAGCTAATTCGGCGTTAGTAAAATTAGCCATTTTTTCTTACAGCAATAACTTCAAAAGTCTCAGAACTAATCGTTAATTTAATAAAAAATTCGAGCAGACACTGGTTCAACTTGAGCAACTCTCAAAATAAATAAATAAATGAATAAAATCAAAGCCTACTGGTCATTTTTTAAATCAGAAGTGCTTTCAATTCAGCGTATGCATACAATCATTTAATATTTTTTTGCTCGAGAACGGGCGGAGATAAGAGAAAATTACAGGTGTCAAAAATTTCAGTGGTCAGATCAGTGGTGTACTTCAAAAAAGTTTGAAAGGGCAAAAGAAGATAAGGCTCCGGAAAAGGAAACACCGTGTAGATTCTAGTTGAAATTTAGGACCTGTAATGATGGAGGCTGTAAAAAATCGCTTGCATTCCAAATTTTGGCTGAATATCTCAAAAACTGCAGTAGTTTTGAAGAAAAAAACAATTTTTCCTGGAAATTTCAACACCCTGTAGCTCCGTAACGAAGCTTTTGAGCACCTATGTTCATATGATTTTTCTTTCTTAAAATTGCACCCTTAAATTGTGACATACTATTATGTAACACCCTGTATGACTGAGATGTTTCAGCATAGCATTTAGTTCGGGAGCTCGATAGGAATATTGAGTAAGGATAAATTAACATAAAAAAAATACATTCACAATATTTGAAACATATAGTATAGATGAAAAATTGTTCTATGTACAATGACTAGATTTCTAGTTATTAAAGGGATCGCAGTCTGGCGGTCAGTCGGTATGTAGTTTATTAAAGGACTGAATTTTAGATAGTGTTATAAAATAAAATATTACAATGTAATAACAATATGGATAAATAAACTTATAGCTTACTTGATTTAGGTACTTTAAATGATTATTCATGAACATTAATTAAGTAGGCGATGTTCATTACTTAAAAGTATTTCTATACGTGGACCATCTTTGCAAACACTAATAAGTAAATTGTTTTCGAGTGATAACAAAAGGATTTCAAAAACTGAATTTATAAATTCGAATTTTTGTTAATATAATCAGAAGTTGCAGTAAATACATGAAAATTTCGTTTTTAAGGCATATAATCCAAATAATAAGCTTTTTGATAAAGTCATTAAAATGTGAAAATATGTCACTCGAGTAATCCAATGAAATGAAGATTCTTTATCTTGTGAAAATTCTAAAATAAACTATTTTTAATTCAAATAAAATGTTTTATTCATCTCGCAATCATAAAGACCTTGCAAGAACTTTTCTATGCGATAACCATCTCGTTTTTGTATAGAATAGCTGTGATTTGTTCTTGGCATCCATTTTTTTGCAGAGGGTGGAAAGCAATCTAGTTTTCGGCTATTAATAAAATGAACAATTTTAGTAGCTTGTGATGAAATATTTTTCAAACTATTCGGCATCTCTTTGTGGCAAGTACATGTCTGTCAAGAAATCAGTGCATCCATTCCACATGTGGTGTAATACCTTTCAATTTTACTATCACGTCACTATTATTCCCCGTTATCGCTTTCCACCATCAGTACATACCTCAACGCATTTATTCTAGTCCAAGTTTTCGTTTTGTGTTGCTACAGTGAATGCGTTAAAAAGTCCATATTTCGAATATGTGTCATACAACCTAATCTTTTCCTTCGCAGTTTCACCAGACGTAGTAGTAACGTTTCTTATTGTCAGAAACTTGTCCATTTCAATGTATTTTTTCAATCAACTTTTTCTGTAATCTATTTATAAAAACTAAACACTAAGCGAGTGAGTTGAGATAGTTGTATGTACTTGCTTCATAAAAAGCTAAATATCAATGAAGCTCTGCCTCGCGTCCTTTTGTTTCCATAACTATCGCAATTAACATGTATGTACGTATGTGTCACGGGATGCGCGAGCGGTTTGTTTGACACGTTCGTGCAAGTACTTCGCAGGTTAAAACCTCGCCTAGAACAGTCGTAAGTTTTCAGATCTTTAAAGAGAAGGGGGTGCGATTTACACGCCCGAAATTTTTTATAATGTTTGAATATTTCTAATGCGCTGTTTTGCGTTTTTATCAGCTGGGATAGCCTTGAAAATCTACTATTCATCAAATTATTCATTTAAAATCATAATTAGTAATACTACGAGGTATGTCAATTAAGTTCCCGGAAGTTGGCAATGCTGCGGCGGTTGGTATCTCTGCAACGTTCGCATTGATTCCATTCGAAACAGAATTCATTTCTGCGTCAGCTTGTGCAAGTTTCGTGTTGATCGGTTATATACTTCGCGTTTTATTGTCCTTTGAACATCGACCTGTCTTGACCCACCGTCGTGAAGATGAGTGATAAAATATCTGAGCAAAGTTTTGTTATTCCTTTAATATGCTCTATTTCCGCCTTTCGGCCAATGACACGCCGGGGAATTCTGTCACCTCAGTAACCCGGGAAATTTGCCGAACCCCTCTCGTGTCGAGGGAAGGCATCTTTAATTTCCAACACATCTCTGTTAGACATGACCGACGGCTTTACATCTCCTCCGAAAGATGGGTACTTAAGCGATTCCCAGAATCCGAAAAATCGCACTGTTTTGGTGGGGATTGAACCCAGGAGACTCTGCGCAGGAGACAAGCATCGTATCCTCCACGCCACCGAGCCGGTAACTCTGAGCAAAGAATAGTGAATAAATTTTTGGAGAAACGCGGCGTAAACTTCCGTATAAATTATGCAACCAACGTGTATAATGAAGATTGTCTGAAGAAATCATCTGTCTACGATTGGGCAAAGCGGTTCAGAAGCGGCAAAGTCAGTGGAGTATGATGTACGCGATGGAGCTCCCTCCACCCCTCGAAACGCACAAAACCTCGATCGGCAGCGCTCGTGAGTGCTCGGAGACCATTGGGTAAGCCTTAGAATAATGGAAGACGAGTTGGGCATCAACAAGGAGACGATCTGGCAGATGCTTCACGAAAATTTAGGGATGCGTAAGCAGTGTGCGAAAATGGTTCCCAAAGTGCTCACAGTTGAGCAGAAAGAGCTCCGATTGACCATCTGTCAAGAAATGATTTCTCGAATGTACAAATGTTCACTGGTGACGGGTCGTGGGTGTTCGAATACGACCCTGAGACCAAATAGCAGATCATGCAGTGGGTAGAGGAGGGGAGTAAGCGCCACACGAAAACCAGAATTTTAAAATCTTACTCTTTTAAATGATGCAATATCAAGACAATGAAATGAAACAATAATAGCTAGTTATTGAATGTATAAATAAACTAATAATTAAAATATTATTATAATATTATAGTGACAGGGTCGAAGGACTTTTTACTTCATTTTTAGGCCATAAAAATGGTTGCGAAACGATGCTCTACAGAAATTTGTCATAAAATGCACGTTATAAGCTATGATAATCGAAGTTCGCTGTTCTGTTATAATCTTATCTATAACTAAATTTTCAAAGACGTTTGAAGTTTAAGTCTTGTTTCTAGTCTATTTGGCATAGTTGAGATTTAAATGAAGTAGACGATATTCTAGATACAATTTATATGACGATAAGCTACACGTATGGGAATCCATATGTAATAGTCGATAAGATGTCAGATAGACAACTTCGATAATACATAAACAAGAAAGGCAAAAGCTTGCAAGTAAATCAAAATATTCGACAGGAAGCCGCTCCAGGGTGGAGAGATAAGCCCTCGTATATCGAATATGTGAAACTTACTATTTCAAGCTGGAAGAATCGTTTGATAAGTCACGATTCTGTGAGAAATCAATGAAGGAATTCCTAGGACCGAGAATATGCTTTCAAAATTAGAACAATTAAAGTCAAAGCAATTTTGATAAATACACATCTTAACCCAATATGTGATAAGGTCATAAAAAATTAAATACTGTATGAAACTCTAATTACAATACAAGCAATCAAACACTAATTTTATTACCAAAATTATCCGAGAAAATAGTATTTTCGTTATATGGTAATTACATCTAATGACCACCAGAACAGTTTGCTGTGATAGGTTACAAAACAATTTTTCCTATTACCTAGATAGAATGGTAGATAACACTTTTGACACATTCATTTTATTCGGTGGTGTGATCTAACCTAACCTTACCATGTAAGGGTGAATGAACAGCTTTATCAAGAATGCTCTCTTGAGCAATTGTTGGCTAATATCCGTTTATAACTACGATAGATCTTCAACTAGTTTTGGGTTGTGTACTACATGCACCAATCAGACTAGCAGCCCGATTTGTTCTTAATGATTTTGCGTCGGTACTCTTACCAATGGAACGGCTTCGAAGCGTCTTGAGCGCATTGACAAAAATTATATCTATGAAATTATGGAACATTGGCATACACCATTTTTCAATTTTGCATTCAATATTATAACATTTTATCAACATATAACCCTTGTTCTTGTAATCGAAAACTATGATGCATCACTGGTAACTTCCAGAGATCTTTTTTTGTCGTCGATTGTCTGTACCAACATCTTCTGGATTAGAATAATTATTGAGATAATACATGGTTTTTGGCTTGCAATCTCATACAAACTGAACCTTCATCTGACAGTAGTTAAAGCTTTCTTTGATGCAAAATTCATTTGGAATTTGCCTCTACATATCCTTAGCGTTCTACTACCACATATGCCTCTGTTCTCAATCGTAGAAACAGATTTAAACTGAGGAAGTTATTATCAAAAAAAAACTTTATCCAGTTAGATCTGTTGCAACGTCATCCAGTATATCTCAAATTCACACAAGTAGCCTGACCTATCTGCTCGCACCCAAGCTTGTTGCCTATTTTTGTAGGTATCAGCGATAAAAACTGCTTCATATCGGAACTAAGATTTAATCATTTATTCGTTTACTATTGACATGATGATATTTCTTTACCGACAAAGAAAGGACTGTATGTATTTATTTCAATGTATGTTCATCGATTTCTCCGTCAATTGTAGACCGATTTTCAAATCTTTTTTATTCGAAAAAGTATACTTCTAAGGCAGGGGTGTTCAAATTTGAACTTCTGGCGATCTACCTCAATATTTTTAGACTACTTACGATCGACTCTGAGAGGCTTCAAGTATGTGTGATGCAGGGTTGTCGTACATACACGATACACCCTAGCTACCTACCTACTTAGGTAGGGTGTACCGTAGCATATATAGACATTAGCTTTCCGCACAATATACATAATTTAAGTCAATGTTTGGGTTAGGTTTAGTTAGGTTCTTCTCCATAATATCAATGAAAAACTCATAGTTATTTGAAATTGCGAGTTTATTGGTTGTTACAAAACAAAAGAGTTACATATGGTGTTAAACTACTGAGTGCTAATCGCAATATTTTGACTTAATTATCTTCATTTCAGAAAATGCAGACTCGCACAAGTAAGATGACCCAAACATTGCCATCAGTTGAAGGGCGATTTGCCTTAGATTCGGATATTTATCTTCAGATATAAAACACCAGAAGTTTGTATCAGATACTGTAGCTTTCAGATGTATATCTAATATATATTGGTAGCTTGTAGTTTTTACAAAATTGAAGAAAACGTCATATATATCTTCGCCACGGGTCTTCTCTTCAGAGGAATGATTGTCAAAATTTCTTCCTTAGCCAACAAGTCATTGAATACCATTCGAATAAAAATACACAGCTGGGCAGTTCCTATCATATCGGTGGATTCGACGAACTGTAAAGAAAAGTATGTACATTTCATGATATCATGTTTTAGTTCATCTGCCATGTCCTGACTCATGACTTCAATACGCCTTGTGACAGTCGGACGAGATAACTTAAGTTCTCTAATAACGTCAAGAATAAAAAACGCGGCTTTTCTTTCACAAGTACCGCACGTTGCTTTGATAAAGCCGCCTTGTGCTAATAGCAGGGTTTTATTTTATAACGTAATAAAATTTTTTAGTGTAGTTAATATAGTAAATCTAACCTACCTATTAAAGATCTACTCAAAAAGCACTCGCGATGGACCGTTTGAGCACCTCTATTTTAAGGTATTCTCATTACCTATCTGTTAAGATCTGATGATGATATCGTACAGAAATGGAGAGCAACCCAAACATTTTCTTTAGGTTCATCATTATTATTACATTTCTATAAGTTAAGCATCGTATGGTAATAATGCAACATACTTTATTACCATATAACGCTTAACTTATATCCTGGAATATAGTTAATGTCTACTCAAATGTACTACCTCTTGATTCATCGAAATTGATTAACCAAACTCTGCGGAATAATAAAGTGAATCCCATCTTATGAATCTTTCACAAGTATGTTTAGAATAAAATTATCTAAACTTCAATGATGAATTCACATGAGCAACAACGGCTAATGACTGGTAATCCTGTCACTCCTATACTAGAAGAAATATTCATGCATAACATAGAGAAGATACATACTCATCCGTATTCGAAACACTGCGTTTATTGGTATACATATGTGGATGACATAATCTGTTGTTCTACAGGTACAAATGGACAATAAGATTCCTCTGGTGATTGAATGATTGTAATTGGTTGAAACTGAACCCATGGGAAACATTGGAAATCAATAAATGAAAAAATTCCGGAAATTTACTTGATAGTCAATCAGATGTAAATTCGTCCCCACTCAATCTTTCCAATTCTCAAAAGTAGCAAACAAGTTGGAATCTTCTTTCTAATTAGTTATGTACCTGGTTTATGCATGTAATATTCAAGGCACATAATTCTTTTGAATGTATTATTAATCTGAAGAATACTGTGTGGTGAAACGGATGATAAGTTTGAACATCATTGTTTTATTCAATTAAAAAAAAAGAAGAATTCTCCTACAAACATTATATGAAATGTGAAATTGGACATGTTGTAGTGATTAGTTTTAGAAGAATTGTCAATTTACGATTTCACGTATACTGACATCAACATCTTTGGAAATAAATGTTCTCGTCCAACGAATATCACAAGTTTTTCTATTGACTTGATTGACGTTTCGATGAATTTGAACTCAATCTTAAGTCCTTTGAGTTGTTGCTTGTTGTACCATTGACTGTATAATAAGTTCTTGAAAGCTCTTGAAACAATGGATAAAGTTGTGAAGGCTCCCCCTTTCATATTTTCATAAAAGAAGAACCTTTCAAAAAATAATATCATACCCCGGAAAATGGCATGCTGTAAACTAAAATCAATAGAATATATCGTGCGAAGAGCTAATCACATCTGTCCTCCCACAAATCCTACCCGTCACTAAGGCAATTTCTGTAATACTATTAATAGTATGAATTACATTTTTTGCATACCATCAATTGACTTAGGAACATAATAGAGACATCGTGACGCTAGACGACAGATACTTCCATCGAATTCAAATTACCCACTTCCAAAATGATAGCTATTACATTGAATTCGGCTCGGATATAATAAAAGACACCCAACTTCTACGGTAGAGGTAAGGAAAGGCGGCTTGGAAAGGGCTGTGTGTCTGGGAAATGCACATTTGCGTGTCAGAGACCTATCATTCGAATATTGTTCGATTGGTCCCATCGCCTGTCGCGTCAGCATGAATTTATTGTGAGATAAAAGAGGTCTCTGCATACTATTGTTTATGAAGAAATATATATATATATATATATATATATATATATATATATATATATATATATATATATATATATATATATATATATATATATAAAACACATCATCAAACAAAATATAGGTGATTCTTGCCGTAGATGTTTCTGTTCTTCAGAAACAGTTTTCATATATTATCATCTTGCTCAGTCCTTGCTTCAACAGATTATTTAAAAGACATAATGCTGTCGCTGATATTATTCATTTTAATCTAGGAATTAAACATGACCTAATTCCCAAATGAAAAAAATTTACAAATATAAACCTGAGATTATTTGTGAAAATGACAAATATAAACTTTATTTTGATAAAACAATTCTTTGCAACAGAGCTGTAAAACACAATAGACTATATATCATTCTTACTGATAAACAGAATCAAATAACATATATAATTGATATTGCTATACCCGACACATCTTCACAAAATTGAAAAAATTTCCAGATATATGATGTTGAACGAAATTAAAAAATTTGAACAATGAAAAATGTTTATTCTACAGTCATCAAATCTTGTTTCTTTCCAAAAAAGGTGTGAGAGTAAGTCATAGGTTTTCTCTTTCGTTTATACTGCTCAGAATCTCATTTCATATTTTATTTTTTATTGACAATTTTGTCATATTTTATTCAGAGCAGTATTCTATTCGATCGTTCACCACTTCACACAAAAAACTATTAATGAGTAACATTCAGTGTTACTTGATGGATTTTCCGGGAGAAAGCTCTGACACTACTCGTTGGTACATTGGTCAGGGTTAAACCACCTATATATATATATATATATATATATATATATATATATATATATATATATATATATATATATATATATATATATATATATATATATATATATATATATATATATATATATATATATAGGTTTTACCCCGACGAGTTGCTATATATCTGTTCATGCAATCAAACTGATTTCATGAAAAATATAAATCCACCACCCGGTAATTAATACCATTGCCAGGCAATGATTATAATCAAAACATATCCTGGAGTAATTATATATTAGGATAACGTTAAATGTTATGAGAATATATCAATCTACCAGAATATATACATACTATAGCATCATCAGACAATGATATCAATGTACCAACGAGTAGTGTCAGAGGCTTTCTCCCCGGAAAAATCCAGTGTACGGACCTTAGTCAAGTAACACTGAATGTTACTCATTAATAGTTTCCTTTGTGTGAAGTGGTGAACGATCGAATAGAATACTGCTCTGAATATAAATATGACAAAATTGTCAGTTAATTATATTACATTTATATAAACAAATAAATAAAATATGAAATGAGATTTTGAGCAGTATAAACTAAAGAGAAATCCTATGACTCTACCTCATTATTATTTTCAGAAAGAAACCTACGAAGAATATTACAAGATTTGATGACTGTTATCTTTTGTAACTGTTCAAACAAATTTACCTTCAGACCCAAAATCTCAATACTTTTGTGAAGATTTCTAGGAATAACGCCTGTTGTAGAAATAATAATCGGTAGAATAAATATTTTCTTCATTTTCCACATTTTTTAATCTCGTCGCCAAGCATCATATATTTAGAAATTTTTCATTGTATTTATTTTGTATATTATGTGTGTCGGGTATAGCAATATCAATTATATATGTTATTTGATTCTGTTTATCATTAAGAACGATATCTGGTCTATTGTGTTTTACAGCTCTGTTGCAAAGAATTGTTTTATCAAAATGAAGTTTATATTTGTCATTTTCACAAATAATCTCAGGTTCATATTTGTGAAATTTTTTCTTTGGAAATTAGGTCATGTTTAATTCCTAGATTAAAGTGAATAATATTAGCGACGGCATTATGTTTTTCTAAATAATCTGTTGAAGCAAGGACTGAGCAAGATGATAATATATGAAAACTGTTTCTGAAGAACAGAAACATCTACGGCAAGAATCATCTATATTTTGTTTGATGATGTGTTTTCTATAATTCCTCGTGAAAACAATCTGATCCTGGATCGCAATTGCCAAGCCTTCTGTTTCAGCAAACAATTCTCCAGATATATATATATATATATATATATATATATATATATATATATATATATATATATATATATATATATATATATATATATATATATAACAAGAATTCTAGACCGAGTATATTATATAAATATATCTATTTGTATGTAAAGGTTCTCCACTGAAGCGAACATTTGACAACAGTTAAAATTATAAACCCCATTCGAAAATGTTTATTTCTTCATTTAATTATATTTTTAGTTTATCACAATTATTTGTGACATATAATACTCATTGTGGCTCCACATCTATTCCTCCATCATTGTCAACTTTCCGATTTCATCTCCATATAATTTTTCCTCAGTTTCACCTATATACCAAATCACAACGTACTCATGAGGTAGATCCACAGAAAAAAATCTAAATGCGTCGAATCGTCGAAGTCTTTGTAAATAATGACGATGTTTCATGATGTTACAAATAGCACGTTTATCGCAATGGAATCAAAATATATATCTGAACTAATAAATCAATAAATGCGATCTCCAGGAGAGTATAACTTAATGTTCCCTCAACTAGTATACAGTGTGCGGCAAAAGTCCGCGCACTGGGTCGATATCTTTGAAACTAAGAATAGAAACTCATTTCTTTCAACGGAGTTGTGATTTGTCAGGAGGGGCTACCTATTTGAGTTATTTTTGAAATTTTCAGCTAACTTGGGGTGGGGGTGGGGGTAGGTAACCCCAAAATTTCAAATAGCAACCCCTATCGTGTGATACATCAATCGAAAGGTATTCGAAATACGTTTTCAAAACAGTCCTTAAAACTGAAATCGGATAATTAGTTCAGAAATTACAGTCAAATATTTGGTTTTTTCCGGTTCTCTCAGCTTTATTCAAAATATTTTATTTACCTTCGAGTTGCTGAGGCTCAATTCCATGAAAAGTTCATTCTACAAGATTGAATACTCGCTGGGGCTCTCAATTATACAAAGTATGTCGAAAGAAGCCGCCAAATCGAAGTACATTCAAAGACTCAAAAGTCCGAATTTTTAAATGGAAATACTCATCGTTCGATCCTTAATTTCAATACGCTTGTTCTGGAAGTTGACAGCCAAAAAGATCTCTGATATACTGTTTCGGACAAATCAGTGAAAATGAATTTCAATATCCAATTCAGAAAGCACAGCAGAAAATCGGAAATTCAACAAATTCACTAATTCCCGCTGTAGATCACATATACATAACTTAGTTTTGAGTATAATATGGACGTCATGTTCGCCTAACTGAAAAGATGCACTTTTAAGTTAACCCATGAATTTCATGTCATCCCTATAGCATTACCAAAAATATGGAGAGGAAAGAACAGAAATTAGATTATGTTAGTATGCTTTCAGTTATTTATTTTGATGAACGACCAAATAGTGTTGGTAAAGAATTTCAAAATTGTTCAAAATGACCACCATTTTGTTGAACACATTGTTTCAATTTTCTTCTCCAAGCTTCATTTACATGTCGTAGTACGCCTGGAGCAATATTTCAGCAGTTTTCGATTATTTTCTCTCTCAATATTTCGATATTATCGCAGGGATGAACATGGTTTTTTGAGTAACCCTACAGGAAAAAATCACATGGAGTTAAGTCGGGGGATCTCGCCGGCCAGTGGATGGGACCATTCGCCCCAATCCAATTATCACCAAATTTCTGGGTGAGCCATTCTGTCACCATCTGAGAGGTGTGTGCCGGAGCGCCATCCAACATAAACGATGGCTCAATGTCGGCGTTTGCATCTAATAAAGGCTCTAAAACAGGCCAGACTTGATCATTGAATATATTCCTACATGACGCACCTATTAGATTTTCTTCAATGAAAAATGGCCCTATCAAAATATTGTCCCAGATACCACACCAAACATTCAATTTTTCAATAACTTGCTTATAGGCTGGTAGCACTTAATGGGGATTTTCTCGGCTCCAAGTGTGTGTCCAATGACGACTCACTTGTCCATGACTTATGAATGTGGATTCATCAGTAAAAATTATCCGATCAAGCTGTTGGTGCACAAATTTTGTTTTGTAGGGTCTCGCTTTTTCAGCCTTGAAAATTCTCTGTTTCGCACAGATAATTTTGGAGACACTTCGGCACTGGCTAGACAGTTAATGGTTTGGTCAGGAGAAGTGGTATTTTTAGATCTTGCAGTGGGTTTTTTTTTCCTATACTGAACCAGTTTCAAAAAATCTTTGCACGGCTTTCTGGACGGTATGAGCACTTCGCACTGGTTTATCGATATGATTTTCCGTAAATAACTGCGCAGCTAGTTTGTAATTTTCTCCATTGCGGAACCATAAGGTAACCATTTCAGCATAATCCAAATTACTGAATGAATGCGTCGTTTTTCACAAGAAAAAAAATTAATTGAATACACTAACTAGTGAATGCTCTGAACCACTGAGTGGGTAGAAGAGGATCTAACTTTTCGCCCCTAACTACCTAATTTGAGAGGTAATTCCACTCAAATTTGACTTTACGACAGGTAGTTATCTATAATCCTTCATCCTTAGTGTAACTCATTTACATATTTTAGTTTATGCATCATAATAAGTAGTTCCTGCTATTAATTTCTTTGACAATCTCAAGAAAACTCTGTGAGAACACTTTATTTGGCAGAATTATTCTATGAACAATCTCTCAGGATCTCAATCGAGTGGCAAGAAAAATGTTCTGAGGCCTTATTTTGTGTGTACTTGTTTCTCGTCTATCTTATAATTTGAACAGTACGCTTGGTACAAGGAAAGGTCAAGAATACATACTTTTTTACTCTGGAACTTGTGGACAAAGTGAAAACGTATACAACTATCGTGTACCACCCCCACCACCTCAAGTTAGCTGAAAATTTCAAACATAACTCACTTTTGACAAATCACAACTCCGTTGACAGAAATGAATTTCTATTCTTAGTTTCAAAGATATCGACCCAGCGCACGGACTTTTGCCGCACACTGTATACTAAACAATAACATAAATAATGTTGAGTAGTGGCGATTTAATTCTAGTTGACTATTTAGAGGGATGAATTTTTCTGGTTTTATAAAAATTGTTAATTTACAAACTTTTCAACAGATTCATTGTTATCTCTTTATTGCATTGTAGAAAATTTATCAATTATCTAATTTAACTATGTAGCCTAATTGTCCTACGTAAGCAGTTCATTATATTCAATTCTGTATATTCCATAGTATTTGAGTTCATTGATTTGCTTATGTTGGGACCACTGAAGAAGAAAGTTGCATTTTATAATACTGCTGACGTTGGAAACTGAAATATTTATGTAATTTTCTCAATGACTTTGATTTGGTATTGAAGTCATTAATATGGGGATTGAAAGGCTCTATGTTGCTAATTTCATGTGTAATCAAGAAGATTTCATCAAATAATTATATTCCAGTCTCCCCATAAACAGTATCATTAAACGCAAAGAAAAAAAACAAATTTATCAATTTTGAGATTCTATTATAGAAAAACCTGAAAATATATACGCATATCTGACTTACATTGGCCCCCTCTCTAATAACATCATCAAGTATCTTTCCCATTTTAATTTATTGACTTCCTTCTCCAGTGGTCCCAACGTATGTAAGCAAATTACTAATCAATGCCAAACAAAAAACTGAAAAATTCTCAGACAACAAATACGCAGTTCTTGAGCATTTTAAATCTCCGAATCACATTCGGAAATTTTCCGCAAATGCTTCATAGGAATGAAAATCAATATGTTGGAAAGTTTGGAAATTAGCTTAATTTGTAAAAACCCAAAATTCACAACACTCAATAGTCAACTAGAACTGAATCACTCAACATTTGAAATAGATATGGTTGGCACAACTGTTAGCTCTAGATACTTGAAAATGATATAACTATCGAAACCCGTCAAGTGTATCGAAAATAAACATTGTGAAAATCATATAAAAGTTTAATATTTTATTCATATAAAATGAATTTCCATAAAAGAAATCCATCAGCAATATCATTAATATACTGAAGTATATTTTGGGTTATGTTTTCATCCTGTTATTCGTTCATTAAAATGAAAAAGAAAATTACAGAAAATAGAAAGACTATATACATTTAATGCAGTGATTTCCAAAGTGGTCTATATCAACCCCCAGGGGTCTATGACAACTTACAAGGGGTCTACATCAGCGAAAAAAAAATTTGCGGGTCTATCAAATGAAAAATGGGGGTCCACGATAGTGGATATATTTTATTATATAAAGACATATACATTATTTATAAAAGTACCTATGCAGTAAATTGTGTAAGTTGTAGGATGTAGGCATTCGCTTTCTGGTTGCAATACTTTTTAAACTTGTAAAAACCTGCATTTAATGAAATACCAGTTTCATCTTGTACGAGCAGTCTCAGAGCTTCGCTAACTTGCACTGAAAATATTTAGAGAAATAGAAACAGGTAGTTCATCACACAAATTACAGTGAATCAGTGTTATTTTGTTTGAGAGTGAGAAAAGTAAGTACATTATTTTTTATGAAATTTCAGTTTTGTACTCGTAGTTAGAAAAGATTGATGAATTACGCTAATCATGACTTCAGTTATTAGTAGTGATTCAATCATGCAGAGGCCGGCTCGGTGGCGTATGGAATATGATGCTCGTCTCCTACGCAGAGTTACCTGGGTTCAATCCCCACAAAGTCGGTGCGATTTTTCGGATTCTGGGAATCGCTTGAGTGTCCATCTTACGGAGGAGATGTAAAGCTGTCGGTCCTGTCTAACAGAGATACGTTGGACATTACTGATCCCTTCCCTCGACACGAGAAGGGTTCGACAAAATTCCCGGGTTAGTGAGGTGACAGAATTCCCCGGCGTGTCATTAGCCGAAAGGCATAAATAGAGCACGTTAAATGAAAAACAAACAAACAATCATGCAGAATTACACGAGTACTCCTCAATATAATCCGAACTAATTGCTGCAATGAGATGTTCGGAATATGGATTTTTTTCGGAAAAATCTAAAAAATTTGTTTAATATACAGCTGCTGATGTTTTTTGTTGTGTAATTTTGTCCACAGATGACTGATGCCATGTCCGAATCTAAAAAGAAATGTCGACTGTACAGTGTTGATTATTTGAAATTTGGCTTCATTCCATCATTGTCGGACAAACAATTGCCTATGTGCCTTTTATGCAACAAAGTTTTGAGCAATGACGCTATGAAACCATCTAAGCTGAAGGATCATCTGAGAAGATCCCCCTGATAAAACAGATAAACATTTGAAATACTTTCAAACACTCAAAGATAAACTTCAGAAGAGACCCACACTGGACAGAATGTTCGCTTCGACATCACAAAGAAACGATGATGGTTTGCGGGCGTCTTACTATATCTCGCTACTTATAGCAAAATCTGGAAAACCGCATACTATCGGAGAGAAGTTAATTTTGCCAGCCGTTGAATAGGTTTTAAAAACTGTTTTACACAAACCCGCATCTGATCAATGATACTGTTGAAAGACGTATTGATGAAATGAGTTCTGATATTGAAAGCTTCTTGTGTAATTATTTGCAAACGACCCATTTCTCTATACAACTGGACGAGTCATCCTTACCTGGTAATGCAGCATATGTTCGTTTTGTTATGAATCAAGAAATCTACGAGGAACTGCTCTTCGCAAGAACTTTGATAACCGTGTGAATCAATATTTCATGTTTTGAAAGATTACTTCATTGAAAAAACAATCTCTTTATCAAATGTAATATCAGTAGCTACAGATGGAGCTCCTGACATGGTTGGACGTTATCGTGGATAAGCTATTTAAAACAAAATGTGTCAGGGGTATTAGCAATACATTGCGCCATCCATCGACAACATTTAGTTGTATTTCTGTGTTAGATTGCATGAATCTCTTCAATTAGTAATTGATGCAGTAAACCGAATCCGAAGCAATGCGTTGAATACGCGGTTATTTGCATAAGTATGTGAAGAAAATGACGAACACTTTCATCAATTACTCCCTCACACTGAAGTACGCTGGCTGTCGAAAGGCTTATGTTTGACAAGATTTTTTGCACTTCTGAAGACTATTTTGGAATTTCTGGGTACTAAAGATAAAATTTCAAAAGAAAATTCAATGAAATGGATAACAGACATCGCCTATTCAACAGATTTGTTTGCAAAATTTAATATGGTTAATTTGCAGTTACAAGTCGACAGTTTAAATCTTATCAGCGTTTCTTGGCAGACTTAAACTAATGAAGCGAAATATTGGACAGGGCGAATTTCCTCAATTCCCCAGTTTGTCACAGACAAACTGCCAGGAAGACGACGTTTCAACCTACGCTGAACATTTAAATGCCCTCTATTCAAATTTTGAAACTATTTTGAGGATGTTTTGACCATGGTAATACCATCGTGGATAATTAATCCATATGGTGACGTAGAAGAAACGAATGTCATAATACAAGAGGAACTGACTGAACTGAGTACAAACAAAGAAATTAAGATTCAGTTTAAAAACGGATATCAGCAATTCTGGCTGCAAAACAACATACTTGTTTCTAGTCTCGTGTTATGGAATATAGCGAGGAAATTTTTAATTTCCTTTCCATCGTCATACCTAGTGGAAAGGGAGTTTAGCGCTGTTACCAATCTCCTAACAAAAAATACATACAGACTGGACATCATTAGCCGAGGAGATTTAAGATCAACCCTTACAAAATTGACGCCAAATGTTGATAATTTATAACGAATAAACATTCAAAACACGCTAAGGCTCTCAAGTCCTCCCTTAAGGTGTAGGCTTAGGAACATGAGATGAAACGGAAGAAACATAGTTAATCTTCCATATGATTCAACCACACCAATAGAGAATTGTCCGCTAGCGGTGGCCAATACGAGAAGATAGTACACTCATGAACCAGACTCGAGACTGGCCATTTTGACCCCTTGAAACTACGACGCAGTAACCCAGGAGCTACAAACAACGCTAACTAGCAGATGCCATTCACCTGAGCACCTTGAGCAACATTTACTAGGATAAGGTTGAGCAACTCGTTTACCCTAAGCAACAATTTCTTTAGTTTTTGGAGTAAATTAAATTACATGCAAATGAATCTTTATTTATTAAAATATCTATTAGCTAACCTAAAAGTACAAAAATCTTTAATTAAATTAGGTATTTAAATGTTTTTCCGAAAATTATCCTCGGTCCGACTAAGGCACCTGGTTCTCTAATTCGTAAGACCTATACCCTAAATCGTTTTCAGAACAAGACGTCATAATGACGAATTAAAAACTACACTCAACTACTTTCTTTGGATATGCGGTAAAAGTCTTATTCTATTTGGAGTATAGTCAGTTGGTTGGAACATAAAGATCAATACGTATTTCTTTACTTTACTTTCCACGTCAGCATAAAGGTCGTGTAAACAACCTCTACATTTTATGAACTAGACCCAGGGGTTCCCAAACTGTGGAGAAAGTCCAGGGGGGCGTGACACCCAAATGAAATAAATAAAAAATTACAAAAATAATTTCCTTAAATCTTTGAAATAAAGTCTTTCTGAGATTTTATAATTGTTTTTGTAAAGTTTTAATAAAGTTGTAAACTTTATCAAAGAAGGTTACAGTTTTTAAAACTACAAACCAGATAAGAGTTCAAGGTTCTCAAAACCGTCCCTCTCGACGGCAACGGCCATATGTACCGATACCTCTGTTTGGCCTTGTTGTGAGTGCGAGTGTCCCTGCACCCCTTCCACCCCCACCCCCACCGCATCATTAGTCCAATGTCAATAACCCTGCAGTTTGTTCAGTGCTTGAGTTGTAACTAGTCCGTTCTGGCACAGTGCTTTCCTTGAAATATCAGTCAGCGTGTTTGCTGTATTTTAAGAAGTGACCACAAAACGGTGCTATTTCATACAGAAGTACGATGGCCATAATTGTTGCGACGTTGGAGTAATTGTTTTTGTGTTGTGTGAGTTATGAGTGAAGTTGAATCAGAGAAGATAAACACGGCAAAGAAACGCAAGTATATTGACGATTATATTCAATATGGGTTTGCTTCCTTGCTTAAAGATAATGTTGATCACCCTCAGTGCGTTATTTGCTATGAAGTATTAAGTGATGACGCGATGACGCGATGAGGCCAAATCGTCTTCTGAAACATTTGTCAACCAAACATGCCTCTTTAGAGGACAAACCTTAAGAGTTTTTCGCTGAAGAATCTCAGAATTTAAAGCGCATGAAGGTAGATAGCACTGGATCTGCTGCTCAGTCATCTCTAAAAGTTCTTGAAGCTTCCTATGAATTATCTCTTCTTACTGCTAAGGAAGAAGAAAGTCACACTATAGATGAAACGCTTGTTAAACCTTGCCTTTTAAAAGCAGCCGATGTTGTCCTTGGAACTGATAGTAGGCAAATGCTATCACAAATATCACTTTCAGACAACACCGTAAAACGCCGAATTGATGATATGGCCGAGGACATTAAAAACCAGGTGGTTGGCAATAAAAAAGTCCCCGTTTTTTGCTATCCAGCTTGACGAGAGTACAGACGTAGCACAATGTTCTCATTTGATTGTATATGTTTGTTACATTGAAAATGAAAGAATGAAGGATAAACTGATGTTTTCTACTGAGCTGGTGACCACTACTAAAGCTGTAGATGTGTTGGAAGCAGTATCAGACTTTTTGAGAAACACGAACTTTCTTGGCAAAAACTTATTGATGTATGCATAGACGGTGCTCCTTCAATGCTCGGTTCTCGCTCAGGCTTTGTGCAGTTGGTCAACCAGACGAATGCTGACGTGGTAGGGATTCATTGTGTTATTCACCGCCAACTACGTAAAGAACCATGCATTTAATATTCGACTGTTTGAAAGTCTTTGTGAAGATTTAAGGAGTGACCACAAAACGGTGCTATTTCATACAGAAGTACGATGGCTATCAAAAGGCAATATATTGGGAAGACTATTTGAGCTCCGTGATGAAGTGATTACGTTTTTGGCACTGCAGAAACAAAACGAGCTTAATGCAGAGTTCAAAAAACCCAGTAACCAAGTGATTTTGGCCTATTTATCAGACTTTTTTGACACGTTAAACAACCTAAACTTGAGAATGTAAAGTGCAGACTCAAATATAGTAACACATCGGGATGCCATCAAGATGTACGTTGAGAAACTACAACTTTGGATACGTAAAGTGTCAATGAACCCCAGCAACTATTCAAGTTTCAACAAAGTAGTGTCAGTCTCAGAAGAAGCATGTTTGAAGACTTTTTGAAGGACCGCTTTTGAAAAACTTGATAATTGACCATTTGAAGAACCGCAAGGAGGAGTTCAGCAGGTACTTTCCTAACTTGTCAGAGGAATTTTACAAACTATCAACCGACCCGTTCAACATGGACATACAGTTGCTGCCAGAAGAGTTGCAACAGGAGGGAATAGGAAGAAAAAATGACTCTGCTGCATCTATTGAACGCCTTCAAAGAAATAAGGCCCAAGTATTCCATAACCAGATACGGCACAACCAATGGTAAGGAAGGAAGACCTCAACGTACTTGCTGCAATCGCTGCAGTTACGCATTTGTCAGTAGTCTCTGAATAATTTCTGTATATCTCGACAACCACAGATCCGCTATACCGCGAAGTTACGTGGCATTGCACGCTTTCTGAGTATTTGTGTACATCTCGGCAGTCTGTCCAGAATCTCAAGCAGTTATCGCCAACCGCAGAGATTGAGGGGTCTGCCTTTATCGAGATGAAATTTTAGGAGAAACAGCGACTCATTCCTATGGACAAACTGCACTACCACTGACCGAAGCAGTTTTGCGTTGAAACCTTAAACCTGGACGCTATGGAGTATTTTTTTTTCTACAATAACATCTGAAAGTTTGAACTAGATGAACCAGTTCTATGTCTATTAATACAGATACAGAGATGAATATGAATTTCGTTCGAAGATCACATGTGTTCGTGAAATCAGGATATTCGTAGTCACAACTCAACATGCGCCCGTAATAAATTTTATTTCAACGTTTCTTCGTAATTGTTGATAGTTGTCTAACTCAGTACGACATAGATAACAATATCATCAAATGTATGTCATCATCGCGAAAGGAACATTTCTTGGTTCATTAGCGATATCTCAATTTCGCACAGTATTGACTGTTGAACTGTATCAATTAACCAATTATATGCGTTCAATCTGAACTTATTCCACACCAAACACCACTGGGGCATCAACCTGAACCCATCACTAACCTAACTGCCCAACATACCGCTAAACTCGTTGTCTCCGAACCTTAAAACGTTTATCAAACTGAATCTAGCAAAATTTCGACTCTGCTGTAAGGTAAGTTCCATACTCATTTATTTTCCAGTTTCGATGCCCTTTGGCCAACTGTCGTCGACACTTACACAATGGTGTCGGTGTTCGGCGAGGAGACTACATAGCTGTTGTCCTACACGGTGTAGCTAGGTTGGTGCTGAAATTGTTATATAACGAATTCAGACTCTATTCACCATATTCTCAGATACTTACTTCATGTTGTGCCAAGCCTTAGGTAACTCAGCAATCCTTTGGTTCAGCTGAACGAGTTCTAAGCGTCTTCGAAGCAAAATGCGAAAATTTCCTTCCAACTAAACAAAATTTCAAAACTAGTCATCCCAAACTCGACATATTTCGAATCGATCAAATCAAAGTTAGCTTTTTATTATTTCCATATAGTACTATCTGATACATTTTTTGAAAACAAGCTGAAAATAAATGTACGAAAAACTAAGACCATGGTAGTATCCAAAGCAAATTCGGCTCCATCTGCCGATATTAAACTTGATAACCTCAAAATCCTAGAGTTCTGTTACCTTGGAAGCACCATTACCTCTAACGATACATCTATTATGGATATAAGGAAGATGATATCATCAGCGGAACAAGCATATCTAGACGAGTACCAACTTCTTACTAGAAAACTCCGCAGCATTGAAACTAGAAAAAGATTTGTATAAAATTAGAGTTAGAGTATTCTTACCAATGGATGTGAAACATAGACTTTGAACACAGAGGAAAGAGAACAATTACACGAAGCTGAAATGTGGATCTGAAAAAGAATGACAAAGAACAAGTGGTTGGATACTACTGGCCATTACGTGATGCAAATCCATTTCATATGAAAAATAAGAGAAAATTTTATTCACACTTATTCGCTTTATTTGTAATGCGTTTTGACGACACAGCGCCTTCATCAGACAAATACAAAACGAAAATTAAACTAAGGTACAACAATTTAAATATGATCTACACAATCGGTTATAACTACAACCAGTTAATTTTGTATATACCAATTTATTTCCTTTATCTATTCTACTTTTATTATTTTTGTTGTGTTTGGATAGATTATTATTGGTGCGAAATGTAACTGGAATTTTTCCAATAAAAGTTTTAAATTATACCTAACTTTTCCAAGGTATGTTTTTAGGTTCTCCATTTCTATTACCCTTTTTGTTAAATAATTCATTTATAATATTTGGATTTAAACCATTATTAGGAACTATTTGTACAATAATACAAAGTTCTTTATCGAAAACATGTGAAAATATGGGAACATTTAATAATCTTTGAATCATGCCGTGGAAAGCTACCTTTTATGTTGAATCGGATGAACGAAGTATTCTTAATTACGTTGTCCGTATGAGACGTTTTTGGAAGATGGGGAATTCATTATTTGTTAATAGTTAAATCTGAAAAATTGAATGAAACATTCGTTTAGTTCAAGTTCGGTAGTGAATTGTTTTCTTGGATTAATTGAATTTATAATCTTTTCGAAAATATTTAGCTGTACCAGTAAAACATGCAATGATATCATCCACATACCACATACTTACATACTGAGTGGATTTCCTATAATAATAATAAGGCTCTCGCCCGAATGGTAAAAAAAGACTCAATAATAAAGTAATTTTGTTTCATACATATATCTAACAACAATACTTCGTGTTGAGCTACTGAGTTCAAGTTATTAAATTCCATACTTTTTTCAATAATAGAAATAGGATCTTTAGGAGGGGTACAATTTTTATTTACATGAAATAAAGCTGATTTGGCGGTATAAGGAAGATTTATATTTCGTATTTCATCTATTAGTTCATAGGCATTTGTAATAGAATATTTGGGTTTGAAGCGACAATATTGTTTCATCAAATCTATTAAGAAATGAGATATTTCAATCGCAAGAGGCTAAATATAAGAAACAACTGGTCTAATAGGGTATCCCGGCTTATGAAGTAAGTGATTGAGATACTAGTGGGTTATTTACTATTAATTTATTTGGTTGCGTCATAACAATTTAATATTTTCTAATAAATTCTGAGTTTCAGCATAACAATATTGGTTTAAAATGTAATGGACATATATCAACATCAACATGTACTCACATGATATTTATTTCTCCATTTACCTACTACCCAAAACTTAAGTATGATCATTCTCAGTTGTGGAGTTGTTTATTAATTATCTGCTGATATTTTTCATAGAATCCTTCTATTGCATAAACAGACTTATGGTCAGCTCATAGGATTATAAACCTTCTTTATGTTAATATAATAATAATATAATATTTATTATTTTTTTTATTAATATTATTCCGTCGGACCTGTTTTCGATTCATAATCTCCGTCAATTTTTATTAATTTTGGAGCGATACTTTCGTATACGCTTAAGCCCTAAAATCATTACAACATCCGTCTCCTGGAAGATAAGAGGGGCTGAAGAAAGAATTCAGCAGCAGAGATGAAGTGATTTGCAAACCTCTGGCAACTCTGAATGCTAATCACTCTCGTCGGCTCAGCTCTTCGGAATAATTAATTAGCATTCTTTCCTATATTTTACGTGCCTCTTTTTTAGCTCCCAGACCCCCTCTCGTATCCGCATTCGCTCATTACATTAAAATTAGATTTAAAAATGTGGAAATTGTATCGTTGATTGCAATTCTGCGGAACCAGGCGTTCGTAACTTTAAAGTGGATTTTCAATTAACCATTGAATATAATGTATTTAAAACAACCGGGGAGCTATTGGTGCGCCGAGAGCTTCAAAAGTTGCGAGTTTTCCACCGCTCACCGTGGTTTTTCTCTTCTGCAGGGGAAAACCGGTGAACTGAATATTATCTTGTCCACCATTGTGTACTACTGAATCTCTCTAAAGAAGATTATTAGGTTTTGTTCCAGTTTTTGCGCCTCTGTATTCATAAAAGAGAACGCTGTCGCTATTCATGAAGATATTTTCGGATTCAGGCTTCGAATGAATGTACAAAAACAGTAGATAGTTAGAATAATAAAATAACTCAGTCGCTAAGGTTTTGAAAACTTGAACTTCGTATTTATATTCATCGGCCCATACACTGTTAATATACAATCTCTTTGTTGAAAAATGTTTATCCAATTGAGAATCAGATGACATATCAGCCAATTGCAAGTATATCACTGGGGAAAACTTCAAATATTGTTTCATAATAACTTATCAATATGACACCGTCATTATCACGATGTATAAACACACATGTGAGTTAGTACACAAATTGCACGATTACAAATTCAAATATTTGCGATATTTAATTCATTATAATGTGAATGAGCTAGACGCTCACGACCTTACCTATATTCATCTGACAGCCATGGCGGTGATGAACTTTCTCAACTTTTATTTACGGTACTTCTGTTCGGTTTTGTTCAATTGTTTTGGTCGTTATTTTGTTTCCCAATCATACTGTTGATTATGTGCGCAAAAGAAATATTGATTCGTTTTTGAAGAGATTATGGCGCGTTACATTATATAGAAAGTGAGGAATATAGTAAAGCTCAATTAAGTAGAAAAATACGATTTTAAATAACTCACTGTCTGAACGATATTTTTCCTCAATTTACAAATATACAAACAGTTGTTTAGATCTTCGGTTCAACACCGAAGTAAATACTAGTTGCATTTACTGATAACCGTTGAAATATGGCATGCCAATTTTGGTTATTTTTATATGCAAATTCTCATGAGGAGTTTAATTGCATACTGTTCGCTGAGTTATGTATTCATGTATTCCAATATCTTTCTTAAGGGAGAGGGGGATGCCTGTCATACCACAGGTGTGGCCGCCGATTTAATGTATGTTCTCTCGCTTCTTGAAGAGGGCCAAATTATAAGTTATCGGAAAGATGTACTATGGAAGCCAGATCCATAGCACACTAGCCCTGTAAGCAAAATAATTTTCACAGAGAAGGTTGTGGCATACCTAGTTGGACCGTCTGCTCATGACAGTTTTTCGCAAGCCTAGTTTTCCTTTGGAACTGCATTCCTTCTGGAACCAACTCTTTCAGTTCTTCAGAGCTTTCACCATGGAAATACCTGTAAAAAGCGATCACTCGTGATTTCCAGGTGGTCGAAGAGGTTCACTGTTCTCTCCTGGACACTATCCAATAGATGTAATGAATGTTTAGGTGCGGATGCTCCACACATGGGAACAGTATTCCAGACTGGGACGTACATGTGCTTTGTATAAAATCATCAGCTGTGATGGCGTAAAGTACTGCTTAGCCCTGAAAAGAAAACTATGTTTAGCAGAAGCAGATTCAGCAACGGCTGACACAAATTCCTTTCAGCAAACTCCGGTGTTGACTGTGAAGCCAATTAGATGCAACATGATCTTTTCTGAGAAAATTCGATGTCCTTGCATGATTAGAGTAGATTCTGTAGCAGTAACTTTGCTGGAGAACGTTATTGATTGTGTCTTGTTCGCGTTGAAATTGGCGAAGTGCAACTGAATTCAGTAACATCTTTGTCGGTTTGACTCCTCAGTAGTTATACGACACTGAATTAAACAAGAGGGCACCAAAGTACAGTCAGTCGGAAACCCGAATATTCTATTTTCTGTAGATTAGAGCAAATCATTGATCTGCAATAGAGGAAGAGTTGGCGAGAGTATAGAGTCGTGGGGTACCTGAAAAGATTCACTCTTTACACCATTACAACCAAAATATCGCAATCTGTACTACATCCACAAACAAAATATTCTGACAGAGTAGCTTGGGGTCTAACAAAGAAAGGCAAATATCAGCTCAAAAGTCTATTAATTCCGAAGCAAAAAGCAAAAGAAAACAGATAAATAACATTTTTGTAGGCTCAGGAGCCCAGGAGTCATTTGGTCGAAACGCCTTCCAAGGCTTACCGAAGAGAGCGACCATTCACGTCAGTAGGGTATCATTGAATACGCGTGCGACAGATTTCCTGGCTTATGCAAAAACAAAGTTCAAAACTGATCATCTGAGTGTTGAGGCCTGCCCGGTGCGAGAGGGGGGCAAGAAGCGTATCTTTCCGACTTGAAGCGGACATTGGTATTCTTGAAGAACTCTATAACGCATCGAACTGGCCATCAGGCGTCACTATCTCAAAGTTCAAGTTTTTTCGAGACCCCGAAACTGGTTCCTTCGAATCAGCTAGTTCACAATCAAATATATGAAAATTTTAAATTTCAATGTGCAATCTATAGTAAATAAACTCGATGGACTGGACCCGTTTCTGAAAGATTTGAACTGCAGTATAGCATGTATAACGGAACATTGGCTGACAAAAAGCAGTCAGGAAATACTCATAATAAAACTACGATATCGCCAGCTTCTTCATTCGTGATTTTTTAATTCATGGGGGAAGCATGGTATTGATGCGGAAAGATATTGCATCTGTACCGCTAGATTGCGTAAATGGTTTCTCTGTAGAAAATTATATCGAACTATCAACAGTGAGAGTCCCAAAAGAGGACATGGCAGTGATCTGCTATTATCGCCCTCTAAGTGGTGACTTCAATGTTTTCATGTCGCAGATTGATGCTGCGCTGAATGAAATTCTTAACCCTCCTATAAAAAATATTATTTCTGCGGTAGACTTTATTGTAAATGTTTCTGAAAGATTTTAATAACAAATCCTTATTAATAGAAATAATGGATACACAGTACTTGTTTTTTATTATTAATAATGGATACGTTTAACCCCAGTTAAATATTCAAGGAACCTTCTCGTATTACATCTACATCAAATTCGTGTGTCGACAATATATAGGTTAATACTGATCTATTTCACAACAATCGCTCTACTGTAAATGCTCACTTCTCAGATCATAGAGCACAAGCAATAGAGATAGGAATCCCGAATCAACCTATAAAAGATGATTTAGTCTCTACTCGTATTTTTTCAGTTAAAAATACTTACCTCTTCCTAGAAGAAATCAATAGAGTTAATTAGCAATGTTTGAAACTTCTCGGTGATGAAGAAGGCTATAACTACTTTCCTGAAAGAAATTTAATAAGAGAACTGCATGAACAGAGCAGATCCAGATAAGATCAAAATGAAAAACCAACTAGGCGCGGCTCACATCATATCAAGAGTGAAAGGCGATCAATTATCAAAAGAGTTGTACGAAAGATTGAAGGACAAATATAAGTCTGATCTGAAAAAATCGATACGGAAAAGAGACTTGCAAATGTTGAATAGTGACGACAACAACAGCAAGGAAATTTGGAGTATGATTAACGAAAAAATTGGCAAAAAAAAGACTCGCTCAAAAGCACATTGACAGCCGAGGATCTCAATTCCTCTTTTACTAATACTGTCCGAAGCTTGAACATTGAAGCATCCAAAGACCGCTCGGGCTATTTCCTATCTCTATACTACCTACATTCTCGAAAATTTTTGATAGACCTTTAAATACTCGACTTGTCAACTTCTTGGACAAGATGACAAGAAGACAAGAAGAAGAACAATCCATACAAAGTTAAACCTGGAGTTGATAGGAGATCTACTCCTCATAATCTACCTCAGTGAGGGAGATTTAACATTCTACGAAAGGTTGAATACTACCTCCTGAATAAAAGTCTTCAATGTGTTCATACATTATAGCGATGAATTTCGCTTTATATCAGTTATTGACATACGATGTACAGATCAGGATTCATGTCCATCGAGTACTAGAGCGTTTGCTGGTTATGGCCACTGCATCGAACACGCAGTGTGTTCAACATTGCGGTGACAAATCTAACTAATCTATCTTTCAACTTTGTCTTCAGTTTGATCTCTTTTTCGTTTTTCTCGTTTTTGAAGCAGGTCTGGTAGACTTCTGTATCGGTTTGTTGAAGGGCGCCACTCGTGCATGAATTCCATCGAGAACGTTACTATATCTTGTGGCTCATATTCATGACATCTGACTAGATTGTACCACTACTATTGATGCATTGGTTGACGATGATTATAATCCTTTCAGTGAGAGATATTTCTTATATCCTTTGGAAGCTTGATATTACTCCCTGAATAAAAATCTTCAATGTGTTCACGCGTAGAGCAACGAATTTCACGTTACATCTTATATTGAGATATGATAAACCAACTGTCAGTTGACAAGCCTCGAGAACATTTTATTCTCTTATTAATCTTCATAAAATAAGATATACTATCAGACCAATTGTCTCATGCGTTACAACAGCATCCAAGATTTTACGTTTCCTTGTGAACATCATTGAAGATTCATGTAATTCTAGTTCAAAATTTTCAATAAAGAATTCCTCATATCCAATACACTAGCAAGCAAAAAATGAGGTCATTATGGAAAAATTAGGTTTTTTTAATATTTGATCAGAACCTCTGTTTTTCAATATAAATTATCCAATACTTCTTTCAATTCATTTTTGCAATGGCAAATCTCAAAAATAATATCTTCTACTGATTTTTGAGCAATTTATTCACGAAAAAAAGAATCGGCTCATTGAACTAAATGTAGGTCATTTACAATATAGTGAAAAATATTATTGGAATAATAATTATTAGTCTTCAATAACGATTCTTTCCTCTTCTTGCATTCATAACAGCTTGGAGTCTGTGAGGTATGCTGTTTAAATTGAGATTAGTATTTTGGGAGATTTGAAATGTGGAGGCCGTTACTTGATGTAGATCCATGATATAAATGAGATAAAAAACACAAGGTTTAACTTTAATCTACACTTTATTTGAAAAAATTCGACGACGTTTCGCTGACACAGCAGCTTTATCAAAAATCTTGATAAAGCTGCTGTGTCAGCGAAACGTCGTCGAATTTTTTGCAAATAAAGTGTATATTAAAGTTAAACCTTGTGTTTTTTATCTCATTTATTTTGGGAGATATTGTTCAACTCATACTGCGACAGTTCTCTACACTGCTGAGAATTTGTTGAAGCTTCTAATATATTTTCCTAACTCATTCCCGACAAGCTCGATGAGATTCGAATGGGCCTTTCGTCTTGATATTTCATAACATTTCTGGCTGTATGTGGCCTAGTTTTATTTTGCATTGAAATGGCATCAGTCATGACTATCATAATTGAAATTGTGAGAACCTCAGCAATGTGCCTCTGAGCACTCGGGAGCCATCGATATAGAACATAACCGACCCACTACCAAAAGATAACTATTCATAAATACAAGCTGAAGCTCCAGGTCTCCTCTGTATGCTTCCACGCCCATCCAAACCGTTTCTGAAGCGAAAACGAGATTCATCAGAAAGCATTACCTTACTCTAGTCTTCATTATTTCACGCCAAGTGATTTCGAGCAAAATTCAATCTTCCAACTCTATATCAGCACTGAAGTGGTGGACCTGTAGCCATTCATCTACAACTGAGTCCTGCTGCTTGAAGCCTCTTTCTGACAGTCCATTCATTAAGGATCGTCTCTTTGGGTGGTGATTTTTCTTCGACCGGAATATGGCCTTCTAGTTATCAATTATGTTTCTTGATTCAGATCGTTCCACTGAGATCAACATTAGTAACTTTCGGAAATTTTGTAACAACAAAACAACAACTTCATTCGATTCGACAAAATAGCTAACGCACTGAAAAGACTGCTCATAAACCAAGCAACCAAATCGGTTTGTAAGATTTCAATCTTAAAACAGGTAGAGTCTGAAGTTTATCAATGATTGAGAAAAGTTCAGAAGAGAGTAATACTTATCCCTACTCTTTTTGAAAGCTAATATGCAGATTTGTGGAGGCATTATATTTCGGAGAACAGGAATCCAAGAAATGGTGCTTATTATACCACTTACCTATAATTCTCATAGCATAAATCAATTGGAAATTGATTCAACCCATATGAACACCATTTAACCAGACAGAACTACAACACTCAGCCTTAGAAGAGACTAGAACAAGAGCAGCATTCCTAAGAGTGAACATCGGCACCCAAAGTGGACTCAGCCAATTTTTCTATTTTTTGTTCTTTATTTTCAATCTTTAAGTCAGTTAAATCATGTGAAATTAAGTCTTGTGGAAAGAAAATTCGTCATCCACAGAAAAGGATTATTTATAAATTAATTCATAACTAACTTCATCAGTAATTATCGCCACTGAGTGTGAAGGTTATGAACTGGGTTCAATATACTGGGTACATTATGTTGAACAGTAAGCAGATGCTCTGCATAGCGTGGGTTTACTTTGCGGTGGAATTGAGGATGATAAAGCTTTCAAAATGCCTTTTACTTCCAGTGAAATATATTAAAAAATTGAAGGATTCTACTGATTTCTTGCATTAATAATGTTGCACCTATTGTAGCTAGTTTACCTCAGCAGACAAACCGAACAAGCTCAATAGTGAATAATCCTTGAGCAACTCATTCTTCAGAAGTATCGGCTATCAGTAGTAGAGTAGCGGTATATTTGGCGACCATTATTTCGACCCCTCAAACCAAACCATATAATTCAATGAAGAAAAAGATGTTTTCAAATTTACGGTTGTCATGTGTATTTAACCTGAACAGAATAAGCCAGAGGTACGAAATTCAGCAGGGCATTAGGTATTCATCTGGGCCATCGCCTTAGCGTATTATATTTCTCTAAAAAATATAATCCGAAATTATTCAATTGCATCTTTTCGTTCCCCAGAATCAATCCTGTGACTGATGGAAAAATCTTCGAACGTAATGTCTCGCGGAGATAGATGAGGACGGAATGTCACACCAGTGGCTGGCGGGATTAGGAACACATGATGATCGTCGCGATAAAATTGGGGTACGGAAGACGTTGAAATATCACATACTCTGCTATGCATGTAATCCCCCCCTTGACAAATGACTATTGAAATATATAGGTGGTTAGTGAAATGAATTCTTGGAAATCGTCGGCGGAATACAAAATATTCAGGAAGGTGTGATCAACTGGATATTCGATTCTCACAAGATACCCATGCAGTGTATTGATGTAACCTAATTCATGCATGGCTAACGTACATTAATTTTTATTTTTGAACGTCCCTAGATAATAATAATAATAATTCTGAATCTACCATTCTTATCAGATACTGAAAAAC
Source organism: Cryptolaemus montrouzieri (assembly GCA_013387265.2). NCBI lineage: Eukaryota > Metazoa > Arthropoda > Insecta > Coleoptera > Coccinellidae > Cryptolaemus > Cryptolaemus montrouzieri. The sequence continues at coordinate 66,796,455 of JABFTP020000021.1, read as the reverse complement.
AAGAGCAATGGTCATGAAAGGAATTACACAGACGACATCAGCATGAGATTAATCAACCACACATCGACAAAGAAGCTTTCAACAAATGGTTGATGAAAGGAAAACTATTCGCTGAAACAGAAGGATTCCTTATGGCTATTCATAACCAAGTCATCGCTACAAACAACTACAAAAAATTTATTATTAAGAACGGAACATTACAAGGCTATAAGTGCAGGAAATGCCATATAAGATCAGAGACTATACAGCATATTACATCCGGCTGCAAACAACTGTCCAATACAGACTATCTTCACAGGCATTATCAAGTGTGCAACATTATCCACAGAAACTTGACACAAGTACGAACTTTTGAATGCCTCCCAGCCATATTACAAGTATCAACCGGCGCCCATATTGTAAAATGACTCTATCAGATTATACTACGATAGGCCTGTTATCACTGACAGAATGGTGACGAATAATAGGCTAGACATAGTGGTGTATCATAAGAGAGCCAGAACAGCAAAGCTGGTGGATATCGCCATACTGAATAATAACAACGTGCTGAACAAGTTCCAGGAGAAAACGTCCGAATACACAGACCTTGCTATTGAGATCAAGCAGATGTGGCATCTCGATACAATAGATATCGTTCCTGTCATCATTTCTCTTACTGGGTTAATACCCAAAAGTTTGCATGATAGCCTTAAGAAATTAGAATTTCATAAGAATACTTATATAGAAATGCAAAAAGCTGTAATTCTCAATACATGTAGGATAGTAGGAAAATTTGTGTCAAGTATATTGTAATCGAGCCTATTCACTTTGATTGCTGAATCTGGGAAAGGTAAATTATATCCAGCTAAAAGCTGAGAGAATGCACAAATCCACGATAATAATTAATAATAATAATAATATCGTTTATTAAGCCAACTGCCATGACCATACAATCAATAAAGGCCCTACAAGGCCCACATTGAAACATATCAATAATAAATTTTCTTAATTCATTTTTGAACATTGACAACTTGGTGCGCCCACTTATACTGAGTGGTAAACTGTTAAAAATTTTGAGCCCTCGTGAGGAAACAGATTTTTCCTTGAGTACTCTATTGAATGTTTCCGCATAAAAGTCCTCATTTTGCCAAATAGCATTGGTATGAACCTCCGTATTATATTTTACATTCTTGTGAAGATAAGATGGAAACATATTGAATTCAACTTTATATAAAAATATAAACGTTCTATATACTACAGTTTGGTGCACATGCATGAAATTAAGATCATTCTGCATCAGTCTAATATGTGAATATCTATTGCATTCAAGAATAATTCTCATTGCTCTATTTTGAATCATCTCAAGCATTTAAATCTGTCCCTTATTCAAACTAAACAACATAGTAGAAGAAAATTCTAAATGGGGCGCAACAACACCCCTATACAGCAACGTTCTTGGATACAAGCTAGGGAAGTTACTAATTCTCTTCAAAAAATACTCTTGTTTGGACATTTTATTCGTTATATAGTCAGCATGTTTTCTGAAACTAAGATTCTCATCAATTAAAACTCCTAGATACTTCATATCTACTACTCTATCAAAACTCTTATCATTCAGCATGACACTCAAGCTGTGATCTTCAAGTAGCGTTATTAACTTATTTCCTCTATTTACCATATATTTGCACTTCCTAATATGAATATATTACATTTTTTGATCCAATTCCCATTTTATTTGTCCAACCAAATTTGCCTATTCACTGTTTCAAATGCTCTTCTAATTTCCAAAAATACCACAACCACACATTCGGTATTGTCCAAGGCTCTCAACTCCGTATCACATATACTCACCACCACTGTTTCACATGAGTGATCCCTACAAAACCCAGATGTGTTAGAGTCTATCACATCTTGATTATCACAGATCTCTAATACTTTTTCGGCACGGTATTAATCCGTCTAAATTCTTTGCAAAGAACTGTACCAGCAACCTTCGGCACAGATATGATTACACTGGTTTTCCAAGCAGATGGAAAAACACTAATGAAGCACAGTTTATGACATCAAGCAATCGGTTGGCTATCACCTCTGTTGTATCCCTGAGTATTCTCGCCAATATACCATCTTCCACCCCAGACGTATTCTAAATGTTCTTAACAATCTTTTTCACTTCACTAATTGAGATGTTTTCAAATTTTTCGAGAACTCCCCCATTGTATACAATATTCCTTGCTTCTTTTTCACTCACCTGAGGAAATACTTCCTATATTATCCGCTATACTTTTCAAGAACTTTGTTGCTATTACATCTTCATTGGTAGTTTCCAATTTTCATATTACCCTCATTTTTTAGAATTACGTTTATTTCCATCAATGATTCTTTCGAAATATTTCTTTTTCCACTTCTATTCAAAGATTTTATAGTATTCCTCTGCGATTTGTATTCATTCCAATCATCTACATTTTTTGGGAATATGGCCCTTCTGTATTCTATCTCTAACTTTCAACCTGATAATAATGTCTTGGCTCATCCATTTATTAGATGAGTATTTCACAGTAAAGTTAAATTCCTGTGGGACAAATGACATTCAGAACATCCCCAATAGAAGTAGTGAACGAATTAGTCAGATGATCTACGTTTATAGTATCATTCTTCGAATGCGTGTCTCTTAACTTCTTCAGGAACGCATACACTTTATAACTTTTGAAGGACCGTTTATACATTTCTTCAACATGGTGAGCTTCTTTCATTCGCTGGAGGCTTACTGAAAGTAAGTTGTGATCTTTGATGTCGAGTGGACTTCATGTTGGATATTTCTATTATTCTATTATCCGTTATTTTACAGAAACTGCACCTTTCTTGTCTTCATGTTGGCAAAAACAGCTATAAATTTTTTGGTGTCTAGTCTATTTAGAATCTCATGTTCAATTGAAATTATTGCTAAATTACTTAGTCTTTGCTGGTGCAAAGTTGATCTCAAATAGTTTTTATTATTTTTAACTTTGAAAATGACCTTTCACCAGATGCAACTGAAACCGGCAATGTAAGTAGTATCCTTAGCGCTATTGCTGTATTCGGAAATGTTGACATTAATTCATTAGCAAAATGTATTGCAATAGGGTTTGTGGATCATTAGACTGGTTTTCAGTTAAATGCAACTTTAAAGCATTGATTTCATTAAACATATCTATACCGTCAATATCTGCGTCACTACTTGAACTATCTTTTAGCTTCACATTCAAATCTTTACAATGTTTCATTATATCATCTTTGGAGTAACTAAACAAGTTATTATTGGTGAAAAAGCCAAAACGTCGGTAAAAGTTTCCAACTCATCGAATCTACGTTTTAAAGAAGTTAAGGTTTGGTCCAGGATCCTAAAAACATCTACCTTGTATTTTGTTTTAGGGTCTAGTAAGACTTCATCACTCTGTTCATACTGAAATTGAGTTGGTTTTCTTCGTGGACGAACGGTATCTATAGGCGGAAAATCTGCATCTACATTAAGTTCCCGAGCCACAGTGGTAGCTTCTTCTAACACCCTTTCGAAATGCTCATCTGTGCGATATTCGGTGAATTTATGAATCAATTTATTTAACAAATTTATGCAGATTTGAGTATTTATTGTGGGGTTTTGCATCATTTTGCTAATAGCATTAATTTCGTTCAATATATCAAACCAAATTACAACTAAGCAAATAAATCTATAATTTTGAATATTCAAAGCAAGCGAATGTGCTTTGTGAGTTGTTGTACAATCCCATTGCGACGAATTGTTATCTGATATTTCAAGTAAAGCGTCAAATATTTTTTCGAGGTGATACCGTAAAGGTTTGACTGCATCGATTCTGCTAGACCATCGCGTGGCACTTAATGCCTTTAGTTTTAAATCAGGTAAATACTTGCAAATTATGGACCACCTTTTGGTAGAAGACGAAAAGAAAACGTAAATTTCTTGAATTAAGTTGAAAAAGTTGACCGTGTCGTGCGTTATATTTGCCGCATCGTTAACGACCAAATTGAGACTATGCGCCGAGCATGAAACGTAAAATGCACGATTATTCATTTCCAATATTTTTTTTTGTAATCCATTGTGTTTTCCACGCATATTAGAACCATTGTCATAACCTTGGCCACGTAAGTTTTTAATATCAAGGTTTAATTGCGAAAATAAATCTAAAACAAAATTTAATAGTCCTTCACCTGTGGAGCTGGTTATTGGACAGATGCCAATAAAACTTTCGCATATTGTAACATTTTTAGTTTCACTGTTTAAAACAACATACCTTAGTATAACTGTAATTTGTTCTGTGTGACTTACATCTGATGTGCAATCTAATATGATAGAGAAATATTTTGATTCTCTGACTTTGTTCAGGATATAATTTTTATGGTCGTGCCGAGTAAATCAATGATTTCATTCTGAATCTGATCTCCTAAATAGTGAGTCATGCGAGTTGAATCGAATTTCGAGGCTTGAATTCTGTGAATATGTTCCGCATAACTGAATCAAAGGATGCTATCATTTCTATTGCTTTGAGAAAATTACCATTATCATGCTCATATAATATTTTGGACGAGCCCCTAAACGCCAGACATTGATGAGATAAAAATTTTATAACAGCTATGATCCTTTCCAATACATCACACCATTGTTTTTTTTCAGATTCTAATAGTCTCAGTTGCATTTGATTTACAGTAGTTTTATTTTTTAACATATGATTTAGTTGGACCCAACAATCTAAATTTTCGTTATGGGAAATGCTTGTTGCGTGTCGTTTCAAGGTAGATGACAGATGTTGCCAATCGGAAAAACCGCTTGGAGCTGACAGACTACTTACAGTTTTACTGAATATTTTAAAACAAAAACAATAGACTGAATCTTTTGACGTAGGAAGATTTCTAGAGTAATAACTGTTTGCAAATTTTCTTCCATCGATATTAGCAGGAAAATTGTGGTTAAACAGCTGCACGGGACCACGGCTAACCAAAATATTAACAATATCATTAGTCATACTGGCGGGCCACGAACCGGGATCATCACCACAATCTAAACAACTACTTGATGACGATAAATTGCTTACAGGTTCTTTAGCACTACTTTCTCTTTTTTAGTTTCACTGGAGTCTCCTTCTGAAGGACTAACATTTTCTCTTCAGATACCTCCAAAACTTCTAGATTTAAAGCTGCGCTTGTTGAAGCTACATCTACGTCAACATTCTCTTGACATTCAGAGTCCCTATTTTCTGGTTTGCTAAAAATTTCTCAAGAGATCCCGCTAGTTTTTTTCTCTGTATCTTTTTCTCGTTTTTGCCGTCGAAATTGAGCTCCTGAAATTTTTTCCTTTTGCGGTTCCTGGAATTTTTTGAAAAAGTTTAATATACGTTTGTACAAAAGTAACTTAAATCCCAAAAGGGGGTCGATCATTCCACCCATTATTGCGAACAACCTTCACTAGGGGGTCAACACTGAAATCGCGAAAAAAAATCAGCTTTTCCATACATTTTGTATGGAATAGTTATTTTTTTTCGCGATTTCACCGTTGACCCTATAGTAAAAGTTGTTCGTATTTATGTGTAGAATGACTCCCTTTCGGGATTTAAGTTACTTTTGTTACACCCTGTATAGGTATAATTTTAATATTTTTTTTTATAAATCTTCACTCTTAAGTTGTATAAAAGAAAAAAATACCCTTTAAATCACAATAATAATCACAATACTACTGCGAAAAAAAAATGTTCATACCTACCTCACACAAATGTAATGGAATAACTAATTTTTTTTTCGCGACTTCAGAGTTGTTCGTATTGATTTGATGGAATGTCCCCCTTTCGTTACTTAAGTTACTTTTGTTACACTCTGTATTAATTTTAATACATTTTTTTAATAAATCTTTACTTTAAGTTTTTTCATTAAAATAACCTTTAAATTTTACATGAATACCTGTTGTTTATATGAATGCGCCCATATGCTGATTAATTAAACAAATACACTTACCATAATTATGATTTTTTGCGCCGACGGATAATATAAATAATTTTCTAAATTATTTTATAGTCACACTTCGCACAAAAATATACAGAATATTATTAATTTTAAGTACCCTGGACCGTTTCCGGATCTCACATTAGGGCTATAACCAAATAATTGAAGTTTGTTGTTCACTCACATCACTTTCGCATTTGTGTTAAATAAATAAAAACAAAGAAATGAGTATATAGTTTTAAGGGGATTTCCCCTGATATCTGTGGGATTTCCCTATTTCGCATAGAGCACGATACGGATTAACTTTGTTCTCATGAATTTCAATAGATGGCGCTATGTAATGCTACGATATAAAAGAAATATTTGGGCGCCGTTCATCATATTATTTTTATAAGGATAATTTTTTTAGTATTGTGAGGTGACAATGTCTGAATTTTAGTCGATGATTGTCTGATTTGCCGCCCCCCTGAATGCGCCGCCCGCGTGCATTGCACGCCTTGCACGCCCGCTTACGGCGGGCCTGTGTTGCACTAATTTCCGTTATTCTCGTAGACTGGTTAACAATTTGATAAAGTCCATTTGATAGATTAAATTTTTCAATTTATTTCCATAAAAAGTGTCATGATTCAGATCAAGATTCAAATCATCAAGAACAATCAGAAATCCATGGCTAGTGTGAAGCTCATTGAACTAATCTTCAAGGTATTCCAAAAATGCTCCATCGCTCACTTGCAGGTGGTGATAAAGAGTGCACAGAATATAGATTTAATTCACTAATTTAATTTCTATTGTTATAATTAGTTAACTGAGTTAATGATCTTGTAATGAATTTTTTTCTGATGTAAAGAAATACACCTCCAGTTCTTCTGTTTTTGGTTAAACACTTTTCCACGTACCCACTGATACGTAGTTCCTTATTGGTAATCTCCTCATCAACATGTGTCTCACAGAGACACAATATTGATGGTTTCCTATCAGAGACAAAATGGACTATATCATCCTTATTGTTCAAAAAATTGGCAATTCGGGTAAACAATAGTTCTAGATTCCCCATAGGAGTATGCACCTTCAGTTTTGTTTAATTGCTATACTTTCACAAGGCATCGACAATTCCTATCAAACATTACATGATTGCTGTCCAGTTTGATCTTCAATTTTTCTCCTGTTTTAGCACAATTAATACATTTCAAATTATTGCTGTTACATTCACTTATCTTATTGATTATCAGTACATTTGAAACATGTAACAACATTTCTGCAATCGTTAGGAAAATGATTCAGACCAGCATATTTGCAGCAATGTGCGACATCAAAATATTCCTCTATATCGCATTCTCTCCACCCAATATTCATTCTACCCCTCTGAATAATAGTCTTGGAAATCCCATGTCTCACATCAAGAATTATATTTGGACTATTATATCTTCTTTTGTTCACATATTTCTTGATTATTTTCACTTTATCTTTAGCTACTTCTTCCAATTCATTTAGGTCAATCAACTTTTGTATTATATCTTCATCACTGTTTTCAGTGAGTTTTTCTACGTCCTTAATCTCAATTTTTGGGTTTTTAAAATAAGGATCTTCAACTATGTATTTTCCCCACAATTTTTCTTGAACTTCTTGTCTCAATTTAACTTTCGAATCTGCGTTGGAGCAACTCATAATTATTCCACCTTTATTTATGCTTCTAATATTTCTGTACATTGTGCGAATCCTTTATGATAGATTAACCCTACAAACTGGCTGTGGCTTGACTCACGCACTTCTGAATTTTGAGAAAATAAGCAGATGGAAAAATGTCCTAAACGCCAACCTGCCATCTCTATAATACAGACCTGCTAATACCCTAACTAACCTTCTCTGCTGTCCGAAATTTTGCTCTCCTGATGATGATCTGCCCACATCAGTATTCAATAAATCATTTTCGAAAGGAACATAGCAATTTATACAAATATGAGGGACTCAAATGATACACAATTAGATGGATGGCGTTGGATCTTGATACTTCTTCAGTATGAATATCCCTTACGAATTTGGGGGTTAAATGAGTTTCCAGAAATTCGATGCCTAAGTTTTAACAGGTATTTAAAAGTCTCTGTGTGAATACCATTTTTTAAGTCTTCTTCTAATTCTAATTTTCACTTTATGAATATACGACCACATCACAACATTTTTATGAATCTCGAAAGATTTGAAGGCAACCGTATCAAGGCTATTTTCTTTTATGGAAAAGGTGATGCGGTCAGTTTGAAAGGGTGAAAGTAGCTCTCATCGCACAATATGAGATCTTTTATAAGTATTAGATACAAAATTATATTGAAAATTTACTTGCTTTTGAAGTTTCGAAGCTTTCTCAGAATTAGGTTTCACCTTACTATTACTATACTTCGGTGATTTCTAATTTCGTTAATCGTCATTAAACAAGGGTTTAACGTAAGGTATTTCCTTTTTATTGTAAGTTGTTCAGGGAATACTTGCAGGCGGACTTCTACCAGCCACCATCTGTGAACATCCGAAATTTGTCCTCGGCGTTGGTTCAATCAGCATCCATAAAACTTCACTATTACCATTGAACTATTTCGTGAAACACAATCAATCCTCCCGCCCAGCTGGGGCAATACTGATAAAAGCATAGCATGTCGAATATTTTTAAAATTTCAAAGCGTAATTATTAATTGATCTATAAGCAAAAATATTGCAAATAATCCTGTCGTATAACACCATATAAATAAATGTACAAGGAACTGTGAGAAGAAAACAACACCTGCATACTTGCAAACGAATATCTAGAATACCTCAAGAGCAGAAAGTAACATAGTAATATGTCAACGGCAAAACGCCACCTGAGCTTTCTTATAAGTATCGTAATTGTTAACTATCAAGTTAGGAACCACCTATTCAAATTAGGAAAGATGACTTAACATTTATGTGAAGACTCATCGAAAAAGATACAACTGCAAAGCAACATAATTCAGTTCAGTGTTGCCTATAGAGTAGCAAATTTTCTATCGACGAGTATTGCGAACAGAAAAGAAAAAATCTAAACCAAGCGACGTAATATATACAAACCCTGTAACATCCCTGCTGGTTGGCAATTTGAAAGGTTTTTCATTTGCGGGGTAACAGTAGGATTAATAATCCCCAGTACCTACAGTAAAACTGTTATAGGCCCAATAATTTGGACATGATAGGCTAAGAAAACATCTACACACCATAGGCATTTATCATGAAACCTATATGTAGACTATCCTACGAAGAGGAAGAAACAGCCTATCACATTGTGAACGAATGTGAAGATCTAGCCTGAATAAAACGGAAAATTTTAGAGGTCAAAGAAATCTTAAACGAGCCAAGCTGTAGGTATCTTATGAATGGGATTCTAAACCTTGTTGCGGAGATAACCCTGAACTTTCAGGAATGAGTGTCAACAGAAGATCACAATAAGCCTTGAATGACTGAAGTGGGATCAAACTTTGAAACATAAGACAAAATACAAAAAAAAAATTCCAACTAAAAGGTAACGCACGAGTGAATAACTTCCTGAAATTTTGAATAGAAAACAAAAATTAGGTCGATTACAAAATGAAATTCTGAGAAAGGTTGCTTCTTTTTCCATTGATAACGTACAAGGTTGTTGATGCTTTTTAATTATATCTATAGATACATTACTTATCAAGGTATATCGAGAAACCAATCCTGTATTACTTGTTAACTAATGTTTCATAGGTTATTAAATGCTGTAAATGTATCCCAGAGCAAATTGATTGCCGTTATTAACTAAACAAAGATCACATGTTCTTTCGTTTCCAAGAGCATTTTACACATGTTTTGCAGTAACACCTTAAAAGTGAGGTGTTAATTAGAAAATATTCTGAAATATATCAGTTTTTCGAAAAACATATCTCTTTAAAACTCATATTATCCTTGCGAAAAAAATTGAGCTCATTTTTTTCTTTAGAAACTGTACGGCTAAAAACAACCACAGACATAAAGAATTATAACAAATTTACTATTTTGTAATTCGAAATAATCAAATTTATTCGATCACGTTTTGCCTGAATATATCTTTCAATGACACAGCCTTTAAGACCTATAAGATGTACTAGAGCTGTCGCTAACGACGCCAACAATCTGAAAATATCAATAAATTGCCTGTTTCCGAAAATTTTCAAATTAATTTCATTTATTCAATTAACTTTATAACAGTGGCATGTTCTTTTGAACAATTACATTGAATCAACACTTTTGTAGTACTAGAACAAAGCTCACTGGTTTATTGTTCTTTAATGGGCTCTTCTTCGAATGGGATGCCTCATTCGCATCATCCCTCATTCTTCGTCAACGTGCTTTAACACTTTTGTTTGTTTGAAATGATACAATTTCAATAATTTTGTATTTCCTTCCGTTTCAAAGTAATTTAACGAAATTTCAGTATTGTGTTGGAAAGCATAAGTTATAACGTAACTCTTAATGTATTCGGCCATAAAAATCAGATGTGGGAATTCATAATATTTTGTCTTTATCATTTTCAGGTTGATGGAGACAGACAAGGAAATAGAAACTCCGATTTTATTAGGTAAGTGAAGTAAAAAAAAAGTATTGCTGCCCTATAATTTTTGTGCATTCGTTATTTGACGTTAGTAATAGATTAATTGAAGAACAAAGTTTATCACACAATATGAGAAATTCATCAACTGAAAAGATACTGCTCATTGCTTGAAACATATTATTCCTAACTTTGTCATTTTGGAATTCAAATATATTCATTAGTGGAACTGACTCCTCGTTACTAGTCCGCACTCTAGTGAAGTTTGAAAAAATTTTGAAGAATAACATTATTCGGAGGAAAAATAGGAACATAATTCATATTTCATTTATTTCTATAATTTGTTGATGTTTGCATCAATAACATAGAAAACATTTGGGATCTTTTGTGCAAATTTGCTCCAGCATACTTTGATGACGAAACCATAGAATGTTTGAAGAATTTACTTTTCTGGGATAATTCATATTTTTGCCGAAATATGTCAGGCATGCTATATATACAGGGATATCCACCGGGTCCGTCCGTTTAAAACTTTTTAAGTTCCTATTACAATATCAAGCTGAAATTTTATACGCGGCAGTAACTAGCGATTTCCAATTGGAGTGAAATATTTTCGAAGTGATACCATTTCCGGTTATACCGGAAGTGGGTCATCACTTTGTTATTTCAAATGGCAATCTACCTTTTTTATTATACATCTAGAACCGACATTTGAGCAAGGCATAAAATACCCAAGTTGTTGGCACTTATCTGTCAAAACTTTTGACAGATTTGAATATTTTTGTTATAAACTCGATTTTTGAGGAACATTTAAAAAAATTGTAGCTCGTAGATCTTTTGCACTACAGACACAATTTCTGCTTTTAAGCAGTCTACACATGTTAAATGTTTATTGCGTTGATTTGTATGATTTTTTCAATTTGGTTGTTTTCAAACATCAATTTTTTCAAATGGCACGTGCCAATTTTTATATCGCCATCAGATGAAGCGTCAAATTTCAGATGGAATTGTATAAGCATGTACTATACCCATCTCTTATAGTTCCGAAATAATTTGGGAATATATTGAATTTTGATGATTTTACAAGAACTAACAGAGAATGCTTTGAAATATTTGAATCAAGTAGATGAACTGGCTACGCTCACCTGACAGGTGCCTAAAATTAATGTACTTACCACTTCGTTCGTTCGAATTTGATATTTCATCAAGAATTGTCGTTATTTCAGATTGAAAATATCCAAAAAATACAATTCATTTGGAATAAAACCACTGGTTATTCAAACGAAAATATATTTAATCTTTTTTTAATTGATTTTAGAATGTAAAAGAGTAGTGGGTAGAAATTGCAGGCAATTCAATAAGCAATTTCCAAATTTACCGTCTATGAGTAAAGTAAAATTTCGAAGCATTAGAAGCAATTTTATACAATTCGGATGAATAAAAATTGTTGGAACTAAGCGAAAACAAATCATCGAAGATGATTACATTAATACGAATCAATGAGAGCAAACATCATAGGAGAAAACTAATATACGATCTGAATAAATGTTCAATATGAGACCCATTTTGCTCGATACACTTCACAGCTCGTATACGAACATGATGAGTTGCCCTCTTAGTTTCCTCAGGATCAATATTACGAAAAGCATTATGAATGCGCTCTAGTTACTCTTCTTTACTTCTTACAGGAATAAGATACACTTCACTCTTGATTTTGCCCCATAAATAAAAATCAAGGGGCGTCAAGTCCGGAGAACGCGGAGGCCATAAATTTGGTCCTTGATTACCCACCATCTATCCTCGAACATTTCTGTTAGCTTCCGATCTACAGCTCCTGTTTTATGTGCTGGTGCACCATCCATTTGGTAATAGCAATCCCTCAGAATGTTAAGGGGTAATCCATCTAAAAAATTCGCTAATGTTCCTCTCAAAATTTCCAGGTATCTTTGTCCATTAAGATTTTCCTCATAAATGTGATAAGCCAACAAATAATTCATTAAAATTGCAAAAACGTTCACGCTGAATTTATTTTGGAAATCAATAACCTCAATGAAATTTGGATTTTCTGTGGCCCAAAAATGTCGATTTCTCCTGTTGGTTATTCCACTTTCATTGAACTTGGCATCATCAGACCATATAATTTTTTGCAGAATTGTCTCATCTTCTTGAAGCCGAATTAATAAATTTTCACAGAAATTTAGCCGCTTGGGAAGGTCAGTTGGTTTCAATTTTTGTAGTCTGATAAAAGAATACGGGTGCATATTATGTTTCTTGAGGATCCTTTGAATGGAAGTATAACTCAATTCAATATCCATTGATGCTGACTCAATGGACGCATGTGGATTGGCACGAAAATACGCTAGCGTATTAATTTGATTGTCGTCGTCCTCGAGAATTGATTTTCTTCTAGTTTCTATGTATTTTGTTCCTCCAAATGGCAGAAAATTGCTTCTAATGCTTCGAAATTTTGTTTTACTCATAGGCGCCAAATTTTAAAATTGGTTATTGAATTGCCTGCAAGTTCTATCCACCACTTTTTGACATTCGCCATGAATTAAAAAGAGATTAAACATATCCTCGTTTGAATAATCAGCCATTTTATCATCAATCTGTTGTTTTTCAAAAATTTGCATTTCAAATTACCAACAATTCTTGTTGAAATATCAAATTCGAATGAACGAAGTGACAAGTACATTAATTTTAGGCACCTGTCAGGTGAGCGTAGCCAGTTCAGCTACTTGATTCAAATATTTCAAAGCATTCTCTGTTAGTTCTTGCAAAATCATCAAAATTCAATATATTCCCAAATTATTTCGGAACTATAAGAGATGGGTATAATACATGCTGATACAATTCCATCTGAAATTTGACGCTTCATCTGATGGCGATATAAAAATTGGCACGTGCCATTTGAAAAAATTGAGTTATTGCTGTTTGAAAAAGGCCAAATTGAAAAAATCATACAAAACAACGCAATAAACATTTGACATGTGTAGACTGCTTAAAAAATTCCTTGATCCTTCTTCTATCCACCCAAGCAAAAATTGTGTCTGTAGTGCAAAAGATCTACGAGCTACAATTTTTTTAAATGCTCCTCAAAAATTGAGTTTATAACAAAAATAATTAAATCTGTCAAATGTTTTGACAGATAAGTGCCAACAACTTGGGTATTTTATGCCTTGCTCAAATGTCGGTTCTAGATGTATAATAAAAAAGGTAGATTGCCATTTGAAATAACAAAGTGATGACCCACTTCCGGTATAACCGGAAATGGTATCACTTCGTAAATATTTCACTTCAATTGGAAATCGCTAGTTATGGCCGCGTATGAAATTTCAGCTTGATATTGTAATTGGAACTCAAAAAGTTTTTAACGGACGGTCCCGGTGGATATCCCTTTATTTGGATAGAGAAAAAACATCTCTTATTTTATCCAAATTATATATTCACTTGTGGTTTACATTCAAAAATTCAAGTTTATATTATATAATTCGAATACCATTCAACAAAAAAAGTCTGAATACGTCCACGCATTCGACTCTAAGAGATCCCGTAGAATGTCGAAATAGTTTTAACCTAACTTTGATATCAACCGACTTATTCGCATATACCGAAATCCGGAATAACTCGAAAACAACAGATAGCTGCGATCTGTTTTCACCAACGAATTTTCCTCGAAAATAGGTTGGAGATGAGAGGAGTGTCATTTTTCTCTATTTGCATTATTTCACATAGCAGCCGTACTATTGTACACTGTCGCCGAGGTTAGTCGAAGAAAAGTAAGCAGGAGAATGTACTATGTTGTCTCCCGTCGCCTGATTTGATCAGTTTTGGAACACGAGTCAACGTTTCTCTGAAATACACGTCCCCTCTGCAATACATGAGAGGGTACTTGCCCACTCGCGGTCACAATAATAATAAATTATAACAATAAATTCTTCATATAATATTTTACGTTCATTTTCACATCCAAACTCAATTTGAACACCTGATACAATTAATAAATGAATATTCAGTTAAATTATTTTTGCTAGAATATCTACAGAGTGGCGTAAAACGAGAAGATCGCTACTTGATTCAAACCCATAATCAAATTAAATGAATTGAACATACAGTTTCAAGGATTTTCAGTATCTGAAAATACGAAAAAAGCTTTATTCAAATATATACGGGATTTTATTTCAATAACATATGATGCCATACGAATCGAATTTCGTTGCCTTTAAAACGTTCAATTCAGTTCTAACATAGTTTTGGAAACTGTAACTGAACCAAGCTTTATCAAGCATCGACTCAATATCCAGTGGATACCCATATCAAAATGCCAAATCAACCCACTACCTCATAAATTCACTCTCAGCAACTATATAAAAAGGAGCCCTATCGCAGCAGCACCTTTCCTTTTTCGAGCATGCACTAAATCAAATAGGTTGATCGTTGAGCGACATCTTCGTAATTAGAAAAGTCTGGAAAAAAGGCGGAAAAGCGCTCTACCCGGAACGGGGACACTGAATAACTCAAATAGGTAGATCCGGCAGGTCTATATCGAAGTAAGAAAGCATAAATCTTGTTGTACTCACGACGACACATTGTTAAAACCAGTGGCGACGGCGATTTCCTTAACTCAACCAAAATATATTTGCAAACTTTATCTAGGAAATTATTTAACTACATTTTAGGCTAATTCTCGATGTTTGTAGATCAAGAATTTCGTCAACAAGGTCCCTATAACGTTGGTATTTGATTAGACATCATACATCGTTACGACATTGTCTTCTACTTATTTTTGTTATTGTTATCCACTCAGTAATATATCACATTGTCTTGTTATGTTTAAATTAAATACATCTGAATTATAAATCAACACCTCAAAACTCTAGCTTGTATACTGTCATAAATCTATGACATGGTCGTCGCGCGAATTAATCAAACATGATGAACTAGTACAGCCATGAAGTCCCCTCAATTTGTCACGAACATTCTGCAAATTGAAAAGTATCAATCTGGTAGAGATCGCTTGCGACATGCAAATAGGTTTCGTTTCCGTAGCAATTATATATCTTATTCCGGGATGTATAATACGCGCCTGCCTACATTTGGGTTGCTCACACATAGATTTAGGTATTTACTGCACAGAACTGCTCGCAAACATTCAGTTCTTGTCCGTTTCTTATGCTACTTGTGTCATCGTACGGCTCCGCGCGTGTTTGCTTAAAGTTTGCCAAAATTGTTTCACAGCCTTCCTCTATGAACATAATACATTACATTACATTCGTGAGGGTCGATTGGCTTTGCAAGCCTTTCCGAACTGCGACCAAATTGATCTTTTGTTCGCAACCCTTCTTATTCATTTCCCTGTAGGTCTAGATCCATTACAAAATTAAGAATCTCCCTGGGAGCTTTCGCTTTTACTTCGTGCGGCTCTAGTTTGTCGCTACCGAAGTGTATATGTCTTTGACGGACAGTTGCGATGCAACTGCAAAGAATATGTTCGGCAGTTTCATCGCCCTCTTTACACATTCTGCATGTTGCCGTTTCTGATTTGCCCATTTTATTGAGATGGTATCTCAGTGGGCAGTGTCCAGTAAGGAGGCCTGTTATAGTCCTCAGCTCGTCCCTATAGAGGTCGAGAAGCTGTTTTGTCTTCTTTGGCGAAAAGTCAATGAACTTTTTCGCTTGCCTTTGGCCTGGAGTTTTTCTTCAGTATTCTTTTTTGCTAGATTCTTCCCATCGTTCCAGTTCCTGTCGTCTGTGCGGCTTACTTAGACCGCAGAACGGTTCAGGTCCGGTGGGTGGGATTCCAGCAGCTGATCTGGCCAGTTCGTCAGCGGCTTCATTTCCTTGTATGCCTTCGTGGCCAGGCACCCACCACAGGAAAAGTTTGTTCCCCTCAGCAAGTAGCTTCTAGGATTGACGACATTCCCAGACAGAGATACTCCGATAACTGTAAGAGTTTAGAGCTTTTATTACTGCCTGACTGTAAATTGTTAAAATGTAAATCTTTGCCCCTTTGAGTTTCCTTCGTAGTCCCTCCTGGCAGCAAAGGTTTACAGCAAGTGTTTCTACTTGCATGATTGTGAGAGTAGAGCCCAGAGGCATTGATGAAGAGTACTTGGGTCCATATATGCCTGCTCCTGTTCCATCAATCGTTTTTGATCCGTCCGTGTACCAAATGGAGGATTTTTGGTCTAATTGACTTATTTTTCCCTTTACTATGGTGCGGTCTTCTATGACCACTTCGAAGGGTGTGTGAAGATCAAACTTAAGCGGCATTATATCTGATGGTTGTGATAAGATTTCTGGCGCTATGTAACCCAGAATCCCCAGGTGTCCCTTCAGATCACCAGGTAATAATTTTTTTGTATCTTGGAGCCGTAATGCCGCTATCAACGCCTCCTTTTTCAATTTTAAATGAAGAGGAGGGAGATTTAGGATTACTTCCAGGGCAATAGTCGGGGTGCTTCTCATAGCATCTGTTATGCCCAAGCACGCAAGCCGCTGCAGTTTTTGCAGCTTGTTTTGCGTAGTTTTTTCTGATGTTTTCGTCCACCATACTAACGATGCATATGTGACAATGGATCTTATAACCGCTGTGTATAACCAGTGGGTTATTTTTGGTTGTAGTCCCCAGGTCTTTCCGAAGAGTCTACGGCATGCCCATAGGCACGATGTAGCCCTGGAAAGAGTTTTGTCAATGTGTGAATTCCAGTTGAGTCTCTGATCTAGGGTTGACCCTAGATACTTAGCCTGTTCCGAAAATTTCAGAGTATGTCCATTCAGAAAGGGGGGCTTTAAGTTCAACTTTCTACGTCTTGTGAATGGAATTAGAATGGTTTTGTCTGGATGGATGCTGAGTCCCTCTTCAGCACACCATTCATTAACGATGTTAAGGGCTTTTTGCATTAGGTTCGATAAGATTCCATCATGCTTTCCCCTAATGATGATAACTAGATCATCAGCATAGCCTTGTGCGTTGAAGCCAGCGTTGTTCAGTCTTTCTAAGAGGCCATCAACAACTACTAACCATAGTAACGGCGATAGGACACCTCCTTGAGGGCATCCTTTCACTGCTGACACCGATATTTCGGTGTCTCCAAAAGTGGCAGTTATGATCTGGCCTTTGAGCATTCCTTTAATCCATTTGATGGTGGGTGTTTTGACACCCTTATTGTTTGCACCATTGCTAATGGATGTATAGGAGGTATTATCAAAGGCTCCTTCAATGTCTCCAAATAGAACTAAGGCTATTTCTTTAGCCTCTAGTGTTCCTTCCCTTTCTTTGACTAGATCGTGTAGGGCATCAATTGTGGACTTGCCTGGTTGGTAGACAAATTGTTTTTTATGAAGTTTTATGAAACTTCTCATATGGTTGTCGAGAATTTTCTCCATTGATTTTAGAAGAAAGGAGGTTGAGCTTATCGGGCGATATGATTTAGGCTCATCTGGAGACCTCTTGCCCATTTTCGGTTTAAATAATACTTTGACTTTCCTCCATGATTGGGGTATGTAGCCAGTGAGTAGCTGGCTTTGTATATAGCTCTCAGACACGGGGCTGTATATGTGTTGCCTCTTTGCAACATGACCGGATAGATTTCGTCCGCCCCTGGTGATTTGTAGGGTTTGAAGCTTTTGGTGGCCCACTTCACCTATCTAGGGTGAGGATTCGACCCGCTAGATTTCTGCTTTCCCTACTGGAGCTATACAGTTCTAGCTCCTTTTGTTGGGTGTTGTTGATGGGGAGTATTTTCGAGTCCGGGAAGTGGGTATTCAAAAGTACCCTCAAGCTTCCGCCGAAGTCTTTAGAATACTCTCCTCCAGGCTGAACATAATAAATAATGAAAAGGATTTTATCAAATTTGATTATTAATTATTGAGCTCAGCGGGGTTGAAGGAAAAAACATAATTTCGCGTAAAATTCAGAAGGCAAAAATACTAATGATGATTAAACAGATTCATGTCAAAGATTTAGTGTGATGAAGTGTCGTATATGGTATGAGTTATCTGATATTTAAAACGTTATTTATTATTTTGATGAATTGAGTTTTCAGTATACTACTAATCATTATTAATCTGAAGACTAAAATTCCAGAAAGACGGCTACATTTGAAGAAAAAAATACGTCTCCTCATCCCAGCAGTTGCCAAGACGAATAACCACAAATTACGTTTAAAATTGCTCCACCACCCATCTTACTCGCCATATCTAGCCCTAAGCGAATTCTTTTTGTTGTCGAATCTAAAAGTTGCGCTCGGAGAATAGAGATTGTCATCAAATGTGGTTACACACAATCATCTTCGGAAACAGTAAAAACATGACGAGAAATATTTGAATGAGGTAAAGAAATGAAAGCAAAAACAGGCGAGTTTGAACGAGGTGAACCATTTATCAACAAAAAAGTGGTAGGTTATCGAGATTCTCTTCCCACCGAGGGAGCATAGAGTGGTCCGATGCGTCAATAATAGAATTGGAATGTCAATTCGGAAGGTGAACTTCGTTATTGTAAGGTTATGTTGGTTTCCCATTTCCAACTGTCTAGGAATAGTAGTAAATACAATAAAAGATCAAAATGGCCAAACCATGCTGTTGGCAAGGATACCACGACGTTTTGAATAGAATTTGCCAACAAAATTTCAGTTTGGTGCGCGATTGGGTCGAGTGAATAAGAACGCAATACAATACAATATAATAATAGTTAGGAGTGAGGGTTGACTGACAGCCCCGGCACTGCGTCTCAGTGTTTTCTTGTGACACACTCTCTTTATACTTCATCCACACATCCACAAGCCCCATCTTCTTTATAAAGGTTATAAGCAAAGTATGACTAAGAATTCATGAAGCTCCTTCAGTTCCAGTTTGTCCCTCAAGCCTGATCTTGTTCCCAATCAGGCATTCACACAATACTTGTTCTATTGATTTTTCATATTTCAAGTAAATCTGTGTAAGGGTTCCTCGATCACTTAGGTGCATTCTGAGGCAATTTGCCGTAAGGACTCAGACAAGCTTCGACTCTCGTAGTGGAAGATTCTCTTATGGCAAGCTGAGCGCTTAAAGATTCAGTTATCACACTTTCAGATCCATCTACTTATAGTTCTCCAGCCTTAGAACCTCCAGGAATATATCGAATCCAGGATCCAGCCCATAATATATCATAATATCCATGGCTGCGTAGTTAAATTACCTGAATTTATTCATTTACACAATGTTTTGGTTAGACTAAGCAGCATGTCGCAGGGGAGACTCAGAACTGGCTAGCTTATAGAACGCCAGAATAATACCTATAAACTATAACCTTAAAATCTACTACAAATACGCCTCTAATTTTTCGGAACTCTTGAGTAAAAAATATTGAATGGTATTACGTCGACCAATTCACCAAAGAGATTTATGAGGCACAAAAACTAAATGGCAGATGTTTACAGAAAATGCGCCTTGTTGAAGAATACGAGCCTTTATTGTAATATACATAATTAGCTTAGTGATAAAATTACCAAAAATTGTAGATTGAATTATATTTGTATATAACAATTTCATTGGATAGATTGTGCCAAACGATTATTATTAGTATACTAGAAATCTATCGATGATATTATGTTCTCATTTTATTGAATTTGTCTCTGTTCTCGTCTTCCTGTGCGGTTAGAAAAGAAAGTCTGAGAAGGTTATTTTAATCTTCCATAAATAATTCCTGTTATGCATATCGACATCATATTATTCGTAGATGTTTACCCAAGAGCCAAACCGAAGTATTGCCACTGTTCGAATCAGTCCAAGATATCGCATATCGAATTTCTTGGGGATATTTGGCCGTATATCACTCGGTATATCACGTTTGGCCGATAAATCAGTGCCTTGCCGCTCCGTGCTCCGGGGCTGCACAAACTGTTGTGACACGATGGGGTGGGAGCCTTTTGCCCTTCGTTTTCTAACCATTTCTTGCCACTCTTCGTTACGCAAAACGGATGATGGAGTATTGCATTATGGGAATGAGCTCAAATTTTCGCAACTATTAAATAGAAATTTTCTCTGATTTACGACGTACGATAATTTCAATTCGATTCAAACGCAACTAATAAATTTGTGGACGAAACAACAGATGTTCATTTTTTATTTGTCCAAATGCAAAATTTAACAAATGGCTGAGTCGTAACTCGATGGTGAAGATATTTATTCATTATGCTCCTTGATGGCGATTGGCTATATGTCTTTTCTGATTTGTCTAACGGGCTTCAGAGGAGAAGGGTCTAGACTCTTAATTTAAATAGCTCCTGAAGGGTGGAGGCCACCTGTGAATTATATGAATATCTTCTGAGTTTTTAATACAACTATCGAGTACATTGTGAAAGTGTTCAAGCGATTTTTGTGTAGAAACCAATTTTATAAAAACCAACAACGAAAAACGTTAAGCAAATGCATATTTCCACTTTAGTCGTAAGAGTTTCATTTAAGATACCAATGTACCTAGAGCATTGTTTCTCAACCAGGTGGGGTCGCGTTTGTTATTAAAGGGGTCGAATTCTGACCATTAGTCGGTCTGCCGTAGTAAGATTTCTAAACATACAAATTATGCTCAATATTCGTTCATTAAAGTATTAAATTTTGATTAGTGTTATAAAATGTAATTCTTCTTTTCCTTCTTCATGAGCCTGTAGCCATCAAGTCCTGGACGTAGGCCTCCTCTTTCCCCTTCCACGCGGAGCCGTCTTGGGCGAGATGCATCCACTCTCTCCCCGCAATCCTCCGGATGTCATCACGCCATCTTGTCTGGAGCCTTCCCACGCTAAACCACCAGCCGCTTGGTCCATCTGTCGTCGCTGCTATGCGCCACGTGTCCCGCCCATCGCCATTTCAGCGCGGCTGCAGTCGCCACTATGTCCTCAACCTTAGACTTTTGTCGTATGACGTTATTCCTGACTCGATCACGGATGCTTATGCCCAGCATGCAGCGCTCCATTGCCCTCTGTGTCACTCTCAGCTTTTTCGCACCTCTTCTTGTTCGTGTAATGGCCTCTATACCATATGTCATAACTGGTAGGACAGGTTGCTGAATGCTGCCCAGGCAAGTCCTACTCTTCTGTTTAGATCTGCCGTTTGATTTTTACTGCCAAACTGGATTTTGTGACATAGTCTTACGTCCTCAATGGCTGAATTTTCCACCACAATTATATTTGGCGAACGGGTCATGACTTAGGTTCTTCTTAAGGCCGACTTTCTTGGATGCATCATTTAGTTGTTGGAGCATGGTTTCCATTTCCTTGAGGTCTGTGTGAATCAACATAATATCGTCAGCAAAACGCAGATGGTTTAAGTAAAATCCATCTATGTTAATTCCCCTTTCCGCAATGTTAATTCCTCTTTCCTCTATGTTAATTCCTCTTTCCTTCCAGTTTAGCTCCTTTATGGCGTACTCGAGTGCAAGGGTAAACAGCTTCGAGGATATGGTATCACCCTGCCTCACCCCTCTCATTATAGGGATTTTTTCCGTCTTCCAGTCTTCATTAAGAGTGACTTGCAGGCTACCATTGTTGTACATCTCTCTAATTAAATTTGTATACCTTGAGTCTATTCGCGCTTGGTTCATACCTTCCAGCACTGCCCAGACCTCGATACTGTCAAGATATTTTTCATAGTCCACAAAGGCCGAACCGAGTGGCATATTATATTCGTTGCACTTCTCCACCAAAATTTTCAATGTGCTGATATCGCTCCAGAAACCCGCTTGCTCGTTCGGCTGAAGAAAATCTAATTTCTTCTTTAACTTCTTGGTTAGTATTTTCGTCAGCAACTTGTAGAGGACACTTAATAAACTGATCGGTCGGTAATTGCCTATGCAAGCTGCATCACCCTTCTTGTATAATATGACCACTTCGGCATTCTTCCACTTCCCAGGAATGCTACTCTCTTCAAGGCACTTGTTGAACAGCATACATAGAGCTGTCTCCAGCTGGTCCCCTCCCCTTTTGAGCATTTCAGCGGTGACTGGGTCCTCTCCTGGGCTCTTCCTACTCTTCATTTGGTTGATTGCGGCTTTGACTTCACATCTTGTAACTTCCGGCAGGTCTTCCGAATCCAGATTTAGAACTTTATCAATGCGCGGTTCCCCACGTGATGGAGCAGGAATTTTTTAGAATATAGCTCTATGTAGAAGTCTTGTATTATGTTAATTATTTCTGTTTTTTCATATTTAGCATTATTGTTGGCGTCCTTCAACTTGTGTATTCTAATTTTTCCTTTTGAAAGATTCGTGCTGTGTTCTTAAATTCATGTTATCTTCTATTGCCTGCTTCACCATTTGTGTCTGTCTGTTTCTACCATCTCTACGTATTGCCTTCTTTTCAGAATCTTGTTTAGCTCCTCGTACTCTTGAGGCTCCCTGTTTCTGTTCCGTCTCCTTTCTATAAGAGCTAGCGTTGGAGGGGACAATTTTGAATTTTGAATCTTCCTCCTACTACATACGTTCTCTGTAGAAGTAATTAGTCCATCATTTATAATATTGCACCTTTCTTTCAGCTCAGTAGACTAATTTATTTGCGGCAGCTTCACACTGAGGTTCTTTTGAAAATCATCTTTTCGGCCTTGTAACTCCCCTGTCGTTGGGCGAGGGGAAATTTAGTATCGTAATGTAATAACAACATGACAAAAAAACCTATAACTCACTTTATTAAGGTGATTGAAGTGATTATTCATGAACATTAATTAATTCATGCGATGTTTGGCATTAATTTTTACTTGAAGGTATTTCTATACGTGAATCATCTTTGCAAACACTTATCAGTAAACTATTTTCGTAATTGCAAACGATTTCTGTATTTGATTTTTCAAACCACCATAGAAGAGAAACTTTTTCTGCATAAGTAAGAAGTGGCAAAAGGTATCGAAAGGCATCCAGACTCACATCGTCGTACAAGCCAAATTTCATCTAAATCTTGAGATAAAAATTTCAGTTGTAGAGTTTTATCAGCTTCAACAATAATACCATCAAACGGATTGGGAACCCATCTATGTGATTAATCATTATTGTCATTTGGAAAATATTCTAGTAACTGAATCTCAATTCAAATGAAAGTGTTCTTCTGCTTTCCAACAGGCGGTCAAGAACTGAATTTTGTAAATTGGAATTTTTGTTAATATAATCAGAAGTTGGAGTATATAATTCAAAATTTCGTTTGTGAATGCGTATAATCCAAATAAGTTATAAGTTAAATACTTTCGTTACGACCTTGTAAACTCGAACTTAAGTTATTCGAATATGAAAATGTCACTCAAGTGAGTCAATAGTAATAAAGATTCTTTATCTTGTAAAAATTGTAAAAATGAACTATTTTCATCTGTAAATAGAATCATTCATCCCTCAAAGCCTAGCAAAAACTTTTCCACACAAAAATCATCTCATTTCAGTATGGAAAAGCAGTGAATGGTTCTTGGTACCCATTTCTTCGCAGAGTGTGGAATGCAATCCAATTTGTAAGTCATTGTGTCATAGAACACATCATCATTCGGAATCTTTTGTGTGACAAGCGCATATCTTTGAAGAAAGCAGTGCGTCCATTCCATATGCAGCATAATATCTCTTAATTTTACTATCATCCCACTGTTCTTCTCCTGTTAACGCTTTCGGGTCATCAGTACATACCGCAATGCTTTCGTTCCAGTCCAAGTTTTCGTTTTGTGTTGATTCAACAAATGCGTTAAAAAGTCCTTCCCCAGATGCTCGACCAGGAATCGATTTGCAAAATATCATATTTTCTTTTAAGACTCTTCACATCCATGTCGAACGAAATATGAAAATTGCGCCAAGTTCGATATGCCTGTTAACTCATCAGAACGAATGTAAAAAAATTCACTTGATTTATAAACTTATTCTTATATTTAGTTGTCAATGTCCACTGCCATTTCATGAATAAGCCTCGATATTGTATCATTTGAGAGGAGTATAGTTTTTAATTTTTTAGCTTCTTCCGTCCTTATAATATTGATCATATCAATGACGCAGGTAGAATGAGTCTTTCCGCAAAAGTATGTGGCTTAGATTTCGCAACTCGCATTGGTACTAAGTAGGATGCATGAAGTGCTGTATCTCATTATGCCTGAATTTTTCTATGGAAATTTGTTGATTTTTCAAAACAAGTGACTCACACTCGAAGAATGCTAACGGTTTGCCTTTAAAGGCTTCATGCTTTCTGCAGATAGGACTTGAAAACAAACAACACATTGTGGCTTGTCATCCATTGCAATAAATCAACTAGATGACAACCTAATGTTATTGAATCCCATGATTATGGTGTTGTTAACATTTCATAAAAACGAATATAATTGCATTTTCGAAGTAATATAACCAATTCTACCAGTTTTGTAAATATACTTTGAACTATAACATCGAGTACATACAATATTCTCACATCTAGTTTTTCACAAATTTTTCGATTTTGAGTCAGCTATCTCAATTTTTTTCCATAAATACTTAATTTGAACTATTCGTACGATTTAAAATAAAAGTAACATATTAGTATAAAAACTAGTTCACCCGTTCCACTCTACTCTTTCATTCGGACTCCAAATGAATACTTAAAACATAAGACACCGCATTAGCCGCTAGTTACTAGACTCGAATTGTGATGGTTCGGTAAGAAACATTTGATATACAGGGTGCTTCAACGAAAACTAAACAGAGGCTATATCTACCAAGATATTCATTTCTGATCGAAACGCAAAAACAGGTCAATTTTTGTTTCAAGAGAGACATCTTTTGGGGTACAAAACTTGCCTGAAATATCAACCCCTACGCGGGGGTTGCAATCCTCCATTTTGAATAGGGAAGATGGGTCGAGTGATGACTCAAAAAAAGGTGGTATCTTTGTCTACATCGCCTTGAACGAATTTCCATTTTAATTGAAAACTGTAAAAGATACAGGGTGAGCAACTGAAAATAGGGAAGACTATTTCCTGAGACTATTCAAGTTTCAGTGAAGTAAAACGGATAAGATCCATGCTGATCAATGGCAGTCATCATCAAGTATAATCCTCATCTCGAATTTCAACCCCTATAGCAGGGTGACCACCCTTGAAAATTTGGAAGAGGGTAGATGGGTCGAGTGATACCTCTAAAAAGGTATTATCTTTCTCTGCATCTCCGTGAACAAATTTTCATTTTTATTGAAAACTGTACAAGATACAGAGTGAGCAACTGAAAAATAGAGGAGACTATCTATCGCCCTGATCTATTCAAGTATTAATGCAAAAAAAGGAACAGATTCATGCTGATCAATGGCAGTCATCATCAAGTACCATCCTCATCTCGAATTTCCACCCCTGGAGCAGGAGTGACAACCCTTGAGAATTTGGAAGAGGATAGATGGGTCGAGTGATACCTCGAAAGAAAGGTATTATCTTTGTCTGCATCCCCGTGAACGAGTTTTCATTTTTGATTGAAAACTGTAGAAGATACAGAGTGAGCAACTGAAAAATAGAGGAGACTATCTATCGCCCTGAGCTATTCAAGTATTAGTGCAAAAAATGAAACAGATTCATTCCAGATCAAAGGCTATCATCTTTGATCTAAATGAGTCTATTCCAGTTTTTTGCACTAATACTCCAATAGTGTTGGGGCGATAGTCTTCCCTATTTTTCAGTGGCTCACTCTGTATCTTCTACAGTTTTCAATCAAAAATGAAAATTCTTTAACAAGAATGCAGACAAAGATAATACCTTTCTTTCGAGTTATCACTAGACCCATCTACCCTCTTCCAAATTTTCAAGGGTTGTCACCCTTGCTCCAGGGGTTGAAATTCGAGATGAGGATGGTACTTGATGATGACTGCCATAGATCAGCATGGATCTGTTCCATTTTACCTCACTGAAACTTAAATAGTCTCAGGGAAATAGTCTTCCCTATCTTTCAGTTGCTCACCATGTCTCTTTTACAGTTTTTAATTAAAAATGGAAATTTGTTCAAGGCAATATGGACAAAAATACCACCTTTCCTTTGAGTCATCACTCGACCCATCTTCCCTATTCAAAATATTCAAGGATTGCAACCCTCTCTTAGGGGGTTGATATTTCAGGCAAGTATTGTACCCCAAAAGATGTCCCCCTTAAAACAAAAATTGACCTGTTTCTGCGTTTCGATCAGAAATGAATATCTTGGTAGATATAGCCTCTGTTTAGTTTTAGTTGAAGCACCCTGTATATCAAGCGCAAACGAAATTGAAAGCTCGAAATTCTTCATAAAAAAGTACATGGCACGCCTCTTCCGTATGTTTCACTAAATCTAGATGAGTTTACGGGCAGTATATAGAAATAGAACCGTAATGATTTCTCTCCATTGATCGATTCTAGAAAGGTTTATCCTTAAATAGGTATTCGAAAAATATCTCTAAGAATCGCCAGTGATTGAATAACGACGAACAACGAGCCTTAGTCCGATTTCCACAGCTGGAGGTAATACCAGCCATTTCTCGTCGCGAAAAATTGTCGCAATAAGTGATGAGCTAAAAGAAATACGTTTTCGAACGGTTCAAAATCTGAAATCGGAAATTTGGAGGGTGAATGTTAATTGTATCATGGCAGTCTTTCTCTGCTAGATTATCGCTTCGTTTTGGAGGTTGATAGCAGTTTTTTCGGAATAGAATGCAATTTAAGTTAATATCACCGGAATGATTCTCACATATATTTCGTTCCAAGAGTCCACGTCTGGGTTCTTGTCAATTTCTGAGAGGTTTCTGCCGCCACTTCGATCCAGTTTCCGCGTGACGAAGTGAGTTTTTTTAACTCAGACTCATTTCTGTGATTTTTCTGCCACGTTATAAGCATATATAATTTTCGTTTCTCAATATTTTTTTCATGCAACGCTTGAGCGCTGTCACGTTCGAAAATTACAGAAGAAATTTTGAACGCGACAGAATAAATTATTTCAGCCGAATCATCATTCTTTCGTTTATGAATGGAAAATCAATGAAAGAGATTAGTGCTGCTACGTTCTAAACGCGACGCATTTACCGATACCTTGAAGAACCTTATCTTGCTGGCCACTTCAGGGGACTAGTTTTTCTTCTCATTAGTAGTGAGAGTGGTGATATCGAATTCATACGAGAACTGTTGTGTTGAAACTGAAAAATTATATATGTGCTAATAGTTTGTATTCCGACGAAAATTCTGAATCTATAGATTGATTGATGGTTCACTGATTTTATTCATCATTATTGAGTTATTAAATTTGCCATAGAGTTTGGGTGAGTTTGAACTATTTTTTTCGCTCTCTCAAAACAGTTATAGATCATTTTGTTTCTATTATGATTTCTAGAACTTGTACCTGGGTATATTTTTTGGGCATTGGACTCATAATTGATTGCAGTAGTCATTGTTGGCGTAGTAGCCCTGATAAGTCCTTATTCTAGTGGACAAAATCAAATTGGCATATCTAGCTACATTCCTCCATATGAGAGTAATGAGAAGTTGTAGGATTTGGCAGTGTTTCTTCGAGGGACATGCACTCAAGTTACCAATATTTTAATTGATTGGGACATTCTAAAGGACTGCAAATTTATTGTTTTTATACAGTATATAAGTGCGAAACTTTTCGATAATTTCAAGTGCCATTCTTAGCGGCTCCAAATTATCTTCTATAATATACAATTTTAAGTGCAAAACTCTTCAAGAATTTTGAGTACCAATTCTTAGTTACTAGTTAATTTCATATACATACGTTCTCACTGCAAAACTATGCAAGGATTTTGAGCGCACCACTTTGTAGTATGAGTTTATTTGAAAACTAATTCCTACGCTTTATCTACTAAGTATCTCTAACAGTAAATGTAAAAAATATTGAATACGCTTTCGGTTTTTTATACCATTCCAAAAAGTTTTTTTTTTGATCATAAGCATCATTTGGTGTTACGTTATTGATTTGCTGCTTATCATGGTATTCAGCCTTACCTATACCGTGTTCATATATACCAGGGTAACTCAAAACATCCGTCCTTATTCTCAGCGTTCAAACCTACTGCACGTAGCGTATATAATTACCTCGTTAGAACTGTGAATGAACTAATTTGCTAATTCAATTATTGATATTTGGTTTATATATATTTTGGTGGATAAGTGCAATATTGTGTAAGTGTTAAAGGATTTGGCCAGAACTATGTCCCAAGTAGTTGGACTTCATTATTTTGTTCAGCTTAGGTGCGTAATCTATATGATTTCTATTCTTTCTAGTTTTTGGATATGTAAAAAAATAAAACTATTGGCACCCTTGTAATTTTTTTGTAACATAGTGATTTACAGCTAATACTTAATTATATGGGAATCTGAAAATCTTTCATATTTTTTCTTGAATTTCAAATTTCTACTACCTATGTGAACCACGCCCTAGCCTGGGAACTGAATAACTATTCTGTTCAATTTTTTTTCGCGTTATAGAAATACAGGTAGGTCACAGCACGAGTTGTGGTTTCGTTGAAATGGAGCAGCGCTCCACTCTTGGAAAAATACTCGATTTGTCAACTTGTCAAGGCCTATTTCTTTACGCATTGTATATTATATCAAAATAAAAGACCTTAAGGCAAAGACGAATTCACGCGGAGAGTTTTCGAGGTTCCTTTATTGATATATTTCAATTATTTCTTTCCAAATTTAACTCATGTGGGCGCCCATGTGTCCTCCGTTACGTTAAAATCGAAAGTCCATCAGAAATAATGCTATGTGTGGATGGCTAACCGTGATCAAAATACAAATTTTCATCCAAATCATTAGAGCCAAATAATTACATACATATACATACGAGAATTGCCCGTTAAGAATTATAAGATGAAAAACTTAAAATTAATCACCGTGTACTTCAAGAAGCTACGCAAGTATACCAAAACACAATAATTTCTTTTAGCACTTGAAAAAGTGACGGAAAACAGAGCCGAACGAGAAATTACATTTGCGTTAAAAGGCGAAAAAATTAAATACAATTAGAGCGCCCGACGTGTACTGGAAAGGGGCCAAACTGAAAAATGACGTTTAAATGGTCCTTAATTAGCAAACTAAACCCCGCTCTCTTTAAAAAAGATTAAATCGTGTGTTTGTGAAGCGCCCTAATGCCGAATGACTGACATGAGCTCGTTGTGAATGCCCGCTCTCCCTGCGGCAGGGGTGAACTGAAAAAGTAAACTTGTTAACTCGATATGAATACTTTCACCTCAATTTTATAATATAAAGCGAAAGGAATGTTCGCGAATGAATGGCGGTTTTCAGAAAATTACCTGAATATTTTCTTGATGTATTATGACTCAATATGATGTTTACCCCCTTTGCGTTTTGTTTTATTAAATATTTAATTTTCGGTTTTTCCATTCAATATTGATCGTGAATATGTTACTGAAGCCTTAGGTTCTTCCAGGCTTGACATTTACAAACCAATTCTTTTAAAATTTCCTCTTACTTGAGGAAAAAAGATAGAAACAGTATTATTGAATTTTTTTTGCAAAAAACTCTTCTTTAGGAGACCACCCATAACAATGCAAGTTTATACAATTACATCATAGAAGAATATGATGCATCTCCATAGCATTATATTTCGCTAAAATGAACATGTTTCACCAATAGCTGAAAGCGCATCTTTCAGTCATTTTAGGTACTTTCAGTAAAAACCTATTCAAAATTCAATTTCATTTAGAATGGTGTTCCCATGTTTAAAAGGCATTTGATACTGGTCCCTCAAGATAGGCAGATTGCAGTTGTGGAATTATAGCCAGTTTCCTGAGTAACTTTCAGAATGAAAATCTTACTGGCATATGAAGGACATTCCTAGCAATTAAATATATTTGAGGATTAGTCCTCTATCCGCTATACACTGTCGATATTCAAGCAAGAAAAGAAACTATAATGAGTACATTCACAGAACATTCAGTCATTATGGCAAAAGACATATTTGACTAAAGCAAAGTTACAGTCATTGGGTTCCACAAATAGACTATAGACTGAAAAATATAACTTAGTAGTTCCAAATTGGTCAATATGATTGTTCGAAATACAACTGAAGAATATTCATTACAGAACGCCCAATTCTTTATATAAAATACCTCAGAGTTCATCTTTATAATAGGTACAACTAAAAATATCGTGTTATGCAGGAATGCAAGCAAATCAGTCTCAAAATTGCCTACATAAACATTCTGCTTAGTAGATAAATAGTCCCAAATTGATCTGAAATCAAAGAGACTAGTTTCTCAATCTATAGCTCTATAGTGAGGCCAAGTTGAACTTATAGGGTGCAAATATAGGGTTCGACTTAAGCACCGATTCAATTGTTAAGTCAGAATCGACAACATGCAATTCTTCAACTGATTCAACGAATATCTTGAAATCAAATGCATCCATGAAATACTCACGATACAGAGTAAAGCACGAAATGAGACTACTGAACCCATTGGCGTAGAAGTATTACAAATTTAGACAATAAGCACGAAAGAGAAGATTGAAGCATACTAAAACACAGGAGAAGAGGTTAAGTTAAAAATTAACTTAATTTTAACTTTTGAGAAACACAAACATGATGATTTATTAACCGAACTCGTCTTGTTTGTCATGTAAATAGAAGTAGAAATCAGCAAAAGTAGTAAATTGAATTATAATTTACGTTGTACTGAGCATATCCAATAAAATATGGTGAAAAACGTGTGGAAGTTCTTCCAATATCTTGGTTCGCTAATCAGGTAATTTAACTAGCATTTCGTAGACTATTCACACACTCTACAGAGGTATGAGTCACTTTTACTCATTACATGGAAGTGCTTTTTTGAAGAACAATGTCAAGTCTTTATGCTCATCATTTGTCGTAGTTTTGTCTTTACATTGCCAGATATTTGATTACTGTTTTGTCACCAAGATACTACAGAAGTAACTACAAATACTACAGACAATATCTGGCTAACCTAGAGCTTTCCTGTCCGTCCAATAAAGTTTTCAACTATTTAAGGATTAAGGGTATATCAACACAAGTTGCTCATTTGCATCGATGGTAGCCCTGAGGGTTTCAATATTGTTTTCTTGGACACCCGTTTGACTTGCCTGTCCGGTCCAATGTTGCTTCTGCACTGTGGCCTTTCATCCAATAATAAGAGATATAGTTGGTTACAATCACGTCTGCCAGAGCCTCGTGGTATTGCCATGTTATCCTAGAAGAGATTTAATATCTTGTAGGAATAGTATTGATTGTCTACTGTCTGAGCAGATTCTTATGGTTTTGACCTTCATCTTCCTTCGAACTATTTCTGTTGTAGAGAGTCACACCTATCAGCTCTATGCGAGTACAACGTGGCTGTGACTATACAAAGTCCCATTGTACGAGTACACTCCACATCCTACACCTACTTTGTTCTTTAAACCGTTCATGCAGTTTTCAATGGTTGCTTCGAAAACGATTTCATTTTCATCCTACAACGGTAGGATGTATGGTTTGTCGAAAGCAAGCTGGGGTGGCATTTTGTCGGTTTCTGCTTGCATCAAAAGTACCTCAGTATTCGTTCTAATCCTCGTTTTTCTTTTCCTAGTAGGTATTCTTGATTACATCAGTTATTTGTCAGGAAAGTCATCTTCGAATTTTTATTGATTTTAGATCTAGATGTTTTGAAATCCACAAATTAGCAACTGAAGCAACTGGAATAGAAAAACTGGAGAGTGCCTTGCTGCAAAGTATAGGGGATAATGAAATTGCAGGTTAACTGGCTTAAGCAAGCGAGAAGATTTATCGTCAATTCGCCCAATAAGACTTTACAATTTCTATCAGACCTATCTAGAGACGAATTGAAAACCATAACAGACCTATTAATACGGCGCTGCTCAGCAGGATTTCTCAAATTCGATATGGAATTTAGAAGTAGAAAGAGGTCGACATCTGTAGGTATCATTCAGTCAATAAATGTAAATGATGCGAATCAAAGAGGCCAAGTGAGTCTTGCCGCTTATGATCAGTTGAGAATTTAAGGTCACAACACTCTCAAGTATATATACAGGGTTAGGCAAAAGTACCAGAACGGCTAATTATCTCAGTTATTTACCGAGTGATTTTTTTGGAAATTGGTATTCCTACATTGTGAAGCATAAAGAATTCAGTGTCAATATGTTGTGCTCAATAGTGTTTCCGGTGTAGCCGGAAATGACCACAACATGAGAATTTCAAATATAACACCCTATATGTTTATTTATTTTTAGATTCAGAGGAAGAAACTTCTTTAGAAACAATCAAGAAAAATGCTTTTCCTCCAATGTCGTGTTCATAAAAAAATCAAAATGACAATAATTATTATCACCTAAATCAAATTACTCTCGAATTCATAATAAACGTGACAGGTTGACAATTATTGTCAAGTATTTGTTGAAGTTCCATTAACCTCCTAACAATAACCTAATCGATCACTCAAATTTCTAAGAGAATTTTGCAAAAATTATGAGGGTATCAAATTTATTTCTTCTGTTATGCGACGTCTTAACTCATCTAGATTGGCAGATCGTTCTCTATAAACTCGGCATTTCAAGTGGCCCAGTCGCCAGAGGCGATAGATCAGGTGACCGCGGGG
The DNA here is from genome assembly GCA_013387265.2 of Cryptolaemus montrouzieri. Lineage (NCBI taxonomy): Eukaryota > Metazoa > Arthropoda > Insecta > Coleoptera > Coccinellidae > Cryptolaemus > Cryptolaemus montrouzieri. The sequence continues at coordinate 66,763,386 of JABFTP020000021.1, read as the reverse complement.
GCCACTCGATAGAACCTCTTCTACCGATCCTTCTTTCCGGAAAAATTTCATCCAGATAATTTCGAACATCTACCGCAAAGTGTGGGAGAGCTCCATCTTGTTGGAACCATACAATATCACCTGGGTTAACGGATTATTTAAATTTGGAAATAAGGCTGTTATGGCTGTCAACATTTCATTTGTTAATAATTCCAAATATCGCTCTCCATTCAAATTCCCTTCTATAAAAATGGACCAATTATGTGGTCACCGATAATATCGGCCCAAAGATTCAATTTTTGTGGATGTTATGTACGAACCTCTCTAATCCAATGTGGCTTGTATCTCGACCAAAGACGGCAAGTATACCTATTTACTGCACCGTTAAGGCAGAACGTAGCTTCATCCGAGAATACGATTCTATTCAAAAAATTTAGATTCGCCATCATCATTTTCATGATGGTCTCCGACAATTGTACTATACGGTCAGGATCGTCTTCAGTAAACTCATGGACGAAATGGATTTTATATGGTTTCATTTTTTCTGTTTTCAGTATCCTACAAACTGACCTCTGAGAAATATCATGATTAGAGGCTAGTTCATTTGTAGAAACCAGAGGATTTTCCCCAATTGCCAGTAAAATGTCCAACTTTGTTTCTTCGTCAGGGCGTCCTGCTCAAGGGATATAATTTGATGTATTGAACAGACTGCGAACTTCTTGGTAAGATCGTTGTCTGTCACCATATCCGCGAATCATCAAAACCTCTATCCGTTCTGCTTCACTTAGCTTGAATACCATTATTAGGAATTGAAGTGCGAAAAAATAAAAACTTCAACAAATACTTGACATTATTTGTCAACCTGTCCCGTTGATTATTAATGCAAAAGTATTTTGATTTAGGTGATACAATTTTTATAATTTTTATTTTTTATGAACTCGACATTGAAACGAAATGTTTTTTGCTAATTGTTTCTAAAGTATTTTTTTCTCTGAATCTAAAAATGAATGGTTATATAGGGTGTTGCATTTCAAATTTACATTTTTTGGTCATTTCCGGCTACACCGGAAACACTAGCGAGCACAAAATATCAACACTGAATTCTTTATATTTAACAATATAGGAATACCACATACACATACTGTTGCCTAACCCTGTATATATATATATATATATATATATATATATATATATATATATATATATATATATATATATATATATATATATGAGTTAGGTTAGGTTTAGTACAACATAATCGAAAATAGAAATCCACCTCGTTTGAAAAATGCCTTTTCCTTTCAATTTGTGATCTAAATCATTAACGTAACCCATATTTACTTTTTGCATTTCGATACCTTTTTTTGAATAACTAGTTCTCCTTGTACCCTTATCATAATAAATATTCTTATAAGTGGTTATAATAGTGTACAAAATATCATACTATGTGATCAAAGTTCTTCAATCTCCACCGCCTCTTTCTCCAAATCTAACATTATTCGCGTATTAGGTATTTTTTTTCCAATTCCCAACTAAGCAATTTCACAGATTCGCTGTAGTGCTACTTCTACTCTCACTACTATTACTTCCTGTGGAAAAAATTTGAAAACTAAAAAAAAAGAAGTCAAAACCAGTCACTAGTTGTATTGGGAGCATAATAAATGAATTATTTTCGTATTTATACAACTCCTTCCCTGAAATCCAGAAATATAATTATAATTCATGAAAGGGCATTCAATTCAAACGAATTGCAAAATAGAAAAATTCAGGGGGCCCGGTGACTTTTGCCGCTCCGAAATGGCGCCTCTTCTGGAAGTCGAGGATCGATAGAGTAAAAGCGTAGGTGAAAAAAAAATTAAAACTGCGCCAGGAATGGAATCATTAAAAAGTTTTTTCCATTTAAAGTCGTATCGTTTCGGCATTAACCTACCTCACGAACTTTGTTAAACATTTTACTCCTGTTAGAAGGAGAAAGTTGGCGGAACGTAAGCGTAGTATGTGTCGACGAAGTTACCGCCAGTTCCAAATTGAAGTGAACTTTTTATGGAGTGGTATGAATTTCGTGAAATCGATATTGTTTACGTTCTCCGATCCTCTAGCTCGGTCTCAACATGGGCATGAGGAAGGCGAGATTGTTGTTACGATTTGCATTCACTTCATTGAAAATACAAACAAAATATAAAAGAAATAAGTTTTTGTATGAAATTCGATCCAGTAGCATAGAAACCACAAGATACACATGTAATTCTATGAAATGCGAGAATAGAATATTGAGTCGCGGGAATTACCAAGACAATTGTACTCAATAACAATTTGCCTTCCGGTTTCAATATAAATTTCACATCAACTGAATATGTGGATACACATTCGATGTATAATTTAGCATCTTAGAATGTTGCAGTAGGTGAAAATACGCAGATAGAAGTATTCCTACCGTTCAGACTTTTTAGCGACTATTTCAAGAAATTATTGGATTGATTTCAGCTACGACTAGATTAATTAATACTTTCAGGAAGTTTAAAGTGTAGGCCTACAGTACGGAGACTAGACGCGTTTTCATCAACATTTGTATTCTCGGTCTTATACTTGTATATGTTTCAAATATCTATTTATTCCAGGAAAAATTATGCTACCACCTTACGTGAGTGAGAGCCTTCAACGTTTCAATACTCTCAACAAAATGTCACAATATGACTAATATATTAATTATGATCTGTATATATATATATATATATATATATATATATATATATATATATATATATATATATATATATATATATATATATATATATATATATATATATATATATATATATATAGACACAGGGTGTCTACTATAAAAGGTGCCAAACTTCAGTAGGTGATAGTACATGTCATTTGCAACAAAAATGTTTCATAACATTTTTTAGAGAAGTTGATAATCTTCGAGTTATTTAACACTTACACTTCTTGATTTTACGAAATTTTTGCTTCTCTCTATAAAAACAATAATATCTCGGTTACTCCTATAGCTACATCAAATCTGACCATACCATTGGAAAGAGCATCGAATTTGCTATAAGAAAGGTAAGTACTAATGGTGAAAAAAATTGTATAATGGGTGTTGTAAAAGGCTAAATGAAAAAATTATGAATAAAATTAGTGGTATTTTCTTGTTACATGTACCACCGAAAACTGATCTATAAGTAGCTGTTTTTTTTTCTGACAAAAACTACTTCATTTAACTGGCTTTCAAATGGTGTTTCAACTTTTGAGCTAACTATTTTTTTTTTCAGCAATATCATAGGTTAGAGGAACTAAGAAAAATTAATTAATCATATTTTCACGAAAGAGATTTAAAAAATATAACAGGTGTTCAAATGCCTTCCTTTTTTTGAATTCACTTAACACATCTTTTCCATAAACTATGAACTACTCTTTGAAGTTGAATGTGTTTTTGACTTATTTCGTTACAACAGATTCGAATCCTTTCAATTAATTTTTCTCGAGTATCAACGGGAATTCTATAATGTCTTTAATGAGCCCCACATATGAAAACCAAGCGGCGTAAGGTCAGGGCTCCTGGGTGGTCATCTCACCGGCCCGAATCGACCTTTCCATTTCTCTCCAAATCTCTTAGCCATCCAATTGTGGACCATTCTAGAATTATGAGCTGGACAGCCGTTCATTTGAAAGCAAAGGTGATGCTAAGTAGCTATTGGCGTTTCTTCCAGAACGTTCATTATTTCGTTATTTAATGGATTTAAAAATTCGTTTGAATTGTGACGATCGGGAAGTATAACTGGCCCGACAAGCTTACCCCTCCTCAACCCCAACCTCACATTTAATCTCATCTCGTGCTGAGAGTGTGACACAATAGTGTCATGAGGATTTTCTGTATCCCATATATGGGAGTTTCTCAAATTTATCATACCAACTTTGGTAAAAGTTGCCTCATCCGTCCATAAAATTTTATCTGATCCCCAATCCTGTAATTTATTCATGTACCACCTACAAAATTGCAACCTCAACTCACAATCCATTGGCAATAGGTCTCTTGAACCTTACTCAAATGGTGAGGATGTAAATTGTTTCGCTTGAGAACTCTTTGAACCGTAGAATGATGAAGTCTCAATGCAGCACCATTTCTCCGAGCACTTGTTATAGAGTCATTGCTGATCATTTCCACCACCTTGTCTAATTTTTAAGCCACTGAATGAACGAGTTTCACCGGAGCGCCTAAACACTTCAACAAATGTCTTTCTGCAAGGTTGCTGTCTGTTTGGAAAGCGCAATGCATACTCCCGCACCGCTGCACGAAAATTTCCAACGCGAAGCCATAAACAAATAACATATCTCGATATTCAATATTTGAGAAACTAGGCCTGTTTTGTTTTTTCGAAAAAGAAAATGGAACAGTAAAAGGGGAAAATATAGACTTCGATTCATTAATTCATTGAATGACAGTTCTTATGAAATTCTAAATATTTTATTTGTTTTAAAATCAAGTAGTACAAGCCTTCTGTGATTTATTCTTTTACGATTCTTTTTCTAATTTTCTTCTTCTAATCCGGAAAAATTAGTTATTTCTAGTTTCTTAAACATTCACTTTCCAGATATGTTATTTATTTATTGCTTATTATTATTGAAAAGTCATTTGTGGAATTGTTTAGACGCTCCGGTGAAAGTAGTTCATTTGTGATCGAAGGATAAGAGAATTTAATGTTCTTACCCTACTCTCACCCATGATATTGCTGGAAAATAAATACTTAGCTCAATAGTTGAAATACTATTTGAAAGCCAGTTAAATTAAGTAGTTTTTACCAAAAAAACAGCTACTTATGGATCAGTTTTCAGTGGTACAGCTAACAAGGAAATACCACTCATTTTGTTCATTTCACAATTTTTTCATTTAGCCTTTTACAACACCCAGTATACAAAATTTTTTTACCATTAGTACTCACCTAGCTTATAGCAAATTCAATGCTTTTTCCGATGGTATGGTTAGATTTGATATAGCTGTAAGAGTAACAGAGATATTCTTGTTTTCATAGAGAGAAGCAAAAACAGTGAAAATGGGGACAAACGGAAATGAAGTTGGTCTTTTGTTATTTGAATATGAAATTTGGATTTTCTGAATTCTAAGAGATGATTTTCGTTTATGCAAAGTTCTGAAAAACTAATTATCAATTTGTTATGAATAATTGATTTTTATACTCATCGAATCTAATATTTAAGAAACGATCAGTTTGACCTATATAAATAGCCGGATAATCATAAAAATATGATTTATATAAACCTCTTCTTTCATCTGTAACAAGTCGATCTTTGTTGATGATCAAGTGTGAAAATTGATTTTTCTTATTCATACATATTGTGTTGATTTCACTATTTTAATATTTTAATATATGGCATAATTTAATGCTTATCTGTGGGACATAATTATTGCTGTGATATTTCATTGTTTTTTGAATCTGAAGGGTAAGAAATCTCGAGAATTTTAATAATTTGTGTTCTTTTGCTATTAATTTGTTCAGTCTTGATCAATAACAAAGATCGTCATGATACAAGTCAAAAAAAAAACGATGTATATAAATTGAGTTGTAATGATTATCTTACTTTTTGAATAGGTCAAAGTTGACAAACGAGAATAAAAATCAATACTCCATAATAAATTAAAACTAGTGTCTCAGAACACTGAATGAACGACGATCGTTTCTTAAATTTCACAAAAATACAAATTTTACATTTTCTACATCTGTTTCTTAGGTATAAATGATATAGTTATATTCTATTTGATTATTAGTTTTTGAAAAGGAGATAAAACCTCAAATATATGTCATATTTCTACTCCTTATATTTTATAGTACTTAAGCAAGTGTTTCTTCTTCAATTGTTCAATAATTTAAAATCCAAGAAGTAGTTCACTCTCGCTTGAGAGGTCTATTGAATAGACTTCTCAGATTGTTTTTTCGCATATTGATAAAACAACCAGATGTTCAGAAGTTATTCTAAAAAAAATTTCAGTTTTGTGAGTCATCGTTGATGGCAAATTTTACAAAATAAAAAAGTTATGATCTCATTCTTAATCTTGTTGGTGAAATGTGCCAATCAATTTAGGAACACTCTGGCATATACATATAAATAATTTCTTCTACAAAACTAACCATATAAATATTTTTAAACCAATTGAATAATATACATAAATATTAATAATAAATTTATTGACAAATTAACGATACCAATCAATTACAATACATTATATCCTAATTATTATTATTGGTATAATGCATGTTCGCTTAAAATAAAATTATGTGTGCGAACAAATAGTATTTGATGACTAACGTGTCCATACTAAATTAAAATTAGAAATTGAATGACCACAATTATTTTTCTGCGATCAAATCAGTCCAGGACTGCACTTAACTATTTTTTTTATACCAATTCAAGAAATGAATATGACTCTACAACAACAACTCAAGTATTGCGGTTTTGTATGAAGCTACGAACTTTTAAACTTTTTTCATAAATATTGGCGGAGCTTGTAGGTTATTTACATTCTTCAGTTCAGATGGCAAAATATTATGGAGTGAAACAACAGTATTCATAAAACTACGTGTAGTTACCTCTTTGCTTACTCTATTGATTCTTATATTAGGAAGATGTTGATTCCGAGTAAGATATCCATGATTAAACAATCTATAACATGTTCTATTCAGAAAATCGAATCTATAAACCTCCATACAACTGTACTACTTCAAAAACTCTTGCCTTATCAAAAAGAGTTTTTGTAGGAAATCTTCTAGGTTTCCTCATAATTATCTTAAGGATAGATCTCTGTATTATTTCAACTTTTCTCAAATGGGTTTTATATGCTGTACCCCAAACTATTATACCGTACGACTAAATGAACTGAGCCAGTGCAAAATACAACGTTCTGAGCGATTCCGGTGGTAAGACATCTCTAAGTGTGTAGTATAAGTAACATGTTTTCCTCAATTTATCAGATATTTAATTTGTGTGGTGGTTTCATCTCAAATTCTCATCAGCAATTATCCCTAAGTATTTAACTCGATTCACTTATTTAATTTCAACACAGTTACAGGATGTTTCACTTCTACATAAAGCTGAATCAATCTGCGAACTATGATTGACTGGTTGAGTGGAATTATAAGCTGAAAAAGCCAGATGAACGGTTTTTTCATATTCAGTGAAAGATGCAACCATCCATTTTTTTTATTTCGTTTATAGTTTTGGAAACTGCTGAATATACTTCATCCCATGTTTTTTCAGTTACATTCACAACGTGCATTTAATTAATCCATTAATATAGGTAGATAGATATTATCATCTCAAATTGATGTTTTCTAATATTGCTTGATTTCTTTATTTCGTTTTAATGAAATTTTATTTCTTTAATTGCATTTATACCAGATGTTTGTCACCCCTCCATCCTCCTGTTAGAATAGTCATTGATTTGCGGGTGTAGAATTTATTTTTGAGATAGAAAATTGTCTGTGTCAGATCGGGAGATTGCGGTAACCTATCTACTTAGCAATTCTGAAAGATGTTGCAACATAGACATTTGATGTTTGAGCGTTGTCTAGTTGAGTTCAGTAGTTGATGTAAATCTACTGTGAAACACATTCTGGAATGTAATTCCACATACCGTATATATATATATATATAAATATATATATATGCACAATTGTGGCGCTTGGGGGCTGCGTGCATGGCAGGCAGATTTGGGAAGTAGCTCTTGTCAGGAGGATTATTCATTGATCTACGGATTTTTGAATAATTTTTCTTGTCTCAAGTTTACATATATATATATATATATATATATATATATATATATATATATATATATATATATATATATATATATATATATATATATATATATATATATATATATATATATATATATATATATATATATATATATATATATATATATATATATATATATATATATATATATATATATATATATATATTTTTGAATATTGATTTTTGAATAATTTTCTTGTCTCAAGTTTATATATATATATATATATATATATATATATATATATATATATATATATATATATATATATATATATATATATATATATATATATATATATATATATATATATGTAAACTTGAGACAAGAAAATTATTCAAAATCCGTAGATCAATGAATAATCCTTCTGACAAGAGCTAGTTCCCAAATCTGCCTGCCATGCACGCAGCCCCCAAGCGCCACAATTGTGCAACTAAGCAGAATGTCGAGAAACGAAGCGGCAGACTGCAGTTTCGCTCTTATTAGGAGTTCATCAGTGTCGCATATCGCTTTTCAGCATCCTATCAAGCTACATCGGGGTACCCCATCAATTCCAGAAAGGACGCACCTCGTACATACGTATGAGAGTCGCCCTCTATGGCCGACACGTCGAACCCGCTACCAGACTTCGAGAAAGATACGAACAATAACAAACAGATGTGCAAACGTTAAAAATTCCAAACATTTGAGAGACATCTTTCGCTGTTCCGTGAATCACATCAACGGTAGAAAACGAGCGAAATAATCCCGGGGTCGATCCATAGAGGGCGACTCCCATACGTATGTATGAGGTGCGTCCTTTCTGGAAATGATGGGGTACCCTGATGGACCTTGATAGGATGCTGAGAAGCGATATGCGACACTAATGAGCTCCTAATAGGGCGAAACTGGAGTCTTCCGCTTCGTTTCACGGCGTCCTGCTTAGTTGCACTATTGTCGCGCTTGGGGGCTGCGTGCATGGCAGCAGATTTGGGAACTAGATATTTGTCCCACCATATATATATATATATATATATATATATATATATATATATATATATATATATATATATATATATATATATATATATATATATATAAAGTTTTCTGTCTGAACAAATTCCTGCACCAGAGCAATATAACACAATAGACTTCATGAACAAAATTCTATGAGGAAGAATGCAACAATAGTGATAGTTATATATATTGAATGTTGATAGTTGCTGAGCTTCTACCTGAGAAGCTTTCCTATACATCATTCTAGACAGGTCTATAAATCCTTTCAGCAGATCCTTATGGTGTTTTCGCATTCGAATATGATATGCAAGGTTGTTTCAAAAAGCCTGCAAATAGGTTTTTAATGGAATCTTCCTAATTATTTGCAGATATGCCGAGAAAGGGGCCGATTCATAAATCCGTCACTGCTCTAAGATAGTCTCTAGTTAAATCTGCCAGTCTTGTTAGATCTTGCAGAGATTCTCAGACTAGTTTAGATCTGATTCCTTTGCCTTTTCATAGGTGTGTTATTAGGGCTCTTGCTATCCAGATGTTATTACTCTATGATTATATTTCAGTCTGCACGAACGTTATGTCATTCCAAGTGTAATTGATAGCTTGAATTCTAGTTTGCAGAATATCCTTGAACCCAATTCATTTATATTTGGAGCCGTTCACGTACCAAACCTGAATGTTCCCAGAGTCTCCCCCCTGAACTCTACTGTTTATGGTGCCGTTGCACAGACATTTTGATGTAGGCTACTATTCTGGCCGCCGCATCACTGAATATATCCAGCAGACATGTGCAGAATCAACTTCATGCTAACCCTTGGTGTATTGCTCATTGCTCCAATGCCAAACAATCATGCAAACCTTCAGAGTTCATTTAGTTCCTCCTCTGCGTCTTTGTATCTATTTAGGTCACCACACTAATGAACCGTAAATCAGCATAGGTCTCTCCAACTATTTGCCAATACAACATTTTTGACTTCAGTCCTCAAGTCTTTTAGTATACGAGTTGGATGTAAATTTGTTGACTACGTTTCTGTTCAATGTGAGTTCACTGTCCAAGGTGAGTCCCAGATATTTGTTATCTTCATAACATGTACACGATCCTGAAATAAAATGGTTCTATAAGGCTGTCTAGCTTTTTTCAGTGCTCTTACAACAAAACCGACTCTATGGCATCAGTCCTCTACTATAAATTGAATTTTTACTATATTTTCTACGTGAAAATATCCGAGAGATCAAAACCTAACCAGTTTATTTTTATCACTTGATAAGCTGACTGAAATTCGTTGCATGTAAAATCGTTCCGTGTATTTCTATGAAGTAGATAATTATGAAAATACTCCTACTAGCGGTGCAAGCACGATTTATGAAATGTAAGATATTATTTAAAATTATATAATTTGTTATTCCTTATACAATAAACCAGATTTCTATAAATTGTATAGTTCCTTAACAACTCTGCACTAAATAAAATACTGAATGCCTGGGCCTCACTTCACAAAAATTATACATCTACAGGGTGAACAAATTTTGTTCGTCAGCTAGGTGAAATATTGAAAGAAATAGTACTAATATGATAAAATTTCGAATAATTTCGTAGTTCTCAAATTCCAAGATTTCCAAGTTAGAATCCGAATCAAAATATTCACGGAATTTTGTCGTAATTTTCCCATACAATTATTTCACATAAATAACTTACAAACCTCTCCTTTCAACTCCATCGATCACAATTTATATATTCAGTTTCTCCAAATTCGCTATAAACCAGGCTGCTCAGTGCGCTGAAGAAAGCATATATCTATTTTTATACTATGAATAATAAAATAAAACAAGTTACCATGTTTTAACTATCACTAATTTATTGAGGTAAAGAGTGACAAAATTTTACATTGGTTGGACCGGTTTCGGACATACGTCCATTATCAACAACAAGCTAATGAAAACTGAATACTCATGTACAATACAGGAATTACCATCAATAAAATGCTAGTAGAGGTCACAGTAACTTGAATAATGGTGATTGGTAGGTAATTAAGTCTACCTGGTCGTTAAGGAGCTTAACCCTTTCCACCCTAGATGCCTTGAAAATTTCCATCGATTCAAAGAAATTCAGTTTATAAGATTTATCACAGGAATGAAGAATTTTTAGCCGTTGAAGTTCTGGAAAAGGATGACATTCATTCAGGCAATGTGCAGCTAAAGCTGAATCATATTTCTGATGTAGGAATGACCGGAAATGTTCTTTGTATTTAGTCTTGAAAGAGCGTCCTGTTTGACCTATATAAAAGCAATCACACTCAGAACATGTTAATTGGTATACTCCTGATTTTTCGAATTTATCGGTTTTATCTTTCGTGTTGAAAAGCAGGCCTGACAATTTGCTAATTGGTTTGAATGCAATATGAACTTTTTTACTATCAGACAAAACGCTAGCAACCTGTTTTGACGTCTTCCTAAAATATGCTAGACATAAATTTTTCGGGTTTTCTCTCTTGGATTGGGGATATATCATGTTGAATGTGCTGTGGCGTATGTTTCGATTAATTAAACTCTCTATTGCTTTTATATCGAAGCCGTTGTTCTCAGATATTACCATAATGGTGTTAAATTCTGATTTTCGGTCCATGTCCGATAAAGGCAAAGAAATCGCTCTGGGAATCATGGATTTGAAGGCTGTAATTTTTGAGAATACGGGTGAAATGAATCTATGAGTATGACATTACGCGTGTACGAAGGTTTTCTGAAGATATTGATTGATAAACGGTTATTATTCCCCCGGGAAATTGTTAGATCTAAGAAATTGATTTTACTATCGACTTCTGTTTCTACTTTGAACTTAATTTTAGGATGAATGTTATTAATGAAATTCAGGAAGATTTCTAGTTGTCTATTCGTTTCAATGAAACAGGCTAAAATGTCATCAACATATCGGTACCAAAATAGAATATGCCTTTTCGTCGAAGGTGACGTCATAATTTTAGTGTTTTCCAAATTAGACATGAAAATTTCAGATAGAAAGAGACTGAGGGGTGAACCCATAGCTGAACCATTATTTTATGAATATATCTTATTATTGAACTGAAAATAATTTTGGGTCAACCATAAATCAAACAGAGAAATTAACTCATCTTTACAGACCATGTTGAGATTTCTTGCCTCTAGAATACTTGATGTTAAGGGGACACATTCTGTTACAGGTATATTCGAAAACATATTATCTACATCTAATGATATTAATTTGCGGTAGGTGGCATGAGGAAAGTTTTATTTTATTCGATAATTCTAATGAATTTTTATACCATATTGTGAATGAAAATCTGAAACTGATTTGAATTTGGTATTTAGTTGCTTAGCAAGTATTTGTGTTGGACTATTGGTATATGACACCACTGGACGAATGGGGTTATTTTTTTTATGTGTTTTAATGAGACCATATAATATAGGAATTCTAGGATTCATTTTAATTCATCTGTTCCTCTCGAAGCTACTAAAAGTGATTGTAATCATTAGCGGCTGCTCTAAGTTGTTTCTGTATGAGTAGTGTTGGGTCTTTACGAACGAGTGTAAGCGCTTCTTTATTAATGAAATCCTCAATTTTTTCCCCATATTGTACTTTTGAAATAACAATTATAGCATTCGACTTATCTGCTCGCGTGAGTACTAATGAATTTTCAGAAATTTTGCGTTTGATATTCTTGATTAAAATTTTATCTTTCGAGTTGGTTTGATTTTTATGGTTCTTTAAAATTCTATTTAAAATAAAACATAAAATAATTTAATAATAAAATTATTTAAAATTAAACATAGTAACTTGTTTCATTTTATTATTCATTATGAAAATCAACTATCACGTAGTTCAAGCTTCATCGATCAATTATTTGAATTGTGGAGGCCGTTACTTGATGTAGATCCATGATATAAATGAGATAAAAACACAAGGTTTAACTTTAATCTACACTTTATTTGAAAAATTCGACGACGTTGCTGACACAGCAGCTTTATCAGAATGAAAAATAGAATGAAGAGTATGGTATTATAAACAAATCGTAGAACAAGTTGGATGAATAACAGGAAAATCCACCGAGCCATTGTACAGTTAGTATGAAAGGTAATAAAACTAATTAAACAAGTTAAGTAGGGTGAGTAATTCAAATCTACCTGTTCATTCAAAAGCTTGTCCGAATGTTTGTATCTATTTATTTTTTATTTAGCTTTTGAATGAACAGGTAGATTTGAATTACTCACCCTACTTAACTTGTTTAATTAGTTTTATTACCTTTCATACTAACTGTACAATGGCTCGGTGTGGATTTTCCTGTTATTCATCCAACTTGTTCTACGATTTGTTTATAATACCATACTCTTCATTCTATTTTTCATTCTTGATAAAGCTGCTGTGTCAGCGAAACGTCGTCGAATTTTTTCAAATAAAGTGTAGATTAAAGTTAAACCTTGTGTTTTTATCTCATTTAGATCAATTATTTATTTTTATACTCACTGATTGTCAAGCAGCTGTAGAGTACTCATAACGGGTAACTTCTTAAGTAGTCCTGGATCGTAAGCATAACTTGAAAACGTCGTCTTGAACAATAGTGTAACTAAAACATTGGTCTGTGATCACCCCCACCACACACGCAATGGAAAAGCAAATGAAGTGACTAAATTTGTATCGAAAGGTAGTAGGACAATAATCAGAATTCTTCGGGATAACCGATTATGCCGATGTTGTGATTTGTTCGATGAAATAACGGAGCATGTTTTATAAGAGTATCGAACATTTGCATGTTATCAAGCCTTAATGCATAAATTTTATCTTTTTCTTCACTTTATGTCTCGAGAATCTCCCCAAACCTACAACTTACACTTTTTTGTGTTAAAATTTGTATATTCATCAAATTCCTCTAATTCGAAGATATCCACCCAATTAATCAAAGCTAATAATTTTGACTTGGAATGTCCAACTCAGGCCGATTACGATGTTTGATTTTTTTATTTTATTTTATGTTATTAAACATGAACCCCAACAGGTGATCCCAATTACAGGGGTTCTCTATCTTGAAACAATAGTAATACAATTTTTAACGAGTTGTCCTCGAAAACATGTTAACACTATTGAAGCTTATGAATAAAAGGAAAAAGAAAATTAAAATTCTCTACATGAAACACTACTAAGTCTATGAAATTCGGCACATAACATAACCTAATTGTAATTTCTCAAATAAGTAAATAAATTTTTTTGAAATTGTAGAGGCTCACTGAAAACAAGTCTACATTATTCAGGTGGAAATTGGCAAAACGCATTAATCTCAGAAACACAGAGTTATAATAAAGGACGGTTCGAGCTTTTGGAACATAGAAAAGTGAAATTCGACGATTATTATACTGGAGAACGTTGAAAAGAAATAAATTGATGGGAGGATAATTGTCATAGAACGGTACAAAAATATTCCACCGAAAAGCATCCTTTTATGCTCCAGACTCAAGATATTAAGGTGTTTTAAAGATACATTATAATCACTTGCCGGTCCACATCGATTGAATCTAAAGTTAGGGTTTTTGACAAACTTTCTTTGTACTTTCTCTAATCTATCTATATAAATAAAAAAGGGGAGACCAAATGGGGGTTGCATACTCCAAGTTGCTTCTTACTAGTGTGAAATACAAATTTTTCAAGTAAATTCTCGCTTTTGAAGTTCTTCGTTATCCTCAACACGAAACCGAGCATTTTTCAAGCTTTAGATACCACATTATCAACGTGAACAGAGAATGAGAGTTTTTCATCAAGCATTATGCCAAGATCTTTGATGCAATTTGTTCTTGCTATATCTAAGCCTCCAAGAGTGAATGTTTTTCGTATGCTGTTAGTATTCTTGGTAAAAGTGATATGCTGACATTTGTCAATATTAAGTTTTGAAATATCTGGAGGTGCAAAACGTGAACAATCGATCTAAGTCACTTTGAAATGCATCTATATCAGAAAAAGATTCCACACGTCTGTATATTTTGAGATCGTCGGCATATAACTCGTGATCGGTATTCAAAAAGCACTCACAGATATCATTTATATAAACTAAAAAAAGGAGTGGTCCAAAGTGAGTCCCCTGCGATACTCCAGAAGTAACGTTGAAGACCAATGAAGAAATTCTATTCACTACGACAAATCGTAACCTGTTATTTAAATATGAATCCATCCATTTCGTGAGCGATTTGACGAAACCAAAGTCAGACAGTATCTGTACTAATGTATCGTGATGCACCTTATCAAAAGCTTTGCCATATCAGTGTATATTGCGTCCACTTAAACGACTTATCAAAGCACTTTGATAAAAAATTGACATATGGGGCTAGAAGCCATGCTGATTTTTGGATAGTCTAGTACTACAGAGGTGAAAAAGTCGTTCCGTCAAAATTGATTTAGAAATTTTACCAAAATGGCTGAGAATGGAAATAGGTCTGTAATTGCTTGTCAAATATGTTTTACCATTTTTGAAGACAGGATCAATTTTTGCTGGTTTCCATTTACTTGGAAATATGCCTAGTTGCAGTGATTGGTTAAAAGTAATTCGATGAGGAAATGACAGTGATTGACCACATAATTTTATAAAAATTTGGGGAATTGTATCAGGACCTGCGCCTTTGAATGGATGTAGTTTGGAGATTTCTTTCACAATATCAGTTACCTCCTCACGATTCATTGAGATAGATGAGAATGAATTGAGCTCTTTTTCATAAATTACTGGTTTCTTTGGATCTTCAAAAACACTGGAGAATTATTCCCCGAAAGCATTAGCAACTTAATCATTTCCTTCAAATTTGCTATCGCCCAAAAGCATCGCATTCTCACTCTTTCTACATTCTGAAACGTATGACCAGAATAATTTAGGGTGATCTATAATGCTGTTTTCAACCAATGAAATATAATCATCACGATCTTTTTGAATTGCGATTTTACACTCTTTTCGTAGTTGAACAAAATTTTCGTAGTCAAATTGATTTCGGAATTTCTTAAATCGTGAGTGAAATCTAGCTTTCTGAGATCAGCTGAATTGTGCTTTTGGAAAACCAAGGAAGATATTTATTGCAACTAACATTACGTCGAGGTACATACTTATCGATTATACCATTCAATATTGAGTAAAATTTCCACACAATCATTTACACTGTCGTTAGCTAAAGCCAACTCCAAATTAATATTATGTAGTTCATTTTTTATGGATTCATAATCAGCTTTGAAAAATTTATAAATGGATCGTGACTTATTTTTTTCCCTATCTAAATTTAACTTAATATAACATTCCAAAGATGGTTAATGCCAAATTAAGATTACTTTACTCCATCTTTGTATGAATTTTGTGGTACGATTACCGGGCCTAGTCAGGGAACCAACCCATGAAGATATGAAATGCGCTGGTGAAACCCCTCCCAAGTATAATTTTAAATATTTACTCTTGTAAGATAGATTCAAAATTCCCTTCCACGAACTACATGTAATAACAAGTTTCGAACTCACCAACAATTAAAACTCCCAAAACAATCAAATCAAATTGTACTTTCGGAAGCGCATCCCGCTATACCACGTTAGGACATATTTTTAAAAAGCAATCCCCTTTCCAATTACTCACGTACCCTATTCATACAAAATGAAAGACGTCTGTTTTCGTCAGAGGACGGCGCAAAAATTCGTAGGAGCAGCGGCATAATAATTTTAAACTGTCTGCGGCCGGCCACCGAGGCTAGTCCGTTATGATTTCTGTTGTTGCCACCCTTGAGCAACCCCTGTCCGAGGAAATGAAAACTGTGAATACTTTCGCACTCATATACACTCACACATTTCATGCACTGACAGTTCATACTTCTGATTAAATTTTCATTAAAAATACGACGTGCCGGAGATACAATGTATTCATTCGGTTTATGCGCGTATGATCAGTATTTCAGACTTGTAATTCTACTTTCAAATGATAGGAATAGAACTTTGTTTATAGAAATTGAAAACATGGAAAAATATTTGGTATAAATTGAAAAAATAAATCAGCATTTCCTAATTTCTTTCTCAAAAAATACGACCTCATTCCCAAATTGAATTTAGGTTTCAAAAATATGAAAATTATGTTAATATTGGAAGTAAATGAGTTGAGGTTACTAACCATATTACACCGCCCTAAAATGAAATTTTTCACCAACTTCACAAAGGAGGGCGTCTGTGTGATAGGATGAACTTATTCTAGTTCGCACACAAATTAAACTTCTACAAAACCTTCCTTGACGCCAGAAAATCCTTAAACCTGGTGCTTACCTTTTCTGTCCAAACCTTATGATCATCTCATCAGAATGATATAACAGAAGTTTCGACTCATCGAAGAAAAAACCAGTTCCCCATCCGTTAAAGGCGCAGTGTCAATATTCTTCTGTTTTTCAACTATACCATGTAGCATACGTAATACTGGATGTCTGGCTCGTCTTAGACCCCTCGTACCGACCGCATTCTATCATCTTCTAACTATTTGGATGGATATGAGTGTTCCAGTTTCATTTCTAAAGGCGTTATTGATACGTGATGCTGAAAAAGTACAATTTCTCATTACTATTATATAAGTACGGCGGGACTGGTACTTCTTTAAGACCTTCCACTGTTCATTTATGATGATCAAGTGGTGCTACTGTTTGATGCAACAATAGATGCAATAAACTTTCATAGCCCCCTTAGTTTTCTAAATACAGGATGGTTTTCAAAATCTTCAATTTTCCAGTACCCCTCGTATCTGCGTTATCCTTATATATACGCAATACTGAAAAAAGCATCTTAAGGAATTCTTTACGGAGAATCCAGTGATGTAACCAGATTTTTTGAGAGATAAAGTTTTCAAGTTATATACTAAACTTGTAGTTTTAATGGAATTCCTGTAATATACAGGGTATCAAGTAATCGAATTCTGTTCGCTGAAACCTTCATAAATATATAACTCTTAGGGTTCAATCTTTTTTGGAGACGAAAAACGCCATAGTTATGTTATAAATAGGTTTTTCATTGAATTTTGGAAAGGTGTCCGTGAAAATCGATCTAATTAGTGAAGTGTTATGGATAATTGTTTTATTTGTATATTCATTAAATTTTTTCGGAAAACAATTATCTACACTTTTTTCGATATCAATGAATTGACTCTGGTATAATAAATGAAAAATATCATAATCGCGACTGGAATAATTATAGTCTGTCAGATTTCTATAACTAGAAAAACATTCCGTTTCGTAAATCGAAAATATGGCCACGTATGAAAATTTCGACTTCACGGAAAAATATGATACTCTCAGTTCTTTGATAGGGTGTAATGAAAATGTGAATGCAGCAAGTGATCGCTACTTAGAAAGGTAGAGAATTATGGTTACATTTCTAAACTCATCAGATTAGACTAGATAATAGTTATTATGAGATTTTATTTACTAACGGCAATCGACCGGAGTCTTTCAAATAGAGAGCTGAGAGTTAGGGCTTATTCACATTTACTATTTCAATAGAAAGATATACTACAATTGAAAAAAAACACAAACTAGTTTCTAGGAATGAACATAGAGGAAAGAGGAATTAACAAAGATGGATCCTACTTAAACCATCTTCGTTTTGCTGACGATATTCTGTTAGTTCATACAGACCCCAAAGAACTGGAAACAATGCTCCATCAACTAAATGATGCATCCAAGAATGTCGGCCTTAAGATGAACCTAAGTAAAACAAAATTCAGGACCCGTTCGCCAAATATAATGGTGGTGAAAAATTCAGCCATTGAGAACGTAAAAGACTATGTCTACCTTAGTCACATAATCCAGCTTGGCAGCGAAAACACATTCTCATAGATAGGAATTTACCAATAAATCTCAAAAGAAAAGCCTATAATAAGTGTCCTACCGGTTATGACATATGGTATAGACACCATTACACTGACAAGAAGAGGTGCGAAAAAGCTGAGAGTGACACAGAGGCCAATGTAGCGCTGCGTGCTGGGCATAAACATCCTTGATCGCGTAGGGAATGACGTCATACGACAAAAGACTAAGGTTGAGGACGTAGTGGCGACTGCTGCTGGGCTGAAATTGCGATGGGCGGGACACGTGGCGCGTAGCAGCGACCACAGATGGATCAAGCGGCTGCTGGTTTGGCAAACCCAGCGTGGGAAGGCCCCAGACAAGATGGCTAGATGACATCCGGTGGATCGCGGGGAAAGAGTGTATGCAGCTCGCCCAGGAACGCTCCACGTAGAAGGGGAAAGAGGAGGCCTACGTCCAGGACTGGATGGCTACAGGCTCATAAAGAAGAAGAAGATATTCTCTTCGGTACAGTAGTACTACAGTTTTCCATGATAAATGTTCCGTACTCCAGAAGAGGTCGACAGATCATTTCATATATTTGACCTGCTGTTGTTCTGGATATGCTTTTTGTCTGTGAGTAAGGAAACGAAACTGGCTGACACCTTAACGGTGGCTGCCTTGATGTTGGATGCGTGCAGACCAGCTGACTGTGTATGGTGATTCCCAAATACTTATAGTGGTCCGCGGGTAAACTGTATGATTGAAGAGCGATATTGAAGGTGATGTATTTTTAATTCTATGATTGAATATAAGAAGTTGGCTCATAGTTGGATTCGGTTAAATTGTCTCCAATTATCTCCAATTGTTAAACCATTGGGATGTCTTAGAAATATGGCTCTAGAGAGTATCGATTGTGATGGATGGATTATTATAATGGCGTACTATCGCGTCAGCACACTGTAAGAGATAATGGCTATCCTTGAGGAAACCCTTGCTGAAATGCAAATGGAGGAGACACATGGTCGTAAATTTTTATCTGAAGCTTTCTATCTACCAACATACTGAGTAAAGTATCTTTATAATCAGAACAGTATAGACAAAGAAGTTTGAGACCACTTATCCAGAAGCTCTCGAAAAGTGCAATATCCAAAAAAGGGGCACGACTCTTTTTCGGACATTTGAATATTGTTCACGAGGATCAACTGCGGGTGAATCGTGGATGATTTTGGTCTGTAGCCAGATTGGTACTACGGTATTTTGTGTCAGATAATTGAGGATGATTTTCTCGTTTTTCAAGTTTCGACAGCAAAGTAATAGTTATATAACTGTTTAATTTTGAGTGATCTAGTGACGATGATCGTGCCTAGTTTCAAACCTCAGGGAAACAATGTTCGGTCGACAGGAGTCATTAATTTAATAATGTACGTATGCAGGTCTTCCTCCAGATTTTTGAGAATATTTTCAGTTACTGAATCGTACCCTGGTGTTGTGTTCTTATCCTTCCGCCATGTCTTATAGTTCTCTTTGCTATATACTGTTTGTTGTTGCTGAGGAACTTTGATTTGATGTTTGACATCATTCAGCTATTCTTCAACATACTCAAAGTGATCCTCATTGAAGATATATATATATATATATATATATATATATATATATATATATATATATATATATATATATATATATATATATATATATATATATATATATATATATAATTTCGTATATACAGGGTGTTTCTGAGGAACAAATCAAAGTTATGTTTTTTAATGGAACACCTTGTATATTTTGATGATTTTAGCTTTGTGAGAAGGTGACTTTGTTCGATATTTCCTATACCTAAGTTCAATGGTATTAGAAATATTTGAGATTTTTCGAAATTTGATGACTTTTTTGAAATTTTTTTTCTTATCTCGTTGTAACTTTCCGATTGTGATTTTGCAAAAATTATGTTACGAATACTCCATTTCAATAAGTCGAAAATGATAGGTCTGCATGGATGATGTGAAGCGATGAAAATGAATATTTTATGGAATTCAGGTTTAAAAATGCAGTGTTCGGAGCAGTTGAAAATTGTTCAATTAGAGCCTATTTCTAATTTTCCTCCTTGTAAACTATTCCTTTTTTCCGGTGATAGGTATTCATTACATTTTTTTAAAAATTTTTTTCTTTTTTGCTCCTATAAATATTTTTCGAAAGACATAGATTGTTTTAATGGAAATAAATATGCTTTGAATGAGTGAAAATGTTTGATAATGGAGAATATTACTACAAATCACGGAAAAAAAGATGGCATGACTAATTGAAGCAATACATAGAAATGTTACAAAAGATGTTCAAAATGGCCTTCATTCTGCTGTATGCATAAATCCATTCTCCTTTCTGTGAACCCTTACTGTGAAAACTGTGGTCATTCTTGAATTGTGTGTTCTTGAATTCATTAGTGTTGACAAAAAAGAAGGAAGAAAGCCTTTAGAAAATGGAGTATTCTCGGGAAGAACGAGTCGATATGATTCTGACCATTGAAGAAGCTATGGAAAACTGTTTGTTACCTGAAAGAGAGGTCGCCAAATCCAATTTTTATCTTATTTTTCAAATCATTCAAGAACGACTCGATCGATAGAAACCATATATGGTACGCGTAAATGAGTATGTTATTCACGTTTTTCAGTGTTTCACTCAATGACCTTGACGTTTTACAAGTGTCCCTAAAAACTCAAACGTTTTTTTTAATCAACCATTATTATTCAACTGTCTGCTTTGAGCAAAACTGTTTTAGACATTGAGTAGCTAGTCTAACTATCAAACTTTTTTGTCCCTTGAGAAATTTTGATATGATGAGTGGTTCAATCACAAAAAACAGTTTTCAGTTTCATAATTTCATTTCTTCAACCACCTAGCAAGTCAAAAATATCACATTTGACCATGTTGGCTTTGGATTTATTTCTGTGGTCTGGCAGATTGTCATTTTGTTAGGCTTGATAACCAATTGTTGACACAACAGTGTTCCTTAAGTTCTCAACTAAGTATTTTAGTGTTTTTTTTATCACTTTTAGGCACGAAAGTATACAGTAACTCTGAAATGGTGGATATATTTATGGTGTACAGATTTTTTCAAGGCAATGGATGTGAAAGTGCGAGAGTATATACTGAAAGATTTCCAGATCGCATAGTGCCGAACCACCAAACGTTTGGAAATCTGGAGAGGCGCCTCCGCGAGAATGGTTGTATCAAGCCCAGGAATTTGGATCGAGGACGTCAACGAACAGTAAGGACGGTAGAACGCGAAGAACGAATTTTGGATATGGTTGAGGAAAACCCACAATGAAGCACGCGGCGTTTAGGTTTGCAGTAGTTGTTCCTAAAACAATGATTCATGATGTATTGAAGAAACAATTATTTCATCCTTATCACATTCAGAAAGTTCAGGAATGACTACCCAACGATCTTGAGAATCGCCTAACTTTCTGCCGATTTATCCAAGAGAAGAGAAATCAGGATCTCCACTTCAGTAGAAAAATTCTATTTACTGACGAATGCACTTTTACAGGGCCTGGCATCACTAAAATTCAAAATGAACACGTGCACAGTGTCGAAAATCCACATGCTTTTACAAGTACACATCATCAGAATCAATTCAAAATTAACGTATGGATTTCAGTAATTGACAATTTCATTATTGGTCCGGTAATGATTCCAGATCGATTAAACGGAGAGGCGTATTTGAATTTTTTGCTAGAAACTTTGCCGAATTTGTTGGGCGATATTGCGGTATTATTGCGCGCAGGAATGTGGTTATGATCGACGGTGCACTTCCTCACTTCACTTTAGCGGTTCGCGAGTTCTTACATGCACAGTATGCGAATCGTTGATTCGGAAGGGGAGCTGATGCTCCTGCCAGTTGATCTGCACGATCACCCGCCTTGACACCGTGCGACTTCTTTCTTTGGGGTGCTTTAAAATCTAGAGCTTACTCTTCTCCAATTGACACCCGCGAAAAAATTCATATGAGAATCTTAAATGCAGCCAACTCCTTCAAAAATGACCCTGAAATAATGCCAAGGATCCAATTTAATTTCTTAAAGAGGATTAACTCCTGTATTCAGCAAAATGGTGGAATTTTTGAACATTCACGATAATTGAATGAAATTTCGGGTGTAAACTAATTAATCGTTATTCTGGAGTTATTTGTTTTTTCTTATTTAGTTTCCAACTGGCCAACCTGTTTTCATATTTTTAGATAGTCATTATGAAAAACTTATTACATTTTCTCTTCGAATTTTTCGATGTTTGTACTACTGAACATTGAAATTCCTATTTGTTTGATCCGATTTAGCAACCTAGAAAACATCATTTTGTCAACGAGAGGTTGTGAAGCATAATGAAATGACAATCTGCTAGACTACAGAAACAAATCCAAAGCCAACATGGTCAATATGTGATATTTTTGACTTGCTAGGTGGTTGAAGAAATGAAATCATGTAATTGAAAAACTGTTTTTGTGATTGAACCGCTCATCATATCGAAATTTCTCAGGAGACAAAAAAGTTTGATAATTAGCTTGGCTACTCAGAGTCTAAAACAGTTTTGTTCAAAAGCAGACAGTTAAAATGTTATGGTTGATTAAAAACACGTTCGAGTTTTTAAGGACACATATGAAACGTCAAGGTCATTGAGTGAATCTCTGAAAAGAGTGAATAACGCACTCCATTACGCATACTAAATATAGTTTCTATCGATCGAGTCGTTCCGTTCTCAAATTGTTTGAAAAATAAGAAAAAATATAATGAATAATAAAATAAAACAAGTTACTTTGTTTTAACTATCACTAATTTATTGATGTAAAAAATGACAAAATTTTACATTGGTTAAACCGGTTTCGGACATACGTCCATTATCAACAATAAGCTAATGAAAACTGAATATCTCATGTACAATACAGGAATTACCATCAATAAAATGCTAGTAGAGATCACAGTAACTTGATAGTGTTTTGTCAGATAGTAAAAAGTTCATATTGCATTCAAACCAGTTAGCAAATTGTCAGGCCTGCTTCTCACTACGAAACATAAAACCGATAAATTCAAAAAATCAGGAGTATACCAATTAACATGTTCTGAGTGCAATTCCTTTTATATAGGTCAAACAGGACGCTCTTTCAAGGCTAGATACAAAGAACATTTCCAGTCATTCCTATATCAGAAATATGATTCAGCTTTAGCTGCACATTGTCTGAATGAATGTCATCATTTTCCAGAACTTCAACAGCTAAAAATTCTTCATTCCTGTGATAAATCTTATAAACTCAATTTCTTTGAATCGATGAAAATTTTCAGGGCATCTAGGGTAGAAAGGGTTAAGCTCCTTAACGACCAGGTAGACTTAATTACCTACCAATCACCATTATTCAAGTTACTGTGATCTCTACTAGCATTTTATTGATGGTAATTCCTGTATTGTACATGAGTATTCAGTTTTCATTAACTTGTTGTTGATAATGGACGTATGTCCGAAACCGGTCCAACCAATGTAAAATTTTGCCATTCTTTACATCAATAAATTAGTGATAGTTAAAACATAGTAACTTGTTTTATTTTATTATTTATTATGAATATCAACTATCACGTAGTTCAGGCTTCATCAATCAATTATAAGAAAAAATATCTTTAGGTTTGGCGACCTCTAGCGGCCAAACAAAGAAACTTTTCATATAGATAAGTTGTCCTAAATCGATTTATTTCGAGCTGAAGAATCTATGGTTTAACGTTGTACACGCAATTCACGGACACCCTGTATAGAATAGAAAGGACGGAACCTCTTTGTAGTTACATGGCAATTGCTCATAAGAATCCAGCTCATTTCGGCAATATAAAACTAGAGCTAGATGAAATGAAATCTAAGACTCCCAAGGGGAGAAACATGGGAAACAATTAAATCAGGGTTGTGAATAGAAGATCAAAAATCAGGAAAGGTTATAGAACCATTCGACCCGATTCAATGTAATGTAATGTAATGAAAAAAATTGAAAAATGCAAATATTTCGTTTGCAGCTTGATATTTATTTATATGATTATCAAACGAAAGAATTCTTCATAGAGAAAATGTAGACAAATGCTTAGCGAATGAAATGATTATCCAACTACTGATATATTGCCCAGGTACTTATGGAAAATTAAAAAGTATATTTCTTCAAAACTTTTTAAGAACATTATCACAGCACTGCAATTTCGAATTATGTAGATTTCTTAGATAATTAATCGAACATTCTATTCAACTCTCTTTGAGCAAAGTACCCAATGTGAGAACATGAGTATACAATAAAATATCAAGATTTCATTTCAAGAATTAATTTTCTCTACTGAAGCCTGCAAGAGACATGAATTTCTTTCTTTATTATGCGGGACCTCCGTACTGAGGTAATGTTAAATTTTATACTACTCACACTTTCATCATCACGAAACAAGAAGTCAAAAAGTTATAAAGAACGCCAAAACTGTACAGCCACTGTTATGTCTGAAAAGTTCAGAACCGCAGACGCATTAAGAGTAAATTCAGTAATCCGTTTCAATTTTTTGGGAATCGCAAAAGTTCGCCTTAAACTTCTGTGTGTGCGAAGTTTGAATGGCTAAACTAACTTTTCTCGAAATTTCAAGGTCTCCGTTCATTACTCTTGAAGAAAGTTGGGAATGGCTCTGCACGCATGGGTCACAAAACCGTTGCAACTTCCCCGATTGATTCAAAATTATTATGAAAGATTTAATTCAGCCACAAGTGTGATCAATAATAAATAAAATAAAACTTAGTTTTTGCGAATTCCTTTAAATTAGACAACGAAATAACTTTTCTGAAAAGGTCACTGAAAACTTTACAGGTTTAATAAAAGTTTTCCAAAGTTCCACTTATTTCGAAACTGGGTGTCCGACTCTGAATACTAGCTCATTCAAATTGGAAAAAAGTTGTGAAAAGTGGAATAGAGATGAAGATGCTCCGGATTTGATTATACTGTTAATATAGTGTATTTCTGAAACTGCATTTAGTTTTCAGAGTTAACCTCATATTTTCCAATAGTCTTATTTGAGTTTCATCGATGTTATCGTAATATTATTATATATGATATTTTCTACTCTCTCAACATTAATCACAAGATTCAGTTGTATTGTTACAGTTTTATATTTTCATGATTTATCACCTCAGAAAGGGTCATGTCGATGTATCAAAATACTTTTTCTCAGAAATCATCATGGATATGTTCAGTTGAAAAAACCGAAAATTTGTAATTATTTATAGGTATTCCAAATTTCTTCAGCGATTTCACTCACTTCTAAAAGAGATAGCAAAAATTGTCTGATAAGTCCAGGACTCGACTGATAAACGCAAAATATTGTAAACTGATTTTCAATATTTTTCGCTAGTTTCGACATTTCGTCAGAAATTGACAGTTGACGTTTTTCAAAATAATTCGTAACTTTTTATTTCCAAATATTTTTCAAAATGGTAAAATCTATCTGCAGGCATAATATCAACACGAATCCAGGAGGTTCCACCTCGAACGAGTCACTCTGTATATTTCTTATCCTGTTGTGGTTGGAGAAATTTTGCCGAAACACATCGAATAATTTGGTGGGGGGGACATCTTCTGACGTAAATTTGAGGATTTAACAAGCAACCTCTTAAGGAAGGACGCTTCCACCTCTCAAAATTGAATAAGAAAAAGGGTCGAGGGATACCTGATTTCAAAACTCTTCGAATTCTCTTTACTACGATGTCAGTAAAGTAATTCCTTTTTCCCAAAAAAATCATTTTCATCTCAAGTGAGCCACCTTGAATACTTTGGCTATTTTCAAGATTACTGAAAAAGGAAAGCAAACCAATTTGTTTTCAAGAGAAATCTTCCGATGGTAGTTAGCGCCTGCATTAACCAGGAAATTATCTTACCTTGAAGTTTTAGATAAGGTAAGTAGATTTCGTTGTTATGTCTTTCGAAATCCTTTCTTACAACAAACATAAAAGGATTTAATTGTTTCATGATGTTCACAATAAAAAATGAAGTCCATTGATTTCAAATCAAATATTGAAATTGTCCTTCATATACTTCCATATAATAATACAATCCTGACTGAAAAACGTCTCTTATATAGTGCAGCATATTCGGAGTCATTCGACGACACACAGCTACAATTCTGGCATAGATCATCCAAATTCTCAGGATGTCATAATAATTTTAGACTCAAGACGTTTGCATAAGAAAAAGTCTGAGGATTCAAGTCAGGAGATCGGGCAAGCTACTCCATAGGACTTTTCTTCCAATCGACGCAGTGAGGACGAGTTCTTGTTGGAAAATAAATTGTGGTTCAAGTAGTAGCAAGTCGTTTTCTAGTTTTTCTGTTGTCAATGGATCAATCGCATTCTGCAGCATATCGAGATAAATTTCGCCATTCACATTACCAGGAATAAACAGTAGCTCAATTAGGTGCCCCCAAAATTCATACCAAAACATTTAGCTTTTTCGGTTATTTAGTGTGGGTTTCTCGAAAAACACGAGGAATTGAATCGAGTCATAATCTTCTACAGTTATGCCAGTTGATTCTTTCATGAAGAGAAAGGGTGAATTCGTCAGAAAAGCAAACTTTTTCAAGGAATGCAGGTTATTGTTGATAGGCTCGGCGATAACTCTTGCCTTCGATCTAAATCATTTACAATTTTTTTTACGTATGGAACTTGCATCTATGCAATTTTAAAAATTATATATTGGCCACCACCGAAAGGCTGCAGAAGTTTGTCGTACGGATTGCGTGTTTGGCATAACTTTGACATGTTCCAATACCGCCGCAGCAGCTGCTTCATCACTTATAATTCCAATGACGCCCTTCTTTTATCCGTTACTGAGCCCATCTCAGTAAATTTTGACATCAATGTCATTACGTGCTATGACGAACTTTACGTTCAACATAGATTTGGTTAGAACCTTGTAGCAACTCCGGCATACTTTTGATTCTGCGAATGAAGGCTTACCAGCTCAACAGATCCTTGCAATGTGTACGCCATAATCATTCTTGAAATTTTAAACCACATGAAACAGTAGTTACTCAAACATTTCATCGGATAAACGCCTTACTTCTAAGAACAAAAAATTAGGTCAAAACAAATGATTCCATTTTTTTTATTTATAACATAGTCTGGGAGAATTTTTCTCATTGAATGATAAAAAATTGCAATTCAAATGAAACAATGAAATCTTTTAAGGGTTGTTGTTGTAAAAAGGGCTTTCAGAAGACATTACAACAAAGCCTACTTTTCTTATAGCTTAAAACCTCGAAGTAATTAAGTTTGCTGGTTAATGCACGCAGACACTATCTACCTTCAAACAAGTTCCCTTGAAAATAAACATTGATTTGCCTTTCTCTCAATAATTTTGAAAATAGCCGAAACATTCAAGGTAGCTTGATTGAGGAGAAAAATGTTTTTTTACGATAAATATTCGTCAAAATTACTTTTCTTATATACCGTTGTAAAGAGATTTCAAATGAGGTATCGCTCAACTCTCTTACTCAATTCACATTTCGTTGGGTTTGAAGTGCCCCGTCTTTATATAGTAACATATGGAATACTCTGTATGATGATGTTTACGTGTAATGAATTTTCACTCGATACCATCTCGAGTATTATATTACTACTTTCTAATTTCAACGGTGAACCTTAAAAATTTTATTTTCAGAAAACCGCAAAAATATCTTTTTATATTTTACACAGGAAAGTGTAGGTGTGCCATCCTGTTGAAACCAATCTTTCTCTAAGTCTGCAAACGGAAAATTTTTCAGAAATGGTTCGACAAATTAGATTAAAATACTCAAACATCGATGGGAGTTCACGATATTCTAATATATAAAATGGTCCTCACATATATTGTTTCACTATCACCTAGCAGGCCACCAAATTATACGATTACCTTCTTAAAAGCGTTGTTATTTTGATCTGACCAATGATGTTTAATGTCCTGTTGAAGAGGCCATTTCTCGAACTCGTCGATCCAAATAATATTTCTAGGAAAATTGATATCAGAATCGCCGAGAAATAGCAGATGATTCATCCTGATTTAACTTTTATTCCATGAAAATTATCTGATTAGCTTCTTATTACACCAAATACTTATGCTTCTTCACTGCTTAATATTTCAGGTCTTTCGATAACTGCTGCAAGCTGGCTTATCTTCCTGTCCAACATCGATAATTCCTTTCGACTATACTGTAATTTCTTCATTCCAATAATGTCCACAGAATCTGCGTAGCGAATTTAGTAGAATTTGACTGTCTCCTATGAACTCGTTCTGTTTGTTTTTACAAATTCGAGTGTTGTTTCTGTGATCATTCGAAAATGTCGACAAAAGAATCCTACTGATTTTGCCATAGAAAATAACTATGGCTGAGATACGAATCATTTACAACATAGAAATATATTCAAAAACATAAAAGTTATTATTTTTCTTGAAATCGAGTGTCTCAGAAATCTATTATGGACTCATCAGGCAGATTTTCGCTAGCTCCTCTTGAAGTGGATGGTATCGCTAAATCAAGCAAATTGTTAAACACTTAAACATTACAGAAAGAATAATTTTGCAACTATAGACTTATTCGATGTTTAGGGACAAGACTTAGTAATAAAATCAATAATAATTCAATGTTTATTAACCCAGCAAGATAAAAATAGATCTATATATATATATATATATATATATATATATATATATATATATATATATATATATATATATATATATATATATATATATATATATATATATATATATATATATATATATAAATGAGAACAAAGCGTATTAAAAAGCAATGAAAATGATGACAATGAATAATATAATTGGATAGAATTTGAATTGGTAAAAGGCTAAGTTTGCAGTTTTCTCGTCAATTATACACAGTATGTATGTATGTATGAATTATGTTGAAGCCCATTTACTGTGAAAAATAAATTGCATAACTAATACTAATGAAGATATCAAAATAAGTAGGTTTGTAAATAAAGAAATGAGACAGGTATTTTTTTTCATTCAAATATAATTATAATACAATATTGTCTCCTTCGAAATCCTTCCCTTGGGAAGCCACACAAAGCTAGAGACAGTCCTTCTAATCATCATAGCATTGCTGCAGGAAGGTGTTCAGCTCGTCGGTTACAACTGTTTTCGAGTGTCCCAAAACGTGTTCCCTTGATGTGATTTTTAATTCTGGGAAAGAGTAAAAAGTCATAAGGAGTCAAGTCTGGTCAATAAGCAAGCTGAATAGCCACAGTAATGTTTTTAATGGCTCAAAACTCTATTATAGGGATTGCAGTGTAACATGGCGCATTGTCATGATGCAACACCCAGTTCTTTTGATGTTTAGTCACTGGCAAAATCCTTTTTTGGGAAATCTTCATTCTGACTATCAATCGTCGATATGAACGCACAAGATCCCGGATGCATTTTTATCGGTGTTCGCACTTGAAGGCTTTCCGCTTCGTGGTTCATCTTCAATCGACTCTCTTCCTTTTGAAAATGCCTTAAACTATCGAACAACTTGGGCCCGTGTCAAAAGACTTTTTCTATAGAGCCTGCCGAAATTTTTCACAAGTTTCGGTTGCATTGTGTCATTTTTAGAGCTCACACGAAAACTAACTCTACAGACAAACAAATAACTACAGCGAACTCATACTGGAGGCATATCACATGTGCGCCACATTATGCTCAAAGCCTTTCGCCTCACGCGTTGTCGGATCGGAAGCGACGTTGCCTGTCTCATTACTTTATATACAAACCTCGTTTATAATAGTTATTTGATAGACAGTAGAAAATTAACAATTCTCAATTTATACGGAACATACCCATACATCTTGAATAGGTACATCAGGATACAAAATCAATGAGCCACAAATTTAAAACGGAATATTGACTCATTGTTAATTCAGAAATAAAATATTTTTGATGTAGTCTTCGAATGTTGTTGATTGAATGAAAAAATCAAGAAATTCATATCTGTTGACCAGCGATGCTTTATTATAAGAAAAAGATCTCTTAAACAAAACCTTATTATGTAATGATATTGTAAGATAATATGATTGGCATTTCTATAAACAATTTCATAAGTTAATTAGGCTGGAGTTTTATACTTCATTACTTTATAGAAAAAATAAAGAATGTGCAAAAGCCTCGGTGCTACATATTCAAAAGAAATTTCACAATTTGTTTAAATGAATGCCTTCGATATTATCGAAAGTTCAGTTATCAATGTTTTACCATCATTCATTTTTATATAGGAAATTAATTAATGAAGTATAATTCAGAAAAATTATTCACATGATGAATTATGAGAAGATAGAGCTGTGATAGAGTGTTAACAGAAAAGAAAAAATTCTCGTCATTTGACATAGCATCTACAGTTCTCCTAATGGCTTGAAAACCAATCGGAGAGAAATTTTCAAATACATTCCTGTATTTTATTTAAAAATGTGCCTGTAGAATATAAAATATTTTTACTTGGATAGGAACCAAGATATTATCATATATGGAAATACCGGAAAATCTAAAAATTCGAAATATCTCAAAAACAAACAATGATAGCTACAATCTGTTTTCACTAAAAACATTGGCATATCTATAATATTTCGAAATAATAAATCCGTGCACCCCCCTAAACATATCCCAGCATATACAATTAGCAAGCCGCCGTTCATTGACATAAACTGTTATGGAGTCCTCTTCCCTCTTCTCTTCCAGACCCGAACACATCAATTACAGCTACCGAAATCAGTTTTTGCTTTCTCTCCCAAAAGTATAAAGTATGGTTGTATGGAGCCTATGCCAAATGTGCAAAACGTGTCGCATTCGAGAGCCTAAGTGCTCTACTTGACCGTTCCCGAGAACAATGCCAAATAGGTGTCACACTTATCGATAGACAGTGTCTATGACTTTCAGACGTGAAAATATGTAGGATTTTGCCTCAATGTTAAGTTGATGTAACGATCGTTTTGTGCCGATGAACAGCGTGGACCTCCAATTTTAAATCTTTGGGCTATACTTGTACCCAACAACAATTTTCATAAGCCACCTATCATTTTTTGGCAAACACCATAATTTTTCCACACCTTCCTCCTTGCGCCTTCTAGTATAAAGCAATCGCCAATTTATACTTTCTTCTATTTTGAATAGAATTATTGTCATATTGTACCATAGATAACATACGACGAACTAATCGTTGAATCAGTAAAAATAATTAACTAATTAATTAATATTCTATAATGAGAAAGTCTTCGTATCACATCTAAAAAGAGATTTTCCTAAAACTATGATAGAAACTACAAAAGCAATAAAATAAAAACGTGGACACATCAATAACTCCCAATATCCAATAACTTTTTGAGTGCACTGAACATGTTAAATATGGATTTTTATTATTCAGCTTCATTCATTTAATAGCTAATCAATTTTTAACTTCAAGTCCTCAAGTTTGTGTGTTCGATATCAACGTTTATTTTTGAAACATGTCAAACTTAACGCTGGTTTGCGATAATTCTTTTTTTTCTTGTTGTGCATAGCTTAATGAGTGTAGTCACGGGACTTACTGATTCTAGAAACATGCAACAGTTTTTTATAGTTTGCTTGCGAGAACGATAAGACTGAATTTTTTCGTCTTCCCTAAATTGGGACGGAATTATTTGCGTGGTCGACTATTTAAAAATCATTTTATGATGGCTGGTCCTCGATACTATTGCCCTAGAGAAACAGATCCGTATGAATTCCGTCCTCGAATAGCTTCGTTACCACAACCGTATTTTAGACCCTAAATAACCCTGGGGGAAGGAAAATGTAGGGTGAGATAACTTTCCTATTCAGTGGCACAAAACGAGAGTCGAAACTTTTTGGGTAACGACAAAATTTGGCATACGTATTTTTTGCATTTTAATGGAGATATTTCTAGAGAAATTTTTCTGATTTGTTCACCAAATATTCTGTACAACCTTGTATGAATGAAGATAGATAAATATTTTCAGGAGTAAGTTTCAATTTCCTTAAATATTATATAACGTATAACTACAACATAACCATCTTTTTCCTTGTGCTACAAAACCGTTTTTCTCACTTTCTAGGGTTCCAAGCCAAAGAAACATATTTTTTTATTGCGTTCACCTGATTGCCTGATTTTTGTACATCTCCATCAAACCGTAAACTTAAATATTCTAAATTAGTTTTGAGTTAACGCCTTCACGCATTCCAACATGAAAAATGTTCTTGACAGACAAACAATGAACTAATTCTCTTATACTTCTTCGGTTTATAGCAGGGAAGCCACATGCACAGATTGAAATATAGGTATAACTCCTGAATTGTTGATCGTTTTTGTTTGTTGTTTTCTGGCCCAGAAAATTATTTCATCATTTCAGCACGGATAACTCACATTATTTCTTATTTTGGGTAAAAAAGACTCAAAACATAACAGAAGATTCTAATATATCGTTAGTAAGTTGGAGGAATACCATTGAAAATCACAGAGCGATGTTCATAGACTTATTATAGATGTGATTCGCTATTATTAACAATAGATTATGACAGATAAGGTACCTATCTGCTAAATCTGGTTATTATTTCGTTTTGAGCTTGTTCCACGGAGAGTTAATAAGTATGGTTCATTTTCAATCCAGCAAAAATAGTGACCAGCATTTCGACTCTATCGGCAACGACTTCCAGATCGTAATAAACCAGAGCGCTGTAAATTTACCATAATCGAAAAAATTTAAACTAAAACTAGTAGAGACATCTGCTTCAATGAACTGAAAATATCGAAATGAATTCATAGAAATTGTTGAAAATGCCATCCATACTGTTAAATACACAATTGGCATATCCTGAATACGGCACGTGTTACATTCAGAACGCCATCTGGAGGAATTTCTAGACACGCGGTTCTTATTATTTCTATCACACTTCGAAATTTTCTGGTCGATTGCGGTAAACGCAATCCTGTAGTCAACTCCTGAGCCAAAAATCAAGACAGGTTAAATCAGGAGAACGGGCTAACCCCTTTACAAGACCATTTTTTCCTATCTATAGATCACCAAAAATATCATTACATTATAATTGTTTTAATTCAAGTATCTTTCAATAAAAACTGATCCGATTCGAATGAATGACGTACCAGACGTTCACTCCGAAACAACGCTGAAAATGATGATTCATTGTGTATTGCGGATTCTCCAATGTCTAAAATTATTTCTATTAAAATGACATTGTTATCAAAAGATCACTCATCAGACCACAGGATGATTGAGATAGAAGAATAATTTGAATTCATTCTATCAGAAAAAAATTCAAAAACCCGAGATGTGTAACACTGTCATATCTTCTAGAGCTTGAATTTTTTGAAAAACATAAAGCTTATATCTATGTTTTCGTAAAACAGATTGAAGACTCGTCGTTAACGTCCCGATTTCTAGGGAAGTTTGTCGAACAGAAGTTTCTGTTTCGCTTCTACATTCAACAAGAAATTCATTTTCGTTTCTTCATTAACCTTTCTTTTGAGAGTTTTAGGTTTTTTTCGTTCCCGATAGAGTCGAAACGCTCGAGCACTATTTCTGTTAGATTAAAAATAGGTTTGTATCATGTGTGTAATTGATTCTCATCTTCCATAAGTACTTATTAATTCTCCGTAAAAAAGGCTCGAAACGAAACATTACCAAGAATAAACTGGTAGGTGCCCTATCTATCATAATTTCTCGTTAATAATTGTGAATGACATCCATTATAATTCTATTAAGATTGCTTTGTGATTTTCGATGTTATTTCGCCATAGAGCTTAGATCATGGTTCTGATACACTTTGATTCTTTCTTATCCAAAATACGACATAATGTGAGGTATCGGAACTTAAATAGTGACTGAAATAGTTTATAGGACACAAAAAAATTATCACAAACTCTAAAAATCGCCCATTGCACAAATTCCGAAATTCTATATGATAATTTCTTTTTTCTCAGAAGATACAGTGTTTTAAGTGATTCTTTTTAGCAGCGGGTACTCTAAATTGAATGAATAATCGTAATCGATAAAAATTAAAACATATAGTTACCATTTAAAAAGTTCAAGTGAAGGTGTACTTCCGGTATTTCCGGTGACAGACCAATGAAAATGTTTTAGGTTGTTAGAGTATCATTCAAGATGCAATTCGGTTTTTTTGTTTCATTGAAATCGATCAAGAGTTGCAGGTACTATAGTTTGGTGTAATCTGAATTTATCTGAATCATTTTTTAAGAAAATTCTCAGTTTTCGGTACATTTTCAAATACAAAATGGAATAGTTTTTATGTACTGGAGAACTTGGTGATTCATTAATAATGAATTATCATTTCATGTCGTGCAGCTTTCCGGAAGTATGTAGTACCTGAATATTTTTTGTTACAATTCTTGTAACTATAGCAAATTAATAGAAATCTATTTAAGAAACTCTATGGTATAAGACATACCACTTGACGTCTATTAACAATATAGCCCCATCTTCAAACTTTGATGATGTTATAGATACTTTGCGGATCAGAAAGCTCGGAGGAAAGAAATTTATTGATAATCTTATTGAAATTAAATAGTTGTTTCATTATAACTATAAAATCTGAGCTCTTGAAAATAAAATTTATTAGGTGTTTAACCAAAAGGCATACAATAAGATTATCGCGATGTAACGATTTTCATTGAGAGGACCCTATCCGCCACGGGCCTCAGATCGTATAATTACGTGAGCTTTTTCCGAAAAAATCGATATTATGATAACAAATACAATTATCTACCCACTCTGAATTGTTCATTTCGTACCACTCAAATTCTGAATACAAATCATCACCTATCACGTAGTAATAAAATTATGAATATAGTTTATACGATTATCTGAAAAGGATAGGTTCCGCCATCTATCAGTCCATACCAAAGTATTCCAAAACGAGGGTGGTCCGAGTCGCCAATTCAGCTCCGTAAGATGAGGGTTGCATTCTTGAGGAGTGTGCGCGTCCGTACGAAGAGCGTCGCGGCGCGCCGATTTACCGTCGCTTTTCGGACAGTGTAAGCGGCGACGACTTCAGAATCCCGCAGCTGCAGTCAGTTGCAATTTCGTGCGTGCCGTTTACGCACCTCCGGAAGCCAACTAGATTGCGAAGTTTACTGGATTGCGTGCGAGATGCGTGTCGATTTTGCGTGCCCTTTAACGGTACCACGTTCGTCATTTTATGACTGTTTAGGAAAAGAGTGATTGGCAACTGTTGTTTCTTCGAAACCTGAAAGAGTTTTTCGGTGATAAGTGACGAGTTTTATGATGCTGGAAGCTGTTGCTAATAGGTAATTGAAGTTGGGAAAGTTTTGTAAAATCCTATATGAAAATGGTTTCATTTCATCAATTTTTGTTGGTAACTTTGGGTAATCAAAGAAAACTTTTGCTGACAACTTAAAGGTGAAAATATTTGGTGAAAGTATAATTTCAACGCTGACTCTGTCAATTTTAATTTAAATTATTACAAGTTGAGATACTTACTTGTCAAAATTTTGATATGTTTTCATTTTCTGCCCTATTTTCTATTTAAAATATAATCTTAGGAAATACTAAATCATATATGTGATTGCTATCATCGCTCGTGATCGAACATCCTTTGAACAATTATAAATTTTACAATGTGTCCGAAACATCGTTTGTTATAATTAAGAGTTGTTCTTCCTGAAAACTTTTTTGCTATCATATCGAACAAGACGAAAAATTAATTACACATATCTATCATTCTAAGTATTGCGAGTTCATTCAATAGAATTTTATATCATCGGTTTTCGAAATTTTCGAGAACTGAAATTTTTCTTCACCAGAAAATCCCATTCCGACTAATACGAATATTAACGAAATGGAACACAACGATGTGCTCTAGATATGTGAAAAGTTCATAGAAAAGACAATTTGAAATGAAACACGGAAGATTCTATTCGATTTATTCTCTATAAAAATATTAAACTCCAAACATATTAATTTTAGTCTTTACAATTTTGTACATTCAGAATTCATGAAAAGTTTGATAACTTTGCCCCAAATATATTCATGAATTTTTCTAGAATCCATGGAAAGAGTATATTAGTAAATATACAATAAGAAACTCATAAGTAATTTCTTATTCTTAATTTTTCAAATTTAAGGTATTCAAAGTCGAAGGAAATTGGATAATTTTTTCAAAATATTCATGAATACAGCAATACAGAACTAAGAAGAAGTGTATAGAAAAACACAAAATCATAATGAACATATTTCTTCGAAAACATAATTCCGAAAAAATATCGAGATCTTTTATTCATTCTTTTTTTCAAATTTTCTGAAACCCTGATGCGACATTTTGAGTGAAATTTTATATTTCCGAAATTTTCAATCAGTTTGCCTCGGAAGTATTTATAATGAAATTTATATATTTACACTGGAAGGGTATAAAAGGTTCAACAGTTATTTACAATAAAAATGTTTCTGTAAAAGCAACAATTAGATTATTTGAAATGAATTTTATTGCGTCCGAATTTTGGAGAGTTCTGAAACGGAATTGTTTAAGAGAGTAACCGATCAGAATAACTCACTGAAAATATTAAACATAAAAATTATTCTCATGTTTACATATTTTCACAGTTTTGGAAAAGTTTTACAACTTGTCCATGAGTTTTTGCATGTTTTTACGAATTCAATTATTGAGAAATGTTATGATGGAAATACTAATGATAATATATAATTCTACTCTTCAACTCATCGCGACGAGTTGTAATATAACCTATCAGAAGAATTATTTAATAATTCGCAAGAGGACGTGACGATCACGTAATCCTTTACGCGTTTATAAATCAATATCCTTTTTAACAAAACTACCAGTTTTTGTAACATTTGTTTGAATAAACCTCCATAAAAGGTTCTGTGTGTAGTTGAGATGGATTTATGTTAAGCATGCCCATAACAGAGACAAAACTGCGGTCTACAACTGCATGTGTAATTGAAGAATTGTAACCCTTAGCGGCGAAGATCTTATTTCGAAAACTAACACTACATTTGATAATTTATGCATAGTAAAGTTGGCCTTGATAAAATGTGTATTTAGAAACACCAATGCATAAAATTGGCATTAAGTAATTTTCACGCTCCTTTTTTCACGTTTTTCCATAACAAACATTTTCGATTTCGCGATACTAATCCATTCTAATTAAATAAACTTCTTTCTGTCATAGTTAAAACTGATGAAACCAGCGAATCCAACTAATTAAGAATATCTATATTTCATAATCTCAAACAGAGCGACATTTTGAAATAGGGGAACGAAACTCGGCCTAGAAACTCCCCTATCGTTTCCAATTTCAAAGATAAAAAGTTCTCGGAAGTGATTTAATCCGGGTAGATTTCGGCGTTTCGACCTTTCGTCTCAAGAATCTCCAAGAATCGGAGAAATCTCTAAAGTCGCTCAACTACTTAATATAAGCATGGATTAAATAGTTTATCCCTCGGGTATCCGGGCGGGATATTGTCTTGCCACTTTAGCTATCTGTATTTTGCAGGAACCTGGCAGGATTTCGGGTAGAACTATCAGTGGGGTTAAAGCTGCGGTCATGATCTGGTTAGAAATATTTCGGGCGATTAAGTCTGTATATTACACATAAATATTTCTGTTTTATATAATATCAGGAATTAAATTTGGAATTACGTTAAAATCTTCGGTTTTCTTACCATAGTAAATAATTATCGTAATGTATTTCTTCGACAGTATATTATATTTTTAAATAATTTTACGTAATCAAACTAAATAAAATTTCATGGACTAAATTTGCGATGCCATCCTGTTTTTTACCAAGGAGCTCAAATGGTTACGTTAATTATGATCATCAGAAATAATAATTGTTTTTCTTTCTTCGGAATGGTTTCAATATTCTTCATCTTTCCTGAAACAATTACAAACTATGTGAAATTCTCAGAAAACATAAGGAAGTATATTCGTTGCTAAGCATGTTTTCTGGAAGTTTATAGCGACACATCATACAGCATTCCGAATTGCATAAAAATATGAGAATTTCAAACGAAATATTTTAAGCAAACAAATACATCACACCAAGTACAGTACAGTAAGAAGTTGTAGAATGTTTCTTCATAATTATTTCGTCTACAAATCTACGTTATGTCCATCAAAATGAAGATACTCCGCCAAGGGCGAGTCGGGCTCGCGCACCGATGATTTCTTACGTTGTTGGTGTGTGAATAGAAAATAGAAATAGGGTGACGCCATAGCAACTTAACATATTAAATTCAGAAAGGAGACAATATTTGAGAAGAAGTCGAAACTAAAAAACATGAAGGATATAAACAATGAAGAGAATAACATTTAAGTTTTACGAAGAAACGCTATAGCGGAAATGAAAAACTCCGCTATCTGACGCTGGTATACTATTCCACACCAAAAAACACACATTCCCAAAAGAAAAACTTTTTCTACTGGTTGAGGCAAAGGGTGTTTTTTCGGTTTCGAGTGGTGGCCTCATAAATGATTATCAGTATAAACAAACCATGAAATATGTAGCATAAACGATCGTATTATTGATTTCGTTAGCTTAAAAGCTTAATTTTTACACAATTGCTTCAAGGTATTGCAGATTTGAATTTTTGTTGTGAACTTCAATATAATACCTCCTCAAATTCCTGAAAAATGATGCGTTGAAAAAACCTTTACGTAACCCAAAAAAATGCTTCATAGGTCTGTTTGCTTTTTCTTATTCTCTGTAATTGATTATTGGGATATCCTAAGAGAAGTAAGAAACAAAAAGCATTATACAGGAATTAATGTTAGCCTTTATATCCAAATCCATATGACGATATTATTCAATTATAATCATCATCATAAGAAATTAATACTCTTCAATGGAGTTTCGTTACATTTTTGTGAAATATGAATTGGAGAATTCAAGAATAATTTAGACGTAAAAATTCAGTTAAAAACTAAACTAATCGCGCCAAGATTTCTGAGAAGATTCATGATGCAACTACGAATTGAATGTAAGTTCATTCAACGTTTCTGTGAATGATTTGCAATAAACTTTGAAAATCAAATACTATTATATGTGTGAAAATGTCTTGAATATTGGTGCATCTGCATTTTACAGAATTTTTTCTACTGTTTCTCGAAAATTTAATCAATCAATTGATCAATTGTTTCTCAAATCGACTCTATATTTCGAGATTTTCTAGAAAAATAAACAGTTATTTTGATTTTCAGAATAATATGGAAATATAATTATTCTCGACCTCGAAACCAAAAATCAGCACAAGTGAAGAAGTCGTAGAATTTTGCTCCACTAATTTTCGAGGACAATTTCAACTGTTCTGTGATATCTCAAAGAAATCTGTTATCTCTTTTTGGAAGTTTCAATCTAAGTTAAATCGAATACTTTGATCTTTATTAAGTCAACCACACCAGATATTCCAACTCTCGCAGATTAATCATATTAACCATCCTGTTGATCTAGTGTCACAAAATCAAAAAAAGCAAGATCAAACTGCAAAATTATAATTCATATCAATTGTTAAGTAATAATTTCAATTTTCAATAAAGCGAGCAAACGTATGATCGCTAATTCTGAAATTTAACCCACAGATACTCAAAAACAGGTATAATCTGAATGTGTTATAGACGAATTCTCAACATAAAAGTTTCCACTCGTTCGTACACGAATTACATATATAAAAATACAAGAAAATAAATGAAATGAATATTTTAATGTACAGGATATTTTTTAAGAATTTTCTTAATGCTATTGTCTCATAAACGTTTAATAATGTCTTAACGATTTTGATTGATTTCCGAGAAACATTCCATGAAAATAGTCATGTTCAACAAACCAAGGAAACCAACAGAATCTCAACACCAGCGAACCTGAACGAAATAAATCAAAATGGTCACAAATCTCCTCAGTTTAGCACGTACTTATCGTTATCGCGTACCATTCTGCGATATCCAAAACATATACTTCAAACATATTTGTATGAGTGTAGACCTGGACATCATGCTAGTGAATTAGACGAAATTAAAAGGTTCAAATTTACTTCGAGAATATAAATGCAAAACTCAAACTGAGGATAAATATCTATTGATGTATATTTAAAGCAATAAAATGAAACTTTCCTGAACAATTCGATTTTCTACAAGTTTTTACGAAATATAGTATTCAAAATATCTCATTATAATTCTTCTTTTCAGGGCTAATCGCCAATACTCGCTGCCCCAACTGAAAAAAAGAAAAATTGAATCATCAGCTAGTATGTCATCTACAACCAAACCTCTAATCAAAGCCGACCCAATCGAAGATAAACGTAGGAAAAAGATAGAAGAAAATGAATCATTAAAATCCATCATCTTGCCACAGAAAAAGAGGGTACTACCAAGTTCCTCGTCAAACAGTCCAGTTAAAAAAAATCAAAAGATATCTTCCCAGAATCCCTCCACAGACGAAAGCGTTGCTGACGAAAATCTAATACGTGAAACTGAAGCAGCTCTCAAAAATCTTTCAGGTAGTTGGCCTGGACCCAGAGGATCTTCGTACAGCAAACAACAAGAAGAACCAGCTTTTGAAAATCTATTCGACGAGAATAAAGCGAATGCAAAGATGTCACCTTCATCGTCTTCTAACAGTAGTATAGATAATGCTTCGTCGTTGAGAGATGTCATAACGCTGAGGGATCAACATGAGGGAGATGATAAATCTTCGGAAAAATCCAGTAAAGGATCTAGACAAAAAATAGAAGACAACGGAAAAGGTAGAAGTAGGAATGAAAGTGACGTGTACAGGCCACCTGATTTCAACGAGCTGGTTGACGATTCTTCTAACGAACTCGAAATCGACATGTCTGAGTCTGCGTCAGAGAACAATGATGGAAAAAGCGATAATGAGGGGAAAGTAGAAAAAACTGATAATGAGTTGAAAAAATCTGTCCATAACTTTGCGAAACCTAACCAGGCATCGCCTTTCTCTTCCACGTCTGCGTTTCGACCACCACAGTCAGCCAAAGGAACAAATTTGGCGAATCTCGGCCCGTTTCCAGCTGAAGCTACGTTCGTCGGTTATCCGGCAGTTATTGGAGTGAACGTTTCGTCTCCTTCGAATGAAGAAAAACCTCAAGTTCTTAAACCCGCCGAAGTGACCACCGAACCAACGTCTAACAAATCCCCAGAAGGCGTGAACAAACAATATACAATTCTTCAGCCTGCGACCGCGGCATCCAGAGCTGCTAGCGCCTTGCAGGAAGCCTCACGAGAAGGAGTGACGAGGGTGACGGCAGTTAGCGCATCCTCTACAAATGTTTCCACCGATTCCGGAGGAAAGGCTGTGACAGTTACCACTGTTGGGGGTGCGCTATCTCCGAACAGTATAGGAAGAGGTGAGCGCAATATATTTTCTAATTGAACGTTCGTTCAGTTTGGAATGTTTTAGTTTAGTTCTCCGCATGCCTCTAAGATGATAGGTCGAACTGCCGCTGTTCCATTAATTTGAAAGTAGATTTTTGAATTATTCGAAGTGTTGAATAGCAATATTGAATATGTTAAGCAACTTTAATTGCAATTGAAAAAGCTCCAATATTATAACTTCAATCGAACAATTTTTGTTTATTAATTTGTACTACAGCATACTCAATGTCAAATTATTTTCTGCATAACAGATCGCGCTATATGAGTTTTCGCTATCTTGAGAGCACACAGCGCTTTATTGACATTCAAATAATGTCTTGTTTTCCATGTTGAAGCGATTGATGTCCTGCTTGAAAAATCGTGATAAAAAACTTTTTTCCAAACACCCACTCAATGAAAATTTGTATTTTGATAACGTTTGATTCTTCAAGTTCATCTATACAGACTGTCCGATATTCATATGCCAAACTTGAAAAAACACGATTCTACAAAAAAAAAAGATTGACTAATTCCTTAGTAGTTCAAACGAGCATTGTTATATATAAATGTATACTGTGGCAGAATTATATTAACTTAATTATTTCACTACAGATGACGCTATGTGACAATGAACTTTAGCGTGAGAGAAGGTAGCGCTTCACATGCAGACAATGTTTCACTTTCGTCGTCTTATCTCATAACTTCAAACGAGTAATTAATTGTACATCTATATGTGTTTGATGTATTGAAAACAAATCCACAATTTAGATGAAAATTTGAATTTCTCGATAAAAATTGTGCTATTTGACATTATTTTCTAACATAAAAGCAGGCAGCGCTTCATCGTTTCGTGATCAGAAATTGCAATATTTTAATTTCCTAGTTAGTGTGTTCAATTTTTTAAGAATATTATCTTATTATCACGAACAATTCATATATATATATATATATATATATATATATATATATATATATATATATATATATATATATATATCAATTATTTGTATAACGCATTACTTTTTGTTTTCAAATTGTTCGAAGAACAAAAAGCGAAGCGCGAAACGATGTCAATCATTAGAAGGTCTAACGCCCTCTAGGACAGCAATATCATGTCATCGATCTAATAAATAACTTCGTCTAGGTCAACTACTTATATAAAAATACCTTTTATGCATTGAGAAACCATTGCTCTTTTCATATTATTTGATTCAAATGAAATAAAAATTTTTCACATCAAACACTTACGAATAAAGCAAATAAACAATGAATAGCAATAACATCATGAAGTTCACTTCGTTTTCCCGACGAAAGAATAATGAAATATTCTTGTTCTTTAAAATTATATTTCAAAATTAAGATTGCAGGGATACAAACGAGGTGGGTTCGAATTATGATTACGTTATCATTAATTAGAAAACTGGGACAGGTCCCTCATAAACGTCCCGGAAATTATTTACGAATTTCAAACCGCAAAGTCTAATAGGCTCAAGAAATTGCCTGGCACGTAGCTGTCACCTGTTTCTGCTACGCCAACCGAGATGCTACCAGTATTATAGGTTTATTTGATACAAGTTATAAGCTGGCATGTCAGGACTGTTCTGGCGTGACCAGGATCCAAACGACGCTTCTTACGCTCGTTCCCCTCCACTTTGTCAGCCGAGAGGGCTATTAATTTGAAATATAAAATAAGGTGAGTCGCTTTTTCGAAAATGTATTTTTCATAGAATGTTTTGACCTAACGTTTATTCGAAAAATAATCAATGAGATTGTGAAATTTGATTTTGAAGTAGACAGAGATTCGGTATCTGTATAATGCAAGCTTCATGCAATAGTTTTTAACAGCGAATAAATGCAGACACCAAATATTTAATAGCATTTGAAAAATAGTGCAGAATCGCATTACATGCTTGTGGTGTGAATTTTTTTGATGTATCAGTAGTTAGGGTGGTAAAGAATTCAATAACGTTAAAGACTAACAATATAGTCTACACACTACAAATTGCTCTCATTTGAATAACTAACTCATCAACTTAATGGGTTTCTAGGAGCCTTCCTTCGTTAAGGAGACTTGTTAAAAATCATAAAGAGAAAAATGGGTGAGATTTCGAGGGAGCTTAAGAACCATGAAACGCTGCCTCTAGGTACGAAAGAAAATTATTCTTTATCGAACTATGCTTGACGATGAAAAATAACTCATTGGTAACTCTAGGTGAAGCATCGTCATCAACTTCAAGGTCAAATACTCTGTTTGGTGGTACCAAAAGAGTGCCACTGTGAACTACTAAACATGGAAATCTTTTTGAGTACGGCACATAACCAATAACCATCAAAGAATCAATTCGAAATCGACTTCATTTCAAACGCAACCAGAAAACTTAACCATAAGTTCATTTTTTCCATCATCACATACACCACGTGAAACTACAGGAAACGACTAAGAAGTTTGATGAATACTCAAATTTTTCTGACGTGGCATACACAAATTATTAATTTCTTAAATTATTTCTGTATCTGTAATATATGAGAATGCACCGAACATGAGAATATTCTTCGAAGAGAAATATCCTCTCAAATCGATTAGCTCATATGTTTCATGTAAGCTTCTACATGTTTGCTCTTTGCGTTTTGATCAGCTGGTTCCAAACTCAGATGATTCAGGAGTCCTACGAAAAAGCACAGGTTGCGTTGGAATACGCTTGAAATATTTTAACATTTTTTACACATTGAATATGCACCTCCCGTTTCCTTGTTGGACACCTGGATAA
Organism: Cryptolaemus montrouzieri; assembly: GCA_013387265.2. Classification (NCBI taxonomy): domain Eukaryota; kingdom Metazoa; phylum Arthropoda; class Insecta; order Coleoptera; family Coccinellidae; genus Cryptolaemus; species Cryptolaemus montrouzieri. Next base: position 66,718,577 of record JABFTP020000021.1, on the reverse strand, counting down.
GCCTGAAATTTCTTACTTGAAGTGAATGAATCCACCAATTCGATACGAATTTGGTCTACTACGAAAACAAGTTGCAACAACTATCTTCAAAGTGGGTCTTAAAAAGTCTGCGCCAACTTGGTCATCGCTCATTTGAAAAAAGTTGGAAGTTGAACTTTTTAATAGGAGTTGTTGGTAAAGTGCGGGAAGATATCCGAACCTCAAACTGGAAAAACTTCAACTTAGTTTCAAAATCTCAGTCACGTAAACGAGTTGCAATGAATGAAACGGGTGATATTTTCACTATCTGACTATTTGATATTTCATGTATCATCTCTGTGTTTTCGGAAATGATAATACTTTCGACAAGAAATTTGCAAACCTAAATGGCAACGATTATACCTTCGTTGGTATTTCTGATTTTATCCTATGAATAAAACTTTCTTTAAATCATTCATGCATAAAAACATTCAAACATATAACTATAAGAACTGGGTTTGTTTGTTGAAAATGATCCTCAATCAATAAACCAAGGAGCAGTTTGAACTCCCAAACTTCCTTCATATATTAAAACAAACTAATAAAAAATGTTTAAAATAAATAGTGCTTTTCTTCATGGAAAGAATTCCAGGACCAGACTCTATAACTCTATAACTTAGTTTCTGGTCCTTCTGATTTAAAAGTTGATCAATTATAAAGAGTAAAAATATTGAAGACTTTTATTCAAGACACAATGTTCAACCTTCCATAGAATGTTAAATCTTCATAACCATCGTCAACCAGAGCCACACGGTAATGGTACAGTCCGGTCGGATGTCATAAATAGAAGTAACAGTCTCATTCTCGTTTGAACTTGTCAGTGTTACTCACCCATTCAAACACCAAACCAGACCTACTCATCACAATCCGTTGGAGCGCATCAAGTACATGTATATGTATACATATACAATTGAAGCCCTGGTAAAAATCTTTTGCGACTTTATGCATACAAACGAGTTCAACAAATATAAACCCAGTCAAGGACAATCATTTCGTGAATTATCGAACTAGCAGTTTTCGGTCCTGTTAACCAAGATCATCGACGACAAGTGCCTACGTAACCCTGTATGATTAACGATGTATTATAATTTGAAACGATTATCATGAGATCAGATATATTGAAAAAGATTCCATATTTTTATTCAGGCAGTACTATTTTGTTTATCGTAAGGACATAGGGTCATAGTCACAGCACTTATATCACTGGTAATGCCATTTATTTGAAATTTGGTTTCAGGGTCGATTGTTCTTATTCTCAAACATGAACAGATAAATTTTCATGAATTGAACTGTAAACTACTAGAGTCGCCTTAGGAAATAGTTGAGAGAAATCTGAAGTTCAGATGAATTCATGAAAAATCAGATTTAGTCAATCTGAAAGATATATGGAATAAGTGTGGATTTGAATTTATGCCTCCTATCCTCGGCCGCACATGTTTTTCGAGAATTCGTTTTGTAATTCGGTATTCGTATCGACTTTCTTTCATGCGTCATTCGCCCGGACTTTTTTATCGGCTTTGTGCTCTGGCCAGTGAAATGCTGCCTCCGCCTCCATTTCAGAGCGGGTGGCGTATCACCCTATCAGGAGCGACCGTTTCGATTATATACGTATATAAAATAGCCCATGTACATATATTGCTTTTTAGTTGGTAATTCTAATATAATCACTGTTATATTATATTACTTCATTTTTTGTTTGGTTTTTCTTCATGTGAATACACTTTTTAATGTCAGAAACCATGACATTCCGCCATTATCAATTTATTACCTACTCCAAGTGATCGTTTCAAACTTAGATGGAGAAAGTTTTGGACAATTATTCAATCGAATAATTCAACATGCTTCATCTCTATCCTCGTTTTTAATGGATGCATAATTCATTAAAAATCATGCAAAATTTATTTCTTCGTGGGAATGATGTAAATTGAAAATAATAGTTATTTCCTTTTTCTTGTCATTGTCTCCAGTGTCGCCTAAATAATCTATGGTTGCCTCCACCAAGTAATCATCGAATGCCTCTGCTTTAACTAGATGCATATTGGATTTCGAATCATGATTCAGGCAAAAAACCTCAATCAAACATAGGTTTGGCTGGGCCGTATGGTATAGAAATATCAATTGAATTTTTTTCAAGAGTAATTTGACACAGTTCAAAATATCGAACAATATAAAGCCACTGCATCAACATTGAATAAACTATAAATAGAAACGATAACCATGAATTAATGAGCTTCTAAAAACATGTCCATACACATGTTCGGTAGTCACTAAGATTTGAAACTGTGAATTCCAAATTTGAAAAAGCCTATAATTATAATTGAAAATGCCTTACGTTGGATTGTCCGATATGCAGAGGGGTCGAATAATTGCTCTCGTTGAAGAAGGGGTGACACAGAGGGATATAGCGGCCACAATGGGGGTGCACAAGAGGTGATTTGAGAAACCTACTTCCGACACGTGGAGCTACAATCTCTGCAAAATAGGCCTAGAGTTAGTCGTAGGAAGATCACTTCTGAAGAACAAGATTGCTTTTTGTGCCAAATTGCAAGAAAAGACCCTAGTGCGTCGCACCCCATACTCCAAAGGCAATTTCTGGAAGCAACAGGCATCAGTCTATCAGTCGAAACATTACGTCAAAGACTTCATTCAAGGGGTTTATACAGCAGAAGACTCTCATGAGTTCCAGAGCTAACCAGACAACAAAAAATTAACAGACTTAATTGGTGTATCGAGCACCAAAACTGGAATATTGAGAATTGGCGAATTGTTCTTTTTCGGATGAGACCAGAATTGGTATTCGATCAGATGACCGCCGGATTCGGGTTTTAAGGGGTCGTGGAAGACAAGCTAGACTCCGAGCAGCAAGACAGATTCCGAAATATCAAGGGGGCAGTATGATGTTTTGGGGTGGCATTATGCTGGGAGGCAAAACAGATTTGATTTCGTTCCTAGCGAGTGTAACAGCTAGAAATTACGTGGACCTAGTGCTGGAGCCCATAGTAAGACTCTGGGGAGGTGCATACGGTGAGAATTTCACTTTATGCAAGATAATGCTCCTCCGCATACCAGCAACCTCGCCCCACATTATCTTGAAACAAGGGGAATCGCCTTTTTGGACTGGCCAGCTTATTCTCCAGACCTAAATCCTATTGAACATTTATGGGATGATCTCAAAAGAAAAATGAGATGGCGCCAGGATAATCCAAGAACCCCACAACAGCTCATCCAAGCTGCTACAGAAGAGTGGCAGAATATTACCCCAGAGGAGGTGGAAAACCTAATCCAAAGCATGCTTAGTCGAATTCAGGCTTGTATTAAAGCAAGAGGAGGTAATACAAGCTACTGAGGTCGAGAAGAAATAACCTACTCCGTGAAAAAACAATTTTCAATTTTTTTACTACATGCGGAAAGAGTCTCTTATTTTCTTTTATTTGTTTTTTTCTTAAAATAAACCTTAATTTTCTTCTTTTTCAATTGAAATATCTCCTAAAGGATCAATTCTAACAATCCTTCGAAATTTCCAAAATCCCTGAGGTAATATTCAAAATATCAAATGATTCCATATAATTAATTATTAATCTTTCACTGGAAGTACCAGAGCAATCAATTTCCGTCAAGTAAGAATTAACAGAACCTAAGCTAATTCTCACCTGAAGAACTTTTCACTAAATTGAAAATTTAACCTAACCAAACTGACTTTCGCCTTATAACAACTAATATACCCTGGCCAGTCAACAACCTAATTTTCCTTATAATAAGAATGTAGTCTATGCTAACATTGACCTGAAAGACTTTCTCCGAACAATTACAAATTCGACCTAACTAAAATATTCTACCTTAAAAACTTTTACCGATTGAATAGGTTTGTTTCAACACTGACTTGAATTAGCTCAGAACTGGGTATAGGGTGCTCAAATTGAAATAGGCTTTCCTACAATCATTCGAATAGATTCCGAACTAGTGACACCGTGTTAAAGCGTTTCTAGAATAATTTTAGAACAGATTCTTCTACGGTGAAATAGGTTGTTGGTTCTGGGGAGAATTTTATTTTCAGATTCCGTAGTCAACTTGTCAGCTCAGCGTTCCAACGCAATCGAATCGTTGATAACGAATCAGTTCCGAAGCAGTAATTCCTCACGCATGCGCGTAATATTTCATTCGGAATCAGTTCAACTGTCATGGAACTACTTGTTGGAACAAACCTAATATGAATGTAGTCTAACATAATACTGATTTGAAAGTTTTCACCAAATAATTCTGAATTTAATCTAACCTAACCGACTGAAAACGAATATAGCCTAACCAAAGTAAGTTTGAAAGTACCGATTCCTAATGTAAAAATGTCAAAAATTTTTATAAGGTCTTCTAGGGTTCGAACCTGCTATTCTTCCAGATTCGCACACCTCTAATATATATTACACTGAACAGACACAATTTTCGAAGAAATGGTACTGTCATGAATTCAAATATCTTGATCTTTTCATAACTTTTAAAATGCCATATTATACTGGAATATAATGGTTTCCTAAAGTGATTTATATTTTTAAACCGTCTTTGGTAATCCACTGATTGTGTACAGAAACAGTTATCAACTGTTGCGATTGAATTATTGGAAAAACAACTTACAGATTATCCAAAATCATAACCTAACCTATTTTTCAATGTCTTAAAAGCAAAAATAATTGAAATCAACGAAATCAATAAAAAATGAATTATCTTATAATTTTTTCTCAGATGGCAGAAATGACAGGAAGAAAAAACAAAGGGTGCAAGTCAACATCTGAAAGATTTATATTAAACTTTCCTATTTCTTCCCACGGATTTTCTCGTGAACGTTATGCGAATATAAATATCGACTTGCCATGGAATCAAAACTGGAAGAGGTGTTCACGAAACGTCGGACCCACCTTTTTCCCGAAGTGACCCAGGGCGGCATTCGTTCGATACTTGCCCCCGGGTGATTTTTCTAGCGCAACGACGACGGCGTCCAGCGAGGAGCAACCGCATCCACTCCAAACAAGGAGTGGGTGGCCTCCCGTCGTCGGCGCCTACTTCGCAGGTGCGGTGACCGTTCGCGCGCACCCGCACCGTCCTCCACTCACAGATGCGGTTTCTTTTTTGAAAAAAAATATTTTTCTCCCGAGTCTCCACCCGTTATTGCAGGATAGGCTAATCGACCTGCAGGGCGGGGTTTTACGATCCCGAGAACTCTGCAAAGTTCACGCGCAACGACCAACTTTATTTTATCCTTTCGTCTATCCTTCCTTTTTTGAATTATACCGTGGAACGTTATATGTACGAAATGTGTAGCATAAATCGTAGTCAGACATTTTGGAAATAGAAAAAAACGGCTGACATAGGTGCGAAATTAAAAACATATTCGTTTATTCTTCATATTCACATTGAATATAATGAAATTATACGGTCGAAAAAAAATCGTTTCTTTTTGCTTTATGAAAATATATATTTATCGCAAATGAACGCTAGTGTTCTATACTTAGGACTCTACTCATCCCACTCTCTAATAATCCTGTTCTGATATTGTTAATAAAATGAAAAAATTATGAAACCTCCTTAAAATTGACCGGTTTTGCTCATAATCAGCATTGATTCTCAAAACTTCTTTTATGATATATATATATATATATATATATATATATATATATATATATATATATATATATATATATATATATATATATATATATATATATATATATATATATATATATATCACCACATTCGCGACGAAAGGTTAATGCTTTTTTTCCTGGGAGAAATTACCTATACCCATCTTAAATAGTTTTTCTAAAATTTGAGAACTATTAAAAAATATTTTGTCGCCTCAATATTGGTTCAGCTATTGTGATTGTTATTGTTCTTGCTTGAACATATGACACATTTTGTTGATCTATGTTACACAGGATGTTCGAAAACAATTTTAAAGTTGGACCTCATTCATATCTCATTTCACTGTTTTTTCAAATGACACTCCTATATCTAAATGATCAATCAAGTGAACATTTTAATACCTTTCGAATGGTACCTAGCTTCCTTATACCTAATTTCAACGGTTTCGAAAATATTCGAAAGTTTAGTCAATTTTTATCGAAATTCAAGAAATATTCAATTTTTCATTCCGATGTATTGCTTAACAGTTACACTGGTTTGTTCCCACAAGAAAGTATAATATTTCTTCATTTTACAAATTCAGTGAATCAAATTCCATTATCGACTCAATTTCAATGAAGGGATGATGCTCAACACCAGGAAAGCAAATGTAATTAAGCAATTGAGATCTCTTTATTGCATTCCTTGTAGGCAGTTGATTCCTACCTAATCCTAAAATTCTGATGCTGCTGTTTAATATTGATGGCTTTATATACTTGGTATTTAAATATTCTTGAAAAAGGTCGTTGTTGATATTAATACTATAAAGAAAAAAATATTATGTTTGGAATACGTATCACTGCACAATTTCATTTTTGTTTTCCTATCGATTGGAAAATTCCAATTTTAAGCAATTTTGATATTTGTTATACATTTCAAAATGAGGACTTATCCAGTGCAAGTACGAATTGGTATGATTTTTGTCATTGACGAGTGCCAATAAAACTGTTTTTAACCGTCAGAGCTTATTCCGAAAGATATCCGAATCAAAGACATCCAAACAGAAATTCTCTACAAAAACTACTACAAACTTTTCCGCAAACCGGCAACGTAGCTTATCCAAATACGAACAGGCAAAAGCGGGTGATAGTAAATGAAGAAAACGAAATAAGAGTTGTAGCAACCGTCATTGAAAATCCAAGTACTAGTCAGCGGAAGATTGCCGATGAAAAGGGAATTAATAGAGGAGGAATATCCAGAAGCTTGAAAAAACACGGATTCCATCCGTATCTTGTTCTGATCCACCAGTAGCTATCGGAAGGGGATTTTGAACGTCCGCTTGAGTCACACTCTCTTTGATCTCAAACGCATTCTTAAGCTTGTAGTGCTAGGTATCTAGCATCTATCTTTTTTCGCGACATAGTGTATGATCAGTTTGTTTTCCGTCGTCTCTGTGTTTGGTAATTAGAAGAACCACTTACTTAATTGAACGTTTCGGCAGTGCCCCTACTAAGCTTGTAGTGCTGGGTATCTGCTACTCGCTTGCTTGTAGTACGTCAGTTTAAACCACTTGATAATGACAGAATGGGCACTGCCGAAACGACATATATATATATATATATATATATATATATATATATATATATATATATATATATATATATATATATATATATATATATACATAATAATAAAGATAATGTCTTGCTAATAACCCTGTTTCTGCTTCTTTCTAATTTTTACTGACAATTTCTATGATATTTTGCTATAATTAAAGCTATGTTCACCATACTAATAATTTCTTCTTTTGGTTAAGGAATCAAATGTCGATTAATCTTATATACCTTGCTTTTCACAGTACTCAAAAAATGTCCATTAGCAGACCACAAGATCTTGGTGGTCAATTATGGTACATTCTAGTATTACCTAAGCACCAAAGATGGTGAAAAGAGATCTTTACTATTATTCTTTTTGATGAGATGGAGACTCAGAATTTTGACCCCTTGTAACTTCGTTGCGAATGAAGATAAAAGTCACAAAAAGAACTTACTCAAATTAGTCATATTTTCATATTACATAGCATTATACCCTATAGTTTACGAATTATCCCTAGATGAAGTTCTTTGATTAGGTCATGCACTGACTCACTGATCATCAAAATTCGGAGGTACTTCTAGCGAACACACACAAACTTCAAATCTTGAATTCAGTTAGTGTTTAACCTAAAACCGAAGAAAAAATTAAAACATTCCGAAATGTCAATTTCGTTTACGAAAGTTTACTTTAGTTTAATGAGATTTAATTTACCATCGGTTTGGATTATATAAATCTACGATTAATTTCTTCCAGTGCTTTCTTTGTTTCAAACCGAAGAAAAGTTATTAAAATCCACTAATTCAGTCGTTTATATCATCTTTGAAGAAAGGTGCAGTGTTTCATTAGTGAAAAAAAATCCTACCAATTATATGTTTGATTTCATTCATTACAGAAATAGAAATTAAATAATCTTTTCTTAACTCTGTTTCAATTTTATGAAGAGGAATCAGATTAGAATGGTAAATTTTCCAATAAAGGACACTTGACGAGAGTGGGATACCTAATTATTATCCACGAATCTGTTCGGACCTCTAATGTACCTCGAAAACATGATTTTTATCATGTAAACATCATTTCCTGTCTCCTAATAAACATAAACGTTTTCATACATTTTTGAATGAGTACAGGTTCAAACGAGATTAGGAATTTATCGACTACTAACCTTCACCCGCGGCTCTTCTCAGGCGTTAATAGAGCGTATGTCAACCATTTAACTCTACCTCCGTAGTATCAGAATATATATTCTACTCTCTCGTGTATCGAATCGCAGCTGCGTCAACAGTTGGTGTATAGGAAAACCCAATCAAAGCAAAATTCGTGGAATGATTTCGAAAAATATTGCCTGATATTCTTATTATTCAAGTGTAAATACGAAAGCATTGAAATTTGAAAAGTACCCTCTGTAGCTTAGTTTTTAGGTAACATACTTCTTACCGGACGGTATTTTTCATCTTCTAATGATTATTTACTCTCCAAGCATACTATTCAAATTTTCGTGAATTTCTAACAACTTTCCTTTAATTTTATTGGTCATATTGATTTTCGAAAATATCTTATCAAGTTTGTTATCAACTACCGTTACATTTCAATTCCCGTGTAAATTTATGTTTTTTATCCTATACATTCAGTTCACCATTGATTTGAAAATTAATTTCGTCATCCAAACCAGAAAATAATAGCCTTTTCATTTCTGTGAAGAAAGTAGATTAGGAAAATCTCCTGCAAAATTTTCATTCCCATTCATAAGAGTGACCACTCGTGTAGCAAATTCGTAGCGAATTTTTGAATATGCCAAAAAAATTGCTATACTCACATATTATATTAGAGCTTGTCAGATTTTTATAAAGATGGATCAGCTTGACGTCCCTGTCATGCGAACCAAACTTCTGACGATATTCTGAGGGATGTTTTTTAATCTAACGACGAGTATGTAGACATTTGAAAATATAATTTATTTGGAAACATATCGAAATTAAATAGAATTTTTGAGATATCTAACTGCAAATCCTCGTCGTGCAGTTCTACTTTTGGTTCAGAACAAAATACCTGCACAGCAACTACTTCGACTCATGAAAATCGGCAGATTGTAATTTTTCATCTTTCTCGCATCATTTTTTTCAATATAAAATAATTCCACTGCGCTCGAAAATGTCAAGGTCACTTTTTTTGCAAGTTCGTGTCCCTCTAACCCCATCATGTCACGCCGAAATCGTAAAATTATTGATTTGCATACTTTTCGGCATGCAATTAACCATCCTTATCTCCGATCGGCTACCTTATAGGTTGGGCCCTATATAAAGGGTCATATATGGTAGAGGTGGGTGGTGTTACCCGGTATGGCGCGCTCGAGTAAATCACAAAATTCTCTATTGGGCTTCCCTACTATTGATAAAATAATTTCATTGTTCATTCGCCAGCTCTCAACAATTCTTTGTTATAAAAGCAGGAAATGTTTTTATTTATATATTACTAGGTAGTCATAGAATTTATGGCTCGATTCAAAGGGGTTATTAGTTTTGAGTGTAAAAGTCAGTTTAGTATCAGGATTCAACCTTCTTTGTGTCATAGCTTCAATACGTTATGGCTACAAAGCATTACCAGTATCAGGCGTTAGTGTTCTTACGCTTTATCATTCCGGAGTATAAAGCACTTTATAATGCTAATCTTAAGAACTTCGAATAACTCCAAAATCTCTGTCACATAAATTATTGTAAACGAAAACGTACTCTGGGACTATTCCGCTAGACTTATCTTCAGTTACAATATTAAAAAGACCTTGATATTGTGCTCGCAGGTATCATGATAAACTACACTCTTCTACGATTTGAATTACATAACTTTGTTTCATTCAACTCATATATCTCTTCCAGAAGGAGCAAAATGTCCAACTCCTGGTTGCACAGGGCAAGGTCACGTAACTGGACTGTACTCACACCATAGAAGGTAAATTTAGTTGCTTTCCTCTTTATTTTTCATCCTTTAATAAATATCTCTACTGAATTTTCAAAATTTAACAGCCTGTCCGGATGTCCAAGGAGGGATAAAGTCACCCCAGAAAGTAAGTTTTATTCTCATTATTATGTAACCTTGTTCAGCTAACGTTGAATTCGCTTGATCTCTTGCCAATTGTATAGTTTTTGCTTGCATCAATCCGTATTGGATGTTGAGTACTCGCGTAATGTACTTTTCAATTATGTCATTTTTTTATTGGTTTAGTAGATGTACTCGAAATCGAAACAGAACCAAATGATATTCGATAAGACCATGCTAAATTTTATATCAAAATTAATTGAAATAAATAAAAAGCTCTGCCAGATATCTATTTGCTATTCGGAAGAAGCTACTAATACTTTAATAGAGACAATTTAACAAAATGATTCACAAGCATATGCCAAAATTAAATTAACTGTTCATTTCAGTCTTGAGTTTAAATTAAATTATTCTGATAACTGTGTCGATCAAAAATCTCCCATCAACGGCACTTCTCTCACTGTCATTTGGTTCAATAGAAATCGAGTACTGAAGAGTCAGCTATCCTGGATTGTTTGTTTTTGACCGGAATAATACATTTGTTGATCCTTAATGCTCTGTCTCATTGTAACTGATTCCAACCATTCAAAAGATATCGATCTAAATTTTGCCTGAAACTAAATTTTTGTTATTTTTTTCAACCTTTATCGTTCACTTTTGATCAACAGTTAAAGAATTTGAAGATTGAATACTTTTATTGTCACTCAATCTACCAAATAACGCAAATCCTCGAAAAGTTAGATGGGAAAAACTGTCAATAACTTCTATGTTACACGCAAAATTTTCAATAATCCAACGTTATATCGATACGATTTTGACTGAAACGTCCATCGACGTCATAGATGCCTAGTTTTGATAACTAACATCCATTTAGTTTATGATATCTAGAACGAGTTTATCACTAAATTCATTTGAGCTTGACTTTTAACTAGCTTTTTATTTTGCTTTTCTTGCGGGGTAGAGAGCGTTAGTGTAGTTGATTAAGCTTTAGTTATCACCATTAATTTGCTTCATTCACCTCATCAAAACGTATATGCAGGTTATGAATCACTTCTACAGTAAATCTAATTGGGTATAAAGTTTCCTAGACGAATATTTGGCAACGAAGAATCAAAAAAAATTAATCAAAATTTAACCTCTCTACCCTCAAATTTTCATTAATATAGTTTCGATATTTGATTAGTAAAATTTGATTATACTCAATATGACATTCTGTTGATGTGATTCAGTCCTGGCAATGCATGAGACTATCCTCAAATGTCCTACACCGGGATGCAATGGCCGAGGTCACGTGAGCACTAACCGGAACACGCACCGGAGTCTTTCCGGTTGTCCGATTGCGGCCGCCAATAAACAGGCAGCTCGTGAGCAAAAATATCAATCCAATTTGTCCGGCTGTTCCAAATCGCCACCGCATTATGGTGAGTATCTGATTGTTTCAAAGTCCTGGGGTAGTTTGTTTTTTTCTGTTTTGTAATTCATTAGGTGTTGTGCAACGACTGACCGAGTGCGATCGGAACAGATATTCGATTAGCGTTTCGTAACTTCTGTGAATTGAAGTTATTCTGTTGTGCATAAAATGAGAAATCAAAGGATTAGAAAACTAGAGAGCAGTAATTTCACTGAGTTCTACCAAAAACAACAGTTTTGTTGTGAATAATTAGGTGTTCGAATATGCAGTTGCAAATTATGAACAAAAATTACGCGTTTATAGTGGAAGAAAGAATATATTAGTCGAAGTATCGTCAGCTTTATATTTTGCTCCTCGATCTGGCAATCATCACTCCAGAAAAAAATTTTGCTTTTTGAAGATAAACAAGTAATTTATTTCATGAGATATCAAGCTCTGGTATGTCAGGCGAAGCTTTAAAGGTTCAAATACTTATGACAGAAATATCGCTTGAGAATCTTATAAGATGTGCAAATATAGAAAGGCAACCCTTGAAGCATATGCTTCATAGATCTAGCATAAGATGAACTTGAAAGTTCATTAAGAAGTATGTTACATTCTTGATTCTTATTAATCCTGATTTTCTACTGTTCACTAACTTTGTATACAATAGTGAAAGTTGAATCTAGAGTGATTTGTGAAATTCGATTATTTCAAGGATCTCGAAATGTACAAAAAGAAAAGTTTCTTTTCGAAGCAGAAGTCCAAATGCAAAGTTTCAGATATTTCGGTGATTTCTTGATTTGCATGAACGTCTTGTTTGAAGACACTTGTATATGGCAATATTATAAATGCTCTGAACTCGAACAATAGGTTTGTTTCCCTGATCTAGTGAGAACAACATGTATCACGAGGTTCAAGCTGTGCCAATTAAACAAAATCGTTATGTCTTCAGAATCCTGAATTAAAGTAAGACTCATTTATAGACAGTACCAGCACTAAATCAACATTCGAAAATTCAATCAGTGACATAGTATGGAATTTAACAATTCTTTCCTCAAACACGGATCCTCAATGCCACTGATTTTCGGAATTGATTTCATTTTCCAATAGCAAAAAGTTTTTACTGCAAAAAATTGATTTTCTCTCTTTTTGTATGGCACATATTTTAGGGAATTTTCGAAACCGACGAAAAGCAGATACAGCATTAAAATCTTCCCAAAAATGTAATGAGTTTTCAACGTGATTTCAACTGGCGATCGATACTCGCCACATATTTTGTGTCATAGAGACATTTTCGACGACATTTTCAAAATTTATTGTAATTTTCTTTCCCATTAATTGAATTCTCACAGCTTATTTTAATTTTTCATCGCATTATTATTCCATTAAGGTTTGGATGATTATTTATCAATAACAATCACGTTTTATACCTCAGAATGTTAATTCTGTTTTATACTACTCTGTGAAAGCAATGATCGGTACCAGAGGCTTTCTTTCATTTTCCCTTTTCCTGAAACTATGTTTGGATATTTAACCTTTGTTCATTCTGAAATTGACAACTAAAACACCTCTTGGTGATTGAATTGCATTTAGAAAATTCGATGAGAATTGGCAGAGAACTGTTTTTTAATCACTGACCCACTGACTTCTTGCATAATATTAGTAGGAGCTATCTGACCGGACATATGTATTTGGAAAGTTGTATGTGCCAATCGCACACAGACATGTTCCTTAAAAGTATTTTTAGCTGAATACCTCAATCGTTTCATTGATCTCCATCTTGCTGGCTAGATTATCGCAAAATTACTAATTCAATATTCAAGCCATTTCTGAGTAAAGCATTGTTAGAATCCGTAATTTGTATTGATGTATTTCACTATTAACGATTTCCATTTTAGCCTAATGGATATAATAAGTTTTTTTCATACCACCAAACCGAGCAGTATCTTTCGTCTACATTAATATGATCTTTCAATCGATGCCTATGATTTTTTTTATATTATTCCCAATTATTGTACTGTCTATTATTCAGTTGAAATAAAACTCATTTTATTATCTTCTAGATCTCTTCCATGATACTGAATAAAATTAATGGTAAAAGTGTATCTCACTTTCCAGGCAAAGATATCATATTCTCAATGATATTTTTATATGAAAGTTGTATTTTTGTGCCTTGATAATCAGACATCACAAAGGTAAAAAAACTCTAATAACTCCAGAAGGCACTTACTTCATTCAAAGTTATCTTCAGACAATCTTTACAAACCTGGTATCAACCATAGATGCTCACATTCTCTCTATCTATCTTAATCTCCTTAGTATTTGCTTTTTATTTGTCGCAAGTAAAAATGTTCCTAAAAGGAATTGAGAGGCTTAATTTATATATTTTTGAGCCAATTCGATCTTTCCTCAAATTGTGTCGTATTTTCGCAAAATATTGAAAACGCCTGTAGCAATTTTTGATTTCTTGACTACCATCAATATTTTTAGTCAACTTAACATTATGAAAAATATTACACTGCCGTATTGTAATGAAATATTATTTTGCAGATGAATATTCCTCCACATCCTTCGATTCTAAAAAACCACCTCTATCAACCAACGAAGATATCAAACCGGGATATATGGTTGGATACAGTTCATCCAGTCAAGAATCTTCATCCAGTAAACAAACCTATGATCAGTATTATACTTCCAAAGTGAACCCTGTTAAAACTGAATTGAAAGTACCTAAAAGTGAAGGCAATCCAACTAATTGCTGCAACATTCCAGGCCAATCGGAGCTACTGGTACCTAAAACGGAAAACTCGAACAGCTGCAGATCGCCATCTACCGGCATTCGAATGGGTTACGAACCCTACGTTAATCAAGATTCGAATTCTTCTTCGATATCTAGCATAGATACAATAAATTCTAGGAATAATCCACATCAGGTACATCACATAGGGCCACATCATGGACAGCAGTCGACTTACGCATTAGAACATCAGATGGCACATAGGTCGCCATATCATCAGTCGTCTATATCCGAAGAAATGTATCATAGAGATAGAACTTACACCGATATGAACGAATCAATGAGCAGCGCTGTAGCTAGGCCCATAATTACGTATTCCAATGAAATAATGAGACCTTATGATACAGGAATTGTGAATTCCACAAGTCATAGACCGTATGATCCTGGTACTGCCACAGCTTTCGAACGCTATGAGCCTAATCAATGTGTGCAGCAGCCTGTTCCACAGAGAATACCTCCGCCACAGAATTTATATTCGTACGGGTCAATTGAAGAACAGCAAGAACAACGGTATCAACAAGAAGCTGTCCAGCAGCAGCATATGGTTGCCGTTTCACAAAGTATGATTAAAACAGAAGCTCAAGAACCAACAGGTCCAATTTATCCGAGGTATGTATTATATAAGTGTAGGTTATCCTATAAACTATATCTCTTTACAAATAGATTAGCGTATCTATCTTAGCACAAATACAAAAGCAGCTAGTTCTGGAGTTTGGCGAACAATATCATCCTCGATAAGAGCTATAAGTAAAAGTAGAGTGGAGAGTTGCAATTTATTCCTTATCAGTGTCTCATACCTTCCTCTGTTTTCAATTGATTCGATAGAGAAGTCACTCATATGCATTTATATGTTCAAATGGACAAAACTAAGATCCACCTCCTCATGGATCTTATTTATGTATTTATAAATTATTGAAAATTTCTCGGTAATTGAATTACCACCTCTGAAAAAAGGGATGAATCCGGATGACCTACTATTAATTTTAGGGCCTATCGATTCCAATGCCCCATTTATCATTTCATCTGTCAAAAATGCGTCCCCTGCAAAAGTAAGATGTGCATTTGGGAATATTAATTTGTAGGCCGCTGTACCAGTACGAGGCTGCGTCCGGGGGACCCCTTCCAGTAGGCTTTTCTGCCATCAACCTCTCCGTGAAATGTGTAACAACACAAGCACAAATGAAGGGTCCAGGATCCCACACGTCCCCAGGGGGTTCTGTTATCGATCTGTCGACGTCGAGTGTGACTACGACAAGTCCTCAGGTAAGTTGGTATTTTTAGTTTCAATGTTTATTAATTTTTCGATTCACTACCTCACTCACAAGAGTATAATTCATTCTTTATGGCTACAATAGATTTATCTGCGCGCTCGTGTCTTACATATTCCTTGGTCTTGATGGTTTTCACCATGTGAAAAATTAAGTTGGACGTGAAAAACCAATATGACATGAATCTATACAAAACGAAAATTGATGTGTGATGTCAAATATTCATGGTTGCAGAATTATGTAAGCATCATCTTTTATTTCGTTACTTTCATCAGAATCGAGCTGGTAGTATTCTGATAATAAATTGAATCTATGTAACCACGTTAGATTAGTTTCACTTCGGAATGAGAGGTAATAAACTGAATACTTGTTCAAATCTTTGTTTTGGCTTTCAAGATTTCTGTCAAAAATCACATTCAATAACGTAGGCACCTCAATATACTAAAGATCAAAGGTCAAAAGACTCAGTTTTTGCTAAGCGTTAAATGATATTTTCATCTATTATAAAACATGTAGAATATAAAATCCTCTACAACTTGTGTCTTGGAACTCTTTTTATATGAATCAATGTTCTTCAGATAGAGCGTTAAGAGTGCAAGAACTCCGCCGTATACCGGGTGTAACTGAAACTAGGGCCACCCCTGTAACTTTTTTTCTGTTTGGAATATTCCGATGAAATTTCGGAATCGGATAGAGGACAACATTTTGAACTTGATAACATTAATATGTTTAACATTTCGTTTTCGGTTATGCTGGAAACGATACCAACTTTCGTTTTTCAAATGGGACATTCTGTATTTTTTTGCTTGTTTCAATTGTTCATCTCATCCTACGACCTGTTGACATATTTTTGAAAGAAAAACAAAACACGGTGTTGTTTGCAATTTTCATCTTTCGTTCTAGAAGGCCATGACCAGTGACAATTGGCTTAGCTCAACATTTCCTATCATGAAAATACAAGATTGTATCTAAAAATTTAATTGCTCATTTTACGGAGTGTCGAAGTTAATGAGAAAAGAGCGCAAAGCGAAAACGAAATAATTATAATAAATGTTCGAAAAATACCACCATTCTCACGAACACTACATCGCACACGATTGATGGTTCCCCTCACAACATTTTTTAACTGTTGGGCTGTAATGCCTGCAATAGTCTGTCTCAAACGTTTCTCCAATTCTTGTAGGGATCTAACAGGTGTTTGGTAAACCTCATTCTTCAAATGTCCCCACAGGAAGAAATCTTGTGGACTCAAATCTGGCGATCTAGCTGGCCATCTTATGGGACCATTTGTACCTATCCATTTTTCAGGAAAAATTTGGTCTAGCTACCGCGAGACCTCCCTTGTATTATGTGTACCATATTGTTGAAAATATATTTCATTCACAACAGCTAATTGCAACTCGTCCAATTCATATTGTATTTGGGTCCTCAAAAATTCTAAATATCCCCTATCAATGAACCTTCAAGAATCATAGGCCCTATTAAATATCTTCACATCAACCCCATCTCGACATTGAACCCAAACCGTTCTTGGAAGTTTCCATCTTGATATCTGTGCTCATTTTGTAGAGACTGGTATTTTGCCTATTAAACATCTCATTGTTCGTGAAACGTGATTCGTCAGTGAGTAAAATCTTTGTGGAATATTGTGGATCACCTTCCATTTTCCTAAGGTACTCTTCACAGTACTGGAGTCACCTAACATTATCGTTAACATACAGGAGTTGGTGTTACTGATGTTTAAATGAACGGTACTTATATTTTTTCAAAATTCTCCATGCGCTTTGGTGACTAATTTCAAGCTCTTCGGCAATTTCCCTTGTTGATGTGGTTGGATTCATATAAACAAATATCAATACGTCTATTTTGGTATCTTCGTCGATAACGGGAAACGACATGTCGAACATATTAATGTTATCAAATTCAAAATGTTATCTTCTGTTCGATTCCCAAATTTCATCAAAATATTCCAAATTGAAAAAAAGTTACAGGGGTGGCCATAGTTTCAGTTACATATGGTATGGCGTAATGCGAGGTCAATCATAAATAACATACCAAGTTACATAGTACAATGGTAGTTATTCATCACAAAAATTATAATTATTGAAAAACATATTAATCCTGAATAAATACACTATAATTTATAATATTTATAATGACAATTACTTCTGTGATGTGATTAAAATTAAAATTATATTTTCATTGGACAATCAATTAAGAAAATATATTTTATTATATATTTTATTTTGAAATCATGCATGTAATAATACATGTTCAAAATGGAAAAGAAATTGTAATAAGAATTTTCATTACATTTAATGGTTTGTTATTCACGAGCTTCAGTTTTGATCTTCTTCACCATCGCCTTCTCCCCTTGTCGCTCAATAATCTCGACCTCAACATCATCCTCCTCATTATCATCTGTAATTTTCAAACCTACTAAAATTTTGGGGTCAAATGTATTTTCTTCTTCAAGATTTTTGAATACGAAGATGCGATGAGGCAAGCTTCTCCATTACATTGGCCACAAGCTGAAAAATATTGTAACCCCGAGTAACAATTTTTGCGAATGGTCTCTTCAGCAAAATGCCTGTTTCAACTATGCCATAGAACATCTATTCCTTCTGCTATAAATAAATAAGGTTTTATCCAACTATACACCAGTATAGTATCCATAGTCTTATTATGGGTAGGGTTTCATCAAGTCAAGCAGCCAGAAAGTGAAACATTTTTGGACCTATCACATAAAAAATTTTTATGGTATCTATTCAATGTAGACGGAGGATCAAAAACATTTTGTTAATTAATCAAACTCCTTAAAAAATTGATGGAATGATTTGTAGTACCAAATGCCATCCCTTAATTCTTGTGTTCGTCAAATTTGAACAACTTCTAACATTTTAATTCTGCCTACTTAAATCACTTAATTTATTTCCAAATTTATCAATTATTATCGATTATACGAAACAATATAGCGTAATTGATGCTTAAGGGATTTTATTATCAACTGTGAAAGAATAGGTAGTTTCAAAATAATCCGGAGATTAACTTATTTGCTGAATTCATTCGACAAACATTATGAACTATACTAACAAAGAATTTGTAAACATGGTGTATGGCATCGGAAAAAGTCATAGGAATCCTTTATTGGCATCATGAATTTATGCGCAAATTATCCGGAACGAATATATCCTCAAGTGAAGTCTGGTTAGACCTTGTTTGAAATTTTAGTGCAAAATTTAATAAGATTAGGTGCAAATTCTAGCATAAAATACAAAAACATTTCAAGAAAGAATATACTGAAAACTGGTTTAACGATTCCAATAGATATTGGAATTTCCTTTCATTTGCAGTCACTAAATACAGGGTGTTCTATTTGAAACATGAAAATTAAATCCAAACAAAATTTGACATTAATCACAGAACAACCTGAATCAACAATTATTTATGGATTTTTATGTTTATGGTAAAAAATTTTTATTGCCTTCAAACAATCAAAGGTTTTTCGGCATACAACTAATAACCTTAGTAAAATAAACTTATTGAGTCAGTCAAAAAATTAAAATTCTATACAGTGCTATAACTTCTCTCAAAAAAATTTTCCCACTCTTTAGCAGTTATATTTTTCTTTCATAACATTTGCCAAGAAACTGCATCACACCGACAAAACCTGAATAATTGGTTTACTAATGAGTGTGCAACCTTCATAGGTGGTTGGAGCATGACTTTCCATAATTTATAATAAACCTCTTTCCTGTGTTGATCAAACAACTTACATTGCCAAAGAACATGATCGATTGTTTCTTCGTTTTCCTGGCACTTGCAAATTTGATCAGTTATAATATTAGAGCGACGCTTTGACATTATAGTGAGTCAATCTTAGTCGATTTAGTGCCACAATAAAGACCTATCTAGTCCGGATCTAGCGATCCAGGGTGATGTGTTGTCCCTATAAAACGACATAAAGTATGATTTTCCCTCAATATTGAATTTGGTTCTTGCATAGGCGTTAGTTATAAATTTTTGAAAAAGATCAGTATATAAATTTGCGATGATTTCAAAGTAGCCAATTTAGCCATCTGCCTCTTTGTTACCAAATATACCTTTATGAGCCGGTATCCAATAAAATTGTATTCAAGAGTTGAATTCATTATTTTGAAGGAATTTGAAGAATTTTTCCTTTATTTCAAAGATATATCGATTACGATTGACATCAAAATTTTGGTGGCTCAAACAGAGTAATGTAGTCAGTGAGTCCGGATAAAAAATGTCTTTCAAGATTACGTTTAAGGCATCATTTATTGCAGAAATTTCGGAAGGCATTTAAAGATCTCAATTTTGAGCTCAGGACAGAAGCAAGAAAGTCCATATCGGTGTTGTTCGAAATGTTACTTCTATCAGAGAAAATGGAAACTGTTTTATTATCGGAAAGGATTTCGCCAATGCTATGCTCAAAAAAAGACACATTTTTACAAAATGTAAATTCGGTTCAGTTATCGCATATACTGAGCTAAAGTAAAACACCTAGTTTTGGGTTAACACGTTCGAAACTGATGAGAAGAGAAACATGGAGCATCCCATTCGAAAGAACATAAGTTCAATATGAATAGAATACCTTCACCCCCATTCTAAAATAATTTAAGGGCATGCAGCAAATCAGCATCTACAATTTCTTATATTTACTTCTTCAATACTTAGGTTCACTTAGGTGCAGTACTGCAGTAAACGAGATTTCTATTTCAATTCTAAGAGTTATTAAAAGACCTCAGAGATCTGCGGCGAGCCAATCTCGTTTATCAAATTTGGCTTAATAGTTATCCAGCTTTTAAAAGGCAGTAGCCTAACCCCAAGCTTGACTTGGAGTTCTTCAGAAAGTATAATCGTATGTCCTTCAAAAGTACAATCGTACAAAGCCAAGATTACATGGTTTTGTTAAGTCGTTAAAAATATATATAACCTAATGAAACTTTATTTAGTTAGCTCCTTCATTTGTGACATCCAATATGAATATTTGTACTAATACTAATATACATTTTTATAAAATTCATCTTATCTTCTCATTTATATCAAAGAAAATATTTTTATTCTGTTTGTTTTTCATAATAACTGGTGAATATTTATACCGAAGAAGATATTTTTGTCATTTTGTTTCTTATAATATTTCAATGAATTTATATCTGCTAAAGAAGACTCATCGATTTTAGATTTTGCGTCGTTCTAAGCCTATAACAAACAAGAAAAAATAAAGAGGGCGAAATAGAATAAATTATTGAATACATTAAAAGCTTCTCATTCGCGCTTTCTACATTCGCATTTTCACATTCGCTGCTAAAGATTTCTTTATTCGCGGATCTATTCGGTACATCGGTACATATACATGTATTAATAAGTAGCATTCGGTACTTTGTAAACGCATCGTCAAATAGACTAATGAAAAAAATGAAATAGACCTTATTTCTACTACGCCTAAAGTATGTTTTTAAATTGTATCGCCGCTGCATTGGTTCGGCTTTTCCTTTGACATAAGCCGCCTTCGCCACGGTCTGCGTTTTTGAGAATGCGAACAAAAAATGTTTGAGTAAAGGGACCTTATTACTAAATGCATAAATTGTAATGTTAAATGCCACTCATTAGACGTTCCGTCCTTTGGTAAAAGCCGCTTTGCGTTTTTTATTGTTTCATTTTTCCATTCGTCACAAAAATTGTGATCGAGTAATACGTCTCCCCCGATGTCTTGCTAATTTATAATGTCGCTTAAAACAATTAAAAACGAGTTTCGATAAGAAAAAAAATCAGTGTTATCGCTTAAAGTGAAAATAGAAATGCTTGATCGTTTGAGACTTGGATAGTCTTTTGCATCCATATCACGCTCATTCAATGTCAACAAATTAACAGTACGCTCGATAAAAAAATTCGAAGATAAAATAAGGTCATGTGTAGCTTCAACTTCAGCGTCATCGAAAATTATCCTTGATAGAAAAGATAGAAGTGACGTTGTCATTATGGATCGAAGACCGCAACCAAAAAAGAGTGCCCCGGAGTGGTCCAATTACCCGGGAGAAAGCAAAGCGTCTTTACGCATATTTTAAAGAACCTGGTGGTAGTTGTGGTGGTGAAGGATTTCAAGCACCGGAAGGTTGGTTCAATAAATTTAAGGTGCGACAATCATTGCATAGCATTAAAATCGTTGGAGGAGCTGCATCTGTAGGCACTACTGTAGCAGAAATATATCCAGAAGAATTTACAAAGCTAGTAGCTGATGGAGGATTCAAACCTGAGCAAGTATTTAATGCAAATGCAACTGCATTGTTTTGGAAAATAATTCCAAACAAAACATTCATTTCCAAAAGCGAAAGGTCGGCCGCTGGATTTAAGGCAGCAAAGGATATAGTTAATGCAATGTTCTAATGCATCTGGAGCTTTGTGATTTCTTTATGATAATGGATCCTATGGAACGAAGTCTTATTTTTAAGAGGACAATTGCTAATGTCAATGCTCAATATCAGTCTGAATTGAAGGAGATTTTGAAAACTGCTAAACAAGAAAAAAATTACAAAATTTCTTACCATTGCTTCAGCCTGAAAATAACAATTAATCAATTCGATCGAAAACTTCAATTAAATTGATTTTATTATATATTAATCTTTTATTTTGTCACCTAGAAACGTACCCCTATAATTTATTATGAATCACCATTCCATATTCACAGTTTCTGCATTCGCGGCATATCTACGGAACATATACCCCGCGAATAAAGAGCTTATACTGTACACATACTAGATAGTCATGGCGGTATAAAATATAGGAAATCAACTGATATTCAGTATGAATTTATAGGTTCTGGTAAAAAACTAATAGCCCTATCAAAATGATAATTCTAGCTACGGCCCTGTCTAGAAAAAATTGTCAAGAATTTCTAGCAATGAATTTCTAATTACAAAAGTTAATTCCAGAAATATGTTGTCTTATACGACCCATATAAATGAATCTGAGGTTAATGAAGTGTTGATTATAGAGACGCGCGTGTGGTCGGTTTGCGGACTACACATTATCATCTTTGTTTTGCAGGTAGCATACAACTCGCCGCACTATGGTGGTCAGCGGGTTGGAGGAAGTCCGCAAGCCGCGGCCAGTCCCCATCTTTCGGCCAGTCCGCAGGTTCCGAGTCCGCAGGGACAAACACTGGACCTTAGCGTCAGCCGGCTGTCCCACAGGTAGGCTCCCCTTTCGTTATTTATTGACGTTGTCCTAAACTTTATAACCGCCGAAAATGAAATAGATGTAGTTTGGTCCCAGTCGCATATTAATATCTGACATATCGTACAGTAGCAAGGTTATAACCGATATTAGTTCATAAAAGGCTCGCGTGGTTCGCTATCTTACTTCTAGATCAAAATTTGCATAACTTTTCATTGCATTCTGAAACTTTTTCAATTATATTAGTTATTTCAATCATCATATAATAGAATTCGCCAAGGAAAATTTTATAGCAATACGATGCAATTTTCTACATTAAATCAAAATACTCTTATTGATGGCCATCGTCTGAAATTCAAATGCTAATTAACACAATAATAATTCTTATAGACAAATTTTCATTCAAGTCTATAACTCAAAATAGATCTGCACAAGTCCAACTAGATTAATTTCACTACATTCTGCTTCAGTTCGGAGCAAATTTGTTCAAATATCTAAAAACTTGGTTATAATAATAAACACCTCAAAAAGTCTAGGGAACACTTACCAATATCTTCAAAATATGAATTTGATGATTCGAATTTATAGAAATCTTTCGGTTCTTGTTAGGATGTATTGTATATAATGTATTCTCTAGGAAACAATATAATATTTGACTTCTCCAAAGCACCTTTTATAAAAAAAAATTTGAAATTTGAAATTTTAAAATGACGAAATTTGGTAAAACACAAAAAAAAATCCTGAACTAATATTTTCGAAACGATATGGACGCACTTTCTTTTAAGGGTGTCCCACATATGCTCGATGGGATTCGGATCTGGGGAGCAGGATGGCCACGGTAGAAGTTCGATATCATTCTCTTCAAGAACGCTCAAGACAACTCTTGCACGATAAGGAGGGGCATTATCTTGTTGGAAGAGGGGATTTTGACCCATTGTTTGGAGATACGGTACCACTACAGGTAAAACTATCTCATTTGTGTAAGAATTTCCGTGCGGTTGTTCTGTATGAAAACTCTCACTGATCCTCCCCAAAACATCACTGATCCGCCTTCCTGTCTAACAACTTCTCGAGCATGCTGGAGACGGTTTTGCTTTCCAGGTTCCCTCCATATTCGAATTCTTCCCGAATCGGGATAATAACTAAATCTAGATTCATCACTGAAGAAAACTGTGGCCCACCTCTCTTGATCCCAGTTTACGTGTTCTTGGCACCAAGCTAAACGAGCAGGGCGATTTCCATGGGTCAGTTGTGGAACTCTTAAAGGACGTCTGGAGTGGAGTTGACCTTCGTGCAGTCGACTTCTCACAGTTTGGTCGGAAATTTGTACATTATGAACAGGTGATAGCTCTTGAGCTAATTGAGATGCTGCGGTAGTACGATCTTTTCTGGCTTGTAAAACCAAAAATCGGTCTTGGGCGACTGTAGTAATCCTGAAACGACCTGTACGGCGTTCTTCTACGCTACCTGTTTCATTAAAACGCGACCATAAACGGTTTATGACACTTGGGCTACTTCCCAGAACCCTGGATACTTCCCGTTGTGAGCTCCCAGCTTGGAGCATGCCAACGGCTCGTAACATCTCCTCTCTAGTCAAATGTCGTCTTTCCATGGTCGAATCACAAAACTTGAATATTTTATTTGTGCGCACAACAGAAACAAAGTGCCAACTAACTGATTTCAAACACTGAATACATGAAATGATTATAAAGCAGCGTCGTATCTGCTGCATTTTTAGTTTTAAAAAAAAAACTGAAATCTGTTGCGGCACTCTACATAATTTGGTGAGAAATTGATGCAGGTGTTCATTTCTTAGAAAAAATCATCCATATCGATCGTTCTGGATACGATATATCGATATTCAGAAGTGTTCCCTAGACTTTTTTGAGGTGTTTATATGATTGACTCCGCATTGGGAGTGAATTGCTATTGAATGAAATGTTAGAGTATTTTAACCCTGAGTAATAAATCCGAGTTAAAAAATTATACGACTTGTTTTAAGGAAGATAGAAAAAGCAAATATTCATACTACTGAGTTTAAAATAAATGCAAAATTTATCATTTTATATTTATATTCTTTATTTCACCTTCACATCGTCAACATAGCGTGCAGTTTTCTGGTTTCGAATTGAATTTATGTGGTACTAGCTCAAACTCGCGGCACGACTCACGTGATAGTGTAGTAGGGTTATCAAATTGAGTTGGTGCTTAGCCATTTTTATCACGATGTATAAGCACACATTTTTCAGTACACAAACAACTATTATAAATTTCACTAATTACGATCGAAATGCGATTACACTCTTACATGCAAATGAGTTTATCTATCGTAATCTACAGTTTCCTAGAAATCGGTATCGCGATATGACTACCGATATATAAAGGAAGATAACGTAAGTCACTGAAACATTGTCTGTGCAAATCAATAGTATCAGTTTTCTAGAGAGCGTTTCTGGTGTGTAGAACGTCAAAAGGTGCACCAGTCTTCACATTGGACGGTGAGAAATAGTTGCTTTACCTCTTTTCCGATCGAGGAGGGAAATATGAAATATAGTTCCATGGCAATTCTAACAATTTATGCAAAATAATAAGTTAAGGCTATAGGATAGCCCAATTATACATTAATTAACAGTGAGCCATACTTGTTATCAAATATGCTAAAAGACATTGCTCCTCACTGAATTTCATGTTTCTAGGTCAACTCTATAGGTTTTGATTTCCTTGCGAGTGTCAAAATATTCACCAGAAGACTTAAACAGCTGTATTTTCCAGTTGCGTTGACTGAAGAGTTTAATTTTTCTACAACTTCAAGGCATTGCAAAACCAGAATATTTGATCTCAATATCAATGCGATATCTTCACACCAAAAAGAAAATCATGATGTAACTACAAATTCACAAATTCTTGATTTTTCCTGTGAATGTACTATAGCACATTATATCTCGCCAAATTTCATGTTTCTATCACTAAGGGAAGTACCCTATAATTAATTTCCTTACGAGTGTCGAAATATGCAACATAAACGGTTGTATCTTTTGATTTCGTTAATTTTCAAACCAGAGTATTTTTTAACAATTTCAACTCTACAATTACACGTATTCCTGAAAAAAGTATCTTGTCCACAAGGAATAATTAGTTCGTTTTCGATGATATTAGGGCTCTTCACATTTGCGGAAGAACTTAAAGTCGGATATATATTGGAAAACTCTCAGTACGATAAGTCATTTATTAATATGTAATCCGCTCTGATAAAATATGTTTGGAAATGTGCGTTTTGGAATTTACGAGAAATCAACGTTTAGTTAACATTTGTAAACCTTCATTGCATATCACAATTAGCTGGATAAATATAAAATCTGGATACCCATTCGCACAACAAAATTTACTTTATATTTAAGAACTTGAGTTTGACATGCCACTCAGAACCACGAAACGTTTGATGCTAAGAATCGACAAATATTGTTAATCAATTCATTAACCAATATCCAATTCGGCCAAGTTAAGCCATAAGAGATTCTTTGCATCAAGCACGCCATGATCTTAAATTTCGTACTTTTTATATTGGCGATCAAATTCGCGTCGAAAACTGTCAATCCGCAACGTTTGTCCGCAATTCCAGCAACACGAGCCCCCAGTACCAAACCAGTGAGGGCTCGGTGCCGGTGCCCCCTGGCTTCATAGGCCCCCCTCGCGACGAACAGACAGAGCCGGTTGATTTCTCAACGGCAAACGAACCCGTTAATTTCAGTGGCGTCAGGCCGGTGGCGACATTTGCAGGACCAATCTTGGCACCCGGATCCGGATACAGCAGAGAATCCACACCGGATAGCGGAGGTTCACACTATATGGACGCCTATAGGGATTCGGCAGGTGAGAACCTTCAATACTTATTCACTATATCAGTAAATAGTTTCTTAAAACAATTTGAGCAAAATTAATATCTCTATTATACTGCATTAAAATAAAACCAACATTTTTTGTTTTATGGTAAACAATAAGTAAATTGTAAATATCAAGGCAATATGATGAACAATATTTAATATCTTTATTCCAGGATATGCACCAATGAGTCCGCACCCTGGCTATGGGATGACCACTGTAGCTAGCGACTATCCTTCAAATCCTTACGCAACGCCGTATCCGGGTCCTGGAGGTTACCCATGCAATACAGGGGGTTATCCAGGAGCAGTAACCAGTGGATATCCTGTACCGCCTGGAGGATATTCCCCAAGCCCTTGTTATTCTATGCCACCTCCTCAACATTCTCTCTCACAACATGAAAAATCTCCGAATAAAGATGGAAGGTGAGAAAAAACAATAATTTAGCCTTAATCTATCTTAGAAATACTTCTTCTCACCTAAGTTGTTCTAAATTAAGTATAACCTAACATAACCATGTAGCTATATGATTTTCAATAACTAAAAATATATGTATCATGGATATTGCTTTCCTTTTCAGCCTACCTGGTTGTCCAAGAGCAGATAGGACGCAAATTCAAGCACATTCCCAAGAGTTAAAATGTCCAACGCCTGGATGTGATGGTTCAGGACATGTTACAGGGAATTACTCCTCCCACAGAAGCCTTTCCGGCTGCCCTAGAGCCAATAAACCGAAAAGTAAACCTCGGGATGGACAAGATTCTGAACCCTTAAGGTGAGTTCACCAACTTAGAATTAGAACATATTTTTTCGGGGAACAATTAGTAGACTATATTATCCATCGTTTATTTTTCAGTATCCTTACTTTCGTTTCTTTATGGGTCTGTATTGTCATTTGAATTATTCAAATATTCTCCACAATTTTCACGCTATCAGATGTCCAATACCTGGTTGCGATGGATCCGGTCATGCAACGGGGAAATTCTTATCCCATAGAAGGTAAGGAAAGCAAATGTAATACCCAAAATAATGTCATTTCAATTAAAAATTAGTAAATTATCAAATTCATTAGCAGACTCCACTTTTACCTTGTTAACTTGCTGCTGTATTCAACTGATCGTCATACATCGCTAACTATGTTAGCATGTATCTTGATCATCAAGACGATCAACGATTAAGTCTCAACTTAAGGATCAATCCAAATGTTAGTCTAAAATTTGAATTAAATTTCTCGTATACCAAAAAACAGAATCTCCAATATTTAATCTTTAAATTTCCTTCTATAGTGCATCGGGATGTCCAATAGCGAATAGGAACAAAATGCGCGTTCTTGAGAGCGGTGGATCAGTAGAGCAGCATAAAGCAGCAGTTGCAGCTGCTACTGTTATGAAATTCGAAGGAGTGAATTGTCCAACCCCCGGTTGCGATGGTACTGGACATATAAATGGTTCTTTCCTTACGCACCGATCACTGAGCGGATGTCCTGTTGCCGGACAAAGTGTCAAGAAATCAAAATATCCTGAAGATATGTCATCTTTTTATCCAAAGAGCTATTCAGGTAGGTTGCAAGAATTCATAGGATTAACCAAAATTAACTGAAGTTGAAATTAATGAAGTTCGAAACTACAAGTTTCTGGAAGTCTGTTATCAGGGATTACATTACACAGGATTTAGAAGATTATAGCAAGAACATTCTTATGAATCAATTGAAGTTCTTAGTGTTGGTCTTACTAAAAAAATGCTATACAAGGAACTCCACAATCAACTGGAATCATCAATGATTTCGACTATGAACAAATCTAATTGCAGAAAGTAGATCTTTTAAATCCTTCATTTGATTCAACTTCCAATTAGACATTTTAGTAATTGCTCCAATTAGAGAGGAGAAGTCATTTTGATTAACTTGTAGGGGAAATGCTGTTTGACGAAAATTTCAACTACTTTTCAAGATTAATATGGAAAGAAAGCATCCCATCTGACATAGGTGCATAATGGTAAATAAAAACACTGCTGCATATCAGTGCAATTGACAGTACGTACATGTGTTTAAATAGTCTGATTTTTATATTTTTAATGGCGTTTTCTTCGTCTACCTAATTTTTATTTGGTTGGAATTATTGGATGTTGACTTCAATACAAAAATACTGATATTTCCCCATGAGATAATCAGAATGGCAACGCATAAATTGAGTTTGCCTTGGATACGATTCCTCATGGAATTTCCAGGCATAGAAGGCACCGGGAATGGCGAAGATCTCATGACTTTGGAGGCAGAAATTTCCGAACTTCAACGGGAAAATGCAAGAGTCGAATCGCAGATGATCAGATTGAAATCCGACATCAACGCGATGGAAAATCATCTCAACCACGGAGAGAAGGTATGTTATCTTTCAGGTTCAGAAATAAAGATTATTGAACTGAATTCACCTGATTTTCTAGAATAATACGTTTCATTTAGAAATAATATATAGAAAGAAAGAAATCACACGAATTTCAAAGTCATAAAGATTGAAAGAAATTATAATAATAAATTTTGTTTTAATTATTGATCATTCTAGTAACGTTAATTCTGGATAGATTTCTTTCTTCTTCATGTTGTAGAAAAGACGCAAGCTCATAACTCTCTAGAATCAGAAGGAAGATTTCTGTAATATAACTTACGAATTCTGAATGGATCTGCACGGGATAACATATAGATATTTGTAATACCTTTTAAGTAAGAAAACTATATGCCCGCTACACATTGTATTATAAAATTTCGTAATTCGTTTTTCAAATAAATTATAGTATTATTTATGTTGAGATACAGATTCATGAAAGATTGGCGTGCTCTTGTATAATCAACCGAACATTACTGTAGCTTTCACACTAATTTCTGTTATCCATTTGATCATCAAAAATCATCCTGAATACAAGGGTAGATTTCAATGAATATAAATCATTATGGAAATATACTCATTCTATTCTACCTCCATTTATCCTGAACAAATAACCAAACAAAAAAATATTTATTTGCGAGCTAATTTCAAGCACAAAATACAACTGTTTTTTAGTTACTTTTACTTGCCCGGAGTGTTTCTTAGAGTAAAATAGATTTCATAGCTGAAATCATTGACGAATGACTCCATACAGATTATTGCTTTCTAGAACCGTCATTAAAGTTACATATGGCAACTGGTAATTTATATTCGTATGAGTTATGAGCTTTTCTATTTATTTATCTCACTATAGAAAGAATGAAACGAACGCAAGGTGTTAACTAGAATTCAATGGAACTAGTAAGCGCTCAATAAAATAGTCGAGGACATAAGCATGTAAAATCCAAACAAATTTGGCAAAAATAACTGAAATATCTTTGTATAGTTCGAATTCGATGATACTTTAAATTAGAAATACATCAGAATCTTATGCTCCTGATAACACCTTGTGTCCTGTTAGCAAAATCACCTAACTAGTTTCATATTTACCAGAGGTTTCGTAAAAAAAGCAATTGGCCTACATCACTTACCATTTCCCATTAGGAAACCCAAGTGCTGGCCCAACGGAACAACAACCTGAACGAATACTATGAAAGTCTGAGGAACAACGTGATCACCCTACTCGAACACGTTCGGTTGCCTGGAGGTGGTCCGAATCCAGAAAAAATCGGTCAAGAGAATTTCGATTCTTACCTCACCAAGCTGCAAACCCTATGCACTCCCGAGTCCTACTGTAACGAAGAAAACCGGCCTCTCTACGAGACTGTTAAGTGTGCTCTGCAAGATTTCACCGTATTGCCAACACCAATTTAGACCAACTCATCTGGTAGATATTTTGGTTATTTCGTGCAGAAATCGATTTTCCATTTGAATGAGTTGATTCAAAAGGATTAGTGGAATCAGGAAATTAAGATAATATGATTTACAGAGAATTATTTTGGTTCCTATAAAATTACTCATCTAGCTACAATATTTTCAGAATTGTTTAATAGATTCAATGTTAACTGTTCAAATAATTTCGTTCACCTTTTGTACATGGTTTCCTCTAACCTCGAAACATTCTATGTAAATTGATCATTGAATATTCAGGCAAATCTATGTGACCATCTGTAGCTAAAAATATTGAGCAGTTCATTTTAAAATCAGAACTTTTATTTTCTTTTTACTATACCAGTCACTATTACAATGGAGGATGCTGATCCATCTTGAAGTACAGTGATTACAGTAATTTCAATAAGTTCATTTAATTAGTTAGTATTTTTATATTGTTAATTTGACTCAGAAGGGCTTGAGCAACATATATTCTTATTAGTTCTTCAAGAAACAAAATAGTATTAAATTTATATTTTGCGTTTGTAAAAACCGAGCACTATGTATAGGGAAGAGTGTGCAACAACCTTTACTGTTTGGGGATAGCTTTTCTCCGACTAATATATATATATATATATATATATATATATATATATATATATATATATATATATATATATATATATATATATATATATATATATATATATATGAATGGCTTTCTTGAAGAAATTGATTGATTAAGACGGTATCATTCCAATACTGAAATATAAAACCTTCTAAAACCAGGCCCTCATTTGAAATGGATATTTCCCTATGGAAAGTCGAATACATTGTTCTTAAAACTGCGATAGTTCAGCTGGTGATAAGTTCGAAAGCAGCACAAACTAATCGACTGTGAAAATTCCTTCAACTTTTTTTTCAGTTTGTATTAAATAGATCAATATAGAAATGTCTTATCGTTTCAATGTTCTCTTCAATATTTCCATCATCTATATTTATTTAACTAACTAATCAAATGAACAACATAAACGTAACATCTATGCTCAATTTAAAAGGAACGAAGGATAAAGGGTTGTAATAAAGAAAAAAATTAAATTGATAACATTGCAGAATGCGCATCATTTCTAGTATTCTATTTGTTTCAATTAAGCCATTACTGAACAGCATTGGCACACCAGATTCTTCTGACTATGATTTACTGATACTGTATAAAGTACGAGCTGATACCGGTACTTCAAAGGTCTCATACGCACACGAAAAAAAGTAATTTGAAAAATATATTTCGAGAATTTCGCATTGTAGATACCAATTTTCCAAATTGCAAGGCACAAACGATAGATTTGAGCTTTCCGTATATTTTCTATTTCAGAGAAAAATTTTCTTACGTTTTAAGAATCAAAACTAAATATATATATATATATATATATATATATATATATATATATATATATATATATATATATATATATAAAACCATTGAAGAATTGACTTTCAGCATCATTCAGAACTGGAAAATGATGAGACAGGTGAGATTTTGAATATTACAGGATTGTTGAAAATTAATATGAATTCATTTAATGAAATGAGAATGTTTTAATGGCATATTCGTTAGAATATAATTCTTTGTACGTAATTATGAATTGTGATCTTTTGTATATAGTACAAGTAACGTAAAAAATGTATAGAGAATGAAGCAACCCTGATTTTAGAGATATGATGTATATTCAAATTGTACATACATTTTTGTTATTGTCCTAATGTAAAAACTTGCATTGTTTTCGTTAAAATCATCTACATCGCCAATTCTGTTAGCCAATATTTTTAATAAATTACGCTAATTGATATTATAGTGTTATCTTGCTCGTTTCTTCTGAAATAGTTCATTGAGTTTTAATTTTTCCTATAATCTGTGATTATTATGTCTTTAACTAGTGTTTATATAATAAACTAGTATTACTGTGTTGCCTATCAGAAAACCATGATGTACAGAGTGTTCACTTATCTAACGAAGTCACTTAAGAATCGAATCCAAACACGAGGCCAATACATTCTTTGATTTGGAGTGTGTCATGGACAGAATGAATATTTGTCAATTTCTTCATATTTTCAAATGACCAGACAAGAATTTTGTCCCTTACTTGTTTTTTATCTATACCATCAACATTATTGTATATAAGGAGTAACATTGACAAATTTCCATTACGGTACTATTATTTGTTCTGAACAAAATATCTATGTTAAATATTCATGTGTTGTTATAAATCAATTTAATAAAACACTCCGTAATTTATTCTTCCGTGTTCTTCCTGCAATAAGGCTGCCACTCTTCACTAAATATGCCGCACAAATCGACACTGTCGATCCCTGTTGTAAGTGATTCCAGAGCAAGCACTCCATACGAACAGTTAAGGGATGGATTAGCAGAAGTTTCTTCAATTATTTCATTAGATCAGAAAAAAATGTTTAGTCATTCAAAGACATCTACAATGATATTTTCTTCGACTCGATATGATGTAATCAGCTACAGGAATGTCCTTGAAGAAGTAATTTGCTCTTTTCACATTGAAATGTAAAATGAAATTATTTATATATATTATAAAGAATAAAATTAAATTTAGACAATGGTTCCCTGAAATTAAAGATATGTAAATGAGAACAATCAAAATTAAAATATTTTAATGTTATAAATTATATTAATAAATTAACAGAACAAAATGATATAAGTATTATCACAAATTGGTCCTAAATTTAAATTTGAATATGAACACAAAATTAATACATAAATAACTTTTGTAAAAATATAGTTATAGACTTACTGGAATATTTTGGTTTTTGGGTAAATGCATTGAATTATTTTCTGAAAATGTATATAAGTGAGATGAACACAGCCAAATTGTTGTATTGCATCCAAAAATAATTAAAATTTTCTTGGGAGGATAAATTGAAAAAGGACACAGCATTCCATTCTTTAGTTATTCAATTCAGTTAATAATTTTTGTGGCAATTGAAGCAACCCTATGAATTAGTTCTTCCGAAAACATTATTTGTGATCATTTGAATCACAAATACTCCTAGAATCTAGATGAATATGAAAAACATGAAAAAATTTATCCACAAAAGAGGAGAGATTTCAGTGGTTTTAAATAGTGAAACGAAAAACAGATAAAGTCAAACAAGAACAGTTTACTCATAAAAATACTCATTGCCTCTCTTTGTCGACAAATAGCTTTCAAAAGTTTTAATTCCTTCAATTCCTTGTTAATCATGAAAACTAGAAGAATCTATCTAAATTTATCCTTCAAGTTGTTTGATTGTTGTTGTGTTTCTATGGACCTACCATTTATTGTGGGCTCCGAACCACTCACCTAGACCATGCTATAATAACTGCCACTTCTCAGGATTACAAGTTATCTAGCCTTGAGTGGTTCTGGGCTCAACCTTTCGGTTATGCATCCAACCTCTATGTCTTTGTGAATTTTCACTTTTTGTTCAAGGACAACATCTATGACTCGAACCGAGCCCTGGGAAACGCTCCAAGTTAAAATGAAATAGGTTGCTATGAGATATGTCCCTGAAACTCGACACTAAGGATAAGAATCTCATTCAAAATTTTTGTCAGTAAATCAAGTTTCTCATTTTTATCTTCACTTTTTTAAGAGAAAAGTCATTTTTGCCAAAATACTGACAAATTGACAGACTCAAAGTAGTTATACAATTTTAATAAATAAAAATTACTATCAATTGCTCGGTGAACTCAAACATTATTAACACAATTAAATAGAACAATATTCTAAAAATTTAAAAACAGAATTGGGATCAATTTTGTAATCATTCCAATTTATCCTCTATATCGATTCAAGTTCCTCAATTGATGTCCCTGAGAACAACTCAATTTGATGATACAATCTGAATCTCAAAATACTACATACTATAACAAAAAGTAAATAACTTTAATATGGACATTTTTGAAGTTCATATGGCGAAAATAATGTAGAAAAATATTATTCAAATATTACTGTGAAGAGAACATAGAACTATTTTTTGAGCTCTCTTCCATTAGTCTAACTGAAACAAATTCGAATAACTGCATCATTACATCTAGATTGCACTTCTGAAACTGAAGAGATGACACTAATATGCTCAAAGCGTCCTTGAGGGTAGAATGGCCAATAACGAAAGTTACAGCATCTGTAAAATAACAACTGAATTATACTAAATTTAGAAAAATAAGAATCAATTAAAGATCATCATGAAGAACTTTCCAAACTCTTCTAGCAGCATCAAGCTCTCATCAACCACTTACCTGGTATTCCTGATATTAAATATTCAATGAACACATCAAATTCCATAGTAAGAGACTTCTGATTCTGTTTGATAGGTATTTCAGTAATATGAATATTTCGTACAAAATCTTTCACTTTGTTCAAAACTATTTCATCAATTGACTGTCCAAGAACTAACAGGATGAATCTAATAAAAGGTTCTTGTGATATGAAAGTATCACTTTCCACAATCAATTCACAAATTATATCCACAACTATCTTAGCCAAGGAACTTTGGATTCAAATTCATCCAATTCATCTAACAATGAAATATCAAATAAACATTATAATATGAACTATATTTTATAAACGTTTACCTTGAAAGTTGATATCTGTTACATGTTTTTTATTTTCAGAGGATGCTGTGAGTCAAAAGCATCATATGCAGCTTCTATTGTGCAGAAATCTTTCCTTTCATGTAACAGTCTATACATTCTGATTAATAAGTCAGTTTCCTAGAAAAAAATAAATGAAATAATTTGCAAATTAAAATGAAAGGTTAGTTAATAAATGAGAAACTGGAACTTGACAACCCCTTTCTAGGTTTAAATAAATAATAAAAAACAGGAATAAATCCAATATTCACACTGAGATATGTGTCAATGTTAAAAAGAGAATACTAAACTTACATTATCGTCACTATCTTCATAATCCCACTTTTCCACATCATATATCATAGTATCATTTGTGTTGACAGGTAAAGCAGTTTTTATTGTATTCAAAGTATTGTTGAAAACACCAGTAGCTGTTTTGGCACAGAATTTATAAAAACTAGGTACGAAGCTGTCTACATCATCTAAATCTACTACAGATTTGCTGTCCTCAGATATCCTAAAAATACATAAAATAACTAATAATCCAATAATAGCACTGAAACTTTAACAGAATCATCAGAATTAATTTGAAAAAGTTATAACCAATCATACATAGGACTAGCAACTGGTGTTGTCGAAGTAGATTCAGATTTCTGTTGAAGAAGTAATCTAAGCTTGGCAATAGTAGTTGCTAAGTCAGCAGCCTCTTCATACTCGGGATCTGGACTCTCAGATTCCGAATCCATCATGATTGCTGGTATTTGTTCTGATTTGCTGTGTTCTTCATGCACCTGAAAATATTAGAATCATTATTTTCCGGATTACAAAAAAAGGGGATAAAACACGTCTAAGAAATTGGAAGTTCACATTTTCGGGATTATTGAACGCTAAGCGCTAAAAAACGCAACAACACTGACATGATTGAGTTATTTGCGTTGTGTAAAATTGCAACTGACACTCACATCATCACTGAAGTTTGGGTAAGACTGTAACGGATTAACCCATACACACTCCTCAACTACTTCCTGCTTGTGATGTTTCTTGATTTTTTTGACTGGCACGTTATGCTTGACCCCGGGGCTACTCAGAAGAACCTTGCTTTTTATTTCTGACATTACCGCCTCCTGTGCCGAATGTTCCTGTAATCCTGTCAGCTTCAACCCTTTCCTGATTCCAGCCATTCCAAAATCGAATAAACCCTCTACTACTCCAGCTGCTTCATCCTTGAATAATATAGAAACTTAAAACCATTTACAACACATGTGAGAGTATTTACCTGCAAATCGCCAATTTTATGTAGTGCTTGTGAAGTCGCATGGGACATCGGTTTCACCACAGTATTCACAGTGTTTTCTTGAAAATCCTTGATATCGCGCAAGGTGTTAACAGTAGCATCACCTGAGAAGTATATAATAGACTTTAAATAATTATGATACTATTTACACGCAAGTATCTACATGAATGCATTTTTGATGCAATTCAAGCCAATATTGCTCCTATCAATAATTTTTCACATCAGAACCTACACTAACATATATGAAGTTCATGGTATTCTGAAAACTTTGAATGACATTTATTTATGCATTTTGGTAGAAAGTTGCTACTAAACAATTTCAGTTAATCTTTCAAAGAATACAACGACTAATACATAAGCCCAATATACAGTTTGAAAATAATGAATGGTTGGATAAGACGGAATGTATATGTACAACCTACTAATCTAGTTTTAAAATTTCTCTTCATAACTTTTTTATGCACCAACAAGCAATCGTCAATCGAAGTTTTCATTAAAATACATTGTATTTAACAAAGTGCTTTCTAATGTGCACAACACAGAATAAAACATTTTCATTCCGAAATATTTAAGCAAACTATAATAACCATTCTGTAAATAATTTATCTGAAAAATATCAGGTGGACAAGGAAACTAGAAAGTTTTCAGTTTCAAGTAAGAATTAATGCAGAAGAAACAACAATTTCACAACGCAAAATTTGATTATTTTGTATTTACTTATAAGCAAGTAAGA
Source organism: Cryptolaemus montrouzieri (assembly GCA_013387265.2). Taxonomy (NCBI): domain Eukaryota; kingdom Metazoa; phylum Arthropoda; class Insecta; order Coleoptera; family Coccinellidae; genus Cryptolaemus; species Cryptolaemus montrouzieri. Next base: position 66,681,335 of record JABFTP020000021.1, on the reverse strand, counting down.
TAAGCAAATATACGAAATGAAGAAATTCCATACAGACATGCTGGTGTGTATATTTGAAACGAATAAATTGTAAATTTGACTGAATGGAAGGAAGAGAAGTTCAGGTATTTAGTGATGATTGGTGTTTCAAGTGTAAACACTCCTGGATTAAACAAAAAAAGGTTCTACTTATATCATACGCAGTTCTGATGTCAGAAACTTCGATAATTACTTGAATTTTGAATGTGTTTAAGAATCCATCAGATTTGTTATATTTTAGTCGGTTATTATCATAGTTAATTTTTCTTGCCATTAACTTATTGTTAAAGCAAAACGTCAGAAAACCAGAAAAGGTACAACACAGCTTCAAATCTGAACCTCATACGAAAATTTACATTAAATTTTTCGTCAAAGGAAATCGTCAGAAAATCAGAGAAGGTACAACACAGCTTCAAATCTGAACATATGAAAATTTACAGATGAAATTAATTAATCCTATTATCAAAGCTAATTTTGCCCCTAGATTGATTGATTAATAGCACAAATTAAAACGATGTATGAATACTTCAGAGTACCTGTATCATATACCTATTGAATACACCATAGAAACTAGAAGAAACATGAAATTAATATTTCAGAGATATGGAAGGGTACAATTTGGGGTTCGGTATGAAATATCACGAAAATCAATCTGCTATAATTGTTCAATTATAAATAGTGATGATAATGATATTTAATTAATATTTATAATGAAAAGCAACAACAAATTAGTATCATCGGAAAGAAATATTACAATTATGAAAATTACGTACTTCCAACTAACTTATAACGAAAACAAAAACAAATTAAATAATTCCGCATCTTACTTGTTTATTGAATCTTATAACTGGGAAATGAATAACTTTTGTAGAGTACAAACCCTAGTTAGGAAAATTCATTACGAAACTAATGTGTAATTGAAGAAAGAACTTGAGCGAACGTGAATTATTTTTATAATGATCATAAAGAAGAGTTTCATAATTATTTCTAATACTTTCAGGTAATTCAAATTTCAAACATCGTTTCTCAGATTTCGGTACTTTGAAATGTTAGATGCATGAATGATTGCTTTCTAATAAATGGTCAGAGAAAATTGTTTTTTGATTACTAAAACTGATTTTATGATATGACTTCACGGTTCTTCCAGTTTGTCTAATATATTTGTCACAATCTGCACAAATTAATCGGTATACACCTGATTTGTTTCTGTTTTAGTTTTCAATTCGGCTTCCTAAATTAATCTTAAAATTTCGCTACTTCTTCCAAAACACGTAAAATTTTTGTACATTTCATTTTGTTTCACTTGAGATGGATATACTAGCTCATGTGTACTATTTTTCATTCGAAATATGCTCTACCAAGCTTTTGTTATGCTGTTGAATTCTTTTTCGTTATTTTCTTCTGATAGAGGTGAGAAATGTATGTATGTAACTACCAATCAAGACAATGTTTTATTTATATGAATGTGACTATATATTATGAACAACCATGTCAGTCTGCGATGGTTTATGTTAGATTGAGAAAATAATTCAACTTGTGGTTAAACCTAACAAATCTGCAGAATTTTTTTCCTGTACCGGGTGTCCATTTAGTGCGTAATCCAGTCATAACTTTTTTTCTGTTGAATATATTGAAAGAGTATATATAGAAAAAAATTAGATGTTGATTTGCTGCATGTCCTAAAATTATTTTCAAATATACAAGAAGTTCCCTTACACAAATTCATATCACAGTTGTTTCCCATCATTATTGAAAGTGTTAACACGAAAGGACCGGAACCTAACCTCGGAATTCCCATGAAGACTGCAAGGACTGAAGGTACGTGAGCACTGGATGAGTCTCTCAGGTCTCAGACACGCTCGAAGTGCCATCAGTGGACCTTCCACTGCGAAAGCCAAGGCCTGGCTTAAACTCTCTACCGTGAAACTGAGAATTTTAACTGGCATACTAACGGGGCACTGTCGCCTCAGGAAACACCTAAATAAGTTAGAATTGATAGAGGATCCTTCCAATGGAACATGTTATGTGCGAGTGCCCAGCTGGGGACAGAGTCAGGATGGAAGAACTTGGATCTTGCAAACTGAAGCTGACTGAGCTTATTAAGGTCTCACCCACGAAACTCGTATCCTTTACGGGAAGGATGGAGCTCGTGGATGAAATTTAGGAGTGTGCCACAATAGACCACTGGGTCGCAGTGGCCGGGCTGCTAGGCACCCCTTACTCATATGATAAATTCATCTACATCTGTTAACCCGAAATGAGGTGAGTTTCAATAATTTAGTATATTCCTTAATTGAACCGTTTTCGAATTAATCAAGATTTTGTGAAAATAAAACTTTCATTTCGAACTTCTCCTGAATCTTCTGATCGTCTCAGAATCTCTTCTCATAAACCTAAATATCCATGAACAATAAGTAATTGTTGATACAGCTATATAGTGTTCTGTGATGGATGTCGAACTTGGTTTCGGTTCAAACCTCAATATTTTTCTTATTTCAAATGGAACATCCTGTATTTAGAGATTGCAAATGAGAAACAATTAAAAAGCCTACTGAAATATATTAGATTAAAATGAATCATAAGTATGAGTTAAAAATGATTTTGTATTTTATGCCTATTTTAGTTTCACATAATATTATCAAATGTTATACTAAAATTCCCAAATTTGGGCCAACTAAGAACAATATCTGAGAAAAGGGTAACTTACACACACTACGAGAAATGTTTTGAGAGTTCATCTTCCTCTCGGATGCATATTTCAATTCGACACACAGAATTTCTCCTCACTTTATTGGCATTGTCCGGAGTAATATTATAGAATGCATCAGGAGTTTTTTTTGTATCATATCATTCCTTGTAGTCACTTCATCCTGGCAAGCTTTAGTTTTTACTGCTCCCCATAAATAAAATGAAATCTAATTCGTTTTGAAACCTAAATGAAATAATGTTCTGCTGCGACACCCAATTGCATCCACATACCATTTTTTATGGCATTCGGAAAATTCTCAATCAGTATTGGAAGATCTTCCCTGTGAAATCGCAAGAATTCTTCCCAGTGCAATAGCCTTCAAAGAAATAAGGCCTGATCACATAATTATCCACAATCACCCCCCCCCCAAACATTGAGGGGCCGATTGATACGAAACATTTTCTTTTGTATTTTCGCGACTATAGTAACGGAAGTTGGCTCCTATTCTATGAAATGTACATTTATCGGTTAACAAAATGAATCTCAAGAAATTTTCATCATTTATTTTGGATCCATTCGCAAAGTCAAATTCTTTTACCATAAATCATCTCAACAAATTCTTGATGTGGTTGAATATGGTATGGATGATACTTATTTTTCTTCAAGGTTTGGCACAGAAGATTTTTGTATCTATTCAGTGCTCAATTCCCGTATACTTGATTCGCGATTTTCTTCCACATACAGGTGAATTTCTAATTCTTTATCTTCTGTCAAAACTGCTTTCGTGGTTGGTGTTGTTTTCTAGTAAACATTTCCAGTCCCCTCAAGTCGTCGTTTTGAACTTTCGAAGCACTTCACTTGATCACTTCTTCTTTTTCGAATAATTTGCCGCATGAATTCGAGATGCTAATAAACAATTCCTATGACTATTTACTATGGCAATTGTCACGTTTACTAATTCTGAAATAGTTTCATTGTCAAGAAGAAAAACAATTTGTTAAATTGCACAACTATGAAGTATTCGAAAACCGTTCAGTTAAGATAAAAATCTCTTTAATGGAACACCTGTATATTCAAAATATTCAAGAATAATTTTAAGACATGCAGCAATAAGCATCTTACTTTTTTCTATATATACTTCTTCAAAATATTAAGAGGGACAAAGTTATGGACTATAACGCACTAAATAGACACCCGGTAAACAGATAAAATTCTACGAATATCTTTAGATTAAATCATTCATCTTTACTCAAAGTAAGTATCTTTACTCAACCATAAGCATCTAATAATCTATGAATGGGCTTTCCCTAATTAGGGTTTGTATTGTAATTAACAAATTTTCACTTGATAATAAAGGTCATCATCAAAATTCATAAAATTTCAATTTCAATATAAACTAGTTGACTTCTGAATCGCTTCAGGTATTTTTTGTTTTATATGGATCTCTTATCTAGTAAAAGCCCGTTCAAGTCAAAAATAGGGACAAATGCACGAAGTAATAAGCCTCCTATCAAAAGTCAAAGAACAGGGGGATATACGCTTATACAGGGTGGGCAAATTTCGATGTATTTGTATGGCAGCTATGTGAAATATTGCGGATAGAGAAAAATGAACTCGCTCTCTCGATCTAATTTGCAGGGACTAGTTTAGTGGTGCCAAAATTTTGATGATAAATCTTTCCGTTCTGGACTTATTCAAAATTTCTCGAATTTTGGGTAAATCCTCCTTCGGGGATATCTCGATCAACATCAAAGTTACATAAAAATAAAATTAACATTCTACATGCATTTTTTGAGTAGAATACAGTGCTGTGTGAAAATTTTTTAGCTCAGCGGTTTTCGAGTTATAATGCAAACATGCTTATTTTTTAAATACGAACCATAGGAAATTTTACCCCTATTAGATGCATTAATTTTTTTCCTTTTCAAAAATATGTAACACTTGTAACCAATTATTGCATTCAATACCATTTTTCAGAGAAAAACCTGAAATTGCCACAATTTCATTCATTAGGTGCATGCCCATCAACGATTCATATTGTTCTATGACTGAAAACCACAGATTTTGAAGATCCTATCTTAGATCATGGTTATTTCTATGGTTTGATTCGATTTAGACCATAGTAATTAACTGTGGTATTAGAGTTTGACACTTACGATTCCAGTTTCAGTATAGGTATTAATGTTTATTGAATATCGAAATAGCTGCTTGTTAATTGTATGTTCCAACTATTACATTTAACAATTTGTTCACCTGGAACTTCGGTTGTTTCAAGATGCTGAATTGAAATCATAACTATGAAAATTATGAAAAGTTCGATATGAATGAATATTCTTAGTGGGTATGATTCAGCAGCAACGGCCGAAACATATTTCAATCGGATCCTGAAAGGCACCAGCCAAATAAATCTATTTTTCGAAGAATGAAAGAGAATCTTATCAATAGTGGTTCATTCAGAAAATCAAGAAATAACAATTATCATGTAAGTGATAGAGAAGTGATAGGTGCTGTAACGGCCAAACCTTCAATTTCGAGTAGACAAACAGAAGCAGAAACAGGAATTTCGAGACGCCGGGCGCTCGGCATTCTGAAGGGGAACCATTTTAAACTCTACAAAATGCGAGTCTCCCAATTTTTGCAACCAGGAGATCCCCCACGCCAACTAAATTTCTGCAATTGGTATCTAGAAAATATCCAAGAACACCCAGACTTTTTAGGAAGTCATATGGACAGACGAATCCCGCATCACTAGCGATGAGATATTTAATCGCTTTAATGAACATTTGTGGTCCGATGTAAATCCTCAAAGCCATGTTGATGAGCAACATCACGGAGAATATGGTTTAAATGTGTGGTGTGCACTGAAAGATAGTCGCGTTTTGGCGTTTGAAAATTTTGATAAAAATTTGAATAGAGCACGTTATGAAAACACCATTAACAATAATATCATTGAAGGATTTGTCGATCAACTTCCGTTAGCACAAAGATCGAATTTTTTTTTTCAACACGATGGTGCTCCTTCCCACCAAACAACGGCCATCACTGATCTGTTGAATTTGAATTTTGGAGATAATTCGATATGGACTAAAGGTCCTGTAAGATTACCGCCTCGTTCCACTGACTTAACGCCACTAGATTTTTTGCTTTGAGGTCATGTTGAGCATTCACTCTACAAGAGGAACAGTAACAATTAAGAAGAGTTAAAACAGAATTTCTGAGAATGCCTTGCTTCTGTTAGCAGTATTCATATTTACAATGCCTGCAGTACTGTTTCTCGGGGATGTAATTTATGCATTGAATACAATGGCAACAGTTTTGAATATTTGCGATAAAGTAGTTTCCCCATTTGTATCGTTAGGACTGTTTATTTCTGTTTATTTTCGTAGGTGTTTTTGGTTTTCGTATGAGAAAAGTTTAATGTCATAGGTCTTGTTTTTCATAATAATATATTTTTTTACTCGCATAGTTTTCTAATCATTCTAATAGAATATTACCAAAGCAACATGTATGGACTCATATGTTACGTAGATTCCTCGGGTTGGCAAGTTTCGAATTTCGAAAAAATTAATGAACATCTGAAATTCGATTTATGAAGAGTAGAAGTGATTGTCGATCTCTAAGACCACAGTTAATTACTATGGTCTAAATCGAATCAAACCATAGAAATAACCATGATCTTAAAAAGGATTTTTAAAGTCTGTGGTTTTCAGTGATAGAACATGAATCGTTTCAGGGTTTTCTCTGAAAAATGTATTGAATGCAATAATTGTCTACATTCTTATATATTTCTGAAAAGGAAAAAATTGCTGCATCAAATAGAGGTAAAATTTCCTATGGTTTGTATTTAAAAAAAGTATGTTTGCATTAAAACTAGAAAACCGCTGAGCTAAAAAATTTTTACAGAGCACTGTATTCTACTTAAAAAAGTGCCTGTAGAATGTCAAACTTATTTTTATGTAACTTTTATAATGATCGAGATATCCGCGATGGGCGATTTTCCCAAAATTCGAGAACCGAAAGAGATCAGCAAAATTTTGGCACCACTAAAGTAATCCCTGAAAATAAGGTCGAGAGAGCGGGGTTCATTTTTCTCTATCTGCAATATTTCACATAGCTGCCGTACAAATACATCGAAATTTACCCACCCTGTACAGTGTAAAAGTAATATAAACTTGCCATAATAATTTGGTAGCTTCAAGTTTTATGAAAAATGCTCGAACAGATCAATTTTCTTCTTCATTTTCTAACTTTCTGATAACAGTTTGCTATTTCGATTACACCTATCAAAAATATAACGTAATCCACATTTTTAAGGGTTATGGATATCCAAAATAGGCGATTTTTTCTCAGCAAAATGCACATATATTTTGGTAACTTTTAACTGTATTCTAATATTCTGTATTCGAAAAATTAATAATTATGAAAGCTATATCTGATCTCCGGAAGTTCCTCTTAAAAGAGGCACCTTACAGTGACCACGATACCTAGACATAAACATATGAATTTAAAAAAATTAAACGAAGTTCGTTAAAGTAATATATTATAAATATTACAGATATAAAGTGTCGCACAAGAACAGGAATTCGAAATATTTCGCCAGAACTGAAAAGAAATCTTCATGAAGATTTCCTTGCTAGGCTAGTCCATTGTCAAATTGTAAAGGGAAGTCCTTTCGAGTTTTTACTAAGATGAGAATTTAAGTTTTAATGTCATCAGAGAGAACTAGAAAAATAAATTGATTTACTGGAATGGACATTCAGGGGGAATTTCACAATTGAACGGTAGCTATTATGAAACGGTACGACACAAAAATCTAGGAACAAACAAAATGAAAGAAGCTCTTTCCAATATTATATCACACTCCATAAATTCCCATTAAACCTGATGACAGATGTCATCAAAAGAATAAACAAATTTCATTAGAAAGTAAGAAAATAGAAACGAAATCGATAGGTTCGAGCGTTTTCCATAATACTAGAAAATTAACCGATTATTTCCGTAAACCAATACTTTTGTCCATACTGCACACATTTCTGTTCTCGTAATATGCTATTGCTTTTGTAGATTCTGCGGTGATTGCTAATTATAGCTTAAAAACTAAAAAACTCACTGTTATCAATATCATAATAGCAATTTAATTATTCGATGGTATCGAATTGTTATATTTCCATCCACTTAGGTAAAAACTAGTTCCTGAATTTATTTGCATACAGGTTTATCAACACGCAAATATATTTGATTACAGTGTGTTCATAAAGTGAGGTGTTAGTAATTGTTTAACTATGACCCAATGACCAAATTATACAATGATTGCATTTTCATCTTAGTCTTATGTATTTAAAACAATTCTTAGAATAAAAGGGTGTCGTTTATTTAAATTTGATGTTTTCCACCTGATATGAAGAAATAGAAGATAGCACTTGGAAATTATCAATATCTAAAAATAATATAGTTGCCACAGAGCACAGTTAAACACACATGACCATACTACCACACACAGATACAAACGAACGCACTTACTAAATGGTTTCATTGTATTTTTGAGTCCCTCCATTGAGGTCATATGTTTCACTTCCTCCAGCAATGTTTTATTATTATTCAACGGTGATACCTCACGATCTTAGAAAATTATTTCTCAACAATAAATAAAATCAAACTATCGCTATTATAATTAAATAAGTAATAATTTCATTTTGTACAAAACTCAATACTGAAGTATTTTGTCTACATTGTAGTATCTTCAAAAATAAGTGTTCTAAATATTGTTACAATTTGATGACTGAGGAAAATGAAACTTTAATCGGAAAAATTCCAGATTTATCTTTACAAATTTTATATCCATAAAATATACCTGTTCATGTACGAGGTTCGTTCAACAAGTCCTTAGAAAAATCCAGGAGATATTTACAATTAGGTAAACGAATTAGAATGCCGCCGTACATCAACAAAGGATAAGCATCAATCGTGGCGTCTCGTGGAGGTGATTACTATCAAAATAATCCACCAAAATATTTATATCACTAGGCATAGGTTTAGATACATAATTATAAATTGAACAATAAACTGTGGATTTTTCAAGGTGAACTCCCAAAAGAAAATAGGTGAATGCGGTCGTTAAATTATGGATATGGTATTTTACGATGCGAGAGGAATAATTTATATCGATTACTTGGAAAAGGGGAAAATCATAACTGGACAATTTTATGCGTCGCCTTTGCACCTGTTAAACGACGAAATTAAGATGAAACGTCCTCATTTTATGAAGAAATATATTCTATTCCATCAAGATGATGCATAAATACACACCTGTCTAAAATCATAGAAGTTAAATCGAATGGTTACCACAACCAACTTTATTCACAAAATTTAGCCAGCAGTAGCAAGTAGTGCGATGAATTTTTTATGGATGGAAATTATTCCCATTTAAATTTGGAACTGAATTGATTGCTCATTCACTGGATTTTTATATGTGGACCGATTTTGTTTAACCCTGGAGCGTATACAAGGATTGTCCCAAAAGTATCCAATCAAACTCTATATTTCTTCTCCGGTGTTATTCTACATACGTCATCTGTCTAATTGCACCTTGAATTTAGCAACACGCCTTTAGATTTAAAAACACGCTCCCAACGCCTCATCCAGTTCTGGAAGCACTCCTAGTACTCGCTTTCAAAGCATTCGTCTCTCTCAATTGTTTGTCAGTCGTCAAATCGGCATCCTCTGAGCACGCTTTCAATCTTGAAAACACCCAAAATTAGCAAGGAGTTCAATCAGGACTAACATATTATTAAGGATTTTGTGATTTGTCGATGATTGCTGCAGATTGCTGGCTCGTTATTGCCATGAAGCACCCATACACCGCTTTTGTGACCGTTCTCTTCAGAACTTCAACATAATACTCCTTATTGTGTGTCTAACCTTTAGTAGCATACTTATGGTGCACAAGACCATCATAATGAAGGCAATATTGGCTTGGCATTACTCCAACTTTTACGTGCTCTTTTCGGCCCTGGCGCAAATGGAACCACTAAAAAGACTGCTGTTTAATTTTGGAATCATAACCATAAGCCTACGACTCACTACCAGTTATAATCATTTTAAGCATTTAATTTCTATCATCGCCGACCATTTCCAAATTATCATGAGCGACTTCAATGCAACAATTTTTCTACTCATCCATCTGCAATTTTGGAATGAAGCATCTAAAAATTTCGGTTGAACATCCTCCAAACGCTACTTATTGATATTCTCGCACAGTTAATCGACGATTGTCATTGATTGCAAGTCGCACATTTTTAATGTTATTATCTGTTTTTGCGACGGCTGCTTAGGGCGTGGATCGCTATAAACAGTCATATTTGAACCATTTATATCACTCTTTTATTTGTTTTTTGCCCATATATTCTTTCCCAAATGCTGTCTTCATATTATTAGAAGCGATAAACAAAAATGAACTATTTCTTGCCTAACTAAGATCCTTCACTAGTACATAAAAAATTTTGGCGCTAAACAATCAACTCGAAGATCATTAAATATACAACAGAAACTTAATAATTACAACACTAAAAATAAAACAACAAAAACTAATATTAGAAATAATTATAACAGAACAACTCATTTTATGAATGCAATGTTAAATATCCAACAATGAACAATAACATTCCAAAAATGCGGACTCCTTACGAGCACTTGCAATGTCCTATCTCGTGTGTCATCGTTCAAGTAGCGTAGATGTCTTGTTAATATTTACTTCGGGAAAATTCAGCAAAGACCCGATTGCATCGCCGCACATTTCTCTGTTTACTTAACACCCACTCGAAATTCATTTATTTATTTTTTATATTCCAGTTGATTTTTCTCATCCTTTTAATGTTTTGGTAAAAAGTTTTTATTATTCCCAAATTTGAAAAAATGGCCGAGCAGATAACTGTTCTCATTGTACTAATTCATTACCCCAGTAGACGCCTATTTTAAAGACTTTCCATAATCTTACTTTTCAGAAGGTATGAAGAAGTTGGAGATACACTATGTAGAGCTTAAAAAATGGTGAAAAATAAAAATAATTACCCAAAATAACTTCTATCACTATATTTTTCTAAGGAGTTATTGAATGACCCTAGTATTAACCAAAGAAATTATGAGACTGAAACAACCTAAGAGTAGCCCATAATATGCAAATCAAAAAGTTCTTATCCTCTCGAAACAATTTTATCAGCCATTATGAATAAAAACTTAATGTCTTTCCTTTTTGTTATTCTGTACATACCTTTACCAGATAAAATGCCAAATATTCAAATCTAATTCTTGGAAATCTTCAAGTGCGCTTTATTTGAAGACGAAACTTAATATTTCATTAATTCGAAATATAGCTTACCTCTTCCTGGACTAATATCCTTCAAGAAATCATCAGCATCTACCATATTGTAATCATGTGTTGAAATTCCTAACGGATCTTCACCAAGTGAAATAGATCCTAAATTTAATGTATCATTCCATGTTTTACTTGAGCTTTTAGGCTCATAGACTCTAACTTGATTTTCAGGTGCAGCAAAAAAATCTACAGCTTCACTAGGCCTCTAAAAATATGAGAAAATATAGTTATTCAAAAAAAGTTCAAAACAAATGTGAATAATACCTCAGGAGTCTGGGGTTCCTTTGTTTCTATATGAATTAATGAAGCATCTTCCTTTATTTCAATTTTTTTTGTTCAATGGGCTTTTCAACTTCATCTTGTAATTCATTTTTTCCTCTATCACTAGTCGAGAAATTTTTCTCTCACATTTATCTGATTTATTTCCTAATTCAATTTTTACATAAGCATGCTCATCTAATTTTAGCGCATTCCTTTGCTTATCAGGTAATAAACACCATAAGAGATAATAATTAATAAAATCAGGATTAGCACACAGATCTATCAAAAATGATAATTTTGTAGATATTATAGAAACCACTATCTGGCATGGTATTGAGTTCCATAACTCCCAATGAATAAAATTAATTAACAAATTCTTTGTCATCTGGTAAATATAATAATCTCGAGTATTTTTGACATTATTGAAAAGAATATCTGAAAGAAACAAATGGAATCAGACAAAATTTTCAGTTCTTTTGGCACTCGTAAAAAAAATAAATGTTTCAAATACTTCAAGCCAGTTATGTTAAAGCCATATGTTACCTATATGAGTCCAATATTTTATTTCCATTCATTTCTTTGAATTTGACAGTCCTTCGAAACTCTTTGACATGTCTTAGAAAAATATTACCCACAGCATAAGTTAACTGAATTATATCAGAAGAACTTATTACTTCATCAAACAATTTGAGGGTATTTTCAATCAACATTCTACTTTCTTCAGAAAATGACCCATCCCTGCTTATTTCATTATACCAATAATTGATGAATTGTTTTTCAATATTTTCAGACAATGGTGAAATGTAGTTGCTATCTGTTTGGATTCCTCTTCCATCATTACAATCTCCGAAAATTTTCCACTTTAAGAATTTGTTTTCGTTGAAAAGCTTCCTTAAAAGATATACAGTTATCCATATTGTGATAATCCATAAGGATACTATGTAAATTGTTAGTAGAATAAATTCACTTGTTGAAATATCATAGCAAAAGTCGGCAATTTTATATAGGAGCAGAAGTAATATAAAGTATCCAATTAAAAATTTCCAATAAGATTTGGAGTTTTGCTGAAGAAAAGAGTAAATGAATTTTTCTCTTCGATTCATCTCATATTATTTCACCGAGATTAGTAATACTGCCAAAAATTAATGGAATTAATGTATCATATCTCGTTGTATTTGTTGATTTCATAAAATTAATTCGAACATATTTTTATTTAATCAGCTGTCTCTAATCAACCTACAATCACCTCACAGGCACAGGTACTGGTAAATCGTAAATTTCACGATCACACTTCACAGTATCACAGAATTGTCATAAAATTCTGTGGTTGATCCCAGTGAATTGTCAACACTTTAAATTAAAATTGGAAAATAATGTTACCAATATTGATCTAGGATTTTGAATTGAGGATATTTTGAGTTACCATATTTGATTATTCCGACATTTCGAGCACTGTAATGTAAAATATAATTGTAGTTTTCATACAATCTACATGAGAGAACTGGACATCTTCGATAATAAAAGCCATAATCTCTGAAGAAAAATAATACCAATTTCTATAACGATCGTTTTGCCGCCAATTAATAAAGCTCCCATTCTCTCATGAAAAATATATTCTTCATGTAAACAATAATAATTTTATATACTTTGAATCAATAATTTTAAACAAGAGGAATGGAAACAGGAATAAATGAAATGGATGTTTCCTAACAGACGTACAAACCGGTAAAAATACGGATTCAAATGCAGAATCATCAAATGTGAAAAAAAATTATAATTTACCTTGGTTAGAAAGTTATCAATAGAACGCATGAATGTTATTTTATGAATTCTTTTTCAGGATAGAAAAATATAGACCTCAAACATTCGAAGATATAGTAGGAAATGAAGACACCATTCATCGACTATCTATATTCTCCAAGAAAGGCAATGTGCCAAATATTATTGTTGCAGTAAGTATTTATAAATGGTCTGACTGCCAAAATGCCCTAAGATGAATTGAAATTGTATTTCGCCTATTAATGGAGTATGAACTTGATTATTTACACATCATAAACTATTGGAAGCCATACCATTCAATGTTTTGGTTGCCAATAAAATGATGAAACAATGGAGCATGTTATTTTCGAATATCATGCTCATTGGACTGACAAACACCAGACACCTAGTGCCTGTATGATCCAAGTCTCACAAACTTTATCAAAAGTTTCTACTGGTCTGACCTGTGGTACACGCTCTATGTGAGAAGTATTTCAGAAGATTATTGACCTTCAAAAATGTATTCATTATTAGTCTTTACTGAAACTTATTTTATAAAATAATCCGTGGATACTACAGTAAATCTCACTTTACAGGGTCCACCTGGAGTTGGTAAAACAACCACCATACTCTGTTTAGCAAAGATATTATTAGGTCCTTCTTTCAAAGATGCTGTATTAGAATTGAATGCTTCTAATGATAGAGGTATTGATATAGTCAGAAATAAAGTCAAAATGTTTGCCCAACAAAAAGTTACTTTGCCACCAGGTCGACATAAAATCATAATTTTAGATGAAGTAGATAGGTAGGTAAATATATATCATGGTAATCCTGCATTTCACGCTTCGTGTACACCGAGTCGACGAGGAATGTTTCCGAACGATTTGAAATTTAAGCCAGTGTTGCCACGATTTATCTCACGTCGGTGATTTGAGTACTTATCGTTGAAAATGAAATAGCAAAGGATAAGATGTATTATTGAAGTGAAACCTATAGGTAAACACTCCTAATCAGGGGCGTAACTTCTCGGGAGCTGAAGGGCCATATGTGACTCGTAATTTTTCGCAAGTGCTTGATTATCTTAATAAACAGATACATATTTTGAGTTCATTTGGACAGGGTAGTGCGGTATAGCAAAAGATGTTTTCAAAATCTTAAGTATTTATAAGATATTTGAATCTGACCTCACATTTCAGTAATTCAATTAAGTTCAATATGACAGACGAAATTGAGGGAAAATATTTCCCTTTGTTTGGCATGAATTTTTTGACAATCTGAGTGCAGGATCTGTATGCTCCAGATTTTTTCTGTAAGCTAGAACATTTACTATTTATAACATATAACATATAACAGGGTAATAAATTGAGAATTGTACACTGTACAAAATTTTCTTTTCATTCATTTGGAGGGTGCGACTAACAACATCTCAGTTATATTGATTCATTAGTATTCATACATCCAATAAGTTATTTCTGATCTGGTTTTCGAGTTATTCACGAATTTTGATAACTTCCTGATTTCATCCATACTCGATTTCTCGGTTATGAAATTTACGTCAAAAATGTTTTCACATTGTTTAGAATTTTTTGTGAATAGCCGAAATTCATAAATAGTCATTTAAGAAATATCTAACGTAATCATATTATTCTCATCTCATATTTTTCATGAGAAAAACTCAATATTTTTCGCATATCCTCCCGCAAAATTAAATGTTGACTTTCGAATCATAGAGTTCTTCAATATATCGATCGTTTTAATACAATTTGTGGGTTTGCATGGATTGAGTTGTTTTCCACAATCCAATAGAAATGAAAGCATTTATTGAATTATTTTGCGCATTGCTATTACATGATTCTCAATGTTCTATGGTTCTGAAAGCTACATCTCCTTTTCAACCGACTTCAACATTAATTCAAAAAAGGTGGTGGCTGACGTGAGTCAGTTGAGATACTGACTCCCACGCCGAGGGACCGGGTGCAAATCCCAGGTAAGATATAGTTGTAGTATAAATGTTGGTGTGTTTTCCCAGAGTTAGGAACATTACCGATAGGTTGAGTCTATAACCTCCGAAGCCAGATAACTTATAATCCTAAGAGGTGGCAGTTATCATTGCATGGTCTAAGTGAGTGGTTCACAGTCCACTACCAATGTAGGTTCCTAAAACAAACAGAAGGTTCATAAAACAAAAAGGGGGAAGATCTCCATTTGTGGAGAGTTTTTTTTGCATAACAAGTTGGGGTAAAAATTGAGCAGCAACATTTCCGTCTGTATTGACATGAAAATAGTAGTAGGAATTCTTGTTAAAGCCCTTTGCATTGGCTGGGAAGATGCCTACCGCAGCTAGAGGTTAGGTTAGATTTTCACCCTTGTCTTCGTGAAGAGTTCTGGAAATCATGAAGTGCAAGATGACAATGAGAGCTACTAAGCAGAAAAATTTTTGGTACTCTTTTTGTACACACGACACTAACACACCATAAACAGACAAGCTATTGCTAGTACAATAGCGACAGGGAAACGAGTTTTTTCCATAGGTTTTTTCACTCGTTTACTGAATCATACGCAAGATAGTATGGTTCTCCTGTAACATTTCCTGTGCTCACTTTAGAGGGGTAATCGTAGGAGGCATGATGCGAGTTTAGATGCCTGATTGAGGAACGGACATGGTCTGTTTTTTCTGCTGGTATTCTATTTCTTCGCTTGTTTTTTTCGATTGTGTTTTTTCTGACACACCAAAATTATAGCTATAAGCATTTATTGTAATTATAATTATTCAAATATATATATATATATATATATATATATATATATATATATATATATATATATATATATATATAAAATATGTATTATGTATATATGTCATGATGTATATAACTCAAGAAATTTCCTTAACGAATGTAGATATAGGTGCTCTTAAATTTAAGTAGAGAGTAGGATTTCTTCAGACAACAGTTTTAATTCTGTGTAATTGCCTATATGCTATTTGAAATGTATACCGAATCAATGTGAATATAATGTCTCTGGTCTTTATAATACTCTCACGAATTTGATTATTCTGCATGATTTCCTGAACGTCAACAATATTTGTTTCTAGACATGATAAATCCTAAAAATAAAATAATTAACAAATTCCAAATCACTTGAATAAATCGCTCGTTTCGCAAGTAAAGCTCAAATCACATATGAAGTGAAAGAACTTCAGGTAAGGGGTATGGCAACACTGGCTTGAAATTCAAATCGTTCGGAAACATTTCTCGTCGACTCGGTACACGTGCGCGTGTGGGCAGCGTGAAATGCAGGATTACCTATATCATATTATAATCAAATATGATTATTTCAAGATCAGAGAATTTATTTGTTTTTAGTATGACTGATGGGGCTCAACAAGCATTGAGAAGAACTATGGAGATTTATAGCAACACTACTAGGTTTGCACTGGCATGTAATTACAGTGAAAAAGTTATTGAACCTATACAATCGAGATGTGCTGTTTTACGTTATTCTAAGCTATCAGATGCCCAGGTTCTAGCTAGAATTATACAGATTTGTCAAAAAGAAAATGTAAGTTTATATTCATATATAGAGCGCATGTTTAAAATCTGTATAAAATTAGATTTGAATTTCCCACTGTTCTATACCACTTAAAAATAGCTATTGAATATTGTTTAATGAACTACTAGGCAGACATAACTCCAAGCTGTCATAATGTTGAGACAAAGCAAGGAATACAACCAAAGATTAGTGATCATTGAAAGTCCAGACATCGACAGCCGAAAATAGCATCTCTCCCAGCCGCTATCAAAACAGCATTACCAAGATTAACTGTGATGTTCAAATGGAGTGCAGTAAATGCACATCCAAGGGTGATCAAAAATTACATTTCTCCTGTGATGGATGCAGGTATGTCTACTGCAGAGATTGTGCAAGCCTTTACCGAACAAAGATGTTTAATATTATCCACTAGAACTTTAAAATTTTATTGTCCTGATTATACTGCAACCTGGGAAAAGGCTGAAATTGATAAACTAATTAATTCAAATAGAAAATTGAAAAATGAATTAGACTTACTACGGGAGAACCTCCCAAGTAAGACCATGCAAGCAAAGGAAGCACTAGATATGGAGAAATGAAACTTACAACTGAAATAAGAAATTGGAAGACTACAGAAAGAGCTCATAACACTGAAAGAAGGAAAAGAACAATGGTGTTCTGGAGGAAAAGCATAAAAGGCTTCAAGGCAGATATGACGAGATGCAATGCAGACGAAAAGATGAAGAAATACAGCGTATCAGTGACAAAACTGAAGAGCTTTTGCTCCAACTAAATACGGAGTTGAGAATTATAAAAGATATCATTTCAAAACAGAATATGAATAACAGAATAACAGAAGAAAAAAGGATGATGAAAAATTGGAGGGAAATACATTTGCAGGTGTATTGAAGGATGGACAACACTCTCTAATTATCAAACCAAAAAATAAAAAACAAAGCAGTGATAATACAAAAAAAAGATTTGAAGCTTAATGTTAAACCAGCAGAACTCAAGGTGGCAGTTTCTAAGGTTCATCCAATCAAGGAAGAAGGTATTGTCGTAAAATGTGCAGACAATGGTCAAAGAGAAATTATGAGGGCAGAGACTGAACGAAAGTCGAGTGGTCAATATATAGTAAGAACACCATCAGAAAGAAAACCACAATTGAAAATAATAGGTTTAGAAGAGTCAATGACGCAAGACGAACTTGAAAAGGGTTTGAAAAATCAAAATGATTTCATCGATAAGGAAGCTGAAATAAAACTCATCACCATGAAAAAAATGAAAAATAAGTACCTTGCAATTATAGAAGTGGGCAGTAACACGTGAAAAATAATTCTAGAAAAATGATATGTCTGCTTGAATTACGATGCTCTTCATGTTTTTGAGCACATCAGTATCACAAGATGTTTCAAGTGTGGTGGTTTTAATCACATGGCGAAAATTTGTAAGGAAAATCAAATATGCCTAAAATGTGGATCATGTGATCACGTTTCAGCGAACTATGAAAATGAAATGAAGTCCTGTCATAATTGCAAACATACAATGATAAGTTTGGACTGACATTGAAAACCGACCACTCTACTTTCGATAGAAACTGCGAATTGCTTGTTCGATGACTTGAGACTCATAGGAAACAAATTGGGACTGACAATGCATAGCAACAATTGATCATCAAACATGAAGACCACTCTGAGCTGGTGAACTGTCAGAAAAAACTGAATATTATGAATTTAAATATTCAGAGTATTAGAAACAACAAGAAACTGCACATATTGAAGGAAACTGTCATGGGTGTAGAACAAGTAGACATTGTGTGTATTAGTGAAGTAGTAGTAATGTATGTTCTTGCCAATAAATTTGCTCGAGTGAACTATCTGAGAGGTGAAGTGTGCATTTTTATCAGGAAAAAATAGAGTTTGAGCCGATAGTTTGTCATGCAGTGAAGAAACATTTCGAGGTATGTGCATTAAAAACCAAGGATAACAGTGTTAATGATAGGAACACATATATTATTAATAGTTATCTGTCACCAGATGGGAATGCAGAGTTATTTTTTAACAAAATGGATGAACTTTTAAATAGTATTTACAGCCTTGGGGATAGTTATATAATTTCTTCTGATACCAATATAGACTTGTTGAAACAGGGTACAGAGAGGGATACTTTTCTGAATCTATTGGGGAAGTATGACATGAGGCCACAAATTTATGTTCCAACTCGCATCAGCTCGCATGGATCTGTATCGTGTATTGATAACATATTTTCTAATATAAATGCTTTTGAGGTGTCAGTGGAGGAAACATACCTCTCAATCAATCAATCAATCAAATAGTTTATTTGCTGCTATTATGGCTAGCATAAGCCGTACAGCGTGTCAATTAAAGAAACTGTGAATGTACAAATAAAATAATATAAAACATTACGAAAATAGTGGTATTTACCGACAAACAAACTTTCAAAAACATCATAGATAATTTTCAGAATATACAATAAATTTAAAAAATTTCTAAAGGGAATCTTTGAAAAAATCTGTCAATGAATAATAAGACTTCTTCAGGAGAAGGTCACTCAACACAGATTTCATTTTTGTAGGGGGCAAGTTTCTTATCAGCTCTGGTGAATGGTTGTAAGGTTTTGAATAGGGAAGGTGGGTCGAGTGATGACTCAAAAGAAAGGTGGTATCTTTGTCTACATCGCCTTGAACGAATTTCTAGTTTTAATTGAAAACTGTAAAAGATACAGGGTGAACAACTGAAAGATAGGGAAGACTATTTCCCTGAGACTCTTCAAGTTTCAGTGAAGTAAAATGGAACAGATCCATGCTGATCAATGGCAGTCATCATCAAGTACCATCCTCATCTCGAATTTCAACCCCTAGAGCAGGGGTGACCACCCTTGAAAATTTGGAAGGGGTAGATGGGTCGAGTAATATCTCCAAAGAAAGTTATTATCTTTGTCGGCATCCCCGTGAACGAATTTTCATTTTTGATTGAAAATTGTAATTTTAATTTTGTAAAGTACATCTAATCATCTAACGATGCATTTTAGTTATAGGGAAACCTATAACAGATCGATGCCTTTTAATATTACGAGTTAAATGGTGTGTGCAAAAATAGGTAGTCTAATTTGAAAAAACGGACTTTTGTACCTTTGAATGTACTACGATTTGCCTAATGCTTTGGAAACGAGAAGTCAAATTCAATCCAGTTCAATTGTAATTGATTTCGCACTTTTTCTCTCGGAATTCTGAACAAAATTACTTTGCCACGTGCTTTGCAAACACTCTATATAACGTGAAGCCTCTAAATGCATTGAATTTTGCTGAATGAGCCTATTAACCTACAACTAGCTAGAAATAATCGATATTGAATGATCTTCAGTATTTTTATGATGCCTTCTAAGAGGCACCCAAAAATCGCATAATTCCGATTGAAAAATTCATATCTTCCTTTCGGTTAATTTCAGGTCGCAATGATGAAAAAAATTGTTCAGAATTTAATTTTCTACAATAAAAATATAGAAACATACATTATGCCATTTGAAATAACAAATATGGTGTCAACTTCTGGTATAATCGGAAGTGCCACAGCATTGAAAATATTTTGGGACTTAGTTCGAATAATATATATATATATATATATATATATATATATATATATATATATATATATATATATATATATTTCGTGTGAATTCCAAAGTCAAATTTTAAATTAAATACGGCCCAAATTTCGAACTAAGTATAAACCTATAAAGTGCCGGTAAATATATTTCATGCCAAATAGGGTTTGTAATCCGGTAATCCGACAACATTAACATTCACTGAATCTGCCAAGATTGGTTTGTGATGCCTAAGCATAAAACACGTAAATTGACGCTCATTTGTTTTTCAACCACTGACTGTGATTACTGAACTATTCAATTCTAAATCGTTACATGCCATCAAGCTACTAATCTTACAGTAAATTTGGATACACTAACCATTAAATAGAAGATACACCTCATGCATCAAAAATAATGAGAGATTTCCATTTCTATTTACGTGAATATTTATTTTTAATTTAAAGAATAAGGCTCAGGCAAATGTTACCTTTTGTGAAATGACTTAATTACGTTTTATTTAGATTTAGAGTTACTTTACTATAAAAAAAACATGCTCTAATCTATTCTATATTTGAAGCTTAATTTGCATTAAAGAGAAACATCTTGGCTTGATTAGAATATATGGTTCGTATTAGTGTTAAGCACCTGATTGTTCAATTTATTAGTTCGCAACTCGTTAACGAACTAGGTCGCTCTTTAATCTCTTTTAGTTCATAGTCTCCCGTCTCCAACAAGAGAACCCCAAGCCGTCCTCTCGCTGTATACTACCGTTCCTTCTCTCGTTCTTTCGTTTGTTAATTTAATGTAGGTAGTATCATTAAGCAAATCGTCACTCATATATTATGGTGAGTAAGGGAATGGTGAACGATATTTGTAGCATAACTTAACCGAACGCCGCCACGCTCTGTTACATCGTCTTATCGAATGAACATTTGACCTAAAGAGCGAAGGATCTGGGTTCTAGTTTGCACATTTCATCCGATGAAGCGATCATACGATTTAGGTTATTTGCGAACTACACAAGATTAGTTCGTTCATGCATTACCGAACATACTAATAAAACATCGCATAGAAAAGGCTGAAGTAAATCCTAGATACAATGATATTCTTGAAAAAGTGGTAGAGCTATTCAAAAGAGCGACTACTAAATACTATATGCATTTGTAGTGTGTGAAAGAAGATACAGGTATAGAATTAAACCTTATTTCAGATTGCCTCACACATTAGAATAGTCTTCTATGATGGCTTTAGATGCCTATGCAGAAGAGATTCGACCCTGTTAACTGTTAAAACAACTCTAAAAAATGTTTTAGAGAAGTCGCTCACTCACATTAGATACTGAAATATCTGAAGCACTACATACAAGAATTCAAGAACGCCGCACTGAAGTAATACAAATATCAATTTATTTACAGAACTGAAGAAATATAAACCGATTTCATGATACGTTTACTATGCCAAAGAAAAAGTCATACCATTAGAAATGACAAAAATCTTAGAAAGAGATATTCAAAATGACTCTAACTAACTCTAAAGAATCTACTTTCTAGAAATATTAGAGAATTTAGATTCACCATCACTACAGAAAGATTTGACATTACAGGGAAAATTACAATTACAAATCCATCAAGAAGCCACATGCTATAGCATTTATACTAAGTAATAGAAGAGACTGCATTTAAAAATGGAGGGATTCGAGGAGAATACTCATCTTCTGGTCATGATTGTTTACTGATAACACAGCCGAGACATGTAGAAGCGAAAAGGACCTTCTTGGCCGTAAATTATATTATATCTCATATTTTATTGTGTTTTCTACATTGCTTTCTCAGAATAAGAATTGATTTTTTGATAAGATACACTGAAATAATTATTCATCCTTAGTTGATTGAGCTAAATAGTTATAATTGAAACACAACCTCCTTGCTATAAAAATTGCTAGTCAAATGCAAATTCATCAAATCATAATAGTATCTGCCATAAATATGAGACTTGCTTGTTCTAATCTCAGTATATTAAGCAAGGTTGATTACATCAGATTTCAGAAAGTTGCTAAAATAATTGATCTACTTCCAAAAGTGAAATATATCTAGGAAGACCAAGCCAGATGCTAAATCGTTTATGTGTTTAGCTACCCATTCAACAAGATTCAAATTATTTGCTCCTTATCCTAAATATTGCTAATAAAGTTGATTTTATATTACTTTTTTAAAAACTGCATATTTTATCAATCCAGCCGGATTGATAGGAATCTGGTCAGTTCAGGCTGGATTGGAAATAACACTGGATTGCAATTTCTGATATCAATATAAGCAAGAATTTGACAAATATTCTGCTTTATGGAGATTTTCAGAAATAATATGGTGAAAGTTATTTAACATTTAACATCTGGCCACTTTTTAGTACCACTTAATTTGGAAAAGGCAGAGTGCATAATTCTTATTAAAAGTCGAACAACTATAATTTATCACTTTCTAAGAAAATCACATTTCTTTAGGTGAATTATACAGAAGATGGTTTGGAAGCTATAGTGTTTACAGCTCAGGGTGATATGAGACAAGCACTTAATAACTTACAATCAACGCATAATGGTTTTGAGATTGTGAACTCCCAAAATGTCTTCAAAGTATGTGATGAACCTCATCCAATGTTGATCAAGGATATGTTGAAGAGTTGTTCGAATGGGGATATTAGAAAAGCATATAAGGTACAGTTTTTACTTAAGTAGACTACTCTAGGATGTTGAATAACATTCAGCAGCTGTTTCTCTAAATATTTGATGGTATTTCCTTTTTCTTGCAAAATTTGGACAAATGTATTAAAGAAGTTTGATATATTTTCAGAATTTATTGTCTGCCGAGCATTATTGCTATAGAGTGTAATAGTGGAAAAAATACTCACATATATTTGAAGAACAGTATTCAATTTGACCCATATTTTGAAAATAAATCAAATGGCAATTTTTGAAGCAAACGCGTCATAAATCTCATTCTGTCTCATCAATTTAATTTCCTTAACCAAATTCAGAATGGAACTGACAATAATGAAAATATTCATATTTTTAATACCTCTTACCGATTCTCTTGAAAATTGTTAAGAGATATATGGCGGATCAGTTCGCTGAATACTCCAGGTTCGAGATTTTTTTTTCGGTGGATAGATTTAGAGCAAGTAGAGACACTACAGTGGCCATCTTGGTTATAGTATAATAAGATAAGAGGGATTTGTAAGGTCAAGGATGGCTATTGGTGATTTAAGAATTTGAATAGAGTATTTAATTCTGCATCATATTCTGCTGTGTTATGGGTTTAATGATAGCGGTATATATTCTTGAGCTCGTATCTGATGGGCAGACGCCAACTAGTGAGGGAGGGATTATCGGCATGAAAAATTCTCGATATGGAACAGCTTTGCACATCTTTCTTTGTCCTGTACAGGAGGGCAATTAGGATTTTCAGTATTTGGTGCCGAAATGGCTATTGACCACCTGGTGAAGAAAAATTCACTGACCCTGAGGATTAGGAAATTCAATCAATGTATAAGTTGCTAAAGGAAACATTAATAACCTTAGCATGTAGTAATCTATTATGATCCAAGAAGAATAGTATTATTATGAACTCAAATAAAGGATATCCATTTTGGCCAGTCAAACAAAAAATTGTAACGGGGGGCTCTTGAATAATTATTTGCATAAAATTAACGTGTTCAGATCTAGATTATAAGTTTGTCTATAACAATCTTTAGTTCTTCAGATCATACTTTGTTTTGAAATTTTGTGTCTGATTCGGTAAAGTGGAGGTACCATGTGAATTAAAGATAAGAGTTTCTTTTTTCTTCTAGGCAGAGGTACAAAATTATTTGTAGGAAGTTTAAAGTCGATTATACCATTTGAATTGTAACTTAATGCTCTAAATTAGGAAGCGATCACCGGCTCCACGACCAAGTCGTATTGATTTAGTGACATGGTAATCTTTGAAAAATGTATAGTCAGGTGTAACTACTTCGTAGAGAGGTGGTTTGCTTCTAGCTTCCTATGTGATGGTGGCATAATATGAAGGTGCAAAGATTTCCCGATTTTTCAATTGCCGAATAAACAGAGTCGACTTCCATCTGTGTGTGGACTTCTTCCAAATATTTCAGGATTATGAAGGTGTTCGTTGCCGCAACTAATCGCAGCAACGAATTCGAAACAACATTGTTTGTTATCAATTAAAAAGTATTCGTCTTTGTAAAATGTACAAAATTTTACAGCGTGAAGATCTGCCGTTAATGCGTGTATAATTTTTGTTGGTGCTGCTTTTTAACTCAGTTTTTTTCAGTACTTGCCGTAATCTTCCGTTCTATATGTTTTTAAAACTGTTCATTCATTAGATTACTAGTCTCATAAGCAGAACAAACATTACAAGCATCGTTCTGTTGTTTAAATAGACCTGTGTTTTCTTCAAATAATACCCTTTCGAATAAGCCGTCTCTTGATAGTGAATAATTTGTATAGTCGGTATACTTGGGATTTTGACTATACTAGTATTTCTAAATATAGCTTTGAAGTGAATTATTTGCAATAATTTGGTAACTTCGGCTGTGCAGTTTAATATTTTTCAACCATTTCTTTATTGCTTTCTTTCGCTTATGTTTCTTTTCTTACTGCAGATACATGTATGTAGAATTTGTTTTTGCCTAAACAAAATCAAACAGTCCATTTTTTGATTCTCAACGTTCCAAGAAATGTTTTCAAACAATCCTTCCTTTCATGACTAACTTTTAAAAAGTAAACTTTGTTCTCACTAATTGAGGTTTTGGTTCTTCTTGCTGCAGCTTTCTTATCCGCTATTGAACCTACAAACATTTTCTGTAGCTGCCAACTCATTTTCCAAAACGTTTTAGAAAATTCTGATCATACTCATATTCTTGCTATATTATTTGTTTTTGAAGATATTTGAAACCTTCCTCTTTAAATCCAATATACTCCTTTCTTTTCATCATCTGATTCTTATTTTTATTCTTAGCCAATTTTTGGATCTGCTTTTCGCCTTCTCGATTCGACCTCATCTGGAGATTGCGGTCTCAGATTCGTTCTTTCTGGGAATGGAACAAAAGTTCATTTTGTTATCATCATGTATGTCTGTCTATTATTCGTATCTTTTTTTTTCAATAATACTCTTCATCTTTCATATAATTATTGCAAAGTTGAAGCATCACTACAAATGTTCCATTGTAGATTGATCTCTTCGAGAATACTTAGCTAAGTGCTCTTAGGTCTACACTCCTAACACCTTCTACCTCTGTAAAATAATTGATAATATTATAATAGACGTTGTATACAACATGCCGTAAATAAGGAAAACTGTGAAAATCAGCAATATCAAAACCACATAACTACAGTTCACAATTGAACACTTGAATCTTCACATTACTTCTTGAATTTGAAATAATTACAAAAACAAAAATCAAGACTTCTACCATTCGGTGAAAACACGGTTTTGATGCCAAAATACTAGTCCAGAACAAATTCGCGGTATGGCTTCAACGATGAAATGGACGTTCCTTATTGGTTAATTCGAATTGCTCCGTTAGAATGTAATAAACACTCAGAAGTCACTAGTGCAATATCGAAATTTTGCGACTATTTTAAATACGCTATATTGCAAACTGCTCTTACGCGCTTATGCAATACTGCCGATGACAATTTGTTTCTTTTGAATATTATCAGTCATTGATGTTGATTAACAAGCGAACAATGGCGTGTGCATGATTTAGTCAGAACATGAAATGTGATGTCATCGTTATCAGGACTCATCATGTCACCTACAAGAAAATCAACACACAGACAGCTGGAACTTGGTCAACAGCTACTGTGGTTTATTTATTACATACGAATTAGTTAATGTATTTGTGGAGCTGATGTTATCCTAATTTGTGGCTATTCAACAGATAAGGTCATTGTAAAATGCATAACTCCTATAATATAATTTCCACACACCTAACTTTTATTAATTTTCATAGGTTATAGAGCATTTATGGAATCTAGGATATGCTGCAGAAGATATTATCAAGAATATTTTCAAAGTAACGAAAACAATGGATATGGAAGAATCGTTGAAACTTGCTTTCATAAAGGTATTATCAGATTGCCCCAGATCAAAGAACTTGTTATAATGATTTTGATGTTTCAGGAAATCGGTATTACTCATCTTAGAATTGCAGATGGATTATGTAGTTTGATACAAATGTCTGGCTTGTTATCCAGGTTGTGTATACAAGCTAAGATGCAATCAGTTGATTGATAGAGTTTACAACCATCATGTTCTTTTTGTTATTAAAGCAGGATAAAATTTGAATGAGATTTTTAATCATTAACTATTTTACTCCAATTTTAGTTTTAAATTTTCAAAAATATTCATAAGATAGTTTTGTTCAAAACTTAGTTTGGTGTTTCTAAAGTTCAGAAATATCGTGTATAACCAACCTTAAGGGACCCTTAGATATGGTTCTTGAGTGAGGGCTGCTTAGCAGCCCAACCACTGAGACCCAGTGGGCTATTATGGCACCCTTAAAACGAGTTCGCTATGATCAAAATTCATTATAAATGAAGAAAATTGTTTACTCAAAAGAAAACTCATTTACATAAATAATCTGAAATAAAATTTTTATTCTCTAAATTATAACATTTAATGCAACACAAAACAATAATGACAATACAAAACTCAGCCTCAAGATCAGTTTTGTTTGATGCAGTCATTGATTTTTGTTTGCTGGGGGTTCAGATATATGCGATTCAACTGTCCCAATTTATTAAAATTGCTCTGAGAGGTATTATTTTGATTCAAAAGAAGACCGCGATTAACTGATGTAATTTTCAATATTATCTCTGATTACATCGTCTCCTGAAATTGTTTCTTCATCATTTCTTTCATCGTCTATTTCGATAAATTCATTCCTGTTTGCCACAACACTTGTTGCAATGTATTATCTTGTAAGTATTCTACATTGATTCAATTATCTCTGATATGTGCATATTGATTAAATTCGATATGTGTAAACTGCAATTTATCTTTGTCCTCTATATTTTTGTAACCTAGCTATAAAAATCAACTCATAATCTGGATCAAACTTCTAATGTTGTAATTCTGAATGAAATCCACAATATCCAAAAGAGTTAGCTATTGTTTATTGCAAAACCTTTGTCATGCTGTATGAATAAAGTTTATAGCATCCAAAATAATAAGTAACAAAAATTTAATTTTCTTCATAAGTAATATTAATTATTTTAAGAAACAAAAGCTACCTGTAATTGCTTTTTAATCTGTGTATCACACTTTGATCCATTAGTTGCAATTTTCGACTCATGTTTGCTGGCACAAACACCAATTTTATGAAGTCCAAACCATTCACCAGAAGATGAACGACGCATTTGTTTTACTAGTAACCGGATTTTCTTTTTGCGCTATCCTTTATTCAATTCCTCAATATCATAGTATAGATGTAGATTTCAACATTAGATTCCTTCCATAACTCATACATTCTCATTTAATTACTGTTAAGATGGTGTAATAGATAATTTTAGAAAGAAGAACAACTTTTAACATTGGTAAAAATTATTGCTTCAATCTTGTTTCCAAAATTCATAAATAAATAACACATGTCATGAAACCTTGAAATGACGAAACATTGTGCAAGTGAAGTGAAACATTGTACACATTAATAGACAAGTATTTCCTAAGTAATATATTTTTGTATCTCGCTCCATTTTCAAGATAAAATGAAACCGTCTGGTTACCTGTGTCTCATAATAAGAAATTCAAACTACTAAACTATTATGCCAATATTCCAAAGGCGGCTTAGAATAAGCAGGTTCTTTCTCATTAGTTTTGGAAGCTAATAGCTAATAATTAGTGATCACAATAAATATCACTGGCAGTGAGTACTTACTTGATACAACAAAGTCATCATCTGGAATCTCATAAATAAATTATCACACATGCTAATAGAAACTTTTCTTCTTTGAAAGATGAATCGCCCACATTATTTTAGATCTCTTTGGAAACATTATGTATAGTTCAATAATTCCGCAAAAGTACAGTGTAAACGAATAAATGATGGTAATTAGTCTGAAATATAATTTAATTCTTATAAAATAAACAACTGATTCGCATTATACTTACCAATTAAATAAACTGAATCCTTTATTCACATTATAAGGTACATTTAACTCTCAAGAGTTTCATTAAAAATCGTGATTTTTATTTTAAAAGATTTGTACAGATGGACGTTTTAGTATGGCATTTGAATTTGGGAGGCTTTTACTTGGTAACATTCCATTATCAATAATAAATGCAATCCGTTAAGTCCTTTATTAGCAGAAATATTCATGAATAACTTAGAGAAATTAATTCATAATCATCCACTCAGTAAATATTGTTTATTATTGAAAATTTTCGAAAATCATATAAATTCATTACATCCAAAAATTGCATTCACAACCGAAATAGAAAGCAATAATTCGATAAATTTCTTAGACGTAACAATTTCGAATGAAAATGGAAAACATGTTTTCGCAATTTACCTTAAGCCGTCACATATAGATATTATAATACATAACTCGTCGTGTCATCCATATCAACATAAAATGTCAGCATTCAATAGTTTTATTCATAGATTGATTAACATCCCGTTATCACCAGAAAATTTCAACAAAGAACTAAATTTGATTAAACAAATAGCCAAAAATAATGGTTACAATCCCAAACTAATAAATAATATTTTAAATAAAAACAAAGTAGAATCGCATTGAATGAAGTTTACCCTGTCGATAAATTGAAACAAAAATTCAACACCTTAACCTACGTTGGCATTACAAGTGAGAAACTGAAATCATTCTTAGGTAGCAATAATTTCAACATAGCTTTTCAAACTAATAATAATTTAGGCAAATATATAAAAATAATAAAACCAAACCAGGTAAAAACAATAAATCAGGTGTTTATAGATTGAATTGCAATGACTGTGATAATTTCTACATTGGTAGAACACATAGAAATTTTAATATTAGAATATCGGAACATAAACGCAGTTTTTCAAATAAAAATCAGATTCAAATTACGCGAATCATCTCTTAGAAAATAATCATTCTTTCGACCCACAGTTTGAAATTTTGCATACAGATAATAAATATTGGAAGGTAGATCTTTGGGAAACTTTAGAAATCAATAAATACAAATCAATGAACAACTTGATTTAAGCCCTTCACCTCTATTGAATCTCTTCGGGAGCAATCTATTCCTTAATTTTATTGGATATACCTGTCATAAATAACCACTTAAGAAGAAGCAACCCAATAAGCTTTTAATTACTCAAGAACATTTATAGTTATATTCTCATTTATATTTTTCTGTATATTCATTCGTCTGAAGAAGCTACGGTGTAGTGAAACGCGTTACGAATCGCAATTATTAAGTAAAATTCCTTAAAACACAGTACTTGTTTTTTATTATTTTAGTATGGTAGATACGATAACAATGCAAAACGACTTCTCTTTCGGATATCTCATTTTGTAGAATATCTCAATGCAACAAAATATCAGTTTACTATTCTAGTTTCAAAAATCTTTTATACTGAATATCTTGGTTGTTATAACCGAGTTATCTAAAATATTTATTCACATGTAGGTACAGTTAAGAATTTTATTACTATTCAGAAGAGAAAGAGAGTAACAACAAATTGGAGAAATACATAAGTTATCCCATAATGTCAAATTTCGATCCGAGTCAAAAGAAAATCGGAGGAAAGCACAGTATGTTGAATGGATAAACATTCAAAACGGCAAGCCTTCTACAATCGTCCCTAAATGTGAGCTCCGAAAAAACAGAAGAAACAGGTAAACCATAAGTATTCATCTATATGATTATATGAAGAGAGCAGGAGAGAAAAACCCCGTCTTCCCCGTCGCTGAAACTTCAGTAACAAATACTTTGTGAATAGACAACATTAACACAATAATTTTTTTACCTTAATGCATCGTCATTATATAGATGACTTCTTTGTCTAAAGTAATCAAGAAGTAAGAAGCCAATGCATAGTTTCCCAAAGTTTTCAACAGAAAACTAAAAATATGATCGTTAAAAAGAAAAGATTCTAAGGTACATCCATTCTTCGAAAAAAATAAGTTTTAGAAAATCAGCTGTCACATCGTAAGAGATAGTCTTGAAAAACTAAATTTGAACAAATTTTTCCTGATAGAATTACACTATCAAGATGAATGCAAGTTGTGACAATTTTATTGATTTTAGGGTTAAAATCATATTTTCCTCGAATATTTCTTTAATTTTCCTTACTCGCAATTTGCTGTAAATGAAATCTGACACGAATCCAAAAAAAATATACATATTGTACCAGTGCTTAGTGACGAAGATATATTTTCTTTTAATTCGCCACTATCGAGAAAAGATTA
Source organism: Cryptolaemus montrouzieri (assembly GCA_013387265.2). Lineage (NCBI taxonomy): Eukaryota > Metazoa > Arthropoda > Insecta > Coleoptera > Coccinellidae > Cryptolaemus > Cryptolaemus montrouzieri. The sequence goes on along the minus strand of JABFTP020000021.1, from coordinate 66,650,654 downwards.
TTTGAAATATTTTTGAAAAACGTGACTGAAAAAGATGTCAGTCATTTGAGAACACTGAATGAATGAACTTGTCACAATCGTTTTTTACCTTGATAGTATAATTTTTCATCAGTTCCGAGGTTAGCAGTCGAACAATAAACATCGATCAATTAAGCTTTGGAAAATTTATTTTAAAACATTTCGTATTTCTTCTCTCCCTATCTAACAATTAACTTTGTGTGAAGTGTATTAATTGTGGGTAAGTTCTCCCTATATTTTAAAAGGGATTACTCATTCCGTAGTTTTTACTTTTGTTATCTAAATCATAACAGGTAGAAAAAAATATCTTCTTCATAGTTCAGTTAAAATGTCGGGTGACTCCCCAGTCTCCCTAATCTAACCTAATAATCTAATTGAGCATTTATCTCCAGAGTTTCGTAAAATATATCAATCGCTAGAAAACTCTCCATATTACTTTCCTGTTACAGAGTACCTTAAAAAAGGAGTAAACAATTCAAATAAAAAACTGTAAAGATAAATTCTAGTGTAAGGAAACCTAAGATTGCTTTCAAATACCCTCTTATTTCATATGGTCCTTTTATTATCATAATCGAATCTCACGATGAACAGAATATAGGCAATATACACCCTATGAATTTAGGTAAAAAATTAACAATAGCAGGCACGTCAAGAATCAAAGACATTTTTAAGAAAGGGAAAAAACGAATTTCTATTGAGTTCCAGACAGCTCATGCAGCTAATAATTTCCTAGAAAGCAACAGCTTCGATAAACTAAGTTATGAGGTTCACAACCCAACAAGCATTGCATCTTCGAGGGGTGTAATCCAAGACATAGGAAACAATATATCTGAAGAGGACATAATAAATAGTGATTCAAAGGTCATTTTCTAGCAGCTAAACCGATCAAAAAAAGGGAAATAAAAGTTAATAAAGTAGAATATGTTGATTCTTCTTCGTGGCTTATAACTTTTGAGGTTGAAAATCTTCCCGAATTTATTGTTATATGGGGTTGTATAATTACTCTATTGAGTTCCAGACAGCTCATACAGCTAATAATTTCCTAGAAAGCAACAGCTTCGATAAACTAAGTTATGAGGTTTACAACCCAACAAGCATTGCATCTTCGAGGGGTGTAATCCAAGACATAGGAAACAATATATCTGAAGAGGACATAATAAATAGTGATTCAAAGGTCAATTTTCTAGCAGCTAAACCGATCAAAAAAAGGGAAATAAAAGTTAATAAAGTAGAATATGTTGATTCTTCTTCGTGGCTTATAACTTTTGAGGGTGAAAATCTTCCCGAATTTATTGTTATATGGGGTTATAAGAAGGGTGTCCCTTTTGTTGACCCTGTCATACAGTGTTATCAGTGTCTTCGATATGGACACGTAGCAAAAAACTGCAATAGTAAAAAGCGCTGTAGAAATTTCGGATTGCACCATCAGGAATCGGAATGTGCAGACCCGTTAAATGTAAAATGTGTACATTGTTCTAACAGTCATTCGTCAACAGATAGAAAATGTTCAGAATTCTCTAGACAAAAAAATAAATGAACTCATTGCTATAGAAAATATTTCCTATTTCTAAGCTATCAAATTGGTTGCTAAAGATTCAGCGAACCCAATCTCCAACCCACAAGCTTTTCCACCACTAATCTCCCAATCCAGCTTCCCCCCAACCCTAAAGACCAAATTGTCCGAGCACATAACAGAAGAATACGTCCCCCAGTTCTTCCCTTTCTAGCGCTATAAAAAGGAAAAAATCCTCCATTAATACTCAACCCGGATATGATAAAAGAATACACCAAAGCCATTTAGTCCAGTACTCATCCCCGGACCATAGACCCTCAGAAGTTCTTCTGAACAATGAAAGGAAAAATATATTATCTATTGAGGAAATTCACAAAGTAATCAAAGTATCTTTACAAAATAATAATAATCATCTGGCCAAGAGTTTGAAGGAAATCTTACAGATTACAGAATATAGTCAAAAATTTAAAGAAATAGATCCCAACATCAGAGGATGACCCCAATATGTCGTCCTCTGATCTATAACAATAATTATAATGGCTCATTCTTCCACACTATCAGTTTTGCAATGGAATATTAGATCGATCTATGCTAACTTATCCTAAATCCTTATAATCCTAAAATAATTTTATTAAATGAAACCTGCTTAGACATAGGAAAAACATTTAATTTATCTAACTATACAATAATCAGGAAAGATCGGGATCATAGAGGAGGGGGCCTTGTCACTCTCATACATAATCAACTAACCTATAAAGAAATTCATGTTTTTTTGAACTTACCAGATAGAATAGAAATTTGGTCGGTTAGAATAGAACATGTTTTATTTGTCAATTTGTACTACCCTCCAGATATAGTGATTGATGAAGAAACTTTTAATGAAATTAATGTCAATCTCAACCCCCATTTGTTATTTGTGGCGATTTTAACGCTCAGAACCCCATTTGGGGTTCATGAGTGATAAATAATAGTGGTGCGGCAATGGCTGATTTTTTTTTTCATTTCGATTGGATTACTCTTAATAATGGGGCTCCCACTAGACTAACTTCTCCTGATTGTAATGAGAGTGCCCCAGGCCTCACTTTTTGCTCCCCAGATATTAGTTTTGATTTGATTGGTTGGTCATTAATGATCCAGGCAATAGTGATCATCTCCCGATTAAATTTTTTATTAATTCTGATAAGCCTCAGCAAAATGATTGTTCAAGAAGATATAATATTGATGAGGCTAATTGGTCGAAATTTCAAAATTTCATATCAGCTGATATAGAAAACAATTTACTTACTGATCTAGAGTCCATGCAGAGATGCTTTAAGTCTGCTGCTGAATTATCGATTCCCGTTAAAGTTAGACCTAAATCTCCGAAATACAATATTCCGTGGTGGAATGAAGAACTTTCCCCTTTTGCTATAAAGCGATATCAAAAGGAAACTAAAATAGCTAAACTTAAATCCTTTACTGAGTTTTGTTCTAATCTAAATAATAAATCCTCCAGAGATATGTGGAAGGACATTAAAAAATTTAAAACCGGTATTTACTCCTCAACTAGAGTTAGAGCTTCTGTTGCATGTGGCGCAGACATACTTAACAACCTCTGTCCACCTATAATCCCACCAATGCTCACCCCTATCCATAATCTCAACGATAACAATTTCATTCCTATTTCTTTTTATGAATTTTCACAAACCATAATTAAAAAAACAAAAGACTCTGCTCCAAGTAAAGACGGAATTACTTATTCCATGATTAAGAGCCTTCCATTCGCTGCAAAATTCAAGCTTTTAGAACTTTATAATCAATGCATTGCATCTGGCTCCATACCTGATAAATTAAAAGAAACTGTCATCATCCCTATACTTAAACCTGATAAACCCCCAATGATCCTCCCGACTATAGGCCCATCGTCCTCTCAAAATGTTTAATTAAATTAGAAGCAGTATTGGCTAGAGTGGAAAATTTGTATGAAACAAAATGTTCTAATGAAGATCTTCAATTTGGATTCCGTAAAGGCAAATCAGTTTATGATGCTCTTACATTTTTGGTCTCAACTATATATATATATATATATATATATATATATATATATATATATATATATATATATATATATATATATATATATATATATATATATATATATATATATATATATATATATATATATATATATATATATATATATATTGCCAGAAACGAAGTAATTCTCTTAGTGTTCCTAGATATTCATTTGGCTTATGACCATGTCAATATTCAAATCTTAGAAAATATTGTAATTAGGACAGAATTAGCTAATATCATAAAAACATCATGCTTCGAAGAAATTTATTTGTTGTGGATCCCTACATCAAGCAATTAATAGGCCCTTAACAAGCCACCCGATGATTCGCTCAGGGTTGACTAATTAGCCCTGTATTATTTAATTTATTTGTCATGGATTTGAATGATCATGTAAAGCAAAAGGGAGTTCAAATTTTGAAATACGCTGATGACACTACTCTGGTGGTTACTGCCTCTACTTTCCAACTTGCCTATGAGAAGATGACAGAAACATTAAACACATTGGAGGTTTGGGCACGGGACAAAGTTTTTCAAATATAACCATCTAAATCTAAAGCCAGAAAAATAAATGATCCTCCTAATCTTAGAATCTTTAACACAGTTATTCCCTGGGTGGAACAAGTAAAGTATCTAGGTGTAGTTATCCACAACAAACTAAATTGGACCAAACATATCAATAATATGTGCGTTAAAGCACAATCAGGCATCAATATTATGAGAGCATTGTGCAAAACTTGGTGGGGGGCACATCCCTCTACCCTTATGAATATATTCAAATCGTTGGTTCGTCCTTATTTGGATTATGGTAGCATTTTTATTGGCAAAAGTTCAAAAGCGTTAATCAATAAACTTGATAGAATTCAATATGCAGCCATAAGAACAGCTTTAGGGCTAATGAGGTCCACACCTATAAATATTGTATTATCCGAGAGTGGAGAAATTCCACTTGATTTAAGAAGACTATGGTTAGTAGTTAAATTTGTTTCCAATGCGTTCCGTTTAACTGGTAACCCCATAATTAATAAAATAAGAACTCTTGCGTTTTGGCTGAATTCTTTAGGTGACAAATTATTTTGAAAGCTTTTCATATCATTAATAATAAAAATATTCTAAAAGAAAATATTCTTACCTGCTTCAAATCACCTCTCAATGTTCACCATGATCCAATTAGATTTATTAATTTGGAATTAAAAAGAGAAATGTAAATTGCTCTTTATCTTTTCAGGTGAAAATTAATGAATTATATCCAAATTATACCAGAATAATTACAGTTGGTTCAAAAGTTCTAATAGTTTTAGTATATACAGTCTCCACCTATTTTCCAGTTCTTCCTCTTTACCTAATTACTTAATATTTGTACCGCTGAACTGTTGAAGATATATAAGGAATCCTATCTATCCGTAATTATAATATAAAAAATCTCTAATTATCTCGAATTCCAAAAGTGCCTAGAAAAAATCACTACCTGGGTCCCCATTCCAGTAACGATGCTATCACCTTTGAAATTAGAAAAGAAATTTTAAACCTCAAGAATTAGGGATATCTATTGAAACTGGTATGGGTACCTGAACATTCAAACATAATAGGTAACGAAGAAGCGGATAAATTAGCTAAAATAGGTAGTTCTCATACGGTGGAAGAATTTCCAAAGGCGGATCCTACAGAATTCTGGCCAGATTTTAAGAAAAAGATTGGAATAACTCTAGAGAGGCAATGGGTGTTAATAAGGGAAGGGCATATATGAATATGATGAGAGGTAAATTTTCCAGCAAGCCGTGGTTATTTGAAGATTATCTCCCCAGAAATTATATTACCACACTCTGTAGATTGAAATCAGCTCATTGCTCCACCCCAGCTCATCTATCTGAAATCCATGTCAAACCAATTAATCTCTGCGAATACGGAGCAAAATGTACAATTGATCATATCTTTCTTGTCTGTGAAAATAATATTCAGAATTGTTCCACGTTTTATTCTAATTCGATTTCAGCTCTCAATAATAAGATTAACTCTCCAATAAACTTACAGAAAATAATTTGTAATAATGACACAAAGATCATAAAAATATTGATCAATTTCTTAACAGTATCCAACATCAAAGTTTAGTATCCACAAATTATTTAAATAGTTAAACAATATGGAAATGAGTGGCCCCAAATATATTCCCAACTCTCCTTATATGTTTTTCTCTACCTTGTGTGGGACTAATTAAACTTCCCATTTAAAAAATAAAATTACATTAAAAATATCCTTTCTAATCCTATTCATTCAGAATTTCCAAATGTGTTGTTGTCTATGTATCCTTCAACCTAATGGAAGAAATAACATCATAAGCTTAACATGAGAATAATTGAGCTAACTTCGTCAACAACTAAGTCCAGTACTCAAGTTAGATACCTAGCTGGGCATTGAAAATAGTTCAAGAAAACAGAGCCAGCCAAATACGAGTTTGCAGCATGCCTAAAAGATCAGAGTAATCGAGGGCAGATAAAGGATTAAAAGAAATAAATAATTCTTCATGAAAAAAACAAACAGTTTCTTCTGGACTATTTATGAGAAATACTCTCAAAAGTAATACATGGATCAATGTCAAATAATTTGAATCGATAGATCTTTTTAATATCTTACTCTACTAGCTCTAGTTTTTATTTTTGCGAGAATCCGTTTTTTCCAAATAAGCAAATTTTTTAGGTTATGTGAAACATTACCAACTCACTGAAAAAACGCAATGTTAGAATCTTCTTTTTCTATATAAAATTCATGACAAAAGCCAAAGGAGTTAGCTGGAATGGGTTTGCAGCTATGGGGGTTGATTTTTGCACTACACTTTATATTTCATGGGGCTGCCATACTAAAACATTGAGACCTCATATTGGCTATAGAGGGTAAATCACATTCATTTTTCTTAAATCTATCCAATATTTTATGTGACTGAATAAAACTTCAAAATTATCAAGAGATATAATTTACAAGACTCAAAATAAAAAAATCAATGTATCTACAATTTAAATAAACTAATTCATATCACAATATTCATATTCCTCAAGAACGAATTGTTTTTGTAATAGAATTCCTTTGACTGGAGTCCTCAAACAAAGCTTCAACTAAAGTAACTACTTCCCATACTTCCAAGTTTGATTTCAATAAACTGTCTTTGGAACACCATTCACTTTCTATTACTACCAGGTTTGAATTGAAAACAAATGATATTGCTTTAAATTTTCCCCAAGAATAAATGATACTTCCTAAACTCGTCTTTTCCGAGAAATATTTTATTACAGAAACTATTATAAGATCAAATATTCTCACCAATTTTCAAAGAACTATGTTCTTGATTATTTTATACTTCAAAACAGATTTTATGAAAAAATCACAAATTACGTTAAAAAGAACTCCAATTACTTTATCATATAGTATAGGTGACAACAAACTATGCCAATCATCTTTTAGACTTTTTATAAGTTTTAAACAACCATTAACAGATATTTCAGAAGAATCGCCCAACTTGATTAAAACTTTCTCATTATCAATATCCTCTTTATACAACAATTTAATCAGTTCATTTTTTGTATGGTCACAAATTTGTTGAAAACTTCTTCTGCAATAGATTGAAACTGAAAAGCTTCAAATTTAAATGGTGGTATTCCGTTATCCAAAATATCTGAATAAAAAGTATTCCAATTCTTTATCTCATGAGAAATATATTTAAAATTATTGTGAAGTAAAGCTACTTCTTTAGGAATCGTCTTTTGACAAATTTTTGAAGCATATATTCTATAATAATCAAGAATTTCCAGAAGTGTTTGAAAACATCTGAGATTACAACCTCCTGTATTTCTTTTCATATCCATCAACATGTTTTCAGCTAATTGGAGAAGTTCTTGTACATTACTAGACACATAATAACAATCTGTTTCTCTCAATTTATCACTTGTGATGGGTATAATTTCATAATTTTGCCGATTAATTATAGTTTTACTAAGGTTGAAGAACACTTCAGCTCGTTTATTCAAATTAATTTCATTCAATCTCTTTGCATACTCCAATAATGACCCATCTTTTAAGAATTTCATGAATTTCAATTCACTTTCAAGTCGTTCAGTATCTTCAATTATTTTTCATAATTCAAACATTCATTTTTGCTAGGTGGAAGAGTTTTTGCAAACATGTTATCAATAATGAAAACAACTTATTGTTCAATTGATTTCAATATACTCCAAAAATGTTATTTTGTCGTTTGGTTCAAATATGAAGTAAAATTGTTCTGTAGGAAGAAATTCACTCGATACAATTTTTGTAAACATCTTCATAGTTTTGATTACAATGTGACTTAGTAATTGTAACTATCAATTCTTTATTGCTTGTGGTAACTTTGGTACTACAAGTTATGATGGGTACAAAACGAATTCCCACAAGAAATCAATGATATAATCTAATTTTCTAATTTGATGATTATATTTGTATAATAGCTCAAGTATGTTATCCACCTCTATGTTTTCCATGACTTTTATACCATTAATAGTTTTTTCCTTTGAAAGCGATATTATATATTTAGTTCTTATAAGTTTACCAAAATTATGAAACATTGAAGACTTCTGTAATGCAATTTCCTCACGAAAATATTTACCTGCAAGTGGTGATTTTGTGTTATGCATGATATCCTCCAATTCTTTCAGTATTTTCAGACTCTCTGAAGAATTGTATTTAGAAATATTTTCTGTCATTCCCAGAAAGCGTTCATGTATAGAGCAAATAATTTTTAATTCTGTTAGTGTGTTGTCGAGTTCTTGCAGAGATTCTAAAAGTGTTTTCAGATATTCTCCTTCATAATGCACACCCTTTTTAATACCTTGTTCGGTACTATGTTTAAGGATCAATAATTCATCATATAAGAGGACTAATCTTTCAATAAAATCAGTCTTTTCAGGTTTCTTCAAAAACTCGACATAAACCTCATCAAAGTATGTCATTATTTCAGCATTACAGGAAAGTACATCGCTTTTAAATTTCGGAAAACGTACCTTTAGCTGTACCATTTCAGCTTCTTCAACTGAATCTATTATTTCCTTCAAAAAACTCATTTTCTAATATGTAATGCACCTATAAACGAAAACTAACTTGGGAAATTCAAATATATATAAATAAATCTAATCAATCATCAACTTGTGAAAAACGTTGAAACCACAGAAACTCAGATTTATGAAAAGGAACGATGTTCTTTGATATTAGCCTTGGTAATATATAACTCCAGAACAAAAAGTATACCTACTGTGACAAATCATTTAATGAGAATTTGTCGAAAAACATTGGTCAAGAAAAAATCCTCTTGATCTCACATCTATCCATAGATTAAAAACGCCATGTAAATTAGAAAAAAACTATCAATACAATATACTCCCAACAAGCGGGCTGAATATTATCCACTGTTCTATGTCCGTACATATCCAGCCCGTTTTGTGGAAGTAAAGTATATTTCTAAAATACTGTAATACTTTGTTTCAAAAAGATTTGGTGAGATCAAATATAAATTATAACTAAAATCATAAAGGATATTAATATTCTGTTATAACCAAATAAAATAGTAAAGTTTCACTACGTGAAAAATCTGAATCTAACCAACAAAGAACAGAAATGGATCATTTGAATAAATCTCTAATTTTTTGTACTCGAGAACTTTGCTCTTCTACACAAACTTCGAATTCTTTTCAAGCTATTGCATAGCTTTTATCGCGGCGACCGAATCAAGAAATTCCGTAACGAAAATAAAACTTAACACCCCCCACTCCGCCTACCATGCGGCCGAGCGTTCGCTTAACGTGTATGTATATGGTACGACTTTACCTTTTACCATATACATGGTACCCAGAGCTGCTCGAGACGAACTGCTCCGAAATCGGACGAATACATAAGCAGCTGTTTGGGAGAAAGTATGTAGGTAGGTGTGTAGGTATCTATCATATCTTAATGCCACACTCACCTACATGTAAGTATACAGATAGGTATATATCTATACATAGGTGTACCTATGTTCAACAGTGAATAGCATTTTCTGGCTGGCGATTTCAACATCAACTTCGCTGGTAAAAAATCAGAGCGGTTAACAACTTTTCTCTCGGAAAAATTGAATTTGAAAATGAATAATGATCCACAAGAATCCACGACAAACTATGGGACCACCATTGAAGCGGTATTTTTCAGATATTTAGAGGATATTAAGTCTCAAACTTATGTTTCTTATTTCAGTTGCTATAAACCTCGAGTTTCAATGATGAAAATTCTTGAATAACCTACTTATTGTAAGATAATAGAAATGTTTTAAACGATATTAATTTCTCATTTATTCAATAAAAGAAAAAAATTGTTTTCTTATCGGTCACCACGCTCAAAAAGTGTAACTAATATCAAAGAAAAAATACTGCATAAATAAAAATAAATAAGTAATTATAATTGCATAAGTTGATAAAAAATGTTATGCAATAGCTTTACCGCGGCAATCCACGAGTGCCACACGTTTTCATTTATTTAGGCTTATCCTTCAATGGATTTTGAATAATCTAATACTCAATTAATTCTTAAACTTTAATATTTAAGTCTAACTAATTTTCTAATTTTAAATATTTCACATTTAACACAAATTACAATATATTTTCCATCATCGTGACAAATATCGTCTCAAAACACTCAAGAACAGTTACGTAATACTAGCACATATTATATGCTCCAGAAGCTTTATACACAAAATTTACTTAAAGCTGTGGTCCCATGTGAATGATTTGATTACAACATCAGGGTATCTAGTCAACTATGAACTGTACCAGGGTAAAAATAGTCGCAGGTCATTACCATACGAAAATGAGTTCGGAAAAGCTGCAGCACCATTTGTGTCAATGTTGGACGATTTGGGAGGTGTTAAAGAAAGGCGCTATAATCTCTATTTTGATAATTTGTTTACTGGTCTCAAGCTTCTTCAACACCTAAAAGAAAGAGGTTATCAAGGCACAGGCAATGTTCGCGATAATCGCATTCCAAAGAACTGCCCCATAACTGCCAAAAAACATTGTCGAAAAGCGAAAGGGGCACATATGAAGGAGCTATCGAAAAAGAAACAGTAATCATGGTTGTACGCTGGGTAGACAATATTGTTGTAACAGTTGCTTCGACATGTCATGGCATTTCCCCCATATCGTGCTTCACAAAAGAAAATTGTAATGGTTCCATGTCTATGTATGATAGGCGAATACAATTTGCATATGGGAGGCACAGACCTCATGGATGAAAATTTATCGAGATACAGAATAAGTATTCGCAGTAAAAAATGGTGGTGGCCAATTTTTACATGGTTCATTGACGTCGCGGTAATAAATGCCTGGCAATTACATGAAAAAAGTGGTGGGAGACTATCGCAACTTGATTTTCGAAGGGAAATTACAACAACGTATCTGCAGAGTTTTGGAACCAAAGCAAAACCGGGGGGTAGGCCGAAAATATCGAAGTCAAGTGTTTCACACTTTCACAAAAATAGAGGTGTGCGGGCGAAGGCTGCTCATCAAGTGTCCGAATCATGTGTTCCAAATGCAATGTAGGCATTTGTATTCCTTGTTTTTTGAATTTCATCAGTAATTATTTTTTATAAGTATATTCGTTATTCGTTTGTCAAATGAAAATAATAAAATGTATACGTTGAAGCCTAGCGTTACCATATGGTAACGGCGTTTTTGCTGAAACTGAAAGAATTGAGAAATTTCAACGAATTACTGTTCTTTGAAACTAATGAGCCACGCATTCAACCTCAAAATTCAAAAATTCTAAAAAAAGAAAACTTCGCCTTTAATGGGCTGATCTGATTTCAAATAAATATTCATATCAGTGCAGTCTTTCCGAGTCAACATCTAGCGAACTAGTAACTTCAGAAACTCTTTTCTCTAGTTGCATTCGACTGGACATGCTAGTGGCTAGTCGCATGCCGACCAAATGTATTGATTGCATTGCTTCTAGTTCTTTCTTTTCAATGTGACATTTAAAATAAATTAACTTTTAATAATCAATTACTACTCTACATATGAAATTTCAAATTATATTTATAACTCAAATTTATCTTGCTAAATAGTTTAGTTTGATATGAACAAGAAAATCATTTTTATAAAATTAGTTTGAGAAATAAAGTTTCATATAATTACAAATGTCTATTTTTATTTACTGAAACTTGAAATACATCTAAAAGAACGTAGTACAAGTAATATATTTTCGCCATGTAATCAAAACTTCCATTGCCACAGCAAACCATTGATTGTAACATAACAAAATTGATAGGGTACTCTTAAGAATATGAAGTAACTATACAAACGATGCACGCAATACTTTGTTAATTTTACTTTGATCAGTACAAACTTCAAGGCTTGATGGTACCCCAACAAGAAATTCGAAACGTACACTCTATAAGTTTTTATCAACTGATCCGTTAGTTGCAAATTTTCTGATATTATATAAAGCTCTGCTGGGGTAAAGTGATACCAGACCAACTTCTAGTGGAAAGGTTTTTGTTTTGCAAAAGAATGCAGGTGATTCTACGCTTCAGACCTATTTTTGTCCTTGTGCTAATTAAGTACAGTATTAAATGCCTTTTGCTATGTATAAAATTAGTCAAGATTCTTGGTTATCAATTCAATAGAAGATGAAAAAAATAAGTAACTTTTAAAGATAGATGACATCTATTTTCAAGAACGTCGGAATGTCGTGAAATTATTCATTTTGATTTAAATTGTTATCATAAATATTCCCTGATAATTTGGAAGAGGGTTTTCAAGCAAATGTGGAATTGTTTGATATTTTAACATGAGTCTTTCTGGTAAATCTCCAAAAAACACATTTGCAGAATTTTCCGAACTTCCGACTCCCCTAAATTAGTTGAGACGACCATCCATATATTTCTTGATTTTAATATAATTAAATTTTATAATCAAATGTGAATACTATATTGTGTAGATATACCTGCATAACATTTTATATAGTTCATCTGAATTCAAAATTATAGTGAAAGGACGGTCAATTGCCAGAATAATTCAATAATTTCATTTTAAATTGTCAATGTAGTGAAATTTACGTATTTAAAAGCAGCTTAATACCCAAAGCGTAAAAATCGAGACGAAGGAATTCATCGAAACTTAGATAAGAAATCAGCGTTATTAAATGACCTTTCGTATCCACGATTGCAGACACCATCCGGTATTTTCTGACTGCAATCCTCGCGTCGCGACGAAATAGGATAGAGGAGAGTACGTCTGAAACGGCTTCTGGGCCACGTATTTATAAACGCCGCGATTGCGGCGTTAAGATTATTCAGTTTTCGAAGCTCTGTGAATTTACTCAGTAAGTGATGCTGGTTCAATTGTGAATATTTCGGTTCCTCCTTGGAGCTCGAAGTGATTTAACTCACTCGTCCCTGGGGGGACACGACGACTCGTTCCGACTCTGGAAATACAACTCGGAGTGCTCGAAGTGTGAATACTAACCAACCCGCTCGCACAAAGATCATTGTATTGGTGGGAATTGGTGGTCGATTCCTCTTGGTGCGATTTTCTCTTCTGGGGCTCGAAGTGGTTCAACCCACTCGTCCTCGGAAGACAAAATCGGATTGACCAGGAGAAGTAGAAACCCCGTTCTCATTAACAGGAAGAAGTGTGGTCGGCGTATGCCTGAGGCTTGAAGTGGTTCAATCCACTCGTCTTCAGTGGCTGAGGTATTCCCAAGATTGCTCGGGGTAGGTCTCGGAGTGGTTCAATCTACTCGCATAAAGAGGCGTGCTTACAATGGTAACAATATTGATGTTCGTCCAGAACCTATAGTTCTCAAAAACTGTAGGAGAATTTCGTTTTGGTCTCGGAGGTTCGAAGTGGTCCAACCCACTCGCCTTCGATGCCAGGGCGGGGTTCCCTGTGGAGCATCCGTATTTTCTCATTGTTTCGAGGATACCACGTTTAGTGCGGGAAGAATTAAGTTGAAGTTATTTTTTTTCTCTCGTTTAGTTAGTGTGAATCAGAATTACAATTAAAGTTAATTAATCGTGCGTAACATAAGTCCGAAGGATGGAAGACGCGAATTGTTCCTTTCCGAGAAGCCCGACAGGGCAAAAGGAATTGTAGTTGCCGTTGTGTCCCACTGGTAATTATTTTCCGAATCTTTTAATCTTTACGAATTTTCTTGAAGTAATGCATTGAGGGCGAGTTGAAATAATCACTTCTCAAATTCCAAATTATTTTTACACGTTTTTACTAGGCAAATGATCTAATTGAACTGCATTACAGTTATCTAATATTTATTTTGAAGTTATTTTCATAGACTAATTTAAAACATTTTTTTCATAACTTGGCAAAATTAAGAATGTACTGAAACTATTTTATACTGATTTTCACAGTTGTTCTCCTAACTTGACAAATTATTTGAAGTGTACTCAAATTCTTTAATATTGGTTTCAACATTTGTTCACCTAACTTGCAACATTATTGAAACGCAATGATACGATTGTATACTGATTCCAATAACTTGGTAACTATTTGAACTTGAAATGTTATGAAGTTTAATATTGATTTGGATCTTCACTTTTATAACTCAGAAAATTGATTTGATTGAAATGTTACAAAACAATTTATATTAATCCAAATCTTTTGTTTTCTAATTTGATGAGTGATACATTTGAATGTGAGAACATTTAATATTGATCCTTATCTTTGTTTCTATATATGGGCCAATTATCTATTTGAAATATCCTAATCCAATTATTCAGTATTTATATTTATGTCATTTTATAACTTAGCCGAACGTTTACTTGAACTCTAACGAAGATATTTATATTATTCTTTGTAACCGGGTGGTAAACTGTCCAACTACGTGGAAGTGTCTTACTTTCAAAATATTTTGATTTGATGTCCGATACTCCTAAGCTCAATAAGGAAAACTTTCCTTCATTAGGTGTAATAATGGTCTTCGAATTAGTATAAAGAAATTGCTTTAGGGACGATAAGCATGTATAAACCCACAGACATTGAGGCTTGTATGTTCAGTCGGCATGAAGGTTTCAAAGAATGTCTGAGCTTGTGGCATGTATGTGATGTTTGTGGTACATACAGGTGTATGATCAAGAGAGCAGGATTTCCTGGTTGGCAAATCCGCGAATATAGGAATAGAGTATGTTTCGGAGTCAGTTGGCGCTCAGTTGGGCAAAAAAAGCACGTACGGCTTTACGGGCTTACATCAAATCCCATATATAACGCAGTAATACTATACGAAATATTGAATTCGATTGAAAATACGCTAGCGAATTAATGCTTGCAAGCTATCAGCTTTGGAAGTGTTCCTCAGAATTTTAAAATCAAATCTTATTGCTCGGAGTATCAGGGCAATTACCTATTTATAAAGTATGATATCATATTACCAAAACCCTTAGAGAGGGTCAGTTACCTCTCACAATATGGGTCATTTATCATATGTCTATAATAATCTTATATCCCAAATTCCACTCAAAATATGGGTGATGGCTGATTAAGCCTGTTTATAATAATCAAATATTGCAACTTCCACTCCTAATATGGGTGAGGGCCGATTAGGTCTGTCTATAATAATCTAATGTCCTAACTTCTACTCAAAATATGGGTGAGGGCAAATTAAGCCTGCACCTAAATGATCTGATATTTCATTAAATTTACTCAACGACGCCAAATACTGCAAGGATAAGAATTTAATACTAATGTTGCAGAGATCAAATAGACATTGTTACCAAATCTGTTTTTGATTTTCTAATTTCCTTACCTATGGTTTATGCCATGAAGAATTAGTCGTATCATACCAAACCTCACATAAAAGAACTTGTTGAATACAAATACCCAACACATCAAAGAAAAGGGTTCTATTTTATAAACAGAACTTCAAGGCAAGTTCAGGTACTAGACGATCACGTGGAAGAAAATAAGATAATTCAGGTATTGCAATTTACATGAAAGCTATGTATTTTGCATCGTCTTTTATAGACGGGGTATGGGTTGTTTCATAATTTGAAGTTTTTATTGATAACAAACAAAATTTGTCCTTGTCGCAGTCAACAACTTTGTATTCGTAAATAACAATTGTTATGCCAAATTTTACTTGCGATTTCTGTCTAATGAATTTTTGCAATGTATAAATTTTGGTTGAAACAACTTTTAAAAAGCATGAATGCGATTTTTCTTTCACTAATTATCTTCTTAGAAGATGCAAGCCATATATCTTAACAAGACAAGAAACCTGAGTAAGGAAATACTTATGGTCAACCTAAGCTCTGGTGAGAGAAAGAGGACTGTATTGCAATGTATAGTTATAAATACGTAATTAGGAAAGATGAAAAATGTAGCAAAGACGAAGGGAAAAATTGGAACTTACCAAAGGAAACTCTTCATCCGCGTGGAGATGTCCAGTTGGGTATGAGAAGGTACCTCTCGGATTGTCTATAGTAGCACAATAATAATAGTAATAGCAGCGCAGCACTATATGTAATAGTTTGTCACAATGAATAAATAATGAGTTTATTTGAAATTCATAATTAAGTAATATAAATTTCACAAATACAAGTAAACGATGATTTCTACTAAAATATATTATTGAATGCTCGACGCGTTTCGATACACAGTATCTTTATTAAGAGCGAATGAATACTACAAATATATCTTACTAACAAATTTTATATGAACTAAAGAGGCAATCCACTCAGAGCTATCCGCACTCGAACTAATGTTTAGGAAAAAATGCCTCCTCAATTGAATGTAAATTGCACTTGAATTATTCTTCGCACAAGACACCTCGTTAGTTGAACGATTGTAGTCAGCTCTGAATCCTCTTCTTCTTTCCGGGCATATTATTGGTTCCCGTTGTGCATTTGATCGCAGATCGCTTGTAGAGTTGGAAGGGTTTTGGAGGTAAAAGTTTGGATTGGACAGAGACTTGGAGAGGAGTTTTGGGAAAATCGTCTGAGCTATTGCAATATACAGTAATGTTCCAATTTGAAATATTATAATAATAGTAAGGTGGCATTGTGCTGATGTGTATAATTATTGAGCAGAACGCAAAATATTCAAGGAAAATTCATATACCTTATTGAAAAAAATATATATTAAAATTAAATGAAAATAAGTAGTACAAATATTAAACATATTAACAGGATACCGAACATAGATAGTACATAGGGTTTATTTCATGCTTAGTTTGAATGAGAAAATGATTCTAAGTAACATACTTATTATAAACGGATTTAATATTCATATGCATAGTATAAATTGTTATTTTACTTTCAAAGGCTATAAACTAAAATTAAAAATTAAAGTAACATCTGTGCAGGTAACTGATATGACTTCACAAATACTTTGCATGTGAGATAGACTCATACATTTGAAAGCCGACAATAACAACCCTGTGTTGGAATATGTGTTTATTCCAACATCTTAAGATAAATCTTCACCTGATAAATGGGCGTGTGGTTCATATCCTGGCTTTATACATGAAATTCATTGGATTATAGGAAAACCATCAGATAGATTTATGTGCTTCCAAATATTAACACCTGAGATAAATTATCAAAACAACCTTGCACTCTTCAAGAGATGGACGTCAACTTTTTGAATAGAACAAATTAATCATGCAAAAGTAGCTACTCTGCCTGTAAAATTTCATGCAGCAATGCGCGCAGCCTGATAGAGACTTGTCCAAATTCCTTTGGAATTACATTTAATTTTGCTGCCTAAATAAAGGATTTCTGGATCCCGGAATAAACGAATTAACTATTTTCTTGTTTCACTGCTCACCAAAATATGAGAAATAGTACTTTGTTTTACTATAGAAGCGTATCTATTTGCTTCTGTTTGACAAAGCATATTTTATAGACTTTCTCTGAAGGTAGTCACGAAAAAAACGTTAAGAACCACTCATCTCCAGTGAGAAATTCCACTTAACCAAATTATCCTAGAAAACATAAAAAAAATTAATCTGTTATTTTAATGCACATACTCTTTCCAACATTCACAATTTGATTACCGTTTTTACTTTTGTTGCCTTTTGCTAGCACAGATTTTCTACTCATTTCTCTTTCCTCTTGGCGTACATCATCATTTGCTTTATTTGAACATTTCCCAATAGTTTTTGCGCAGCTCTAATACAGGATTTCAAACTTTCTTGTTGAGTTTTGGCATTGCAGCTATAGTTTCTTCGAGTACGTATTCGGAACCTTTGCACATTGTTCTCTAAGTTGTTCAATATTTTCGTTTGCAATTGCTATCTGAAACACATAAGGAGGAAACATGCAGTATACCACCTCAAAAGGTATAATGAACAGCAAATTCCTTTCTTGGTTGATGATCATCATATAGATATACTTCATTCATTTGTACAAGCTTTTACAAATACAAATTGACATTGATTTTCATTCACTAAATTCAATTGAAAAGAATTCATTATGATTTACTTTTAATTTTAATTGTTTAAATTGATTCATCTAAAGTAAATTTAGAAGAAATCAACAAAATTATTGTTTGAAACAGCTGTACCGGCGACTTATCTAAAAACGTTACTATAAACAAAACACAATCGGATGCTTTGTGGGTAAGATGAAATCATTTTTATTCTGTATAATGATCATATTTGCTAAAATGTTCATTTAAAAAATACTAATTATGTGGCTCTTGTCATTTTGCTGATCAAGCTATGTCCATTTCAGTGGACATTGGGTCACAATCGTTGTAAAACTTTCGTATTCACAATAATATTTTGTACTGAGTTATACATGTCCATTAAATTTTTTTTTCAGGGTTTGATCTTTCTAAATGCTAAGATGCGAATAGTTTACTCAATTTATCAGAAAACGGAACAATATCGGATCTCGACGAAAAAAGTGATGATGAAATTATACAGGAAATGCCACAAAAAAATGTTAATGTAGGCAGTAATATATTTCCATCAACCGAAAGAGTGATTGCTGATCACTTTGAAGAGGAGGAAGATATATTAGAGGAATAACCAACACCCAGGTCAAGTTGTAAGCCTGATAATGAAATAATTTGGAGAAAACATTTACAGTTTGAACCACCACAATTCATCAACCTGAAGTTTCCCCGTATTCGTTGGTATTGGGATTCCAGTTTAGATATACAAATATTTTCAGAAAATATGGCCAGGGATAGATTTCTTCCGATGAGAAACAATTTACATGTAATTGATAATAATACTATTCCACAAAATAACCCTGACCGTTTTATCAAAGTTGGACCACTATATGATCCAGTTAGAAAACTGATGTCTAGAACTGAAGTTAGAGCAAATATTGAGAGTTGATAAACAGATTGTATTTTTCCGAGAAGAACTGGAAATTGAACAATATGTCAAAGGAAAACCACAGCCATAGAGGGTTAAGATATTTATGATATGCGGTAAGAGTGAATTAGTTTACGATTCTATTATTTATCAAGACGCAACTACAAATCTGAATATAAATGACTTTTTGAAATATGGCACATCTGCTAGTCATGTCAAAAAGAATAAATGGGTCTGGTTATTACCTCTTTTTGACACTTATTTTTCAATTACGTTTTGCTAAAGGATCTTCGCGAGAGAAATTTAAACTAATAAACGACAAGGAAGGATCAAAAAGATAGGGGTATACTAAACCAAGTTGCGAATAATACCAAAGATGTAGTTTTAATCAAATGGATGGGCAGCAGAGATGTAGTACTTGCTTCAAATTTTATCGAAATAGGAAACCAGGATGCTCGAAGTTGGAATAAAATATGTAAAGAATATGTATCTATACGGTGCCCTGAACTTATGCAATTGTATAACAATGTACGGTGTAGATAAAACTGATCGTCTCATTAGCTTATATCGCATCTTCATTAGATCCAAAAATTGGACATTGCGAATGATATTTCACGCCATTGACCTAACCAATAGCTGGCTAATATACCAAGATTGCAAAACCTATGATATACCAAATACAGACTTTCAGATCTATTGAACTTTCGGCAGCATGTTGTAGAGGCTCTAATAAAAATGGGACATGCAATTCTCAGGTCTGGTGGTAACAGTCCAGTAAATTTACCAGTTACACCAAAACAACGTCGTTACAGAACTGAAATAAGACCAACGAGTGAAATTCAGTATGACACTAACAACCATTTGCCAGAATATGATCAAAACAAAGTAGCTACCAGGTGTAAAAATTCAGGATGTAAAGGAAAGACGCTTGTTTATTCCCTGAAACGTGAAATACATCTGTTTCACTAGTGAGAGAAGTTGCTTTGGAAAATTTCATCAAAAACAAGTTATAAAATAATAAATAACCCATTATAACAATAAAATGTTTAGTAAAAAATTGATTACAGACTTAAAAGCTTCACAGATTTTTCTATGGAAATAAAATCAATTAAGGGTTAAGAAATTTAAAATAAAACTTCAATTTTGAATATGCTTTGAGGGTACGGCATTTGATGATTATTTTCGAATAAATAAATACATATTAATTGTAGGTACGGCATGAAATAGAAAACAACGAAACAAAAAAATAAATGTAATTACTCACTGCATCATCACGTCTTTCCAGTTGCCGTTTCAGATTTTTGATGTTTTTTATCACGTTCTTTTGAAGAAGCAACTCTGCTCTCGCTACGGAAGGTTGCATCATATTTTCGTTTGTGATTAGATCGGCAACTTGGGCATCTCTTAGTCTTTGGCTTTTGTTCGGAAGAAAAAAACATTTTGCAGAACACTCCGTAACCATCGCCCTCGCACAAATGAAGTTCGCTGATTGAACAAAGCAAGTTCTTTACATCCTCTAGGCAATGGATTTCTGAAGGCCCTTGGGGAAAATCAGCCAATCGGTTATGTCCTCGAATCTGCAATTGAGTGCAAGAATAAATATATGAAATATGTAGTTCTGATCTAATTATTATATGATTTTGTCGACATCAAGAGCTTGAACAAATTGTATTCCTATAAAAAATTCACTGATTTAAGCATGAATGATTTCTTTAATTACACTAGAAATCGCATTGGATGGACAGAAAATATTTCAAAATAGTAATTACTTTAGTACAATGAAGTTTCGTGTTTCATATGATTAAACATTTCAAAAAATATTTTTTTGATGCATATTTTCCAAAATATAACAAACAATTTGAAACATGATTTTCTTCTACAAAATATTTCGGACCAATATATATACTTTATTCGTCATGTAAAAACATAAGTTCGAATGACATGTCAGAAAAATATAAAAGACAATTTAAAGGTAATACATTAAAAAGTCAGGTACAATCAAAATTGTCATTACACAAGTATTCTTCCACCGAATAAAAACAACTACACAACAAGAAGTTTTTCACACTAGATTTAAACCTAATAAGAGAATATTTTCTACACTCTGATGGCAGTCTATTATAAAGCTTCAAGTTAATAGAGTTCTTTGCTGCCTTCGTTGATCTGAAGAGCGGGACAGAAGATCGGTTGCATACCTAGTAGTATATGAATGCACATCTACGTGAGAAGAATACCTTTCCAAATTTGAGTGAACGTACATGATTTGCGAATAGATAGGGATCCCAATTTAAAGAGGCATCCAATCCAATACACAGAAGACAAGCTGTCTCAGTGGAAGATCCAGTGTTGGAGGGAAGAATCATGGTTTGTGTTCTATCTCGATTCAGTTTCAAACGTTTGTTTTGAACGATGTCTCAGCCTTGGCCAAGGCCACATTTCCCAAATTAGACACAGTAAGCCTGTCAGCAGCCGAGCAGAAAACAGTCGAGTCATCTGCAAAGAGCACACATCTAAAAAGCTCCAAGTACAAGGGAAGGTCATTAATATACATGAGAAACAATAGGGGTCTCAAAACAGAACCCTGAGGAACGTCACAGGCAGAAACCCAGACACAGCTCCATTCAGCTCAACGCATTGCAATCGGTTGTCTAGGTAAGATTTCAGCAACCTCAGAGCAATGCTCCTAAATCCACACATTTCAGCTTTCATCAGAAGTACAGAGTGAATAATTATATCGAAAGCCTTAGTTAAATCACATATAAAGTCTGTAACTTCGTGATTTTGGAGGGCAGCCACCACAAACTCAACAACGTTCAAGACAGCGTCTATTGTAGAGAAAGAAGCTCTGATTCCATATTGAACTGAGCTAAGAACTCTATCTTTTTCCAGGAAGGCAACAAACCGATTCTTCAAAAGTCTCTCAAAGAGTTTAGCTATGATCGGAATTATAGAAATGGGACGGTAATTACCCAGTTCCGTTTTTTTAAGATAGAGATAACTTTAGATTTTTTAAAGACGTCCAGGAATATCCCCCTCAACCAGGGATCTATTGAAGAGCTTACAAAGTGAATCCGAGATGCTAGTGCTAATAAATTTAACAATTTTACTATTCATATCATAGATATCTAAGCAAGATGAAGTGGACAGTTTACTGATTTCGTCATGCATTTCTTGAGGTGTAACAGGAGTTGAAAATATACTGCAATTCACGGATCTTGGGTGACCAGTAAGATCCGCGGGTGTGAGAACTGTGTTAGATGATAGCTTTGCTTCTACTAGTTTTGATCAATTTCAGAGAAGTATTTGTTAAAATCTTCCGATGACATATCTTCAGGTATATGAGACCCTTGAGACTTATTACGTTCAGAGTTAATTAGGGCCATGAATCTCTAGATTTATTATTAGATTTCAATAGATAGCTATCCTTAGCACTTTGTTTTCCTTCCTTTATACGTTGGCGATAAACCGTACGAAAGTTTGCAAACCGAGTTTTAGCTTCCAAGTCTCCCGACTCATTAGCTATTGTTCGTAGAGGACTCATAAAATTTCTCATCTCACTCAATTCCTGTGTAAACCAGGTAAGAGGTTTTCGGAGAGAATTGCATTTCCTTAGAGGAAAGATGGCGTATGATAACTGTTATATGTGTAACAATAATTTTCCTACCTGTGAAATATGTTACACTACCTCGGCAGCTCTTCGTCGGTGGCAAATTGGGCTAGGGTATTTTGAGATTTCAGTGTCAATAAAAATGCAGAAATTTTGTTAAAAGGTTGGGCACCACAACGTTTTGATTTTTTATAAGATGTTGAATATAAAATAGGGTGAAAGAAAAAACGTTGAAAAAGGTAACAAGGTAAGTATGCACAATATTCTACAAATCTCAGTAAGATTCTGAGAAAGGCCGTTGGTGATCACCTTGAGACTCACAATCAATTTTATAAAATTCTAAATATATGCATAACAGGGATGTGTCAAATTCTTCGTTCATATTTTCAATCGGGTAAATATTCAATATGGAAATTTTCAATAAACGAGAAGAAAAATTAGGTGGAATATCACAAAGTTTAACAGTTCGACAATTTTATAAATACCGTCCTTCACAGAAGTATGGATGGCTGCTACACAGGGACGAGTTCGTCCCTGTGAGGGCGTCAGAGGCTACAAACTGCAATGGCGATGAGGTAAGTAAAACAAGGTAACTTCAACGACTTTGTGAGTGATCTGCAGATAGCTCGCATAAACCTAAATATAGAAGATGAAGATTTTTCTGATGAAATCTCCCAGATTTCTCTCCACAAATGAATTTTAGGAATTTCCTAACCAAAAACAACCCTGTAAGAGTACAGTACTAATCAACAAAACTATTCTGAAACTTATATTGAGTAGAAGTAATTTAAATTTTCAAAATATGAGATAGAATCATAAAGGAATCTAATTTATGCTAGATGTCATTTACAAAAATATGACGTCATCATCAGAGACGCAAGAAACGAAATGGAGATAATTAAATTTACTCTTACCTTAACTTTTAAGGGTTATTTACTCTATAATAATTTCCTTTGATTGTCAAAAGAAAATATACACTTTATATTCAGCAGATGGAAACTAAACAAAAGTTTCAACTAATTTCGTAAGTCAAATTTCTTCAAAAACTCTGTATTTCAAAGATGAGATGTACTCTATACAGTATACAGAATAAGAAAAGCTAATCGTTATCAACTCCTTCCCTACAGTTTGTATCCTCTTATCATTTCAGAAACCGGGAAGAAGTGGACTATATTGAAACATTTCAGCGAGCGTATACATTCGAAATATAAGAGCAGAATTATCGTATTACAGGAATATAAACGCAAGAATGCTGCAACTTTCTATGCATAGTTTTGATTTATGTATTGTTTTATCTTGAAACTAATAAATATATCCGAATTATATTAAATTCATTCATATAGAGAAATGGGACCGTTACATATGTCTATGAGTTGTTTCGACGACTATTGAATGTTGTTTGTCCTTAGTAATGACCAGTCAACAACAGATATCTCATTTGAAAGTCTACTGAGCCCCAAGTCAGTTATAATTCTATGGAGTGTAGTTTTTTATTTCCATTGAGAGAATTGGAGAACTGGATAGATATTACCTATGCATAATGATCGGATAGATCATTTCCACTTTGGATGGTTCTGAGGTTAGAGGTCATAGAATCAGAGCGAATGTAGAAAAGAGGAGGATAATTCACTCAATTTCACACTAGTACTGTTAAAATTAATATTAAAATCACCTACAACAACGACGGCCTCAAACCGATGGACGAATGTTCGAAGAATATCTTCCGCGCCCTAAGAAAGGACCATATCGTCGACAATACGAGGAACAAAGTTTGTAGTTGGGTACAGTAACCATTTCCAGATCCCGGAGGCTCAACCAGTGCTCTGATACAGCCACAACATCATGTTAATGTTTATGAAGATAGAGGGATAAATCGTCGGCTTTGCCAGAAAGACCTTGGATATTAAGATGAAAAATACTGATTTCATACTGTTCTACCAATCCTGTTAGACTTAGACAAAAGACTTCAAAAGGCATCATATATTTTTGAAGTTTAGCCCTTCCCTTGATTTTCGATTTGAATCATTAATAAAAACCAATTTTTCTCTCTCTACAAAGTACCAAAAAAATGATTTTCGTTGAAAATACTACGATTATGTCTTATTTCACTACATACTTCCTAATACAGTAATCAGTGCAAGTCATGAATTAACGTTTTTGATACGCAATAAATCATTTTTGAAAACTTTTTTCCCAGAAAAGTCTCACTCCCAACGAAAATAACATTTTATAATTGCCTAGACATTATATTATGGAAGCAATTTAATATTGAAACATAACAATGGAGTTATTTCCACTTATTGATTTTGTTAAAATGCCTTTCTATTTGAAAGATATTGCAATGCATTTTGCGTTATATTTCAGTCTAGTTAAACTAACTCAAAATATTCATGTTTCATGACTGGATGTAATTGACATGCACCCCAGATTATTGAAAATGTGTTTTTTCCCAGGAAAGTCTTATTTTTCAAAGAATATTACAAAGCATTTTGTGTTCTTAAAGCACTACCATATGCAAACAATTTGACATTGGAACATAATTAGAGTTATCATCTTATTCAGTTTTTGAAAAAAATTATATCTTAGTTGAACAATTGAGCAATTATTCAAGTTTTATGACTTGACAATCTTACGCAAAACGCATTTTTATTGAAAATAGTTCCATTTTAAAAGTATATAATACATAATTCTGTTTGTAAGCCTTGTATCGTTTGACAATTTTCAAAGTATATCAGTCCTCACCCCCGTCGCCCAGTGTAATATCACCACATTCATTTAGGGTCCTGTGAATTGGTCACCTGTGTGACTAAGTTTCGGGATCTGGCGGATGGTCCGGTTGCCAGGGTAGGAAGGATTGGCTACGAAGAATGATGAGCTCTTCTGGGACAAAATAATCCGGAGTTAAAATAGTCTCCCATTCAGATCTCCGAGGGAGACTGCCTCGAGGGGTTCATGATGCGGGTAAGTCGAGCACTCCTCTGGCGAATTCACTAACGCATTCACGTTCTAGAAAAGAAAGCAAACTCTTGATAGAGTTCTGCAATATCAGAGGACTGGGGCAAAACAACGTGAATGTCGATGAGGACCACCAGCATCTGCAAAACGCACAACCCCATGTGCTGGCCCTAGCCACCCAAATAAGTCAAACAACCGACACAACGTATTTACGTTTTAATGGGTATGAGTTGCTTACGAGATTTAGGTCTAAGGGGGGTCTCTGTGTTTTCGCTAGATCGGATGTTGCATGCCGGAAAGAGGACACTGTTCTTATCTAGGTGATAAGGTGGATTGGATTCAGACACAACATCCGGCAGCTGAGGTCATTGTACTGGGTGACTTCAACGTTCACATCTCCAACTGGCTCCGCCATACCAATAGTACCGATGAAGCGGGAAGACAGGCTGAAACTTTCGCAATCAGCCATAATCTAACACAGCTAGTCGACGAACCGACAAGAATACCTGATCGCCCAACCGACTTCCCGAACACCTTGGATCTCTTATTGATTTTAGATCCAGATGATTTTCGAGTGGAGGTCTCAGCACCGCTAGTCAACTCAGACCACAACCTTATATCTGCTACTGGAACCATTGTGCTGACGCTAAGCCAAGAACCTAAACCACCCAGACGCATTTGGCGCTATAACCGTGCTAATTGGGATGAGCTGCGTGAATTTTTTTCGTGCTTCCCATTCAGTGATGTTTGCCTTTCAGATCCTGACATCGCTGAATCTGTTGAAGAAATCATTCATGCAGGAATGGATCTCTACATCCCTCATTCCATGAAAAGAATAGCACAAAAGCCATGGTTCAACAAAGACTGCGAAAGAGCCTCTGCAGCCGAGCTTACAAGTCATGGAGAATAAATCCAACAGAGGAAACAAGAACCACCTTCGTACGAATACGGCTCGTTTGCAACCTGACAACTACAAGAGCAAAGGCCAATTTAAACGAAGGGGTAACTAATAAACTGCTTGAACAGGCAAGCGGGACTAGACAATTCTGGTCTATGGCGAAGGCTGTTAGCGCCAATTTCTGCAAATCTACGTTTTCGCCTCTTGTTAGAGAATACGGAAGTATAGCATCATCTCCGAAAGAGAAAACCGATCTCTTTGCTCTTTTGTTCTCAAAGAATTTTGTGCTAGATTCATCTGACGCACTACCACCTAACATTCCACCTACAAATTCTTCCATGGCAGAAATCAAGTTCAGAGTCCGCACACTGCTCTCAAGCAGCTGAACTGCAAGAAGGCGGTTGGTCTAGACGAAATACAGCCGATTCCAAAGAAAGGAAAGAAGTGCTTACCCCAAAACTACCGCCATGTTGCACTTCTTCACATTATGTCCAAAGTGATGGAGGGAGTCATAAATGATGAACTCATCAAATATCATGAGTTGCAGAGAATTATTAACGACCGTCAGTATGGTTTTCGCAGGCAAAGATCGACAGGAGATCTGCTTGCCTACGTCACTCATGTTTGTACATCAACGATGGAAAAGCATGGGAATCTAGACCAATAGCCCTAGGCATCTCTAGAGCCTTTGATAGGGTTTGGCATGCAGCGTTCTTCATTAAACTTCCTGCATATGGACTTCCCGAAAAATTGCGGGGTTGGATAAGTAGTTTTCTTTCAAATAAATCAATACAAGTTGTGGTCGACGATATCTGATTGTTTCCGGTTGCAAGTAGGAGTACCTCAGGGTTCCATTATTTCGCCAACTTTGTTTCTGTTGCAGATAAACGATCTTGTCATCTACTGAGAACAAGATCTTCCGTTTTGCAGACGATTGTTTCGTCTTTCAGTAGTCTGCGGCCTATTACAGCTGCGGAATCTCAACGTCAGAGATGTCAACAAATTAATAACTTAAACTCTGACTTACAAGAGGATATCTGAGTGGGATCAGTTGAACCTGGTGAGCTTCAAAGCGAGCAAGACGCAAGCAACTACGTTACCTACTTTGGAATATTGTTCCCATGTATGGAGATCTGAACCCAAACATTCGTTGCGGATGTTGGATAGTGTGCAAAAACGGACTGTGCGCCTCATCGACCATCCGGAAATCACCCACGATCTCCAACTGCTGGCTCTCAGAAGATAAGTTGTTGACCTCTCCCTGTTTTATAGATACTTCCAAGGAAGATGCTCCAAGGAGCTGAAAGACCTTGTTCCGGCAAAACTCATGTTTTGCCGCAGCACTAGGCTAGCGAGAAGTTCTCATCATATGGTGGTACATTTAACGACCCCTCGAACCTCTCTCTATAAAAATTCCTTCATTTACAGAGCCGGTGAGCTGTGGAACTCGCTTCCGTCCAACATCTGCCCAACATCGTACACTCATGTGGTGTGATAGGTTCGCCTATTCCTGGGAAGCGCGAATAAAAAAAAGTCATTGAGTAACACTACTCTTGTGCTAAAAGAGAACATTTAGAAAAATTATTTCGTTCCACTTTTTTGAGGCATGTTTCAATGCAGTCTGTGTTCCCGAAGCTTTGTCATATTCAAGGATTTCTGAATTGAATTGTAGACTCAAACTTGTTTTTCGCATTTGTAAGAAGAAAAACCCCATTGAATTATGTTAAAAAGTCCACATTTTCATTTTCAATGGACGGTTATAGGCATTTTGTATTTTAAATAATTATCAGTTCAATTACTTTTAACTAGTTTGAAAAAAAAACATTGTCTTCACCTCAAATGACATGTCCCAATTGATCAACAAGGACCGTGTAGGATAACAGAAAGTATCACCAGTGAATATAAAAAGTATTCCTCTTGGCAATGTACATGGTATCCAGTGCAGAGGCAAGTCTTCTGTTTTTATGCTCAACAATTCCTTTTGGAAAAGTTTTCTATTGATTTCTATAACGTTCATTACAGCAACCTTGGTTTCAGTGGCACAGACTGCAGTGTCACACTCAGTTGCATTCATTGACATATTGTCGTTGTAGGTAATGAAGTCAACTGAGTTTATAAGTTTCTCATTTTCCTCGTCTTGTTTGTTAGTACCCTGAAAATATAATTACAATGTTAGCGAGATATTTTTATTGAATGAAGTTTTCGAGAGGCCATACATATGATCAAGTACTATTTCTGGTAATCCTGTCTTGTATGATGACGGCTTCGGAGCACCCAAAACGAGTCGATCAGCTGTTTGCCGAATACATTTGAATTTTATTCAGTGTTGTCAGATTACGAACAAAATAATACTTGGACGCATTGGTTCGTCAGTATGCGAACACAATAATTGAACGCTCTTGTCTCTAGTAGACTGTTTTTCTTTTCTCATTTCTAGTCAATAAATAAGAAACTATTTATTTTATGTCATATTGTTAACACCATAAAAACAAAGTTTACGGAATAAATTATTAATTAAATATAGAGAAAGGAGACAATTCTAAAGTATCTTATTAGATCTCATCAATAGTTTATCAATCAAAATCAGCTTTTTCAATTTGTTAATGAATGTGGGGAATGGAGTTTTATTCTTCTCAAAATGGTAGCTATGCGGCATAGTGTTGATAGTTAGAATTCACTGAAAAAAAGGTTTACTTACTAATTTTGGGGCCCAGAATCCAAATCTGAACGCATTTTGCCCCGGAAGGCTATCGTTTAAGAAAAATAAACAAAATTTGTTATACGACGTACAACTCAAAACGACGCAAGAAAGAGATAGAAGTACTCACTATCTCTCTCATTCATAACAGAGACCGAAATTCGAATGGGAATTTTTCTAAACCTAACTAACCAAAATTTACCTAAAACCTAACCTACTAACCTTTTCAATTCAGAATTATAAATTTAAATTAGGTTTGAGGTTCGGTCAGGTTTGGTTTGAAGAGATTTCCATTTGAATATCCCTCTCTGTTATGACGGGAGACGGCGAGTACGTCACTATTGTCGGTATCATGTCGCGTAAGTCTTGGATTGTATATGTGTGAAATTGTTGCCTCATATTGAGGTTATAGGTATACTAGATGATTTGCTACTTTGTCGTTTGCTGATACGTTTCATTTTGTGTTTCTCAGTAATGATTTGAATACCGTTACACTGCTAAATTATTACTCTATATCATCGGCCGATCGCGATCGACCAGTCGAAGGCGAGTGCTGTTTGAGTAGATCACGAGAGAAAAAAATTTAATAAGTATATAACTAAACTACAGAAATTTATTACGTAATAAAAAACACTCTGCTAGCGGCAAAATGCGGCTTGATCAAAGGAACGCGCGTTTGATGGGAACATTTGAGACGTTGGTTCACGCCGATATAAATGTTGCGCCTGCAGGAATTGGAGTCATTCTGAATTGTAACTTGAAGACAATACTACGTCGCTACAAAGTTTATTATTAAATAGTACAAAATGAGTGCAGCGAAGAAATCTAAAACGTGTCATTTTAATAACGATTGGGAGGAAGAATTTTTCTTTTGTATGGTGAAGGATAAGTGCATTTGTCTTATTTGTCGTGCGTCAGTTGCAATACCTTGCGTGGTAACTTAGAGAGACATCATAAAACGGTTCATAAAAACTATGAAAAGGATTTTCCGCCACAGAGTGAAATAAGAAAACGAAAAGTACGTGATTTGATATCTTGTTTGAAAAAGAACAAACCGTGTTCACAAGACCAGCCAAACAATTAAATGCTGCTACGATCGCGTCATTGAAAATATCTCACATATTGGCGAAACACAAGAAACCATTCAAAGATGGATCGGTTGTGAAGGAAGCATTTATTGAAGCGGATGAGACTTCATTTGGAGGTTTTAAAAATAAAACAGAAATCATGTCTGTTATTAGAGAGCTTCAGTTATCTCGTCCGACTGTCACAAGGCGTATTGGAGTCATGAGTCAGGACATGTACATATTTTTCTTTATAGTTCGACGAATCCACCGATATGACAGACACTGCCAGCTGTGTATTTTTATTAAAAGATCACTGGTATTTTCCGACTCCAAAAGTGCTCTACAAATAATTACAATCTGGTCAATTAAATCGAATCATGATCTACTGGCTTTTGAAGTTCGTAAAGAGCTTTTCATCCTAAAAAAGAAAGGGTTTAAGATAAACCTGATGTGGATTCCTAGCCACTTGTTTATACGTGGTAATGATGAGGCTGATAAATTAGCGCGACAGGGTGGATTATTACCAATTAATTGCTTCCTACAGTTGATCCATCAGAATTTTGGCCATCCATAAAAAAGAATTTGGACCGATTGGAAGGAAGAATGGCGTCAGATGGGGAAATTTAAAGGCGTTACATACACCAATATGACAAAAAAAGTAAATTCTCTTCTTCCATGGTTTAATTCCTGTGATCTTCCCAAGAAATATATTACAACTATATGCCGTATGAGGTCCAGTACATCTTCATAAGATTCATGTACTAAATACTGATCTGTGTGAATGTGGTAAGGTTGGCTCAATTGTACATATATTTTTCGATTGTGACAATAATAGTCAGAATTGTTCAAAATTATATTCTACTCTTGTAAACCTTTCTAATTGGAAATTCGCTCTCCCGATCAATATACTGGAAGTTATCTTCTGCAATGATATTTCTATAATTAGAATTCTTATTAACTTCTTAACGATATCTAATATTGAATTATGATTACACAATTGCGTGAAAAGTTGAACTGTTTAAGATTTTTCACAAATTAATGTACTAACATCTCTTTAACAAAATGATTCCAGACCATCCAACTTAAATGTTTCCTTCACCTCCACCTGTCAAACGATCCATCTTTAAATCGAAGTAACAATAGAAACAGAAACAGTTGGAAGAATAAAGAAACCTGGATGGGTATTGAGCATTCAGGATCTGTCAGCCAGACAGGCCCAGCCAAAAATGAAATAGGAAGCCTGCATAAATGGTCACTGCTACCGAGGACATCTAAAGGAAGAAATCAAATCAAATCAACAAATCTGACAACACTGAATAAAATTCAGGTGCATTTGGCAAACAGCTGATGGACTCGTTTTGTGTGCGCAGAACTCGTCATCATACAAGACAGGATTACCCTATTTTTCAATTCAAGAATAAGAAATGCAACTTACGCTGATAAACGGTACTGCATGTGGTTTCAATCGCTTTCGTTTTCGAGGCAGTATTTCTTCTCTTCCATCAATGAACAATTTTAATGGTTTTGTTTGAAATCCGTTGGTAAAAAATGTTCAGAACAAATGTAAACTTTTTGTACAGATTGTTGAGAACCTTTTAACACACCATCAGTGACTTGCTCCCACTTCCTTTTTCTGGCTTCATCCTATGAAAATCGTTAGTTCAAGTTTTACCTTTATTTAGCTTTGTTTGCATTTACAGCAACTTTGTGCTTATATAGAATTATATGTACCTTTGGAAACTGGAAAAAGTTATGCTTTTCCGCAGGACCTTCTTTATTGTTGCATGATTCAATGCAACAAACTCGAGACATTTCAGATTGAATGATTTGTTGTGGGCATTCAACAATTTTTGCACGTCTTGCAATTTTATATTTTAATAATAGTATAACCAGAAAAGGCAAAGCACTCTAATAGAACACAAACAAATCACATGATAAAGAAAGTCGAACTACGCCGAACACCTAACCATTATAAACAAAAACTATGTGAAGTGAAAATGAAAATGAGTAAACATTTTATTTATATATAATATATTATAGGAGAAAAAAACTGAAAACTGAACGAAAACGAAGCAACGAATTACGTGCAGTGCGCAATGAGTGGTGCACAGAATACTATACAGTATAAGCGAAACACACTACTCTCGGTGGCTGACTACTATCTGGTGGTATTACTGTAAAAAAATAAAACTTACTCTGAGTTATCATTCTTATTTGTGTGGTTATTATAGACAATTGTTATGCTGTGAGTTGTGATAATCAATAATCCAAGCAATATGTCTCATGAAGCAAAGATTCCTGTAAGTATAGAACAGAAGGGACAGTTTCAGATTTCCTAAAGGCCAAACGGGACAAAATGGTCTGGAATTATCATAATTGTATTGACTTGATGTTAAATCAAGAGTGTTGGTATTGTCAGTATATGTATTTTATTTTGCAGATATTCTGGTTGAAAATTGAGGTAGAGACGATTTGATGGAGAAAACTGACGATAAATTACAATACAATATTATACAAGAACCATTAAATTGGTGAAAAGTATTTTGAAACTGGTAACAGGTATTTCCAAAAAGTCATTGATAATAGGAAACTTTCCAAAACTGGTAATCCTCCTGCTTGAAAAACTTCTTCGGCGGCATAAGACAACAGTGGGGAAATAATATAAATCCCACACCTATTCAATTTGAAAGAGCCATCCGAAATTTTTTTATCTTAGACTATCTTCATACCACTGGCATGAATTATAATGATGATGTGGAAAAGTTATTAATGAGAATAAATTCTTGCAAAATTTTGGTAGAAGAAACAAGAACCACTGAAATATCTTAAATAATAAATAATAATTTATTTTACCTGATTATGATTATCATAACCAATAAAAAATTTCAAGTGTGCCTTCACTTATAGTTGTATGTAGAACAAGTTAAGACTTATATAATACTAATAGTTCACTTCCTTTGAAGCATATACTACCTCTAGAGGTGTTTATGAAGGATTGAAATTTATCTATCATGTCTTCCAGTTGGAACAAACTTTCTCCTATCTATCGGAATATGTATTAATAAAGAAACAACTTTCCCATAAATACTAAAAGGAAATTTCTTCCATAAAAATCATCTTCCATAAAATTAACTATCCCTGCAATTTATTTCTATAAGATTATTTTAAAACTATTCATCAGAATGAGGATTTTCTATGCCTTGTAATTACAGATTTCAAATGTAACATCAATGAAAAATAAAAAATTATCGATTTTATCACAGTAAAACTAATTATTGTTGTGTTTTTAAGAAATAGTTATTTATGAAAACTTTTCTTGCTCAATTGCTCAAAATAGAAAAACAATGAGGAATATCATTTTTTCGATTTCATAAGTTGAGCAATCTAACCTCGTCTGAATGTGTCATTAATTGTATATTGTGTTAGTTTGGTTAATTCTATATACAACTTAAATCTAAGGACAAGTACAACACCTATGCCTTATTCGGAATATGAACCTGATTATATGGCAGGCAGTTCATAAACTCACTTACCTACAGAGTGCAAGGATATTATATCAAAGATGATTTATATACTCTAGATGAGGAACCCACTTCAACATAAAATTTTCACACAGTATAGTGAATTTGACGTACGAAACAGTCCGTCTGCTGGCGCCCTCTTTGATAATAGACTATATGTGCGGTACTATATCTATAAGTGCAGTGTTCTGCACTAATTCGACAAAATAATGAGTGAATTATTCTGATATGGCACATAGATGACGCGTGAAATCGAAAGAACCTATGATATTCAGCTGACATGAGCGTAGACATGAACAGGAAAAAAGGGTTTTACTCATTTTTTACATTTCGTAGTCTAAGATTGAATGAGAAATGCAGAAAAGGAGAATATGTTCAATTATTTATCAATAGCTTTCAATATATGTTTTCACAAACCCATATATACTTAAACACAAAATATTATAAATATCCATCCTACTTTAGCATCTCTTTTCAGAGAGATGCAGACAATCTATGAATCTTTAATTTTCAAATCGGAGGAAAGAAGAACAGACATCTATAATATGACTCCATTACAAGTTACACGCATTTTGATTTAAATTTATGAAGAGTGTAGCACGCTTTTTCAAAATAGGAATGTAAAATAGAAAATTCGAATTCAGACCCAGAACTTTGCTTTGAGAATAATTTTCAGTTTCGAAAGTGCAATGCCCGACTTTACCTCCAGAAAATTGTATTAAAACATCAAGAATATTCATATCATTAGTTAAATGCATTTCGAAAAGAATGATTAATTTTGTTTAAATAAAACAACTTTTGAAGTAATTCAATACATAATTGTGATATTTTTTAAATAATTGTTTAAAGGTGATGTATTATTATGATATCATCTATACATTATGAAAATGAATAAATTGCAGATATTGTATCAGTTAGGTATTTACTGTGCATTATATTAATGGCAAATGCAATTTCGACAACATTCTTGACAAGAAGTAATCGGTAAACCAATGTAACAAATATAAAGCGAAAGACGAAATATCTGGTAAAAAAAGTCTATTCGATTCATAACAATTCCGAAACAAAACATCAATTCATTTATCCATAAATAAATCTGTACAGAGACGAAAATAGACAAACAATTTGACGCTATCATGTTCTATGTTCGCACTCTCCATTTCTACCAGTCAGTGTCGTAAAGCATGCAATAGGTTGCATAGAGCGTACGATGTACAAAAACTAAGAAAAATTGAATTTTAACTCATTGCAAGGGGTTGAAGTTTTAATTTTTTGCAGAATTTATTGTCGAAGCCAACTGGCCATCATATTGAAAATGCAGATTGATTAAAAGAAATTGCAGTTTCCCAGCTATTTTAACAGAATTATTAAACGTTTTGTAAGCATTCACCAGTTATCAGGATCGTCTGAATACGTTCATTTTTGGTATATGTGTGCGTTCCGCTATTTATAATGAGCAAAATTATAAATATAAAGAACATAGGGCTGAACTGAAAACTGATTAATAATAGTATTTTCATGAGTAGTAACCAACTGTGAAATTTCTAAAATTAGGTTCCAATTCCTCTAAGAGACTACAAATGAACACAAAGCTAGGAATGGCGATAATGTGTAGGGTCGAAAATTTCCTGCAACTGAAGTTCTCGGCATTCATTTGTGGTTTTAAATTCGTATTTACAATCTTAATCAATTATTTACATTATTCCATAAAATTCACACTGTAACTAACTCATAAGAAGCTTTTCATGAAAAAGGAAATCAAAAAGAGAAAGAGTCCCGGAAAATTATGGATAATTTTGAATCTATTTAATAAGAAGCTATTGCGAAAACGTTACAGATTATTGAATTCGTCTAAAAATGTGATTAGTTCGGTAAATTCTGGTGGAAATGAATTGATAAATAACATGGATTTCTGTCACTCTAGTCGAAATTTTTACGATTTACTGAGAAAATTGGGTTTCAATAAGTCCACCCGCAATAATTTCTAATTTTATATTATCCAAACAACTCACTACACTGTTACAAGTGAAGCTAAGAATTAATTTCTATTTTCGAATACAAGTTGAAAGCGTATAACGGCCGATGTTCAGCACGAAATGTCGAGCTGATTTCTGTCGGACGGTGGCCTCTCAAAGGAAACAGCGAAAAACCCCAGTAAACTCGTCTGTGTCTCGAGAAGCCGTCAAAACAAAAGACGCATTGCCTTAAAATTAACTTCGCTCAGGGTACTGTTTATCAATTATGGGTTTTATTATCATTATTTTTATTTGAATGATGAAAAATTTGAAATATTTGTCTTAAAATTTAGGTCAAAAAAAACTGAAAATCTAATTATATTTATCGTTAATATGTATATAATATATCAGATTTATTATGATTACATAATTGAAAATTATGGCCAATAATAATTTTTTTTTGCTCGTAAAAATTCGTTAAGTGGTAAAGTGTATCAAATTAATTTATTCAAATGATCAAGTTCATAACGAGAAATAAAAATTGACAACAGACGTTTGTTTTATTATACACGTAGATATCTACATAAATATACTTCTATTAATAGATTTCAAATGTTAATTGATAAACAAAAATTAAATTAAAACGTTTATTGAGTTAGATATGAATATAAAAATAAGATGAAATATTTTAGGTAACATACATGAGATTTTACATTTCAAAGGAAATTAACTTCCTCATCAAAATTATATATATATATATATATATATATATATATATATATATATATATATATATATATATATATATATATATATATATATATAACTGCTGGAAATGATAACGACTAACCTAAAATTTCAATTTATTGATAACGGGTTATACTTTTTGATGAAATCGGAATAAAGAGGAGTATTAGTTACAATTCTAAATTGATTAGTTTCAGATTATGGAGAATTCGGTCGACAACAAAATTTTGGAAATCACGTTCTTGTTTTTATGATTCGAGGACTTTATGCGTATTACAAAATTCCGTTAAGTTATTTCGTCGTTTCTGGAAATATGGCGGGAGGTGAAATAAAAACCATACTGATAACCCTTATTTCAAAATTTAAATCAATTGGAATATTGGTAGGCATTTTGTATCTTTGGGAGTCTATAGAACCGGAAAGTGAAAACGTGGAATATTTGTTAACGAATCGTTTCAATCAGGACCCATTAGAACATTTTTTTCAGTCATTCGGTAAGCTGGAGGTTTTACTCCTACGGTTGAACAATTCATTGACAAGACTTCACATTGAAGTGAAGCGGATGCCAAAAATTTGAATAGAGGCGGAAAGAAGTTTTATAAAATTTCAATGCACTTTTGTGCATTTCTATTCTGATTCTAGCAGTTTTAATAAATTTCCATCGAAGTCATTTCAGAAAGTTTTTCATTGCGTGACAGCATATATATATATATATATATATATATATATATATATATATATATATATATATATATATATATATATATATATATATATATATATATATATATATATATATATATATATATATATATATATATATATATATATATATATATATATATATATATATATATATATATATATATATATATATATATATATATATATATATATATATATATATATATATATATATATATATATATATATATATATATATATATATATATATATATATATAAATATATAATACATCATCAGGTACAAAATTGAGAAAATTGCCAGTTTAAAAACAACAACAAATCTCGTAAAATTCATTTCATTCTAAGGCGTGAAACGGCTCAGGAGCGGCCTTGAAATGTATTTTACGTGATTTGTTGTTGTTTTTAAACTGGCAATTTTCTCAATTTTGTACCTGATGATGTTTTATATGAGTTTTATTGTGCACTTTGTCGATGTGTCTTGTGTTCTTTGAGTTCATGACTTCGGTTTTTCATCACATACTAACTTTTGGATAATTAACCTCAACTTTCTGTAAGTTGCCATTCTTATGGTTTCCAAGTGATTATTTTTGTTTGTATGATTTAGTTTCATTGATGTTTGTTCGTTGTAGAGGCCTGAAGATGGAAACAATATATATTTCCGAAAGCTTGCCATGAAAAAAGAGTATTCCTTTGTTCCAAGACTACTAACCCGTTATCAATAAATTTATATATATATATATATATATATATATATATATATATATATATATATATATATATATATATATATATATATATATATATATATGCTGTCACGCAATGAAAAACTTTCTGAAATGACTTCGATGGAAATTTATTAATACTGCTAGCATCAGGAATAGAAATGCACAAAAGTGCATTGAATTTTATAAAACTTCTTTCCGCCTCTATTCAAATTTTTTGGCATCCGCTTCACTTCAATGTGAAGTCTTGTCAATGAATTGTTCAACCGTAGGAGTGAAAACCTCCAGCTTACCGAATGACTGAAAAAAAATGTTCCAATGGGTCCTGATTGAAACGATTCGTTATCAAATATTCCACGTTTTCACTTTCCGGTTCTATAGACTCCCAAAGATACAAAATGCCTACCAATATTCCAATTGATTTAAATTTTGAAATAAGGGTTATCAGTATGGTTTTTATTTCACCTGCCGCCATATTTCCAGAAACGACGAAATAACTTAACGGAATTTTGTAATAAAAAGTATAACACAGTTTTTTCTACTTCGGTAGAACCGTCAAATTTCAAACGCACATGTTCGAAAGTGAACGCTATCAAGGATAACCCGTCTCTAATTTAATCGAATTGAACCAATTCGAGATTGTGCCTTTCTGCGGGAGAGTGAATCCCTGACGAATTCGAAGGAAATTTTATATTCCCGGGCTTCTATAAAAAATTGTGAGAGCAAATTTTTTTTTCTTCTGAATACTCTGTATGCGGCTTATGTTCCGTTTGGAGATCTATGAACGTTTTGACACTTCGAAATCGTTGCTTCACTCTTTTATGTTATTTCAGAATGATCTGGTCTTTGGCGCGACCGCGACGTAATCGACGATTATTTTGACAAAGGATATCATACATTTCCTTAATTTATCGATTTGTTTTTGTTTCGCAGCTAATTTACGTTTGAATTGAAAAATTCCGCGGGAGGAACATGAAGAATCTAAGTTTGCCGTAGAGGAGAAATATGTCGATAGTGGACTTCCGTGTTCGTCAAAAAGTAGTTTTCCAGTCACTTCAGCCTCACAGGGGATACGTAATTATGTTTTTATTTTTATCAGAATCAGCGCCGAAATCCATAAAATCGAGTTGCAGAGTTGGTACTGCATGAGAGCGTAAATAACGTTTCGAATGATCAGTAAAACACGAATCCGCAAAGTGTATGCTACCAATTCTTTTGTACCTGATGTCTTTACGCGGAACAAATGAAATTAAATCCCGCCGATCGATTGCCCGAGGCCAATCACCTTGTCGTGAGTCCAACGGAAATCTGAAAAATGAAACATTTGAAACCCCCCCACGGCGATATTTATTTTCACAATATTTCACTGAACACCTATACACGATTGCTTGGATGTTATTGGATTGTTTACCATCGCCATTACTGGGAAAGCTCTTTCAGTAAATTCAGTAACAAAAATTTTCAATTGACAGCCACCCTATATAAAATAAACCTGCTCTAGGCAAAATCAATCAAATAGAAACAAACATTTACCCAGAAGTCAGACCAAATATTAATTCTCGTTTCAAACTACAAGAAATATACGAACTCCTAAAAAGTGACATCCCCCTTCACAATGTACATCCTACCCATTGAAATATAGATGGAAAATCCAGAAGACACAGGATAATTTTATTGGTTCTATTCAGTTGCATATGAATGCTATGGTTTTCGGTAAACAAGGTTGCCAGATTGTGATCTATCCCTAACGAGTAAGAGAATACGGAACCAAAGAACATTAATTTATTAATAAATCAAAATATACAGGGTCATTGACAGAAATTATTCATAATTTTATGATCAGAGTGTCGATAATTCGAATTAAGAACTTGCAGTAGATTTAACGAAATATACTCAAATATATAATCAATCAATCAGCAGTCAAAAATTTAAAAGAATACAGTTAAATGTTTTAACTTATGGAAAATAGGATACTGAATATTGTGAATCGAAGTACATAACAAATGATGCATGAGAATAAAATAATGTCTAAAATTCACTAAACTTCACTCTCGTACGTTACTTTTCAGAAGAATTTAAATGTTGAGGGAATTGACGTATTTTTTTTTACCACAAATGTATGTTGTGATTTCGGAAATTCGAGCATAGATGATCCTACGATAATCGTAGGATTGCAGGATATATCCCGACTTCTATTTTT
The DNA here is from genome assembly GCA_013387265.2 of Cryptolaemus montrouzieri. Taxonomy (NCBI): domain Eukaryota; kingdom Metazoa; phylum Arthropoda; class Insecta; order Coleoptera; family Coccinellidae; genus Cryptolaemus; species Cryptolaemus montrouzieri. The sequence continues at coordinate 66,610,664 of JABFTP020000021.1, read as the reverse complement.
TCCGTTCCTCTTCTAACAATACTTTTTTCTCCTTCCATTCCATTCTCGGTGAAATTGACTTTTTTCCAAATTGAGACAAAAACATGGAAAATTTAATAGAAATTATCTTGATTTAAAAAGAATTCAATAATCAATCATTTCATCACGTCTTGGAACTCAAATGGTTTTTTCAAAATAATCCAGAGGGGGCTACCGAAAACCGAAAGTATAAAATCGTATGAAAGCTCCAATCTATTTTATTAATAAACGATATGATGAAACGTGCATTTTCAGGTACGTAACTTTGAAATCTTAATGGCTTCGAATTATTCACAAAATTTTCCATTTTCGTATTCCATATAATATGAAATTTGAAAGGAAACCTATATCTACGTTGAAGATTGCACTTCACTAATTTTCTTCATCTATAAAACAATTGATATTTTCTATCCATAATCAATCTGACAACACTGTGTGTTTAGTCTGACGCCTCTGGCGGTGCCCGAAATGAGGCACCAGCAGCAGAGTTACGGACAACAATCATCGTACGCCGGTCGCCGGATTGGCGTGGTGACACTAGATTGTAGAAAGAAAACAAACACTAAAAACTCTCTGTTGTTCAAGTGGGCGAAATATTGGGCTTACCAAGATTTGCTTCAATACAGGGAATCGTGGCCACAGTTTTTTAGGGTTAACCGTTTCGAAGGGTTTTTTTAATGAATAATTTTATGCATTTGAAGTAGTTTACAGTTCAGAAACTGAAATTATATCTTATGAGAACCTAGAAGATTACAACTCTCTCGTAGGTATTTAATAAATATTTCGATGGAAAACTATTCATTGAATGTTACTTTTCTTATATCAAAATTGTCTTGTAGTTATTGTTTCAAATGCTATAAAAATTCCGATTTAGATTGTTGGTGGTACTTATCAACGATATAATCTCCCATCATCGCTAGCATATCATTTCTCAAGTAAAAATATCCCATCTTTAGAATGCTACTGAAAAAGGTCCGAAAATCTTAATTCTTCAACAACACTGGTTGCCTTTGGTTTGCAGGCTCTGTAGCAATAAGCAAAGACATTCAAGTAATAGTTTTTCCCAGAAATCATATATTCTATGATGTTCTGGAGTTTGTCTACAAGTTCGAATCAGTTTAGAATGTATTTTAATAATGAACGGAATATAAATTTAAGTTTTTCGAAGATATACAAGTGTTCTTTAAATATGTAACCAAACATCAGGAGCTAATACTTTCAGTGAATTGAGGATTTCATATGAATATTGGTCTAGAAACTCTTCCATCAAAATACGGGATATGTACTATTGTTACTAATCTTAAATTTGTCCAGATAAATGAATTCGCTGGCGAATTAGTTATAAGCGTTCAACTTTTCCATTTGAACAGTGATATTTTTTACGTAGTAATGCAATTTTGTCTTCATTTATACTTGGTCTATGCAAGGAATGAAATGTACAGTGGTTGAACCTGAAGATAAGACAACACATAGACTAATATAGAAGCAGACAAAGCACCCCATAGAATAAATTGAAGTTTATTCGCCAGCCAGAATCGCGATCCTGACTGGTTAGGATAGGTCAGGATTGAAAGATTGAGATGAGGTTCATAGATGGTCCATAGATAAAACAGAATACTATAATTTTTATTTTCAGTTACTACTATCAGATAGCTGCTGAAAATCTCGAAGTTATCTTAGAATGATAATCTCTGGCATACTTTTTCTTATACAGTGGATAGAAGAGATTACGATTAGTGAATAGTTAGATTCTCATTACAGAAATAGAGATATGATAATTATAACAATACTTTTTTAGAAGTCAACTCTAAAAATTCAAAATAGTTTCATTATGAGGATTGCGAATATTACTACCAAAAAATATCACTGTCTTAGATGGAAAAGTTTATTCAACGTTATAACTAATTCGAGCTTTCGCTTATCATCAGACAAATAGCGACTTCATTTATCATTGCCAAATTTTTTACATTCCACGAAATATGACAATTTTTTTAGTACATATCCCGTATTTTTGATGAAAGAGTTTCTAGACCAATATTCATATGAACTCACTATCCTCAATTCACTGAAAGTATTAGCTCCTGATGTTTGGTTACATATTTGAAGAACAATTATATATCTTCGAAAAACTTAAATTTATATTGCGTCTATTATTAAAAATACATTCTAAACTGATTCGAACTTTGTAGACAAACTCCAAAACATCATAGAATATATGATTTCTGGGGAAAACTATTACTTGAATGTCTTTTCTTATAGCTCCAGGGCCTCCAACCAAAAGCAACCAGTGTTTTTTTTGAAGAATTGAGATTTTCGGACCTTTTTCATAGCAATCTAAAGATGGGATATTTTATACTTGAGAAAAGATATGTTAGGGATGATGGGAGCATTATATCGTTGATAAGTACCACCAACAATCTAAATCGGAATTTTTATAGCATTTGAAACAATAACTACAAGACAATTTTGATATAGGAAAGTAACATGCAATGAATAGCTTTCCATCGAAATATTTATTAAATACCTACAAGAGTGTTGTGATCTTCTAGGTTCTCATAAGATATAATTTCAGTTTCTGAACTGAAAACTACTTCAAATGCATAAAATTGTTCATCAAAATATACTGCTTCGAAACGGTTAACCCTAAAAAACTGTGGCCATGATTCCCTGTATTGAAGCAAATCTTAGTAAGCCCAATATTTCGCCCACTTGAACAACAGAGAGTTTTTAGTGTTTGTTTTCTTTCTACAATCGATTGTGTCACCACGCCAATCCGGCGACCGGCGTACGATGATTGTTGTCCGTAACTCTGCTGCTGCTGCCTCATTTCGGGCACCGTCAGAGGCGTCAGACTAAACACACAGTGTTGTCAGATTGATTATGGATAGAAAATATCAATTGTTTTATAGATGAAGAAAATTAGTGTAGTGCAATCTTCAACGTATATATATGTTTCTTTTAAATTTCATATCATATGGAATACGAAAATGGAAAATTTTGTGAATAATTCGAAGCCATTAAGATTTCAAAGTTACGTACCTGAAAATGCACGTTTCATCATATCGTTTATTAATAAAATAGATTGGAGCTTTCATACGATTTTATACTTGAGATTACAACGAATAAGACCACATCTAGTGTAGGCGAATACATATGTGTTAGTAAATAATAATCGAATATACCTTTCGTTCCAAGTCTTGAATATACAATTCATTTCCTCTCAAGATTCTTTATGGCTGGTGGAAATATCCAATCACCTTTAAGTCTTAGTAATAGTGGTTGAATGAAACTTTTCTTCATCAAGGTTTTCGGTACCCCTTTGAATTATTTTGAAGAAAACCATTTGAGTTTCAAGATGTGATGACATCATTGATTATTGAATTTTTTTAAATCAAGATAATTTCTATTAAATTTTCCATGTTTTTGTCTCAATTTGGAAAAAATCAATTTTATCAAGAATGGAATGGAAGGAGAACAAAGTATTGTTATAATAGGAACTGAAAAAATAGTAGTCGGGACATATCCTGCAATCCTACGATTGTCGTAGGATCATCTATGCTCGAATTTCCGAAATCACAACATACATTTGTGGTAAAAAAAATACGTTAATTCCCTCAACATTTAAACTCTTCTGAAAAGTAACGTACGAGAGTGAAGTTGTTGAATAACCTGTGAGCTTTGGAATGTAGAGTTCGCAGAACTTTTGTAAATTTAGATCCTAACATGCTGAAAAAAGCAACGATCAAAGATTATGTTTCCGAATTGAGAACTGTTTAGAAAATGATGGGAGGAAGTTTGAATATTTGTGAATAATTTTATCGAATTTTCATTACGTGCAATTTTAGACATTATTTTATTCTCATGCATCATTTGTTATGTACTTCGATTCACAATATTCAGTATCCTATTTTCCTTAAGTTAAAAATTTAACTGTATTCTTCTAAAGTTTTGACTGTTGATTGATTGATTATATATTTGAGTATATTTCGTTAAATCTACTGCAAGTTCTTAATTTGAATTGTCGACACTCTGATCATAAAATTAAGAATAATTTCTGTCAATGACCCTGTATATTTTGATTTATTAATTTATTAATAAATTAATGTTCTTTGATTCCGTATTCTCTTATTCGTTAGGGATAGATCACAATCTGGCAACCTTGTTTACCGAAAACCTTAGCATTCATATGCAACTTAATCGAACCAATAATATGATTCTGTGTCTTCTGGATTTTCCATCTATATTTCAATGGGTAGGATGTACATTGAGAAGGCGGATGTCTACTTTTTAAGAGTTCGTATATTTCTTGTAGTTTGAAACGAGAATTAATATTTGGTCTGACTTTTGGGTAATTGTTTGTTTCTATTTGATGGATTTTGCCTAGGGCAGGTTTATTTTATATAGGGTCGTTGTCGATTAAAAATTTTTGTTACTGATTTTACTGAAAGAGCTTTCCCAGTAATGGCGATGGTAAAAAATCCAATAACATCCAAGCAATCGTGTATAGGTGTTCAGTGAAATATTGTGAAAACAAATATCGCCGAGGGGGGGTTTCAAATGTTTCATTTTTCAGATTTCCGTTGGACACACGACAAGGTAATTGGCCTCGGGCAATCGATCGGCGGGATTTAATTTCATTTGTTCCGCGTTAAGACATCAGGTACGAAAGAATTGGTAGCATACACTTTGCGGATTCGTGTTTTACTGATCATTCGAAACGCCAGTAACTTTCATGCAGTACCAACTCTACAACTCGATTTTATGGATTTCGGCGCTGATTCTGATAAAAACAAAAACATAATTACGTATCCCTGTGAGGCTAAAGTTACTGGAAAACTACTTTTTGACGAACACGGAAATCCACTATCGACATATGTCTCCTCTAAGGCAAACTTAGATTCTTTATGTTCCTCCCGCGGAATTTTTCAATTCAAACGTAAATTAGCTGCCAAACAAAAACAAATCGATAAATCAAGGAAATGTATAATTCGTCAAAATAATCGTCGATTACGTCGCGGTCGCGCCAAAGACCAGATCTTTCTGAAAGAACATGAGAGAAGAGTGAAGCAACCATCACGAAGTGTCAAAACGTTCATAGATCTCCACATAACCCGCATACAGAGTATTTATTCATAAGAAGAAAAAAATTTGCTCCCACAATTTTTTATAGAAGCCCGAGATTATAAAATTTCCTTCCAGTTCGTCAGGGATTCACTCTCCCGCATAAAGGCACAATCTCGAATTGGTTCGATTAAATTAGAGACGGGTTTTCTTGATAGCGTTCACTTTCGAACATGTGCGTTTGAAATTTGACGGTTCTACCGAAGCAGAAAAAAACTGTGTTATACTTTTTGATGAAATTGGAATAAAGAGGAGTATTAGTTACAATTCTAAATTGATTAGTTTCAGATTATGGAGAATTCGGTCGACAATAAAATCTTGAAAATGACGTTCTTGTTTATATGATTCGAGGACTTTATACGTATTACCAAATTCCGTTAAGTTATTTCGTCGTTTCTGGAAATATGGTGGGAGGTGAAATAAAAACCATACTGATAACCCTTATTTCAAAATTGAAATCAATTGGAATAGTGGTAAGGGCTATCACGTGTGATCAGGGTACGAATAACAGAAAAGCTTATCGTGATATAGGGGTTACCGTGGAACATCCTATTGTTAATATCGACGGCCAGATATTGTTTTTCTTTACGATGTTCCTCATTTAATAAAATCACTTCGTAACCAATTTGTAGTTCACGGTAGAGTAGATGCCGGTGGTCAAACATAGAGGAAACGTACATAATAGACTCCAAATTAGTTAATGCTCGTTTAATGTGTAAAATAATAGATGCTCATATACGTCCAAAACCATTTGAGAGAATGTAAGTGTCTGTAACTACCCAAATTTTTAGTAACTCTGTATCCGCAGCCATTTTAACGGCGTTTAACACCAAACAACTCGATTCCCGTAACTCAATCAATACTTCAGAATTTCTGAAGAATATATATATATTTTTTTTTTTTTTTTATTATTTTTTTTTTATTTTATTATTTTTTTTTTTATTTTTATTATTTTTTTTCTATTCTTGATTCTAGCAGATTTTTTTGTTTCATTGGCCCAACATATTTAACCGAGTACTGATACATGTTTGTTTGTATTCGCGATATTCAATACTCTATATATACCAATATTCATCAGGCAACCATTAGATTCAATTTATCAACAAATCATATCATGCGAACATGATAAAAAAAACATTGTAAATTCAATTATTCAAATTATTGTAAATCCTCTCTTTTTAAAGGATATATATATATATATATATATATATATATATATATATATATATATATATATATATATATATATATATATATATATATATATCGAACATCCTTCATTTGAATTGTTCTTATTCTATATACACTCACACCATTCGTTTCATCAGACACACCATTCATATTTTATCACTTTCACTTTCACATATTACTCACAATACGCACAATATAAACTTACAATTGCATACCAACATTCGAAATTTTCACATCAATATTTCCTTGTTCGTATCACATTCCTTTGTGTTCATTTGTAGACTCTGAAGAATTGGAACCTAATTTTAGAAATTTCACAGTTGGTTATTACTCATGAAAATACTAGTATTAATCAGTTTTCAGTTCAACCCTATGTTCCATATATTTATAATTTTGCCCATTATAAATAGCGGAACGCACACATACACCAAAAATGAACGTATTCGGACGATCCTGATAACTGGTAAATGCTTACAAAACTTTTAATAATTCTGTTAAAATAGCTGGGAAACTGCAATTTCTTCTAATCAATCTGCATTTTTGATATGATGGTCAGTTGGCTTCGACAATAAATTCTGCAAAAAATTAAAACTTCAACCCCTTCCAATGAGTTAAAAATTCAATTTTTTTTCAGTTTTTGTACATCGTACGCACTATGCAACTCTTTGCATGCTTTGCGACACTGACTGGTAGAAAATGGAGAGTGCGAACATAGAACATGATAGCGTCAAATTGTTTGCTAATTTCGTCTCTATACATATTTATTTATGGATAAATGAATTGATGTTTTGTTTCGGAATTGTTATGAATCTAATAGACTTTTTTAACCAGATATTTCGTCTTTCGCTTTATATTTGTTACATTGGTTTACCGATTACTTCTTGTCAAGAATGTTGTCGAAATTGCATTTACCATTAATATAAAGCACAGTTAATACCTAACTGATACAATATCTGCAATTTATTCATTTTCATAATGGATAGATGATATCATAATAATACATCACCTTTAAATAATTATTTAAAAAATATCACAGTTATGTATTGAATTACTTGAAATGTTGTTTTATTTAAACAAAATTAATCATTTTCATCGAAAATGCACTTAACTAATGATATGAATATTCTTGATATTCTAATACAATTTTCTGAAGGTAAAGTCGGGCATTGCACTTTCGAAACTGAAAATTATTCCCAAAGCATACTTTAGGGTTTGAATTCGAATTTTCAATTTTACATTCCTATTTTGAAAAAAGCGTGCTACACTCTTTCATAAATTTAAATTAAAATGCGTTTAACTTGTAATGGAGTCATATTATAGATGTCTGTTCTTCTTAACTCCGATTTGAAAATTAAACATTCATAGATTGTCTGCATCTCTCTGAAAAGAGATGCCAAAGTAGGATGGATATTTATAATATTTTGTGTTTAAGCATATATCGGTTTGTGAAAACATATATTGAAAGCAATTGATAAATAATTGAACATATTCTCCTTTTCTGCATTTCTCATTCAATCCTAGACTACGTAAAGTAAAAATGAGTAAAACCCTTTTATCCTATTCATGTCAGCTGAATATCATAGGTTCTTTCGATTTCACGCGTCATCTATGTGCCACATCAGAATAATTCACTCATTATTTTCTCGTATTAGTGCAGAACACTGCACTTATAGATATAGTACCGCACATATAGTCTATTATCAAAGAGGGCGTCAGCAGACGGACTGTTTTGTACGTCTAATTCACTATACTTTGTGAAAATTTTACGTTGAAGGGGGTTCTTCATCTAGAGTAAATTAAATCATCTTTGTGTTTGATTATCACCAAGATAAGTGTATTAATTGTACATATAACAAGAAGCATTTGTTAATATTGGTTGCTATAACTTTGACCCACCATCTAGTAACGAAATGATCGAAACTTCACCAATAATAACATAGGTAACTATAATACCCAGCACACCGGCTACGATTCGTTAGCAGAAACATGATCTAACCTAAACTACATAACAATATTCTACAATCTTTATTATTATTATTTATTTTACCAGAAACTATATATGAACATGATCTTAACCTATTCCAACACAATAATTCCAATTTCCTACATTACTTATTTTAAGATTAAATAATCTCCTCCAGAAATCAGTGCCGCCATCTATTAACCTGTAACCTGAAAAATAAGGAGATAATACAGGACTATGTAATTTCAAGTGCGCCAAATACCTCTTAGTAGATTAAATACAAACTAGTTAATAAGAATGTCTTCAAAGTACAAATTACTTTTTTCTCTCTTGAAAATTTTGATATGAGCGGTTCTATCACAAAAACAGTTTTTAATTTCAAGATTTAATTTCTTCAACCACCTAGCAAGTCAAAATTTTCACATATTAACTATGTTGGCTTTGGATTTGTTTCTGTAGCAGATTGCTTGACAACTTTTTGTTAACAAAATGTTTTCTAGGTTGCTAAATCGGATCATGCAAATAGGAAATTCAATGTTCCGTAGTACAAAAATCGAAAAATTCGAAGTTTTTCACAATGACTATTTGAAAATATGAAAATAAGTTGGCCTGTTGGAAACTGAATAAGATTGATAAATCTTATGTTTTGTCATTTTGTCAGTATTGGATCAGACTTTATGCAGTGTACAATTCACCACCAATATTCGAAACTGGAGAGTGGCCACAAGAGTAGTATTCCTCTCTGACAATCGACAACTCAAATGTAACGAATCAAGGACCAATGCCTTACAGGATCCCCAAATAAAACAGATTGGAAACGTTACCAGGAAAAACTATCGGCAATGGTAAAACCGACAGCTTCAACACCGTGAAACATCAAGATTCTGGATACTGTTGAGAAACTACAAACCAGCAACACTTTGGCGTATCCTATCAGCTGCCCTATATAATGCAACCGATGCAGGAAGAAAACCCTATGGTGGACAGTAGAACTCATCACCCAAAGGACAAGAAGCAGACGCCTCGTAAATAAAGCGATAAGGTCCAGCACAAAGCGAAGGGGATATCTACAAAGTGGCCCTAAGAGTATACAAAGGATTGATCGAAAAATCCAAGAAGGAAGCATGAAAATACTACTGCGGGGTAATAGAGGGTGAACCAGAGGCTAACCGTCTTCGACGCATCCTGTGCATCTGTACCGACAGATATCAAAAGTCTTGATACACCGGAATGAGTAAAAACACAAACGACGGATAAAACACTGAGACACCTGCCGAAGGTTCACTTCGCAGGTTTCCTCATCGACGACACAGCAACATGAAAGTCGAATGGACATGCTGACAAAACAAACTGGAACATAGCCTCAATGGTACTTACAGTGGAAACGGTTCGATGAGCAGTAACTACTTTTCTACCATACAAACCACCAAGAGCAGATGGTATATACCCTGCACATCTTATAACAGAACTGAAGCAAATTGTTATGCATATAACGCATATTTTCAGATCGACCTTATCGGTTCCGGACCCCTGCAAAAAAGGTTCCAGTCCTCTTCATTCCCAAGCCGGCTAAGATCGTACATAAAATCACCAAAGGCTTCAGACCAATCAGTCTAACCTCCTTCCTACTGAAGACTATGGAGTGACTAGTAGAAAGATATCTTAGGAAGAATACGCGGAGCGCCCCCTACATATCACTCAACATGCCTACGAGGAAGGTAGATCAGTCGACTCAGCACTACACTCTGTAGTAGAGTATATTGAGAAAGGATTGGAAAGGCGAAGTCACTGTAGAAATATTACAAGACATATAGGAATCTTTTGATAACACCTTTATAGGTCGACGTCTATCGCCCTGTTAAGTGTGCTACCGAAAGCTTCGTCTACTATCGCAAGTAGAGGAGTAGACAACATCATAGCAAGGTGGTTGGGACGTCTACTGTCGACCAGGCACATCGAGGCGCACCTCGGCGAGTCGACCGTCTTGGGGATGTCCTCAGAGGGGTCCTCCCCTCCTCAGGAACCTCGTACTGGACGTGCTCCTGCGGGCCTCGCCGATGTAGGCCACTTTGCGGTGGGCTAGGCCGACGATCTTGTACTCCTTATTCGTGGAAAAAACCTCAGCACCGTATGCGAAGTTGCGAAGAACGCAATGCAAATGACTGAACATTGGTGCAGAGACAACGACCTATTATTGAGGGTGTATAACACACGCAGCAATATTTACCATTCTCAGATGTGTACAGGAAAACCTACACAGGAATTAAAGAGACCTATAATTCTACTTATGCTCTGACAGCCAGAACGCCCTTGGACATTAAAAGATCAAAGGGTCATCCAAACTCATTGATGAATGCAAAGCAGCACTTCCACAACTCAGTACTGCAGAGTTACAGAGACAGTCATAAAGGCTCATAAAGAGGGCACAATCAAAGAAGAGAGTACATGAACTATAGTCAATTGACAAAAAGTCTATTGGAATGGTAGTTGGTCTATTGACAGGACACCAACTCAATAAACACCTACATGTCATGAGACTGTCTGAAACCACACAGTGCCGTGGTTGCCTAGAAAATGACGAAACAACGAAATATATACTCTTCGAATGTCCCGCTCATGAGGCGACTATACTGAACACTTTGAGTTCTGAAAAACCTTGTGCCCGGATAATCCAGGTGGCCCCCTACAACAGTCTTGCAAACGTCATCAATAAATTTCTGCTAGACTGATAACAAAATAACAGAACATAGCAAGCACAATGACCAAAGAGCCAAGCATGAAGAAGAAGAAGAGGGGTGCATTAAATTCACCCTCCATGAGCAGGAAGCTTGCAGATGCAGTTTCCTCGTGGTCCACAGACTGAGTGATCCTTCCAACTAGATTATTAAGTATCTTATCAGTTGATTTACCTTTCTGAAAGAAATATTGATGCTCGCTTAGAAGTTTCAGCGATACCACCTCAGTCCTGATGAAGCGATTCAAAACCATTGCCAAGGTTTTCAGAACTAAAGAAATATCAATCAGAACAATTTATCACTATCTCTCATAGATGAACCAATTTTCCTTTTAAACTTGTTTTAAGGCATGTTCTTCAATTCTCTACTTTTCATTTCTTTAAATTGCATTATCAACTTTTGATATGTCCTATAGACAATCCTTCTAGAATATCGAAATTCCATTTACTTTCCACAAATTTAATATTATATAGAACCTGCTTAACTAATGAACTTAACAAGAAATATACCTTTACACAATTTCCAAATGAAAAAGTGGGAGTTTGCAGGTATTTTGCTTACACTGATATCCTTTGATAAGTGGTAATATATCATACACCTAAAAATACAAATACTTATTTCTAGCTTCTCTAATTCTGATTGTCTTCCATACCTTTATATTGCTACTACCTCTTCTTTGGGTGCTGTTTACCAAACATATTGCAATTCATACTGAATTACATACCAACTTTGCTATATAATTCTAGACTAGATACCACTAGATGATGTATATTTTCTCTTTGTATGACAATACTGTAATGGATTCTAAGACTCCACTATGTATTAGTTAAGATGTTCATTCTTTTCCATTTACTTCTTCGAATGTTACTCGACATCCTTTCGTTTTCTACTTACTGATAACAGCTATAACACATAGCACATCTTATTTTATCCCATTCTCCTTCAATGACTTCTACTTTCTTCAAATATTTCTGCATCTTGATACATTCTATGAATCAACTTTAAATCGGCCTGTAACAAATTAAATATATGATACTGAAAAGATACGTTGATAAAACGTCAAATTCTAAATTACTTATCGTTATATAAATGCTACAAAAGAAAACAGAACAGAATCACTAACAAATATCCTGTATTGAGGTTAAGACATTCATTCCTTCATAGATGATTTATATACTCTAGATGAAGAACCCACTTCAACGTAAAATTTTCACACAGTATAGTGAATTTGACGTACAAAACAGTCCGTCTGCTGGCGCCCTCTTTGATAATAGACTATATGTGCGGTACTATATCTATAAGTGCAGTGTTCTGCACTAATACGACAAAATAATGAGTGAATTATTCTGATATGGCACATAGATGACGCGTGAAATCGAAAGAACCTATGATATTCAGCTGACATGAGCGTAGACATGAATGGGCAAAAGGGTTTTTCTCATTTTTACATTTCGTAGTCTAGGATTGAATGAGAAATGCAGAAAAGAAGAATATGTTCAATTATTTATCAATAGCTTTCAATATATGTTTTCACAAACCCATATATACTTAAACACAAAATATTATAAATATCCATCCTACTTTAGCATCTCTTTTCAGAGAGATGCAGACAATCTATGAATGTTTAATTTTCAAATCGAGGAAAGAAGAACAGACATCTATTATATGAGTCCATTACAAGTTACACGCATTTTAATTTAAATTTATGAAGAGTGTAGCACGCTTTTTTCAAAATAGGAATGTTAAATAGAAAATTCGAATTCAGACCCAGAACTTTGCTTTGAGAATAATTTTCAGTTTCGAAAGTGCAATGCCCGACTTTACCTCCAGAAAATTGTATGAAAACATCAAGAATATTCATATCATTAGTTACGTGCATTTTCGAAGACAATGATTAATTTTGTTTAAATAAAAGAACTTTTGAAGTAATTTAATACATAATTGTGATATTTTTTTAAATAATTGTTTAAAGGTGATGTATTATTATGATATCATCTATACATTATGAAAATTAATAAATTGTAGATATTGTATCAGTTAGGTATTTACTGTACATTATATTAATGGCAAATGCAATTTCGACAACATTCTTGACAAGAAGTAATCGGTAAATCAATGTAACAAATATAAAGCGAAAGACGAAATATCTGGTAAAAAAAAGTCTATTCGATTCATAACAATTCCGAAACAAAACATCAATTCATTTATCCATAAATAAATCTGTACAGAGACGAAAATAGACAAACAATTTGACGCTATTATGTTCTATGTTCGCACTCTCCATTTTCTACCAGTCAGTGTCGCAAAGCATGCAATAGGTTGCATAGTGCGTACGATGTACAAAAAACTAAGAAAAATTGAATTTTTAACTAATTGCAAGGAGTTGAAGTTTTAATTTTTTGCCGAATTTATTGTCTAAGCCAACTGGCCATCATATTGAAAATGCAGATTGATTAGAGGAAATTGCAGTTTCCCAGCTATTTTAACAGAATTATTAAGAGTTTTGTAAGCATTCACCAGTTATCAGGATCGTTTGAATACGTTCATTTTTGGTATATGTGTGCGTTCCGCTATTTATAATGAGCAAATTATAAATATAAGGAACATAGGGTTGAACTGAAAACTGATTAATACTAGTATTTTCATGAGTAGTAACCAACTGTGAAATTTCTAAAATTAGGTTCCAATTCCTCTAAGAGACTACAAATGAACACAAAGCTAGGAATTGCGATAATGTGTAGGGTTGAAAATTTCCTGCAACTGAAGTTCTTGGCATTCATTTGTGGTTTTAAATTCGTATTTACAATCTTAATCAATTATTTACATTATTCCATAAAAGATTTCGGATAAGTAACTATATTATATTCCACAATGGGATTATATCTTAGCAAATTTTGGGCGGTTTCCATAGTTGAACCAAAAATTTTGCTTTTGAAGGACATTTTCCATCTAGCTGAAATTCCTATTTGATATCAGTTTGGAATCGATTGGTTTCGAGTTCCAATGTTGGCAATTTCTATCATAGGAAAATTTTACTGCGTCATCTTCCGAAGATAATGCTTCGGAATGATAACGGAGAAATTTATGAAATACAAACTTTCGAAAGAACGATACATGACTATAGGCATTATTGGAATGGTTTTTCATATGGAGTCATAAGACCATCGTGAATTTCAGAAATCGTTATCAAATATACTGTATATTTTAGAATTTGAAACTTAATCAACACTAAAATGAAACGTTATAAGAGGGTGAATTTCAAAAAAATTGAGTTTTCGGAAGGGCGAAAATTCTCAAAACAGGTGAAATTTGGTGAAGAAATATTTCTGTACAACTATGAAAGAAATGATGCCATCAAAGTTACTCTTTCACACGGTATATATATATATATATATATATATATATATATATATATATATATATATATATATATATATATATATATATATATATATATGCTGTCACGCAATGAAAAACTTTCTGAAATGACTTCGATGGAAATTTATTAAAACTGCTAGAATCGATGGAAATTTATTAAAACTGCTAGAATCAGGAATAGAAAAAAAATATATATATATATATATATATATATATATATATATATATATATATATATATATATATGCACAAAAGTGCATTGAAAGTTTATACAAACCTCTTTCCGCCTCTATTCAAATTTTTGGCACCCGCTTCACTTCAATGTGAAGTCTTGTCAATGAATTGTTCAACCGTAGGTGTGAAAACCTCCAGCTCACCGAATGACTGAAAAAAAAATGTTCCAATGAGTCCTGATTGAAACGATTCGTTAACAAATATTCCACGTTTTCTCTTTCCTGTTTTATAGACTCCCAAAGATACAAAATGCCTACCAATATTCCAATTGATTTAAATTTTGAAATAAGGGTTATCAGTATGGTTTTTATTTCAACTCCCGCCATATTTCCAGAAACGACGAAATAACTTAACGGAATTCTGCAATACCCATAAAGTCCTGGAATCATAAAAACAAGAACGTGATTTCCAAAATTTTGTTGTCGACCGAATTCTCCATAATCTGAAACTAATCAATTTAGAATTGTAACTAATACTCCCCTTTATTCCGATTTCATCAAAAAGTATGACACAGTTTTTTTCTGCTTCGGTAGAACCGTCAAATTTCAAACGCACATGTTCGAAAGTAAACGCTATCAAGGAAACCCGTCTTTGATTTAATCGAATTGAATCAATTCGAGATTGTGATTTTATGCGGAAGAGTGAATCCCTGACGAACTCGAAGGAAATTTTATATTCCCGGGCTTCTATAAAAAATTGTGGGAGCAAATTTTTTTTCTTCTTCTCAATACTCTGTATGCGGCTTATGTTCCGTTTGGAGATGTATGAACGATTTGACACTTCGTGATGATTGCTTCACTCTTTTATGTTCTTTCAGAATGATCTGGTCTTTGGCGCGACCGCGACGTAATCGATGATTATTTTGACGAAGGGCATCAATACATTTCCTTAATTTATCGATTTGTTTTTGTTTCGCAGCTAATTTACGTTTGAATTGAAAAATTCCGCGGGAGGAACATGAAGAATCTAAGTTTGCCGTAGAGGAGAAATATGTCGATAGTGGACTTCCGTGTTCTTCAAAAAGTAGTTTTCCAGTCACTTCAGCCTCACAGGGGATACGTAATTATGTCTTTATTTTTATCAGAATCAGCGCCGAAGTCCATAAAATCGAGTAGCAGAGTTGGTACTGCATGAGAGCGTAAATAACGTTTCGAAGATCAGTAAAACACGAATCCGCAAAGTGTATGCTACCAATTCTTTTGTACCTGATGTCTTTACGCGGAACAAATGAAATTAAATCCCGCCGATCGATTGCCCGAGGCCAATCACCTTGTCGTGAGTCCAACCTTCTGGATTTTCCATCTATATTTCAATGGGTAGGATATACATTGAGAAGGGGGATGTCTACTTTTTAAGAGTTCGTATATTTCTTGTAGTTTGAAACGAGAATTAATATTTGGTCTGACTTTTGGGTAAATGTTTGTTTCTATTTGATTGATTTTGCCTAGATCAGGTTTATTTTATATAGGGTCGCTGTCGATTGAAAATTTTTGTTACTGAATTTACTGAAAGAGCTTTCTCAGTAATGGCGATGGTAAAAAATCCAATAACATCTAAGCAATCGTGTATAGGTGTTCCGTGAAATATTGTGAAAATAAATATCGCCGTGGGGGGGTTTCAAATGTTTCATTTTTCAGATTTCTGTTGGACTCACGACAAGGTGATTGGCCTCGGGCAATCGATCGGCGGGATTTAATTTCATTTGTTCCGCGTAAAGACATCAGGTACAAAAGAATTGGTAGCATACACTTTGCGGATTCATATTTTACTGATCTTTCGAAACGTTATTGACGCTCTCATGCAGTACCAACTCTACAACTCGATTTTATGGATTTCGGCGCTGATTCTGATAAAAACAAAAACATAATTACGTATCCCCTGTGAGGCTGAAGTGACTGGAAAACTACTTTTTGACGAACACGGAAGTCCACTATCGATATATTTCTCCTCTACGGCAAACTTAGATTCTTCATGTTCCTCCCGCGGAATTTTTCAATTCAAACGTAAATTAGCTGCGAAACAAAAACAAATCGATAAACTAAGGAAATGTATTGATGTCCTTCGTCAAAATAATCGTCGATTACGTCGCGGGCGCGCCAAAGACTAGATCATTCTGAAAGAACATAAAAGAGTGAAGCAACGATTACGAAGTGTCAAAACGTTCATAGATCTCCAAACGGAACATAAGCCGCATACAGAGTATTCAGAAGAAAAAAAAAATTTGCTCCCACAATTTTTTATAGAAGCCCGGGTATATAAAATTTCCTTCGAGTTCGTCAGGGATTCATTCTCCCGCATAAAGGCACAATCTCGAATTGGTTCAATTCGATTAAATTAGAGACGGGTTATCCTTGATAGCGTTTACTTTTGAACATGTGCGTTTGAAATTTGACGGTTCTACCGAAGCAGAAAAAAACTGTGTTATACTTTTTGATGAAATCGGAATAAAAAGAAGTATTAGTTAC
This sequence comes from Cryptolaemus montrouzieri, assembly GCA_013387265.2. Lineage (NCBI taxonomy): Eukaryota > Metazoa > Arthropoda > Insecta > Coleoptera > Coccinellidae > Cryptolaemus > Cryptolaemus montrouzieri. Next base: position 66,593,559 of record JABFTP020000021.1, on the reverse strand, counting down.
AATTCTGAATTGATTAGTTTCAGATTATGGAGAAGTCGGTCGACAACAAAATCTTGGAAATCACGTTCTTGTTTTTATGATTCGAGGACTTTATGCGTATTACAAAATTCCGTTAAGTTATTTCGTCGTTTCTGGAAATATGGCGGGAGGTGAAATAAAAACCATACTGATAACCCTTATTTCAAAATTTAAATCAATTGGAATATTGGTAGACATTTTGTATCTTTGGGAGTCTATAAAACAGGAAAGTGAAAACGTGGAATATTTGTTAACAAATCGTTTCAATCAGGACTCATTGGAACATTTTTTTTTCAGTCATTCGGTAAGCTGGAGGTTTTCACACCTAAGGTTGTACAATTCATCGACAAGAGTTCACATTGAAGTGAAGCGGATGCCAAAAAGTTTGAAAAGAGGCGAAAAGAAGATTTTATAAAATTTCAATGCACTTTTGTGCATATATATATATATATATATATATATATATATATATATATATATATATATATATATATATATTTTTTTTTAAACGGTTTTATTTAGCTCACCCCGTTTGTTTTATTTATTCTTGGGTCAAATTTAGTAATTCAAATTTCACCCTCTTCCTGTTAACCGATTAAATCTGAAATTTTGTATACACTTTGGATTTTGGTGACAATACAATTATATTTATTCATTATCATTATAAATACAAGATGGCCGCCGCTACAAAATGGCGGATAATTTATGTTTTATTAATCCCATCAATATGGGTATCAAATGAAAGGGCTCAACTAACAAAATACAATATACTATAAAAATTGAAATCCAAGATGGCGGCCGCTACAAAATGGCGGATAACGTAGGTTTTATCAATCCTTTCAATATGGGTATCAAATGAAAGTGCTCAACCAGTAGAATACAATGTATCCAGCCTGAATTCACCACCCAAGTCAAGATTTTGTATCGTGTTGAGGACTGTGTGGCGTTAGGTGGCTAAAAATGATACGTCGTTAGCGGTACACCACCCAAGTTAAGGTGAAAGGTTAAAACGCGCCGAGAACTGTATGGCATTAGGGTGGATAAAATGATATGTCGTTAGCGTTTTTTGGTTTTAGTACATTTAGCTTAAACAGTGCAATGTATGTTTAACATAAAACCGTTTAACTTAAAAAGTTTTTTACCTAGCAGTTTTAATAATTTTCCATATATATATATATATATATATATATATATATATATATATATATATATATATATATATATATATGTTTTGATGCGGAATTTAATTTCCATTGAAATGTAATATCTCATGTGTGTTACCTAAAATATTTCATCTTATTTTTATATTCATATCTTACTCAATAAACGTTTTAATTTAATTTTTTGTTTATCAATTAACATTTGAAATCTATTAATAGAAGTATATTTATGTAGATATCTACGTGTATAATAAAACAAACTTCTGTTGTCAATTTTATTTCTCGTTATGAACTTGATCATTTGCATAAATTAATTTGATACACTTTACCACTTAATGAATTTCTACGAGCACAAAAAAAATAATTATTGGCCATAATTTTCAATTATGTAATCAAAATAAATCTGATATTTATATACATATTAACGATAAATATAATTAGATTTTCAGTTTTTCTGACCTAAATTTTAAGAGAAATATTTCAAATTTTTCATCATTCAAATAATAATAATGATAATGAAACCCATAATTGATAAACAGTACCCTGAGCGAAGTTAATTTTAAGGCAAGCTTCTTTTGTTTTGACGGCTTCTTGCGACACAGACGAGTTTACTGGAGTTTTTCGCTGTTTCCTTTGAGAGGCCACCGTCCGACAGAAATCAGCTAGACATTTCGTGCTGAACATTGGCCGTTATACGCTTTCAACTTGTATTCGAAAATAGAAATTAATTCTCAGCTTCACTTGTAACAGTGTACTGAATTGTTTGGATAATATTAAATTAGAAATTATTGCGGGTGGACTTATTGAAACCCAATTTTCTCAATAAATCGTAAAAACTTTGACTAGAGTGACAGAAATCCATGTTATTCATGAACTCATTTCCACCAGAATTTACCGAACTAATCACATTTTTTGACGAATTCAATAATCTGTAACGTTTTCGCAATAGCTTCTTATTAAATAAATAGATTCAAAAATATCCATAATTTTCCGGGACTCTTTCTCTTTTTGATTTCCTTTTTCATGAAAAGCTCCTTATGAGTTAGTTACAGTGTGAAAGAGTAACTTTGATGGCATCATTTCTTTCATAGTTGTACAGAAATATTTCTTCACCAAATTTCACCTGTTTTGAGAATTTTCGCCCTTCCGAAAACTCAATTTTTTTTGAAATTCACCCTCTTATAACGTTTCATTTTAGTGTTGATTAAGTTTCAAATTCTAAAATATACAGTATATTTGATAACGATTTCTGAAATTCACGATGGTCTTATGACTCCATATGAAAAACCATTCCAATAATGCCTATAGTCATGTATCGTTCTTTCGAAAGTTTGTATTTCATAAATTTCTCCGTTATCATTCCGAAGCATTATCTTCGGAAGATGACGCAGTAAAATTTTTCCTATGATAGAAATTGCCAACATTGGAACTCGAAACCAATCGATTCCAAACTGATATCAAATAGGAATTTCAGCTAGATGGAAAATGCTCCTTCAAAAGCAAAATTTTTGGTTCAACTATGGAAACCGCCCAAAAATTTGCTAAGATATAATCCCATTGTGGAATATAATATAGTTACTTATCCGAAATCTTTTTATGGAATAATGTAAATAATTGATTAAGATTGTAAATACGAATTTAAAACTATAAATAAATGCCAAGAACTTCAGTTGCAGGAAATTTTCAACCCTACACATTATCGCAATTCCTAGCTTTGTGTTCATTTGTAGTCTCTCAGAGGAATTAGAACCTAATTTTATAAATTTCACAGTTGGTTACTACTCATGAAAATACTAGTATTAATCAGTTTTCAGTTCAACCCTATGTTCCTTATATTTATAATTTTGCTCATTATAAATAGCAGAACGCACACATATACCAAAAATGAACGTATTCAAACGATCCTGATAACTGGTGAATGCTTACAAAACTTTTAATAATTCTGTTAAAATAGCTGGGAAACTGCAATTTCCTCTAATCAATCTGCATTTTCAATATGATGGCCAGTTGGCTTCGACAATAAATTCTGCAAAAAATTAAAACTTCAACCCCTTGCAATGAGTTAAAAATTCAATTTTTTCTTAGTTTTTTGTACATCGTACGCACTATGCAACCTATTGCATGCTTTGCGACACTGACTGGTAGAAAATGGAGAGTGCGAACATAGAACATGATAGCGTCAAATTGTTTGTCTATTTTCGTCTCTGTACAGATTTATTTATGGATAAATGAATTGATGTTTTGTTTCGGAATTGTTATGAATCGAATAGACTTTTTTTACCAGATATTTCGTCTTTCGCTTTATATTTGTTAAATTGGTTTACCGATTACTTCTTGTCGAGAATGTTGTCGAAATTGTATTTACCATTAATATAATGCACAGTAAATACCTAACTGACACAATAACTGCAATTTATTCATTTTCATAAAGTATAGATGATATAATAATACATCACCTTTCAACAATTATTTAAAAAATATCACAATTATGTATTGAATTACTTCAAAAGTTGTTTTATATAAACAAAATTAATCATTCTTTTCGAAAATGCACTTAACTAATGATATGAATATTCTTGATGTTTTAATACAATTTTCTGGAGGTAAAGTCGGGCATTGCACTTTCGAAACTGAAAACTATTCTGAAAGCAAAGTTCTGGGTCTGAATTCGAATTTTCTATCTTACATTCCTATTTTGAAAAAAGCGTGCTACACTCTTCATAAATTTAAATTAAAATGCGTGTAACTTGTAATGGAGTCATATAATAGATGTCTGTTCTTCTTTCCTCCGATTTGAAAATTAAACATTCATAGATTGTCTGCATCTCTCTGAAAAGAGATGCTAAAGTAGGACGGATATTTATAATTCTTTTGTGTTTAAGTATATAAGGGTTTGTGAAAACATATATTGAAAGCTATTGATAAATAATTGAACATATTCTCGTTTTTTGCATTTCTCATTCAATCCTAGACTACGAAATGTAAATGAGTAAAACCCTTTTTGCCTATTCATGTCTACGCTCATGTCAGCTGAATATCATAGGTTCTTTCGATTTCACGCGTCATCTATGTGCCATATCAGAATAATTCACTCATTATTTTGTCGTATTAGTGCAGTAGACTGCACTTATAGATATAGTACCGCACATATAGTCTATTATCAAAGAGGGCGTCAGCAGACGGACTGTTTTGTACGTCTAATTCACTATACTGTGTGAAACTTTTACGTTGAACTGGGTTCCTCATCTAGAGTATATAAATTATCTTTGGATGATTTATATACTCTATACTTGGTCTATGTATAATTCTATACTTGGTCTATGATTCTTTCAAAATTTGAATTCTTTTTTTTCTTTCATCATTTCAATACAAGGCGATGGCCTCTGCTTGAAGGCATTGCAGGCAGCTCTATGCATTTATTGTCACGAACATAGTCGATAAGTAAACTTTATATGGCTGGCCAGTATTTCTATTTTTAAAACCAGTTTAAATCTGAGCTTGGCATTACTATTACGATAATTCAGATTCCATTTGTCGCTGAGTAACTAATTACTCAACCTGAGTGACAAAAAATTCAACTTACCTTGTTAATGATGTCGAAACAGGAAAATGAGGAAATACATACAAAAATTATTATTTGAAGTAATTTTAATGCTTTTGTTTGTGCTAACCTAACCTAGGTGGCGCAATCAAGTAATTACAGCATTCTGTAATGAAGTGTTGATATCACTGGCGCCCTCTATTAGTAACCGCCCTAACAAGCATCAATAACATCACAGGAAACTATAATACCTCATGCGCTATCAACTTTCTGTTAGTGGAAACATGAACTTCTAAGACAACCACACTATTTTCACAGACCTTCCATTCATTGTATCTGAAACTATATATGAATGTAGTCTTAACCCATTTCAACACAACACTCATTAGAAGATAAATTGATCTTATCTGGAAACCAGGTGCGCCAACTACACTCGGAGGCAAAATTATCGGAACATTCGAAAATTCAACCAAATTCGTAGTTCGATATTTTTCCTAATTCTCAACCGATTTAGATGATTTGTTCGGCAAGTTATAGATCAACTCTTCTGCTTTGTAGAAATTATAAGAGAAAACAAAAAAAGTGTTTTTTTTGTCAAAAATTCGTAACACCCTGTGGAATTTCGTGGTCCGAGTTGAAACGTACAATATCATGGTCTGTCAAGACACATCTTCCTACAGTAACGCCCTTCTTGTTTCATGCGTTTATCTCTACTTTTGCAAAATATATTCAATTTCAAGTGGAAAATCACCATTTTGGAGAAATTCCATTGAATCAAGAAATTGTCATTAAAATTCGTCTATCAATTTGGAATTTTCTTATTATCACTCAGGCGTGTCGAAATTGTTGTTTGCGATTATTATGTTCGAATTGCATTAGTTATTGATGACAATTTGGTTAATTTGGTGAAAATTAGGAATTCATAGGAGATAACAGTCGGTAGGTATTAAAATACACAACCGAATTCTGGGACCATTGATAAAACTTTTCATTTACACATGTGCACACCTTTTTTTATCAAATATGAAATACAACACACGTTTTTTGTATATGACCACATTTGCACTTGTTTAAAGAATGAGAGTTTTCCATTCTTTGATTTGATACAAATTCGATCGGTTGCGGTGTTTTGTGATTCTTTTACTGTTTACGATTCGAAACGGTATTTTTCATTCAGAATGAGAGATTTACCACCAACCTTAGTAGCAAGGGCAGTTACATTGATCGAGGAAGGGCGCACCTACTGCTCAGTCGGTACCATGTTGGGTGTCTCGACATCGGTTATCCATCGAATCTACCGACGTTACAGGGAAACTGGATTGTACGTGAGGAGGCGAGGACAAGGAAGAAATCGGGCAACCCGCGCTATACATGACCGTTTCATCGTCAATCAAACCGTAAGAAATCCTCGTCTTACTGCTGTTCAGGCACGTAACTTTTTACAAGCAGTGGATAACATTAAAGTCAGTGTGAGTACAGTCAGAAGACGATTGAATGAAGTTGGTCTGAGATCATACGCGCAAGCAAGAGCACCAAGACTCGATAGAGTCCATCGGGTAGCAAGATTGGCGTTTGCTAGGGAGCATGTAGCATGGATCAATCAACCAGTGGAGACGAGTTTTATTTAGTGATGAGAGCCGATACTGTGTGAATTTCGTGGATGGTAGAGATAGAATATGGAGGCATCGAGGGGAACGGTACAATCAAGCGAACTTCGCAGGAACTGAGCAATACGGTGGAGGGTCAGTTATGATAGGGGGTGGCATATGCTTGGGAGTACGAACAGAACTGGAGATTATTGGCAATGGATCACTTAATGCCCATCGGTATATAACAGAAATCTTGGAGCCCCATGTTGTGCCTTTTGCTCCTTACATAGGGGAAAATTTCCTTTTTATGCACGATAACCCGCGCCCTCATACTGCGCGCATAGTGATAGAATATCTCAATGAAGTTGGGATCACAAGAATGAACTGGTCGTCGCGGTCACCGGATTTAAACCCGATCGAAAACGTTTGGGACATTCTTGGAAGAAGGGTTCGACAACGGAATCCAGGCAACGTTGAAGAGCTGATATTTGCTTTGGTGGAAGAGTTGGACAACATACCTCAACAGATGATAGAGAACATCATTGGGAGTATGCGAAATCGTATGCGCGCTGTAATAAGAGCTCGGGGGGGTCAAACTCGGTACTAAAATCAAATGTTTTTTTTTGTGGGTCATCATGAACATTTTTGTGTTCATTTCATTTCACGAGTGTATCGCCAGGATACACACCTGCTCTCAATTTTGAACAGGAATGATAATTATTATAGAGTGTCACACAAAAAAATAAATGTGCAAAATCAATGATTTTTCCAGTGTACTTCGAGTTCTCCCGGAGCGTGAAATTGGCCAATGAATTTCAAAAATTTTCATTTCGTTAGATTTCCGCTTCTCTAATTTTGATTCAATTTCTTGGCTAACCTCCGATGGTATGCACCTACGCAAGATTAAAAATAAATTCTTGAAATTTGTGACTTTTCGCTTCAAATTGGATATCTCTTGTAAAAATAGAGATAAATGCATAAAACAAGAAGAGCGTTACTGTAGGAAGATGTGTCTTGACAGACTATGATATTGTACGTTTCAACTCCGACCAAGAAATTCCACAGGGTGTTACGAATTTTTGACAAAAAAAAAACACTTTTAGTTTTGCCCCCGTATAAAATTTTTTTCAATTTTCTTTTGTTTCCTCTTATAATTTCTACAAAGCAGAAGAGTTGATCTATAACTTGCCGAAAAAATCATCTAAATCGGTTGAGAATTAGGAAAAATATCGGACTTCGAATTTGGTTAAATTTTCGAGTGTTCCGCTAATTTTGCCTCCGAGTGTAGTATTCTGAAGATTCATCATGAACATCAGATCGATTTTTTTATTTTATTTTCAACTCGAAATTTTTTGGCTAAAAAAATTTTTTTTTCTTACGTTCTTTGAAAGGTACAGAGATTATTTTTCTGAATGTTTTGATACTCCACACTAGGGGTCTGAGATGCGTAGTTTTCGATATACAGGATGCTTCATTTAAGAGATATGGATAAGAATGATTATTGAAAAATGTTATTTTCGGGAATGGAAGGTCGCGAATTAATTTCATATGCCTCAAATTAACATCCGACAAATTTTTGTCAAGAAATAAGTCGAAGTGACAATCGAATTTATTCTGGGAAAAATTCATACTACTACCTCTTGAATGAAACAGCCTGTAATTCAGAAAATACGCATCTCAGACCCCCACTATGGGTATCAAAACACTCAGCAAAATAGTCTCTGTAGAATAATGATGATATGGGTTGTAATTTTCGAAAAATGGTCGATGACATATCTTGCGAATAACAAAATAAAAAAATTTATTTTTCTTCCAAATAATTTCGAGTTGAATATAAAAATCGACCTGTGTGAGCGTTTCGCACGAAAATCAATAAAGAAATTATGAATTTTACTCCATACTTCACAGTTGCACTGAATAGGAATTTTGGGAAACCTTGGAATCATCCAAGAAAACTGGTTGATGACGTCACTGTAAACTTAACGTGAACAGACTATATTAACTCTTGCGTGGGAAACCAAAGTTGAAACACTGGAGTTATTGATTAACAATCAACTGAATAACTGTGAAACACTAGCAAATCACTTCAATGAGCATCTTATCAGTATCCCTATTATGCTCAACAACATTGCTCCTAATACTGAAACAGATCTCTCATATTCACATCAAATAAAATCCTCCATGTTTCTGACTCCTGCAACAGAGTCCGAAGTTTACAACATAATACATAAGCTTAAAAATTCTAACGCAGTAATCAATAAGCTCTCAAAGAGTGAACATCTGTTTATTCAGTGAGAAATAGTTTGAAACCAATTTATCTAGTTCGCCAAAATCTATTCGAAAATTGAAAAGAAAGAGAAACAAGTGGAACACCCTAATATCAATACTTACTTTCTACAAAACAATAAGAATTGAAAATGCCTGGTGCCAGTGATGGAGACGAGGAAATGGATTTTCAAGTACCTTCCCAGAGTAGAAGACGCAATACCAGACTATCAAAGGGAGATATCAACAGAATAATAGGAAAAACAACAGGGGAATCTGCTTTTGAAATGATACCAAACAAAAAAAAAGAAAATATCCAGACAACACTCAAACAATCAAGAATCAACAAAAAACAAAACTGATAAGAAACATACAAATCAACTAAAATCAACAAAAACAATGATGGAGAACAGCTGTCCCAACAGACTCCCACATATTATTTGAAAGTCACCACAAACTACACAAACCAAAGTATGTCCTATATATTCAGGAAATACAAGCACCTGTTTTACTTTACCACTACTAATTCAAACTGCTCAAGAATTAAAATGGTGGATGTTTGGGAGTCTCTTTTCTCTGGGTCCACTGATTGCATCATCAAAACTAAGATAGATTTTTTTGTTAGAGACTGATAATGAGAAGGAAACTATTGAAAACGTCTTGAAACAACTTAAAGACAATAAATTGATAACCTCACTCAAGGAAACATCCTCAAACCCAGGGAAAAGCCAGAAGTTACGTTTTCCGTGATTATAGGCCAGGTAGAACACGAAATAGATGAGATAATACTGAGTGATCACCTTACTAACAATAATCTGGAACATCGTTTCTGTTAACGTATAATCTCAAGGGCAGCAGGCAATGCAACCTCGATGATACGTATTATAACAGGAAATGAGAAAGCTTCAACACAATTATTACAACATGGATTCTTCTACAAAAACTGTCACTACTCAGTCTATCCCAGCACTGCACCTCCATCGGTACGTTTTGCCTGCAGCAAGTACTCATCATTCTCACACGCCACAGATAAATGCCAATTAATTTACAAATGCACAAATGCTTGAGTAATCACTCAGTGAGCAAATGCACATCTACTCAACAAGAAATCTGAAAACATACAGGCCAAACGGAAAGAATTAAGAATCCATTCCCAAGTCACAAAACACGACTTGATAGTAAACACCAACGCTCTGAATAACAAAAAACACACCAACTCAAATAGAGACAAATTGATCAAAAAACTCCGTATCAGATTCATATCCAACTTCAATATCCACACCCTGGTGCTGTTTTCTGCTAATCGCATGTTCATACTCATGTTCGATCTTGAGGATCCTGATGATGTTTCCCCAACAGAACCCATTGATGACATCCACAACAAACAAGTCATTCAAAATGTCACTTAAAATCCTGTATGCAAATATAAATAGCTACAACAGACGAAAACCACTGACCGACTATATGATAGAACATGAAAATATAAATTGCGCACTTTTTTTTGAAACCAAAATCAAAGAAAATTCGAATGTCACATACAGAGTTTGGAACACCATTCACCTTGCAGGAAACATTACAAGTATAAATATGAGAATAGGCAGTCTAGTTCTCACTCATCCATTACACTACAGGACCAAATCTAAAGCACCAAGAATATACAATCCCTTGAATGAAACCCTCCACTTCACAATGCCGTTCCAAAACGATAAATTACAAATCTTCCTCACCTATGTTCACCCAAGTTCCAAGATAGAAGAAACAAATTTCACCAAGGCATCTCTCTACAAGTACTCTATAACTAAAGGGGACTTTAAATTGAACAACCAGAAGAAAAAGCAATTAACAACTGTCCTTAACAACACCAGTTTCACAAGAATCGGACCACCTCCCACATTTCTTATAAACAAGAATTCAGACAGCACCCCAGATATTTTACTCTGCACAAAAGCTCTAACATCTCTAAAGTAGAGCTAACACCAGATCTGGGATCTGATCCTCTGGCAATGAAAATAACTTTTGACTCAATAAAATTACTCCCTCAAGAGAAAATACCAAAGAAATACGGTTTCAATAGATGCAACATGGAGGAAGTCAATAAAATACTTCTCGAATTCACTAGGAACATCCAAGGCATAGATGAGAACACGATAACCTCATTCCATCAACTCTTTAGTGAAGCGGTAATATCTAACTCACCCATTATATGCACTGATTTTTTCACACAAAAGCTCCCACCATTTATTATCGCACAAATCAAGAGGAAACGTAAGATGTACAGAGAATATCAAACTCACCAAGATCCTGCTATAAAAAGGTCAATTAACGAAAGCTACAAGAACATTCAGAATATGATACAAGAATTCGGATCACACTCTTGGATCGAAGCTTGTGAGAGAATAAACGAACCAAAAGGAAAAATCTACTGGCGGGAAATCGCAAAACTACAACATACCGTCTATATCTGAGAACGGCAAAACTTATGACACTATCGAAGAAAAACTAGAGATTTTTTCTAAACACTTTAAGCAAGACTACAAAATAGAAGAAAACCCGAACTTCAAAACCAAAATCAATTTGCCGAAGTGGAGTGGTGGAAACAAGAATTTGCACAACAAGAAATAGACATGGAAGACTACAAGATCGGAGAACAAGAATATTATGATATCATAAACGAGGGGAAAAACGCCACTCCTGGACATAACATCACAAAGAATATAATAAAGAGGCTTGACCCAGATGTAAATTCTTTTATCATAAGAATATATGAATATTGATTAAAAAAAAGCTATTGTCCAAGAGAGTGGAAACATGGCACCTTAATTCTGATTCCAAAGAAGAACACTGATCATTCCAAAGTAAGCAACTATAGGCCCATCACACTTCTGTCCAATATTGGCTGCAATTTGGAAGAAGTAATTCTAAATTTGATTAATTTCTGCAATAGGACATATAATTCCAAAACATCAGTCTAGTTTCAGAAATGGTAGCTCCACAATTCACCCTCTAATCATTCTGACCAATAATATTCTAGCCACCAAACTAATGGGGGGAAAGAGTGCTGCTCTTTTCCTAGATATTGATAAAGCATTTGACATGCCGGATTGCTATTCAAACTCTACTCCCTGGACTATCCTTTATTCCTGGTAAAAATTATTGGCAGCATGCCGGAAAAACGACTACTATTTATTAAAATATCAGACAACTACTCACGAATCTTATTTAATACAAGTGGACTATTATTTAGTTATATTCATCTTTCAAACTTTTTAATTAACTCGATAAATTAAAACCGAGAAAGTGGTATCTTATTGAAGAATTTTTCGATAGTTTTGAGTTTATTATTTGCAGATTTCAAGTAAATAACGAGCATTTTCACGCATTTTCCAACGTAGAGTTTCGAAAGATAGCTGTTAACGATAAATTTAGAAAAGTTTGGTGTTACGCAAGAATTTGATACTTAAAATCATCAAATTCATTACGATGATATTTGACCAATCTCATGAACCACCTAAATTCCATTAGGATCAAATACTATCAATTAGTACGAACTACTAAGTTTCAAGATATTTTGTTTCTTTATATAATTTTCTTAGATTAGGGACAAGAAAAGCTTTAAGGCGAAAAGAAGACCCATGAAATTAACTGGTTAGTTAATAGTTCTCCACCCTATAATAGCTAACTTTGAACTAAGTAGCCATTGTAGTTAGGAGGTTCTGCGGAGTATACTCCGAAGACACAGTGTAAAGTTCGACTTAGAATAAGATCCACTTTATTGCGGACATATTAAGATGGACATTGACGATATGCCATCTATACGAATGTGAAAGAACCAAATCATTTCTAACTGGATATCCTAAAATTACTGAAAACCGCTATCCTCCACAAAATGTTACCACCTCAAAGATAATACAACAAAAAGTATCCCTGTATTGAAGATCACGCGGCAACTAATTACAGGGAATATGAAAGTCTCGCTAATCCTTTGAGGAAACATTTTTACTGAATAATATATAATTGGAGAAAAAACATCAGGTTTAAATTTCACAAAATATAACGAGTAAAAATATGTTTGACAAATTTTTCAGGTTGTACCCCAATTTCAAAGACTACCAGGTGTACCGGTATGAAATGAGCGTTTTTTGCGAAAATGTAATACTACTTTTGAATAGAATCCAAATATGAAATATATTTATTTCAATCAAAACAAAATTTATCGGAAAATAAATGTACGATCCTCACTGACTGGTGTCTGCTGTAATTCTATATCTACATCCTCCTTCATCGTCAACCTGATACACTTACGTAATATACATAGTATATACTTGCATATATCTACATTTGTATTTTGTTGACAAAGAGGAGGAAAATCTTCGGAAAGATGCGCCCTGTTGGACGGGACCAATGCTGGACTTTTACCGACTGAAAACCTCCTCTCAGAGTTCCAGCCCGCAGGCTTCAGTGTCTATTATGCAGAAATATCTTAAGCATTAGAACTCTATAACGATTTCTGAATGAACGCACATCGTACATACATACAAGAAACGGCCTCTATGGACCGACCCTATAGAGAATTTGCCACTGGGCTTCAAAAACGGTACACACATGTGAGAACGTAAAATTCAGTTGAATACTATATTTCACTGCGTTTGCGCTATGAAATGTGGGGTTGGCTGGATTCAATTTCACCATTTTGGTTCACAGAGGGCGCCCCTGAATTATAAGTACGTGGCACGTTTTTGCTGTAAACGTTATTATGTTCAGATACGGTAGATTCGTAATGTAACTGTGGAAGGAAAGAGGTCGAAGTGATTAGTATAGTTTCCAGTTCACCCCATTGTTAGTGATGTCTCCTGCTTGCGGGCACATATAATTGAACAAATTAATATAGGTTAAGATAATAATTCGCCTGAATACTGCTTGCACGGAATAATGAATCAGGACCTCGGTGGTATATTTATGGTGTTCGGAACCCCGAAGTAACGATTAATTAACGGGAACGGAAGGGGGTGCATTCGTATTGCGACGTTAGAGATGAAATTCTTGGATCGTCGTATGACGGACGGACAGAAGCTGCGAAAGCATTTGCCAAAAACGTTTTAATTAATCAAGAACGAAAGTTAGAGGTTCGAAGGCGATCACATACCGCCCTAATTCTAACAATAAACGATGCCAGCTAACGATCCTCCGATGACAAAGCTCTAGGGTTCCGGGGCAAGTATGGTTGCAAAGCTGAAACTTGAAGGAATTGACGAAAGGGCACCACCAGTAGTGGAGCCTGCGGCTTAATTTGACTCAACACGGGAAACCTCATCAGGCCCGGACACCGGAAGGATTGACAGATTGAGAGCTCTTTCTTGATTCGGTGGTGGTGATGGTTCATGGTCGTTCTAAACTGGTGAAGCGATTTGTCTGGTTAATTCTAATAACGGACGAGACTCTAGTCTGCTAACTAGGCGTATAAGTCATTCTAGTATAATAAGAACTAATAGTTACAACTTATATTCTGTAAGTATTCACCTTCAGCGGATATGGCGCTGGCGCCTATGCCTTACGCCAACGGAAGCGTTAACAGACATCTGCTTGAGTGAAGTTAAGTTCCTTTTCGAATTTCTATAGCGAAGGGGAGAGAAAAATTGATAACAATCATCATGGTTGTATTAGTTCTGTTAACTGTGAATCTGTGCGGCGATACCAATCGAAATAAATATATTCATATTACGATTTTTCATGACTTATTCCCATTTCTATCTTAACAATTAATGACGTTCGAACAGATAATGAACGAACACTCCTATTCCTGGAACTTGTAATTCTCAGTGATGGGCGTAGTATTTTGATAAATTTATTGAACAATTAAGAGAAAACACAGGGTTTGAATTTCACAACATAAATATAATAATGAATAAAATATGTTAAATAAATGTTTCGGAATTATTCCATATTTAAAAACTAAGAGGATATATAATTTTGAAACGCGTAAAACCCGAAAAGTTTACAAACACATTTTATTCATTATATTTTATATTTTGTGAAATATTAACCTTGTTGTTTTTTTCAATTATTTGAGTATTTACTAAAATTGTTTCCTCAAGTGAATAGCAAGACTTTCATATTTATGTGATTAGTTGCTTTTTGCCATATTAGCTTTGAGGTCGTAGCATTTTGTGGAGGATAGCGGTTTTCTGTAATTTTAGGATAACTATCTATTTAGGAATGATTTGGTTCTTTCACATTCGTATAGATGGCATATCCCCAATGTCCACCTTTATATGACAGTAATAGAGTGGATCTTATTCTAAGTCGACACTTTTACACAGTGTTATCACCAGGCCATCATAGATTCTACACGACATATAAGAAAGAGGATAACCAATTAGAAGAACCCTACGACAAATCAAGGTGATGGAAAAGAGGCAAAATGAAGAGGTATAAGTATAGAAATTCGACCCTCACCAAAGTTTAAGGTTCTAGCACGTGTTACACATTGTCTCCGTTTCATAATCCATATAACCTCAAGATTTGTGCGGCAAAATGGCTTTACAATTTGTTGATGTTGGTGGAGTACTGTAAATTAACCACTTCACTTGGGTTTTATCGTTATAAGACTTTTCTTGTCCCTTATTAAGGTTCTTTATTTAATTATCCATATTACTCGTGTAATAAGAGGTTAAGATTAATAAATAATGATAGATCCTACTAGCTTTACTGTGGTTTAAGAGATTTGTCTAATACCACCGTAATGAACTTATTCATTTTTAAGTATCAGTTTTTTGCGTAACACCAAACTCTAAATTATCGTTAACATCTCCTATTTTTCGAAGCTCCACGTTGGAAATTACGTGAAAAATGCTCATTATTAACTGGATTTCTGAAAATAAAATCAAAACTATCGAAAAAATTCTTGAATAAGGACCACTTTCGCTGTTTTAATGTTCCGAGTTAATTGAAGAGTTGAAAGATTTAATTTAGGAATGATTTGGTTCTTTCACATTCGTATAGATGGCATATCGTCAATGTCCATATTCATATGTCCGCAATAAAGTGGATCTTATTTTAAGTCGAACTTTTACGCTGTGTCTTCGGAGTATACTCCGCAGAACCTCCTAACTACAATGGCTATATAGCTCAGAGTTAGCTAATGTAGGGTGGAGAACTATTTAACTAATCAGTTTATTCCATGGGTCTTCTTTTCGCCTTAAGGCTTTTCTTGTCCCCTAATCTAAGAAAAATATATAAAGAAACAAAAATATCTTGAAATTTAGAAGATCTTACTAATTGATAGTGATTGGTCCTGATGGTTCTTAGGTAGTTCATGAGATTGGTCAAATATCATCGTAATGAATTTGTTGATTTTAAGTATCACCAAACCCATCTAAATTTATCGATAACATCATTCTTTCGAAACTCTACGTTGGAAAATACGTGAAAAATGTTCGTTATTTACTTGAAATCTGAAAGTAATAAACTCAAAACTATGGAAAAATTCTTCAATAAGGTACCACTTACTCTGTTTCAATGTTTCGAGTTAATAGAAAAGTTGATAGATGAATATAACTAAATAGTAGTAAAGAAACTGAAATATCTTGAAACTTAGTTGATCTTACTAATTGATATTGATTGGTCCTAATGGTATTTAGGTGGTTCATGAGATTAGTCAAATACCATCGTGATGAATTTGTTGATTTTAAGAATCAAATTCTTGCGTAACACCAAACTCTTCTAAATTTATCGTTAACATCTGTCTTTCGAAACTACTCTACGTTGGAAAATACGTCAAAAATGCTCGTTATTTACTTGAAATCTGAAAGTAATAAACTCAAAACTATGAAAAAATTCTTCAATAAGGTACCACTTACTCTGTTTTAATGTTTCGAGTTAATAGAAAAGTTGAAAGATGAATATAACTAAATAGTAGTAAAGAAACTGAAATATCTTGAAACTTAGTAGATCTTACTAATTGATATTGATTGGTCCTAATGGTATTTAGGTGGTTCATGAGATTAGTCAAATACCATCGTGATGAATTTGTTGATTTTAAGAATCAAATTCTTGCGTAACACCAAACTCTTCTAAATTTATCGTTAACATCTGTCTTTCGAAACTACTCTACGTTGGAAAATACGTCAAAAATGCTCGTTATTTACTTGAAATCTGAAAGTAATAAACTCAAAACTATGGAAAAATTCTTCAATAAGGTACCACTTACTCTGTTTTAATGTTTCGAGTTAATAGAAAAGTTGAAAGATGAATATAACTAAATAGTAGTAAAGAAACTGAAATATCTTGAAACTTAGTAGATCTTACTAATTGATATTGATTGGTCCTAATGGTATTTAGGTGGTTCATGAGATTAGTCAAATATCATCGTAATGAATTTGTTGATTTTAAGAATCAAATTCTTGCGTAACACCAAACTCTTCTAAATTTATCGTTAACATCTATCTTTCGAAACTACTCTACGTTGGAAAATACGTGAAGAATGCTCGTTATTTACTTGAAATCTGAAAGTAATAAACTCAAAACTATGGAAAAAATTCTTCAATAAGGTACCACTTACTCTGTTTTAATGTTTTGAGTTAATAGAAAAGTTGAAAGATGAATATAACTAAATAGTAGTAGAGAAACTGAAATATCTTGAAACTTAGTAGATCTTACTAATTGATATTGATTGGTCCTAATGGTATTTAGGCCGTTCATGAGATTGGTCAAATATCATCGTAATGAATTTGTTGATTTTAAGTATCATAAATCGGCACTTCACTAACACCTGAAGCATCACTGTCACTTTCCTTGAGTCATCCCCCACTAAATCTGGTAATCTTCCTTGTTCATAGCAAAAGTCAAACACATATTTTGACTTTATACATCAAAATTTTCCATGATGACAACATTTTTGCTGGTAGTAATCAGATTCTTAGAAGGATCATACACCCTGGAACCCTTTGTTGTTTCAGTGTATCCAATAAAAATCATTTGTTCAGATTTCTTATCCCATTTTCTCCTTCTGGCACTGTCAACATGAACCATTACAGAACTCCCGAACATACTCAGGTTACTCACATCTGGTTTTTCTGATACCACATTTCATAAGGCGTTTTGTCCTGCAGACCTGCTGCAATTGATCAAGTACTGACAGCTTCTGCCCAAAATTTTTTGTCTAGGTTGGCATCGAACAATAAACATCCAGCTTTTTTCACTATTGTTCGGTTCATCCTTTCCAGTACCCCATTCTGCTCTGGTGTCTGTGGATTCCTCTTTTGATGAACAATTCCACATTTCTTAAAAAAAGTATCCAATTCTTTATTGCAGAATTCTCCACCATTGTCTGACCTGAACATTTTTATTCAACACTCCTCCAGATTCTCAACCATACTTTTGAATTTTTTTAAGCGATCACATACTTCATCTTTATATTTTAAAAAATAAACAAACACCATGAGACTGTAATCATCTTCAAATGAAATAAAGTATTTGGAACCATCAATGGATGGTTTTTCCATCAGGCCACACAAATCCATATGAATCAGCTTTATGTACTTACTTGATCTTGTGCTTTTATGTTGAAATGGCAGCCTAGATTGTTTTCCTTCACAAGACACTATGCAATTACTTTTTCTGCTACCAGGTTTTTCTTGGAACGTCATACCATGAACGACACCCTTCAGTAGCTTCGCAATGTCACCATAGTTAATGTGTCCAAATCGCCTGTGCCACCTATCAACACTTGCACCTGCTCCTGCTGTCAATAAAACACTTTCACTTTCTTTGCTATCAGCAATATTAAGTCTATACACGTTGTCGACTAGATCTGCTGTAGCTATTAATTCCTGAGATTTTTTAAAAATCTTGCAACTTGCAGATTCAAATTGGACATTTCCATTTTCGATCAACTGACTAAGAGATAATAAGTTTGTTGATAGCTGAGGTACGTACGACACATTTTTCATCGTCACATCATGCGTTTTTTGGTTGACTACTGAAGTGATATCAATCTCATCCGAGCACAAAACCGGCAATTTTTGATCATTCGCAATCATTATCTCTGTCAGTTTTGTTTTTTTGCGATATATTTTTCAACCAACTTTTCTTAGGGAGTTAGGTGCGTACTGGCTCCTGAATCAATATAATAGTCATCTTTACTAAAGCTTGCTCCCAGAAAGACTGCACTGAAAGCATTTTTAGGTTTTTGCTGCTTTTCTTGATTATCTTGGGCTTGAGCAACCAAATTGGGATTGTTTACATTCGGACATTTATTTTTAAAATGGCCGACCAGCCGACACCGATAACAGATAATTTCCTACTTTACCGACGAGCTGCGGCTTACGCCATCTGTTGTTCTGCTTCTATACCTGTCGAAATTTCTAGCGTTGCCAGCGCCTCTCCCTGCAAACGCACTACCTGAAAATCCGCCACTGCCATCTACCGGTTTTTTCAAAGCTTTTGAAGAAGCATTTTCAATCTAGTTGAAATTCCTGTTTGATATGAGTTCATCCATAGACTAAGTATAAAGTAGACAAAACACCCCATAGAATAAATTAAAGTTTATTCAGCAGCCAGAATCGCGATCCTGGCTCGTTAGGATAGGTCAGGATTGAAAGAATGAGATGAGTTTCATAGATAGTCCATAGATGGCTCTTGATAAAACAGACTACTATAATTTTTTATTTTCAGTTATGAGTATCAGATGGCTGCTAAAAACTTCAAAGTTAACTTAGAATGATAATCCATGGGCGTACTTTTTCTTATACAGTGGATAGAAGAGATTACGATTAGTGAATAGTTAGGTTCTTATTACAGAAATAGAGATATGAAAATTATAACAATACTTTTTTCAGAAGTCAACTGTAAAAAATTCAAAATAGTTTCATTATGAGGATTGCGAATATTACACGTAAAAAATATCACTGTTTAAGAAGGAAAAGTTTTTCAACGTTATAACTAATTCGTGCTTTCACTTATCATCAGAAAAGTAGCGACTTCATTCATCATTGCCAAATTTTTTCACATTTCACGAAATATAACATTTTTTTAGTACATATTCCGTATTTTTTATGAAAGAGTTTCTAGACCACTATTCATATATTCATTCAAAAATGTACTGTTGGTACAACTTACAAAATTCCTTACCTTAGGCATGACTTCGCAGAAATGGAGTGGACAGATGTTGCAAAAATAGTTGTCAATAGTTGGTCAGTTGAAAAATATTTTTCAGTGAAATTAGTCTCTGTTTTTGTTAAGAGTTGCTTCAATTTACCAATAGAGGATAATGAACTAGTGAGAAACTTCTTAAGCTATATTTCAGAAACTGAAGCAAATTTGATAAAAAGTGTGAGAGAAGATTTTGTGGATTCACAAGACCTTTTAGGTCTTGCTGCGAATTTCGATTCCAAGTGGAAGCCCATCAAACTCAACTTCTCCAAATTGATTCTGGATATTGCTCATAAGGAAATGATTCAGAAGCCTGCATTCATTATTTAATGTTTTTCGAAGAGTGTAAAAGACATACTTTCAAAAATTGATATTGAGTCGACTTCTTACTCTGACAAGGCAGCTGTATATCTTTACTTAAAAGGTGCATCAGGAAATCTGACGAAACAGTCAGACCAGCATTTCTTCGATTTTGTACTGTTTCTGACTTAGTAGTTGAAGAGATAAAAATTTCATTGGTTAATTCTACCGGTTTCAGAAGAATACCAGTTGCACATACCTGTACTGGATTGTTAGAACTATCTTCTACATATGAAAACTATGTTGTATTTCGAAACGAATTTAATAATATTCTGAGCTCAAATATTTGGATCATAGATGCTGTTTGAAATATGTCTAAATTAATTTTTTATAATGAATGTAGTGGTACCTCCCGAAATTAGAACTCTATGTTTTACCAATAAAACCGTAAAAATAAGTTCAAATGTCTTTATAATATAAGCTACGAAACGAAATGTTTTTGAAATGCGGGCTAGTGAATTCGATTGGACAGGTGATCATATTACTAAACCATGTAAAAATAGTTTTCAAGTTTATATCTCAAAACCATATGTTTCACAGAATAAACTCGTGAATTTTGTTAAAATCAGTGAGTAAAAAATTATATCTAATTTTGGGACAATTGTCTACGAGGTTTATTTTAATTTTTTTACCAAAGAGGAGTATTTTCTTTCAGCTCATTGTATATTTATGATGTTCAATTATTTTATATCTCACTCGAGATCTTTTGTGATAAAACGTAAATAAGGTATGTTTAGCAAGACCAATGTGATTCATTTTTTCATAATGAATACAATGAAATGTCCCAGAATTCTAGGTCGATTTACCAATTTATTTAACCATGAAAATCTAAATCATCTAAATCTAACCTAACCTAAATAATCTCGAATTTCTTTATAATATAAACTAAGAAACTAAGAGCATTTGATATGCAGACTAGTGAATTCGTGGAGGTCAGTATACCAAACATTGTAAAAATATTTTTTTAAATCTGTATCTCAGACACCATGTGTTTCGCAGACTATGTTCATTCAGAAATCCAGTTGTAAAATAAAAAACCCTCGGAGAGAACCTTGGCAGAGTTAACAAATTTGCATCTCTGTTATGTTAGATTTCAAATTCAATAACCCCTTTGGCCAGGGCCTTCAAGTATGGTAAAAGGATTAGTTCAGTGTTTTCATTGAAATTTTGAGATAACGTTTTTTCCAATAATTCGAAGTTGTTTTTTCTAGTAGTTTGTAGTTGTTTTTTTTTGAGTTTTAAAATATTTGTTTTGTTGTTTTCATGTAGGTGAATAGTTAGTATTTTCTCAAATCTTATTTTATTATTCGTTCGTTCATGAAGTATTAGGTTAGGTTAACTGTTATTTAGATTTTGATTGAATTCTTTTACTACCAGATTTTACCGGAGAGTCGAATGTTTGGACTTAGCCACTGTTTTGTCATAACTACTGACTTTGGAACATCTTCTTCTTGACTGAATTCTATCAAGTTTGTGATATTTTTGGCTAGTGATTTCAATGTAAAAAATGTAACTTCACATAGAATCATAAAAACAGGTATGAGCTGTGAGCGCCTCACAGATATTTTCTTTGGAGTTATTATGTGATAAATTTTCAAAACCTCTCACGATGGAATATTGTTGCTTATTCACCCAGTTTATTCAAACTGTATGGACTGTGAAAATTAATGCATTGAAACCTTTAACAAACTTTATTTCTTATAAGATAAAAACAAGGTAAAATATCAATAACTGAATACTTTTCTTACAAAATATTTTGAAAAAGTCTTTCAAATATCAAGTTAGTTGAAACCCCGTCTGTTCTATTTTGCCGAACTTGGGTTTCAACTTGAAACCAATTATTATTATTGTGAATCCAGTTTAGGGTTCATGGTTATTATCTTCTATTATTGCAATTTCTTCTGTTCTGGCATTTCTCTGTTACGTTCTATTGCCAGGTTATGCAGTATTCTACAGCTACATATAATATTAGCAGATCGTATGGGGTCAAAATGTAATGCGCGGTGACCTAAAATACATCTGAACCTGGATTTCATTAATCCATTTGTATGTTCTATCAAAATGCGGGCAGATGACAAGCTTCTCTTAAATCTAGATTCGGGAAAATCCTCTGCGAATTCTGTGTAAGGGACCATAAGTCAAGGTTCTAAATTGAACGAAGATGACGAAAATTGATTGTACGCTGATCAGTGGTGTACTGCAAAAATGTTTGAAGGGGTAAAAGAAGACATGGTTCCGAAAAAGAAAACACCTTGTAGATTCTAGTTGAAATTTAGGAGGTGTAATGATGGAGGCTGTAAACATAGCTTGCATTCCAAATTTGGACTGAATATATCGAAAACTGCAGTTTTGAAGAAAAAAAACACCCTGTAGCTCCTTAACGAAGGTTTTGCGAACCTATGTTTATGTGAACTTTTTCTTGAAATTGCACGTAGATTTACCCTCAAGTTGTGACATACTATTATGTGAAACACTGTATGATTCGCAATTCGCATTTAATAACAAGTATAACAATAATTACTAATAATATAATCTATAATTTTTCAATTTACTACGAAATATTTAAAATAATTTATAAATAATATAATTGAAATACATAATTTCGAATATTTTAAGATGAATCAACATATGAAAAAATTTACAAATATGTGATATAATTCAAAAGTTAACTTACAATTTTTTCTTAATAACAACATCTTTGAAAAATTAGTGATAATTAATAATAATACATTTCATGAATATAGTTTATAATTTCTCAATTCAAAACAAACCTTCATGAATATCAAGAGCTATTATAAATAATTTAATTCGAAAATTAATTTAAAATTTTCAATTCATAACAAAATATTCAAATGTTAGGAGCAATCGCCAATCACATAATTCAAAAACATCATTTAATCAATTTACAACAAAATATATAAAATGTACAATGCAATTAATGTTATAACTAAAATATATTTATAAATTTCACATTTTATAAATTTTTGAAATATTGATTGCAGTTACGAGGAGAATTCTTAAGTCAGGCAAAATGAAACAAGAACTTACAGCTGTTTACTGGATTTCATTTATTTTTAACATAATCTGTTTTGGGTTGATTGACTTGTTTAGGCGATGCAGGAGGTTTTGATGCTCTGTTTGTTGTAGTCTTTTCCAAGATCTTCGTTTCGGAGATGATCTCCAAATGTGTTGGAAATCTCCTTTCCTAGCCATATTTTCATATTTGGAAACAAATAGAAAGCACTGGGAGCCAGGTTAGGAGAATATGGTGAATGATGTAGCAATTCAGATCGTAACTCCACCAACTTGGCTGTTGTAATGGAGAAAAAATGAGTAGGATCATTGTCGTCATGAAACATAAAGTTTGTTTTGGCATAATGTGGTTTTGTTCCGATTTCTTCGTTGAATTGGTCTAAAAGCGATGCGAAATACCCTACACTTATGGTTTCTCCTTTTTCGAGAGAATCAATGAGGATAATGTCCTGTTCGTTATAGTAGACGGTTGCCATCACTTTACTGGCGAATGGAACCACCTTGGCTTTCTTTAGTGCACTGCCTCCGGCTTCCATCCACTATTGGGATTGCAGTTTTTCCAGGCGTGTCGAAATAATTTCATGTCCCATCTATCGTAATGAAATGACGTAGAAACTCTTCCTGGTTTCGTTCAACGAGCCGAAAAAAAGCCTGGGAAAGTTATACGCTTTCCACGAGAAATTTTGATATGATGAGCGGTTCAATCAAAAAACAGTTTTTCAATTTTATGATTTCATTTCTTCGACCACCTAGCAAGTCAAAAATATCACATATTGACCATGTTGGCTTTGAATTTGTTTCTGTAGTCTGGCAGATTGTCATTTTATCATGCTTGACAACCTCTTGTTGACAAAATGATGTTTTCTAGGTTGCTAAATTGGATCAAGCAAAGAGGAAATTCAATGTTCAGTAGTACAAAAATTGAAAAATTCGAAGAAAAAATTTTCACAATTTAAAAATATGAAAACAGGTTGGCCAGTTGGAAACTAAATAAGAAAAAACAAATCACTTCAGAATAACGATTAATTAGTTTACACCTAAAATCTCATTCAACTATGGTATATGTTCAAAAATTCCACCATTTTGCTGAATACAGGAGTTAACCCTCTTTAAGAAATTAAATTGGACACTTGGCATTACTTCAGGGTCATTTTTGCAGGAGTTGGCCACATTTAAAATTCTCATTTGTAACTCTTCTCGGGTGTCAATTGGAGAAGAGTAAACTCTAGATTTTAGAGCACCCCAAAGAAAGAAGTCACACGGTGTCAAGTCGGGAGATCGTGATGGCCAACTTGCAGGAGCATCGGTTCCCCTTTCGATCCAACGATTCGCATACTGTGCATGTAAGAACTCGAGAAACGCTAAAGTGAAGTAAGGAGGTGCACTGTCGGGCATAAACCACATTTTTGCATGCAGTCCAATAAATCCGGCAAAGTTTTTGCAAAAAATTCAAAGATGCATCTCCGTTTAATCGATCTGGAGTCACTACCGGACCAATAATGAAATTGTTAATTACTGAAATCCATACGTTAATTTTGAATTGATTCTAATGACGTGTACTTGTAAAAGTATGTGGATTTTCGATACTGTACACGTGTTCATTGTGTAGGTTAGTGATGGCAGACCTAGTAAAAGTGCATTCGTCAGTAAATAGAATTTTGATTCTGAAGTGGAGATCCTGAATTCTCTTCTCTTGGATAAATCGGCAGAAAGTTAGGCGATTTTCAGGATCGATGAGAAGTAATTCCTGAACTTTCTGAATGTGATAAGGATGAAATGATTGTTCTTTCCTGACATTATGAATCATTGTTTTAGGAACAACCAACTGCAAACCTAAACGCCGCGTGCTCAATTGTGGGTTTTCCTCAACCATGTCCAAAATTTGTTCTTCGCGTTTTACCGTCCTTACTGTTCGGTTTCGTCCTCGATCGAAATTCCTGGGCTTGAAGCAACCATTCTCGCGGAGGCGCCTCTCCAGATTCCCAAACGTTTGGTGGTTCGGCACTATGTGATCTGGAAATCTGTCAGCACATATTCTCGCGCTTTCACGTTTATTGCCTTGACAAAATCCGTAAACCATAATTATATCTACCATTTCAGAGTTACTTTACATCTCCGTGTCTAATAGTGATAAAAAAATCACCAAAATACCTAGTTATGAACTTAACCCATTAATGCCTATGATATGATGTATCATATCCCAGAGACGACCGCTTTACTGGTGACGACATGTCTGATCCATCCGTTGTGTTCGATATTCGTGTAACGAATTAGCATTAGTACAAGTCTGTCTTCGATTCGGTGCGGGACGGGGAAGTATAGTATATATAAGTTTCTACACCCGTAGGGAGTGAGAAGAGATTTTATTTCGCTTCAACGATGCCGCTAAGGTGAGATTTCATTCATTTTTCCTACAAAAATTGATATCATTTTATTTCCATTCTGGAATTTTAACAATGAAGGCTCATTTTATCAGATTACGAGCTCAGAAAGTTCATTTTTGGATATATGTTTGAGTTAGGAGCTCGCAAATGTAGCACATGATATATCATATCATAATGGGTACGTTCTATTGTAGGAAACGCAAGTATAACCCAGAGGATCCTCGAGATGCCGAGGAGCTTGTAAAGAACCTGTATATATATTCTAAGATTTAAGAAATGAAACAAATTGTAAATATTAACATAAGCTCTACTAAGCTGGGATGACCAGAGGATAATTTCCCAATTCATAATTTTATTTCAAATACCATAATAAAATTTATTATTTTATCACCATAGGGATGCAATGAATGTCCCTTTAACAGCTTGGTACAATAAGCCGGAAGAGGTTTATTAGTCTAGGGTTTGACCAGTTACGTAGTACCACATTTTTGATATTTGTTTGCAATATTTCTGAAATATTCTTATTCTTATTTTTTCAAACCAATGAAACGTGTGCATCCCTACCTAAATGTTAAGTACAACCTTAGTTAGTTTCAGGAAGACATCAGAGATGTGTGTGTATACCAGACCATGCAGAGTCATTTTAAGATATTATAAAACGTGTAAAATCTAAACAAAATAAATTAAGTTAGTACAGCAGTGCTTCAACTTTAATTAAAACAACCATTACTCAAATAAATCAAGTGCAATATTATTGATACAAAACAAAACAATTCAATTCGCTTTAAGAGGAAATCAACGGTTAAGTTGTGATACTCCTGCGATCCTCAACAGAGCTGTTGAATTATATTTTCGAATAGAGCGAAGTGGATGAAGATTATTCAAATGTAAACAAATTGTGATCATCTCGACTTTGTGTTATTTCCACCTGAATATGTACAAGACAGCGATAGAGATGACGGTCCAAGCGACGAAGAAGGTTATTTTGGACTAAAGGATATTGGCAAAGGAGTTCTGTGACAAACGATGGATATATACACAGTTGGTGGAGATAATGGTACTGAAATGGTTGAGTTGAATATTCCTCAGAATAGTGATGATAATGGTACTGAAATGTTTGAGTTGAAAGTTCGTCAAAATAGTGATGATAGTGATGATGATAACTTACCTTTGACAGAGTTAGCAAAGAAATTCAAGAAGAGTACGAATACAAACGAGCACCCACCAAACGAATGACGTCAGGGTGAGCGTACAATAAAGAATAGAAAGAAGAGGAACTGGCATAATTACATTTTGAACGAACGCGAAGAGAGAACTTCTCTCGAAAAAACTCCGGCGCCCAACATAGTCAATACTATAAGGGATCAAAATTTAATACCACTTGATTTATTCAAAATGTTTTTTTCTGAAACATTTGTTCAAAAAATTTGCGACGAAACACAAAGGTATGCGATCTTCAAAGGCAATCATTCGTTTTCTGTTACCACTCGAGAAATGTATATCTATTTGGAAATATTGATTTTTTCTGGTTATTGCAAGTTGCCGTCCAGGAGATTGTTTTGGCGAACAAAGTCTGATACTTTCAATTCCCTAGTGAGTAACAGCATATCACGAGACCGATTTGATGCTATACATCGTTACTTACACTTCAATGACAACAACACAATAGTTCAAAATAATAAACTGTATAAGGTTCAACCCCTGATATATCAACTGAACCATATTTCTCAGACTTTGGCTATACCGTTGGGAGGAAATTTTTCCTTAGATGAAGCAATAGAGCCATATTTCGGTCACTATCATATGAAACAATTCATAAGAGGGACACCAATTAGATACGGTTTCGAATTTTGGTGCCTAACAACAATTGAAGGCTATTTATTGAAATTCGTTCCATACTGTGGTGCAGGAAATAAAGAGCGGGGAAACATTGGGTTCGTCGGTATCAGAAAATTTATGTCTACACTATTTGCCTCATGGTAGTACTCTTTTCTTCAACTCCTTACAGTTGCTAGATACATTGAAGGAAGAAAACATAAATTGCATAGGTACCATTCGTTCCGGTAGAGTTGACAAGTTGACAAAGCGCCCTTGAAAGAATTGAAGAAAGGACCACGAGGAAGCTTCCATGTTCTACAATATTCTGATAAGTCAATTTCATTGATAAGGTGGAACGACAACAATATTGTCAACATCGCAACGAACATAAATAACGATCAGCTGTGCCTAAGTAAGGTAAAATGCAAGCGTTGGCCAAAAAAAGAAAAATCATATACGCAGGTTGATCAACCTACTCTCATAAATATATATAACCAAGAAAAGGGCGGGGTCGATATTTTTGAACAAATGAGGGGACTTTACCGTATCCGTATACGTTCCAAAAAATGGTATTGGCCATTTGTTCGTTTTTGTATAAACGGAGCAATGGTGAATATGTGGATCCTTTACCGACAAGCTTTTCCAAGAATCAGTTTATTGGAATTCACTAGAAGAGTCGTTCTATCAATTCTGACTAGTCCTGAACATATGTCTGGACCAAAACCAAAATACAGTCGAAATGTTTTGACAGAAGTGAGGTTTGATGGGCTAGATCACTTAGTTTCTTGGATTCAAACTTAGAGACAATGCGCTCAGTGTAAAAAATGTACGAAGTTCATTTGTAACAAGTGCAATGTTGGACTTCAACCAAAAGATTGTTTCATGTTATATCACAAACGACCATGAATGTTGTCTTCATCATTTCAGAATACTTTCCTAGTTTTTCATTATGACTAATCATTAGTTCTGTTATAAATTCTTCCAATAGAATATTTTTGTAAAAGACTCGCCAATGCCTATGGTATGATATATCATATGTTAATTGAAAGGTACTTTCAGTAGAATGGTGTATCTCAAAGTATTGTTCTCGTATTTTGTTTCAATAAAGGAAAGAGTATTTTCAATTTCATCGATTTTCGCGAAAGAAAATTACTCAGGCATTAATAGATTAAGGAACACTGTTGTGTCAATAATTGGTTGTCAAGGCTAATAAAATGACAATCAGACAGACCAAAGAAATAAATCCAAAGCCAACATGATCAAATGTGATATTTTTGACTTGCTAGGTGATTGAAGAAATGAAATCATGAAATTAAAAAACTGTTTTTTGTGATTGAATCGCTCATCATTTTAAAGTTTCTCAAGAGACAAAAAAGTTTGATAATTAGTCTCGCTACTTAATGTCTAAACGGTTTTGCTCAAACTCAGACAGTTGAAAAATTAAGGTTGATTAAGAGAAAACACGTTCGAGTTTTTAGGGACACTTGTAAAACGTCAAGGTCATTGAGTGGATCACTAAAAAACGTGAATAACGCACCCGATTACGCATACCAAATATGGTTTCTATTGATCGAGTCGTTCTCGAATTATTTGAAAAATAAGAAAAAAAATCTTTGCATTTGGGACCTCTAGCGGCTTTTCATTTAGGTAGGTTGGTCTAAATAGACTTAATTCGAGCTGAAGAATCTGTGGTATAACGTTGTACACGCAATGCACGGACACCCTGTTTGAATCATCTTTAGCGATTGAGAAGATTTAACATTGTACTTATCAAGAAATCTTTTGGTTTCCGTGATGGTTTTCCTGCGATATAAATAATGGTTTCTTGACAACAGACATTCACTTTTTCCTTTTAAATATAAAAAGAGCAACTCGTCCGGTTTGATTGGATGTTAAATCAATACTACACTTTGAAGGTATTGTATTATCCAAACTTGTTATAACTGGTGTAATAGTATCATTCCTTTGTTCATTTTTACCTCATTTCGCCCTCGTATGAATAATATAATTCAATAAAACATAATCTATAAAATAACGTTCAAAATATTAGAAGCAATAAACATTCATACAGGGTAAGGTAAAAGTACCGGTACCGTTAATTATCTC